>OX376650.1:14690968-19490968 GCA_947386135.1 Melanchra persicariae
AACTATGTTCGCTGTCACATATTAGGGTGGAAAAATTCTCAATGGGTAAACACAGTAACACTTGACCAACCCAGCAGCCAACTGTGGGTGATTGCCAACTAAACAAGATTCTTGCTAGATATATACAGTTTACATACATAATAGTCTTATTTTAATCAAATAAATTATTTCTGGTATATTTCAGAGCAGCTGGTTTTATCCAAGTATTATCCCACTAAACACTCATGGGAACTAGATTTCGACAAATATGTACCCTCTTTGGTAGTTGAAGAAATGCCATGTTACATTTTATACAGGTTAGTTTTTGTTTCATTTTGTCCTATGAATATTATTGTAATACATTATGGGTTAACTTGAATCTTCTTAAATGATTGATACAAACAGTCAATTAATTTAGTTTCTATGCATATTTCATGTGATACACAATACCCAATATGCAGATATTAATTAAATTTGATATGCCATAAAGCTAACTAATAAAGTAAAATGATTCTGGCTCAAACTGTAAGTAGTTGTTTGGTTACCATGCTATTTGTTGACATTATCTCCAGACTAAAAAATGTCTATACTTGTCACAATCTAAGAAGCCCGATTAGACATCCGAGTAGAGAGGGATAGAAGATCGCTTTACCACTAAGTGCGAAAGAGATTTATTTCATGTCTCTTTCATACTCACTAGAAAAGCAGTGTTTTATCCTGCTGTCAAATTGGTCTTCTTAGATTGTGACAAGATTAGTGTAATGTGTATTTATTTTTCCCGGGCTTTCAGATTTGACTCAACAAATTCCCTCGGCCATGAGTGGCTGCTCCTCAGCTGGAACCCAGACAGTGCCCCGGTCAGACACAAGATGCTGTATGCCTCTACTAAGGCCACACTTAAACAGGAGTTCGGCTCTGCTCATATTAAGGATGAAATGCATGCCACTGTTAAGGTATACTATATAGGCGCCAGATAAATGAAGAATAACGGTCATTGACCTTTCTTTAATGTCTTTCGTAGGTACCCCCAGACAGTAAATTATGAATCGTTTTTCATTACTAGAACAGTACAGATCACGAAAGATGTCGATTCAGGACAGCTTTATGTCATTATTTCTGTTTTTTTAAATTAAGTGTGTCAATAAATGTAGGTGGGTCAATGACCGCTATTCTTCATTTCTCTGGCGCATACTATAGTATTATGAAGCAATATTATGATCTTCAATTCCTTGTCTTCCATTTGAGACCTTTGACTTTCAAAAGTGCCGTTTAATGACCTAATTGAAATAAACGTTTTGACTTTTAACCTTTACGTTGTAGACAAGGTGTAAATTTAACGAAGGAAAAAAATCCTTGGCAAAAGCATTATAATACGTATTGCATGATGTTTTTGTGAACGAGCAACGAACTTGCAACAAACAAGAATAATGCTTCATTGTGTATTCAATCCTGCTGATTTTGTTATAACATTGTTTTTCTGATTGCAAAAAACTGAATCATCAAAATTTGTCCTTGCAATGACATAACATTTAGTTTTGAAATGGTAAACAAACAATCTGATAAGTCTATCTTATTAAAGAGGCTATGACTCACATAGTGATAAGCTTAGATAAGAAATCTAGTTAGTAACTAAATTGATCGAAGTTGTGCTGACAAATATTGCGATCAATCTTTCAAGCAATTATTGTGAAATTGCTTTTGACTGTATGAAATGTTGATAAATATTATGATGATGATGTGTGGATGATAAATTTGTATTTAAAAACACATAGATACACAGAACTCCCTATATAATTTATGTCGTTAATATTAGAATATGATAAAAGCCTATGCCTCATAGTATCGGATTTGGCCATCCATGCATACTTTAAAAATTCAGCCTGTATAAGGCGTTAAAAATCAACAGCAAGTTTAAGGAGTTGATTTTTAACACCTTATATAATAATATAGGTACGAAAACTTAACTGAAACCATTTGCCTTTTCTGAAGGCGTGACTAGTGACGTCAGGAAACCCTATTTATAAATTTCTTTCCCTTTCTATTTATAGGACGAAGTTAGTTTGAAAGGCTACAAGGCTCATTTGAGCGGGGTCAGCGCGCCCGCGCCCCTCACCGACAGGGAGGAGGCTTTGAAGGAGTTACAGGAGAGTGAACACGACACTAACTATGGAACTGATGCTAGGTAAGCTATTTTTACTCATGTATTTATTATTTAACACGCATACAAATTTACAGAGGTGGACTTAAAGGAACCCAGAGAGAGGTGGTCGCGAAACCGGCGCAATGACCCTAACAGACTTTCACATCTCTAACAATAGGATTTCATGACTTTGTGCTCTGTAAATATCTACTTGCGATTTGTTGAGACTGACTGCCGTGATACTGATACCGTGACTACCGGTATTCAGTCGGGAGGATTATTGGAGAATTTTATAAATATTTAGATAAATCGGAGTGAATGTCCAGTTATTGTTCAAGGAAAACCTCATGAGGAAACTGCAAATTATTCATTTTTACCGGCTTCAAAAATGAAGAGGATCTCAATTAATCTGTGATTGGCAAATTGCGACAATTCCTTCCTGAAATAACTATAGGTACTTCAAAAACGGGATAGAGCTGAAAGCCCGAAATGTTCTGCATTGGCGACCACATACTCATACATAAGTAATATTTTATGCTGCCAGCCTTTTGGGTACATTACCAGTGGCCTGCGATGCGGAGGAATTTTTCGACGCCATGTTTTAGATTACTTTTAGTTTTAGTTGAGTCTTTTATTTAAGTGTGTGTATACAGTTATAGTTGCAATAAAATACAGCTGTATGTAGAGATATATTTTTTCTAAATTTCAGGCAGTCGACTATGGGAGGTGTTTCGTTCCCTATCACTGAAGATGCCAAACAAGGAATTCATGATCTCAAAAGAGGTTCCTATAACTACTTGCAATTTAAGATAGGTAAGTTTAATTATAATTAATTAAATTAGCCATGTACTATTATTATACTTGCTTGCATCCTCTGTCAACATACGTAATGGAATAACTATGTGGATAGGTAATTAAAGCAATTGCAAACAAGTGCTGCCACTAGACTTAGAAAGCTGCATTACGATCCACTTAAGCCCCCGACTGAGGTTATCAACGTTGGTCGGTGCAGTCAAATTTCATACTTTCGAAACGGTAAGATCAGCGGCCTAATTATGTAACGTGTTTCAGCAAAGGCACTGCAATTCGCTTAAAATAACGACTTCTGAATAAAATTGTGCAATGCACCTTATGTGTGAAACAGGCAGAGAATGTGATTGTTTGGCACCTCAGGTGCATTACAAATAAAGGTTCGCAGGTTCGTATTGGGAAACCGACGCCAACCGTCTGCTTTCTACTTGACGACGTACGAGTATGTGAGCGACCCTCACCAGATCATCGGCCCACCTTGTGGGAGGCCTTCCAACGCTGCGTCTTCCGGTACAGTACTCGTCAAATAACTTTGCCCCTCTGAAGTTAGCCATTTGCAAAGTTCGCGCAGGTGCAGTGACGTAGACGGGAGCAAGCGGGACGCAAGCATGCATCGAACGTAAACGAGCGAATGAGACATAAAATCGCGTCGCCATAATCCCCGCCCCGCGCATGCGCAGTTGCAGTTTTTTCGTAATTTTGACTACTACGCAGCCACTCGTAGCCAACTTCAGAGGGGCAAAGTTATTTGACGAGAACTGTACGCGGTCGCCACTCCAGAACTTTTTGGCTCCATCGACCATCTGTTCTGCGAGCAATGTGCCCTGCCCACTGCCACTTCAGTTTCGCGATCCTTCGGCCTATGTCGGTTACCTTGGTTCTCTTGCGGTAGCTGACACATTAGTGAACTTTATTATTTTGCATTTCAGATTTAGAAGAAGAAAAGATCCACTTATCCAAAGCAGCCAACATTTCCCTGGCGGAGCTCCCGCAGCAGGTGCCGAGCGACCAGGCCCGATACCACTTGTACATATTCAAGCACACGCACGAGAGTGACTACATGGAAAGCATAGGTTTGTATATTTGAATTATAAAATTTTATAAAAACAGTATCTATGCCATACAAGACAGAGTTTCAATTCCATTGCAGCCAAAACTTTTTAGGGATCTTTTTAATACAAATCAATAAATAATAAAATGAACTCAGGTATGTGCCTGACCCAGTTCTCGAAAATGGCTATTGCATCTTAAAGTTTTCTTTATGTGTCTATATTTTGGTATACAATAAAGTATATATAAATAAATAAATTGCACATTGAATTGGGATCGATCTATCATCATTCATCAGTTTCGTCACTGACAGGATTATTGTTGCCAATAATGTCATAGTGGTGATAGACCGACTACAGCGTCGTGCAATGATTGTTGATATAGGCGTCCCTCATGACGAGAACCTCGTGATGGCTGAGAAAGATGAACAAACGAAGTATTTTGACTTTGCTCGCGAGGCTGTCGACATGTGGGATGTGAACACAGCAGACATTGTGCCGATAATCGTGACTCAATGAACATCTAAGGAGGCTCTCGTTTGGCAGCTCGATCAAGAGCTTGATCCAGAAAGCAGTACTCCTGGACACGGCGCGTATAGTTAAGAGGTTCTCAGGAGCTCTGACAACCGGTAGCTTGGACCCTGTTCCGGATACAATTGATACTATTTTTAATGTTTTTTCATAGAAATATTTAAAAACTAGCACTTCGCCCGCGACTTCGTCCGCGTGGGGATAGTAGGTACTCCACAAACTGCAACGCCCCTATACATATCCCCTTATAAAGGTTAGTTTTGGAAAATTAAGCACAACGATTCTCATTATTGGTTCAGCGCAACTGTTCACCCCGTTCAGCCCGTCAGGGGTTGATTATGCAAAAATTGTTAGGTACATGATCTGTTGCAATTATCCCACTTTTAGTTTATTCATAGAATTCCGACGTAAATTGAAGCAAGCTATAATTTCCTCCCCTAAAAACTTATTCACCCCTGCTTCACCCCTTATTATGTATGTACCTAGTTGATTTTCGAAAAATCCAAACATTTGATATTCTTATTGTTTTATCGAAAACATTTAAATGCCGTGGTGTTTCAACGTCATCGGACCAAGCATTGATACGATTCTCCCCAGTTCGCTCAAGCCGCGACATTTTTCTTACTCCGAGCATGTTTATTACCGTCGTAACTTTTGAACGAAAGGTCCGATTTGAATGATTTAAAGTGTAATTTACACGGACATAATCAACCTTAATTATCAAACCATTTAAATGGATAAGGATTAATATCATGGTACTATAATCACCACTTTTTATTTCACCATGGGATTTGCTTGACTAATATTAACAAAAAGCGGTCATGGTGACTTATCCATAATAAGACAATGGTAAGACATATGGTATCGAGGACTTTTTTGTAGATATTGATGACCTCTATAAAACTGTAGTACATCACTTTGCTCTATTGTCAATAGATTCCGCAGCGTACGCGATATAAGGATTTTTTCTCACACCTTGGGTCACATTATCGAAGTTTTCATACGGATCCCTAACTTTTTTGAAAATATTCTATAGCCTATGTCCATCTCTGATAATGTAGGATTCTACTGGTGAAAGAATTTTTCAAATCGGTCCAGTAGTTTCGGAGCCTATTCATTTCAAACAAACAAACAAACAAATCTTTCCTCTTTATAATATTAGTGTAGAAGTGTAGATGTAAGTTATATGTGAACAAAATAAATGTACATGGAATATCAACTTAAAATACACAGTACTAAAGAGATAATTGAGTTGGTAGCGATGAATCAAAATAATCTAGAATTTTAAATTTAAGTGTAGTTTAAACAAAATCAACAATGTGTAAGAGACATGTAAGAGTAACAATACTATGCCATATTTAAGGGTGGGTGGGTGGGTGGGTGGGTGGGGTAGTTTTAACCAAAATGGATAGTCGAAAGAAGCCATTGCCTGCATTTCGTTATTTAAAAGTACTTGTGGAGCTATTTTTAAGAAGCTAGTCCGATAAACTTTTTCTTTCTTGCTACCATGAAGAATTACTGATTTTCATACGTTAGGCAAGGGACAACTATAACATATTGCCCTACCCAATTTACGGAAAAACGTCTCCGTTTCTCAATTTTTTTTACTGTAGTTTTATTGACCAACAACAACGGCTAACAATAAGTATTTTTATATGCACATGGGCGACAAAATTTGTCCATTGCACGCGAGGCGAGATTGTCGTCACTGAGAAGAAAAATCTACAGAAAAATTCTTACTCCTTGTAAAAATGTTTTTTTATTATTGTTCACAGTATTCATCTACTCTATGCCTGGTTACAACTGCAGCATAAAGGAGAGGATGATGTATTCCAGCTGTAAAGGACAATTCTTAGATATTATTGAGCAATCAGGCGCTGAAATCGTTAAACGAGTAAGTTTGATCCTTATTTCAACGACTTGAGATATTTAGGTCGGCTTCTCCAGTTATACGCATCAAACCAAAGGGCATAATTATTATCTTATGGGTCTTAAAAGTATTTTGTTTTTATATTGTGCTGGCGCTGCCGCTGCGGCTGCGGAAAACCTCAAGCGGCGTAAATATAGTAACCTCATTGGTAACTATATTTTCGAACCGTTTGGGGTTGAAACCCTTGGGCTGTGGGGCCCTTGTGCTCACAGCCTTTTCAAAGAAATTTCGAAACGGCTAGTTGACACTTCCCGTGACCCAAGGTCTGGCTTTTACTTTGGGCAGAGACTAGGCATTGCCATTCAACGTGGTAATGCCGCCAGTCTCTTGGGCACATTACCAGCTGACAGTGTTGAAGACGAATTTTTTGATGCTTGTTTTAGTTTGTTGTAAGTTTCGTGTATTTTTAATTTAAGTTTTTTTTTTCATTAAATAGGTCCATCTGGTTAAAAAAAAAAATTATAGTATTAAAATTGCCATTCCGAAGTTATTAAGAGGGCGCCGACCAAACGTCGACCGCGCAGTGGCGCCCTCATCGTTTGTTTGGTTATTTCTTTTATTTTAGAATGAAAATGCAGAAAATATGCCATTTAAGTTGTGCTCCACAAGATTATACGTTAATATTATTATAAACGGTAGTTTTAAATTGTTCACTTTTATATAATCACTAAAACAGATAATAGTGGCCACTATTTTCCGTTTTTATATTCGCATATTTTCTGCATTTTCATTCTAAAATAAAAGAAATAACCAAACAAACGATGAGGGCGCCACTGCGCGGTCGACGTTTGGTCGGCACCCTCTTAAACAAAACATGAAAATTGACCATCATCCCTATCTCCGAAACAAATGAGCCTACAATTTTGAAAAAAAATCAGATAATAGGTTATAATAGGTTAAAATTCAGACAATCTATAGATTACAGGAAAACCTACTTATAAGAAATCTGTGTTAAAATTTGTAATTATTCGTTCGGAACTCTGCACGCGTGCCCGATAAAACCAAAATAATCAAATTCAGCCTATAAACCCGTTTATCTTATACTTACAGTTAGAAATCGACGACGGCAAGGAGCTGACTGAAGAGTTCCTGTACGACGAGATTCATCCCAAGAGGAACTTACATCGTCCGGCCTTCGCCAAGCCCAAGGGGCCTCCGAACAGGGGCGCCAAACGAATCACCAAGTCTCAGACCTCGCAGTAATCATAAGTACAGTAAATGTTTTTGTGATCACGTGGCTAGTAACAAGAATTTGATAGAGATGTATTTTTCTATATACTAGGTATTGTTGATGTTGTAATTGCTATAATCCCACGGGACATTATAATTCACTAAGGTGTAGGTAACTATAATTGAAAGAGGCGCTCCGGATCTACACAGTCGGTGGAAATCGAGCATTAAAACAAAAATAGACCTTTATGTGCAAGTGACATTGACATTAGGGTTAGAAAAGCAATTGCGAGGTCCACTACACCTTATGCCCATGAGGTTAGGGTTAATTACAGGTCATCACATGCTCATGCTCATCTACTTAGTCCCTTCGTCCAATCGTGAGTTTGTGTGTACGTATTTTTCTATAGTTCTAAAGTTGTTTCTGTGGCTCAATGCACAAAAAGTACAAGTTTCAGTATGAATTGTTTATTGGCAGATTGATGTAAATATCTGCTCACGATGTTGTCAAACAATAATTAAGAAATTCTGTTGTCTTTATATGAAAATTAAATGCAATAAAGCCACGTGATTTCAATATTTGAGTTGTAGGTACTTGCCGCTGAAATATAACTGCTATTGTAACTTGCTTAGTTACCCATGTATTTTAAAAAAATATTGAAACAATAAAGGTATAGAAAATAAAATATAAAGACTGGTAGGTCAGTGTGCAATAAAAACTCAAAATTATAACAATATTCACAAAAATGTTTAAAACATCGATTATGTTTAACCAAAATTAACTTTTCAATAATAAAGGTTATTTTAAATTAAAGTATAAAATGGATACTATAAAAATGTTTAAAACAATGTAGTACCGTATATAGAAGTATACTAAGAAAAGTATTATTATATTATTACCAGTAAAAGAAACGAATTAGTCAACAATTAATGAAATGGAGATGCGAAATGGCATGATGTTGCATAATAAGACCTGCATTATTTTTCATCGAATCTATTGTAATAATAGAGAAAGTCGTGTCGAATTAAATAAAGTAACAAAAGTAGTCCAGGGCTATTTAAATAAATAGCTCTTTATGCCTTTGTTATAGAGCATCTTACTCATTTTAGATTTAAATTCTTTTAAGTATGTATCTCAGTCATTTAGCCGTACAAGTAATTTTCTATATCCCACACCTACCTACATTAGAGATGAAGTAGTCAGAAACGGAATGTGTGCAGTTGCATCTTAAAGATATCTTTAAACCAATTTTATACTTACTCAAAAAAAGTATTAAACAGTCATTAAAGATATTACTGTCCAAAAACTTAATTTATGTATATTTTTGCATTTAAATTATATTTATATTGTATATTTCTTAAAATTTTGCGAGGACTTATTGAATAATCGTGTTTTGAAAATATAATATGAACGCATATTATGTAGCTCAATCTATTCATTAATTAGATCTTGCCATTTCTAAAGTTTTATAACATTTATTATTAAATCTAAGCGTTCTTTATAATCTCGTTTCAATAAATATTATAAGTCTTAGCATTTTTTACCTTCGTATTTAAAATTAAGTGAAAATAATTTGTTTTTATTCTAAAATTGATGCACAAATACAATCATTTTGAAGTTTGTAAATACATAATTCCTTCTATTTTTGTATATCGGTTCGACCACATCTGTATTGTGCAATATCTGTAACAATAAAATGCTTTTAATATAATGTGACTCTTATTTAACCAGTAGGTATATTATGTACTATGGAGAGGGAGATTATATATATAACGGAGATGGTACATCTCCCTAGGTAACATCAGCCATGATATTGGAAAAACAGTGAGCGTAATATGGGAAGTGTTGGTTATTCAAATTCAAATTATAATTCACTCAACAATATTCTTCCGCAACAGGTACACAGCACCAGCTTACGAGACGCGCGGCGGTTCCTAGACTTGTTCACTGCTCGATCGCCACCAGTAGAGTAGAATCTCTGCAAACTCATCTTCGATCAAGCACGACGTTCTAGACTCCGTCGAACGCCACTAGATGGCGTTGGCGTCTCGACTGTTCAATCGACTAACGTATTTCCGACATATCTCACTCCTACAATCCTGATTCTACTATAAAATAGCAAATTAACTTAGTTTGTTACTAGTACCTTCTTACTAATTTTGAATTTCAAGATTTCCCTATATAATGGAAATGCGATGTACCCATTTTTCCAAAATTTTGTACTCAAGTATAAGGAATAGTGATCAATAAATCAGAATTCAAATGTTATATTTTGGTTTTTTGATTCGAATAAAATAGCAAATCAAAGTTGGTGGCGCAATTTCTTATACCAAAGGGGGTACTTATAGGAAATTGTAAACTTCCCCACACTTGCCTTTCGACGTTTGTGTGAGCAAGTCGGCTACACAAAGTGGCCCACCCGCCCCAGAAAAAAACGGCTGTTCGTACGTTCAAAATTAGAAAAACTAAGACAGAACTAACAGACTTGGGGAGTCTGATGCCAAAGGCCCGAGACGACAGCGCGCCATGTGCCGCTCAGACCTCTAGAGGAAGTGTGACCGAATGCAGCCACAGGGTGATGGGATCCGCATGAATATATGCGGGGCAACACCTGGCCGGGGGAGTGATGAAATCAGCCAGCATGTGACATTCATGAGGATTTTCACAGGGCAGGGGCCAATATAAAAACGAACGACAAAACAAAAAGTACATTGTACTTTGTACCGATAGTCGTGTTAGGCAATAGCTTGACTCGGGTCGCGAGACTCTTGTCATGTAAGTCACTCTAGCCGCGTGAGTGACTCACGTGAGACCTTTTTCACATAAAATAATTACTCTTGACATGCGAGTGATTCTTGTCACGCGAGTGATTCTTGTCACGCGATTGACTCTTGTTTCGCGAGTGACTCTTATTGTTACGTGAGCGACATGTCAAAATTGTATTCAGAAAGTTGTAATCGCTAATTTTGAAATTTTTAATAGGGAATATGCATGAAGAAGAACGAAGACAGGCAGAGAGCAGGTGGTGGATAAAAGTTCAGGTGTGAGCCAGTAAGTAGGTCTCGGAAATCAGGACAGCGTGAACGTTGTTGTTGTGAAAAGTGTTGCATAAAACACCCGAATTGATAACCTCCTCCTTTTTTAAATCGGTTAAAAAATCTTAGGAAGTTACTCAAGAACGACACTTGCAGCGTTGCCAACACCAATTTATCAAATTTCCAAATTTGGGGACAAAAATCTACTGATTCGCCACAGTTGCTCAAATTTTTTTTAAGAAATGAGACTCGCCGCTAGAGGCGCGCGCGTAATCATTGCATCACCACTAGGCAGGTCCGTAGGTACACTACACTGCCAAATGCATACCTATCGAATGCATCACCCATGGCCTAAGTTGATATCCTGCGGAAGTGTGTGCGACTTTGTCAATAAGAAGCAAATGAACCCTATGCCTTGAAATAAAAAAAGTTATTTATAAATTATTGCCTTTATTTTCTGTTTCATCGACTATATTTACATAAAATCATCACTATTGAGTCATAAAACTAACTCATACTGTATCTACAGTATATTATAACAATATTCTTCGCATAAAAACAATTATTACCTTAGGTACTTTTTTAAGTTAGTTCTGGCCCATATATTATAAAAAAGCAATTCACAGCCATTCAATTCCTCCAGATAGGAATGGTTTGCACTTGGTTTAGGTAGCAAGTACCTGCCTACATTCTCACTAAACGAAAGCAAGTCCATTTGAGGTAAAGCATGTTTTCTATTTTAATTAATTAACATATAAAATAACATTTTACTGGTAATTAATAAAATTAATATATAATTAAAAAACTTCTCCACCACCTTACACCTTACAAAAGCAAAAACAATCGTTTCGGGATGCAATCGAATGGCTGTGAATACTAAGCTTTTTATCTACTTGATAAAATTCAGCGCTGACTGATTTCTAAATTAAAGTCAGGGAAATCACAAACAGCGGAAAATAATGTTTAGTATTTTCTTATTGAAACTAGATTTTTCTCTACTGTTCGAACTTATAAATTTATGTACACTGAACCCCGTGGTACTGAATTGAGTTTGCACTCTTGCAACATGATTGCACCCTAAGTAGGAACTTAGGGTGCAATCATGTTGCAAGAGTGCAAACTAACCGATAATATATTCCTGGGGTTCGAATCGGATTAGTGCAGGAGTACTAATCCGATTCGAACCCCAGGAATATATTATCGGTCGCAGTAGTCAAGTGCACACCCGTCCTGGTTGTGCACTAGATCCGGCTGAATTCAGAACATTTTCATTTAGGAATATTAGGACTCTGAACTCAAATTCATATTGGATGCAGTGCGAAAACTTTCTCAATAGTCAGAACTACTTAGTAAAATAGGACTTTACAGTTTATACATACTTAAGCTATTTATTTAATATCATCTATCTTCTTTTCTCCCCCTTCTAAAATTAGCTGTTTATGGTGTTCTGTGAGTTCATCGTTTTTAATTGTTGATGATTTTTCTAATGCTTGGTGCATTTGGTCATCTCTGTAAACAAAAAGGAAATGTATCAAGAAACGCAAACTATAATAATATTGAATACCTAGTATATGGTTAGACTGACAGAAATATGTAATTGTCACATAGTATTTTTATTTACATAAGAAAAGTTACTCAGAAAACAACCAAATAAGTCGGGTTACATGAGCTCTGTAGTAAAACTTTGTCCCAAACTTTCCAATAGAATACAGTCGGCAAACATATTGTGCTGTAGGCCACAGCACAATATGTTTGCCGACTGTATGCTCTGTAGGCTCCTCGAGTTAGGGTCAAAGTTGCACTCCAGAGCTAAGTAACCCGACTTTACCCGGTATTTAATTGCAACTATGGTCGACACCAGATACATTATTGACATACATACTTAATTCCGAAAATGACATGACATGAAGCTGTCCTGAATAGACATCTATCGTAGTCCTTTATTTTTTCTAGTCATGAAAAACTATTACTAACATACTTAAATACGTTTCATGATGGCTGCCAGTTTTAGGTGTATAGGTAGTAGCTAAATAGCTAGTTACACCTAAAACTGGCTAACATTTTAAACGCCATTGTCACATATCATACATATACTACAGCAGTGTGATTCCATCAAACCATACAAACACGATGGAATGACAGCTCACTAGTCGTTCACTCCACCTGAGTGTACATGGTGAGATGTCGACAGAATAGACCGGCAGTAGGGGTAAGCTATCCGGCCCTGGGACAATCCATGGTCCGGAGCGAGGAGGCATGGGAAGCCGTCACCTCCTTCCGCGGAGCAGTAATGCTAGTGAAGGAGGAGGCGGGCCGCGTGAGGGAGAGACAACCCTCACGACCCCCCCCCCCACAGCAGAAGGGGTCATTTGATGATTTCCCATCCATAAAAAAGGGGTAAGCTTGTACGCCAACGTCACAATAATGTGTCAAAAAAGAATATGAATTTTTGGATTAGCAGAGTACGCCGATGCGTATATGCTAGGTAAAGATTACAGAATCACGAAAACAGCTATTTGCACTCACGCTTTCAATAGTTAAATACTTAATTCAAAGTCAAGTCAAACAACTTACCTATCTTCTTTGAGTTTATATAAAGCTTTCCTAATTTCTTGCATATTAATACCAGTGATTTTCAATATCCCTATAATCATCAGCCCAGCAGCAGTACTTAACACCGTTCCTGCAAAAATAGAAAATTGTGTTTATTATTTAAGGGTTAAAGTTTTTCACACAGGGTACCTATCTTATCTATGGTTTGTCAAGTGAATATGAATGAAAAGTAAGGGCAAGGCTTTCAAAGCCATTATCAATTTATTTGCTCATTAATTTTATTTCTCTCTGTCATCCGTGAGTCTCCAATTTGGAAGAAATATTGACAGACCGAAGTAACCGTAGTACTATTTGTATGAACGCTTACCTCTGATTCAAATCGGACATATCCAGAGATGGCCCCTGAATAGCTTGGATTTGGATCAGAGATCGGATTAGTGCGTAAGCAATAATTATCCGCGAATTCGATCCGAGTTTTTTAAGACTAGATCCGTATTTTCACGAAATCGAATCAGATGCAGTGCGACAGGCAATATCCGAATTCGGTCCGACTTCGCACGCACTGCTATTAAAAGCACGCGTTTAATCGCAGTGCGTGCTAAGCCTTTGTCATGTTTTTCAGAAAGGAGAGGTACATATTACGCGTAGGTACTCATTATACCGGTGATCTGGTATGACCAGATGAATTAATGTTAAAAAGTTAGGATCATTAATTATCATGAAAAAGTTCTAGCGTTTTTGTTAAGCAAATTGCATAAAATGTATTTTTTTACAACCAAGAACATTCATCAGTAGGTAAATTTTCTATCACTTATTTTTATGAACTAACTAACTTTAACTGCCTCCGTGGTCGAGTGGTTTAGGCGTTTGCCTTGTGACCCGGTGGTCGTGGGTTCGATTCCCACGGGAAGCATACTTTGTAAAGTTGTTGCCAGTTTGGCTAGAACATTGCAGGTTGAATCACCTGATTGTCTGATAAAAAGATGATTCCGTGCTTCGGAAGGCACGTATAAGCCGGTGGTCCCGGCCGCCAAACAAACCATGTCAGAGGCCCTTGAGGCGGGGTAGAAACTCTGACACTAGGGTGTGTGGGGTCGTTTAGACCTTACTGCCCACACGAAAGAAGATGAACTATTCTAAGTATACTATATACATACCTAATCCAGCTCCAACTAACACAGCAGCTAGTCCCATATCGATCTTGTATAACGCGCCGGTGAGGGCTCCAGCCGATACATATTCTATTAACGACGTGTCGCCTCGGTACACTGACACCACTGTTGATGTTAAACTGGAAACAATAATATGATAAGCGTTTACTGTTGGTGATGTAATCTTTATTTTGTGCAAGACTTGAAGATCTGCAAGAAACTAACTCAGAACGATGAATGAGGCACAAAAAACATAATATTTTTCGTTAGGTACCTACAGGGAATTGTATTGGTTTTTTTTAGAGTCCGCTAGGTTTTTGGACATCATCAGTAAAAAATCAGTTTGATAAACATTCAGTTAGGTTCTGGTGGATAATAGGAAATTCAACAAAAAATTATTTTACAGTATCTAGAAATTATTAAAAGTTAATTTCTGTTTTATTCTTTTATCAGTACCTAATTAGCAGGAATTCCCTGTACAGTAAAACAAAAATCATGCTATTTTTTAATCAGATATCCACACATATAACCTTTATGTATACTATACTTCCCCTTACCTAAATATACCTGTGAAGAAGCTCAATCTCCAGCCCCATTTATAAGCTCCTTTTGCAAAGGCCACCGTCACATAATCTTGTAATCTTTTCTGAAATCAAAGATATGTATCTTTTTCATAAAGCATTTAACTATGAGACAGAGAGACATTGGGTGGGTTTTCGAATTGAGTATTTTCAGTTGTGTCAAACCCTACTTTAATGCCAAATTTTCATAGGTTTTTTGGGCTAAATACAAACTCAGCTCCAAATGAAGTAAGTATCAAATCTGGGGATTATGGTTTTGAAATTCATTAGATTCATGAACGGATAGAGACTCACAATGTTGTTTGTTTCTTTATCTTTCTTAGACTTAAAATTCTTTAAGAAAATGAAGGATTTTAGAGAGCGAGTAGTAGAAAAAATGATAGAAATGGGAGACATGAATGATCGAAGTGTGAATGAAAGCTGGAATGAGATACCTGGGTGTATTAGGCAAGCAGGGAAGGATATACTGGGAGAGACAAAATGAAGGGGAACAACAGAGAGGGATACATGGTGGTGGAAGAAATACAGAAAGTGTTGAAAGAAAAAAAAAGAAATTCAAGGAATGGCAGGGTGTATAATGAAGGGGAACAACAGAGAGGGATACATGGTGGTGGAAGAAATACAGAAAGTGTTGAAAGAAAAAAAAAGAAATTCAAGGAATGGCAGGGTGTAGAATTGGAAAGCATAGTTTCTTGGTTTTTTTAAAGAAAAAGCCAAGACAGCCATGGCAAAAGCAAAAGCTCAAGACTAATTGTACAAACACACTGGACTGGCCAGCTGGCCAAAAATACCTGTACCGGCTTGCTAGAGCCAGAGAGAGGAAGGCGAAGGATGTTAGTCGGATAAAATGTGTAAGGGATGAAGCTGGAATGCTTCTATCGGAGGATGAAAACATTAAGGATAGATGGAACTGATGGAAGGGCTACTTTGAAAGACTGATGAATGAGGAAAATATCTGGAGCAGTGTTTTAGATAATAAACCAGTGAATGAAGGATTAGTAAGAATGGACAGTGTGGATGAAGTGAGAATAGCAGTGAATGGAATGGTAAGGCAATTGGTCTCGACGGAATAACAATTGAAGTATGGAAGTCATTACAGGTAGATGGATGGACGTGGTTAGCTTCATTCTTCAATAAGTTGCTGCTGGAAGAAGCCATACCTGATGAGTGGTGTTACAGTTCGTTGGTGCCCATCTTCAAGAACAAAGGTGATGTGCTAGAGTGCAACAACTATAGAGGAATAAAGCTAATGTCACATAGTATGAAAGCTTGGCAAAAAGTTATTGAAAAGCGGCTGAGAGAAGAGAGCGAAATCTCACAGATCCAATTCAGTTTTTTGCGTGGTTGGGGTACAACAGATGCCATTTTCGCTATCCGTCAGCTATGCGAGAAATACAGAGCTGTGCATAAAAACTTGCACATGGTGTTCGTTGACCTCATAAAGGCATATGACCGGGTGCCTTGTGAGGTTTTTTGGTGAGAAAGATGTGCCTGCGAAGTATATGCAGTTGATCCGAGCGATGTACAGTCGATGCAGTACCCAAGTCCGGTCTGCAGTGGGCACCACTGACGGCTTCAGTGTGGCAGTTGGTTTGCACCAAGGGTTACCCTTAGCATTTACCTCTTCCTGATGATAATGGACGCCCTGACGTTGGACTTCCAGGAAGAGGCTCCCTGGCTGATGATGACATTGTGCTAGTTGCCGAAAGCGGCCTCGAGGTCCAGAGCAGATTGGAGACGTGGCAAAGTGAAATTGAGCAGAACCAAAACAGTATACCTGTTCTGCAATTTCGGCGGTCTCTCCATTCCTATGCCTATAGCGCTCACCGGAACGCCTATACCTATGTGCTCCGACTTTCGGTACCTCGGGTCGCTTGTCCAGGGGTGGGGGGGGGGGATCGCGTTATAGACCGAGACGTAACGCACCGGATCAACTCAGGATGGACAGGTCACTAGAACAACTTGCGACATACGGATGTCCTTCAAGTTGAAGGGGAAATTCTATAAGTCCGTGATAAGACCTGTCATACTGTATAGATCAGAATGTTTGGCTGTGAAAAAGATGGATGAAAGTAGCGGTGATGAGAATTTTGAGATGGATGTGTGGAGTAACGAGAATGGATAAAGTGAGAAATTAGTACATTAGAGGTAGTTTTAAAGTGGCGCCAGCAACGGAAAAGTTCAAAGATAATGGCTTGTCCTGGTATGGTGATGTGAAGACGTGGGATCAGAATCAGAATCAGAATCAGAATTATTTATTTGCCAGCAATGTAGGTACAATTTTGAGATGGTACAGTATTGGGTGTTTCCGCTACATTCTGCCTTACGGCATGCAAAATTATTTTTATTTTTTTTGTTAGTTACAAGTGATTTAGTAGTAACATGGCATCAAAATTCACATAAATAACTCAATAGTCACATATATTGTCGATTACAAATCAATAAGCTTATTATAGGAGTTCAGAATGTCAATTACAATAAAATTTAAGATACAGTTATAAATCTTTATCATTCAGGAAGTCATTAACAGAATAATAACATTTGTCTAATAGTAGTGCAGTCAATTTAGTTTTAAATATACGAATGGGGTGTTCTTTTAAGTAATGCGGAATTTTATTATAAATGGTAGGCCCCATTGACATAATACTCTTTTTTAATAGTGCTGTTTTATATTTTCCTGAATGTAATAACTTATTATATTGTAGTCTTAGAGGACCTGAGCGCAATCTGATGTTGGCTAGTGTCGGAAATAGATTTAAATTTGATCTAACAAAAATCGACACTTCCAATATGTATAAAGACGGGAAGGTTAATATTTTCATTGACCTAAACACAGGCTCACAGCTTTCAGTAGGTTTTAAATTTGACATTGACCTTATGCAGCGTTTTTGGGCCTTGAAAATCTCCTCTCTCTCACTACAGTTGCCCCAGAAAATTACTCCGAACCTCAATCTTGATGCAACCAAACCATGGTAAGCTGTAAGAAGTGTAGTATTGCTTACTTTATACGATAAGTTGTGCAGGACATAAGCTAATTTACTCAGTTTTTTACACACGTCCTCAGAATGAGGTTTCCAAGTCAGATTGTTGTCAATTAAGATTCCCAGGAACTTTGCTATATTGGTTGAGTCAATTTCATGCCCACTATAGCTGACAGTTAAATTAGCGGGACTAATCCGTTGGTAAAAATGCATTACCTTCGTTTTTTGTAAATTTATCTTCAAGTTATTTATATTAAGCCAATGAATAATACTCTTTAATGTGTTATTAATCTCACTTTCATATTTTTTTACGTCCGAACATTTTACTATCACAGTACTATCGTCCGCAAACAACACCATAGGATGATGTGTTTGACGGGGTAAATCATTAATGTATAAGAGAAACAACGGTGGTCCCAGAACGCTACCTTGTGGTACGCCATGTTTGACCTCTCTACAATCCGAAGTATATTTATGTTCACGTTTAGTTTTTAGACATACTCTTGTTATTTCTGTGTATTGCAATCGGCCTTGTAGATATGATTTTATTAAATCTAGGATATTTCCTCTTATACCATAGGCGTAAAGTTTCTTTAAAAGGACATTATGGTTTACGTAGTCGAATGCCTTAGTCATATCAGTCAAAATTGCACATACAGGAATTTTATTGTCAACTTCAACTCAACGACTTCAGATATTTTTAAACAAAATGTAAACACGGAGCTTATTTATCGAGATGTCAAGCGGGACAGCGCCATCTATCGACTCGGGATGAAACGCATGTAACCAAAAGGGTTATGAATATAAATGTGGGTGGATGGAGAGGAAGAGGGAGGCTAAAGAAAAGATGGATGGATTGTGTGAGGAGCGATATGAAAGAAAAGGGAGTTGGTGATAGTGTGACGGCTGATCATCATTCATCATTTATTTATTATATTTGCACAACCATGAGTACAATACAAACAAAAACAAATGGAAGGATAGGACAGAATGGAAGAAAAAAAACGTGTTGCGCCGACCCCAAGTAACATGGGATAAGGGCAAGAGATGATGACTTTATCTTTTAATACTACTAGTGGTGCAATTTTTAGTAAACATATAATTTAGTGACACAGTACCTTAGCCTCAGCAGTAGATTTAAATATAGTTGCTTGATTATTTTCTATGAAATTCAAGTAAGCAACTCGGGAGCTAACAAATCCCCCCATACAAGCACCAATGAAGGCTCCACATAATGATGACTGCAGTACTGTGTTCATTTCTTCAGATATTTCTTCATGTTCACTGAAATTGAGTAAAACATGCAATTTACTATTTGGTTTTCCACAATGGTTGATCGTCGGCCTAATTCGTTAACCAGCAAAGTCTATAACTGGATAATTTGCAGGAGGAAGAAAACACGGAATTATAAAAATATCACGAAAATCCCGTTGGTTCCTACAGGATTTAGCAGTATTTCTTTATGAAGATTTTCTATTGTTCAGGAAGCGGGTTTTTGAGCATGTCATTTTTAACGTATTTAGATTTTTAATGATTTAGTCATTATAACATCTTCATAAGGTAGGTAGGTACTCGTCAGAATTTTTTGGCAGACTTAAAAAGTAAAATTGCCCAAAATATGGACTTAGCAGGTAACATTTTTTTAAAGAGGTTAGCAATTTAATATCAATTTAATCAAAGAATTTTTTACAACTCTGACTTTGTGTTTAGTCTTTAATTATTCTCAATGCATGGTTTCAGTTATAAATTTATGATTCACTTATTTGTGGAAATATCCTCCTGGAAAAACCCTCAATGAAGGAGTGTAATCTTAAGGATTTCTATAGTTTGCTGACTTACTTTCCAGTAAACATTAGTTTCACTCGATCCCAGCCAGTTTGAAGATCAGTACTGGTTGGTCTATTTAGTAAATCATGATCATATTGACCACTAGCTTTGTTGAAAATACCAATCGAAAGAGAAGGAGATAATCTCAGTACTGTCCGAAACATTGTGAAGGGCAGATTTAACTATTAGACCATTGATTACAACGCAAAATGAATTATTCTAATATTTCAAAAAATCAGAAAGACGAAGTGAAGAATATCCCGGCGATGACATTTGTCATTCTCAATTTTCTCGTATTGACATTTGAAATTGTCATTTTGAAGTTGAAGTCATCGTTTAGAAAGTTTAGGGTGCGTTCGTTGTCAATAAATCCAGTAGGTATAAAATTCTAACTGACTAAATATCAAACAACCCGTTCAAGCACACCGCGAGAAAATTAAACTGACTAAAATTTTCCGTACACGCCCGTCCGCTGGGATAAGTTTTTGCCTGACTTGTATGAATTTCATCGACCTTTTTAGGTTGCTAAATGTCCTGATGTCAGATTGACAGGTGTTTGTTTTTATTTGCTCAATTCGTGCCCTTATTATGATTGAGGATACGAATAAGTATTTTAAACGAGTTCGTGTTGTATTTTCTTCTTCATCATCATCACTAGGTATCCTTTGTTTCAGTGTGCCACATTATTGGAGATCTTGTATCATCATCATCTTCATCTTCCTGCCCTTATCCCATGTTACTTGGGGTCGGCGCAACACGTTTTTTTCTTCCATTCTTTTCTATCAGCCGTCCGTCACACTATCACTAACTCCCTTTTCTTTCATATCGCTCCTCACACAATCCATCCATCTTTTCTTTGGCCTCCCTCTTCCTCTTCATCCATCCACATTTATATTCATAACCCTCTTCACATGAGTCATGACCATACCAGGACAAGCGGTTACCTTTCAACTTTTCCGTCACTGGCGCCACTTTTAAACTACCTACCTCTAATGTACTCATTTCTCACTTTATCCATTCTCGTTACTGCACACATCCATCTCAACATTCTCATCTCCGCTACATGCAAATTGCAATCTATTTTCGTACGTCTTTTTCATAGCCCAACATTCTGATCCATCTTGCATCGCAAACTAAAATATTAGGTTGGGGAAAAAGTCTTTTCGCATTATAGTATGGATGAACTTGTAACAAAATCTCTTCTATTTGTATCTGGCTGGTTTTGGTATCATTGAAAGTTTAAATTTTAAAGAACATAATTCCAAATTCAAATTAGGAAAAGGAGTGAATCTAATGAAGAAATTCGATACCTACATTTTAAAATTTTACTACAAAAAAGGAATGCAACGCAAGCCGCGAAAAAAATTTGCGATGTTTATGGACCTATAATGGGATCATGTCCCTACCTACAAGATGGCAAAAAGTTATCGAACAAAATGGTACCTACATACTTTAGAATGAAAAATAAACTATTAAAAAATGTTTTGAATTTTCTTAAAAATGCGAAGAAACTTTTTCCCCAACCTATTATTATATCGACAAATTGATTTCTCATGTTCCGGTCCATTTTTACCGTGTAATAATTTCGAGATCACAAGTGAAATCCTAACTTTACATCGGCGGAGGGAGAACACATTGCCCCGCCCCCACACCTCCTTCTCAGAAATTATTCAATAAAAATTTAAACTTTAAAAATTATTATAAAAAAACCTCGCACCTCCGGCGACGCGGGAAGTGGTGGGGGGCTAACCTACACCTCCATGATAAAAACCTATGACTCCGTTCAGCGAACCCTTGCTACTATAATTTTTATCCGGCAAAAATTTCGCCGTCTTACTGACAAAGTCATCTCATCTTTTACTTAAACTGATGTAGTGGAACAGCTTCAAAAATGCAGGCTGTCTCATTCATAAGAGATCTGCATGATAAACATACCTGCTCTTTTTCATGCTATTTTTCATATGCTATTAAAATGCTCAACTCAGTACAAAAACAAAGTTCTCAGACATAGATCGGGGGCTCTTAAACATAGGTAAACGTGTCGTGGAAATCTACGACGGGCAATGTAAAAAATTATGACACGACATCGCAACGTGCCACGACGCACTGCACGACTTCGTGTCGTAGAAACTGACTGTGTCAATTCTTGAAAACCAGGGAACAAATTTTCACACCTCTTTCCAAACTGCTATTTTCTTATTTCTATCTTTGAATTCTTCTGATGAAAATGAATATGGCATTGGTGAAGGAGCGCACCGTGAGTTTCTACGGTACAAAGTCGTGCCGTGCGCAGCACGTTGCGATGTCTTATCATGAATTTATACGTTGCTCGCCCTAGATTTCCACGATACGACGTCGCATCGTCAAACGATGCCGCATCGTAGCACGACTCCGCATCGAAGTACGACGCGAGGCCAGTAAAATGAACTAAAACTGAAATTGCTTTCAACACTTATTTTTACGAAATCTAGTCAAAGCAATCTCACTTTCAAGACGAAGTGAATGCTGTCATCCTTCAAGTGAACCAGAAAAGCGCCATCTAGATTATGAAAGCCCAACAAAGATAAAAATTTAAAAATGGTGGAAGCACCAGGGTATCCCGCGAAATTCAAATTTTCTTACGTTTTTTGCAATTTGCAGGGCAGTGTCAGGTTGTATCTTGGTCAAAATAGAATTCGCGGCCGTAGCAAGTATGTATTTATAGAATCATAATCATTAAAATCATCAATACAATTCTTCAGTTACAATATTGTTGTCAAATGTAGTATTTCATGAAATCATAACATTTGGCATCAATTCTAACTATTACTGACCTGCAAATTGCAAAAAACGCGCTAAGGGTAAAAGTAATAATTTCGCGGGTTACTCTGGCGCTTTCACCTTAATATTAGCAGATTTTATTAAGGTTCATAACTATCAACTTAATGAGCTTTTACCCTAATTTAATATCGTCAAATCAAATCAAATCAAATCAAATACGTTTATTTGTGTACACAGGTGAAAAAGGTGGAACAATTACAAGATTAATGGGTCTGTGTCCTGCCACAGTAGGTGGCATACAAACATTAAATATTACATTTCAAATGTGCCAAAATATTTTAAATTATATTCAAATATAGACCTAAGTTAAAATAAGTGAGTACAAACTTCAAAACATCACCATCGTTCGGCAAATTTTCATGACGCTGTTCACACGTTGGTGTGTTTGATTTTGCATTGAGTTGTCCGTGAAGATGGACGTGAGGGTACTTGTACAGCGCTTTTAACTTTTAACAGACTGCAAAAGAGGAGGTTCTCAATTCGATTTTTTTTAATGTTTGTTCAGCGATATTTTTGCAAATGGTCAACGCATGGTGGACGCATCAAACGACGCCTTTAAACGACGTTTAAAGTCGTTTTAAAGCGTTGTTTTAAGGCGTCGTTGAGGCGTCGCTTTAAGGCGTCGTCCCATAGGGTCGTCCTAAGGCGATGTTCCAAGGCGTTGTTCTAAGGCGTCATTCTAAAGCGTCGCTCGGAGGCGTCGTTACAAGGCGTCGTTCAAAGGCGTTGCTCGAATGCGTCGTTCTTAAGCGACGTCTTAAGGTAGATAACGCTCTTAGGGCGGATTTCACCATTTGTAGAGCTGATCGTGTAGAAAACTTAGTTCTGCATGAACGAGATCAAATAACATCATAGATCTTGATCTACATACAACGCCTTTTACAGCCACATTTTGTTAGCGTTGTCTCTTTGGCATAGAATGTAAATATTGGCACATAAAACCATAAAACGCAATGCGTTTAGCAATTGCTACATGCGACAGCGATATACTGCGATTATAACAACAAAAAATACAGTATCCCTAAACGCATGTTGTCAAAACTGTCTTACGGTTGCGTCAATTTCTTTTTGCGGTACGTTTTCTTTGCATAATTTAGTTGTATTTGGATTTTGGACGGTACTTTGAGAATAATGCCTCTGAAAAGAAAAAGGGAGCCGACCTTCGCAACGAGTGAGAAGGAAGCTCTTATACAGTTGGTGGATAAACACTACCACATAGTGGAATCAAAAAAAACGGATTTCGTGTCCACAAAATCGAAAACCGAGGAGTGGAAGAAGATTGCCGAAAATTTTTCTTCAATCTCCGGTATATATCCACGAGACTGTGTGGCCCTGAAAAACTGCTGGGAGAATATTAAAAAAAGGGCGAAAAAAGAGCAAACAATACGCCACCAGCATTTTTTAGGAACAGGTATGTACATAAATATTAGTATTACGTCCTCACTGGCCGCGTTTTGAATTTAATTTACAGTTCATAAAATTTTCTGCTTTTTGTGTACATTTTTCATTTGTAGGAGGAGGGCCACCAAAAAAACATAACGAAGACCCAATGATGGAGAGAGTACTGGCTCTCCTCCATAGGAGGGCAACTGGCTATCTAAATAGCAACGATGATGATGGCACCAATATTTTAGGTAAGTAATTACCTACCCATTCATTTAATTTAAAAAAAAATATAAAATCACGCTTGTGGAGAATACAAGTTGGGCAGAGGTGTAGGTACCTAACTATTAAATAGAATACTTTATAATTGTATTATTTTCAGCTTCTGGTACAACGTGTACCCCACTAGAGACGACATGGACACGACCGATAGTTGATATTTATATAAGCGGTATGTATTCTGAAGAAAGTCTTCTTAACAACCTTTTTTATTTAAATAAAACAATCGCCTCTTGGACTTTGTGAGTAACGAACTAAACAAAGTGAAGTGAAGCGAAGGTCAACCTTGTGTTGCTGTCTGTTCAATCTACCTACCAAGCTTTTCCCAACTAAGTATGTTGGAGTCGTCTTTCAGTGTAACCTAACCGGTCGTATCTGAATACCATGATAGTATTGTTTTCATGTGAACTGGTTCTTTATCAGATGCTGATGTAAGTGAGTCTGATGGTCAGATGCACGAAAATGATTCAAACGTGAATGATCCTGTAGCAACCGTATCGACAGCAGTAAGTATGCAGGTATGCTTCACACTACTAAAACGAGCATTATTTATAACTCAGTTGTGTTAATTACAATTACTATAATGTCATGTGCAGGACTGGTCACAGTACAATACGAATATGCTCAGGGAACCTATAAACCCTATTCTGGCCCGATCACCAAGCCCATCAGCACCTAACACTCCATCAAGGTTAGCGATAAACCATTCAGTAAACGGTTATTTTCTTTCAAATCCTGATTTATAATAGTGTCAAGATATTCAATATTTTTTCATGGACATATGCATTTAATTTCTATAAGTATATATTTCAGGACCAATATAGTACCAATAGCTGCTGCTGTGGCTACAGCTACAGTGCCACCAGCTCGTTTCTCTATGAGTCGCAGGAGGCATACAGTTAGGAAGGAGAAGGAATCTCATCCTCACACAGAAAGGCTCCAGCACCTTTTAAATACCAGCGAGCGCGCTGAAGAGGAGCACGAAATAGAAATAAATATAAGAAAAGAAATTTTAGCCCAAGAAAAATTAAAAACTAGGCAGCAGCAATTACGTTTACAAATTTTAGAAATAGAATTACGAAAATTAAAAAAATAGACAAAAACATTTTGAAAAATTGTTTTATTTTTTATTACATTCCTGTAACATTATTCGATTTCAAATAAGTACACACAGATTTTACAAATAAAATCACTTACACAAAAAAATGCAGATATACCTACCTATTTACCAACTATATACGTAGGTATCCTATCTTTTAAACAAAAAACCGGCCAAGTGCGAGTCAGACTCGCGCTCGAACGGTTCCGTACCATTATCTATAAAAAACCGGCCAAGTACGAGACGGACTCGTGCACGAAGGATTCCGTACCAATATCTATAAAAAACGGCAAAAAAAATCACGTTTGTTGTATGGGAGCCCCACTTACCTACCTTTAGATTTATTTTATTCTGCTTTTAGTATTTGTTGTTGTTATAGCGGCAACACAGACGGACAGACAGACGGACAGCGGAGTCTTAGTAACAGTTTCCCGTTTTTACCCTTTGGGTACGGAACCATAAAAACGAAGCTGAAGGAGGTTTGTAAGTAGCGGTGCAGTCTCTGCCTACCCCATGCAAAAACCTAAAAACAACCTATAATAATGGCGTCGAAATATTCCTCCGCATCGCTGTCGACAAGTAGGTATGGTTCACGAGAAGCTGAAACAAAGTTTTGGATAGGTTTTCAGGCAGTTTCAACCCCAAATGGCACAAAAATAATATAACTGCCGACAAGTTATTATAAATTAAACTTGGAATTAGTGATATTCTTCAAAAAGGTTTGGAACATATGCGAAGCAGAAGGAAAATATGTAATGAACTATATACACTAAAAAAAAATCAAAGATCTTAATAACTAAGTTAACCCAAAAACATGGCGTCAAAAATTCATCCGCATCACTGTCGATTGGAAGTAGGTATGTTATGCCCATAAAACTAGCGGCATTGCCACGTTGTATGGCAATGCTTATTAAATCCTTTGTCCAAGGTCAAAGCCAGCCCTTGAGGTATCGTAGGGTAGGGTAGGTAGGTAGCCAGTAGACGGGAGCGAAGCCGCGGGGGACAGCTTGTTAAAAATAAAATAAACACTCCATTTTCAACTATATTTTATTATAAAATCACAAAGAATAAATCTAGAATTCAATAGGGTTAGTCACTTAGATATTAATATTGTTGTATATATTTATAATTCATATAACTGTGTTACATAATGTAGTTTAGTGAGCCCCCGGCCTCTCAGATGGACCGGGCGCGATTCATAAAATTAATTTTCACAAAACAATCATCAAAATATGTTTTATCTTGGAATATAGCTCGTTAAAGCTTGCCATTTTGATTTTAAACGTGTATTTATTAGAGATAAAACAGATAAGTTGAAAGGAAAAATATTATTTATATCCCTGTTATTTTTCCCAACGATTGGTCTTTGGCATATTGAATTAAGACTAATTAATATTGACATGTTCAAATTGTTTCAGCAAGTCTTACTACGATAGTGAACAAAACTAGATGTGCTTCTCAAGAACCTGATGAGATAACGTTACTCGAACGATTGTTTACATCTATTTAACTATTTTAACTTTACACACAACCCTTTAATTTGCACACCTTTATTTAAATCTTTTAATAAAACAACTAAAACAACATTATTAAATCAAGAGGAAACCAAGGGAGGTAGTAACAGTTAATACTTTCTAAGAAGGGTTCTCGATAAGTTAGGTAGGTATATAATTAACTAGAGCGACTACTGAAATTAAGGTAGGATATTTAACTAGTAAATCTTAAAGTAATGATTATGTTAATCTTTACTATAGATCCTATTAATTTAATTTGTTATTATTAACATAGTCGTGTATAATATTTACATTTTCAATTTAACACGAGTGTAGCTGCCACTTTCCGCGCACTGCTCTCGAAACAATTAATTTAAATACATTCAATACAAGTCGCTGGTGGTAATTCTCTCCTGCTGTTGCCGGTCTTGATACAAAGTGGCAGGCACACAATAATTCGCTAATAACGTTTCATTACGGAATGGTTCAGTTCTTTCCACACAGTTAGGAATAAGGGACGTGGCACGGACACAAAATAACCGCCTCGGGCGATCAAATGCCACGGGCAGCGCTATAATTTTAACTCACATTATACCCTGTGCGAAATACAATATTCCACTTGATAATATTATATAAAACATAATTATCATTGGCAATATTTTAAGTCCCTTACTCCCTTTACAATTCAACTAAACAACGTGTTTATATTTCGCCTAAATATTTTTCTCAAATCTGAAGACTCAGTTGAAAAAAGGTAGAGATGTTTTATTCACAAGTTATATAAATATATCGAAGCGTAATAGATATACTTTAAAATGTAGTCGAGTGTAGATTTCGCCAGGATAGTAATAATTAAGTTCTATTAGTACGAATATTTCTAGAATACCAATTGTGTACTAATGTACATCATTTCATTATATTGATCCCCTTTAACATTTATAAGTTTTATTTACAATTTTATTAGTTTCTTGAAAATTCTTCAGGTGGTCTGAAATAAAGGGATGAAATTATAACCACACACATTCATGAAAACCGAACTGAATGAAGGCAGTGAGTGAACTGAACGGTGTCTGCTCGTTACTCCGCCCTGTGTCGTATTATATCGTAGACAATTGGTATGGAAATTGAAATAAAAAAGGGATTAGGGTAGAAAGGGAAAGGATTGAAAAAATAAAGAACAAAAAGTATCAATGATAATAATAGTTTAATTATGAAATTAAAAATAAACGAGTGAAATTAACCACACAAAAGGCTTAAAATTAAAAATAAGAAGACGACGCGACGACGCCACGCGAACGTTACAGAAGCGCTGAGCGTGGCGTGACGTCACTGAGGTGGAAGGAAGGCAGACAACATCGAAGCAGAATATCGAGGAGCATGACAGGTATAATAATGCGCCTTAGCCAAAGTTCTATTTACTGATATGTTGGCCTTTATTCATATCATTATGAAATACTAAATACAGCTAATATATGTATGTAGTAGAGATAAATATTATAAAGCGCAATAAAATATAGGCATACTCAGTATGATATGCGGAGATATGTATGGAACGCAAGAGATACATACGAAGTACACGATAACGCAGAGTATAGCATGGCGTGAAGACGCGCGCTCTAACTAGTCTCGTCGCGCGGATGGATATCAATTAACACATTCGAAAACAACTTTCACATCATTTTTCAACGCATAACTTTAACTAACAAATTGAAACAATGTTCACTTACAATGAATAAAATTGCATATATTGCGCTTAATAAAACTCTCAAATATAATTTAACTGTAACATTTTCATCAACTTTTCAATAAATGTTAAGATTACTTCAATTACCTTTTACCTAAAATAATCTGTATTGACTTTAAATTTGGCATCTCATCCTAAACACTGATCTATTTATTTAATTTTTAATAATATTACCATTAAAATCTAGATATTTAAAATACTTCTCTAAACACATAAATTCCTATAATTATCTATTAGTCGATAGATACCAATGTTATTGAGAAAAATTTAGGCCTGAAAACGCTACACACACAGTAAATAGTTATCGAGCATGTCTACGAATGTATTGAGCACAAGCGAGTGAGTCTGTTCTACGAGCTAGGGCTAGGAGCGGTAGGAGCGAGGGGCGGCTTGTGTGTAGCGTTCTACGCTGAGTACAGTGGATATGTAATCTCCTCTTTGTGATTCTTCTTTAATTAGATACATAATAATAATACAATTATTATTAACATTTACCCCAACCTTTCAAGTCGACCAACATTCCTCCTATTTTTTTTCAATATACAGGCACAGAATCCTGCGCCGTATAGAAAAACATTTTCAAAAACGTGCAAAATATCACCACACCCTGGTCTCCTAACATTATCTAAACCAAATAACTACTTTTACGTTCTTATTATAGGTAGGTACTGATTAATACAATTGTATGATTAAATTTTTCTATTAAAACCTTACATCGTAATGTCAATCTAACATTTTCTCAGTTTACTCATCTTACTAAGCTCTATCCTTATCTCATATGTAAGTTACGTGATATATAATATTATACATTTTATAATAGTGTAAATATGTGATTTTTATAACTTCACAAATGTTTTCTAAAATAAAAGTTTATTTTTTATTTTTTTTGCGACTATTTTTGACAATGATGGGATATATTCAAAGTAATGGAATAGATAAGACTGCCTGATGTGGTACAACGTGCATACACCTCCGGGCGGAGTGGCCGCGGTTGGAGGTCGCGGTTCTCGCACCGTGACGCTTTATATCCTACAATATACATTCCCTTTTCTATCCTAATTGAATACCGACCGTGGCATCGTCGAGATATGTAATGCATTGATAGATAAGTGACTTACAATATTAATTAACATGCCAGCCGGCTCCCGCGATGGCATCGGTACTACTCGTCATATTCAGGTATCTGTTTCTCGCATGCTTTGCCTCATCACATGATCTGGACGTGTAACTGAACACTAAACTGGTCCTAACGGTAGCGTGGCTGATGGCTCTCGAGTCTCGACATCCCTCTACCAAATTCGTTACCATACCTATACAATCTTTTTACAAAAGCTTTTCTACAAGTTTTTAAATATTTGAGACGAATTCATAAGATTTTGATAACGTAATCACTTAAATTCACAAACTTAATCTCTTTTGCATTGGACTAGACATATTTTTTTAATTAATTTAAGAAGGCAAAGATGTGTGAAATCCAATCGAGAGCTTAGCGAAGTCCAAAGTGTGAGAAGCTTAGCACATCGAAGTGGGAGTGTGTCTATATACAAAACGAAGTTCGAGAAGGACAGTTCATTAACTAAAATACTGTTTAATGAAGTTATTGTGACCTAGTGTAAATACTGTTGATTAAATATGTCGTAGAGCGAAATCAGATCTGGCTAATACTTGATAGACCGTCGCCGCAGCTCCACTGCAGTGTGGCAATGCATAGCAATAGTGAAAATTATTCTAAAAAAATATGATGTTCGTGACAGTTGGCCCGCCGCTCACAAATAAATAATTACCTAAAATTAACCACTTAGTGAAACGTATGCTCGAGCATTTATATGTTGTAGCTACCATTAATATAAATTAACATCAAAATAAATGCATCATGTCACTATTATGTCACTGAACATAACGTTTAAATAGTGATTTACAACTAGATGCTTAGCGATAAGAGTTGTGATTACACTAGCTAATCGTCAATAACTATGATGAAGTAAAGAACAGACAATATTCTCCTATCAACGAAACAAGATTGGAAGCAAGAACACCGGCCACCGGTGACAGAACACGGTTACATCTAAAATATATTATTAAAATTATCTCTATAACTAATATTGCACACACATACACATTTCTAAACATAACATTCCATTAATCAAATAAGAAAAAAATGTGTATGCGTACAAAACTATATTTACTTACAAAGAAATGCAATAATAGTAAATTGTGCATATTAAAATAGACAATAAAATATATGTATAAAATACAATTTAATAGTAATAACTGCAAATTAATTATGTGACCAAGAGATATTTTAACAATTTGCTATTTATGTGATGAATATAAAATTGTAAGGTGGTACATAAACTGGCTGCCGTACCGGGGCAACAAGCGAGCAATGTTTGACATTGCAACCCCGCGGTACTCACGCCCGCTGCCCCGAGCTGACGTAACTAGCGCAATCTAATTGCAAAACATACCATCCAGATAATTCATTATAACGAAATCATATATTGTAATCACCGGGAAATATTACGACTTTATAAAAATAAAATAATTGATATACTTATTCAAAATATGGAATGAATATCACACAAAATATAATTCCTCTCTACGTTAATACGTCCGTTTAGGATCGTATCGAAAATACAGTAGATATAAGCAGCGTTCGTCTGTGATGATAGTATCTTAGATAAGATGTACAGTAACAGTAAACGTACGTATTTATTAAGAAAATAGAATAGCACTTAATATCTAGTGCTCCGTGTAAGCGTAATTCAGATATTTAATTTAATTTCAGTCGAGGGAAATTCTCGATTTGTGTGAGAGGTACGATGTTGGTCAGTCGCGTGGCTCGCGCCGTCGCGTAGTGTGCGGGGGCCCTAGTGCGCCGGAGTGCCGGAGTGCCGGAGCGTCGGAGCGTCGGAGTGTCGGAGTCGTGGGCCGCGGGCAGACTGGGCGAGGAGCGCGACTGCGCGCTTGTGTGATATTCGTGGCGCGCGCTTAGATCGAAGACTTGGAGAAGGACACTCGCAGGTGGTTGGACTCCGACAGCTGGTAGTTGTGCATCTTGATGAGCGCCGCCACCGCGTCGTCGATCGACGGCAGCTGCACCAACGCCATTTTGCGGTCCTTCCTGTAATTGGGAAATTAAAATTTTATGACAAAACAAGCATAGAAGCTCCAGACAAAATGCCACTATGAGCGATGGCGATCACGTGACATTTCGACAGCGTTTGCCAATCGCTATATTACCGCTTTCAGATCTAAGGCTCTTCGACACAAGAGATTCGAAATAAATTTAATGAATCCTAACTAATATAATACTCTAAATGCAACAGTGAGTTTGTTTGTATGTTCCGCTTTCACGCAAAAACGGCTGAACGGATCGTCATGAACTTTGGCAAATATATAGCCTGGGATATGGAAAAGGACATAGGCTACTTTTTAACGCGATAACCGACAACCACGCGGGCGGAGCCGCGTGCAAAAGCTAGTGCTACATAAAATCTAAAACGTGTTAAAAATAAAAATGAACTTACGGGAAGAACTTGAAAGCCTTAATCGTGAATCCTCGCTTGGTAAAGGCTTCCTTGATATCATCTTCAGACACCGTAGCTCTGTAAACAAACAACAAAATTAAATTCAAGCCACCTCTGAAATTCTTGGAAAAAGTATTTTCTTCTCGATTAGGGGGAGATTTGCAAGAAAGTGGCTTTAAAAATAGTGGGAAACTTACGGAATGTTGGACAGATGTAGAGTCGCGCTTGGTGGGTAGATGTTCTGGTAGTTTTTGCTTCCAGGCTTCTTGAATCTATGCAGCGGGCTCTGGGAGTAATCCCTGAAAAATGCATGAATAAAACGTTGAGTGCAAGAAAAAAATTTAAGAAGCCATTTTCGTAGCGCGATCCGTGCTACGCCGCGTAGCGGTGCGCCTACGCGCGTAGCAGTGACAATGTAGCGCTACGAAATTTTGATGTAGCGTAGACTAAAAATTACTTCGTCGAAATTGAGTCGTTAGGTCTAAAGTTGAATTTGTCGCTTCCTAAATGCTTTGTTTGTTATCCGAAAGATTATTTTTGTGCAAAAATAACTAGTCCGATAGTCGAGCTGAATTATAGTGCTATATTTTTTTTAAAGAAACCACTGTGAAAGACGGTGAAGACATAACAGTGGTGAAATACAATTTACTATATTGACATCATAATAAACAGCTGGCTATTACACAAATATAATATTGGGAATATCGGCTTAACAGAAATCTTGATAATACAAATATCGGACACAAAATGGGATCACAGAGTCAAGCTCTGATTGAGACCGAGTGATGTAGGTTTAAAGGTCGTGTCAATCATTTGTATAACGCGCCTACTGATAACTGACGCGCCAAATAGAAAATGTTTATATTTGGAGCCTAAATTGGCCGACAGTTATCAAGACCTTTGAGGGTGAAGTCATAATTGTAAGTTTGTATGTTACGCTTTCACGCTAAAAGGGCTGAACGGATCGTCATGAAATTTGGCAGATATATAGCCTGGGATATGGAGAAGGACATAAGCTATTTTTTTTTGCGGTAACCGACATCCACGCGGGCAGAGCCGCGGGCAAAGTTATAAATTATCTAACTAAAATAATAGTTCAGAAGCGAAAGTGAGTTTGTCCGGTTATTACGCTCTCACGCCAAAATTACTGAACCGATGATGAATTTTGTTACAGAAATAGATTGTTGACATTTACCTGGTGAGTCCAGCATCAGGCTGCCCCTCCTTGGGCAGCTGCACGGTCTGGTGCTTGCTGAGCATGACGCGCATCGCCTTGCCGAACACGCGCAGCTTGTCCATGTGAGTCATGGCTGTTAGAACATCAAATGGTATCATTGGTAACTTAACATCTCAGGCGCTAGACAATGTGGCATTGTACAGGGTATTCCAGAAGTGGTGTGGTCATATTTAAGGGTGGGGTTCTGTATCTACAATATAATGAAGAAACAATATTTAAAAAAAATTGACTCTTTTTTTAAAAACGGACCTCAAAACACGACCAAGAAGTTCACTTTTCAAGCAGTCTGATGCATTTAGTGGCATCGAATCTGTGATTGAACTAAATAAAACGCCACCAACTGCATCAGACTGCTCAAAAAGTGTTTTGTTGTTTTACTTTTTAGTCGTTTTTTGCGACAGTATAGTCACTTTATATTATTTTTAACGTAAATGATGACGTTCAAAAGTGCCGTTGAATGGCCTAATTGAAATAAACGTTTTGACTTTGACTTTGATCGGGTTTTTTGAAAAAACTAAGTTTATTTTGTTTATTTTGATATTGTTTCTTCATTCTAGCAGATATAGAACAATACTTACCCTTAAATATGACCACACACTTCCTACACATAGGATTAGGGAATGCGGATGGCTCACGTGACATCTCGACAGCGTTTGTCAATGCTATCAATTTTTGACGTTTTGTCAATCGCCTTCGCCACACTATCGCTGGCAGAATATCATTTGTCTAGAGCTACTTATGGTTCTCCTAAAATATTGCTATGGTAGACACCAGAGGCCCTAGACAATGTGCCATTCAATTAGCGAATGCGACTGTCGAAATGCCAAAATGTAGGAATTTCATCACGTGACATTTCGATGGCATCTGTCAATCCCATACATTTTTGACGTATTGACAATCGCCTTCGCCACGCTACCGCTGACAGAATGTCACTTGTCTAGAGCCCCAGAGGGTCAATTCTTCTGTTTGTTTTAAACTACGTTCGCATTAGCATGTCAGTCGCAAACTGTCAAAAAAACCTCAATTTCCATACATTTTTGACTGTGCAAATGCAAACGTTGCTTAAGGGCCTGTGCACACCACGTTTTTTAAACGCGCCGTTGACGCGCGTTTTAGAAACGGAGCTCTTCAGGCTGCGTCTGATTCGCGTGCGTATCGCGTTTAGAAAATGGTTTACACAGGGGCCCTTAAATGTAGTAGAATTGGCACTCTGATAAACGTGCAATAACATTCATTGACCGACATACATTGATTAACTTTTATCAAAAACAGAAACAAAGACATCAACCCCAATCGACTTCTATCGTGATCCTTTACGTTCTCTAGTAATGAAAAACGGTTAGCGAAAGGTCAATGTACTTTATTGCAAGTATATCTGGCGCCTTCTATAGTACTGTTTGTTTCTAGGTAACACTTGCTGTGGTTTTTGAGGTATCTAATAGTTCCTACCTATCCCAGTTTGGAAAAAAATACATTTTACTGCGATCAACAATTCGCTAAAAAATAGACGAACGAAATAATGACGTATGTTCATGTTGCGGGACTTCTGTAAAAGATGATATTAGGTTCATAGCGCCTAGCATGAATATTTTTTACGAATGGTAACGTTAACGTATGTGAATTTTGAATATAAAACAATACAACCCCATAGTATTTTTGTTAATTTTATGCGACGTACTACACAATTTAGTATCTTAAAAAATGTGTTTATAGTCTCCAATTCAAATAAATATTATTTACGTTACGTCACTATACGTCAATAACATTCGTGTTAGACGCTCAGCAGACCTAAAACCGTTCTCATTAGTTGATGTATGAGTAGGTATGCCTATAATGCCTAGTACCGGAAGACGCAGCGTTGGAAGGCATCCCAATAGGAGGACCGAATGACTTGGTGAGGGTCGCGGGTAGCCGATGGATGCGAGACACACAGGACCGGTTGTTGTGGTGACACTTGTGGGAGACCTATGTCCAGCAGTGGACGTCTTTCGGCTAATATGATGATGATGATGGTATGCCTATATCTTATAAGATTATTGAAATCGAATCTCTACTGAGCTAACTCATGGAGAACAAACAAAGTATCTAATAAGAAATCGTTAACGAATAAGACTATAAGTAGCAAGTAAACAACGACACTTCATGTTACAAGAAAAACAAACTACAGCGGAGAGAAGAACCATAAGTACACTCATAATCCTAAATAAATACACGCCCTCCAACGTGAAATCGACCTTGGTAGTATGGAGATAGAGTTAGTAATGGGCTACGTACCTAGATGGGCCTGATGCGGTTCGGCCATCTGAATGAGGGCTGAATCTTTCTTGTTGTAGAGTATCTTCACCCGTTGCACATCCCCATACACGCCTATACGCAAACAAATGTATTACGAACACGTATTGAGATTATTTACATATAAAAACTATGGACAAGTAATATCAGTATCCTTCTTTGTGTAGAGTGTGTTTTGTTTTTATAAATGTCTTGTTTAGAATTGTTTTGAGTGGGAGAAACACAATCTACCAATAGGATCATACGCTGTCAATGTTGTCTAAAGTATACCTATAATTAAGTTACTACAGTTAACACGGTTTCTTTTAATATACACAGCATATTTTAGTACAACGGCTTGTAATATATAATGTCGTGAAACGGGACAGTCGGAAAATACAAGAAGAAACAACTCCAAGCTCTAATTGGTCACGTTAAGCTTTCGATTAATGCTTTAGCGGTTAACAGCACCGGCCGTGTACTGGCGCGCTGTGTTAAAGCAAATTACTGCAAACAATTATTCACTTCTACTCACTATTTAATTAGCAAAGAGTTCTTAAACTCTTGTTTGCTCATAGTTAACGCACCTCGTTTATAAAAAGCTCTTAACAGCGATTACCATGTTTGTGGTATCGTTATTTGATTACCGATATTCAGGTAGATATATATGGTTCTAAGACTAGATAACTTAATAAAATATAAAAGTAAAATAAAGACTATGACAACATCGTTACATAGAGATGCGTATTTCGCTGTACCGTATTTAGTTTGAAACTGACAGCCCACAAAGAAAATAAAATAAAATAACTGAAATAAAGACAACACTGGGTAAACGATAGACTAACTAACTTAGCTACGACTAGGGTGTCTGAAACACAAATTGTCATACGAGTTAATAAAGCGTTTAGAATTTAGATTCGATAGTGTTATCAAGCAAAGCTTCGACAAGTGGTCGGATGCGGTTATCGGTACAGAAGTCGAGAATGTTAGCTGACAATTTGTCTTTCAGGCGACAGGACTCAGGAGCAATATTAATGTTTTAATATAAAATACGGAATGTATGTGCACACGTACCGAAAAGGGTAAAGAGAGCGTCAGGCGTGACCATCTAAAACAATAGGAAAGAGAAAAGAGACAGTATTATAAATAGTCGTAAAAGATATCTGACATCATATCTATAAATAAATTAGCAACTTATGTTTAAGGAGTTTAAGTAGAATATATAAATAGAACAACCTGTAACGCCCTTCGTGTGGTTAATGCATTAGTTGGTTTGAATCGAAAGTGAACCCACTGTTACAATGGTGTCTGATACGGGCGTTACTGGCTATTGTGTTAGCGTAATGAATAATTGCCAATAAACATTAAACTACTAAGTCGAAACAATGTAGGAATTTTGTCTAAACTGTTTTATCGGGAGTGGTTTTTGAATTTTAAGTTTTGTTTTTTTGAAAAGGGCGGTTATGTGAGAGAGAGGTATAAATCCGCCTGCCAGTATTGAGGTGGGTTATGTTTGGGGTACCAACCTCCTCGTTGAGGTTGGAGACGAGCAGCACGGTGGCGAGCGGCAGGGGGGGCGCGGCCAGGGCGCGCAGGGCCGGAGACGCCGGCGTCAGCGTCAGCGCGCCGAAGGCCGGCAGCCCCACGCCGCCCACGCCAACGCCGTACGGCGACGCTAGCCCAGAGCCTAGACCCAGGAACTGGGGAGCCAGCACACCGCCACCTGTGATGATACGACCAGTGTTACGATGCTGTCTGTTGAATAATATTGGTAAAAAATCAAAGGAAAAAAGTTTGAAAAATTAAGAAGTCCTGCCTAAAATTATTCAGGTTTACTTAATCTAAAGAAAATAACTCTCAAAACTGCATACCTACTGATATGATCAAAATTCTAATAAGCTCAAAAATAAGTTAAGGGTTGTTAATCCATAATTTAGGAAGTTACTATAACAAAAACAAATCAGACAAGAACATAATTATAGCTACAGCAGAACATTCGCAATGGCGGAATGATCCACACATACATATTACAACCCTCTACGGTGCAATACGGATTTATGACGAGTTATTAGTCACCGCGGGAATATTTAGCATTGAAATATGAATAATAAACAAGAAAAGAGCTAACGTGGAATAGCGAATGTAATTTGGAAGCGTTATTGAAGATTTATTTCACACTGTTACTTCATACGTATATTGACGCAACAAAAACATACGCATTTACAGCCAAGAATACAAAATCACCGTAATTTGCAACATAAAGAAAGAAAGGCAAAGGCGCCTACATCAAAAACAGTGAAAATGAATAAAATATGGGGTCCTATCAGGCTACGCAGTGAACAAAGCATATTTCTCAGGCATTCAAGATTAATGCTATTACTAGGGACATAGAAAATGTTCTGAGAGTTGTAACGTAATGAGCATACCTGAGCTTGAAGATTTAAAATGGAAAGACTTTTTGAGATAAGAAAACCAGTAAACTACCTAAGTAAAAAGGTGCAAGAGCGATCGAAGTCAAGTCCAATAGCCAAGTGTAAATGGGGCAGACGTAGATTACCGGGAGCGCGCTAAAAATCTTGGCGTTTTAGATGATTAATTGCTTAAAAAAGAAGGTATGGTGGAGCAATCATCTGCCCCATTGGGTGGGTATCGTTGGATGCAGGACACAAGAGTCTACAATACTGTGAGAGTTGGAGCGCGGTGAGAAAGCTTCCAGGTGCGCAGAGTAGTGAGGACTAACTCATCCTGGATGCGAGGGCCAGGGCGAGGCGAGCCCGCAGTGGCATCAACTCACTGGTCAACAGCTGGTGCGTGTCGCCATCGCCCGACGGCAGCGTCGGGTTAGTGTAGTCCCGAGACTTGTCGTTGTTATACTTCACGTTCAAACACGTCATCTTCGAGTAGTCGATGCGCAGTGTGCAGCAACCGTTGTAAATATTCTGCCCATCTAAAGCCTAAAAATAAACAAAAAAAGTTACGATTATTGAAATAACTTTTCTCGTTTGACACGAAAACAGAACGAATTATAAATCTCATCAAAAATATATTACAAGTCGGAAAAGTTTCACTTCTTTTGAGGGTCGTTTATTTGAGTGATAATAAGGATGTGACGATTTTTATTAGTAATAAAATGAATCGCCTTCAATTTAACTTTTTAATACGATCAAGTTAAATGAAAAGGCATCAGGTAAACCGGGGTGTTTGTCTCTTTATTCATTTTATAAATTGCATCGGAAGTATAAGGCCAACAAAGCAAAATTCCTTTTAGCACGAGATAAAAAATTGGATCGATACACTACCCGTAACAAAGAAGAAAAACTCGCATTATGGCCGTGTCAAAATTGTTACGTAGCGAGAGCACCAGCTATTTGTTTGGCCGCGACGCCTGCGGGAGGCTGATAACACCACATCGCGATAGAAAAGAGAATTAATTAAAATGCAACAGCACTCAACCCATTCCTGCGAGCATAAAGCTCGTCGGCGCGGCCGGCGTCTACATAATATTTTTATAATGAAACCAGAATGCAACACGTTTTATTTTCACTAATGAAACTAATGCTATAAAATAACCGTACAGACATATTTATGATCGCGTACTCAGTGCAATCGTCTAGCATAATTTATTGTTACAAATGGCATAGAATTATGCAGAGAGCACTCAACGTTTTCTGTTTATTATTTGTTTTCAAGTTAACAGAATCGAGTCGAAAACGTATAATCGTTGGTGTAAGAGGTATTGTAATATACTCTTTGGCTCTTGAACGTTACTTTTTCAATTGAAACAGTAGATTTTCGTCTTTAGGGACCAATGTTAAATGAAACTTAATAATTTGCCAAATTAATAAAACAGTTTCGTAAAATTAAGTTAATGTTCGTAAAGAATCCGGGCGGGGCGGTTTCAGCGGGGTTTTAAAGGTTTTGTTAGCATTTAGGTGAATACAAAACACGCTTAGGTAGCTGTGTCGTAGGACACAGAGTTAGAATTAATTTCTATTGCTAGAATAACTTATTTTATATTCCAAAATGGCACGTGCCAAAATTGTTAAAGGTAACGTTACTTAAATATGTAAGACATCTGAGAGAGAAAGTTTTATCAGAGGATAAAAATTAAAAGCCTGAATTACTTAATTCCTGTGGAGTAAATTGGAGTTCCTTTGTAAACCGTCATCTGTCAAATGAATTATGACATTTTTACGACGGACTCCATTAGCTGAATAAAAATGTTTTGGGCTTTTAATGCCTTAGTACGGTAAATGATTGTGCTAGTAGCCATCGTTAATTATTGCCGTCGCCATTGTCTCTCTCTTTTATTTTTATGTGAGGACGTCGATAAGAATAAAAAATATGAAGGGCTGCAGAAGAAATAAATCAAGTTGTAATAATAAGTGCGTCTAACAACAGTTTTACAGTGCAATAAAAATATCAGGTGAGTCGTCGAAGAAGCAAAAGTTCGATGTCGGAACGTGGGATATTGGCTGTAGATTTAATAAATTTCTGTTCTATATGCAAATGCGACCCCCTGATGTGTAGACGTGAATAGATTGGCTCGTTTAAAGCTCAACTTATATGGAAATGCGAAAGGCACGTAAGAAAGCGTGGAAGAAGATAGCTTCGATACGTAATTAGTTTTATAGAGCCTCGCGGGCCCGAATTTCATTCGATTTTGAATGCCAAATGTACCGCGGCAAGCGGAAGAGAACGTAACGAGTAATTAATTTACAATTCTAATATACATCCATATAATACATAGACACTGTCGAGTGACATTTTAAAAGTCAAATGAGAACATAATCTGTGATTCCAATATTGTTTCATTTTCAGCAATTTGCATTCGTAATCATGGGATAACACACCCAAGTCCAAAGAAACAAAGCAGCCCAAGTGGCGAATACCAAGTATTCATAGATATTTTTTGTGTAAAACATAGGAAGCGACTTTCTTAATTGATATGAAACCTTTTCAATCGGATAACAATTCAATTGGATAGACTTTCATTAAAACAGGAATATAAAAATCATGGAAACGTAAGTCTTGTATTGTTCTGAGTTCTCGTATGTTAATCGAAAAATATAAATGATATTTTCAATTGGTTAATTTGCACTGGTACATTGTGAACTAACTGGGCTTAATTTGGAATTCCAACCCCTAAAATACCTATTTTAGGGGTTGGAATTCCCAATACAGAAAGTGTTATGTTAAGGATACACACTATGTACATAATTTTGAGTACCTACAATAGAAGGCCCATCCCTAAGCTAGCCCAAATACTAACTACATATTCACTATTGCTATTAAATCCATACATACAGGTACATACGTACAACAATTTAATAAAGGTCGTCTTAAGGATGAGTGGAAATAAACTGTTATATTCACAATTAGACCTTTAATGAAGGTATCTCAGCTGAACGTTGTCGTGGATTTGCCAAAGAAAAGAATGAGAGGAAAAAGAATAAAGGGCAAGAAGGATTTTGAATTGCAGATTAATTTCTTACTTTTTATAAGCTTTTTCGAAAGCACTTTTGAATTTAACTCGGTCGTTACTTTAAGAAGTCTTATTTTAATCTAAAAATCTCAATGTTACTTAGAAAAGATTGTGTTTATTTTACGAAAGGATCTGGAAAACATTACGTCGTTGAATATTGTGCTTTATGAATAACATTTTCTTTAATTTATTTTTCTTGCTTAGCAATAAGGACTCGTAGACATCGTTTACACATTTCACGGCAATTAATTCCATGATCTTTCAGGTAAGTCGTTCCGTTATCCGTCATCTTGTCTGGACTAGCTGTAGACTCGATTCTGTAGGTCAACTCCCTCGGAGACTAATATTTCATTTGACTTACGAGTTCCACCGGCGAACAAAGTTATTCCGTAACATTTAGCACCTGACTGCTGTAAAAATCCAGTATTCAAACTATGAAGGAAAATGTGCTGTTCAGTTTATAACACCCGGTCGATCTACTCCGCTACTCCTCTCAGTATCAATATTCTCAAGAATTTCATTTTAATCTTCTGAAATGGTTATTTGCGCTCGCGGAGGGAGTCGTAATTGAGGTAAAAAAAATATTAGGAAGAGTGACAAGGTGATAAAACGACAAACGTCACGCCCGATTTTATATTGGAATCTTTTACTGCGTAATAGGGTGAACGAATTTCCGTTCAGTCGATTTATTGGATTCGACAAACACTGATAATAAATTAGAATTTTTCATTTATATTTTCTGGGGCAGAAAGTTAAGTTTGAGCACTTGGAGCAGACTGGCAGGGTTGGCGGCGGAGTCGTCGCGTCAACGTAAGACGTAACAAGTGTCCTCCGTATCGCTTAATCACGTCCCCGGTAATTGTTTTATCTTTAGCTCGTTAGAACTCGTTTAAGCAAAGCCTTCTTAGTGAAGGATTAAATGCGGTCCGCCTTAATCCACCCCCCCCGTTGCTAATTCTGGCGGTTTTTCCACGGAGACCAGATAAACGTTTTTGTTGGGGTCCCGAGCTCGCCGCTTTTAATATTTATAAGAGCCCACATAGCTCAGAGTGCTTCTGTTGCCGGTGCAAGGATTACGCTAGCGCCGGAATGCATTTGGTTTTTGTCCGCAGATGACGTCAGAGAAATTGTAATGAAAACATTTCGGGCGCATCGTTTTTTATCAAGATTTTGAATTGTGTTCAATTTGTGTTGATAGCGAAGTAAATAATATATAGAGTGTAACATTTTAATTTAGAATAGTTGGGTTGGTTCACTAAACAATGTTGTTTTGGACGGGTAGACATCCGCTCGATTAGCCACGGATAAAGGATCACTTATCCGGACGGCCGGCCCGGCCGCGGCGGTGCACTAAAACGTACACCAAGAGCAAGCTTTCGACTATTAATAAAAATAAACCAACAAACAAAACGAATGCAAAATTGCTCATTTTAATCACTTCGCTTTTGCTATTGGAAAAGCATTTAAAAATTTAAATCGGCACAAAATGAGATTGCACTGTGACGAATGGCACTTTGAGTAATTTCTTTTTGGTTTGTTGGAATAAAAAATTAAAACTGTTTTAATTCCGCGCCGAAAACGCATCCGATATTAATTGTAAACAGTTATGACTTTGATTTATAAGGTAGAAACAAATTAAGTTTGCAGTAATAAACAATAGTTTGTAGCAAAGTACTCATATGCTTAGGTACACCTGATTCATGCGAACACTTTGCAAAATTTACTGCGAAAAGCGGACTTCAGTAAAAGGGGAAATAATAAATTAAGTTTTGATAGTGGCTCTAACCTAATTACGGTACGTAGGTACACATTTGGGGACGCGTCACCGAACAAACCGCGTTCGCTCCATTAGACAATGTAATTAATACTCGCGGTTACCCCTAATTGTGGTTGACTGATAGTGACGAACGAAAATCGAGTGACGATAGCTCAACAACCGCGCCCACTTAACACACCGTACCAGTTTGCTTTGGAAACGAAACTAAATTGGTGCTAAATGTATGTACATTGTGACATCATGAATAATGAACTGTACCACTTTAGCCGCGGGGTAAGGCGTGAATTGGTTTTGTCCATGAACAATATATTGTTCATGAAACATAATGGCATTGTTTTACCTATGTTTGGGTAGTATGAGCGTGTAATACAGCCTACGGGCGGTGTATTGTGAAGTGGCCGAGTAAACCATGCCAGTGCCGAAAGTTTAAAACTTGTCGCTTTCGACGGTTGATTGCCAGCCGCCTCTTGATTACGGTAAGCAAACCAGCCACAGAACACTAACAAAACAACTGCTAAACAATGTTTGACACGTAACTAGGTGATGCAGAGTGCAGCTCAAGCGGTGTTGACACAGTCTGTAGGAGCCCAAACAGGGGTGGGCGATGGCACGTGCAATTTTAAACGGGACTCGGACCTCGGTGCAGGTGAACGACGAACTGTTTGTTAGCCGCTGTGAAATTTCTATGAAGTTTGACCGTCACTAGCACAGAGCAAACGAGACTTTATAGGTAGTTTCAAACTTTGATACAATGTATTTTGTGATGTCAATAGCAATATTTCAAATAAAGCAAAGTTCTGCGAGGCAGCGAATGAAATTTCCTTTGATGGTGCATTGATCTCTTTCAGCAGATAGTTTTACTGCACTAGATTCGTGACACGCCAACCGTTCGGCGCAAGTATTACCGACTCGCTCAAGGCGAAGATATAACATTTTTGACGGTTACAATGTTTGAGCACGTCCCAGTGTTGACACAAAGACACCGGTTAGACGTTGCCGCAGTGCAAAGTGCAATTTTAAAATGTAAACAAAGCCCGCACCTTGAGTCCATAAACGGTATCTCGGATTTCGCCTTATTGAACCTTGGAGACGAAGTCTTGTCAACTTTACCTCGTTTACTTATATGAAAAATACGAACGGCTGTTACTGACACGTATTACTTTTTTATGACAATAATTCATGCAAATAGACTGCGCTGTACGAATTTGACAATTATTTATGATATTGGAAACGATTCATATTTTATTTATTCGCGCTACGTAACGGGTCAAACGGATTCAGAAATGGCTATATTCAGGGTGTAATGAAAAAATATGGATGTAACATGATGTAATCGGGGTGTGCATATTTATATTGGGGGTGCGTGATGAAAAATCGTGTGCGATATAAACAATAGCCGGGGACGCACCTCGGACTGTTAATATGGATTGTCTGTGACAGCGTCCGCTACGTTATGGATGAGGCAGGAGTAGCGGGCCGCAGGGCCGCATGAATCACATTGTTATCAATCATAACTTACTGATGGAGCGGCCAAGGTTCTGATTAACGGCCCACGATACAACCACTACACTAATGACTATCTCACTAGCGAGTACCGCTCCTCTAGGATTACTGCTAATACGTAAATGACATTGGGAACTGTTGTGTGTGCGTAATCACACACTTTGAATTTTTAACAATTCGAGAAGAATATGACAGAAGATCGCTATGTATGTTTTGAAAATGACAGATGAGCGCTATGTACCTACCTATGCTTTTAAAACGATTGACCCTCTTACAATTGTAACAAAATGACCAACATTTTCATTAAAAGCTATCCTGCAGTTAGTGACATCCTTAGAGCACTTCCAGAAAACTCGAGCGTACATTTGGTTGGTTGGCCAAAGCGCTGCACGGCTATTTATATATATTTACATGTAAGTACATGTAGTCGAGCGCATTAAGAGCGTACATTTCGTGTCTGGGCGCATAAGCCGCCTTCTGAAAAGATTTGATGGCGAGGTTAGAGATTTATGTCAAGGATCATAGAGGCGGGATCGGGGGATTTCAGAGCTCCTAACATCCGACTGTACCCTTTGTGGCTGGAGCACTATCCGGCTTCACTTCACTTTGTACCTCTTACTTGTGCTGCCACTTACCTCGCGGGACGTTTTAATTCCATTTCGAGAAAAAACCGAGTCCGATACGAGTGCCTATACGGGACTGCTCTCGGATAACGTTCGGTTTGTAAAGGTGATGTGTAACTAATGCTGTGTGTAGTGTGTTTGAGGATTAGCTCGGGCCGAGTCGCTAAGACTTTGGTATAAAAGGATGTCTGTACCGCTTTCTAAAATACTTGTAAATTTTCGTTTATTTTTGTGCATGATTTCACTAAACAGCTCTTTTCATCATCATCAACAAGCATTGATCGCGATCAATTAATTAATTAGCAGATTTTTACATGTATATTTAATCTAACTTACAATCTTTTTATATACATACTGTCTGAAGTCCGTTCGCATGGTTTACACACATTATGTTAATCAGGGAAACCTATTATTAGCCTTACAAAACTGACTTATATTTTCTGTAATATTTCATAAGTACCTATCGCTGTTGGTTTTCTGAATAAAGTAAAAAAAAACAACCTATGGACTGTTCATGTAGGTATGTGTTCATGTCTGAAATAAAGGTTTTTTTTTTCTTATTTATATGTATGTAATTCCTATCACCAATCAATTATTTAAAAGAAACCAATTAGCCGCTTGCACGAAACAAACAACACAATAAAACTTTCACTAAACAGAAAACGAAAAAGAATTAAAGGCCAATAAACTAAACAATGATTAACAAGAACATGCCGATTGCATGTAGTATTGCAATAAACAGGAGAGGCAATAAAAATAGATGTAGTAGCCGACATTGTATGCTCGTTAGTCGCATCGGAGTTACGGAGTCGGTAGTTACGACCTTAGGTCCGTTAACGAGAGCGGACTTATTGCCGTCGCGACCACCGCCGAACTGGAGTACCGAGTAAACCAACGTTATGGCGCTGACACTGGGATTAAAGTATGCCATTCTCATTTCAATTACGTGTTAAGATGCTATTCGATTTGTATGGAATGGTCTTTAGGTTTTGATCGGCTTTGTCGTCCAAGAGTGCAATCATTTGTGCTTATATCTTCTTTATGTTCTATGTCATTATTTTACTAACATAGATACGAAACTTGCATTTATTGACAATGACGCGGTGTTACGATTTCAGTCGTAACAGTACTACAAACAATGCAGTCAGACAAAACATTTATAACATAAAAGCACAATGTAACTCGCGAAAGAGTAAAATCAATTTTATTCATAATACCAAATGGTAGTTGGGGTAAATCCGCGTTTATTACAGCTAAAAATAAAGCTGCATTTGATCCGGCTGCACTCGCCGACGCGCCAACACGGTTCTATGCTCGACTCCAATCAGGACACAGTTGATGGGACTTAGCGTTGCTAAGTTTTCACCACTCTGCTCTGCCGGTGATATCTCAATTTCATGAGGGGTTTCCCGGCTACCCAACATTAATATCTAACGTTAAGTCATAAGCTGAACGCGGCGCGCACTCTTAAATATATACCTGTATCGTTCAATTGCAACGCGCTACCAGTTTGCAGCTTATACCAATCGTATTAAGCTCCACAGGAATTGGGCGTAAAGAGCGACTAATTAGGACGGATAGTCGACTCGCTATTGTAGAATTCATTAGCGAATTGTACCTACGCCGCGAGGTATTACAGACAAATTCTGCAAATGAATGGAGTAACAAGAACGTTAAAATTATCTTTTGTGCTGTTATTATCCCTGTTACGTATTGTTCCGCTCGTATACATGAAACTTTTGAAAATAACTAAAGAAACTTTTGCACGAATCGTTGCGTTCTAATGATAAAAATCAAAAAGCGAAACTCTCAGTCGCCATCGTGCATCGGTCGGAAACAAAGTTACGTTCAGCGATTCATAACCGTATGGCAACGAAAAAAAAACAAAAACTCGATAATTATACTCGTGAAGCGAGTTTGCGGAAGCCGCAAAACGAAATTTAATTTGCCCTGAACGCTGCATCAGAAATAAAGTTAAAACAGTCGCTGCAGTAGGCGGCAGTACTTCTAACGCAAATGAATAGAGAATGGGAAAAGTTGAGCCGAGAAAAATGATGTGCCACTCGGCGAGTCGGGCGTCGACTATTGTCGTGGACTCGCTGCCATGTTGTTTCTCGATATTATTGTTATTAAATGCACATAAACGTTCTGTTGTTGTTAAAGCTTTGTTGTAGGTAAGCTGCCGACGAACGTACACGGAAGTTTAATGTTTTGAGGGCGTCCGCACTCCAAATGAACTGAATAGATTTCCCACAACTTTTTCGTTTGTTCAAAGTTGTTTTTTATTTAGATTAAATGTTACACGAACAATTTTGAAACTGTCATGTTTTGAATGAACGTTTGTCGTTTGTTTATTTCCAAAACATTAGTGATATGTCATAGTTCCGCGGCGACGTAGTTCAAGAGAAGTAAAGTCCTAGGAGTGACTTCATTTCGAGATAGTTCGAGAGTCATTAAAGTGAATGAAACGTGCGGCAATAGGAACTTTGTTTTATGGCTTTACTTTACAAACAGTTAAATAAAAACAAAGAAGTCTTTCACTTACTGTTTTTGCCGTTTGCGCCGATACCGTGTCTGGATACTGAATGAGGGCTTGGAATGAATCTGTAAACAAAATACACTTCGGATTAGGACTAATGAGAACTGGAGTGTTGAAAAAGAAACTCAGCAAAGCTTGAAGAAAACGAAATAAAAGTTGACTCGATGTTTTTATATACTTAATTAAAATATTCAGTGTTAGTGTATTAAGTATTATTAGTGGTGAATTAATTAATTAACAGACTGTAATAATGTTTAAGTATAATCTCACTATGTTGCTAAACTAAGGTAATTATATTTTGAGATCGTTCTACGTAGTTTTGAAATTAAAATCACTTGAGATTTTGTTCACACGTTTCCATATATGTGTGAACGTGTTTACAAAATCTCAAGTGTCCTTCTTATGTTTTCTGTTTAGACACATTACAATACTCTTGTAAGCAGTCTCACAACAATATTTTAACCCACACCAATAGTTAAGTAACATATGTGGGTTTTATAAAATATAACAATTTCCGTAGTCGTAAAACAATTTTCTCTAGAGTACTCGAGTGTTGGATGTCTCTCGGAATTCCTGACAGGCAATATCTTGTTCACAAGAACGTTCAAACAAGGTGAAATTGGCGCCCGACGTGGGCCATCCGCGATCCTCGAGCTCGCTCTGAGTCACAGGTGCACCGCAGCTATTTTATCATCAACACTTTACCGAATATTCAACTAAACAAGTTTCATGCCTATTTACTTTCGTCATAAACCCCAAAAGCAGGAATTTATTGCGTCTGTCAAGTTGTTTTACTCCCCCGCCTTGTGAAACTTTGATGTGCAGCGTGTAAAACTGCCTTATTTCGAGACGATTGTAAATAACACATAGTTACACGTGTACTGCGGGCTATTCTCTGAGGTAATCAATGATCAAAAAACTCGTTAATCACAAAAAGAAGTGCGTAAACAACGGAGAAACTGTGGGGGCACATTCAACTGGAATGGTCCCACAAGTAATATAGTTGGTGGAGTATATTTAGTGCGAGGATAAGCGTTAAACCCCCTAATTTAAGGCATGAGCCGGGCGATCATTGCCGTCCGCTGGGCGAGACCATAAATTCACATTTTTAGGAAACATCGTTCGGGTAGGTAGCACCTGCGTTGGCCACATTACGTACCATTAGACGGTGTGACACAGACTCTCCCTCGGTTAAGGCACTGTTATGTCGTTATTTTGAGGTTGCTTGGATGATATGAAAGCCCTCTAAGCTGATTTTTTTTTGAAAATATTTTTTACAAGAGGTAAGTCAAGGATTTATTTAGTAACTTGACAGAGAAATGAAAAGGTATTCTAGGTAACTTTAGATACGGATAACTTTAGTTTTTTAGATTTTAAATCTGGTCAATCAGTCCATTTTCAGTAACAAAATAACTAATTAATAAGTTTTTAGCTATGTATTTTAGAAAATCTTCCCTGCACCTACATGGCACCGTAGTCACCCGCAAAAACCCAGTTTGCCCAAGGCTTTACTTGTAAATCCAAAAACTTGCAAGTAAGGAAAATCCTTAAGACAAAGGAAGAGATTAGATTGTATAAAAATATGAAGCTTATACCAACATACAAAACTTCGGGCAACAGTCATTGGACCTCTCCTTAATAATTTGCCTGCACCTATAAAATATAGGACGTAGAACCACTCAAGGTAGGAAACGTCGACGTAAATTAAAAGTAACGCCGTGTCTCCTTCATACATAGTTAAATGCTCTTTAAGGCCCCATATTTTCTTTGGCCCATTTAGGAACGTTAAAATGGAATGCATAAAAGGCTTACCGCAAATTGAAGTTTTTATGTAATTACATAGTGAATAAGCAAAAACTTTTTATGGGGACAATGGAGACGGCCACTTGAATGTAATAGGTAACTTCGTATGCACCGAGTTCATGAAAACAAAGGAAAAATGTTGCTCTGAATTATTTGGCATTCTGAAAAATGTTTTTACTTTGTATTACTACAGAATTTTATAATAAGGAATGAGTCAGAAAGCCGATCTTGGCAGAGATTAGGCATGCTGTTTTAAGGAAGAAAATGTTTGTCGTTTTCGGTTTAAAAGTTGCTAGAAAGTATGCAGGTTGCTCTGTTTTGACTTCTGTAAATAATAATGAAGAACATTTTACTGAGGTCTTGTAAACTTTGCCAAAAAAACAGTTTAATGAGAGTTTGATTTTAATTTAGTTTCCGAATATTTTTTCCGGTTCTTATGGACTTGTTTTACATTTATTCTCAGAATTTATCTTATACCCTTATAGTATCGCAATTCATAATATTAAAGATTAAAAGCGTATGTTATTAAATACCTCTATTATCCATGGAAATCTTCTGTTTATTCCCGAACACAACTCTTCGTAAACAAAAGAGTACGATGTAAGAGATTTTGTTCATTCCAAAATATGTTATGTTACTTTTTATTTATTCGTTATCTTAGATAAGATACACGGGCATGTTACAATTTAGCCTAGGGGATATTACGTGTGTTATCAAGATATTTTGCTACATACTACCCTCTTTTGATGTTATACTTTTGTTAGGAAATTAGCTTTAATTAGCTGAGTAAGGTTGATTTTATTACAAAAATGATCCTTACTAGAGGATGGGAAAATGAGGAACACGTTCGTCTTTGAAGCTTTCTATTTTTTTTGTACTCACAGTTGACTTACATTAACAATATACGAACAGAGAATACTGCTGCTGTGAAGCTGAACTTTCAGCAGTTATGAGAACATTTCAGTAAATTTTCCATTAGCCGTACAAATGTTAAATATTAATTTAAATTAAACCCATTCACAAGCTGCTGTTGACACAAAAAGTTTTATGCACTTTAGGCAATAATCAAAATGGAAGTTTGGCAAAATAATTGTTCCCTTTGCTCTGTTTTATTTATCCAAGCTGAAATATTCAAGCGCTAATTCAATAACGCTGCTTGCGGCTCCGATTGCGCGCAAGAAATTCAAATCTCAATCAATCCGTAGCGTACGCGCCGGTTCATTATGTTTCATTAAAAATTCAACTCGAATGCGCAATTACTTTATGGAATATTTAAACGTCAATGTCTGCGCAAAAACAAGATGGGAGTTGTGGTAAAATTAAAATTTCGTAATCCACGTTTCGCTGTGTAGCAAAGAGGTTGCTTCCGCTATGTTAATATTAAGCGGCGCAGGGCGGTGCGCCGGCCGACCGATTACAGTATAATTTGATATCTTAAATCTCGACGTCTCCCCTGAAATGAGCGAGCTCTGTCAAGCCTGAATGCGTCCTCGTTCGCAATTTACGCGCCTTTTCAACTAACCTTCGCCTCCGACACTCGGATACTACTTGCAAATTGCTAAATACTTGCACAGCAACGTCGTTAGCATTGGTGCACTTACACTTCGAGAACGCACTTAGGTTCCTTAAAATTGCTCAGCAGAATCAGTAGCGACGCGACGCGATGATAGATATTCATTGGTGGTATGTAAATAAGCTTACTCTCGGCGTTTCTGCGAAAACTAAGACGCCGCAAAGATGATATCTGTAGACGAATCAAATCCTTAATTAAGGGAATCTAACGACGACATAGACACGACACCTACCGCAAACAGGGGACGCATAATAATTGTAGCGGTCTGCTACACCTTAATAAAGCCAATCGGGGCAGGTTGCGGGGTGCGGCCGGCGGGGGAGGTGTAGGATTACGGCGACTCCGCGCTCTTCATTGAGATTTGTTTCGGGATTAGGAACGCGTTTGTTGGTAACCTCCCGTCAGCCTGTGGCCGACGCGCCGACAGAGCGGAACCGCTATTATAAACGTTTTCTCTACGCCGCATTCAATATGAACGCGATATAAACATAACGGAATATTCATCAGGCAAACTTCCCAACTCATGAAAGTAACACGCATGAAACAACATGAATCAAAATTCGGTAACAACTTCTATGCGATTAATGTTATAAGAAAATTGTGGCTTTGCCAAACGTAGACGGCGAATGTGTAAATATAGGCACTCATAAATAAATGTGGAATATTAAATTTCCGATGCCGGGAAACTCAGAAACTCACGTGTGCTCACGTTGATAAGGATAGCTGACAACTCCTTCAATTTTTAATCTGTTCAAGCGATGACTTGTACGAATAATTCAGGGTTTGCGATTGAGTATCTTAATAGGGAAAAAAAGTTATGTCAGACATTATAACTTTTCTCCGTCGTCGGAGGAATTTCAAAACGATTATGTAAGCGATTTAGAAAAAAAGCACGAATATCATCGGCATAAATAAGAAGAAAACGCTTTATGTAAATCTTGTAACAGGTAAAATATATATACTTGTAGGTAAGTTTAGGCAGGTGCGTGACACACAGAGGGTATTGAAAGCGAAAATGAGAGCGATATAGCTATGTGGTTTATTTGCTCCCCCACGAGACAGGATAATTGAAATAAGGATTTATACGTTTCGGATATGCAACCTACTTCAGCTTGCGTCTAGGTATTCGATACGGTTTTAATAGATTCTAGGGCTAGCAAACGTGTACTTTAATTAATGTTGAGTTTACTGTACGTAAGAGCAGTTTACTTTTTTATCAAAGTTGGAATTATTTTTCATAACCACTTAATATTATCGAAGTGGGAACTTTATTTATAATTGTATATACGTACACTTAAATAAAAACTCTTATCTAACTAAAACTTTAAGTAATCTAAAATATGGCGTCGAAAAATTCCTCATCATCGCTGGCCACTGGTAATGTGCTCAAAAGGCTGACAGCATTGTCACGTTGTATGGCAATGCTGTCAGTCGAAGTTAAAGTTTATAGCCCGATAAAAATAAGACAAACAAAACTTATTTTTCTTTATTGAACCTTACAAATGTCGTAAATTTGTGAGGTTGAAAGAAGTAAAAAAATAAGTTTGTTTTCCCCAATTTCCTTGAACGTATTACGTACCAATTCTGATGCTATTTACAATATCACTGCAGTTCATATAAGAGTCAAACGCCCCAGTCAGGTGCCGTTATGAATATTCAGAAGCAGAATAGGTGCCGGGAAATTGTCCGGAGACAAAAGCTTTTACAATTGGACAATGATGAATGTGGTAAAAAAGCAAACAGCCGCTGTGAAAGTGGACGTTCGGAAATTGGAAACGCTGCATTAGGAGGACTGATGTCATGATACCGACAAGTTATGAGTCTGAAATGCTTATACCCCTGCGGTCCTGGTACGTGTATTGAGATTTTGCGGAACAAAACCGATTAACTGTAACGGCAGATTGCTGTGATTTCAGTTTGATAGCTTTTTTATGGGAATGGTGTTTACCTTACACGTAATGAATAGGCTCTGTTCATGTTTGAACGTTTAGATGTAGCGGGTGTTCCAGAAACGTGTGGTCATATTAAGGGTGATGTTGGGTAGCTGATATATATTAAGGAAAAAATGTCAAAATATAAAAATGAGATTTTTTTTAAAAAAATTCGACCTGAAAAACAACTAAAAGCTCGCGATTTGAAATGACTTTTCAAGCAGTTTGTTACAGTTAGTGGCATTTACTTGAGTTCAATCACAGATTTGATGTCATCACCTGCCAGGGTTGCGGAATATGTTCGAAAGAGTTACCGCGGCCCTGGAAAGAAAGGCACTAGGAGGACTAAGGGTGGGTTTTAGTCAGTAAAAGTCTGGCACTCCCTGCCGCTCCACCCAGAGCGCGAGGGGTCATTTGATGATTTCCCATCCACGAAAAAAAAAAGAAAAAAAAAAAATGTCATCAACTGAATCAGACTGCTTGCCATCCTGCTTAATGACATCTCATCGTTAAAAAAAAAGATACAGAGGCCTAACCACCAACTCTTAAAGCAGTATTACTTCAATATTACTTCCAGTGGGAAAGAGACGGCTCTATACAGGACGTATAGGTCCGTCTCTTTTCCACTGGAAGTAATATTAAAGTAATACTGCTTTAAGAGTTGGTGGTTTAGGCCCAGATGTGTACCACTTTTTGATGATTCTTGGCGATTCCAAGTCGTATTATAAGTTGCAGTAGTAAAATAAACTTTTTAATTTTATGCCCCGAACTATGTACGGAGACGAAACAAAACTTAATAGACGTTTTATAAAACGAGGCGGATCGGATTTAAAACTGCAACTGTTTCTTCATAAAAGTTGACAAGTCGCTATCCCAGCAACATGGCACTATTAACTATTTTTCATTCTCTTCTTTTTTAAACAGCGAGTTTAAGCTGGAGGAACATGCCTTATAAATCTATCGTTGACCTGTATAACAGTTTTGTAATAAGGCGGGATAATATTAATCCGGTTATGACAATATTTGCCGGGTAGGAATTGACTGGCTCTGCCCATTCGTGGGTGGCGATTAAGATTATGTCAAGAGGTTAACCGGCAATATCCTTTTATCTGCTAATATCTGAACCGAAAACCGCCAACCGTAGTGATAACGACAATATTCCTTGACAGCCCATTGGTCAAGGTCAAAAGAATGTCTCAATAGAAAGAAAATGAAACTCAAAGTAATACCTAATGTTTATTTTATGAAAAAATGGTTTCAATATTAGAAATTAAATGTTAATCATTGACGCTAAAACGACGCCGACGAATCGACTTAATTAATGAAGGGACCGATAAAAATTAATTACTCAAATTCTTTTTTACGATTTCATTGCTCTATGAGTATTCATCTATCATTAATTTTAGTAATCGGATCTCTAGAGGTATTTCATAATTGAAGATCGTAATTTATAGCCTTCATCAAAGAGATTATTTAAGCTTATGTGTATACAATTACTTTAATTACGAATTCTGCGATTTTTAAACATATTATTTGGGGACTTCTTCCTGGTTGGTTATTAGATTAATGATGTAGATAATTTGAAATATGAATAAGTACAAAACAAATGATAACAAAACTGTGCCAACATTCTAATCGTTGACTTGAGTTGGCTCATATTATATAGTGGGCACGCGGCGTAGCACTACGGCCATTGTGTGCAGGCAGCGTAGCACATCAAAGCGTAGCGCTTGCGTCGCGTAGCACTCGTAGCCCGTAGGCCGGTGCTACGCCAGTCAACTTCTACGCTACTCTAGAGAATTGCATCTCTCACTCGATTAGTATACATAAGGTTCAACGATGATATTGGTTAGTATGGTCGATGGACGAAACTTGACTTGAAACTTGGGGCAAGCAAGGTAAAGTCAACCAACTCGTAGCTCGTAAACTCGTAGCAGCTTACAAATTATCTTTGTTCACTTTACTGCATTACATGGTCTTGCAATGTTTGAAGTCTCTCACCTCATCAATGTTTTAATTAAATACAATTTAATTCAGGTTAATTAAGTGAAAATGTCGTCAAGAATCGTTTTAGCTTGCAATTTTCGCGCTCGGCTAAATAATTCCGCGGGCGTTGCCCAGCGGGGTTTTTAAATAAAGTTGATTTGAGGTTTCTCGACTAGGTACTGTGTAATTAGCTAAGAGTGAACTGTAATGTCGGCACTCGCTACCGCCACGCCGCACGATGCCCGCGGCTCGGGGGAGCTTATCAAATATGTACCTACCTACCTGCCTCCTGTGTGCCGGATTTATTTAGGATATGCATGAGGGTACGATTTAAATTTTAAACGGATTGCGCCCTTGGATTTCGGCCCTGTGTTATGTTTGGTAAATCTATCACTATAACACGTCCTACCGAAATTAATTTTAAAGCTCGCCTCGTTTCGATTCAATAATAGTTGTTTTAGCCGCTGTAATCCTGGGTTGCCATAGACACAAAGCGATTGTGACAAAAGGCTTATTAAACAATATATATGAAGCAAATTACAGAGCGGTTGCATAATTAATTAGGTGGATTTTGTGCAAAATTGTGTTAAAACAAACGGAAGGCTCCTGAGGTGTGGTGTGTGAGGCTGGGAGGTATTGTTTGAGGGTGCGTGAGGCGTGCGGTAATGTTCCCTTTCCCTCCTCTTCCTCCTTTTTCGGTGCGTACTCGTCGCACGCGGTTTCCAAGGTACCTGGGGCTCATCCATCAAAATGGCGTTCGACGCTGAAGATGTAACTGTCTTCCGCAAACATTACGAATATGCATATGCATAATTATATTCCGTAAATCCAACCCTGCGTACGTGTACCATTTATCAAAGAGCAAGGCTATACGCGAGGTAAATAAAGGGAGATGTTACTTACTATTTTTAGTGAATGTGACTATCTTGAGCACCTTGCCGTATCGCTGGAAGATGGAGTAGAGTACGTCGAGCACGATGGGGTATAACATGTGTTCAATGATCACGCGCAGGACTGTGTTGGGTCCACCCTGTGAACAAAACTAGTACATTAAAATACGCCGTAGGTATTTATATCGAGGCCGTAAGATAACCAAGAAGGGTAAAATATTAACTCTTCTACACCAAGGGATCGAACCAAGGACTGAAACGCTGACAACAGCGGTTAAACCAATACAGGTAAGCCAACATTTTAATAAGGAAAATTCAAAATTATGACGGCCCTTGTTTAACTCTACAAACAAGTACAAAAGAACCTGATACAAATACCTGCTTATTTACATGAAATCTTTGGTTTAATTAATTAAAACACAAAAGGAGAAGTTCAGCTATTAATTACACGGTTATTATGAACAAGGAATGTAATAATCTACTTTCGTTAAAGCATTAATTAGTGCTTATGAGAAAAGCGTATCAATAATTAAACTCCCCACAGACACTTTGTGACTGAGGATACATGAAGCTAAAGGTAGGGACACATTAGAGAGCGACGCGATAGTATCCAATGTGTCTGTTACATACATATGAAACCCGTTGGGTATTTCTTGGAGATGTCAGTTAAATATTGCATTAGACATGAAGATGTGGTAAAACTCAAAGGGACTTTGACTCACTAGAAAACAAATGACAATCGAATTCATTCATTCACCTTAACTGAGGTTGTAAAAGTCGTGATGAGACGATTTCTTTCTTTCCTTTTGCCTCTTAAGGGGTCATTGTACTCATTATTATGAATATATTAAAAGTTGTTCATAATGATGAGTATAATGATCCCCTAAGAGATATTGCGTTTATTCTGTTACACGCATTATTGCGCTTGCCCAATAAGAAGCAAATTGATGACGCTGCTGCCAGATTCCTTGGCAAAAATCACTCTTGGAAAATCGCTATTTACTGCACAATGTCCGCACCTCACCAAAGTATATTGACCGATGCAACTGCATGATCCCTACCCTCCGGGCGACAATCTGTCGACCGTCTTAGACCAGTCTATCTGAATGCTGCTCGCAGTCTCCATCTTAGTCTGTGACCCCAAGAGAATACGCAAACCTAATTTGTGGAGCAAGTTTAATATTTAAAGGTCTCTCTAATCGGCTCTATTTCAACGGCTCATAATTATATTGGAATTTCACTAAATTACTTAAGTTATGTTATATGTATCGGGAAAGGTAAGATGATTAATGGATCCAGATGAAATTAATTATGTATAGTTTTAAACACTATTGTTGGAGATCATTATTTTGGGTACGCTAGGGTATTAGTTTATGAATAATATGAATTTAGGGTTTACTTGAACAGAGTGATATTTCGCTACATTTGCTTTAGTGCTGAAACAGTAGTAGAATATTTCTTCGTATATTTTGAGGCTCTGACAACTCATATCGAATTTTCATATCTGATTTTTTTTTCAATATGTTCCTTGGGAGCCAAATCAAAAGCTTTGCAATCAGAGAATGAACCACTCGCACCGACTTCGGACAAGTCTTTAAAGAAGTAACTTTTATATAATATTTTACATAATAAGTGTGACACAAAATAACCATAAGTTAAAGAAACCTTCTTACCTGTATTTCCGTGCCTCCGTTCGCAGGCTGCAACCCTGCGCCCGCGCCGGCGACCAGCGCGGCGCCGGCGCTATTGGAGATGGCCTGCGCGGCTTGAAGCGCCGCCTGCGCAGATGCCGACTGCAAAAATATTACCTATAAATAATAGGTAAGTGTACGCCGAAGGTATATGTCGTGTGTTAGCTTAAAACTAAATTATGCTAGAACTTAACTAAGTATTAAGAGCTAAGATGAAGAAGGAAAAGATACATATTTAGATCAAGTTCGTCATAAATGATTTGAAAATGTTTAAAAAGGATTTTAAACTTAAGTTTAGGATAGAAGCAAACATTTTTTCTTCGCAAGATGAAAACGAAGGCCATAGAGTGGACATCCCTAAAATGCCATGTGTGCGTCACACATCAACACGAAACGCGTTAATTCCCACATTTCAGGACGTCCTTCACTAAGTAAAAACATTCATTGTCACGCAGAAAAAAGTATGTACAAACAACAGCCCTTCGCTCTCATAATTTCGCGAACAATGAAACGTAATAGGGGAATGGAGAGGAGTTATCTGACACACGCGTGAGCCACCTTCGAGTGTCCAAGACCAACAGATAACATTGACCACATCAAACAAAGGGGGGTCATAAACTTATTTTGTATCGTCCGGGAACAATTCGGTACTTTGTTGCGTCGTTATATAGGGGCGGACGGCATTGTGTACGCGACACTTGGGGCGCTTAGCGAGTTAGATAACATTCATAAATTGCTCATATAAATGATGTTGTTTTTTTCAGGACGTCAGAAAACGAATATTGAGTTAGACATATCGCGTACTATTTGAACGGATGCTGGTTGGTAAAAGTTTTATTTAATTAAAAAAAAAATCTAAGCTTTACCGACAAGCTCAAAACATTTCACTTGCAGCCTTCTGCTAGAAAAACACCAATATCCACGTGAAAACCTCCCAACACGATCTACAGTAGGTTCAAAATAAAAAAAACGTAATGACACGCGAGTGAAATACAGTGTGTTGTTTACACGTTACGATCGCATGCAAGGGCGCGGCACACTTTGATCCTATATTTTCACATGGCTTTGTGCGACGACGGGCTGACAAGCGGGCAGGCCAGACACAAAAATAAGGCTTTAACCGTGTCATGGTAAGCCTGCCGCCGACGGCAAAGGCTCTGGTACAAATTCACGTTGACTTGTTCCCCCTCACTCCTCTTTTTCTCCGTTACATATTCTTTGATATGTCTATGTTGGAACTGTTAGGCAAAATGTATGTTTTCATATTAACTGGCCAGTAGGGGTATAAAAGTTGATATTGTGTGTGAGGTAAAATTTATAAGAGCTTTTCGTACATACTACTTTGTAATTTTCTTCCTTTTTGTTTTTGACCGCTTATTTATCCTGAACTATTTTTTTCACTATAAAAAAAATCCTCGCACAAAATGTACACGCAACAAAAGGATTTTAGGAATGTGATTCCATCAAAAATATTTTCCGTGTGACCGGCGCTCGCTATGTCGAACTTGGAAGATATTTAAAAGGTCTTATTCTGGAGACGCGCAATCTTTCACAGGCGACCACTGGCAGACGTTCGTTGAAGAGATGCGACAAAATAACTTCATCCGCACTACGAGAGTTCTATTCAACCACCACAAAAACCTTTTGCATCGCATGATTGATCAAAGCTTTGCGTTCAATGCACGTTCTTTAAAATGCAGCTGGTCGACGTTATTCTCTCAAGTCTGAGCGTTCAGGAGACAATTCCGTTAATACGATTAAATTCAGATGCTCAGTGATGTAATAATGTATAAAGCGTGTCTTTTCATGTGAATCATAATAACAAAGCCTAGTTCTGTCTATTCGACACAGCCTCGTTATAACTTTTAATAGTGCGCTACAAAGAGATCCCGAAATGTGACGAGATAGCGATAAATCTTTATAGTCACATTATCTTGTATGTACTTGTGTGATCAGTCTTAACATTTTGTTGGAAATGTGTAGTGGATTATATAAAAGTGAACGGTGCAATTTTACTCTAGTTTTATGAACGATAACTTAGATTCTTTTTCGTGCACTAAAGTTTGGGTCATATCTGTTCACTACACACACAAGAAGTCTTGCTGAAGCTTAAATAACGTAATATCATCGAAGCTTTCATGAGTGCTGAAGTTTCAATTAAAACATTGAGTGATATTAATATGGATGAGAATATTGAGACGATGTCGAATACGAGGATAAAATTTACTTTGAACGGTAGGAATATGAGTGAAATTATTTTAAAAAGCTATCAGTTCCACCTGTACAAAGAAATCCCAGTTTTAAATGTTTAAAAGGTACATGAGAAATGTGCAGGGAATAAATTCGTCGGTAATAGTAACGAGTTCTCGCCGCAGTCACATCATTATGAGGAATCGAACAGATGATGCTACGTCAAATAATATTCTTGCTTCCTAGGCACCGAAATAAGGATTTCTTTTTCAAGAGAAATTTTAAGTGTATTCTTTTTTTGAGATCGTTTTTGTTCGTTTATTTTTTTGTGGTCTGGAATACTGATGATGTTTTTTTTTTCGATTCTTCTTGATTTTTTTAGATTGTAATATTATGTACCTACTTAAATTTTTCCTATTATTTTCAAATAAACCCTTGTTTTACAGAGTATATTTGTGGCATATGAAAGCTATGATTTAATTTAGAAAATATCTAAAACAATTCCCTATTGTATCAACTCACACACCTTTGTAAATAAACACCTATTTTCAACCCCAAAATTTCGTTTGATTACCAACCACTACCTCAAACTATCAAAGACCAAATAACCACACCTACTTTAACCAGAATTTGAAGATAGGTATTTGTACCCAGTGTGTACCATAATTCGCTTAAGATGTTTCAGATCAATATTTACACTCCACTACAGAGAAACAGGGATTAACGCAAACAGATAATAGACACCTAGATGTATCCGTTTTCCAATTTAATCATCACATTAATTAGCCACGTATTGACACAAACGCCTGTTTGCGATGCCGACAATTTGATCAAACAACCTGCAACTATTTAATAAACAATGTATCGCGAATATTATTTAATGTTACAATAATCATGTAGTGTACATATTAGTGAAGAGCAAACATGTGAATAAACGACTCGTTATAGACTTGCTAATAACACCTAAATGCGCTAACTGAATTGTTAACAATGTTTTCAGTCCCTGTCTTGTCCAAACTCTAAATAACGACGTCAAAGCTTTTACCGCAAAAAGGGTAAATTATATTATTAGTGGCAAATAATGATTGTGTTGTTAGACAATCCGGTGGGTAAATATTCCCCGTGGTCCGACGCTAACCCTTGCGCATGTTATCGAGTGCCATCCCCTCAATTATGGCAACACAAATTTAGGCAAGAACAATTTCTCAATATTATCAGCCATCAAAATGGTTGAGGGTTTGTTTTTGATAGGTTTCGTGGATAAACGAAACTAATTAAGCGTTTTAATTAATCCTCCCATTGGGTGTTTTGTTACCGAAAATATTGATTTCCTTTCTCATTGGCGAAGAGCCTCCGGTAAGAAAGGTTCACTCACAAATGTTCGGCATTTATCTCCTTTTTTACCTAACGTTATCCGAAAAGCCTTATTATGGAGGGCGATAAGATTCGGTGAGCGTGCCAGTTGATTCTTATAGTGACGAATTGCGAAATAGGTGCTCGGGTCTCAGCTTTATTTTTCACAACAAGTAGTACGAAAGTCCCGAACTTGTGTAGCGTTTAGTAACAAACTAGAGGATGGAACTAGCTAACTAACGTTTTGATGCGGTTAACTGAGCAGACTCAGCGACATAACCTGTCTGTAGACACAAATAAGTTCCTGAAGGTTTAGTTACCAGTTTAACCAGAGTAACTTTAGTTTAACTTGGGCGATCAATTTCGTGTCTATTTGATTACAACCGCTTATTGAGAGGCATAAAGGATGTTATAGTTGTGAATAGCTGTGTTCTTAATTATAAGTCAACGGGTAAAGTAATAAAAATGAAGTGAAGGGAACTAAAGCAATCAACAAGACACGGCGACATTAAAGAGTTGAGCATATTTTTTAGTGCTTGGAGATGTTAAGGGGAACGTTAATTATAGAGCCCTGATGGAGTGACATCCTATTAAAGATGGAGAACAATTTTATCTTGAATATTAATTTATCTTGAAGCTGAGAAAGTTTCGTTGTAAAAAATGCAATTCTGTTTTACTACATATTTTAATGTAGGTATATTAGACTAGCTTTTAAAGAATGTACAATTGTTTATAATGTTTTACAATAGTAAGGGTGAGTTCACAATGTATTAAAACGTCAAGAATCCTAGTCATCGAGAGCCTCACAGTCCCATACGCACAATATAATCGCGACACACACTGATTCGTCCATTTACGACCGTTTACCCCATAAACGGGGCAACTTTTCGTGAAATTATTCAGTAGTCACGACACGCACGGCCGGTATCACGGAAAATGTATAGACAGAATATGTATAGACAGAATGGTAATAGTTTAGTAACTCAATCAAATCGGAACAACGGCGGTGACTGTCCCGTCGCGGCATGCGGGTTTATTGAATACCGTTATCTAAATTGTGGGGTCTTGATGCCCCCAACAAAGATTAAATTAACAGGTCGAGTGCAGGCCAGCCCGGGGGTCTGTTCCGCAATTGTAACATCGGCTTTAATGCCCGATCGCATACCGCACGATAATCCCGCTGTTGTGTAATAGGCCTAATTGAACTGTCGTTACGTTATTACGTATTGAGTGGCCGCGTTTTGTGTCTATCCGGCTCGTGAGCGTAATCCTAATTATTTGCTGTTATATCCAATATTAAACATGGCCCGTGTATGGATTTGGTAGCCTATCAGCTGATTAAAATAACTAGGTAGCGTATGATTTGTGGGAAGTATTAATATGTTCTGAATTTCCAGAAATAGCCCTTTTGTTTCTGTATCGGTTTTGCTTGATATTCCCATCTGCCTAGCCTTTCGCATCCATGTTGAGGTCGGCTTCCATTATAACAGGGTATCTATAGCTGGATACCAGTATTCTAAACGTGTCGGCTGCCTATCAGGTACTTATTACTTTCAGTTTTAAATCATTAGGTACGTTATCTGTTGGTCTTTGGTCTTCATGCACTCACTAGCATTAAAATAAAATCTTTACAAAATGAAGGTACTTACGGCATTGCTATGTGTCTGATCGGTCTTGAGCTCCTTGTGGTTAGAGAACTGGACGTAAACGGCCCTGCCGCGGAGCTGGGCCACGCAGCCCCCGAAGTACGCCACCATCGCCACTGCCGATATCTCCTCCGCCATTTCGAGGAATGCCTGTACAAAATAAACAAAAATTTTATAAAAAGAAATTATCCTGAAGATGAAAATACTCTAATGGATTATCTCTAAGGGCAATTTTTTTTATCAGTATTCATTAAACTTTTTTAATGTATTTTTCGACCAATATTTATTTATTATAAAAAAAATTAGATGCCAACAATTTTTGCCTCCTCCATATCAAAACGTCTTATTGTCAAAATGTCCTATTAGCAAAACGTCCTATTCGCAAATCGTCCTATTAGCAGAACATCCTAAAAAGAAGAGAATGGGAAAAATACAGTCATACGAATACAGTTATGAATATCTGCCAAATTTCATGACGATCCGTTCAGCCGTTTTAGCGTAAAAGCGTAACAGACAGATATACAGACAGACAGAAGACAGAGTTACTTTTGCATTTATAATATTTGAAGTAGGGATAATGAGTCATGACGAAAAACAGAAAAAATACTAAATTTTTCAGCATAACTGTACTTTGACAATAGGTCGTATTGCGAATGGGACGATTTGCTAATAGGTCTCTCGCCCCTAGTTTTACCGTTAGACATCCTTCTAAAATTCTCAAGACCCCTTCGACCGCTTCAATAAATATTTTCACGATAATATCTATTGTCATTTCTGAACCTATTATCTGAACACAGACCTACTTTACATCTATTCCAAACATTCTAAACACCATCTCTAAACGTCGAGTATCGGACAAGACAGAATAATAGTTCCCAACTTTTTGTTGGATCGTTAAAACGTACAAACTCCTCGCTCGTAGAGATAAATCAATTGTTTAACAACAGCGGTAGTGTAATGCGGTCCACCCCAACCAGGCTTGTGTTTGCCGGGCCTATGGAGTCCAATTAATCGGATCCGTTTCCCCCACCATACATAAGCCTTGTCCACATCCACACGTACTGTCTGATCTGCACTATTTTGTAGTCTGCTTCCTCTAAGCGTTATGATTTCAATGGCCGTTTCGCCCCTAAATTCATCTATTTCATGTCATTTTCAAACCTCAGTTTCCTGCTTTTGGCATCGGACAATACGAAACGCTCTTTGTGTATGCCGCAAATTAAATAGAATACTTGCCCCGGGCTAATTAAAAATATTCCTATACACGGCGATGAAAAGCGGGGTCAGCGGTAAATTCCGACATAGGTAGACCTTCCTATAATGTAAACTGAACGTTTGCGTGCCGTATATTTGGAGTATTTGCTTTGCATTTCATTAGATAAACAATCGATTACAAATATATGCAAAACGTATTTGCAAAACAATCATGATGAACTAGTAAAACAATATTTTGAATTGCATTTTCAGAGTAAATTAACATTTGAAAACGAATCTTTTTCATTGGATATGAACTTTCCAGATACCTATGAATGATACCTGTCTGTTAATTTTGAAGAAAAATTCTCAATCACAAGGCTGATCAAAAATCCGGGCTAGAAAATCCAACCCTCAATCATAAGAGGTAGCAACCAAAATTTCATCCCATCGAAATCTGTTACGGGATCAAAATCGATGCAGTACAAATTAATAGAACCGTAGCTGTCACGCGAGCGACGATCGTAAAATAGTGTCAACGCCTCTTTCGCTTTAATCACCGAGAGTGGGGGTGATTGTACGACCCACTCACATTGATGTTTGCCCACCTCTCCACAGATGGCGCCTTTGTAACCGGACTCTCACAGGTTCGGTAACCATCGACTACCAACGATACTTTTCATCGTCCACTCTGAGTGCGTCAAAGGACTAGCGTCGACCACGTCCGGTACTTTATATTGATTAGTTTCAAATAATCTGGCGATGTGTTACCCCACTTTACAAAAAGATTTTGTATCTATATTTTTTACACTGAAAGCAAACCTAAACGATTTTAAAATTTCTTAAACCGTAGCACAAGGTATATTTTAAAATCTGAAATATTTAAATCGCAAATAGAAAGAATGAAAACTTATGAAAGTTGTCCAGGTACTTTGCACCTCGAGTATGGCTAGAAAAGGACACGGAATATTTCATAGGAAAAAGCAAGTAAAGAGCCTGTGACCGTTCATAAAAAGGGATTCGACTTGTTTCTCGTGGTAGAAGAGAGATTGTTTTCCTTCACGCCACGCTATATACAGGGTGGATGTCATACGAGCTATTTATTAGACGGGATAACATTGTCGCGGCTGCCTCCTGCGTTCCCGTAATAGGATTTTCTTTTTATTATTTTATTTCTCGGCTGTAAACTAACTCATTTTTAATTTGTCAGCGGGAAATCGTAAATTTCTCATTGCACGTGCCCGGTGGGTGTTTCGACGTAAAATACGCAGTAAAACCGGATGGATGTCGCCTTATAACCTGCTGGTACTTCGCGCTTGGGTGATGATGTGAACATACTTTTTGATGTATTACTAACTGTAGCTCGCCAACTTGTTCTAGACTTAACACTCTGCGTATATTGCACACTTTAGCTAACAACGCCGTTTATTTAAAATAAGTAGGTATAAAAACCTTCACCGCAACTCGACGACCAGAAACGGATACAGAAATTGAATGAAATATGATCATAAAATATCATTTGAGAAGGTCAATCACGGTAAACGTATCTCAATCTACATTCATTCATGAGCCCTTCTCGACCCAAATTGAAATTTATATTAGATGTCATCGCCTTTAATTTCCGCAATGTACAATTTCAGATGCAATCTCTCCCTTGGGTTTCAATTGCGAAGTGTACCTACTTTTAAAAATAAGCTGGTAAAAATGGGAAAGGGGCCTAAAATGTAACGGTGAATATTTGTTCCAAATTCGCCGTTCATTTTGACCCCGCAATAGATAAACGTCGCCCGTTTGACGCGGGTTAGTAGGGATGTCGATCATACTAAAATTGCTTTCCATCGTCGGCGTAACATTTTGTTTTAAAATATACAAAGCGTCATTTATCGTCCGTCTTCAATATTTGGGTTCGTTTTTTTTGTTTGGTAAACAAAATGATGATCAGGAAAAATGCTGGAATGCTTCATGATTATATTATCTTCAAAAGTTTAGATTGCACTGAGTTCCTTTGTTCACACAGGAATCACATTACATGATTGTAGGTGCACGCACAGAATCATGTCACTTCCCAGCAATACTCATTAGTGCAGCATCCGACAAATCCTCGTCAGTCATCCCTTGTCCTCTAATACTGCAGTAACAATAAAACGCGGGTAGGGGTACTGTGACAATGGTTGGCGGCCTATTTGCGGACAAGCCGTGCCTGCCACTTGTTGTGCTTCCTGCGGAGGCAGCGGCATTGTAACTAGAGTGGCTACATGGCCGACTTCATTTGTTAAATGAGGCCTGATCGGTTACGTGGCCTAACTTTGGCTAATCTGCCGCCGACTTTGATGAGAGGCTTGGCGAAGTTGGGCTTAATTATGCAGTTATTTCGGTTTTCGTATGTGATTGTGACGCGGCGTCAAATGTTGCTGATGGAAATAGGCTTTTCTATCTTAACGTGTGATGAATTTGACTTCAACATTTACACAAAAGTTACCTCATACAAAGAGTTTTAGCCATGATCTCGAGATAGTTTCAAATGCATAAATATACAACGTGTAGGTTGCAGAATAAACGCAATATCTCTTAAGAGGTCGATGAGCTCATCATTATGAACAATTGTCACAATGGGACCAACCCCGAAATCGTAAAAAAAAACGACTGCCCCATACATTTATGTGCGCATAGCTCGACCAAATGTACTGAACAGCTGTTTTTTTTGTTATTCTGTTACACGTTGTATAGAATCTCGATTTAGGTACGCTGTTTCATTTGTGATACAAAATTTTCCTCTCCTAACATTCCCAAAATCTCTTTCAATTCAAATACAGTAAGTACCCTAATTAAAAGGATTACAAGTACATTTACAAACCAATTTACCAAAAACAAATGAAGTATCTCTTACCTGGTTTTTGCCTTTAAGCACGAGTACATTAGTGACCCTCCCGAAGGGCAGGCCGAGTTGTATGATCTCGGCTTCTGTTGTCTCATTAGGGATGTTCCGTATGTGGATGACTCGCGACGGCTTGCCGACATTCTGTTCGAGTTTCACCTGTTAAACAATAAAGAAATGTTAATTAAATCTTATAAGTAAATATACCAAGTAATAAACTAGTTACTGACTTTTAATCTTCCAAGATGTAGACAAGGAAGATTCATAAAATATTTACTCAAAGGACTTAATGAAGAGAAACAGTCAGTTAAGGCAAACAACTAAAAATATTCTTGAACATAGTGTACTGGATGCGATGATCTGTAATCAAATGGTGTTCGATTCTGGCGGAGTGTTGGTGCAAACGCAAATTTAAAAGGCACACAGCGTATAAAATGACCGTTCTAATATACATAAATAAAGCTAGCATTGTTCGCGAGGAAGAGCCGGTTGGATAATTGAAAAGTCGATGTAGTATAATTGTCGAGGCTTATCGGGCCCAACCCCGATGTGGGCGCCATTGTTCCCCAGAGAGCCTTTTGATTACGGCGGCGGGCTCGAACCGAGTCCCGAATATATTGTAGCTTTGTATGACACTTCACTTTTCATTGAAGTGAAAAGAGCAACCTTTACAGCGCAATTTATGATTGTAAAAAAAATCATAAACAAATTAAGTTACAATTCTAAATCTCGAGAGCAAGTTAAAAGTGTAATAAAACAAGGTTATCAAATATTTCCGCGGTTATAATTATGTTTTTGAGGAAATCTTAGCAGACATTTCAGTTGGAACACCGAATAAGATTTGGGGAGTTGCGGGGTATCTAAGCGTCTCCCTTTTTACGTTCTTTGGCGGGCGGCGAAGCGTGGAGGTGTAACAAATGAGTCTAATGCCTATTAGTTCGACCTTGTTAAGTTCAGACAAAGTGAGCAGCTGGTCTGACAAAAGTGCAGGGAAAAGTCGAAACACTTGGAGAACTGTTCCATTGTGGCTTTTAGTGGCTACACTCATACTGTTGTTACAATGCGATTGACTTTTTAATTACCTACCTACACTCAATTAAGAGTTACGAGTTCGATTGGAACTTTATTTAGACTTCATTGCGTAGGTACTTCTTTTTCTAAAAATAATGATAAAGAACAAAAAAGGTTAGAAAAATGTTAGATTAAATCAAATTTGTAAGCTAGGGTCGGAAAAAAGAAACTAATTAGGTATACATCTTTTGAACTGAATAAATATTGTATGTCCAACCGGTCCAAACCAACCAAGAAAAAATAACAATCGAAGACTCAGATCTTTATAAAAACAAACCGCCAACTAAAAGAAAAGAGTACACAGATATGATATTTTTGAACAGCCCGAATTTCGTTAGAATCGACATCAAAAGAACCAAATCTCCGTAAATAAACAAATAAAAAATATTTTTCCAAAGTGACTTGCAAAGGGAGGAATAAATCGTCGCACACGCTCGCCCACCTCGAAGGTACATTTCGGTATTTTCTCTCCTCACGAAAGAAAACAACTGGTACGTAAAACGTAAAGAAGGACATTACTTTCGCTGGGTCAGAAAATCTGCGAGGAACGATTTCCACATCAGGCACTTTAAATCATCCGCTCCGTCTCACATTTCATCCATAAATATTAAATCTTGGCTTGGTTCCTTGGATAGAAAAAAAAGCTATCGTATGACATTTTCCCTGTGAGGATTTCCCGGAATCGGTCAATTTTCCCGGTGATCGCGCCGGCCGTGTTTATTGAAACACTATTTCTCAGTTGGCCGCGTCTACGGCGCCATATCATTAACTATAACTACTAACGTCCACACTCGTGTTGACGTCTACTTTGACCTACCAACACCTATCTTGACGCTCTTATATGTATTTATTAATGTTTTACTTTCGTACTTCTCATATTCTCTCATTTTCGTGTGTATTTCGTTACAATTTCTTATGTGGGCTAGAAGTCAGGTGCAATATAAATTAAGATATTAAACCGGGTATCGAATAACATAACTGCGCTTGAAATACTGTCGTAAATTGATAAAATATAGGGAAGTTTGGCTTAACCTCCGATTAGAACTGTTTTCAAACTTGTTCGCCGTAATATAATGAAGCTATAAACTCGCTGCCACAACTTAACATTATTATGTTTTCTGAAAAAGAATAACGGCACTTGTCTGTGGTGTATTTAAGAATTCTCAGTGGCTGTTTAATTATAGAAAGCATTTTTCCTCAAAGGAAAACTCTGTGAACAGTTTAATTCAACCCATCTTTCTTTGTTTTCTATGTTTTTATTGCAAACCATTTATGCTAATAGCGATAATTGTTTTGGTGGTAGTTATTTTCGTTCATTTTGCGAGTTTACCAACCGAGTTTAGATAGTGAAAACATTTTATCTCGAGATTTAATATTAACCCGTTTTACCATGAACACACTGCTTCCCTACCAGCAATGACAATTACAACCCTAACACCCGCTTATAACATAACTAACCAACTTCAAACACATCTCAAGCATTGGAATTTGTAATCATGTAACGCCCCTGTAACCGAACACTAATATTGGCACGTTCAAGTAAACGTAACACGAGTCAAATGTACCTGAGCACACTAAGTATTCTGCTTACGGCGCGTTGACAAACGCCCCGTCGTCGGTGGCACCGTGACTAAGGAAACGACATTCTGTAATCCGCTTGTGGCGCACGGGTCAGGCTCGACCCATCAGAACCGGGTATTACGTACCCCGTTTAAAAGCCGTGTCTTACTTTTTACAGTTTTAACATCTGTTAAGGATCATGTTAAAGGTCTTAAGAAACGTTTTTGCTTTACTTTAAAGCCGAGTATATATTTATAGTCGTTTAAAGTTGACGGTATTATATTTTTAATATACGTCGCTTTCTAGGACGGCTACTTTGCATCAGTTAGTGGTACAGTAATTGATAACCTCGTATATTTTTAAAGAAATATGGTAGCTACTACTAAGGCCGCTAATTTTGAGCCGTGGGCAAAATATAAAGAAGCTGCATTTTTTGAGTGGACGACTTTTTACTCAAAATGAAAATGTATTTAGGATTATCACATGGAGTTTCCATTTTACAAAAACGCGACTTAAGCAAGTCCGGTTTTAAAAAACTGTTACTATCAAATTGAAAATTTCAGGTATTTACAAAGCATAAAAATAACGGTATCCGTAGAAGAGAAGACAATGACTGAGCGAATATCAAAGAAAACGGCCCTCGAGCCTACAGCGTAATCGATTTCATGATGCAGGAAAACTTCCCACAAATATTTATTTTATCTACGTCTACAAAATGTATGGGGAACTTCACGTATAAATACGAAAGAGGATTCGTTAAAACTTTTAGCTGTACTATCTAATAAATTAATATTGTCCTAAGTAGCTCTTGGTTCGTTCAATTTAGTTAATTTACCCAAGTGAATTGTTAGAGAATCTGATAACAATCCTTTTGTAACATTTCGCGACGCTTCTTGCTTCTAAACGTTTACCTAAACATTTTTAAGATAACTGTAAAATGTTGGGACATTTTCAAGATGATTTTCTTCATTTCTAAAAGGAAGAATTTCACATAGTACTTAATGGGTATGAATGTAAGATGTTTTTGCATCTAAACCTATATATTTGAAAATGTTAGGGACAAACGCATGTAAGTGACCATGTGTGGGTTCAGGTATCTAATTTCGGCCCAAAAAGTAGTTATTTTTAGTATCCTATTGTCAAATATAAGCAAGTTTTATCATATCTGTAGACATACCTCTTACATTATAATTTCCCAAAATAACATCAACTGTGGGTACCACAAACATCGACATTTCACGACAAAGTGGACAAAGTAGTAACTTTGTCCACCCATTTAAGATACAAAGTACATTAATTGATGGCCCTTAACCATGTCTGTCATTCGAGAAATAATGTACTATCGTGGAGAAATCACTCAAAGTCAGTATCGGGACCCTTGAACTAATAACAATTGCGATTTAGTGGGGCGTTCGGTAGCAAGTCGATGAAAGTTTGAGTTCCACAGGTACGAGGCACAAGTTCTCATGGAGTAGCGATATTTTAACGTACTAGCTGAGCCGGTGACTCTGCTTGCGATAATTGTTAGATTGCTTTAAAGGTGATAGTTTTCGCTCAGCTTTCGGCGTGGTGAGTTTTGTGTAAGCTGACAGATACCTATTTAAAAATAATCTTCTTTTCTTTCTTGTCTCGTGTGTGAAACAGTGTTTATAACATAACATCGAGACTATATTTACTTCGAAAATTACATAACTACTGTGTCAACTCACAAAGGAAAAGTTGCATTGTTAATAAATAAACTAAAAACTCTATTCGCAATCTTTCATCAATTCGCGCCAAATTAAATTGGTCAAGAGTAATTCAAAATCCACTTTAACAAACAAAACCAATAACTTCTTGAATATTGTTGTTGCTAACAGGGTGAGGAAACTGTGTTGGCTATTTAGTACACTAAGACATATTGTGCCAAAAAATATAATTAGCCGTAATAACACTTCTAGAAATCTCCTCAATGAAATATACATCGCTTTGGCTCAATCTGTCTTGGTGTACTGTATTCCTAACTGGGGAGGGTCAGCAAAGACTAAATTCATAGAAGTAGAGCGTGCACAACGTGCCCTGATAAAAATTATGTATTTTAAGAAAATTAGATATCCCACAGATAGTCTTTATAACTTAAGCGAATTACTCTCAGTAAGAAAACTATACATAGTTCAAACTATACTAAAGAAACACAAGACCCTACCTTACGATGCATCTAAACTAGCAAAGCGAAGAAAGCATGCTATTGCAGAAGTCCCCCAAACAAAAACTTTGTTTGCCGCCATGCAATTTAATACACGGTCTGCTCGGTTATATAACAGAATAAATAAAGAAATATGTATATATAAGAACCAATATTATGAATGCAAAAAAAATATACTGAAATGGATCAAACCACTTACTTATAGGCAAACGGAAGAGCTCTTGAAACCCACGATATAACATATACTCTCACACAGGCTCACAAACACACAACACACACACATACTCGTACACACGCACCCTCACACTCACACACACACCATCACCCCATCACTCACACACACCATCACCCCATCACTCACACACACAAACTATACTTAGGCCAATCTTGTCTACTTATCTATGTTAGATATGTAAGTTATAATTTTCTTACTTTTGTTATGGAAGAGCGGAGTCTTCTAACACAGGCATTGTTTGCTTAAAAGAAGGCTCCAATCACAAACTAATTGTTGTAATCTTGTTGAAGAAATAAACAAATTTGAAATTTGAAATTTGAAATTGTTTCCAAACCATCTTCTAAAACTGAAGTTTTACTTAAACAGTCCGCGATGATTGATTCTTATGGCTTGCACCGCACTAGCAGTTGCATCCGCCGTTAAAATTTCAAGAGCATTATTACACCAGAAATCGTCGGAGTCGATTCGTTGAAACTTTTAATTGGCAGTCCAGTGGAATATTGTATTACATTGCCAACCATCAATGATGTTATTTGATACAGGTGGAGAGCTACTTCCCGTTTAGTTATTATAGTCAGACCATCAAATAGAAGCGCCAGCGTTTATAGCATTAGTTCGTTATTAAGGCTATATTAATTGGTATTATGTAGAAATTATTTGCAAAATGTGGACAGAATAATTAGCATGAAATTATATTTCGGGCTTTATTGGTGAAGAGACGGAAACATTTGGTTGGTCTGTATTATTTTAAATGATTTGTTTATTAGGAAAATAGAAACATTGAATTCGACTGTTGCATTATGTTTCGAATATATCGTAAATTATGTTTGGGCGAGGATCAGTAGGAAATAATTTTATTTTAATGTTTTTGTTAATCGGTTAGCTGGGTTCTATAACGGGAAAATACCGCCCAGTTTACGAAGGTACTATTGATACAATGTGATATCATGCTTCTTTATCTATATCAGTGGTTCCTAACCTTTATTTGACGCGGGCCCACTTTGACTTATTTTTTGCTAGCAGGGACCAGAAATCAAGAAGAAATTTGAACTGTGTTAATCTATAAATAAACTTACATACTACATACTTATGTATATGTTCAAAACTTGTAGCATAACTTTACCATTCTTTGTAATCAAAAGTAAACGGAATGGTCATAGAAAATACAACATTTCTGATAAAAATTTAAAATCAGAGGACATAAATATTAAAAATCCATGAATATTTTGACGTATAATAACGTTATATTCAAAATTCACTTACGTTAATAAGTGAATTTTGAATATAAAAAACTGCATCCCCATAGTAGTTTGGTCTATTTTTATGCAACATACACAATTTGTATCATACATTAATATGAATATAGTATCCAATTTAAATACATATTATGTGTGTTACGAGTATTATAATAATTATAATAAAATTTATGTTACGTTACGTCAAAAACATTCGTGCTATGCCCTCAGTTTTGCATCAATGAAATTTTTAAGGTGAAAAGATTGAAATTTTGCCCCATTCGCGGACCATATTTTGGCTCTCGCGGACCACCAGTGGTCCGCGAACCACTATATAAACAAATTTATTTTACCAAATAATAAAATGGAAAACCTATCTTATTTAGAAGACAAAAAATAAAGACTTATAAAATCTGTTATCTCTTGTGAAAAGTTGTAAAAATCAGGTGCAGGAAATTGGTTTGCCGATACGTGGCGACGACAGACGAATCGATAATCTTAGTGTTGTTCACTGGTTTAAGACTTCCACTGTGATACCATACTCGAAACTTACGAGATGCTTCATAAAATACGAAGGTTAGCTACGAAAAATTACTAAAAGAAACACGGAAGTCACTATAATATCTTCATATATTAAATAAAGTAGGTATCATTTGCTCGTATTATGATGTACAAATAATAAAGTCTTTTATATCCGATCACCGATCATTTTCCGAGATTTCTAGTTCCTTGTTATTATTAGTAGGAAACTCACCGTGATTTCGTATTGTCGACACTTATTTTGTAGTTCGCGCCCTACCTACAAAATAATATACAAAAAAAATGCCCCCGGTAAAATTTCAGGTCTCCCATATTATTTGAACAAAATTTATTTTTCTGAACTTTAAAGCTACGGGTTTCCCAAAGAATATTCCAGAAGGAAAGTGGTCGAACATCCACACTTTACTCAGCTAGGTGCTAATTCATCCATGCATAAGAATGGGACGACTTGGCGCGGGTAAACTTTTAATAGTGGCCTTCGCTGGGCCTGAATCGCTTTGCAACTTCCAGCCATTTTGCCTTTATAACATTATTCATTAAAATATATTTTGTTATTCGTTAATCCTTAATTAAGTTTGATGGAAGTGTTTGCTCTTGTGGAATGGTTAGGATTTTATGCAGGATTTAAGGATATCTGATCGAGATGTATTTCACGAAAATTGGAAGACTAATGAACTCGGTGTGTTTTTTTTTTACTGGCTACTTTGAACTATGGCAACATTACAGAAAAAACATGGCCATGTCTGGATGACAGTATAGAGTCTTTTTTTTTATAATTCCAAGTTGTACCTACCGAAGTTTTCATACTTCGAAGTGGTCCGCTAAAAAAAGTGGCAATTGCCTACTTAGGAAAGACCTAATTTCAGTTGAAATATTACAGAACATACCTACCTAAGAACAAGTCATAAGTCATAGTCATAAGAACAAGTCATAAGTAGTAGTCAAGTCATAGTCATAAGTATGTTCTGTAATATTTACAACTATTTACTTGACTCATAAGAATGAGTCAAGTAAATAGTTATATCCATAAAAAAACAGTAACAGTTGAATCGCAACAAACAACCAAAAGAAAGTTCAACGAATAAGTACCTGTAAAAAGAGCAAAATGAAAGTTTCTGGACGAGGCACTGAAAAATCAAAGCAAAATGTAATGATTGTTTTCCTGTAAGCCATGTTAACTAACACTTAAAATATCCACCCAAATAGTTACAAAACATGTTGATGAAATAAACATAATCTCTCTAACTCTCTCTATAACATTCACATACGTTTAAACATTGAATGCTAAGCAATAACTATAAAGGTGTACAGTAAACATCCCCATCCATCTGTAACTATGTCTTAAATCACACGTTCCATAAGTTTTTGTTCGAACAGACGCTCAGGCCGTGTTCGTGGTAAGAAATCGTAAAATAAGATAGCCAAATGGTTTTAGTACCCCTAAAACTAGCCGTAAAATAGTAAGTGCCCGGCAATGAATATCTTTATGAGATCATTTGATTGATTACTGAATTTTCTGGGAACGAAATCGATGAAAAACAACCTCATATTTCGTTCGAATTCAGGTATTGCTACATTCATAGTAAGTGTATTGCAAGATAACTTGGAGTAGTACGAAGTGAGCTTTGTTTACAAGACTTCATTAGTAAGCAATATTGATGTTAATTGTTCTATTAGCAACTAAACTATGTGCTAACGAAGTCAATAAAGGCGGCCGCGTTATTTGCGTACGCGCTTAGCACTCACAATACGCAAATACCTTACAGCCCCTAAGGCTGTTTAGGGTACTTTACTAAATAAGTTATTCTCGCTTTCAGAGCGTCATTCGAATATAAAACAGAAAGCTATTTATAATTTAGCCAGCTAATTTACCGTTTTCCTCTGAGTGGGGCAGTTTAAAAAGAAAATAACAATTAGGTTCTCCAATGAATAAGAAAAAAGGAACAGAATAGATCGTAAATTCTTCTCCAAATAAGATCAGCAGTCAACCTGTGCAAGCGAGGTCGTAACTCTGTAAGACAAGCTCGTAAATGCTTAAGTAGTGGTAAACGCAGTCCCCGGACATCTACTGATTTGATTGATCTTCACAAGGCAGACCCTTTGCGTTTTTACAGGAAACGTCAAGAAAATGAGGAAAAAAACGGGGAACATAATTAATTACTTGATTTGGACATTAATGACCCGGTCAAAGAGGACGAGGGTTGATTAGTGTGTTTTCTACAGACGTGCTCCCATCTGACATTGGTATTATTTCAACGAGAGTACTTTACTGAATACACATAGATAGTACAGGACTGTATTATGACATCAAAGTTGAAGCAAACATTTCAAATAAATTAAAACTGTCTGCATTTTTCATTCAATTTGAATTGAGAACTGGAAAAACATTGAAAAATTATATTTACATTCCTCTAACGGCCGAAATACAACTCATAAAACATTCTATATAAAAACAGAGGCCCTGAGTTTTCCTTCAATATTTTCACAGCATGAAGTGTTTGCAGTACAACACAAAGAGAGAACATAAAAAAATACTTTTAAAAACGAGTCTCCATTCCGCCGATAGGCACCAAATGAATATTCAGGGTAACAAAGGAGAAGGGGTGTCGCAAAAAGGCTCTGCCTTAATTTTCATGGTAGAAAAAGCGGGGCAATCGCAAAACCATAAAATAGCAAATAAATAAGCAACGTTGGGACACGTCCCTATTTAATTATGAATTAAGGCCGAGCAGTAACGAGATCACAATGTAATTAAGATTACTGCGGCGAGGTTTTTTCAGGGTGCCCCTAGCAAGTGAGAGTAAATGGACGGCAAAACGCCGCGAAACTAAAATGGCTACCTTGTTTTGCTTGAGATAGGGAATCATTTAATGAATCTTGTTTAGATTAGATGATTACGAACTAATGGATCTTCAATGTATTGTTACCCTAGGCGGGACCTACTTGTAACGGCTTAATGATCCTATAATATAATCTAACAAGTTTAAAAGGCATTAAAATATCTACTTAAGGACTAACCAATAATAATAATTATAATAACAGTTTCCATCACATTGATATGTTTGTCTTTCTGCTGGTAAATTAATAAACAATGTACTCAAAACACTAAGTCAGTAGCGGATCACTGTAACGGTACTTAATTTGAATGTTTTTTTTTCATTTTAATAAATAATTGCTTCTGTTTTGGTATTTGGCACCCAAAAAGCATTTTTTTTTAAATAAAAGTATTGTATTTGTTTTTTGTTTATTTAAGGATTTAGTAAAAACCGCATGCTTTGCAAAGATCATTAATGTGTATTCCGTGGTAAATGTTGTTGGTCACACATTTGATCATATTCATTTTGTATTTTTTTTTCTACAAAATGTAATGTGTCACTGTTTATTTTCCCTAATAAATAAATAAAATAAAGATTAACTTATAAAAATTGGAACGGAAACAGAGATCTTCGTTCTTGTAAAACTTATGAAATATTTTGGAATACTCTACTCAATTTAGATTGATGTTATTCCCACGTTTCTTGAGACGATATTAGCCTAATAAATTACTACAGATAGGTAAAGTAGTATCCATTTACTTTAATACACGATATCGCAAAGAAAGAATAAAATATTACAATTTCTTTTAGCGACTACACATAAGAAATACCTACAAGAATCATTAAAAAGGTTTTACGTATAATTCGTATTGAAAAAAAAAACATTTCTCTTGTACGCAACAGCCAGTATGATATTTTATTTTCGCAGTGACATAATGACCGGTGACAGCGGGGGAAATAAACTGCCTGCGGGAAGAATAAGAAAATGGTTTCTTTTCAACGAGACGGTTCGGTTCTATTTAATTTGCGTAAATGATATCAACGGCAATGTTAAATATAAGGTTTGGGAATGAGAACACACTATTACAGTATTACCTATGTTTACCGAAGAATGTTGGCCTCGATCTCATATTATTACGAAGTATGATGTTCCCAAGAAATATCGAGGAGCGGTAATATATTGAGTTTAAAACTTTTAGCAGTGCATATGAAGTGACAGGTTCATCGGTTACTTAGGGCACTACACTTTATATGTCCCAATATTGTTTTCTAGGATGATACATTATTAAATTACTAGCTGTTGCCCGCGACTTCGTTCGCGTGTATGTATTGTAAAATGATGTGGCTAGGTAAGATCAATGTGTTCGTATATCTAATACGAACAGTCAATATCTATCATTGCTTGCCTCTTTTTTTATGTATGGGAAAACATCAAATGACTCCTTTCGCTCTGGGCGGAATGGAAGGGATTGTCAGACTCTTACTGACTAAAACCCATCTGTGTTCCTCCTAATGCCCTTTGCGTTCCAGGGCTGCGGTGACTCTTTCGAACAAATTCCGCAACCCTGGCAGGCACTGGCCCTAGCGGGCCTCGTCTTTATGCTGACATCTTTTTGTGACGCGCGTGGAACACAACGCGCCGTCGAGTATCACCGCTTCTGTTCAAATAATTTTTCGTGAGAAACGTTGTAATGATAATGCTTCTTTCATTTCATCGAAACTATTCACAGCAGTCTTAGAAGATGTCGTTAAAAATGTGGGTATAGATTGGGACTATAGTAGTATTAACGTAAATTTTCTGCCCAACTGTCTCACTTAAGATTTGCAGATGACTTTGTGGTTTTCACTGAGAACTTCGATGACCCGCAGAAAATGCTTCAAAATCTTTAAGATGCTTCTTTTAAGTTGGGTTTTGGGATGAATATGACCAAGACGAAGGTTATGGCAAACACCTTCAGCGATTCAAATCTGGAAATGAATTGTTGGAGATGATGAACCGATATGTTTATCTTGGCCATATCCTTTCAATTGGCAAAGAAAATCAACAAACGGAGGTATCGAGAGGAACACACCTTGGATGGGCCATGGCGCTTTTATCAAAATGGACGACATTCTGAAGCCTGCCAAAATTCCGCAATGGTTGAATTCCCGCCTTTATAACCAGTGTGCTTTTCCCACCATGACTTACTTACTTACTTGGACGCTCACGCAGGAGGCTGTGTACAGACTGATAGTTGCACAGAGAGCCATGGAGCGTTCCATGCTTGGTAGAGGTACGTCGTCGAGATCCGAAGACGTACGAAAATTTTCAACATCGGAAAACGAATTGTAGAACTAAAGTGGAGCTGGGCAGGACACTTGGCAAGGCGCGGTGATGATAGGTGGAGTAAGGCAGTGACTGAGTGGCGTCCAAAGACTGGAAGAAAAAGTATTGGTTGGCCGGTGGCGAGATGGGCGGACGATATTGTTGCCATCGTGGGTAGAACCTGGATGAGGCTGGCACAGGAACGTGGGGATTGGCACACGAAAAGAGAGGCCTATGCTCAGCAGTGAGCGAAGTTGAACTGTGGATAATGATGATGATACACGATGTTGATGAAACTAAGGATGCCAACCTTAGCACGATGCTAAGGTTGTTAACACGCGATAGAGCTACATAAAGTTGTCCATGGGAAAACCAACCATAAGAGAAGTCAACCCCCGTAGAGGAAACGGCGGAGCATACGATGAAGGTCTGCCCTGCTTGGGCGGAGCACCGTCGTGTCCTCGTCGAGGCGATCAGCGACGGCGACCTCTCGCTACCGGCTCTGGTTCACTCCATGGTCCAGAGCGCGGAGGCGTGGGAAGCCGTCACCTCCTTTTGCGAAACAGTTTTAAAGGAAAGGGCGGACCGCGTGAAGGAGAGGCAAACGTCACGCCTTAGCCGCCGAAACAGAAGAAGACGCCCCGGGCGTCAGGAGTCGCAGGGCGATTCTCGGCCACCGTAGGCACGGGCCTAAACGGCGAGCGTTGGGTGGCTCGCGGCCCGATAACAACCAGCGGCCCTACCATGACGTGTTAAAGCGTGAGTCGTTCGAGCGAGAAGGAGGGATGGAGCTACACACCCTATATAGCGCCACTGGTCCGGGTCGACGAAGCGTTGTGTTCCATGCGCGCCTCCAAGAGATGTCAGCTAAGTAGACGGCCTAGCTCCGTCCAAGTGTACAGAAGCAACCAATGCTTTACAGGTTGAGTGGAGAGACTTAACCGTTCAAAAAAATTTAAAATAACGTCAGTGAAGCAATCAGACCAAATCTTTTTTTTTATGTTATGCATCAAATGCATAACGGTAAGTTTTGTTTCAAAAGAATCACTGTTTATGACGTTTTAAAAGTACCATTAGTAACTAAAAAATACAAAAAAATATATTTGGTGTAATTCTCATGCTTTTGATAGTTAGTACTTTTTCGGTCAACAGATGGCATTACGGGTATCTGAATTATGTAGATAATAAGTTGATTTCTTCTAGATTGCTACAATTCCTATCAGGTTTATGTGTAAAAAATATCTAAATGGTTTTGTAACTAACTAACATGTCATTTTGTGCATTCAATTATTTTGTGCATTCAATTACGAACAAAAACCTTTTAAAATGAATATTGCTTACCTCCCATAACATACGGCGTGATAATATGTAGCCTAAAGTCTTCCTTGGTTTACGAAGAACATTTTCGCTGAATTTCAATTCAATCTATCCAGTAGTTTTGGCGTGAAGCCGTACCATACACACATACAAACAGACAGACAAAAATTCTAAAAAGTCACTTTTTGTCAACAGTTACGTTTTTCTAACAAAAGCCACTTATTTTTTCTCGAAAATTCTCAATGTTTTTTTTTCTTTCGTTACTGTTTTATTATAAATGTATAGATAATATTTTAGTTTGTTTTCTTATCAATTGTGAGTATATTTAATCTGAAAAATTGAGTAAAGGATATTAAATAACTCGAATTTTCTGCAAACATTGGAATAAATGCTGTCAATTTGCAACTCATTCGAAACATCACACGGTTCTTTCACATGCGTCTACCAGAGACGTCAGAGGAAGTCGCGAATTGAGCCTTATTAAATTGAATTGCAGCTTTAAAGTAAGCAGTAGAGCTAATTAGCACTCACAGACTTAAGTCTGCCTTTAAACTCAACATTTTTATAAAACTTCTTCAAGCTGTGCGTAGTTTGCAAAGCTCAACCGTTTTGGAGCAAGTGAGGAACGTGTAACATGACCTGACCTTTTTTTTGGAAGATATATATCTTCGAATGACTCCTCCCGCTCTGGGCGAGCAGAAAGGAGTATCAGATTCTTCCTGACTAAAATCCATCCGTGTTCCTCCGCACTTTGCGTTCCAGGGCGCAATCTCTTTTGAACAAATCCGCAACAACATGATCTGACCCAGGACTGTAACACGTTATTTCGTTTTAATGGATGATGCAATCCATTTTGTGGTCGGAGCACATGGGCAGCACTGGTCTGGGCTAACAAAGAACTGTTTGAACAGCACCAAACAAAGTGTGCATGCAAAACTCGCCCCGTATTTATGTAAATACACGATGAAACAACTGCACAGTAGGAAAGACCCAAAACAGCGACCTTGTTTATTTTTATAACAGTTTTCTTCTGTGTTGATTGTTTTTCTACCTTTTGCCACGTGCGCATTTTGTTTTGAGATTTTTTTTTTACTTTTGCCCTCTGGCATCTCGTTGATTAGTGCTGTGTACACACTGTCTTCATTGTTGACGCTTTTAACCTTTCGGTTAACGGTGTCGGGTTATGTTACGTTGAAATATGGGCACTGAATAACCTATAAAGTATTGTTTATTATGTAACAGCACATTACGTGTTTATTAAAATATATTTAATACTTATCTGTTAAAATTTATACGCCAAGCTTTACGTTTCATCTATTCTCGGGTAGTTAGGAAACTTAGGTGATTTAAGTTGACATTAACACTTTACAAAATTGTGACTACGATATTTTCCTCTCATATGCGAATATTCCAGATGGAGACAAAGTATAAAATGTAAAAAATAACAAGCCGATAGGATATCACATCTCGTTGCAAACGCAATAAATTATCTAGCGAAGGAGTGAAACGAGGAAATGTTCAAATAAATAGGATAATGGAAGTTATTTTCGTGTATTTCAAATTGTTTTATGAATATTGAACAAAGGACCTTATTTTCACGCATCCGTATTCAATTAATATTTAATAACATTACGTTTCTTTCTTCAGCACTTTTTCGTCTTGTTCAAATATTAATTAAAAAATCATAGAAAAAAAATGGAAACAAAATTGGTTGAAAATTATTATTTTTTAATTTTAAGGTGTGTACACACTGACCGCTTATAAGGGTTAACCGTATCGATTTAATTTCTATATGTAAAAATATATCCTGGTATTGACTACTCGGGTGGAGATTAATAAAAATTTGGCCCCCAAACCCTTAGGGTAGCTCTTTATGGCACGTTGGATTTTTACGAGGGACCTTTTATTTTAATACTTATTACGGTTTCGCGATTCCGCCGTTTTATCGCGATTAATCGTTTTTCAGTTAATTACACATTTCAGCGGAAGAAGTGCCGTTAAAAAGGTAAGTAAAGGAATAGGCTGTAGCTACTTATTTTTGTCTATTGTACTGTGCGTGCGTGGGTGAATTTTACATCCATGTTGATTTGTCAGAACCAATTTTTTCTCATAAATTAATAGCCACAATTAGAATTAGCTGAACATTTTAGGAATCCACCAGCACGGCGGGTGTTGAATGCAACTACTACTGGGGGTAGCACTAAAAAGTGAAAAACACAACAGACTTCCAAATAAAAACCATCACAAAGTATAAAATAACTTTAATTTTGGAAGTCGATGTCAAAAAACGAATAAACCACACCCAGAATCATCTTTTTGTTAAAAAGTTTTTTAATATTCACTTTTTAGTGCTACCCCCCAAAACTTCAAACCAGTCCATAGATATTTAACTGTCTATCTCCGAAGTACTTCATTAGATCTTTATGAAATTTGAATGGAACCATTTTGGAATGAACCTCTTTCGGATACAAAAAAATGCAAATCTATATCTGACGGAGTTATGCCCGTACATACAAAAAAAATGTAATTGACAACGCCTCCGTTTTGAAGTCGGTTAAAAATCGTTTCAAGGCCTTTGCAGGGTCATCATCATAACTTCGCCCACTGCTGAGCATAGGCTCCACTTTTCTTGTGCCCTGCCTTCCTATACCAGCTGCATCCAGGTTCTATTTTATTTCTAGGGTTAGCCAGTACTAAATACTCATGGCCTTCTTTTCTTAGCAGATATTTATACCGTACAATAAAAACAATAGGGTACATTACTAGGTAGAAAAAATATAATTAAAGAAAGAAAAAAATAAAATTTAACATTTATTTAGCACACATACATAAAACACGCATGGTAAGGGCATTTAGTCCGTCCGTTAGATTAAAAAAAAAATTAAAAAAACATTGGTTTCTTAATTTTTGCCATTTCAAATCGCTAAAAAATGCTAAAGATAAAGCGCAACAAAGTTCAAGAGAGGGGGCTGGTGACGTCATGTCGCTAGTTAAAAATTGTACTATCGTAGTGACGTCACGCGAGTTTTCAAACGCACTGTTTCTTCGTCATTTTTTGTTGACTTGAAAAAATAAAACATATGTATCTAATATTTTTTTTTCCATTACATTTTTTCTGTACAATACCTTATTATAATATGTATTTACCTTTTTGGCAGCGGAGTCCTGGTTATTATTGTCGGTGTGGTGCGGAGCGGCGGGCGCCATGACGGTGACGCCACTCTGCGAAAGAAGCTCGTCGGAGCCTCTCTGTGGACAACATCAAAAATACTTTCAAAATCAAAATCAAAAGTCATTTATTCAAATAAGGCTGAGAGCCAGCACATTTTGAACGTCAAATTTTACATAAAGACTTTGAGGAACACTGCCTTGTTTAAAATAATAAACTGAACTACATATTACTAAAAACTATTTTTTCTAACAATAATGTATCTATTCACATAAGCATAACGAACAGACAAGAGAAAAACTGGCCAAGTGAGATTTGGACTCGCGTGCAAAGGGTTCCGAAGGAATCTCATTTTCGTAGCATGTTATTTTAACACTTTTCTTTACTACGTGTAACAGAATAAACGCGTTACCTCATAAGGGGTAATTGTAATCATCATTGTGAACAACTTTCACTATGGGACCAACAATGAAATCGCGAAAAAAAAATCAGCTGCCCCATACATTTATTATGTGCGCATAACTTGACAAAATATGTATTATTAAACAGCTGTTTATTTTTCGCGATTTCTGGTTTGGTTCTAGTAAAAGTTGTTCATAATTATGAGTACAATGACCCCTTAAGAGGTATTGCGTTTATTCTGTTACACGTTGTATAGAGTTCTTATAGGTTTTCTGTAATCTATGGGTAAAGAACTATTAGGTACTTATTTGCATTTTTTTTTCAAAATTGAAGGCTCAGTAGTTTCGAAGTTTTCATCAAATTTCTTGAACAACTTCAAAACTATTCATTTTAAAATAAATGATATATATTTTAAACCGTCACAATAAACTCTTTAATTTTTTGTTTGTAAAACTTTTTTTTTAATTTTCTAGTTTGTCTCCAAAAAAGAGCCCCAATACTTAAAATCACAACAGAATCGGTCCAGTAGATTCGGAGAAAATTGGCTGTGATAGACGGACAGACAGACATCTGAGTGATCCTATAAGGTACCGTTTTTTACGGATGTTCGGAACCCTAACAAAAGACAAAAAATAGGCACAAAGATGAAACTTATTTCTACAGAAATCACTAAAAACAATTAAAAGTTTATAATATATAACTATTTTTTGGACTAACGATACCGCTATGGTCGAAAGACTACGTATTAAATTAGCCAATGACACTTTGTTATACGGTAATACAGCGGGGCAACGGACATATTGCACGATCACTTGATCTTGCCGCTCGCTTGCAAATGAGCATAATGGCATTCCCATATCACGCTCTTTTGATAAACTAAAATAAATTCGCAATACCTAAAAACCAAATTCATACGTAATTTCGTAGTTAAACGAACGTTAGTGTTGATAATCAGCACAGTCAACAGATGTATGCTGCCATTCAAATTAAGCAGTCCAAATTATAAATCAAAATATAGGTAATTTCAATCAATGCAGGGCAATGAAAGCGACTGGTACTGAAAATCAGTAATTGGACGAATTGAAAAGCAGAAAATTTCGTCAGTTACAAAATGTTTGAATAATACTTTCAAATAGTTATCGCTAATAAATTGTATATTCGTGCTCTGGTGAAATTTGACAAAACATTTAACAAAGCTGTAGCGATAATGTTCTAATTGGTGTTCTGTCTATATTTTATCGAAGGGACAACGTATCAATATCGAGCTTCACCAAGTTGTGAACCGAGCCCTTAAACGACGTGAAATAAGGCCGCGTCGCTGCCAAAATATTGACAGGTGACTTTGCATGCGCGAAGACGTCATCTCCCCCGGCACAAAGGGAAAAAACGTAACAAAATAAAACAAAAACACAATTCCGGGACACGCCAACGCACACGTCAACCCGCCCTTCCCCGGGATCAATCTCAATTTAAGACGGCGAAATGACAGACCTCAGCAGTTAAACGCACCGGGCTAAGGTATAAATCACGCTACGTAATAAAGAAAACGTACAAATGACGCAACACCGCGGATTTTGTATCGCGAGGCTCACACCTGGCGACGTCGCCTGGATATCACTCACACCAGACACTTAATATAGCCGAACACATCAATTGTTCCTAACGCGAAAAATTACAGACCTTCATACACACTCCAACCTATGTAAACTTACCTACATTCGATTATGAAAATGCAAATTACGAAAGTAATCTGTTATTACGAACATCCTCGTCAAACCTATTGTAATCCCTTCGAATTGTTGGCACGGGCATTTTATTTTATCAGAGCAGAAAATTCGTGGAACTTCACAATATTTTAAGGTAATAATAAATTCTGAAACAAAGTATGCAGATTTTGTTTGAACTACACTCCAATAAAAGAAAACCTTTCAGCTCTTAGTTTCGCATTTGTGATAACTGTGACCCTTTATTTGCATTTCACTTAATATTATGAAAAACAGATAAAGGTAACAGCGGGATTCTCATTTTTCAGCATAAAGCTTTTATTGTAGAAAAAGGAACGATCTCTCTGAAATAAAACCAACATTCGCAAGTCCTATTCCTTGGAGTAATTTCGTAGAGCGCGTGTAATAATTGCCCGAAATTAAATAACATTTTTCACAACAACGAAAAAACAGCACGGATGAAAATTTTGCGGAAGGAAGGCGGATTGTGTTGGGAAAGAGGGCAGTTATCGTTTCCTTCGCAATTTCTCAACTTAATGGAGAATGATGTTGAATGATGCCTTCATGATGAAGACAATGGTGACATCGGGTATAAATACGGGGACTAACGTTATTTGTCTGGAGGCTCATCAGTGGCAGGTAGGACGTATCCGTCAGGAACGTAAAAACTGCTCTCATTCTGTATAAATGATCGACGCTTATTTTTTACAAGGACTTTATTATTATAAAACCTCTAGATTTTAAAGCCTGTTTCCGAGAAAATTCGTTTGAACCTTTTTAACAAAAAAAAAATGGGATCATGTTTAATTTTCCTTAGTTACAACTGTTTGCAAAAGCAGAACTATTTTCTTTAATCCGTAATATGTTGAAATGAACGCATTAATAAAAAATGTAATCTGTCAACATATAATATGTGCGTAGCTATGTAGGAATGGGACCTACTACGACGCAAAATCAATTCCCTAGATTGGTTCTTCACAAGATGGTATTTGGTTTTACTCTCGAAAGAAAACTGTGATCTTTTCCCGATGAGAAACATACTCAAACGTTCCACCAATATGTCATTTGAATGAGTGTGATACGAGGGGCCCACATATCAAAATATAGGGAATAAAATATACATGAAAGGTTCACTTATAACAGACGAACGAGCTTGGGCCCTTCTTACAGATAGTAAGGACGCAAAATGATATGTTTACGTGGTCAAAGAGGAGTATCGAAGTCCATTGTCGGAAATCAATACGGATAATGTATTAGTGATATTAAAATGTGCTGAAAACGTTTGGGAGCGATCGGACACAACGATTCTGTTGTTATTTATGGAATCTTTAGGCATAATGGTTAGATAAATATTATTTTTGTTACTTCAGAAAATTATTTTCCTGAAAATGCTTGAAGAAAATGTGTTTCTGAAAAGTTGTTGTTCGATTTCTTCCAGGGAAATATAATAGGTACCTAAGGGTCAATTTATGTTGCTGAATTTGTTCGAAAGAGCCACCGCGGCCCTGGAACGCAAAGGGCATGAGGAGGAACACAGATGGGTTTTAATCAGTAAGAGTCTGACACTCCCTTCCACTCCACCTAGAGTGAAAGAAGTTATTTGATGATTTCCCATCCATAAAATAGACGTCAATTTGTGGAAATAGATCACCGGTACTGGAATTAAGCAAATCATTTTTTTTTTCTATTTAGCCCGTCAGTGTATGTGTAATAAATAAGTGGGGGAATCTTGAATATTTTGTTGTACTTACAGAAAAAAATCAGTTTTCAGAATAAAGGGTCCAGATTTCTTCGAAAACCATCGAGTGGGCGAGCTACTTATCAGACATCGGTAGGTCGACTTCTTATTATAAAAAAATACTACAAATGCAAGCCGCATTATTGTAATACTTTATTCTGATCAGTAAATATGTTAGTAGAAATAACAATTAATTCAGTCTACAGTAAAACTCATCGTGTATTTTAAACGATATCCCAGAATATAACAAATAATACCATTTGTTCCTAAACTGGCAGAGCGCAATTTTTATGAACATCATAAACATATCCGACAGCACTATCGTGTCATATGAAATATTTATGTGGCACTAACACTCTTCAGAGATCATTAATCGATACGTACGAGTAAATATTCGGGTCGAGTATTACATACAGTGGAACGCGAACAAAACTGATTCTTTTCGAGATAATGTCATTGATGTCGTAATATTGTAGAACACGAATATTTCCGAACTCTGAAACAATAAGATCGATGCAATTCCATCAAGATTTGGTCCCAACGACGGATGTCAAATAAAATATTATAGGTAGGTACACTATGCACCATAATACTAAGAGTAGGGTAAGCTGATATAATAAAACTCGTGTCGAGAGCACCTTGTTTCTGTGGCCGAATAAAATAGGGAGAAACGAGAGAATACGAACATTTACGATGCGAATGAAAAATCGCTTCGGCATTTATGACGTCATTGTTCCTGAGAATGAATCTAATATGAAAAAAATAAAAGGGTCTAGCGTGGAAAGGCTGTAACGAGTCTAATAATTTTTATTGCGATTTCACGAGCTCACAGTCTGATTTAACTCGACGTGTGTAAATTATGATTTAATTTAATAACCAGCGTTGAAAACGAGCGTAAAATGTTTTTATGTGAGATAATATACTTTTCATTAAGAGTCATGCGTTACTCGCACAATTTTATATTCATGTTTTATGGGCGCAAGCAACTCGGCGGAATTGAATCGTTAACAAAAACATACATGGATTTGTGTAACAGCTTGCTACAAATGCGCCCAACAAGAAGTCGATATATCAACCAACATTATATTGTATAGTTCAGGACATTAATAATACCGTTTATGTTAATCTCCCTAATTCGTTTAAAGCTCTTAACAGAACAATTTTTCACCTTCGTGCCCAGAGAGTGTTAATTAACTTATTTTGCCTTGATTAAAAGAAGGGGTTTCTTGAGTCAGAAGGAAAATAAATCAAAAATAAATAGGTGCTCCTACGTGGAAAACTTCTTTAAAGAAGTATTACTTAATAATACCTTTACATAAGAGTATTAGCTTAAGAATACCTTATGCACTAGCATAATAAATGGAGCTTGTTAACTGGAAATTTTAAACCAAGCAAAATTCTGAAGTAAAATTTGAGACGAAATAATTTTGTGGGAAATAAGGTAAGCTTTGCAAGGTAAGCTATTATGTACGTTACCGCTAATGCTCGCCAGCAGCGTGTAGAGCGTGCGGAGCGTGTCGCTACAGACAGTGGCGCGCTAACAAGCTGTGTGGAAGCACAGATGCGCGTTAAGCACTCAGTGCTGTCGATCTCATCGCCAGTCGCACCGTGTGCTCCGCACATTCGTTAATGCTTCACATCATCCCGCCCGACCGCCTTCGACTAAGATGTCGAAATTAACGATCTTGATAATATTTGTCGGCTCAGCGCTGCCAAGCTCCACTCGTAATTAATTGCACCAATTTGTTCTGCGCTTATAACGGACATTTGTCAAGCGCCCACCCGCGCCGGATGATTTTCGCACTAACTTCATAATCGATATTCGGAAATATCGATTATCGCCCAAACTCTTTGCCCCAACTCGGATATTAAGACGTTCCGCAGTCATTAATAAGCCGTAACGATGTTTTCTTCGATTCCAACGAGCAATATAAATTCCAGTCATAATTTATTATGTTTGCACTTGCCGGTCTAGTTGAGATGTGTGTATTAAAAATTCAAAGTGCGACTGCGATAAATTAAGCAGATACGAGACGGTGTAAAAGTTAACAATTCTCATCACAACTAGGAGGCAAACCTCTTAGCCCCAGAACAATATAAGGAGACATTACTCGCTGTCACAACTCTACTTTATAGGGAAAGTAGGAGCTGCGAGTTTGTGTGAACAAAGTTGTAGGGGCCTGGTTACTTTAGTAACGAATAGAGACGTCAAGAGGTAACCGCCACTCGAGCGCAACTCGCGTGCCATTTCAACTCGGGCCGAACTACTCCTATGTCGGCTAACGCCGGGATCGATGCGGCGAACTGCTCTGTTGCTCTCAACAATATATTAATTAAAGGGTTATTTAGTATCCGCGTGTATTACGATCCGCTTTTAAATCGCACCTGTTAAACTTATAAGATAGAAAGTTTAGTGAGCGTAATGATCCGACATTACGCTCACTAAACTTGAGCTTAATGGCCGCTCAATTTACGATACTGTTAGAGCAAAACTAATCTGGTCTGAGGAAAAGTTACGCGATAAAAGTTAAGAGATACAGAGCGAGAGAAACAAAGGGCAACGTTTAGAGGCGACGTTCATTTGCATACGAGACGATACGAATACAGTGCACTGGGCGCATTGCCGTGTTTTATGACTTTCACTATTTTATAAACAACTGAAATGAAACCTTGAATAAATGTCTGAAAGAACTAATTTACGTGGAGACATTTATCATTAAAGTAATTTAGAGTTAACAAAAAGTTAGGGGTCCACATTAGTCATAATTTCTATTTGGCCTAAATACGTTTTATAAAAGTAACATGGGGCCTAGTTTATTTGGGCTCAATGAGATTGAGTTAGTCCCGTGGATCCAAGGATCCAATAATGGCTAATATCACTATAAGAAACGTGTTAATGGTTGTTATTTATCGTGTGAGGCTAGCGGGCGGGAGAATAATTACAGATACACTCTGCGTCTTGACACGGATGTTACAAGCCAACCAGTCATGATTTATTGGGGAATTATCCTCCTTAATGGTACACAAATAAATTACCCAATATTAAATCAGTAAAAAACCAGTGTGTAATATTTTTTCAGTATTAAATGAAATTGAGCATCCACTATAGTTTGCAGCTAAAACTTATCTCACTCGTACATACAGTTAGAGTAACTTCCTTTAGTTTTTACTACCCATATTCATAATACTCGAGGAGTTGCGAAAGCGGCTTAGCGTAGGTTTTGACGAGACAAGTCCGGCCGGCTCCTAATGAGAAACTATCAAACTCCAACGGCACATTTGTCTTGTTAATGCTAATATTCAATTCTCTAGACGACTTCGCGCCTCTAACTAGGCTTATAGTTGGTCGTGTACCGGTAGTCTAATGAAGGTACCGACGTGTAATGTACATACCCGTAATCAGGGAAAATAAGTTAATTATGGTAAGTCGTTAGGGGATTTCTTGCTTCGAACTAACTACGGGCACGTAAATCAAATCAACTTCACATTCCAAGTCATAAACTGCCAGCTGAAATTATACGCAACATAAAGATAAAATCACGAATCTAATTTCAAAGATGTCACTTCAACAAAGGCCATGAATGGGTTCACTTGTATCGCATTAGCATATTCATATGGTAGACAATCGATATCACTTGACTAAGGAAAAACAAATAGATTCTTTATGGCAATGTACGAAGGTAACAATTCACCCCTCAATGGGCCGTACGGAATCTAAAGCGATCGTAATTTCGTCTGGCAATATTCCGCCTTTTCATATTTTCCTTTTGCCTTCCAAATGTTATATCGTGCCCAATACAAGGCAGCGATTTCGTTTGTTATTTCAAGCCCTCTCACGCTTCTCCGATTTAGTATATCGACACGTGAAGCATCAGTTAAACAAAATATGAAATAAACTTGAGTTTTCAATTGCAATGTAGACTGATTTTCCTGAGTGAAAAGACTTTTTGAACAAGCAAAACTGTGTCGTAATACAAATAAGTAGAAGTCTAGTATCTTCTTAAAATTTTAATGATATGACATAATATTGGACGGATTTATTGACAAAGGAATAGTCCTAAAGTACTAGAAGCTAATTACATCGACTAGTTGCCCACACATCGAGCCACTTTCCTATTTCACAGATGAAAATTATAACAAGGTATATCAGGGTGTCACATTTTCAATAGTAACAATCCCACTCCGGATAGCTACGAGAGAATGCAAAACGTGACACCCTTTAGTCGTCTCGTGAGGCTGCGTCAAAGAGGACCGTTTCACAGCTTATGCTGATACTGTGTCTTTGAGGAAACGCATCCAGTGCTAGATTATGTATGCCATCTTTAAAACAACTCCAAGAAAATATGTTTCGTTCACTATTGAGGGAATTTTGCGGAGTGAAAACTTCTTGACTTTGAACCCACTTTTTGTTTGTTCTTTCATTTCTCGAAAGGAGTTCAAATACTTTGGCTTTTTCCATGCGATGATTGTTTACGAACAGTCAATATTTAAGGTCAATATTTTTAATCAATTGTTTCATTTGTATTGTCATATTTTATTTACGAAACTGAATAAACTTCACTGTAATTCTTTGACAATCATCCATGTTATGTTGAACTTAGTAGAATGACGTGTTCAAAGATTAAAATCACCTTTCCCACATGATTAACAAAAACATAACATTCAAAACAGAATATAAAACGTCAAAAAGAATACGTCACACATGACAAACAATTTAACTTCACGTCAAAACTATTTATGGTATGCTGGCGTATATTCGCGGGTGGCGTTTCAAAGGCAATGGTGTGTTTACATTTGTCTCCAGAAGTGCGGCGGGTAGCCTCAGATATTTAACCGCCGGCAGCGCTTCGCAAAGATAAATAAAAACGGCAGAGATTTAAATACTTTTTCGTCCCTATTCTTCACCTTCCCTCTTTGAAGCGAGTCCTTTATATTTATTAACGTCGGATCGCAATATTTAATTATCATTAGATCGTTATGAAGTTTTATTGGCTGGTTTGCAAAGGGCGTGAAAATGTCTGTGATGCGCTTAGGGAGTTATTTTGCTTTGAGTTTCTGTTCCTTTGGTACACGATAATTAAAACTGGTTTAATTAAAGAAAATCACGGTATATTTCACGGCGATTTGTTCATTTATCTTTTTCCTTTTTGGCTTGTACCAAGTTGAACAGACATACATTCACACACGAGCTTTGAGGACGTTTGATGTGTACCAAACGTGCTCAAATAGAACATCGCCAATCAAAAACCGCAGTCTATACGGACCAATAGACTGCAGTCGACTTTTGAGATTCATCTGGCAACCGATGGATCAGGATTAATTACTCCTGCTAGAAAAGAAACAGGTTTATTTTTATCTAGCTGTTATCCGCAGTTATTCTCGTCTCCTAGAAACGAAACTACTTTACGCAAAAGTATAAAAAAACGTTATGTAGGTATGTCATAATCTATTGGCGTGACAAATACCTATTATCTAAATACCTTCTGCTATTAAAAGAAACGTCCAAACTTCAAGTACACAATCTTAGAATGGCAATCACAAATTGAAATACAAACCAAAAGGCGAAAATACACAAACAGAGCAGTTACGTACCATAGTTGGTACAAGTGCGCTAATTAATTACTAAGTACATAATACGGTGTATTTAGAGTACCGCTGTGAACATTGGCCAGTGCAGGTATTGATTAGACCCCGGAGGTGGTAATACCAGGAACATTGCAGTTCCGAACTACAGTATCGAGACCGAGGCTGATACCAAGTTACAGAGCACGCAGGACTAACTAAATGTTAATGTTATTGTTATACGGAGCTATAGGTCCATTGTTATGGTGTTGCATGTGTTTTGTTAGCTTAATTGCGGTAGGCAGATGTTTGGAACGGTACTTGGATCAACAGCTTGACGAAAAAATAAGCTGACTACATCTTAGTGTCAAACGTAGTTCAAAGAAAGTCTTGCATCGATTTAATGAATCGAAAGAAGACTCAAGCTGTTAGAAAGAGTTTCTCAATTTTAAGAAATGTAATTATAAAATTAAATATGAACATTTTGAATATTTCAGCTACTCAGCACCTCTATTATATTTTTTGCTGAGAGAGCGAACCGTACGCAATGTTAGTTTTACATTCATAATTTTATTAGGTTCTACTTCATAAACTTTTTAAAACATATATTTTAATTCTGCACTACCGTACCCGGTTAAACGTTGCGACTATGAATCATAATCAAATTGCTACTCGTAGCGAAATTAGAGCACAAAATACAGATAAAATATTATGGAATAACAAGACGAAACAAACCAATGGCATAAGGACCAATAAATGATTAAAGGGAGTTTTAGTTCTGGCACCGAGCCCGTCTCTTAACAACTTAAAAGCAATGAAACGTAAAAACTGCATTGTTGTAGCACAGTAAAGCTCGGTTAAGTTCGGTGAGAACCTTCCATAATCCAATAAAAACAAGTAATTTTCACACAAAGGCTAGCACAAAGCAATTGACCGGATAAAGCAAGTGTTGTTAGCCGAAGCGAGTGCCAGAAAGCGTTGTGCATCAAAATATCTGGCGTCAAAACATAGTCCACAGCTCTTGACGCGTTAATGGACTTAGCCGTGGTACAAGTTTGAAAGCCTTGTAGCGTTACAACAACCATGTTACGAGTTTTGAACGCTTATCAACAACACACCGCAATGTCTAAGAGATTAAGGAAATTAGTTTTCCGTCAAAAATTTACAAGCTACTGAGAACTTTGCGAGTTAGCTCAGCTGAAAATATTTAAAATGAAAATGTTTTTTTAAGACACAAAATACTTGAAAGAAGTTATCATACGATAGAAAGAAAGTCGTATGAAAGTGCAAGTTGGTAGCTTTCTATGTGAAAAGAATCACCGACATAATAGGTTTGCTTCAAACTTTTTCTCTTACAAAACTCTGCTGCTTTTACTAAGTTGAATAAAATTAAGAGAACAACATTCGAGATTCGAGTTTAAAAGTGAGTCCAGATTTGGAAGTAGCTAATGTTCTTAAATCGGAGCAGACGGGTAACGAGCCAGGACAAATATTTTGCCACTTCGGAACGTTACCTGACCGGGGAAGTGGCCGCGGTGGAGTCAGCCGCGGGGAGACAAAGTAAATATGTCCCCGTTTCCCGGGTCGTCCCCACATTTTATCGGGGAGCGATCGGCGCTCGGGTCGGGAAATGAATTTAAAACGTGTTTGCGGGTAATCTGTTATCGGTCCCTTGTCTCTGGCTGGAATATAGACGTCCAGCCCGCTCCTATATCTCGATCGTGATTTTCTGCCGCCAGTAAACATCACCGTTTATAGTTTGTGATCGTTAAGCCTCATTACACATTGTTCCCTGTTAATTTCGTTATCAGCTAACCTAACACAGTTAACATTGTACTGGGTAATTATTACGTTAAAATAACATAATAGAAGCTTTTGCTATTTCAATTTCTTAGCATAATACGAAATGTCGGGTGAGGGATTCAATTGAATAAGAGCCACAGCCGTGTTCGCTAATTAAAAGTGATCTGGTAGGTACGTACTCCTTGCAAAACATAAAGATACAGCCTCATTATACTCATCGTTGGCATCGTTTTTTTTTATTAAATCGTACAAAAGAAAAACATTGCCATGGAAATTTCGTAAAAAGAGTGCAATAAAATGTTAAACGTATAAGTAGTGAATGTTAGGTGGAAGCGGAGTCTAATACGAGCAACACTGGGTTAATTATTTCGTCACAAGAGCCCTCGTAAGCCACTGTAACAGCGCTTCAGCCGAGCTCGGGGGGGCCATAAAAGCTACATAATACGCGGCGACGTAAAACTCTTATTATTTTAGTATCTGCGAAACGGTCGCGGAAAACATATCGTAAAATAAAACCTGTCGCCTTGTACGAAGATGCAAGCCCCTCCATCGGAGGCGCGGTTCAGCCGATGTGCACGCTCTAAATCCAGGTGGATTCAGCGTGGACACCGGTTAGGATCGAAACCAGCGAGCTAGGTGGATTTCTATGGTAAATACAGACTTTATGGTAGCCGAGGGATAAGTTTCCATTTTAAATTGAAGAGAAACTCTGAAATGTTTCCTTGTCTCCCGACGGAACTGAGCGCGCGAAGCTGAATAAAAATTCACGTCAGGTAAGCACACGGAAATATTTACACAACTAAATAATTTACTGGGAGTTGCAAGTGGTTATATAAATAAATGCTTAACCTTATCGTAACTGTTTCCTATATATATTGACGTCAGGTGGAGCGGAAACGGCATGTAAACATTAAGATGTTGCAATAACTGATGTCGATAACATAATTGCAGGTATGTACCGACAATAAAGAAGGCGGTGCGACATCGAGAATCACAGATTCGAGTGAAAAAATGTCAACATGAAATTATTCAACATTTTTTTTGGCGAAAATGCGACTAAGTCCCGGAAACGCCCATTTACATAGCCGATGTCGGCGCGATGGTGCGTGGCGACTTCAAATGGGAATTATAATACCAAATTGAATACAAAACTTTCCTTTCAGTGCCAAGTAATGGAGGAGTCTATGCACCGGAACAATCGAAAAGACAAATAGAATGAGAGAGGAGACGAGACACTCGCTCTGTTGAAATAATAAGTGCCTGACGTCTTTTTGGACGTTCCTGCCGCGCTTTTTTTGTAACGATAAATTTTTACGCTTTGATCTTTCCAATTCAAATAGGCTTTTTTTCTCGTAGAATCAGAAGTTATAAGAATATTTCAAAAGCTTTAAGTGAGGCGACGGAGCAGATTTTCTTTTCCACCGGCTATACCGTTCTGATTGAAATGCAAATGAAACGATGTCCGTTCTAAATGTATCTATTTTATCTTACCTCTTTGGCTAATCTGTAAAATTAGGGAGATAATCAACAGTAAAATTAACTAGGTATAGATTTAGTGTAATTAGATCTACTCGCAGAAGTTTAACTGAACCTCTGTTCGTTGAGCTGGTACGAAAGTATTAAAGTCCTCGTTTTGTTTCTACCCTGATACTGCCAAGAAACTATAAAAATATTACATTTAAATATCTCAGCATTAGTAGTAAAATTTATGAAATTTTAATCTTCTCTCTGCAGTCGAGCAATGACAGGGATTGTTTGCTGAAGAATCTGAAGCGGTTCATTATTCCGTTCCGAGTTATTTGGCGCCCAACGAGGGGCTACGCGCGCTCGGCGGCGAACATCTGACGAATCACTCGCAGATTTGAATCTGTATCCGCGGAATGTTTCATTTTTAAAGCCATATGCTCGGGTTTGTTTTATTTTGACGCTCCATGTGTGTGCGTCATGAGCGCCTAACCGCGTTTTGTAGTTGTAACTTCAAATCTGAACAAGTTACACAACGAAACAAGTTGCAACAAAAACATTTGCCTATGCCGACGTTAGTGAATTGTTCTCCCGCTCGTGACTGGGTAATTTCCATACATTTCAAGTTCCATCGCCTGCGGGACGTTCGTTCTTTTGTTGATAAATGTTTGACGGGAACTCCGGGGACGCCATTAAAAGTTTTTTCGTGAATAATTCCAGTTTACATACGCAAATGTTTACTCGTGAGTTTACCCCCGCGCTCACCTATTCGGTGATTTCTTTTCATAGAGGCGTTTGTTCAAGGAGTGGTGAATTTCTTCTGAGCGGAGTCGTTGAATATGTAATTGGAAAAGTTTTTGTGTTTTCTTTGTCATAACCCTTAGTTTTGATGTAATTTACCAGGGATCAGGGGTAAACTCGCGCTTTTAATATTGTAGAATTGTGTACCTAGACAAAAAGTTGGTGGTGAAATTTTGGCTAGATTGAAAACTGCAAACAGTCTCGTATATTAATAGGAGTCAGTTTGCGGATAAAGTTTATTGGAAAGTTTTTGTAGAACAAAGTGACCGATAAAGACACGTAGACCTTAAAGTTGTCGGCGACGTGGTCGGGTGAAGTGGTAACTTCTCAGCCATAACTCAGTGGGACGAAGTTGGACGATCAGATTGTGTGGCAGACAAAAAGGGCATGACGTCACGGAAGCTAGATTGCGTGGATAAACGCGCGTGCTCCCAACTCCACGGGTTAAGCTCGCGCTATATCAAACCTATTTATTACTCGAATATCTAGTGTTAGACATTTTGGATCAAGTTAATCCACATAGTGCTTAGACTTTAAATGAAGTAGTTTTAGTTCTGGATTTCTTGTAGTGCTTTTGGATTAGTAATCATTTATGCTTGTAATTATTTTATTGTTTTGAACATTGTAATTTAAGTTACCCGTTTAATTACATAAATCATCTGTAACTACTTAATAAGAAGAAATAAATAAAGACTCAAAACAGTCAGAATCAATCACAGAAATAGATGAATTAGTGTTAGTATAACATAACAGATTGTAGGCAAATAACTACATAATTATCCCATATCTCTTTCCTCAGAACCAAGTTATTAAGCACAGATATCCTCAGATTAATTAACACTACTAATTCCTCGGAACTCGGTCTTGAACTAAGACACTACTTAGGTAATCCTTTACCGGAATACCGTTAACTAACTGCAAATTAAGATAACACGTCGCGATAAGGCGACGTGTCGGGTAAAACGGGATCTCCAATAAGTGGGTGTATCAAACCGCACTTGCAAAGGTAGGCTTAGACGGGCAACTTTTTTTTGACAGGCAATAAATGGTGGTGGTAGTGGAGGAAGACATTAGTGAAGTAAAACTTGTTTAATTGCTAAGTATTGCTCAAATAGTTTCGGCGTTATTGTCCGTAATAAATTTCACCATAATTGCCAATGGGTAAATGTCGCCAAAATTAATTACTGGATACCAATGGTACTAATATCTAGGAACAATAGAAAGAGGTATTCTTTATAAATTGCAAAAAAATTAAATGCCTTTAATAGCTCGCTATTGGTGTGAGATTATTGTTGCCAAGAATCGCGAAATTTTAGTTGCCCGTGTGAGCGCCCCATAGCCAAGTACCACAAGATATTTATAGCCCAGCTAGGTTCTCCAATGAACCTATTTTGTTGGGGCTGGTTTAGAAATCAACGGTACATTTTGTGGGTAGTGGAAGTTCGAGTTGATATTATTGTTGTTTCAATAATATATGTATTTTTGCAATAGTTAAGTTGGTTTGAGTTATTAATTAGCCTATTGATAATGATGGGTTCTAGTGAATGATGTATTCTTGTCTTTAAATAATATAAATCATACTGACTGACTAGCCCAGAGGGCTAATCAGTCAGTATGATAAAAGTGAATTCAATACTTATTTTCTCAACTATGACGGTGTCGCTCTACAGTTTAACCGGAAGCAGCTGAATGCCATTTATTTTCCATGAAGCATGAAGCCTTTTTGCTTCCCACAACCCAGTTACTGAGTAAGACATTACCGGGCAAGACTGATAGTCAAAGTTTAGGTTGGATATAACCTTTATGTTCAGAAACACGTAGGGCAACTGCTATAGTAATTGGCCACACTACAGTAACTGGCCACTCATAACAAAAGAGGTAGAAAAAAGTAAATGCACAAAAAATATTCCTGTATCTGATACAGGAATATTTTTTGTCCTTTACATTCATGGGCTTGCTGCTTGCATTACCTTGTTTTTACCTCTTTTGTTATGAGTGGCCCGTTACTATAGTGTGGCCAATTACCATAGTACGATACCTAAGTACAGAATCAATGATTACTACCTATTTAAAGATTTGCAGATCTAATAAAATAAAACTAAACTAGTCGATCTGCTAAGCTACTTGGTAAGCTATTTTGTAAGCAGAATAATAGACTTCGTTAATTCTACGTCACTTTGAAAACTAAGACATAATTATTTGATTGAAGGCAACACTTACGGGGTTCAATTTCTACATACGTAGGTACCTACCAACAAATTTTGTACTAAACGTAAATAATTTGAAGGATCAGTGGAGGCTGGCTGCGTGATTATTTCACGCTAACGAAATTAATAAGGTAAATTTCAACGGTGTGCGAGGGGCGTTATTGCGTTACCTCAGAACCGCTTGTTTGATGTGAAACAGGCAGGAAAAGCAGAGATTTTAAACAATACTGTTATAATCTTTACTTATGTTAACGTTATTAAAAAAAACGGGCCAAGTGCGAGTCGGACTCGCGCACCCTGAGTTCCGTACCATTAAATATGAAAAAAAACGGCAAAATAATCACGTTTGTTGTATGGGAGACCACTTAAGTCTTTTTTGAATTCTGTTTTTAGTGTTTATTGTTATAGCGGCAACAGTAGGTAATCCATCATTTGTGAAAAATTAAACTGTCTAGCTATCACGGTTCATGAGAGAGCCTGATGACAGACAGAAAGACGGACAGCAGAGTTAGTAATAGGGTCGCTTTTACCCTTTGGGTAGGGAACTCTAAAAACTGCGGTTTCGATATCATCTATTACGGCGAAGATTTTATATAGCTGTAAAGAAGCGGTGACGATCCAATAATATCCTAGTCAGAGACAATTTTGGTTACCGAAAAATATGTATAAAAGGAGTACAAGTGTGATAGATTTAGCTCCTTTCAATGCTTTCAAGGCTTATTCCTGAGACGAAAATAGGTATACTGTCTTCTAGAGAGTATCTTGAGACTGGTAACTAGGGAATTATATACAACACACCACAAAAATGAAAGAGACAAAGTATATTTATGCGAAAATAACTTTTAAACATCAAAATTTTATTTTCTCCCATAAATGCCAAATCCACAATATTGTGAGGTTGCGAACTATCAAAGTATACTACCACGGAATTTATTATGTAATATTCAAACATACAAACCTGGCAGGAATGGCAGTGTCGTGGGAAAAGCTAAGTGTGAGCCAAGATTCATGCAAGTTAATAGATATGAAGTTTTTATGAGCCATAACGTCACCTCTGGAAGTGAAATAAAAAGTGATATGGCCTTTTTTATGCGGCCGCTAAAATATTTTATTTTTCCTTAATTTGGACTACTGTAGATATTACTATGAGATTTATTGGTTCTTTATTTTTATTTGAAGAGTTTTTGAGCTAAATACATTAAGGTAAAAACCGATGCCAACTTTGGCCACAGACTAAATATTATTAAGAAACAAAAAAAAAATAGAACAGAATTGAGAACCTCCTCCTTTTTTTGAAGTGGGTTAAAAATGCAAAAGTAACTCATGTTTAAGAGGGTTAACTTGGTGTCACTATTTCTTTATCTTCGAATCAAAAGAAAAGCAGATTTATCATAAAGCTAACTGCGTCGAGAATCGTCATAAACACGTATTACTCGTGTATAGACAGAGAGTTACATTCACTTCAAAGGGCGATGTCGAGTCGAGGCAAATCGAGGGTGTCCAACTCTCGTACGACAAATTATGTGCCCGCGAACAGATAGCGATATTGTCGCCCCAAAAACACTTTTCCCTTGTTTTTCCCCGAAATGGGGAAGGAAGAACGGTAGTTCGGCAAGACAGCTTGATCCGGTCTACGGCCGTTTTAGGGGCAGCAACAAGTATCTTATTTACACATGGGAATACAAACTTTGTACCCGAGAATAAAGAGTTTAATTTATTTCGTGCGCATGCCAGGGAAGAGAGAATTCATACGTACCTGTATAAGGAGGAATGTGAAAGTGATGGAGCGGCTCACAAGGAAACAAGTTATAGTCTGAATCAAGTACTTAGTTTTATTGCGTTTGGGTTCACTGCTGGCTGGGTAATGTACGAAAAAGATATTGTCGGTGACACTGATCGCTAGTGGTTTTATCCTAGGGCTCTAGACAAGTGACATTCTGTCAGCGGTAGCGTGGCGAAGGCGATTGTCAATACGTCAAAAATGTATGGGATTGACAGATGCTATCGAAATGTCACGTGATCAAATTCCTACATTTTGGCATTTCGACAGTCGCAGTCGTTAGTCAAATGGCACATTGTCTAGGGCCTCTACTCAAATAAGTGACAACACATTCAACATTCCACGGTTCGAAAATCAATACATTGATAAAGGTTCTAACATAAGCCCGTAGACTTAATAAATCTCTGCGGAAGCTTATATACGAGTATGTTGTGTAAGCAATGACATTAAAAGCTAAAGCACCTTCAAACGACAACGGCCCAAAAGAAAATACTTTAGAAATAAAGGAAAAAACGGGAAAAACCAATTGTGCATCCCCGTTTCATTGTGAGGAGTCCGAAAGAAGCCCGATATAAACGAAGGACGGAGACGACTCGTTAAAAGAGATACTTATGAAAAGAGGAGATTCGTGGAAAAAATCGAAAAGCTGAGGTAAACAATAGAGACGCGGTTGGAGGCGCCGGGACAAGTTTTCAATTAACAGAATGAGACTCAAGTTGACGGCCACTGGACAACTCGATAGCACACTACACTAGCAAAGTCTCTTGCTGTGGCGTCTACCGGTGCAACTACGTGTACTAGCGAAATGTGGTGGTGAAGCAAAAGGGGCGATGAACTGCACAATACGTTATATGTAATAGGTGTTTATGCGAAGGTGACTTGGCGGAGGTTTCGGAACGGCCCGCAAACTGAGTGGGTTAAATGGAGCGTGGACGCGACGAGGCCCGCTGCACTTGTTGCAATTTCTCTCTACTCCACAACTTAATTGTGCCGAGTGTGCCTTTACTTTTGCTATAGGCGAATAGCGTTAATTTCACCCAGAAAGGTTACCGTCCATTACTCTAATTGCTAGCCGCATTTCATCTAAGCATCTCACAACTTCGGTCCGCAGCGAAGAAGCCTTCAACAAACTCGAGAAAATTTACAGAAACCAACTACCAAAGAGTATGGAAGTAAACGAGGAGTCTTCGCTAATATTCCTAATTAAGCTTTTAATGTAATTGAATGAGTGGAGACACATTGCGATTGGAAGGAAGGAGTGAACAAGCAGCGCGCACCCCTTCGCTCGCGACCAAAAATACTTTCAGATAAATTACTTAGAGCGAACTCAGCGCGCATACAAATCGGCCAGCGATTCTCCATATTTCACCTTGCCGAACACTCGCTCGATTTACACACTTCTGTAATAGGCGGGGAGGGTAAACGCCACGATGGACGAGTGCCGATGCAGAGATCTCAACTCGCTGAAAATTAAGCCATTTCCGTTTAGGAGCGTCGTGTTCTAACTTTATTACTAATCGAGTCACGTCACGAAAAGAATTTCCGATATACAATTAAAGGTGAAACGGGTGTCGAAGATCTTGAGTCAGAGGTGGGCCGATACCGGCGGCGTCTGTCGCGAGGAGGCAAATAACCGGAGAGTAGGGGCACCTGTGCTCGATAATGCGCCCCGTCTGGCCGAATGGGAGAGGAATCAATTAGGCCGTTGCCGAATTGCGTAACGGCTCTAGTTACGAGCGTTACGAGTGGGTCCGCAGCTGCTTTTTGCTCATCCAACCTCTTGTTATTGCACAATCGACATTCGACGCCTCAGATTAAGATATTACGTATTCATCGGACCTTTTCATTATAGTTTTATGGAAGGAGTTAAGTAAACAGGTTCGGACCTCGAGGTCAGTTTTGGCTAGCATTTGATGATGAAGCAAACGAAAAGATGGAATGCAGAGCATAAATCAGGAGTAGATTAACTGATAAAAATAATCTTCTGGTTCTTTAAATAACATGTTCAACATGATATAGTTTTAAACGAGTTCGCGTTGTCATGCGTGTATTTAACGACGACCGCACGCATTCGCTGCTGCCGGCTGGGTAATGGATTACCTTAAACGCAACTGTATCATCGGGCTAACCGCAGCCAGAACAATTTCAACTAAAAATTACATTTAATCCGTTTGGAAATATCGCGGTTTTTACTATTATAATTTCAATTGGTATTGTTGCTGTTTAAGTTAATGAAACCTTGATAACGTGGTGGTTCGAAAACCGTTATTTTATTTTCTTTTGCTTCCGTTATGGGCTGTTCCTCTTTATGGGAATTGGCTATTTAATAATTATACTTGTTAGAAAATAGATTATGCAAAAAGCTAATTTAAATGCTGTGTCAACGATTGATAAAAGGGAAATCGCAGAAATCATACACGGCAAAATGGAAGTAAAATTAATCGATGTCTATAAAATTCAGATAAAGACTGAGCACCCATCGTCACGGGCCGATGCTGGAGTATTAAAAAAATCAAAATTAATTAGGGTGAATAAATTAAAATCGTCAAGGGAACGAGCTCGTAATTTTCGCCATGTCCGCTGTAGATTGCGGCGTGTGAGGGCAGTCGTATGTGAATTATTTAGAGGCGGTCGCGCGGCCGACTGGCCCGCAATTAATGAAGTGGTCCGAGTCGTTTGTCAATGCGGTGGTCTGTGGCGGTCGGCGGACCCTCACCTACACCAATCTGTTACCTAAAATGTGTCAGATGCAGTAAGCCTAAAGAATATTTGTGATTCATTCTACCAAATCAATCGTAAGCTCCAATTTCGAGATATGCTGGTAACTTAAATTGCGCACAGTCCTGATTTAATTGCTTTCCGAAGAAATTGGTAACTTTTCAAGAATATTTTGCTGGTTTCTAATAAATAATCTTTAAATGGCCTGGGCGTTTACTAGTGGTGCTTATTAAATTAATGTTTTCCTGTCGTAAATGCCTAAAGGTCTCCAACATGTAATTATTCTGGCTACAAAGCTACCCATAATAATTTTATTATGCGGATTACATGGCATTATCTTACGTCCATTACGTATAATTTTACTAATAACTATTCAACGGCTTAGCATCACTGTGGCGATATTCTAAAAGGTGATTATAAATCTAGTGAAGAGGTCGGAAGCGGGCCGGGCAGGTCGCCGTTAATTTTAATGGTGAGATTTATTTGTCCCCGATTACGAGGAGTTTGATCAAATTCCGAGGCGGTGTGTAAGCGCCCTCGCAATGACATTAGGCGCGATGCCGCGACCCGCCCGCCGCGCCGCGCCCCTGTAATCGTACCGTTTAAATATAATTGCAATAAGTTAATAAAATCCCACAGCGCTTTTAATTAATTTGTGGCGACACAGGCGCCCAATTAAATGGGGATTTCGAAAATTTCATAAAGCGCCATTGTGTGGTAAACGCTATTTTTGCAGGCACTTTGTTTTTGCGCGGTTTGTTTGTGAACGCGTGGCTCGTCAATTCTGAGTGAAAATGTAAATTATGTAGGTAATGGCTTTCGTTTGGTGATTGAATTAATGTAAGCTTTTCAAATGAATGCGGTTAAAAATCAATTGCTATTTTAATATTTAATGATATTGGCAAAAAAAAGGTCGTAATACTAAGGGGCGCAGAAAATATAACTAAATGAACAGGTATTAATGGAACTCCATTTGGATTCACGAAGTATGAAATACCGAAATTCGTGTACACGGTTGAATTACTAGCCCAGAAAAAGCCGGTGTAGTCTGTTATCAAAATGTAGCGTCTCAATTCGTCGTCCTTATTGTAAATATGCATTAGGGCGGATGACGCCGGCTTCGGCTCCTCATTACGGCGATGCGCCATCAAAGACGTCCACGATCCGGACCGTGAAGTGTCCCGGATACAAGCCGCTCAATTATGTTAATGGATTTGCAACATTCTGCCTACAACAGGCCTGCCTTCAACTGATTGATATGCAGCTTCTAGCACGTCACATGTACATTACATAACAGTCATCTATTATTTGAGTAACATTAGCGCCGCACGTAATTATGACAATAATAATGGCGGTTGAACACAAACAGAAACGTATTTGCTCTACACTGATGTTCATTTCATACAAAATCAATAGGTAGCCCTAATAAAACAAATACATTTTATTTCTCGACGTGTCTAGTAGGCGCAAGGAAATGATTGATAGTGCTTTGAGCACACAACGCTTATTGAACGGCAACAGAGGGTTCCACCGAAATAATGACAGTTTTTATCGAACCGACAGCGGAATGTTATCAAAAATGTATTAATCTACACTAAAATGGTAATTAAAGGTAAAGTTTTGAAAGCAAACACGATTGGAAATCAATCGAGGTCACGTCATCGTCGATGGCTAGTGAAATGATATCGATACAAATGAAAAACACAATTTGTGTCTGAACTGTGTGTGCGCAAAAAGGGAACTCAGCGAAGCACTCAGGGTTGTAGGGGCGAAGCGTTATTTTATATAACAGTTATAAGAGAAGTCGCGCACCTGCGAGTCTAACAGTAAGATTGGCAGCAAAACGCCGACTCACCCGGCCGGTATACGCTTAAATTACGCGTAAAGCCGAACACAAAGGCTATGCGTATTCAAATTCCATTAATCTCCCACCCGGGGGAAGGTGGGGTAAAATGAACCGGCGCGGACAAAAACAATGCCGCCGGCAAATAACCGGCTCAGCATTGTTCCGGCAATTAGAAAGCTTTCCCATGTACCGGTCGTGTATAAAAACAGTGTAACATCAGCACGAATCGCTGCCTATTGCTCGTTACCGTTGATGTTTATTACGGTTATTAGGACTAAGCCGTGCGGTTTCATAATAATGTTTTTCGTATAAGTTGTTTTAAATTAATCATGTGCCCACATAGGTGGCTAATCGCGTGTTATTTGAATTCCGAAACTGTTATAATCTGATCGGTAATAGCATCGTTAACTTTGATTGCAGTCCGAATGTGTCGAAGTCGTTTTAAACATGATTGGACAAACGCTATCGTACGACGATATAATCTGGGAAAAGCCGGATCAAAGGTGGATATCAGCGAATTAAAACCGACTGTCGAGTGTTCGGTACCGAATGCGACAAATGACACCACGTTACGAATTGATTTCCAGATAATCCCTGACCAGTCGTTCGAATGAATGTCGATTCTTCAGATATCAATAAGTTGAAATTACACGCTTTTGACGATGAAGAATTTTTGTAAGAACTACATATAATGTCTAACTACACATGCTGAATGGATTCATGATCTAGATGATATTACATGTGAAGTGTATGAAATTTCACTACAATATTGATATAATAGAAACTCACGAATGTATAATCCGCGATACCGATAACAGGGCAGCTTACCTGCAAAGAAAATTATGTACATTAGGTAATATATTATTTGAGTTTACGTTCCATTGAACCCCAAACTGCAACTTGACACAAGCTGCTCCTCGTAATGGGAACAATGTGGCCGCCGCAATCATAAGGAGCATGGCCGCGCTATTGTTTTTACCGCTGTTATTGCGGAGTGCCGAGTAGCAATAAGCGAGCGTTGTTTGCTCAGGGCCACTATTGTACCCGGTTATTAGGACAGGTCCTCCGCGGCCTGCGGCGGCGGTGGGTTAAGATCGGCTCAACCAACTCAACCCAGCTTTTCTGCTGTATAGGTAGCACACTTAAGCCAACTGACGTCAGGTGGCGTCGGGTTACATCGGGTAACTTCGAGTTACCTCGGCAACGCTATAACATATCTGAAGGATTACGTACATGAGTTTACAGTGTTACAGTACCTTGATTAAATGCTTGTGTATTTAATTATACGAGTGTTCCGGCGAAACAAGCGTCAATTTGTCCCGGCTGCACGGAGCAGAACTAATAATTAATTTGACTGACTGAGATTTAAGCGTGCTCATAATACTCGGCTCGCATTTCCGCAATGCACAACATATTCCTAATGTCATCTCGTTAAAGTTGGCGTATTCATGACGTCACTGTTATTCAGCGATACCTCTGTTACATTTTCATCATACCGTTTTATGAATGTCTATTGTGTCACGTGGGTGGTAAAGAACGCTTAAAAATGTATATCTGGAAGAAAATTTATATCTGAGTAAAAAACCTAAATCTGGAAAATAGGTGCTTTTAACTTTACCTAATAAGTACCTAGGTAGACTACACCACTAATCACCATGATGGGACACTGTAGGAGGCCGCACGGTACGTGTTTTTTTATTTTTTTTATTGAGGAATGGGCTAGCTCTTGACCTCGATCACGCCTGATGGAAAGCGATGGATGAGGTCTATAATGGAGCGAGCGTGCCTAGAAGAAGTCTTAAGGCACTGATAATTCCACGCGCCGAAGAAACACAGCAGACTGCCTGACTGCGGTAGGAGGGTGGTCGCGAACCAGGCGGGCGTTAGCCCTACCACCGCAAGGGAAAGATTGGCTAGCCTCGTAAGGTATTATGTGAGACTGTCCAGGATGCGTCGAGCGCTCGGTTCAGATGAGTGGCTGATGGAACAAATTGCACTACACGAGGAGGCTCCTTCATGCATCCCAAAAACGTGTTTTCCACACAACAAAAACTGTATCTTCGAATTTTTGAACGTCATGTAGCAACAAACTTTCAAGTAAAAGGATTAAAATCTTGCAAACTCACGAAGTACAGCTAGTAACGTTATAAAGTTTCCTTTACAATATACCGAGTAAATGTATGTACTTAACAAATTCCGGGATTGGAGAATGTTTTAATGACGCCCTTATCGAACCGAACATTCCTGAGAAATTCAAGACGCTCTTAAAACGATACCAATTTCAATAATTACGTGTCCTTGACATAATCAAAATTAAGACAGGAGTATCTCTGATTCCTGAAGGCCGTATTTATCTTAGATATTTATAGACGTCACTGTCAGCTTAATGGTAAATTAATGATTAATGATAATTCATATTTTGGTTAAGGGCTTCCTATATAATTGCTTTACTTCGGTTATTTGTGCTCACACAAATGTAAATCTCATAGGTAATTTCACCCTCTTGAAATATAGTCAATGACTCTATAGTTACACTGTACCTTGAAACACACAGTACAGTGCAGTGTATAGTGTTCATTACTGAGTTTTAGTACAGTTATATACGAATGAAAATAAAATAATCGATTGATAATATTTGATTGATTGATAATATAACCGACTGATTTACGAAAACATCAGTAATAATAAAAAACAAAGGAATCGATATAAAACAAACCCGTCAAACCTAAGAACCAATAAGACAATGATACCTCTATTTGTATAAAATGTTACGTCTAATTCTCTGTACAAATAATAGGTAGCACAACGGATATATGCGAGCAAACAGTTTGTGGGCAAACATACGTCGCGGTTGTCATAGCTACGTGGGTACAAGTAGTGGTGGGTAGAGCTAAGTGCGGGCCGGCCGTGTGGCGGTTCGCCACCGAACATTAGCTGTCGACACCGTTTCCGACAATACTGTGATTATTTTAAATATTAAACGCTTTAGCCGCATCTGAGTAACGGAAAATAATATTGTGGCAGTTTCGGTGATATTACTTTGCCGCAATGTTGCGGAAGTTACGGAGTTACGGCTGGGTTTATTAAAAATATAGGTAGCGGACGGGCTACTTGGGGTTATCTATGGGTGAGGCAAAAAGGCTGGGTCCAAATACAATTTTAACCGACTTAAAAAAAGGAGGAGGTTCTCAATTTGACTGATTTTTATGAACCGAACTGATGATTCTTTTTGTGTTGGGTTTAGTTTTAAAGCTATTTTGATTTTACATTGGACGTTGAACTTCAGAGATAAACCAGTGACCTCCTCAAGTTAAAGTGAAAAATTTTCAGGTTTGTGTCAATCCCAAAGCAATTTAGATTATTTAACTATGAGCTGGTCTGGACTTGAACTGCGAAAGCACACAAAGTAACTCCTTAACGGCAAATAGCGCAACCATTCAATAAGGGAATAATGATAATTTAGTTGTGGGGTATCATCACTAAAAATTGAAAAATAAAAAACTGGAAAAATACAACCGACTTTCAAACATTACTAAGTATAAAATAACTTAATTTTCAGAAGTCGGTGTCAGAAAACGAAAAAACAACCGGTCGTTTGTATTTTTTTGTATTTTTTTACTTCGGTTCATTATTAAAAAAACATAAGTAATTATTTTTAAATAAGATAACTTAATATTAAACCGTTACAGTAACATGACTTTATTATTTACGCGATTAAATAAAACACACAGCGCGCCAGCTGAGTGGTTCGTAGAACAAGTTCTACGAACGAGCTACGAAGTTCAAGCCCATAACAGGCTCGCAGCACTAGACGAGTCATATACCACGACCAAGGTCCGTTAGATAAACTGAGATAAGCTTGCATCTTAAACTTAATGTTAAAGAACAGATCACAAAGTTACACTTTGTTTTCCTTTCAATTTCCGGATCAAATGGACTAGAATTTAAATAAGAAAATGCGGCTCAAAATAATTGTAATTATGAGACCCCAATGAAATTTCTCACTAAACACGCTCAATATGAACACCATTATCACAGCTATTATCTTCAGTTCGAGAGTTTTCCTTGTTATTTTCTCGTTGCCTACACAATTCATTAGAAAAACGGCGAGAGGGCTCCATTGCGACAGACTCCGTTGTGGGAACCGCAAAGGTTTTGTCAAAACAAGCTCAGGTTTGAACGTAAAGCATTAGTCTTTTCACGTAAAAAACTCGACTCATTTATCAAATCACCGTTGTCTACATTACAGCGGCGGCCGTATTGTGAGTAGGCTAAAAAGCCTGTCTATACAAAACGATGTGGCGCGGCGTGCGACGTTCATTTTACGTCTAATCACGCACGAAAATGAACCTTAAATTGGCATAATCTTAGGCTTTCTGTGACAGATTCGCACGACGTTACTGCTGAGGCCAGGGGGTCCTACAGAAAAGTAATTTGACGCCTAAATTAAACGAGTTAAATTATACAAATAAAATTAATGAAAGTGCAAAAGCGGAGCGATTTTCCAAACAAACATTATTTAAGAAACTCGGAATAATTAAGAATTGTTAAAATTCGGTATGGAGTCCACAGTGACCTCTAATTTATCAAGTAATAAGAATTAGGGGGATGTCACGGCGAGCACGAATTTCTACTTCCATCACAGGTGACCGGATCATCCCAAAAAATGTTCTCCCAGGATGAAAATAGACATTTTATGTTAGACCGGGTTATATGTGATAGGTTTTCTAGGCTGTTTCTACGACTACTTCTCCTCAAACAAAAAATACTGTTTTGTTTATTTTGTCTATTATTTGGCTAACTTAATTTCAAGAACCTTGCAACACGTCTCGTCCGTACAAGTCAGCCTACAAACTCCCATCTGATAGGTCCTTACAGATACTTTTATTTGGCGTGCATAAAATTTTCACCGCCTTTTAGTAAAGCGGCTTGCCGTGAGGCAAAAAAGACGAACGAAAGCTCTTTCATTTGTTTAAGAGTGGCTTTACCTCCTTTAAGTGCTCCAGTATATAGGGCCAGGCTTGAATACCCGTGAGTGTTGCAGCGGGAAAGACTCACTTAAAAATTGCCTGAGTAATTTCTATGACGAACACGTACGTGTGAGACTCAAGTGCATTCCACATCGGAATTGGGCGCCGAGACCGAGGCGAGACCGAAGTGTGCCCCCGAGCCGCTCAGCCGCCGCAGATATACTCCGAGCGAGAGATTACTTAAGCCAATTTTGTCTTAGTGCTCACGCCATTACCTGCACGAGTACATGGACACACACACGCTTTAGGGACGTGATTATCAGCTAAGTGAAATTTATTTTATCGGGCTCTATGCGAGCGAGAGTGTATTCCATTGTCTAATGGAACATTCGTTTTGCTTACTCTCAAAGAGATGGAAGGAATAACGGTGCAGTGGATCTTTTGATTAAATGGGTATTTTCGACAGTCGAGTCAAGCCAACAATACAATGTAAATAAAAACACTTCGGTTGAGGTAATTGAGTTAAAAGTTGATTGTTATTTTCTTTTACAATTAAGTATTTATAAAGACACTTTACGTAATTCTTAAGCTGAAGATAAAAAAAATTACTAGGCCCTCGCGGTAACGGAGTTTTCACGTCGGAAACTCATATAAAAGACATTTCGGCGGAGCTCGTTGCCTATCGGCGGTATTATTCAAATTAATTTAGCGCGGTGAGGCAAAAAGTGCGCGCGTTGGGAGTGCCGCCCCCATATTCATAGAGCTGCCCTAAATTAGCATCACAATGAAGTGTTAGAAGCGCGACTCGCGAGCGGCAAGTGCTTAATGCGGCCTGCTTCTTCTCACACGATTATATCACATACTAATGAATTAAGTATTAAACTTTTCAGCCGCAAATTTGTTTGGGCTCCCGCAAGATTTACTAAGACTAATAATAATTACGGGAAGAAATTCGCGCTCACAGTAAATTGAGCATAGTTACGGTAACGTCTTAAAAGTCTCAAAGCCGGGAAATGAGTATCGCAGAACGGAAGGTATAAATATGTAGGTTTATTCATAGGGGCGTATAATGTTAAGTGTCCCAAGTAGCGCCAGCTGAACGACGCGGTATATTGTTTTTGGACCACCCTTTTACGCTTTCACGCCTATAAATAAATCAAAATATTCAGGAAGGGCTCGACTTTAAGGCGGCTTAGCGGAATCGTAAAATTCAACAGCGTTCGTACCGCCCCGGGGTTTATCTTTCGCCAGCGTTTGGCGTGTTTTTGCTTGAACCGTAAAAGAGTATCACAGTGTATGAATAGAAAGCAGCCCTTGCTTTTACCGAGGACATATGGAGCAGAGCACTTTACAAGTTTAATGCTGAGAGCAGATTATCTGCTCATAGGAAATATGAACCTGCTTCTGCTTAGTGGCGAGCCTGGTGAATAATTACTGACACCCCGTCACTTATAACTGAACCCGCCCATGAATACCGTAAACGCACGAAAGCTGCTAAAAACTTGCACCATTTTTTTCAGCATACAAAACATATTTTATGTAAAGAATAAATCCTTTAATTGGCTTCACTTGGCGCAACTAATCCTTATTTGTTTTATAGAACACAAAATTGTATTTAATAATAGTTCTAAGTGAACGATTTACAAGGCAATATCACTTAAGATATTCGCCATCAATTAGGAACGATCAGTTTTAATTATCCTTGTTGTTATATTGACTATGATGAAAAATCTCCATCCATAATCTCCGTCTAAGTGTATGCAAGGAATTCGAAATTTATCCACAAAATACAAGCTGCTTTTGTTATTCGTAAGTACGGAACGTTTTGGTCATTAATAACAATTTATTTAGCACAATGCCGTAATTTCGGTCCAAACCTTAGAGAAAACGTGGATTTGATATTAAACGCCGAATCGTTTTCTAAATTGATTAGATAGTTTATGATAAATTGTACAAGTTTAGGGATGCGTCCGCATTTGTTTGAAACCCGGATAAACCATAGATGTTTGGGCATGCTGTTTAATATAAATAAATAGGTTTTATTTGATTTATTTCAACTTTGCTTTCTGAATGTTTGAAAAACTTTTGATATCAATATTTAATTATGTATGAGTATCTTTTCGAACATATGGTGAAAAATAACTAAGCATTCCACAAGGTAAAGTTTTATTTGTAAAGCTAAAATATACACAGATACGACATACAAACAGGGTTCTTTAAACGTTTGACTTTTTTAATGCAAAGATAAGTGAACAATTCATAAAATATCCACCCGCATAGCAGGCACTTATCAGGAAATAAGCAAGCCCCTTTTTTATAAAATTCTTTCGTTACTGTGCACACAGAGGAACTTTACTTGGACAAAGTTGAGGTTTACAAAGTTTTCCATTCACAGCGACGGCAGCCGGCCATTGTGGCTAATTCAAGGCTATAATTAAATTTGTTTACATAATATTCTGTTACGAGACGAAAACTTGCTGGTAATACACCCTCGGGGGTAACAAGTCAAATTATATTTTACATAGTTTTATAAATACGAACATTAGGAGATTTTCGCGGTTCATTGTTTCATGCTTCAAAAGTTATAACAAGTCATTAGGTTTATGATGAGATTTATAAACAAGTTTAGACTTAATTCACTCCTCTCAACAGAGCTGAATATCTGTTTATGAAAGGCAGCGACAAAAAAAAGTTATCTTAAAGATTTAACGTTTTAATAAATTCCTTTAAATTAAAATATTTTCCTTAATATCCTTTGCTACCTAGAATTTTTATAAAACATCTCTCTGTTAACCCGAAAACAGGAAAAAAAATCTGCCTAAATTACTTTACATAAACAAAAGTGGATTTCAAAGGGCATAAATCAACATTAAGATTGTACAGTCCAGAGTTTCATTTGTGAAAGCAATTTTTTTAGAAAAATAATGAAATTACCCTTGGAACTAAAGTGACCCGCCCGAGGAAAAACAACAATATTCTCGGCCCTCACTACAAAGAGGCCAGCATTTGTATTATCATTCCATTAAACAAAAGTCACCGGAGTTTCAAATGAAAACACAGAACTCATTATTCTCGGGGCAGAGAAATGATTTCAAATGTTAACAAGATTCCCCATAATAGAGTTGTTCACAGAGGGATTTAAGAAAAACAAGTATGAGCTACGAGCCGCGTTGCCTTGTGTTGTGATTCTGAAGAATTGTGTTAATAATAATGTCTCCTACAATACAACGCCACTCGAGGCGGAACACGCTTATATGACAAACGGAACCCAGTCGCTGTATTATTTTATAATCTCTGCCTTCTATTTGTGCAATGTATGTTTCCAAAGATCTAATTTGAGACGTTTGGATTGTCTTGTTAGACCGAATGAATGTTTTTGGGGATTAGAATTTTGTTTCGAATTATAGGCAAACAGATGCAATATTTATAATTTTGAATTTAAGATTAGGTACCTAAATATTTTGGAAGATGAAAAATACTAGCATAGCAATTTCCTTTAACATAACCAAATGGGGAAAGGTATGCCAAATCCAGAATCCGCGTCTTCCCGGCCCTCGCGGAATTCCTATATTATATAATACATTGGGGAGGATCATTTTGCTCGTTTATTGCCGGATATATCTGTGAATGCTCGTTTGTCAAATGCACAGTCATTTATTCAATGGTTTATTTTATGACTTCGTACCTCTATCACCCGAATATATAATAAACAAAGAGTTAGTGCGCATCCCTCGAGGGATAACTTCAAGATAAATGTGCTTTTGAGCTCGCGTAAATATTGTATTAAAGCACTTTTCTCTTTATTTATCCTACCGGAACTATTTGGAAACGGTAGGAAATATTTTTACCTCTTTGACCTCATTGACTATGTGGTCAATGTCAGTTTCTTATGAACTAACTAGTTTGAAAATTGTATAGATACTTTTTTTGCAATTCGTACCGACCAAACTACTGCTTTTACAATAGGTACACAAAATTAAACTGTAAGTCAACTACAATAACTTTAGCTTTCAAGAAGCTTCTGCGGTAAACTTAATAAATGCGAATCCACGCGAGTAAAGTGGTGGGAAAATCTAGTTTATAATTCAAATAAGAGCAACGTATTCGCAAAATAACGCCAGTATAAAAATAAATTATCACCCGCCCACACCGAAAAGTATAAAAGGAAGAACTTTTTAATTTTAGCAACCACACAAAAAGACCAATGTAATTAAATTCGGAGGTACGGGTTAGGTCCATATTCTCAAAATACGAAACAATGGATACCTGTTTCGGTGAAATTACGGAAGGATTGTGCATTCACGGAACTGATTTAGTGTAATACACGTTCCCGAGTGCTATTCGGAAACTGATCTGTAACTAGTGTGTAGCCTTTATCTAGCTATTCCCTACATGCTGCCATTCATACGACAGCACGCCACGGAGTTACGTCTCCCATAAAATATCCTAGATACGGCAGTACTTCGGTATTTCTAATTAAACTCTGTATTAGTTTCGAGATTTGATTAGTACCATAACTCGCCAGACAAAAGCAGTTCATAGTTGTATTTTGTAGGTACTCCTTCCATCTGTTATCGAAATAATTACATGAAAATATGAACGATATTCTGGTACACGACATTGTCTATCAATAAAATGTTATCTGAAATTCTGTTTGTATTTTCTCCCAGTTTGATTAGCTTTCCAATGTTCCTGTCATTCATTTGTTATAGTGGACGGGCGAACATGGTAAATATGATACGTGCTGTATTTGTAGTTTCAGGTGCGCTGCTGAGGGCCGCAGGCGGCGGCGCCGGCGCCCGTCCCACCAATCAAACAGTGGTACAGAAAGCGAGCGTTCAAAGGCTTTGTATCTCATAATAAACCCGATATCCGGGCAGCGGACTGCTGCAGCCGACAGAAATTAAATACCTACGACGTGCAATGATTTTTTTTCAAAGGGTCGGTTTGACGTTTTCAGAAATATTGTGTGCACGTCCGTACGTATTGTTTTTGGATACGGATTGCGTTTTCGATAACAACAAGAGGCGTTGGCGGGTAAACAAAGCATGTACTGAAATGGTGGTGAAGTGGAATGGGAGGGTATTGTACCTGGCGAACACTTTGACGTGATATCGGTGTGGGGTGGATTTCTTCAGGATGTTTTACATTTTATATCAATACGCCTGGCAAATAAATTGACGTAATATAAGCACGTAACTCGGACCTATAAGCGAGGGATTTCTTCATTTTATTTCAAGCAGTTATAGTAAAAATGTTCAGTGATTTGTAACGAATGTACACGTTCGTACATCAATAAGTTTCAGTGTCGCGTGGGGTGGTGGTAACGACACGATTGTAAAGTTTCCGGTGCCATAAAACCACCACGCTGTAAAGTGAAACCTTCATATTTATTTCTGTTATTCGTTAAAAGCCTCGTAAAGTTAATAAAGGGTTTTTTGTAACAAGCAGGGAGCACGTTTGAGATAAGCCCCCGGTCTCGAGTTGGAATCTTTTAAAACGTCGTTAAAACCAACCCCCGGTCGGCACAGACAAAAGTCCAACAACCTAATTGTTGACGAAAAATATTCTCGATGCAAATTCGCACTCTTTACAGCCCATTCGGAATTTGTACTGGACCCGAAAGAAGTTAACGTAATTAGCCCCCGTTGTTGGGGTGTATTCAGATTTTGTGAACTCGTGATGTAATCGCGAACAACTTTGTTATCAACCCTACTGTGGAATGCAGTATCATTTTATACCAAGTCGCATTTTGGAGAATATAGGTACCCAAAAGATGTATTGAGTAAATAAGTAAAAATCATATTGGTATTGGTTTTTTAAAACGTTGCCCCACTAGGAATTTCTCCTGTATCGTGGGTGCGTTTACAAACATACAAACTCACATACAAAAACAGCCGGATCCGGAACAACTACCTATCTGTAGGCCATACAAAATATGTTTGTTTCGTGCGGGAATCGAACCCACGACACGCAGCACAGCACTACGGCAACCGTGTCGTCAATTTGTTTTCATTTCCATACTTTGGATAAAATACAGTGAACCCTTGAGCTAAGGCTGCTGTTAATTAAATTAAAATCGCTACAGAATCATGAAATAACTGTAACAATAACATCAGTTGTTCCTCGCAGAGATTGGCTTGTTATTAGTATTTAATTAAATTCTTCAGCAATGTAGCGGAGCGGTGACTCCGTCTGCCTTGCAGGGCCTTTAATTTGGATTCCTACGTAATAGGCCGTAATGATACCTCTCTTGGGTCAAAAGACAATAAATTAATGCTCAGAAAATGCATCTACTCCCATAGGATTAACACCAAAAGAAAACTCAAATCAAGGAAAGTACGTTAAGTTTCTCCTAAATTTTCAACAAAACTTTCCCAGAACTTTGAAATAAAAAAAAAAATAAGTTCACCTTTTGCGAAAAAAATTTCCAGATTTTGGATTGGTTTACTGGAAAACTTTTTTTTACATGTTCTATGAACTTATCAAACTAAGCTTTGTTTTTTTTTGCAAAACATTTATAAAACTGCGGTTAGAACATTTATAGCTTTTTATGTAGTAATCATAATTATAAGAGCCAATGCATTTCGTGATCCATCGTCAGTAGTCAGTAGTGTTTACATTGGAAAGCGTTGCCGGTGGACATTAGCCGCGCACTGTCATTTCCCGGACGTAATTTGGTGACTAGTCCTTTATCCAATTCAGGCATGCTTTCCAGTTCACCTGCTCTCGACAATTACGATTCTAATTTGTGTTATCATTTCCAATTTCATAGAATTATACAATAAAGTACTTGTCTAACATGCTATCCTTAATTGGTACCTACGGGGATCTGGAGTGCTCATTGGGCACACTTCTCCCTGAAGACAAAGGTTCGTGGAGTCCTTGCAATCGGATCCGGCGCGCCGACGCCCTCTCGGTAATTTTCTCGTTAACGGAATGAATAAAACATTTCATTCCTTACCTTTCTTTTGTAATTGTTAATGGTTGATGGGTTTTGGCAATTTATGTTCGGTTTCTTTCAGAAACCCTATTTTGCCGCGTCATTTGTTATTCGATATCCATTCAGGATTTGCGTGACAGCTTTAATTGTACGCTGAGATCTCACACAAACGTACCTAACTGTAGGCGAAACATTGTTGTTTTATCGACTAATAGCTTTTGCCCGCGGCTCCGCCCACGTGGATGTCGGTTATCGCGTTAAAGTCTAGCCTATGTCCTTCTCCATATCCCAGGCTATATATCTGCTAAATTTCATGACGATCCGTTCAGCCGTTTTAGCGTGAAAGCGTAAAAGACAGACAGAGTTACTTTCGAATTTATAATATTAGTAGGAAGGGATTCGGCATGAAACATTTTTGGATGTTTTTTATAACGCTCCATAATAACAAAAAGGGACCCATCGCCGCGATAGACAATTTGCAAAGAAAAATACATCACGATAAAAAAATGTAACTCTAACGAGAACCTCAAAATGGCTCGTAAGCAATGAAACAGCGCAATTTCATGAGAAAGGCGGCCCGCAAATAAACCAAAGCGGAGCACATTCCCGCCTCCATAAAACGCAGACTGAAATAAACGTAACAGACTCCGTTCTTTAAAAAATCCGGGCGACGACAACCGCAAAGCTCAGCAAAAATCTCTAGTGTGAGTTGGAATTCCAGCGTCGGAATTTTCATAACTGGCGCGTGGCGTCGTCGGTCGTTGAAGCGTTCCAGGTGAAAGATACCGAATTTATATCCCGAGGCGGATCCGACGCCGATCGTGATCCGGCTCGAGCTCGCGCCGCCGCCACCGCCGCCGCCGTCGGGGAATCCTAGTGCTGTACTTTATTAGGTACCGAACCCGCTTTCCTCTCGCCAAATATGTGTGCGGCCCTCCGATGACAATAAACACCCCGTATGAACGCTGCCCACATGAAAGGCTTTATTTCGCCAGGTGTCATGTTCATGTATGCGCGTAAAACGTAAACGCGTCCGTTCTCTGTTATTGACATTCAAGGGAAAATTGTACCTTCAATGTAAAGCTATTTCTTGTTTTCGAGTTGCTTCATTTTCACAGAATGCAAAATGTTGGAGGTACTAATTTAACGAGTATATTTAACCGAAATTCTAAGGATTCTAATAATTTCATGTTCCAAGAGAAACTATTCACTGCATTGTTGAAATCTATCCCTAATTGCATAATTTAACATATTTCGAGTCTGCATTGTTATTTAGGAGTAGGTATTATGTTCATTGTGCTGCAGATTCCTCGAACCTCCCTCATTCGCGAACACATCTTTATACCTTTTAAAACGTTAATGTAACAATAGAATTATGTTTTAACAAGAATCATCTCGCGGAGCCAAGTGCAGGATATTGTGGGGCTGTGGGCCACACCCCGCGAAGATTACGTGAGTTTTTCATATAAAGCCATTCAGCCAATTTCCTCATATCCTACACAGGAGCATAATAAAGGAGGCTTTTGTGAAGGAAAGAGGTTCGCGCACCTACAATGCGTAGACACCGCGTGTACACCGCGAGGGAGGGAGACAGGACTACCCACTCTCGCTCTTTTCGGATAACTTCTAATATTTAGGGTGCTACCGTTGTGAACAAATAGGTACTTTTACAACGTCAACGTCTGCTCTATGGGAGATTTAGTTTCGTATTCAATTTTCACTAAATCATGTGCTTAGGAAAGGTTTAGTTTTACGTAGCCAGTTCAAAATTTTTGACGATAAAATACGACGCCTCTGGCGCGCTTTCTGATACTATTTGAATTTTTTCGTAGTCAACCCGTTTTCTCTATCAGCTGTTCTATTTTTGTACCAATATAGTGTGTGTATCTATTAGTTTTTTGAAATTTGGACTATATTTAGATTGAAATCTTATACTTTTACAGGATTCGAAGTTTATGATAATGTAAAATAAATTTTAGAATTCTCTGTTAATCTTCATTTAGGTTAATGTAGTTGCGGTAAATGTTTAAGTACTTTTTTTTTCCATGTTTACTTTTAAACCCTTTTTTTATGGGAATTCTTCAAATGACTCCTCCCGCTCTGGGTAGAGCGGAAGGGAGTGTCAGACTCTTACTGACTAAAACCCATCCGTGCGCCTCGTAGTTCCCTTTGCTTTCCAGGGCCGCGGTAACTCTTCCGAACAAAATCCGCAACCCTGGCATAAACCCTTATCTACCTATTTTGGCAAAAAAGTATAACAATACCTATTTTTTTATTTATGTAACTCCCACCGGTCTGCGTGGGCAGATTTAAGTTAACAGAAATTCTAAATATAATTAGGCCGTAGTCCACAGAAACATGACAATACTTGTGAAGACCGCTTGAAGGTCATCTTCTTTATAAATGAAATTAACCCTTCAACGCCTTATACGTCATCCAGCGTCGAGACGCAGCATCCAGACTCGTCCATTCAAGAGTGGCTCAGACTTAAAAAAAACATCCTTATCTTAACAGATACCCTTTACCATGTCCTACACCGTAAGGCGTAAATGAACAAATTACCTGAAACAAACGAACACACAGATGAATATAGGCTGGTTACAGACAAACAACATGTAACATTAAGTGAACACTATGTAGGCTAGGCTGGAACAGCTGATGTTGACAGCGGTTAGTGCGGTTACCGGGGGTCGGCACGGTGTACCATCCAACACCGTATACAGTATTAACAACGCATATTTGACGCTTTATTTTGGGTTGGATTTTTGGGTTAAATTACTATGTGGATGGGTGAGATTTTTTCTTTATTTTATCTAGATAGAATTTTATTTTCATAAATTCTTCAAAAGAATCGTCGTATTTGTTTAAAAATTATGGATAGGTATTTCTCCGCAAACCAGTGAGCCCAAAACATTAGGTACCCACAGTTATAAAACATAACCTAAATTGATACCTCACCCAACCCCCTTTTCCATAAGGCCCAATAAAACAGAAAAAAAAACCCATCTCATACAAGATAAAGTTCCCCACAAATAAAATATTAACTAAATATTCACTACACTATCTAATAAAATATCGAACATATTTCAATATACGTCTCTAAGAGAACGGCCCTATCGATATTTATTTGTGTAGCAACACCCTAGCGGCCGCTGGAGTCCGAAAACGCCATTGGTATCGCAATAAATCGTTCGAGACGTGCCGTACTGCCGATGGAGCTCAGTTACTAGTGCGCTGTTTTTACTGGCAATAGTTTTCCGTTAATCTACTATAACCAATGCTGGTATCGGTACCATAGACGGCGCAAGGGTTAGACTCAAGCGAGTGTATTTTTTTATAAATGGCCGGTCGCCAGTCAGCGTTAGAAGTTGTCGTCTGCTTAACCTTAACCGGACCTGCCAGTAGCGGCCTTAATGAAAATTAAGCCTCCAGCCAGAGGCCCTCGACAATGTGCCATTTGACTAACGACTGCGACTGTCGAAATGCCAAAATGTAGGGATTTGATCACGTGACATTTAGGTAGCATCTGTCATTTTTGACGTATTGACAATCGCCTTCGCCACGCTACCGTTGACAATTCTGTCACTTGTCTCGAGGCCAAAGACTTAAAAACGCAAGCGATTGTTACCAATGATTAATTTATAAATTGTTTATTTTTTCTATTTAGGGACTGAGCGATTTTGAGTGAGTTTTTTATGCAATTCGAAATAGTACTGCTTTCCCCTATGCAAATCTAGATGACACGACCGAGTCTATGAAACGCGCGTAAACTTTTTTATCACTTACTTGAAACTTCAGCTGTGAAGGAAAACGTCGCAAAAATTCACGCATTAATAATAAACTAAGCGTGTGGGAGCGGCGATAGGTAGCGCCACGTGTCACTTTGAATATAAAGTACTGTAACCTAGATACATATTTGCTCACTCCGCAAGAACGCAAGCGTGATAATGCCTTCACAGCACACTTTTATAGCACACGCATGTACGCAATTATTAAAAGAGAAAAAGAACAGTTACCATTCCAGTAAGCACCAACTTTACGACTACTATAAATTATAATCTAACTTCATTTTCATAACTGTCTTATAAATCAGTATGAGATCTGAACAAATTCAATCAAGCAATATTTACTAGCTATAATTCGAGAGCGTCCCTCGTCGATCGCAATGTGAATAGATTACATTTACGGTGCGCAACTTTTCTCCGATACAACGACACTTCTACTAGTTTACGGACGGTGTAAAACATGGACACCGCACTTTTACGAGTGTCGCTTAACATATAGTGCCGTAAAACTGAGAAACTACCAAAAACTACACACATAGACATAAACAATGGTCATTTCGCAGTTCGTTAGCTAATTGGATCGTAATGTGTCGTTATGCTACAGCAATCAAATTAATGATATTTCTTTCGGTGTCGTGTGTACTGATCAATGTCTGCGATGTGCCATATCATTAAGTTCACACGCGATATAATAGATCCATGGTACGGTCCTGATATGCTAAACGTTCTGTTTCACAAACACTGAACATAAATTACACATTGCGTTCATTTTGATGCTCATTCGGCGGGTTATTTTTATTTAATTCTAGGCAGGTGCGCTTCGGCCGTGTTTCAGCCAATATTTTTGCACGATTACCATGCTGATGAAAAGCCAACATAAACATGTTATATGTTTCCACACACGTTCGCACCTACATAGTTTTAATTCCTCGTTAAATAACACCTTTGACGAGAAAACGTACCGTTTTTAACACAAACATTAACAGTGCTCCAAGACTTAAATTAACGCGCGTAAATATTACTATAAAGTTAACACAGTCTGTGATGAGAAAATTTTTGGCGGAAATGTAAACGAAATTTTATATTAAAATACAATAACAATAAACAGATAAAACCGATTACGTTCTCCGTTGGAACCAATAAGGAGAGATCCCGATCGTGGCTTTTCCCAATAAATATATCGAGATGAGACCAAGATAAACATATCGGAGCGAGCGGGCGGTAGGTTTAAAATATGCAGCCTTCCGCGCTTCGTGAAATTCGTGTAAACAAGTGTAGCGGCCGACTGCGGATAAATCTTCGGGTATTATTGTATTCATATTCTGTGGGAAAGAAGGCTTCGTCGATACTTTTTTACGTATCGGTTAAGCTGCTCACGAAAATTGAAAGACTTTGTTAGCTTCATACATATAATTCGTCCGAAACATTCCTCTTATCTGGAATATGATTAAAATTTTATACCGCGACTATATGAAATGCTCGCATAAAGTATTGGGATATGAAATATTTCCAAGTCTAATATTTTCTCGAGGCAATATACTCTTTCCCTAAGTGTAATCGGAGATTGGGTTTACTGTTTAGTTTAAATATGCTACCTACCTACATTTGCAAAATAAGGTACGTCATAAATAGCCATAATTGCTATTTATAGGGCCCATAAAGAGTTAAGTAGGTAATTTTATTTAGCCGAGGGTATATATTAAACGGTTAACCCACATCATTAGGTGGCAAGTTACGGCGACGGCGCACAAAAGTAACGGAACTGTTGTCGGAAACAAATTAATGGTTCGTTTGGACCTACACAAAGAAGTTTGACAAGACGGCGCACAGGTGATCTCTGACATGTTTGTGTGCCGTACCCTTACTTCGTTCGGACCGGCGGCGGCGATGTGCTATATGCGTCTTGTATCTCGTAGTATGTATTAGGAACCTATTAGGTACACTGGCACCTGTACCTAGTGCTTGAGAGCTAAGATTGAAGAACTAAGGACCAGGGATGGTCACCTAAATAATCTTCAGTTTGATATATAAAATGGATCAATGGGGTACGAAGGAAAACAAAGCAGATCAAGCTATATGCATCCATAAAACAGTACATATTTCTACCTGAGCTTTCAGAACCAGACATCAAAAGAGCAATGTTAATGCGTACCATATTTCAACTATATCTTATACAACAAAGAATGCATTGTACCACTACAAAATTGTATTATGTAGCGCTCAGAAAATATGATAACTGCATTCCAATTTCGGAATTCAATAGTCGCGAACACCGAGCTATTTGAAAAATCTCATAAAGATTCGATATTTGGTACATTTAGTTGCAAATATCGAATGTATGAAAATTTACTGATAGTTTTTCGGTAGTTAAACGATCAGTATGGTGAATAAAAAACATGTGTCGCCTATAAATTCATATGCAAATAACTGAACGAAAGCGCACCCAGCGAAAGTTAAACGGTGAGGATAAAAGTTGTGCAAATATGTTCATTTGGGCGAATAAAAATGATCAGCGTGCGATGCGAATGCTACGACAGGACGCGAGCGTGTACGCTGAATAGGAATGTGAATGCACGCACTCTGTTCGCGCGAACGGGTTGTCAGTAACGAGTTTCAGTTTTTTGTTTAGCTCTTTTTATACTTCTATCGCATTCCAAGGGGCACAGGATTATTCTACTTTCTAGCCACTTATCCGGGTCCTGCGCAGGACGCAAAGCACAACTTAGGAGACTTTTATATTGCAGGATTTTTTTTTAGACAAATCAATCTTGATATGGGAAATTTACAACTAACGATAGCTCAGAATTCATATAGAAAAATAAGTTTTTTATTTCTTAAAACGAACTTCAATAGTTGCCAGCCCTATTCAAGCATGTGCGAGAGCAAAGTGGAGCGAAACTCATCGTAGCGGACAAGCGGAAGTCAACCCGGCAAGTTATATATTTTTAATTGATGCATACAGCGACCGATGTGTCGAGTAAACATTTACGGGTTTATTCGAACGATGACAGGGCCGCCTTTGTTGGTCGATTTTAACTCAAAACATTAATTGGTGGAAAAGTGTGCAATTCGCATGTTTAAACTTTCAGTCGATGTAAATATTAACACAGTAATTATGAGGGCGTTGATTGTGTGTGTCGATTTTAATTTTGTGTGCACTCTTTGTTGTAGCTTTTGAGGTTCATTAATACTGTAATGGGTTGTGAGAATTATTCAATATTAGCCTTACGTTGATAATGGGGAACTTATTTTAATTAAAACGGACTTGAATATGATGGAAATACATACATCAAGGAGCGTTATGTATGAATTACAAAATATTTTAGCATAATTTTTTTTATTCATTCTTGAGAATGTCAACCGAGACATTTTTTTATGGTGAAAAGTGTTAATTATAGGGACGGTAAAACAAGTACCTAAGTTAATGTTGCTATTAGTCTCGATAACGCTATCTCAGTGCGTAAGATTAAGCCAACAATAATTTTTAATTTCCGTCCTAGTGCCGACCACGGCACAGTGCACTGTATACCAATTTATTACTGGTAGTAGCGTATACTACTGAGCACATGGAATGTGAAGCCTAGCTATCGGGTAAGCGACCGATTTGGGTACCACGTACAATACGCCACTATGTGAATCAATGGAGATCAGGTATGCGGCACAGGAACGTTCAATCACTGCACGCGAATAGATAACGTTTGTTTTATAACAACACTACGCCAAATTAAATAGGAAAGGGAACAATTCCGGCAATGCGGAACTATGCGGGAATTTATTTATTGTACTTGTTTAAAGTTGCATGTATTTAAATTATTGTAATTAAGTTTGAATTAATTGGCGATTATTGCTTAATGCTTAACACTGGGTGGGATGGGAAATTGATAAGTACCTACATACTCTATTAAAGTTGGTTTGTAAAAATGTTTAGGTATATAAAAACACAATATTCATGGCTCAGCCTTCGCCAAAAGCTTTTTATAATTTACTGTTGTACAAATAGATTGACTGAAAGATTTCCATATTAAATGTGAGAATAAACAAAAATCAAGACGTGAAGGTAAATTGCTTTTATCAATCTGGAACTTACGAGAATAAGAAAACCAAACGTGAGTAAATATACTCTCAAAATCTTCCTCTTAGATATTTGGGTACAACAAAGAATTGTTGGTTAACAACAAATATCCGAATTCAATACTGGCTAACCCGTTGAAAAATAAATTTGTGCCCCGGCGGATGTGTGCGCTTGCCAAGCTTGCAACCCTTTGGGACGTGAATTGCCTGCTTGCACGTTGCACAATAACAGTTTTCTTACTCCAGTGGTGTTCGATACATTTTTGGGTGGGACACTCCCGTATTAGAACTTTTTGCCTGACAAAATGGCGGACCCGTTTGTGATACATTTCAAACTGTAAACTTTTTTAAATAACCTCGGAGTGTTATGAAACACAAAGACTATGAAAGCAATACGGACTTTTACCAAGATTAATTACGAGATCAACGTTCAAAGCCATTCATCAATTCCACCGTGAACACAAAGCCATCAGGGGTGTCGCGGAACTTCTTACGTTATTGAAATTTACTTTTTAAAACAATGTTAAAGTGCACAGCGCTCGTATTTACGCTGCAACGGAGGATGGCTAGTGGGCAAAGTTTTTACGATGGCCCGTCCCGGGGAATATTGTTGGTGCATTAACGTTTAATGCCCTCCGCAGTTTCACTAAAATTTAAAATTGGTTCGCGAAACAGTTGCAACGATTAGACTGGATTGCGAGACCGGACTAATTTCCGGGATGAGTTTCGAGTAATATGTTCTCAATTACTTTTCTGTGATAAAAGTAAATTAGATGTTACTTTTTTATGACTTTAAAGTAGCAAGCGACTAAAAAGCACTTCAGAACTTTACAGATTTACCTACTTACATCAATAAGTTATACTTTTCCCCCTTTTTACTTGGCTTCGCACAGATTATACAAAGCCGCGTTTGGTAGCTCGCGTTCACGTCATTTTAAGCAAGTTTATGTAGCTAGGGGACAGAGAGTTGGTACGTCAGAACGTATCAATTTCCGGCCTTCCACTGCCATTTGATTTATGTTTGCCATCTCTTTTTTTCGACAAAACTACAGTTTGTTCCTGAGTGGAAATGCAGGTGGGAATCTGCCGCAATAGAAATGAAGGGCCGTGTTTTTCATCAGCGTGTACGAAAATTAAAAAATAACATAGACGAGGGGTCTGCAACAATAATATGTCTAGAATAATTGATCACTGATAGGTATATGATATGACGTTGTGAAACTTTAAAAAATATTTAATTGAACCGTCTCATAATAAAATTTTGGGTGTTTTAGTTAGCTGCTATTTCATTTTAGGACCCGTATTTTCGTATCAAACGTTCCACATCTTGTACTAAACTGTTAAGACTGAACCTTCTCGAAACTAATTAATTAATGTAAGTAAGTACAAAACGCTAGAGGCAATAGACCTAGATGATATAATAAAACACTATAATGCCTACCGACATTGAATTACATCTTATAAATACCTCTAGGTACTCATTAGGTAAGTAGTGTGCCGAATCAAAGGCTATAGAGTATACAGTAATTATTATAATGAAATTAGAAGCCATTTTTAGAAGATTTTTCCTCTTACGAAATTGGATTTACATTTAAAAAAAATAACAAACGGGAAAAAGCGACATCGTTATCGGGAATCGAATCAAGAATCGTTCTGTTTATTAGACAAGTTAGGCGCATTATTAAATTACACTGTCATTTTGGTTTAATATGGAGTTGCGTACTTAACTAATCAGGGCCAATTTCACCAATGAAACTGAACGCGATCAGAAAATAAACCACGCTTATGAGCTGTCAGTGTCAGTATTTTTCTATGGAATATTTACAATGACAGCTCTTGAACGCAGTTTAGATGTACTGATCGCGTTCAGTTTCATTGGTGAAATCCGCTCTCAATCTAAATGAAACGATCAGGGCTGTAATCCAGTTGGAACTAATTAAAATCAGGTGCAGCATGGTGCCATGCAATATACCTAATAACCAGACAAAATAACAATTATGTTGATGGTTTGTTGACCTACATCTATGGTAGGTTCAAACCAACAACAGAGTGAGTTATTGAACTTAGGTATGAGCGCGCAAGTCAAGTAAGTAACTTTCGCATTTACATCTCACTTGCTTAAAAAGTAGTAGCAGCCAAGTTACTGCATAGGCGAAGTAAAACAAGAAAAGGTACCTAATGATAAAAATACTCAATAATATCACCCCCGTTCGAAGCACCCCCCCCCCCCCCCTATTAAAAGTGATAGTGGTGTAACGTGCCAACCAAAACAACAACACACCGCAGTGACTAGACGAAACTCACTCGTACAGTATTCGACAAAAGTGCTACCGACCTTAATATTGTTAGGAAACAGTAACCTCTCAGGTGCTGGCAGGCTATATAACCATTCAATGATTAATACTCGCGCGATGACACGACGAAGAACGAAAACCATACGTTTTCCTACCTATAGCTTACGAACACGTATGGAACGCTTGCGGTGCTAACTATACCGATATGATTACGTCACGTTGTCTTATGTTGTTAATCATAATAATTGCAGTTAATAACTTTAAAATAAGTTGATATTTGTTATGAAAGCGATGCTTTGTTGTCATTTTTTTGGCGTTCGTAACCGAGTCCGAGGAATTCGAGTTGTATTCACATTCCACAACGTAAAAATAAAGTAAGCAATACAAAGTACAATATTTTAACCGATTCACTGCATAGGTTTTTAAATGGTCCACCAAAAATTAAAATCGCATTATAATCAGATAAAAAGTAAAACGAAGGGCATCTTAGGTTCATAAGTATGCACAAATTAAAGCGTTAAAATATTACTTGATAATCCCATTATCCAAAGAATTCCACTAGATGCTGCGTTTTAACCTTAAAACTTTCAAAAACAGCTAGAAAAGTTTTTCTCCTCACCTTTATATCATGCAAGCAGTCACGTTCATCATATGTGTACCGCAAACGGGAAAACAGACTAAACACCATTTTGGTAAAACCAACTTTCACTAAAAAATAGAAGAAACTTAGGAAACACGCGAGAACTAGGAAGCAAAATTAATAAAACAACTAGTTAAACACATGACAGAAGACAGAACGGCAAGTAAGTGATGTTGAAGTAAACTTTTTATGCTAATACCGTCCAACAATAAATTATTTCGCAAATATATTTTTACAACAAATCATTATTTGACAGGTTCGCGTATGTTTACTTTTTGCCGCGCTGATTTTTTTTTAAGTTCATTTATGGCTTTTATTACTTCACAAGAAATTTGAAAAAGGAATTGCTCAAAAAGTTTGTCAAATAATTTAGATTATCTTAGTAGCTAACCAGCCTTTAAAAAAATACAAGGAGTAAGTTCAGTGTTACCTTTAAATGGAATTGTTGATTTATTTTTCTTCATTCAAATATCGGTGACTTGAAACTATTTTTTTTAACTTTGTTAGATACTAGCACTTCGCCCGCGACTTCGTCCGCTCGGATGATACACCACAAACTTCAACGCCCCTCTACCCCCTTTTAAAGGTTAGTTTCGGAAAATGAAGCAAAACGATTTTCATTAATTACCTAGCCATTTCTGCTTATTCTGTGGTATCAGGAGGCCTAGAAAATGTGCCATTCAATTAGCGAATACGACTGTCGAAATGTCAAAATGTAGGAATTTGATCACGTGACATTTCGATAGCATCTGTTAATCCCATACTTGACGTATTGAAAATCGTCTTCGCCACGCCACCGTTGACAGAATCTCATTTGTCTCGATCCCAGGATCAGCGCAACTGTTCACCCCGTTTACCCCATCAGGGGTTGATTATGCAAAAATTGTTAGGTACATACATCTGTTTCAATTATCCTGATTTTAGTTTGTTCATAGCATTCCGAATTGAACCAAGCAATAATGTACTCCCATAAAAACTTTATCACCCCTCCTTCACCACTTACTATGTAGGTATGTAGTTAATTTTTGAAAAATACAAACATTTTTTATTCTTATCGAAATCATTTAAATGCCGTGTTTCAACTTCATCGGACCAAGCATATGATAAGATTCTCCCCAGTTCGCTCAAGCTGCGACATTTTCTTACTTAGAGCATATTTGTAACCAACCGTCGTAACTTTTGAACGAAAGGTCCGATTTGAATTATTTAAAGTGTAATTTACACGGACTTAATCAAGCTTAGCTATCAAATCATTTAAATGGATAAGGATTAATATCATGATACCAAAATCACCATTTTTCCATTTCACCCAGGATTTGCTTGAATAATTTGAACAAAAAGCGGTCATGGTGACTAAACCATACTAGTTAGACATATGGCATCGTAGATTTTTTTGTAGATATGATGACCTATTATAGATATTGATGACTTCTATAAAACTATAGTACATCACTTTGCTCTTTTTTCAAAAGTTTTCGCAGCGTACGTGAAATTAAGGATTTTTTTGGGATTTATTTCACATCTTGGGTTACATTATCGAAGTTTTCATACGGATCCCTAACTGTTTTGAAAATTTTCTATAGCCTATGTCTATCAGGGATAATGTGGGATTCTACTGGTGAAAAATGTTTTCAAATTTTTCAAGTAGTTTCGGAGCCTATTCATTTCAAACAAACAAACAAAAAAAAAACAAACAAACAATTCTTTCCTCTTTATAATATTAGTGTAGATAGGTACCGTATCTACCTCGTCGTAATTAGAAATTACGACATTGTTTGTTGAATATTGGATTTACTATTTTATCGAGAAAGTTCGAAGAATTTTAAAGCCATGATAATCTGAGTCGTGAATATTATTCGAGAACGCAATAGACAGTGATCTCATTTTCCAGGTACTATAAATCCTGAAATCGGTTCTAAGTCCATTTCATTAGGTTACCTGGAATACCGTCCTTAGTTTTTTGATTTTTATTCTTGGTTTAGATGATTTTTTCAGTCCTAGTTTGTGAATTAACTGAACGAGAAGAAGACTGAATTATTTAGTTGGCATACTATTATAAATAAAGAATCTTATAGTGAAAGCTCTCAGTGTTTAGGTATTGGATGGAAATGTCAATTTATGATAATAAACAAGCCGATTGGTTTACTTTCAGTCTTAAATTATTTAATTTTTTTGCCCAGTCGTACGAGTTTTGTATTCATATATTTTCACATGTCTTATTTTTACGAAGTATCGAGTCAATACGCTGGAACTGATGAAATTTACTAATTAGTCCGCGATATCTCGTTCCACTGCATATCCACTACAGAACATCCTCGTCTGGCCTAATTAAGTAAAAACCGACACACTTAATACGTGAGGAGTTCGTGACTAAATAATAACAGCCGAACGGGTCGGCGGGTCTTCACGGTTAAGCAACGCTTGCCGGGGTCGGTCTGTGGATGGGTGACCATCTTAACATATCGAGACTCCTCCATGTCTCGTAAAACACGTTAAGCTGTTGGTCCTGACTACATTTGCAAATCTTAGGCAGTCGTTACGGATTGTCAGAAAATCTGACTCGTCTTATTGCCAAGAAGTACCGTGTTACTATGTTACTGTGTTTAGGTGGCTGGCAGCGGTTGGATGCGGACTGCTCAAGACCGGGATGGTTGGCGCTCTTTGGAGGAGGCTTAAGTTCAGCGGTGGACGGCAATTGGCTGACATGATGACCGTGTTACCGTTAAATTGAGAACTAAACGGGTAGGTACTGTATTTGACAGCTTGTCTATGAAAGTGGCGCCGCAATGTCATGTGCATGGATAAAGTTTGTCGCGTGGGGTTTATTACCACATTTGACAGAAAGCAAAAAATTAATAAGCATAGCATCGTTTTGCTAAGATGTTTTGTATGATCTTTCAATTCATCTGTTGGGGACAAATTCCTTTACCAATGACTTTTATAGATATGCAGCATACTTACATATATACACCTGATTGATGGTAGGTCGACTGGTAGAAAATGCCAAAGGCATTAAGACTTTTAATAAATAAATAAAATACATCGTACAAAATTCAGTCTAAACATCCCAATAAAATAACTAAACACTCGAAACAAAATACCAATGAAAAGTGCACCGACCGTGAATATTAGATCAAACTCGCATTTACTCCCTAAGGCCTCTTCCACATGGCGGGGCGTGTGCTCACATATAATAATCGCAGCGGAAACGCTGTCGCACGCGCGCGGCCCGCTGGAGCGGAGGTGTCAAACGGCAAATTTCACGGCGCGACTGTCCTTAGATCTCCTGCCGCTATGCCGCGCGTTAGTGTCGCTGATGTGACGCCCCCTTAGGCGCCGTGCAATCATTTTTGTTTTATTTTAAAAATCGAGTAGCGTGCTGAAGTTTTGAGCTCGATACGTTGGGTTGTTTTGGCTAGTTTTTATTTTCAGCGAGTTTGTTTAGTTGAACTTTTATGTGGATATGAAACTAATAAAACTCCGTATTCTATGGTTTGATGTAGATGAGTGCAATTTCGAGCACAAATTGCGTTTGGTGAATCATTTGAAATCTGTTTTTTTGCTTAATCGTCCTAGAATAACACTTCAAAACCCAGCACACGCAACAACGTACCATCAAAGATGAGCGTTTTCGAAACAGCTGTCAATTACCGTCCAACGGAACAATGTTCCGGGAGTAAAGCACTGGGATTAGATTCCAATTGCAGACGCATCTGTCCACTAATTAACGCTGGCACGTGCATACTGCAAGCCGCCACCTGACACCTCACGAGTCTGGACGCCTGGTACATTGACAGCTCGTCGAGCATGGTAAAAACGAATACATGACGGATTTGGTGGTCCAGAGAGAATATTATTTTATCTAAAGCGCAAGTTTGTAAAATAAAGGGCTGATTTCGCTAACCCCTGATATAGTTAGCTGGGGCTATAATTTCGATTCTTTGAAAGTTCCTGCATAATTACAACGTGTAACGTACGTACTTTTACTATGGCACCAACGCCGAAATCACGAAAAAAGAATCAGCTGTATTGTTTTTACGCATACTGCGTATCTACAAATGTTATTGTTATTGTTTTTATTAAACAATGACCAAAACTTAGCTCTTAGCTCTTAGCTTAGATCTTTGGCAGTCGTTACGGATTGTCAGAAGCCAGAAAATCTGACACCAGTCTTGCCAAGAAGTACCGTACTACCCAGTTAATGGGTTGTGGAGGAATGGTAGGCAGCCGCTCCACGTAAAATACTGGTATTCTGCTGAATCCGGTTTGACTGGGAGCCGACTCCAATTTGGTTGGGAAAAGGCTAGGCAAATGACCAAAACTTAGCTCGTTGGTCTCCAACTCCTCACGATTCTGCACTCCTAGGACATTGACAGCTCGTCGAAAACAGTAAAATGCAAGAGCAGTAACGATGTGGCTCATAGACGAAAATTAAAAAGTTGCAGAGTCCCAGCACGTATGAAATAGTTAGTAAATTATCCTTCAAACGGAGTGCGATGATTAGCTTTGGTATTTTGGTGTGTGCTTTTTATTTTAGCTTTGTCCACACGTTCGGAGGAAAATAGTTGGAGTTTTGAGACTGCTTTTATAACGATATGAACTAAGTATGTTTTGTTTATGTCGTTTTAAAAGCAGGCTGAAAGACTACTTGCAGCGCTAATTCTCTTGTCCAACTGCCAAAGGTTAACTAAGACCCTTCTAACAAGCGTAATTGCATTCTATGTGTATTTGAAATTAGTTGTAAGTATCTGGAGGTGAGTACCTCCAGATACTATTCGATACTACTAATCTCGCTTCTAATGGATAAGGGAGCACCGGCTCCAAATAAAAAGTAACAGAACCTTTTTACTTAAACGGCGAACAATAATAATACATCCATACATAGAGGTCCATTTACCGAACTATACCGAATAGCTACGTATTAGGAGGCTCATTCAATTCCCAAAATGTAGTAAATGTTGTGAAGTTTACGGTTAAGGCCTCCATGTACCGATATTAGTGAAAGAATTACTATAAAGATCGAACACACCAGTCGTAAATGTGTATAGTGGGTATACAGCCTAGGATAAATTCTAAGCGGAAATTCACTTCTAAGTCTTAGTTAAGGTAGTTTTGGAGACCAAATTGAGTAGTTTTGCCGTAGTACTGCAGTCTTCTAAACTTAAACTTTACAAGCAATGGATTCTAGTACAACAAGATTTGAAAATGATCATTGCATTTCAACTAGCATTCTTAAAGACGACCATTGTACGAGTTAAAACATTTCAGGAAAATTGAAACGTGTCTACGCCTTTAAATATCCGTGAAAGAACTTCTCACAGATGTAACGAAAGTAGGTAGACAAGCGGAGTTTCCTACTAGATATTAAATATGTATTTATACGTTAGAAATTGATAGTCTATTCACCAACAGACACATCACTGTTACTGCAATATCATTAAGCCGAGGAGGCTGTTGCTTAGCTTACGACACGTAAATTGACTTAAGTATTCATGGCCTGATGAATAAGTGATGGGAATGAGCGGGGATGCGATCGAATCAGGCCCGATTTCAATGACCGGAATAAGTTTCTCAGAGGTTTCACTAATACACGGCCGAAGTCCGACTGTTACCTAACTCCGCCTATACACAGGTAGGTACCTCTAAAGAAAGGAAATGGTAAACATAACTTGAAAGTAAATACAGAAAAATTGCGTTACGAAAAATAAGAAATAGTAACAAAGAATAAAAAAATAGTAACACACGTAAAAATATACTTTCACAATGTAATGCTCACTCATATTTCATACATAAATTTTGCACATGCGTCTGGGAATAACACAAAGCACGCGAAAGCTTCTTTAAATATTCCTTTCCTTCATAATCAAAGTGCTGCGTTTGTAAGATAAGAATTCCCTACGCGCCGAGACGTTGACTGTGTGTGAGAGAATCGTTACACCAACGAATTATTTTACTCAGCTATTTAAATACTTCGACAAATATTTACGAGACAATACACTTTCACAGCCCTTAAATTTTTGCTCGTTTATTAATAGCTCAGCTAATTTGTTTCACGATTAATTAATATCTTCAGCCCAAAAATGGCGCAATAAACATTAATTAGTTACTAAATACATATTTAACCACTATTCAGAACATCTAATAAAACTTACTTGAGTACACTTGTGGAAGTTCGTAAACAAAATCGGAGTCCACAAGCCTCCGGAGAAAGTTTCATTTATTTTCCTACGATAAAAACTCTCAATTTCTTTTATACATGTAAGAGCTTACGAGAGACGCGTGGAAAAGTTACTTAAAATCGTATATAAACAGAAATAACGTCTCCACGGATTATTTAAAACAACCCATGAAATTTCAATGAATATCCTTAAAACGCGGAGATTAAACCAAAAAAGTTTTTGTATTTGCTTAGCTCTTCACAGCTGATATAACTGGATTGCAAAAGTTCTAAGGATGAGCATAAAAATGCTCCAGTTGGGGGAGGGAAAAGAAAATCAGTATTAAGAGTGTCGCAATAACTGTGAGTGTGTTTTTGTTACGGCAAAGTTCTTCAGTAACTAGGTGACGCAGCATAATGGCCGCTGAGTAACGTTTTATGACTAACGTCAGTGAATAACTACATAACACCCCATATAAAAGTAGGAATGCCTGTTATTTTATTCAAAAGTAATGCCATATAGGACTACTTTGTTTGAAGATGTTCCAAATTGCTCGCTTCGAATCAAATGTACGAGTGCCTACTACTCGTGTATGAAAATGTTGTAATAGATTTCTTATTATGTTATCAACATAATATATTTCGAGAGCGGCTGTTTATTCATTCCGGCTTTTAGTTATTATTTTCCGTCAGACGTTCCTAGATTCGTGGATTTTTACATTAGGTATGCCTTTTGAGACATAGAGTTGTGTTTGAACGGGAGTGAGTTTACTTCAGGTTTCATAAATCATTTGTTTCCTATTTCCATTATATTCAAGAAACATTCTCCAAACACTGAAGTAGCAGTACTCATGTGTAAGGCTCCTTCAGACTGTTACGAACCTTTATAAATGACTTCGGAGCATGTTCATTAAAAGCTCCTCTTTCATCTCAGAACGTCTCAAGACGACAAAAAATACTAAAGAAATATTATTTCGTTTCACCATTTTCTCCAAAGTTGCCAATTCATGATAGGACTACAGTTAGCTAGATGGATATTATCTATTCATCGGAAGACCCGGCCCTCGCGACTACAAAACAGGATCAGTTGCGAACGAAAATGTATTGAAATCACAATGTAACCTGAGGCTTTTGTCCATTGAAAACATTTTTTATGCATTAAAAATATCTTAGAAATGTTTATTTAACAATAGCGTTTAAGAGAAATTACTTATTCATGGCACGTCTGAATTTTCCTTGCTTTTGTTAACGGTGAGAATCGATTCGTTTGCTTCGTGTAATTTGATAGCTGATGCAACTGAAATTGTATGTTTTTGACGCTCTTGTACTGGCTAACTTGTAACGTATATAGAGTTTTACATTTTCAACGAATATTCGCGATCCGATTTATTAGGAACGGGGATTTGATAATTTACCATTTGAATCAAGTTCGATGGTCCGTAGTGATTTTATGTTAAAAGCGCCAATTTAATCGATTCGACGGAATAAAATAATGAACTGACGGGACCCGCGTCCATAAAACACGATTTTATCATACCGTTGGGAGGGACACGTTTTCGAATATCGTAATAAAAAAGTCACAGATGTCAAATTTATGACGTTGGACCATTGTAAAGAGATTAAAAGATTTACTACGGATGAGGGTGGCAGCTACGAACGCTACGCAGCTACGACGAGCGCTACGCCGCCCGCTACGCCGCTACGCTGTAAGTTCTACGAGAAAATTATTTTACAAGTTTAATAATGCTGTAATCCTTTTGTATCGGTGAGATTCACGTCCGTCTGTATTACCTACTGCTTATATAGGAGAAAGTTTGTTTGTTGTATATCCTAGGGAAACATGACTATTTTTGCTTTTTGAATAGGGCTTGTAAAGCTTAGTATGTAGGTACTTTTTATTTAAACTAGTATCATAGCGTCCATTATTAGACCGCCATTGAAAATAGTTCCAAACTCACCCAGAAGGTCTTGGAATTAACAGAGAAGTTATACATACCTGAAACAAAAATAAAATCATAAAGACACAATACTAGTACACAGAAATCCAACACCATCAAGAATGCATTTAAATATTGTTAAAAATTCAGTGCACTAATTAACAAGTAATAAGAATACAGCGTTATGTCAACAAATTCATTGTAACGTCTCCGAGCGCGGTGCTAATGTTGGCGTCAAACTCACAGAATTATGAAAAAGATATTTCCCTTGGGGAGGGCGATGCCTTATAAATGTCCGTAACTTGGTGAATAAATCACGGTAAGCGCTAACGCCGCCAAATAAATAATTTTCTTTATTCATCAAAATTAAAAGGAGCAGTTGACAAAGCGACCCTTAATTATTATTAAAATCCGATTTTGTTCGCGACTATAAAAGCCCGATCGCCGAGTTACCGCCAGTTTATTTACCCGACAAAACCCAACAAACACCATTATTGAACTTATACCCAGTTTCCTTTTCCCCCTTTCTGAATACAGTTATATTTTCTTTCTTCCTAACCCCACTTGTTTTTATGAACCGAATCTGTCAATATCGAAGGATTATTGATGTGTTCTCACGTTATTATGAATATATTGAAGAATGTTTCAAGTTTAGATCGAATATGGGAATATGTGGAATGAGAATGTATGTATATTTGAGGTTACTTTGTATGTTTCTGTTTTTGTCAGCCTACAATGGTTCTACAGTTAGTTAAAGGCGTAGTTATTTTACGTTTTTCAGCGGATTGAAAAACCAAAATAAAAGTCAGCAACTAGAAGTTGGGAATTCAAGGGTTACCAAAACCAGGCATCATTCTCTTTGACATACAACAGTGTTCCATTACCGTACTGGCAAGTAATAAAAAAAAATCGTTCGTATTTTCTGATTCCAGGAACCCTGGAGCCGTAACTTGGTAGAGGTGCATTAGCTGGCGTTTTCGAAGCCGACGAGGAGATTACTTAATGGTCTAAACCAGACGCGGACTTGTACGGGAAGCGATGAAAAAAAAAGGAAATAAAATAGCCAGGTACCTAAAGGTTTGTTTTGTGTTGAGAAATACTGAAATGCAAGTTGTACAACAATAGGATTAGTACGCCCGCAGCACGAGGGAAATGTTTTCTTATTGTTTTACATCGCGTTGAAGTTAACTTAATCTAAAACCAATATAAGAATCGATTGTTTTAAATATTTTTGTCTTATTTGCAATTCTGATTATGATTCTACCAACGGTTTCGTATGAAAATATATATTTTTACTTATTACAGAATACTGGTTAAAGTAAAATAATTGAGTATTACATAGTCCTGTGAGTATAATAAATCGTAACTGAATTGAGACATGCTAATTAACGTAAACCAACTACACCTATAACATTTACTACTTCATCTAATCTTCATAAAATGTAGACATTCATATTAATAGCCCGAGCCTATAATATTATGCAAACTGCCTGAATCTAACCGGTTGTATATGTTTAGCAGTAAAAGATTTATTTGTAAACGGGTGTTCCGTACAAGTGCACATCGAGTTTTCAATTACACAAAGTGATGGCCACACTGAAGCGGGCGTACCGCGAAAAACGCCGCCGCGGTCAGGCAACCTGACCGATTGCACACCGCTCACTCGAGAACACTCCAATCCCGGCAAAATCAACACAAACAATCACAAAATAAGGTTAGTTTTCCAACGCTCGCACCGCTGCATCTACGAAAATCGAGGAACAACTCGTTTTCGAAAGGTTGAAGGAAAACTCGATCGCTTTTCCAGGGGGAAGCTCTCAGTGGTTTATTGCGTTATTACCTGGACGTGTCTGCCGCGTCGGGACAGCCGCAATTTGGGGAGAAAAGAACGATATGTTGCGAGGAAAGGGATTTTATAGAGCTCCAGAGCAGCGGCTCCGGAGAAAAGACCAAGCGCTCGTCTCACTCCACGCCTAGCGTAATTTTCTTTGATCGAAAACTCTACAGGACACTACTTCAGTTTTTATTTTCATCCAATTCAATATCGTTGAACGGTTTGTAAGACACGCTTCGGAACATTTCCCAGTATTTTGTTTGTTCCTTTTAGTTTATATTTCGCTTGATTCGTTTGTGCTGCTGGCAATATTGTGTGAGGTGACAATTTTATCTCTCGTTTCTATTTTAAATCACTACCGATTTTAGATTTATTTAACAAAAGGAGAATAAAGGTTGAGGAACTACATCCGTTACTAAAATACAGATGGAGAATCCGTCACAAATAAAAGGTTCGTATTACACATCGTTCACTAAAACCCCATAAGCCATCTACACCGAATTCGATTCAATAAAAACGTTAGATGTGACCAAAGATTTGCTCCAATAATCGAGCGACAAAAACTGTAACTTCATCTTAGGGCCAATGAAATAGGAGTGGATGTCCATAAAATAAAATAATAACTGGTCAATAAAATCTTTCGGGTTTGGGGCAAATCTGTCAAATATGTCTGGCGGACTGTGAAGGGGGATAAGAAAGACGTCGGGGGAGGAAGGGGCGCCAAGTGCTCGGAACTTGATCTGCCGTAGGTTGATGGCAGTTTCCATCAATCGGCAGGTAATTGGGGCCATGTCAACCGAGTAAACGATGCCGCCATTGTGCGGAATATTTTTTCTATTGCGATTGAATAGGAGCACAACATTAAGCATCGATTGTGGTGTGATTTATTGAGTGTCTACTATTACTTACATCGAGACGATTCAAGTTATTACGATCTACCGAGTAATAATTGTAAAACTGTGAATAACCATGTGAAATAGTAACTTTAACTCTTAATTCACCATTCAACAATAATAAAGTCCCGTAATGATGTATCTACAATATTTTCACTCGTGATGTGATCTTCTTCTTAAGGACAAACAAATTGATAAACTAACCCGGAACAACGTCCGTCACTCATAATAGTAAGGTACACTTTTTACGAGTTTCCTACTCACCCAACTTTCAGTTGAACGTCCTATCTAAAGAACTTCCATCCAAACTTTCCGAACACATGAATGAATAAAGAAACATCGTAAAGTACAGAAAAAAAGGTAAAGGAAAAGGCGGAATGGCGCGACAGATGAGGTATCCGGAGTTTGCGATGAGCAAGAACAACACTACAATAATATGACGGAGAAGTTCCTCAAGTCAGGAGACGTCGTCCTCCACTAAATTATGTACGACCCGAAGGTTGATTGATAGAGAATGCTATTTACCTTCGGTGTCGTGAAATAAAGACGTCCGCAGCCCATTATTTATTTACACAGAGCGGATTTAAAAAGAAAAGGTCGAAGTTACGACTCAAGGTCCTGATTTATACGTGGTGAGAAAACTGTAATCGGTTGTGTCATTAGGACTGAAAATACTGAAATCGAACATTAGCTTTCATACTAATACGAGTGTACCTAATGTAACTTTAAATATAAGTTTTGTTTCCAAGGTTCCTAAATAACGGAAAACTATTACTGGCTTATGATATTATTTAGCGATATATAGTCGCGGGTCGTAGGGCCCGTTAAGCTATCGCCTTGGCTGCTGTACTGGGCAATCGGTAAATGTGCGCGTTTGGGGAGGAAGCACGTGACTAGAGTCTGCTATGTAATGCTAACATCTGTATCACATTTTATTGCGTTTAAATAGGTTGAAGCTTTCTTTTTTTGGTTGGAAAGTGTGGATTTTTGACAACGAAAATTACTTGCATTTTCGTTGTCAAAAATCCACACTTACGGATGGGTATAATAATTTTAAACCAAATAATAATAATTTTAAACCAAATAATAATATTTTTAAGCCACTTAAACCAAAAAGATGATTAATAATGCATTTTTTTTACAAAACTAATTTCATTCTCTTGCCAACTAAATGTTCGACTTTGCCCATCTGTAAAAAACAACTAACTGCGTTGTCCCTAACTTACTTTAGCTCCGCAAGTGTATCTAAAAATAACCCGACTAGGACTATAGGAATCAATGTGAGCGTCCCAGTCTCCATAACAATCGAGGCGGGAAATTGCCCGACTTGGTCCGATCCGCGCAATAACCTCCGACTTCTCATTATGCAGATTGCCCTCGACTCACATATGCACGTACACTAAACATCTTACCGTGGTCCACGTGTGGCTATCATCTACATTTTTACAACTTGCATGTCTGAGACGTGCTAGTTTGAGTCTTTATGCTGATGAATTATGTTTCTGTCAATTTTGATGGGGTTGTGACTTATGGCCTTTTGATTTGGATTTTTCAATGGTTAAATAAATCATTAATTGAGACCAAGTGCGGCGTTAGGTTAGACATGAAGACTTAAACGATGTTTCTAATTTCTAGTGTCTTTTTCTTTTTAGTTTGTATAGGTTTTCATGAAAGTTAAATTCAAATACCTAATTTATTTGTATTCATTCTTATATAAATGTCAGTTTTGATAAGTCCAATAAAATAAAATAAAAAAGAGGAAGTCCAATAATTAACCAAAACATTTCCCATCTCAAACACAAACAGGCGGTAGTTACACCGGCGGGACTTCTATACATCACCGTTGATCAATGTACAGTAAAGTAACGTTTGTAATAAGTGTATCGTCGGCGACATAATCTGCATAATTGGTAGCCGTCGTAGGATATTGCGTCCACGTGAGGCGGCGCGCAATTTTCTGCGCCATTTCCTCCGAATCGTCCAGTCGGATGGGCCATCCGACGCGCATGCCTATCCGATGCTTAACTTTAACGCTTAATTGATACAAACTATAACGTTGTGTTGAAGAATGTAGGTTATGCTGAAAAAGTTTGTTATGCTTTTGGGTTTATTTAGGTTATAAGGATTAGAAAGGCTTCAGGTTCGTATATCTTCGCTTAACATAGGTTTATAGTTGCATTAATTAATGTGTTATTTTCTAGTCTTGAGGAATATAAAACTCCGTCTAATCCACTATTTTGACGTTGACAGCAGTACTCTATTACTAACTGGGCTGGTTTGCAAATGGCTTCTCGTAATTTACTTTGCCTTTGATTCTTGTACCTATTGTTAGCTGTAGCGATGTGTCACCTATATACGGTGAACTTAACAAAAACCGGCCAAGTTCGAGTCGGACTCGCGTACGAAGGGTTCTGTACCAATATCTATAAAATCACGTTTTTGTATGGCCTTACTTAAATATTTATTGTATTCTGTTATTAGTTTTTGTTGTTATAGCGGTAAGAGAAATACATTAACTGTGAATGTGAATTTCAAATGTCTAGCTATCACGATTCATGAGATACAGCCCGGTGACAGACAGACGGACAGCGGAGTCTTAGTAATAGGGTCCTGTTTTAACCATTTGGGTACGGAACCCTAAAAAACAAGATGAGACAACAAATCCTTAAAAAATCATTACCCAAGATGTTTTTTTTAAAGCTTGAGAAATGGCCAATTTTTTCCCAAGATCGAACTACAACAATCACCTCACGTATTTCGTGTTTAAAATTAACAAAGTCAAATTAATAAATGTTCCCATCAGCCACATCCTCACATTCGTTACAGGTAACACAAACAATTGATAACCTGAACGCGTAAAGGGTTGCAGATCAAAATGTGTTTGTTTAATTAAACACGAGTTCCCAGCAAACGTCAGTTAGACTGTTGGCAGATTGGCATTTGAACCCCTTTGATTACATTTCACTTGTCCACCGTTTACTTCCTCAGAAATTGACTCTAAATTACTTGTACTAATGAATTATGTTACTGTGTAATGTGTGTTGTAATTAATTGTATTAGTATGAACGGTTTTGCTTGAAGTTTAGGTTTGTAGAAATCGCCTGGGATTCGATGATCTTTATCTATATGTTGAAATGTACTTCTACACTAATATTAAAAAGATAATACTGTATTTTTGTATGTTTGATTGTAATCAATAGGCTCTAAAACAACTGGGCCGATTAAAAAAAAAACCTTTTAGTAGTAGAAAGCTTTATTATCACGCAACAGGCTTTTAGTTTCTGAAAGCAGACGAAGTCGCGGGCGAAGTGCTTATTATTAATAAATTGGATTCTACAATTATTTAAAGATTGATTATTATTATTTCATAATCGCATTAATTTAAAATATTATTTTTAACTAATATAAAAATCGTTGCATTTTCTCAAACCATAACTCTGTTACTTACGTGACCCTAAAATAATAAAAACTACTTAAAACCCAACCCAGAAAAAAGTCGCAATCTAAGAACGCTAGCGCAGCCAACGCTTCGCTCTAAAACTGCCCCAATTACAGATTTTCACCTAGACCTAGTAACTTGAAAATGATTTCGTTCCACATCGTCACGAACGATGCGTCCGCTCATCCCAACGTCACGCGATTTGGCGTGCAACGCCATGTTTTTCATCGGATGAAAGCCCCTATTTATAAGTCCAGCGAATATTTTCAACGGACGACTGGGTTTTCTGTTTTTGTGCAGTATTCACTTGAGATGCATTTATATCATGTTAATTGAAGACTGTGCTGCAATTCAGCGGTTTTTTGTCTGTAATCCGCAATTAAAATGTGCATCAGCATGCACCTAACGCGGTTTGTATGGAATTACAAACCGCGTTTTTTTTCGTTTAGAAGTAGTAATTATTTATTTATTTTAACAGCTTTCTTAGGCTACATCTGTATAGTCGGTTTAATTATGATTTTGTCGATAATACTCTTACACCATAGCGAATCATCATGGTGTTAATTGCGTGTATGTGTCCAAATATTAAAGTAACTAACACAATAAAATACTTAGGCGTAATTTTAGATGAAACCCTTTCTTTTAAACAGCATATAGAAGCTTTAAACAATAGAATACGTAAGCTAATATTCATATTCAAAAAGCTACGATATATTGCAGACCCAATAATAATTAGACAAGTATACTTTGCTCTATGTCAATCAATTCTGACCTATTGCATTACCTCGTGGGGTGGGGTAGGTAAAACTCTATTACTACCCATCGAGAGAGCGCAAAGAGCGATCCTCAAGGTGTCCACTAGCCGTCCTTTCCTTTTTCCAACTAACCTTCTCTATAAATCCTGTGATGTACTAACAGTCCGACAGTTATTCATAATGAGCACGGTGCTAAAACAACACGCAGCCCTCCCCTATCGCATTGAAGCTACTAAAAAAAGACGGAGAGATATGGTTTGCCCTAATAAACCTACAAAACATGCTTTCACAACAAAATTTCATGTGTTCCTTGGACCACTGCTCTATAACAGACTTAACGCAACAGCAGACATATTTTCCCTAAATTACATTAAGTGCAAGAAAGTTGTCAAGGAAACTCTTCAAAGTATGTCCTATGATGATACAGAGGAGTTATTAATAGTTCTAAAATAAAGATTGTCTTGATTTCTAAGTATTTTAATAATGTATTTAAGAGTATGAGTCTAAGATGTTAGGAAATAAGTATTTTATAATATTATTTACACCTTATATAAGCCTTTTAACTTATTACCTAAGATAAATATACGTAGATCGTTAAGTATTATGCTTCCATCAATTGAACAATGTAATCTCTTCTCGCCTGAAACACAGGATTACCTAGCTCAGGCACATAACACGTGTGAACTTGACATAGATTTAAGCAGAACTGTATTTATTGTGTACCTTATTATTTTGAATAAACTTTATTATTATTATTATTATTATTATTAATTTTTTGGAGTAGGAATATTTTTTACAACAACTTTGTTTTTTGTATGTATCTAACTACTTATGTATTTCTTTCTATATGTCTTTCCACAAGTTGTATCTTTGCGTTGCGTCATGTCTTGTCTCTGCACCACTCTAAGGTAGAAAATGCCTAAAATGTTATATCAGTCTCTGTACATTGATAAAAAAAAAAGTTTTAACAAATAAAATCTAGCACGAACACACGCTGAATTTTCTATTTCCGCACTATTATCCAATTTCACTTAAAACCGGATAACGTAAACGTTATACAACATAACAGCTTTCATCAAATAAAGGTTGCCACAGAGGAAATGAAGATTTGAAAAGCAGGTGTCCAAGGATTACCGAGAGATGGGGTCACGTGCGCGCGGCTGAAATGCGATGACAATGCAATCGTGCACATTGCACTAACGTATTGTACTTTGCACATAATCCACACTAATCGTGGTCCGGTGAGAATGAGGATTAGGCAGCCGTAATAGGTTGGCCGGTGAGAATGTACTTTCTTTGCAACTGACAACTTTTTACGCAGCTTTAAGAGCCTTTACGCGGAACGGCTTTTCATACAAACTTTGCAATTTTAAGTTTTCTATAGAAAGTGAAAAATCACTATATCCTTCCCCCTGAACTCTTTTTCGAAAATTTTCTCTGATAACTATTTAGACCTAGATATTTAGCGTATGCATACCAAGTTTTATTAAAATCGGTTCATTAATTTCGAAAAATAAGGACTTGAAAGTTTGTATGAAAAGCCGTACCGCGTAAACGCTCTTAAGGTCCAAGGTATATCATTCTATAAAATTGTGTGAAATAATTATCTGTTAAAATTACAATTGTCCAGCGCTAGACAGACGTTTGACGACAAAGTTTGTCAGGTAGCTTTATTTTAGTCCCATAAGTAACATGCTAATTGAACCGAACCATCACTGACGTGATTGTTGACACACAACGCGCCATTTTGTTAACAGATAGTTACTTCATTTAGCAGAAAATAAACGCCGGATTAAGTTCCTCTCCAAAAAAAAAGAAAATAAATACAAGTTACTTTGACTAAAATAACTTTAACTTAGTACATACTTACAAGACTTTTTTTCCAACAAAAATCGCATCACGCTAGAGATGTTCCTACAAATTTAAATGAAGCTTGTTTATGAATTCACAACTTTTTCAATCCTAATGCACAAACTTATTTCGTGCAAAATTAAAGTGTTTACGCTAGAACATTAACCGGATCCGTTGAAAGTTTGTCTTAATTAATCTTTTAAGCTATTTAGTCAAAGAGAAGTAAATTCCGTTGGCCGCTTTATTGAATTCTAAGTCCGGAAAGTTGGCTTAAATAAGAAAGCATCGATACCCGACGTCTGAGCGCCGTGGTAGTCTTTAAACGATTTCCTAACTTAATATAAAGTTACAAGATTGCCTAGTGGGAACTTCACTCGATTTCTGATTTTTTACAAATAAGAAAATAACCGTCGACACTTCTATAATGTCTATTGATTTATAAAGTTAATGTTTTCATACTGGTTGGATGTTGATGGAAAATCATCAAATGACCCCCTCCGTTCTGTGTGGAACGGGAAGGATTGTCTCTTACTGACTAAAACTCATCCGTGCTCCTCCTAGTGCCCTTTGCTTTCCAGGGCCGCGGTAACACTTTTGAACAAAATCCGCAACCCTGGCAGGAGTGTTTTCAAACCTGCTAGACTGAATTTATTACTGAATCTGGTAATTTTTTAAATATAAACTATTCACTTTGCATGAGACTGTATCGTATAGCTTAATTAAATGCCAAGCGCATAAAAAATCCTTTTTAAGGCACAGTCGGACTAATCCTTCTCTTATTTACTTTTTGTCAGAGCAAATTTTCTAATTTAGATGCAAATATACCTAAGTTTCGACGCATGCTATACTCGGTTTTGTTCGAGCACATTACGGCCGAGATTGCTGCTGAAATTTTTATATTCGAATGAAAATCAGCCATTATTCATTCAAGTGTACGTACGGGAATTAGTCGCGTAAATTACCATTGTAAATAGTCGTCGGAGGTAATAGCGAATATTGAATTATAGATGAAGTATTGGAAGTGGGAGATGAATCCAGTTTTTTTTTTTGTGTTGAAAACCCTGAGGGAAATTCCCGGTAGCGTTGCGGCTGCGAAGCCTTCAATTTATGCAGGGGGCGCATTGGCGTCTATCCGGATGACAATCTTGACATACGGGAGGCGGCTGAACAATGCAGTTTTGTTAGAACATCGTACACGAGCTAGAGCATTTGCATTTTCGCGGACCATTTCATCGTTTTATGTATCGATTGTTACGGTTACTTTTACAGCGACATTACTATTACAAAGTGCCAGCCTAAAGCAATTACGAGTCTCAATCTAAATGAAATTTAAAACTAAGCCCTCGAGCCCCTAAAGATTTCACAGAACATTATTACAACTGCAAAATCCCACCCAAGGCGTGAACTTTAATATTTATCGCAATCTCGACAACAACGACGAAAATTATTACACAATCAAATCAACAGAACTGAGAATTTAAGCAAAACTGGATAGGGTGGCACAAATGGAAAATATGCCTGGTGTTTGTGTTATAAACTCGACCAATCACGTCGGCGCTAGCACAATGTGGGACTAAACGGCACGCCAACAAAAGAGCCGTAAAGAATGGGCCGCCGACACACTCACGCTAATAAAATAGTTCGAAGCAACAGGTCGCTGCGGCCCGCTCGCTTGCCAATACAATACTACCAACTATGAGTGTGTATCTGTGATTTCTCGTACCTCTTGCAGGGTACAGCACTACTAGATGGATGCTGTATCATATTGAGTTTGTTGTGTGTCGATTTCTTTACCAATTCGGTTTTATTTTTGTAAGCAGCAAGGATTTGTCAAGGTGTTTATTTATATTTAATCTTAAACTCAAAGGAATAATAAGGATTCCAATTGACTCGTAAAGTGCTCATTTATGTTTGACAAGATTGTGATTGACAGCTACACGGGAGGAAAGAAATCGGTGCGGAAAAGAGTACGGAAATCTTTTTATATTCCTATCCTGAATATTCTATTTTCTCAACTCGATCTTATACTTTAATATGAACGAAGTAATTTCGTTCGTTCATCCTTTAGGACTTCCTAAATCTTTCTACTTTTCTACCATCGATCACGTTGACTCTTAATAATAATTCAACAAATAAATGAGACTATAGATTATAGTAACAATAGCCGTCACTATCCTCTTTGACCCCTTCTATTACTCACTGCGATATGGAGGGTCCTCCACCTGCAAGCGGCATTGTTTTATCGGACGCACTCAACAGCCTTTAAGGTAGGTTACATTATGATTGAAAGCACTTGTGAGCCAGTGTTGTGATTCATGGGGGAGTTCGCCGTGAAAGTACTTAATTACGAAGTTAATTTTGAGCTGTCTAAATCATATCCGAAGTACTAACAAACTAAGACCACATCTCAAACTTACCGATGCAAGAAATATTCAAAGGGTACACGAAACTACAGAACACACAAAACAATCTTGATACCTGTACATGTACGTTAACTAAGGCTATTTACAGGGCAGCAAGAACGACGGTCGCGCTGAGCCCCTAATACCCGGGTCGCGTGTACCCTGCGGTCCCACCACAGGTATTACAAGTTTTCTTCAATTGGTCCAAACGCTTATTTCTGTTAAGGTCCGCTACGACTTACATAACTTTCACCCACCGTGTTTTCACAAAGTTAGCTTTCACCAACCCTTTGATATTTTGTCGATTTGTGGTTTTCCTTCTTGTGCCAACTACCACAAGGAAATTCGCTTGTTGAATAAACTTATCCTTACAATCTATTGTTACCTCGAACCCCTTTCGAACTATCTGATAACTATGTATGGGATCAATAAAAACATTTTTACGTGTTTTTTTAGGTCGATCGGTCATTGCGTTGTCGAGCTTGGGGGCATAGTAAATCATTTCCATATAGAGAGAAAGGGAGGGTTGATTTAATACTGCGAAGTTTAATACAAGATGAAAAGACACGCTTTAATTTTAAGGCAAACAAAGGCGGACGTTGTTTAACGTTCAGCCGCAGTCGACAAAGAACAATCTGTTTAAGAGAACAGCGAGTACATTGGGTGGGAAGGCGGTACTAAGTGAGGAGTGACAAAACTTGAGCCGGCGACTAATTAGCAATACAAACATGAATCAGAGGCTATTACTTGTAATTGAATTGTCGCCGGCGGCAAAGTTGTCGCCGCCGCGAATTTAAATATCGCGCTTTACGACGTTCCCGTACTTTGCCCGCGGGATTATTATTACGTGAGTTTAACTTATAAATGCAACTAGCAAAGCAATTTTTTTTAGATTAAAGAGTTTATATTTTTTTGTTATAATTGTTGGTGTACACGATTAAATTAGGATTTTTAAAAGGAGTATACACTATTGTGATAAACTTGTTTCAATTAGAGACGCTGCTATTCGGTATTTGGCATTACTCGACATTTTTTTATTATTCGTCGAATACTGAATAATAGTGTTTTTTATTCGACATCCGGCGAATAGTTGTTTAAATGAAAATAAACTTTTAGTGAACAGAAAAACTATAGACTTAAAAATAATGAATCTTTTATTAGTATTCAAAAACAAAACACACTTAGTATTGTTATCAGTAATAAAAATACCGTAATTTAAAGTTGTGTTTGACCGCCCTGTCAAACACAACTTTAAATTACGGTATTTTTTTATCAAGTAGTATGTCCAGATATTTATTACATATAGACTTTGCGATTTTATTAAATCTGTTAGATACTTTTTTGTTGCCTAAAATACGATAGCTTTTTGTCGTGTTTTTCATCAGATTTTCGTAAATTTTTGCAGGTATCTGAATATTCTGCAAATCTTATTTCGATCACCGAAATGGGATTGGTTAACCAAAAGCATTTTGTTGAAAAAAAATTTGGTCATTTTCAATCTGCTTAGAAACTCACGAATCCCATTACTGAAATTAATACAGTAGTAATGACCATAAAACGATTAAAAAAAATCGCAGCTTTTTAACACAAACAGGACAATGATGGCAAAACAAACTATACATCCAATTTGGCCACCATAATATAATAAGTTAACCAAAAATCAGTCATGTTGGAGGTAATTATGATTTTTAATTTAATATTTAAAGTCCAAAAGGGGCAGATTGTAACCTTAAAATGTTGTTCCTTCAATTAAAGTGAATTTAAACAAATAGTTCTCCTGCAAATACGAGACCGATCTAACTTAAAAATATTACGGAGCTCTTAAAACAATGAAGATTTGAATGTAAACAATGCGATTTATAAGTGTGCCACCAAGTTTATAAATCGCGTATTTCGGAAATGCAAACATGTCATTCAATGCCAACAGTGAATTTCAATACGGGCATTGTTTTCGGATCGGCTAATAAATATTCATCGCAAACAAATGACGCTAAATTACTGCGGCAACTTTGCCCGATTTTGCCCTTTTGCCCGCGGACAATTTTTCAAAGAAATATTATAAAACACTTCTCTCCTTGCTCTAAAGAAATTATCTCCCCCATTGACTAAAATTTTTCACGGCAAGTTTGACTTCAATCCATTACATTTTTCCCAGTTTTATCTTGAAAACGTCACGACAAAGTTGGATTGTGTTAATTGGGAGGCTGGATACTTTTTGTTAGAACATTTTTGTGTACTGCAAAAGTGTTTTTTAAATGGAAAATTTAGGCGCTGACTAGTTTGCGGTTGTTGCTTTTGTGTTATTTTTCCAGTTCATTTTTGAGCCGTTTATTTTTTTTGTAAATTAAAAAATAAATTTGAAAGCAATCTACATAATTCTAGTATCACAAAATGCTTTGTTATGTTTTGCTGAAATTCCGTGAGCGTTCAGTTTGACCTGAATACTGGCAATTTCCATTATTAAATCACAATACACTTGGAAACTTTGTTATAGGACACTTAATAAGTTTAAACATACGGGAACACTAATTATGTAACCCGCACTGGCCTATCTTGCGCGTGCTAATTACTTACCATACGTCATGAGGTGTACGTTTCATGACGTCACATATCTGAACCATCTTGCCCTTTAGTACTCTCGTATGGGTAGGTATAAATTAGAAGTTGAGTTTAATTCCCCTGTACCAACATTTGAACTTTACTTAAGGCCCACAAACTCGAACTGGTGTGCATTTTTAAACAGGTTAAACAATAAGTGAACTACAGTTCGCTTTGTTTAACCATGATTGATTATGGTTCATGAATTATTAAGGTTTTTGGGATTGATTCTACAATCTAAATCAAAGGTTTGATAAACTTTTTCTGTTCATTTAAGGCTAGACTAAATGATGACACTCATAGAAAATTACTTTAAAATTACTTTTACTTTTACTTTCCATACTATCAAACGGGAAATGGAGGCAAAAACGCTTAAGAAATTGTAACCCTGAAAAGTGGCGCGGAAAACGTTTAGACGAAAATGTCGGTACCATCAAGGCACTAATTTAAAATACCTTCCAGTCATTACCATCCGAATCACCAAATCGAAGATGTCTCGAGAGAAAAACAACTTATCAGACAATGAAGACAAGAACTTCGTTTTCCCTGAAAATAACCTCTGGACTTAATTTCACTTGTTCACTTTGCCACAGAATAGATAGGTGCAGAAGGTGTGCTCCACACTGCGAGCGAAAACGCACGCACACATAGACACGCATCACACTCACAATTCGCATATATTTGTTGTAAAAACACTGTACGAAGGCGGACTTAATGCCAAAGGCATTTTCTACCAGTCGACCATACGGTGGTTCCGAGACAACATGGCAGGTACAAATATAGGTAGTCGTTACAGGTAGTCAGAAGCCTGAAAGTCTGACAACCCCTCTAACCAAGGGGTACGTTACCCAGCAAATTGGGTTGTGGATGTCAGACAGGCAGTAGCTCCACGTAAAATGCTGGTATTCAGCTGCATCGGGGAAGACTGGCAACCAATAGGTATTAGGCTAGGATGATGATGAGTATGATCTAAGTACAAACGCTATGTATGCGTACGTCTACTTTCACTCGTAGTATGGAATTGACCTTCTGTGATTAGTTATACTACGTCAGCAAAATGACCTTGATATTATAATATGCCCAGACAACATTACACAAGCAATTATTATCTGGCCCTTTGTTTGCAAAATATAACGCGAAATTTCCATAATCTGAACGTAGAGGTAGAATTTCAGGTTTTATTTCTGGGCAATTGGAATTTAATTTGTGTTCAGTAATTTGTAGTATTGATGATCTTTACGGTGTATCTGAAAAAAACGCTGTTTTTTCGTTCTAGGAAATGCATGAACTGATATTAGTAAATGGAAAGCTTATTCAGCTTTAATTTCCGAGAAACCTTTTTTAGGTGTGCGTAGTTAAAAGCTAGGGCACTATGTTATTCTATAGGCACTTACCAATTACGAAATCAATCACATTTTGCTTAGCAAATAAAAGGTTGATAGAAGATTTTGCGAAAAACATAAGATTTTTCTACTAAGTCGATCAACACTTACAAATCAGTCAGCAATTTTTCCGACATAATTTGTACCCATATACCAGGTTCGCAGAATCAAGAGGCAGTCTGTACGAGCTCCCAATTCCTTGACTCAGCTAAGAAGGGATTAGGCTGCTTCGCACGCACTCAGATTCCTCTGGTACAGACATCTCTGAGTGAAATTTAGGGATTAAATCCTCTTTTGGTACCAAATGGCGTGTTGAGTTATTTAGCGACATATTTTTTGATATATCTAAGTATTAATGGATGTTGATATTTTTCTGCTGGTTGTATGTTATTATTATTATTACTAGCTTAGAATCTCCCTACAAAGCCGCGGGAGAAGCCGCTGGTAGACCAGCGGCTTCGCCCGCGTGATAATCGGAAATAGGGAGGTTTCTTGATTTGTATTGTAACTACACCTACTCTACACCTACCTACACCTACCCTACACCTACCCTAAACCTACCCTACACCTACCCTACACCTACCCTGCACCTACCCTACACCTACCCTAACCAGCCCAAAAATACTATGACATGTTTCTGGTTTCCTGGTACTTGATGTTTTTGGTCTCCTGGTACTTGTGAATCTGTAGTACTAAGGCAGCAGTGGCTCTGAATTTCCACTCCCTCCTCAGTCTTCATTGATCCATTTCACTTACCGGGATAAAAAGTAGCATAATTATGTCTCATTCCAGGATATGAACTACATGTGTGCCAAATTTCATCCAAATCCCTCCAGCCGTTTTTGCCTGATTGTTACACAAACATACAAACATACAAACATTCACATTTATAATATTAGTAGGATTATTATTATGAGCCTGTACTGTCCCACTGCAGGGCAAAGGCCTCCCTTCCTTGCTTCCACTGTTCTCTGTCTTTTGCCACATCTGGCCAATCCTTTCGGTAGGAGTCTAATTCATCACGCCATCTCCTCTTGGGCCTACCGCGTCGCCCGTTCCTGTTTGGAAACCAATCAGTGTTGTAAGTAGTTCTATAAAAGTAATTTCGAGTGCCGAGTGTTCGAAACTCATTAACTTAAGTTTGATGTAAAATAAAAGTATCGTCGGCTTTTATGAAGAACATTCCAAAAGGAATAAAAATACACTTTCTATAGATTTTCCTTTAAAATACAGCACAGTAAAAAACGTATAAAGTAACCCCACTGTCTTTAAATATTCATTTTCACGTAGATAGACTGTGTCAAAAACTTTTTCTATCACAGAAATCGCTGATAGCTACACTAGAAAATGAGGAGAAAAAACGATTTTTCGCCTCCATCCACTAAAACTATAAAGGTCCTATTTCCTAAATCATGAAGGAAACTTTGACCGATTGCCGTAAACTGATATAATATTTATCCTTAGATTGCTTTTCCTCAAAAAAGAATGGCTACACATTGTTTGTTGTGGGCAAACATTATTCCGGAATCGGATCGTTTCCAATAAGGTATTTCGTGAAATATTTCCTACGAAATTCTTTCTTAGGTTTGCAACCATACTTTTGAATTCAACAACTTAGCTTGTAAAAGGTAACGTTCATTAAAAACAGATTGTTTATTTATAGGCTTTAATAGAAAAGCTATGCTCTTGTAGATTATACTCGTACTTCTCTAGAATTTAATCATGGAAAAGTTAATGTATTTTTCATATACAAGTACCTAAGTGAATAAATTAATTAACTCAAAGCTCAGTAGCAAGTTCATTCAATCTGAGCAAGCACTACAAACTAAAGTACAGGATTTCTAGAAATAGCTACTTCATACGTCTAAACTTCATAGCGAACCAAAGTTGGTAAGGGGCATGTTTTCTACAAACATTATGTGGTACGGGGACGGCATGAGGCTCTCTGAGAGGAAGGTCCTCCGACTCCGACTTTATCTGATCTAGCCCCCGGATTAATTAACTTAAATGCAACAAGTCCGAGTTTGCGCTGCTCTCGAGGTAGTCTGTCGCGTGTTTTATTATGGAAGCTGCTGAATTAAGTAAGTAGACTCACCCAGGATTATATTACGTTTTGTTATAGCGTCTCGACAGGAGATTTGTATGCAAACTTGGCTAATAATTGCTTTTTGATGTCATTAAATGAAGATAGTTTTGAGTGCATTGAAATTCACAATCTCGATTGAGACTGAGTAAATGTTGACTGACGACCTCTGCTTTTACTTAAAATTTACATAATAAAGAGAAACGTTGTGTTTTAAATATTTTCCAATTTTACATTTTTATGTACAAAAATATGTGTTAGTTCTGCAGATTCGTAGTCTGTGGGAAAATTGACTTAAAACGTAACAAGTCGCCGTTTGCTTTGCTGTAGAACGGTACCGTCGTGTGTTTTAATACGGAATTAAATAGTCCGGGCTCGAATATAAGACTGGATGCTACTGTATTTTAAAATTAAACATCTAATTATAAGTTAAGATTAAGCTTTTGCAGTACAAAACAACAGTCTGGTCAAAGATACAACTTCTGACACTAGGAAAAAGGTTCCTGTAGTAAAATATTAAGTTCCTATCAACTTTAAGGGACTCCAGTTAAGTGTTACAGTATATCATTACAACTATAATGACTACCAGTAATTATTCCAACAATAACGATAATAATATACAAAGAGCAACAATTTATTGGGAAGAGAAATCGGCGGCGTCGTATCGGATCCGTCGTCGGTCCCTCCGACGTCCGTTATTGGGACTCTGGGCTTACTCTCGCCAATTTATACGGTACATTCAAATTTATGCCGTATACTATTGTAATAAAGGCGGAGGTCACAGCAAAGATAAAGTTGTTAAGTTATACGGAAGCGGCCTAATGACGACATGGACTACAATAGCACGTGTGGCCCCTTGTTATTGGTATCTGACCTGACCGCTACGAGCGATTTGTCTAAATGAGATCCGGACCTCTTCTCCGATGCTTTGTTATTTTTTTTTCGTACGTTGCCCCTTGCTGGTGAGCCTTGTGACATATTCGTAGGAACTGCTCGTTTTCTTTGATTTTATTGATTTTGTCAGTTGATGTCTAAACTTTGTGTTGTGTCCCAGAAAAGGCAATCTATGAAGTGAAGATTTATTAATGTCTTATTCCTACTTTAATATTATAAATGCGAAAGTAACTCTCTGTCTGTCTGGTACGATTTCACGCTAAAACGGCTGAACGGATCGTCGTGAAATTTGGCAGATATATAGCCTGAGATATGGAGAAGGACATAAGCTACTTTTTTACGCGATAACCTACATCCACGCGGGTGGAGCCGCGGGAAAAAGCTAGTGAACCATATACATAGTTTCCATACTTTGAATTTATGCTTATGTCGGCATTATTATCATTTGTTTCCCTTTATGGCCGGAAAGCGTAGCTTCAGCGATGTACTAAAAGTTCCTTCAAATAATTTACACGATTTATAACAAAAGTAAATGATGATGTTGCTACAAAATTATATGATATATTAAAGAACCTTTACCTAACATTAAACTATAATGAAATAACGCTGTTAAATAGAGAAGTTTAAGGAACGAATGCCTTTGGGCCTAGATTTTGTGGTGGGCTGCATCATGGAAATTTGAGCTTAGAGTTGTAGGTGTTAGGGGTTACAATAGACTTACTGTGAACAGTTATAGGTACGTGGGTCCACCGCAACTACCGTAATCCCGTACACCGGCGATTAATCTTCGTTCCGGCTCTCACGAGGTGGTTTGTTGCGGGTATATTTGTGGGGATGGCCACGATTTGCTGGCCATGGCCCCCGTGGGCCGAGTTCGTCATATATTAATCCTTTGTTTGGTTTAATCGCTTCTTTTATCGATGCTAGATTAGAGCCTCCACGCGACATAAAGCCAAATTGATAACTAATGGACGCAAAACCGACAATTATAACTTAAATGTTGAAATGAAACTACGATTGTGTCATGATTTTACTTTGATATTTCTGGGTTCATTTTAGTTTGAGTGTATTTTTAGAATAGTTAACTTTTCAATTAATGTCGCCAGTCTTCCGTAGCAAGACCATTCTAAGCTGAATAGTAAATATAGTAAATCTCATAACATCACAAAGCACACTCATACGAAAACAAAAATCAGTAATAACGACCGTAAATACGATAATTACAAGTGTGTGTGACTTGAATATTTGAACACAGTTCTCGGATCGTAAACATACACATTAGGTGAGCATTGTTTTTCAGTAATTTGTGGCGTATCGTAGCCTTCTCGTAGGCAAAGCGCGGAGGGCGGCCGGTGTCACGTGACACCCCGCCCGCCTAATGTTTCACTCGCGTTACTGTGACAACTTCTACCTTTTACCAAATTGTATTTTCGTGTTCGGCCGAGTTTTCCTTATAAATACTGTCATTAAGACAGCGACACGGTGACAGGTGCTAATGTTTGTGAAAGTATCGAACCCATTTGTAAATAATGTAAACAATATATGTTATGACTTATGACATTTTACTGACACCTCGTGAGATTGAAATCGATTTTTATTTTACTGCGGAACTCAATTTTACCATCGAAGTGATATGAAATTCAGGAACAATGATACAACAGAAAAACTTGTAATCCCATTTAATTCTTGTCACAATATACACGAATGTTAATTCCCATAAGTAGATTGATAAATTCGCAAGTAAATTATATAGCTCGATCCCATATGCCGGGGGTATTAAACGGATAAAGTATAAGCCCACGAATGATGTTAGATACGACTATAACGACAAGAAGTTCCACGAATAAATTAGTAAGAGGGGAATTGTGGAGCGGGCAAAACGCTTGTTATCTCCATTCGCGATTTTACAGCTCCAAAACCGGGAACAAAATCTTTGGAGTAATTATTCGAATTCGGAGTTTGAGGGACGCTGAATAAAAAAAGCTGCGAGATTTTTACACAAAAATACTCGAGCAGAATTTATGTCCCACCATGTAGGCACGATAGCGACGAAATGTCAGTGTTAAAATGTCGAGACAAAAGTATAACTCAGTGTTAATTTTTATCAGCGTCGGCGGCGCTGAAAGGTGTCATTGAGGTGGTCCGATATCGCATCCGTAAAATATACATCGCTCATGGCGGTAACTTTAAAATGGGCCCTAAAAGACGAGAGGAAGGTACACCCGGGGCGTCATTATGAGGCCCCACGTCATTTGTTTATTAAACATCCTGCGAGGTGGAACAGAATAATGGCACGGTAGACTTTGTCACGGCCGCTTTACCCTGAAATTAAATCGTAATGATGATGCGAACCTCACTCGCCGCCGTTTTCGGCTCCCCCCCAGCCCACAGTTATTAAGTCCCGCGTCGTCTTGAGGTCAAAATGAATAGGTTTTTTTAAAAGCCCACCCGGTATGACAACTGTCATAGTTATGAAAGGAATCGCGTTGAGTGGTCTACCGAGGTTACATAGAAAATGAAAAAATGCGACGGTGTTTCATACTTTTTAGGCGACACCATTTCGTAACGAAGTGGATATGTATGTACCGTCTTTATTTACTAATAGAACTTTGACAATCATGTAACTGAGTCTCAGGAGATGTTCTCAGCAGTAATAGAAATAAACCCGAGTCTTATTTTAGTTGCTTCTGATTGTAGTAGTTTTTATTTAGACCTTTTTCGTGTACTTCATGAATACAAGTTTTCATAAATACAGGAGAATATGAAAGAGACTTATTTAAAATTCTTTAAGAAACAACAATGGATATATCCATATATACTCAGCTTAAGAAGACTTTGAAATAGGAAATTGAAATTATCAGCAGACCGTTAAGATTTATTTCGGCTTCTGCGAAAGAATTTTAATTAAAAACTTGTTAGAAATATTCGCAAAGAATATGTAATCTGTTGTTAGATGAATTATTTCATAATTGGTCGTTAATTGTGCCCAAATTAGGGAGTTGAGAAAACTTTTTACAACTTATAGATAAATATAGCGTTACAAAAAATTTCTTGAATTTTCCAGCGTTTTCGTTTTAATGGGAAAGTTTGAATAACACTTAATTTTGTAGAACATTATTTAAGAAAAGAATGTGGCTAGATACCGTGTTTTGTTTACCAAAAAAGTCAAGAAAGCAAAATAACACACTTTAGTTTAAAAAACATGATTTCGAACTTTTCTAAAACAAGGATTTTTCATTTTTTTCCCAACCACGGGCTCCGCCAAATACAGCTTCAAGCTATCCTGGCCCGTATTCAATTAGCAAACATGATTAAATTTTTACGCGACTTAAAAATACTTTCCCTATATACTTCAGGAAAATTTAGTACCTACTATCTACTGCCAACAATTTTATTAGCATAAAAAGTTAAAACCTACCAACTTAAGGTTTAATGAATTTGTATTTTAATGGAGAAATTATGTCCGAAGTATTTAATAACTTTTTTATTTTAGTTTGCTCGTGTTATTTACTGGGCATAAGTTAATGTCATTAGTAGTTGCCTATTATAATAATACGTGTGGGTGGGGTAATAGGCGTAAAAATATAATATTGCACGATAATGAAGCGCTACTTTATCCGCGTTGGCGATTTTCATGGAGCGGAAAAAACACGGTTTTTGGGATGATGGGAAACCGGTAAATAAGGAACTATCTTAACTAGTTTCTTTAGAGAGAATCAAATAGATTATTAGAGAGGGTTCGCATCTTTTTTATTGAAAAACACTACTTACCTAGATTTTTTACTTATTTCATGATCTATTGAAATAGCTTTTATTTTGACTATGGCTTTGATATGTAGGTGCTTACCTACTTTAATTTTTTATGAAAGTTCCTAAGTTTTAACTTCCATTTTTTACCCAACCTACAAGCCAATTGAAGACCAACGTCGCTTCCAAACAAAACAACACACGAGCCTCCGTGAACAGAAAAATAGAATTACGTGCACTCGTCCGCGCCAATTATACTCGCGATGCATGCAAAACGGCTCGAATCAGATTCTGTAGTGCCGACCTGTGTCAGCAAGCTGAAGTACAAACATAAATCTACAACAAGCCCCTCTAGGGAATAAGTGTGGAGTAATTTGCGAGCACACGAGCTTGCTTCGTCGCGAACATTAACTATTAAATTCGTTGCATATTAAACTAGAACCTTAGTGTAATCCAGACCCACCTGAACGTTAGGTTCGTTCTCGCGAGGCTCTTCAATGCTTCTTAAGTAACTTATGAGTTTTGGAACTTTACTCGAATCGATATTGAGATGTGGGGCCGTTTGCTGCGGTGGAAGAGTCTGCGATACATCGCTAAGCTGTAAGTCCCAATAAATCTACAACTACTAGCTTATACGGAGTTTGAAACACAAAATTCAATTAATAAAACCGAATTAATTCGAAAACAAGAAACAAATGAGATGAACCATCAACTTGAAGGGTGCAAATCTCAGGTGATTCGAAAGTTCTCAAAGAAAGGAGAAGTTATGTCGAAAAATGCCCTCTTTGTTTGAGACAGGCAACAGGGCCACTCTGTTCTGGTCGAGAGTAGGGAACCCCACTTGACACGCTTCATTTTTACCTTTTCTTTAAATTGAAACTGGAGCGAGGGTGCTCTTTTTATGCTTCGTGTATCAGCCTTCATTATTTTATATTTAATACTCCCCTCCGTTAACTGGGCTGCAATGAAATGCTACAATTGTTGGAACTTACTAAACTGGATTTCTCAACTCTTGCCATATGATCAGTGACCGAAAAAATAACAACATATTTTATTATAATTGTATACCAGTATCGAACTATGCAGAAACCAGTCACAAAATTGAAGCTATTAAGCAAGCTACACAGGGTGACTCGTTCCGCACGGGCCTTGTTATCAGAACCGTTGTAATAGCGGTGTTCGAGCATATATCATGATATTTCCCATAAAATTTCCCATGTTGGTGGATATTCTACGCGCACGGAGAACAACTTTTCCCATCGGGTGCGGTGCACTGCGGCCGTGGCAATGCACTTTCGCTGACCCCTTGGTTCCTCCCACGGCGGCCATCTCTCTCACTCTCCCAACTTTCTTCGTCGTTTGTCTCGCTCGCACGCAGTTGCGCCTGCGCTTCCCGGGTACCGAGGTAATAACATTCTACGACGCGGTACGCCGCCGAGTGGAACGGGTTCTGTCGATGACTTCGACGATTATTTGTATGAAAGACAATGGTCAGCGTGTATGCGTTAAAGAGGCTGCCTTTAGATGCAGTGATACAGGGATATTAAATTGTGGATGTGTTAGTCATTAACAGCGAGCTTTGTTATTTCTGATAATTAAAACTAAGCATACACGTCTGTTAAAATTGGTGATAGATTGTGTTTTAAAACCACTCATGTGTACCTAAGTAATATTTGGACCTTACAGAATTTGTGTAGTAAAAAGGTATTAAGTACTACAACAAACTTATAGTCAAATCTTGTACAATCTCAGCAATATAACATATAAGCAAAGTAGTTTCAGAATATACGAGCAATTGAGCAGTCGTGGATTCAGTTGCCGTAAGTGGAATAACTTTCTTGGTTACGAGAGCGTCTCGACTGTCTTTGTTAACGCCCTATACAGTTACGCTTATCTAGTTGCATTCCAGGTGAATGATCTTCGCACACGATATTCTTAAACTTAAACTCGCAAGACGACAAACCTCGCAGACGTCAGGCTGCATAATATTATACAGGTATTTACTGCGCACCTGCATCCGAAGCTGCGTTTAATTTTTCTAAATTTCATACTACATGGAACTGGTACAGTATCACAAACGTGACTCAAGTTACGGATTACGTGGGAGAGCACTGGAATGGTCTGAACAGTCTGCGAGAGCTATACTACGTGTGCAATCGGCCGTCACTGATATTTCGACTTTATCTATCAAAAATTTAGGGCGACATTCGTTAGTATCACACTCAGGGGGACGTCGTTCTAGGCTTGCGAGCATATCACCTAGCGTGCCTCCAAACGTTCCAACGGAGACATGCCAGCCGCTGTATTATGAGACGTAGGGCTCAGGATTTGGGTGCACATTCGATCGCATGAGCAGTGCCCGTACGTGGGAATGCGTCTGGCAACATTCCATCGCACAATGAGTAATTTAAAAATTCAAAAACTCGTCGAGGCTCGGCTGCACGAGGTGAGGCGATCCAACGAGTGCCGCTCTGCAATTGAGACTGTTATCTGCCTGCATGCTGCTACACAGCATACATACATACGAGGGAATAATTCGCGCCGCTGAATAACACGGTTACCTAAATATAAACTCAGCTATCGAAACGTACGTTGCAATCGAATAGAAACGTACGTATCGAAATTGTAACTACAAATAAAACCGAGCGATTCGTTACAATATAAGTTCATCTCTTATTCCGAGAACATTCGAATAGGAGGAGATCACAGCAGCGTACCGGAAGGGTTTCTTGAATCTAATATCGAATGGAAGTAAAAAAGGAACGAGATATTTGTACGTGAAACGCTATCTCATTGCTAATTGGTAAACATACGGCGAACAAATTGCGCGCGATCGTTCGAAGCTAGCTCTACTATTTTTAAATGAAATTCTTTCCACTCATATATTCCCAAGCACAATTACATCGTAGTCCAGTTACGTTGGTTTTTGGAATTCCCAAACAGGTAGTAGAATTTGATTGCGATTTAATTATTCAGCATTCATTCGATGCATTCCTACACATGTCGATTCACACAGCTGTTGTAATATTTCAATCATACACGCTCGACGGTATTTCTTTGTTTGTGTTATTTTACACGGTAGGTATTTTGTGCAGTGAGCACTTAACGTTGAGATAGTTTATTAATATTGACGCTCGTTTAGCTTTAAATAGAACTTCCGGACAAAAAACTACTAGAAATAATGAATTTAGTGTAATTTTTAAATTAATACATAAATATACTTTTCGTTTTAAATAAAAGTACTAAGCGGTGTTGAAACTTAAAAACTATAAATGATATAATTACAGTTATTAGTAATTATAAACTCGAGGCGTACCCACGAACGAATCTTGAGACTTAACCAGCTTGAAAATGGTTCATAGTTAGCAAGATAAACCTGGACCTAATAATATTTACAGGAGAGTTTAAAATAGCTTGATTGCGGCAGTTTAATTTCCAGAGATGGATGTTTGAGTAGGAACTTGAATCTTAGTTGGAGGTTTTTAAGTTTCAATTTAGCGGAACGCTGAAGATGGAGGGTTGGCTGCAGGGAATATTGGACACTGAATCAGTATGCGAGAGTTTTAAATTCATTGGAGTTACATTTGGACTTTTTCGCCGACGACGGGTGCAATGGGAACATGTTAGAGTGAGGTGGTAAAAACTCGCCCGTAATTAGTCTTTGGATCCGAACCGTGAACAGATGCGGGGGAGGGCTGAGTGCCCGCGGAGCTCGGAGGCCCGATGCGTCCGACTCTCGCGGCTGAATTACATTTTTCGATGGCTACAGGCAAAATTTTTGCTATGATTTAGATTTTATTTTCATTGGTGAAACGCCGAATCGAGTTTTACTTTCAAACAACGGACTTTTGATCTACGCTTTTTCCTTTGCTTTTTTTATGAATGAAGTTGTTAAACACGCTACGGATTTTGTATTATCTTATCTTCTAAGCTCCCAACAACATCTACTAAGTTGGAGTTCGCCGTAGGAAAGTTTATATAGACACGTCATTATACTCGTAGCTGGAGGTACGGCTACATTATGCTGAGCCGCAGCTGGACGCAGTGCAGCGCGTTAATCCACACGAATCACATCTATACAGTTTACGAACCTACAGTTATGTGGGTATTGTAATAAAAAGCCAACGATGCGCTGCGGCCCTGCACGCACTAATGTACGCACACCTTTACGTAAGCCTCGTTTGTTTTATAGTTATTAAGCTCCGGCAATACAGAAAGAAAGCATAAAGTTTTTAGTAATATTATTAATCATTTTTTCCGCCTCCTTCTTTCTTTATGACTAACTAACGTGGGTAAGATGTTTTTCAAACACTTCTTCGAATTCTCCAGCAATAATTCATCTGACGCAACGCCTAAGGAAGTGTCAGTTTATATATTTGAATGAAACTACAACACTTGCAGACGCCATATTGACGCAGCTCCAGTAAAAGAAGTAGAAATTAGATGAAAAAGCAAAAATATATATTTACGCAAGTGTAGCGTCCGTTGAAAAAAAAAACGCGGCAACTTTTAGCAAAGTACGACTCTCGCTTTGATACTTCTACAAGTATGAAAAAGTCTTGTTGATTAGCTCTCAGAGTTTTTATTTCGACGTATCTTTTACTTTTTTCGTCTTATTACGATTTTGAACAACTTTCGTGGTCCTTCAAGTTTTCCGTATAAAATAATATTAGGGAAACAAATTTGCTAACAAATAGACGATTCATTTGGACATTTCGCTTAAATATTCTTGGAATTTGAAGACGAAGTTTGTGCAAAAAATATTGTAAGGTGATTTTTTTTGCGTTAGACACACCCATCAAAATCTGATTTGAACCCTCCACCATAGAGCAAACATTTTTTCTACCACGACCACATTAAGTTCAGTTATCAAAACATTGCCAATAATCACATGAAGTATTGAAACTATTTTGAATGACAGAATGAGCGTGACAGAGGGAGCGTCAGTGTGAACACGATAACTTTTGAAATGGACTCACCGTGTCGGACGCTGTGAAGCGAGCGCCGCTGCACTCAAGTAGTGAAGATTCACTCACCTGTAAACAAAAGAGAAATATTGTTACGACTAGTTCGTATAAAGCGATTCCTGGTACATTTCGCGTGCGGAACAATTGCTGCGATTCCATGAAATCCTATGGGGTACTGTGCTGTGGATTCAATCGCACGATGCCGAGGTATGTCTTTGTCATTGTTATGCTTTTTTGGTGAGATTAAGTGAACTTACAACGGTACTTTTTTATCTTGTTAACAAGCGTGGAAATCCTGTTAGGCTTTTGTAGGGTTAGCTTTTCGTGAAAACAAACGTACAAAGGATATGAGAAGATAAGTGCTTTCATTTCAAATCTACGAAATCCTCGAACTCTGAATCTTTGTTACGTTTTTGTTTTGTGAATGGACCTTTGTGTGACAATTTTGAAAAGAGCTGAGAAACCAGCTGTGCCTTTTAGCTCTGAAATTTTCATTATTAAATTGTAGAAAACAAACACAGACTGTATTTTATCTACAGATAGTTTTTTTTGGTCCTTAGAGCATATCATGATCTTATCAAATAAAAGTATAGGTAAGTAAGTATACATTATTTTGTATATTATTATGTAGGTACACTTTTAAAAGCTTTCATTACTTATAAGTATGAGTATTTTAGAAAAGTACAAACACACTATTCCGAGACTTTCCCAGAAATTTTTCGTTAATTTACAATAGACAATTGCAAACTAAAAGCTGTGCGTCCTTTGTACCGCTCTCTGTGTCTTCAGATTCACTGAACTGATCGTAATCGGATGTTTTTCCTGTCTTTTGCTTGTTTTTGCTACTCAAGGGCTTGTCTGTAAGCGTCCGGGATTTTATTAGCAATGAACATTCAATTACACGATTGTATTTATTTATTTATTTAGGTAAGCGTTTATAACACATCAGATTTTTTGGTGTTTTTTTTTGTTTTCGGTCTTGAGAAACTTATACTCACTTTTTTCGGGATAAAAATAGCCTGTAGAGGTTTTTTTAATTGCCAGGTTTCCGGTTTTTTTCGAAAGAGTCACCGCGGTCCTGGAACGCAGAGGGCACTAGGAGGAGCACGGATGGGTTTTAGTCAGTAAGAGTCTGACACTCCCTCCCGCTCTACCCAGAGCAGAAGGAGTCATTTGATGATTTCCCATCCATAAAAAAGACGTAAATGAATCTTCTGACCATGGCCTACTTATGCGCCATATTTTATCCAAATATGTTCAGTCGTTCAAGCGTTATTAATTAACATACATACAAACTCACATCTTCAAGTACTGACAAAATTTTGATGTGCTTTTTTACAGAACACTAAATAAACACAAATGTCTATCTACTAACTAATAGGATTATTTACGTTGACATCCGTGCACTCAAAAAATGTAATCTGCCTGAACCTTAGCTGCCTCATTAGTCTAATGGTCTTGGATTGGAAAAGTGTTGCGCGGATTTTCTGACAAGAAATGTTTCTGTAGCAAGCTGTGGTTAGAAATTGAACTGGGTGTCTATATAATTACGGGCTTGATGCTACTTTAAATTATAGCATTTCGCTGTAAACCTAGAATATTTGGTATAAAGGGTGTTTCAGAAGTGAAATTACATTAGCTGATATACTTTAAGGAAAATATTGCAAAACAAAATTAAGACAAAAAAATCGCACAGAAAAAACGATTGAGAAGAAATGACTTTTCAAGCAGTTTGTTACAGTTGGTGGCATTTGTTTTAGTTCAATCACAGATTTCATCTCACCAACTGCATTAGACTGCTTGAAAAGTCATATCTTCAGTAATTTTTAACCGTTTTTTGTGATCGTTTTTTTAAGACATATTTTTTTAATAGAAGAGCTCGTGGCTAAATTATAACAGCCGCACAGGCCGCTTCAAGGTTAAGCAACGCTTGCCGAGGTTGGTGTGGATGGGTGACCATCTTAACATACCGAGATTCCTCCGTGCCTCGGAAAGCACGTTAAGCCGTTGGTTCCGGCTGTCATTTGGAGATCTTTGGCAGTCGTTACGGATTGTCAGAAGCCCAAAAATCTGACACCAGTCTTGCCAAGAAGTACCGTGTTACTCAGTTAATGGGTTGTGGAGGTCTGGTAGGCAGCCGCTCCACGTAAAATACTGGTATTCAGCTGAATCCGGTTTGACTGGTAGCCGACCCCAATATAGTTGGGATAAAGGCTAGGCAGATGATGTTTTTTTGAATATCAGCTAATGTATAACATCACCCTTAAATATAACTACGCACGTCTGGAACAATCTGTACCTATAAGATTAAAAATTTTTTTTGAATATCAGCTAATGTATAACATCACCCTTAAATTTAACTACGCACGTTTGGAACAATCTGTATAAGATTAAAAATATTTTTATTAATCCCGAGGTTGTTTGCTCAATTGCTAATTGTGATAGTACACTTCGGAGAGTGTGAGTCAGAATTGCACAATTTAGTTCCGCCTAGCCCGTTCCATCATCGGACTGCAAGACTAAGGAGTCGGATTCCCTGCTGGAGTTTATATTTCCTGGTAACTACAACCTTGGGGTTTTCAAGTCAAGAGTGCTCCATCGTCGACTACATTTTCGCTTTTCATCAGCTGAGATTGTGATCAAATGCGCACCTATCAATAATGAAAACAGGTAACGGGTGACCACCCGTTACAATCTTGTTATCAAAATAATTTAGTCCTTCATGGTGTCCAATAAACACCATTCTAAGTAAACCTTCCCATCAAAATAATCAAAATTCCCACCATAAACTGCATACAAATGAATAAATCCTCGTATATTAAATGCATTGTTTATAAAGCCGGTTAGGACGTAACGTTGTTCTATTCTGATTCATAGGGGTGGTCTACAATCCCCGCTTAACTTCATTATGAGAGCGAATTGCTAAACGTTCCCATTGTTGACCACGGCCCGGGGTTTAAGGGTGGTTAGTCATGCAAATAGACATCAACTAGAAACAAGCTCTTGGGTATTCGGCGAATGCGTTCCGATGTTTCGGTCTGCGTCGGCGAGTCGGCCGAGGAATTGAATCAGTTGCTTGAGAAGTGTATTTTATTTAGAGGATCGTTGGTTCAAGATAAAGTGGTTACGAAGGATTTTCGTGGTTGAATGTGGTTATGGAGATTTGCTTTTGGTTTCTGGAGGCCTTTGGTCAATATCTACTGGGAATATCATGTTTTTAGTGTTGAGATGAGAATATGGAGAAGAAGGAAATGAAGAAGATGTTGTGTCATTAACGTAGAAACTACCTACTGCGTTAAAAATTTCTGAGCAAAAAAATTTCGTTGAGATGAAATCAAAAGAAACTGAAGTTGCATTCATCGAGCATCATCTAAAAATAATTCACACAGAACCTTCACCATTCCTGAACTAATGTCGTATTTATGTAACAGTTCTGTAACACATCCATTACAAAGTGCTGCTTAAACAATTCAATAGAATGATAATTCACAGATATTTACTAGCCATAAACAGCAGGTAAACAATTGTTCTCCGTAATATATTACCAAATTCCCATTTGCCGTTCAATTTGGAACACGTATTAGTTTGTCATTAAACTAACCCGAATCTGAACAGCTATTGTACCGAAAACTGAAAGTCGATCAAACGAGGGACCAATTTAAAGGCCAAAATGATTTTCCGCTAATAAACGTTTAGCGCACAAAGGACGGTAATGGAGAATGGATTATGGATCTCTGTTATTAATGCTGCTCTAACGTAGCCGAGCATAGAAACTCGATAGTACGAATAATAGTGACGCGACAAACGACCACCGCCGGAATTGTTTCGCTTCACTATTGAACAGTTCCATTATTGACGTATTAACTGCTACGATAATACACTTTGATGGAACATTCGCGGTTGTGTCCCGGAATGAAGCACGATCGAAATGAGCAATCGAACAAATATGTTCTAACTAGAATTCGCTGAATAAAGGATGATTTCTAAATCCCTTAATAATGGGCGATGGGAAACAAAGGAAAAGCGATGTTTTGATTTTTCTGTTTTATTCAGACAATGGGAGGGAAAAAGGGAAAATATGTCTGGACACATTCCCGTATGAACACATTCCTCGAATCCCTTTCATGCAATTTCTGTTAAGGTGAATATGCTCATCTGCCTAGCCTTTTCCCAACATATTGGGGGCGGCTACCAGTCAAAACGGATTCAGTTCAGTTTTTTACGTGGAACCTACCTGACCTCTCCACAACCCATTAAATGGGTAATAGGGTACTTCTTGGCAAGAGTGGTGTCAGATTTTCTGGCTTCTGACAATTCGTAACGATTGCCAAATATCTACACATGACTGCCAGTGCCCACAGTGGGCACATTGCTCGCAGAACAGATGGTCAATGGGGCCGAAAAGTTTTGGAGTGGCGACCGCGTACCGGAAGACGCAGCGTTGGAAGGCCTCCCACAAGGTGAACCGATGACCTGGTGAGGGTCGCGGGTAACCGATGGATGCGAGACGCACAGGACCGGTTGTTGTGGCGACACGCGCGGGGAGGCCTATGTCCAGCAGTGGACGTCTTTCGGCTGATATGATGATGATGATGATGACTGCCAGTACCAACGGTTTCGCGTGCTTTCCGAGATACGGAGGAATCTCGATATGTTAATATGGTCACCCATCCACAGACCGACCTCGGCAAGCGTTGCTTAACCTTGAAGAGCGACCCGTGCGGCTGTTATTATTTAACCACGAGCTCTCCTCTTAAGTGGAACATGCATGATTGAAAATATTGGTGCAGCTTTAATAAACTTTTGTGAAACTCGTTGATGATGTTTTTGGTAGGTACGTGGAATTTATGAATGGAATTTAATACTGTTTATTGAAATATTTGGATGGAATACGCCTCCATTTCATGTTTTATTATTCCCTTTGACATGTATTAAAATATGTTTTGATTCCGTACAGAAATAATGAATAGCACAGATATTAGGTTGATGAATGATTGTGATTTACCTTATACCAAACTAATTTTATGATTTCCTATAACAGAAAAAGCAGTGTATTTTGTCAAACATTACGTACCTACCAAACTTTTTCTTCGAACCCAGACATATTCTAGAAGTGAATAAGGCAAACCTCACATTACTCACACATTGATAACTAGCTTTTACCCGCGACTTCGTACGCGCTTATCCCGTTTTTCCCCTTCCCGTAGGAATTTCCCGTTCCCGTATACCCCATAGCCTTCCTCATGAATGTGGCTATCATATACAAAGAATTATCCAAATCTGACTAGTAGTGCCAGAGATTAGCGCGTTCAAAGAAACAAACAAACTCTTCAGCTTTCTTACATTAGTATAGATAAATATCCGAGAAGTGAATAAGGCAAACCTCATGTGTATTAATATGAGAGCACAAGTATCGGTAGGCAACCGCTATGTCATCGATAGCTATTGAATGAAGCTGTACCTACCAACAATACCAACCTGGCTTAATTTTTTGCTAAAGCTTGTGAGCACCCGTGAATTAGTTTATCAACTTTAATAGGAAAATAATCGCTTATCAAGTTTATTTGAAAAATAATGGCCGAATTAGGTACATAAACTTTGCCTAATGATGTACGAAAATTGCGAGAAAACTAAAAGCTTGATTGGCTTAAAGTCACCCAAAGGGCAATGGAGAGGGCAATGCTCGGAGTTTCCTTGCGTGATCGAATCAGGAATGATGATATCCGCAAGAGAACCAAGGTTACCGACATAGCCCGAAGGATCGCCAAATTGAAGTGGCAGTGGGCAGGGCACATTGCTCGCAGAACAGATGGTCGATGGGGCCGAAAAGTTTTGGAGTGGCGACCGCGTACCGGAAGACGCAGCGTTGGAAGGCCTCCCACAAGGTGGACCGATGACCTGGTGAGGGTCGCGGGTAACCGATGGATGCGAGACGCACAGGACCGGTGGTTGTGGCGACACTTGGGGGAGGCCTATGTCCAGCAGTGGACGTCTTTTGGCTGATATGATGATGATGATGATGATGAAAAGCTTGAACGTTGACAATTTCAAAAAACAGTGGTTTACATTCCATTACAAGTTTTTGAAGTAAATTACTACCTAATAACCTTATTTTAAAAATAAACTCAGACTTTCAAGATCCCAAAAGATAATTTAAAATTCCAGCTACCGTCAATATAGACATAAAGTAAAACCATTAAGATGCAACAACATTTAGAACCAACTTAAAATCGTATTATTAAAACAACTCGACTCTCACACAAAAACAGCATAATAAAAGCAAATACCCTCATCGTCAATCAAAAAGATCTCAACAAAGCACAAACTTCTGAAGCTCCAAAACAGTGCAACGAAATTCACAAAGAGCGTCAGACTCCTAAGAAAATCCTCCATTTTGGAGTAGTGACGTGAACAAGTGAACATCAGTGCTCGGGGCTGATCACAAGTTAATGCAGCTGAACTTGTTGCACCGTCATGTCTTAAACTTAACCGTGCCTTAACTAATTACACCGACCGACCCATGTTTGCTTTGTAAATGTAAGATGAAGTTTCTGAATTTCGTTGTAGTTGTGTTCAGAGGTAATGCGGGAAAAACATTATTTTGTTAAGAGAATTTATATGGGCTTGCATATGTTGTGGGCTCAAGAATATCTCAGTCATAATATTGTGAGAACTAAGCTTTATTGGCGCCCACCTGGGACTCAATTGTCGCAGTTGGGCGCCAGTAAGCCAGCTTTAAGTTACTGTAATTTAATACGGGAAAAACAGAAGGAGAATACCGAAGCAATTAAAATATAAAGAAAATAAGTCGTTCCAAGGAAAAGATCGCTATATATTCTATTGGCCAAAACTATGACCAACTTACTCACGCACATAACACGAGGCAGCAAAGTTCTACTAACAGTATTTTTACAAAATTCGCCAGCGAACACAATATTTATATTTAACACAGTTTAATTTCATCAAATAACTAACTTTGTCGTTCCCGAATACCTACATCGCTAACTTTCCGTTGCGAAATGCTAAAATAATTCCAATGCTAACAAATACGACGTGGAACAAAACAGCTGAATAGCGAAACCGTGAAATAGTCTCAGAGTCACCTTGTGTTCAGTTCATTACCAGTCTACGTCGACTTACGTCATGCAATGTTCAAAACTTAATAAACTTTAAACAATACCCGAGAAGATGCGTTGTCAGAACTTCTAAAACTTGGAGTGAAACAGGCAACCGACGGAGCTACGCCCCTATTAAGATACACAATGTGTCTAATGTTTAATAACATACCTTCGCAATATACGTAAGTTTACCGGTACCTTCTAGTCGAGTAACTCACACACAAAACGTAAGCCTAAGCTTTTGTCACAAAATAATCTGACCGAGAAAGATACTCTAAGTGAAGGTATGTCCCGAATAGTTTTCCAACAAAGAGAAGCTTTCAATTTCATTAAAACGACAACAAAAAGATCAGATGGAAGTAATCACAGAACTGCTTCGAATTAGTTTTCACAATTTCAAAGGAGGCATTCCAAGGTTAGACAAATGTTGGAGATTCTGAGTGGAGCCCCTCGGTGAGCCTGTCGCCATCCTCCTCTCCTTTGATCACGGAATACTTGCTGACTTCTGTCCCCAATTTAAAAAACTTGGCTTTGTTCGTGCGAGTTGTTTGACCACTTCTTTCTTTGTTTCAATGGCAGTAGGCACCCATTTGAAACGGTAAATTAGGAAACATTTTGATTGGCGGGTCACACGACACCGATAAACTTTTGGGTCTTGTTTGGGCTCAAACCTTTTAAAGAAATTACACGTTTGACGCTTCTTCCTTCTGTTTCAAACGGTTTTATTAATTTCATAATTCGTTCTAAAGGAATATAAGTACAAAATGTATTTAAGCCCCTTAATTTCTCTGTAAGACTACACTGCATTATTTTCTCCCCATATAATGTGAAACATTTTTTAAATTGGGCCATAAAGCGAAGCCTTACCGAGCCAGGCTGGGCAGGTAGCAGGAAATTTAATAAAGTAACGTCTATTTTATCATGAATTATTCTGGGAAGTATGTTTTGTTTTTAAATTAATTCGCGATGTCTCAGGAAGGAATGTGGAATAGCAACACCCGAAGCTATGAAGCTATGCTGTAGGTAATTTGAACACGGACATTCACTAGTAAGGAAATGAATCCCGAAATAACTAAGTAAGGAACGTAAAATTACAACGCTGTGCGCAGTTCGTCGTAAGCCACACGTGTTCAACGCAATGCGTAGTAAATAAACAAGCAGGAAATATTACAATTTCTAAAACAACGTCCTGCCGGCTTTTCTTTGATTCTTATTTTTAGATACATAATAGCTATAGTTTAATAGCTTACGCGATGTTAAATGCTTCTTTGATGGCCGTTATAAAAGAATATGCAAGCTGAACAAGATTAACAATGAATACATGAATCTCCCATGAATAAATACATTGAGGCTGTGTACATAGTAGTTTTATTGGTTTCTGAGTATTTATCTTTATTAATCTTTTGTATGGCGGTGCAGTTCCGCGGCTGTACCGTAATCTCATGTATTCAAAGCACGTCGACTGTTTATTAACATATCGGCCATAAAGCGGACAGGCGCGAATCTGTGTCGACTTGCTTTGCTTTTTCCGACTTTCCGGTGCAGACGGCTATTCAACGAGCCTTTTTTGCTATAGCTTCAATACCAACCTATTTTTTCTGAAAAAAAAAGGATCAATGATGTTTTCACAGGGAAATAGATGAACAGACTTTAGTTGCATGCTTTTCGAGGAACCTTTTTATACAATTCTAAAGGTATGGAGTAATTAACGTTATTTCATTAAACTTGTGCTGGTTTTTATAATACCTTACCCATACTTGGAAAAACGATCTATAAATTGATTAGAATCACTCGGGTATTTTTATTTTTCAGTTAATATATTTTAGCTGTTGTTATTACAACAGAAGGCAACTTAAAATGAGTCTGGTAAAACACACTGAATCAGACAATCTGTTGTCGAACAGCACGAATCATAAATAAATAATAACACAGAATAAATAGACGCAAAAGAGTTAAAATATGACAACGAATCGATAGGAATGAATAACATTGCCATACGATTTCAATGTTTGTGTTCGCGTCTGTTTGTTTAGCATACGGAGGAATGAGACGACGACCGGCGGATCCCGAGCATCCGAGCCACGACTCTAGCTTCGCAAACACAAGAAAATGAAAATAAATAAAAATCTCACTTACAGCGTTTTGCGACAACGAAAAATGAATCTGTCTAAACGCAAAAGGGGACAAAAGATTAATTGAAAATCGATATAGGGACATACCTTTGCGAATCTATCAAAATACATTCACTTTCAAACGATAAGGTCGGACTGAATTATTCTGTCAGTCATGATTAATGCGGACTTATGACATGCTTTATTGACTCTTCCGCCATAAAGCTAACGATGCAAATAAAACAAAATCCCGTATCATTGAAAGAAAATACCTGCGCTCAAGTAATTAAATGAAAAGATGATGATTTATAGCCGCCTTTAACTGAACAGCTCTGTTTAAATATTGTATATTTTTTCAACTGATTGCTTGGTAATCGGAGTCTGTTTAATATAGAAAAAGTTTTATTTATTTAAGTGTGGAATAGAAACTTATGAGATGAAAAAAGTGCGATAAACCTTATGAGTAGTAATTGCCGCGTGCACTGCGAAGTTAAGTACTTATAACAATATTGCTCACGAGACAGTTATCTCCTGTAAAGGAATGGTTTATACGATTATTAAGAGTATAAACTTTATTTTAGTATCCCATATTCTACTGAGTAGGAAACTTACCTTTGGACTTCATCAGTATCAATTTCCAAATACCTAACTACAGAAATCGATAACGTACAAACAAAGGGCGCACGTCGTATCAATTAGCTCAATTTCACCCTTTTTTATACAAATTCAGAACCATTAACAGCACTGGTTTATTTGAAAACCATTAGTGGCCCGAATGGATACGGTTCGAATCATCGATAAAATGAATGGCTGTCTTTCACAAAAGCCTCGATGAATGCTAATGAGACGGCTACGCGCCTACGCCGATCACAATAAGCGTCGGATTGCCGTGCTGCCGACCCGATCCCGGCTTCCCGAGCCGCCCGTTAACACATTTGGACTCGTGTCTAAGGTTAATTAGATTAGTATCCAACAATGCTACGCAGATGTTGTATAAAAACAGATTTAGGGTACATCACGCGCTTTATTTCGCAATGAGAATTGAAGATGAAACTTTTGTTGATTTAAAAACATTTTCCTTTTATTGATATTGCGTGGCACATTAAAAAACTGTGAATGAGAGTAATAAATAATTAAGACTTTAAAGTATGTTGATATTTATATGAGCTCAGCATCTTGCTCGGCGTAGCTCTAAGACACCAGCAATTTACATGAGTTGTGACAGTCATACATCCTTCCGCGCGTTACGGGCCAATTAATCTAACACGGAAACGGATATATGAGCAAGGCGCAAATGGTTTCATCACACATATAATTTACAGTCTGTATATATCATACACAGTGCTTGTATGTTGGTTTGTGTGCGTTAGAGAAAGGCGTCGACGTAATTTTCTAGTCGAGTGCTGTTTCATATCATCAAGTTTTACAGGTCATTGATTTATAATCGTAATACAGTTGTCCGAAGATTACCTTTCAAGATGTTAATAACATAAACTCAAACTAAACTAATTGAAATGAAGTTCTTATTTATTTTTAATTTTATTATACCTATTCGTACGCCAGCGGCTCTGCTTGCAAAACAAGATTCAGTTATCCAAATCAGTCATGTCCTCACCCAAAAACCATATCTTCTTCTATAACAAATCCAACTCAAATCCACTCAGCATCAACCAAGCAAAAATCATCCAAACATCGCAACATTTTTAATTCATTAAAGCCATCCCACATGACATATAAATTCTTTAAAATCCTCCCCAGCTTCCTTTGCCAACACTTCAGACAAAACACAATATCTGGCAACACCTTAAGGTAAGCGCAATCTGTGTAAAAGCTAATTAATGCCGAGCAGGAAACGGAAGGGCAACGGGTCGCGTCATTAGATGCATTATGCAACGCGCCACGCATGCGCTGAGCATTATAATGTATGTGCGACTGTGATGTCATGGCGAAATGCGCCGGTGCCTTTGTTTTTCTTGAGAAATGAATTTAAATGTGGACGTAAATGATTCTGTGGGTGCTGGCGGAATTTTTATGTTTTTTTTTTGCATTTTTTATTTTTTAGGAAATACAGTTAAAACCGTTTATGACGACATCGTTTAGAACAACATACCGGTTATATTGACCAAAATCATAGGACCCGGCTAAATGCTATATGGCCGCCTTATCAAAAAAACATTGCTTTTTACGACATACCTCTTTAAGCGACTTCATATAACGAATATCTTGGAGAAATACATAAGTATGTAAAAACGACGAACAGCTGTATTGTAAACAATTTGAATAGGTAACAGTTTATTGGTCAATGGCTGTTAAGATCGCAAAAATAAACAAAAACGTGTCGATCTTGGACCTTTTGTAATTCTTTACTATCTCACTATCTCACCTGTACATAAGTACAGGTGCTGTACACTAGACTAAAATTACTAATTTTATCAATACAGAAAAAATATGTTCCGTCATATTATACGTACATAGTAAACAAAACGTAGTCGACAACGAATCTACAACTTTATAAAAAAAAGAACTTTTTTTTATCTTGAAAACTTCACCGGTTTTTGAGACTAACTATGAGTAGTCCCTTCGATGTTGTTTTAACAGATTTTAACTGTAGGTATTATTTGTCTTGTTTTACTAACAATTAACGAATGACAGTTCTAAACCAAAACTTCAAGAAAGCATATTTTTTAAAATAACTTTACATTTAACGAGAAAGTACTGTTTTTAAGGAACACACAATATTTAGGAAAAGATGTAGACCATTTCAGGAAACATTTTGATATGTCACAAACAAGACTGACAACATTTCCCTGAATTGCCTGACACCTTTTCCGAAAATACGTTTAAACTATCCAATTCTAACAACTGATACCAACTTCCAAGTACTCATAGAGCATACGTGTAGTAATTTAGCAGTATTTAAATAGTCGCTTTCAAAAATAAATTGCTCAGCAGACGCTAGTGCAGTGATTTACTATGATAGCTATCGGCGAGTGAGTGAAACCAGGCGGTCTGAACGGGCGTGCGTTTGAACGCGCCCGCATTTTATATTGTACTTTAACAAGCGGTAAGAACATTTTAGTGTTAAAATTAAATTTCGTTTACATGTCTGTCTTTTTTTGTATTTCGGATCTGATGTATCTTGTTGTTTTCTGTAAGATGGAACGGATGTGGTGTAAGTTTTTCAATGTTTTCGTTACGTTTCCGTATTTTTCCATGATTATTCGGGCTACAACCGTAACATGAGATTTAAGGAAATCACAAAATAATTTAACTAAAATATTGAGAGCTAACGATTCAGTTTTTAAAATTTGACCCTTGCCAATTTAGAGATTAATTTATAAAGTTAGAAAAGAAAACATTTTTCTTTAAATGTAAAAATAATTTTTTATATACTACGGTTTACCTACTAAATCCGAAACTCAACCTACTAAGTCCCAAGTCACAAGCAAATAAAAAAAAAACAAAACACACAGAAGAAAACATTCGTATCCTCCCCGCATAAGTCGCACGATTCAGCGGAAATGTGTAACCTAATGGTGCATCACTAGACTCATTAAGCCCTACATTATTGCTGAATGCTTCTACGAGTGGCACATACATTTCGTATCCGATGCTCTCCGGGCTAAGGTCTCGTGCAGACGGTTCGAGTTAGTTGTTGAAGTTGCTTTTATTTTTTTAAAGCGTTAAAGCTTGTCGGGCAACGTTGCTAAAATGATCCTTTTGGCACTGACAGCCAACACTTACATTGCTTTTTTTGTATTCATTGACTATTTTATTAACCTAAAAAAAAATTCGATGCGACAGTGTTTTACTATTGTGTCTGCTATTACGGCGTCTGAAGATATAATAAATACATGAAATAATATCTGTCGTCAATTAAATTACTTAAGATTTAGATATTACCCACAGTTCACACCCATGGCTAATAGGACAGGAACCATACATTTTCGGACATAAAAATGCCTTATCACTCTTAGCGACAGAGCAGCTCTATAAAAGGGAATTGTACCAACTTATATGCAGGTATAAATCAGGTTGGAAGTATGTTGTATATGCGTGCACCTTAAATCTTCCTCAAAACAAAATCAAAATTTTATTATAAGATTTTCATATAGCTATCCTACTTAGTATTTAATTAGCAAGTAATTCGAAGAAACTTCACAAGAATACTTGCGCTGAAAACTTGCACAAGGATACCTTAGTTAGTTCACAAACTCATGTGAACAAGAAGCGCACATACTTGCATGTAATCTTGGACAAGTTGGGCTGTGTCGTATCACCTAAAAGACTCATTGGAAACATGTGTTAAGAGCCGGTTTCTGAATCAAAACATCATCATTTCAGCCGTAGTCTAAGCTGGATGGAGGCTTCTCCAAGCATTGCTACATCGTCTGGTCCGCGCGTCTCGCATCCAGTGAATCCCACCAGGCCTTCACCACGTCAAAGTTACCTATATCAAATTCTTCAGAAATTGAGGGTTGATTAAATAAAACCTACTATGGTATTATATCTATCACTAGCTTTTGCCCGCGACTTCGTGCGCACAAATCCCGTTTTATTCCCGTTCCCGTAGGAATTCGGGGAAGTCCTCTCTTAATGCTCCTCTACATTCTCCAAGGAACCTACATGCCTAATTTCAGCATTCTACGACCAGTAGTTTCGGCTGTGCGTTGTCTGTCAGTCACTCGGACACTCTATCACTCAGTAACGCAAGAGTTTTATAAATATATTGATAATTTCGTTATCACCTGTGCATTTATATAGTGCTGCATAAGGCCACGGACACGCCAGTTTTCACGTCCAAAGTTTTCCAAAGAATATTTATTCACAAATAATGACCACTTAGAACCGTCCGGACTACCAGTAAACCTTGAAATTATGAGAAAAGGGGTGATATTTCCACTAAGTTATTCAGCTAATGTTCCATGATAAATGACCGCCCTAATTGTTGAAAACACTTCGTACGATTAGTTCCCAATCCTTGTCGATAAATCTTGAATATTTTATGTAATTTGGGTAAATAAATAGGTACATAAAGGCTATTTTGCTTATCAGGTAGAAATAGGGAAACGCAAAGTTCTGAGATTTTTTAATAAAGCTTCGGATGCAATCTATAAATATTATAAAAAACGTGATTTAAGTACAAGTATCGTTTTTCAGTACAGTTTATTCTAAAATTACAAATGTGGAAAAGCGCTTTCCAGTTTTACATTAGTTGTAAGTATTTACCTATTACGAGTATATGAACTTTTAAAAAAAATAAGGTGCCTATATAGTTTTATCCAAATCAGGCTCTACCTCTATACTCTATATTCTATGAAAATTCATACAGTGAATTTTCCTCTCTTACCACAGGAGAATATAAACTGCGCCTACATTTTTAAGATTCAATCCCACACCTATTCACGCACGGCTTCACTGCAGAATGCAATTTACAATAAATTATGTAGATATTAATAAGCTTTAGGTTAAGGGTTGGAAATAATGGGTGGGCCATTCATCGTTCGATAAATTGCTATGGAGACATACTGTAGTCAGATTACGTGCTTCAATATCCGGCACAAGCCGACGAACGGGCTCGGCTTGGCTCGGGATGGCTCGGGCCTTCTACAAACGTATGTTTTTTTAATGCATTTTGAAATGGGAATGCGTAGATAAAAGGAAGCGTTGATGTGTTTTTGTTTATGTTTTCAGACAGCTCGAAATGAACGATCGATTTTTTTGAATTTCGCTTTTCGAATTTCATGTTCTACAAGCGAAATTACTTTTTTATACGTTTGAAGTGTATTTGCGATTCGCGTATTAGTACTTGCAATATTCAAGTCGCGAAGTCTTCCTAAGAACGCGACCACTTGCCAATGACCGCTATTCCGCACTGAATTTCTTCCACACAGGAAGTCTAAAACGTGTAGAAAGATTCGAGTGTTTCCATTCAATTGGCGGGTGATCGCTCGACCGTTGGGTATTGATACGTGAAAAAAATTTCAAACGCATTTCGTGCGGTTATGAGCATTTCCTCCGCCGTAACAGACACACATCCCTACAAGGAAATAGAAGCGATTTACGAATGTTACTGCAAGAAATATATTTGTATCGGGGACGGTTTCTTTCCTTATGAAGCCAATACGATTTGGAATTATCTGTCGACGTATTGTGCTCGTCTTTAGGCGTTAGTAGTATCGATTTCGTGTTTCGAATGCTTTTGTAATGTTTACGAAAAGGAGATTTTTTTTACGTACCTAATTCTTGAAATGTTATTTTTTTATTCCCTAACCTGTATTGTTTTACCGCTGGGCAAAGTTCTCCCATAGGTTTCTAACGCTCTTTATGTTTTGCCTATTCAGGCCAATCCGTCAGGGATGTGTCTAAGTTGTGACGCCAGCGTTTCTTTGGCCTGCCTCGGCTATGACGCCCGTCTTCAGACATACTGCTTGCACTTGAAATCTTAAGAGAAAATAATAAAGTACTTCCGCGAATATCGCTACAATTCGCTGAAGAAATCGGCTTACTGGCTCTCATTAGTAGGCTTATTACACCTTCACTATTGCTATGAATATTTCGCTTTATTACCTGCATTTCGTGAGTTTCCGTTTAGTTTATTAAATAGAAAATACCTACGCTTAAAAACACACCCAAGTCTTTGCAAAAATCGATATCTGGTCATATTAAATTAATGCTTAAATCTTGCAAAATAAATAATACTGGGATCTTACGGGATTCTTGTAAAGGAAATATTTGCTGAGGCAATACAATTTCCTTTACAGTGCAAACACCGCTCCATCATTAATTACGACTATTTACATGACCGTTTGAACATTAGTGATCATAATTATCAAGAACTGATTGCCATCATATAACTCTATCTATAGTTTTAAACTAATTTAAGATAAAAGAGTTTTCCCCGTCAACGTTTGAGTGTTGAGATAAGTCATTTAAATTTCGTCTGAGACTAGACGTCTAAATAGATATCTCCAAGTTAGACAGATCTTGAACTAACTTGTCACAGAATCTCACAAACTAAATTCAAATAAAAGTAATAAGGTGCGAAGTTTTACAAGAAAAACAGAGACTGAGATATCAAATCTCATTCTGCGATCTATCTCGGAGCTAATAACACGTATCCCGTAATACCGTCCCCGGCCAACTTCGCAATACAAACATTGGAGAAATCCGAATATCTATTTAACATTCCCTCCTCAGGCGCTAACAGATTAACGCCAATATTATCCATCGAACGCGACCTCACTGCAGACGGCCGAGTCAAACCTTAACACTTAATCCTCACTAAACACTATTACAAAGACCACGTAAATTTATTCAGTGTGGATCGCTAATAAAACGGATAAACTTTCATTGTCATACATAAAGCCGTAACCGATCGAACATCGCACTCTATTAACAGCTCTATCGTTAACGAAATAGGTGTCGAAGTTGATAATGGTGGGCATAAATCTGCGGTGTCGGTGCAAACTGAGATACGTAGTTGATTGACAGAAGTCACGCTGTACATTGTATTAGAGGGATTGGAGCAAACTTAAACTGTCAGCCTCGTTACCAAGTTGAATGGGTTGAGGCTTAGCACAGAGATCGCAAACTGGTGCGTCTTTGATCTTCATAACAGCTAATTAATTGGGTAAGGAAAGCTTAACCGAATGTATTGACGGGCCTAAGCCCCTAAGAAACGCTGTTTAAACAACTTAAGGGACCGAGATTGTTTAATGATAAACCTTTCACTGAGAATTTTCTGGGCAACGGGTCAATAACGGAAGTCGGCCGTTCATAAAATTTATTTAAAATTGTATCTGAAAAGCGAAATGGTGATTCTTTTTCAATTCGTAGTCTGGTTTCCAATTATTTTTAATATAACTGGTATGATGGGAGGCATATAAAAGGCATTTTATAATTTGATAACTAATAGATATTTCAATTTGTTTTTTTTTTTCGGATACAAAATGTGAGATTTCGTTGGAAAATATTCTTTAATTAGGTAATTACCTGAAGGTGGATGACTCAGATGACTGATTGAATATTCCAACTAGGTATTACGAGCAGCTATACTTCAATAGACTATTCTGAAGTAGTTCAAATATCTGTAATCTGCAAAATCATGTTTTTCTAAACAGTGTCAGCACTCTGGCTTTTCTAGAAAAACTGTTATGGGTTCTCCAATAAAAATAATTCTCAGAATCAACTAAAAATCTAACTTGAAAATGCGACAAGATATTCAGCTCTTTTTTTACTAAATTCGCGTCATAAGATCGGTACCATATTATAAGTTTGTTAATTAAAACACCAAATTTAATGCTAAAATTTCATCTTACCTAAGATATCATAAAACTAAACAACAACTTTACAGGTATGAAACCTCGAAACAAAACAAAATCATTTCATATATATATTTTTAACCCCTAACGCAAAAAGAGGGGTGTTATAAGTTTGACGTGTCTGTCTGTGGTACTGTAGCTCCCAAACGGATGAACCGATTTTCGTTTAATTTTTTTGTGCAATGAATAATTTTATCCCGAGTGTTCTTAGCCATGTTTGGTAAAAATCGGTTCAGCGGTTTGAAGAGTATCAGCTGTTTTCGAAAATAATGTTAGGCATTTTTGGCATGAAATTGAATTATTTTTTATTTACGTATGATTACTCGATTAACGGCTTCACGTTTAATATATTGCCCAATGGTTAGTTTAGTTTAAAAAACTTAAAATAAAAATTAAATTAAAAATTTAAAAACCCCCTACGCAATGAATACTTTAAGTAGTTTAAGAATCAACCTATAAAAAGTACAAAAATAATTATCCTAAAAATAATTAAAGTCGCGGCGGGGTATCGCTATGTAACAAACTTGAAATATCGATTCTGAAAATCTGAACTAGAAAATAAAAATTTAATTATATTTTTAATTTTATTTTTATTTTTTGTACACCTACCACAGTGTAGCTTTTCAACCCACAGACTGGTAGAGAATGCCTTCTTGCATTAAGTCTCCCCATGTACCACTATAGTAAATTAAGTTTAAAATAAATAAATAAACCTAGGAACCAAAAAAAAACATAAAATTGATTCTAATTATTTCAGTGTCCACTCTAGGTAATCGACGCATTGTGAATAATATTTTATCACCAATATCGATGATAGGAAAAACAACAATGTGAACACAACGTTTTGTCCACTCTCTAAATTAGATCCAAATAAAGCGATCGGAAAACAGCACCGTTACATTTTCCGATGGCTTTTGTAACGTATGGCCTGGGCACGTTGTTTTAAAACGCATCCATTAACTGTTTCTTGTATTTATTCTAAAAGATTAAGTCCAAATTTTGTTGAAATGGTTTGGTAGGTCATTGTCACGTCACTAGTTATTTGTTAAGACAAAATAAATAAAATTACAGTATGAGGTGAAAAACGCAAGAAACAAAAAAAAAACAGTTATACGTTTTGCAAAGTGATGTTTCAAATTTTTAGAGGATCTTTTTTTTCCAAAATTTTGGAGCACTTTGGATGAAACTCTAGTACTAGGCAACCATACACAGTGATGTACGCAGTATACTATAAACATTGCACACAAATTATTTGGTACGCAGTGCACACAGGACGTTATTAAAGACAGGTGTTCGTCTCGGAATGCGCTCGTAAAACCAACTCTATATAGATTTATTATTTAAAGTGCTCTACACCTATTGTTGGCACCGCGTGTTTATATTGAGGCAGGTCACTAATACTCACTTTTATTTATTTTTCTTTTACACCAAGGCCGTGGGCACAATTATTAAAACATCAATATTAAATAAATAATGGAACCGAAGAGCCCTGTGCGCAGTGAACCGCGATGATGGCAAGAAAAATAAGGAATAGTAGCACCTCCCACGCAAAAAGTTGTGAAGTAGGCGACCGATCAATGCGTCCGTCTTTAATTTCTACACATCGCTTCACCTGATTTGATAAGATACTAAACTACAAGTAGTTGAAAATCTTCGATTTATTTATTTATTTTTTCGATTTGTCTCAAGTTCACGTCTGATTTCTGAAACACTACGTCAATCACTTCATTCGTAAACAAAGTTCTTATCAAAGTCAATACATTTTGTGGCGTCGATAAGGTAAAGTTGTCGACCAGCTTCGAACAAAACACCGGAAAAATCACTATAATGCGATCGAACGCATGACGATCACAACGTAAATCAAATGCCCGGCTTACACAAATTAATTAAGATAGTCGTTTATGCGTGAAATTTAATAGGTAATTAACGTTTCTAAATGTTACCGTGTAATGTTGGCCGGGGTCCGTTAAGCCCCGTGCCGTCTATTACCTAACCAAACAATTGGTGGAGGCCGATAGCTGAGTTGCAAGCAAGCGAAAATTCCGCAAAGAACTTACGATTAGTGTTTGGGTTAAGTATCTTAAACTTGATTACCGTTATCTTCGCTTAAGTATTGTTTATGACTTTGGTGAAATTAATCGATGTTTGAAGACGTTTGTTATTTTAAGCGTCTGTTGTCGTTCATCGTGTTTACGGTAAAAGCTATAAGTATACAGTTAATTTCGTCTCGTTATACCATCATTAGTTTTGTGTCACACTGTACACGTGGTTGCAAACCTTCCTAACGAACGTGGGTAGGATATCTAACGGTTTAGGTTCTACGTCCTACGACGCTCTGGTATGTATTATGTTTTACTTCTACTACGTATTACAAAATCTTACTTTAGTTTTCACTCTGTTTTGTTTCCATCGGCCTCGCTAATTGTTCCCAAATACCTGAAAGGTGTATGTTAACTTAAGAGTTAAGTAGTAGACAAATTAGTAGTACCGGCTTCTGGGCCCCATCTGTGCTGTGCTTATTTTGCGGTACAAGTCTTGAGGATATAAGTTTGTTGTACTCTCCGTTTAAACAAAGCTTACTCAACACAGTATCCCGTGTACCTGCAACTTGTGTACCGATTTATGTACTCACTACTTAATTCTTAGTGTTCGCAACACTTGTGTCTAAGTGAAAATTATTTGTGTCACGTAGTAGTGTTGGTTTTATAGAGTTGTAGAGTGCTTACGTTTGTGAACAAGAGTGTGTATACTACCGTTTTAGTGTTAGTTACACTTTACTTTTGTTTTACATTTATTTTTAGGCGGTTTGTTGAGGTTATGGTGCTAATGTTTTTAGTCATTTTGTTTATTACAAAAACGAAGCTATGAATAAATGCATGTTAATTAAAGTGAATTACATTACTAAAACAAGCCTTGTTTTAAAAAGCCATTCCATCTGATAATGTCATAATAGAAAAATACATTTTCCCAGGTCATGTACAGCCATAATCGATACAAAGCATAGGCACTTGACAGCAAAATTTTCTTGGCACATTTTGCACCGTCTATAATTATGTGTAGTACAGAAAAAAATAACTCCGACTATCAATTAGCATACAAACACGAACACAAAGGCTGTATCTACCCAGCTGAAACATTAATCAATTGATAACAGGCGTACCGAACGAAATGTTACAAAAAATAAAATCAATAGTTTTGTATGTATTCGGTCACCCTTTATCATTGTAGTTTATCATGTCTGCGTGTTGTACTAGATAACGCTAGTACTTTATTAATAAGTGACCCGACCGACATAATTTCTAATAAGCTTAATTTATTTGTCAAACAGCTGCATCGAAAGGGTGAAGATTGGTATTCAATATTATTGATGATAAAGGTTGGTATTCAAAACACGCGATTGATCTCGAAGGGTAATTCTATTCATGATATTAGTTTGCCGGAATATTTGGTTTAAATTGAAAAGTGATGATGACCTTATCTAGCGAAGGGTTTCATGGAAATGTTGTTTTATTAGACTGCTGATTATTATCGACTGTCCATTTAATTTACCAAGGTTCTCTAATATCGTTTTCCATAAATAGTAATAATAGGTAAGCAAGTTTTTTCCTGTGGGCTCAATAACTTATTCCTAGAATTTAATGTACATTTTACCCCGAATTTTGTATCAACACGACTTCCTTTACTTACACATCTTTTTATGTAAAAAGGTAAACATTTTCAAGTTCCACGAAAAAGACAGCAAAAAAAAAGTTTTAATAGCCACCGTTAATGTAGGAACAAATTTAAATATACGTTTATTTGCCCTGTTTAGACGCGCATTGCTGACCTTAAAAGCTCGCTTGGAAATTTTGCCATTGTGGGGATTTTTAATGTATTTTTACTGACTGTATACTCACTAAAATTAAAATAAGGGAAACAAAAATATAAACTGTAAAACAGCCAAGTATTTTTTGCGTTTTTAGATCACATTTCATTAATCGGAATGCTCATTTTTAATCACAAACAAACAACGGATAACTCCATTAAAGGACGCCATTTATTCCAAACCCATATTTATATTAAAACACTGAAATAGTCATGAAAACTGTAACGGCCAATCGTAAAAACTATCGATAGAAATAACATATTGTCGGTAATCGACACCTGTGACAATTAATGGCGGGTTCAGTCTACACCACTTTCATTACTCGCCCAACACACTCGCCCGACATACTGGCCCGATATACTCGCCTGTATGAATTGGTATTCGTTTGTTTGTGCACATATTTAGTGATGGGGCGCCGGCCGCTTTATGGACTTGCGTTCTGTGCAATTTATTTTATTTGCACTGTGATAAGGGTAGTATTGTTTTTTGATTTTGTGCTTTGTTTATATTTATTTTAATGTTGTGGTTGTTTTAAAGAGTGAGTATGTTACTTGTTGGCAAGCGTGCTCCATCATCGTCCATAGTATCACTGTCCGTCAGGTGAAGGCGCAAACATATAAACATAAAAAAGCTGTGATGCATGTCGCAGACGCAGGCAGCCTTTCCATTAATTGAGATTAAACAGAACCTCAGTCTCATGAGACGGACTGGTCGAAATAACGAAAATCGTTAAAAACAAGATCCCATACCCATATAAGAATAAATTGAACAGTTTTTCAGAAGTCAAGACTAAACAATAAAACAGTTCCGATAACCTTCCTACATCGATTACATTTGATTAGCACCTTTACTACACTATTATCAGTAAGACAGGTACGATCTGGAGTCAACACGGGCCACAATCGATTAGACATCGAACAATTAGATCGCTAAGTTTAGTTCCCTAGCGGGCCGCAGTAACAATGTGAATCGTAATTGAAGATCGTGAGACGTGGAGTAGGACCATTTGCGTTCATTATAACCTAAAGAGATGCTCAAGCATTTTAGTGAAAACAGAGAAAATTTTAGTTTGAAAATGATACAAAGGGATATGGATGGTCAATGCAGTTAGTAGATATTATTTATTAACAGGTTGGCAAGAATCCGTTGAACTGTCGATAAAACATGGTACACACCATATCACTGTCAAATAAAAATCTCGTACAAAAATTCAAAGGCTCCATAAATAAATCATCGTACACCCCAAAAGTCTCGCAGGAGCCAGTTTTGTTGTCAATAAATCCATCCTCACTCACTCGTAACATACTCTAAAGTTAACAGATAAAAACTTAGTTTGTTCAGTCCCAACTCCGGGGTTCGATTACGTAAGACGCGCAAACTTCCTCTATTACCCCCTACTTAAGGGTACAAATTTAAGCGCCCCCTATTTAAACACTGTTGCCAAATACCTACGTGTGTAATTTACGCCAAGTGCGGTTTACAACCGACGAACATTTTGGGAGCCGGATTTGGACGAGAGAGAGTCGAATAAATCTCTGACGAGACGAACGATTTATAAGCAACCGGTGATTTGTAAGAAACCTACAGGGAATCGAATTTGATTATACGGGAAAACAGGCTTGAAATTTTTCGATTCTAGTCTACAGTAATGACATACGCGTTCGTCTGTATTTATGTCTCGTAGCTTGATGTCTAAGTAATTTTAAAAAGAAACCGTATTTCAAGAAATGGTATCATAATTATTTTGAAGTAAGTCAAACTTCTCAAATAAATAGCAAAATATTTTTTACAAAAATAATCCTAAAATGTAGCCAACCCAACGTCAAGTTTTAACAAATTCGTGCGACAACAGGTAACAACCCATTACTCTCGCACCAGGCTTTCATAAATAATCAGGAGTCCCATTTTTCAGTACCAAAAAGTGCGGTCCCCTCACAGGTGGGCTAAGTCCCGCAACACTGTCATCATTTAAGCCGCACATTAGTGAAACTTGCGTCGTTTGAACCAACACCTGGGCCCCGCGACACACTACTCGATATTTTACTACCGGAATAAACTGCCCGGCAAAATGTAAATTTCGAGTTTGGGTTGCGTCGGCAATATTTCAATTTGGAATTCGGTGCGCTGTTTTGCATGTTCTGTGTAAGACTGTGATGTGGGGATTGAGTGCTTTTAATTTGCTGTAAGTTCTGTTTTTTTCGAATCTTTTTAGGATTCCGTACCCAAAGGGTAAAAACGGGACCCTATTACTAAGACTCCGCTGTCTGTCACCAGGCTGTATCTCATGAACCGTGGTGGCACAGAAATACATCATCTGTGAAAATTTCAACTGTCTAAGTTGAAATTTTCACAGATGATGTATTTCTGTTGCCGCTATAAGAACAAGTACTAAAAACCGAATAAAATAAATATTTAAGTGGGGCTCCCATTCAACAAACGTGATTTTTCTGCTGTTTTTTTATATAGACAATGGTACGGAACCCGTCGTGCTCGAGTCTGACTCGCACTGGGCCGTTTGTTTTTCGATTTTAATTAATAAGTATATTATTTTAATTCTAAATTTATTATCGTTTAAATTGTATTGCTCCAGTTATTTCCAATATTACCTATGTTATTCACATTGTGTGTCTAATTCTTATCATAACTTCAGCAAAGCAAGACGAAACATTTTTCCATAGTTTCTAATTATTTTCTAAAGAATTAAGTTACATTATAGATAGGTACTTATTGATTTTATTTTTTCTTAGCATTTGTTACAGTACGATTAATGGCGCCATCTTATAATGACGCAAACACGAGCAGCTGAAATGTCACACTGTGAATCTATAAAATCTCTACCATTCAAAGTGCAAGAAATCGTGCATAGACGCGTAAATATCAACCAGTCCAAGTGACACACCATCGCACGTGCGTTTCGAACAAACGCGCGTTGCTACGGCAACCCTGACATTCCGATAGCATCGAGGTGTAACAAACGCGCGGCAAAACCTTTTAAGTCCAACTTAGCCTAAGGCGTAACATAGTGACTCGCATTATCCGCTATCGACCCGCTCTACCTCTACTCCAACACCTAAAGAACTCCTTAAAAGCCTTTCTGTTTGCACAAGACAGTTCGCAGTCCGTATAATCACAACCACTCGAGATACTCCCATTCAAATGCAATGACACTAAGTCTTGATGTTAAACTACAATATTAATGAACTACTTTACTCCGACTACGATACTGTTATTTCAAAGACATTGAAAAATAGCTGTTTAAGTTTTTTGACGTCTCTCCAAAGTTAGAGCACTTATCTACTGAGGTGTGGTGCCCTAGTCATTAAGGTGTTCAACTTAGACCAGTCTATTTATCAGACATTGGGAATTGTTAAACTTCAGAGAAAACTACATCTACTGAAAGGAGCCGTTACGTCATTAGTATCATTACACGAAAACAAAGACACAATAAGCGAAATAAAACAAATCTGCTACTTACGCAGTTGAAAATGAATGAAATCTACGTGAACTTTCTCTAGCAACACCCACGTACCTGGAAAGAAAATATATTTGTTTATCAATACTGATGAACAAACTGTAACTTTCGCAAAATGCAGTCTTTGAAAATGATTGGCGCAGACCACTTTGCAATTTCAATGTTAAAAGTTCAGAAAAGCGAATTTAATTAAAGTTATTCCAAAACCGAAACAACATTCCAAATTCAAACGTTAGCTACGTTCGGAAACAAACCAATAGCGGGGTGCTGGCGAACCACGAGCGCGCCAGTTAATCGCCGCCAACTAGTGGGTAATCCTTTCGAGTGGTGTGCATATAACGAGTGCATTCCAACCCGTGCCGCGTTCCGAACGCACGGCATACAGTGAAATTGCGGCACTCGCCGACTCAAAGCGATGACGGGGCCGTATCATTGCATGATGTGCATCAGTAGGCAGTGTGTGCGTGCCACTGACTTACACTGATCCGTCTGTTTGCAAACACTAGCTTCTTTCTACAACATTTTGCAATGACACTGATAAATGATAACGTAGCCTCCAACATAAAAATTGGCTCTACCATTAACTCTTACGACCTCTTACGACCTATTTACAGACTATCGATAATCCGCCACAAATTTCAACCAAGTTTTATAGCCAATGTTAACTATGCAACCGAGTCTCAAATTCACGCGAGCTCCTTGATCGAAATGGCGGGTGCAATTCACAACTTTCACCAACTACAGCGGCGCTTTAAAGTGAGCCGCTTTGTTAGCTGGTGCCCTTTTCTTGGGTTCGCGACTAACTTCGCGCTTGAAAAAGCTGGACGTTAAGAATAGTAAATAAATGCAGCATCAGAGAGATGTACTGAATGGGAGGCAGCGAGGTGCGCCGGCGCCGCGTGCATTGCCCTCGCGCCCCCCGCACCCCTGCGCGCGGTGCTACAAACGCGACTGACTGCATTCCGCCGCGCTTCCTGACCAGGGCAAGTGCAGCGGCATTACGCTGCAAGTACATACCGCGCCCCTCGCGCGCCTCACAACCTCACCCCCGCACACACCCGCCTAGCTAACCAACAAGAAACGAACACAAAGGAACTCCAAAGCACCCGACGTTTTGTATACGCAATCACGTAATTCAATAAAGATGTCTGATCAATGGCATCGTCTTTTGATGTATAGTAGCAAAGAGCCTTTGCCCCTTTTAAAATAATCATAAAATCTAATATTATGAAGAAAAATAAAAGGACTCTTCCCCGCCCGTTACTCGCCTTCTCCGAGTAAGCCCTTTGTAATCTAATGCATTAAGATTATTAGGTTGTTCTGACATCATCTTATTTCTTTAAAATTTACCGGTCTTTTATACACAGCGACTTTCTTGAGCCAACATTTACTTTATGTTCGGTTCACGTTATATCGTTGTTGAAGAAATTCTATTTTGTTTTGAAAATTTGTCACATTTTATGAAAGCATCACGATACAATATGCGAGTTTTAAGTTAGAGTGGACTTCAAAGCGAACCAGGAGCTAACAAACGTAGATTTGCATCGTGCACTCAAAACGGTCATACGTAGCGTTCGATATAAGATACTCCGGCCAGTTGGAGGCAAAGCAAAAAGTATGGAAACACCCGGTAATAGTCCGCCTGCTGAAAGCGTTTTCCATGAGGCTTTTAAGCGCTTATCTTGGGAATGATAGCCGCGGCCGGACGCTGAAAGGCTGTGACGGCAATTTGCTTACATTAGGACATGCCCCGTTTCACCATTGGGCTACGATGAAAGCCAAGAATTTTACGCTGCAATTCGTATTTCGCATTTTTTTATTAATAAGTACACCTTTCATGCATTTACAGTGTAGACTATTGATTCGAAGCTCAGTCAGCTATGAAGTCGAAACTGATTCAGTTACAGTTCGGAATGTGCCAGTATTGTAGCAGTTTGTGCAGCTCAACCGGGTATTAAATTGTTTTTAGAAACAATGGACGAACATAGTTCCGACTCTTTTCGTAACTATGTGTGAATTTTATTTTTAACGTAACTGAAGCGGAACCCGGCAGTAAATTAGAGCTAGTGAAATAAAAAGAAAATGTGAGTATAGTAACGTCCTATTTCTTAACAAGCGGTTTTATTAGCGTTTGTTAATGGCCTCGTTAATTTGTACAGAGTGTGTAATTATCGGTTTCAATACAATGTCACGTGACGATTTATTTTGTTGAACACAGATTCGCTCGTTCTCGGAGGAACGGATGATTCACAGCTACAGATTGCATCAAGCTTAATCTTTCGTCTATGGATGTAGTAAAGATTATAATGTAATATAGTTAGTGTAGGCAGGAGTGCGGTGTCCGCAAGGCGTGTTTGTTTTCCGCGGCTATTTCTGGACCGCCGCCATTGTTCCAAGAGTTATGGCCGCTCACGAGAAGGTTAAACAACAAAACTATCGCTTCACACGAGAAAATGAAAGTAAAAATATTGTACAAAACCAATATTTTATGTTTTGGACGATTTATATAAAATTGTTGGGGAAATTTTCAAAGTATTTCGCGCCATGCCTTCTCCGCTACGGCGGTAGTATTCACTGCACGTAAATGTTACGAATAAGTGTTTGACCGCAATTTCGTGAAATGTTTACATTTAAAATTACATTTAGATGTGATACTGAACGGAAAATAAGCGGTGAGGCAGCTTTTAAACAGTTTATACATCCACTGACACACTGAACTCCAATTTTTCAGCTTTTCATGAGTCGAATTTGAGAACGTTACGTTACGTTTGTTATTTCCACGTTGTTTGGATATAAGTATACCATGCCTACGTGGCATAAGAAAACACAGGCCTATGCTTAGCTGTAGGTATCTAGCATGTAGGTACCTGCTAAAAACTTAAATAACAAATGTTATTAATTTTGCAAAAAGTAAATCTAGGTACAAATAAAATAAAATGGGAAGAAACACCTAAAGAAACGCAGAAGTCAAAATTTATTTTCATCTGCCTAGCCTTTTCCCAACCAAATTGGGATCGGCTCCCAGTCAAACCGGATTCAGCTGAATACCAGTATTTTACGTAGAGCGGTTGCCCACCAGACCTCCACAACCTTCTTGGCAAGACTGGTGTCAGATTTTCAGGCTTCTGACAATACGTAACGACTGCCAAAGATCTACAAATGGTAGCCGGGACCAACGGCTTAGCGTGCTTTCCAAGGCACGGAGGAGTCTCGGTATGTCAAAATTTATTTTAAAGCTCATATAATTAATGTAATGGTCGAACATAAATATGAGAACCATGTAGGTAGGTTAATGCCTAAGATGGTCTTTTGAAGAAAGCACAAAAAATATTCGAGTGGACATGACCACTTGTCATAATTATCTTCAGCTATTGGTACTACACCTATATCATCTGCCTAGCCTTTTCCCAACTATATTTAAGTCGGCTCCCAATCAAACCGGTTTCAGCTGAATACCAGTATTTTACGTGGAGCGGCTGCCTATCAGACCTCCACAACCCATTAATTGGGTAACACGGTACTTCTTGGCAAGACTGGTGTCAGATTTTCTGGCTTCTGACAATCCGTAACGACTGCCAAAGATCTCCAAATGACCGCCGGGACCAACTGCTTATACGTGATTTCTGAGGCACGGAGTTGTTATAATTTTGCCACGAGCTCCTCCGTACTACACCTATCTACCAACTAAAATAGCTGATAGCTGTTATTTACTAACGTTTATAAGAGAACAAAAATACGAATTTAATTCTCAGTTCTCTTTGAACAGACTGTACTATTTGAACACACATTTCACCTTTTATCGTGCGGATTATGAACATTTTTGTCAACAGAACAAACTTTGTCTCAAATGAAAATATTTTAATAAAGTCGTCGTAAATGTTTTAGCTATATTTTTTTCAACATTCAGCAAACAGTGTTCGTGTGCTTAGTTTTATTTAAAAAAACCCTGTGATGTACATGACCCCGAGACTTTTTCTCTACAGTTATTATTTCGTTATTTGATTTCTAACAAGATATCCTCATAACATAACTCATCAGTCTTTGAGTAAGTAGGTATACCTAAAATCAAACCCGCATTTCTCATTTGCAGAAAAATCTCAATCGAACACACGAATGAATAATAATTACACTCGCCGCAAAATAAAACGGCACAGCCCAAATAACCGAAATATTGCCATTGCATCCAAACGCAAATTTGACCCGCAACCCGCAACGCTCCTTGCGATTCAATAGCGCCCGATATCCATATCTACATCGTTATTGCTCCACCGTAAACCAATATTGTCGTTAATGGTCGAACATTTGAATGTTTACACAGGTTTTTCCTTGATATTTTACAAGGGATTTTTTGGATTTTGATTTGAGATTTTTGCTCTTGGTTAGCTAAGTTTAACTTTCTATTGTTTCACAAGACAGTCTTACAAACGCTAGAATTTTAATTTTAAAAGCTACAGAACTTGTCTTCGCAAATATTCAGGCACTTTATTTTTTATGTACGTTAATTTTACCCAACACAGTCTTGAAAAAGCTAATTATCAGCAAAATTATTTTTAAAAACCCCCTTTACGCACGTTTAGCTGTATGCAGTATCATACAATTAAATTAAATAACCTGATGCTTTTAGATCTATAAAAAGCTTCAAAACCATACTAACTATACATAAACCGATCCTAATTCATAAATGCGAAAAAACTCTAAAACTATTGTTTTAGCAGAAACGAGTGTTAAAAAACTTAGTTTTCCCCACGGAGCGAAACTTTCAATCCGTTATTATATGTTTAAGAAATACAGCTCATAGTGTTTTGCCCTCAGGAATTCTGCTCCATCGTAGTCTAATGGAGAAGTCATAGTTGTTCCAATGGGCGAACGAAATACTGAAAACGAAATATGAAGTTTTAGAACTAAGAGAATAGTTTTCAGTTGGAGACAATTTTCAACAATAAATAGAAAGTAAAAGTAAATTTTGCCATTGCTCAAGCATTAAAGCGGGAACTTGCTAAAGAAGACACATTTGAGTTTGTTAAAAAGCTTTGCAAGACATGCAAGTATATCGCAGAAGTTAGCAAGATTTCTGGATAAAAGTGAAAAAAATGGCTTCTACTGCGCGTCGTTTCAAAATTTAAGTGTCAAATTATAAGCGTATTACAAAAGAATTCGTCTGTTTGGCACAATCCACTCGCAAGGTTTTTGACTTATACTCCGCTTTGATCAGAACTTCACCTCTTTTGACTTACAATTTTTATTTTGGCTCATTATTTTTTAATCACTGTAACAATTTGCAGGGGTCTTAAAAATTTTCAAGTGATTCCTTCTCCATTCTTTTAAAAATTCTAGAGCATTACGCAATGGCCCATTTTTTATTATTTAACAAGAAGTATAATGATGGCATCGGAAATTTTCAGGTAGTAAACAAAAGGAAGAGTTAATAAGCTTACGTACAGGCTTTCATTATGTTGGCCTCCCATTTCTTTTCATTACCTGCATCATAAAGAGGATTTTATTTCAGTTCCTCTTTTCTGGTGTAGTGACGGTCTTTTTTTTAAAGAACATCATAATGGTTCTTGCTTCTACCTTTTGTTATAGTATCAGGTACAATTATTGAACGAAAAGTGCTGTTGTCTTTGAAAAGTAAGATTTTCTTGTCGTCTGAGTTGGGATTATTTTTAAATTTTAATCTGTTTAATTGTTGTCAGTTGCGTAAGAGGTGCGGTAGTGTCTCTTAGCATTGCCCTTTCTGAAAACAGGGAGGCACTACGGGAAAATTCGACAAGAAGAAAATTACTTTTGAAGTTGTTTCATACTATATATTTTATAAATAAATAAATAAATACACGCCTAATTATGTGTACATCATCCTTCAATATCTTACGATTAACTAATTTAAAACTCGTTCAGTATTCAAACTCCCCGGTATTTCAAGAGCTACGTTACATTTTGTCACAACGTATGTTCTATGTCTGCTACTTGTAAGATTTCCAGTTCGACAGCTTCAGTTCAGTCCCCGAAGACATTATATACAAATCCGGGAGACGTGGCAACGAAACTAAAAGAATTCCTTCTCAGCATGGTGCCGCCAACTTTACTGTAGGTATTTTCGTAACGACGGCGACGGTATGTAATGCCGCGTACGATTTTGACATATTGCTTTGCAAACAACGTAAGCTTCAAAGCTTTGTTGCCGACTGTATTTACGCCATCTTAGATCTTAGAGAGCGCAATAAAACACGAGCGCGATTGTATCAGCATCAGTTCTCACGGCAAAAACAAACAAATTATAACTATTAACGGCGCGGGTTGAATATTGCCCGATATTAATATTTCCAGCGGGGACGAGGGTTTTATTCAGCGAAATTGCAGTTAGAAAGATCCTATTAATGAACGTCCCGGGCTCCTTTATCCGGCGCCGGGGCATTTCCTGCACAATCGCCCTGACACCAAGTAATTAGGGAGAAAAATTCGTTACTCTGACGTCTAGTACAGTGTTTCAGTTTTGTGGTGAAATATATTTTTAAAAATTCGTCGCGGGATTCGTGTCGTACATTTAATTTGGTATGATGCACTTTTTAATACAGCTATTAGGAGATGTTTTTGTTTTAGCATCAACGTTAACTTTGTGGTTTTGGGTCTGAATGAGACGTATTTTCGAGAGTCTTAAACACTTTAAAATGCGGATAGTTTTAACTTAGTAAGTCTGTGAATTCAGAATCTCTATATTCTCCAAACGCGTTATTAAGAGAACACTAAGCTGTGGAAACAACTATGAAATTGCAAATCAACAGCTTTTTAACTAGGTAAATTGAACAACAGTTCTAAAGGTAAAATTATAGGGTACCTACTGAAAATCGAACGATTTCGATGAATATCATAACAATTAGCATTCTATGCGAAATCGTATTAATAACTCATAATTTAATGTTTAATTGGCTTTATCCACGCTACTAACATGTTTACAGATAATTGTATCGACAATTAACTGCACAGGTTTTACTATACATTTTTTATAGTTTGAGATAGGCTCGGATCGGTGGAATCATTTTCGTAATCGGGTAAGCTAAAATGCCTCATACAAATATACAGAGAATAGGGTAGAAAAAATACTATTCTATTCAGTTGGACCGTTAAATTTTCAAAAAAAGAAATTGCCATTTCAAATCGCTAAAATAATGATAAAGATAAAGCGCATCAAAGCTCGAGACAGGGGGCTGGTGACGTCATGTCGCTAGTTAAAAATTGTACTATCGTAGTGAAGTCACGCGCGTTTTCAACGCATTGTGGCTTCGTTATTATGTACTAGCTTCTACCAGCGGCTTCGCCCGCGTGAAAATCGGAAATAGGGAGCTTTCTTGATTTGTATTGTAACTACACCTACTCTACACCTACCTACACTTACCTACACCTACCCTACACCTACCCTACACCTACCCTACACCTACCCTACACCTACTCTACACCTACCCTACACCTACCCTACACCAACCTTACACCTACGCTACACCTACACTACACCTACCCTACACCTACCCTGCAACTACCCTACACCTACCCTACACCTATCCTAACCAGCCCAAAAAATACTATGACATGTTTCTCGTTTCCTGGTACTTGATGTTTCTGGTCTCCTGGTACTTGTAAATCTGTAGTACTAAGGCAGCAGCGACTCTGAATTTCCACTTCCTCCTCAGTCTTCATTGATCCATGCCACTTATCGGGATAAAAAGTAGCATATGTCTCATTCCAGGATATGAACTACATGTGTGCCAAATTTCATCCAAATCCCTTCAGCCGCTTTTGCCTGATTGAAACACAAACATACAAATATACAAACACACATTCACATTTATAATATTAGTAGGATTTACGTGAAAAAAGAAAAAATACGTGTCCATTATTATTTTTTGGAAATCTATCAGACGGACTACTTATTTTTTTTTAAAGTAGAATATCCTATTATGCCTCTTCATATTAAGTTTAGATGGAATATAAAAAGTGCATGGTATTTGGAGTACCTAGAGGAAATTCTGTTTTGACAAAAAAAAAAGTGATGTATGATGTTAATAAAAAGATCTAGCTAGATGTATCTAAGCTACCTAACTTAAATGATTACGTGATTAACGCAACGTGCTTGATGATGATGACTAAATTAAACATGTAGGAAAAACACGATAATCTACAGCATAGTCTGCTTGTGAAAACATAGGCGGTACAAACGTATGGTTAATAATGACAAAAGACTGAGTACAAACAGTTCGGGAGACTAGTTTTTTAGCGTAGACACTTGAATATACGGCCGTTCCGGTTTGTAAGTCGGCACGATGACCTTATATTATTTATGGATTGGTACAAAACGTGGGCGGCAGCGATAATGTACTCGTAATAATAGAAAAAAAACATACCTAACTAATTACGACGATTTAGACTCGTGCCTTATGGATTGGCTGGAGATGGCAAAACGCAAACACCGTTGGATAGCTATGGGGGAGACCTTTTACCAAAAGTGGGTAAAATTAAATTAAAAAAAATAAACACAAAAATTATGATATTTTTTCAACCACACAGTAAAATATTGTATTGTCACACCTGAACACGCATTTCAAAGAACCACTTATTCAAACACACATGCACAAACTATTTCGAAAACAAATGTTTAAGGCGAGCCTGACTTGAGCGCGTAGGTATCTAACGCTTACCTCAGGCCCCGCAAGGAGTAGCAATACGTAATAAGTTACGATGCGCGGGAGACGCGCGCACCAAGCGCACCGCTCGCTCATGAGTTCATAGACTCGGGTAGGTACTAAGTTCCGTCACAGGATAAAGTAATGCAGTAGATCAACTTGAATTGATTAGTATAAGTTTATTTTGTTTTATTTTTCTATTAAGTATTTTTTAAGTTTATAGATGGATTAAGTACGTATTGTACAAACTTGAATCCAATTACTAATCATTAAAAATCAGTAAGAATACTTATTGATTTTAGAGTATATGGTGGATTTAAAATTGACTGACACGAAAATTATGAATACGAGTACGATACAAAACTACGCGTCGCGCACTATTTGGCTTTGGTGCGATACCTTCGTAAAAATCAAGTAGTAGGTAGGCACACTTACTTTAGGAAAATTATGTTACAATTCTTGAATATTATAATTCAAGAAAGCTTAAAAGTATAAATGGTTTGGAATTTGCCTAGATGCTATTAAAAAAAAACAAAAACGTTTTTATATTTTTTAATCAAATAGTTAACATAATAAAAGTTACCAATGCAACTGGCTAAAATTCGTTGAACTGTAGCTGTCTCGGTTTGCATGGACCTAGCTGCACAGGCTTATCATTAACATTTTCTTTGTTTTCTTTCAATATTATGTCTCGTATTGGCATACCGCGATTTTGGCGCGGATCCAAAATCTCTGGTAATATACATTTCAAATAAAAATCTATAACTTTTTTCTCCATGTGCACCCGCCAAAATTCGTCATCTCTTGAAATATTTTCTACTACTAGTTTTCACCGGACCATATTCCAAAAATGCATTGGTTCCTTTCTGTTACGTGAAGTTGACCCTGCACTTGGTAATACCAATTACTTTTTTTGTTTATAACTCTGGTATGTTTTATTCTATCGAATTTAAATATATGTATTTTATTTTCTTCAATAGCAGCATTTCCCTTTTCTAAATGCCGTTATTGGACATTTAATTTCAACAATGGTGTCGTTCCCAACTATACCGTTTGGGGTAACCCCAATAAATGAGTATTATTTTGGAGACAAGTCACGCCCTTCCGCATGCTCTATTGACCTGTAACGCAAATTTTGATTTTGATTTGTTGGTAATTAACAATTAAAATTTTAAAAATTTACAAAATATCCCTGTTCAATAAAGATAAGGGAGCTACAGTGCCAAAGACAGATACACAGGCACACAGACGCACATACACAGAAACATAGATAGCAAACCGTTTTAAATAAATAGGATAGAATTGTAATAATTACGTAGGTATGTACTTATGTGGGGGTGTGTGTTTAATTTCTTTATGTATTTTTATAGTGTTATAATAATGATAATGAGATACTTACTATTTTATTCAAATCTTTACTAAATAATATTATAAAGTGGAAGTGCGCTAAGTGCGCTGTGGTAATAGCTAATTATACGTAAGTACCATGTACTACAAAGATATTGTTTTTCATTCGATCTAAAAAAAAGTCCGACGTTACACCTATATCTATCTCTTATAAATAAGCCACACTAAGGCATTTTATGTCAAATAATTAATTTAAAAATTAAAGGTGGTTTTTCAGCATTAATATTAGGCAGGCATATTAATCCTTACTAGCGAAAGTTACTTCATCATCAAGATAATTTTATGAAGATAAACTTTGTCTTTTACAGCATGTTATTTGAACTCACCGTTTAGGAGATAATGTAAAATTAAAATAATTCAACAATGTTATTAAATCGAACGGGCGGTGCACGAGACGCGGCCACCAAACGAGAACGCGTCGAGCGTGCGTGACTGCGTGCGACGCGGTGTGAGAAATTCTTTTTTGTATTATGATTATGAATTTATGATAGTTACATTCATGGGGAAGGCTGTACGGCTATACGGGAACGGGAATTCCTACGGGAATGAAGAGTTCCGTTACCTATCTCCGAAGTTCTTCATCAGATCTTCACCAAATTGAAATGGGATCAGTCCGGGAAGATACAGTTCCAAAAAAAATAGAATCATCAAAATCGGTTGACAATTGGCGAAAATATCGCTGAGCAAACATACAACAACAAAAAAACAGTCGAATCGAGAACCTCTTCTTTTTTGGAAGTCAGAACAGTTTAGTGTATGTAATTTATAATTTCTATGCATTTTTCCTCTTGCCAATAAACACCGATAAAGTTACGCATTGGATTAAAAACTATCCAAACTGACCACATAGTTTTTTGTATGTCTTGTCATAACTTGATACATTGTTAGTAATTAGTAAGAGGATGGACTCTAGTGTACAGCGCATAAATGAGCTGGTCCGGTAGCCTAAACATTACCAAAAGTATGTTATTATAATATTTTCATAGGAAATGGTCATACTGTAACACTTTTACACTATGGCACGCGACTCACGAGTGCGCTGCGCGTATTGTTTGGCATAGACGAGACCTACACAAACGTTGCGGACACCATAAATGTTATTATTTGTTGTGTTGTAGTGGCTGTGAGTAGGTACCCACCTAGCGTATAACTACACTTATATTTCTTCTCTACATGAACACCAAAACATTATTGCACCGATATTCAACTCTCATGTAGGAAATACGAGCTATTATTTTGGCATTTGTTTAGGAGTAAGATAAGTGAAAACGGACATTTCTAATAAATAACAAATATTATAAGACTTGTACAAACTCTCCGAAACCATCAAGACTAACGTAGCGGGGTGAACTACCTATTTGATATTTGAAAACAGTAAATCATTGTATCATGTGCGCGCGAGGTGGCTTTATGCACTCTGAAATAGGGTTCAAATTCAATTGTTTTACATACTTGATGCGGTTGGTAAATCTATTTCGCGCGAAAACTAAACCACTAAAGCGCACGTCTTTATGCGTATTGAAATAAGGTTTAAATTAAACTGTTTACATGTTCGCGGTGTGTAAATTTATCTGTTCCGTGTTGGTACTTACCTAGTTAGTAAAGTAAATTATGTATAATATACCTATATACCTTTTTGTTTATTCAGCCAAAGTTTATAAAAAAAAAGTAGTCACCGCTGCAACGAAGAGCCGTTGATGACAACTTTTATTCCCCCATTTTTTTTTACAAAGTTATAGCTACATCAAATAAAAACTAACTATATTACAACTGTTTGAACACTAAATTGTATACAAGTATTATTATTTAACCACTCAACACGTGAAAATTCCAAAATAAAAAATAAATCTTACGTAAATAAACATAAACATTAAATTCGCGGCACACTGGTGTGCCGGCAGTGCTCGAGCGGTAATCAATTTAAGCTTAGCCAGTAACAGAACTTAGCGGGGGTGGCGGCATCGCAAAAATTGGCACACGTCCGACCTCCAACACGTTCCGCTCGGGACTAAATGACACGGGGCGCGCGCATGAAAAGACAAAATCACTTGATTTTGGAATTAGTGGGATACGTATTTTCATATTTCACATTATGACGGCCGATTTTTATCACATTTTTTACGACCTTTATTGTGGTATAAGTTTTATTACTCAAAACCTTATATAACTCAAATGAAATGATAATTACATCTTGATTTTGACTTGTCTTTGCGATTTAATTGGATGCAGTAAAGTGCAAGTAATCGTGTATCGCACGGCCGAAATAGCTAGATCGAAGTGTGAAATATTTAATATATTTTTTTCAAAATTTAAATCCGTGTTCTTTACGAATAAAACACAATTTTACACAATGCAAAACAACGTTTTTCCGGATAACCTAGCCTTAAACATATTTAGAATCATTAACCAATTAGTAGTTGAGTCGTATTTAATGACCAAACTAAATTGTAGCACAATATAATGTTCTTAGTACAGGAAGGACATTATAAAAAAACGTGTTTTTATAACGACAATAAATATAAGCTGGAAGATGGATATACTTGCTAGATAAATGTAGTATGTTCTCAGCTTGGAAATTGATCCTAAATGGGGTATGAAGACGGGTATTAAGTTATGATTAGTTGTATTAGGATGTAGATAATTGGAGACAACTTGTCACATAATTATGTAGCTAAAATTCTTTTCTATCCGGCTGTCGCTGATACTTTTACTGCATTTAAAAGTTACAGTATAGTAAGTATTCAGCTGAATCCGGTTTGACTGGGATTCGATACCAATATAGTAAGACTAGGCAGAATGTCTAAAAGCTTCTTACTTTCACCAGGGTGATATCTTAGTCTACCTGAAACATTCAGTAGGATCTCCATTTTTGGGAGTGGTCTGTTACCAAGTCGACTGTGATAGGCTGATTCCGAAAAATTTTGGAGTTGTGCCAGCCCGTACAAATTAACCAGATACGGACGATTCAACATTAGTATCGTGGGACCTTTACCTACTAGAATTTCAAGTTTTTAATCGTTTAACGGTTTTTGTCCAATGATTTTTAAATTGGACACCTTTGATTAATTTAGAGAGGAAGTGAATCATAATCGCTGTCCGCTTTTGATCTACGCTTCGTGTAATTATTATATACAAATTTTCTCGACTCTCATGGTGACGCAACGGGGCCCCTCGTGTACGGGCGTTTTTTTTATGTGAGCCCATAAAATGACCAGTCGGGCCCCAAGGAAAGATTTTATTAACTGTTCAAGATATGCCTCGTTCACTCTGATTAAAAAAAAATATAATTGAAACTCTTCCTACTTTGAGTAGTGTTGAAAAAATTATTTTGTGCAGTTCCTGGTACCTATCTGAAAAGAGAGATTTATGATAGTCAATGAAGCACACATTATTAAAAATCGTACAACTAAATTGCGCTCATAAACAGTTCTACAGTTAAAATACTCCTTTACAGCAACATCTATCATATCCATATCTTTAGAACACATAAATCCAGACATTTTAATTACAACAACAAAATATATTTATTAGCGTAAAAATCCGAAATCTTTCGGCAACCTGAGTTAATTTGACTAATTGGACTGTGTAAAATATTGCAAGTGACCAAAGTAATTTCCTCGTAGGTTTAATTGGTACCGTGGGGCGTGGAAAATTCACTGTGCACACAAAAGTGGCTTGAAAGTGTAAAACTAGTTTCATCGTTTTTAAAAACTGTTTATGAGGAGGCTTAACGAACGCGGCGGCACGCACGGCGCACGACGAAGAATAACAAATGGGCGTATTTGTTATTCTTCGTCGTACCGCTGCCCTGGCTGGAAATACTCCTGGCCTATTGTCTGATGCGTCTGGCTTACTTCATACTCATTTGATTCGAAGAAATAAATACGCTGAGACTTGAGAGCATCAAGATTTTTTGAAAAACTGCAGTATTTTTCATCTAGTTTAGGAAACCTAAAATAAGATTTTCCAGCCCCACAAAGGAAGCTCTTGTTATCAGGAAAAAATCTCAACAGTAAACCACGTTTCCGTTGTATCAGACTTTTCCTTTCCTACTTTGAGATATCTACCTCATTATCGTGAAAAATATTCGTAACATTGTAAAATCTGCCATGAAAAACCGACATTACCAAAACAAATATTTTTATTATTATTTTATTTTTACGCAAAAGCTGTGTTTTTATCATTACAAGGCTGCCATAGTCTGTATTATTACGCCTATTTCAACTTTATGCATGACATAAACACGCCAAATGTGGAAATTTCATTATGACCATGATAATTCCGTCGGCGACCCTGCACGAAGGTTTTAATAGCTTTAGAAAAGCACGTCGGATCGCAGAAGATATTCCGCTACACGACATTATTGCATTTTTGCTCACGAAACACCTGAAAATCATTAATTAATTTTAAAGGCATTACGGCTGCTTCCTCGCAGCGTCGTCGGAACATGCGAACTTCTAATTTGTTATTGTAAAGTCAGGAGAAAATCGTACGGTAACTATTTGCTACCGTACGATTTTCTCTTGATTTTGTGCGGGAGAAACTCAGATTACAGTCGGTCACACAACGTTAAATCAGAGCGCATCACGTGACAGAATCCGTTCTTTGCATCACTAATTGATTGTTGAATTGGAATTAATACACTCATTAGATGTATGAATGCAATTAGGTGCATAGTTGTGTAGCGAATACCGTTTCGCGCGGTCGCACCGAGCGACTTTCGAACGAAATTACGGAGAAACTGATATAATGGTGCTTGTACCACGCGATGTGGCGCGCGTACTTTTAGCATGATTTATTATTTATTGCAATATCCTGGTAATTGATTACAAGTATTTATCATCTGTGATCACCCATCTGTCCGCTGTGCGTGGTTATGGCAATATGCTCTCGGAGCGTTTATCATTGGCCTGGGCAACCCATCTTTGACTGTGGCCGTATTTTTTGCTGTTCAACGGCTTTTATGCATTAAGATTTTCGAGTCTCAACAATATTGTAAAACCCTCTCAAGTACAGCTTCTAGATTCTCAATTAAATCTCTGGCAAGCTACATTCCATTATAAGTAGGTATAACAGAGGATAATTTACCATCGGAGCTTAAATATGTGTATTAAAGTCAGTTTTCTTTGCTTTCTCCGACATTACGTTGGTTTCTATTTAAAGATAACGACCTCATAAACACAATCATGGAACGTTAACATGGAAACAAGAAGTTTGTTCGAATGTTTGGAATATAGGCGATTATTATGAATGGGTATTTTATACTGGCGAAGCTGAATGATCAGTTTCTAGTCGATTGTCAAGTGTAAACTACACTTTATGTAGTATCTTCCCACACGAGTTGGGAGAGTAATTTGAGCTGCGCTTAGAAATACAGGTTCTGGGAATTTAACTGCTCCGGTGAAGTCATTTTGAAAGTCTGTCTAAACTTATAGGATACATTGAATATACTCGTAAAACGTATTTTAGATGTTCAAAGCGTGTTGATGGCTGAATTAATGAACTAAGTTAAACAATTTTTCAGTAGAATTTCAGATTAAATTTTCAATTTCAATATTTTCAGCAGAATAGCTTATTCTGCTGAAAAAATAGAAGTCAAATAAATACCTACTCTGGAAACTACACGTAGAACTGCATCTATGTAGTTTCTAGAGTAGGTATTTTTTTTTACAAAATAACGGAACTTTTGAAAAATTTAAACACTGTCACATCATACAGTTTAATTCCAACAGAAATTCAGTCGTGTTGACTTAGGCATTCGTGTATGACATATTCCGTTATCTAGACCAGACTTCCTTGAAGAAATTTAGCATGGTAATGGTTCCCAATTCTTTGGAAAGCTTCGCGGGCCGTTACTTATATGGTCGCGACTCTGAATATTATGAGACGTGACAGAAATACAAACGATTTCATTCAAGTGAATATTAGTATCGATTTGACGACCCATATCCCGTGATTCTAATATGACTGCATTAAGCTCCAATTTCAAAATGGCGTTGCGCTAAAGATCGTTTTAATTAAAACTGTCACTTTGGCGAACTTGCAATTTATTTAAACTTGATTAGTGAGCAATTTAAAAGTGCTGTTAAATTGTTTGAGGGGTTGACAACGAAAATTCAAGAGCTATTCGTCTATAGAGAGAGCGAATCAGATTTGCGCACAAGTATTAAAATAACATAAACACACCTTTGACGGGTGGTCTTAATGAGAAAAGTTTGATACGACTTCCATTTAAGTCAAAGTTCTGTCATCAGCGTTTACTTTCCTAGGCAGGGCGCGGCAGCTCCTCGGAAGCGAGATAAGAAATCTCAATCGAAACGTAAACAAAACTTGATTTTGTTATTGACTGCAGACGACCGCTCTGTTCGATTTCCGCCTCTCCTAACTTCTGTTGGGATTGCATTCGAAATTGTGTTAAAAGTTTACATTGACGAAGTTCGTGTCGGTGCGAGTTATACATTGTTTTGGTTTAGAATAACAAACTCCGATCAGATGAACGAAAAACGCTTAAACGCTTTCAAGTTAAAAGTTATTACAAATTAAAAGATTACTTCTTCTGCGTTATCCAAGGAAGATTACATTGTTACAAATAAAATAGCACTTTTGCAGTGTTGATGATTTTATTACGATACTTGTACCTACAACTGGTGCACCAAACTCAAGTGTGAAATAAAACATTAAAGTTTAAAGTCTGCTATGGGAAAAACAGTTTGAAGTGCCAAAACTAGATAAATTAATTTCAATATTCCCAAAGGATCAATATAGCCGAAGTTAAAGTCGCAGCGGAGACGTTAATATGCTTAACTTATGCGTGCGAACTTCTCCCTGCCTACAGTTACGAGTCGAGTAAGTTGTAGTTAGTGCTCCTATCTCAAGTGTCGCCGATAGACAATGTTACGCAATAAATATAATTGTTATTTATTTGTTGCGTGAAGTTTTGATCAGTGCGATACTCGTGCCGCACTCGTGGCATGGAGGGCGCGATTGTATCGCTAACATTAGTCTGCGGCCCGAGAGAGTTATTATCAGATCCGTTTGTTCGCAACTTTGCAGCGTTGTGCTCTCTCCTGGTGGAAAATTATCGGTCGAGTGCTCACGGCGCGCCAGATAAGCGGGAACAGCAGAGAAGCGGACTTGACTTACCATGTTAGAGAGCAGCAGCCGTTGGTGTTTAGCGACTTGAGGATCTAGGGCTTGGAGCGGAAGGGCTAGGGGCAACGGGAGAGGCAACGGCAGCGGGAGCGGGTGCGGGTGCGGAGCCGGCTGCAGGATTAGCGGGCAGCAGGCGCACGGCGGCACGTAGGACACGCACCCGAGCTGCGGCGGGAACAGCGTGCCGGCGGCCTCCTCGAGGCCTCGCACACGTCTCTCACGACCGCATCCACGGCCGACCTCCAACCGTCCGACGGCCACGCGCGCCGCCGACTTCCCGACACGATCGAGGTGCCCGACCACCGACTACACCGAAGCGCGCGAGCTTCCGAATTATTTCCAAGTTAACGCGGGAACTCCAGAAGTTCTCGAGAGTGGCGCGAAGTGCGTCGGAAAGTGTGGAAACTCGAGTCAAATTAGTTGAGGAAGGACCGGGTCGTCGCGAAGGAGCGGGAAACTTAGCGTTCGGGAGAAGCGAGAAACGTCGCACAGGGCTCGCGAGAGTGTGGAGAGAGTGGCGTCGTGCACGGAGCACAAGTCGCCGGGCCGGCGTGTGGCGGTGGACTGAGCCGGGCAGGTGCGCGGCGCGGCGGGAGGGCTGGGGGCGGGCCCACCTGATCCACCTGGGCGCCTGCGCCGCGGAGCTCAGCCTCCGCGCTCACACAGACACGACACATCCACAATACTCTTTCAAACACTAACATTGCACTTTCAACCGTCATTATGCTGCAACTTTTCATTGTAATATATAATTTCATGAGCTTTTCTAGTTTTTCAGGCTAAAGTTAGCAATATAAAAAAAAACTAAACTTTCGGAAAACTTCGTTTTCTTTTATTTCCCTAAGTTTGAAATACAAATAAAAGCAAATTATCTTTTATGCAAATATTATCAGCAAATAAATGGGTATCGTAAAATCGATGAAAACTTAGTTTTCTTCGATTAAAAACTTGCCCATCTCTCGCATAAACCTAAATAGGAGTATACTATACAAAGAAAATGAGCGTAATAAAATAAATTGGCGACTCGACGACTCGCAAATAAGAGGCATTATCTTGCGGAAATCTCTAGCGGGATAACTGGGATAAATCGCATTGATCTCAGAGGTCCGGCTTTCTCCGAGAGGACATCTGAAGAGGTACGGTGTAAGCCCGTTGTACACGCTTAGAGGGGATTAGGCACCTTTTACCGTCGAACACTATTTACCTTCAGGATCTTTTCTCCGAGACACAGATTACATTCTCGTTAGTAGCCAATGAGTAAACAGAACGGATTTGGATCACACATGCTGTTGGCACGCGGACTGAGTGCGAAGGAGGCTCTTAGTTAAACATAATATATGATTGTTCGATGAGTTGTAATGAACAGCACTAAGACGCTGGCCGTGAACTCATGATATTCTGTGGTTTCGTAATACTATTCATGTATATTTTTAAGCTTCACAGCAGTATTCTAATAATAGAAAACAAAAATTTATCATAGAAATTATAAATATCATATTTTTGCAAGTCTGAATGTCTACCTACACACTCACATTGATGTATTGAAGCAGGAGAACTCGAGAAAGAAATGATACCTAACTGGAATAATGAAAAGTATCAGACAAGGCTCACAATAGGTAGGTAAAAGAAAATGGAAAACCTTTTAAAGGTTTTTGATATTATTATTTGGAAGTTACGTGTTATTTCACTTTATGTTCAGGAAAATGGGATGTTTTTTACAAAAATATTATAATTTAAAGGTTACTTCGTAATTAATTATAAATATTTACTGCATAATCTACTTGTAAAGCAGGTTTTAAGGGTCTTACATGGAAGCTGCTTAAACCTCTGTTTTAATTTCAAATTAGACGAAACGATTAGGGTAACAAAATGTTTCATACAACGTGGAACACAAACACGATAAATAATTAATTAATACCAGAGATGAAAGGCTAGATAGTTACATTAAAGGGTTTAATTATTATTTAACGTACCGAATGTTGGGCAGAGGCAGATTGAAAAGTTAGCTGGTAATAATTATGTGAATGGAATTGTCCAAACTTTTAGGATTATAATGAGTGAATGACCTTTTTATTTCGCGGTGGTTGTACATAATTACAATCTAGAAATAATGTAATTTAATTAGTCACTTGCTTAACTAACTTTTGAGGGATCACAGTCGGATGATGAACATGGTATATTTTGAAGTAATGTGTTTAATACTCGTAGATTTTTAAAAAGCCAAAATGGATGGTCATTTGACTAGTTACAATCGTAGATAAGAATTTTGTTGTAGATTATATTCTTAACGGAAAAATATAACCAATCTAAGTAAGAACCTTTAGATATAGGTAAACACATAATCGGCTGACTATAACAACAACACAGTATAATAAGATCGTCACGAATTGATTAGCCGATTACTAAGTTTCCAACTACAAAGGCTACACTTCAAACGCGTCTGTTTTCGATTGTATTAATAATTAATTCTGATCATCGCCATAACAAGCTAAGGTAATTAGAGTGTGTGGTAACTTGACATGTTTTTGAAGATGTATTCTACGGTTCCTATTACGAGGAAACAAGGGGGCGCCAAACGAGGCCCAATAGTATTTCGTTTTCTATGATGGCGCTGGTTTTGACAGCAGCTGTCAAAGATATGTCAAAATTAGAACGGTGTACCGCAAATAAGGCGTTACAGAGCGTTGTTTCTGCTAATCTCACTAGTGTAAGTCTTTTTCTAAATGCTCGATGTGTCATATTACAACCGGATAATGCATATGGTCAACATTTACAAGATGGCGCTGATTTTGACAGCAGTTATGTCAATGATATGTCAAAACCGTTACATTCAAATTTCGTACTATATTTCGGTAAAGGTGATATTATGTGGGATACCTACACTTAGTCTTTGCTTACAACTAATGAGATTAACGTATCTAGGATGAAAAATGGCGGGTGTGTGTCATGATTATTACGGAATTCACACCTTCATTTAGTTTGGGTATTATTATGCGACTGTGTTAGTCGGAAAACTCGCCTACACATGTGTAAATTGTCTAATTTCTTAGTAGAAATTGATATTTATCTATTTTAATTTCCAGTGTTTGATTTATCATACGAGTTTGTAAACAGAGAGTAATCTGAAAATAGTTCTTATAAGATTAGTCAAGATTAAGTGTGAGACTTAATAAATTCGTTTATGTAGAGCCACTTTAGAGCGATCACAATTACTATCAAACGTATTTTCCTTATAGTCTGAGCAGCTGCTATAAATAGCACTTAAATACACAGACGTACATACACATTAGGTAGGTATAGTCATAATTTCCGCGTCTAACCATGCAATACGTTTCTAACAGCCTAAATATTTACCCCCACTCCAAAGCGTGTGTATGAATCACTGCGCATGTATGTATGTGTGTAGCTAGAAGGCATGTGAGTGCAAATTCCGCAGTTCAAAGTTAGGCTGTGCGCCCGCCAGGGCCCCGGTCGTTGAACCTGCGCGCGCGCCGCCATGCCGTCTACGATCGGTGTTATGTAACGTGACCTTAACATTGGGCTGTGAGAACGCAACCTTATTCAGTGTCGACCATGAATGTGATCCGATTATGGCGTATTATGAAGTTTAGATAACAGGTGCAGTTATTTTTAGGCGTGAGAGCAACAAAGAATGCGATGAGTAAACGTTTTATTTGAGAATCTTTTTGTTTAACTAATTTTATTTAAATGGGCAATTTGGTTACATAATGCGAATGTCTGGGTTTCGTTTTTAGTAGGAATTGTGTTAGAAATTAAAAGTTCAGTGTTTTATTCTAAATTAAATTACCCTTACCAGTTTGTTCGGTTGTTAAAATAAAGACCCTTGTTTTATTAATAAATTAGTTCATTTTCAGATCCTTGTTTATTTTCTGTATTATTACTTTAGGTGTTTCGAAAGAAAACCTTTAACAATACTATATACTCGTATATTCTAACATTTATTTGGTAAAAAATAGTTTAATCAGTCATTCTAATTTCTATTCGTAACCTAGAATTTAACCTAATTATTTTATCAAGACGTAATAATGGCCAGTGATTACAGAACAGACTTAGTTTTGCTAATAATTAGCTAGTCCATAGTTATGTTTTCTCTGTCAAAACCTCAAAGAAGAAAACAAAACAGAATAGTTTTTTTTTAAATGAGCTGTCTTCCTATGTCTCATTTTAATTACTTACCTAACTCTACGAACTATGCGTTATATGAGTCCATTTTACTATCAGCAATGTAAGCTGTCAGTGGCCTCTTTAATCTAAGAGAATATGTCTGTGAATGCTTTTCAGTTTTTTTTTTCGTCTGACTCACTGCCGGGTCGTTTGGGTCTTGATCACAACTTAGAACAATTTCCATAAACACATAATCATCAGCGATCAACATTACAACATTAGCGAAGCGACACCAAGCTCCGCATCGATGAAACACGAAAAAAAAATGCAAAATAACGGACGGAGAAAAGAAAACATAAAGCAGGCGCATCGTAATGCAAGTAAATCGTCCGTGGAATCCGAGAACAAAACCGAATAAATTGTTTTAATAAGGCATAAATTACGACAAAAAAATCGGACCGATCACGCCGTTACGATGGCTGACCATGGCATTTACGCTTTGTTGGATGCCGTGTATGGTGCGCTTGAAATGCGCTTTTTGTATCGGCAGCAAGCTGGTTTTTGCCGCGGCATGCATCGCATACACGGTAATTTGCTATTAGTACTGTTAGGGGCAGGCAGCGGGATGGTCGCGCCTAGCTGCACCTCTAGGCACCTCAAGTGCAGTGCAGGTGACGCAGTTGTGACGCCATACTGAAGTTCTAACGATCACATGTATGTAAGTTAATGATCACGCATGGAGGTTGTTAACTCGAGCTTAAGAGCGTTACTCAACTTTGAAGCTGAATTAAACTAAGATCAGGTGTTTATGTTCTAAGTTACGGTATTCTGTACGTTGGCGCTTGAATTTTAGGTGTCGTATTCGGTGTATGATGAAATTTTGTAGTACTTACTTACTCGAATAAGTTGTCTTAATACAGTTGAGTAGTGCTGACCTTTACGACATTGTAAGGAATGACAGTACCAAGAAAATTAATTCTAGTAATAACTATCATAAACGAGAACGAATGAGCTAAAACCGATTTCACTCAAGCCGGTAGGAGTACATCAAGTTTTTTCTCGCAGACAATTCTTTGTATACGAACTTACTATATCTTTAGGGAGCCATATAGTGAAAATAAACGAGCAAAAAGCCTTGCCAAGGTTACCGGTGGAAACAGAAATAGCCGCTCAAGGATATCAACATTTTACAATGACAACAGATACAGAATAAGTCATTGTTCCAACCAGTAAATAAAACTAAATGTTCACATTTTGATTCGAAAAGGAACGAAATCCTATAAAATACAGAGTCGTCTTTACCGACGAAATATTTGTTTTGTTGCATACAAAGTAAAATTATGGATCCGTTTCAATGGTAGCCATTTTTAAACTTTGTTTTACACTTGACCCTTTTTACCCTGAAGTAAAAATAATTAGCTTCTAAATATAGGCTCGAGATCGGAAGAACGATATATATAATTTATTAAAGGTCAAAACACCCGTTAGGTAGTAGCTCATAAACATGTTACTTAGATTAACGCTATTGACGACACTTGGTTATCATGTATTTACAAACCACACACGCAGATATTATCGCATTGTCTGATATTCAAGCGCGTTCAAATTAAAGCATAATTCTGATGATGCTTCGGACAAAATCATTATAATTAATGAAAGCACAGCCACTGTGCGTTAATCCACTTCCCATTTTGTGGACTCCATTAGAGCATGTAATGCGAAACACTAAATTGAAAACAAAATTTCGACTGATTTAACCGAACAACATTTCTAATTATTAAATCTGAGGCTAGAATATTCTTGGCATCGCGATCAGTCTGTTCGTTTGGAAATGCACCATTGTCGGCAAATTCGTGAATTGTACACGCAATGATAATGATGCTGAGATTATCCAGTGAAATTCCGTGAAATCTTGATGTTTGACGGAAAATGGAAATGCTGCATTTCGTGCGTATTTCGGCAGCTCCGAAAATGTAGTTTAATTAATGGTAAAATTCTCTTCTGGCTTCACAGAACCAATATTAAACATGCTTCCACCAATATTGTCGGTAAATATTATTAATGAGAAATCGGTCATTTATTACTTAGTTTATTTACAAGTAGGTGGAAAATAAGGCACCATGAAATGCGACTGCATAAAGAACTTGAATTAACCAAACAAACTGAGATAAACAAATGGATAAAAAAATCATGTTAGACTTTGAGCGAGTCTTGATTTGATTTTTCACTCAAATTAAAAAGGTAAGGTTATTTCACAGGTCATAATATACTAACACGTTTTCTAAGTACATAATGAGTTTAGGTGGGGCATTATGTTGGCGTAGATATAATTCATTCGGTGTGGCACTCATAAGCAGGCTCAGAATATTCTTTGTGGACCGCCGGGAAAGAGCTGTGCGGTTTCTAGTGAAGTGCTGGTAGACTTGTCGATGATTTTTTGAAAATACCAATAAATTATTTAAAAATGTATAATAATTAAATCGTTGGGTAATTTCGACCAAGGTGCTGCTTACCTGGTTCCAAGATAAATCTGACTTGGGTAGTACTACAATTTATAACAAAAGGAAATGTGAATGAATCATACCTACAAGATCTTACTCATGCATGCTTACATGTTAGTATATAATATGAATAACTAGGTAGGTATATTCCAAATACAGCGACACTCATTACAGTCGAACAATAGCAACGTATCGTGCAGCTGCACTTTAATAAAAAAAAACAGCAAACCTGTCTTTCACTTAACAAAGAACACACGCACGCAATAAATGCTTGACTGTCACACATCGAGCGCATTTCATCGACATCGATGCAGCACGTGCCTACAGCACAGCTCTTTGGCGTCAGGTCCAGATCAAATTAAAAACAGAATTTATTATAAGTATCATTAATTATTTAATGCAATACTGTGTTCACTGGCGTCGGGTGGGACGGCCTGACCGCACTCCGTGTTTTTGCTACCAAATTTACAGGTACAAACAGAATAGGATATTTAGATTAACACTGAAGGGATGAACGCAATGCTGGGATAGTCGACGTAGAAGGATAATTAGTTTCGTACGTACAACATCACAATTAACTTTTACTTCGTTGATGTCCATTTACATGATTTTTAGGTGCTTCATTCTAATTTGGGGGCGTTGTGACACTTCAAATTTGTGTTTCACAACACTCTGATTTACGATAATATGTTAATAAAACATGCATTTATGGAACATCGGATTAATGGAACTTGATTATTTTGTTTATGATAGATCGCGGTTTTCTATTTTATGTTTTATTAATAAATCAACATTTATTAATACCTCACCAACTAGAGCACGAACAATAGATTTATGTTTTCAATAAAATATTGTTACAATTTTATTTAGGAGCGTAATATTGAGGGATTACCGTGCACTTTAAAAGCGAGGGGATTACAAGTGAAAATGGAAAACGCATTCAAAATTTTCCAGTAATATTCTTTGAACTGAAAAATTCGATTCACGATTTTACGAGTAATCCAAAAAACAACACAATCCGCGTATTGCAGAATACGTTTTAAGAGCATAACACGAAATGAGTTTCATATTACAAGATAGTCGAATCCGTGTGGATTTCAAAACGATGGCAATTGATAGTTCGGGGTAGGACGGGGACCGAGGAGTGACAAACTTTATGAAAGTTCCCGTAACCTCGTAGTCGAATGCGAAACTACGTCATGAACGGAAATCCCGCAAAAATTACTTGTCCGAATATGGCCTTTAAATGTTAAATTGGTCCTTTGAATTTCTGTTTAATATTAGTGGGCTCAAAGCCTCGACAAGGAATTAAATATGAATATTTGTCTGGCCTCGTCAACAGAATGTTTCGAAGGTCCGAACCAGGGGTTCTTTATGTCTTTGTAGCGGTTAGCAAGTATCAAGAGTAGGTTTATTTAGGCGCTGTCCCCAGGCCTGTTTTGGTCGGGCTACTAGGAGAATGAATACGAAAACGTATTTGCTTTGTGACTTGTAAATGTCCTCTGGCGGAATGACGACATTGTTAATAAATTACTTGTAAGTCTTGTGTGTATCTTAAAAAGTTTGGTGAACGTAATACTGGGGAAGTCGGTTCCTTTAGTTCAAATAACCTGTTACTTTGTTGGGACAAAATTTTAACAGTTTTATGAGAAAAAACCTACAATTTCAGTATCGAAATTCCCTTTCACTGTTTCTTCACTTAGCTTTTGTTAGAGCCGTCGTGGTCGATATGAGTTCAGTCCAATCACTGATATTGTTGCCACACGAACATCCAAAGACTCAGAGAGTGTCAATATTCGAAAATTGACATAAAAAATAAGCACATCACTAAAATCATTGCCAACTATCTATACAATGCTAGGATGGGCACCTTGCTCAGTTTGGCCGTAACATCAAGTAGGTCAATGGCGCTACCATAGACAAAACGGGCCACATTTTGACAAGAGCGTGGATCAATGACAGTATGTTTGCTCCCCGTTAAGTGCAGATAAGGCTCTCACAATCGCGCCTCTCATTAAACAGGGGGAAGTGTTTGTAATAATTGATTAAACCTATATGTGTGTCGACTGTTGATTAATTGACGGTGGGTAGGCGAACAAGGAGCTAGGAGATGCTGGAAGTGCAACGTTTTGCTGTCTACATTTTGAGCGGTTTTGTTAGGGCTGCTGTTCTTATATTATCTAGGTACTTTTATCTGGAAAAAAAGTAGGATAAGGCAAAATTGGTCCATGAATTATATTAGGTACAATTACACATAATAATCTATGACATCATCTACATAATTGAGATCTGATTTTTAAGAATAAAAAGTCATGGTTTACTTGGCTTTCGACAGAAATTATTACTTGTTTTTGAACGATCAAAAAAGAAACAAAGATGTACGATTCAATGCTGCTTCTCAAACCCTCTCCAATCTCCCATCTCCAGTCGACTATCACCCATACATTCAATTTGTAAAACAGCGTCACTGGCGGCGCGACTTAGGAATTAGTTTTGACCTCAAACACTTCGGTAAAGCGACTTTGTTCATTTGTTACGAGTCCCATGTGTTTTTTAAGATCCCACGTTAAAAGCTTTGAAGTTTGCCTAGTTTAGGTGCCCAAGGCTTTGACACTACGGCCGGGGCTTTACGAACGCGCAGCGTGTAGCGTTTTTCATCGCCGGAGGTGAATCTGCCCACGCATTTACACATATTGCCTGTATGCGTATGTAAAAAAAGCTTTATTATGAAGAAAAATAATAAGAATAAGTGAGAAGCCTAATGGTTTAACAACTTGTCTATGAAAACGGTAAGTTAGTAACTGAGTTATAGCGGTCAGATCTAGGTAAGTCAGATGCGTTCAGTAAGACCCCATTTTATCTGGTGAACAGCTAGACAGATGCTAATGCTGATAACTAACAAGACAAACGAGTGATTGTAATATTTTTATGTTCGAAGCTGTTACTTCAATATTTCTTAGCTCTTCGACTAGCTAAGTCGCGTAGTGTACTCGCGGAACTTATGCAAATGGCGTCTACAATCCCGCAACGTTCTTACACACTGGCGCCTCAGATTCATTGTGACGTATAAAATTAATTTCATACGTTGAGCTTACACTCGAAACCTAGGCTTATGTCTTAAAAGAAACTAATATTAGCAAAAAGAAATGGTCTTGAAAGTGACTATGTATAATAACGAAAAGATTTAGGTAAGCACCTAAGTATATAATAATAATAAATAATAAATAAATAAGTGTATTTTGTAATATACTGTTTGTTTTAGATTTGAAAAGGGATAAAGGACCTAACGGCTAGAACTTTTAAACATTTTTAAAAGAACTTTTTAACATTTTCCTAACAATACAACGCTTACTATAATTCCCATAACAACTAACAATAATAACGTTTTACCGGCAACATTAGCAGCTATTAACAGCAGATATTCCGGAACAACACAGGTTAAAGCCAATAAGGAACACGAAACGCTCTCTTAATAGCCAACAGCACTAATGTACATGATAACCCGTGATTCCCGCCACTGGCCGTGATCCTAACAAGGTTTTCACTGTGTCCAGTGAACCGATTGCAAAACGTGGTGCGTGGGCATGGCAGGTGAAACAAGCAACATCTCTGTTGTAATATTCACTTTGGTACAGCCCCCTCCCGAACCTCGCCCCTCAGTCCCTTCCGAAAGCTCTTAATGCCAAGTCGGCCTGACCTCATGCCAGCTACATTAAGCCGTTTATACATTATGTATGAATTTGTTATGCCGTTTGATGTAAAGAAGCTTTAACTCAGGTAGTGAGGTTTTAAGTCAATTTTCCTTTAATATTTAATAGTGTAATTTTTCAATTTGTGTTGACTTTATTTCAAATATTTCAGTATTTCTCGTACCTCCAGGCACGAGAAATACTGAAATAGTTTAGCTTAAGTTTTTATTAATATTGCCTTTGAAAATGTAAGAGTTAATACTATCGTAAATTATTTTTAAGATTACTTTACATTACAGTGCTTCACTGGACTTTCAAATGAGCATCACCATATTTGCAAAAGCCTTGTTCAGATGACCAAAAGGCCACGGGCACTTATCAATTAGGCTAATGAAATCTCTCTGCAGTAGTATTTCATAAACGTAAAAGGTCATAACAACAATACTACAAACAAATTCTGAGCAAATAAATACAGGTGCATTTTATTCTCTACTTCCCCGTTTTTTAATTAAGTTAATGACAACACCACTCGACAAAGTGTTGCCAGGTGCCATCCCGACTGAGCCAATACCTCTCCTCGACGTCAATAGTGCTCGTATTCCCCAATATTTGGATTTTCGATGGCCCGAATAAGCCTTCCGTTGCACGACCAGTTTTTTAGCCCGGAGCTTTCCCAGAAATTTAAAAACTGGTCCAATTCCTCTCGTACACAGTACTTTGACATCTCCACTATTAGACTGTTAAAAGTATTGGTTTGGTCAGGTATGGAAAGAAATATTAAACATTCCATTGATGATGCTGTAAAATTTTATTTGTCTTTTTGCTCTATTTGTTACTTTGCAGAATATTTTATTCAATTATGTGACTGACGTTTGATTGTGTTTCCACTGTAATTCCTGTAGATGTTTGGTTGGCTGCAAATGGTGCAGCAATATTGTTTGACTCCTTTATAAAATATTATCTACCATGTTATAAACTCTCTCCACCGTTACTGATAAAAAGATTAAAACTTGTGTGTTACTGAGATTTCAAAGGATTTCCTCCCTATTAAAATACTCAGATATACACAACGACAAAAAACTGAATACTCACCTCTATAGTTACCACTTTTTCTTGCGTCTTTTTATATAAATTATTATCACCAGGCCAATGAACACGAATGAGGTAAATAGGCCTTATCCGTTTACTAGCATATTATTACAACGATAAATAACTTGTTTATTTCAGAGGAAAAGAAAAAACAGTTTGTTAAACAATACTTTTCCGGCACTAAATTCGGATGTGTAAAGTTCTTAAACAGGTCAACACGAATTTAAATGAAGGAACACAAAATCTCGCCGAATCTTGTGAAAACTACGGCACACAAATTCGTTACTTTACATTCAAATGCGGTCTCATTATGATGTAAAAATAAAACTTGTAAGGCTTCCCCCATGCTGATTTTGGGAGAGGAAAAAAGATGTTTTATTACTTTAATTAATTTAACGATGTAGTAAGTGCTTGTCTGAAGTTCGTCTTAAGTTTTCAGCTTAGAAAATGAACTGCTAAATTGAAAGGTTCGTTATGATTGAATAGCTATAATAACTGTCTTTTTTTTAAGTCTTTTCTAAGTATACCTCTTCCCTGACTCAAGCCTACACTGACGCATAACTTTGAATGCGTCCTATACAACAAAAATGTATGTTACACTGATTTCTGTCACTGATCTGGAATCATCTTAATTGCAGAATCGAAGACGGAACTACTGCAAGCCTAATCTGAAGCAGTTACCGCTGACGTTGATCTTTGACCTACGAAGAACTGCCGACGTGACAATTGAATTTTGTACTATAGATAATTTCATTAGACACATTTTAACCGCCCCTTCAAAAATTGAAATCTACGTATTTTGGCTAATGGCCTATTATAGGTTGTTCTGTAAAAAATTGTATCTGAAGACTTCGAAAATCTGATTCTTCAGTAATAAATAATTTTAAATTACGACCAGCAACATTGAAAAGGGTCTGAACCAGTCCGGAATCGATAGCCGTTAGTAACAGTGTCTACTCATTATTTCCGAAACATGAAATCCGTACAATTTGGTTGTTCCAACAAAATATCAATAACGGCGGATATTATTTGTATAGTAAATACACTGTAATGCTGGTACAGATACGCAATCAATTGGCAATAAAATGGCTGCGCAGTCAACCTTTAAAGGTGGTTGTCAACCGCTTTGCAAATCCTGGCTTTTAGCTTCAACGAATTTAGGATGAATTTTGAAATGTTAACATGTATTTTCTAACTATACCTAATATCGCTTGAAAAGTGTTTGTGATTTTCTACTGAAACTAAGATGATGTTTAAAAAGGAAAATTGAAATTCACAGTAGATACGATTTTTATTCATGCTATTTTTTCGACTACCATGGTGTGTTCCATTTGTTTATAATTAAAACGGACGCTACAAAATCAGTTTTTAACTCATTGAAATACTCGATTCTCCCTCTCAAAACATCGACGGAACTTTAAAACATTTAAGATAAATCGTACAGAATTTTGAATTGGAAAAGTAACATTAATAATAAGTTTAAAAACGTATTTATCATGGCGGCTCCTGAGCCATGGCAGGAATGTCCGACCTAACGAGGAACGGAGTATTCTCCAAATGTTTTGCGGAGTATACGTCACACAGAAGGCGGAACGGGGTTGAGTTGGGGGCGGTACCTTTTACGGCTCTCGGATTTCTTGGAAGTATGCCCTAGGTCTAAAGAAGTCGTAGAAAACGCCCCGCTTCCGTTCCGTTTAGCTCCGTTTCCACTTGTAGTCATACCTGGCCTTAAATGGGGGAATAATCACGATGCATCCGACAGTCTGAGGCATTAGACTGCAACGCATTAGATGCTACGTTGTATTTGAGACGTCTTGATATCGTCTGCGTTTTGGAATACTAATATCTGTTCTTTTGACTAATGTTGGTAGCTCTATGATGAGTTCAACGACCTGCGTTGGATGATTGAGGAAGTTTTCTACAGGTAAACTTCTATGGCCTCCTAATTTCATTGCTGAGGTTATCTCTATTTCTCGTTTAGTTTATACTGTATTGGCAGGTTTGTGTTTTACTTAAAATGTCATAAATAATCATGATACAGCTCTCCGTCTTCTTGCCAGAACCACTTTTCAATAACCAAAAAAAGTAACTTTTCAATCTGTTTTTTATCGGAACTTTGAGCAATGAGTTTATATTCTTAGAACCAAATATGGGGGAGAAAACGCAGTTTTTTCCCCGCTATGGAAAGGTAGGATTAATTTATGTATTGGTTCTTTCGTTAAGTACTGTATCTTCCATGCTCTTTAATATTGACTGAGCTGGTCGATCCCCACAACATTCTTCATCATAAAATGATATTATCGAGCTACTGAAGTACTAGGTATAGTAGATGCGTTTTAGCACATACTTTCCCAAATATCCGTTGAAATAACAATGTTCAATCGTTTTTCATCCGGCGAAACGTGAGAATCACGATACTATCGATATAAGACGTAAACAAGCTTCATCTCCGTTTCTAAAATAAATAATACTACAATATGCCAATAACTGCAAACAGGCGTCAAAGACCGCTATTCCCACACTTAAACACACCAACTATAGATAGTCTATTGTAGAACTAACTCCAAAAATCACATACTCTCCCTTTTCAATTACTTCAGCATCCCCAAGACAGATGATTGTAGGAAAGCGGTCGAGATAAAAGGCCGATGTCACTTGTTGCTTGAATCTGGTATGCGTCACACGTTTGCGACGTCTCGCTTCCTTCTAAACTGTGTTCAGGAACGTCTGTCGTACCCGCTTTTTATTTCAGGCCATTTAAATTCTATTGGGCTTGGAAATGTGGAGGAGTTTGGATTAATGGTTGAAGTTTCTTTTCACGCATTTGTGAGTAGTAGAGAGTACAATACTTTTGACGTGCCTATAGGAGCTGTCCACGCATTCCAACTTTGCTCACAAGGTATGTACTCGTAAATACTAGACCTTACTTGGCTTTGCTCCGTGATCTATCAATTAATTTTGTAATCTATACTTCCAGTAGGTCCTGAAAGGACCTACTGGAAGTATAGATTACAAAATCCATAATGACAAAAAAAAATGTTACTCCTACTAAAATTTTGTAAAGATTGAGTTATTTTTATCTTAAGAAACACGGAAGCATGTTGTAGTCCCGTTTTCTTTCAGCTATTAGTCAGGTAAGGATGTCAGTAATTATCCCTAAGGTTTGCTAGACGACCAGGAAAAGTGAGAGTAACATTTTTCACCAGAAAATAAAAATTGAACACAATTTGAACAAAAACGTTAACAAACTTACTGAAATCATTGAACAAAACGTATTGAAATCCTGCACTGTAATCTGCAACCACTAAAAGCAGTGTGTTAAATAACCGGTATTTTAGTAAAATGTATCAATTAAAACACTAGTGGACTTTGAGCCGAAACAAGTAAAATTCTCCCGTTTACAGGTTCATCGAATTATTTCAGTTAAATAGACAGCACGTAACCGTATACCGACCACAATGCATTACGATACCCGCTCGTGTGCTAAAAGTGGTTTTTTGGTTTAAATGCAATAAAATGTTTATAGCTCATCACAACAGTGAGGGGCTTGGTTCGTTGTATGATATTCATATGAACGTAGACAACGTCAAAGGAGAAGGTACGCCTGGATCGGTGTTCTTTATTTTTGCGAAACAAACTTATCCCTGAAGTGGGGATAGTGAGTTGATTGTCCATTTTCACTGAAACTAGGCGGACTCCTAAATTAAGGCTAAAATAAAAACACGCCATTGGATATTTAACACTGCTCAGCGCATAGTAGATGAACCAACAGTGCAATAATATTTAGGCATTCTTGCATAGCATACTTGTTGTCCAGTTTAGCGTCAGCTGCCTACCTCGTAAATAGCAATTAAGCTAGTGTCCTCAATATATCCTATTTAACTACTACCCTTGGAAAAAAAAATCAAAGGGCCTAAACGCAATAGTGAATTTCAATTTCCGATTTGTATTCAATCTACTGGAATATCTTGTTAAGAATGGAAGATCGAGGTAAGATCATATCTCAATGAAAATAAACAATCGAAGTTAGGTGAGGTGAGGTTTTTTCACATCATACCTTAAGGAAAGAAAGAAAGACACATTTATTTCCATCAGGTGCACACACACAATATAAAATAAGTGTAAGTAAAATACACACCATAATTTAAACTGTAAAATCACCATCAATTCCATTCAACGATTTCGACCCCACTTTTAATTACTTCAACAAAAAGAGAGCGCTTACAAAATAGCAGTAAATAGTGAACACAGCGTTGCAGCGGCTACATTGTAACGTAATCCCACATGTAGTCCGTTGCTAATAAACTGTAGTTACCAGTAGAAGTTGTGCTCATGTTGTGACGTCATTGGTCATGAACGGAATTGGACGGTGATGTAGAACTACGAATTAGGAAGATACAGCATAATTAATTTTCTTTCAGTCTTTGTGGTAACTGCCACTAACCTTACCCTTACTCTATTTAGATATAGGTATTTATTTATTTGAGATTAAGCGGAAATTGATGGACTTGAAATTAATTGAATGGTGTCAATTTTACAAAGAAATTGAGTGCTGCATATGTTATTAAAATGATTTATCTAGGAATTAGGAAGATATTTTATACCTAGTTATAAATTTTCATGGTGAGGAAAATGTGACGAGGACTTGGAATTGTAATCGCGGTGTTTTGTCAAGGCGAATCCATAAGAAGCAGGGGCGAATGCTAAATTAAACGCTAAACTAACTTGTAGGAATTACTTATTTCCATCACAAAGACATGTCAACGTGACAGCTGTTTAAAAAATATGAAAAGCTCAAAAGAAACCAACTGAGCTTAAACTTTTATATTCTAAGCAGTCACATTCTAAACTCTACAACGAGTTACCTAAAATGTATCATAAACTAAATTATTCTACATGAATTTAATATTAGCCAATTATAAAGTTATATTGTTACCAAATTAAACAATTGGGACTATCAAAGTAGATGTATGTAGATAAAGTTTTACATAAGTAATTGCTAGTCAGATTTTCTGGAAATATTTTATTTTTGCTGTTTACATTTGAGTGAATTGCTTCGTAGAAATTATAACCTACCTTATGTAAAGACAACGTTTGCATCTATCTGAATTATAATTAAAAAAAACTTAAGCGTGAGAATAGTTTAAATACTGATTAGTGTATTTTAAATTCATATTCTCTATAGGAATAAAGAATTCCATTTTAAATTTAGCATGTGATTATTTTTAACCGACTTCAAAAAAAGAGGAGGTTTTCAATTCGTTTGTATTTTTTTGGTTTGTTAATTCCGTCATTTATGAACCCATTGAAATTTCATTAAAGTCGGTTCAATAGTTTGGTTTCAAGGCTGCGTTTCTACCAGAGATGTGCGAGGACGCGTAGCTAGGGATATGTTTGTTATGAACCAATAGAATCGCTTCATTTACCTGGCCTCGCTCAGCGCAAGCTATTCTATTGGTTCATAAAAAACACATCCCTCGCAACGCATCATCGCACATCTCTAGTGGAAACGCAGCCTAAATCAGTGGCGTTGTTTGGTGTCCGTACTACTAAAAAGTGTAATATAATCACATTTTTACAAAATAAAAAAACTTTTTAACAAAAAAACCGACTTCCAAAAAAAACACTACAAAGTACAAGATAACTTTAATTTCGGAAGATTTTCGGAATAACGAAGAAGCAACCAAAAACACCGGAAGTCGGTTTTTTTGTTTTTTATTTTTCACTTTTTAGTGGTACCACACTTAAAAACACCACTGGAAAGTCACAGGAAAACAAAGATACGCAATTTCGTATACATGGATGATTTTTTCACATATTTTTTCCAGCTATTTGGATTTAAAAACCAAACCACTGAACCGATTTTAATAAAATTTTCATGGGACCATTTCGGAAGTATACCCTTTCCAACAAAAAAAGAATTATGCGCAAACAAACATAAAAAAAAAATACAAACATCCGAATTGAGAACCTCCTCCTTTTTAAGAAGTCGGTTAAAAATAAAACCGACTTTAAACAACCGAAAAAAACTATAAAGTTTAAAATTTTAATTTCGGAAGTCAGTGTTAAAAAACGAAGACGACCAAAAACATCGACTTCCGAAATGAAATTCAGTTGTATTTTTTTTAGAAAAATGTTTTTTATTATTATAACTTCCCAAAAACAATAACCCATTGTTAATTTCCTTGGCTCATCTAGGTGGAGCTGTTTACTTCAAACAGGATCATTTTGCTTTACTCTAATTGATTAGCTAAAATAAAGTGCGTGAATTACCGAAGTCAACTACAGGTACCGGCTTAAAGCATAAATTCTGCGCTACCAGATTTTACAAACCTAGTACAATTATATAACAGACACGTATAAACCTACATCGAACATGAACAAGTATATTTCTAATCTGTTCGTTGTTTCCATCGGAGCACATTTCAGAGCATTTTCAGTTCAAATAAGGCTTTATCAACCAGTTGCGTGGAACCGAGTCCGATCCAAAATTGAGCGTCGAAATGAGCATTTACAGCAAACAGTTGAGCAAAGGTTGAGCATAATACAGTTCAGTACAATTTGTATGTGAAGACAATTTGGCTGGATCGACTCTGTGTTCATTACGTTTGGCGAGACGAGTTTTATTTCAACGAATCGGTTCAATGAAATGAAAGTATTTCAGAATAGATTTGTTTGCTTGAATCAGTTGAAAGATCAGTGTAAAAGTCTGTTTTTGTACTATTGTCTTGGGAATAAGAATTCTGTTTGTACAGAGGATGTAAGTTAGCATTAAATGATCAAATATTTATATATTCAAATTGTAGATTAAAAAAATAAAGGTCCGCCCCCAGCGAACATCAGCTGCAAATGAAGGGGCAGCACGAATAAATAATCCATTACGAATAAGATTAAAGGCTACATTTCCACACAGCACACAAAACACTTTCAGTGTCTCCCATCAAAATGCAAGCGAGTGAAAGCTTTGAGGTAACGGAGGCAACTTGGACCCTGATTGCGGATCGCAAATGTTTGCCGGGGCTCACGAGAACCGCATCAATTATTCAAATAACTACGTACAGAGACTGACTAGACGAGTAATTTTGCGAATATTACCCATGGAGGAGCACGAAATGTAAGCTGCTTACAAGTTTCGCGCCAAATAACTTGGGGATACCCGAGAATGGCTCTTGTGTATGGTAAGTATGGAAGTCCGGGCGGCCCGAGCTCTAGTTAGTTAAGTGACGTTATTAATCTGATGAAAATACCTATTGATCGTGAGTGTTACTCGCTCTTCACAGTTTCGGATACCCACTTAGCTGATATTACACACGAGAACTTTACTCTTTACTACCTAATGAGAACATCTAATGATAAAATATTTTCGACAAAATACGCACATACGTTTTTCTAAGCCGGATTCAGAACCACTCGCAGTTATCCAAACATGCCGAAAATCTCAACTTAAATATAGGAAAAATGTTCAATCTGAATAAAGTGTGCTACGGTGGGCTTTGCCAAAAAGGGAAGAAGGATTAAAGAGGTCGCGAAGCTGACATAGTAGGATTAACTGAGCGGAGCTGTGTCAGCAAATAAATGACGATTCTTCAAACGGATACATTATTCACTGGAAGACCTATTTTTGAAAGACTTTCTTAAGAAAACAAAATAGATTTTCAGCATTCAAATATTCCTACACGTGTTTCCCGGATCAAAAGACCAGCGACCTGTAATGGAGCTTTGCCTCTTAGTACAAAAAAGAAACTAGGGTCTGTCCACTGTCCGCAGGGATTTCTCAGTACCTAGCTATACAAATGGATTTTTCGAATCAAAAAGCCAGAAAAGCCCTTTCATGTAAACGGACCATGTTCTCAGAAATGTCTTGTTTTCTATTTCTGAATCAATTCTGACCTTTAAATTGCTCTAGCCACAAGGCTTAGTTCTACAAAGATATAAAGCATCTCAAATCCCCAAATGTCCATTTATTCAAAATATTTCTCAAGCGCGAACTTACAAACATTAATAATTCCGTCTGCTAGTCACTTCCAGTGAAGTTCAGGGTTGATGGTTTTCGTAAAATAGGCTTAGTCGGTGGCAACACGTCAATAAAATCTGACACTTGTCAACGAAAAAAACGCTTACATTTTGATTTCAACTGTGACAGCATTTTTTGATAGTTTTTGAAACTATTTTAGGTGTAACGACTGACCTGTCAGCGTTGGACAACGAGGGAATTGATAGGTATATTGAACGCCTCAAATGACACAAGGACTGGAAGTCAATTCGAACTCTTCATAATGTTGCATACAAAGGTTCATTGCTTAAAACTATAAAAGACTTTTTACGAGTCTAGTCACACAGTCTTTTAAAATTTCCAATTTTCATTTAGATTGCCTAGTAAATATTCTATTAAAACAAGCGCTACAATGACGGCCAACACATTGTAACGTCAAACCGCGTTAATATATCCAAAGCCTTATTAAAATTTAACACAGAAGTTGCATCGCGCCGAGGCATCACACAGCATCGCATTTACAGGCGCGCGCGCCTATAATTTTGCTATCGCTATTACGCCACGGAATCCTTAATTAATACCCTCAACGTTCCTTTAATATTAGATCATTAAAACCGCAATGTTCTAAAACTTACCTGCTTTCAAAACTCCAAGTTATATAAACAATGCGAAGTTTACGGTTGAACTTTGAACCGGTACCTATGTCAGGTTTACAAGTTATAACTTCCGATTCTAATTAAAAATTTAACAAACCGGATAATGGCGGTTGCTTTTAGCTAAATCATGAATTTAATTTTGTATTGAACGGAGCTCAGCAACGAAGTATGGATTAGTTTTCAATGGAAAATTATCGCTCATTATTATCTTGCACGTGTTTATTTTATTATCTTATCAAGTCCTTTTAAGTCTTTGCTCTACGAAAATCAAAATTCGGGGGAGTTCAAAGTTTATTTTCGAATACCCCATTACAGAGATGTCTTGATTTCAAGTCGATAGGAGTCGATAGGATAGGTCGGATTAGCCAAATAAATTAATTTGAAATCAAGACAACTCATCTCAACTATCAACTAATCTCGATATCGTTCTAATTATGTTTAAGGCCTTCCTGATACATAATTAGAACGATATCGAGATTAGCTACCAAACCAAAATACACAACTACACGATATATATACCTAAGTACTGGTTGGCTGTCATTAAAACCCAATTCATTCCTAACTACTAACAAAAAAACAGTCGAATAGAGCACCTTTCCTTTTTTGAAATCTGTTAAAATCTACCTTTTACTACGTAGGTACTGTAGAAAACTCTACCTCGCGCCACTCTAACACTCAGTCCACTACAAGAAAAACAACATCGCATCAATAATTCGCACCTCAATAACAGCAAATTATTATTTCAACGTTCAGAAACAACGGCTTGGCTGCAGTAACCACTGGAGACTTGGCCAGGACTAAGCTTGCTTTCGTGATGTCGTTGGCAAGGTACTTAGTTAACTTCCAGTCTTCCCCGGGAACAGTCGAGCTTCTTCCAAATACGAGTAAAAAGAAAATTAAATATATTCGAAGGAACTCGGTTTGACTTCTTTGTAGTGGGTTGTAATTTTGTTTATAGGGGGATCGTTTGTGTGAACTTGTTGTTAAGGAGTTATAAATTTTGTATGTAGTGCTTTGTAAAATTTTAAACTTTTTAAAAAATACGTGGAGAATTTACATTGGGCAAGTGTATTTTGTCAGACCTTACTAAATATTTATAAAAACACAGAAGGAATATTTGTGTAGTGTACCGAAAAATAAACTCATCCCCTAATCCTAACTTTTAATTAGGCACTTTTGATTTCAAAGTAAATACTAAAGCATTTATGAAAATCCAGCTTCTGTTAGCGGCTTTCTCCTCGTAAAAGTCCTATATGAGTACCTATTTACAAAGCAAAAAGTTTTCAAACAAACAAATAATAGGTACCTACGTATGTATATCCACTAATACTTGTTGATTTTTAACATTCCCCCACATTTTCGTACGGGATAAAAGCGGACAAAATAGAAAACAGAGAATCCAATTACGTTTGTCACGTTAAGATATTATGCAAAATTGGTTCCAAGGCTTTTTGTCTCAAACAGTCGCTAGCCGGCATTACTTGGTAATGTAATCAAGCAGAAATATTGTTTCCTTTGTATCTTACGGTTTCAGAACGCTTACATATTTTTTTTTGGCTGCACTTTGTTTTTATTCTATTTAAATGTCGTAATTGGCATCAAGTTGAAGGAGCAAGGTCTAAAGGCCTGATCTTATGTTGAAAAAGTTCCATGAAACACAGTTGTCGCATTGTCGCGTCGCGGCTGTCTGCAGTAGTTTTTATAGGTGCTAAGATCTATTTACGTGTGATTGATTGAATGAAGTGACTTAATCCTGATATCAGAAAGGAGAAGTTAGCTAGAGGTTTTTGTTACAAAATAAATAATTTGTAGCAACTTTTTACAATTTGAATAAACCACTGAATTCGCTATCACATCGATCGTTGTAAGCTGGGGATCATTGACCGTCATATTGTGTTCCAAACGAATCATTATTAAAAACTAGCCTTTGAAAGCTATGACGATGACGTAGGTACCTGAAACCAATATCGCCTGAAATGACGTAGCACCAACTGCCTACAATACAGGTCATGGATTTTCTATTCACAGCGTTTTACGAGTTCTAGATAATGGATGGAGCGAATATGAGGAGTACTCTCTGTTGAAAACACCAATCAAAATCACAAAAGGACTTCTCCACAAAATTATCCAATTCGTTACATAATAAAATGGAGCGGTCTCGCCCGCAAGCCAATGGGGCATGCCACCAGAATAGCTTCTATCAATATGCTAGGGTCTTTCTTACGACTACATACGTCTTTATGGTTCGTTGGCCTCGTCGATACGTCTCTTTAGAATTAAATTAAGGATGAAACCAATAGGAGATAGGCAGCCGATTTCGCGGCGGCCAAATTACGCGCATGCCTTCTTATGCGAGATTCAGGGTAGGATTGCGATAGATCGAGGGATTTCGGTTACATTCGTGATTAACTTGCTTTATAACGAACTGGGTGATGAGGGTTACCCCGGATTGTTGAGATGCAGATTTTATTTAAGGGGAATATTCATTTAAATTCAACGCATCACTTCTTCACAAGATTAAAAGTTATCACAAAGACTTTTTAAATATTGAAGCACCTAGCAAATTCTCACTATATTAATAAAAAGTACCTAATAACACACGTAACAAAAATTAATAACACACCCTCTTAAAACATCACAAAAATCTTCATCTCAAGAATAAAAATCTTAAACTAATCTTCAGCGTATTAGACAAGAGTTTAATAACTTTAATATAAATTATGCTTCGGTAATATTTACATGAAAGCTCGTGGTAGCTTTTTAGTGAAATAACATGCAAGCTTCAGCGCAGCTTTAATTAATTTACCTTGAGAGTTGGCTAGCCTTTTGTTTTTATTAAAAGGACCTCCCACTTGCGCGTCTTTTCTTTAAATAAATTATGAAAAGGATGGACGTAGAATATGACAAATAAATGACGTTAATTTCATTGGTGGGTTTTGCCTCTTAATCTCATGAAGGAATGTTGTTGGTTATTATTCTTGCGGAGTTTTATTAAAATAAAGTTAAGCAATTTCCTAAGTACCAATACTTAGGAAAATGATAATGAGGTTTAAGTTTTTGTAGATACTAATCTATGGAAAAGACAGCCAAAAAAGAGTCTCAAAAGACTGCGTATTTCATAAAAAATACTTTATCCACAACACATGTATTTCATAACTTAATTTGAACAACAATTAATTTCTATAGTTTCAATTCCTTTATAGTGAAATATTTCCGAGGCTCCGTTGGGAAGTGTATTTACTCCGAGATCATAATTGTTCAGCTTTATGCCTGCACCTATAATTATAGTATCAGTCGAACATCCACTAGGTTTTGAGTTACAGTGAGGCAATACACGTCAGCGAATTTGAGTCTGCGGGTAGTTTCCAACAATTCCCGCTACTCGAGCCCCCCTGATTACTGTAATTGCCTTCACTAAAGCAATTTGGTACTCTGCAAATCCGAGAATTATCTTGCTATTAAATATACCTGCTTGATTCCAGGAAAATTAATTGATACTAAATCAGAAATTGGCTTCTATTTTGAAATGCAGCTTCATCTTGTGAACAGTACTAATATTGAAATTCTGGTTAAATACCTGAGAATATTAGTCGTAGTAACCGGGTAAAGGTAAGTTCAGACTGTAAGCGGATGACGCGCGTTTTGCAAAACCACCGCACATCGCGTGTCTGGGTCTCAATAACTTAAGACAACAGCCGGTCTATTCTGTCAACACCTCACCGTGTACACTCAAGTGCAGTGAGCAAGTGAACTGTCATTTCATCTGTTTTGTATGGATTGACAGGTTCACGTTCACTTCCCCTAAGCTTTCACGGTGATAGGTTTACAGAACAGCACTTCTGGTACAGTTTCAGCGTGTCTTGGCAAAACGCGCGTTCAACGCTTGCCGTCTTAACTTTACCCAATACCTAGATTAGATTTTGAGGTCCAGCGTTCGTTGTCTAAGGAACTTAGCAATCTGAATGTCGAGACAGCGCAGGCAAGCCTGCTGTGCTTTATTAACTAGTTTTACCTGTTAATATTGCGAAGCATCTCTGTTTTGTCCGTTAGCTAAACTGTTATGTTTACTGGAATAGATGTTGCATATTTTACTATGTTATGAAATAAATAAAAATGTCGTCCATACTCAAAGAACGTGTGAAGTACCTTTTAATAAAATTATGGTGTAAAATTATGTTATTCTTAAAACTAGAAAACTAAATTATGTCAATCTTGCTAGAATTTAATATTCAAAACACATAACACGTTTTTGACTTAGCAAAAGCATAGTCTTCATGTTGAAATATGCGTTACATTCACCACTGCTCACAGGTCAATTGTTAACAATCCTATAATCAGTTAAAATCAATTGTTCAAATTAATTGTTTGACAAAATTAATTATAGTGTAGTAATTAACGGTACATTACACTTGAATTTTCAATAATAGCTTTTTATCGAATAACCCTGACCGGCTGTTTAATTGCGGTGAAGCTTATACCGGCCAATGCGCTTTCGGAACACGGAACCCGAATGCACTTTATTTACAATATGTAACCGTAAAAAGTTAATAAAGCGGAAAACTATCGAATTTAATTGTTTTAATTAAAATATAGTTCGTTTACTCGCTCGCCAAGTACTTTTAAAATTCAAACCGTTAAAGTTAATTTTTCGACGAAGTGTTATAGCCAATAAATTGTCGCCTGTCCAAACAATAGAATAAATTAAATGTAACGACTTTGTTAATTCAAAAGGGTTTGATGGTCTTAAACATTTTATCAATCACAATGTAAATGTCAGTCAATCATGATGGCTTGAAATGGCCTAAAGTAATCGTCTTTCTTTCTTTCAGTAATTTTCATTGGTAGACCTGAAAAAATTATGGGGTACCGATCAAGACTTAAACCAGTAGAAATATGCTCAAAATCAATATTTTAGACAGGCAAATAATGTAAATACCAAAGTGAAAAGTTTCAATATCGGTTTCATGTTTAATTTTTTTTTGGGTGCTTTCAACAAAATCAAAATAAAAGTCTGAAAATCCTTTGCCAGTAGTAAATGTACCCAATGAGTATCGAGCGGTGATCTAGGCACTAAAAATCTGTAAGCTTATTTTTATCACTGCACTGGCTTTTTGGTTTAATTTTTTTTCGTAAAAATATTTAAGTACTCTCAAATTCTCAGTAGATAAGTAACTTTGCAATGGAAATGTAAGATTTTAACAAGAACTTGTTGAAACTGTTTACAGAAATAATATAATTATGTGTTCGTCGTTCAGCAAAGCTCTTTAGAAAATTTCCGGAATTCGACTTCATCGTCGTGTTTCACTTACTGCAGAAGCCAGGATTTCATAGAACTAATCTCTCTGCTCTTTTGAGCTCTTTTTCCTTCATGAAAAATGTGCTCTATGAAGATTATTAAGAGAAAAAAAACGATGCTGCATATTTATTACAATGCAAAAACTAGTCGTGCCCGCATGCGGGCCCAACCGCAACCGCACGCAATGAAACTAACAGCAAACCGTTTTTTTTTAATTACTTTAGCCAGCACTGTCCAAAATGCCTGTACCAATTTTTTCCAGCTATTTTTATCCACCGAATTGATTTCCTCTGCATTTTTAGTTCCTACGAGAAAATGTTTCAACATAAGTTTCGTCCAGCGAAGGATTTATAAAGCTTTATATATCAGTACATATGTATAACATTTTCCAGGCGACTGACCACTGTTCAAAGCCGAACCACTCCACTACGCAACAGCGACTCAATTTAAATTTTTACTTTGTCACCTTTGTACGGAACCTTACAAAAACCTCCAATGTTTTTCTTACACCGCACCGAATTAAATGCTTTTAAATTAACATATGTAGAAAAGGGAGTGTTATTTGTGGAGTTCCTGTGTATTTTAGTGGAGGATATTGTTTGATGGCTTTACTTTCCTGTTTAATTGTGTTGTGGCTTTTGTGTTGGTATTTTTCTTGTCGTGTGCGTGAACTTATTTTGCATGTCTGTCTCTTATTTTGCACTGTTGAATACGCGACTTCTTAAACAAGTAAACTGTGTATTCAACTTTTGGCCATGCTAATAAAAAATGCGAGCCTGATGAATGAGATCTAGTTGGTAAATACGAATATTGTACGTAATGTTTTTGTCTTTGACAATTATTTCCAGGAATACTCCAATCATGAAAACAATAATAATAAAAAAGAGGTAACTGAGAGGAACAAAAGTTACATTCGTTCAAATTTTTTATCTTTCATATTTTTAAACTTTGCGTTTGTCCACAAAGGATATGACAATCATATAAAACAACCACCAATAAGGGTTTATCATTATAATACACAAAACGAGGCCAGTTTAAATAACATGTTGCTAAGCTCAGTGTAAGCCCATAATTGAAAATTGTTTGTATCAGATTAATTTATTAATTGGGTCTCGCGCGCCATACAATATTCCTTTATTAACGGAACAGAAGTGCCCCGGAGTCACAATATAAAACTAGAGCGTAATGGTGAACAATTATTTTCAAGGGGTGATCGGATGTAGCTTTACGATTCGCTATTAAAATTAAAGTTTATTTTAATTTTTATGCAAGGCATTTAATATTTTGTATACTTCCGTGGAACTATGTATACTTGTAATATACTTTTTTTAAAGGAAAATGGGCTTTGAAAGCTCTTTTAGTCGAATTAATATGTTTATTTTAAAACCGTGTACCATTTAGGTATGATATAAGTACCTGAATAAATGACGCAAAAGGAACATCAAAGTAATGCAGCGGCGAACAGCGAGTCGAGGGCAACTTCACTTGAAGCAAGCTAAGAAAAATCTAGGAGGTATTTTAATCCGAGCGTTTCTGCGAGATAAATACAAAGGCTACACGCTCTATCGCGTTCGCTTACACATATTTAAATTTAATTAACTATCAAGAGCACATCTCTTTGTGCCCGGGGCTAAGAACAGGGAAGGTATACCAGGCAAATGACTGCCCGTTCTACGTTTCCTACCGCATATTAATATAAAAATATTGTGCTTTTCCTGCAAAATGGCGGAACAGTAAATTAATATTTCAGTATTGATATGCCTTTTGTTTTTCTTTTCACACTAAGCTTTTGTTCCAGGGATGCTCTTTACGACAAAGCTTTGCTTCAGAGGGGTGTCCAGGATATTTTGCCTACATTTTACGTCATATTATTACGGTTCAAAGCTGTGCATTTAATTAATTTTATCTACACTCACAACGTAATGTTCCAAATATGAGTTCAAAAACGAATGCATAAATACATACTTTTTTTTCGTGGATAGGTAAAATTTAAAAAAAAAACCATTACAGTTCAACATTTTCCTTCGATCTGCATCATAAAATAACTTTTTAATTTTTATAGCACACTTTTTCTTTTTAATTTTTGGCGCGGGCTCATTGACTTAAGTCAATGAGCCAGCTTTTATCTTTGTCTATGTTTGAGCGCGCTGCGCAGTCATTCGAATACGCAATGAGAATATCCGCCATATTGGAATTAACTATTTTTTCACTTATTTTATTTCAACTGTATGAGTGAAGATAAAATAGTGTATGCCACGGCATATAATTAGGTATTAAAACACTCGTGTGATGCTATTATCACACTCGGCTACGCCTCGTGTGATAAACCCACACTCGTGTTTTAATAACCCTTTTTATATGGTCGTTGCATAAACTACTATATTATTGTCGTGCGTCGCTTCTTTACTAAATGCCCCTTTTTTATTTTTACATTCTCATTAATTCAATAACGCGCATTTATTTTCTGCCTTTATCAAAAGGTGATAAGGTGATTTGTTTGATATATGTTTTGTTATATTATACATGAATATAAAATAAAAACGACTGCAATAATTATAATCTAAAACTTTAATCTTACGTCATTATTATATCGACCAATAAGGTTACGGGCTTCTTGGTTCAGGTAGTCACTACTTGCGCCAGTGATCATTACGGCGATACATTGTAGCTGAATGAAGCTTAAGGACTATCTATCATCTCGACTCGAGAAGTACTGTTCTACTCTATATATCGTGTCGTTGAAAAAGGGGAAATTACGTCTGTTGTTTTTGTTTGCAACAGATACATGGGGGTTTATTTGTGTTATTAATTAACTTTCAAGAGTATTAATTGATAAGAGGAAGTTATAAACTGGTTGCTTAGTTGTGTGGTTATTGCCAGATTTAAAACTCTGTTTTAATAAACTAGCAACATTTTCTCGGAGTTCAAATATACTGTGTACAGCATTTTAAATTTTGTAATTAGATAACATCAATGCCAGATTTTTTTAATCTTACTATCCTTTTATATTATTTAATTTATTGTACTTTTAGACTACATATAAAAATAATTCGCAATATTTTGATATATTTTTTCCTGCTAATACACCTACCTATTTTCTAAAATTATAGAAGTTTAAATAACCAAATATTTTCATCTCCAAATCGGCAAGAAAGTCCCTAAAGCAGTTCAAATGAGCGAGACAAAGATTTTTAAATACACTGTAACATAATCAGTCGGTCCGGTGTTTGTAGCTCGGACTACGAAAGGCTCATTGAACACCAATTACCTCGGAGGCCTCTAAAAGGTCTTTAATTAAATCCTTCTCCGATGACGTCAAAATTATAGCGTAAATTGGATTGAGACACCCTCTTGTTTCGTTAATTGTAAGTAGAAAATTTCTTATCTAAATTAATGTGTTTTTCTAAAGGTCTTATTGGGGTAGTTGTTGTTCATTTACTTTGGTGTTTTGTCGATAACGTTTATTGTAATTTTGGAGTCTTTTCTTTGGATCTATAACTTTTTATTTTCCAGCTGGCGCGCGCGAGATGACTTTTTGATCTCAAAAATAAATGATTTTCTTAGTACCTACTTGCCTAGATACTTAAAAAATATTATGTTTAAGTACCTTCAACATTTTTAATACCAACACAATAACTAAAAAATCTCCGCAGAACTTTATTTCCTCCAACATTATGAGCGGAACAAAGAAACGATGTTATGAATAGACAACATTAAGTTAAAAAAAACGTCGCACGTACAGTCAGACAAACAGTAAAGACAGAATAGTAAAATATCAGCTTATTTACGAGTAGGTTGTTTTCTTACCTTTCGTTAACAAAGAGCCGGTTTCAAAGTGAAATTCAATTCCGTGAACGAACATTTTTCCAACATAGGTCCTCATGTAATACGGTATTGTAGTCGCTTATTTTCTAAGGATGCATTTGATGCTCCGGCTAAAGGATAAAAGATATTATACAATATGTACTGGGACTTTTGAAAATTTGAGCCATTTGTTCATTTTCAGGAGTTATTGGATTTTTGGTTTGGTTTGGTTTCGCTGGTTTAGCGTCGATTGGGGGATTAAAATGTGCGGTTTTTTTTTGTAGAGCCGTGGCTTTGGTGTTTGTAATGTTGGGCACTGACTAGCTTGAAATATAACTAAATGTATATAGATGATCTGTGCATGTTGCTGATACTTTTCCTTTTAAAGTTTCATTAGAAATCCAGCGTCAGACAGCATCAGTCTGTCTGTCATTTCGCTGAAATGGACCTTTTCAGTGCAGCCGTGAGACACGCACTTAGTTGTTGGCATATTACCATTTTTTGTAATTTCTCTGTACCGTGTATGTGCTAAATAAATTGTATTCTTTCTTTCTTTTTGTTTGTGTTCTGGATTTTTTTCAATTAACATTTTCTTTTTAACTAAGTAAGACGCGGACATATGTTTGGAAAGTATGTAACTACTACTACAAAAATTGTTTATTGGAACTAATATACGACCTTATTCGAAAATTAGTTCCAAGTTTCGAATTAAAAAAAAAGACACAGTGTACCTATGATTTCGTTTGCCTGCTCAATTTGATTTCCTTACAATAAAAAGCTTTGTAAAACCACAAAAAGAAAAACATATAGGTAGCTAATATGACACAAAAACAGTATCAAAACTGTACCTAACTAGGTAAGTAATACAAACGCCTATTGCAAATCAATTTTCAACTTGAGATCTGAAACTGACGGCCCAGAAACTAATTAACAATGTTGTTTGATTGAGATTCTATTTCTGTTGTTGCTATGCTAATACTAGGCTATCAGGTGGTGGAAGAAGTAATTAAAACAAAACTTTACTCAGGTAACCGAAGAAATACATCATTAAGGAGTTTCAACGGGAAGGGTTGCTACCCATTTTCTGTGGGGCATATAAAATCTTGCAATTATTTTAGATTGGATATATTTTTAGTAGAAACATAACTGACACCACAGAAAAATTATTCCGAACATTAGATAATGGTAAAATCTCGGAAAAAGTTCCATAAATAAAAACATTTAGGAAGATGTGCAGCGATGTTCGTATATTTCAAGGAAGAGGTACATACAATTTCTAGAAAAAACTGTTCCTTCTACGTAGGTATTTTTATATTTGACTACAAAAAATTCAAATTTAAAAATACCTTGTATTAATTTAAAACAAATTTAAAAATTAGTGTACACATTTTTTTATTAAACGATGTCAGAATATTTCAAGGAAGAGGTATCTACAATTCTTAGAAAAATTTAAAAATAAAAAACAATATAAAAATTCGTAGAAGGAACAAAATTTTGTTAAGACTTTTGCAAACAATTTTCTGTTTGAAAATGTCAAAATACGTAGAAGGAACAGATTTTTCTAAGAATTGTAGGTACCTCTTCCTCGAAACATACGAACATCGCTGCACATCTTCAGAAGCTAGTCTTCGGTACATCAATACTAATCTCTACGCAGACAGTATTCGAGTTTCATGCGGCTTACCGTTCGTCGATTTACCTGACTAGGCTTAAGCCAATGTTGTGTAATTGGTAACTCAAGCCAGGCATGTTCAGTAAATGGACTAAACTCTGCGTATGAATTTGATATGCTAACCATTTAGACTACTAAAAGCCGTAGGCAGGGTAGTGGAGCAAAAAATAGAACTAGTGGTAAATAGCAAATTCGTTGTATTTGGTTTCATTTATTAAAAACCGGTGTTAGCGTAAAAATATAGATATCGAATGGTATTGTGGTGTTTGTTTGTGTTAAATATGAATGTTGTGTTTTTTTTTCGTAATTTAAAAACAAAGCTGCTCAGTGGTGCTAAACATATTTTTATGTCAAGGTTTGTACCTAATTTTTTCGAATTCCTCTCAGCAAAGCCTATAGAATATTGATAGCGTAGGTATATGGGGATGCATCAACAATACTTGGACCACCATCTTTGGGAGTCCGCCATATTGTATTTAGAACTAAGTCACTAAGCTAACCGTGCTAACTGTAAGCAAAAGCTTACACATATAAGAAAAAAATCACCTCCATCGGTTAAAGGCAAATGTTTTAAAATTCAGTTTCAAGACCCATAAGCTTACTACCTCACTAACAAGACAAATTTGTAAAAACAACGTCTTGTCAAAGAGTTGCCTTACGGTAGTTAAACCACTAGTTTTCTTGCGAATACAATTTCATCTGTATTTTCAAACAATAATCCAACATTGCGATCTCCAAACTCTGAATAATTCGTCACCCTAGCCGGAAGATCTCCACATTTAACTTAAGTTTTCCCGCTCGGTTGGAAGCCCGGCTTGCATTTTAAGGGTTTCACAAGACAAGTAAAATTAAAGCTTGTAAAAACGATGTGTTCCCAAAGAATTGCCTCGATATTCAACAAGTTTTCCTGCGATCACAATTTCGCCTGTAATTTCAAACAATAGCCCAACATTGCGATCTCCAACCTCTGAATAATTCGTCACCCTAGCCGGAAGATGTCCACAGTTGACGTAAGCTTCCTCGCTCGGTTGGAAGCCCGGCTTGCATCTAAGGCTTCCGCACCGCTCATAAGGTACGCTCAAACTTATGAGCACTATGTACCGGACCCGCTTTACGTTCCCCGGTCCTCGGTTGACTCTGTTGCACGGTTTATTTAATTGTTAATTGGATGAGGACAGTTTGGTCAAAGGATACGTTTTTGTGGGGTATAATATCAGTTGCTACTATATAATTACTTCTTCTACTATAAAATAACCACTACTGCAGGGGAGAGTGAGACTTGACTTTTTGAGGATGATTGAGTATATTCTGCTCTGTTTGATACTACATGTACTTCTTTAAAAATTGGATCATTTTAAAACAGCCCCAACAAGGAGTCATCTTAATATATGAATACTGAGGTATGCATTATTCTCATTTTTAGTGACTATCGCATCTATGCTTGCAACAATAGATTTTATGACAGCTTAGATGAAATATTTTGTGCATTATCTGTATACAAAAATCAAAACAAATCTTCAAAAACAATTGGTAGGTATCCTACGAGTACCTACACACCTTCCACGGTAGACTAAAAGCTACGTTGTAACTGTAATTGTTTGCTTTCAGGTTTCCTAAAAAAACATGGCGTCCAGATAATAGAGTGGCTACCACCCAACATTACCTGCCCGTGAATATTCATTTAGCTTGGACACGTAAAACAATTTGCCAGTCAAATGAGTTTTCTAAAAAGCCGATTAAGCGAAAACTAAAATTGGTTAATTATTTATAGAACATGGCGATACGCAACGGAAAGCGTACGGTGTATTTAGCCGGCTAATTTTCAAAGAATAATTAATTGGTGCGGGTAATATTTAATTAGGAATGTTGCAGCTTAACTTGCGTTTGTAGGATATGGCAATCTATTTGTTCAAAAACAAAAGAACAAATCTTCTTTTATCAAAATACTTCGTTCAAGAGTACATTGGTTGAACAAAAAAAAAACATACTTGGGACTGAATTCAGGTCCTATTTAAAAGCTCAACTTCGGAAGAACTTACAGAAAGTTCCTCGTGATGATGCGATGCAATATTTACACAGTAAATAGAAGGCATATTTAAATAGTCCCACATCCATTACTCGAACAAATACGAACTCCGGCTTACCTGCAACAAATGTAAAACAAAGTTTAAAAACGCTAGATCCGAGGCGCAAATTAGTTGGAAATATAACTGATGTAAATACTCGCGTTTACACAAAATTGCGTACTGTAGGATGTTGATTTTATGTGGAGCAGTTTTACCAAAAAATAATAATGACTTTTAATTGTCATTGCATTTTCCTCTCCATTATTAATTTTTTTTCAGCTGTGTAGGTATCAGTACTGGTTTACCCACAATACTGTAAGAGCCTCCTTACGCAGCATCTGACTGTTCATATCTACTTTGGAAGTGGCTGGTAAGAATAAGAATATTTGATTTCGGAAATATTAATAGAACGGTTTTTGTTTAAGCAGTTATAGATGTAATTCGAATCTCCGAGCCATTGTGCTCCAATATACTCTTATATAGTTAAAATACGAGTTTAATTTATAATATTTGCTACGTAGACCCCAGGCCATAGCTCTGTGGTCTACAATACCTAGCAGGTAACCATAGTATGACGAAAATTTGGACCAGTTAAGTAAATTAAAAGTACACTGTATCAGTTACACACTTTGTACTCGCAAGCGGAACCGCGAAATGCAGATTTTTTTTTAATTAATTTATGTCAGGAGAGGTAAATATATTGCTTAGTGGTATGTATCTAGTTGTCACGCAAGCAAGTGGGTTGATGACCCTAGATCTAACCCTCTTGCAAAATTCAAGCAGTATAATACCGACACGCGTGCCTACATTTCTCCAATGTAGACTATACCATTGTACATGAAGTACAAGATCATAAATAATGAGCACAAAAAATAACATAGTTTTTCCAACAAACAACAATAATTTTGAAGAGCAAACAAAAAAAATGTTAGGTACAGGGGTACGGGTTTACTTACAAAAAGTTTAGACACATTTATAAGCACAGTGCAACACATTTAGTTCTATTAAACAACAACAATCATAAAATTACCACTTACCTGAAAATTAGTAAAAATATTTGTCATACTTCTTTGATTTTTTTTCATGAAGGTATTTGAAATACAAACGTAAATACCAAATGTTATTTCATAGTTTCCTCCAAATTAACGTCCATTTTAACCGTGATGTTTTAACAATTGCGAAACCATGACATGCTTTATTAAAAGTTGGTCTAGAACCCGTTAAATTACTGGCAACCGTTAATTAGAACATCATGATGAATAAATGCTGAACGTTCCATTCCATGGCAAAATGTTGCCGTCAAATGCTGCATTTGTTATCAAATTTTAGTAATATGATGAGCATATTTTGCCGACATTGTTTTGTGGTTTTCGCCGAAACAATTTTCACATTCATTGTAAAATTATTACATTGCATACCCATCAGGACGTGTTTTGATTTAGAGCAAAATTAGTACGTATGTTAACAGAGCGAACGAGTTTACATACTCGTTTATTACTATTTCAAAAATGCTTTACAGAGCGAACGAGTTTACATACTCGTTTATTACTATTTCAAAAATGCTTTACAGAGCGAACGAGTTTACATACTCGTTTATTACTATTTCAAAAATGCTTTACAGAGCGAACGAGTTTACATACTCGTTTATTACTATTTCAAAAATGCTTTACCAATACATTTCTCGTTCCCTGGTCCCTGTGAAGCATAAGCCCCCGTTTTCTTCCTATTAGACTTGGCGGCCATTATGTCAAGATGCCAGGCATCTTCCTTTGAGCAAACATACCTAATGCTATCAGTAATCCGTTTACCAAGCGTGGTGACATGGGGAAATTTTCCATAGCATGTTCAACGGCGACGATCGATGATGTTTGTTGACTACGTAATTTTTTCTCACATCGATGGGTAGGTAAGTAAGTGTACATGTACCTATATAAAGACACACCATGAGATTCCACCCCAAAACATGGCACCTGTTTTATTCGAAACGCTAGCCGTCAAATCCTATAACGTTTAACAAAAAAAAACAGTGCCTTTAGCAACGCTGTTCACGGCTTCCGTCACAGTTTTAATGCTAAAGAAATCCGTGACGATACATACACACAAGTATCTTTATAAGAAAAAACAAATCTTTATCTTTGCAAAGAGTCGCCGTCAATATTCGGCGTAGCACACACTGTTTGCGATGTGGCAAGAGCTAACAGCGAGGCTTTTATACTAACATTTAAACAAGAGATCCCGCTTCGGGGGAAAGATTAAGGCTTTGTCTTCACGTAATGCAAAACAGACGATGCTTTGAGACAGAATTTGATTTTGTACAAATTATCGTTTTAAATCTTGATGTCTACTACGGGTAATTTCAATGAGTGAACGTTGGATCGCTTTGTGGTATTTTGCGAGTAATTTAATACGTAATTTTGTTGCTAAATTGTTTATTTAACAGGAAACTTATCTTCTAATTATTTTGATAATGAAATACTCACACGTTCATTTAATTCATTAAATAGCTTAGATATAATAACGGTTTTTTTTTGTTAACAAAATATTTAGTCCTGTATGCCCGAATCCTTAGAACAACGAATTTATTTGATCACCCTCTAAATGAAATGTACTGAGTAAACGCTTAACGGAATTTCGTCCACAAATGTAGCTCAAAAGATCTTGTACAAGCATGATCATTTTGAGTTAGTGGAGTATTTTGAGCGTAGTTAATTCTTATTTAATGAGATATGTCAATTTTAAAATCCATGACTAGTAAATTAGTAAATACCTGTTTTACATTGAAAAAAAAAAAGGATTAAATATTTTATCTATAAAATAAACTAGTTTTTTATATGTTAGTTACATTTTCACAAGAGAATATAATACTCAAAACATGTATTTTTATTTCCTGCAAAACAATAGCATGATACCGCGATTCAACAACAGGTAAAAAAAATGTTTTAGCAAAATTTCCTTTTCAATTATGAAAACGTATTGTTGGGAAACTATTATATTGAAATAAAAATAATAGAATGGTCCATCTGTGTAGTGAATATCAAATGTTATTTAGGTCGAAAAAATATTTTGCTATTTCCACCCAATATTTTAAAATTCGTTGAAAGTAGGTGAATTTTGTAATGCAAAAGGCTTGTTTTTTTTGTTTACTGAATTACTAGTTGAGTTTTGAGAAAAGCAGGACAAAAAGAATAAATCACTTATTTTAAGAAAACAACGGATTAGATGATTTTATATATTTAAACAAATCTTGGAAAAAAATAAAATATATCGATAAAAAAAGTACCTATCGTTAATTTACCGACCCATACAACTATTACGATTTCACCTTAAAGAATGATGTCTTCGGACCCCGTAAATAATTATGGTGATTTTGAATTAATTGATTGTAAAAACAACCCTTCTAGATCGACGTAATTATAATACAACCCCTCTAGAGCCGCCCTCGTCGCATCTTTAACAAAGGTCAATGATCCGTGATACAAAAGGTAAATATCTAGATAATATCGTGGTATTATGCTTATGCTACTCGTTTTCTAAAGATAAAAGTACTTGAGGTCAAAGATCGCCATAACATTGTTAGGTTAGGATTGAGCTTAGGACTCAAAATCTTATATTTGCTCACCCATTCACCAATATTTGGTTAGGATCAGAATACTTATTTGCTCAATAATTGTGATTACGTATGAAACAGTGGTCCTCTATCATAATATGCCTAATATACGTAGGTAAGAGTAAATATTTTGAATATAAACGATGTAATTTAGTTTCTTGGAATTGAGGGATTCCTATACAATGTGTTCCTTTTGATATACCATAATTTTAACGTTACATTCTATGAATAGAAATAATTTTAAATGTCTAAGAAACATAGGTTCCGAATCGCGAAGTTACGCAGAACTAAGAAAATTAAAAAGTCTTTAAGTACTTAAATGTCATGGATAAGTAAGGTCAGTCATCCACTTTTGTTTTGTTTTTCAGGTAAAGTCGCTTTACATGGACAGTTGCAGTTTTGTCGAATTTTTTGTAGAAGAAATGAAAAAGAAAAAAAAAGTTGAATTGTGAAATATTTAAATGCTATTCAATTCTCTTGGTTGGTCTGATTAATACCCTAGAGTTATGGGATTTGGAATGATGATTTGGAATCGCAGAAGACTGAGGATAAAACACTGTGGTCATTTAAAATTAATTACTGGATCGTAATTCCTACTTATCTTATTTCTTTTCTAGGTAAAAATAAAAATTAGGTAGGTAAAATAAAATAATACAAGGCTACCTATTCATTATATATATTCTGTTTAATCCATTTTGATTATGTTTCTGTTGAATTTTAATATTGTTACGTTTAATCTTAATTATTTTGAATTTATTCAATTTTATTATGATTTTAATTCGATTATAATTTTATTTCTTTCTCAATTTTGTTTCTGCCTATGATTTTGTTATTGTTTTATTTCAATTTTTTAGTTTTGAATATGGCTTGAGAAGCCTGATTGTTCTTTGTGTATTTAAATACCCTCTAATTGTAAGTAGCCTTTATACAATTTCAATTTAACCAGTATGTAATGCATGATGTGCTTACCTGTAAGAGATTGATACACTAGACCCGAATTTGATTGTATGTATCCCATAATTGTATGAGTGTACTCAATTGTTGGTGAGCCAAATAAATAAAATAAAATTTAAAAAAATAAAAAATATTTTATCTTACCTAGCTAATTTTACCTGCAGATATATAAACGTGTTGCGGAATTTGTCCGAAAAGTTCACCGCGGCCCAGGAACGCAAAGGGCATGAGGAGTTTTAGTCAGTAAGAATCTGACACTCCCTTCTGCTCCACCCAGAGCGGAAGAAGTCATTTGATGATTTCCCAGCCATAAACAAAAATATATATGTACAGGTACGTACGATGCTGTAACAAGAATCACGATTTCGGATTTTTGGATTAGAATGAAATCTTCGAATAAAAATAAGAAAGAGTCATATTATTCGTACCAGAATAAGAGCCAAAGAATTCAACAGCCTCTCAGACCTCATTTTACTCTAACAAAATAATTCAACATTAAATTCAACTCCACCAGACAGGTACCGACGTAAATACACATCTCAGATGCTTATCTCCCGTCTGTACCAAGACTTCACCGTCCAATTCGGCAACTTAAGATGCAGCCCTTTCATGATAAGGCCACCAGATGTCACCCAAGATGTAATTGCGTTTGCCTTTGTGCCATTCCTAATGAAAGGTTCACGAAACTGATATCTTTAATCAACGCGAACTTGTATAACGATGCGGGTGGTTGACGGAGTAGCTGTCAAAGTTGAGATTATGACAAAATGGACAAAAATTATAGGTACACGAATAAATACTATTTTTTCTAAAATATGTTTTTCGCCTCAAATAAAATTGTTGGAAAAAAAAAGAGGAGTTATGTACACACTTTTGAACTTCTTGTATGCTTGCTATGTCGTTTTTAATAAATTGCGTGAAGTGTTGCTGCCGTGTGACGACAGCAGAGTGCTGTTTCTGTTTATCAAAAAATTAAAACGACAAAGAAAAAAACAAAAACTGCCAAACATCACAGGTATTGTGGCCAGAGGCGGTTACACGTCATCTCTATGTACTTTGTAAATTAATTACTGTCCAAAATAGAATTAGGATATGTTTGAGCTTTAGAAATGTGGCACAAACTGCAGCATGTCGGCTAATTAGTTAATTAGCTCCGTGTATTTGCTTCGTATTATTGAAGCGGCTTGTTGTACTGACACTGTGACCACATAATATAGCAGTCGAATCGTCACTACGACATGTTATTTGATATCCATTAATTAATTAATTAACTTTTTGATGTCTTCAATAGCTTGTTTGTATAACTTCTGCTCAGTAATTTTTTCTTTTAGTTGGCCTGTATTATCCTACTGAGAATAAGACCAAATCGTCACACTAGCGTTTTTTAGGCTTGCCAAGCTTATTATTTTCATATTTATTCATAGACTAAAACCAAAACCAACTACAAGTATCAAAAGCCATTCATCTCGAATTGATCACACAAGACAGATTCCAAACATTAACAGCAACACAGAAACGTAAGGAAACTAATCTCTTTGAGACAATACTAGGGCAATATCTCTGGTTTACGACGGCCGCCTTACTAAATCTACAAATATTTGAACATCCGCCCCCACTCCACCATTGTCTAGGTCAAACTAATTTTGGGATCTTCTGAGGGGTAATTTAATTTCGCATTAAGACCATCAGTTAAAATCTGGTTAACCTTTTAATTAAACTTGTTTATTGAGGGAATCAAATCAGTGGTCTTTAGGTTAAGTAAACACTGAATCGTAGACTGTGACAATCTTTTTATAGGGTGCTTATTTTTTGTATATAGGTTGTTTCACATTGCGTGGTCATTAATTTAGGGCTACGTTTTGCATCTGATACACAGTAAGGAAACTACAGCAAAATTAAAAAAAATACTTTAAAAAAAGGGCTGCAAAAAACGACTCAAGTTTAAAAGTCTGATGCAGTTTGTGGCAATAAATCTGCGATGGACCTAAAATAGATGCCACCAACATAATGAAACTGCTTGAAAAGTCATTCTTTCGTTACTGTTAATATTTTTATGCAGTCGAAAATTAAGAAAAAAAAAGTTTTTGCTATTGTTTCCATATTTTATATCAAATACAGAACGTAGCCCTGAAATATGACCACGCTCTTCTGAAACACCCTGTATATGGTGGAGGAGCACAAAGTAAAGATGATCTCATTATGCAACGATAGGGAAGTACGTGTAAAGTTGGGGAAAAAGTGTGGAACAGTGTATGCGAGTGGAAAATTATGTAAAGTATATATGTATAAAAGTCATGGTTGAGTACGAGGAACATAAATATCTCGTGTATAGCCCATTCACTGTACACAACGGCAGATTCTTCCCTCCGCGGCTCCGCTGCGACTAATAACTACTCGTACTTAAGAATATCTAGAACGCCGTCTTGATATTTTTTAGAAAAGTGGCATAAATATACGCGAAGTCTTCATCCTTAAAATAGGGATATTATCTGAAATATGATAAATTAATAAATCAGACACTATTTAGCGCTGTGTTTTGTTTAAATGATTTAATCACCACTGTTCTCAAAACGGACAATGTTAAAATCGTGAAGAGACATATCCCAGAATCGCTAATATTGAAGACACTCCTACGACCCGGGCTAGGACCCGCCTGGTGGACTACGCACCAGGACTACCTCCTTTCTCTGAGTGGGACACTCCTGGGCCTTGACCCAGTGGGAATATTATAGGCTGATTGTGGTCCATCAGACACTAAAGAATAGGTATTGATTATTTCTTTTCATAGCGATTTTAACATCGTTAAATGCTAGTAGATACTTCCTTCCCTGGTTCCAATCAGTAAACCCCATAAACAACTAAATTTAAACAACTAAGACTTAGCTGCCGCCCGCGTTTATTTCAGAAATTATCTCAAGGAAACATACTCCCGGGATGTAAAGTATCCCATGTGTTATTCCAGACTATAATCTACCTTTGTGCCAAATTTTATCAAGATCCATTCAGTAGTTTTTCCGTGAAAGAGTAACAAACATCCATACATTCATACATACAAACTTTCGCGTGTATAATATTAGTAAGGAAGGATAAGGAATTGTAAAGTTGTCTCAGATAGATTTGCCCGGTGTGTTACTAGCCTAACAACTAGCAAAACGATGTAAACAGCTGTTACATTAATGTCTGAAACGACTATGCAAATTTTATCATCAATGGCCGTACTACAACCAAGAATTACGATTAAAGTCAAGACCGTCGTAGAAAATTTATGATAGGTACTATGACCTCAAGTTGAACTACAAAATTAAATATTTGATACTCAGACTTTAATTATGAAAATTGTAAATAATTATTCTTGCTGTAGACGATGCCACTTAATCTGCCTACGCAGACTAGACAAGGTCATTCGTGATGCGCCTCAAGTTCTGTGCAAAGTTTGTGATTTTTTATAAGCCTTTCCTGGGTCTTCTATATTCTAATCATCCCCCGTTGGATGATTAGAATATAGAAGACCCAGTACTGCTAAGTAGGACACCCTTTGAAAAACTAGATAAAATTGAAAAAGATCCAGTTTTAATATGGTGAAGTGGGCATATCTCGAACCAACGCAACGCATCGATGACATTCCTCTTCACTAAAGTTAAACTGAATGTTTGTTCGGCCCAACATTCAGCTACGGTAACACCATTTGCTGACGCAGTCACTAGGTCCTCACGTGTGCAGGTGCCGGTGACATGCGGTGCAAGGGCCATGATCTGTCTGGTGCAGCGAATGTAAAACTGGATTACATACTCGAACTCTCACTCCAACATGAGCACAAAAATGTAAATTAAAGCTTGTCTAATTGACGTTTTTGAACACAAGAGATGAGCAAACAAATGCAAAAACTTCAATTTATGACAAGCTCCGATGGAGTTCGAGTTGAGTTTAGAGTTTACGTTTTGGAATATGGGGTCTTACTTACTTCCCTGCCCTCTGTGGCCCAAAACCTGCAATGAAGTATCGAGTCACATAAAATTTCCATGTTCCATGGACACGACGAAGAGGAATATGGCCTGAATGAACCCTTTCACTTGATAAAAATGACGGCCTACCTGCGCGAGTTTGAGGGTAAAAGTGGAAGTTGCGGGCCGTGTGAGCCGTTCCGCTCCGGCGCATAGCAGGGCTCCTCGGGCCCATACATCACTTAGTCACCCGAGACGGGCCGCGCATGCGTGCCCGCCGCTGTTAAATGTAAACTTTACGCTAAGCCCAGGGGTATTGGCGGATAATTTACCTGGTGAGATGGTAGTTTGGAATATTTTAAAGCTATTGGATTTTTTTTTTGGTGTTTGTTTTCGTTAGCGGAATATTGACAGATTTTGGTTTATTTATTTCGATGACTGTTTTTTGTGATATAAATTTATTCCTGTGCAGTGACACGTAGAGCTCAATGGGGCCAGAAAAAAGAATCTATTTAAAAAAAATACGTACCTATCTGGCCAAAAAGTACCTACACTACTTTCCGGCTGCATATATACGAAACATACTCAGAAAAAAAAAGCGTTTGGAATGTGGTAATAAGAAGGTACCTACTTACATCACCAGAACATACACTTTTATATTATATCCACACAGTCCGTTGATAAAACAATGCGTTTGATCAACACGAAACTCCATGGCGACAAGTCTCATAATGACATTCAAAAAAATTCGTCATTAAAAGTCAATTGGATTTACTTGTTGGCGTCCGATCGTGGGCGGCAATCAGGTACAACAATTACTTGATGGGTTGGCCAAAAAAGTAAAATTCTTTTACAGGGGTAATGTGTTGAAAGAATGTGTGGTAAATGCCAGGTAATAAAATGTAATTAGAGTTTCTGCCTATTTTAAGACCCTTATTTCATTCATTTGCAATTCTTCTTCTACTATTGTGATTAAAACATGTTCGAAAAGTTAAATACCTAATGAAACAGTACACTAATAGATAAAACAAATAAACAGCACTCTACAAATCCACCCACTAACCCAACAGTTCGGAGACTTACGGCACCTAATTGCCACGAACTACAAAATCTGTGCATAAACGCTAGTGTAGAAAGTAATCCCCGGTAGTCAGGTAATAAACATAAACGTTTTCCCCAATAAGACTTGATGCAAATTGAGTCCCGGAGGGTCGCGGCGCCAGAGTATTTACCTATCGAAGGAACCCGATCGGGCCACAAGCCACTAACTAGTTGACGTCGTTCAAAATATTGCTGATTCGAATAAAAAACCGATTGCTATCTCACTTTGATGTAGTCGGAGGAAATGGGATCTGCTTCCGATCCGCGAGGAAAGGGAGAAAATCTCCTTCCCGTTTTCTGGGTACCGCGGGCAGTGTTCCGGAACCCTATTAATCTTGGCCCAATATTTACCTGTCGGTTGCGCCGTGTGGCCTCCCAAACAAAACAAATGTAACGATATTATATTCAATGCCGCCTGTAAGTGAATTGGGGAAGTCAATTTTAAAATAAAAGCGTGTTTCAAAGTTTGTGAAATTGGAGGGAATGTGATTATTTTTCGTGTTTTACCGCGTTATTGGGTCAAAACGGTGTTTCATATAAAAGTGGAGAGCAGGAAAATAAAAATAAACTTGGATAGCCAACACTCAAATTATCTATACGTAAATAACCAAACCTAAATTAAAGAATCGTTTACTTGTACAAATACTGTCAATCTTAATACCATTTTGAAGTACTGAACCAACGCGTACAAACAGATTACTCGTCTGGCTTACTTTTTAAATTTCCTCGTGATTGTAAAGAGGCCGGATAGCGTCATATCACAGTGGAGGGCCCGGTGTCGACTTTTGACCGTTTCGAGTGCCGATCTAATTTGCCGAATCGCGGAAGCATATGAAATCTAATCGATTCGCTTCACTGAAGATGGTTTTCAATAATACTGTGAATTTTCTGAGACATTACAGTCTTGTCAGTAAATGCGATATGGCTTGGAATTAACGGACAGATACGTCAGAAATTGTAGACATTTTGTACCGAAATGGACGTTGATATAACAATGGACTGCAACATCAAATGATTTTGAATGTAATTGATACTGGACGGGCTTTCAGATCATATTGCGAAGTGCCTATCTATCAAAGTCCTAGCTAACGAGTTAGTTGCCAGGTACTACTAATCCACTAGACTGAAGGCACTCGAAAAACCAGGGGTCGTCCTAAGTAGGGTCCCACCAAGTGATGCAAACAACACTTGGTAGGGACTTAAATGATTAAAGATTGTCGTCAAAATTGTCGATGAAAAACGATCCACTCATAAACAAAAGAGGCCGAAAGGTATTGCTTCCCTGATTAATAGGTAATTAGCAACGTTATTTATATCTTCGTGCATTTCCTTATATTGTATACAGTCTGTTGATATTGTTCAAGATGGTTTGTTTTCAAGATTTACTTTCTGATTTATAAAAACCGATTCGCAGTATTGACCTCTGGGTACAGCTTTGACCTACTAACGGTTAAAGGGTTCGGATTAAGTCCAGGTCGTGGTAGAAAATCTGTGGTAACATTGAAATGGGTTTTTTGCGGAACGAGTATTTTCCAAAAAAAAGAAGCGGCTGTACTTGAAAGCTGTGGATTGCGAGGTTTTGTGATCTGGTATATTACAAACGAAAAATTATACAAAGTGTAACAGAATAAACGCAATACCTCGTATGTTCAGTAAATTTTGTCGAGTTATGCGCTAAATGTTTGGGACAGTCGATTTCTTTTCGCGATTTCAGTGTTTGGTCCCAAAAGATAGGATAGCAAAAGTTGTTCAAAATGATGAGCACAATGACCCCTTAAGAGGTATTGCGTTTATTCTGTTACACGTTGTACATGTCGCAGGCAATTAGCTTAATCAGCCGATTAATTGGTTGCCTAACCTTGTCATTTAAATGTGCCGATTTTTCAGCGATCTAAGTGACATATTTTGTTCAAATCGTTTAATGACTTGCCGATGTCACTTAGGTCGCGGATTAAACGGCACAGTTGAATGAAAAGGCTAGACTTTTAATGAAACGGCGGATTCAGCTAATTGGCTGCGACATATATATCATTAAGTGACGAGTAGAGATGTTAAATAAATTATTAATAAGTTAACAAATATGTTTTGTATACGATCAAATCCATGACTGCAATCTCAAAGATGAACACGTAACGATAATTAAATTCAAAACAACAGCTGTAACAAACGGGACGTGACGTAGCCGCTGTAAGTCGAGCGTTGAGAAAAAAGCTTGGATTTGTGAAAATATAACTTTTCCTTAACACAACGTTTTCCTACGTTATTTCCTTTGCAGTCGCAGGTGAGATTTATCTTCGGATAATTGGATAAAGAACGCGTTTGCGAGAAGTGATACGAGGTGGAAGAAGGGGGGGAAGGGAGGCGCCAGAAGAAAAAAAATGTAACAGCCAATGATGTGTTACTTTTGAATATAAATCTTTTGTTTGAGCTGTGTTGCCGTGTACCTACTTGCATGAATAAATATTGTTATGTTTTTTTTTAAGTGTAGCTCGTTCTCGGATTTGTGTTGATAATCATAACGGGATGTTTATTAATTTTGTAAATAAATTTTCTAATTTCAATGAGGACGACTTTCTTTTTATAAATCGACGCCTCCCACGCATTTGGTCGTATGTTTAATTTTGTGATGTTTCAGGAGGGGTCCGAGGGAGATTTTATGTGTAGTATTATTATTACATAGAGTACTAAAATCTTATTTTGCCAAAAAACATGTTACGACTTTTTGCGTGAGAAGCATCGAAATAGAAATGCGATTGTACTGTTGTGTGTGTATTAATCATGGATTGGTTGCATGTTACTAATCATTGCCATTAACACGTAATCAACCATTCCGCGAAATCCGAAATGTGCCAATTACACATTGCACAAACCGTAAATTTTGCTGATCTAATTCCAGCCACATTACAGCCATATAATCAACCAAAAGGTAAATATTAATAAAACTTCCACTGTTAGTAAAATTGTTTGCCGACCGCATTAAACCTGTCAAACACAGCGGATTAAAATAAGACACAAAACAAACCGCACGTCCACCAACCTCATTTGTAGTGCAGAATTATACACGACCGGATAACAATACTCACCACAAAATGTTCATTTAATATGAAAATATGCCCTACATACCCACCCTCACACACACCCCCAACCACCCAATTATTTAATATCCACAAAAATATTTCAATATTATTAACAATGATTGAAATTCGCGGTGATCGAAACAATGCACACGTCAAAAATACTCCGTCATAGGTATTTCAGACCCGAATTTAATCAAGTTACCATAAACAAAAGGAAAATATACAGAGTGAACCAATATGTATACCTACGTTTTCATTTAATTATAATTTTGCAAGTTTCCCAGAACTCCACTTATTTTAAAAGCCTGAATTAATTTTGCAGTTGTGTTACTTCAGTATTTAAACAAAACGATAATAACACAGGAAACACTAAGTATTGGAACAACACATGCAAGTAAAACATAGAGTTAATTAGTGCCTTGAAATAACATTGCATATTCGACAACGAGGTAACAAAAGGGAAAAATGAAACAGCTAGTGTTCTACAGTTGGCAAATACCGGAGCAGAACAATCAGAGAATTGAAATATTTACTGAAACTTGAACAAAACTAGGCAGAACACAATGTATGTAAGTGAAATGTTAAACATCGAGAAACCTGACTACACACAGAGTTTAGCGTAGCGCCGCCAACGAGAATGCTGTACTTTGTGTAATTTCGTATATGGATATTCGAAAAGTGCTGCGTAGTTAGAAAACGTTTTGCGTTTAAGTTCAGTCACAGTTTGGATGGCAAATTAGAAACTACCTTTTGTGGTAGATCGTCTTTCAGATTTACTTTCAGTAAATGACTAAGATTATGTTGTGCTGCAAATACTGCTAAGTTTATAAAATTATTAATTTATTTATAAATGTAGTAATTAATTTACTACATTTACAAAATATATGTTTTTTACTTTTGTTTCAAACTACTTAATACTACTGGTTGACCGTTACTACAGAATTAATACCTATTATGAATATCATGTTAGACACAAACAAGACAAATGCATTCTAGTCGCAAACGCTACGCTAAGAAGTGGAAAGCCAGCTCAAAAGGTGAGTAAAAAAGTGCGACACACAATTTGAAATTCTAAACAAAAACTCATACATTCTACGCACCTAAACCGTAGGTACTCGTATATTTGATTTTGTTTTGCGGCCAGTGAGTGAGTGATTCAGAAATGTATTTACAAAGTGAAGCCCCAAACACACGAAAGGGTTAGCGTGAAGTAAATTGAGAGCGGTGAATTATTCATACATATTTTTGGCATTACCTTGACCATTTCACGAAATGCGACCGACTGCCGCGCGCACAGGAAGACGCCAGGCCGAACCCTCACTTAGATATACTTAGGCACTTTATTTTTATTTACACTATTCTATCTATTCTTTTTACAGTCTTCAGCGGAGTTCAGGATAATAGCGGGTCCTGAAAATTAATTCCAAACGTTAGTAAGTAAACTAATCAACTTTAATGTTTACATAGACTAGAGTTATGAAAACAGAATGCTCGTCTCAGCTGTCACAACAGTTTGGGAGAATTTAGTTTTATTTGAACCTCAGATGCAGTACGCAAGAACTTTAGATAAGTGGAAGTGTCTTAAGTAATTTAACTTTGTGTATACGAGTACCTATCTATTGCTAAGTAAAAAAAAATAAAGAAAATCAACTTTCAGTTTGTGACACTTAAATTTTAATGTAAAGCGTTACAGTCTGCTTTGTTTTAGTACATATATTATGAATATGAAGTTAAATCTTTTTTAGTATTGACACAGAATCGTAGAGTGCTGCTAAGGAGTGGTTTTCCCTGCCGGTATCTGTATTTCCTCTGAATACAAACCGTACCGTACCGTACCGGAAGACGCAGCGTTGGAAGGCCTCCCACAAGGTGGACCGATGACCTGGTGAGGGTCGCGGGTAACCGATGGATGCGAGACGCACAGGACCGGTGGTTGTGGCGACATTTGTGGGAGGCCTATGTCCAGCAGTGGACGTCTTTCAGCTGATATGATGATGATGATGACAAACCCAGGTAAGTGTGCTGTCAATCCATGTAATCAAGATAGAATGACAGCTCACCTCGTGATCACTTCACCCAAGCTTTCACTTCGACAAGTTTACAATCGACCGGCTGGTGTCTTTAAGTGAATACGTCACTTCTAGGCAAACATGCACCATCGTCGATTATTATCACCGCTTTGCTTTAGGCGAGAATTCAAATTTAAATTCAAAATGAACTAAAAAATGATACTGACGTATAGAGATTAGTCTAATCACTGATAGTTCTTTCAGAAAGTTCTTACTAACTGACCTTACCGTTCGATATGAAGTTTTCAACGGTTTGAGTGTACTTTGAGATCGACGAGATGACGCTAAACCGTCAGTATAATAGCTAACCAATTTACTTTCCCGATGCGGATGCTAGCAAATCTACTTTTTTCCTTTTAAGCGAGTTTCGAATTTGCTCTCCGGAATTAGTTTGCATCGACGTTTGATCGGATATTCCTTTAAAAAAGTTAAGCAACGGTACCGAGGAATCTGATTTTTTTCATTTTAATTCGAGGTATGCTTGTTTGTGTCATTGCATAGATTTGCTTTTTCAGTTTATAATTGGTTTGTTGATTGCCTATCTATTCAGAGAGGGTGCGGCTAATAGACGCAAACTCTCATGGAATTCATAACTTTTCGAAGGCAACACACGAGTGAAAGGCTATGGTTTAAAAAAGTAATAACTTTTAGTTTCAAACAACTACTTAATAGTACTTAATTTTTAGGGTAGGTATGGTATGTCAAATACACCTTTTGACATACCTAGGTAGGTATGTCAAAAGGTGTATTTGACATAGAAACCTTATAAGTTAGTAGGTACTGCAAGATTCGTTCTACAAATCTACAAAATCTCCATCTAACTAAATAAAACATGTATTTAACTCCAGATAAATGACCATCGACCATTAAATAAATGTTTACATATTTTCAAACCATCTACGAGAAAAAACTAAAAAAAACGTGCTAAACGCGCGCATAACTTGGTAACACCATGGATAAACCGTTTAGTGCAGTTAGAGGTTTTTACGTTAAAGTTTACCCTGCAGGCCACTTCTAACAAAGTTCCAGTGCTTCAGAAAATAATAGAAAGGAGTTTCAGAACTCAAGGAATTGTAAATAAATAATGCAGAAATACTTACAACAAAAATACATAATTTTACAGCAGTACGGATTAATTGTTTTTCCGAAGTTTTCATACGTTCCTACATTTTGTTAAAGGCCCTACGTGCAGTTTCACTGGAAATATTTATGCATGGGTTTTGATAAATTAATAGACATTTCGAGTATCTCCGGTCAAACAAAAACCAATGAAAATGTTTCTACTAAAAGGTTATTCAGAATAATTACTCTTCTTCGAAAATGTAGTATATGTATAGATCAATTAGTCAGATATGAGAGGAATTTTTGTAACGAAAATCATTCCTGCCACCGTTTTAAATATGAACTTTAAAAGTTTTTTTTCGCAAACAAAATATTTAACTTTTGCTATAAAAATTACGTTATATTAAATAAGATCCTTTCAATTATTTTACCTACACCAAAACAACGCTTATCACAATAATAATAAAGTTCTCTCTCAATAACTACACAAGGCCGACCAAGGAGGAAGATTAGGTACGAGCCGCAGAAACCACAATGGGCTTCTCGACCGCAGATATATTCCCCAGGAATTGTCTATGAGATAGGCTTGCTCGAGCATTTCATTGGAGTAAGACTCTTGTTTCCTGTGTTGGCTACAGGACATCACTAATGACAGTTGTTTTTTGAAATAAAAACAAAATTTACTTCTTTATTTAATTGAAAAGTCGATATGTTTTACGTTCATTAACAAATTATAGCGATGGCAATATGGTATTTGACAACTATCAAAAATCGAGATGTATGAATAGGTACTTATCCAAAAGCTATCACTAAAATTGTATGATTTGTGAAATTAAACAAATAAAATTAATATCAATATAGAGGAGTTGCATGCAAAATGTTGTAAATTCACAATGGTGAAGCTAATAAGTGACTCACACGCATTTAATACTGTCTCTTAAATACTGTCTTTATCACAGATTTTTTTTGCGCTTGATCTTTTCTCTAGGTTTTGAGAAATTTACTTAAAAAATCCCCTAGTTCACATTTTATTAACATAAAATAACATCAGCTTTCCCCGAAGGTTTGACTTCTTTAACTCTCATATAATAGGAGCAAGTCTATTGCTAATCGGGCACAAACGCTTTGAAAAAATCCAGTAGAAAATATCCAACAATACTTTGCCCAATCCGAGAATCGAAACCCAGAACCTATTCCTCAGCACAAGCAAATACGTCTACTAGACTTACGAGGCAATTTTATTTATTTCATTTTAATTTTACAGATTTGTAGTATATTTTAAACGTATTAAGTCCTTTCAGAAATCATTAAACCTCCTTTTTGTACAACGGCAGTACATTTTATGTGGAATTTAATCTAGCGTACTGTAATTTGGAGAATTCGCTATATGCCACGTGAACTGAAAATATTCAAATTAAAGTTTCTGAAAATTTAATGTTCATATTAAAATATAGTTCAAAATATTTTATGATATTTTTATATCAGGTTTCGTTTTTTGGCTTTTCAGTCACTTTTTTTATTAGGCTTCATATACAGTCGTGGTACCGACGAATAAATAGGTGAACTTTATTCAAAAATTCCGATATGACCAAAGCTTTTGATTACGTGAACCATGAAACGCTCTTGGTCAAACTTGATGCTTACGGTATACGAGGGAATGCTCTACGTCTCATAAAATCATATCTTAGTGGACGTCTTCAGTATACAGAAATCTCTAAAATATGCGTCAATTCAAAACGTGAGGTTAAATATTTATCTGGTCCTAGGGAAATTAAATATGGCGTTCCGCAGGGCAGCGTTCTTGGGCCATTATTATTCCTGCTGTACATAAATGATCTACCCCGACACATCCCACACCCATGTGTGTTATTTGCCGATGACAGTACGATCCTAATAGACTGTCTCAACAAAGAGCTTTATGAAGATGAAATAAATAAATCTATAAAATTAATAATAAATTGGCTCAACGACAATAATCTTATCATAAACCTCAATAAAACAAATATAATGCATTTCTATCAAAAAATTCTTCCTTTAAACCTAAAAATTAATTATAGAGGACAAACTATTGATAGCGTTAACGTGACTAAATTCTTGGGCATATTGATAGATAGCCATTTAACGTGGAAACCGCAGGCTGAAGAAATTTGCAAAAGATTAAGCACGTCTGCGTATGCTCTCTACAATCTGTCCAAGAAAGTTAACATCAATACATTATTGGTTGCATATCACGGTTTGGTGGTTTCGGTTCTAAGGTTTGGTGTAGTATTCTGGGGTAATTGTTCCGAAAGGGAGTCTATATTTAAAGCCCAAAAACGGTGCATAAGATCCATTTTTGATCTCAAAGTTACAGACAGTTGCATTCCTTCTTTCAAGAAACACAAAATACTAACTTTTCCTAGTATATACATTCTCGAAGTAGCTACATTCGTTAAAACTAACAAGCATCTATTTCCTGCATTGAATGATACGAGGATGCGAACTACTGCCATGAGATCAAAATATCAGAGTCTATTGTGTACTGGTAGATATAACACTGCTTTGCTTAAAAAAAACATTATTGGCATGGCACCTATTATATTTAACAAATTGCCAAATTGTATTAAGGATCAGCCCTTAATAAAATTCAAAAAACTCCTGTCGTCGCTGCTGACAGAGAAATGTTATTACTCTGTTACTGATTTTATAAATGATGAATTGTAATATTTGCTTCACTTTATCTCATGTGTTATGTAAATTATTATATAAATAATTTTAGACTGAGCTGATCCATGATCTCATTTCGAATACCTAGTTTCTAAATTATGTGTAAGTTAACCACTATATTTTTGTATGCCAACAGGCAGAATGTATTGGGAATATATCTGAAAATAACACCATTATTGTAATAGGTACCTGCATTCTATACAAATAAAGAAATTATTATTATTATTATTATTATTATTAAAAAGGCATTTACCACCCCTTTGTTTTTCCATAAATACAAAAATCAATAAACCCTGAAACAAAGATATACCACAACAGCCATCTTGATTTACGTTTCAAATTCAGCGTGATTTTTACTAAAACATCTGAGGTTTATTACTTAAATTCATTCCGTCACTGTAACAGCTGAAATTTAAGTCGTTTAATTTAAATATTTCTAAACATAACAGTCTTAATTTACATCTCGTAAGTACAATTTATTTGATAACTAATTTATTTGCTTAATATAGCAATGTATCAGTCTGCGCCCTTTGTAGCTCAACAACGTCATTAGGAGAATGTTTTCGAGTTTTTTTTTTGAGCTTGTGTTTCATGAAAGCAGGGCCTCAAGTCTGCTATTACAATAGTGTCAAAATGGTCTATCATTGATTTCATAATTGTTGATTTTGACAAGTTTGGTAATCTACTAATATAAAAGCTTCATTATGACTTTCCAATGGTCAACCACTGACACTCCATTGAAAGAAATGTCATAGAATGGTAATCTCGTACAAAATGACAAATGAATGACAGACGTATGCGGTAATCTACTAAAATTTTGACAGTTCCTTCGATTAGTGACCTACCATTAGAACGTTATTGTGCAGTCATTGCTTTTCAAAGACATTGAATATTTAGAACCACGATTATATTACGAGACCATGGACCGACCAATGATCGAACATTATGAATTTATAAAAATAGCAGACTCGGGGCCCAGTAATTTATACTCTATATACGGATTGCAGTAAAAGACTTCGGTTACTGTCACCATGTATCATAAAAACTGCTGAGCAAAGGAATCCACTATCCTGACGAGCTTTTTTGGAGTTAAACTCTTTATGAAACGATTTTCATACTTAGCCCACGATTTGAAAATTTAATGAGGAGTAAAATCGAGCGTTAGCTAAAAGTGAGGCGTTACGTTCCTTTGCGCACCTTTCACTTCGAGATTATGTATGTGTGTATACTATTATAAAGGATGCTTTCATTTACCCTCTTCTTACATAATCTAAACAATTGGAGTAAACTCCATGCAGTCGTGCGTCGGAGCTGGTACACACACTTTTTTTTACTATTAATAGGCACGCGTTTAACCACTATCTCACCTGATGGTAAGCGATGATGTGGTCGAAGATGGAGCACGCATGTCTAGCAGTAACCTATTCACTGTTGACTAACAGACTCCCACGTTGTAGCCATCAGAAAACACAGACTCTGGCAGGGATTTCCAGCTGTTAAAAAAACCTCTTAATGCTGACGTTATAAAAGGACCCGTTTCACTCTCCCTCAAAAGGAAACTCAAGGACATGTGCATCCTTCCCACCCTAACCTACGGAGCATAAACGTGGCCATTAGCGCAAAGTCAAAAGTCAGTACTCAGGGTCAGAAACTGGTAACGCGGTAGACCCAGAGAGACATGGAGATACGAGCTGGACTGCACGAGATAGGCAAAAATGTAAAGAAAGGAGGGGAGGCCTTTACCCTGCAATGTAACACTACGGGCTTATAATGACAAGACCCGGCTAGAAGCAGCAACTTGCAAACGCAAATATTCCGTGAAAAAGTTTGTGCAACATTGCCCACAGTTCCAACAGTCCAAACGATACTGCCTCTTTACTGTTACACTGTTTTTTTTCATGGATCGGAAATCATCAAATGACTCCTTCCACTCTGGGTGGAGCGGAAAAAAGCGTCAGACTCTTACTGACTAAAACTCAATCGTGCTCCTAGTGCCCTTTGCGTTCCAGGGCCGCTGTGACTCTTTCGAACAAAACCCGCAACCCTGACAGAATGTTACACTCTTACTTGTACAAATTGTGCAAATACGATTGAGCGTGTAACCGAGCCTTAAGACGTTATGAAAAATTAATTAGAGGAAGGTGGTTCATGTGTGTTGACTTTTCACATTGTTAGCATAAGGTTCACTTCATACAGGGAAATATTAAGTTGATTTTGTATTTTGGCACGTGCAAGTAGGACAATTTTAAGTCCAAGTTCAGTCTTTATTTTATGTTGTTTGGATTTTTTAGTTTTTTTGTGAATCTAATAGTCACTATAAATTATTGCAAGATCAGAATGTCCAATCACAAAGTCAGTATAGAGAAGTGAAAATATGATTCGTAATTTCCATTTCATTGAGTTCTATTTCCACTTTTCCATACTTAAACAATTTGGGCGTTCGACAAAAATAGCACACGTAAACATGCTTTAAAAATAGATATCACACAAAAATACCCTGATGACGAAACACAACAGCAAGTTAAGTAGGAAGAAACCAGACAATCTCCACGTTTTTCCCCAATTTCCTCGACTCAGAATGACGCACCTCAGCGACACCTACGGGACCCAACTTCTCCAAAGAATTTAAATTAGTAAAACAAGGGTACCTCCACCAAATATATGATTATAGCAAAGCTTATTATGGATACGTCAACACAATTTTGCTACTGAGCAAAGTTTTCAGGAAGTTGTTACATTAAAAATTTAAAACTTGGCGGGTTTGTGTACTCAGTGAAGCAAGGTAAGGAAGGTACTTATGGCAGCACTCGCACGTGTGAGACTACCCTCGTCATTGTTAGCGATTTGAAATTTATACCTATTAATATTTGTCTGTTTTTTTTTCTCTTTTTTTTCGCGAGAAATGGATGGAAAAATTCCATGATTTCAATTTCCGTGAATACTTGATCAACGGATTTTCATTGTAAATAAACCTTTGTTAGTTTGTTTACAAAAGCATTCCATTTCACTCGAATTTAAAATACCACAATGCATATAAAAAATTACCATTTTTTCTACTATCAAAAATAGCATTTAAATTTAAATAAAAAATATATTGAACTTAACATTTTATCTTAAAAAGCTGGAAAAGATTCCATCACCTACTAAAATCAACGAATAAGCAAGTCTTACAAAATATTTTGTAGTCGACTTTCGTCAGTGAACTTAATCAGGGCGGGATTAAGTCGTCGTGGCCCGGTAAGCGTCCGTGCCGTTTTTAGTCACAACTGCCGGAAGACTTCCCGGACGACCCGGTACGGTCCGCAACGGCAAGAGAGTGAGACTGAAGCGTGACAAGCATTTTTTGTGCAAGATTGTTTGCTGTAAGATTTTGGCATATTATTTGTTAAGGTAACTGCTTAACAACGGGTTTATTTAAATACCTTTTAAATAAACCCGTTAGTAGTTAGTAGTTCCTTGATAAATACAGAGTTTCTTCGTTTTTTTTTCGATTCTAAAAATTGTACCTACTACTACTACTATCTTTGTAGACGTCACGCGTGTTTTCAACGCACTGTATATTCGTCATTTTTTGTTTACGTGAAAAAATACGTGTCCAATATTTTTTGTAAATCTGTATGACGGACTAATTAGTTTTTTTTTCAGTAGATACTCGGCTGCATCCGGTTAGACTGAAAGCCGATCCCAAGATATACAAAGTTTAACAGAATAAACGCAATACCTCTTAAAGGGTTCATTGTACTCATCATTATGAACTACTTTCACTATGGGACCAACACTGAAATCGGGGAAAAAAAACCGGCCAGGTGCGAGTCGGACTCGCGCACGGAGGGTTCTGTTGTCTATTAAAAAACTGCAAAAAAATCACGTTTGTTGCATGGGAGCCCCACTTAAATGTGTATTTTATTCTGTTATAGCGGCAACAGAAATACATCATCTGTGAAAATTTCAACTGTCTAGCTATCACGGGTCATGAGATACAGCCTGGTGACAGACGGACGGACGGAGGAGTCTTAGTAATAGAATCCCGTTTTACCCTAAAATCATCGAGTGCTCCATACATTTATGGGCGCATAACTCGACAGAATGTACCGAACAGCTGCTTTTTTTCGCGATTTCGGGATTTGTCCCTTAATAAAAGTTGTTCATAATGATAAGTGCAATGACCCTTTAAAAGGTATTGCGTTTATTTTGTTACACGTTGTATGGGTAAAGGCTAGCCAGATTGATTTAGATTGTGGCTTTATAAGCTTCGTAAGATAATAATATCATTTAAACGATAAAACGAGCAAACCATTTTATCTCTGGCCATCTTTGTCGTTAAAACACGGGGGATTAAGTCATTCCGGCGGCCGGAAATGCGCCGTCCGCGCCGGTCCTAGTTCGAATTGCCGGATGTCTTGCCGCCGAGCCGCTTCCGAACCGCACCGGTACCGTGCGTTTGATCGGTAACGTCTTTGTTTCAATGTTCTTTGACATGGGTTTAAAGTAGATACTATTCAATAGTTGTTGTTATTATTTTTTTATTATAAAGTAGCTTATTTTTAGTGATTTGGAGAAGATAATAATCATACATACCCAATATTAGGTTCAATTAAGTAAGGTCTACTGTCACGAAAGTCAATACAAAAGTTTCAAGTTGCTTGTGTACCAGCGAGTTCACAATACCACCAAGGGGTTCATATCACGCATTGTAAAACTTTCCCGTAACAATACTGGTAATAAAGCATTTTTCCGCGACACCGACTCACAAAAAAACGAAAATTTTAATTGGCAGCGACAGTAATATAGTAGAATACATTCATTTGTTCTGTCCCAATTCAGAACACTCGAGCTGGTACCTCAAACCTCGAAAAAGGTGCGTACGAAATGTGCGTGAAGCATTACCGACACGCGAAACCCCGATTACAGGGCTCATAGTGTTAAAAATTAATTTATATACTACTTCGCCCTTTTAACTAACGAAACACCCCTAAAACGTTATCTATTGCGCATTTTACCCGACATGTTGCCCAACTATTAGAATCAAAACAGAAATGGATTACTATCATTTATTAAATGACGAGCGCGGATTGGATAGTTTTGATTTATGTCGAGTTTTCAGGCGTCTAACTAATACTCCTATCATGTTACGTCAGTTAGTTGTATGTTAGTTTAGCATGTTAACTGTGGACGACGGACAGATGTAATTAGGCTTCTATCAAAGGATTGAGGGAACAAAATATTGATATTAACTGTGCAAATATTACCCACCAAACATTGATAAACAGCTCGTTATTTGGCATGACAACTCGCCAGAGGCCAGTTACCAAAAGCTTAGCTGAAAACCTATGCTTATTTATTTTTAAACTTCATTCCTTATTCGTTTCAAGAGCTCTTGCAAACAAAACTTCAAATAGAAAACAAAAATCTTCTTCGTTACACCGTTTTCTTGACCGTAATCCTACAAACTGTACTCCAGCGACCCCACAGAACGTTCCAGATATAATAATATCGGATACCTTCTCTCGTTAAGTGTTGTTACCTTAGCAAAAACTTTCACGACGAAGTCAGTTTAAAAGAGCGATCGCCATCAATTGTCACGGGTAGCCAATAAGGAACAACGACACGAACTTACCGATTGCCAGACGCCAGGCCTTTATTAGAAAACTTTTGCGTTACACACGGCATGGAAAAATAAAGCTGCGGTACGTGATACAAATAAGACATAACGGCTGGACTAACGGAGGATTAAACTTAACGATAGGTCACTATGAACGAGTAAGCTTAGTGGCGTTCGATTGGAATAAACTGGAGTTTGTACGGCTGGTAGTTAGGCAGGAATTGACTGGTCCAGTGATAAAGTTCGAGTGTTTATTGTGCGACTGGATTTGGGCTTTTATTCGAGGGAGAGGTGAGATTGGGTTTCTTTGAAAAAATGTTGCGGTTTCCATCTAAGATTGACAAAACTTATCGTATATTTCACAGGTAGGTAATATTTGAAGGATCGCCAAACTGAAGTGGCAGTGGGCAGGGCTCATTGCTCGCAGAACAGATGGGTGGCGATGAGGTCGAAAAGTTCTGGAGTGACAACCGCCAAAGTACCGGAAGACGCAGCGTACCGGAAGGCCTCCCACAAGATGAACAGATGACCTGGTGAGGCTCGCTGGTAGCCGATGGATGCGAGACGCACAGGACCGGTTGTTATGGCGACACTTGGGGAGGCCTACGTCCAGCAGTGGACGTCTTTCGGCTGATATGATGAGGTTATATTTGATGAACCTGTGTGTTATGTACATCATAAAATTAATTTAAATAAAATGTAAATGACACGATCTTCACAAACAAGATTCACCGCACACAATACCTACATCTCTGTCCACCCTTCTAAGCCGACAATCCGTTCAAAGCCAGCCAAGTAATCATAAGATTAGATAGTTAGCAATTAAGACAGTACCTGCAAGGAAATTACATAATGCCAGGTCAGACCGTGGTCTTCCTTTGACATTCAACATGTCAGCCGCAAATGGAGTATATTACCTACAATTGTAAGCTTACAAATTAGCCTGTCAATACCTTCTGCGTCTAATTTCATGGAAAGCCACAAACCTAAGATAACGTGAGGCATTTAATTCCCGTATCTGTGAAATTCGGCTTGATTCACACTGATAGAAAAAACTGATGAAGATTGTTTTTATATGTTAGTGTGGAAGGCCCATTTAATCTTGACTTTATATGCAGACAGTTGACACTAAGCCTAAATTTATATTCGATAATGAAAAAAGGATTGTCTGCTGGCCGACTTAAAGTATTCTAAACAAGCCTTAGTGGAGATATTTCTAACTAAGTCAAAGTTTCTGGGTTTGCAAAGAAGATTAAATCCTGTTTCCTGCGTTTTGAAAAAGTCTACGATAGACTATGAACCAATACTACCTACTATTAAAATAACCAATGCTTGTAAGCGTTGTTCGAATGAAAGAACAACAAAATGAAACCAGATTCACTATTTCATTGTTAAAGAAAAAAACACAGAAAAAGCCTAAAAACAACCTAGTTTTATTTCAACCCGAAATTGTTATTGAACGTCAAAAAAAAACAACACTGTTGTTTCGGAAAAACTGTAATTGAGATGCTCTCCGTAATAAAATAACTATTTGAAAACGAATGAAAACCATTCGTCGGTAGAAATAACTTGGAAAATAACAGGCAAATATTCTGATATTTGCCGTATCGCTTTCACGTTGTGTTTATTTTAAACGAAGCAAAAACTGGATGTACGTTTAATATATTGAAACCGTGTATTAAAAAGCCGCATGTGCAAATGTACTATTTACTCTGTGCTCTTTGATTAACCAATCGAATTGATTGGCAAAGGGAATCCGAACTATAATATTTGAGTAACAAACAGGTAATGATAGGAATATGGACATTTATTTAGTGAACGACCCATTACTTTTATGATATGAGCTCGCGTATGGCAGACTAGTTTGCATGCAATAATAATTATGAGCAATGAAGCGTTATAATCTAAACTGGTAAGATAAATTGGTAAAAATTTTTGTTTGTGTGTAGTATCAATGTAGTATCTTTGGAAGTATTAATAGAATCGCGAAAATTTATTTTACTGGTAGAAAGCTACATTATCGATTTATCGCTGAATGCCATTAGCCACTTAGCTTTTCTGAAAAACGTGAGATAAGCCTCGAAGTGGAGCGAAGCCGCTTGAAAAAGCTTGCTTGGAATATAAACTTGGGGTTTTATTTTGTGTCAGCAAGCAGGTTTTTCCCATATTATTTAGTGAGCTAATGGATGGGAAATCTTAAAATTACTTCTTCCGCTCTGGGTGGAGCGGAAGGGAGTGTCAGACTCTTACTGACTAAAACTCATCCGTGTTCCTCCTCATGCTCTTTGCGTTCCTGAGCCGCGGTGACTCTTTCGAACAAATTCTGCAACAGTGACGACATCTAGCGTCTATATTTCGTTCTAGCAAAGCTTCTTCTACAACCTCCGACCAAGAATCCTTCCTCATATAATTCTTGATTGAAGACTAGGGCAAATTGCCAGTTGTTCTTCTGGCAAAAACACTCATGAACATCACCTAAGAAAATTATAAAGCTCAGAAATATGGCCGATACTAAGTATGCCACTATGTTAGTGAAGTTATGAAGAAGTTTTCATAAGTCTAGACATACCGCTGCGTCTCAGGAGGATTACGGAACTTTTTATTAGAAACAGAATTCATTTCTATGGTGACCTAGGAAATAAAAACATAATACCAGCTTACTGTCGGTATATACCGAGAAAAACGGGTCGCTTTGACAGAACGAAGATTTTTTAAGAAATCTTGTCTACATTACTAGAAGAAGACAATTTTGACGTAACAATACTTTATCACAGTATTTTAATTTCTTTGTTCGGTAACTTTATGCTCTGTCAAAATAAGAATTAAAGAACTAAATCGCTTTATGGTTGATTCACACATAACCGGGCCGTGGTCGGGCAGTGTCAGGGCCGTGGCCGTGCAGGGACCGCGCATCCGTATCTGCACGTCCGTGTGCTCGTCCCGGGCACGAAAGCTCCGGCGCCTGCCCGAACACGGACGTGTGTTGTTCATACAAAATGTATGCAACTATATTTTTTTGAGCTCCGGCCCGGCCACGTCCCGGACACGGTCCGGCTATGTGTGAATCAACCTTTAGTCCTTTCTCGAAAGTTCCAACGTCGCACAAGGACAGCAGAGGCGCACAAACGCGGTTATTCCTGCATCTTAGTATAGAAAACCGGAATCAACACAAATGCGGTCGAGCTCTCTTAACAGGATGCGTTAAGAGAGCAGTTTGCAAAGCATCGTTACATTTTATTACCTTCTTCAAGCTTCAACTTCAAAAAGCCGACAAGACGAACGTGAACAGTATTTCAGTTTGTCGATAAATATAAATATCGATATCGACAAAGGCGAGGCGCGGTGGATGACGGACGGGCCGCCATTAACCGGTGAACGCTTATTGCGTTGCCCGCGACGTTTATATTGTTCCTTAGATAATACCCGGTTATTTAGCACAACGCTAATATTCACCCGTTTTTTTGTTCCCGTTTCTCCTTGGTAGACGAAAATCTGATGTAAGGGTACATCATTTCCATTCAGACGTTCCCCTTTTTTATCATTCTTGCCATTATCCGGGTTTATGAAGGTATTTCTAAAGGTGCAATACTGGTTTTATTTAAATGTCTTTCGTAATAGCTGTCTCGGTTATTATGTGCCCTTTGTAATTAGATTTGCTTTATAGAATATTCTAGCAGAAGCAAAGTTTCATAAATTAAACTTTTTATGAAATGTTGTTGAATTTTATTTTTAGTGCCCAATTTCATAATTAGGTGCTGAAACATTGCTGAAAGGTTAAACTGGAAAAAGTTTATAGTTACAGCTAGCGTTAAAGTTTCCTAAAATGTCGGTAAAAGGATGTAGGTACTTGTATATGAGTGGTAAGTATTTACATTACCTACTTTATTTTTCCATAAGTTATTTTTTAAAAGACACAAAAAATCTGATCAGTAAATCTGAAGCCAATTTCAAGTTACGAGTAGTTGTGATCAGTCAAAATAACAAGAACCAGTTAGGTTGTTATTACAAAAACTTAAATTGAACGGCAACCAAAATACAAAACAATACAACATTTAAGAACCACACACCAAAATCCAAGAATTTATATAAATGGTAATATATTTAGTCAACAAAAACGTTGTAAGAAAGAGACGAAGCTATATGAAGACTATCACTATCCCTCTTACGCGACGGATTTATGATGGCACTGGAACGTCATAGTAGTATATCGTAATAAAATAGTTTCCATAAACAAGTGTCATCTTTCCGATATTCCTAGAATTGACTGGGTCTGAACCCTCTCTTCGTCTGAACTCGAAGTTAAGGAACTTCGAACTCTCATATTTCATCGCTTACTTACAAGTTAGGATTTTGTTAAACCCTGTCTTATCTATAGCCTGAGGCATAGACTAGGGTATAAGTTCTTAGGCGCACTTAATTAGGTAAAGTTTTGTTTCTAGTAATTATGCTTTATTATGTGTTTCCAATTAATTGTTTTCGTATTTTAATGTTTTGACGAGCTTGAAATTACATTTTGTACAGTCAACAAAGCTATTTGGTATACAGGCAAAAATATTTATTTTTAGGGTTCCGTACCCAAAGGGTAAAACGGGACCCTCCACTGTCCGTCCGTCCGTCTGTCGCCAGGCTGTATCTCATGAAAAGTGATAGCTAGATAGTTAAAATTTTCACAGATGATGTATTTCTGTTGCCGCTATAAGAACAAACACTAAAAACAGAATAAAATAAATATTTAAGTGCGGCTCCCATACAACAAACGTGATTTTTTGCCGTTTTGTTTAGATAATGCTACGGAACCACCCGTGCGCGAGTCCGACTCGCACTTGGCCAGTTTTTCTACTGCACTGCCAATATTCATATCTAATGTGTGCATTATAACTTTTTAGGCATATGACATACTTACGAGTGTGGTGTACAATAATTTGTCTACTCAGCACACTCACAATCACAACATTGATTAAAAGTAGTTGAAAGCTACCCGCATACCAAATAGCTCTGTTGACTGTACATACGTCGTGTTTTCTAGAGAAAATGTTGTGAGTTCTTATTTTATATTACTAAACCTCCATAAAATTGAGTATAGTTCTCTGTAATAGTATGCAGAGGTCAATCTGTAGATATATCATGACCGTTTAAAACTAACATGACGCGAAACCACGGCCAATTCTCGAGCTTAAAAAACCTTCAAATTCAAGTATCAACAATGCACGTCGCTCAATGACAATCAATGCTAAAAACTTGTTAAAATGTAAGGTTTGTGGTATTTTTGAGTTTGCAACTGAATGCGAAAGTTACTCTTTGCTCTGGCCCCGACTATTATGCTGATATCTCTTTGAGGCGCGCGTGGAACACAACGCGCCGTCGACCCGGGAAATAAAGCACCCTGGCATTACAATTTCACTATTAATTCGATAGTTATACAAAAATGAAGGAGAGAAATCAATACCTAGGCCCCTAGACAATGTGCCATTCGATTAGCGAATGCGACTGTCGAAATGCCAAAATGTAGGAATTTGATCACGTGACATTTCGATAGCATCTGTCAATCCCATACATTTTTGACGTATTGACAATCGCCTTCGCCACGCTACCGCTGACAGAATTTCACTTGTCTAGAGCCCCTAGCCACTTTATTCACTTTCGCAAAATAATAGCCTCAATTTATTTGCCTATTACAGTCAGTAGATAGTTATTGATTCTCAGAATCTACAAAGAGGATGAAATGCCGGCTCTTTTCTCTAACTTGCAGTTTATTTTATTACAAACATCTGGCTATTGATGAAACTCTCTCCTTCCCATCGCTGGTAAAAGGAATACGATGCCAATCAAAGTTATTTTATGTTTAGAGTATTTGCGGTTACTTTGAAGTTGTTGGATTTCCTCGATGAGAAGTAGTATACGGTTATTCAAGTAATCCATGCTGCTCTTTCTTTAGCTGCAGGCTGCATATAAGATCTCTAGAAGGTAACTCAAATCTCAAGCTTTTAAATTTTTTAATTGACGACACTAAATTACTAAATAATTTTTACGAGCTAATGGACATCGTTATGTAAGTATGTACATTCGCAGCGAGCATGTTATGTTACGCCGTGTCTTAAAATCCGTGTAATACTAAACACATACGCATCATGTTCGTGCTCGTTTCCACGTACTGATTGCACGAATGCTCGCTTTGTAATATGTTAGATTACGCCCTGTGTGTGAGTGACACCGGTCAGTAATCGGACATCACAACGGGTAACACACTGTCAAAAGGACACGCGATTGAACTTATGACGGATAGGTATCTTGGACGGGCTATTAAAATTAATTACAATAGCTTTAAACCTTTGAAGGAAGCCTTTCATTGCACCTGGCCCACCCCAACCAAATCTTCATTTCAGAATGCATCTCAGCACTACAACTAATCCCCACAACGGGTCTGTTAAGCGTTTGATTCGACTAAAAGATTTTCATCATTTTTAATTTTCACTAAAATGCATTTTATTTTTATTTAAAAACTTAACAGATACCCCCGCTAGAACCACCTATAGAAACCGGAACACTAGACCCACACTATATTTTTCAGACAAGAACATTGGCTTGTAAAATTCCTTTGCTTCTAAAACATATTGTTAAAGTGCGGCTCCTCCATGACTTCACACTATATATTTTCTTAACTGTCTCCTTCAATATGTTTGCATTGAAAAATTTACATCGCCTGCAAGTTTTAGAGGTGCTCGCAGGTGGTAGTTCAGAGTATAGGAATAATACGTTAAACGTCAGCTCGGTTTTGGAACCACTTCTTTTTATAATGGAGATATCAATTACTTGCTCTGGAAACACTGCAATGTTGTGTTGTTGTATATAAAGGGAGGTAAAAATGACTATGAATAGTGAGACTACACTGTATTTTTAATTTCTTCTTTTCTGACATATTGTATTTTTAATTTCTTCTTTTCTGACGTAATGTATTTTTAATTTCTTCTTTTCTGACGTACTGTATTTTCAATTTCTTTTGCGTTTTCAGATATTAAAAATAAAGTAAGAACTTCAATAAACCAGCTGCCAAATATGGATATTTTGTCGCGACAGATACCTGAAACTATACTAGTTGTAGACTGTTTTGAGGGGCGCTCCGGTCAAACCGAATGCAATTGAATAACAGTATTTTACACGCAACAGCTGCCTTACTGACTTCTAAGAGCCAGCTACTGGGTACTACCCCTTAAATAGGATTGGTTCGCTAACAGAAACTACACACATTAATCATCATCTGCCTAGCCTTTTCCCAACTATATTGGGGTCGGCTCCCAGTCAAACCAGATTCAGCTGAATACCAGTATTTTACGTGGAGCGGCTGCCTACCAGACCTCCACAACCCCTTGACTGGGTAACAGCGGCTTAGCGTGCTTTTCGAGGCACGAAGGAGTCTCGGTATGTTAAAATGGAAACTACACCCATTAATTTAAGAAAATGTTCAGCACAGTTCAAGAGATGTTTTACTTTATTTTGACCGAAAGGTCGCCTGATTGAAAATTCCCATGGCATTCAGTTGCATTTTTTGTATCGGTACATAAATCATAAGATAATAAATAAATCGCATCAGGTTTACCTACCAGTACTGTGATTTTCTCCCACTCAAATCAAATAAACTTATCGAACTGCATCGAAGAAAAAACTATTTCTTATGCGCCCCGTAACATGCTGCTTCCATACAACTTACAAACAAGTATTACTTATAAGTTATAACTTGATAACTCTCGGTAACAACTTACTTAACAAGCACCTGATTTAATTCCCGACTACTTCATACTTAACTTCAATAGCAACGGGTGGACTTGAATTGTAAATAATATTTGTTTATTGTGAGAGGAGTTTGATAAAGATTAAAAAATTAGATTTATTCGTAATTTAAATTAGATGTTTGTTAATTTTTAATATACAAATAGCTTTGGATAAACATTTTTAGTATTTAGGGCCGATTTTTAACAGTCAGATATTTTTTACTGAAGAATAAATATGACTGTTTCACATATTTAGCAGTACCTTTGTGCTCTTTTTTCTGTTTACAAATTTTTTTTTTTAAGGTTATTGTGTGTACATAAATAAATAAATAATATTTTATGTACAAAAGCTGTCTTTTATTTTACAGCTTTGGGTAAACATGTTTAGTATTGAGGGCCGATTTTCAATATTCAGATATTTTTACTGAAGAATAAATATGACTGTTTCACATATTTTATGTTCAAAAGCAGTCTTTGTGTGTCTGGTTATTGGAAATCGGACTTTAAAATAGTTATTGGTAGCCTCTTATGCTTTATTGCCTCTTTTCTTAATTATGAGTTTTAATATTTTAAAAATAAGCAAGGTGATGGAGTGAGGGATGGCTGGCATATACGTATGCAGCAAGGTTCAATTTTTTTGAATATTTGTGGAGTACTGCGTAGCCAGGATAAATACTGAGGCTACTTCTACAATTCTAAATATAATATATGAGAGGTATTTAGAATCCCAGAATAAAACAAATATACAAACACTTGTTACAAACAATAAATAAAATACCTAACGTGACAATCTTCCTAATAAGCTAACTGAATAACATGAGAATGTTTCCATCTGATGTTTCTAATAACGAAGCAAACATAACAGAGACGTCATTAAAGTTGTTTGCAGACGTCAGACAAAGTGAAAGATTATGACACAAGAGGAATACAGCATTATGTTCAGAAAAGCATTATGTTCAGAGCGAATCATATGTGCATCAAAGAGTGCATAAAGGAGAAGACACACGAACAAACATTTAAAAATAAAAAATATATTTTTAGGTACTTACTTACAATCGGAACCACTTTCGGAAGTCAGCTTAAAATGATAACTACAAGTAAAAATGATTGAAAAAATACGATTGACCCCGTGCAATAATCACACCTTCCTTTTGGCTTTGCCGTATTTGGATAAAAAAGAAATGGACAAAGGGGGTCGCCGATAGAACCGTGGGACTTTTATACGAACCGTACAAATATTTTTTTTAACATTACCATTACTATCATCATCATCCTCATATCAGCCGGAAGACAACCGCTGCTGGGTCCCCAAATGGGGGGATTTTCCAGTATCGCCACGCTTGGCAGGCGAGTCCCTACCGTTACTATATTGCAAAAATAAACGCAATCAAAACGTGCCTCAATGCGTCCAACATTATCAAAACATTCGATGAGCTAATCAATCGCTATCTTTATCTTTTTACGTACATACAATAGTTTTTAAGAGCAATGTTACTAACAATTGGGCCTCATCATCATCATCATCATCATATCAGCCGAAAGACGTCCACTGCTGGACATAGGCCTCCCCCAAGTGTCGCCACAACAACCGGTCCTGTGCGTCTCGCATCCATCGGTTACCCGCGACCCTCACCAGGTCATCGGTCCACCTTGTGGGAGGCCTTCCAACGCTGCGTCTTCCGGTACGCGGTCGCCACTCCAAAACTTTTCGGCCCCATCGACCATCTGTTCTGCGAGCAATGTGCCCTGCCCACTGCCACTTCAATTTGGCGATCCTTTGGGCTATGTCGGTAACCTTGGTTACAATTGGGCCTAAATGCCATAAATAAACAAAATTTTTAATTTAATTTCCACAACTACTCAGAATGAGGGTAATATTTTTGTCTTTATTCAACAAACATTATCGCCTGCAGTCAAACAAAGCAAAGCAGATAAACAAAGCGATACAATCCATGGGATTGACATGTAATGAAACATGTATGTCACAGACAATGCTTAGGGGGACCTTTGATGGCAAATTGAGCGTGGTATGGTGTATTGATATGATGGCGTGTCTAGTGTCGATCAAAGTATGCTTGATGGCAGTTTTAGATCTATGTTTACGGGAATGGATGTCAATCGCTGTTTATTCTCCATAATTTATTTATTTATTTAATTATGGCTCTCCAACGACTTATTCACTAACACTTACACAAAAAAGAAAAATACCAGATGTTTTTCAGTAGGGTGAACTTGTCACTTACAGGAGTGCACAGCACTTTCAAAAATTATTTCAACATAATAATATAGCACAACAACAATGCACCTACTTCTCTGCATCATCCAAAGGTTGACTGGTAGAGAATACCTTGACATTAAGTCCGTCTCTGTGCAATTGTGTGCGTAAAGTGTTGAATAAATAAATGGATTCTGAACAAAAACGTAATAGGTGGTTTTGGTTTGTATTGAGAGTTACTTGGATTAAAGATTTACTTGCTGATACCTACTCGCTGATAAGATCAGGTCTGCATTGACCAGTGTGCAGTGCTCTGAGAAGAGCAGAATAGTGTCCTGGAAACAGCTGGTCAGTCAATCCATCAAAGCTTTCCAAGACGGGCACGACCTTCAGGAATAAATAAGTGAGAAGTACCTACTGATATCAATTTTATACTACACATGTAAACTTCATGTATCCCACTCAGTAAATCATTTACCAAATATATATTACATCAATCTCAGTTTTCCATAAACAGGTACCTACCTACATTTAATAAAACTATAACAACAGATAATTGCACGATCTACTTAATTTAATTTCATATTTGTCGATGTTTTCAGCGTTCAGCGCTTATAATCCCCGCGGCCATAATCCGTTACAAAACCATTCGAAACTCTCAATTTAATGTTCATTATGCTTTTGAACGGGCTTTCATAAACCTTTTCAATACAATATTAATTTCACAACAAAACTGTGTAAATGAAAAAAGTGGGATATTACAAAACAAACCACATAATAAGGCCGCCCGCCCGCGCCGCGAATATGAGACAATAAACGACAAAGCTGTATCGTAGCGGTCTACGTGGCGCTTCCGTAGCAAAACTCGTAGGCGACTACGCCGTAGCGCCGTAGCAGCGGGATACATCTAATGAGGGCACTGATATTGTACCGCTCAGCCGGCGACCGACTCAGGCGGCCTCTATAAATTGGTTTCATGCATATTTATTTATTCAAATATGTATGAATTGAAATCTCCACGACTACTGAAATATGGCACTCGTGGACGAAAATTGAATCAACAGGGTAAATTAAGTTGACAGGCGCAGTAATAGTGTTTGAAATATAAACTCTTTTAGTTGAATAAGAAGCGTAACTTAAGAAAGTGCTCTCGTGGCATTATTCAAAGTATTCTTCATAAACTTCGCCTTCCAGCGCGAACTGCGAACAACAAATTTTTCATATTTTGCTCTTCTGACGTTTGGGGAAATTGGTGTTTAATGAGTAAACTTATGTATCGTGGCGAACGCTAATCTTGTTTTATTTTTTTGTGATAATGCACGTTTAGAAAAGTGCACATGTGTTAAAAGTTGCAGCTTAATAGTTTTTTGATGACTTCGCCGGTGCAAAATTGAGCGTGCTCGAGTCGGTATAAAATACTTTGAAGTTTCCGTAAAGCGTTTTGTTTGTTAAATTTTATTTGGTAATGCGGTGGCACGGCGACTCGCTGTTTTATACAAATTGGGGGATTTCAAACGGCGTGTTTTCCCGCTAGTATTTTTGTAAATATGCTTAATCAACTTTACGTAATGTTATAACCGGTAAGACAAAGGAAAAGGAACAGCGAATTGGATTCAGCGTTTATCCTTGAGTTTTTAGACAAAGAATCATTTATCTTCTGATAAATAATATATTTCGTTTAAAATTTCAGTTTACAATTGAACTGTAGCTGAAGATCCAAGAGATAATAAATGAGGCGAGTGTCTCAAAGCTGGAAACTAATTAAAGTCGGCAGGCACGAATCAATACTTATAAATTAAGACGGTTTAACTTGCAAAGGTAATTGGGCAAAAGTTCATCTCAAATATTGACACTGGCATGACGAGGGAGTTGGGGTAGTCATTCTTTAAGGCACAGATTACACGTCCGTCTCATCGCTATTCGTCGACTGTGAATTGTTAACAGGGAATTGTCGTCTCTCATTCATTCTTTGTATTAACACTGAACAATGAATCAAGTCGTTTCAAAGTTTGTGAGTTCCACGATTTGTACAAAAGCGGGGAAACCATGAAAACGCAGCTTATAAAAATATTGGTTGTCATTTTTGTGATTGATTTATTTTTATTGGCTCGATAAGCGATTTTCTGAAGACACGCCAATATTTGTGACACTTGTGTGACTTAATTTAATATTTTCAGTGTGACTTATTCAATTAATTTTCTTGCTAAGCAAACTTGCTTCCAGGATAAATCTATCTTGCCGATGAACATAAATAAGAGTAGAGATTAAATAAATAGATATCTTCATAGCGATTGATAAATGAGTTATTTTAATTATTCACTGAAACCTCTAGATTACGTTAAATATTTATAGTTAAACTTTGCAAAAAGGAATCTTACGTTGTGGGTAAGGTTCGTTTGATCTGCCTGTTTTAATATTTAAGTTAAATAATTTAGTTTAACTTAAGCGGTTATTTTTCGTTTAATTAGGTTTATCTTTTGCAATTTTTGTGAGCTTTTAATCTTCAAGTATGTTTAGGTTTATTCTTTATAAATGATTTTGAGGTTAAATAGAATTTTACGTAACTAAACTGGTAACTAATCAAGAGTAAAATAATAAACAAGAGTAGAAGCAACAGCGAACAGGCATCTTCTGGGCACGCTCGCTCCATCATAGACCTCATCTATCGCATATCATCAGGCGTGATCGAGAACAAACACATTTCTCAATAAAAAAAAATAAAAAAACCCCCAATCATAGTCAGGTCGCATCAATTTATTGTATTGGCAACATTATTACGGTAGTCTCGAAACCAGGGATGTCATGGATACAAAATTTCGGATCTGGATACGGATATAGAAATAAAGTTTTACTGGTTTCGGATATATGAAACTATTTCGGATTATTCGTTAGTTTCGGATACTTTCGGTTACGGATTTTAGATTTTAAGAGATTGTAAAAGTAACACATAAAAAACACGCAAGTGACGCGCGCGGCTAGAGTGTCGGCTCGGCCGGGCAGAAAAACGTATCATATCATGTCTCATTTAGACCTCAACCGTATATGAAACTATCCGAAACTTATATAGGTACTTATCGGATTCGGTTACGGATGGGAAATCATCAAATGACTTCTCCTGCTATGGGCGGAGCCGAAAGGAGTGTCAGACTCTTACTGACCCACCCGTGTTCCTCCAAATGCGATTTGCGTTCCAGTGCCGCGGTAACTCTTTGGGATTGATTTTTATTTCGGATATCCGATATGTTCGATAACGGTTACGGATCACCTTAACATCCCTGCTCGAAACGTTTCGTTGCGCATTAATTTGGCTAATAGTTTGTTTTTGTTCAGGTGTTGCCATAAGCCGATTATGGACAGTTATCAAATATAGCTCATTTATTTGGCCGGTGTCCGTATTAATGATTGCAGTCACATAATTGTAACGAGAGTTTAATGTTGTTCGTCGGTTTTGTGTGCTGTAGGGGTGCGTGGGTTTCGTGGTATGAGAGTGCGCATATCTTTTGATGATTGATAGTTGTTTGTTTAAACATTTATATGATTTGTTGAAGTAGTCAGCGGTTATTAAGAAATAGTGCAAATATAATGACTGTAAATTCAACGGTTTAGCGCAAGGGTTTATGTGAGACAGGCAGACCGAAAGACGGACGGATGAACGAGGGCAATAGGAACTTTTGGATGCTTTAGGTTCCGTACAAAAAGGTCAAGATTATTAGCTAAACCATTTTCCATGAAAAAAAAAATCGTCCATGTGATTACACGAACATCATTATATATATTTGCATCTATATTCTTGTTAAGGGTAAGGCAAAGGTGTGCCTATGTTTTAGTAAGTACCTACAACTACATATAAACAACGTGTAACAGAATAAACGCAAAAGTTGTTCATAATGATGACATTATAAACCACTTTTAATATGGGACCAACCCCGAAAACGAGAAAAAAAATTTAGCTGTTCAGTACATTTTGTCGATTTATGAGCACATAAATGTATGGGGCAATCGATTTTATTTTCTTGATTTCGTGTTTGATCCAATAGTAAAAGTTGTTCATAATAATGAGTACAATGACCCCTTCAGAGGTATTGCGTTTATTCTGTTACACGTTGTACACATGACCCCAGTAATATTTCAATATGTTTCAATTAAATGTAAAAAAAAATCTGTAGGTATCGTTTTTACGTTGTACATATTATCTTGTGTCCATGTATTGTACACAAACCCTTAGAAAGCAAGTGTCAACAGTCTCAAAGTAACGTTATATTCTTCGCCTACTTCATATTATTTAAGCTTTGATATATTCGCAATTTAAGTTGCCTGAAAGTCGTTGGAGAGTAGAGATTAAATTACATTTTTTCCTACTTACCGAAGAAAGGAAACGACTTTTTACTGTAAACAGAAAAGGTGGAGTAAAGTATAAAGTCGTGTCGCCGAAAATCTGGATGAGTATTGTGTTTGGTTGAGTCTTGTGAATAGCTCGATCTAGAAGTGTTTAGAACATGACTATCTAAATGAAAAAGGTTTAGTATTAGTTTATTTACAAGTTCGCCACATACCCACTTTTAAAAATTGTGAAATTATAATAATAATAATAATATCTTGGGACAACTCACACACGGCCATCTGATCCCAAGCTAAGCAGAGCTTGTGTTATGGTAACCAGACAACTGATATACATACTTATATAATTTATAAATACATACATATTATAGATAAATTACACCCAGACACAGAACAAACAATAATGCTCATCACACAAAGTTTGTCCTGGGTGGGAATCGAACCCACGACCTCCGGCTTTGCAGTCAGGGTCACTAACCACTAGACCAACAGGCCAGTCATTATGTTTTTGTGATGGTTAAAAAACTGCAACTTTTTCCCAAGACAAGTACTCGTATAGTGAGTTGTCGTGGTCAGACGAGTATTCGGTCTATGTAAAATACTGGTAGTCAGCTCATTTTGGTTAGACTGCAAGCTGAACTCAGCACAGCTGCGAAAAGCGAGACAGATGAAATGTCCCTAAACAGGATAGACAGACATAGGAGGTTGGTAGTTACATGACGAACTTGATTAAAGACAAGTAGTTAATTGATTTTCATCAATTTACACTTAAAAAATTACAAAATTTTAATAAGTAAAAACACAAATAAGTATGACACCTTAAATACACAACATTTAATGTTAACATGCAATACTGTATAATCTAAAAAAAATACTACCGAATTTAAGAATCTCCGCGTTGTTTTAAGTCGATTAAAAAATTACCTTTATTCCAATGTGGATGGGGAAGTCTGATGCCAGAGCAGGTTGCGGATGAAGTGCCGGCAGGAGCGGCAGTGGAAGAGGACAGGACATCATAGCTGCGCCAACCTGCCAACAAATAACAACATTTAGTATTGGCTGCCAGGGTTTGTAAAAATGGTTAATGTGATTCGGAAGCTGTCAGCAATGACGACGGGCCACTAGGGCCAGAACCTGCCAGGGTTGCGGATTTTTTTGAGTTTCCGCGGCCCTGAAACGCAAAGGTCAATAGAAGGAACACGGGGGGGTTTTAGCCAGTAAGAGTCTGACTTTCTCTTTCGCTGCACCCAGAGCGAAAGACGTCATTTGATGATTTCCCATCCTTAAAAAAAAGGTAAAAATTGACTGTAATAGATAGATAGAACAGAACATACTTTATTGCACGCTAAAAATAATTACATAACTTTTTTAAACAAACTTAAGGGACTTGATATACCTACTTAGCGTCGCGGGCGCGCGACCAGTCACCATCGGCTTTACTACAAAACGCGTTCTAACTTTAGTCCAAGCCTAAACTTTCAAGCCCGTTATTGCAATTTTAACTATATTCCGACTACCTTAAAGTTATTAATACAAAAACCTATTTTAGATCCCAGTCTATGTTGTCAATGTGCATTCAAGAACTTTACGGCATTTGGAATAAAATTAATGCAAATAACCTTTATTTCTGACCTAGCGATACGACTGCCAAAGACTTACAAATATGGCAGCCGGGACTAACAGTGTAACATGCTTTTCGAGACACGGAAACAAATGATCAAAGTATAAAAACACATAATTAATTACACAACCAAGCAGCCGAAACAAAGTTACGTTAATAAAGTTCGAAATTCAAAAATGGCTTGTTGGTTTAAACCTGGGTTTAAAGTTAGAACGCGTTTTGTAGTAAAGCCGTATATGTTTTCGTCACAGCCGCGCAAGTACCTAATTCTATGGATACATAACAGTGGCAGTATTATCGCTAACAGCGATATCTGCCAGACAACCAGACTGTGGTTATAATAAAGAGCCAAAATATGGTGGAATGAATACCCAACTTGCCTGGCTCAACAAGCCTGGGCCGATAAACTCAGCACTCCAAACAGCAGCGTTTCAACTGGCCACTTGCCATATCAACGCGGTAACTTAGAATATTGGCCATTTTGAGGCATTATTAGAAGAGATCGTTTCCAGTATTTTGATGACCATTTAGAATATTTACAAAAAAAAACAGTTCAAAGTTATAATTGAAGTAAGTCCAACTAAAATACGATATTAAATAAATTAAAAATCCCACATCAATCCACGATTAAGGAGACCGTCCTAAAAAGTTCACGACACATTTAATCGTCAACATCTGCGAGCACCATTTAGGAATCCGTATCATAATTTCGTCGTCCATCGATACACGAATAGGGATGGGAAACGTCGAAAACAATTTAGTTAGCGATGTATTCGGAAAGCCGGGATAAACTCGGTAGATATGCCTCTCTAATATTCCGTGTGGGCTGCTGGGTCCGTTGAAAACGATATGAATAATATATAGGCGCGAATGCACGGCCGGTCGCGGGAGATCAGGCCGCATTACGACTCGATACAGCAAGCTGTATCGAGTCGTAATGCGGCCTGATCTCCCGCTGTCGCTCCGTTCCACGCTTAAATTCGTCACAGGACAAGTCCTGTGACGAATTTAAGCGTGGAACGGAGCGACAGCGCGATACAGCCATTTTTGAAAAAAAATTGTTTGAATGCGAGCGCGTTTTACTTTGGTGTCGGGTTTAATTGTGACCATATCACGAAACTATGCTTTCAACCATACTTTAAAAATGTTTTAAATTATCTCTCATCTGTTTTAGAAATTAACTGTGTTGCGAAAATGGTAATGTATAAATAATTTAATCATGTTTAATTTTTCGATAATTTAGCTTATTTTATCTCACCGCTGCGCTGAGCACAGCTGCAGTAAAACTCTGTCCTTTGTTTTTATTTCTATATACATTTAAATTAATTGAAAAGCAGACTGCAGATTTTTATATTGTTCACCGTACCCTGGAGGCATGCTGTTATGTCTGTATTTAATAGTCGATTCACCGGAATCCGGCAACGCGAGGCACAATATACCGACGTGTCACCCCTACCGGGACCGAAACTATGCGAATCGGATCCGACCAACCGTTTCGAGTTCACTCTGCTTTCCCTTTACTAGAGTCAGGACATATCATTGAACACAGTTTAGTGATTTATCAACCCAATTGACTGACGAAATCGACAGACGACACGGCAATCTTGTGGAATTTAGCCGAATTAGGCGCTAAGGAAGCGATCAAATAACAGATCCTGACATTTTCCTGCTATGAATTGATATCGGGTTTCGATTGAAGTGGGTCTGTGTAAAGGTTCTTGGTATTTGTGTTTACGTAAGCTTCAAGAAACGCGTATGTTGGATTAAGTACGATAATTAAATATATGTATTGGTTTCGTCCATGAAAGGTCACCTGGAATTTGTTTAAAAAAAATGATGCTGTGACGACACAGTTGATATGAAAGTAATGACAACCCTAAAAGCCATCAGCAAAATTCAAAATGGCAGAGTCTTTACCAAAACCACATAATAGAGATTGGAAATTTCGTAAATATCTAAACAAAATCAAACAAACGGTACAATGTTAATATGAATCGGGAAGGACACGAAGTTTTAATCGAAATGTCGGGCGGTTGTATCGAGCCATCCCTAGGGGTGACTCGTTACAATTAATTAATTAACTATACTAATTGAATGACACAAAACGAATTAACTGTGAGAACTGAGGGCTAAGCACGAATTTCTGCGTAATTGCATCGACAGCGTAAACGTATCGCCTTCGACAAATTTTGTATGCAAAATTGATCAGCGCCGTGTGTGCGTATTTGGAACTAACTAATCGGTAGCACGAAAAATTGACAACCACCTTCGTATAGTTTTTACGCATAACGTTACGTAAATGAACCATATGTATGGAAATCGATAGCAATCGGTAGCACGAATTGTGTCGTTTCGACTTTCTCGCTAGCTGGGACGCTGTCACGTAAAAAAAATTGTCACTGACATTTTCTGGGTGAGACAGTTTACGTCAAAAAATATTCCGTATTTATTTTGGAACTAATGCAAGAATATGCAATTATTCATGAAAACAAGAGGAAGGCATGCTGCCTATTTATCATCCGGTCTCCTGGATACATAAAGAGGCTAGGAGAAGATGTGAAACGAGGTAGGAATCATTTCCATTTTCTTTGTAAACACACGTAACAGTTTCTCATCAAAAAACATTTTTATAAGTGTTATTCATGCGAATCACACTAGAGCGCCACCCGCGCGCCTTGGTGAAGTTCGTTTCTGTGCGTAATTCGCCGGAACTCCGCGTTGTTTTTTGGTGCTCAAACTAATTTATGTTATAACCACGCAGCATCGTGATAGGTGTTACAAATACTGCCCCTAAGACGACCCACTTATCCTGCTATAGGTACCTAATACAATCCTCGTATGTATTTTGTTTCAACGGGTCCATACCAACGCAAAATTGGAATGTAATAGAACTTGCAACAAGCCTCAGTGAGCAAATTATGTACTAGGTAACCGTAACTACTACTACCTTATTCTCGACAATATAAGATTTAACATTTCTTAATGTACCTATAATATCTTCTTCAGCAGGTTTGTGAAAATGGTTGCAGCACCTATTTAAATGGCAAGAACTATACAATAAGCCGCATTCTACAAGTCTATCGATGATCGATGACCAGTGCTTACCAAAGGAGAAAAGCAGGACGAATATGAAATAGAACACCTTCGCAGCGCGACGATTGGTTTACTGAAAAGACCTGCCATCGTAACCGGCGTCTTATCTACTGTCGGTACCTACACCGTACTGCTAGCGCACTGTGAGAGACTCCTTCGAAAATAGTTTATCAAATCCTAGATAAAATCATCCCGTATGCAAGGCTTGCGTACCGCTACCTTTTGTAATAAATAAAAGGCTTGTTTGTTCAATCAATTTCTATTTTGAATCCGACTATTAATGTAATACATTAAAAAAACTTGAATAAACAGAAATTAGAAGGTAAAATTGTTTGTTTTTAAGTTCTTTAGTAAAGGTAGTCTCTGGAAGTCAGGTCCGATCTTCGATCACTATTAAAGGCGATCGAAGGGTCCGATTATGATAATTATTTCACTGCTAAAAAGCTACACTAATGTTGCTTCTTTATCACGGAAAATAATCAGTTTTTTTTTGGGCTAGCCTCGTCAGCAAAACGTCGCGTCGTGAGGAAACTGTTATATATCCTAGAAGAAAAAAATCGCAGACATGTGAAATCCAGCTAACCCTCACTGGGTCCGCGTGATGGATTGTGGCCGACTCGCCCTCACAGAGAAAGCCTGTAGCCTAGCAGTAGTAGGAACTTGGTGTGCTGATTAAGCTTATGCCAGATAAAATTCTAAATAATCTTTTGCAGTTTGCAATTACCATTCACTCTGTTTATTATAAGCATAATGCATTGATGAAATAAAATATCGATTTACATTTAAACAAAACTTTATATTTCATGTGTCCTAAACAAAGGTACCTACACGGATCTTATTGAATTGGTAAAGCTGGTAGATGTCAAACATGTTTGGAGCACCTATGAGCTATGGCTTATAGACCGTGCTCCAAACTCCTGAAATGGCAGGAACAGCAGATATTCCAAACATGGTTGACATCTTAGCAGCTTGGAATTAACACTTTTGAAACCTCAGAAGTTACAAAAGATTTCCCCAATCGCTTCGTTGAATGCGCTGTTGTCGTGGTCTTTGAAGAAACTCAGTCACAGACTAGTAGACGCTGGTGTAAGCGATTGGAAAGGTTTGCCTGCTCTTGGTCGCAATGCTGGCTTATATTGTTGCAATGTGGTGCCGGCAAAGGCTCTTGACTATAATCTGAAATAATCTACTTTTCATCTCCTGTTGATAAAAGAAGTACCTAGTGTAGTGTTCTGATGTACACTAGATAATTAAATATACATAATTATATAAATATCGGCTCACTAATTCATGCACCACGTCTTCACTCCCTGACAGCTGTCATGCGACCAGCCCCCACGTCAGTTAAGCCCGCGTAGTACATAACCGGAGACGACAGTAGATATATATATACAGCCAATGCTAATATTTTATAACGATAATTAATTAAGTTATATTTTACTATTTATTTATTGGTTATTCATGTATGCATACACTACATCCCTCCCTTGTCATTTTTAAAAAATAAAAGATTAGCATAGAAGATTAGAAGACCTATGATATTTTAAATTTCTACTAGTTTGAAAATATTGTTATTAATTTTATTATAGTTATAGTAACTAAAGTGTACTGCTGCGCCCCAACAGGGTAATGCACCCACTAAGCCAAAGTCCTCTGTTTGCAACTGTATTTTTACTGTGTGCAAACATGATAAATTAAAAACAATAACAAAATAATTGTGATAAAGTTTTCAAATATTTGTTTTGGGAACAACCTTTGATAATATTAATATTTTTACAAACCTACCTTTCATACTATTTCCAAACATTTAATGTCATTTTCAATTATTGCTCATTTTCTTCTGCTTCATTTTATCCCCTTCAGCCCTAATGCAATCAGCAATACTAATATCTAAAACTTTGTACTTGACCTCGATTGCCTTATATCCTGGCTCATCATTTCAGACTGAGAGAGAACCGTATGAGAAGTTAGACACAAGTTAATAGTCTTATGAATATTCTGTATACTTGACAAACGTGTCACCTGCCAAGTCACGCTTCTGAACCCGTCTTTTCCGATCACAGAAAATTTAACATAGTAGTTTCCGATCACAGAAATCATAATAGTATCCGATCACAGAAAACTTAATAGTTTCCGATCTACATACATAATTTTCTCTTCCATTCTATTCTTCTTTTTATTTATTTTCTAAATCTTCATCTCTTGTGTTATATGGCAATGTTATCTTAGAGCCTCTTTCCAATTTTTCTTTTCGGCTTGTCTGATATTTTAAGCTTTTAGTGTGTCCCTGTTTTAACGTTCTATTTAGTTTTATGTTATGTACCACACAAAATTGTTTGAACTTATTATGGATCAATAGTTTTCCACTGTCTGCTGTGATAGTGACTAGGTACCTACATTTTACAGTCTACTAAATACTTCCTTCAAATGTCCAATTATATCAGCACTTATTAAAGTGCAGCATAAGAAGGGGAATATACATATAGCGACTACAGTAGTTTATCACCACGAAAATATAGTAATTATTACAGGGCGATGGCGACGGCCCCGTCAAATCGATTGCTATATCAATCCAAGGCACCGTGGCCATCTCACGTGTTTTTAACGGATTCGGTGGATTAGCTGCAGACACCAGTGTAGATACAGCCTTTACGCACCTAACAGATATTTTCCGTGACTTTGTCACATTTGGGCCACCAAAGTTGATGTTAAACTACCTCTCATTTACACTTTGTTAGGGTGGCCTCAATGCGCAGCTTTAAAAACTAAGAACATCTGATCGCAGTTTGGATGGTAAAACAAGCCCCCCTCAACATTATGTCATCGTAGAAACATAATTCATTTTGAAATCAGGTATCTTCTAAGTTTTACAAAATAATTCAATTTCCCGTTACTTATACAAATCCTCTTTAACTTTTTTTTTATCTCATGGTCCAGTTGAGACTATTCAAAAATTTCTTCCAGGCGGTATATTAATGCGTTTAGAATGCTCTACCACCTGTGAATATGGTCTCCGAATATCGTCAATGGATTTGACGCCAATTTGCACTTTGCTACGTTTTACTTTGCCAGGCCTATCCTATATTAGGACTGCAGCCTTAAACCCAATGCTCAATTTAGTTTTCTTCATTTATTAATTCTAAAAATTCTAACAGTTTAGTGTCGGTAACCGTAATTAACAAACTTCTTAACATAAAGAAACTTATTAAAATGTTCACTAGCCCACACCTAACGAAAGCGCTTCTTTAGTAGTCTGACAATATCGACGCCCTCACTCAAAGTTCTATTTCCAGGACAAAATCGTTGGTGTCTCGTCCTAAATTTGCACGTGAACTGCTGCACGAAAATTTCCAAACGGTTTTTTTTTTCGAAGTAGGTAACCATTTAAGTACCTAGCTACTTAGTTCGGAAATAATAGTCAAATATCCGATTATATCGATAATCCGATTTGCCAACAAAATTTATAAGTTCTAAATCCTCTGTAACCCTGCAGTAGTACGAGTAGTTGGCTCCCAGAATTTTTCACTGCCGACATATACTTTTCTACCCAAAAGATCGCAAGTACCACTAACGTTTTCATAAGAAATGGGTTTCCCATTTTTAACAGCAACTTAATTTTTTGTTTCAAAAAGTCATAATATTAATTACGTCCGTAGGCCGTGAAATGTTTATTTGTATTTTTGTTCTGTTTTGTCAGCTCTATCTACGTCTTTTCGATTTCGTATTTCCCATTTTTATCCGTGAGTATGTTTTGGTTGTTACCAGTCTACTAATACCTTTATATCTATTCAACGTATTCGCAAGTAGGTAACGTCTCGTCACTATTTACAATATGTATATGTAATGCATAGATTTAGTTTGAGCCTCTTTAACATCTCTTACATTTTTGTTCCTTTTAAATAATAATAATAATAATAATAATAATAATAATTTATTTGCATATCAAGTTTTGCATTTTACATTAAACACATGGTAGTTAATACAATTCAGGCACTTTTTAGAGTAGGTAGTGTGGCGACACCAGCACCCTTGCTAAGTTGACAAAACAACTTGTGTTAAAGATGCTGGGCCCGACCCTTAAGTAGATGTTTTTTAAATTGTACTTGGGTTTTATAGCGTATTGTTTGCTATGAGTAGTTAGACAGACAAATAAATAATTCAGAAATCAAAATCAAATAGAACATGTATATAGTGAGTAAAGTAGCGTAGTGTATGTGTGTGATGTGCGTGTTTGTGGATGTGTTTTGAGAGTGTGATGTTGTGTGTGATGGTGTGTTTGTGCGTGTGTTTGTTTATATTTTAAGGAGAGAGATAGTGTGTATATTTCTATATTTATGGGTTATGGTTGTGATGAGCGATTGTGATAGGATAGGATTTAGCGGGAGCTATTTTGAGTCATCAATAGGTGTTCTGTGTTGTTGTAGTCACAAGTTAGTAGCCAATCATTTAGTTTCTTTTTAAGTGACACTTTTGATAGTGGGTAGAGGTTTAATGTTTTGTTGAGTTTATTGTAGAGATGAGGACCTTGGAAACAGGGAAATTTTCTTGTAAAAGAGTAATGACAACGAAAGTGTGGGCATACCTTGTCTTTGCGTCTTGTGGTGTTTAATACATAGGGGGTTTTTTGGTGCTGATAGAGTACTGTGTTTAGCACAAATAATTGTCTTACTGTAAGGACTTCGCAGTTTCTGTATAGCTCTTCAGTTGGGAAGAGGATAGACCGAAAGGTACTAATTTTCAGCACGGCTCTCTGAGCTCGTTCTAGCTTCAGCAGTACCGTTTTGGGGGCACCTCCCCAAGCGCAGATACAGTATGTTAAAAGCGACTGACAAAGAGCAAAATATGTACACCTAATAATTTGTGAAAATCTTTTAGTACTGTCGTCATTGCCACGTTTGTTGAATGTCTCACCACAACACAGTTTTCTTTTGTTGGTTGTTTTGTCCTGCACTGTCACACATATCAAACAATATTTATTTCTAGCAGGATATTTCATACCTAGCCGACTAAACTAAGCACCTACTGCCAAAGCCTTGTCTTTTCAATCTAAACTTTGTTGACACTTGAGTATCTGTATTAGGTTCAAAGTAATTTATGTTATCTTTTCAAAATAATTACCTCTGAGTTACTAATCATATGAAAGTACCTATATTAATTACTGGCCGTTATTAGAGCAATCTAAAATAATGAAGATTATGATTTACCGCCCGGTACTAGGGCTTTCAGAGATCAACAAAAGTCGTTTATACTGCCCAGCTCAGGGCTCTCCTAAAATTAATGCAATTTAATGCTGCCCGGACCAGGGCCCTCCATACAATAATATGTGCAATTTAATGCTGCCCGGACCAGGGCCCTCCATACAATAATATGTGCAATTTAATGCTGCCCGGACCAGGGCCCTCCATACAATAATATTTGCAATTTAATGCTGCCCGGACCAGGGCCCTCCATACAATAATATGTGCAATTTAATGCTGCCCGGACCAGGGCCCTCCATACAATAATTTTCGCAATTTAATGCTGCCCGGACCAGGGCCCTCCATACAATAATATTCGCAATTTAATGCTGCCCGGACCAGGGCCCTCCATACAATAATATTCGCAATTTAATGCTGCCCGGACCAGGGCCCTCCATACAATAATATTCGCAATTTAATGCTGCCCGGACCAGGGCCCTCCATAAAATAATATTCGCAATTTAATGCTGCCCGGACCAGGGCCCTCCATACAATAATATTCGCAATTTAATGCTGCCCGGACCAGGGCCCTCCATACATAAATAAATATTTTACGTGGCAGAACTGCTATCTGACCTCTACAACCCAGCAACTGGGCAACACGTCACTTGCTGGCAAGACCGGTGACAGACTCCCCGACTTCCGACAATCCGCAACGACTGCCAACAATCCACAAATGAAAATCGAAACCGAGGTGCCTCGGTAAGCCAAGACGGTCACCCATTCACAGACCGACCCCGGCAAGCGCCGTTCAACCCCGAAGATCGATCCGTCATTCGATATTTAGTCACGAGCTCTTCTCTCTCCTCTAAATAATTTAACTGCCAAGTACCTAAATATACCGAATTCCTTAAAAAACAAAGTGTAAAATATTCTAAAAGTACAATGCAAAGTGTATCCTCCAAACGTAAATTTAGTTAAAAAATAATCATAATCTTATACCGTACCAAACATTAAAACTCTCAAACAAAATGTAAAAAGAATTCATTGCAACAAAAAGTTTTATTATGATGCTGACATGCTTTTTTTTTAAATCTGTCAAATGTTTCATGCTACTTTTTTTTCTTTTTTTATAATGGACTTTACTTTTTATTTTAGTGAATTTAAAGTAGATAAATTGAATAAGCCCCAAAATAATTCCGGATTTTCCATTTTTGAAAGTAGTTGAACTTGGAGTACATAAAATGAATAAACATGATTTCTAAATGGCGGCTAATTTTCCCGCCATTGAATGTTCAATATTATTTTGTTAATTGGATTGATTCTTTTTGGTGTGAAAATATAAAGAAGCATTTGATTGGAAAACACACCCTGCTTTATTACACCTCCTATCTCTAGAATGTACTACTTTTTTTTGTCAATTTCGCCAAGCAATGAACATTGTACTTCAATATTTTCCTTGGAAAAATGAAAATTATTGTGTATATTTCAAAGAAAACAACATGTAATATGAAAAACACAATTACATACAGTTAATCCTCGTCGCCAATGTAGTGTTCTGATGTACACTAGATAATTAAATATACATAATTATATAAATATCGGCTCACTAATTCATGCACCACGTCTTCACTCCCTGACAGCTGTCATGCGACCAGCCCCCACGTCAGTTAAGCCCGCGTAGTACATAACCGGAGACGACAGTAGATATATATATACAGCCAATGCTAATATTTTATAACGATAATTAATTAAGTTATATTTTACTATTTATTTATTGGTTATTCATGTATGCATACACTACACCTAGTTATAACAAAAATCAAAGATTGTGAAACATGAAAAAGAATTGGTCGTGCAAGTGTTATTCATTCTGTGTGCTAGGTACGGCAATAGGCTCACCTCATACTCCATAGGACTCAGCATAACAGGCGCATTTGGCATTGCTGCATGAGTATGAGTAATAAAAGTGTAGATTACAAAATTTTATAAAGATGCTTACTTTTCTATGAACTTCACCTTAAGAGCGTTTACGCGGTACGGCTTTTCATACAAACTTTCAAATCATAATTCTTCAAAATAAATGAACCGATTTTAACGAAACTTGATTTTGCAAACGCTAGATATCCAGGTCTAAATAGTTATCAGAAAACATATTTGAAAAAGATTTCAGAGGGAGAGAGAGAGCGATTTTAAGTTTTCTATAGAAAGTGAAAAATCACTATATCCTTCCCCCTGAACTGTTTTTCAAAAATCTTTTCTGATAACTATTTAGACCTGGATCTCTAGCGTATGCATACCAAGTTTCGTTAAAATCGGTTCATTCATTTTGAAGAATAAGGACTTGAAAGTTTGTATGAAATGACATACGGCGTACGCGCTCTTAAGGACGGTTTGACTAAAGCTTGTTCTTGTTGACTTTGTTAATTATAACATCTTGGTACCGTACAGTACACATTTTTCTTGTATAAGCTGGTGAATTACAATTATTATTTGAAATGACAACAAACAACAATAGTCGTTACGCCTTATTAGGGTAAACATACACCGAGACGTAACGTCACCACCACCATTTACAAATGGCGCTATTAAAAATTTCAAAAGTAACCAAATCCTCCAAATTAGGAAGAAATCATTGCATAGTATATATTTGTGTAATAATATGACTTGTATAATTATTATTTCTATCAACTGAATGATTATTTGGGAAATTTTGGTTGGTAATAATATAGGTAGTATTCCATCTAACTACCGTAACTATGTCCAAAGGAATTAGGTACTCACTAAGGCCAGGAAAAGTAAAGGTGTGAGCGTGCTGCAAGCGCTTTTATCAATTTTTAAGTTCGCATATCGCAAGAACTTCACAGCTCCACGCGTTCGCATCAGTGAGCTAACGGTTTTATATTTTTGTCATTTACAGGAAAACGTCAAACGTGAAATGAAATCTGTCAAATGTCAGGTATTACACCGTTCGAAATCGAACAATTTATCATTAATTTCATCACTATTAAACTCGAAATTTTTAATTTAATATGAAAAAAAGAATTTATAAAATGATAAACTTGTTTTGAAATTTATATAATATTAATATTTTTTTTTATCTTTAGTATTTTTCAGGCTCTAATTGAATCAAAACAGAGTTATCGGTTTTTTGTCTTCATTTTAAGAACGCACCATTCACTTTAAACCATTCTAATCGCTCTTGGATTCTCGCCCTAAATTAACCATCGTTCAAATAGTATCTTCGAGTTGTCGCAAGACATTTTTTGGAGTTCGTGCTACCAATATAACATGTCGCTGTAGCGAGTACGTAATTGTCTGGTATTTATTTACCATATCGATACGATTTCGCAAGAAGTTCGTGCTTAGCCCACTGTTTTTGATAATAAAGGGTTTCACATCAATAGAAAATTGCTTTCATTATTTTATAGTTTCGTATTGCTAGCGAAGTTGGGGAAAATGAATAATGATTGAGAAAGAAAATTAATAAATTTTTTGATCGTTTGGTTTAGTCGCGATCGAGAGAGAACGGTTTAATTAATTTTCTTAACAGCCATTTAAACGGTTATTTCGCAATCAATTCAGCCTATGAGAGTTGACTTCTAAATATAAGGATCTTAGCTGTGCTATATTGGGAACACTGTTCATCTTAACGTTTAATATACAGGCCCTTTTGATTTTGGTGAGTACCTCTAGGTAGGAAGATAAATAATGTCCTTTATTATTCAATAGATTAACTAACTAAAGACATTATTAGGGTTATGAAAACATAACAAATCTTTTGACTGAAAGTTATGTTAAATTAGCACATGATTTGGGATCAGCCAAATAGTAATAAAGGTAGTAAGTAGGTATTCTTTGAGTTTCACAACTGGACTAAAAAGCGTCAAATTATACGAAGTAGATAGCACCTTAAAGATTTGTCTGTCCCTAAATAAAATATGTAAAGACTCGTTTCTGCTATTATATAAGGCGAGTCAGACTTGCTCACCGAGGGTTCCGATCGAGTCTTGATTTTTTCCGAGTATTCATTACCCACGGAAGTTTATAAGCTATGAAAGCAAAATATAGCAGGTGAGGTTAAAGGACAAACTGAACTTTGTTGTTGAAAATATGTTCTCCCATTCGTCAATGTAAGTCACGGAAAATTTTTCAACCTAAATTATAAGTTTGTTCAAAAAAAAAATGTAAACGTATAAAACTACAAATTCCCAATTTTTTTACTTTATTCTGTATTTGTACTGTAAGATTCATCTTCTTGCCAAATTTCCTGACTCTAGGTCAACGGGAAAGTACCCTTTAGGTTTTGATTCCCTTGCGAACACCAAAATATGCATAAACGGAACATAAACGGCCGTATCTTCAGTTGAGTTGACTTAGAAGTTTGATTGTTTCACTGCACAAAGGGGTAACAGGCTAGGGTATGATATTGCGGATTTTGTTCGAAAGAGTCACCGCGGCCCTCGAAAGCAAAGGGCACTAGGAGGAGCACGGATGGGTTTTAGTCAGTAAGAGTCACCACTCCCTCCCGCTCAACCCAGAGCAGAAGCAGTCATTTGATGATTTCCAATCCATAAAAAAGGCCTGAGTATGATATTAGTTCTAGCTTGATTCCTCCAAGCGTTCCTCATCCTATAAGGGTTCAGTTTCTGCAGAATGAGGTACGGAACCCCAAAAACATGAAACAATCTATAAAAACTCAGATGTAGACTATCTAATTAACCAGTAATGTCCAATGAACAATTTCAAACACCGTCCGTGCATTGACCGTGTTATATTTCCATGGAGGAAAACCGCACTCTTCAACTATTCAGGAGTCGAGCGAAGTTGTTATTATGACAGTTACCTAACTCCATTAATTACATTAATGAATGCATTAATATAGAGTTGGCTAACTATGCCTCGGGCTGACAGCCGACGCGAAATCCTTTTTGCTAGATAAAATAAAAATTGTACTTGGGTTAGTCGACTAGGTGGTTGAAAAGTGGGTATTTTAATGCTTTATAGTTGGTTGGGTTTGTGAGGAGCTTGTGGCTAAATAATAACAGCCGCACGGTTCGATCTTCAAGGTTAAGCAACGCTTGTCGAGGTCGGTCTGTGGATGGGTGACCATCTTATCATACCGAGACTTCTCCGTGCCTCGGAAAGCACGTCACGATAAGATCTTACAAAGTTACAGTACCAAATATCTATATGACACCGGAAAATGGCAAACGCCGTAAGATTTTTAAATATGGCGTGAAATTTGTAAACTATTTTTTTTAAATAGGAACTATTGAATTTGGATGGGATGTATTGTTAACAAAACGATTTTTTCAAATTTAATCCAGAAATTATAATCGAATTAAGAAACAAACCTTTTTTTTTCTTCTTATTGATGAACTATACCCTACTAGTCTTGCCTAAAAATCTTTCTTACTTTTTAAAATCTGAAACATGACACTCTTATTTATCCCAGATACCTGTTAAATCATTAAACAATTAATAAGACCAGCATTAAATGACTTTTTAAAACCCCCGTTCTTAAATATATAATCAATTCGAAGGGGAGCGATTGGCTTTCTATAATTTTGACGGATCCAATTATTTTATCGCTTCTTCCCGAACGCTGGATACCCTCGAAATTAATTAATTAACTATTGGTATAATTAAATCATCTCGGCTCCACGAAATTTATTCTTTCAAGTGGCAGACAAAGTTTCTTGCTTAAATTATAATAGCAGTAAGATCATAACGGTATGATTAACATGAGTAAAGTTTATCGTAAATAAGAGGGGGAGCGGGAATGCGATGATTCATGCTATAGCCTCACTCGGCCATTTTGTTACTAAATTAGAGTTACGCGGGAAATCTGTGGTAACGACATTTTGAAAGTAATTTGCACGGTTTAAAAAGGAAACTGTGTTTGTTTAACGGCTCTTTCACAATGTTCTTTACTGTATTAAGTCTGCTTTGAGCTAAGCAGTCGCCTTTTGAGTAAGTTAGGGAAGTTTTTTTTATGATTGTTTTTAAGTTAACACGTAATGAAATCACGGACTGTAGATCATTATTCTTGTCACTAGTAACAACATTTTATTTAGAACTAGCTTTTACCCGCGACTTCGTACGCGTATATCCCGTTGTTTCCTGTTCCCGTTGGAGTTTCCCGTTCCCGTATAGCCTGTAGCCTTCCTCATGAATGTGGCTATCATATACAAAAATAATTTTCAAAATCGGTTCAGTAAAACCAGAGATTACTTCCTACAACCTCACAAACTTTACCTCTTTATAATATTATATATTATAGCATATAGTATAGATATTGACCGGTTGTTGTGGCGACACTTGGGGGAGGCCTATGTCCAGCAGTGGACGTCTTTCGGCTGATATGATGATGATGATGATGATAGATATTGATAGTAATGATATTTGGTGGAACAAAAATAATTATGAGTGTTGCAGGGTTTCCTTGGCAGTCTTTCCACCAAATAAGTTGGCAAGAAAAGCCGCAGGTGCCCCTGCGGTTTTTCTCATTTGACAAAACGACGTAGATCGAATATTGGAAAAACCTGCGACTGTTTCTTTTCACCGCCCATTTGCAAAGGATTAGTCATACAGCATACATGCTAAATTTACATGTCAATCTTTAAGTTTTCAACACAAATGCGGCATGTTTTGCCGTGTTACAGGATTAAAGTCACTTTTACATGGCCATAAAGTACTAGTGAATACCTAGTTACCTAAGGTAGTACAAGACACCACCCTGCCAATATCATGGTTGATTAATATCCAATAAATGTTTGGATTTTATACAAATCCGTTCCGTTTACGTGTTGTTAACAAAGAGCGTTTACGCCAGACGGCATTTCATACAAACTTTCAAGTCTTCATTTTTATGGAAAAGATTTCAGGGGGAAAGATAGTGATTTCTCACTTTCTATAGACAACTTAAAATCGCTCTCTCTCTCCCTCTGTACACTTTTTCGAAAATGTTCTCCACTAACTATTTAGACCTGGATATTTAGCGTATGCATGCCAAATTTCATTAAAATCGGTTCATTAATTTCGAAAAATAAGGACTTTAAAGTTTGTATGGTTTGGTGGTTTAAAAGTGTCCGTGGAGTTTCTTGCACGTTCTTCTCCATAGAGATCTACGCTTTGGAACGTGCAAATAGCTTCATGGTTTTGACTGACTAACTCTGAAAATTCTAAAGTACCTGCAAACGGTTTATTTGAAATAAATGAAATAACTGACTTTGTATGAAATGCGGTAGGTATCCCGAGCGTAAACGCTCTTAGATAAGAAATCATTTTGACTTGAACACGAGTTGTAGTTATGACGCTATGATAGGGGTTCATTTTATGTTAGTCAACAATGTCTGGCAGTTTGAGATTTTTTTATGCGGCCTACCCAAATGTCCTTACTTTGGTATTGTTCGTCAAATCGTTGAGCTCCTTAAAGTTCTAAGTTTGAGCTCCATAATAACTGACAAATGCTTGCACTGTCTGGACAGGTCCACTCAAATCTGTGTGGCACTTTCCTCAAAAGGCCACCTCAGACATTAACCTACATGGTTCTCCTATGATTTGACCAGTACAATTTGTATGGACTTCAAAAGAGACTGTGACCTCTGAGTTTGTTTCGGTGTTTCTTCTCAGGGTAGTCAGCTAGGAAACACCGGCCTCATCTAGCTTAAAATGACCAAAAAATATTGACGTGTTAAAGTGTTATGTTTAACCTACTTACAAAATAAATATCATTTATCATTTATCATTTATCATTTGACCATATAATTCGTGGACCTGGTGAAGGCCACAGGAATCAGCTGGATGCGAGACACACAGGGTGCAGCCCGCTGACAGTCCATCTGTCTGTAAGCGGGCTGCATGTCATAAACAGTTATTGGTAGACAGTTGAACGTTTGACAGAGTGTGTATTTTAAATGTAGTTTAAAAACGCACAATTTCAAAGTGTTCACCATTTTACCTTAGTTTATTTCTCATCCTCACCTAACCTTCATGTGGTGTAAGCGTGTGCGCATTATACAATTTCCTTACACTTTCAAGACGTGGAAAATAGGAACGATTGTTAATTTATGCCAGCTTTTCTCATTCATAATAATTCACACTCTAAAGCAAAGCAAAGCTTGGCTCGCAAATGTAGTTGAATGATGTGTAGTTATTATTTTTAGGGGAAGTGACGTCATGACTGACGCGATACAGTGGAAGCCGGATGTTCTGCAGAGAGATATAAATGTGGAACGTCAGCGGTGCAGTTTTAGAATGATGAATGGTATGAAAATAGTGCACGGACTGAGTTGTGGCAGTTTAATTGAGATGGAGATGTGGAATTATCGAAGTATAATTATGATGTTGCTCTTAGAAGACAATTCGTTTAAAAATGTTCATTTATTTTAAGTCATTGAGATTTAAGAAGCTTGTGGCTAAATAATGACAGCCGTAGCGTTCGATCTTTGGTGGTTAAGCAACGCTTGCTGAGGTCGGTCAATGGATGGATGACCACCTTAATATACCGTGATTCCTCTTTGCCTTGAAAAGTTTGCTTATCTAAAATACACTTCTGGACACATCTATTGGCCCACCTTAGAGTTTAGGTTTCGATGGCCCCTACCGAAATATGATTGCTAGATTGAACAAAAACTGTTGATGCAGTTTTAAACCTGATACATTTTACCATCTTTTTCGATCGTATTGTTTTAAATTTGAATTCAGAATACCATACGACATGGAGCTACGCCTAACAAGTCGGATATGCGCCTTGTTAAAGGCAATTGATTTTTGAATAAAAAACATGTTTTATCAAATAAAGGTTTAATTTAATAACGCGTGTTGCCTCCATGGGCATCTACCACAGCTCTCATACGATTGGGCATAGATTTTATCAACCGCTCTATGAAATTTTGAGGGATCATCTCCCATTCCTCTTCTATGGCAGTTTTCAACTCCTGCATCGTCTGGGCAACTGGCTGACGAGCCCTAACACGTCTTTTTAGCTCGTCCCACATGTGCTCAATGGGGTTCATGTCTGGGCTTCTGGCTGGCCAGTCCATAACTGTGATGTTCACATCCCGAAGATATTCCCTGACGATGCCGGCCGCATGGGCTCTTGCATTATCATGCATAAAAAGGAAATTTGGGCCCACATAGTCCGCGTATGGTATCACGTGAGGTTCTAAGCACTCACGAATGTACCCTTCAGCATTTAATGTTAGCAGCCGTGGTCCTGTAACAACCTCAAGTTGAGTTTTGCCGCTCGCGGATATACCGCCCCAGACAGTCCATGAGCCACCGCCATAAGCAACCCTCTCTTCAAAGCAGCATTGTGCGAAACGCTCTCCCTTACGTCGGTAGACCTTCTTCCTTCCATCATTGCCATGTAACACAATTTTAGACTCATCAGAAAAGAGTACACGGCTCCAATCTTGCTGTGTCCAATTTAAATGAATGCGTGCGAAATGAAAGCGCGCTGTTCGGTGGGCTCGCGTTTGTTTGGGCCCATTAGCTGGCTTGTGTGGTACCATATCGCGTTCTTTTAACCTTCTCTGAACAGTTCTAGCGCTCACAGATACTCCGTGGAAGTCGCGAAGTTGGTTTTGTATCTCAATGGAGGTAAGGTGACGATTTCTCAAGCTGGTCGTCACGATGAATCGATCCTGCCTTTCAGTTGTGACCCGAGATCGTGGCCTTCCTTGGCGACGAACAAAGCCGCCAGTCTCTAGGTACCTCCGATAAACATTTCGGACCGCAGATCGACTTAAATTAAGTTGAGCACTCACGTTTCTTTGGCTGTGTCCGGCCTCAATAAGTGCCACAGCTTGGGCGGCGACTTCAGGTGAAGTATCCATAGATTATTGATAGAACCTCACCTTAATGTTAAGAATAAGTAATGTTTGTTGCAAAACCAAAGATATCAATCACTTTTTCAAGAATTAAATCCAAGTAAACCAATAAAACCAAGTTTTCTTAGTATTCGATTGTTTGATATCAACAAACAGGCTCCAAATTGTCTTTTGTTTCTTTAAATTCTGTGTTCGAAATTCAAAAAAAGACTATTGAATGAAATTGTGAATGTGCCAGGTTCAAAACTGCATAAAAACTTTTTGCTCGACCTAATATAAAATTTTAGCTAGGACCAAACGAAACTGAAAATACAAGGTGGGCCAATAGATGTGTCCAGAAGTGTAGTTTCAGTTTTTACAATAAGCTCATAAAATTTTATTTAGGTAATTATTTATTCAATTAATATTCCACAGATATCAACAATAATTTCCAGTAAACCTTAAGAAAATGACTATCTAGTGTAAAAACGACATTTTACTTTAACAGCTCCAAGCGCTCGTTAAATCTACCCTCCTTTCCTCAAAATTCTTTGAAGAAAGTTACAAAAAGTGTACTAATGCCACTCGGTATCTCAGACGGAAAGATTTTAAAATATCTGAGGAAATGTACCTCAAAAGCAGAACTAGCTAGACTTTGTTCGTCATCCTGATATATCCTATTACGGCTACACCGTCCTATTTTACTTACTTATTGCCGGAGCATTTAAGGGTGCTTTTCCACTAGAAATGTGCAAGGTAGCTGGGCGAAGCGAGGATGTGTAGCTGCGATGGGGAAATGTGAGATTGTTAAATGATAAACGATATTTATTTTGTAAGTAGGTTAAACATAACACTTTTACACGTCAATATTTTTTGGTCATTTTAAGCTAGATGAGGCCGGTGTTTCCTAGCTGACTACCCTGAGAAGAAACACCGAAACAAACTCAGAGGTCACAGTCTCTTTTGAAGTCCATACAAATTGTACTGGTCAAATCATACGAGAACCATGTAGGTTAATGTCTGAGGTTATGTTTCCACCAAAGCTGAGCGAGATGGTTGCGCAATGTGAGGATAAGTAGTGAAGCTGTAAAACGGTGCGTAGCTGAGAGGTGCGAGTATGCGAAGCAGTCTCTTTTCTTAACTCAACTCTATTTTTGTCACACGTTCCTCGCACGAGTCCCTCGATCACATATTGTTTCGCTTTTGCATATAAAAAAACCTAGCTCCACTAGCCCATATCCACCAGAGCTGGGTCAAGACAGGCTAGGAACGTGAAGTGATCCGATTGGTAGATTTTTTTTCGAGCACCGCCTAGCTACCTCGCACAGCTGTAGGTAGAAAACCACCCTAAGAAAAAGATTCCAAGTTACCAACTATATTCTTTCTTACACACGAATAACTTTCTTTAATCTCCCACATAACTCGAGTGATAAGGCAAATTGCAGCGACCGCTACTAATTGCAGCCCGGCTAACAATGCTCGCTATTCGAGAGCAAACAATAAGTTTGTACAATACCTTAAGAATTAAAACTTGTTCTAAACGCTAAGTTAGCGATTAAGTTGCAATCACGGCGGCGCAGTGCTGCTAAGTTAGCGGAGGTAAACAAGCGGACGCAACTCGCATTGTGCCAAGTCAATTCTAAACTAAGTTACGTTTGTTGTTTCAATAAGTTCCTGCAATTATGTTGCATGTTTGTTAACGTATTCAATTTACATGATGAGTCGACGTATGCGCTTCGGCTAAGAATTCTGATGGTTTGTTCAAGTTAAGAACTGTCTCTTTTGTGGCAAGTTGTCAAAGAGTTGCCGGAATTGGGTTTTATTCTATTTTCGAGATTGCACCTGTCTGAGATTGTCATTGCATCACCTAAAGGTTGATTGAAAGGATGCCTATGACATTATTTACTTTTGTTTCTTGTTTACGAAAAATCGAGAAAAAATCGCGCTGTCCCTTAACGTAAAAGCCCCAGATCGATGCAACGTTTTTTTTTATTTACAGAAGGGCTATCGCTTGACCTCGGTCACGCCTAATGGAAAGCGATGGATGATGTATATGATGGAGCGAGCGCTCCCAGAAGATGCCCTAAGGCACTGGTACTCCCACTCGCCGACGAAACACAGCAAGCTGCTTGACGCCGGTCTCCGGTGGGAGGGTGGTCGAGAACCAGGCGGGCGTTAGCCCTACCACCGCAAGGGAAGGATTGGCCGTTCTCATAAGGTGTTAGGTGAGACTGTCCAGGATGCGTCGAGCGCTCGATTCAGTCGAGTACCTGACGGAACAAATGGCGCTACACGAGGAGGCTCCTTAATACATCCCAAAAACGTGACAATGCAACGCCGCATAGAAATTGTGCCTACTACAGACAGCACAACTTCTATCGTAAGTCGTTGCATCGTTGTCGTACTGTCGCGTCGCAGGTACCTACAGCTTATCCATTCATTAATAAAATTAATCCCCTTGTCACACGTTCGGCAAAAGAAATTCTGAATATATTCACTTATTAATTAACAACATTAATGGAGCTGAAAAGTGTAATCTTCCTGTCCTTGGTTTTATTGTACATGTTCAAACAGAATAATAAATAAAGTACAGTCGACCATCTGTACACGTGAAATAACGATTGCAAAGAGATTATACTATGTTCAGTTCAAGGTGAAATTGTCTATAAACCCCCACTTAAGTACGTTTTCTTTGCTTGAACCTACATGTTTTCGGTAGACGAAGAGTCATAATTGTCGAAATGCCAACGTACAAAGGATTCTCACGAGACTGAAAAGCTCTTGTCTAAATAGAAGATTTTAAGTTTAGAAACACAAGATACACCATTAAATTTAAATCAATACTCCGAAAAAAAAACGCCTTCGAACATTGCTAAGTGCCTACATATTTTAGCCGCTGACTGTACATTCAGATTTTTCGTAGGTATATCTATCACAAATTAATATCGATACTCAGTCCGTGTGCACTCAGATGTTAATGGGTAATGACATGAATATAATTACATTATAATGAGTATTCATGATTAATACATGATTGCGTATGAATGAATAAGATAGCTGTATGATTTTGTAAGTATTTAACATTCATTATTTATTACGGTGCATTATTAAAACGACCACGAGCGATAGCGTTTAAAGTCTATCGTGAACATTGAAATGATAACTATTCTTGTAGCGTATTTTGTTTCCCAGCTATTGTTTCACTTTTACTTTTTAGTTTGGACAGAAAAGATAGTTTTCTACAGAGTTATCTTCTGTAGGAGTCGAGCTCGTCCCGCCATCTTTGCCTTGGTCTGCGTTGTATGCTTTTGTATATCCCTACTTCCCTAGTAATTTAATTAATTCAATATTATAAATGCGAAAGTAACTGTCTGTCTATCTGTAACGCTTCCACGCTAAAACGGTTGAACGGATCGTCATGAAATTTTTTTTGGCAGATATATAGCCTGGGATATGGAGAAGGACATAGGCTCTTTTTTACGCGATAGCCGACATACATGTAGGCGGAGCCGCGGGCAAAAGCTAGTAAATAGATAATTCTTAAGTAAGTTCCATTTAAGAACCTATTAAGATACCTACTTAGATCACAAAACTTGTGGTTAAATTTTATTCCTTGGCTGCCAGAATCTATTCCTATAAGTTTTCTTTTTTTATTCCAGCACAAAACACCCAAAATATTAACGAATTAATTAGAAAAATAATGAACCAACATCTAAGCCACCATCAAACATTTTAGGAATACTAAAAGTTGCGGACTTAAAATATTCACACCCCTAATTAGTTTAATAAATCTACTTATTAGCCTAGCAAATATTTCCAGCTATATTTCACTAAGTATGAACAGTCTAAGTATAAATAAGTTTGTCACCCAAAGATGTATTTTGTTTGCTCCATGCATTATACAATCTCTTTCATTATCGACTCAACTATATCACACTATATACATATAAAATAAATACTTGACATTGCCACTTCTGTGAAAAAAAATGTGATAATTATGATTTACCACTATAAATTAAATCTACGCACTCTAAACACCATTGCTGTACTTAAAAGACCCTTTCAGACACTGGTCTGCATGGTCCTAATATAACGTATTGTGAATGTGGGGACCACGTAGATCGCCATATGGTTTAATTTCATGTAAGTCTGGCTGTCTGGCAGTTTGAGTTATTATGCGGCCTACCCAAATGTCCTTACTTTGGTATTGTCCATTAAACCGTTGAGCTCCTTAAAGTTCTAAGTTTGAGCTTCACGATAACTGACAAATGCTTGCACTGTCTGGACAGGTCCACTCAAATCTGTGTGGCACTTTCTTCAAAAGGCCACCTCAGACATTAATCTACATGGTTCTCATATGATTTGACCAGTACGGTTTGTATGGACCTTAAAAGAGACTTAGACCTCTGAGTTTGTTTCGGTGTTTCTTTTCAGGGTAGTCAACTAGGAAACACCGGCCTCATATCATTTATGTGTTCTGACTCGATAAAGGAAAGGTTTTGAAAACTGACGAAACTATAAAAGACTCAACTGTACGTACTGGTAACAAGATATTTGCCGCCTATTCTCCCCTAATTACGGCGATTGAAATATTTCATAACGAAGTGAAAAACACATTAAAAGTTTATCGGGCAAGTCTTGGACGAAACAAAAACAAGTGCCACAGAGTAAAATGTTGCTTTGTTAACAGATTTCGTCTTGCCAGCGGGTTAACGAAGACGAATCGGTCGGATTTTAGCTTTGAACCGGATTTGTTCGTGATTTAATAAGATTACGGGTCACTTGGTTTGTGGATCGTTTGTAAAATTGTAGTTTAGTTTTACAAGCTTAATATTACGGGAGACAAACTTGCTGGTCTTAATGGTTTTCGGAAGAAAATGTGAAAACTTAGTTAAACTTTTTCCTAAGTCTTGGTCACTGTCATTAGAACACACGTTAGGTTAGGTTAAATGTGATCTCCTTTAACAAAATTCTTACTAATATTATAAATTCGAAAGTAAGTTTTATTTTTCGCAACTGATTTACTTTTTTTGCGAAAATCTATACTAAACCGAGCGAAGCCGCAGGCAAAGACTAGTTATTTTTATAAAACAACAAGAAAATAACTAACTCTTCCCCAGTTGCATCTGTTTTTCTATGGTCCTCATGTGGCTGTCATAAATTAATTTGGCAAGTTAAATTGCGGTGGAATAAGCCCCGATGCTTTTCAATTTTGAACCCCCTGTATATGACGCACCCCACTTGTTATAGGTACATTCTTATTTTTCTTTTCGTTTTCGGTGCATCCGAAACTTGTAATTGTTTTAAGAAATCCTTGACAGATATAAGAGTTATGTTCTTTTGGTAGATTGAAAAGAGTTTGTATTTCTGACTTTTTTTTAAGAATTGGAGGCCAAGGAAATTTAATATTCTGTCTTTCTTTCGTGAAACCACTTTCGAAAATTAAATCAAAATGTAAGTAATAATAACGTCATTTTGTACTTTTTACAATTTTTTATTCAGCATTTTTTTTCTCTACCCCTTTATTAAATGGCATGAAATCTCGGACGATGGGATGGTATAAACAAGTGAAGCACTGAAAGACTGCGAACTTAAATTACTTGGACAAAAGTTCTAGGCAAGGAAGGTAGGTCACTTGAACGTTCTCAGGCTTCCGTGCCCGAAGAGTTACCAACGAAACCCTACTACTAAGACTCCGCTCTCCGTAATAAAAACAATACTCCAGGCCAAAGATGAGAAATTTCAGATGGTAAAAACCAACCAAACCGAGGCAGCCTAAAGAGCTATAGGTATAGTAAAATAAACCCCCTACCTGTTACTCGAAACATTTCCCACAATTCTTTACCAAGACAAACAGAAGATGGCTTGCACAGTCTCCAAAACGTGTATATAACAAGTTTGAGCTCATGTGAACTGTAGTGAGGAAGACAAACGGAAAACTAACATTACCCCAGCTTATGACGACATCGAGTTTAGACCAACATTCACCCGGGGGCTGAGCGTACTCCGCAAACTGAGTCAGCCATCTCAAACTGAGTAAACAGAAACAATCCGCAACTTACTATTGCTGTCATGTTCAATTGAACTAAATGAGTTTTTGAATGGATGTGCACACTAAACTGTAATAAATACATCGTTCGACGTAGTGGTTTCCATAAAAATAGGGTATTACTGAATTTTAAATAGGTTCTAGATATTGAAATATATTAACACAAAACAAAAAAACAATTCTTTCTTCTAAATTGGGAACAATCTGTATCCGCATACGTAGTTTGGAGGTTGCCACACAAAATATTGTAGGATAATCTATTAATCTGACTGTATTTGTCATAAAATAGGGTATTATTGATTTTAAATAGGTTCTATAAATTGAAAAATATTAACACAAAACAATTTTTTTTTTCTACCTAACAAATTGGGAACAACCTGTATCAGAATGGATACTTTTGTAGGTTGCCACACAAATTGTTGTAGGATATTCATTTATTCTGATGTGCTACTGTTACGTAAATAAAATGAGAATGTTAAAACGCCCTTAGGACTAAGCAACGTTTCGAGTTTAACCCAGAAAACGAAAAAAAAAGTTCAACTGTCACGTACACAAGTATCTGGCAGCTAATAAAAATATATAGAGATACCTGCTAATAATTCTGCGTTTTTTATTACACTGAATATTTTAGCAGGTCCACAAGCAAGTCGTGACCACTCTACTGTCCCCGGGCGCATCTAACTCATAATCCTGGAGTCATAAATTCTGGAATATGTGTCCATAAATTATTGCAATATTTTTAGCTTGACATTTAGACTAGGACCGTGGTGTGAATTAAAAATGTAAGTCGTATCCGGTGTTTGACGTGTTCCATCTATCGCGGACTCCTATCGGTAATATTAATGCTATGTGTTTACTGTAAGTAGGTATATATTTTGTTTAAAGGATAATAATTCAAAGTCAAAGGACTTGCAATATACAACGTGTTACTGAATAAATAGTAAAAGTTGTTCATAATGATGAGTACAATGAACCCTTAAGAGGTGTCGTTTGTTTTTTTACACATTGTATTTAACTGACATACTTTCCTAGAAACTTGAATAAATTGAATCTTTGTTATTTGGAATAGCTGACGATTATTCTTGAGTAAAAGAAATAAATTGGGATCTCTATTGTACTGTATCTCTATTATAAGCGGATTCAATTAAAGCTTTACTAGCACGGCTTAAAAGCGGTAAAACCATCGGATGGCAACGCGTAACGCTACGAGTAAATCACGGCACTTTTATGTATTAGACGTAAAATTTTACAACAGCCTGATAACATTCTGATTAAATATAAATAAGTCTGTCAGACCAAACAAAATCCTAGGTACGCTACGGTCATAAAATTGTCATATAAGAGTCATATAACAGTACAATTTGATATCCACTAGCTCAGTTTCACCTTAAAATGCTTTGAATAAAAGACTTTACAAATCCTTTACATAAATAAATATTTTATCACACGGATTTTTATTCTGAATCATGCGAGTTCAGATCTGTATAAAGATCTCTTAAAAACAATGCTTTGTGTCTTTCAAATGGACATTGTTTATATCGTGCGTAAACTATCGTACAAATATGGATAAAATATATTCAGAGTATACAAGAGAAAATGTCAAAGAAAAACATCACGACGGCTTACTTTCAGGCAAGCAGGGTAATAAATAAATATTGACATCTCTGATAGTGCCTATAAACCACAGTCTAGCTTTCTAGCCCAGCGTCAAACATTTTATACCTATGAAGTGTCTATCCTTATATTTAGGGAGACGATAAAACGAATGGTACCTATGGCTTGGGCTGTACAGTTTCTGAATCTTTCATTATTAGTTATAGATTTTTGTAATAGTTTTTAGTTGTTCTTTAGTGGCAGACTATGCCAAGCATTGTATGTGTCCCCACCAACCGTGTCTCCACGTTGCCGTCGTGGTGGGGCTTGCGTGTCTCAGTGATCTTGGGGGCTTTGCCGGTAGAGCCACTCATGCCGGAAGGTCCCAAGTGAGAGACCAGACCAAGAGAGACACAAGAGGGGCACACCGTTCGGAGACTTGAGCAGTGTTCGGGTCCTCGGACGGTGTGCGTCTCATTGGCTTGCTCGCTGCTCTCTGGTACGCGTCTGATCATCAGACGTGACTGTGGGGGCAGCGATTAAGCACTGAGAGAGAGGGGGAGAGGAGGGGAGATAGGGACCGCACCCTCAAAAAGGAAATTATGGACAGGCCTGCTAAACAGAAATTACCCCAGGGCGGTACGGACTGCACAGCGGTCCGAGAATCCGCCACGCCTCGTGCGTCAAGCCCCTCGTATTCTGGGGGGGGCAACAGGGCTGTCCACCAACCGATTGCCGATGGCAACAAGGGCCGAGGAGGCCCCCGATCCGGAACATCCTTCGCGGAATTGATCGGTTTCGATTTTAGCTCGCCCGACAAAGTGTCGGCCGGGCGGAGCGCGGGTAGAAGAGCGCTACATTGGGAGAAGGGCTCGCCTGAGCGTCGCGCGGGTGCAGAGTCGGAGTCCGAGTTGGACTCCGACGACCTGGTGACAGTGAGCTCGGCGAGCTCTGAACCCGAGGGGGCAGGGACTGCAGCGGAGGACTCGAGGTCCTTCCGCAAGCGGCCTAGGCCGGAAGACGACCGGGGGTCGTCTTGCAGCGAAGAGGTTGCCTCGGCCCGGAAGATCCCCACCAGCAGACGGGGTAAGGGCCGAGAGGGAGGCAAGGGCAGAGTCCTTGCCTCCAAGGATGCTGGACGACCCCCCGGAGAGGGCGGTCGCAGGGCTCCTGGTTCGGAGTCCTCCGGCGGTGAGCCTAATGACTCCGGACAGGAGCAAGTTCGGAGGGCCGGGTTTGCGGAGGTGGTGGAGGCCGCGCTTCGCGATGTGGCCTTGAAGAGGAAGTTGTCCTCAAAGAACAAGGCCATAAGCGAGGCGATGGCCTCCATTCTGGCGGCAGCGGAGGGTAACCCAGGGGGGCCTCCGCGGGACGAGATGTCCAAGCTGCGGGCGGAGGTCGCCCGCTTGGCTGCCGCCACGGAGCGCCTCCAGAGGGAGAATGCGGGGCTCCGAGCAGACCTGGCCAGGCTCCAGGGAGCCGGCCCACAGGGGGCGCCTGAAGGGGGGCGCAGGGAGAACAGCCAGCCCGTGCCGCAGGAGGGCCAGGTGCTGGACCTGGTGCGGCAGGAGATGGCTGCCTTCCAGGCGCGGTTTTCCGTCCTGGAGGGCATCGTCCTGCGCCCCCCGTTAGCGGCGAGTGGGAAGGCTCCAGGCCGGAAGGCGGCGTCGTACGCGGCCGCCGTGGCTGCCACACCGGGGTCGTCCGGCCAGGACAAAGGGTCCGGGCCGGCACCCGCGAAGCCGGTGCCGGGAAAACCGGACCCGGCCCCGGGAAGGAAGAGGAGGGGTGGGGTTGCTGCGCGGACGGCGAAGGCTCCTGCGCCGTCTGAGCAGCGGTTCCCCCCGGCTTCCTCGCCTTCAGCTCCTCCCCCGGCTCAAGCCGAATGGCAAGTGGCCGGGGAGAAGAGGAAGGCGGGAAAGGCAGCCAGGGCGGCCAAGAGGCGGGAGAGGAAGCGGCGGCAGAAGGCGCGAAGCGTCGCGGCTGTGCTGCGCCCCCCGAAAACCGCGGCTGTAGTGCTTACACTGCAGCCGGACGCGGCGAAGCGGGGCGTGACGTACGCGGACGTGCTCACCAAGGCGAAGGAGACGGTGAACCTTGGTGAGCTAGGCATCGTAGGGGGCCTCCGGCTCCGGGTCACCATGACTGGGGCCCGGATGCTGGAGATCTCCGGGGCAGCCAGCGGCCCAACCGCGGACGCTCTAGCCGAAAGGCTCAGGGCGTCCCTAAGCGCGGACGATGCCCGAGTGTCCAGGCCCACCAAGCGCATCGACATGCGCATCTTGGGCCTGGACGACTCCGTCACGGAGGCGGAGGTGGTGGCCGCCGTCGTTGGGACGGGGGGGTGCTCAGCAGAGGAGGTGAAGGCGGGCACCCTACGTCCTGACAACACGGGCATGCGCACCATTGTGGTGAGCTGCCCCGTGTCGGCGGCCAAAACCATATCGGAGGGCCGAAGGTTTTTGGTGGGTTGGGTTTCCGCGCAGGTCAAACTGCTGGAACCCCGACCTCTGAGGTGCTTCCGGTGCCAAGTGGGCCACCATGTGGGAGCTCAATGCACCTCGGAGGTGGACCGCAGCGGTCTTTGTTTCCGCTGCGGTCAGCCCGGTCACAGGGCCGGCTCTTGCGTCGCCGCGCTGCGTAGTCTGTGCGGCAGCTGGCAAGCCGGCCGACCACTGGGCTGGGGGTAGGGCCTGCGCCCCACCCGCCAAAGCCGGAAATCGGAGAAAGCCCTCCGCCACCGCCGTCTCCGCCGCGACCACCGCCACCGCCGCCGCTTCCTCCGCCGCCAAAGCCGGTTCCACTGCGGCTGCTGCTTCTGCAACAGCCGCAGTAGAGCCCCTACAACGGGCTCCGGAGGGGGCTGAAATGGAGTGCCAGTAATGGCCCCATTTCACCCCCTCCTGTTGAACGTCAGCCACTGCGCCGCCCAGGAACTGATGCTCCTGAGCATGGCGCAGTGACTGATGCCTGTGGACGGCGAGCAATGGGTAGCTCGCCGTCCGATCAGAACAGGCCCGGGTTGTCGGCGCGCTGTGTTCTACGCGCGCCAAGCCAGCAGTCGTCAGACCTGGCCAGGCTCCGGGGAGCCGGCCCACAGGGGGCGCCGCAAGGGGGGCGCAAGGAGGACAGCCAGCCCGTGCCGCAGGAGGGGCAGGTGCTGGACCTTGTGCGGCAGGAGATGGCTGCCTTCCAGGCGCGGTTCTCCGTCCTGGAGGGCATCGTCCTGCGCCCCCCGTTAGCGGCAAGTGGGAAGGCTCCAGGCCGGAAGGCGGCGTCGTACGCAGCCGCCGTGGCTGCCACACCGGGGTCGTCCGGCCAGGACAAAGGGTCCGGGCCGGCACCCGCGAAGCCGGTGTCGGGAAAACCGGACCCGGCCCCGGGAAGGAAGAGGAAGGGTGGGGTTGCTGCGCGGACGGCGAAGGCTCCTGCGCCGTCTGAGCAGCAGCTCCCCCCGGCTTCCTCGCCTTCAGCTCCTCCCCCGGCTCAAGCCGAATGGCAAGTTGCTGGGGAGAAGAAGAAGGCGGGAAAGGCAGCCAGGGCGGCAAAGAGGCGGGAAAGAAGGCGGCGGCAGCGAGCGCGAGGCGTCGCGGCTGCGCTCCGCGCCCCGAAGACCGCGGCTGTAGTCTTAACGCTGCAGCCGGACGCGGTGAAGAGGGGCGTGACGTATGCCAATACGCTCACCAAGGCCAAGGAGGCCATCAACCTCGGTGAGCTTGGCATCGTCGGGGGTCTCCGGCTCAGGGTCACCATGACCGGGGCCAGGATGCTCGAGATCCCTGGAGCAGGCAGCGGTCCGGCCGCGGACGCTCTAGCCGAAAGGCTTAGGGCGTCCTTGGGCGCGGATGACGTCCGAGTGTCCAGGCCCACGAAGTGCATAGATATGCGCATCTTGGGCCTGGACGACTCCGTCACGGAGGAGGAGGTGTTGGCCGCCGTCGTCAGGACGGGGGGGTGCTCTGCAGAGGAGGTGAAGGCGGGCACCATCCGTCCTGACAACACGGGCATGCGAACCGTAGTGGTGAGCTGCCCCGTGTCGGCGGCCAAGAAAGTCTCGGAGGGCCGAAGGCTTTTGGTGGGCTGGGTCTCCGCGCAGGTAAAACTGCTGGAGCCCAGACCTCTGAGGTGCTTCCGTTGCCAAGTTGGCAACCACGTGGGAGTACGCTGCACCTCGGAGGTGGACCGCAGTGACCACTGCTTCCGCTGTGGTCAGCCCGGTCACAGGGCCGGCTCGTGCGACGCCGCGCCGCACTGCTTCGCATGTGCGGCAGCTGGCAAGCCGGCCGATCACTGGGCTGGGGGCAAAGCCTGCGGTCCACCCGCCAGGGCCGGGTCGAGGAGAAAACCCTCCTCCACCGCCGCCGCCGCCGCCGTCGCTTCCGCCGCAGCCGCCGCCACCGTCGCCGCCGCTGCCACTGCTCGGGAGGGGGCCGAAATGGAGTGCCAGTAATGGCCCCATTTCGCCTCCTCCAGACGAACTTCAGTCGCTGCGCCTCTCAGGAACTGACGCTCCTGGGCAAGGCGCAGTGACTGACGCCTGCGGACAGCGAGCAATGGGTAGCTCGCTGTCCGATCAGGTCAGGCCAGAGTCGACGGCGCGTTCACTCCAAACGCGCCGTCAGCAACGAGCAGTCAGCAACGGAGACGGGGCCCGCCAGGGCCAGAGCCTGCCAGGGTTGCGGAATTGTTCGAAAGAGTTACCGCGGCCCTGGGAAGAAAGGCACTAGGAGGACTAAGGGTGGGTTTTAGTCAGTAAAAGTCTGACACTCCCTGCCGCTCCACCCAGAGCGGGAGGGGTCATTTGATGATTTCCCATCCTATAAAAAAAAAAAAAAAAAAAAAAAAAAAAAAAAAAAAAAAAAAAAAAGCCAGCAGTCGTCAGCATGGGTCGGGGCCCGTTAGGGCCAGAGCCTACCAGGGTTGCGGATTTGTTCGAAAGAGTTACCGCGGCCCTGGGAAGAAAGGCACTAGGAGGACTAAAGGGTGGGTTTTAGTCAGTAAAAGTCTGACACTCCCTGCCGCTCCACCCAGAGCGGGAGGGGTCATTTGATGATTTCCCATCCTAGAGAAAAAAAAAAAAAAAAAAAAAAAAAAGCATTGTATGTGTTTAATTTTTTTTAAATGTATTTTACGGTAAATATTAATTTATTGCAAAGACGTTTACAGACAAATTAAATCAGTACCTTAACGTACATAATAATATTTTTTCTACTAATAAATCATAGACGTTGATTACAAGAGTTAGTGACTTAACATACGGATATTTTACGAGTAAGTAGGATAATATTATTTTCAGAATAAGTACATATGTTAACACTTGATTTTGTTTTTTAAGCGTGCGTCACTTTCACGAGAATAAACAGTTTTCTTTCTCATTTTTTTCTTTTTATACCTTTTTACCAACATCACTTCAGAACCGGAAGATTACGCTCATCAAGATGGTTTTCAGACTTTAACAAAACAGCCATACGCATTGGACGAAGCTCTAATCAATTCCCTTGCTTCACAACCACGAATTTTGACAATATTGCACGTTATAGCACGTCCATGTAACACGTGTCCGAAGATAAAGGAGCTATCAAGGCACAATGATGAGGAAGGCACGTCAATACCGCAGCACTCCACGTGGTGGATCACTCCATGAACGGCTTCCCGACGTTTGTGTCCGATTAATTGCATAGGCATTCTCTGCGCGGCCTGCAGACCCGGTATGTCAATGAAAGCAATTACTTCCTCACCACACACCTAGCCCTACCTAGAACACCTATTACGGGTTAAGCTTCATACCCGTCATAACTTTAATCGGTTATTTTATTGATGGGTTCTCTAATTCTGTGATAAGACCGCGTTTCCAGAGACATCCCCTTAGAAGAAAATATCCGTTTTGGTCGAACAATTTCAAAGAATATTCTCAGCTACAAACCATAGTTGTTTAGCAGGCCTAAGTATTATCTCATACTATTTAGATGTGATATTATCCTATAAAGCTTTTGTTCCTTTCACACTCTCGAATGATGGATTGCTTACCAATAGCCGGATGGCAGCTCGCAAACGCCTACTCCATCAACATAGAAAAAGCGACTTTAAACACGTATTTAGGCTTCGTTCGACGGCTTAAGGTCCATGTTGCTATGCATGATCTCGAACAATTTCTTCTACAAAGATGTAAACGCCAATCGATGTGTCAGTGGGCTGATAGGGAAACTTTTCATTTTGCCGATGTACCGCGCGATGCTGGGTTGAAAAACAATTTTCTTGCTATTCGAGAGCTCATTTTTAACGTTATTGAGTGGTAACTTCTTTGTATGAGTTTGTATATTGTTTGTTTTTATTTTGGCAGTTTCCATTGTTGTTTGATCAATCGATCATTCGGCTATGATGGGGCGTTCCCTTGTTCTCATATTTAGTATTATGGTTTTAGTAACGTTTGTTGCAGCTTTAAAGAAGGTTCCTACGTTGTTATTTCAGTAAGAGGTTCTATAAATTTTACCTGAGGAAGAGCATTTTATTATAAAACAAAGTGAATATTCGCTGTCAGAAAGAATGTGATGTAGTGGCTCCTATAAGTTTGCTCCCCTATTTTCGTCGACAACACGACCTTCGGCGCCGTTCACAATTTTTCTTCATTTGCCATAAAGTTCAGCTAGATTTCGTAGTGGAAGGTGATTCTTCCAAACTTTGTTACATGGAAAAAATGTTAAGATTTTATTATGATAGTCTATTTTCTTTTGCACTTACTGACATAGCTTTACGGATAATAACTATTGAAGAGATGGTAGGAAAGATTGTCAAATATTCCTTATGTTACAGATTCTTTAAAAATATAAGGAAGTTTATTCAGAGAATAACTGATTAAACCAAAATACAAGTAATGTTTGAGAATTTATGAAACCAACAATTTGAAACAAAAATAACCGTGAATGTTGACCAAACGAAACATAGTCAATAACGGAACATTCGCTAGGAGCGGTTAAATATTACACCAGCACTACTACATACAAATATCAGAGCCTTTTGGTAATATTCGCAGAAATTTTTGTTTCATGTCGAACACAGAGCAAAAGGATAACAACGTAGGAAGAGATGGGGTTGTTCTATGGGAAAATTAGGTATTTTAAAATCAAACTTCGTATTTTTAGATTTAAATAGTAAAGCTACCTAACGTAGTAGCCGTCCTAACGTTTGCTTAACCATACAAGAAACACGCCATTTTTAATGTCTCGCGCACACGACCGCTACCGAAGATTGCCGACCGCGTGGCAAGTTCGCTTTCGTCTAAATGGGCCAATTACTAGCCAATTTGTGGCGTCAAATAAGCATGCGGTCCGGTCTATCCTTGCTACATAACTAAATGTTTCTAACTGTTTTTAAGTAGATGTTCTATTTATAATTTTACTAGCAATGATTTAAAAAATTCTAGAATACCTAAGTAGCTGTTTGTTCAGCAGTTACGTAGATATTTTTTTATCTACACTCACAACGTAATGTTCCAAATATGAGTTCAAAAACGAATGCATAAATACATACTTTTTTTTCGTGGATAGGTAAAATTAAAAAAAAAAAAACCATTACGATTCAACATTTTCCTTCGATTTTTAAACAACTGCATCATAAAATAACTTTTTAATTTTTATAGCACACTTTTTCTTTTTAGTTTTTGGCGCGGGCTCTTTGACTTAAGTCAATGAGCCAGCTTTTATCTTTGTCTATGTTTGAGCGCGCTGCGCAGTCATTCGAATACGCAATGAGAATATCCGCCATATTGGAATTAACTATTTTTCCACTTATTTTATTTCAACTGTATGAGTTGAAATAAAACACACTACACTCGTGCGATGCTATTATCACACTCGGCTACGCCTCGCGTGATAAACCCACACTCGTGTTTTAATAACCCTTTTTATATGGTCGTTGCATAAACTACTATTTCGGTTTCAGAAAGATATTATCACTTAGCTACATTATGTTGGGATGCGGTTGAGATTATAACTGAACCAGCTTACGTTGAATCCTAGGTGGGTACTAATATTATAGGTGAACGTGTGTTTGAAAAGAAAGAAAGAAAGAAAAAGACTTTATTTGCGCCAAGCATGACGCATACCAAAAATAAATCACGCCTCAATGGCTGAACGGATTGGATAACAAATTAAAACATAGAATACTTCGTCGTACATTCGTTGCGAGAGATAACTTCCAACTTTGAGGCGATAGAAGCCGCTGGCAAACAACTAGTGACAAAATAGTTTCTTTCTTCCATTACTCTTATTTCTTTTCAAATAACCCACCGGTACGTTAAGACACGTATCTGAGGGTGAATTCCCGTATTTTTACGAATCTTCTACTTTATGCATAAAAAACAGTCAAAAGTTAATAGCTACTTATCCATATTTTTTTTAAGTGCCAATATGGGATTAAGTAGTAGGAGTGTCAGACTCTTACTGACTAAACCCATCCGTGTTCCTCCATATGCCCTTCGCATTCCAGGGCCACGGTGACTCTACGTGAACAAATGCCGCACCTTTTAATTTCCCTACATTCTGACCACTTTTTACATTGATTGTCACCGAGATAAAATTGCGACGGTTTTTCAAGTACGAGAACTGGCCTTCTGCTCGAACATACAAGATACATACATAGGTACAATTAGGTAACATCTAATGATTTCCATTGTAGCTATCTACTTCAATAGTTTCGAAGGTATGGCGCCTCAAGCGAATGCCAATTACATGCCTACCATTACTGGCGAATGTGTCTTCAAGCAGTAGCTACGAACATCAGATTGGATTTCAGTCTAATCCCTGAGTACTAATCGCGTTATATACTTACATATGGAAACGTATTCTGAAAATTATTAGCAACAATATCATGGACTGCTATTTTGAGTTTATTGAAAAAGTACACATGAAAAATATGATATTATGATAAAAAATATTGTTGAACATAGCTTATCAGCAAGGCGACAGCTAAAATTGTCTTTTGATCAAATCGGTTAATACGTTGACAAAGACATACTTACCGACTTACAGTTTCAAACACAGCCCCACTCTTTATCCCACATATTTTACATCAAGAGTCAAATAAAGAGATTTCAAAAGAGTTAAATCAATGATAGAAGAACATAATTAAAACTGCATTTCCAATCAGTTACGAAAAAACGACCAATATTTTTTACCAAAATTTGTATCCGAAACGAGGGTTTCACCACAAAAGCCTTTTAAAATATTCCCTTAATTGCATTACAACAGTTAAAAAAATCAAATTAATTGGATGCACAGGAAGGTTTTCTGAATAACGAAGCTTGTATACTCCGTGTAATATTTCTCTGTCATACAAGAGAAAAATCGAATGTACAGCATATTAATAGTATTTATTTATTTTGCAGCATACGGTAATATGAAAACCAATGGCCGTTCAGGTGACTGGATTAATTTATAAGCGAATGAATCTACATATTTTATTCGGTTATGTTTTACAATGCAAGCGATGTGTGTGATACCTACTGGAAAACTTTCATGCTGTGTAGAAATTTGTGAAAATCACCTGATTTCACCGAAAAAATGGACTGATATACTCATTGCGTGGACGACTGTCTGAGTTATGCTGGACAGTACTCATCATCTTCTTGCCCTCATCCCATGTTACTTGGGATCGGCGCAACACGTATTTTCCTTCCATTCTGTCCTGTCAGCCGTCATGTTATCACTAACTCCCTTTTCTTTCATATCGCTTCTCACACAATCCATCCATCTTTTCTTCTGCCCCATTCCATCCATCTACATTTATATTCACAACTCTTTTAGTTACATGCGTTTCATCCCTCCTCTTCACATAACCATACCAAGACAAGCGGTTCCCTTTCAACTTTTCCGTCACTAGCGCCACTTTTAAACTACCTCTAATGTACACATCTATCTCAACATTCTCATCTCCGCTACATGCAATCTATTTTCATCACACGACACTACTCCACCCATAAAACTAAAAATTTCAATTATTGGAGTTAATTAATAGATATTCTCACCCTGTAGGTTCTACCTGAGCACTTTACAATGAAGGTATCCGCAGGAAGGCGCGACGCGACAATGCAAAAACTAAGTACGTCCCTAAACGTAAAAAATGTTTTACGGGAAATAAATTCGCAGAACTATTTCTATTTAAAGGGACGTCGCGTCGCGTCGCATGGCCGCGTCGCGCCTGTCAGTCAATTTGTGGTTTGTGAGCTCATAGATATAGATTCAGGGCCTAAACCACCAATTCTTATAGCAGTATTACTTTAATATTACTTCCAGTGGGAAAGAGACGGAGCTATACGTCCTGTATAGCTCCATCTCTTCCCACTGGAAGTAATATTGAAGTAATACTGCTTTAAGAGTTGGTGGTTAGGCCCCAGATGATAACTCTGAACAAAAGAGATCCTTCTTTAATTTTCCGATCGTTGTCAGTTTATGTCAATATTTTTATCAATTTACTATTTAAGATATCAAAGATCTGGTTAAGTGAATTAACTGGAAAGTGGAGCCCACCAAAAAAAAAGCGAGAAATATGGTGCGACGGACAATGTTAATGGTCTGAATTATTATCTGGAAACCTCTTTAGGTAGGTACTATTAGAAAATATCTAGTTTCTATACCATACTTAAAATTAAGCATAAATCAAAACGATTCGAAGCCCGTCCGCTTTTCACTTGAGGCACCGCCATAGGCTCGCGGGCGTTTTATATTTAACCGGAATATGTATTCCATTTTCTCTTTATGTATTCCCTGTATTTTATGAATTCACTAATATTTATGTAAATACTACTTATTTATCGTTAATGCATTACTGTAACGTCCATTAATATTATTCACGCTAGGAGATTAAGGGTTTAATTCAGCCATTTCAAACTAGCATTCAGATAAATGTGCAGTTGACCTACTTATGGATATGGCGGTTTCATATTTCTGCGCCATTTATTTTATATATTTACATTACCTACGTAAAAGCAGCCTTCAGCTAGGTAAAGGCTTAAACGAGATACGAAAGCCCTCTTTGTAAAGAACCGTTAGTAATAACGTTGCATAAAAGAGTTGGAACAACACTCTTTTCCACGTAACGAACAATGTTTTCACAGCGAATACCAAACAATGATGTATTCGTGCTTTTTAAAACTCAGTTTATTTTGTTGACAACAAAGCGAACGTACATCACTCTTATAACTTTACATGAACGTGGACTGACTACACCTGTACAAACAGAAATAGAAAAAGGACTACAATATATGAAAAACGTATCGTTTGGCTTTGATCACCCCCTTTTCAATAATAGAGCTGGGTCGGTCCCTTTGTGCCGTCTCTTGCCCGGGGCACATTTACCGTAGAACTGTAATGTGTCCATTTAATTTATAATACGAAAATTAGAGTGCTCCTCGATATATAACCCTTTTCAAAGTATTGAAGGTTCTAATTTCTTTAAAATGTCACTGAGAATGTTGACAGATGGATCAAGCCTTTGTGAACTGATGCTGATGGATTTTTTAACCCTTTCAGTGCCGACTTTTTTCGGTCACATGTTCGTAAGTATTATTTACAAGCATTCAATTGATTCAAGTGCAAATCAAATGGTATTTGTATACGTGGCAGTTACCTACGATTGAGAATCGAGTGAATGAGGGTGCCCGAGTTGTGAAACGTGTGCTAATACCTAGTGTTTGTTAGTGTGATATTAATTATAAAAAATTAACATGAATAATCTAGGACATTTATCTACAAGTTCTAAATACCTAGTACAAAACAAAGTCGCTGTATGACCATCTGTGACTACGCTGACGTCTTCTAAACCACGCAACGGATTTTGGTACGAATGTCACTAATGTAAAGAGCCATAAATCCACCCATCTTCGGCCACATCATGATAAAACGCGTACCTATAATTATTATCATTATACCCTTGCTAAATAAATTAGTAGGTAGTCTGATTTTCTCACTGAAATAACACATAAGGAAACCGTTTCTCTAAATCGCCACCCATAGCCTCTTTACGCCTTTTATTTACTTTTCTTTCGTAACACTTACATAACAAGTATTTGTATTGTCATACATAACAATAAAATGCGGTGTTAATCATAAACAAGCGGGTGACGAGTACGGTCGCGGTATGCGGGCTGACAAACAAACAACCAAAAACGAACTTCTTTTATGTATGGGCTGAGTGAGGGGCTGAGAGCGATTAGAGAGATTTTAGCTGAGAGAAGGAAGTCGGCGATAGTTTTCAGATCATCATTTTTTTTTCTTGGCAGGCGGGTTTTCAGATGCCTTGCCAAAATTATTCATTAGACTTTACCGCCAAAGTTTGTGAGTTTTTATATGTTTTAGTATTTTGCATGCTTGCCCAGATTTTTATTAAGTATTATAGATTTTGGAAACCAAATAGCGAAGCGTCGTATTTAAACGCAAATCAAGAGACGCGATTGGATGTCTAAAAATAATTGAACCAATCACAGCAGATAAAGCGCGTTTGACAACGAAAATTTGTTTTACAATAATTTTCGTGCTAGAACCTGGGCCTAAGTTTCATAAACTACTGTAGGTAGGTTCTACTGGACATAACATTCAGCATTGATTGCAAGTGCAGTCACACAGTATTCAAGGTATAGTTGTGGATGTTATAAATCCAGCTTCCACCCACTCCAAAAGCATATTTACTTCAATATTTACTCTTCTTTGCACAAAACTCGATAAATGTTTTCATGGAAAAATCTCGGCTTTACATAAATACGATGTTTTCCATCGGCAGTTTCCGCTGAAAGCCAGTAAATAAAATGGAAATAATAAATTCTGTTTCATATTTACTTCAAACGATTGCATATCGCATCAAAAAGGAATACAAAAATCAACAAGTTTGGCGACACAGCCTGGCACACAGAGGACTCGTACAGGATTCATCAGATATTTAATATTTAAACATACCATATATTGACAGTCTAGGTACGTCCGAACCTCAGAACTAAAACTGTTTTTTTTTTTGTCTGATTGTCAAAGCTCAGATAAACCACCATTTTATTAAATATTAAATGGTAGCGACTACAAATAAAAATGGCGAACTGTTGACATTTCGTTACCCGAGGGATTCATATTTTATGTGAAAACCAACTAAACCTCGGATTAATAGAAGTTATCAAAATGAGAAACAAATATATTATTTATTTATAAAGTTATAAAAGAAAACAGAGGAACGCTTGTAACGTCCTGACTAACTATGGGTACTTATTTTCATTTCAAATTTACTCTAAACCGTAAATTCAAAGGTACTGATAGACTTGAGCATTCACTTGTGATGGAACATCGAGCATTCGCCGAACTGAACAACGAACAGAGCCGAGCGTAGAGCCAAACATCGCTACGAACATTTTCACGATCATTCTAGCGAACACTCTAGTAAATGATCGTCAAAAAATGTATTCTTCACGAAGAATTCAAATAACAATGACAAAATTGCTCGGCTCGGCAAAAAGTTCGCTAGAATGCTCGCTAAAACGCTCCTGTATATTTTAAACAAAAGAACATTCCAAAGAATGCTCCTTACAAGTGAATGTAAGGAGCATCCTCCTTTAATTGCAGCAGCCTCCATTCAAGTCTATCATTGGCTAAAGTTGACTCCACATCGAATCATTAAATTTCCAGTTACAGCTATCAAGAAGTTTTTGGGTTGCCATGGCAACAGAGTCGATTAGAGATTTTATAAAATGACTTGGGATATGAACCATAGCGATAAGGCGTCGTCCTGACACAAAGCGATCATCGTGCTATTACGCAATCGACGCGATAATTGTGCCTGCTGGTGGAGCCATGCAGTCGAACCAACCTTCTAAGGGAGCCGCCGCTGACGAGGGCGCTTCGCACGCTCAACCTTCAATTGCTAATGAAACGGACCTATTTTGTTGTACTCTGGGTAAATTCACAAAGAACACATTATTTATAATAAGTTAATAAGTTATAGATGTTAGGATAAGCGCATTTATCGCATTGGGTAAAACCTATAAGATGAATAAATAAACAAAAATATTGTTGGGCAAAGATGAACGCGTCGTCGTTCCGACAGAGGGCGCGTTGTGGTTTTGCCGAAAAAAATATGATCGCGTCGATCGCGCATTCGCGCGTTGATGATCGCCTTGTATCAGGACGATGCCGTGATTCAACCCTAAAATCCCCAACATTATAAATTACAAGTTCATTAAGGGTCCATTGGTATCTTATCACGGTCCTCATCTCATATGGCTAATGAATTTTAATCTCTACATAATCGTGGAACCGATCCATCAAACGCTCTCGGTCAGCCCGGCCGGACCAACAAAGGGTTTTAATGCGGTTATCTTTCGCTTTGTTAACGCTCTTTCTTCTATCTTCTCCTTTCATATAGCCGAACATTTACTTTATAAATACGTCGAATTTTGAGTGGAATATTTGCGTATTTTGCTTTAGCACACACAAGCACTGTTTTTTGGTTGCAAATAAGCGGATAAAGTCTTTTATATACGAATACACAGTGTAGTTGATCTAACGAGAAAAAGAAACCGACTCTTAAATAAATTGGGTTTGCTAGCAAGATGAAGATGATGATGGAGAATGTAAAAAAAAGTTTGCTAACAAACGCAGAAACAGTAATTTCAGTCGCAATAGATTCCAATCTAATTAATAATAATTAATTTTATTACAAAACAACGGAATTGACATTTACTTAGTCGCAAAGCAAACAATGTTATAATAAACAGCAGTAATTAAATTTGACTTAACAAACAGGTATCATTTAATTCCCTGCTTTAGAGGGTAAAGGGAAGTAAACAAAATGTACAGCTACTATGAACGATAGCTAATAACAGCGGGCTCGACATTCCTTAGAAAATTTTGTAAAGGAAAACACAAAATCTTTTGTCATTGTATTCTAGCTATTAATATAATACTTGGCTAAATAAACTCGAATACTTTTAAGCGTCCTTTAAGGCAAGTTTAAATTAAAGCTTGCCTATGTCTGAAATTCGGCAGCATTTGTAAAAGCAGGCAAAGAAGACGCGCGGCCGCCCGAAGGCACCCTACTGAGCTGATTTAATTAACAAGATATGGGTCTCTTTTAAACCAACTCTACCTACTTTTCGGAACATTGGAGATTAAAATTCAATGAGCCGACAAGATATTAAATAAAATCCGAGACTATAGTTTTACGTACGTAAAGGAGAGTTAATTAATTTTTAAAATTAATCAAGTCGCCGTCGTCGGTGCCAATAAATTATTTTTGTACCCGTAATACTGATCGGGAATGCGAGATCCCATTTTTAAACTTCGTAATTCGATTAAATTTCTGATGTAAAATTGTTTTCATTATCAATTTTGTTTGGGACATTGTTTCCGCTTGTGAATCTCGTAAATTATGAACTGTATGTTCTCTGGAAGCCCTCCGGCCAAGCCGTAGCTGTGTTAAAACGAATTGAAAACCGGTAATCGAATACGCGCAATGGGAGCTATGTCAATATTTTAAATTTAAATATCAAATGAAAGTAGGTACCGAACGGGTTAATATTTATTTTATTCACCATGTTACATCCATCTCTGTTCGGATTTTAAATAACAAACTGGTTTTAAATGAAACTATGTTTATTTGTGTTCAGTTCTACAGCCGGTATTATTCGTTACTTTGCAGAAAAACGCACTAATTTTTACGCGTTGTATTTATAGTGAAAATGACGTCACTGATGTAGTGATTAATTTTGTACCAGTAAAGCTTCGCTCCAAAGTTATTTTTTGGTTAAATTTCGTAAACACGGCGGCATGAACGATGAATAAAAATAAGGGGGATGTGACACAAGATAAAGGAGGTCACAACTTTGTTGTTACTTTAGAGCCTGAAACATCTTTGGCGTCATCTGACGGCGTAGTTCGACGGGAAAATTAAAAAAAAGCAGAACGCCAGCTGCCCACCTTAATTAGAATTTTTCGAATTATATAACATTTTTTTCGGAGCGTGTTCGTTGGTAGAATAACATAAAATTGTTAATAACTGCACTAAAGCTGAGGGTACAATGTCGGAGATTTTTACGTGACTCGTTCCTTAGCAGTAAGATATCGTCTTTATGTGTCTGATTGGGAGGAGTGAGCATTGACAGAAGGACTTCTTCTGCTGTTTTGCTGTTTTCAATCAGCGGATGAAGATCGTTTTCTTTTTACAAGTAGTCGCCTTATCTAAAAGCTTGTTCTGTATAAATGCAGCTTCTTTGTAACCTGTCACTTTTTAAGTACCTACTGGCTGAATATTTTTTAAGCATGTCACTCAGGATCGTTTTTGTCACCAATACCAACATACTGTTTTTTTTTGTTTGCTCAGCTTATCGCCAGCAACATCCAACGCTTGTTTTATGCTGAAGATTTTTGTAATGACTTTACTTGTTGACAAGCCAATCAAATAAAGTGCCTGAAGTCGACTACAGCAAACAACCTTTTAAAGTGAGACCACGACAAGTCCTCTAAGCTTCGCAAACAGAAGCACCGAGAAATGCTCTCATTAATTATAGAACAAAGTATATTATAATACCTACTGAATTTTAAATAAGAAAGACAGTGACGAAGGTCAAGTATGTTGTCTGCTCCGTTTGTTGTACTTTACCTGAAACAAAATAATCAAAATGTTAATTTGGAGTGAAAGAGATACAGTAGAAAAATAATTTATGAAAAAAAAATTTGGACCGGCTCGTTAATCTAGAGAAATTTATGAAAAAAATATAAAGCATGTCTGCCGCATACCCATCAAGTGTTGGGCCCGAAAAGCACAAGGATTGGTGACCTGAAATCACGAAACGTGGCAGACTACGATGAAGATGGCGGGACGACTTGGATGTCTGTAAGAAGAAGCACAGAACCGGGAACAATGAAAGGAATGAAGAGACGATTTTGCCTAGTAGTGATATAATTGAGACTAGATATAATGAGAAAAATGATAATGTTATTAAGGAACATGTTCCTACAGGCAATACTTCAATCATAAGGGGACGCTGATGGACGAACGTCCATCCGCCTCCTGCCCTTATTCCAATATTTGGAGCCGGCGCAGCGGGATATGGCCTCCATATCCCTTTTACCTTCATCTCAATAGTTACCTACTTTGTCCTTTCGAGGCATATCATCTGCAAATAGGTTGACACTTAAAACCTATTAACGAGACTATGAGGCAGTCGTCCAAAACTTACTCCACAAAAAATAAAAGACGTTATCATACGCCAAACTAAACGCCACCCTGTAAAACACCGAAACGAAAACGAAAAAAAACCTACAGCTACCTGGAAACTCTACAAACGACCCCGCATCTTCCTAGCACACACAAAAGACCACATATGGGAAGTTTTTTTATCTTGAAAATAAAATAGTTCTCATTTAAATCCGGGCCAGTCAACAGGTGACCCTGGCAACTAGCCAGCACAGCTTGGCATGGAACGAGCTGGCTTATCTAGCAAGCTATTGAATATTATGGACTCTCATGGCCCATTTGTACGATGAGATTTTTTATGTAGTGTGGGGAATACTTATAAAAGCGAATAGACTAAAATTGGTAGGGTTTTTAACAAGTAATTGATGGTGCAGTTTGGGTGCCACCTCCACGAGCGAGTGTCTTGGGACGATAGTATCTATGAACGTGTCGTATATTATTGCGGCGATACAACGACTGAAATTGACGAGCAGAACTTCAATTCGCGGCGTTTTCTCGCTTAACGAGATGGCACGTAAGTGGAGCGTCCTAAAGATGATCAGCATCATTCAGGGCTCAATGTGATGAGATCAGAATGCCAATTTTACAATTTTTTAAGCAACGATCGCATCCGCATCACAGTTGCAATCTGTCAAAAAAGCCCTTAATTTTCATACATTTTTGTCAGATTGCGCCAGACATGCGAAAGAAACAGTTCCTTAAAAAATTGTAGAATTCATCATCATCATATCAGCCGAAAGACGTCCACGGCTGGACATAGGCCTCCCCCAAGTGTCACCACAACAACCGGTCCTGTGCGACTCGCATCCATCGGCTACCAGCGACCCTCACCAGGTTATCGGTCTATATTGTGGGAGGCCTTCCAACGCTGCGTCTGGTCTCTAACGTTTTTTCGTTCGTATTTTATAAAACCATGTACCTAGGCATGTTTGATCCTTTATCCACGAATAACCCAATTCTATACGGCTATGCAATCGAAGTAACTAACTAAAAAAAGGTTCAAAATAAAAATTCCTCGTTGAAATGTTTGCATACACGGTACTGGATCAAGCTCTAGATTACCGTCGAACTAGTAGTGAATCCATTTGCCCACTGGCCACTGGCTAAAATAAAGTGTTTGCCCATCGATTGTAAACAGTACGAGTGGAGTTATCCTGCAAGATTTTTTATGCAAGCTCAGTCTGTGTAGATTTTGTTTTAACTTTGCTGGCAAACTAAGTTTGTTGTTTGGGATTTTGGCGGACTCTATTGCTGAAATTCAGGCCTGGGGTTATTTTGTTTGTGTATGTTACCGCCGTATGTTCTGTATGGTGTCGGACATAAAATAATAGCATCCCATCACTTTCCGTGGATGTCGTAAGAGGCGACTAAGGGACTCACCAGAGAACGGGCAGCAGCATTCTCTATTATATTGCTACAGTTACACTGCGATCGCCAATCCGCCTGCCAAGCTTGGCGATAATGGCACATCATCCCATTTGGGGGAGGCCTATGTCGAAGAGTGGAAATCATTCGGTTGACCTGATGATGATGTTACCGTCATTGACTGTGCTTTATAACTGTCAAGTAAATTAAGGTAGGTGGTTTCTTACGGAACTTAAAGTCATGCCATGTAGCAGCATACCAAAGGTCAAAAGTCAGCCAAATATGTGCTGTACCTACGTACAGCACATATTTGGCTGACTTAAACATACATACAGACATAAATGGACAGGGTGTAGACCCTGTCCATTTAAGATCGCCTGGAAGAAAGCGATAAGGCCGCCAGTTCTATGTTACTTTGTAATTCCTTTATGTAATTAGTAGTTTATTCACGAGTATGGTACCTACAAAATACATCTATACTATCTATTCTAATATAATAAAGCTGAAGAGTTGTTTGTTTGTTTATTTGAACGCGCTAATCTCTGGAACTACAAGTCGGATTTGGAAAATTCTTTTTGTATATGATACCCACATTCATGAGGAAGGCCATAGGCTAAACGGGAACAGGATATGCGCGTACGAAGTCGCGGGCAAAACCAAGTGCATGAATAAAGCTACTATGTTCCGACAAATAAATAATGATCTTTTTATTTCTTACTTTAGATTTTCTTTCTTTTGTTCTCCACAACCCATTACTCGGCACTTACATACAAAATACAGAAATCTAATAATAGAAAGTTAAAACCGTGTTTTGTTTCACCTACCATTATATTGACGGAGGGATCTCCCCGGAGAGAACCGGCTTTAAATCTCACACATAGACAAACAAAATTCCATTTCGGCATACGGGATTATATATACCTGGGAACATTTTGCGGTAAAGGGTACTTAGTAGTTCAAATAAAATGTCTTGGATTAGAAGAATTAGGGGATGCGGGTTGACGTGTTAATCCAGGGTGGCTGTGGTTAAGACTGAGTAACTATCTGTTGGGTGCAGTGCTGACCCTCGGCTGTGATCTATCATGTATATGATAGTTTGTTTACTGTGAAAGCTCTTAGGACCGACCTATGAAATTGTCGTTTTGTTGAGCCACTTTGATAACTAAAATTGCAAACGCCGCCGTAATATTGTAAAATATCGCGCGAAATTGTAAACTCGTATTTCTCAATATGGCATGGATATATTGGAAACTATTGTATTCGGATAGGATTTCTTGTGCCTGTTCAAAATGATATGCTCACTTTATGTCGAAAAAGTATCCATGTTGTTCGTTTTTCAAACAAACGTCAACTTTATAGATGAAGCCAAAATATGGGCCTTTATCTATGAAATTGCCGTGTTTTTTTTAAATCTTGATATGAGAAGGAATAAAGCAGTCTTCTTCTTTTGTCGAGATAATGCGAATTGTATTTGTCTCTGTATTAAATAGCTTAATTTGATTAGTCTACAAGAAAATACGAATTTTACGATGCTTTCTTGGTCGTCAGATTATAAACCTGTACTAGTGCTTTTAATGAACATACGGATAAAACAGTGTCCTTGGAGTTTCTAACTCGTTCTTCTCTATAGAGATCTACACTTTGGAACGTGCAACGAGTTTCATCAAATGATGAAGCTAGTTGCCACAACAGAGCCTGTAAATGGTTTATTTTAAATAAATTATTTGATTGATAACTTTTTTTTGAAGTGAAAACTTCTTTAGCGGCGTTGTGCACTTTTTCGGATGGGTAAAAAATGTTAAACTCGCGTCAGGACACGTGACCGTCAGGACGCGTGACCTGATCGAAAATTCGTAAGATGGATAATAATGTAATTTATTTATTTTATTTTTATTCAGGTTAACCAACAATTGTTTACTCCGGTACATTAGTAGCTTATTATTTATTATAGGATACAATTGCGGGTGCAACAATTAATTATAGGTTAACACCGCTAGCATAATATGTAATATAAATTGTCATGTTTGTGTATGATAGCGCAATAAATGAATATTTTATTAAACCACATAAATGAAATAAAGAAATTCAAAAATGCACAACGTTAATGTTTAAGTTTTGACTTCTGCCGGCACTCCCGGAGTGCAACCCGTTGTTTTTTTATATGGATTTGATCTAGACTCTAGTCTAGGTCAGAGGTGACAGAGACAAAGTTGACGATGGAGCGAGCTTACCCAGAGGAGGAAGCCTGTTCACTCTAACTTTGAAGAGATTAGGTTTGTATGCGTTCGGAAACACAGACGCAGGCAGAGAGTTCCACTCCTTTGCTGTGTGCATTATAAAAGACGTTTGGAAACTGTTAGTGCGAATTGGTGGAACTACAAGGAAAGCGCATAAAAAAAAATAGGATAAAAGTGGTCTCAAAGGTAATATCAATGTCGCAGCCAACTAGCTAAATCAGCCGTTTCAATAAAAGTCTAGCCTTTTCATTGAAATGCGCCGTTTAATCAGCGACATAAGTGACATGGGCAAGTCATATTAAACAAAAGATGTCACTCAGGTCGCTGAAAAAACAGCACATTTAAATGAAAAGGCTAGGCACCCAATTAAACGGCTGATTAAGCTAATTGGCTGCGACATCAACATAGCAGAAATTGCACAGTCATCTTCAAATATCTTTAAGTTTACGGTTCTAAGTAGCCTTATTTAATCCCACAAAGCAAGTAAACTGTCTAAGTTTAAATTAAGCACAAAGCATTTTCCGGCGTCAGTACTTCTTGATTCAGTCGACTCATTATTTGAGTTGAACAGCCAGCTTTACTTAAGGCATGACAAAGACATCTTCCCCATGTTCTTTCTGAAGAAACAATTTACAATTGAATTTTTCATACACTACTGTTGCACCTGAAATGTCGGAATTATACGGAGTTCTTTAAACAGTCGCTGCACTATGAAGTCACGTTGAATTATTCAAATTTTCTTCTTGCTATTTTTCTTAATAATAAACTCGAATGAAGCAGGTTGCAGTCAACTAAAATACTAAAGGATAATATCATCATGCATGTACTAAATTGTCTCCAGACTTATTACGCCGTAAGTACTAAGGTAATTGCGGTTCGTGTTCGCTGAATAAGAGAATCTTGTTGTTTAATAATAATACAATAATGATAGTTGACACTTCGCGTGATTCAAGGGCTGGCTTTTACCTTGGACAAAGGATAAGCATTGCCATACAACGTGGTATTGCCGCCAGTCTTTTGGCCACACTTTCAGTCGACAGCGATGCGGATGAATTTTTTGACGCTATATTTTAGGGTTAACTTAGCAAACAATTTTGATTTTTATGTTTAGTGTATATTGTTAGTTCAGTATTTATTTAATTGAAATAAATAATGACAGTTTATTCCAGAAAACTTATCAAAATTTTACAACGATCAAAATGAAAAACAGTTTATCTAGTAAAAAGTGGTAATGACAGTAAAAGAGGATCGTTGGTACCTGTACTAATGAAATGTTTGTGTAATGGTTCGTAAATTTTCTCGGCTTTTTCCTCGAAGTTAAGCGCATGCAACAGTTAACCGAGGAGGCCTAGGAGGAGGCTTAAGAACATGACAGTAACAACAGGTAGGCTGGCGTGCAGCCAACTAAGCCTCTACGAGGCTACGCGGCTACGCTGCTACGCTTTGTGCTACGAGGCTACGAGCGCACGATCGTAGCCAAAGCTGTCTCGCTACACTGCACTTAAATGACTTTCACTTTAGACAGTTTTAAACTTCAAGCTTCTGTTATTCTACCAAGAATAAGAAAATGCTTGACATCTTATTAAAGATAAAATATTCACAAAGTTAACCTTTTCTATCATTATGCCCTAATTTGATTAAAAGCAAGGCAAGGTTTTTAATTAGTTGGCTAAACAACGCTTGTAATTAAGGCGAATAAAGTGAAGTCGGAGCTCATATTTTCGTCGAATAAAGGTCGGCCGACAGTCAGCTTAATTCTTGGCTAGATTTAGGATTAACAAAGAGTTGCAAAGTACAATTTCCTTGGCGATTTTTCGCGAGGCGGTTCAGCCATACGAGACGAATTAGCCCATTCTCATTATACCTCGTGTCACTAAAGAGCACAGTCGGGGTTAAGCGCGCGTATCATTCCAACGTTTACAAATTTTATTACCCATCTCCTTTTGTTCTGCTTTACAGGCGGGGCGGGTTCCGCAGACTCATTGTGCAGCTACAGGGTGTAAACACGTTGGGTACACACGCCGAATAAAAATAACTCTCTCAATAAAAAAGTACGGCAATAAAACAACGTGGATGCATCGTTAGTTTAGCTACGATTCGTTTACAGCCGATTGTTCTAGAATAACCCATTAAAAATGTTTCACGTGAAAATATGAAACAAAAACACGGTTCAAAATATTGGAAGCGCAAGGGCCGTGTGTTGAGTATCATAAAAAAATTATCATGCAGAGAATCGAACAACAAAATAACATTGCAGTAACAATAAAAGAGTAACATGAAATGATAATAAATAGAGATTCGTTTGGGATATTGGGTATTATGTTCATTTAACGTTTGTTTCATGGAAACCGTTTTACCATCAAATACAAAGTAAATCAGTTGTCTACTTAAGAATATATTCGCTGAAGATGTTAGGTAATATCGTCGCATATGTTATGTGAAGTATAAGACAAATGTCTTAACACCATCAAGTCATATATTAAATTTAATAATGAAAGTTCGAGAAACGATAGGCTTTCTTTACCACCATTGTTGCTAATCCCTAGCCTTGTTTTTGTTAAATAAATATTTATTATTAGCTGTTGCCCGCGACTTTTCGATCTTCAAGGTTAAGCAACGCTTGCCTAGGTCGGTCTGTGGATGGGTGACCATCTTAACATACCGAGAATTCTCCGTGCCTCGGAAAGCATGTTAAGCCGTTGGTCCCGGCTGTCATTTGTAGATCTTTGGCAGTCGTTACGGATTGTCAGAAACCAGAAGATCTGACTCGTTTTGCCAAGAAATACCATTACACTGTGAAGGTCTGGTAGGTAGGTCCACTTTACGTAAAATACTGGCATTCAGCTGAATCAGGTTTGACTGGAAGCCGACCCTAATATAGTTAGAAAAAGGCTAGGCAAATGATGTTGCCCGCGACTTTGTCCGCGGAATGCATTTAGTAAAACCCTATATTTTGGTCATTTTGATCCCCTTCAATTTTATTATTCTATAGAATCTTTAAAGTATTTTAATAATCTATAGTAAGTATACATTTTTAAATTTATAATTACTAACGGAACCGGAAAAAAATTCTTCCACTTTTCCCATGAAACTCTGCTTCGAATCAGATACCTACTTGCAATTTTGCTTCGGTGTACTTCAAACGTTAAAATTCTACACCCAACACAAAACCCAAATAGCTGTATTAACATTAAAAAACAACACCATTTATATCTATCTCCCATCTCCATTACCTAAAATATAAATTCCGAAGATGTCTCAACTCGTCGAATGAATTATGAAGCGTAGGTATATCATGTTTCCTGATTCTCAAGAATATGTGTAACCGGCTTTATAGCTACTACATAATATATAAAGTACTGTGAATAGAATTTTCAAAGTATTTTAGTAATTTTGTTTTAAGTATAGCTTTGATACCGTAAACAGAGTTACTTCGGTGACAATTCGAATTCTTCTTCCAACCACTATCGTTAATATTATCTAATGAAATGAAGCAGAAGAGTTTGTTTTTTTGAACGCGCTAATCTCTGGAAATACCAGTTGGATTTGGAAAATTATTTTGTATATGATAGCCACATTCATGAAGAAGGCTATACCGGAACGGAAAAAAACGGGATATGTGCGTACGAAGTCGCGGGAAAAACCTAATAGTACCTTTTCCACAAAAAAATATTATTTTTGTAGAATTGGCATCACTTATCTCGTTGTTAAAAGTATCCCAAAAAGTGGCTATAATTACTTTTGATTTCTTTGGGCAAAACATGATAAACTAAAAACAAATACCGTGACTATTTATTTTTAATGATAATGCAATATGTAAAATTTCCGCACTCTGTCCTAAGTAACCCTGTTTACTGTTTCGCAAAGGTTTGATATAGAATATTCTGTAAAATAATATGGTTCTAGAGTTATGGGGGCATTCACAGATAAACAGACAAAGCAACGCTGTCTTTACTAAAGTTATAAGAGAGACAAAAATATTTATTTTATATACTACTATGAATAGACTTTGTATCCGATAAAATGCACGGTCCCAGTTGAATTAGATACTTGAACGAAACCGCGGGAAAAAGTTGTTTTGCCAACGAGCCTCCTCTTATACCACATCGATAATTATTTAAACACACAGCCTTATTTATAAAAAAAAAGTGTGTGTGTCAGCTCCGACACACGACTGGAGTTTACTCCATTAGAACTATTGTTGTGTAGATTATGTAAAAAGAGGGTAAATGAAAGCATATTATAATTCTTTACATGATTTCAATGAAATATATAACATAAACTATTTCACATAATAATAAGCTGAGTATACTTAATCTCGAAGTGAAAGGTGCGCAAAGGGATGTAACGCCTCACTTTTAGTTAACGCTCGATTTTACTCCTCATGAAATTTTCATACCGCAGGCTAAATATGAAAATCGTTTCCAAAGGAGTAAACTCCAAAAATAACCCACTATTAGTTTAGCAGGGTCTTGTTCAATTTGAATTTAGAATCTACTAATTCGTATTTTAACGAATCATATACTTTAATTTTTTTTATAAATAAGCCTTTAAATGGTCATCTACACAGAAATCTAATGAAAAACCAATAGGCATACCTACTCCTAAGTTCTATTTGCAAGAAACTTAAAGATCTTTAACCATTTCCAATTAATTAGCAGACAAGTCAAGTAATTTTATATTGACCGTAGACTCATCATAACTCGTCGCGGTATTCCAGTATACTTACCGGTATACTGCAAACAAATCGATCGTACCGGAATGAAGTACAAATAAGTACACAGACAGAAAGTTATTCGACTCGGTGGTTTATCAGAAATCTTTGGCGAAGTTTTTACGGTTTAATTTGTTACTATTCTTGGATGTTGATGTGTGAGACTGGATGGATATAATTTAAACTGTTTTGTGAGAAAATTGTGTGTGCTGAAGCTGTAAGCTGTCAATCCATACAAAGAAGATGGAATGACAGTTCACCTCGTGCTCACTCCTCCAAAGTTTATACGGTGACATGTTGACAGAATAGACCGGCAGACTCTGTACTATTGTGATGCATGAAGAAGCCTCCTCGTGTAGCGCAATTTGTTCCATCAGACACTCAACTGAACCGAGCGTTCGGCGCATCCTGGACAGTCTCACCTAACACCTTATAAGACTGGCCAATCCTTCCCTTATGGTGGTAGGGCTAACGTCCGCCTGGTTCACGACCACCCTCCCACCGGAGTTCGGCGTCAAGCAGCCTGCTCTGTTTCGTCGACGCGTGGGAGTACCAGAGCCTCAAGGCATCTTCTGGGCACGCTCGCTTCATCATGGACCTCGTCTATCGGTTTCCATCAGGCGTGATCGAGGTCAAGAGCTAGCCCATTCATAAAAAGGTTTTCATTCATAAAAATTTATAACTCGAGAGAAAGAGGTACGGCTCCATAGCCGTACCTCCATCCAAGGTTAAGAATATTATTTAAAGGAAAAATAATACCCTGAAATGAAAATATAAAAATACTTAATATTCTGGAAAATGTTAAACGCAATAGATATCCAGATCTACTCCGTTCGTTAAAAACGGGAAGATGATTCGAAGAAAGACAGGAATAATACAAGATAAATACCGTCGAAACCATTGTATTTTATCAACGAATCAAGTCTCCGTTTTTCCAATGAGAAAAGGGGTTCGACAAAGCGACTTTTTTAACGAGGAAAAAAAACTCTTCTTTAAATTAAAAGATAAGTAATACTGAGTAATATTGAGGTTATTCAATCCATTGGAGTCTGAGGCTGTAATGTCGTTAAGGGCACAATGGAGCCGGCCCGCCCGAAATGATCCGTGACGAAAGTCGCTCGAATCAATTTAAAATACTTACTCTTGTTAAATCTTTGATGAATGGACGCGACAAGCATGACGGTGTAATATAATAAATAAGTTAAAGTAATTATGAACAGGGAGGCTTTATGAACAGTCGGCAGAAACTCAATGGCATTTATGAAAGGTTAACAGGAATCAAGGAAATGGTTTTGCGTTTAATTTTTTATTGCGTTTCTTTTTTTGTATGCGAGTGTGCGTTTGTTTATGGTTAGGTAGTGCCACAGTTAGGTAACATTCGTGGATGATAGCATGTGCTTAGGAAACTTTACAAGGGGCATGCAAAAATATAGAATAGGTTCGAATTTATTAGAAAAGAAAATGTGTGCTTTCGTTGAAAATGTATGAAAATTAAGGCTTTTTTGACAGTTTGCGATCGACATGCGAATTTTGTCTCTTTCAATTGCCCTCTGATAAAAATTTAAGCATTCATTTATCAGCTATGTGTCATTCATCGTAAGGAATCTGAAGGGTCACACAGAGTTCCATATAATATTAAACACAGTGACAGTACATTCTTCTACATAATATTGCTTATAGTTACTGGCGAATAAAGATATTCACTAAATTAATTTTCTGGCAATAAACGTTTCATGACATAGAAGTGCATTTTTCGTCGCTTTGTAGCTGTATTTCAGGCTAACAGTTCACACTCCTGCCAATCATTCAACACTACATACCAGATTTCATTCACCAGTTTCACAATAGGTCAAACCTTCAATTTCAGACCGACAAAGGTATTTAATAGTGGATATGGGTCAAATCTAACAAAAATGGAACACGGAGTGTGGACAGCGCATTGCTTCACCTGAAATTCATAACGAACAAAGACCAACATACCGAATATTGAAACGCAGTTCGCTGGATAGAATTCAAGCTAAAAATGAGAATCAATCGTTCTTTTGTGTATATGTCACAAAGGTTTTTATTTATAATTTTGTTACCCACTTGCGTGATAAAAATATATGGACATCAAAATAACTACGTAGTGATGAAAAACATTTTTGTGAAAATGGGAGCCAAGTTCAATGTTACTAAAATGCGTGATTATCGACAGCAGCGACAAAAGAATTGAGATATAAATAGGTGGCAAGTTCTGTAGATAATCCTGAAATAAAATAAGTTAAGGCTCAAGATTCGACTTGGCTAGTTTTGACATAGGTACATGTTATCTTTTATCTGGTTTAACTTATCATCTTTATTGTATACGCAAGCTACAGTTATTATATTAAAAGATCAACATAATATCTTAGTGTTCTAAAAATTTATTTGGCTGGAAAAAAAAACTAAAAAAAAATAGCCAAGTCAAATTTTTTTTCACTCTCTTTCTTGAGCCTGAATTTATCTTATTTCAATATTTACGAGAAATGGTTCGTGTAATATAATACACGTCTACTGCGTCGCTTATATTTTATATGTGCGTACATATTAAGAGTCTAGAGGTCAATCACGTTTTAGAAAATTACTGCAAATGAGGTTTTTGATAAGCGTTATAATATGTCTTATTTATGTATTAAAAAGGCATTCTCTGCCACCCAACCAAGTGTGGCGAAGATATAACATGGCAGATGCATAAAAAATAAAGAAGAAAATATATTGAAAATGATAAGGTTTCTTTACTTTAATTCAAATATTATTATAGGCAAAACAAAAATGGCAGAAGAAGTGGATCCGTTCTTTTGTTCAACCAATAACAAACGATTCAGAAAAACTAGCTCAAGTATCAAGAATCTTCAACGTAAGATAGCCCCGGTACACACCAGGGGTGCGCCACATAGGTATGCGATACGTAAATACACGTAAATAGCGTAATCCTTGGCATAAGGGCTGTAAGCATCGTCGCAAGTCTCGTCATCGCGGTATAACAGCCGCCATTGTAAACGGACTTATTGTGCTCCGGGATTGGTTTCTCAACGAAGAAAGCGCCTCGGAATCGATTTAAAATTTTCCTTGAAAGAACCACACAACAAAAGCGGTTAATACTTGGATTCAACGTATCTGGAACATGGGTTTTATAATTATTTATGATAAATTATTGGGGATTTTGAATGTGAATTATTTTCCAATTATTTTTAGTTTTTTTTTTTTCGCAAGAAAAATGTATGTGGTTGATGATCTAGGTAATAAACATGATTAAATAACATATCGACCGCAGAATGTCGTTTTTAAAAGAAATAATACCTACTTAGTTGGTTTTGTTTAAAACTCAGGAAGAATACCTAAGCAACCATTAGTATATTGTGCAGGATCAGCACGTCACATTTTATCTTTAACAGGTAGGTGACACGTCTTATTGCTTTGCATACTAGTCTAAAACGAAATTAAATAGTCATGATAATTAACTAAAGAAACAAACAGATCTCCTAACATATGAAAGCGATCATGTAACATGTACAGGGTGAATTTTCCAAGTGTGCGTGGATGGCCAAATCCGAAACTATGAAGAATAACGAAAAACACTGAAAGGAGTCTCAGGCTCGATTTTAATGAAAAATAAAACTGCATCATTCGATTTTTGAAAATGTTATCAGTTAATGTTTTATACGTAGGTTACAAAAGAAAATTAATCAAGTATTTTGTTAAAACAGACCTTTTTCCTTTAGTTTGCCATGTATTATTACTTTCCAGAATTTGATCCTTATTAGCGACTCTTCCGGATGGTGTAAATACAAGGTGTGTTTTTTTTTCAAAATCAACCGGTTCTATTTCTGGCTAGGAATACCGGTTTTTCAAAAAATCCTATGATGCAGTTTTAGTTTTCATTAAAATCGGGTTCCAGACACCTTTCAATGTTTTTCGCTATTCCTCATGGTTTCGAATTTGGCCATCCACGCATACTAAAATTTCTCCCTGTGTACTACCTATACTATGTAGGTACACATAATATGTATGTATGACCACCTTTACACATATTGCCTCTGTATCTACCACCGATTGAATAGCCGTCGGATCTCGATTATCAATACTAACAGAGGATGCAATCTGTCCAGCATATACATAGTCCACTATATACATATGTATATTCAATGCGTCCGAATCGTATAGATGGATTAGTAATTAGTGAGTGGTCCTTTAATGGAGGCCTGGTAACCATTGAGCTTTGGCTTAGACTATAGATAGACGTCGCCGGCAGTTTAGACTTAAGGTTGATCCACAAATGGGTATACGGACCGTGCCTGGGACGTAAACGGACCGAGGTCTAATAGGAGCTCAAAAAACTATCGTCGCGCTTTATATGAACTCGTTCCCACACGTCCGCGTCCAGAGGCCCTAGACAATGCGCCATTCAATAAGCGAATGTGACTGTCAAAATGCCATAATGTTGGAATTTGATCTGGTGACATATCGATAGCATCTGTCAATTCCATACATTTTTGCCGTATCGACAATCGCCTTCGCGACGCTACCGTTGGCAGAATCTCACTTGTCTCGCGCCCTATGACGTGTCGGTTTATGTTGTGATCGCGGTGCGCCCACGTTCCAGGCACGGTGCTGATATGTGTGGATCTACCTTTAGTCAGCATGTTATGGTTACATTAGAGTAAGACCATTAGGAAGATAGCTATTAATCAATGCATTGGTCAAAGGCAGCAACTATTGAGACGTATTAATAGATTGGCTACAAAATTATTACTTGCAACTGTAAATTTGATAAATAAACTTTTAAAACAGTTATGATTTCAAGCTTATTGACAGTCGGCAAAGATATTTTAGAATAGAAATACTTTTTATGGCACACTTACAGCTTAACTAATTACAGAAGAATCTTAAAAATATGTATGTAACAATGGACGGTCTTGTCGGTAAAAGCGATATTTTACAGACAACCTTTAGATGGATTTCACTGAAAATAGATATAGTTAAAAATTTGATTCAATTGAAAGTACTGTAGATAACTGTAACATTTTCAAGATTAGTCTAATCAATTTAAAAATTATTTGACAAATAATAACAAATCTGGAACGACCAGCTTGCTTAACAGTATATATAAAAATAACAAACACTTATTTTTTAAAGTAGCAGTAAATATACCAACATGCAACTATTTACTTTGCTTCAGCCATCAAGGTGCTCATAAACTATTTTGTACTGAAATAAAGATTACAAGGAAAAGTACTCGGCCACTTACACGAGCGATACTTCTGCACGTGGTAAGACCAGTGTTTCTCAAAATAGTTGAGAGACGACACAAACTATCAGCTACCAACAAAATGTTAATTAAAGTGACCTAATTAACTTCATTCTGGATTATTCGAATCATAAGTTTAAAAAATATACAAAGACTCGAAACTGAAAATCTATCTAAAACCGCGGTTAAGACTTACTTTTTTATCTTCATCATATAAATAATCCACTCATCAGAAAATAATCCGCTATTTCTGATTTTTGGGCATAAGAAAAATGTTCTTCAAGGAATAGAAGCTTAGGAAGGGTGCGTAAAACAGGGGCCTAGTTTGGGAAACACTGCCGTAGACAAAATAAAGCCCACCGTTATAAACCCGCCGGATCCACACTTTGGTATTCATTGACCGTAAAAATATTTTCTATTTTGTGAGATTGAATTTTCCCTAACATTGTTTGTAGGCGTTCTTTACAGGTAGAGCGTGTGTAAATTTTATTTTTATGTGATATACGCCTTTCTGGTTATCTTCGTTACAATTTTTCATGATAGTATGACGGTACTGACAAAGTTGTCCGTAATTTCAGGAAATTTTATGTTGGACGAAATCTGCGCATAGCTATAATAGTGGTATGAAAAAAAATGATTTAAGTGTATTGTTGCTGTTTAGTTGATCAATTTAAGGCTAGGAATGGTATATTACGGCTATCATTGAATTTGAGATTAAAACTCCTATACAATAAACATATTAAGCTCTAATCATAAAAAATCTAAGCATATGATAAGTAAGTTTAAACACTGATAAACTTTTATTCAAATACTCTATAGAAAATCTTCTAATCAATATTTAAACTAACCAAATGGTTCAATTTTATTTTAAATAGGGCCCATATTCACAATGATAAATAAATGTAGATAATCAAAATAAATAATTATCTCAATGAAAACTAATTACCGATTAGTTTTCATAAAAGACGAAGAGAATATGTTTTAAGTAGCACAGTCACTTCATGCTCCACATAATATGGTATCACTATAAATTGAACGTTTCCTTATGATAGAAAAACTCAGACAATTAACTTAATCACAGTTATGATGTGATAAAAATCTACCGTTCATAAAAGTGATGATTATTTTGTTATCTTTCGTAGAACGAAAGAATTGCAGTCTAGTTTGATAGCCGCCATATTGATATCGCTTGATTTTACTTAACTGTAACCTATACAGTTCTCGTCAAATAACTTTGCCCCTCTGAAGTTAGCCATTTGCAAAGACCGCGCAGGTGCAGTCACGTACACGGGAGCAAGCATGTATCGAACGTAAACGAGCGACTGAGACATAAAATCGCGCCCCGCCCCTATGTCTCTTACACATGCGCAGTTGCAGTGTGTTCGCAATTTTGACTACTACGCAGCCACTCGACACAACTTCAGAGGGGCATAGTTATTTGACGAGAACTGTAAATGTAGATCAATCTTAGTGACAATTCTACTAATTTTTAAGCAACGTTCACATTTGTATGTCAGTCGCTATCTGTCAAAAATGTATGGATATTGAAGCTTTTTTGACAGATTGCAACTGAAATGTGAATGTGAACGTTGCTTAAAAAACAGTAAAAAGTCGCATCACTGATGCACAGAACACGGGTCAGTGACAATAGCATCCTGAAAACTGTCGTTGAGAGTCCTTACTCCCCTATTCTGAGGCATTATGTGGGGAGAATGGTCATATAGCTTGTTCCTGGCTTTACCGTTCTCTGCACATCATGCTTCGGATATCTTTATTGTTTGTTTTTTTTTTTTTACTAACACTAGCACTACTACACTAGGTATTCTACTAACAAAATGGACTGTAATGTTGTCTGAATTAAATAAATTAATAAAAATAATAATAATAGGCCCTGTGATCATTACATCTCATTTGTTGTAATTGATTTATTATTTTAGACTAAACATTCGCATCTCAGTCGCAATCTGTCAAAAAGAGGTATAAGAGGTGTTTTGACAGATAGCGACTGACAGTACCTATTGTATAATGAGTAGCGACTCTAATGATCGAACACTTAGCAACAACTAGCTTTACAAGCGGTTCCGACCGCGTGAACATCGCGAATTATCCCATGGGAACATTTTCCTGTGTTGTGAAGAATCTCATGTCCTATTTCGGAACTTGACCTACCTATTTTCCAGACATAGACGTAACAAAACTTCACTTTTATAACATTAGTTAGGATTTTAAAACACTTACAAATCCGTAACTTTTATCCGACTGCGTCAGAAGGAGGGTAAAGTTTTTCGAGCATATGTATGTGTTTGTGTGTGTGTGTCCATTTCTGTGGCACGCCCTATTGCGCCGGATTTTGACATATGAGGCGTCGTTGAATTCGTCAGAATTGTGGTAGTGACATAGACTATGTAAAAATGGCGTTTTCGAAATGGCGCCCGCAAATTTAAAAAAAATGTAACTCACTGCACTATAACTCAATCACAGATCAGGGGCCTAACCACCAACTCTTAAAGCAGTATTACTTCAATATTACTTCCAATAGGAAAGAGACGGAGCTATACGTCCTGTATAGCTCCGTCTCTTTCCCACTGAAAGTAATACTGCTTTAAGAGTTGGTGGTTTAGGCCCTAAGGCCACAAACTGCATCAGACTGCTTGAAAAAAAGCGACTTGTTTGGAACTTTTTAGTCGTTATTAGCGGTCGGGTTTTTTGGCAAAGTATTTTTTTCTTTGAGATTTTTTTTTTTACGGTTAATCTTTTCTCTGGTTTTTTATTAGTAGGATAACAGTAAGATTATTTTAGTCTCGCAACTGCAGCAACGATACCTATTTCATATTATTTACATAAAGGAGACGGAAACTAATGGGCCCAAATGTAAAGAGTTGAGATATGGTTTAAAAAAATAGTTAGTATATTCTATTTCAAAATTACAAAAATAATGCACAACTCACAGTCTAGAAGACGAGTTATCTAAAAAAACAGGTTTAGGTCACGAATAGCCTGCAACAATGTTGCTTTCTTAGCAGTTTAATGACGTATTCTTTAGAAGGGTTGATTGTTTTCATGTCAAACAGCAGTTTGTTTGACAGAATATTAATTGTTGTTGATGAACACTGACAAAATATCATAATGACAGAACTTATTTATGATACGACCAAGGAACTTCTACTACAACCTGGAATGTGCACAGGCTGTCGATACGCGGTCCGAGGGAGATAGCTTCGCGAGAGCCCTCTGTCCCTTTCATTAGGGTGACCAACCAATATAATGTAGGTTGAGTAATATAATAGGATATAATATATTAACCAATAATTTGATTTCATAAGTTAATAATAATTATGCTTTAAGGATGGATTAAAGTAAAACGCATTAAACTATGTTTTATTATATCCTGGGGCCTGAAATGAAGACTGCAAATAACGGTATAATTTTTGATATTTGAATGACTTGGAATGACATCAAGCCATTTTTTCTCCCTGATTCTTCTCCAGGCAGTCTGAAATTATATTTTTTAAATTTATTTCAAATATACGAAGTAACACACCTGAATCAGCGATTAATATGGGAAGTTGAAACTTTTTTGCCATTTCCCTACAATGTTCCTCGGGAAATGTGAAATTTCATGATCACGTCTTTTAAGTATTTGGTACACCGGTATACGGTACATATAAAGTTTTATTATGCTTACGTTGAAGACTACATCCTATTTATATGCTGCATTGTGTAAATAATCTTCTAATTTCGTTCATTATGGACACCAAGAATTGCAATATACTTACTTGAAGAAAGAAACACCGCATCCTGCATAGGATTCGCTTTTGCAACCGAACAGCTTTTGAATCGCACACTTTTTAACCATCTTTATTAAATCCGAATAAAGAAATTGATTGTTTTACAACAAATAAATATGGCTGGTGGGTTACCAGTCTAACTTATATAATTATATATTCTACTAATAATCTTTTCTTTTTTAATTACATTTCAATACAGTATCTAAATTATTGCTAAAAAAAATGTTCTCATTCTAACAGATAATTTAAAAATATTAGAAATATATCAGAACGAAAGTTAATGTTTTTTTAATAAGACACGACAATATTATTTTTTCCTACCATTCCTACTAAATTCGTGAATAATCCTCCTGGCAACACTTTAGAAAGGGACACAGGGCTCTCCAAGCGCTTTCTCCCTCGGACCGGATTTCTCTTTGACTAAGTGGTTGTCATTAATAAAACTTAAATTCATAAACATAAGGTTTATTTTTATATTGGTGTCAAATTGACAATGCTCATTCCAGGTTGTAGTAGAAGTTCCTTGGATACGACATATATACTTACCTCCTGACAAGGATATTTAAAAAAGATAGGTTGATGATACCGGCCGGTGTAATTTTTAGTAAAAACTTTTTACTAAAAATTCATTTTGTAATGTAGGCGCAATATTATACTAAATCTCTTCTATCTCTGCTCCCAGATTGCCAAAATCCGCAGAATTTTCAGAGATTGGTTGATAATATACCCACATAATGTATTGATTGACACTACTCTCATCCTTATACATGTAGGCCCAAGATTATATATTATGAAAGCGGTTTCATCTCCTTTAATAATGTTCAGTGATCCTCTTACCACCTCTTGAATGTAGCGATATTATCAATAAGCAGATGTACATATCAATCAATCAATGGTTGCAATCAGTCGAATACAATCACTTAATCGGCTCTATTATCTACATATTATAATGTACCTACTAGGACGGAATAGATATCTGAAAATAGATAGATATTAATATCTTCATTGTTACGTCTATACATATTGTCCCATTAATGTCTCAAATATCATCGAATCTTTCACACTAACAAAAGATTAAGACTTACCTACATGAAGATAAATCTACGCCTCTTTACCCGGGTAGGTAGATCTTTACTAAAAATAATATAATAGCAAGGCGTAGGTGCGTCTAGGGCTGACAGTTCTAAAACTTATAAAACATATCCAATTCAAAATTTTGTGTCCGTAAAAAAATGTGTTGGTAGTAAATCCATACTTTTCGATGCGTCAACATAAAACCAATTAAACTTATTAAAACAACTAATTAAAAAACTAAACTAAGAGAATCAGTCTTCTTTATCAAGTAGATAGGAATGTTATTGTCAGTGAAAAAAAAAAAGACTGATAAACATTCAAAACCCCAACAAAAGGCGGACAGGCCGGACACGTGTAATTTGGCCGGACATGCATCCTAAAAGCCTAACAATATCCGGCTTAATGCGGACGCTTGGCAACCCTAGTTATTTTCAGAAACTCTAGACAAAGTGCCATTTTACTATGTTAGGATAAAATTGCAATAAACTACATTGACCTTTCCCTAAATATGCCTTCGTAGATACTCGAACAATAAATTATGAACCGTTTTTCATTACTAAAGAACGTAAAGGATCACGATAGAAGTCAATTCAGGAAAGCTTTATGTCTGTGATACTAAGAAAATCAATAAAAGTATGTGGGTCAATGACCGTTATTTCACATGTATCTGGCGCCTACCATAGCGAAGGCTATTGTCGAAATTATGAAGGATTGATCACGTGACACTTCGACAGGGGTTTTTTTTTACTTAAGTATTTTTTTATTGAGGAAAAGGGCTTGCTCTTGACCTCGATCACGGCTGATGTTTTTTGTCAATCTCATACATTTTTGATGGCTTTACAATCACCTTCGCCACGGTACCGCTGACAGAATGTAACTTGCGTAGAACCTCAATAGTGTGGTAGTAGTGGAGTGGTATTTGGTAGAGATAATTGTTCGACATCCTATGCTAAATTATCAAATGATAATTTAGCATAGGATGTCGAACAATTATCTCTGACCTAATGACTGGCAATGAATACCTGTACTAACCTACCACAGAAGTTTTTTGGTACAGGCATAGACTGTGTTCACAATCTATGCCCCTCCCAAAAAAACGTCTTCTTTCCTACAAACATTTACAAAACCAAAAATTAAAACGTCACCGCCTTTTGTTTTGTCACAATTACAAAAGACCCATTTTACAAGGTTTTATTAAAATTCAAAGTTACAAAGGTCACTAGTGACCTCTACAAAGTATCAGCGAGACAAAACTATACAAGTAAAACAAATAAGTAAGTAAATACACACTTGGAAACTGTCACACATTAGGTATAAGTGCCGGTGGACAAAGTACATTAGGTGACAAGACACATTTTTGCATGAATACTCTCTGGACTCCCCACTTTCAGTATTTGTTTTGCCCGAGAAATAATATTAACGTAAATGTGTTTTGTGTGAGTTAGTTTTAAGTTGTCGCCGGGTGTTTTGTTTTTGGAAATTTTATTGTTTTTATCTTTTTTTTTAAATCTTGTTCAGTGAAATAACTTAAAGCAATGTTCAGTGTTTAGTACTTTGTGAAAGAATATAACGAACTAGCTTTTGTCCCCGCCTCCCCGGGTCTGCCCGTGTGAATGTTGGTTATCGCGTAACAAAAGTAGCCTGAGTCCTTCTCCATATCCCAGGCTACATATCTGCCAAATTTCATGAAGATCCATTTCCGCGATCAGCGATCGCGATTTTAGCGTGAAAGCGTAACAGACAGACAGAGTTACTTTCGCATTTAAATATTAAGTGGAGATTTGGGAGTACTTATTAATTTAGTGTTATTAAGTTGCTGGAATACGGAAGGATAGTAGAACATCTTGAGGGGTTTTTAAACCATAACGCGGTCACTATCTCCAGCACTAAGATACCTACCGATGCAAGGTGACTTAGCTTTGTATGTTACTTTGATAAGCACATGCTTTTCTTTTTCACAGTCATTCGTTGCAGAGAATAACAAATGTTTATAATATAGGTCTTATCTGTTAAGGTAACTAGCTTTTGCTCGCGACTTCGTACGGGCATATCAAGTATGAAATATACTTAACGACCTATTTCATACTAACCAAATGTAAATAAAAAATAAAAAAAATCGCTCGAGCCGTTACGGAGGACACAAACACCGTGACACGAGATTTTTATATACCTAGGTATAAAAATGGATTTATCAATCAAGTTAAAAATTGAGCAAAGCAAGCGTGCTCCATCGTCAAAACACTATTGCTTTCCATCAGGTGAAATTGAGATCAAACAAAAGTCTATCAATAGTACATTTTAAAAAACCCAAGATTCACACCAGTACCAGACAGACAGTTCACAAGATCACAAGTCGTTCATTAAACAAAGACAACAACCAAGATGAACACCTCACAAGAACTAGCTCACATCAAATCGATTCTTCTACACAATACCACTTAACATAATATGCGATATTAATCGGATCAACGCTTCATGTAATTACATACGTTCGTTATACACCTGTGTTCGGCCATTAGTATACAACATGGTGAATGGGAATTGTAATCAATCGGCCATACAATGGGGACCCGGCTACACGCTGGACAATGAGGGGATGACGGACATCGGGCATCGCGATTGTCAAATGTCGATGAGTCTCAATTACTCTAAGATGGGCGGAGTGGCTTTGTTTAGAAATGTTAGCTGTAGATGATGTGTAGCAAGCAGGTATATTTGAGTAGATGTTATAAGAGCTATCTATCAAATGTGATGCACCTCATGAACACTCATCATCATCATCATCATCATATCAGCCGAAAGACGTCCACTGCTGGACATGGGCCTCCCTCAAAAGGGGATTTGCCGCTTGGCAAACGGGTTGGCCATCGCAGTGTAGCTGTTGCAATGTACAGAGAATGCTGCTGACCATTCTCTGGTGAGTCCCTTAGTATTTTTTTTCACGTCTTATTCTTTGTAATCCTATACGCACATAAAATTTACAGAGGCAGACAATCTTTATCATCTACCTAGCCTTTTCCCAACTATATTGGGGTCGGCTCCCAGTCAAACCGGATTCAGCTGAATACCAGTATTTTACGTGGAGCGGCTGCCTACCAGACCTCCACAGCCTATTAAATCTTGCATCTATTTTAATAACTGAGCATTCATCATACTTTATCCACATAACATATGTACATACTGTAACCACAGTTACTGTAACTAAGATAAAATAGTAGTTACCTACATAAGTGCTTAAATTAATTACCACAGCCAAACATCAAAAATTCAGCAGCGAATAATAACCACTTATCGAGTAATTAAATAAATAAAATCGTAACCGATACTTGAAAATTAATAACCATTATGACGTCATTACGCATACGATCTTAATTAAAATGTGGAAATTATCTGAAAACTATGCTGTGTAGTATTGGTCAATTAGTTTAATTATATAGCGACGATCAACAGGGGAAGGTCGGATGTCGAATGGTCGGAAATGCGAGCGTATAAAATTTGTTGGTGCACTGCCATGCTGTGTACTGTACCTACTGCTGGTCAGTAGTTATCTACTTCTAATTATTTAATTATTCGAGAAGTGGTTATTGTTTGCTGCTTAAAGTGGCATAATGGCGGACTAAATGCAACATGGCATTCTATATTAGGCAACTTTTGGGTTAAAAGTTAAAAATACTAAACTGTCCCCTATCACAGTGTAGCCTTTTTAACCCTAAGGTTTGACCAACTCTGAAACCTACAAAAAAAATTTTTGCATAACTCGACATAATGCCTACCTTCTAAACATCAGATTTTTATCGCAATTGCTTCATTATTTATTTATTTATTTATTAAAATCTCCCTTACAACTATTATTACAGGTGTATACCTAATGCGATAGCGCGGTCTTAAAATTAACTTTTAATAAAATAAAATAAAAACTTAAATCAATCTAATCATTACTTCTACCCTAGGTTCATTATACATAAAAAAACAAAATATTTGAAATATAAAAGCCTACTCTAATCTACACTATAACATAAAATAAACAGCTATAGTAAAAATTGTTCATAATAAAGAGAACAATGACCCTTTTTGCAGGTTATGCGTTATTTTTTAAAACTCCTTGTTTACTAATTTCTTAGTCTATCAATACGCGTATCACATCCCTTTTAGCATCAGTTTGTGATAAGCGTTAAGCCTCTGCAGAACAAAGCCCCATTCAGACAGATTTCCTTTGTCAGAAATTAGCAATCCCAAATGCACTCTGCTGCTAGTTCGAGAAATGGAATTTCCAAGAATTTTAGTGCACCAATGATCATCAAAGGTACAAATCGTTTTAACAGTTTCATGGAATAGTATCCCTTTCAATGAAACATGACATATATTCAAATGTATACCAAATATTTAGTTACTTATGTACATATGTGCACAACGTATGTACGCTACTGGGTCTGGCAGTAATAGGCATTCGGCTATAATAACAAACACCGGGTCAAACGGTGTGGATAGAAATGCAGGGGTTTTTATATATTTTTTTTAATGGATGCTTTGTGACAAACCATATATTACGATATTTAAGTGAAAATCGCAATAAAAGTTTCGTTTTTATTCACCCCTACATTTCTATCCACCTTATTTTACACCTACCTCTCTATCTAATGATACATAAGAAAAATCACGCCACAATTCCTTGAAGGGTTGGGCAGAGGTTTCTTTTTCTACTTCCAACTCCAGCTGCTATTGATAAATTCCAGATGGAAAAACCTATTCAATTCGATTCTCGATCCACCCTATGACCTCATGCACCAACGGGGCAGGCAGGTGTACTGTTACAGTTCTGCTTTATAACTTATTGAATAAGCAGGTACAACTTCGACATTTAAAAATACGTCTTAAAATACTTCTCGCTGTCTCAAAATGTCACGTTAAGAAGCTAAAAAAATAAATCTTATAAAATCAACGAACCGACAAATTCCCATCTTCGATCATCGGTTCCAACTTCATAACTCATCCGATTGAACGGTGGCTTAAAAACAGCCGGCTTAATGTCACATTTTTCCATTAACCGACATCATGTCAACCGCTGGATAAATCGGCGACCTGTTGCCGAACGATGCCGAACGTATGCCGAAGACTGAAAGCCAGGCAATGCAAATTGTTCTTTAGTTTACTTACTCCGCGGCGTACCTACTCCGCAAGCTACTTTCTTTTGTGTTATTTAAAACTGTCGATGGCTTTCTTTGACTTTTTTTCCAAGTTTCTTTTGTCGATTTAAGTAGTGGAGTTTTGTGTGTTTATGTGAAAACGAATTAAACTTAGGTAGCTTTAGAAAAATATTCCATATTTTGAACGAAACAAAAAAGGCCAGCTGTTGTGTTAAAATCGGTATGGGATTTTATTTTCTATAGGAAAAGGTACATTTTAGCATTATCAAAAGAGAATAATGTTCGCTGATTATTTTCAGTGGCCGTATCTTTTATTAAAGATACGGGTAAAATTTCAATAAGTATCTTCAAAATTCATCAGTTTTTTTGTCATTAGGTACCTACACTTTGCCTACGTAAATTCGTCCCTTACTCTTTACTTATTTATGTAACATTAACAAAAGGTATAAAAATAAGAAGAGAACAAAGCATCGATTTGGTATTAAAGAGCTTTATTTCTTCGCTTCGAAAGGTAGATAGGAGCCATCGAAAACATGGAATAATACTTATTATGGCGTAGCGGTCACAATAGAGGGCGGCCGTCTGTTACACCGATGCGCCTACGAGACTACGCGTAGCGTCGTAGCGATGCTACGAGTTTGCATTTTTGTATGGTTAAATATTAATTGCAACATCATTTTAATTTTTTTTTTAATAGCCTATTGTGTCTATAATTAATACTTTTTAATGATGAATGTATCAAAAAGAAGCTTTTGCCTACAGCTTCGCTGGAGGTGGAGATTTTCGAAAAAAGTATCCTATCCGTGTCCACGGTTCTCAATTATCGAAAACAGTTCAGTGATTTATGCGTGAAAGATAAACAAACTCATTTTCGCGTTTATAATGTCAGTCAGGAGGTTGGCTGTATGAGATGAATTTTAATATAAAAATGATTATGAAATATTTTATATCGTATAGTATAGCGTTGATATTTATCAGAAAGTATGTAGTTATGTAAGTCTTACCTTAATTACATTTATTTAGTGTTTTCTCTAAAAATAAGAGTGGAAGTTTAAGGTGGCCTTGCTTTATAATTTAGCAGTCTGTCCAAAAGGCGCAAAACCCATCTCGTATTACTGCGAGGCGTTCGTTACTCCCCTCCCAAGAAGGAAAAGTAAGAGGGATACGCGCATAGATGTAATTAAAATTAATTATTCATGTATAAATTGAACGAGTGGTTCCTTGGAAATGGATCAAATTCTTCTTACTGTTTATTTCTTCTCGAATTTAGAAGTAGGTGGAGTTTTATCAATTTTATATAAAACGCCATTTAGTCAAGTTTTAAGGTAGGTACTTGATATTTTTGGTCTGGATATAAAAAAATAACTAGAAAAGTGGAGTAAAACTTTCGATATTTGTTGTATTTAATTGAAAATTGTAGGTTATATTATTAAACTCTTCGTCTTTAGATATTATCGAAATATCCCGTAAACCCAACGCGAAATATAGCAAGCAACACTTAAAAAACAATCAATTAGTATCGTTTTTGATTTATATCTATGGGAGAAAATTGCCACACTCTTCCAAACCGCTGTTATTCTTGAAAGCCAGAATAAAGGCGTTAACTAGAAGAGCGCCTAAGCATTGAAGCTCGAAGTCCTGAAAACCGTAATTATTCAGAAAATAGGTACCTAATTTAATTTTAACTTTTTCGGTTGACAGCTAACTAAAACATCTCTATCATATAACTTCGTCGCGGATTTTGTTCGAAGGAGCTACCGCGGCCCTGGAAAGAAAGGCACTAGGAGGAATATGGGTGGGTTTTAGTCAGTAAAAGTCTGACACTCCTTGCCGCTCCTCCCAGAGTGGGAGGGGTTATTTGATGATATCCCATCCTCAAAAAATAAAAATCACATAACTTCGCTTTGTTACATGACGGTGTAACCACAGCCCGACTTTGTCAGGCCCAATTAGGCGCGTAGTTGGCGGAAATCACTTCATCATTCGTTCTCGTAGCGCATAATAGATACTGCAGACATTATATGAGTTTCTGTAATTTACTAACAAGCTACTTTTCTATTACTTTTCCAAGCTCAGGTGCATCGGAAAATAGGATTTCCGTCTTTGTAAGACGTAGACTTTTGAGACAGCTTCCGTATAACAATTATGAAGTTCTTATTACCTATTTAAAGTGTAGTCGTAAATCGTATTTCTATCAGTTTTACCCGACTGCTCCAGAAAGATGGTAATGTTGTTTAGGGGGAGTTCTTGACTTTACTAATAGATTTAAATTATGAAATTTTTGGCATCTTATGTTCTAAACATTTTTTTTGTAAATTTTTTATTTGACTGTTCACTATTTAGGAGAAGAAACCCACTGGCCACACATTTTTGATAATATAAACCGTAAAATACAACTAAACCAAATGTTTGCTAAACCAAATGTTTGTCTTAATATCCAGCAAAGCATCGAAAACTCTAGTTCATATGCTTCAAGAAAAAGTTTTAGTTCGTCTCGCTTTTCTAAACTACCAAACATGTTGTTGTTGGTAACTACGTGAGTGAAACTAAATGACTCGACCATTTTGAGAGACGCGATAAATAGGTTTGTGTGTCTCCGTACCCGGGAAAGCTGTTGATCCCGGTTGTGGTTTGTAGATCATTGATAGTCTACATGGTCAGTCAGAAGCCAAGAAATCTGGTACAATGCAATAACGGTCATTACTGTTATTGCAAATTTATCTGGCGTCGACCATAGTAACAAGATTTCTGTATAAATGTAGGTGGGTCGATGGACCCACCTACATTTATACGGAAAACAGAAATAAAACTGTCCTGAATCGATCTATCGTGATCCTTTACATATTCTAGTATTTAATGAGAAATTAATCATAATTGTCCAGGTACCTACGAAGAGATATTAAGGAGAGGGCAGTGACTTTTTCTTATAGCAAATTTCTCTGGTGTTGACCATAGTCTTGCCAAGAGGTATCGCGCTACCTGAGTTACTGGGTTGATCTGACATCTACAAGCATGTATCTGGATACAGGTTTGTAGATGTCAGATAGGCGGAAACTCTTTTTTTAAATACTGGTACTTGGATACGTCCGGTTTTTTTTTTATTATTGATAGGCACGCGCTTGACCACTAACTATCTCACCTGACGTCCCCAATATAGTTAGGAAAAGCCTAGTCAGATTGATAAATATGTTTTTATAGATACCTGCCTAAGGTACTTCTGCCACCATCAGAATTCATAACAATATGATTACCATCGAATATCTGTATTTTTGCTACAACAAGATCCCTCTTTGTATATGAAGGATTCAATATCTAGTTAAAACATTTCAACAAGACATCGATATGTAAACAACAGAAGTACAATCACTAAAATATTTATTAGTACCTACTGTCCAGCAATCCATAAGGCGGAACCCACAACTTGTCAATAAGGGAACAGAACATTGACATTTCCAAAGCTCCCAATATTTGTGACAGGATGTTTTGAATATTAGATGCTGAAACTTCATCTGTTTATTTACTTAAAGTCCGTTACAGGGTGTAGTATGGAATATAGTTACGGATATTAATTTCAACATTTACATTACATTCTCTCATACGTTTATTTTTAGTCCGTCATTTGTAGATCTTTGGCAGTCGTTACGGATTGTCAGAAGCCAGAAAATCTGACACCAGTCTTGCCAAGTAGTACCGTATTACCCAGTTAATGGGATGTGGAGGTCTGGTAGGCAGCCGCTCCACGTAATATTCAGCTGAATCCGGGTTGACTGGAAGCCGACCCAAATATAGTTCGGAAATGGCTAGGCAGATCATACGTTTATTTTTAGGGTCTAATATGTCAGAATTAAAAATCAAAATCCTTATAGGATCACTCGTGTGTCTTCCCGTCTGTCACACACAACTGATTTGCTGTGAATCAATTGGCCGGTTTTTACGGCTTATTTTCTTAAAGATGAAAAATAGGCATAGCTACAAAAGAGAGCTTAGGCACCTACCAAGAAAGATCGAATCTTAAATTCTTTATTGGAAAATACCAAAATTAAACCCAAAATATTCAGTTTATCATTAACGCGCTTTAAATCTATCAACTGTCAGAACCAACAAAAGGGGATGAGAACTACCAGCTAAATAACACAATAGCAACAAGATGACTCACAGGTAAGGTTAAACTAATACAAGATAGATAGAATATATTACATCTAGACCTTTATCATCTGCCGGGGTCGAGGATTTTGTTGGACACAGTCACCTGGAACGCAAAGGGAATTTGGAGGAACACGGATGGGTTTTAGTCAGTAAGAGTCTGACATTCCTTCCGCTCCGCCCAGAGCGGAAGAAGTCATTTGATGATTTCCCTTTCAAAACAAAAAAACACCTTCATCATCATTTCAGCGCAAAGACGTCCACTGCTGGACATAGGCCTCACCCAAGCGTCTCCACATCAATCAACCCGTAGTTCTCGCATCCAGCGACCCCAGGTACATAAAATCCTTTTCCGTAAAACATTCAAGCGTAAATCCACTACTAATTACAGCCCACCTTATCCAGCAAATACATAACATCATAAAAACAACATTCTTAATTAAAACAGTATCCCTACAAAGCCACAAATCTGTGTTCTCACCATAAACAAAACTTTAAGTAAGAACCCACCCCATCTAAGATATTAGCAATCCTTTTTAAGTTACATTCGAGTCTGACAAATGAATATTTAGCTGAAGGGAGCAGGTGGCTTGTTGGGTCTCCCGAGGATACATAAATCAGGATAGTACGTATACAATGGGTACTTGGTCTACCTGGTACTTACTTACTTTGGTGATGATCACCCAAGTTTTTGATACAGTGTTTTGCGTTTGTGGCGAAAGAGAATTGGGTCATGTAGTCGCGTGTTTTAAGATGCTGTGTTTAGTATACATAAGTAAGCAGCATAGTTTTGATGGTTTGATAGCTAACTTATTCACACTGACATGTAGAAACACTAGTGTTTTACGAAAATATACGTTCCTATGCCTTTTTTACGAGTACAGTCAGAGTCAATTACTGGCTAACATTAATTTTATTTCAAACTATTTGACCCGGTGCACTTATTGCCACCAAAAATTGATTTGATTATTTCATTTTTATTTAAAACAATTGTATTTTAAAGCGAACAAAACAAAAACAAAGAAGTTTCTGAATTTTAGCGAGAATAATTAACAGCAGTTTATTACTAAACACATTTAAGTTACATACAGATACAATGTACATTGCTCACTTTGTTTCCCATTCCATGAACTAAGTCATAATTTTGAATTATACTGTAAGTATAATTCAAATAAAAACTAGAACAGAGATCAATTAAAATACCTCCATTTTAATATGCACACAAACGAGATCAAATACGAGCAAATTACCTTAGTTAAAATGTTAATAAAACAATAAGAATTTACAAAGCAATTAGCTCTATTTAACTATTAAAAGCAAAACAGTCCCGTACAGCTTCGCTCTGTATGGAACTTTCAGTATAAAACTGAATGTAAATACTGAAGTTTTATCTGTTAAACATTCATAAAGCGCCGTAATATCTAATCGCACACACACACACACACGTGTATAGACGTTGTGCACATACAAAATGTATAGAAGTAAGTACGTAAGTAAACTGATCTGTGAGGAGCAGGTAGAAAGCGTAGGACAAACCACTACAAGAACACGTTACTTGCCGGGACACATCAAGACAGGTAGGGGCGGGATGTCGAAGTATCGATACATGGCTTAAAAAAGTGGTGGTTTTTGGTAACATCGATAAAAAAAACCTCGAGATAAATATCAGTTGGATAGACGTAAGTTAATTACCTAAATAAGAGTTGCATGAACTTGAAATTCGCGGGTGTAACTATTAGAATAAATAATAATAATAATTACTAACTAAAAATATAATTCTATTTAGTCCGTCCGTTAGATTTTCAAAAAATATTGGACACGTATTTTTTGCCATTTCAAAACTGTCTAAAATTTCATTTCAAATTTTAGACTTTGTGCACAAGCCACAGTTTCTATATGTTATGTACATACTGTGTTGTTGTTTTCGAAAAAAACTTATTATGTTACTAATAAAAACAGGCCTCACCGTAGTTTCGCCACAAAACCTAGTCCACCGCCAACCAAAACAGTCCACTTTAAAATTTTTACTACACCAGAATCAGTATCCTGGAACTTTCTCAACCCTATCGTAGACGCAGACGTAGCTCGGCACATCCCTAGCGGTGCGGGGCGGGAAACGGGCGGACGATTAGCCGTGGTGTTTCTCTGGCCGCGCCGCCTTGGAAATAGAAAATAAAGGCGCCGTGACACGGGCGAAGGAGCGTTCACTGGAGCGAGTTCACTTGCTTGTACTTTGGCTGTCTTGAAAAGTTTTTTGTGAAGTTAAGGAGCCTATAACAATGGGTTTCTTGTGATTTTTCTTTTGCTGGAACGTAAAAACTAGAGTACAATAACTGCAAATAATAAGTAATAATTATCTGGAAAGAAATACATTTCCGACTTGATCGAAACGCAAAATTGAAGGGCATAAAAAACTAATTTATGTTGAGATCGAAATACATATGGTAGCTTTGTATCTAAAACCTTTAAACGAGCAATTCTTGTATATATAAATATAATCTGAATCTCGGAAACGGCTCCAACGGTTTTCATTAAATTCGGGGGCGATAAATCGATCTAGCTAGGTTTCGTTTTTAAAAAACGTCGTTTTATCCATGTCCAAAAAAAAACCGAGCAAATAAATTATTTTCTTTCTTTTCTTTTATCCAGGTACTGATGTATAATAGAATTCATAATAAGAGTTAAAACCCCCAACAAGTCCTATTTTCTAAAATTACCGAACATAATCAAACATGTTTATTTACTAAACTAAACACATAACTGAAGCTTGTGTTTATGTAGATATATCATGTCAAATTAGTTTTAGACTCAATTACCTAATGTGTCCGCAATTAAGCTAAATACTAGATGGGCTGTATTGATTCGCAATCAAATTGATTTATTAATGTGTTTCGCACATTAACACATTTACTTCGAAAGATACGACGCAATATATAAAGAGGCATTAAGTTGTCAGTGTGTTTAACACGCTAGAATAGTTTTTCAGGTAACCTAGACAGACGGTTTCATAGCTTTCTAGGCATGTTTTGTCGCATTTAACTCAATCATGTGTTACATTTAGTGTCGTTTCAAATTACATTAAGTATATTCTTTAAACCAAGAGACATTTCAGTTAAAGTGGTCTAAGTATTACCTATATTCGGACTTAAACCCAATATTTTTTATCTTTACAATACGATATTATAAAGTATTACAGATAATATTGCAGTCGCTAACGTAATATCGATAAAATCGTTTTCTCGTGAGAATCAGGTGATAGCAATCCATCAATGTTGATTGTATTTTTACAATGTCATCTTATTTTCATTGTACAAACTTAACAGTAACTAGTATGAAGAAACTGATATCTGATAAACAAAATTGTCGTCTTAGCTTTTATTATTTATTAAATAACTTTATTCTACACCTCATTACAAGCACAGGAAAAATATTAAAAAAACAAGTTTATTGAAATAATATATCTTCTTAATAGAAACACAATGTTGATACTCTGTCTAAAAACTCACTTTATAAGCCAACCTTCAAACGAATTAAACAGCAACCAAACATAAATCAGCGCCAGTGACTCGCCTCACCCGACTCGCCCGTCCAAACGCACCCGCCTTGTCCATAGACGATACAAGTTAAACGCGTGGTCGTCGGCTCGAACGTGACCGCTTTACGTATTTATGCAGATGTACCACCACCGTCCCACTCCTGTCCCACCCCTGCCAAGAATTCAACTAACGTCCCAATGTCCCAAATAAGGGACACACTTATTATTGGTGGGAATAAGACAAGGCTTAGCAAACATTAGGATTTGGACAACGAAGAATAAAGACGGGGATTAGTCGGATAAAGTTGTGATAAGTTCTGTTTTGTCACGTGTGTGGCTGGGCTGGACCTAATCTGGTAATGTGAAAGTATGTTTTAGGTGTGTGTTTGGGTAAGGTTTCATTTGTTCATAGGTGAAAGAAAGAAAGAAAGAAGAAGAAAGAGTGCTTAGTGAATGAGATAATAAAAAATCTTCACATTGCAAGTCACCGCTAAAGGTACAAATATTTAACCATATAATTATGTGGTACCAAATGTAACTTAAAGGCTATGAAAAAGACACATGCAACGCGAATTCAACGATTGAGAACGTATTATTTGTAAAATCGTACATGCATTTTCGCATTGCGCCTGTCTATAACAGGCAGCCTTTAACACTTTGACACTAACCTAATTGAACTTATTATTGAATCCGACATCCTTAACCTATGCTAAGACAATGTAAAACTTATCTATTTATCAACATCATAACTAAAACAACTAAATTACCCACAACTATCCAGAATGAAGGGCAAAAATCAAACAGCGGGTATGAAATAATAAGTAATAAGAAAAGGTTATGAATAGACAATTGAGCAATTTATTTGTCCCTCTCGGGCTTTTTGTCTCTGGCACTCAACTGCCATAATATTCATAGAGAAAAATCATAGTTTATGGCGCACAATCTTTTCCTATGAAAGCTTCTTACGAGGGGAGAGCCACATTAATATTACTCATATACTAGGATAAATTCTGGTTCTTAGTATTGAATAAATGTACTAAGTAGTTATTGGCACTACAAGTAGCACTTGCTTGTGAGTTAAGCAAAATAAAGAATTAAGTTTCAAGTTTTTAACCTACTTGACATTTTTTTCAAGACACTTTAAAACCTTTTAAAACCACAGACATTTGAAGTTCATTCTGGGGATATTTGGGTAAGTCAAGACTTCAAGAGTAGTGTACAACGTGTAACAGAATAACCGCAATAACTCTTAAGAGGTCATTGTACTCATCATTATGAACAAATTTTACTACAGGACCAAACCCGAAATTGCGAAAAAAAATTTGCTGGTACATTTTGTCGAGATTAGCGCACATATTTTTTTTAAACGTAACCGCGTATGCGCGCGCTTAGTTTTTTTTTAACGTTCTCCTGTATCGTGGGTGCGTTTACAAACGTACAAACTCACATACACAAACAGCCAGACCCGGAACAACTATCTGTTGGCCATACAAATATTTGTTCCGTGCGAGAATCGAACTCACGACACAAAATGTACGGGGCAATCGATTTTTTTTCGCGATTCGGTGTTGGTCCCATGGTGAAGTGGTTCATAATGATGAGTACAATGACTCCTTAGGAGGAATTGCGTTAATTCTGTTACACGTTGTATAAAAGGTTCCTTATAGGTAAGCGTGCTCCATCGTCGACCACATCATCGCTTACCATCAGGTGAGATGTGGTCAAACGCGACCCTATCAATAGAAAATTATACCTAACTCAGTATTTTTACTCCAATTTGTACTTTATTAAGTCTCTTCCAAGTTGCTAAAAAACATCAGAAAAAGTCTTTTATACAAAAAATCAACAATTTTTTTTATTAATGAGTCCGGAATAATTTGTGTACTTAGTTTTACTTGAAAGCACAGCGGGCCAGCAGCTTTTTTTTAATTTTATTTAAACCGCCATGTTTAAATGAAATTAAAAAAAAAAGCTGCTGGCCTTGGCATGTTTAACTTGGTAATGAAACTATGAATATTATGTTAAACTAAAAGTTCGTAAATATAGTTCATTAATTAAAGAAGGCAAACTAATTACGAAGTTCCATGGTCAATAAACAATTGTAAAGCAATTAAAGTTTTATTAGTTATACCATAATTTTACTGCTGAAGAACTTTTGATGCAGGGGCGGAAAATGAAATGTGTTTGTTTTAAACCGACTTCAAAAAAAGGAGAAGGTTCTCAATTCGACTGATTGTTTTTAGGGCTCCGTACCCAAAGGGTAAAAACCGGCCAAGTGCTAGTCGGACTCGCGCACGAAGGGTTCCGTCCCATTATCTATAAAAAAAAACTGCAAAAAAATCACGTTTGTTGTATGGGAGCCCCACTTGAATATTTATTTTATTCTGTTTTTAGTACTTGTTGTTATAGCGGCTACAGAAATACGAGTGCATCATCTGTGAAAATTTCAAATGTTTCTCTGTAAGCTGGTCGAGGCTTAAAACTGCGAAGGCACATAATTATAGTAACTCCTCAGGCTGCTATCAGACGGACTGCACCGCAGCATCTGAACGTAGTCGATATATTCAACTGCATGCAGTTGCAGTCCATCTGATGGCGTGGCAGCCTAATGTTCTTTGACGACTCTATGTACTCGGAACAGGATTCACTATCCAACTTAAACTTTCGACACGGCCGACGCGCGTTCTGTTCCTTGACTAACTGCACGCTAACTGTATACGGGTAGCGATGCGTGCGTCGTCACTACACGACTGCAGCCGACCGCGACCGCGTCAAGTTGAAGCCACGACTTTATGCAGTTAATATCGACTCCACACGACTGCAGCCGACCGCGTGAAATTGATATCACGACTGTACGAAGTCGAACGTACAACTGCATGCAGTTGAATTTATCGACAACGTGCAGTTGCTGCGGTGCAGTCAATCTGATGGCAGCCTCAGTGGTAAATAACGCAAATGTGTAAACTGACCTATTATAGGTGTAATGTGAAAGATAAAAAAAAATACAACGGACTTCTCAACTCTTCTGTTGTTTTTATTCTTTGAGGCAAATCTGATTAGTGATCGCAACACAACTGCTGATAAATACATAATAGTAATATCTCTCCAGACAAGTCCTTATCGGTAGAAATCTTCGGTCAATCGTACTTTCGATCAATCGTTCTTCGGCCAATCGTTCGTTTCACTAACAGTTCTTCGGGCGATCGATCATTATTTTGTCCGAACGTTCCTTGATCAAGTGAACTTCGGACAATAGTGACGCGTTCATGTAAAGGTGTTTCATGTGGAAATAAGTTTGGATTTGTGCTCTTTTCAAAGTCAAAGTCAAAGTCAAAGTCAAAGCATTTATTTCAAATAAACCAATCACAGGTACTTTTGAATTGTCAAAGTCAGTCAGTCAAAAAACATGAAGCTATTTGCACGTTCCAAAGCGTAGATCTCTATGGAGAAGAACGTACAAGAAACTCCATGGACACTCTTTTAAACCATTTTATGTTTTACAAAAATCCTGGTTACATCATTACTTGTTGCATCTATATGTGAGAACAATGCAAAGAAAGGAAAAAAAATAAAAGTATTCTAAGTATCCAATAAGTATTAAATATAGAAATAAGCCAGTGACAGCTAAGATATGACCAGTCTCCACTGACGGCGCCCGTTCACGAACGTGACGCGTGCATCAGCACCATTCAGCTCAACCATTTTGAAGGGAACCGAATGATCAAATACACGCGCCACCATCAGCGAGACATTCTAGCGAGCATGACACACCCTCAACTGCCCCTGCTCACTCATGTCAAACAAGGAAACCATCTATATTATTAACAGTATAGGCTCCATGGTCCTCACATTTACAGGATTTTAAAATAAAAAATGCTTCTACTTTATATAAAACTATGTATATCAATTTTCAAAAACGGAAAAAGAAAAGTAGTATTTAAAACATAACATAAGAAAAGTGGAAATTTTTATTAGTCTACACAAAGAAGGGTGAGCATCTCTTCCAAATATCTTAACTAGAGGAACCAAGCGGCTGAGACTGTGGAGCAGGACCGGCATTTAGCCAAGCATTTTTATCAAGTATATAATCTTCAAGTTTATAATATGCTTGTTTACATAGTGTGCGTTTTATGCATGTTTTAAATTTTCTCTCATTCAGTTCTAGAATTTCAAGAGGTATTTTGTTATAAAATTTAACACAGTACCCCATAAAAGAAGTGTGTACTTTTGCCAATCTGAATCGGGGTTGATCTAATTTGTTCCTATTTCTAGTATTAAAATTATGCCTATCACTAATCTTACTAAAAAGATGAAGATTTTTCCGAACATACATTATGTTTTCGTATATGTATTGACAAGGTACCGTCATGATGTTAATATCTTTAAACAGTTCTCTTAGGGAATCGCACCGACCCAGATTATATATGGCTCTGATGGCTCTTTTCTGCAGAATAAATATAGACTCAATATCTGCAGCTCGTCCCCATAATAAGATACCGTAAGACATAATACTATGAAAGTAACTGAAATAGACCAGCCTCGCGGTATCTATATCAGTAAATTGACGGATTTTTCTGACAGCATATGCGGCTGAACTTAGCCGTCCCGCAAGAGATGTTAAATGAGGACCCCATTGTAGCCTTGAGTCCAGTGTGATGCCCAGAAAAACTGTGTTTTCGACGAATTCAAGTTTCTCTTTGTTCAATACTATGTCGCAATGATTACTTTTGACATTCGGTAAAGCAAATCTGATACACTTAGTTTTCTTTTCATTTAATACTAAATTATTAGCAGTGAACCAATTTTGGACCTGCTGTAGGGCGTTATTTACGTCGTCCAGATTTGTAGAACGTCTATCTATCTTAAAAATTAAGGATGTATCGTCCGCAAATAACACCATTTGTGGTTGATTTTTTAAAAGATGGAGAAGATCATTTATGTATACTAAAAAGAGGAAAGGACCCAATATTGAGCCTTGTGGAACCCCCATTTTGACTTTTAAACCCCTTGATTTAACACCGTTTATTTGAACTTGCTGCTGTCTGTCATTTAAATATGACTTCAGTAAGCTGAGTGCAAGTTTACATAGTCCGTAATGTTCTAGCTTTAGGAGCAAGGTTTCGTGATTTACGCAGTCAAATGCCTTGGAGAGGTCACAAAAGATTCCTATGGCATCTTGCGCCTCTTCCCACGTTGTATAAATGTGTTTCAACAACGTGACACCAGCGTCAGTCGTACAGCGACCTTTGGTGAAACCATACTGTTGATCGTGTAAGATCCTATTGATGTTAAAATGAATGAGCATTTGATTGAGCATTACTTTTTCAAAAACCTTGCTGAAAACCGGTAACACGGAAACAGGTCTATAATTATTGGTGTCTTTACTGTCACCGGATTTAAAAAGTGGTATAACCTTACTGTATTTCATTACATCTGGAAAGACACCTTGGTCCACACATAAATTGAATATTAAAGCCAAGTATGGTGCTATGGTCTCAATTATGGACGTGCACACTTTCATAGACATTCCCCATAAGTCTTCGGTCAATTTGATTTTGATTTGCCGGAAAGCTTTGATAACTGCCATAGGGTTTATATGTTTGAATTGGAATTCAACTGTACAACCTGAAACGTTTGCTTTTAATAAATTAAGTGAGACCTCGGGTGAAGAATTTAAAGCTTCAGTAGTTTTTGATGGTATTTCGGAGAAAAAATTTACAAATTCTTGAGCTACTTCTAAATTAGAGCTTATGGCACCATGTGCAGTCTCCAGTAAAAAATCAGCATTTCGTACTTTATTCCTACTCGTTTCATTATTGATAACTTTCCAAACTGTCTTTATTTTATTATCTGCCGATTTGATCTTGTTGCTAATGTAGAGGGCTTTTGCTACCTTGCAAGTATTTCTGAAAACTTTAGAATATCTGTTTACATACTTATTAAAGGATTCGGTGTTAATGAAAGGCTTAAGGCCATATAACTCATATAGCCTTTCCCTACTTATCCTAATACCTTTAGTCGCCCAGTCACTAAATATAAACTTAGGGAAAGTTTCTTTAGACTTCTTTTCAAAAGTTGTGTTAAATTCCTGTAGTACTACTGAAAAGAAATTATTATAAAATTTATTTGCATCCTCAATATTATGGTCTAGAACATTTAACTTATTTTGTAAGGTACCATTGAATCTAGCTAGTTTGCCTGTTGTAATTGGCCTATATTGTATTTGAATTTTTTGCAATGCAGCTTTAAACTCAAATGTTACCAATTGTCCACTATGATCCGACGGGAGGTAATTAACTATGGCTTTATATAAATAATCACAATCGCAGAATACATTATCGATACAGGTTGAAGAAGTTGGTGTTACCCTAGTAGGTTCAGTAAAAACATTAGACAAATTAAATGATTTAAAAAGGCTTAAAAATCTGCTGCTGTTCGAATTGCTTTCTAAAATATTAATATTAAAATCTCCACAAATAATCGCGGATTTTTTACCTGCTGCAAGTTTCGCAAGGATATCCTCCATTGTTGATTCAAATAAAGCAAAGTTTTGAGGGTTTGGGGGTCTGTACACGCATACTATTACATGCTTATCCAGCTCAACACAGGACAGTTCAATGCAATGCTCCACTGACAAGCTGACAATGTCATTACGTTGCTTAAATTTTAAGCATTTTTTAACAAGGATGAGGGAACCACCGCGCAACATAGATTTGCAGTTAAAACAACTGCCCACACTATAATTTTCATAATTAATTAGCATCTGGTAATCTTTCAACCAATGTTCACTAAAACAAACAATGTCAAACATTGTTTTTTCTAAAAACATTTCAATTTCTAATATTTTGGAAGAGATACCTTGAATATTTTGATGAAATAATTTCAAGGTTTGCTGCTGACCCCCTTTTTGACATCTAGTTACTAGAGAGCAAGAAGATACTTTGTTATTGGTAGACATAACTATTCTGTTACCGGTATCCTCTGTTGTCTTACGTACTAGTTTAAATTATTATCCAGAGTTTGGCCCAAGACTTCAATATCATCACTTGGCAGTGAGTTACAACTACTTGTAGACCCCACATAAGTAAATGAATCTTCCATAGTGAAACATGGAACCTCCTTCGTACAATTTGTATAAGAATTTATAGCAACAGTGCTACAGTTATTTAGGCTCGCCACCTGATTCTTAGTATTATTACTAAACAATGTGGATTTAATTACACAAGACTTCGACATACTACTTATGTCTGAGTTAATATAATAAGCTAATAGCCTTGCTATTGTATGTCTAAAACTAATTGGTAAATACACAGTATTCCTAGTTGATTTTAAGTGTACCACAAAACTATTTGTGTCAAAAAACATAAACTTGTCACTATAATGACCTGCTAAGAAATGCATGTGTTTATTTAGCATATGAATATAATTATTTTGTCTAATTGACAATTTATCAAAATATGGGAATGCACACAATATTATTTTATTACATTTTAACTGTAACATCTCAGTTACATTGTCTGTGATATCTGATTGTTTTACTTTTAAACTATTACCTATACAAACAGTAATGTTGGTATTAGAATTATAATTATTGTTTGTTAATAACGCCGCCATAATATGTTTGTAATTTGAGCCTGGCATACAATAATTCTGTGTAGAATAACTCAGGTTGTTACTAACTAATTTACCTAAACCTCTTCCAAAACTGTCTGAGAACATAACTGAATGATAACCACTATTCACAGACGAAGAACCACCAATTTCAGGCTGTTCAACTTGAACTGAATCCTGTCCAATATCAATTTTATCTTGTTCAATGATACAGCCTTGAGACAAATTCTCTGCCTGGGACGGGACCACCGTTACCTCAGGCTGTACAGCATCAGGGTTTGATACTGTCTGGCAAGTACACTGACACATGACTAACTCATTAGCAGCGAGAATGTGTTCTTTTATTTGGTTCTGAGATTGTACATATTTATTGTAAAGAGAACTCAATTTTGCTTCAAGTATTTTTATATCAGACTGTAAGTGCTGAGTATCAATTTCATATATATTTTTGCTGTCTTCTAGTTTAATGTAATAATTCTTTAATTTATTAATCAGGTCAACACGTTCTTTCCTGAGTGGAATACTTTTAGAAAAGTTTTTGTGTTGCTTTTTAAACTGATTACATTTTTTTATGATTCTATTCAGTTTTGCATATTTTTTCAATTTGTTATGACTAGATTTATAACTACAGTTCTGTTTCAATAAGGAATCTTCAGTTAGGTCAATTGTGACTATTGAATGAGGGTTACAATTAGAATTTAGCAATTCATTAAATAAGTGGTTTGTTGCCTTAACCTGAGTACTTTGTTTTTCATTTTGCAATTTGACAATACAACTGTTTGCATGAATTAGTTCATCCTCTAAGTCCCTAACTTTACGTAAAGCCTCCTCATACAAGTTGCTACAGTTGTTGAAGCCATCCGTGATCACCCGCAGTTGGTCGCGTTCATTAACAACATCTTGATATTGCTGACTGAGGTCAACGAGCTCCCGTTTTAAGCATGTATTTTTATGTACCATTTTTCCTACCTCCACCTCACTTTCCTCTCTCTCCTGTAACATTTGTTGACATTGGAGGTTTGAAGCTTTTAATTCCTGGAGAGCCGTTCTCAGTTTAAGCTCCATATCCTGAGCTGTTGCCTTACGGGTCATCACAGGCATGGTTTCAGGTTTATGTAGGTACTGAAATTAGAATAAAAGAAACTATGAGAATCTAAAGGTAAGAAAACAAAGACAGTGGGAAATGAAAGGAATAATAAAAAAAAAAAAATTGGGAGAAATTAGTGCAATTTAAATGGAGAACTGAGGTAGGTTGCTGAATTGGCTTTAAAAGCTATTTTTTAATTAGTTTTCTCGCTTTTTATTGCCTTTAAATTTTGATTTTCTCAATGTGGGTAGGATGTCTTGATTAAAATATACTTGTAAGATTTAATAGTTCATAGATGACAATGCAAAATAACGATCATAGGCGTTATTGTTGTTATATATTAATGAAAAATATTGGACTAAAATAACAAAAATAAGGAATCTTGATGTTTACTAAGATGTAAACAAAGCGTTATAGTCTCAATGCAGTCCTTATTCGGAGAAAAAGTTATCAAAACTTTGCGTGGATGTACTACTGAGATAAAGTGATGAATGTGTGCTATTAAAAAAAGTTAGAGTAAACAATACTTCCCCGTTTAATTCCTTAATTCAATCGTCAGCTTGCGGTTTTTTTAGGTTACCGGTGACAGCCGGTAGGTAATAAAAACTGATTTCCTTGCTATATTTACAGGAATACAATAATCCTGGGTATTTATGGTTATATTACATTAACACAAACAATATTACACCCTTATTTTACTTATAAACTAATTAAATTTAATTTTAAAATACGGAACAAAAATTTCACATGTCACTTGGGCAGTGTTGCCACTTTTTTCTCTCTCTCTCTTTTAGTAGGAATACGATAGGCTCGCCCCTATAACATGATATTTAAACAACACTGGCAGAATGTGATTGTTTACTCTTCAGGGGAAAACCCACAGCCTTTGATTTTATGTTTATAAGTCTTACTATACCATTCATCATCATCATTATCATCATCATATCAGCCGAAAGACGTCCACTGCTGGACATAGGCCTCCTCCAAGTGTCGCCACAACAAGCGATCCTGTGCGTCTCGCATCCATCGGCTACCAGCGAGCCGTCACGTCCTCGGTCCATCTTGTGGGAGGCATTCCAACGCTGCGTCTTCCGGTACGCGGTCGCCACTCCAGAACTTTTCGACCCCATCGACCTTCTGTTCTGCGAGCAATGAGCCCTACCCTGCTAACTGAAGCACTTCAGTTTGTATACCATTAACAACAGCAATAAATCAAAGAAGCAGCTTCTCCAAAAATCAATCATCGAACCCAACTCCTGCTTATCTTACATCGACTTTAAGGCCTAAACCGTCTCAACGGACCCAATTCACATTTGGATAAGACCCCCGTCACATGATTTTGAAAAGGGAAAAGCCAAAGAATTAGGCTCGAGTGATTTGGAAAAGCATTAAGAGTTACTAAATCAGACGTCCACCGTTCATCGTTCACCTGTTGGCTGCTAGCCTAATATTGAACGAATGAATCAATCATTCAATGAACTAGAAACGATTTGTCAGGACCTTCTTTGAGTAATGATCTTTAGGTGTGTCTTTGATATGGTGTTCGGTGTTAGTTGGGTGTGAATGATATGGGTGATATGATATAAGAGTTGGGTATAATATTATGTTCTATGGTTTTCAGGAGTTCATCAAAATCACGAAGAAATACAATAATCGGGTAGCTTTTGCCAGAAATAACGAGATAGAGATATAGGTAGATTGATAGATAGATCATAAATATTACTATTTACAATTAGGCCGCTTATTTACGCTAAGAAAAGTCACCGGTCCTATGCAAGACTTATACAAGATTCGTGTCGTTTCTACACGGCTACATCGGCACTGACCAAGAAAAAAACATGTCTGCGCTAGTAAAATTTATATACAGTAGACCACAGCTAGATGTATACCATCTGCCGAAATTCTCCATTAAAAGTTAAACCATAATGATAAGGGTATAGAGTTCAAAATTGTAATATATATACAAAAGCGACAACCGCCCCACTACGCGCTAGCGTAGACAAGATTTTTTTTTTGGTCTGCGCCGAAACAGTTTACACAATTCGTGTGTGGAAACGACACGAATTCTTGCATAGGCAGGCCCGGCGACTTTTCTTGACGTGTGCAAGCGGCCTTAGGGTTTTAAGAATAATAGGATGTACCAATTATCTCTGAAAGCGATCTTTCACAGACAACCTTGTTTATTTATTTCTTTTTAGAATGAAAAAATAATGGCAAGGATTTGGTATTCAGTTATTCGCCCACTTTAAACATTAAAGTGCCTATTTTATGAGAGGTTTACACAGTTATTCAACTGTGTAAACCTCCCATAAAATAGGCACTTTTATGTTAATGACGAATAAAGTCGCGCTAGTTACACATAATCCACATGACTAAAACATTACCAACTCCAAATTTAGGTATAACTTACACAAAACACACACGAAACACACATAAAGCTTTTCCTTTGTCCTTTTCAAAGGACACTTTTGTTTCGTAAACAAACCTCGATTATCCGCAGATTTGCCACAAAAATGATAAGTAAATAACAATATTTTAGGCAAACAACTTATATATCCCGGAGCTAACATTGAGGGGAGCCCCTCTTTTGTGAAAGGAGAGAGTACCTACCTCTTACAGTTCGTTAGGTACCTTGGACCATCTGTTATTTTTGCCCGTTACATATTTTAATGCTCCCGAAGGTTTTCCCTCAGCCGTTTCCAAGCCATTGGACGACTTAAATGAAACATTTAAATGCCATCTTGAGCTCTGATCTGTAGTTTTTCCTTTTAGATTCAGTGGCTGGTCGACATGGTGGTGATTTTAATTTTAAATGAGTTTGATGCAGCGATGAGGGGCTTTCTAAATACCTAGATGTAGGAAAAGTTTGTGTTCTGTTTGAATGCATGATACGTGATAGTTGAATGAATGACAATATGTCTAAATATGCTGAATTGTTTTTATGGGTGAGTCAGTTATTAATAGGGCTGATTGGCTAAGCAATTAATGTTATGTCTTCAAAAATATATTGGCGTTGGCTTCCAATATAGGCGAATGTAGCTAAGGACTAGCTTATTACTTGGGACGAGTTCCTATCTGCACACCCCAAACTCGGTACCACTTTGTTTATCTATACCCCTTGTCATGACTGGTGTATGATTGTCAGCCTTCTGAATACCGTAACGACTGTTAAATGACAGTCGAGACTAACGGGTTAACGTGTTTTCCGAGGCACGGAGGATTCTCGGTATTTAATGGGTGGTCTTGGTCACCAATCCAAAGATCAAGCAAGCATTGCTCAACCTCGAAGATCGAACCACGCGACTGTTATTATTAAGCCACGAGCTCCTCCATACTTGCTAAGCAATAAGGTGCGTAAATTGTGCATGCGACATGATAACTTCTGTACTTGTTGTAGCTATACCTGAATTAAATGTATACGATTTAAGATATTGGTATCATTGTACAGCAGGTTTAACTTCTGTGAAAACTAAAGCTAAGATAAATATGATATCCAAAATCTGAATAGGGCCAAAGGTAGAAACAAAGGTTCGACTGGGTCCTTAGAAACCACACTTGGATACAAAAGATACTAATATTTGACTTATATCTAGAATTCTAGATCCCAAACCTCATACATGAATAGGTACACTCACTTTTCAGCTTCTCAATAATATCCATCCATAGTCAATTTAAACAAGGTATCAGGCTCACAAATACTGGGACTCCCCACGCAGTTCAAGTATTCAAAATGTGAATAAGAAATTTCTACAATGGATGCTACAATACTGAATATTCCATTTAAATGGCAGTACATTTGTCTCAAAAGCTTTCCGAGTCGGGCATCATAAGAAATGCATAAGGTCGCAGGATATACGGATATAAGAATTCAACAATCGCAAAGCAAAATATAAAAGATGAATATTAATTGTTTGGAGGGAAGCACTGATATTTTGTGCGGCACATAAATCACACAGGGAAGATTTTACAAATCGGCGAAGCAAATACCGCAGCTGTACCTATCTAGGTTCATGACGCAGACAGGCGCTACGCGACAATGCGACAACATGGACATTGTTCTATCAGAATACTTTTTTTTTTCAATAAACCTGCTTAAGTAACTAATTGAAGTTGATTTTCCAGAACATACTTTAATCTTGAAAGCGTTAGATCTATTTTTACTAAACATAAATGAAAGAAAGGTCTAATTAACTTTGGTTTTCTAAAACAATATTTGTCTCTTTTCCCTCTTAGGCTGACATTTTGTAGAATAACTTTGTATATTTTTTAATCATTTCGTTTATGAGAAGGCTCGCGAATATAACGAGGTTCACCAATCCGACGTAGAAACAAAGAAATTAATTAAAAGATTATGCTTCGCGCAATTATTGTTATGATGACAATTTGAAAATCATATGATTTTCAAATCGAGTTTTCTGTATTTTGTTGCTTAACATTTGAGGTTTTCATTGTTATGTAGGTTCCTACATTTTTTAAGTAAGTAAGCTTTTTGTAAAATAGATAATTTTAACATTAATATACCTACTTAAAAATGTTTTAATTTTGTATAAATTATACGTTCAATGGATAGTCGAAATCAACACGAAAACGCTCCGTAAATAATTAAAAACATAACGATTTATTAACCTTGTAACAACGCCATCTATGCAATTACGGCTGAACTCGTACATGGCGGAGTTACGCGTGTATGCCTAGATACGAACCATCTGCTCGGAACGTTGAACGTCGACGCCAGCGCCTCGTGAATTTGCGGAACATTGAGTAAACTAAAGTTACGCAAAAGTATTCAAAGTTCAAGTTGGTTTTCCGCTTCGAAACAACTTAACTTACATTGGAGTGAACTTTTTGCTCAGCTTACCTGTAAACAAAGAGAAATAAATAATTAAAATAGGCCTTTACGTTTAAAATTTTATAGTTCACAGTTCGCGAGTCGTTTCCGGTGCAACGTGGAAAAATAAGTAACATTTTGGCTCGCAAACGGCAAAAGCTCTGTAGGTACATAGGTAATTAATATTCTAGTCAACATACGTCCGTCCGGTCGCGTCATCCCTCGTTCCCTATCAAATATTTACTCTCTGCTTTTATTTCAAATGCAGCGATGCGTCATAGTTTGGTGCGTATGTAACCTACAAATTGCGGTGCCATCCGCGAATTTGAATGACATGTGGAAGGTCAATGACACCGATAGGTATCTAAAGAGTTAGAAAATGCATACTTCTAATTTATGGCGCCGAAGGCTTATTAAACAACGTCAGACAGAAGAATAAGTGGTAACAAAAAGTATGAAAGAGTAGAATGTCGATAACCTATGATTGACGCTAAAAAGGAAAAACCTATGTTACACCTATGTGTGATGTTCGCACGGACTTAGTTACAAGACGATATTAATTATGTAATCATTTTTATTCTAAGAACGATGTGTTAGCTGTCGTGTCAATGGTAATAAAATAATGCGTGCTTTGAATTTTAGTTTATAACAAGTTAGTACCTAGGTGTCTGGCTATTCTATTAATCTATACAGTGTTATTCGTAAAACACCAACAACCTTTCAGTGGGTGAAAGTACTCATGATTATAAACAACTTTTAATATGGGACCAACTCTGAAATATCAAAAAATAAATCGGCTGTTTCATACAAAATGCAATATTCACTCGATGAAAATGTATGAAACAGTATTTATTTTTTTCAGGGTTGGTCTCATTACAAAAGTTGTTTATAATCATGAGTAGGTACTTTCACCCACTGAAAGGTTGTTGGTGTTTCACAAATAACCCTATATACGGTGGCCAAATCGGATGTATCTGTACAACTTTGTTTTGCCATCATTTCGTTCAATATCGTATAATGACTTGACCATGTCACTTAAGTCGCTGATTAGACGACACAGTTCAGTGAAAAGGCTAGACTTTTAATGAATCGGCGGATTCAGCTAGTTGGCTGCGACATAGATACAAAATCGTTGAATAAGGATACCTTAGTCATCTATGCTTAGACATTTTTATGTAAGTACTGATATACCGTTTTAGAGTGGTAGTTATTACATTTTATTTTTAGGTGTCGGTGCTTACGTAGTTTAAGAACTTCAGTAGGTATGTACCTATACTCGGAACAAATCGAGAAATGATTCCCGTAATAGCCGAACTATCCACATGCAAGTTTTTACGGAACCCTGTTTTACATTATAAGTTTTTAAAAGTAAGTTCAGTCACTGCTTCGCAAACAATCCAATAGCTATATGCTGTGTAAATTAATTATAGAGAAGACGATCCTAATTGTATGCAAGGTTCAATACATTTTCCTACGCCCACACTTAACAACTACATTGTACATTTATCCAACGCAACGAAATTACCTACCCACAACAATACATAACAGAACTCTCAGACAGACAGACAGACGCACCTTGAGACACTAATATGCATTACAGTATGCACAACGGTACATCTGCGTCACCCACACAATTTGCACCCGATCGCAATGTATTGCCTGTTCACAGACAAGTTGTATGATACAACTAACTACACTAGACTACACTTGCAAGGACTTTGAAGTATGAGTCATCTTTAAATGGCTTTGGTGGAGGTTAAGGTAATTTTCCTCCAGTCATTGTAAATAATTTCTTCATTAGGCACAAACCAAATTGATGATTAACCTATTTCGGCAGTCTGCCTTGAGCAAACGTGACTTATTCAATATTTATTCAATGCTCATTTGCTCATGCTTTATTTGTATAAGATGAAAGTTTTGTCATGCAGTGGTACAGTAAAAAGCTGATACACCGATTATCTTGTTTGTTTCTTTATGTTCTTGGTTATGAACTAGAGACCCGAGGCCCTAGACAACGTGCCATTCAATTAGCGAATGCGACTGTCGAAATGCCAGAATGTAGGAATTTGATCACGTGACATTTCGATAGCATCTGTCAATCCCATACATTTTTGACGTATTGACAATCGCCTGCCCCATGCTACCGTTGATAGAATGTCACTTGTCTCGAGCCCCAGTGGTCCACTTGATGGCAGTTGTTATCACAGCCTAACTGCAACTGCTATACTTCTCTTGATTTACAATTCGTAGGTAACTGATCGAAGAGCTTGTGTTTTTCAATTTCAGAACAAGAGGAGGTTGTTAGTTCCCCACACTATGTACCTTATGATAACAAGTTCAGTTGGTCATAAACTCTTAGATAAATGGTTCCAGCATCATTAAGCCGGCCACTATCAAATCTAGACAACATGATATCCCCACATTTAGGTACCAGGAAGATTTAATCCAATAGCCGTACTTTGAACTCTAAACAGGACCTAAAATACGTAGTTAGAGCCTTCTATGACACATAGTACGACCACAAAGCAACTACTTTAAACAGTGGGGCAGGTCTATAAAGTTTTATGGCAAATGGGCATGAATAAGCGAAGGCACAGACATAACATTACCGTTTGTGGCTTCAGAATAGACCTCTGTCACTTCCTGCAGGTGTTGAAAGCTGTGAACAAGCACGGTGTAAGTACTAAAATTATGAAATACCTATGGATAGATGTAGTAAACCATGATTGTTTAAAAACCACATGATTAACAGATCAGAGACAATTACAAACCTCGCGATCCATTTCAAGCGTACCTTTAAATAAAATTATTTAAAGGTACGCTTGAAATGGATCGCGAGGAGTGTGACATTATATTTTATCAAATTAGAAATCTCTGCTATGCAAGATTCTTTCGTTTAGAAATCAAACAACTGAGAGGCAATTATTGTATTTTTATGCAATGTTCGCATTCGTATGTCAGTCGCAATCTGCCGAAAATTTATGGAAATTGAGACTTTTTTGACAAATTGCGACTGAGAAATGCGAACGAAATTGGCCCTCTGTTTTTGACATTGACTGTCGCAAATTTTTTGTTGCACTTAATAGTACGAGAATTGGCCTTCTCATGTCATCTTTTTAACCTACTTCAAAAAGGAGACGTTTATGTTCGTCTGTATCTATTTATTTTTTTCCAACAAAATTTATTGCTTAACACAGTTACCACAATAATAAGACGCAGTGAAATTAAAGCTGTTATGCACTGGCTATCATGATAACCATAAGCCTTGTCATCGGAAGCTCTTCATAACAGGAAAACACTCTCACAAACGCACCATGGTGATACGAGCTTGATACGAGAATTTGAGAACACTTCTGTCTAAAAAAGCCATCTAAGTGCGAATCGTATACGCGCGCAAAGAATTCCGAACCATTGGGTTTTTTGAAGTAATCTACAACACAGAAATCGACTGCTCCATCCATTTATGTGAGCACAACTCGATAAAATGTACCTACTGCTAATTTTTTCATCGCGATTTCGGGGTTGATCCCATAGTAAAAGTTGTTCATAATGATGAGTACAATGACCCCGTTTCAAGTATTGCGTTTATTCTGTTACAAGTTACAAGTGTATACTGCTAAATGTTTTTTCCCAATCGACAGAGATAAGGGGGTTATGGTCAAAGTTCATCTAGCTGCAATATGGTTGGTCTCAGCTGTCATTTGCAGATCTTCAACAAGCCAGAAAAAAAACAGTCTTGCCAAGGAATTCCGGCAGTAGCTCCATGTATACTGGTTCTCAGCTGCATCCAGTTTGAGTGGAAGCCGAATCAAACATAGTTGAGAATAGGCTAGGCAGACTGATTGATGAAAACGTTGTCTCCGTCACACGTACCTGTTTGACGTGGCAGACTGTCAATCTCTCTATTTAACTCGGTATGTCATTTTTACGCTCAGGACCACACCGCCGTACTGACTATAATTTTATTCCTCTACATCCACCAAGCATTAACACTACATTCTCCCCCACTCCTACGCATTTGTACATAATTATAGAGAACAATTTGCACCGAATGCATCGTCTTTTATCGACATCGGAATTACAATTGAGACTGGAGCGAATGTAAATCAAGGAGCTTTAAGTCCTTAGTGTTCAGTGTAATGCGAGAGCTTCTCAATATTCAGTCTGACGCGTTTTGGACTGGCATATCAATGTTTATTAGGACAAGACGTTGTGTTTACTACTGCAATGAGCATTTTATGGACGTTTCATTACTGAATGGAATTGAGTTTTTGGATCGAAGCAATTTTGACCGAATTTTTTCTTGTCTCAGAACAGCAACTAAAAGAGACTTTTGTATCACAAATATTCTGTGAATCAAAAATAGCTAGTCAACTATCATGTTACTTGAGAAGTATCCTAGCAACAAGACCTGCACAGGGTGCATTATTCTTAGCGCTAAACCACAAACTATTCAACATTCACAACGGTACACACCATTCCTAACCACATGTATACTAAACATTTTAGACGGAATGCATTAGTCTTTTATAGCCTAGCCATTACGATGCAGACTGCACACGAACAAGTTTCCATTCGCAAACTAATAAGCATTGACTTTAACCGCACTGACATGGAATACGTCAATGAAGACTCGAGGGTTTAGTCTCGACCAGACGCGCCTAGACGCAAATATTATGTAGTTATGTGCAAGTGCCAGTAAATCACAACGGTACACTGACGTCACTCATACACGCATCCGTACCTATTGTAAACAGTTTGCAGCGCATTCATTGGTCGGTTACCGCCGGCATCAAGCCTCGTTCACGCTGACGAGTCGACTTGAACGAGAGACGAATATAAAATTGATATTACTATTAGAAGTGTCATGAATATTAAGAGGGTGGGTTTTATGTATCGTGATTCTTGTAGGTGTGAAGGCGGTATTGTTGGAAAGGATTGGAATAATAATGAGATATGGAAAGTTGGTAATTAACTTTGTATCTATTGTGTTGGTTGATGGCATGTGTGGTCTGTTGGCTGGATAATCAAATCACGCCATGGCTGGATAGTTACTTGAACATAACACAGAACATTATTGGGTATATTACGTCAGTGTAGCCCTTCCTTTCCTCGTGTTATACGGCATGTAACAACTTGGTAGGGTTGCCTTTACAAAGGGTGTACCTAGTCGTGCGTTTGTTAATGAGCTCATTAGTAACTGTACGCCCAGTTTCTTCACACAAAGCGGACCTTCATTCACAGGCCGGGAAGTTCCTAGTTTTACGCAAAACTACTGTTTTGTAACCTCGTCAATTCAAAAATATTTTTTTTTTCTACCAGGACAAGTATCACGAATTTTGTCGTATCGCTCCACGGTCCAGTTCCTCTCGAACGAAAATTATAGAAAAAACTTGAACTTTGTAGTGTTTTTGGTTTTTTTTTTACACATATTTTTTCTTTTCCAGCTATTTGAATTTAAAAACCAAACTACTGAACCGATTTTGATAAAATTTCAGTACAAAACAAGAATTTTTCAAATCGGTACATAAATGACGGAGACATGAGGTAACAAACAAAAGAAAATACAATCGAAATGAAAAACCTCCTCCTTTTTTGAAGTCGGTTAAAAGTGAATGCGATCAATTGGAAGACGCGTGTTGGCTGATGTGTTGGTTTCAAATGAAACAGCCAATACCATTACTTGACTTACGTTTAATTTGTGACGCGTTTGTTATTTTTTTTCCAGAAACATTCCGTCTCCGCTGCACGTAAAATACTGATATTCAGCTGAATCCGATTTGACTGGAAGCCGACCACAATATAGTTGGGAAAAGGCTAGGCAGATGATGATTGCGTCTCCGATGATAGCTTAAAATAACTCCAAAGTAATTCGATTATTGTCGCCTAGGTATAACATTGTAACCGTTACCGAACTTTTGTTACTCTTTAATTATAATAGGCCTCATACGATCTATATCTACACTCCTCAAGATACTATTAAGAAAAATATGCTTTGTTATTTCATAGCCCCATAAATAGTACGTCTAACATGTGTTTTAGATAATAACCGATGACTATCAGGCGAATCGGATACAGAATCGGGAGCATCTTACTATTTATTTACAGTAATCCATATACCTCTATATGAAGAGATAAAATACTTGTTGGTACAGCTTATTCCCAGGATTTACCGATCCGATTTCCAAAATTATTATAGGTACTGATAAAAAGCAACATATTTCTAAAAGTCAGATGCAAATTTTTACGGTTGCTTCTCACAAAACTAGTTGGTTCCTGTTGATAGACCACGCGAACGAAGTCGCCGGACAAAATTAGTCTACGATAAGTCAGAAGTAGACAAACCAGTAAGGTACATAATCATAATTAGGTAAGTATATTATATGTATAAGATGTCTAACGAATAATATTTATGAAACCGTTAGAATAGTTTGCCGTAGACACCGTAATGCACATCACATGTCGAAACCATTAGCGTGTGTGTAGCTCCGTCTGAATAGGCCTTTAGACAGGACTTCAGTTGGCAGAGATGTAGATAGAATCTACTGGAAGAGGCTTGTGAGCGTACCTACATCCTATAATTATGTGGATGGGACCATCAAATGCCTCCTCTGAGCGGAGCGGGAGGGAGTGTCAGACTCTTACTGATTAAAACGCACCCGTGTTCCTCGCAGGTAGAAAGAAGAAGAAAGAAAGAAAAACTGTTTATTTACGTGAAAGTGACGCAAATACACATAATTACTTACATACTTGGGGTAAAAAGCATGGCTGCAAACTTAGGATGGTCATTTAAGACTTTGGTTTTTACAAGGTTCAATTTCCTACTGCATTTTGGTGTTTATAAATGTTTTGTCTCGTTTTATTGTGTTAAAATAAGACGCCAGCGAGATGTAGGCAAAATATTACATGGCGCCAATGGCAAATTGCTTTGAAAAAAATATAAGCTTTGCGTTACTTTTCGACTATTTTTATATTAGAAGTATTAGTACCTATGTTTGGGAATTTAATTTTATAAAAAAATTGAAAGCAACACGACAAGCACTAAAACTGACAAAAATAAATGAATAACGTAAATGATATTATTTTCTAGTGTCTTCTCAGCAACGAATACAAGCCTGATGGCTTACAGCTGCTCGCGTAAAGACTAATGGACAAGTGTTATTTTTCATTTACAAACCAAAATAATTTTGCTGTTGCTACGAAAGCAATGCTGATGAAAACAAACAAAAAATAAATTATAAGGATCTTGGTGAGTTTACTTTTAATATTATTTTAAATAAAAGTATGTACGTTACCGTATACTTACATACTTTTATTTGCATAGTCAATGCGGCAATCCCTGCATTGACAAGGCAAGCAATATTGCACAAAGAACGAATGGAACAATTCTGTATCAAATTGTATATGACTTTGTTTTCAAACAGTGAAAAAGATGTGTCAATTCATAGGTAAGATAAAAATATTCTGGTTCACTACCACAAAATTTTTAGGTACGTACACGTATTAGTTTTTCTGCTGTTCCTTTCTTTTATATATGATTTTCATATATGAAAGAAAGTTTGTCACAACAATCCACTCACAATCAATAAAATCATCGTCTTGAAAGCATAGGCCATTTGAAGGAACACTTGTGGGTCTGACACATCATTGATGATTTCCCATCCACAAAAAAAGGTCCAACGACGTACTTATCCGAGAAGCCATTTCACAGAATACTCGTAGGTACGTAATAGTACAGGCCATTTCTACAAAATTTACATCTGTGTGCTACCCAGCCCGCGGCATCGGACGTGGAGCGTCATACACAAATGGGGGACATTATAATAGGACGATTCGCGATTTCAGAGCTCAAGGTCTCCCACACAATTGTGTCGTTCTCAATGCTCCACATCTTCAATAGCCACCAGATGAAAGACTCTGTTTTTAATTTTAAATAAGCTGAATAGGCGATAGATACACTCGGTTCTAGGCGTAGTTTTTCATACTAAACACGTGTAGATTTTTAATTGAAGAACACGAAACAATGAAGAAGGTCAACTGTACATTCATTCACTAAAGAAACTTACCCTAGTCAACTTTTGACAGATGAATCTGGTTCTCTGAGCAACTGAAATGAAAATGTCTGAACAAAGTCGCCAATCACAAAATCTTTAACATCCCATATGAATTATTCAAGTAAAATATAATCTCAATTCACGAGTCCCGGTCTCAGTCCCTATTCTGACAACACAAAACGTGCACATAAATAATGCAACTAGCGAGTGACGTCACACGCAGCGCCGCCGTTTGTAAACGAGATCGCATTTGAATTGTTATGGTATGCTCAGTTTAGTTTGGCTATTACGAGTGCGCCGCGGATTGCGGAATCTAACTAAGCTGCGTGGATACGTCACAGTCGTACATTAGCCAACTTCAAAGGGTTATTCGATATTCAAATTTGAAATTCGAACGACAAGGATGACAGTTGAGCTATTGACAAGCACTTAATCCTGAAGGTTGTGAGACTATAAACGACGGCGGCAAAGAACAAACTTATTGATCTGAGCAAATGTTTAATTGTTCTGTGAACAGATTGAATCTATTCTTACAGCTGAAGAAGTTACATCAGTACAAATGTTTCTTCCTTTTTTATTTCAGTTCGGCCAAATGACCGAACTCAGTCACACTGTGTTAGTAGCGAGCATTCGTACCATTATTCAAACCGAACGCTACGAACGAAAATATAATTTTCTCACTCTAAACTATTTCAGCAACACTTGCCTAGTACCTAAATAAGATTATGGCTTTAGGCAATCTTGTTTCACATTCTAAAATCAAATTAATTAGAACAATGGACTTGAATTCTGACAAACGCCAGTGATTCGGTTATGTGTCGTGCCTAGTGTACTGTTACGCTTTTGTGACGATGTTCTGTCTCTATAATTTTCAAGTGCTGCTCAAATGTGAACTAGGCGTAGTCTTCAAAGCTTCGGTTAGCGGAATTGTTGAAGATAGATCTCGGATATACAGAAATATAATTGAATTTTCTTTTCTTAATTGTTTTAATTGATCTTTACGACTTCATTATTATTATGGTGAATGATTGTTGGTGTCACAAACTGAAGACAGTTATGGTTTCGTCATCATTTATTATCACGCAACAAGAGACTTTTCACATTATTTTCATTCAATGTTAAATACTTAACGACGCTGATTTATAAATCCTAAGCGAAGTTACTGTCTTATGGATGAGGCAACTCTTAAATGCCCACTTTGGTCATACTGCGGCGACATGTTGCCATATCCACTTTGTTTCCTTACTCCATGACAGTGACGGATTAGGGAGGAAAAGTTTTACTCGGTTAAAGTCCGTAGTTCTATTTAGGTAGGAATTAGTGCTAGATTTAATTCTAACTTTCTGACAATAAAAATACATCCCAACTTTTGTACGACGAAAGATTCTAATATGATGAGACTAGTGACAGATTTCATGGCTTCTGATTACCCTACCTACTGTCAATGATCAGTCACAAATGACAGCCGGTACTAACAGTTAATCGTGCTTTCCAAGGCATTAAGGAATTTCAATATGTTACGATGGTTACCCATCCATGGGTTGACCTCGACAAGCGTTGCTTAACTTTGTAGATCGATCCGTGTCGCAGTTATTATGTCGCCACGAGCTGCAACACTAGACACTACCCTAATTAATAATAAGGCATTCAATAAATGATGAATTATTTACTAACTAGAAACGAAACTTTCGGTACTTATCTACTATTATTGTAAAAATACTTAATTAGCGTAATTGCATGAAAACCGACACTGGCCGTATCATGCCGTAACAAATATGACAGCTTTGGAAGATAAAGATAAGAACTTATTGACAATTTTAACTATTTATACGAGAAACCAGAAGTTGCCTTCAACATATTGGATGAATAAATGGAATAGAATTAACCGTAATAGAGGAACCAAAACCATCACCACCACCACCTTTTATATTATTCAAACAGTACTAGCTTTTTTTCGCGGGTTATGGTTTTTTTATTATACGTTTTACCCGTACGCGTTAACTTGGCACCTTGGTCGACACATTTCGAATGACGTTTGAATTTAAATTGAACAATTCGATTTCGATGTGAGTTGCGTTTATATTATTGTCGAGACGGGTATAAAGCATACATGCTTTACTGGCTTTTTCTTGCGGGTTTTAATTTAACCGTCGTATGTGATTTCCGGAATAAAAATTGGACTGTGTTATTCAGCGGTAAGTATTGTGGCTTTCTATCAGTGAGTGGAGTTTTGTAATAAATTTAGGATTTTTATACATTAGGTATCTACTACAAATAAACAAAAAAAATTGTTACATTTTTAGTTTCAAATATGTTGTTGTATTTTTTTTTAGATTTCGATAGGCCCTAAGCTTTATTTTCTATTACAACCTACATTATTTTATCGATGTCATTGGTTACCTTTGTAAATTAATAAAGTCTATCAACAAATATTTAGCCTACGTTCTTTTGGCCTTTTGCACAAGAAAGGCGAATCTGAAAAGCAACTAAATTACGTGGAATTTGTACTAGATCTTCTTCGTTCCCTAATAACGCAATAATTTCACATCTCGATCCTAATTTCCCGTCTTGTTAGCATGATTAACGCACCACTAAACCAATCATATTACATTGCGCTTCATGACATTTTCCGGTTAATATTGTCGTATATAAGATCAATACCAGCACTTGGCATCTCCAACCAATTAGAATTGTCAGTGGCGTATTAACTTTGGACAATTTACACTAGATCCTATAATTAAGTACGAACAGTGACCGTCGACGAATGCGAACGGAATGATCATCAAAAATAAATATTCTTAACTAGCTGATGTCTGCGACTTCGACCGCGTAGCTGTCGGTTTCAAAAATACTTTTATACAAAGTTCCCCCCTCCAAATCTTAAAGCTAATATTTTCGAAAATTCTTTCTAGATAAGTCTAAGTCAAATCAAATCAAAGGCTAGATAGAGTGCTAGCACTTTTTGAACGTCAAAGTTCTACAAAAGACAGTCCCCCAAAAATGGCCGCCCGTCACCTCTTCCTAGTGTTTTAGCTGGGAAGTAGTAGAAGGGAAGTAAACTACTAAGGTCGTTTTGGCAGGAAGTTGATAGTCAGTAAGGACAAACAATTCTATAAAATAGAAAATAGGTATGGAAGACTATATGTTTGTTCATCAAGCAAGCTTCAACGGTCGTACCTACGGATTTGGCATACAAGTATATCAAGGGCAGTATTAGGACAAAGGATACTATTTACCCTGATTGATCTTATGTGATGATTTTAGACTATCATGCGGCCCAAGTCACAGGCAGACACTAGTCCAAAATAAACGTTAATAACACAGATATAGACAGACATAGATAACGCAAGAGCAACTACTCCACGTGCCCGTTTCGGTGCCCAGCTTAAGTACAAAAATCGTAAGTCGCCATTTTCACGCTTACTAGTCTGCATCGGTATACACTAGTAGTCGGACGTCAGTTAGGTGGTTAGGTCAGTTAGGTGCCACACGCAGCGGCGAATTTGATCGATTAAATTTTCCCATCACTTATTAATGCTTGTGTGTGACGTCATAGTAGGTAGTCAAAAATAGCACGCTTGGATTTCATACAGATCTACATTGGATTATACATACTTGCGTTATCTATGTCTATCTATAACTGTGGTTAATAAATAACTAAAGCACGGATAACAAGGCCTGTCGCAGATCGCAGACTCGTTTCATATTTATCACAAACAGTGGAATAGTAGGCGTGTGAACTGACAACCCTCGTGAACTAATATTAGTTTCTCATTTCATTCAGTCGGTTGTAAATTTTACCAGTTTACTGTTTTGGCACAGGCGGCGACAAACTTATATTTGCCGCCTCGAGAATTAGTTGCCATTGTGTTTCACTTTACTACTCTCCACAATAGAATCGAATCTAACGGTTGTTACTTTGTTCGCGGTTTTAGTGCATGCAACCCGTCTTGGCTTTGCACGGGTAAAAATTGAAGTCGGCATGATTTTTTTGCCACATCTTCAACAAACATTATCCTTTTTTTAGTCAATTTAAACAAAATCTTAATAATTTATACACCTAAACCCTCATCATGAAACACTCCGTTCATTGGTGAAGCCGTAGAATTTCCGTTCGGTTTTTTTTTGAATTTATTGAGTACCTACATACAGACGCGGCGGAGGGGAATTGGTTTTATAATTATCTTTCTTACTATTTATCAAAGTATGAGCGAGTATTGAGTTCATCATCATCTGCCTAGCCTTTTCCCAACTATATTGGGGTCAGCTTCCAGTCAAACCGGATTCAGCCGAATACCAATATTATACGTGGAGCGGCTGCTTACCAGACCTCCACAACCCATTAACTGGGTAACACGGTACTTCTTGGCAAGACTGGAGTCTGATTTTCTGGCTTCTGTCAATCCGCAACGACTGCCAAAGATCTACAAATGACAGCCGGACTAACGGCTTAACGTGGTTTCCGAGGCACGGAGGAGTCTCGGAATGTATAGATGGTCACCTATCCACAGACCGACCTTGGCTAGCGTTGCTTAACCTTGAAGATCGACCCTTGCGGCTGTTATTATTTAGCAACGAACACCTCAGCGAGTATTGAGTTAGTGGTTAGATATAATCGTCAGCATCCAACGGGTTAAGTGCTCATCAAAATGTTTGGCAAACATCGTTTCATAAATGGTAGAAAATAACAGACAATAGATCATATTGCCAATTCTGATTCTTTTTGATTCAGGAAAATGTTGTCTCTTAAATATTTTATGAGACTTATTACTAGTTAACACACTCTGAAAATAACAGCTTATCGTCTTATTAAGTACTTAATAGTGGAAGACAAACGCTTTATAACGAAGAACTAAACCCACAAAATAAGCCTCAACATCATAAATCAAAGTACAACAAACCCAATAGTTGTACACAAAAAATATATTGTCGTGTTCGTAAGTCGTCCGTGAATTCAGTTTTTACGATGTGATGTTACGAAAGGACATATTAAATGAAGATTCAATATGTTAGGGCGGGCTGGGGCTGCCTGCGACACCATTAGGAAGTGGTGGCACGGAAAACCCTCGGAATGTGATGCTGCGTTTAGATGGGTACTATACTTGCTGGTTTACTGGCGCAATTAAAATTTTAAGTTGGGACTAGTGCCTCAAAAGATTCTATTTATAAATAAAAGAATCTAAATTCATCGTGCTTCTAAAAACTCAACGTTTGTGCGCATCTGTCAAGTTTTTGGAACATTTTAAATCAACAAGGGTTTGATTGGGGCGTTACTACGCCCTGAAACTACTTTTACAGTTAACCTAATTCGTTCGAAAGATTTATTATCTTCATCGTTTTTTAACGGGTTTTTAAGTATATAAATCTAAAGCTACTAGAACACAACAAGGTGCTGACTGTAAAAATAAATGATGATGAATCTACACTACGTTAACTAATATACAAGAATTTTCAAAGCTGCTATTTATTTCAGCAACATAAAATATCGTATTCATTTAACCCAAAACACTAAAACGAGCTCACAATCGATTCAGGCCAGTAAATCAATTCCAGTATTTAGACCGAGTAATATTTCAAGTGCACTGGTATGCGTAAACAAAGCATTGGCACAGATTCCAATGAAATGAAAGGATATGCGCGGTGGAAAAGCTCTCGACCCGAGGTCGCTCCAGGTGAAAATATCTCAGCTTCGAAATCTTTTAGTCTGGCATTAGGCTGGAGTAAACTTCAAGTGGCAATCTGGCAAAGAAAAAGACGTTTGGCTTGTGTATTGGTGAAGTTTTTTATGTTTATAGATGTTTACATAAAGCTAGAAGTATTTTTAAAGATTCATCTCGATTAACATCCATAGCAAAGTAAAATTTAGATCGCAAAACTGTTGCTAAACGAAAATATTAACTTGAATTTAATATAGATTTTAATAGTCATCGTTAGTTTCAGCAGCTTTATTAACGGAGTTTAACGATAATTTCTTCTGACGTAAAATAAATATAGGGGATTTGTTACTTCAGCGTTAACGTTTGAGAAATACGATGAGCTTTCCAAAGAAATGGGTTCAAACGTAAACTGTGGCAATTTTGTTTGTTGACTCACGACGACATTCAATTGTTCTCAAATCATCAAATCGGTTAAAAAGCGTGTAACGGGAGTTTGAGTTAACTTTCTATGATCTTGCTTGTTATTGTGACATACAGACATGATTTTCTCTCAATTACAGCATTTATATCGCTTGTCATATTTCATTGTTAAACAGCTATACCTACTTGAAATATTTCCACTTTGCTAGAATGTTGATCTAGAGCATCATGATTGTCATTTTAAAATTTAGACAAATTGACATCATCATTGATCCATAAAATACTAGTATTCAGCTGAATCCGGTTAGACTGGAAGTCGGTTCAAACAGAGGTAAAATGCTGGGCAGATGAAAATTATGAGTCTTTCTGTTGTTTACAAGAGTTTAGAGAATCGGAGAAGACAATTTTATGTTTTCAATAGAAATTGAAATATCTGTCTCTCTTTCTCTCCTAAGTATTTTTGGTACCTATGCGTGTTAAGTATCAACAAAAGAATGACGACTTTCCAGTTTGTTTGCAATACTGTGAGGAGTGAACGAAAGCTCTTAATTAATCTGTGCGTTATTTTTTAGTTAAGGCAGGTACTAAAAAATCACACAAAAAAACAAGAAAACGTGCCTTAATGTTCAGTAGATAGGTGACTAAGGGTGGTCAAGGCCAAGTTTACAAAATAAAGAGCGATATTTGCCATTCACTTATAAATAGCTCACAGCCTACGGATGCATGTGGGCGGTGGGATCTCGGGAAGAAACTTAATCTCACTTGCAGGCTGATGTTAAAATTAAAAACAAATTCTATGAATAGCTTCAGGAACTAATTATTTATATTAACACCTTAACAAATCACAATGTTGAGCTGGAATGATTAAAAGTCACCGGTCGACCTGTTAACTCGAAATACTCCAAATGGTACGAGGTGAAAATTTTTGCAAGCAACAATTATTGCCAAAAGCGATTTTTACATAAAAACTTTGAATGGTTTTTCATAACAATAGGTGTATAGAAACTCCAATATAGATAAACCTTAAAAATATGACAAACAAGCTGCCTTTGAAATAGATTTTCAGCTAAACATAGAAAACGACATTGATAATCACTACGCAAAAAATAGCAACACAAAAAACGCACTAGAAGAGAAATTCATACTCCCATACCGACCACTACAACTGAAAATAGTTATCTCCCGCTACAGAGATGAATGACCCAGCCCATCAATCAAAATTGGCATCCCATATGCCGTACATTTGTTCAAAATTACAACGTCAAACAGTTATATTGAGGAAACCGTAAAATCTGTATAATCGTAAAAGCTAACTTGGGAGGCAGCCAATAGCCAATGAAAAATAATTCGACATACGTTCAATGGAGGATTCAGAACTTCAGGAATCAGGAATTTCAGCGTTTATTGGTTTCCTACGGACAGATATTGCATCACCCTACATTACATGTGAAAGTTTGTATGTATGTTTGTCAATCACGACTCAACGGCTGAACGGATTTGGTCGAAATTTAGTACAAGGGTAGACCATGGTCTTGATTAAAATTTTGCCATTTTTTTTCCTATTAGATACAACATTACCCTTCAAAATGGCCACGCACCAATGAAACAACCAGTAAAGTTTTTGTACATGCGTGTCTATGTTAATACCGTAAATCAATGTGCTTTTGATAGAGATTTTGCTTTACACGTAGGTATTATTATAAGATTTTCGTAAGTATTGAAACATATTATCGTGCGAACATGAGGAAATGGTACGGATAATGATACAAATTGGAACACGTGTAGATACTTTAGAAATATCAGTTGTTGTCAGAGCTTTTGTTAGAAATATGGTCGATGGGATAGATACGTCATTGTGATTTTTGTCCCAAGTCAAAAGCATCATTATTCTAGAAGTCATCAATATGTTAGCTAGACTTAGTGATGATGGCATTAGTTAATTGCGAATATTGCGATTGAGACCGGTTTCCTATCTTATGATTTATTAGAATTTTGTTTAATTTTTATGTAAATTTTGATCTGTCTTAACTTCAAGAATATAGGCCAATAACTAAAAATACCAGAGGGCCAATTCTATTATATAATTGGCACTCAGGTGTTAGAAACCTAAAAAATTCTACACAATACCTACGTAGCCGTCGCAAATATTTTCTAATTTGTCTATTTAAAATTTATTTCCAGGATGAAAAATGACATATGCACCGGACAGGTAGGCAAAGATCGTCACTCACTAGACGCCTGAGAAAGCCTCCAAATAAAAACTTGCAAAATCGGATGACAACCCCGTTGCATTAGCTACGAACACAGAAGACAGAACGAAAACCCTGGAATAAGCTACTTCCCTAAGCAGTAGGTATAGGTACTAAAATTACTATATTAATAAAAAGTCTTACGGAGAGTCAGAAGATCTTCTTTTGGTCTGTAAATAAAACATGACATGTCCTTTTATTTTAAGTTTTAATTATAGGCAATTTATCCATTGTTAATTTGTTATTTAAATTTAATGTTAGTAGGCCTGTGTCAGGCTCGATATTAATCGAGCCTGACACAGGTTGATCCTAGTTCAGGCAAATAAGCAATTGTGTCCTTGAAAAATGTAAGTTATTTTATTGTAAATGTCATACTTATTATTTTATATAGTGTATGTTATATTATGTAGTATTTACTTATAATAAACTTATATAATGTTTTATAAATAAATAATTTATTATTTTAATTTTTTTTTATTATTGTTCTCTTTATTCATTTCTCCTTACACACTATTTACATTTTTAAATATTTCTTAAAAACTTAAATTAATCATTATTATTAAAACCTGAGCAATCTTCGGAAGTTGCTATTTATATTAAAAGAATACAGTTAATAAACGGAAGTTGCTTGCTCAATCTACCCGTGAACGCTTATCAATGTTGAATGTTGATGTTTAGGCTTATCTAGGATCCGCAGTTTTCTACTGGACCAGCATTTTAATTAGCTGTCGTAGTGGTTATGGGCTTCGTATTAATTAACTTTGCTTATGTGACTAACTAATCGTATGGAATACTTTATTTTATATAAGTAAGTACCTTATCTTATACACGTCTATTTGGGAAACGGATAAACCTTGAAAATGTACCGGCAAATCCTCACGAATATGAAACTGCTGTGTTTTTACGTTATCATCACAACTTAACGACATTCAAAGTGATAGAAACATGCGAAAATAAAACTATATATACAGACCAATTACCGAAAACTCTTACCTATGAAGCGTCCTAAAACACTCCATTTGAGTGCGAAGTCTTGGATGGGAAAGTGACACTGAGTTTTTCATTAGGCCTGAAATCGGATGACATGTCGCAGCCAATTACCTTAAATCAGCCGTTTAATTGGTTGCCTAGCCTTTTCATTTAAATGTGCCGATTTTTCAGCGACCTAAGTGACATCTTTTGTTTAATATCGTTTAATTTTAATGAAACGGCGGATTTAGCTAATTGGCTGCGACATATATATAGTCTACAATAATGCCTATTCCCTCAAAATACAAGAGAAATGTTATGATAGCTCTTAAACACAGCCTGTCCAGCAGCAACAAAACAAATATAATAAGTCATCAGCAACCGGAAGGCTCAAGTATTAATTCTATGTGTAACTCTTAATGACTATTAGTTTATCTAATAAAAAGTAATAAAATTGGAATAAATCTAACTCCGGGAGTACCGTAGTTCTGTACTTACTTCTATTGTTACGTGTTTTTCTTCGACGACAAGGTTTGTCGGATGATAGTTCCCGAGCGAAACGCAGTCACCGGGAAAATAATTTCTTGTGCGTTTCGTCGCAAATAATCGCGGAGTATTTCTTACAGGTCATTGAAATTGATACTGGGGACATTTATTTTCTATGAGATCGTTTCGACCGATTTTCTATAAGATCGTTTTAACGCCTAGTAATATTTTTTTCATTTTTGGTCCTTACTATAAGAGTTTGAATGGTCCAAAAATTTCTCGCATTACATAACGTTGCGAGGTATATGTACATATTTATTGTGCATCCACGTCATACACATTTTGCCAGTTTGTTGAAGTCTTATGTACTGAGGAGCTCGTGGCAACGCTTGCCGAGGGTGGTACCTATGTGGATGAGTGACCATCTTATCATACCGAGACTCCCTCGTGCCTTAGTATATACGTTAAGCTGTTGGTCCCGGCTGTCATTTGGAGATCTTTGGCAGTTGTTACGGATTGTCAGAAGCCAGAAAATCTGAGACCAGTCTTGCCAAGACGTACCGTGGTACTCACATAATGGTTGTGGAGTCTGGTATTCAGCTGAATCCGGTTTGACTGGGAGCCGACTCCAATATAGTTGGGAAAAGGCTAGGCAGATGATGAGATGTTTCAAGTCCCATGTACCTTATATGCAGATGCGAGACAATTGCCATCAACCGGGCACGCAGTGAGATATGCCAGACGGAAAAACCCAATAACACTGCCCCACTTGGCAACTCAAAACCAAAACGTCATGCTCAGCAATAGTCTCCAATAGAACGTACACCTACAGTAAGCCAAAGAAGCAGTTTAATTTCCAGTTCCAAATACAATATTCATTCCAGTTCGATTTTCGCTGAGAACAGTTGTGTTGCATGCGATCGCGCGCGTACCACAGTGTTAGTGCTTACGCATCAAAACAACGCCGTCAAGACGGCTGCCTCGCAATGACCTAGTTATTGCGTAATGCTGACGGCTGACGGCAAATATTATTGTTAAGGCCAAGTTAATACTGGCTTAAAAATTACAATGGAATCGAAAAAGGATACACCGGGTAATACCAAAGTGGACTTAAAAACGGAGACGGAACATCTGTTGTACAAATATTATTGTGAAGAGAAAAATGAGCGTCTAAAGCTCCAAAAGAACATAGATGACCTAAAAAGTCAAATAGAAAACCTCCAGCAACAGCTGAAACTTCAAGCGGAAAACGCAGCCAAATCAGCAACAACCGCCACCGAGACCACTTCGCCACCCATTGAATATACAACAGACGAGGAAGAACTCGCTCGAGAAACAGGGTGGATACGGCAAAAGAGCAGGAAGAAAAGAAAATTGAACACTTCTCCTGCCCAACCCACCCAACTCACTCAAAACGAACACGGAAGAGACGTCAATAGAGGTATTGAAAAAGTGCTTAAAACTTCTCTGCCACCACCTATTGTTGTAGATGGTATCCAGGATTATCAAAAGTTCTTTGATTTTCTATGTGAAAGACAATCAGCTGACACGTTCACCATCAAAATGATGAATGGAGATACCGTAAAGGTAAATGCTAAAAACGAAGAATCGTATAGAGCAATCTCAAAAGCCCTTTCCGATAACAACTGTCTTTGGCACTCCTATGAGAACAAGCAAGAAAGGCCAATAAGAGTTATGGCAAAAAAATTGCATTTTACGTGCATTCCAGAAAGAGTAGTCGAAGACTTGCGCAGCAAAGGCTACAAAATTTTAGAAGCAGTCAACAAATTGAGCTGGAAAACTAAAGAGCCACTCAATATGTTCATGTTGTCTTTCTCAAATGATGAGGAAACCAACAAAATCTTCAATATTAAACATATTTTAGGATGTAATGTGGAAATACAACCGGTAAAATCAACAAAACTGGTACCACAATGCAAAAGATGCCAGGCGTACGGCCATACTCAAAAGTACTGCTCTAAAGAACCGAGGTGCGTAAAATGCACAGGTAAACATCTCACCAAGGATTGCAGAAAACCGCAAGAAGAGAAGCCAAAATGCGTCCACTGCGGAGCCCCACATCCGGCTAACTATAGGGGATGTATTGTAGCTAAAGAAATACAGCAGATAAGACTCAAAAAAACTAAAGGAGGAAATTTGAATCCTCAACAAAGTGCACCTGCCCGAAGAGATGACGCTAGCAAGTCCAAACCAAGCCAAAACGTGATGCAAACCACAACTAAAAACGTTTCATACGCTCAAGTAACTTCATCAGGCCTAGCGAAAGCCCCCTTGACAGATATGAACAGCAACAAAAAGTTGGATGAAATCTTAAAGTTAATGTCATCATTCGACGAGAGATTAAAAAAAATCGAAAATAGCAACAAAAATGCTACCTCTAAAACCCAAAAATGAATACTACACTTAAACTTATGGCGTGGAACTCAAATGGGTTACAAAAACATCAGAATGAGTTGCAAGTTGTACTAGAAATTGAAAAAATTGATGTTTGCCTTATATCAGAAACACACTTCACAAAACAATGTCACATTAAATTCAAAGGATACAAAGTATTCCATGCGCTACACCCAGACAATACTGCAAGAGGCGGAAGTGCTGTTATTGTTAAAGATAACTTGCAACACTATGAAATGTTAAAATGCGAAGAGAAAGACATCCAAGCAGTGGCAATTTGTCTTCAAACCAAAAAATACCCCTTAACCGTGTGTGCCATCTACTGTCCACCACGGTACATAATAAAAAAAGATCGCTATTCGTCTTTTCTAGCCCGCCTTGGTAATAGATTTATCTTAGGAGGTGACTTCAATGCTAAAAATACGTATTGGGGTTCCAGACTAACTACTACTAAAGGCAAAGAACTACTGAGTGCCATAAAAGAGCTAAAATGTGACGTGATATCAACTGGAAAGCCCACTTATTGGCCAACAGATCCAAATAAAATCCCAGACTTAATAGATTTTTTCGTAACCAAAGACCTATCACATAGCTATATAAAAACGGAACAAAGCTATGACTTGAACTCGGATCACTCTGCAATTTACTTAAAAATTAGCGAGAGTATTCTGTATAAAGAAAATAGTCTCACTCTTGTTAATAAGTTTACGGACTGGGAGAGCTTTAAGGCCAGATTGAATGATCAAATAGACCTTAAAGTTCCATTAAAAACCCCAGAACATCTAAACATCGAAGTTGAGAAGTTTATTATTCACATCCAACAAGCAGCGTGGGAAAATACACCTGACTTCAACAAAAGAACGAAGGGAAACATCTTCCCTTTCAGAATCAAGCAGCTGATTATGGAAAAAAGAAGGCAAAGAAAAATGTGGCATCAATCTAGGTGTCCTAATGACAAAAGAGTACTAAACAAACTTACTAAAAAACTAAGAAGACTAATCCAGGACTACAAAGACGACTCAACCAAAACCTACCTGCAGAAACTAAGTAACGACCAAAGGACTAACTACTCCCTTTGGAAGGCTACTAAGCATCTAAAGAGGCCGATAGCCCAAATCCCTCCCATCAAGTGTGAAAACGGGCTATGGGCACGAACAAATGAGCAAAAAGCTATGAGGTTTGCAGAGCACCTAGAAAACATCTTTCAACCTAACGAGGGGGAAACCAATGAAGACCACACTCTGGTTAATATAGTGATGCCAGATCAAATAGATGCCATAAAACTAGTAACACCGAGAGAAGTTGCACGAGAAATAAAGCAGAAAATAAGCACAAGGAAAGCTCCAGGTTACGATTTAATAACAGGGGAAATCCTTCATAACTTACCAAGAAAGGGTCTGGTTAAGTTAACAACCCTTATTAATGCCGCATTGAGGCTTAAATATGTACCAGAGTTATGGAAAGTTGCTGAAGTAATAATGATAGCAAAGCCTGGGAAACCGGCTCACGAAACAACATCATACAGACCGATTTCCCTGCTACCAATAATGTCAAAGCTGTTTGAAAAGCTACTACTCAAACGCCTTAAACCTATCATTGATAACAGGAACCTTATACCTGAGCACCAGTTTGGTTTTCGAGAAAAACACTCTACAATCGATCAAGTGCACAGAATCACAAACGTAATAGAAAACGCGTTGGAAAACAAGCAAGTTTGTTCTACTGTTTTTCTAGACGTAGCCCAAGCATTTGATAAAGTTTGGCATGAAGGCCTTATTCTTAAACTAAAGAGGCTGCTACCGAAACCGTTTGCAGACATATTGGAAACTTACATTTCAAACAGAGTCTTTAGAATAAGACAAGAAGACACTTATTCAGAATTTAAACCAATAAAAGCTGGCGTACCGCAAGGAAGTGTGTTAGGTCCGGTCCTGTACCTACTATACACTTGCGATATACCCGAACTCGAAAACAATACCATTGGAACCTTTGCTGATGATACAGCCATAATGGCCGTTGGAAACAGCCACGAAGAAGCAGTAGAAAAGGTTCAAATGGCTGTTTATCAAGTTTATGACTGGACCAAAAAATGGAGGATTAAATTAAACGAATCCAAATCCGTACACATAGATTTTACCAACAAAAAGCAACAGTATTTTCCAGTTTATATTAATAACAACCAAATACCTTATGAGAATACAGCCAAGTATCTCGGTATGACCCTTGATGCAAAGCTACGCTGGAAAACTCACGTGAAGAAGAAAAAAGATGAACTCGACCTACGGTTCAAAAGAATGTATTGGCTGCTTGGAAGAAACTCCGTGCTGTCCGTGCAGAACAAACTGTTACTATACAGACAAGTCCTGATGCCAGTTTGGACTTATGGTATTCAGCTGTGGGGCTGCACCAAACAGACAAATGCATTAATCATTCAACGATTTCAGAATAAAGTACTGCGGGAAATTGTAAATGCACCCTGGTACGTACGAAATGATGACCTCCATCGGGGCCTAAATGTTGAGTTCATCGATAAAGTGATACAAAAATCTGCAGAAGCTCACGACAAGAGACTTCATCAGCATGTGAACGTCGAGGCGATCCAGCTTCTCGATCACACGGACATAGTTAGAAGACTAAAAAGAACAAAACCGTTCGAGTTAGTGTTTAGTGCTAGTGTTAGTGATTAGTGAAATGTAGCACAAGTGTTACCAAAAAACACAAGAAAAAGTGTATTCGCCTTAATAGAGACAATAAGAAAAGTGCCAATGGACACATTCTTAGTACGTAAAGACAATATTTTTAACAGTTTAAGTTATAATTAAATTACTTATTAGTCTATATACAAGGCTAGATTGTAATAAGATTAGGGTCCATCATTATGATGAACACTAGGATAAGGGAAAAAAAAAAAAAAAAAAATACAATATTAGGGTACTGTTTAGCTTGTTGAACCTTAAACTGGCAACACTTTTCCGTAATGACGTCTGACAAGCTGATTGGTGACCACAGTTAATTATAATTAGCGAACGGAACGAAGCCTTTTACGTCATCCAAGAGACGAATGACCTATTTATTATTTATTATTCCGGGACTCAAGCAAAAGAACCCGTATGCATACGTAAAGATAATTAAACATTTATTTAAAATCCGAACAACCTTAATTGGCATCAAAAATTATCAGAACAATCATACAGCAATAACAGGGCTGTCAAAAATACCAACAACAGTTTCATATTACATTATATTAGGTGAAATTAATCATTCGGTTTGTGGTTCAAACGATATTCAATTACATACGAATGTGGATGTCAATTAAATTAAATTAAATTTTATCATTGGATTTTGATAACTGATGATCGGTTGAGTGAAATTAACATCAATCATCGCGTGGTTTTAAATGAAACTAAATAGTTACGCGGTTTATAGGTATTTAGCGTGTAACACATTGATTATACATATTGCAATAAACGTGATAGTCACATTATCAGACTTGATTAAGTGAAAATGGGAAAATCCCAATGATCAATTAATTTTAGGGTTCTATGTACCGTACTTACTGCCGTTTTAATCAATAGGAACACAGTAAACACAGTGTGATGTGTTCCTCATGGTTGAAATTTTGGAATAGGGGCCCAGGGCCTGAGTAACCCGACTTCATCGTCCCTATTTTTCTTGGACAACGGTTACATTTTCTTAGTTACCCATAACAAAGGATTGTTTATCATAATTACGTGGAAAACAAAGGAGGCAGCCCTACGTCCCAGCACCGGAGACAGGGGAGCGCACAAAACCGAATGCCTTAATTTAATATAAGTCAATTTGGGCCAATTTAATTCCGCGTCCATGCAGCCGTTTTACGACAGTACATCATAACTTGGCTCTGTCTCTTTCACACTTGGGGAAAAGCGCATATTATGGCCCTCGCATGTTTTCAGTTAACGTTGGTATCGAGTTTGTCACAAACATACTTCTATGTTGTATCGAGTTGCTGTTTGACGGTACCGATGCGGCGAAGGTATGTAATTTTGAGGAAAAACAAATCGTAAGTTGTAGACGAAGTTTTTGCGAAAGAAAACTGAATGGAGAGAGAGACCTCATTTTCAGTGGTTTTTATAAAGCTGCATTGCAATACATTTTATGACTTGTTAAGACAACTTATTAAGAAATGTAGATATGAAATTCTGTATTAAAACATTAGTTATTCTTGTTAGACGAAATCTTCGTCTCAATTTGGCCGCCCTTAAATTAGGTAATCGCTTAGTATTCCAAATATCACAGGAATCAAGTTAACAGTCTGAGACTAGTTTCGTCTGAAATTAAATTATTGCCAACGAGTAACGATGGCGTCAGCCGTTCGCACGAATATCAATCAAGAAATAGTTAAATGTCACTCAGAGGCTAATACCGCCAAGTATGAGGAAACCATACTTCATTAGCTTTATTTATTTTCCTCAGGTTTTTATAGGAGTCAATCTTAATCTCACCAGTACCGCAAATTACGCTTAAGCAATAAACAAAGTGTCCCCGTAAATTTTTATGCTTAACAATAAATTTTATAACCTCTAAAAAGTAGATAAATACTATTATAATAATTTTGTTTACTTTTCCCACTAAATTATCGCTGGGAAACGCCAATTGGGTTAACAATAATAGTCTTTGGGTAACTTTTACGACTAATGATAAACCTTATTTATTATCAGCACTTAATCGTCTAGAATATTTAAGATAGATTTAATGATCTAGACTGAAATATTTGAAAATCTTATATTCTATAATCGGTGCCAGAGAGAGACGGAGCTGTACAGGAGGAATAGCACCGTCCCTTTTTCACAACGGATTCATGCTGGCATAAACACGTCATAGTAAGGTGGAAATCGTTTGCGTTATACTTATTACCAATAGTATTATCATTTTCGATTTTCAAAATCGCAACATGTTTAGCAGTGCTCGCCTTACTTTTTTAAAGTACTGTCTGAGATTGAAAGTTTAATTTGTGATTATATGAGGCCCTTATATCTTCCTCGTAAAATGATAAGTATTCATATGACATCACAAGCAGGCTCTACTGACTAAGGTTCCCGTGAAGCCACGAGAGCTGATTAAGAGGCATCATAACAGGGACTTATGAGCTCATTCAGTGATCTCAGCGCGCTGTTTAATATGCTGTTGTCAATCTTGTTGATATTACTACACTACGGCGCAAAAGTATTTGGCCACCAAGAAAAAATACTTTTTCTTGTGGCCTTATTCTTTTGAATTGAAGTGGATTTAGTAGGATTGAATAAAAGTTTGAAAAGTTAATTTCTTGTTAGTATAATACTGATTTTAAATTCTAGACTCATCTATGAGTCGTCCTTTAATAAATGACTGCCTCATAAAGCTTTGACATCACAGGTGGTTAAATCTTCAAAAACTCTTACGATTTACAATCCTAAGTTTTTGAAGATTTGACCACCTGTGATTTCAAAGCTGGTACGCAAATTAAAGAAAATATGACCTATGCCGTAGATATATATCATTAATAAATTCATGATTGAAAAAGTTTTCATGAAGAAATAACGATAAATTAATAGCTTGCTATATAGTTTCGATATGTGAAGTAGGAAAGGAATGAGAAAGAGAAGGGAAGGTATTGTGATTGAAAGAATGTAATGCAATTGGAACTGTTTGTTCAGCACAAATATCAAACACTAGCACTTCGCCCGCGACTTCGTACGTGCGTTCTTCGTTTTTTCCCGTAGGAATTTCCCGTTCCCTTGTAGCCTTCCTCATGAATGTGGCTATCATATACAAAAATAATTTTCAAAATCGGTTTAGTAAAACCAGAGATTACTTCCTACAACCTCACAAACTTTGCCTCTTTATAATATTAGTATCTGTAAGACATTAAAAAAAAACATTTAAAAATCGAGCACAAAAGTTTATTAATTAAAATTTGATCTTTTTATTCAATTTGTTTAATTACCGTGTGAAGACAGTGGAAAATTCAGTCTCAATTTTCGTCCAAACGTAGTTTTAAAACCTTATTGCGAAACGAATTATGAACCTAACTAGGTACGTTGACAATTTAATTTCATATCTAAGAGAGACAGTCACCGAAATATATTTTTCTTTTTGTATTAGTATGATGAAAATTTCTTGAATTTGCTGTAGAAGTTACAAAAAGAATGTCGTTTATGTTTTGTCTGAGCTTAGCGTAATATATTTAGTGCGAAGAGCGATGAGATTTAGGTACAAATAATTGTATTTTTGACACAATTTTGTAGCTTTAAAAAACATTTCGTTAGATTTATTTTTTTGATGCATATGAGTGTTGTATCTGCACTAGTGTTTATAAGGTACACTAATAACAACTAGTTCTTATTAGTTGTTAATTTCATTTCTATTCCCTCTATAAACCAAGCATCAAAATGTCACGACACTCTTGACAGGTGCTCGAGATTTTGATGGTTTGACTTTGCTAAGTGATGTTTTCGAATTTTTAAGGGGCTTTAAATCCGAAAACATCACGTAGTAGATTCACAAAACGTAATTTTCCGCATACCTTTTAGTATGAAGTACGTACTAAATAACCCGCCTAATAGTTGCTGAATAGCCACCATACAAAATAGTCACCAGTTATCCAAATAACGATAATCACACCGAAGCTTTTAGTCTGAGAATTTAAATGCAGTGGCGAGAATTCTTCAACGAAACGGAAGACATTCTTTTATTTTATTATTTTGTGAAGAACCGACTAGCGGCTTCGCCCGCGTGATTTTTGTGCCCGGAACCCTAATTCTTTTTCAAGATAAGTTACTCCTTACAACATGAGCTAGGTATCTGCCAGTGAGAGTCCCGTCAAAATTGGTCCAGCGGTTCCGGAGACTAGCCAGAACATACAGACCGACCAAAATTTTTTAATTTGTGTTTTTATTATTGGTATCTTGTAATTATACTTTCATATGCATTTAGTTTAAAGCTGTTATTTTGATATTACAAACAGACACTTAAATTTTATTTTTTTTATTACAATAACTGAAAAGTACATTGTACACATCATTATGAACAACTTTTACTATGGGTCAAACGCCGAAATCGCGAGAAAAAAAACCGGTCAAGTGCAAGTCTATAAAAAACGGCAAAAAAGAGAGCCCTACTTAAATATTTATTTTATTTTAATTTATTTATTTATTTTTAAAGTTAACTTACATCTAAATATTCTGTGAATATTTCAAGCGTCTACCTGTTTTGCTGTTATAGCGGCAACAGAAATACATCATCTGTGAAATTTTCAATTGTCTGGCTATCATGGTTCATGAGACACAGCCTGATGACAGACAGACAGACGAACAACGGAGTCTTCGTTCGTCGTTTTTACCCTTGGTACGGAACGCTAAAAATCAACTGCCCCATACATTTATGTGCTCATAACTCGACAAAATGTACTGTACAGGTATTTTTTTTTTAGTTCGGTTGATATGCTTATCAGCTGTTATTGTTCAAGTGATTAATGTACGTTATTTGTCTAAACATAAGCAGTGTTCTGATTTATTGTAATTCGTGCGATGAAGTGGCTACTCGCTAATATGAGATGTGTCTGATATGTTTATGAATGACGTTGTCCTGATTTGATGTGACTGCATTATGAAGTGTTTTGATGTTCAGCTTGGTATTTGAATTGCTCTTAATATTTCATAAAGCTAGTAAGTATTGTGGCACTGTATTTCAGGCATACCTACAAATTGAAATAATCTTATTCATCTGGCACTTTTGACTCCACCTTCTCAGGAAGTCTTATTTCTAAGTTTTTAAAAGTACTCGATTGCGTTAGTATAAACGTTCACTTATGACAAAGTGGATAGAATAAAAAGTTTTCTGCGTTCACCAGGTGGCCTACCACAACCTCTTAAAACAATACTATTTTAATATTACTTTGTAATTTCTGTTGTTGCATTTTCAACGCTCGGATCAGCGCCGAGAGTTGAAAATGCAACAACAGAAATTACAAAGTAATATTAAAATAATATTGTTTTAAGAGGTTGTGGTAGGCCCCCAGGAGGCCTACCACAACCTCTTAAAACAATATTATTTTAATATTACTTTGTAATTTCTGTTGTTGCATTTTCAACTCTCGGCGCTGATCCGAGCGTTGAAAATCCAACAGAGCGGAACGCAAAGTAATATTAAAGTAATATTGTTTTAAGAGGTTGTGGTAGGCCCCCTGACAGTGCTTATCCAGTTGAAATAGAAATTGACGTTTATGCACCCTCTTCACACATTCTCAATCAATATTATTAACGAAAGCTAACAACAAATTGATATATACCTATGTACGCATACAATTAAAGCAAAACTAAGAGTACCTACGTCAGCAATCTAAGCTCTAGGTACTTATTTATAAATAAAATTCCCACAAAAATACTTCGCAAAATATCAAATATCCTCGCAAACAAATATAAAAGCAGATAACAGAATCTAAGCTACATAGCTTTGTTACGTTTTAAAATAGATCCCTCCCCCTCACCCCTCCTAAGGTGAGGACTCCGCTCAGCTGATTGGCGATCTCATTAAAATCAGGAAAGAACCAGCAACGTTTACCTCGCCGTTATGTTGCTTCCAAAGTGCTCTTTTCATCTTTTTATATTTTCTGTTTTCTATTTAAGGCGGTGGCTCGTATTGCACGGATATTTTTTTTCTGAAATAGACAAATATTGTTTGGTGTAGTACTCGTATAGTCATGTCGCGGTCGTAATGAGAAACTTATCTTTAACTTATTTTAAACGGCTTCTTTTTACTTATAGGTAAAGATTTTGCTGATTTTATTACGAAATAAAATTTATAACCTATTGAAAACAAAACAAAACAATACCAAGGCTATAAATTTTGTTAACTATTAATAAAAGACCTCTCACATGTAAGTACCAAGACCAAATATTTTTTGACTCCGTATTACGACTCCGAAAATTATAGCAGCTCATATAAAAATGTTACTTAGTTACTATACCGTAATCAGAAAACAAAAATAGTCATCTAATAACACAAACTGTGATCGTCCGTCTGTCAAGAGCGATGATTACGGCAATTTACCTTCAGACCGTCCATTGTAGTGACCATCGGAAGGTCAGTGCCGTTGTCAGTTTTGATTACCTAGCTGTGAATGTTTAGGTACTGACTGGTACGATTTTATATGTATACCTAGTTTTTTTTGTGTATTTACGTATTAGCTTTTGCCCGCGACTTTGTACGTGTATATCTCGTTTTTTCCCGCACCCTTAGGAATTTCGGGAAATTTTCTCTTAGTGCTCCCTTACACTCCCTAAGGAACCTACATGCCAAATTTCAGCTTTCTACAACTAGTAGTTTCGGCTGTGCGTTCTCTGTCAGTCACTCAGACACTCACTAGCGGAGAAGTTTTACATATTTTGATGAGTAAGTATTTTAACTAACATTACCTTTTTATTTCGGACTAGCCTTTGTCCGTGGCTTCGCTCGAGCTAAAATAAAGCCTATAACCGTCTCCAGGGTCTCATCTCTCTCTGTAGCAAAGTTTAACAAAATCGTTTCAGTGGTTTAGGCGTGGAAGCGTAACAAACAGACACACGTTTGCATTTATAATATTAGTTAGGATTCTTATTGATTTTGCTACGCGAAAGATGAGAGCATTCCCCTTAACAAACAAAATAAAAAATACAGAACAAAATATTTATAAGTATTCCCGAGATTGGATTGACAGGATCTCGAGACTTCAAAGTGTCATTTCGAGGATTGCGTATTATGACTTTTTTGTTTGCTGTACTGATCCTAATAATGCGAATCGCGAAGATGAGTGGGTCAATCTTTAACATTGTAATTCTGTTTACAAAGCTTCCTCGCTTTTCGTACAAAGTTAGTTTGTTAGATGAAAATAGGTCAAGGAGTCCTGTCGCAACACGTTGTCGCACTGTCGCGTCGTGACTGTCTGTGGGAAGTTTAAAACTCTGTCGAACCAAACCGTAAACTTACTGAAATCACTTGACAAAGAAGACCATAGCCGAAGTTATAATCGGCGGAGCTTAAATATGGCAGGAGCCAATCTCTAATCCGTATGACTTCAAGCAGCTTAACAGATTGCATAGTTCAGGGCCCTCTAGTCCGTTACAGATAATATTTGGCTACCTAAGTTTTCATCGGTTTACCGACCCGCATCGACAGGGCTTTGATTTAACCAATATTTTAAACTAAAAATGTGTGGAATATTCCAGCGTTTTAAACAGACAGACGATCTGAGAGTGACGGATTGTTTTGATAATATTCTTTGCAGCATCACATCAAACTTATAAACTAAAATATGTGTAACAAAACCAAACGGTTTTGTTAGAGGTAGGTAATCTTGGGAGTTGCGGATTTTTTTCGAAAGAATTACCGCGGTCCTGGAAAGCAAAGGAGGAGCACAGATGGGTTTTAGTCAGTAAGAGTCTGACACTCCCTTCCGCTCCGCTTAGAGCGGGAGGAGTCATTTGATCATTTCCCATACACAAAAAAAGGTTATCTTTGGAAGTACATACTGATTTTTTCAATGTCAGAACGCTATTAATTATAGTTATACAGCCGTATACATAAAACTTTATAACCATAACTTAGCTAAAATACTGATAAGCAGATTCTATAGGTATTCAAAATTTTCTATGGAGAATTTAAATTTAGAATCTCTTGAACAGTATTTGTTTTTTTTTTAGTTTTTTTTATGAATAAGGGAGTTAGTCTTTTATCCCGAAAAATGGTTGGTTCCTGTGAGACAGGCCAGGAGAGCAAAGCCTCTGAATTTTTTTTGTAAACATTCTCATAAAATTGGTAAAGGGACCTTTTGAAAGCTGTTTCTTAATTTGGGCGTGTACATTATGGACAAGCACAAAGATCTTCACTAAAACGGAGCACAAGACACTGTTAGTAAACGTTAGCCAACAATTTGACCTCACATTTTCCTACATAACTACCATCCACTACCAACATCAGAACACGACACGCCATCTGATGCCAACCGAAGGAACTTTCTTTTTCCCTTCACAGAGTAATTTGCCCAATTAGGGAAACGCCTCCCCGCATCACCGGTTGCGGAGATTGCCTGCCTTATGAATCTCTTAATACGCATTGTCCTAAGATCGGGCATTCATTACGTAAGTACTTCGTAATTGGCTCGTGATGTCATGATTGGATTCCGTCACTAGTGGAATATTGAATGATTTTTATTAGGTTGGTAAGTGATTAGTTATGTTGGCACATGAGTAGTATCTACTCATGTGGTATGATCGGGAATGTGGTGAACCTAAATGCGGTGCTGTCAAAATATGGCCGTCCTTATGGAGATCGTTTTGTCAAACATTCAAACAAAACCAAGTAAGTTTCTTTATTTCTTAAGCGTTGTCTAAATCGTTGTACTGAAGACGGATACCTATTCTTAATTTCATGCAAAAATCTATGTCAACGCTAGCGAAGTCGCGTGCAGCAAAACGTACTAATAAAATATATTATAATTATTATAACATACTAGCTTCTACCAGCGGCTTCGCCCGCGTGAAAATCGGAAATAGGGAGGTTTCTTGATTTGTATTGTAACTACACCTACTCTACACCTACCTACACCTACCTGCACCTACTCTACACCTACCCTACACCTACCATACACCTACCCTACACCTACGCTACACCTACTCTACACCGACCCTACACCTACCCTACACCTACCCTACACCTACGCTACACCTACACTACACCTACCCTACACCTACCCTGCACCTACCCTACACCTACCCTGCACCTACCCTACACCTACCCTACACCTATCCTAACCAGCCCAAAAAATACTATGACATGTTTCTGGTTTCCTGGTACTTGATGTTTTTGGTCTCCTGGTACTTGTAAATCTGTAGTACTAAGGCAGCAGCGGCTCTGAATTTCTACTTCCTCCTCAGTCTTCATTGATCTATGCCACTTACCGGGATAAAAAGTAGCATATGTCTCATTCCAGGATATGAACTACATGTGTGCCAAATTTCATCCAAATCCCTTCAGCCGTTTTTGCCTGATTGAAACACAAACATACAAACATACAAACATTCACATTTATAATATTAGTAGGATTAAACATGTATGAGATAACACCAACATTAAAGCAAACATAAAGTTTAAACACGTCTAGGTGACATCAAAGGAACGATATGAAGTTAATGTTTAGTTTTATGAATGCATAAATAGTATGAGATTATATTATCAAATACCAAAGTACAGAAACAGATATAATATTCGAAAAAGAAAGAAAAGTCGTACTGGGAGATGGCATAATGAAGAGTGGCGGAAACGCTCACGAGAGATTGCCACAGATTAGAAGGAATGGGGCGAACAGGGAAGAAAACTACGATGAATGGAGGAAACTTGTGTTTTGGTGATATTTAGAACAACCACACACCAAATCTTGGGCGAAAATGCAATATTACGGTCGTAGCACGTAACGAAATACAAAAACGTACACACGAATGCAGTACCTCCTTCTATTTTGAAGTCGATTAACGAATATGAACAATAATTTAGACACATATTAACATTCAAGTAAAATGTTGACAACATCTGTCCCATTTTGTTACATGTTTCGTAATGTTTCCGGGAACATTTTTATCTGGGTTAGTGTAAGAAGACGTTCTATAAAATTTGGAATTATACGGCTTAAAACATCTGCTATTTTACAAGTAATAAAAACGAAAAAAAAAATGATTTGCTGCCTACGCAAAAAAGCATCAAAGCTGTTTTAAAAGCTAGATAATTTTTCACGGTACGAAATGGTATCGTAGTCCATATTGCGGAATTCCGTTCTGAAACTATCGAGTTGCAACGAAACAGCTGTCCGGATTAATTTTATCTACTGAATAAAAAATGTTGTGTATTTTTGGGGTTCTAAAATTAGGTGTGCATGCGACGGTTCACATTATGTGAACGCGATTGTGGAGGAATAGTTCATTCTGATAGTTGCAATGTGTGTTGAGGAATCCGAAGCGCAATGGAGTTTCACTGTCAATGTTCGTTAGTACAGATGCAGCAATGAGAACGTCATGTAACGTAGTTCGACAAATCCTTTGAGAATGTTTGTTACCTACAACATACCTACCCGTGTATTTTCGTATCGTAGCATTTATTTAGCAATGAGTCTTGAATTGTTTTCAACTGGTGGGTAGAAAGAAAAATATTCGTATAGACAAGAGAATCGGGTTAATCCACTAAGCTGTTTGGTATGCGATGGTACAACAATTTGTTTTCCGAACTCTTTTTTTTTTGTGAAACTTTCTTTCAGCCTACATTATTTTGTTCAGCCTGTAGTACCTAAATCAATTTGAAAAGATTGTTAACAGGACAGTCACTAAAACTGGTAGGTTTTTCTTTCAGACGACCATCTCGCCACGAATCTACATGGATTTTACAGAAATGGATATCATTTGTCATCATCATTTAACAGCCTCTTTATACAGATCCCCCAAAGTTTACATTTTCGTTTCGTATATCAACTGTATCTACCTGTATAAAGAGAAGGTTCAGCAAAGCCTCTTTTCAACCTGAATATGTACGTGACCCACCATATTCATCCCTAGTTTTAGCCTAGATAGACAAACAAACACATTTTGAATTCAATCTATCTGAAATAACTGACCCAGTTGATTTAGGCAACATACTAGGACAAGTACGTGTGTACTTACGGTATACCTAGAGTTTGGTAGTCGCAAGCTCGTCCGCTGAGCACGGGATTCTTGATTCGATCTTCAAGTCATTTACTTTTGAATAATTTTTATTACTCTGTATTTACAAATTATGTTACTAAAAACAATATGAAAACGGGAAGTGTTGCCGCTACTGTAAGGTCAAGGGCCCAATCGAAACCTTGCAGACGTGAATCCTGCCAGGGTTGCGGAATTTGTTCGAAACAGTCACCGCGGCCCTGGAACGCAAAGGGCATAAAGAGGGACACGGATGGGTTTTAGTCAGTGACATTCTGACACTACCTTCCGCTCCGCCCAGAGCGGAGTCATTTGATGATCCTTAAAAAAAAAGCAGTCTAGCTTGCTCGCTACTACTCCCAGGATACTGATGGCTCTGGCACTCGACGAACCAAAGATAAGCATCGCTTCATATCGCAAGACCGCGTAGAAGCAGTCCTCAGGAGTTTTTGCGAACATCCCTAATGCATTGTAGTACCGGGGCAACCCATCAGCACTCGGAATGCGTTATTGGCGAAGGGCGCTGTATGACTCTTGTTCGTTATTATGAAATTTCCTTAGCAGCAGCCCTGATTATGAATCCTTACCCCGTCAATGGCTGATGGCTCCTCCACTATTATTTTGAGAATTAAGCCCTGAGTCTGAATCCTTACCCCGTCAATCGCTGATGGCTTCACCACTATTATACGAGAATTTAGTGATTTTCAACCTAAAACGTTCCTACCTTCTACGCGCAATACCAGGTTAGTCTACTGTTTTTCAGGAAGATTTTTTGGCAAGCGAGTTTAATGTACTTGTGAAATATGGCTCTACTATACACCCCTTTCTACTCTTTACACTCTCTGCTTACACTTCCTTGATTAAGCGCGTGAATATTATGTAGGTTATCTACTTACACAACTACCCACAAACGAGTATGAATTGTTAACTTCCCCGAGATTGAGATGCTGTGACATTGTCAATTATACAATTAATGCCATTCGCTGTATGGTAATCAGGTAAGGGACTGATAAATGGGCTTGATTTAGGTGAACAATGACTTAATTTACTAATTGATTTATGTGAAAATGGAGACGGTGGTGTCGTAATTCATTTATTTTTATGGTTTTGGACGCTTAAAGATTTTTTTTTATTTTATTCGTTAAACTCTGTGAAGAAAAGTAGTTTATCTGTTTAACATATTCTTGCTCTTGTCCTAATTTATTTGGGGTCAGTGCAGAAGACATTTTGCACTGACCCCAATTTTTTCATATTCCTCTATTAGTCGTCATTTCAAAAGCATCACCCCCTTTTTAAGATTTTCACACTCAACGGACTGTTGTATATTATTATTATGTTCAAATCGCACGGAAAACTCTGACACCGCGAAGCAGGTTTCTCTGACATCAGCCGCTACAAGTGATTTTATTTTTTTTAAATAAAATCACTTGCAGCGGCTGATTTAGCGGTATCAATGCCGCCAAAAAAATCAACGTAGCAAAATTTACATCGCAACAAAAAGAACCGCGACGCCATCTATCCCGACAGCTGCGAACTAACTGAACGAAATCCTGCATCGCGGTGTCAGTTTTCCGTGCGATTTGGGCAGCTACCCACCAGAAACAACAACCGTCTGGTCGGAGGATCCTCCCTTTTCAATGGAGGTATGCGGGACTTTAGTCTCAGTTCCGGATACCTCTATACACTAACCCCGATTTCCGAATTAAGTATTTGAAGCAGGGTATTTGTCAAACTCTACATTTAGCGGGCCATACACGTTCAAGTAATTTGATCAAACAGGCTGGTTCGAACTGTTTAATCAAAAAGAAATACAAAATTTCATATTACTTCATGCCATTTGACAATCATTTATGATCAAATTTTCCTAGAGACATTCATGCCAATTTGATAAAACTGTTAGAACCAGCCTGTTTGATCAAATTAATTGAACTTGTATGGCCCGCTTTAGGCGAAAACCTGTCATATTTCTTAAATCAAAATACTCAATTCAGAAACCGGCTCTGAAACATCATCTGCCTTTCACCTTCCGAGTCTTAATTAGTTACGGACCCTGCATTTCCGTTCCTGATACCTACTGGCAACCTTAGCAGATATTTTCAAACAATCACACAAACACATCAGCATACAATCACATTACCGATGCTGTATCCAGGAGTTATGATGGATCCTGCATATAATGGTCGAATCGGCGCCATTTCATTCCACCTACATTGATAGATCACCTCTCTGACAGACGTGGTGCAAATGGAGCATTACTCGTTGCAGTAGTTAAAATAGGGCATTGACTTTCGAGGGGGATACTATTTTGATGACGTCATAATAAAATGGCGGACTCGTAAGAAACAAATGACAATGAAATATGTGACTAACGAATTAGCTTAGTGAACATCTCGTCAACAAACAATCTAAAGATTCTAGAAACTATTCTTTAAAATACTGTAGTTCTTAATTTCAGGGACAAGGGTCTCTTTCATTATTTGTTAACTAGACAATTTCATAACAACAATAATGTTACCTATGGTAGGCGCTGGACAAAAATTATGAACCGTTTTCCGTTACTAGAGAACGTAAAGGATCACGAAAGAAGTCGATTCAGGACAGCTTTAGGTCTTTATTTCTGTTTTTAACCGACTTCTAAAAAAGGAGGAGGTTCTCAATTCGGATGTTTGTATTTTTTTTTTTTATGTTTGTTCGCGCATAACTCCGAAAGAAAAAAGGGTATACTTTCCAAATGGTCCCATTGAAATTTTATCATAATCGGTTCAGTAGTTTGGTTTTTAAATCCAAATAGCTGGAAAAAATATGTGGAAAAATCATCCATGTATACGAAATTGCGTATTTTTGCTTGTGGTGTTTTTGGTTGCTTCTTCGTTATTTGACACCGACTTCCGAAATTACAGTTATTTTGAACTTTGTGGTGTTTTTTGGAAGTCGGTTTCTTTTTTTTGTGAAAAAGTTTTTTGATATTAAGAAAGTCAATAAATGTATGTGGTTCAATGACCATTGTTGCACTTGCCATAGACAAATATTATTGTTAAAATGATTAAGCACTTACTTAACAAGTGGCAATCGCATTATTTAAAACAAATGACAGTCAAACTTTTGACAATCGCATTATTTAAAACAAATGACAGTCAAACTTTTGACAATCGCATTATTTAAAACAAATTACAATCAAACAAGTGACAGTCAAATTATTATCGTCAAAACCACGTCACCAAATCAATTCTTTCTATAATCTTTCGTCACTTTAGCTTTACCTAATCTTGACGTCATTATTATTTTCAGAAAGACATGTCTCACTATCAACTATACATAATAGAGCGCTCTAGTGTTTCATTCAAACAAGACATTACTGAAATCTATTCAAAATGTTATTACGCATTTGTGAACATCTCAGAACAGCTGATAAATTGTCTAAAAGCTTACCTCCCTTGTCTCACGGAGAAATGTGATATTTTCATTCCGAATCTTAATTGGATTTTTATCCTAGCAATACGCATAAAGAAACTGACGGCATTTATCATAATTTTAAGCAGAAGGACGAAGCAATCATTCAAGTGCTTTAAAAGGTTTTAGACGTTGAATAAATTTAGTATATTTTACTGGATTGCACATGACTGTGTTTTGGATCTATAAAAAAAGTAGCTACACAGTCACATTTATCTCATTTACCCAAAGTAGCTAGATGTACTAAATAAACATGATAACGAAAATCCAATTCAATCTGTTGAAATCATCATTGCGTCATTATTGTGCAATCATCAAAATCAAACCAGAAAAATCCGCTTTTAATCCCCATCCTACAAAAAAAAACAGTAGTACAATGTACTTAATGCGTCTCCATTAAAACAAGAACATTACGAAAACAAATATTAATTCAACAATAGTAGCATGACTGACGTTCGTAAAGCCATCAACGGTTTTTAGATCTTTTGATCGAATGCCAGAAACGACCACCGGTTGTCAGTTTTATAGGTTACTCGACTTACTGGTGATATAAAAGATTCATCTGTTTTTTGCTTTTGAAGTACCTACTGAGCATTTTTAGGCTGTGGGAATTTCCTGTTATAGTACTATTGTAGGCGCCAGATAAATTTGCCATAAAGTTCATGGCCCTTTCCTTAATATCTCTGCGTAGGAAACCCAGAAAATAATCTATGAATTAGTTTTTCGTTACTACAAAAAGTAAAGAACCACGATAGATGTCGGTTCAGGACAGCTTTATACGCTCGTAATTATTTCAGTTTTCGGAATTAAGTACCTAGGTCCCTGCCAGGGTTGCGAAATTTGTTCGAAAGATCAGCGCGGCCCTGGAACGCAAAGGGCATTAAGAGGAACACGGTTGGGTTTTAGTCAGTAAGAGTCTGACACTCCCTTCCGCTCTAGCCGGGGCAGAAGGGTATCATTTGATGAAAACCCATCTTAAAAAATAGTCAATGCCAAAGCAAAGAGATTATTTAATAACTATGAGCTAGTCTGAACTTGGACTGTGAAGAAACATAAACTCCATAACGGCTCATTATGTGTGTAATGTCAATAATTTAGCTGTGGAGTATCACCACTAGTATAAAACCGGCAATTGTGGATCTTTTTTTTTTTTTCTCCTGAGTTGGTTTTGGTATTGTTTCTTCGTTTGTTGACAACGACTTCAGAAAATAAAAGTTATTTTATACTTTGTACGTTTTTATTTGGCAGACGTTTGTAATTTATTTGTAAAAAAATATTTTTAGGTTAAACCATTGAAAACGCTTACCTAGATAAATATAAAATTTATAGCATTTTTAAACATCTTAATCCACAGAATACCTTCATCCAAAGAATTATTGAAATTACATGTTTAAGCTTGAATGAGAAACGCGTCAGAACTACGATAGTCTAAATATTTCTTTCATCAACATATAAATCGTTTCGAATATCTGAAGTTCTGAACATTGTCGCTAAAGACGTTAAATATAGAAGCCAAACATTTTTCCCGTTTATAAAGACGGCAACACATTACTGAGTGTTTTAATTCTGTCATTTTAAATCGGTAGGTCTATAAGTTGTAATATTTACGTAACATATCTCCAAATTTACTCATGTATGTGCACGTGGCCTAATAAACTATGTACGAGTAGAATTTACAATGTAGTAAGTACCACAATTAATTGTGACGCAAGTTTCGCCGGCCTGCGCGCGTACCTAGGCAGCATTAGGTACAGGCATTTTATGTTGCTGTTATTGAACGCATATTTGATATCAAAGGGGGTTATGGAACTCGTAAACATTCGGTTCAATTGATTCGATCACTTTACATATTTGCGCGTATGACGTGGAAGCGTCTGGGCTCTGTATGCGGAAAAGCGTTAGCTATGGAACTAAGAAGTGTTTCCTCTACATTTTACGCACGCGTTCTACAAATTGTGTCTTGATTTATGTTGGAAACAATGTGGCAGGTCATTTGAAACTTACAAAACAATTGTTAATCTAGTTTCTACCCAGAAATAATTTCAATTTTCAGTAACAATTTCTGTTCACTGATTTACTAAACCACACTACATACCAATTTAGTTAGACTATCGCTTTATTGCAAAACTCATGCCAAGTCGTAAAGATCGTAACAAGATCGAGTGCACAATAAATCGATGCTGTTTTCGCTACTCGATAAACTTCAAGACATGCATTGGGTGTTGACGGCGAAACGTTTGTTTCTTCGCGACAATATGCAGGAATCTATCGCAGGTAATAATTGGGTAATAAATAACTATAGCGAAGTCTATGTTTCTATCATTTCTTTGGCATCGGATATTACGGGTTAGAGAACATGATGAAACAATAATGGTTTTGTTCATAGAACACGGAGACGGGGCTTAGCATACAAACCACGCACGTCAGTGAGTGTCACCGGTTAACTAAAGAAACCTAGCTACTAGGCGTGACAATTCTGACTATGGCTGTGACAATTCTGACTATGGCTGTGACAGTTCTGACAATGGCTGTGGCAATTCTGACTATGGCTGTGACAATTCTGACTATGGCTGTGACAATTCTGATTATGGCTGTGACAGTTCTGACAATGGCTGTGACAATTCTGACTATGGCTGTGACAATTCTGACTATGGCTGTGACAATTCTGACTATGGCTGTGACAATTCTGACTATGGCTGTGACAGCGAAAATTTGCGCTAAGGGCAACTTGTACGGACACTGTGTCTAGTCACTGTGTGGCGACGCCGTTTTTCGTGTTCTTGAGATCTCTTTCAAGAAATTATGTGTTTTAATATTAATCTACATGATCAAATCTAGTTAGATACAAGTCAATAAACTATAGAGGATGCAAATCGATCAAAGTGCAGGAGTTAGTCAGATAAACTTGCTCTGAACTCGACAGTCATCGGGTCGGTTATTATCCGCTGTCTCGCCAACTGGCTGTTTCTTCCTCGTCTAGCTTTGTCGGAAACCTATGAGATACTAAATCGATTTATTAAGAAGAGTAGTTTGACTCATTGGAAGATGGATATCAATTTTGTATTAATTTAATTTTATATACTAGGTTTAGCTCGCGTAAATAGATATGTTTTTGTTTAGTGAGAAAGAGGCCGTGCCGTGCCTCCTTCTGTAAATAAACTGTCCAACATCTCTAGTGGTTTTTAGAGACGTGTGAAAGTCAAAGACAAGCTGCATGACGATAGCAAATAATCAGTTACTTTTTAAGGGTAGGAAGATAATGAATCAAACAATTTAGCTCCTAAGAGAAACACAAAACATATTGATGCATCATCCATAGATCTTATTTACTGCAACGTCAATTAAGACACGAACACAGTTTGTTAAGAACGTCAAACAGGGATGAATATGTGCGAACAGTTTCAGGAACGACTTGTAACGACAGCCGTGAGGTGAGGTAATCGTACTTGTGTTAACCAACTGGCACCAACACGAGTTAACCATGGAGATGACCATAGAAACTGTAGCGGCATAATTCCGCCACAAAAACCAACGTAGCAAAATATGCACTGCAACAAAAAGAACCGCGAGGCCATCTATCCCGCCAGTTGTGAACCAACTGAACGAAATCCTGCATCGCGGTATCAGAGTTTTCCGTGCGATTTGAACATATACAACAGTCCGAGTTGCCCACCGGACACAACGACCGTCCGGTCAGAGGATCCTTTCTTTTCTATGGAGGTTTGCGGGACTTTACTCTCTGTTCCGCTACCTCTATAAAACCGTATCGATGTTTTGTGAGATGAGGACAGCTAACATTGTTATGTTGACTTTCACAGATCACTAGATGTTCCCAGAGATGTGTGAAAGAGAAAGAGACGCTGCATGACTCAAGGCGACCCCAAATAAATCATCAATCAGTAAAGGGTAAGAAGATAATGAATCAGAAATAGCTTCTAATTGAAACGCAGGACATATTGATGCATCATCTTTCGATCTTATAAACTGCAACGTAGACTATGACAAAAGCAGTTTGTTATGAGCATCAAACAGGAATGAATATGTGCGAACAGCTTTAGAAACGACTTGTAACGACCGCCGTCAGGTCCGACATGAGTTATATTGTACTTACAATTCACTGCTTGATTGACACGTAATTATAACTCGTACTGGTGTGTTTGAATCCAACTCACACCGGCACGCGTTAATAATAGCTTAAATTCATAACATCCTGTATTTGTGTGAGCTGAATATAGGACGTTCTGGATTGCCAGCTTTAATAGCTCGGTTCGGGAAGTATTATCAAAATAGTAAGTTGGTTATTTTTTTTTAAACGTTGGCCCACACTAGGAATTTCTCCTGTATCGTGGGTGCGCTTACAAACATATAAACTCACATACACAAACAGCTCCAGGTCATACAAATATTTTTATTGTGCGGGAATCGAACCCGCGACACGCAGCGCAGCAGTCGATCGCTCAACCACTAAAAACAATAATCGCACATCATTGGTAACACGAGCACAACAAAAATCTACAGTAACGTCATAAAGCAGCTGTCACTGTCAAATTGTTATCATTAATGTAAAGTTGTACCTACGTAAAACAAAAAACTCGGTATAATACTGAAAAAAAAAATTCAGAACTAGGAAACATATCATTCGCTGTAAGATTTTATTTCTGAAGCACTATACTACTTTACTCCGGTATACTTACGATGTCGCCTGTGACAGTTTTTACAAAAGCAATCGTCAACGTGATTTCTTGAAATATGATCAGATGGCCTAGCTCGAATGTTTTTTACGTATAGTAAACGTAACGTAAAATTTTACTATAGTTATAATACTCGTTTCGCACATATAATATTTATTTGAATTGAATACTATATTCATAATTTTTTTTATGATACAAATTGTGTATTTCGAATAACATTAAACCAAAATACTATAGATTACTACCTTATAGATTGTCACTTCCTTTACAACTGTGTAAAACTTCTTTACCTTCACTTGTTTACAGTCTTTCCGCTCGGCAAATTTAGTGGCAAAGCTGTAAATGTCAGTAAGCTCCCACATTAAGCCCTACACAAACGCTAACATTTCTCTCTCTGCTGACTTTCAACTTGATTTAAAACTACGTGTTTTCTTGGTTTTTGCTTTGACAAAAGCTGGAATTAGTGCGACACAAACGGACTTCAAAAAACATTTAAAAACAGGTTGAAACAGAAACACAGACAACTTGAAAAGTAAATGTAGCTTCAAGAAAAAAATGGATAAGTGGCTTACTTATATAGGTACCTAACATCTAATGTCATTTCTACTTGTTGCTAAATTAAGTTGCCTGTCAATATTGCCAGTAAGTAAACTAAAAGATAACTACACCTTTGTTACAAACAAGGTAAAAAAAATGCCGCCGCCTTTGTACAGTGTTTTACTAGTGCATAAAGTTTAAATAAATAAATAAATGTCCCATTATAAAACAACTTAGCTCCCGGGATCAACAGATTACAGTAGTTGACAAAAGATTTGACATCAGCTAAATTGAGTAAGCATACAAAAAACCAAGGGTTACGAACCCCTGAAAAGATAAACCGAGACGACACACTACGTAAACAGCATATAAAAATTACTACCTCCCATAAATGGGAGAAGAAAATAGCTCTCCGATTACAGGGCTTCCACAAGGCGGTAAAAAATACACGTTACTTACAGCCCTTTGAAGGAAACCGGTACAGAATTCAAGCTTGCTTCTTTAAAATTTCATTAGCTAGGTTACGCAAATACAGTGAGAGAAAACTTTAGATAATATTTTGCACCACGACTGCGAATTTTGTTCAAGAAATGTAGAACAAGGTTGCTTTTAAGGTATTTTGCTGTACATGAGGCGGAATTTTGTGGATCTTTGTGTACGAAGGTAGACGTGTTACAGTGAGCTTTGGCCGTGACATCAACGCCTCAGGCGAATCTACATTGTGTATCAAGATTTATTGAAAGTTAGTCTGATATAAGTTTTATCACATGGCACTCGTGCAAAAATAACGACAATTTTGGGATTGACGGGTGAAATGACTGGTTCGTCAAACGTTTAGAACCCGTCATTGGTTTATTCATCAGGATTTACAAGCATTTAATGACTACAGATAGTATTAGTGTAAACAAACTTAACTTAAATCCAACAGGCTGTTTATCAAACACATCTAATTCGCAGAATTTTCTCCACTAACATCACCCACAAACTCAGTATCAACACAGAATTGAATCCAATCTGAGCTTTACAAATTCATATTACAAAAACCGGACGAGATCCAATTCATTTAAATTTATTTAAGGAGTAGTCCGAATAGCTTTGAATTGTAACTGATGAAAGAACATCGCCGATAGCGGACTAGATTGTAATAAAAAGACTTTTTTAAATCCGCAAAGAAATCTTACAAGCAACAAAAGGAAAGCACAGAAGGTTGGAACTGCCAAGAAATCTCGTGCAGTCGGCGAGGCTGGGAGTAATCCTCTTAACAGACGAGTGAACCGGGTTGCTTACAGCAAGTGTGACTGTGGAGCGGGTGTGGGGAATTAATAAGTAAGGCAGTGTAGTGGTTTACATAAAAAAAAGTGTTTGTTCAAGCGTGGCTTGAAATGTGCTCTTTATTGCCCTGTGACATGAACTGTTTCGTTCGTGTTTGTAAATTGGCAACAGTAAAGCTGAGCAACTTGAAATAATGTAATGTAGTTAATAACTTCATTTTTGCATAACTAGCAAATTATTAACTACTTATCGGTTCAACAAAAAACCTCGACGTGTTTTCACGGAAACATGTCAACCGTTCCACTCATCCTCGAACATGGAAGCTTTCGTTCACTCTCCAGACATGTTTCACAAAAGTAGTACTATAACTCCTTACAGCTTCAACGCCATGTTTGCAATTCACCAACGTCGTGGAAACGACGGCCGAACCATGAATCCACTGCGCACTGCATGTGTGAAGCTTGAGCAATATATTTCACGTCATGGCTTATTAATAACGTATACAATACTATCCTAGCTATTACATTACATAATTTATAGCCCAAATCCTGCCGTTGCTAGGTAGCTAGGTACCAGCGTTTCCTCCCTTGGATTAAAGTGATCGCAAGATGAGGGCAATAAACTAATATTTCCTAGGTCTGCCTTATAAGATACACATTTGGATTCCTAGTAGACGTACGGGAGTATATTTATTATTCTACTATTGAAGAGGATAATACTTTCCTTTGGTTCAGAAGGAAATATGAAGAGAGAAAGTAGGTTACCTATTTTCGCAGTAAAGCTTTATCTCTTCGCTTTATTGAGATAGAATCCGAAAATAAGGATCTTGGACATAGACGCGATACTTCAAAGGAGTTCTGTGTTGTCGAATTATCCGTTGACGTCGCTAATAAAGTTGAAAACGATAGGGTTACTTCGGTAGAAAAAGAAAACAGTCATGCAGAAGAACGTACAGTTGAAAATACTTGCTGTAAACTCGTCTAAGTTTTAAGTAACAACTCTTTTCCGAGCCAGCAGTCAATATTGCACAAGTATTTTTGTCGAGCGCGAGTGCGGCCGACAGGTCATCTGGAACAAATCTCCAACTGGCTCGCTTCGAATCTAGTTTAGTGGCATTAATAGCTTAGACTTTAGTGATATTAACAATGGATTTAATCAGGTTTTATCTGCTGTTGTTGACATAATTCGGGAGAGAATTATTTGTTGCAAAAAACTAATCAGAGACTGTGCATTTAGAGATTGAGGAAAGAATAAGTCCTGAAACATTCTACCTGTTTCGGAAATGCAGGCCTTTTTGGCATTCAACTTTGTAGTCCAAGTATCTTCCAAAACCCGCTCAGAAACTTTTGAGTTCGTGAGTTTGTCTGTCTGTCTGTCTGTCTGTAAGAGCTAGATATTTCAATGGGAAGAGAGGGAACTTGCATCGAAGCAGGTAATTTGAGTTATTCAGCAACGTTATCCTTCCTAACAAATGTCCATAGTTCCATACTACTACTATTATAAACTAACTGACCCGTGCAACTTCGTCTGCTACACCTGCTCCGCTCCTTAGGTCGTAGCGTGATGTTATGCCTTTTTCGATAAATGGGTTTCTGGGGATAAATGGGATTAATGTGGTTCCTGAGATTACCGCGTTCAACCAAATAAACAAACTCTTCAGCTTTATCTTTATATATTATATATAATCCTAACTAATATTATAAACGCAAAAGTGAGTTTGTTTGTTTGTGTCGTTTTCACGCTAAAACAGCTGACCGGATCTTCATGAAATATAGCCTGGGATATGAAAGAGGACATAGACTACTTTTTCAAGCGATAACCGACATCCACGCGAGCGGAGCCGCTGGCAAAAGCTAGTATTAGTATAGATGTGATACGGCTGAAGGCATTTGGATGTCGAATCCGACGACGAGATCACAAAGATACAGGAAAGCTGTAGGGAAACCAGCACCCTTAGAATAAACAGATACAGACCGCGTTCCGTATACCGACCTCGCCGCCGAGGTCCGTCGCGACGACCCACTCAAAACCCTCCCCGACTTTTGCAAACGAGCCAGCCCGCGCCGCTGAGCCTTTAGCTTTAATAACCCCTAAATAATAAAACGACCCAGCCTGATTGTCCCTTGCTGTCCCAAACTGACGCCGCTAAGGCGAGGTCGTATTCCACAGGGAATGCCCTTAGTGAGCGGTCAGTAGTGTTTTTAGCTTGTAGCTAGTTTTGTTGCCTTGCTGGGGGCTTTAAATTCATTTGAGGCCACCACAGGTTAGTCCGGTTAAGCAGTTAATATCCCACGTGTGTTAACTTGCTAGTGGTCATACCTAAAAAAAAAAAAAAAAAAAAAAAGGCATTTGGATGAAACTTGGCACACGAGTAGTTAATGACCCGAAATCGGACGTGGGATACTTTTCATCCCGGTAGTATACTCGCTTGGTATAATTCTCAATTTCACGCGGGCGAAGTCGCTAGCAGGAGCTAGTAATAAAAAAAAAATGAAATAATTACACTTTCACGTCTAATAGCAAAAACGATTTTGATGAACTTTGGTATAGAGATAGACGGGACCTTGGAGACGGTTATGGGCTATATTTTGAGCAATTTATAAGTCGCAGGTAAAAGCTAGTTACAAATACTATCTTCATGTCTTTAATTCTGATCTTGCTACTTATAAAGACCATGATCATAGATAGAGCCAATATAAAATTTCCCCTCATCCAATATCCTTGCTTCTTCCAGCCTCCTCGTTTAAATCTGCGACCCGAAGATTGTAAGGGGCGTATTAGCATATTCCAGTGATTTTAAAATCTGTTGAGAATCTGATAACGGGCACGTACACTCGTGATTACAGCAATTGCTTCTCTTAGATGATTGTCTTTACGATACGGCTTTGTGTAATGTTTCTCTAATAATAAGTTCGAAATTCAACACACGAACGTGGATTTTCGATATTGTATTTTTGTGAAAAAGTAAGTTGTTTTGTCTTCTTCTAACATCCTTTAAATTTTTATCCGACATAGAGGCCCATATTCCAAAACGTAAACTCCAACGCAACTCGAACTCCAACATGAGCACGAAAATGTCAATGAAAGCTTGTCTAATTGAGGTTTGACGTCGTACTCGAGAGATGAGCAAACAAATGCAAAAACTTCAATTTATGACAAGCTCCGATGGAGTTGAAGTTTGAGTTGAGTTGGAGTTAACATTTTGGATTATGGGCCGGAGGGAATTTTAGAAAGACTGATTAAAACTCACAAGAATCGGAATTCTCGAAACGCTTAACCTAATCCTTTATCAATGAAAGCTATCAAGAAAAAATAAAATATTCAGACAGTCAAACAAAATCAGATATTATTATATCAACCGAGCAAAATTTAATTTTTGACGCCGAACACGATACAGAATACTTCAGAAGAATGTTTGGAAAAATTTAGGTTTACAAAAGTTAAATGGAAAAGTTTGCTACTCAAATTGACAGTGTCGCCGGGTTCGGGCCACTCGAACGGGGTTAATAAAATCAGTTTGTGACATGGAAGTAAAGTGTTATATCTCTATTACGGCTATAATAAAATAACTTTAAGCTAAATTTTGTGAACGGAGGGTGAACCTCTGTTTGGTAGGGTTTATTTGTTGAGTCCCTCTAATCATTGTATATTTGCGACAAGACATTCCGAAATTTTAACCACGGAAAATAATAGGTATATTGGGTAAGCTTTTGAACAGAAAATATTGCCAAGTCCAATTTTGTTTTTAACTCATATTTTCCTAAACAGTACCTACAGAAAAAAATACTCAAGATACTTTTATATTATATCGAATATTTTCAAGGATCTCTATGAGAGGACCAAAGCGTTTGTTTGTTGTAGGGATTTTCCCCGGTAACAAGTAATAAAAAAGTCTTATTACTTGAGGCTGAGACGGGCAAGTGAAAGTTAACCGGACGCCACAAGCAATCAAGACTTTGAAAAATTAAGCTCTTAATTAAAAATGAATTCTTAAACTTGCCTTGTTATGCACGGAAAATATTTGCAAAAAGGGAAAAGGGAAATGCAGGTTGCTTTTATCGGCCTTTCAGGAATTTTGGTAGTATTATAATTATTTATAATATGTAGTCCCTGAGATCACACGGTTAAAAATATAATGTAAGGACTTTTTCAGGTAGGTATCCCATTTTCCAAACATTCCAGACAAACACGAACACTATTCGGGTATTTAGTCTGAACGGCCCAAAGCGAATGGACGTGTCTACACAAAACAAAGTAACCGATCTCCGACTTTAAGAAAATAACTTAAGGTCGGAAATCGGTTCCTTCGTTTTCAGTTTTCTAAGGAAGATAACACAAATCTATGAAAAAAAATCAAACATATTTCAACTTTTTAACTTTTGCACCCGAATGTACTTGATGTATTTTATGACACTGAATTTGTTTACCAATTTTTATCACCGGTCCTTTGGAACGTAGACGATTTTTGTTTACGGTCGAATGGCCCGAGGGCCATTTCGGTTTGGGCCGTTCAGACTAAATACCCCACTAGTCGGAACACGAAGTTATAATTTTACAAATATTTTTGCCTCTTTTAAAAAGCTTTCAAAATAATCTGAACAGATGGGCTAATCTGAGCAACACTCTTGAAGCCACTTGAAATAACAAAAACATTTTCAGCTGTTTTGCTCTTACTAGTTTAAAAATATTTAAGTGTTCCCAGAACAGGTGAAACAAGCTTAACTAAAGCGAACTTATATCTGCTTTAAGTTCAAGTTTTAATAACATGTAACAGATAGGTTGTTTACAAACAAGCTCTTAAGATACTTAGAAAGCCAAGTTTCCTAGTTATCTTTTAATCAGTTGGTATATGGTAAAATTAAGTAACATTACGGTTTTTTTTAAACTATCATAATTTTAAACGGCTGCACCCAGAAGGAGAGTATGCTCAAGACAAAATTACATCCTATCGGCGATAGATATTGTCGGAAATGCCAAAATCTTTTGGTTTGACCACGTGGTTTTTCGATTATCACATACATTTTTGACTTTTCGATAATCGTTATTGCTTTTAGAATGTCCCTTGTCTAGAGCAGTGGCTACCAACTTTTATTTGACCCGAGATCACTTTGATTTCTTTGCTTCTAGGATCAGAAATCAAGAAGAAAATGAAACTGTGTTAATCTAAAAATAAATTTATATCATAGGTACAGGTTCAAAACATGTATCATAGTTATTCTTTGGATCCAAAAGTGATGAGCATTGATAAAAACTTAAAATCAGTTTACATCACGTTATTTTTGAGGTGAAATGAAATTTTTAAACTTTCGCGGACCACATTTCGGCCCTTGCGGACCACTGGTTGGGAACCACTGGTCTAGAGGTTGTGGACTCAAAATTTACAGTTACCACAAGACCCACCACATTTGAGCAATGTATGTGGCACACCATTGGTCAAATTTCCAGAATCATTCACAATCCCCATTCATATTTTAGAAACACTAAACAAACGGTTCGTACAAAATCTTAAAATAATAATCGTTTATTTCTGTTTATCTTCAGGTTAGACATCGTTAACGACACGTGCATCGCACGCACATACATAATGGTAGACGGTCACAGAGTAACAAGTTAATGAAGGGCTCATAATATTTGCATACTTCTGCATAGACAGCGAGGCGCGCCAAGAATTGCCTGTCACCTGTCACTCAAGGGGAAATAATGTTCAAGCTTAATTTTTGCGTCTAAAGTCGGTAGAAAAGTTTGGTTTTAAAACTTTTATAACATAGTGCTGAAAATAAATGTTTTTTATTTTTATTGTTTTGCTCGCGTTTGACCACTTGATAGCAAGCAATAATGTGGTCGGCGATGGACTCACTATAACCAATTCACTTTAGTCTTAAAGACCCCAGAGTAGCTATCGGGAAACTCAAAATCCGCAGAGGAATTCCACGCCTTAGTTGTACGCGTAATGAACGTAATTAAACAAAAAACGTTTGGAAAAGTATTTCTAAATTGAACATAAACATACTAATGATTGAAGACCAGAAATTGCACCAAACTAAAAGCAGGCGTATAACCACGTGCGAACCCGCGAACTACGAGTATTGGTGCAAATGCAAATACCTTCCTCGCCGTACTCATGCGCATCTTATCACTCCATCATCTGCCTACTCCTTACCACCACCAGAGATCGTGCATCATCCCAACAATGACAGCTCCAGATATAGACAGATGCGATTGCCTCACTTGCCGTGCTGTGACGTGTGTGAATAATTGGTTTGCACACGTAAATCATATGCGAAAAACAAAAGTTTACAAGTACACCGGCTAAAAGACAGCAGATGAGTTAGTATTGGCCCCTTGCCTGTATAGCAAATGTAACAGCTGGGACTGAGAAACAGTACCTGTGCTACCAGAACTCATATGTTATATAATGTTATGAGCTGATTTTGAGCGTCAGTCATAAACGTCAACTACTGCACGTCGGCTAGTCAGCCGAAGCGCAGTAGTTGACGTTTCAGTCGAAACACGGACAGAAGATGCAAATCAAACCATCGTTCTTGACAGAATGTGTGGTTGTGGCTACTATATTTGAATATGACATCATTTTATGAGCAATTTTCGACGTGAGCTTTTGATGTCCTTACTACTCTCTTTCAATGGCCGCACTGGGCCCGCTTGGTGGATTACAGCCTTTTCCTTCTCATAGACAAGGAAGCTGGTGACCCAGTAGTGGGGACATACGCAGGCTGAATATAGTTAGCTAGCTAGCTAGTGCCTTTCAAGAATTTGTTCTGTAATGCCTAGTTAAAATCCTACTCATTCTTGAAAGAGCTACTGTTCTAGGTACTGAATATATTATGAATATTGTTTTCTCCGTCGGTGTATCCGTCTGCCTAGGTACATTACATATGCAGAACACAAACGGTTTTTTTGTAACTATTACAAATAAATAAGAGCCAAATTAATTAGTCATGAATTCTTTATACTTTGGTGACAGACAGTCCTTTTCAAGTTTAGAATATCAATACATCATAAATCAGATTATGAAGAGTACAAAATACAAGTAAGTAGATATTTATATAAAAGTAATAGTATTTACAACAGATTTCCTAGTTAGGGTTACAACGATGCCCACGGGAAGATAAGACTTCAACTGTTTGCTTCACACAAAGGAAAATAGTAGGTGCTTAGAATTTAGAATTCAAGGAACAGACACCATTTTCTATTGAAGCATTTACAGCATAACACAGTTGTTTTATCTACAAGAAAGTTGCAAGTTGTGAGAATTTACGCAGAGAAATGTTGCTTAATGACCCTTGTGGTGATAGACATGCTTTACTCGATGTTACTTTGTTTGAAATTACCTTTCGTGGCTTGAAATCCATTAATGGTTTAAGAGCGCCCAGCAAGGTCTATTTGAGGTAATATAATGTATGAGATGATAGGTAGGTACATGCAGTCTTCATTGCACTAAAGATGCTAGTTTCCTAAAGGTACCTGAAAAGGCAGTTACAATCGAAACTGGAACATTCCTTATATGTTCGATAGAAACTCCCCGTTCCACGAAGTATCCAGGCCAATTTAATGATATCAAATAAAAGCAGAAGCGATGTTTGCTACGTAAATTACTGGACCATCACAACTTTTCAACGAAAAGCAACACAGAAGAAATCGTCGGAAAAACCTATCAAAACTTGAGAAAATTCAATAAGGGCACTTGGAAAGTTTGTTAAAGGAAGCAGCGGGGAATATATTTTTATGAAAAAAAGGAATCTCAATTTGTGTCGCCGGTAAAATAAAAATAACGTGAAAACCCTCAAGGCTTGGTGGAGGAATCGAGTTTGTTTGTCAACTTTGTCTGATGATGTCCTGTTAAAAATATAGCGATTCATTACCATTTCTGAAAAGTATTGTAATTTTTTTTCCTAAGAAGACCCCATACTCTGTAAACTTTTTTCATTGATGTAGGAAATACCAGCTTGGATTTTTTTTTTGTATTAAAAAGCGAATACAAAGTCGGACTAATACGAGAGGAGTAGGTAAGGTTTATCGTAGATATTTCGGTAATGGGGGTAGAGGAAGACCGATGAAACGATGGATGGATTTTGAGATGATAAATATGATATAGCAAGAAAGAAACCGGCCAAGTGTGAGTCGGACTCGCGCACGAAGGGTTCCGTACCATTATCTATAAAAAAACGGCAAAAAAATAATAAAAAAAAACTATTTTTTAGTATTTGTTGTTATAGCGGCAACAGAAATCTATCATCTGCGAAAATTTCAACTGTCTAGCTATCACGGTTCATGAGATACAGCCTGGTGACAGGCGGACAGACAGACGGACAGCAGAGTCTTGCTAATAATGTCCCGTTTTTACCCTTCGGGTACGAAACCTTTAAAAACTATTGAGATGACAGAAAATAGAGGTCTAAGGAAGCTAGAAGCAAGAACAAAACAGACTGCTGAAGTAAATTGGAATAAGGGCAGGAGCATAATATATTAAAGCGTTTGTTACAATATGTTATACAAAATGTGGATTTCAAACCGGTGCCGGCGAGATATTCTCACAAACAAATTGTACCACAATCATGTCAGATGATAAAAATATCTTGTCGAAAACTTCCATCATTCATGACATCATGTTTTATACAGTAAGTCCAAGAAACGCATATATTTGCATACTATGTGTTTGCTTAAAGACATAAAGCATAATATAAAGAAAAATAAACTGAGAATGTGTAACAAAAAACAAACTGAGCTTGTTTTATTTCAGACAGTGTTCCGACACGATTATGATCTAAAACAAATTTTCTATAATAAATTTTATTAAGATTATTTTGATAAGATTTACAAGCAGTAATAAAATTTTATTTCATTTTTATATAATAGAGAGTCGATCTTTCTCATGCCTACATATTATTCTATTGACTGTATATTTAGGTACATTATGCAACAAATTGTTTGTTGAAAGCGTAAACACCCACAATTACTTACCTTTCATCTCTAGAAAATAAAATCTTTAGAAATCACGTGCTAGGCAACGTGATTTTTAAAACTTTTTTTTCTCTGAATTGCGAATGGAGTTCACCTCTATCTTACCTTTTGCGGAATACAAGCGATGTTACATAATTATGTAGCACTGCCGTCTTTTCCAGTTCCTTATCTTTCTAAACGTCACAGAAGTGACAGATGTCTATTTCTACTGACACTGAAGTAAAAACGTACCTGTTTTGATTTCTTTTAATTTTAACTACTTAGATTACCATCAGTGGTCGTTGATTGATACCGCGATCAGTTAGTAAATTCATCATCTGCCTAGTCTTTTCCCAACCAAATTGGGGTAGGCTCCCAGTCAAACCGGATTCAGCTGAATACTTACCAGTATTCTACGTGGAGTGGCTACCAACCAGACCTCTGTTTTCTTTAATAAAATTCATCTTAACCTACTATTTATGTAAAACAAGTACCTGCCTATAGGAACACCAATTACTCACTCAATCTACAGGATCGATCGTGCAAGCTGCCTGAAAATCGGACATCTTCAGGTGCTTAAGTTCAGTCTGATGGGTACTCCATACGTTAGTATATCGAGAAGCTTAGCCCGACACGTTTGCCAATTAATCACCCAGGTTTGGTGTGAAAATGGGACTTCTGTATCAATTTAAGTATTCTATAGCGTATAAGGTGATAAGTTATAGTTTTATATTAAGTTGGAGCTACTGTAACAAGTTACTTTTACCTAAAATGTAACTAAGGAAAAACTGTTTGTAGGAAGCAGTTTCAAGGAGTACAGATCAGGATAAAAACCGGCCAAGTGCGAGTCGGACTCTCACACGAAGGGTTCCGTACCATATATCGAAAAAAACACGTTTCTTATAGCCCCCTTTAACTTTTGATTGAATATAGCTGCAATAGAAATACACACTGTGATAATTTCAACTGTCTATCTATTACGGTTCTTAAACTAGAGTCCGTCTGTCTGTCATCGGGCTGACAGACGGACAGACAGCGGAGGCTAAGTAATAGGGTTCCGTTGGTTACCCTTTGGGTACGGAACCCTAAAAATGATAGCTTCACTAACACTTACTGCCAAAGGCTACCTTTTATCCACAAATGCACGGTTTCTGGGGGATGACCATGATATTGTTGCCGCGAGAAAAAAGCTATTCGTCAATAGAAGTGTCCGTTTAATTTCTTTCTTTAATTAAAGTAAAGTCAGAAAGATTTGAATTCGGGTGCAATATTAGACACAGAGTAAACCTGGCTTACTTCTAGCTGGTTACAATGACATGGTCTTTCGGAAGAAGTCAATTTTAATTCAATAATACACTACCAAGTCGACCCCAATATAGTTGGGAAAACGCTAGGCACATAATGACTACAAAATAAATAATTCCATAGTTCCCTACTCAAACAAAAAAAAAAGCCAATAAACATTGAAACACTTAAAAACTTACAGCAGAAGACAGACTAAAACACTAGAGAAAAACCAGCCATCTGGGACAGTATTTACCCCTCAATACACTTGGCAGCATTACCAGCAACTAACCGACCCGCAAAGTTTTATGATACAACTTAGGCACTAAGTGCGTCATACTAAATCTAGAACTTATACAATAAAACTGAAATGTCTAGACTAGACTACACTAGGTTTTGCCTGCGGTTTCGTCCACGTGTCGGCCGTAAATTATCCCAAGGGAATAGGGTCAGCACCAAGTCAATTAATTTTAAACTTCATTTAAATTAACTAAAATATTTTTACTAAACGATAATGATGAGCAAACTGTAGTGTAAGTCGACCGCTACCGCTACCGCCTACTATGACGTGCCAATGCCAATATGATTTCGTTGTGAAAAAGTGTAAGTAAATGCGTCTTGCATAGCTCCGTCTCACTCTCACAATGGAGTCATTGTATGGGGCTGTACCTACTAGCGAAATGAAAAGTATCTTAGTGTTCTAATACAGATCATGGTATACCTTGTCTATACAAAGCTGTTCAGCCGTTGAGGCGTAATTAGTTCACAAACATTCAAACATACAGACTGCCACTATATTAGTAGTGTTTGTGTAATGACAAACATTGTTCAAGGGTTTGTTATAATAATGACGTGACAAAGTTTAATATATGATTAATTGATTTTGTTGAGCTTACTCACGCAAGGATTGTATGAAGGACATGTTGGCACAGCAGTTTTTGTATTTGGATTTACCTGAAAGAGAAGAAAATTGTTAACATTAAAAAACTTAAATAATCAAGAAAATAAAATGCGGGAAAACAGTTAACTTATTTTTAGGCGATTGGTGCAAAAGTTGGACCGATGACTGGTGAGGGACGTAGGTAGCCGATTAATGCGAGACGCACAGGCCCGGTTGTTGTGGCGACACTTGGGGGAGGCCTATGGCCAGTAGTGGACGTCTTTCGGCTGATACGAGTATGGTGATGAGGTACAAAAGCAACGATTCATGGCAATCCCAAACATTTTTGAGGAACATGGAACCCTAAAGGGCTTAGATTACTAGGTAACTTTGAGGTTCATTAGTGAAAACAAAAGGATGATGTACTATAATAAACAACATATGACTTGACTGTAAACATATCCTTATCGAAGTTCATTAAAAGTTTTTAATGAAGCATAAAACTCCTATCTTTCTGCCTAGTTATTGAGGCGAAAGTTACCCTTTAAATATACCTACTCGTATTTAATAACCTACCAATGGACTCACTCATAAACCGTTTTAAGATAAAAAGTATTTCATGAAAAAAATAATATCAATTTATAGTTTGATATGAAAGTCTCCATTTTGTCACTATACTATCTTAACAACATCTTAAGTTCTAAAGTATCAACCTGATAAAATACTCGTACTTATTACTTGATCGAACTAACGTCTCAGATGGTACCTACCAGACAACTGGTAGGTACTTCACTCAAGATCAGTCTGTAACATGTGGGCCAAATTATAATACGGGCTTTAATACCTACGCTAATACGAAACGATGTAAAATCAAACTTAGTAGTACATCTACTGTTACAATCTCGACACAACTCTCAGCCTAAAATTAACATTTACCTAAATAAGTTTATCTCAGTCAAAAACAATTGTCCTAACAGCTGCCATCATCATTATTTATATGACTCGAACATCTTTTTGTAGAACGCAAACAAAGTTAGTGATGTGCCGATGCGCTGGGATGTGCCCAGTTTTATCGATTACCGAAAAACAACGGATTACTCTCGGCGTGCCGAATCTGACGCACGCTCGTCCCCAACGCCATTAATCAAATCACGACTATGCGGTTTAATGGCAGACTAATTACAGTTTGCGCGCGAATCACCTACACATACCGTCGCAGTAATTACTGCATTAACTCGACTGCGGAAACGCTTAATACGGGATAATGCTGATTACATATCGCAATGCGGGTGCTAACCGAAAGTTTGCCCAGTTCGGCCGTCAATCAAACGTCGAACGCAACGTCATCCTATTGTGATGTCAATGTGAGGGTCGTGTCAGGTAGCGTTACTGAGAGCAGATAAAATCGTTTAAACCGTGTTTTTTGTAGTGTGCCATGTGAATAATTATTTATGAATAATACAACGCAATCGTTACGCCTCTAATATTTCAAATGAACCAAACATTTGTTTGTAGCTTTTTGTAACGTTTTTAGAGCATAATATTATAGGACCTACAATGTATGATAGCGATCAATTAATCTCCCATACGTAATTTAATTTAATCGACGTGAAAATTCCCATAACACAAAGAACCTCAAGTTCCGCGAACACAATAAGATGAACGATCGAACCGTAATAAGAATTATCGTTATTTATCGACACAAATACATCACTAGCCTCAGTTGGAGAGAAACGGAATCTTATACTGTTCAGTGCTCCCCGTAGCCTCATAAACGAGGTGATAAAATGGTGCCACCCCACCCTAACGTTTACCTCCAGAATACATCTTTATGGGTATTTACTCACTATTCACAAACATAATGAACTTCAGGCTCCATAATTCTTTGGTTAATTGATTATAATAACAGCTTTTACTGGGTTATTGTAATAGAGAAAGAAGCTCGTGGCTGAATAAGAAAGCCATACAGATCTTCAAGGTTAAGCAATGCTTGCCGAGGTCGGTCTGTGGATGGGTGAACATCTTAACATACCGAGACTCCCCCGTGCCTCGGAAAGCACGTTAAATCGTTGGTTCCGGCTGTCATTTGTGGATCTTTGGCAGTCATTACGGATTGTCAGAAGCCTGAAAATCTGACTTTGTCTTGCCAAGACATACAGTGTTACCGAGTTAATGGGTTGTGGAGGTCTCGTAGGCAGCCACTCCACGTAAAATACTTGTATTCAGCTGAAACCAGTTTGTCCAATATAGTGGAAAAAAGCTAGACAGATGATGAATGGATCATTGTAAGAGTAACAAATAAGACGAATTTAATTCAATAAAACCTACGTGAAAAATAAATGAATAGAATTGTAGGGGAACCTTTACGTATGTATGGGCCATTCAGTATCTATTTTTATGAAGATCGCGTGGGGAACCTCCTACATTGTTGTGAATTTTTATTCTCATTTTCATATCAAAAGTCTCTAAGCTCGAGGAAAATTATGAAAAGGAATGAATACTCGTAGGTGTTAGGTACTATATAAATAGATATACACACCTAATTAGCTAACCACCTACCTAAAAGCAAACCGTATGTCCACTTAAGAAGCAAGAGGTCTCCTTTTAGATCCTTACATGAGCGGTCATACCTATGGGGAATTAGCAAAGGGGTCGGATATAGCAGTTTGTCATTATTAACACTTATTAGCAGAATGAGGAGGGTCATGGTACCTTGTGCTCTTGACATCTTCCCATAGTTTCCACAATTTACTATCTAATTGGGTTTACATTTATTTTGCTTTTGTTAGAAGTACTCACAATCATTGAGAACAGAGTAGATGTCTGTAGGTAAACCATAACCTAGCCCTTTGGACAACTTTTTTTTTTTTGGACGGAGCCTCTCGCATATTTAGCACGCTAGGGCTACAACAGCTTAACCAGACTATCATGTGGTACAAGATGGTACCTATATAATTTATTCTTTATTTCAAGCAACTAAGGCCCTTCGAACACCATACATATTTAGGCATTTTAATATGATATGACTACTGACTGGGGGCTAATTCTACAAAATTTTAAGCAACGATCAACAATCATCGATTTGATAAATGTATGGAAATTAGGGGTGTTTTTTTACAGAGGGTCAATTCCACATTTTTTTAAACAACGTTGGCATTCGTATCTCAGTCACAATTTGTCAACGAAAACCTAATCCCTACTAATCTTATAAATGCGAAAGTAACTCCGTCTGTCTGTTACACTTTCACGTGTAACCACTAGCCGCTCCAGCCCCGACATGTGAAAATTCCCAAATAAAAAATAACCCTTATGTAATTGGTAAATAAATACTAAATTCGCGATTAATTCGGCGCACACCGGTGTGTTGCCGGTGCTTGAGCGGTTTTGATGAAATTTGGTACCGAGACCTTGGAGAACTTTTGGCTAGGTACCTACTTTTTTTTTGTATTTTCGAACATTCACACGGGCCAAATCGCTGGCAGGAACTAGTTTTTCATACATTTCTGACAAATTGCGACGGAGACGCGAATGCGAACTTTACTTGAAAATTATTAAAATTGTCCCTCTAATAATGAGGAGACATCAGACACCAAATAACCAACTTCTTCAAACTTTAAACAATTCAAAATCCAACAAAAGACAATTAATTAGAAACACACTCAACAGAGCATCAGAATTCTAAACTAATATTGTAATACTACATAGCAAACATAACATACACATGCACACTATGTAGTCTGAACCACGCACACAGAGTAGAGAGTGACCTGGAGTGTTCAAACGTATGTACAGTACTTATTTCAGTTGAAATTGATCATAAGCGTAGGAAGAAAAATACTAGACGTTTGTCTTGTTACGTCTTATTAGGTCAAATTTTATTAGGTGATATTTAGTTTTGCCTTATTTATTTACACCAAAGATTCAGTGACACAAAACAGAGTATGTCATCGTTATTATTCATTCACATCAAACAGAAGACACAAAAGGGCATGCTTTTTACTTAATAAAAAGCGTACAAGACAAGGAGAAACCATAATGGGCAAGGATGATCTCTATTATTATCGAAACACTATAACAAAAACACCGGCCAAGTGCGAGTCGGACTCGCGCACGAAGGGTTCCGTACCATTATCATTAAAAAAAAAAACCGGCTAAAAATCCACTTAAATATTTATTTTATTCTGTTTTTAGTATTTGTTGCTATAGCGGCATCAGAAATACATCATCTGTAAAAATTTCAACTGTCTAGCTATCACGTTTCATGAGATTCAGCCCGGTGACAGACAGACAGACGGACAGCAGAGTCTTAGTAATAGGGTCCCGTTTTTACCCTTTGGGTACGGAACCTTATAAAAGATTAGTCACAACACACATTTCACTCAGTGAATGAAAACTAAATATCAAAGCACAAATATGCTGCTCTAGACAACCACACAGATTCGTATAACGCCCTACCCTATTGCTCCAATTACATACCTACTCCTCCATGTCTGAACCTCACAAGTATTATGTCAACAGTTTCTAAGAAAACCTTGATAACAATTGCTAGCCAAGCAACACATACGTGACCTATCTCATTAAAGTTTCGTATAGAGCATTTAAATTGGACACTAGTGGCTCCCAGGCTATTTAATGCCCATGTTACACTTTACTGGAGTGTCTGGAAGCGTCAATTTACGTCTAAGTGTCTTTATTGAGCAGATAAAAAAGGTGTTGGACGAGTTGGACTGGACAATTTCGCAGAACAATTTTTGTCTTAGTTCATTTAATTTTGTGATCTTAGGAACTGTCTTAAGTTATATTTAAGGCATGTGTTATTTATACTCCATAAAGAGCGAGAGAAAAGGGCCTGTGGCTCCATAATAACTACCGTGCGGGTGCGGCGTGGATGGGGCTATCCATTACGTACCGTGCCTTGGTAAGAAGTGTCGGTTCAGGTTTTCATTTGGAGATCTTTGACAATGGTTTAAGGTAGTCGGAACCCCAAAAACCTTAGCTTGTTATCTAGGTAAAAGGGGTGTCTTGTTATCTAGGTAGGTGCTAGTTTGTGCAAGTCGGATAGGCAGTCCTCCTATGTAAAATACTACTAAGTACCTATTCTGATGCATCTGGATGAACTAAAAGCTGACTCCAACATCCATAGTTGGGACCAGGCTAGGCAGAATTAAAGGTGGATGTTATGTGAGGGAGGAGCTCGTGGCTAAATAATAACAGCCACAAGGGTCGATCTTCAAGGTTAAGCAACACTTGCCTAGGTCGGTGTGTGGATGGGTGACCATCTTAACTTACCGAGACTCCTCCATGCCTCGTTAAGCCGTTGGCCCCGGCTGTCTTTTGTAGATCTTTGGCAGTTGTTACGGATTCTCAGAAGCCAGAAAATCTGACTCAAGTCTTGCCAAGAAGTACCGTGTTACCCAGTTAATGGGTTGTGGAGGTCTAGTAGGCAGCCGCTCTGCGTAAAATACCGGTATCCAGCTGAATCCGGTTTGATTGGAAGCTGACCCCAATATAGTTGGGAAAAAGCTAGACACATGATGTTATGATTGAGAATACATACAATATGTAAAGTTATTTACATGAAATCAACATGCAAAACTTTTTTGCACTCCGTCTGTAAAGAAAAGCAGGTTTTCATTTGTTTGTGAATTGTTGTTTGCGTGCGCTTTCGGTATTTGCCTGGCTCCCAACTAAAAGTGGCAGAAACAAATGTTTGAGCAAGAACGTCCTGTTGTCCTTTGTGCTTCTTTTTCTTGTGAATGACTAAACTTAAAATAAAGTTAGATATTTTGAACCCTGGGCAGGAAGTCTTGACATAGTTACCGATCGCGTTCCGACCGAACTCAGTCGATAAATCCTAAGGCTGCCCACTACACAGTCAATCTCAAACGCGATCCATGATCAAAATCAATGATCTGGTCCGTGGATAGCGTTCGAGACTGACTGTGTACGGGCCTTAGGACTTATCGACCGAATTCGGTAGGTAGGCGAACGGTAACTATGTCGTGACTTCCCGCCTTGGATCTTTAGACAATCGTTATCGCAGATATTAATGTCACTTTGTCAAGCAAACTTTGGGCTAATATTTTTTTAACATTTTGTTGTTTTGTGTTGTAACCAAAAACTTATTTGAGTTCTTAAAAGTGTTTATACCATAGATTTAAACACTTAGAGTAATTAAAAATCTTTCATATATTACGATTGGTTTTACTTGCATTGTTAGCAAAATTACTGGCAAAGCTAAGTTTGGCCTGATAAAATAAACCCATCATTTCTAATCATCAACAGCTAAACCTGTTAATGGGCTTCCAAGAAGTCGTACGTCCTTCAAGATATTCGCAACAAGCGCGTGTCTATTGTGGCTGTAACAATAAACCGTAGGAGGAAACAATTAACTCTGCTAATTTGATTTTATCGTGCGTGAACCGAGAAAAGAACTTACAGAACAAAATAGATACTAGTGATTACAGAAGGTCCACTCCACCCAATGAATTATATTGCACGCACACATAGACATGGTTCACGTACAGTGAGTTCAAGCGCACTTGCGACTTTCAGTGTGGCAGTTTGATGTATCCGTAAGAACAATTCGATGCTAACTTGACTTATTCAGGCTTAGTGTGAGTTTTTTAACGTACTCGATCGCGTTAACATAAACGTTCGCTTATGTCAAAGTGTATAGAAAAAAACAGGTTGTCCGTGAGTGTCACCAGACGCTTATTCAGTTTCAGTACAAATTGACGTTTACGCTAACGCGATCGAGAACGTTAAAAAACTCACACTAAGGTCACTGAACAGGAGGCGAATAGCAGCACAGTAAAAATTCATATGAAAGCGGGGGGTAAAGTATGTAGTGAAATTCATGTAGCTGCCCTCAAGTTTGAAATATAATAATTTATCTAAAGAATCTCAGTGTGCGTGCGCCTGTTTTCGCTCGTTGTTTGGAGCTGAACTTCTGTTTGCTATATATTCTGTGGTTCTAACCTGAGTCAATCGAACGGTGGTAAACATTCTCCGAGTACCAACTTAAGTATATTGCAATTTGCTGAGTCAAGTTTAAAAGAGACTTAAAACAAGATAAGTTTCGAGTAAGCTAGTATTCTGTTTAAGATTATGTGTAGATTCGATTGGTAAAAAAAAACTTTCTGAAGTAATAAATTAAATATGTGGATTTCAACGGTAGGTTTATTACAAACACAAGTTATTTATTTTACCTTCAAGTTATTCTGCGGCTTACTTTTCCAGTAATCTGTCACTAAAATAACAAATCAAACATTTTTTAAAGTAACGGATAAATTATAAAATTTAGTAAGTAGGTACTACAAACAAATCAAAATTCTTAACACACAGCACAATCGTGTTCAATCAAGTAATAACTTTGTTTCACAAAAAGTAACATTATATAAGGAAAGAGCATTAACGTATCGATTTAACAAATCATGTTAGTTCGATGTAACAGTCACTCACAATTTAATATAGGTATAAAAGCAAATCTAATATAATTTTCACGCGAAACCAAGTATAATCAGCTTCAATCAAATATTAAACGAAAGTGTTACAGGAGACATGTTTATAGCCGTGTAACGTTGGTAATATAATATAAGCAATTCACGCCTTTCAGACTTTTTATACAAATTATTATTTGGAATATATAAAAATAACTAGCTGCCGCCCGCGGATCCGCCTGCGTGAATGTCGAAAATTATCCCACGGAAAAATACTCCCGCGATAAAAAATATCCTATTTGTTATTCCAGACTACAATCTACCTCTCAAAGCTTATTTTTTCCTTTGATTTTGCCTCCTATTTCAAGGCTACATAGGCATTTGTTTTTGATAAACCGGAGATTATGTCTGCGGTCTGTCTGAAAATCGAAACTACACAAGTTACAAGATAAACTCAAACCCGACAAGGGTCTATGTTACAAGGATTATCTAAAAACATACGACATTATATCTGAACGAGACATCTTTCCCAGATTGATTTGGGGTGTACGGTATACCAGACAGAAGTCCAGTCCAAAAAGAAATTGTAACTGTATTGGACTCAAATGACATACGGAATGGACGTATATAAAGTAGAGGAGGAATAAAGTACACCAGACGGACTGCAATCAAAATAACGGACACACTTTCCGGACTCGCTGTTTCCGCAATCTATCGACAGCTGAGTCTGAAATAGGAATTGATATGTAATAGACGCAATTTGTGATCGCGTACGGAGTTTTGCGATCAAATCAATAGGAATGATGACTCTCAATAATGTTGTTTTTATGACTTCCGCCGTGGGATGATCACTGATTTCGCTTAAATTGAAATGTAGTCGGATAATTCCGATTTTTTATTGAAAGTGTGACCATTACCGCATGATAAGCGACGCATGCTAGCCCGGAAGTAACTCTTTCACTCTAGACCTAAAGAGTCGGTGTGTTCTGGTAGCCGTAACCTAAGGGAGGTTACGGCTACCAGAACACACCGACTTAGGCAAAGAATCTCTACAAATCAACACGCAAATATAAACTTAAATGTTAGTAAATTTAAATACTGTACTAAATCGTTTTTATCTCCAATACCTGCAGCTATTTCAAAATTAAATGCATTGCATCAGTGCACAAAATTCAACATCACACAAAAGTCAACTCTACGTTGATAAAACAGTGCCATTTCTCAGTCCTTTCACCTCCACACCTCATTCCTTACAAAGAACAGAGAACAAGAAACTAAAACAATGTTTTTAGGGTACCGTACTCGTATTTCCGAAGAGCCACACTTGTAGTTAAGGTATTCAAACGTGTAGGAAGCGATTTGGCGAGGGTTAGCGATGTTATCGCGATGGAACTGTGATAAAGTAACAGCCAACAGGTGAAATAGTTATACGGGTTTTTATGTGGTTTTTCTTTTCTTTCGAAGCTTGCTTTGAATTGTTGCAAATTAAGATTTTTTGTTAAACATGAAAGAAAACTGCTATTTTGGACCAGTTATACAGTACAGCTAAAACAGACATAATTATACGATATACCTGAGGGCCAATGACAAATTGCGACTGAGATGCAAATGTGAACGTTGCTTAAAAAATCGATACCTGAAGTATCAGTTAATGTAAGGGACATTTACCCAAATTGCCAAAATGAACCTAACAGCGATTACTTCAAGTGGCATTGATCAAAAATTCTTAAATGTCGCTTACGTTCATTGATACTTCTGGTATCGAAATGTAGAATTGGCACTCTGGTTTGCCAATGGATGCCTGCATTTTCATTTGTTTTAGAATAATTTTGACAGTCTGTGTATTCGGCACAGGGACGAGTAATTCATCAACTCGTCCTACACGCCTACGGCCCATTTAGGACGAGTTGCAGAAAATCAAAATAAATAATATTTTTATTCTGCAACTCGTCCCACGTTTGTTTTTGTGTGGAACTTTAAACTTTATCAACGTTTGGTACAGTTAATAAGACAAGATAAAACATTTTTTTTAAACAATTTTTAATTTTTACTTACATTTTGTTCTAGATTATTTAAAATATTAAAAAAGTCAGTACCTACTAAATAACATTTTTCTAGAACAAAAGTTTATTAATAGATGGCGATTATTTCGCGAATATGCAATCGTCGCATTGATTTCTACGGAAAACGAGAACGCGTTGGCAGAGAGCGCCTTCCAGTTTCTTACCTTACAAATGAGCACGACAATCCCGTATCCGTGTGATTATCGCTTTCTTAGAACAACGCCTTAGTCTAATTGGGTTTATGGTTATATGTTGTGTATATGTAGCGATTTAAATCTTTAGCTGTAAGTGTTAAACAAAATGGATGCAATTAAATAAAATCTTTGAATGATTGTAAATTTTCAAAAAAAATATGATCCGTCTGTTTAGGGCCCATTATAAGATACCTATATTTTAAGGCTTTTTATAAATGTATATTTCACTGGAAAATGGCAAACTCTGTAAGATTACAAAATATCTTGAGAGATTGTAAGCTCTCGATAAATAGTCAACTGAATATAGTCAGTCAACAAGAAATAGTTTCGTTTAATATAATTTTAATTTTGTTGTAATCAATCATCTATTGATAATAACAATTTATGTTATATACATTTAAGAGATTTTATTTCATTTCATATAAGTTTCAGCTGACATCTTCATACACCTAACCAATGAATTCATAACACTATGCCGAAGGCACGCGACCGAAGTTCGGCATGATGATGCCTGCAATTTGAATTACTGTCGACACATTTTGCCGAAATTACATTGCGTTATAGCGTACAGCCGAACTTCGGTCGGGCGTAACTTCAGCGGAAATTCGGCGAGGACGCATTCTGTAGAGCACACATTATACGCGACCAAAGTTCGGTTCGATTGCCGACGAAGATCCGGGGCGGGGAGCAGCGCCCGCGCCCCGTGTATCCGCCCGTTGTGTTTATTTCGCCTCTGTCTGCACACGACGCGCGTGTCCCGTGCTTTGTTGTGTCTTTAAAACCTGAGTACCTACACCATATTTGATTCAGAAAAATTACACAAAGTTGCGCAATTAAATTTCTGCCGCGTAAGTTCGCCACTATGATGTGTCGTATCAGCCTAATACGTCGGATCGTAAAATCAGCCGCGGAACTTCGGTCGCGTACCTTCAGCATGGTGTGTTTGGACATTATGGCGTACACGAGAGCTCACACCAACAAATACCAATGAGGGGGGGCCATGTTTCCAATTTTACTATCACACACACTAAAACATAAATTGTACAGACTGCTAATTCGACTCATTTTAAAGCAACGTTCGCATTCGCATGTCAGTTGCAATCTGTCAAAAATGTTTGGAAATTAGGGCTTTTTTAACAGATTGCAACAGAGATGCAAACGTTGCTTAAAAATTAGTAGAATTGGCCCTCTGAGTGCTCACTGGTCGCTAGACTATGTCAGTACACAATTTCTCGGATCGGCACGGAGATATTGTAGAAAACAAGATTTTGATTATTGTAGAACAAATGTTCATTTGACGATCGAGAAATTACAATCTCTCAAGATGTTTTTTTAATCTTACGTAGTTTCAATTCGGTGACATAAACATCTCAAAACATTTAATAATATAAGTAGACGTTCAGGGGATAATGTAAATTTTTTTCTTAAATATTTTATAACAAATTCTGTATTTATTATTTCCACACTAACACTTTTGTTACTGATTGTACCTTATCCCATTTTGATATAACTTGGGACGAGTTGCAGAATGAAAATATTATTTATTTTGATTTTCTGCAACTCGTCCTAAATGGGCCGTAGGCACGTGGGACGAGTTGATGAATTACTCACAGGGACCATCATTTTGTCTAGCTCGTCCCCCCATGTTCAGCAGGGTCCGCTGCACGCCTTCTAACTGTGACAGAACTCCACATAGTGATTATTTTGACTCACTCATGGGCATGCAGTATTCGTGGCCGGCCCTGCTCCGCTTCGATTTAGATTTTTTTGAGCATTTTATCGATCTTTTCTTTAAAGCAAAGTGTGATATATTTCGTATTGTCTGTTAATTTCACTCCTTACGATAAAGTTTTCTTCAAAAGAAAACGGAACAACTAAACTATAATCTGGACATTTTTCAGTCACAACAATAAACTTGTAGCCACTCAACTGAAATACAGTATTACCCGTGCATTTCATAGTAACATGAACATGATCGTTTATTTTTCCATCGCGATGGGTTCTCAGCGGATTGGATATCTTGACGTAAATAATTGGCTTGTTAGTGACGACTACGGAACTGATCGTATCGGAACGATGTGCATTCTGCACTTGTAGGTAGCTGTTGTTAATAGCAACTTTAATTTTGTTGATAAGGCTTCAGTGTTAGCTTGAAAGTAGATAATATGAAGAAGGGAAATCTTTTCATGAACACATTAAAAAAGTTTTGCAGATATTTTCCGGTTTAGATTTTTTATTGTTTTTTTGCATTTAAAAATAACTTACTATAAAACCATGATCAGCGTAATTCATGTTTTATAAAAAAGAACAAACAGAAATAAATTGAACAAAATTATACTCACCAAAAATAAGCGACTTCTCGTCAAAGAAAATACTATTTCTTAAGAAAGCATTTAAAAAAAAAATATCGATTTAAAAGAAGAAAAAAAGAACAGAAATTCTTTGCAGATAGTCACTCACTAACGCCACTTACCATAGATATTTGCAAACTAAGCCGCGATGGAAAGTCGTGAAATAATTTCTCCTTATCACAAGGAAAACTCCCCTACTTAGTCTTGTTAAAAAGTAGTTTATGTCCTTTTCCTTGACGTAAACTTTCTTGCTCAGTTTGTGGTTCATGGTCAGGTGTCCCTTTAAGGGCCGTTAAGTGAGAAGTAAGTTTTGCATTCTAAGAAGTACCTAGGTGGCATCTTTTATCTTCTATAATTACCTAGTCAGTTGTATAATTTAAAAGAAATTTTAAGCATGAGAAAACAGATATTGATTTAGGTATGGCTTAAGATATGGTTTTCTTAGTAACACCTAAATGAAAAAAAAATAACGCAATGCAGTATTTGAAACTTCTCTTTGCGTGAGCAGTGAAAACACCTTTTGCAACAATCAGACATACGTAAGACAGTTATTTACGTAACTGCCCCAGACGATGGGTAATATTTTTAAGGTATCAAATCAATGTAGTTTTAATTTTACCAGAAAATGATTCAGCGATGTTTATATCTTATAATAACATTTAGTATCCAATATAATATGAAAAAAGCTACATCTTTAGGAATCTGTGCTATGTTCAATCTTCTGATTAATTTACTCTCTCACATCACTACCTTCCCCAACTTCGTTCCACATATTACCACAGTTTACTAAATAATTTCGCCCGATCAAACTCCCTGCAAAGTCCACTAAAATTGATAGGAAATTAGTATGACGGCCCGGCGAGACACGGGAGCTCAGCCAATGTCCACATTCAATGTTAGTGGATAATGAAAATTAATACATTTTACGGGCTGCTTACCCCACAAGCGAATTAGCGTGAACTAAACAGGTGGACGATGCTCGTATATGCTAATAGGTCGTAACGCAGGAGCTGGTAAACACATATCATTAAGGTTTTGCATAATAGAATGCTGAAGCGACTGTTATGTTTGTGCAGTCTATGCATTTTCAGTTTTAGGATGCGGTAGTGTATTAAAAAGTTTGTGGGTGTGAAAAAGCTGCCTGGCGGATTTTCTCTACTTGAAACAGTATCAGGCTTAGAGGTCTACAGAACACTCATCGCTCCCTTTCTTTCAATATGTGTGGTGAGCTTGTTTGCTTTCATTATCATATTCCAGCCGTAAGGACAATAGGCCTTCCTCAAGCGTAGTCATATCTTTGTTTCTCTCATCCAGCAGATCCCCGTGATCTACACCAGATAATCGGACCACCTTGTGGAAGTCCTGCCAACGCTGCGTCTTTCAACTTTTTTTAATTTTAACTTACAATCCTACTAATGTGTAAAGGTGGCTTATTGTTATTGCTTGCATGAATGAAATATCCGCTAGTGAATTTCTCAATCATTTCGATTTAACGTCAGTAATTATGTAACAGTTGTGATTTAAATAAGAAATAAAATAGACAAATCGACCAGCTGTTGAATTCCAAAAATTTATTAGCCAGGAGTGCGTGTCAGAATTAAAATAAAAGCACATAAAAAATATGCGTTTTCTTTAACTCTAGAGGAAATGCTAATTTGGTTACATCATAAAATATTTAAAGCTCTGTATTAATAGCGAAACAAGACATCTGGATAAGATTAAATATTTTTGGCTTCTCGATTTGAACTTACTTGTTTCATTGGACAACTGCCACATAAAATACACTCAACAACATAATATTAAATAATGATCAACATAAACCATTTTCAAGCTTGTCTATCAGGTAGTAGACAATCAAGTAGAAGTGTCCCTAATATAATAAACCATGTATTTGGAGGGAAAAACTCAAAAAAAGAGCTTATCAAAAACCACTGCGATAAAAAACAGCGATCCCAATGGCGACCGAAAACAATTGAGAGTAGTTCATGCACATTTTGCTTGGCGATAACTACCGGCATATCGAACTGCGTTTCATAAACAATTTTAATCGTCGATTGTTCCGCCTCTTGGTTACAACTTGCGTCAACCTATTGTTCAAACCACAGATCAAGAATCCAGTACTTACAACTGCTAGTCATACATTGCGCGCATTGTTCCAGGATTGAAAACCCCACTCCGAAACTGGCACGGAATGTATCAATGTCAGCGGATAAACGGTAGCGGACAATCGTAGTAGAGCCCGGTTTTCAGCGCGAAATGAAACTTCGCAGAATACTTAAGTGAAAAGAAAAAAACAGTAAGAATAGTTTGGTGTCAGATGCAACGACGACGTCGCGACGGTTCGTGGTACGAGTCTGTTTGAAACTTTGGATGCTACTGGAGACTGCCTCAGCTATTGTCGACGAGTTCCACGACTTATATTAAAAAGTAAAGCTCTACTGTGTAAATTCCTTACAAATAAATCACTTTTCGTATTCATTATGTCATATTTCTCACAACTCTTTGAATGGGTGATTAATCGCGTCTGTAGATCCCTTTGCGTTTCTTCGGGTCGAAAAAATGCTGTCACAGATTTTTTTCTCTTTTCTTTAATCTTATTTCAACGTCAAACATGTAAAAAAAACATTTGACCTTTCAAAGAGACAAAAATATACTGGAATTTTAATTGAATGCCGAAGTAGTGAAACTTCTAGATTTGTTTAACTTTGAGATCCGGAAGACACAACAATATCCCACGATTATGGATATTTCTTAGGTTTCTTTAAATTAAAATTCTTGTTTCTCGTCTGACATAAATAATAATCAAGAATCCTTGAACAGAATTGTGTGAACGTGACATTGAAACTGAACTCAGTCGCCAATAATGTGTATTTCATGAACTCTTCAACCACACTTCGGCAGAGTGAAACTCTTCCCGAAGTATTAGAGCTCGATTTAGAAAGGCATCCCCAAAAGTCGATATGACATTCTCGCATCGATAAGTCGGTAACGTGAGAAGCGTTAAACGTTTAGGACGCGACATTGTTTATTGAAATTTGGGTCATACTACTTTCAGGATTGGGTCTGAAATCGTTTATGATCGGGCAAAGTTTTATTTTTATTTAAAACACGTTGGTAGCGCTCAATGCTGTGTGAAGTGAGATTTATTGCGATTGTGAAACAGTTGCGTTTTGCAGGCGGGCCCGTGTGCTCTGTATGCATGAAGGCACTCGGCAGTCGTGGAGAATCTTAATTGTACTCCATTGAGAGATTCCAGAGCGCGGCGTCTTTATTTTTGAATAAGGGGAGACTTGTTGCTCCACTCGTGTGAAGGTTGACCGTGATTCACGTGTTCCGCTGCACATTCGTGTGCCACACTTTGTTGGCAATGCTTTGTTCTCTTTGCACAAGTAAGTTCTGGTTAAATATTCGCACGACATCGCAAGCCACCACCGTAATTTGAACGTCGCGCGTAAAACATTATCCACCGGGTGTCAGAATCAATAAACGTTCAAGACATCGTCGACATGTGTCGTAAAGTAGGCCATTTATGACACTCAATAATCGTAAATAACATGAGCAATATTTCCGATACCCCATAATAATGAGTATTATTACTGTGTTAACTTAGGGGCAGTGTTTACGTCGGTCGGAATGAAACTGTTATTTGGACGGCTCTCGATCGTTGTCTAGGAGGTTCCTATTGACCCGGCAGGTACACTTCAGCTGGAGTGCCTCAAGTCACTCGTTCGAACGTGACCTCTCTATGGGGTCTCATCAAGTCCGAAGGTAATCTGTCTTGGGACAGCTGTGAGCGATTTACATCCGGACATCCTGTTACGCTGCATACATGTGTAATCAGTTCGATTTGGACGCTGTACGACTGAACACGTAATAAATTGTAAATTCAGGGTTTCATCAAAGTCTTACTTCGGTCTGTTTTCGCTCAATTTCAGAGTTCCTTTAAACAACAAACATTTGAAGCGAAGAAAATAAAGACGCACCGATGAATCAAGAGTTCAAGACCATTAAGTATTAAAAACTTCCTTAAGTATATTTATCGGCAAGTGAATCTACGTGCGAGTAAAGTACCTTTATAGGAGTTCAAAGTTTAAACCCGACTTATATTCAAAATACAAAGAAAAGCTCTCTCAACGCAATTTATAATTCTTACTTGATTGCATAAAATATAAAACAAGTCTTAGTGTCAATGACTGACGTACCCCAGACAGCTATAATCTTCACATTATACTCCTACAAGTACCAACCTATACATATTAAACAAGACAAACAAGACGCAAAATCAACCTAGTGTTCCAACAAGCAGAGTGGTTTTTTGCTTGTGTTCTGTATGCGTAATTTACGCCTTTATGAGCATACATTCAATTAAAGGATTCGAACGTATTGAAAGGAAATGGATAGCTGTGTTAAGATGAACATAATTTGGTGTATTAGCATATCAGATGAACACACACGTCAGGGGCTGTAAACAATTGACCGAAGATGCGAAACTGTGTGTTACATTATATCTCAGTGTGCTGACTTTGGCATATTGTTTTAAGGAGTTCATGCGAAATTACTAATTAATTAGTTTTAAAATTCATGTTTATTCTTGTTTATACCTACATTGTGTGTATCTGTGTGTGCCAAATAAACTAATTTTCTTTCTTTTTTGATTTTCTTTAAGACCTAGCTTAAAGTCTTCATGCAGCCGAAATTACTGCGGTGCATTACTTTTCTTTAGGACTTCGCAATTAAGGTCTCATGCTCATTTTCTTGAACATATCTTAAGCATGAGCTTTGATTTAAAAAAGACATGAGTAGAAGGCAGTATAATTTTGTCAGTTCAAAACGCCGTAGAGTCGTGATTGAAAACCGCCTCAATAGCATTTACATTACTTTTATAAAACCTGAAAAGTGAGCAAACCTATTCCTGGTTTATACACTTCTGGACACATCTATTGGCCCACCTTGTATTTTCAGTTTCGTTTGGTCCTAGCTAAAATTTTATATTAGGTCGAGCAAAAAGTTTTTATGCAGTTTTGAACCTGGCACATTCACAATTTCATTCAATAGTCTTTTTTTGAATTTCGAACACAGAATTTAAAGAAACAAAAGACAATTTGGAGCCTGTTTGTTGATATCAAACAATCGAATATTAAGAAAACTTGGTTTTATTGGTTTACTTGGATTTAATTCTTGAAAAAGTGATTGATATCTTTGGTTTTGCAACAAACATTACTTATTCTTAACATTAAGGTGAGGTTCTATCAATAATCTATGGATACTTCACCTGAAGTCGCCGCCCAAGCTGTGGCACTTATTCAGGCCGGACACAGCCAAAGAAACGTGAGTGCTCAACTTAATTTAAGTCGATCTGCGGTCCGATATGTTTATCGGAGGTACCTAGAGACTGGCGGCTTTGTTCGTCGCCAAGGAAGGCCACGATCTCGGGTCACAACTGAAAGGCAGGATCGATTCATCGTGACGACCAGCTTGAGAAATCGTCACCTTACCTCCATTGAGATACAAAACCAACTTCGCGACTTCCATGGAGTATCTGTGAGCGCTCGAACTGTTCGGAGAAGGTTAAAAGAACGCGATATGGTACCACACAAGCCAGCTAATGGGCCCAAACTAACGCGAGCCCACCGAACAGCGCGCCTTCATTTCGCACGCAGTCATTTAAATTGGACACAGCAAGATTGGAGCCGTGTACTCTTTTCTGATGAGTCTAAAATTGTGTTACATGGCAATGATGGAAGGAAGAAGGTCTACCGACGTAAGGGAGAGCGTATCGCACAATGCTGCTTTGAAGAGAGGGTTGCTTATGGCGGTGGCTCATGGACTGTCTGGGGCGGTATATCCGCGAGCGGCAAAACTCAACTTGAGGTTGTTACAGGACCACGGCTGCCAACATTAAATGTAGAAAGGTACATTCGTGAGTGCTTAGAACCTCACGTGATACCATACGCGGACTATGTGGGCCCAAATTTCCTTTTTATGCATGATAATGCAAGAGCCCATGCGGCCGACATCGTCAGGGAATATCTTCGGGATGTGAACATCACAGTTATGGACTGGCCAGCCAGAAGCCCAGACATGAACCCCATTGAGCACATGTGGGACGAGCTAAAAAGACGTGTTAGGGCTCGTCAGCCAGTTGCCCAGACGATGCAGGAGTTGAAAACTGCCATAGATGGGGAATGGGAGATGATCCCTCAAAATTTCATAGAGCGGTTGATAAACTCTATGCCTTATCGTATGAGAGCTGTGGTAGATGCCCATGGAGGCAACACGCGTTATTAAATTAAACCTTTATTTGATAAAACATGTTTTTTATTCAAAAATCAATTGCCTTTAACAAGGCGCATATCCGACTTGTTAGGCGTAGCTCCATGTCGTATGGTATTCTGAATTCAAATTTAAAACAATACGATCGAAAAAGATGGTAAAATGTATCAGGTTTAAAACTGCATCAACAGTTTTTGTTCAATCTAGCAATCCTATTTCGGTCGAAACCTAAACTCTAAGGTGGGCCAATAGATGTGTCCAGAAGTGTATAAGAAGACTGTTAGGAGCAGGGTACATCCCACGCTTGTATTACGGGAAGCAATTAGATCTTACGAAAATGCGTAGAGCCTACGCCCCCGGGGTGAGAAACATACTTTATATCAAGCAGGTTATCTACTCATTTAAATAAGCTATACCTACTGTAGATACCTAATAAATTTAGGTACAAGCACAGTAAAAAGTCACAAGATAGAATCTGCTTGACAGATTCAGTCAACGCAACTCATACTAATATTATAAATGCGAAAGTACTGTCTGTCTTTTATACCCTTTTTACGTCTTAACCAGTCTATTCCAAGACGGAAAGTGTGGCCATAGTTAGCGATCGCCTACCGACCGAATTCGGTCGATAAGTTCTAAGGCCGCCCGTACACATTAAATCTCGAACGTGATTCACGATTAAAATCAATGATCTGAGGGCTAATTCTACTATTTTTTAAACAACGAACGCATTCGCCTGTCAGTCGCAAACTGTCGAAAAAGCAATCCTAATGCATTCCGTCGCTTAGAAATTGGTAAAATTGGCACTCAGATCCGTGAATTGCGATCGAGAGACTATGTGGTTTGTCGAGACTGCTAGCACACGGCACGCGGGTAGACTATATCCTAAAATAGGACAGAGGACACTATTTATCCCGGGAATATAAAATTCCCTTGGGATAATTTTCAACTTTAACGCGGGCGAAGCCGCTGGCGGAAATTAGTATTTCATAAAATAGCAAGTCCATTAAAAAGGTTTTAGTTTGACGTCAACCAGACCTTCTCTGAAGTTTATTATTATTTATATTTAACTTCATTTTCGAGTGTTTAATTAAATATAGATTTCGAAGCAGGAACTCCTCAGTGACGTACCGTTCAAAAAGTATTTTATAGTTTGTCGTAACTTAATAAGAAAAGTTTGCAAACTAACGTAGGTATAAACCACTCGACAGTACACAATGTGTGGTTTATGTCATCGTTTTTATGGGTAGGTGTGTCTGAATCCGCATACCGGATACATTGCTCAAAAACTATATGTTGAGTGATGACATCTTGGAGATTCGGTAGTGATTTTAAAGATAGCTCTTAAGAAAAAAAATATTTAACGTTAACTTGGAGTGTTGACTGTTTCAAGTCACATGTTTTTCAGAACAAAGTGCTACTTATAACATTAATTATTACCTGTTAGGTAGGTACTTACTAGGTTTTCAAAAATGCTTTTAAGCTTGTACCTTGCCACCAGCTTGCTTCGTTTTAACACCTACTCAAAATAAACATTTTCCTTGTAAGGTCAACAAAAAAAGATGAATTTAAAACAGGAATTTAACGCGAAGCTTGAGGGAATTTAATTACAAAGATCATTGATTCCATAACGCTTGGTAAACAGTAGACTTTCAAGCGGTTTAATTCTTTAAGAAAGTTCTATTGTCGGATCAAACCCTGTCATGAATGATAATTCTTATAAACAGAGTCCCGCATAATTTTAAGGGGAAAATCTTCTTAATTTAATATATATTTAATATTAATGGGGAACATTAGCTGCTTTTATTGTAGTCTTAGTATCTTTGTTTGGTACAAAAAATTGGGCAAAAATTGTTATGAACTTCATTGACAAAACAAAATTTTGTTTTCTTACACGTGGCACGAATAATGATCAGTAATCACCCACATACAGGATGTTTCAGAAAAAGCGTGGCCTTATGAGGGTAATGTTGGGTAGCTGATATGTAAACAGTAAAGAATGAATATCAAAGAAAAATAAAAATAGACTTTAAAGTTCCAAACAAATCACTTTTCAAGCAGTCTGATGCAGCTGGTGACATTTATTTTAGTTCAGTCACAGATTTGGTGTTTTGTGGTCGGACTTAAAAAAAAAACAACGGGTTGTACTCCGGGAGTGCCGGCAGAAGTGAAAATTTGAACATAACGTTGTGCATTTTTGAATATTTTGGAATAGTTGGGGAATAATTTCGCACGAATTGCTTTATTTATCCGTTTAAAAGTACTATCATTTATGTGGTTAATTACAATATTCATTTATTGCGCTATCGTACACAAACATGACAATTTGTATTACATATTACATTATCCGTCTTACGAATTTTCGATCAGGTCACGTGTCCTGACGCGAGTTTAACATTTTTTACCCATCCCAAAAAGTGAAAAAGAAAAAAGAAAGAAAGAAAATCCTTTTGTGCTTACATTATCCGTCTTACGAATTTTCGATCAGGTCACGGTTACGATTTTTTTTTATTTCCTTTAAGTACATACTTTCCTATTAAATTTCACAAGCTAACTAGGTTTATTTAGACCAACTCCATTGGCTTTTATCACTTACCCAGCAAAACCGCATGATGACATGTGGACATATTTTATAGTGCACATAATAATGCATTGTCCAATCAGTTTAAGTAGCTATTTTTACTGTCAACATAACGCCACATTAACCAGGAAAACATAAAATCTAGTAATTGTTTGTTATGACCCAGACAAACGTTATAAACACAGGTAAAAGTACTCATACTTAAAATGGGTGGTAATGGGAATTTTTAAACTGCCAACTTCAATCTCGGTAAATGCATGCATCAAGCTTCATGATATGCATGGAGAGTGAACGCTAACATGAATTTAAAATTTCATTTAGGACCCGTGTAGAATTTTTGCCTTTATCCTTCAAAACCTGGGTATGAGACGATTGATTCTTTAGTTCTAACTCGAATTCTTCTTAGATAGAAGTTTAAGAGAGAATCGTATGCAGGAAAACAGGGTCGATAGTGCAACTCCCGCGTATTCCTACTATAATAGGGATGATTCCTGAGTAAAAAAAAATGTTAAGATAAAACGCATCAAAGATCAGGGGGCCTACCACAACCTCTTAAAACAATATTACTTTAATATTACTTTGCGTTCCGCTCTGTTGGATTTTCAACGCTCGGATCAGCGCCGAGAGTTGAAAATGCAACAACAGAAATTACAAAGTAATATTAAAATAATATTGTTTTAAGACGTTGTGGTAGGCCACCTGGAGTGGTCTGTGACGTCACACAAGTTTTCAACTCACTGTATTATCATTTTCATTTTTTGTTTAGGTGAAAAAGAAAAAATACTTGTCCAATGTTTTTTGGAAATCTATCTGACGGACTAATTAGATGTTTTCAGCAAACATCTCTATTCTTTGTTAATTTAAGCTAACAAGTCTACCTATTTAAGTCATTACTTGTTTAAAGATCTGTCAAGACGCTTAGTTGACACTTCGCGTGACCCTAGGGCTGGCTTTTACCTCGGACAAAGGATAAGCATTGCCATACAACGTGGCAATGCTGCCAGCCTTTTGGGTACATTACCAGTGGCCTGCGATGCGGAGGAATTTTTCGACGCCATGTTTTAGATTACTTTTAGTTTTTGTTGAGTCTTTTATTTAAGTGTCGTGACCCTAGGGCTGGCTTTTACCTCGGACAAAGGATAAGCATTGCCATACAACGTGGCAATGCTGCCAGCCTTTTGGGTACATTACCAGTGGCCTGCGATGCGGAGGAATTTTTCGACGCCATGTTTTAGATTACTTTTAGTTTTTGTTGAGTCTTTTATTTAAGTGTGTATATAGTTATAGTTGCTTTAAGTGATTATTGTATCAACTTGAACGCCATTACTTTTCGACTTGTTTTCTCTGACCGCCACAAAACCTCTCATGCAAATCACATGATATTTAATATTTAGCAAAACATATAAATTGAGAGTGGCCGTTTATAAGAACCAGCTAAATTACAGCATTAAAAACTAACCTTGACATATACCCTCTGATATTTCACACTAGAATATTATTAAAACTTTTTTCTTATTTTACGAATCTCCTTTGGAAACCAAGGTTATTTTGACAAACAATTTTATTAATGTCTCGTAAACAATGTCATTTGTGGTATGTATGTCGGGGACGAGGCCAGGATGAAATTTATTAGGCAATCATATAATTACTACGTTATAATATATTGAAGACATTGGCGACGATTCTGTTGTGCAAAAACAAAGATAACCTTGAAATGCCATTTCCTACTGAATCGAATTAAACACAAAATATGTACTATTCGATTTTACAAGTTATGATATCTTTTTTACGGAACACAACGCTGCGCTCCAAAACAGGAATCATAGACGTGGACAAAAAGACGCGAGGCTCAAATGGGATTGGGCGGTTCACATTGGCCGCATGCACAATGACCGCTGGGCAAAAATCTTAATGAAATGGATGCCTGGGGATTGATGGCGACGCGCGACGCCGAGATCGACCCAGAAAGCGGCGGCGGGATGACCTGGACGCGCTGCAAGAGGGCGGTTTCGAGGCGGCGCAAGAGAAGAGTGTCCTTTGCCAAGCAGTGGGACACTAATACACTATAGGCTAATAAAAAAAGAGTTTTAATTTTCTGTTCTTTCAACTGGATATACAATGCATCTGCCATGTCATCTCTTTACAACCCATGGTTTATTGGTAGAGAATGCCTAGAGCATTAAGTATGTATCTACATATATGTGCATGATGTATAAATAAGCAAACAGAGTAATTTAGAGTTATCAAATCATTTGAATATCAATTTTAAGACTACGGTATGAGAGTTCAAGTCCCTGTGATATTTATTTTACTTTACTCATCGTCTGCCTAACTTTCCAGTTCAAGCGCATCCGGATGCAAATGAACAGCAGTAACATTCTTGCTTATCTAATATTCTTGTTGTGCCAAAAAAACATTAATAAAACACTTGAGTTTTATGTATGCTTAACACACATACTTTAAAGTTCACAATTCCATAACAGCTGATTGAGCTCATTGAGTCTGACTATTCTAAGGCCCTATTTTAGGAGTAGTGGCCCGTCAGGACCAGAGCCTGGCAGGGTGCGGAATTTGCTCGAAAGAGTTACAGCGACCCTGGAACGCAAAAGGCACTAGGAGGAGCATGGATGGGTTTTTGTCAGTAAGGGTCTCACACTCCCGCTCCACCCAGAGCGGAAGGGCTCATTTGATGAAATTGAACATGAGCCACACTTTGGAGTGCCTTGAGTAACTTGAGTGACTTTGAGGGATGTAATCAATTCCATCGTTGCTGCAATAGGGATGATTCCTGGTTAAAAATTATATGATTCTATTTAGTCCGTCAGTTAAATTATCGAAAAATATTGGACACGTATTTTTTGCTTTATAAAATCAATAAAAAAAACAAAGATAAAACGCATCAAAGATCAGGAGTAGGAGCTTGTGAGGTCACGTGTAGGTAAAAAGTGTACTTACATGCGATTTCACCCGAGTTTTCAACGCACTGTATCGTTTTCATTTTTTGTTTACGTGAGAAATGAAAAAAATATAAATATCTAATATTTTTTGGAAATCTATCAGACGGAGTAATCAATGTTTTAATCATAAATGACAATTAGACAAGTCCGTCTGATACACACTTACAAACAATTAAGAGGTTAACCATAGACTTGAAAGGAAGAAAAATATTTTAGTTTGATATTTTAATGCAGTTTTGGTTTTCATCAAAATCGGGCCCGAGACTCATTTGAGTATTTTTCGCTATTCCTTATAGTTTTGTACTTCGCCATCCACGCCCACTTGAAAAGTTCACCCTGTATAAGAATAAAAACTATGTATTTTTGTCCTTGAAGTTAATTTGCCCTTGAAGTTAAAGAAAATATTTATTTAGAGCAATAGCAGTCACTACTACGGTATAATCTGTGGTATTACCACTGCAAATAAACGCAGCTCCCCTTTTTACAGTGGTTGATCAATACTTGAAAACCGTCGTATTATATCAATATAGGTCAGGTGCCTTATTTCCCGCTTCCGGCCACAATACCGCGACAGAAGATTTGCTTTTGTCAGCCACAATAACAGCCACATCCGTTGGCTTTGAGCATTCGGATCAACCAACTATTTTTAACTCGTTGGATTTGGAACATATGCTTTTATTACTTGATAATAATATATTTAGGTTTGAATAATTTGTCCGTAAAAATATTGGGCCATTTTGAAAATGTAAAACTTGGAGGAAAAATGGTTTACTTTAGATCTATTGGATGCATTGTGTGGAAGATCACACACAACACAACGTGGGTTCCTGAAAAAGTCCGAAGGCATTGCGGTAGATCCAAACGTCGATGGCGGTAAGAGCTATCGCAGGCCAGATAAATTTGCGATAAAGTACAATTGCCCTTGTTCCGTATGGTGTCGGACGTAAAAGAATAGCACCATCCCATCACTTCCCGTGGGTGTCGTAAGAGGAGACTAAGGGACTCACCAAAGAATGGGCTGCATCATTCTCTGTACGTAAATTGCTACAGCTACACTGCGATTGCCAACCCGCCTGCCAAGCGTGGCGATTACAGCAAGCCCCCCTCTCCATTTGGGGGAGGCCTATGTCCAGTATTGGACGTTTTTCAGCTGATCTGACATTGCCCTTTCCTCAATTTCTCTGCGTAGGTTCCCGAACAATAATTTATGAATCGTTTTTCATTACTTACTAGAAAAAGTAAAGGCGTACGATAGAATGATGTCGATTCTGGACAGCTTTATGTCATTATTTCTGTTTTCGGAATTAAGTAGGTATGTCAAAAGGGTCAATGACCGTTTTTGCAAATTTATCTGGTGTCGAACATTTGCCTGTGATGCTAGGCATTATTGGTCAGTCATATTTTCACTAAAATAGTACTCATTCACAGATAAGATAACTTATTTACTGACAATAACACAATAACCGGCTTTAATGTAGTTATAATAAAGCTCCCGCTAATCAAGCCGTAGCTTTGTCGCAGCTGTCAACTTATCTGATGTAAATTAATTACGGCTGCTATCAATCACGGGGCGACAAACTGTTTCAGTGTAATCGTTTTGACTACACGACTACATTGTTGTAGTGTTAACAAGTGGAGATGGAACTATTATGATGAGGACTGTCTTGTGTTGAGACTTAAGTGCGTGGAGGCTGATTGACTCTAATAAAAAGACGAAACAAGTTGAGTTTGGAAAGAAGGTTAATCTGATATCTAGTATAGAATAGAATAGAATAGCAATTATTTGAAAATATGGGCACTTAATACATAAGTAGATAGTAGTAAGTATACATCAGAGTTCTGCCATATTTCACCATTCGACAGCATGCAAACATTTTCATAATACAAAATTTTTAAAATTAAATTCTCATTAAAACATTAAATTAATTATTACATTCAATAAATAAAATTATAAAAATTCAAATTGATATAGATATTCAACAGATATATAATTAGAATATAAAAATCTGAAGAATTTGTTTGAAGCCTCTGGAACTACCAGTCGAATTTGGAAAATTTATTTTGTGTATGATAGCTACATTCATGAGGAAGGCGACTAAACAGGTACGGGAAACAAACTGAATATGCGCGTACGAAGTCGAGGGAGAAAGCTATTCTCTGAATAAAGAACGACGAGTCTTCTTCGATCTTCTTCCTCTATACCCCATATTCATTCAATTCTGAGTACAGGTCTCCTCTATTGCATGTCACTCTACCATCTATTGCCGGCTACTTTGACCAGATTGAACGATTATGAATAAAAATAATTGATGTCTCCGACGAGGATCTATAGGAGACTGTAAATGACCCTGATAGGTACCATATAAACAGTCTTAAAAATTCTGATTCTTGGAATTCTATAACTGTCTTTTTAGATATCCATAAGATATTTCATAAGATCCAGCAGTATAATGAAAACCGTATTAAAATAATAAATGAAACTGGTAACTGTCGGTATATTAAATCTGGCTGTACCGTTTGCTAGATACAGTGTACGGGTGATTAATGATTTTGGCGGGAACGCCATAAAAAATACCAGAGACGAACTCTGTACCAATAGCTACACACATTTTATCATTATTTATGAGAGTAATGACATAGTTTTGACAGTTATTTCTGAACATTATGGACACAAAAACTTGTGAACCAATTAGTTCACGTCTGTGTATTTTTAATGGGAACCTATTTATGATGTTACAGCTGACGTTAGATTTGAAATGTTTGTCATACTTTCTGACGTAGGTTGTTGATTTTTTCAGATGAATTTTTATGTGATGCTAGATTCTCAACTACATGAAAATTTATACACGTCAACATACTATGCTGCTGTGTAAAAAAAGGGGGCAGCTTTTTCAAATACAAATTCTGTTTACTGCGGCAATAGAATGCGTAGGCGCCAACATAACCAAACTATCCATTATAATCACTCAACACAACCCACAAAATGCATCGAAATTTCTACACTGTGCCAAGCAATTAACTAATGAAATATTTCTCCTGAGATATATGACATAAATCCAGTTAACACGGCGACAAACTAAGCGGACATATTCGCAGACAGAAACTATATTTCATTTAATTGAAACTAACTACTTATGACGTTTACATCCCAGATGTCAGTGTACACTAGCATCGATTACTCTATCAATATAAACGTCCCTAAACAATTGAATGGGATGATAATAAATAATTTATGCGACCGCAGTTACATACCGTTCTGATTGAAACTAATGGCGTTCTATATTGGTAGCTCATTCAGTTAGATCGGTCTATTTAGTCGTATTGGGCTCGTGAATTAGACCATTAATAAAGCATACGTCTTTCGCATTCCATGTGTGAGCGACGACTGCTATAATTTCGGCCCTGCCCTTTCAACAATGTCCCTTTTGCGGTCGTTAACATGCAGGGGAGTCATTTTAATTGACATTGGCATTTGGTTCGTCAGTTCAAACATTCGATCAATTTGACAGTTCAATTGTTAAATAATATGAAGTCTTCCCTAATACGTCCCTGTTTAAGATACTTCGTTATGATTTTTGGAATATCATGCTCAATGTTTTGATATTAAATTGTGCCGAAGTTTATTCTAGAATTGAACATATAAATTGAAAGGGTATTTTATGAAACGATAAGCATGTCAAACGGAACTCGTTTGAAGACATTTTGGTTTTTCATTAAATCGTTTATTATTTTATTGTTGTGAGCTCTGCTACTGACATTTTATGAGCTCACTTGTTAACTGATTAAAGCGAAAACAAAAGAATATCGTACCTAATGGCCATCATGCATAAACTATACCTACCAATTTATAATATTTTCTTATTATTCCCAAGGTGATAAAACAATTTAAAAAATAGGGGTCATTAGTTCATTGAAATTAAATACGAACTGTGTTTTAGTCATTTTAAGTTTTCTTACGAAACAAACCCACTTAGAGCTGGCTCTGCCCGCGGCTACAACTTGGTAAAGTGTTTATTTTCTGGGATAGAATGTCCCTTCCCAGGTAACTAGCAACCTTTCTATCAAGTTACGTCAAAATAGATTTCGAAGTTCATCTTTGAGACATCTATTTCTTTCTAAAATACGCTTCAGGGAAACTGACAGTCTATTAGGTACCTTTTTTATGGATGGGATATCATCAAATGACTTCTTCCGCTCTGGGTGGAGCGAAAGGGAGTGTCGGACTCTTACTGACTACAAGCCATTCGTGTTCCTCCTTATGCCCTTTCCGTTCCAGGGTCGTGGTGAGTCTTTCGAACAAATTCCGCAACCCTGGCGGCTCTGGCCCTAACTGGCCGTCTATTAGGTACCTACTTTATAAATTAAAGAGAATCATTCCTTGACAAAACATAATGAGCTCAATTTCTGAGAGCGATGCCATCAGGTCGCATGCTGTTTATTGCTACGCCAAGACCCGACCCTCAATTGGTTTATATTGGTTGACGTAAACGCCAAGCAATATGGCCGTTACTCAGTTGGTAACTTGTATTATTACTATGGGCAATAACCAATAACTATCAAGTAATTTGTGTAGACTAACGTCGACAGGAACGTTAGTATGATGCTATTCACATGAACGGTTGTCTTGAAATTAAACGAAATACTTTGTAGAGAGCGAAGTTGGGGTTTATTCTCGAATTGGACTGCGTTCCTGGGTTTCGGTTCTAAAATGGGTGTTAGACTAGCTTTCTTTTGCAGAGGACTATCATTTTTTTACTATACTAAAACAATGTGTAACAGAGTAAACGCAATACCTCTTAAGGTCATAGTAAAAGTCGCCGGAGACCAATGGATCCGAAAAGCGAAGGACCGATTTTAATGGTGATGTTTAGGGGAGCCCTATAACCAGCAATGGACCGGACATCTTTCAACTAGGATAATGTTGGTGGTTTGGCGAGTAACTTTCCGTCTCATAAGCAATCAAAACTCACAATTGAATAATGCATCACTTACCTTTGTATTTCTACCCACAATGCCTGCAGTTGGAACTGCTTAGTCCATTGACAGATCACTTAGGCCTTAATGTACCTTTTGTAAACTAATTGAACGTCCAACTATGTCTGACGAAGACCATTCTACCATTTACTGGCAATTGTTGGCCAAATTAGGCCTAAAAATAGCACTTACAAATTGCTGTCATATGCTACTTCATAGGCTCACTTATGGGGTCATGTTGTAGCAGTTGAAGAATTGACTGTGTAAAATAAACTGTTGCCTTTTCTTAAATAATTATTGATTCGAGTATTTTGACCGGTCATGACTTGTAAAGGGGCCAAAAATTTGTCGTTTTTCCAGATCATATCTTATTGAAGTTCAAGTAAGGTCCTTAAGTGATTAAAAACTTATAAGATAAAAACTAATAATCGTCAGACTATAAAACAGAAGTATGTAAATAAGACTGAGCAGACGCGCCATCTTTTTCAGTAGATAAAATACTGCGGAAACCTGCGTTTTCCTTACATCAAAAACAACCCCAAAGAAAACGTCAGTGACAACCGGAAAACCAGAACCCTGCAGCAATGTGCCAAACGAACCAGAAACTCCTCAAAAGACTGTCAAGCATAATTGAAAACAAAACAAAGCATTAATGAACGAGTTTTGTGAAATAAACTTAGAAGAAATAAAGGTTTCCTTCATACACTTTTAACACGTGCTTAAATCCAGTCCCTTATTGTTCGATTAAAATCTTAACAAAACGGTTATGCCGAGTATTTAAAGGTCCATAATAATTTTCTCACTTGTAATGTTAATCGGACTATAAAATTTTTAATTTCCACGCTTGTCCCGAGAATATTAATTAAGAATGTTACTTACGCACGATTCTTTTCCGCAGTCATATTTTTTACCTGGGGGATCTTAACGAACGTGTAATGTTATTTTAACGAGAATTATTTACTGTTGTTTATTAAAAGCAGAAGGTAATGAAGCAGATTTTTTTTGAAGAGATTTGATAATATTTTCTTCTATCTAGAATCTGAAAATCTAAAAATGTTGCCATCTTAAAACAAGTAAGACGGCATTGAAACATGGAATTAGTAAGTACTATCTTATATTGAACTTAAGCTAACATTGACAGATAAGCCTAGATGACAAGCTTTAAAAACCAAGAGGTGTCTCAAGGGAAAAGTCAAATATTATCGAAACTGTCGGATCAAGAAGAAAATCGCCAGCAGTTTTCTTTCACCGATACATAAATCGAGCTGAAAATAAAAACAAAATTTAGCTTTTGCTAAAAGCTAACCGAGAGTTGGCTCCAAATTGGTTAGTTCCATTACAGCTAGGTTTGAAAGAAATGTTATAGCCTTTACCACTGGTTTCGTTCTTTCAATTTTGAGTTCTCTAGAGACTCTAGCTAGGAAAAGCGCTATTTTATTAGCCTCCTCGTTTTTTTGCAGTCGGTTAAAAAATATAAGGGATTGATTACGTGACATATATTATTATATCAGACAGCATTAGTCAATCTTTTGACGTTATGTCAATCGCCTTCGGCCTTCGATCAAGAATACATTAGATTTCCGGTTAGCACTTGAAAAACGACCAGAGATATAAGACCACAAATGAAAGTGTGGTCTTATTTCATATTAGGAAGTACGAACGTCCTATTGGGAACATTTCTTCTTGGCTACGGTTCTAGCCAAGAAGAAATTCCTTAGTGTCAAATATAGATGTAAGTACATAATATTTCCCGACGTAATTTGGTTCCTGACTCTTAGGCCCGGTTTCCACCAAAGCGGAGAGATGTGTTGAATAAACCAATCCGGTTTCGTTATTTCCACATCTCTTCTCCGCTTAGATTATCGGATTGGTTGTTTCAACACATCTCCTCTCCTCTCTGCTTTGTTGGAAACCGGGCGTGAATCTAGTGAATTCTTGATTGAAGCCTTCGGCACACTACCGCTGATACAATGTCACTTGTCTTGCTGTACGCCTTAGGTTGCAAAAAGATCGTCTTTTGTTTGGTTTTAAAAACCGATGGTAATGGTTACGCCTCTACCGATTTGCATGATGACTCGGCATTGTACACTTCGTTTGTGAATTTTCCTCCTTTGCCCGCGTAAATGGAATAAATTAAAAGCATTATAATACGGCGGACTCATTACTGGGTAAGCGTAACGATTTTAAAGAGGTCTTTGTGACAAAATTATAATCTGCTCTGTTTTTAAATGCTGGACTATTTGGACAGGGTTTTGGGGAGATCAAAAATGTATTTAGATAACATAACAGTGCAGAAACAGACTGAATCTGATAGGTACTGAAAATGTAGTCGTGGATGTAGTGGTTTTCAGCCTTCATAGGCGGACCTAATGCAATAAGGCATTCTCTACCAGTCAACCTTTGGGTTAAAAAGACTAGCTAAGCTAAGAATCGCGCATTTGGGGAGATCTATATTCTAGCTCAGGATTACTAGAGGCTAGTGACGAGAACGATGAGCATTTAAATAGAAGAAATCATTTTATCTTTACACTTTTTGACTTTTAAAATAGTGAGTTTCTATAGTAAGAGCAGAGTTACTTGTGATTCAGTCCACGCCAGGCCCAGAGTGGGCGGTCTAGCAACAATAGCAGAAGGAATCGGTCCCGGTTAACACTTATTGGTCCACATGTTTCAATTGATTCTTTGGCTAAAGAACGTAATTTCGGCGAAATTGCTCTTTTCTGTGATTAAAAGAAATGACTTGAAAGTTTTAGTGGCTAGTTTATGTTAAGTTGATCAAAAAGCCTTTTCTGTTTATAGATTAACTTCAATTTGAATTGGGTATCAGGACAAAATAAAAAATTCATTTTGACAGTTGCGCCATTTTTTATTCTACAGATTTAAATTGAGTAACGATTGAAAAATGAACCGTTAATATAATTTTGACGACACGGTTGGCGCAGTGGTTGAGCGATCGGCTGCTGCGCTGCGTGTCGCGGGTTCGATTCCCGCACGGAACAAATATTTGTATGGCCTACAGATAGATGTTCCGGGTCTGGCTGTTTGTGTATGTGACTTTGTATGTTTGTAAACGCACCCACGATACAGGAGAAATTCCTAGTGTGGGGCAACGTTTTTAAAAAAAAAAAAAAAAAAAAAATTAATTAGATATACTCCCCTTATTTGAATGGCAAGAGACTAAGAGCAAATGGAATTTATCTAATACCTTAAAACGAGCAATTCTTGTATCATCATCTGCCTAGCCTGTTCCCAACTATACTTATTGGGGTTTGCTCCCAGTCAAACCGAATTCAGCTGAATACCAGTATTTTATGTTAAGCATTATAATCTGAATCTCGGAAACGGCTCCAACGATTTTCATGAAATTTAGTATGCCTGGGGTTTCGGGGGCGATAAATCGACTTTTCTGTAACGTTAACGTCAGACGCTAACGACAAAATGTATGGGAATGACATTGGATGTGGAAAGGAAACGTCATCACTTAATGCCATTCCCATACATTTTGTCGTGAGCGTCTGACGTTAAGGCCAGGTTTTCTGGAAAAACGTTGTTTTGCATTGTGTAAAATTGTGTTTTATTCGTAAACAACACGGATTTAAATTTTGAAAAAAATATATTACATATTTCACACTTAGATCTTGCGATTTCGGCCGTGCGATACACGATTACTTGCACTTTACTGCATCCAATTAAATCGCAAAGATAAGTCAAAATCAAGATGTAATTATCATTTCATTTGAGTTATATAAGGTTTTGAGTAATAAAACTTATACCACAATAAAGGTCGTAAAAAATGTGATATAAATCGGCCGTCATAATGTGAAATATGAAAATACGTATCCCACTAATTCCAAAATCAAGTGATTTTGTCGTTTCGGACGTGTGCCAAATTTTTGCGATCCCGCCACCCCCGCTAAGTTCTGTTACTGGCTAAGCCTAAATTGATTACCGCTCTAGCACTGCCGGCACACCAGTGTGCCGCGAATTTAATGTTTATGTTTATTTACGTAAGATTTATTTTTTATTTTGGAATTTTCACGTGTCGAGTGGTTAAATAATAATACTTGTATACAATTTAGTGTTCAAACAGTTGTAATATAGTTAGTTTTTATTAGATGTAGCTATAATTTTGTAAAAAAAAATGGGGGAAAAAAAAGTTGTCACGGCTCTTCGTTGCAGCGGTGACTACTTTTTTTTATAAACTTTGGCTGAATAAACAAAAAGGTATATAGGTATATACATAATTTACTTTACTAACTAGGTAAGTACCGACACGAAACAGATAAATTTCCACACCGCAAACATGTGTGTAAACAGTTTAATTTAAACCTTATTTCAGTACGCATAAAGACGTGCGCTTTAGTGGTTTAGTTTTCGCGCGGAATAGATTTACCAACCGCATCGAGTATGTAAAACAATTGAATTTGAACCCTATTTCAGAGTGCATAAAGCCACCTCGCGCGCACATGATACAATGATTTACTGTTTTCAAATGTCAAATAGGTAGTTCACCCCGCTACGTTAGTCTTGATGGTTTCGGAGAGTTTGTATAAGTCTTATAATATTTGTTATTTATTAGAAATGTCCGTTTTCACTTATCTTACTCCTAAACAAATGCAAAACTAATAGCTCGTATTTCCTACATGAGAGTTGAATATCGGTGCAATAATATTGTGGTGTTCATGTAGAGAAGAAATATAAGTGTAGTTATACGCTAGGTGGGTACCTACTCACAGCCACCACAACACAACAAATAATAATATTTATGGTGTCCGCCACGTTTGTGTAGGTCTCGTCTATGCCAAACAATACGCGCATCGCACTCGTGAGTCGCGTGCCATAGTGTAAAAGTGTTACAGTATGACCATTTCCTATGAAAATATTATAATAACATACTTTTGGTAACGTTTAGGCTACCGGACCAGCTCATTTATGCGCTGTACACTAGAGTCCATCCTCTTACTAATTACTAACAATGTATCAAGTTATGACAAGACATACAAAAAACTATGTGGTCAGTTTGGATAGTTTTTCCAATCCAATGCGTTACTTTATCGGTATTTATTGGCAAGAGGAAAAATGTATAGAAATTATAAATTACATACACTAAACTGTTTTTAATTGACTATTGTATTGTATATTATTAACCGACTTCCAAAAAAGAAGAGGTTCTCAAATCGACTGTTTTTTTTTGTTGTATGTTTGCTCAGCGATATTTTCGCCAATTGTCAATCGATTTTGATGATTCTATTTTTTTAGGAAGTGTATCTTCCCGGACTGATCCCATTTCAATTTGGTGAAGATCTGATGAAGAACTTCGGAGACAGGTAACGGAACTCTTCATTCCCGTAGGAATTCCCGTTCCCGTATAGCCGTACAGCCTTCCCCATGAATGTAACTATCATAAATTCATAATCATAATACAAAAAAGAATTTCTTGCACCGCGTCGCACGCAGTCACGCAGGCTCGACGCGTTCTCGTTTGGTGGCCGCGTCTCGCGCACCGCCCGTTGGATTTAATAATATTGTTGAATTATTTTAATTTTACATTATCTCCTAAACGGTGAGTTCAAATAACATGCTGTAAAAGACAAAGTTTATCTTCATAAAATTATCTTGATGATGAATGATGAACTTTCGCTAGTAAGGATTAATATGCCTGCCTAATATTAATGCTGAAAAACCACCTTTAATTTTTAAATAAATTATTTGACATAAAATGCCTTAGTGTGGCATATTTATAAGAGATAGATATAGGTGTAACGTCGCGGACTTTTTTTTAGATCGAATGAAAAACAATATCTTTGTTGTACATGGTACTTACGTATAATTAGCTATTACCACAGCGCACTTAGCGCACTTCCACTTTATAATATTATTTAGTATAGATTTGAATAAAGTAGTATCTCATTATCATTATTGTAACACCATAAAATACATAAAGAAATTAAACACACACCATATTACAATTCTATCCTATTTATTTATAACGGTTTGCTATCTATGTTTCTGTGTACGTGCGTCTGTGTGCCTGTGTATCTGTCTTTGGCACTGTAGCTCCGTTATCTTTATTGAACAGGGATATTTTGTAAGTTTTTAAAATTTTACTTGTTAATTACCAACAAATCAAAATCAAAATTTGCGTTACAGGGCAATAGAGCATGCGGAAGGGCGTGACTTGTCTCCAAAATAATACTCATTTATTGGGGTTACCCCCGACGGTATAGTTGGGAACGACACCATTGTTGAAATTAAATGTCCAATAACGGCATTTAGAAAAGGGAAATGCTGCTATTGAAGAAAGTAAAATACATATATTTAAATTCGATAGAATAAAACATACCAGGGTTATAAACAAAAAAAGTAATTGGTATTACCAAGTGCAGGGTCAACTTCATGTAACAGAAAGGAACCAATGCACTTTTGGAATATGGTTCGGTGAAAACTAGTAGTAGAAAATATTTCAAGAGATGACGAATTTTGGCGGGTGCATATGGAGAAAAAAATTATAGATTTTTATTTGAAATGTATATTGCCAGAGATTGTGGATCCGCGCCAAAATCGCGGTATGCCAATACGAGACATAATATTGAAAGAAAACAAAGAAAATGTTAATGATAAGCCTGTGCAGCCAGGTCCAAGCAAATCCAAGGACCATATTCCGTGTCAATCTCATACTCAGCTAGGTCCATGCAAACCGAGGCAGCTACAGTTCAACGAATTTTAGCCAGTTGCATTGGTAACTTTTATTATGTTAACTATTTGATTAAAAAATATAAAAACGTTTTTGTTTTTTTTTAAATAGCATCTAGGCAAATTCCAAACCATTTATACTTCTAAGCTTTCTTGAATTATAATATTCAAGAATTGTAACATAATTTTCCTAAAGTAAGTGTGCCTACCTACTACTTGATTTTTACGAAGGTATCGCACCAAAGCCAAATAGCGCGCGACGCGTATTTTTGTATCGTACTCGTATTCATAATTTTCGTGTCAGTCAGATTTTAAATCCACCATATACTCTAAAATAAATAAGTATTATTACTGATTTTTAATGATTAGTAATTGGATTCAAGTTTGTACAATACGTACTTAATCCATCTATAACCTTAAAAAATACTTAATAGAAAAATAAAACAAAATAAACATATACTAATCAATTCAAGTTGATCTACTGCATTACTTTATCCTGTGACGGAACTTAGTACCTACCCGAGTCCGTGAACTCATAAGCGAGCGGTGCTCTTGGTGCGCGCGTCTCCCGCGCATCGTAACTTATTACGTATTGCTACTCCTTGCGGGGCCTGGGGTAAGCGTTAGATGCCTACGCGCTCAAGTCAGGCTCGCCTCAACGCTACAGAAAAGTTTTTTGTCTAGGCCTGCTAGCTAGGTTTAAATTTTAAAAAACGTCGTTGTATCCGTGTTTCCAAAAAAAAGCCGAGCTAAGCTCGGTCATCCAGGTACTTTACTAGTATTCTCTCAACTATCAATTGCTGGCAAACCCCCAACCAATTAAATTCAAAGCACGCTTCGACCCTATGGCTGTATTTTAAACATTCCCTAACGAATCTCCATAGCCATAGGCAACTTTATTCCGTATGTATATTTGTACCACAAACAACAAAGAGTAGTTGATCGACAGACCGGTCGAAGGCACAATACACCGTAATCTAAGTTGGAGAAACGAGAAACTCACTTCACCCGCTTACCTACTGCTAACATTGTTTGTGAACATCAGTTTATGCTAAACGCTACTGGGCGTCCGTTTTCCTTTAGACAGGAATTGAGGAGTTCTGATCAGACTGGATGTCTGTAGACTTCTCCAAGAGACCAATGACCTTACAGTATAAAGGACAGGGACAGAATTTGTTGGGCAAATAATAACAGCCTAAATCGACCCAGCATTGGTTTATTTTTGAGGTTAAGCAACGCTTGTCGAGGACGGCCCGTTAATGGGTGACCATCCATTGCATACCGATATTCCTCTGTGCCTCGGAAAGCACGTAAAGCTGTTGGTCCCAGCTATCATTTGCAGATGTGTCTACCAAAATTTCCATCTTCGACCACATTATCGCTTACCATCAGGTGAGATAATGGTCAAACAAAAAAAGAAAGTTGTTACCGATTGTCAGCCAGAAAATCTGACGCCATTCTAGTCAAGGGGTTAGGTATCTAGTTACTGGGATGTGGAGATCACGAATCCCTCCATAGTGTCTGTTCTTCTGTATAATTTTTAGTAAACATGAAAGGAAAAATATCACCGAAATATATATAGGTAGTACCTACCTACATCATCATCTGCCTAGCCTTTTCCCAACCATATTGGGGTCGGCTCCCAGTCAAACCGGTTTCAGCTGAATACCAGTCTTTTACAAAGAGCCGGCCTACCAGACCTCCACAACCCATTAATTGGGTAACACGGTACTTCTTAGCAAGCCTAGTGTCAGATTTTTCTGGCTTCTGACAATCCCTTACGACTGCCAAAGATCTTCTAATGACAGCCGGGACCAACGAGGTACGGAGGAGTCTCGGTATGTTGTACCCATCCCCAGACCAACCTCGGCAAGCGTTGCTTAACCTTGAACGTCGGCCCGTGCGGCTGTTATACCTACCTGTCCACTGATAATATTCCTTTGATTAAAACATCTACCAAAATTACTGTTACTCCCCTAATATCTTTGTTAAAGATCTCACCAAAGTAAAGGAATATCTACGAGTATTTTCAGCCAGAAACACAACAACTCCTTTGATCTTGGAAATTAATAAACTACAATTGAAATGGAACAATATTTTTCCAATAAGCCGATCTCCATCCACAATGGGTTCCACTCTGAATTCTTTTAGCGTATGAAATAAACCTGGCGATCCATTACTAAAATGAGTAAACATAAAATAGTTTTTTCAATCAAATCAGGCTTGAAACACGGACATCATACGAGCTATCTCCCAATATTATCTCTGATGGATATTAAATCTATACAAATAAATAAAATTAAAGTGTCTGTTTGTAATATCAAAATAACAACTTTTTGATAAATGCACATGAAAGTATGTACTTAATATGGGATCCCTTCTTTTCGCATAATGTTCTTCGTCCTAATACACTTCGGCATAACGATTTTGGCACAATTTGTTTTGGCATAATAATACTTCGGCATAATTTTTTTAGGCATACATTTTATGTTGGCATAATCATCTTAAAGACTAATTTGTTTTGGCATAAATTTGATTCGCATAATGTTAGTAGGCCTAATGACTATTAGCATAACGTTAGTAGGCCTAATTACTATTAGCATAACGTTAGTAGGCCTAATGACTTTAATATCGACTGAATTTAATATGCTGTGCAACAAAAGTTAGTGACAGAACCGAATTGCTGCAAAACCGACTCCACGTAGTCTTGTTTGTCCTACCCCTAGATTGTAATTTAAAATCGCGTAGGCGCGTAGGGGCGAGGCGGCCCGCGGGCTGAGGAGCAGGCGGATGCGAGCGAGTTGTCGCGGCTGAGGCTGGCCGGCGAAGCCGGCCAACAAACCGAAGCTGCGGTGGTGAGCGAAAGCCGTCTGCGACGATTAGCACGCGTGGGGCCGCCGGAGGCCCGCAGCGGAGGCAAGGCCGGAGCCGTGACAGAAACCCTGCCTGCTGCATGTTGCATGCTCGCTTGAATGCTGCATGCTGCTTGCATGCTGCATGCTTGCTTGCATGCTGCATGCTTGCTTGTTTGCAGCATGCTTCCTTGCATGCTTGCTTGCATGCTGTATGCTTGCTTGCTTCATGCTTCCTACAGCGAAAAAAAAACCTACAAAATTGTTCAATACGTTACATTATATTATATTAATATGTTACCTATATATTACCTGATTCAGGAGATATGGCTTTTTTCCAATCGTCGAAATAAATTGTTATACCTATAAAAATATGTTTTAATATCATTATGCGTAAATAAATTTGTGCTTTAGGATATTATGCTTATAAAAGTTATGCTTTAGAACTTTATGCTTAATAAATTTATGCTTTAGAATATTATGCTTAATCATTATTATGGTTAGAGAAATTATGCTTAAAAAATTATGCGTAAGCTGTTATGCGTAATTACATTATGCGAAAATATAATTATGCCAAACAAAATTATGCTAAGTTATATTAGGTCTTAAAATTTTATGCAAATGGATAGGGAACCACTTAATATGTATGTCGCAGCCAACTAGCATAATCCGCCGTTTCATTAAAAGTCTAGCCTCTTCATTGAACTGTGCCGTTTAATCAGCGACATAAGTGACTAAGATAAGTGACAGTCATTAAACGATATTGAACAAAAGATGTCACTTAGGCTGCTGAAAAATCGGCACATTTAAACGAAAAGGCTGGGCAACTAAATAAACGGCTGATTAAGCTTATTGGCTGCGACATGTACACGATACTTTTAACAAAACAACAATTTGATAATTTTTGTTGGCCCGTCTGTTTCTTCCGCATAATCTCCGAAACGGTTGTACCGATTTTGACGGGACTTTCGCTGACAGATACAGCTACTTTTATTTTAGAAAAAGGGTACTGTGCAAAAATAATCATGAAAAACTTTCCACGCGGGAGAAGCCGCGGGCAGAAATTAGTCGGAAAAATAAGTAAACGAACTCTTTAATGTCAGTCAAGCGTACAATATTACTTGTCAGTGGATTTCATTGGTGAGTAAACCAGCCGGAAAGACATTGTTAAAATATTGTTGGCCGGTTACTATGTCATGCCTACAGTAGCTCCCTATTGTATGCCATTCAGTGTAATTCGTTTGGTCTATTTATCGAGATTAGTATTGTATTTGACGTAAATTAAGATGATGAATGAACGTGGTTCATGGAATGCTGCCAAAGAATTATATGGTATGGTGGTTTGAGCAGCTGGTTTGACTGTTTATTTAAGCTTAAGGCTAAATTATAACAGCCGCACAGGCCGCTTTAAGGTTAAGCAGCGCTTGCCGAGGTTGGTCTGTGGATGGGTGACCATCTTAATATATCGAGACTCCTCCGTGCCTCGGAAAGCATGTTAAGCCGTTGGTAACGGCTGTCATTTGGAGTTTTTTGGCAGTCGTTACGAACTGTCAGAAGCCAGAAAATCTGACACCAGTCTTGCCAAGAAGTATCGTGTTACCCATATAATGGGTTCTGGAGGTCTGGTAGGCAGCCGCTCCACGTAAAATACTGGTATTCAGCTGAATCCGGTTTGACAGGGAGCCGACCCCAATAAAGTTGGGCAGATGGTGAAGTCCTGACTGACTAACTTCGATGAGCGCACAGCCAAAACTTCTAAGTCTAGTAAGCTATTTGAAATACAGGTTTGTTTTATAACGTAAGCATCCGCTATGGAAAATTTGTTTGAAAATTTCAACTGGGAAATGGTAGGGGAACTTCGCGTGAATGTCTTTGTTCTTTGAAGTCGACATCTACCCGGTCGAAGTCGCGGGCATCAATCAGCTAGTAGGTATTTTACATACCTATAGTCGCGGCTGTGTTTCCGAACGAATACAACCCAACCTAGAGTCAAGAGCAAACCCATCTTAAATAAATAATAATAAGAAGTACTTACTCAACAATAGTAAAGTCTAGTTTGATTACAAAAGTACCTAATCCTAAGCTTTTTTTTAGTAATTCATTGTTCATCATTTTATTTATAAGTATTGGTTTAGTGAAAAATCATAGTAGTATCGAAATATGCATTCTTGAAAACCTTACTAACTAAACCAATATAAAAAAGCTTTGACGCTAAACCTTCAAGGGGATAAGTCGGACTTCAAGCAGATTTAAAGAATAGTACGAAAATTAAAGATGAAAAGATAATTCTTTTCAGAATTATTGACTGGTGGCATCCTCTGGAAGCGAGACGCAAACGATCTGACGCTATGGCGACACGAGGGGGGAGGCCTATGTCCAGCAGTAGACGTATTTCGGCTGAAAGTATGATTATTGTTATTGTAACTGATGAAGCCCCTAGCAGAGGCGGATCCAGGATAGTCGTTTGGGGGGGCTTAACCCCGCTGAGGGTGGGTTTTATTTAGCAAAGTAAACACTAAAAAAAACCGGTCAAGTGCGAGTCGCACTCGAGCACAAAGGGTTCCGTGATCTATAAAAAGGGCAAAAAATATACGTTGGTTGTATGGGAGCCCCACTTAAATATTAATTTTATTTTGTTTTTAATACTTATTTGTTGTTATAGCGGCAACAGAAATACATCATCTGTGACGTCTTTCTAGCTATCACGGTTCATGAGATACAGCCTGGTGACAGACAGACGGACCGACAGACGGACAGACAGACGGCAGCGGAGTCTTAGTAATAGGGTCCCGTTTTTATACCCTTTGGGTACAGAACCCTAAACAGCACTGACCGTTTACTTTTCGTAAATTCCTCAATGACTTCCTAAATAAATCTGGTTCTTATGGGGGGGCTTTAGCCTCATAGCCCTGCATCCGCGAATAAGCCCTAGTATGCTTTTTATTGAAAGGCGTTTGACAAAAATTGAGCACGGGAATTCTGATCTGCTTAGCCGCATATGTTATCTTCACAATTTGGGATGATCGATACCTATTAAAAGAGGCTACAACTATCAATAAGAGCGGATTTCACCAATGAAACTGAACGCGATCAGAAGGTACATCTAAACTGCGTTCAAGAGCTATCAGCGTCAATATTCCATAAAAAAATAGTGACACTGACAGCTCACAAACGTAGCTTATACGCTGATCGCGATCAGTTTAGCTTGGTGAAAATGGCCCTAAGTGTCCAGTCCATACGCAAATCAAAGTTGGCATGATAAATAATTCAGATAAGTATTTCAAATAAAAACAACTCTTAAAGTAACAGAACCATTCACAAATAGGACCTCTAGAGCGGAGACCACAACCAATTAATTCAATGAACTTGCATCGGGTGTAAAAGAAGGAAATGTAAACGAATTCTGTTAGACTGTTACCGATTGTAAAATGTACTCCGTTCGGAGACAAATTTTCGCTGTCTGAAGCCCGACTTTATTTTATTAGTGTTGTTTCGTTGTACTGTGTTATATACATATATAACTTTATAAGCGTACGTTCTTTTGTGGCCAAATTGTTTTTAAAATAATAAGTATTAGGTAAGTACATTTTGTAATTAATATACAAATTTAAAAACAATTTAGTACTATACTGGGTAATTTTTTTTCCAGTGCGCAAACTTTAAGAACCACTTCTGCCCATGTAAATGAACAACTTCCTAAAAAAAAATTGAGTCTCCCATACAAATTGTGTTCAGTTGATGACAATTTTGTATGGGAAGTTCAAATTTTTTTTTAGGAATTGACTATGGCTTTCTTGGGGCAAGTTGTTCATTTACATGGGCAGAAGTGGTTCTCAAAGTTTGCGCACTGGAAAAAAAGTATACCTGTATAACAGTACAGTTAAAGTACCTACCCATTAAGTTATACTGAATAAAATATACCTACGATCAAATAATATTCTCGCAAGTACAAAAAACTATACTATTCCATCATAATTATTCAAACTATAAATTTCAAAATTTGATTGGTAATTATTTCAAAAGTTTTACACCTACCACATGACATTTTTATCTTTTTACATCCTATCTTTGACTGTTAAAGAATGATTCGGTGCATAAGAAAGGTAAAACAACGAAGTTCTCAGATTCGAAGTTATTATTTTCTACAACCACATCAAGAACCCTCAAATAAAGTCACCACGTAAGAACAAACGTTAGTCGGCCACAATATTAAGAGCAGATTTCACCAATGAAATAGAACGCGATCAGTACATCTAAACTGCGTTCAAGAGCTGTCAGCGTCAATATTCCATAGAAAAATAGTGACACTGACAGTTCATAAACGTGGTTTATGCGCTGATCGCGTTCAGTTTGGCTTGGTGAAAATGGCCCTAAGTGTGTCACGAAAGATGTTAAGTATAAAATTGCGATAGAACACTCGCAACTTCAACCTACACTGCACTAGCCTATTTGTGTCGCTCAACTCCACTGGCAACCCTTACGTAGACACGAGCTACAATGTGAGCTATACGGGCGTACACTTGGCAACCATTAGGCTACAACTCAGCAATAGCTGCAGGCAATTTTTTTTTATGAGTTGCTCGTTGGTCAACCTTGGAGGTTGTCGTCTGCCTCCAGCCGGGAGGGTCGCAGGCGACAAATCTCAGTGAACTATAAGTATGGCCGTACACTGGGCCACTGACGTAGGCTACACACAGCGACAATCGCTGTTCATCCTCAGTAAACTTTATCACTACAGAATAGGTAATAATAGGTCTAGTGACCAGTGAGAGTCAGTTGCCGAGCTCCCGACAGTGCGTAGCAGAAACAGCACATTATGTTGTAAAAGGTCCCTTTCAAAATTTTATGTATTGCTTCATCTCTTCGTCATTGTCCAAATGAAAGGGATTGTGTGTTGCTTGCTACACTAGGTCAGCAACTTTAACTAAGTCCTCGTTGTCCGAGGCTCCACGGCCAAGCTACATCTTCTATGTGGCCAAATCTATGGTCGAACTGCCGCACACTCGTCCACATTACAGTTGCTGACAAATTTTATCTGAAAACTGCTTAAAATCAAGTTTTGCCTAGGTATAGTGAACTTGGTTTCCGGTGCCAAATAATACATTTACACGAATAGTTCGCAGAGCTCCCGGTAGAACCCGGTAGAACCCGGTAGAAGCCAGCACGAAGAACCCAGCTTAGTCCTTCACTGTATTATAAATTGATTTATTAATCAAAACAGCTTAGCGATGAGTGGTTTCAACTTAATTTAATCCTAAGCCAGTGTTGTGGCTATCTGGGGAACCGTTTACATATTCGTACCTTTACCAACCCATTCCACCAACCACCGGCTGTATGTGGAGTACTAGATCAATAAATTCCTACTGCGGTAATGAGAATGCTAAGTTATATTCAAGAATATTTTAAGGCCGCTGTTTTATTGTGTTATAAATTATAAAACGTATAATGTTAATTGTTTAATTAAAAACCTCCGGTAAGTAGTGTATTTAACCAATACGGCTACAACCGGCAACAAATCAAGACCTATTTCACCTATTTGAATCAAAGTTTAATTTAAACAGGCATTCAGAAGGGATTCATGATCGAAGTGCGAAAATTGTCTTTCTTAGATATCTTATACCCACTATAAGATATTTAAGAAAAACAAAGAAAGACACGATACAGATTTTTATCTATACAGATATGAATTAAAAAATAATATCACACCGACATTTATCTTCATTGTTTTGTTTCACAGACATAAAAAGACTGAACTGTGCCGTAACTGTGACTTCACTGATATGTGTGACTCGGCCTTAATCCTATAGAACTCTATATCATGTGGACCCACCATTAAGTGTAGTGCAGTTAATGTTATGAGTGATCAACTGATCATACTTACTAATATATAATTTATGGGACGAGGAAGTAAAACATCCAAACTGTCATAGGTCAAATCGAAAAAGGTCACCGTGTAATATTATCATTTCCTGTGGCATTATGATTTTCCTCTTCATTTGACCTGATGACTTAACGTGAAATTCTTGTTGATTATCGTCATTGGTTGCGAAGAATTTTATTTATTCATCGAGATATTTTCCTTCTGGGTGATTCTAACATCTGGGTATTCTAAAAGGTCTCTTTCGTCTTTCTTTTTGGTCTAAAAAGTGTCTTTTTAACTTCTGGGTATATAAACATAATGCGGCATTGATGACGGAAATTATCAAGTGACATCTTGGCGCCAAATGACATTGTTTTTCTTCCCTTTTCAAAATTTTATCAGTGAAGTGATGACGCTCCACGATTCTTACGATTGCAAAAACGTTTACTTTATGGTAACCTTTTAAAACCTTACCAGAATAAAACGTGAAAATATGAATTTATTGGAAGCTTTTTGGGGTTTTTAAACTTAGGTCTTAATATAAGACGATCTGAATCAAACTATGAAGTAGGTACCTATAATTACAAATGACATCGCTCATATCCACAGTTCAATGCCCTATTTATACACCAATCATAACGCTCAATTGTTTTTAATAATTCTAACAAGCGCCAAATCATTTGACACTACTTATTCCCAATATCCAAGAAGACTTCTATCAACTTAATAATATGCTACAAACATTCCCGAGCACAGCGCGACAAACGATGGTCTCTGAGCATCGTTCAATTGGACTCAATAGATTCGACCTCGCCCCATCGGGTCTTAGAACCGTCACTGATAAAGATACCCGTATGATCTAGCAGACAGATGCATTATCCAATACAAGATTGGACGCTGGATGCGTCAGGATGTCCTATTTCTCATGGACGACCGGTAGTCGCTACTTTGACACTTCGTCATCGGATATAGTGGGTCAGTCAGACGCAAATTGCAAGCGCAAACATTAACTGGTAGATGAACAGTATATTGCATAGATAGACATTCTACATTATTTGTCCACATAGGGGAATTGAATGCTCGTGTTTTCAATTACCTAATAGGAAACAGTTTTCGGTGTTTGTTTACGACATGATAGTTAAACGCAGTTTAATCGTTGAAAGTAATTGTCAAAGCTTGTTTTATTGCAACCGGCCATGGTCAAAGTTAGTTGATATTAGCCAAATGGCTTTGATAATACCTACCATAAAGATACAAGTCTGCCACTGTCTGTTTCTCCGCTTACTCCTAATGGCCAGTTTACACAGTGCGAGCTAGCGTGCGAGTCAGCCTGCCGAGTAGCTGCAGTGAGTCGCATTGTTTGGACGTATCTTACGCGCCACGTGCGATTTGAATAGTAGCTCGCATCCGAGTTACTTCAATCATTTATGTTTTCACTCGCCTGCTCGTCTGACAGTAACTCGCACATGGCAGCAGCTGGGACATCACTCACATTCATGGCTGGGACGCGTTCGGCAGTAGCTCGCCAGTGTCAGCCAGGTAGTTGCGAGCAGAACCTGTTTTTTTTTGTATGCTGCGCTTCGCAAGAGACTGGGCAGCTACTATCATCGTGAAGACAGCTAAGACGAGCCGCTACTGGCATACGAGTAGGCAATCCGAGTAGCTGTCAACTGTCTAGTCAGCAGCTCGCACTTTGGAAACTGGCCATAAACGACGACGCAACGAATTTTGATACAGTTTTCACAAACAGAAATCGATAAACGAAGAAGATTTGTGTATAAGGTATGCGCCCGTGCGAAGTCGGGGCGAGTCGCTAGTATTTTCTTTACAAGTTTAATATATTTCTCTATCTCGTCTATATTTTCGTTCAAACAATTGGAAACGGGTGTGAACAAAAAAAGCCGAGTCAAGAGGAGCTTGCTTTCTTAATTCTTTTGTAGTACTTAGTACCCTTTGAGGACCCGACACTCTTAACACAAGTACTATTTCGACATTTTTAGCTGCCTGAAAATTCTTTTAAAAATACACAGTGATGACAATAGTGAAAATATTTCGAAACAAAATTTTGTTTTTTTGCGTCGTTGTTTTGAATAATTTAGGAACTAGAACACGTTCCTACATTTAATTATATCTGAAACATCGCATCGTACTGTATCGTCGATATACATCTGGCATCACACCACGTTACTAGACGGACGTCTAGAAATCATAATACATTATGTTATGTAAATGTCGCAGTCAACTAGCTTAATCAGCCGTTTCATTTAAAACCTAGCCTTTTCATTGAACTGCTCCGTTAAATCAGCGACAAAAGTGACATGGGCAAGGCATTCAACGATATTGAACAAAAGATGTCACTTTGGTCGCTGAAAAATCGGCGCATTTAAATGAAAAGGCTAGGCCATCAATGAAACGACTCATTATGCTAATTGGCTGGTAGGTACATATATATTATGTATGTTGTAATTTTCGAAAAACAAGTGTATTTAGGGTAGTGCGCACCATGATGAATAAAATATTTTTAAATCTAGGTACCTACTTCCTTAGGTATGTTGAGTTAAGTTATTATGGAAATAATAAGTGTTTATTTGGTTTTAAAAACATCAATATCGATAGTTTTTTAAACCTAGGTATCAGAGATCGGAATAGGTAGAGTATACTTACCTAAAGTTCGAAGAAGTAAGTAACATAGAGTTGATAATACCTCCTCTAAAATCCCGGAATCATAAATATGACCATTGAATCCTGGAATTAAGAAATTTGAACTAAATTATTAGAATTTTATTATGTTTTTAGAGTTCCGTACTCACACTGTTAAAATAAAAAGCTGTTTTACATACCTATAAAATCGGAATATGATTCTTCAAATATTTTTTGTAACTATACACTTGAGTATGTTTTCATAATCTCAGGTTTTAATTTTCATGTTCATGATTCCCGGATTTTAGAGGGGGTATTATCAACTCTACGTTACATACTTCTTCGAACTTTAGGTCAATATACTCTACCTATTCCGATCTCTGCTAAGTGTAAAAAAAACATCAACAGATTTGATTCGTTTTGTTGATATAATTCTTACTTACATCACTCCAATTTATGTTAACATCCAAAGTGACATACAAAACTGAATGTTCAGCTCATTTTTCATGGCGCTTCCGTCCCCTAACCGCGTATGATATATGGCCCATGGGCGCTATTTGACATCCGGCAAAAGGCACGGAACATTCTTCCTAGAGAATTATTTTCCAAGGGTCGGCTGTCCTCTTCACGCACCGTTTACTGTTCTTCAATTATGTGATTTTCTTAAAGTGGTCTGGAACTCTGGACCCTTTTTTCTCGCCCTTTTGGAACGTTTGTCACGGTTCAATTTATTGATAAGTTACAGAGGAATATTGATTTGAATGAGACTCTGTGGATGAAATGTGGAAATTTTGAGGTTGAGTTTTATTGATTGATGGTGATTTTTGGCTATATATTCTGAGTCTTTTATGCTTTTTATATAGTAAGTGAAACTGTACAACATAGGAGAAATTGCTCTACAAATAATAACTCTATTTTCTGGGACTATAATGAAAGTCAATTGACTGAGTATTACCCAATCACGGTCCATGCAGTCTTAAACGGGATTGTCTTCTGAAAATTAAACGGAAGATATTAGTTATAATTCTACTTTTTATATTTGCGCAGTGATTGAGCGATTGACTTCTGCGCTGCGTGTCGCGTGTTCGATTCCCACACGGGAACAAATATTTTTATGACCTACAGATGCTGGTGGCTAGCTGTTTGTGTACGTGAGTTTGTATGTTTCTAATCGCACCCACGATACATGAGAAACTCCTAGTGTGGGGCAAAGTTTAAAATAAAATATCCCCGAAGCACATTTTGAATTTTGTCATTTGAAAAGAGTATTTCCTTAGAGCCTAATATATCTCACTAAGGAATCAAACATCAATAAAACTTCTGTCCTAAGTCCTAATCTATTCTAGGATTAGCAGCCCACAAGGTCGGTTCAGCCTCTTCACTTCGGACTTAGTTTAGGGACTTGTAATGGATAAATGTATTATTTACACACTAGTTTCAGCACTTTCAGCCTTTGCTTATAAACCTCCTTGTTCATTTTGTCGACAACTTCTTGATTATTTTTACTGCTTGTAGAAGTATTAGTAGCTCATGACTAAATTATAACAGACGCTCGGACCGATCTTCAAGGTTAAGCAACGCTTGCAACGGTTGGTCTGTGGATGGGAGACCATCTTAACATTCCGTGCCTCGGAAAGCACGTTAAGCTGTTGGTCCCGGGCTGTCATTTGTAGATCTTTGGCAGTCGTAACGGATTGTCAGAAGCCAGAAAATCTGACACCAGTCTTGCCAAGACGTACCGTGTTACCCAGTTAATGGGTTGTGGAGGTCTGGTAGGCAGCCGCTCCAAGTAAAATACTGGTATTTGGCTGAAACCGGCTTGACTGGGAGCCGACCCCAATATAGTTGGGAAAAAGCTAGGCAGAGTAGAAGTATTTCTAGAACTGCTCAGAGGAATAAGCTTTATCGACTTAGGTCTGTACAGTTCATTAAAAGTATTATTTATAGAAGAGCTAATCTGGGTTCAAGGATAAAATCAAATCTTAATATGGAAGTCATACTTTCAAGGAGGTTGATTTTGTAAAAAAAACAAGAGTAATAACTCTCAAAATGTCCATTAAACAAAGTTAAATTACAAAACCCTTTATTGCCAAAAATACGTAAAACAATTAAACATTTCAGCCTACATTCAAAACCAATACATAACATTACAATATCGAACACGACAGATATCGAAACCGGAGAATATCGGTAACATATTTGGGAATACCGATATCGCGACACGAAACGGATGTGACGGTCTTAGTATCTCAATAATACGTGATCAATTGAACAATTGTCTTCCCTCTCGGCTCTCCCTCCTCTCTCTGTGACGTAGGTATTTTGTTACAACTGGCCCTGATTTCTGTGTATTGTGTTATCTATCCTTCTGTAAACCGATATCTTAATGCGATTGGGAAGTAAACAGATAATTACGACGTTGACTGAATAATGAACAAGAAAGTGCAAAGTTATGTTTTTGTTTAGAGATCGGTCTTGCTTGGTAAGTTTGTATTTCAAGTATAGCTTGTCTTTTAGGACCATTTTCATCTGCAAGAAGAATTATGTCATCGAAAATCATCATTCTATTGATTGTCCAAATCTAAACAAATCAAGTTCTAAAATCCACCGACCCGAATAACTACAATGAGAATTACTTTGAATGACCCATTTGTTTACAAAAGGCTGTCCCAAATCTCATTGTTAGATCCCTTTCAATAGCATAATACCGGTCTCATCACACGGTAACTTTTCAAAGTAAACTTGGTGACGTCACAAAACATAGCTAAATCCCTCCCCTTCAAACGCTTCAAAAGACACGTCATTAAACATCAAGTCTGTAAGGGTTTTATAAACCTCCATAAAATTCAATTCGGACAAGCTTATTACGGTTTTAACATCAAAGATAGTTGCGAAAGAGCCACAAAGCGAGATAATGAAAAGGGCTAGTCGTTAGACGACGGAACCCTAAACAGAGCAATGATCCGCGATATGAAGAATGTGGCGGTCCACACAAACTCTCCTCATTACAAGGTTACAAGTACCCTCACTAATGACGACGGCGCAACCTTTTTGCGCGATACTTGGTCATTCGTCTTGTGGCGAGCGACATGTGCAGACGATTCTACATGCCGTCCGCCGTCAGACCACGAGATAAATGAATGGACTTTTCATTACCTCACACCTCTAAATAAGGTCGGCAAGGTCAGTTTTACGTTCAAAGATGAAAATAAAGAGCCAGAAATATTTTATTATGTAAGGCTTTATAGATTAAGAACACTGAAGGAATACTAGGAAACCTGTCAATACAAATTATTGACCTTTCGATTACGTCGCTATTTGGCCCACCATTCGCGAGCTTTCCTTCACAATCAAAAATTTAAATGAGTTTCCTCGTTTCACGAGAAAAGCGTATTTTTTTCTTCTAATGCCATTTTGGGATGGTATTACTCTTAAATGAATATTCATTCGGTGCGAAATCGTTTAAGAGATAATAGATTGAGGTTCATATTAGGTTCGCAATGAGTTATGGCATTTCGTTTCGGATGCGGGAATTCTGTCTGGATTCGTCTACTAAAGTGATTAATTGATCATTAAACGATTACTTACTGAATTAGAGTTATGAAGCAACTTTTATAATACTGCATGGTTATTTGTTACCTGAAAAAAGACAAATGAAAGTGAGTAAAATGGACGTGTAGCGCTTTAATAAACATAATCAGTGTTATCAGAGTAGCCGGATTAATATCCCGAACTTTGCAGATAAAGTGTAATTACGATTCGCGCAGCTTATTTAGGTTATCGCATAAAAAGGGTTAAATATTCATGTGCTCACGCTACTAGCAATAATACATATGGAAACCTCCATTTATTTATCCAGGCGTCTAAGCAACACTGACAAATGATCTCCATCAAAATAACCGAACGAACCTGTGAGAAAAATCCCGGATTAAAGTTGCACAATGAACTCCTCAGTATCCGAAATTCTTACGTAATTTCCCGAGAGGACACAGAAAAATGTAGCTTATTACCTAGCAGGAGAAGGTAACTACAGTCGAAACTAACTTGCCATTGTTGAAAGTTACAGTTTTCAATCTTGAACAAGTTACTTCATAATTCAGACTCCTGGGACGAAACTGGAGCCGCAACTTTTGCCGGTGGGAATTTGGTAGTTCACGGTAAGACGTTATTATACGAAGTCAAACACACCGAATGACCAGGCGGTTGGTCGAGCATGGGCCTGAAGCACGCGATTCCCTCGCGAGCCATTCACGTGGACACTGTTTATCTACTAAATAGAATTTTTAAGGCATAAACGAAAACACGTTTAACTCTACAAATTAATTTAGTTTTATCAGCATCCTCCATCAACGTCAGTGCTCTCGTTATGGGCCCTTCTCAGGCACGATGAGTGACGTTTTAATTACCTACTTGTTATTTCACGTCCCGTGGATATTGTTTTTATTTGAAAGTTTATTTTATTATCACTTATCTTTTAATAACAAACTTTTGTTGGCAAACAACGTCAGACGATAATTTAGCTTTTGCAACGGCTTTGAGTTTAGCGTAGGTCTCTCATTCTAAATTTGAAATGTATGGAACGTTGAATAAAATGTACAGTGTGATGTGCCAGTGCGTGCTTTTCATTTTGAATAATCAGACGTTCGAATATTTAAAAATAGAACGTCTGTAATGCTTTTCGTTTTGTAAATTAAATAGTGATGTAGCGCACATAATGTATAGTTCATTAAGAGCAACAATGTTTTATTTGGTTGTCATTGAATAGCAGTGCTATAGCAAGACGTATAGTGTGGTCAGTATAATAGGCGCGCATCTCCGCGTCAAATCCTCTGGCGGCCGCGTGTCGCCGGTTGATAAGCAGTCGATGGGCTAGAACGAAGCGATGCAAGAGAACGGCGATAGCGGAGATCTTTTCCATGTATTTAAACATAATATGAGAATTTATAAGTTCTGCCTAATTAGTATAGTACCTAGCTAACCTTTTTAAATAAAAAAAAACACAATTAAGTATTACTACTTAACTTTAGGTAAGTACCTACTTACTTTATTTACTTATATTGAAATTTTACCACACTTAAAACAAATCAATTTATGGTGGTGGTACTTGTTACTGAACTCCCCTCAAAAAGTATCAATCATCAAGCTCAGTAGCGCGTACCCCGATAAATAATTTAAACCAATTGAGTGAAGTATGTTCAACGCAGTCAAAAAGCTCTGTAGTCGAGGTCAATGACAGGACCACAACTGATGTGAAAGCTTGTAACAAGAACTGCTAACAGTTTATAAATTAAACCGAATGTAGTCTGCGACGCTGCGCGATGATAGCAACACCCTGTTAACTAACCGTTGACCAGCGACAGTTACGCTTTGCCCCTCACTATTACTGGCTCAAGTAACATTTTAAGTGGAATGTCAAGTTCCTTTGCCTCGTCTCTTTAGACAAACTACTCCAAGAGAGGTCAATAAAACGTAACGTTGTTGTTGCGTTTAGTTATGCATGACTGCATGAGCTTTTATGATAAGACCTTCGTATCGATTTCTCGAGCAGGTGTTGAATATCACAAGTCATAAGTAGGCAACAGTCTACAGCTATAAGTACAATTGTTTCACCAGTAAAATAGCTTCTAACGAACCGTAACGTCGTCGGCCACGAAAATGACTAGCAAAATTTCACATTTCGTGGACATTTATTTACAAGACAATAGGCCGCGATATGACGAAAATTTTCAATTAAACAAAACAAAACGTCGACGCCTTGGAGGGTATTGTATGGTGCGACAGTTGGCATTGGCTGGGAACGGCGTGGAATGGCGTGGCGTGGCGGATGTCCGGCGCGGCTCGGCGCGGCGCGGGATACTAAAGCCGACGGCGACGTGAGAATGGCGCGCGACTCACTCGCGCCATTACGGGCGGAATGGCGCAGATTACGCGAAGTGATATCATACGGAGGCAACGGAGGTGACGTCTAGGAATTTATAAGCAGAATTGGAGCAGCTAATGTAATCGGGCCGAGAATTGTTTTGACCACATGCTCGGTTGTACTTGTATATGGAGTGCTTCAAGTCTTTGTTGGCAATGAATCAACGTTATGTTTGTTGTTAATGAGATTTAGGGGCCAATAATTTGAGATACTGAGACGTCCTTGTTAGACGTCTTTCACACTAGCCCACGCTTTGCAATGGGACTATGGGACTAACTCAAAAAAATACCTTCTGTACAAAATATTACATAAGTAAAAATCACGTGACGAAGCTCGTATCGCGCTCCACGTCGCTTGGTGTGAACGAAGCTTTTTTTGCGAAACATATAAATGTAACTTCAACTTCATTAATTATAAAACCCATTGACCTTTTACTGATGCAGCATTGATTAATACTAGCAAATAATAACAAAGTTCATGAAACGTTTTTCCCACACCCAAGTGACCTCCACCCGTCAAAGTTAAGCAACATCATTTTATCTTAACATTTTACGGCTTTATTCAATCACGCACATCACACAACGTGACATCATCTTGGTATTCAGTGCTCGACAACAAATGTACAATACGATACAAATCTGGCGGCAGACACTCGGCAAACATACAGTAGTATCTCCCCTCGTTTCCTGCATCGTAAGTAACACACGTCCCGCGTAAGTCTACCAACATATTTTTGTACTCCCCATTTCGCAACATTAGATTTTATACGCAAAACAATAGAGTGAAAATTTGCATGGCAAAACGGCAGAGAAATCGGGTGGTAGTTCTGTGAGCGTCAATCTACCGAGAGGGAACGCTATTTCGGTCTGCATGGCATACACAAGCGGTCTTTGAAATTTTAATCGTTACATTCACCCTGGCCCGATGGCACACTAGAGGCCGGGAGTTACCATGTTCATCAAGCCACCGCAAAAAGGATAAAAAATGATAAAGTGTGACAAGCGTTTGCGGTAACCCTTTATTTTCGGACGTGTCAACCTAAATTGAGCCTTTTACATTTTGATCGATGTGTCTGTCCACATCTTTCATTACTGCAAACTTTTTAAAAATATTTCTGTAACTCTGTAGTAGGTACCTACTTACTACGACTACGACGTAACTCTGTTAGCTTTAAGAAAAGTTTACCGCCAAAAAGCTCTTGTTGAACTTGTAAGCAAGTTAATTCAGTACTTCTGTTAGATTAAATGGTCTTAAACATTCGTATCTATTACTGAAACTTTTAATTTATTAAATTGAACAAGCTCTTTGAGAGCTAGCTTTATAATAATACTTTGTTGCCCACCCTAGCGTTTCCGTAGCGTATATTATATTCTTGATTTCAAAGGAGACTGTTTATTTGCGAGCCCATAACCGGTTCCATTACAAAAGAGATTTTAGATACCACCAACTTTTATTCCAATACAAATTCATACAACTATTAAGGTCAGTAGTTCTTGTGGTGGTTACTGGAAATTCGAAATGTCATATTTAAATTGTCGGGTCGTATCGTAGTACGAGTGCCGTCGAGTATTTCAATAGTCCATTTATAAGTTGTTCACTTATCGGCTACGAGCACTGAAATAAATGATTTCTCGCATTCAAGTTTCAGTTGTAAATAGGTTTGTTCATTTTGCTTACTTTTCGCGTTTAAAAAATAGCTTCATAATTTTATTATTTTCTCTATGTTTTTAAGATTGGTTTGTAGAGTTGAAGATCGGACTCCGCAATTTAGTAAGTAATGAAATAGTGTATAACTTTCAAAGCCCTTTGAAATATTTCTGTAATAAATTAGTATGATTAAAAATAAGTTGTAGTTTAATACCTAGTTGTATGGATTCGCAATTTAATATTCTCTTTAATGACGTTAGACTTAGATCTCAGCAAAGACATTCCAGAACAACTTAATTACTTATTAAGTGTAATTTTTCGAAATCTTCATCTCATTTTTCGACTTATGCAATAATATTAGACTTTAATAAAATATATGGATTATCTATGTAAGTAATGCAGGTTCATATACCTGCACCGGAAAATTGCATACGCCGTAAGATTGTAAAATATCGCGTGAAATTGTAAACAATTTTTTCTGGACACATTGGAAACTATTAAATTCGTATGGGATTTATTGTAATACAAAACGATTTTTTCATAGTATATCAAGAAATTATAATTTAATAAAGATTTATTATAATCTTACGGAGTCCAATTCCAGGTGAGATATATTCTCTACCCCACAACTATTATGATTACACTAAATTACTTTGATACTTTATTTGACCTAATAAAAGCACATACAAGGTAGGTACGAGATGAAAAAATTGTACATGCTATGTAGTAGGTAGGTAGGTATAGTACCTTATGTATGACATCATTATTTCATGCAGATGCCTACAAGTGTATATATGTTATATACGCCCTATTATCCAGAACCGTTGATCCGATTTTGATGAGATCTCGCACTCCGGAAATATGGACTTCCATTCATGGAATGCAAGGGGAGTTTCGAGTTACCTACGATTATTGTACCTACGGTTTTGTGAACTGAGCTGAAAACTTACAGTGCAAAAGCTCATGTTGGTAGTACTGTTGGAATATTTTTTTTTCAGTACTTAGTTAATGACTGATTAATGAATACTCAAAACCAGATTAATAGATTGGTGTCAGGTGAAAAGTTTAGGATTAATAAAAAAAAATATGTCATTCTTAAAACTACTAAGTATTTTAAAATCAGGACCGACTGGACCTTAATTTAAAATCCAATTTCTCAGTCAAACCTCTTTTTTCTTCATCTCACAAGTATAAAAGAAACTAGAAGAACACAAAAACGCGCAAAACATGAAACACTGCGGTGAAGTCAAGGAGTCGACGATTAAAACGAGCGTCTAAACTCCACGAACATTTTAACGAATGTTAACCTCACATGACTTCACGACAAAGGCCCAAGTTATGCCACAAAAAAGTTCAAACATCGCGTATAAACATTCCTCGCTACATTAAAAACCCTAAAAAATGGCGGCATTATACCATTTAGGACAAAAAATGTGTAGTAGACACACGCGAGTCGAGACTCAAGGCTCCCTGTGAGTGCCCAACGCTAATACACCACGCGTGTCCAACCTGCTTTAAAATTCAAATCTTATTTACATTCACCCCCTGGCTTGGTGTCTCCGAAAATGGGTCTTAACTAACACTGAAAACACACCGCTTTGGGACTATTTTCGGAGCCCCTTTACGACTGTTAAAATAGAATATTTGAGACCCAGAATACAGTTTCAATAAGTGTCACATTGACATGACTGTTAACCTATATTCAATGCCACGATCCAAAAAAATTAGGCGCCATGTTTTTTTAGAGCCAAACAAGTTTTAAAAGATTTATCCACGCCTCATCATAATATCTTAATTAGCATTGAAGATAAAACAAAGTCATATTTCCTGCTACATTAGCATCGGCAATTTAGCCGGGTACCATTTAATCTCGTTAGCTGTTCAATTCTGTTCGCTGTGGGGTTGACAGTTGGCAATGCGATTCGACTAATAAATCATAATACGGCGGAATCGAGCCTCCAGGTAACTCGCAATTTTCCGATGTACAATGCTCGGTATGTCAATCATCCAGAATTGGATAGCTTGACGAGTAACGTAGGGAAACAAGGCTGCAGTTATTATGCGATATGTTATTTGCGAGATGTCGTCAATTTTTTTTTGTCGCAAGAGAACCAAATTGGCACATTGCTTGCAGAACAGATGGTCGATGGGGCTGAAAAGTTCTGGAGTGGCGACCGCGTACCGGAAGACGCAGCGTTGGAAGGCCTACCACAAGATGGACCGATGACCTAGTGAGGGTTACTGGTAGCCGATGGATGCGAGACGCACCGGACTGGTTATTGTGGCGACACTTGGGGTCCTTAAGTCATGAATGAATAGGTTACTTCTAGGCGCTTATCGTCGACCATATCTTGAGATTGTGCTCAAACGCCAGCCTATCAATAATAATAATAAAAAAGTAACTTTGAAACTCGATTCAAGATCAATTTCAGATTAATAATTTTATTCCGGCATAAAACTTACTTTCCAAAAAACTTAATACATAAATTTAATATTTTAAAAGTAAAATTAAAGTTCTAAAACGTTGCGCAATAACATACGTAATTAAAAGTTGTACTAACAAGTTCTAACACTATGTTCGCGCAACTAACTTCAAGGTCGTAACATCGCCTTTGACCTCTGTCACCTCGATTTTATTTAATATTCAAACACCTAAATAAACTCGTACCTGGGCGATAATCGTTAATTTTTAAAGCGGTCCTATCACAAACGGTTAAATGTACGTGTGCTGATATGTACTCCAAGGTGTTTTTGACCTCATCCTTTGCTTGCTAAACACTGTACATATTTATTTGCATTTCCATTCTACATATGTGCAATATTCAAATGGCTAACGAGTGTAAGAACATAAATTTTTACTACGTAATAGATAAAATAATTAAAGCTGCAGACAGGTCAAAACTTCAGAAAATTGCATGTTTGGGTGGTTGAATCGTTCAGAAAACGATCAACTGGGGATTTAACTAAAAGTAATTTTCTTTACATATTTACACAATAAATTAATATTATAGCCAGTCTGTATCGGCAAGTATATGAGAAGCTTACACGTGGCATAAAAAAGTCAAGTGTCCCACACACACGCCTATTTTAAGATCTGCTTGTAGTAGTAATATTCGAGCAACAAGAATTTTTATCATGTCAAAGTGGAAACTTACACAAAACTGTGCTATTATTAAATTACAATATGGTTCTCTATTGGTATTCATTACATAATATCTATTTCAGGATTTCTTCAAAGCTGACATCATAATACAATTCCAGTTATTTGACTATAAGTCGTGCAACGTTCAACATAAGATGCAAGCCTATTAATTCCAGAAGATAGCCTATTAATAAACTTAATTAAATGAAGACCCATTGAAGGAAACACGTAAACTAGTGATGTAGCCTATAAGCAATTTATTTGTATAATTATATCCATGAAGATAAGTGTTAAACCGGTTAACCTTGGGGCTCCGTCATATGAGATGTTCCTTTGTTTGTATACGCTCGACACCTAATGGAACGATCAACGCAACTATTGCTAAGAACTTTCAGGCCCCATCATTAACATAAAACGTTTAATAATGGAGTAAACGCTTGTGTCTTTAACCGGTCCACAACTGGAGGCACAAAACGTTATTAGTTTAATGAGAATAGCCTTGACAGAGACTATTTTTCATGAAGACAGTTAAGGTCTGGTCTCATTGGCAGGAAACATTTGTTTGGAATTGGTCGAGATACAGAAGTATTCAATGAAACCTAACAAAATAAAAGGGTATGGTATTAATGAGGAGATGAAAGACATGCTCACGAGAGATTTAAATAGTGCAGACAAAACAAACGTTAAGGTACCTATTTAAATCTTTCAATTAGCTCTTCGGAACGTGTAGACAGCGCTGTCATCGAATCAAAGCACGTTTGTTTTTATTTGTTAGCTTCAAATTGTTTCTTCTTTTTTCAAATATCTGACAATTAATCAACGGATCTTGGAATTGTGTTCAAAATTGCTCTAAACCGTTCTTGGTTCACTTTTAGCACATGAATGCCTCGTCTCTTCGTTTAATACCATTTCGCCGGCCGGAGCAATCAGTCAAGCAGTAATGATTGGCTAAATATAGTTCCGTATACGCTGATTCGTCCAGAAATAGTGCTGTGACTTAAGTTGGCTCCTATTTAGTAGCCGTCGGCGTTTTCCGGATGAGTGGCAGCTGTCAGCATGCGACTTACTTGCTTCACACCCAATCTACAAACATCAGACACATTCTGAAATACGCGTTTTTTTTGTGATACGTTAATGGTGGGTCACTTTTGTCAAGAGTTGCCTCTTTATAAGTTTTTAAAATTGTTTTTATCGTTTATTTAGTATCAGTTTCGATTCGATTTTTGTGATATTTCTTTTTCTAACTGATAATGCCAATGTACCTACAATATTATTATAATGAAGTGAAACTCTTTTTAAAGGTAGAGGAAGATAAACTTCTCGATAATTTGCTCATGATTTAGGTAAATTTTCATGAATAAACAAGTTACTGGCAAACCTTGAAAAGAACACGATAAATCTGTAATTATTACTGTAATGAATGACAACCGACTGGAACAATAAGAAATCCTTATCAGGATCTTTGCTGTCACGAAAACCAAGCGGCGCGGAAAAAACATGCAATAAGTAATTGAGACACAACGTCGAATGTCTACTGACAAAGTCGATTGGTGTGCTGCAGTGTATCCAAACACGATTAATGTCGATTGTCGAGATATTGGAGTAAGTCAATATTAACCCAAATAAAGTAACCGCGGGGCTACGGTATCTAGAGTCTACAGACCGAGCACGTGCTACAAAAGATAGCATTGTTTTCTTTTCGTAGAAACAACTTTAATTTAGTAGGTTTTGCAAATGTGAATAAATAATATTTTAATAGTAGGCTAAGTTGGAATCATATGCAAGGTCGACAAAAACTTACCATATCGCCACTAGCGACGTCTTTAACAAATGTGAACAAATAACACATGTGGGAACATATTAAATTAATGATTTATATTAATTATACTTAATACTAAAGCCGGCGGGACATCAGTGGAACATCAACGAAACGCGTCGTCGCGCCCGAGATATTACTGGTGGGGGCACGAAGCCGGCGGAGAGCGATAGCAGTGGCGATGGCGACCGCCATTATAAAATATTGTTCAGTCGTTGCTGAGCACGACTACCGCTCCTCAGCGTTGATTTCGTGGCCGCAGCCTACCGGTGCGTTCCAAGCGCGTTCACCTGCGATCGAGGTGAAGGTCACGCGCGTCATGAACCGAACGCGCCCGAACGCAAATGTCAGTAAGTAAATATTGTAGGTATTCCCGCCAAGCCGGCCATCTTGAATTTCGGCTTGACCGGTTTTGGGATGAGATGAGACCCAGAGCTAAAAAGCGACGGAATGTCGACTTTACTGGATTTTTCTTTTCTTTACTCGTCACGGACGTTTGTGATTGCTTAAGTGTTCCATTGTTTATCTATGTCTAGTATGTTGCATCGAGACTGGCTTACCTAATGTTAGCAAATCGTTAAGAAGTTGTTACTTACTATGTTTGCGTTAATAGTCCGTTGTTTTAATTAAGCACCTTGTTAGGCATTTCAAGCAATAAGTTTCAAGTTAATAAATATTAACATAACACCTTTACACACAACACAAATCATACTTCGTTAAATACTTGTGGTTTTAATTATTCCTTAAAACCGATTCATTTTAAAGTCCACTTGAACTAATTTACGTAGTTCTAGTAAACTGGCGGACAACGGCGTCGTACGTCAACGTAAGACGTAACTAGAGCAAATATTTCACCCAAATCCGAAGGTCGCGTGAACGAACCCGGAGTAAAAAGCGAGTTATGATAATATTGTCAACGGCGTAAATTATGCTCTTTGTGAAACACGCTAACTGATTTAAATTAGCTGAATATCTGGTAATAATAATAACGACGGCTTACGTCATAAACTACATTATAGAACGACTGTGAGAAGAGATTCTTTGAAATTCATTCATGTTTATCTTACAATTTTATTTCTGCAAAGCCACTAGACAGACATAATATTCAAATAGAAACGGAACTAAAAGCGATATTTCAAACACAAAACTTACGTAAATAACCCAGACGTTGATTAAGAAACCGGTTGAACGCCATCCAAAGTGGTGTTTTAAAACTTTAATCCCTTTCCGCCCTTCTGAACCAGAACAAAGGTACCAATTAAGCTTCATAATCGCCGGCACCCTTATAATTAATACTACAGAAATTAAAACTCCTGTAATAAACGTACAGTACAGTACAGACTATACAAAAAATACACAATCGTAGCTTTGTGCTCTACCGAACATTAATTAAGAAGAAAAGAATTTCATATTAAAAAGTCCTATGGGTGATGATCTGAAATGAACTTTATGTGGGATCCGTTTAAAGTATAAATTGGTGAGTTGATGAAGTAGGGCAGTATTGAACAAGCAAAGATGGATTATGGAACGTCGTAAAAATGGAATTTTCTTAAGATTCCCGAAATTAGTTACTTAATCCTTTAATCAAACATCTTGTCTTGTTAGAGGCATCTCTAGTACGTTCAGTTTTTTTTTTATTAATTGCTAAATTTTATAGCTGAGAAGTGTTTATTATTGGTAGGTAAAAATAAAGTCTAACCATTTTTTACTTTCTCGATAAACATAGACATGGAAAAACCACTCAAATAAACATAAAACCTCATAAAAAGGTGTCGTTAATTGAAGAGCACACATACGATAGTTTAGTATGAATGTAGTTTGATAGCGGAGAGGGGCCAGCGTCGAGCTGCTAACGAGGGGAAAAGTGCCTATTTCCGAGGCGTAATGACGTCGTGTCAGCCTGCCTTCTAGCCCAAACACCAGCCTGAATAGAATTCTAGATAATATTTAGACAACCTCCATACACAATACTTCACTAAAACGATCATTGAACACGAAATAGCTTGGTTACCAAATACCAACCACTAGTGTTACACTTTAGACGTTCAACACAATTTTCCCGATTGTAATCTTCAGATTTCGGGAAGGAAAATCGCAACTTCTGATGTTTCAAATAGAATTTCGGCAAAAGGTTTCTAAGAAGTTAATTACCCGATATAATAGGGGTCGATGACCCACTTAGACTGGCTTAGAGATAAAAAGCCTTTTCATATTGATAATTTGTGTGAGGACGCTCTCAAAGGTAGAGAGGAAAGGTCCAGCAACAAAATAGAGATTTTTGTCTAAATATAAATAGGTATTTGTGAAGATTACCTAGCTTTCTATTTACACTCAAAATACCTAATCAAATCTCAAAGCTCATCACTGAACAAAAATAGTTTTTTTCTTCAGATTTCCGTTTAACTTTTACATGAACAGTACAGAACTTTATTATGTTCATACGTTTAGTACATTTTTGGTTTTAAAATTATAATTTGTGAGAAAAAGTTTGACCGATCTAAATTCGCAACAGTACCTAATGAAACCAGCGGAAATAAACATTCGAGAAACAACGAATTGGTCGGACCCTTGTCTGGTGTCCTGGAGATTTATTTAAAAAGTTAGTGAACCGAAGCGTGTTTTTTAATCTGTGTCTATCGAGTGTGTATATCCACAGATAACAAATTACTTTGGCAAGAATGTTTGCCATGATGTTGGTCAGTTGTTTTTGGCTTCTGTAGGTATACATTGACCAATGCTGAGCTATCTTTTCTGTGAGTTTCAACACTTGTTAATATCTGTTAAAAACATGTAAGCATGATCGTTTGGATACTTGGAAGAAGCCATGTTGCGCTGATCCATGCATTATTTTGGCAAGATATAGTACATAACTGCAGCGGCCAGCAAAAGCCGAGGCACACATATCTATGCCTTGTTGTGGTGGCCAAGGCTTGTATAGTGCTTTTTCAAATAATGCGCGGAAATTAAAACGAAGTAGGTAGTACCTAGATAATTAGGGCTACTTAGGTTTCATCGAAAGAAATTGACAAATTATCACCTCCCAAATAATTTTCCGCATAATTTCATTTGCCAAATTAGTACTTAGCAAAAATCTCTTCACAATTAATAATTGTAACGCAAAGTCGCAAACCTAATGTTGGGCACGAGAACGTTTAAACAATAACTATTTTACCAACTAGTAGGTACATTTACCAATTTTCATGTAGTCAAATATTTCAGTTGGAATAACTCTAATCATTTGACCTAACGTTTATTGTCTAAAGATTGTTTGCTGTAATAAATCATTTGATTAAAGACTTTATGCCATAATGACATTATCTTTGGTAATATTCTGCCGAGTAAAAGTTTGACCAAATGAAAATGTGCGTACTAAAATCATTCCAAATATTGCACTGGTATAAAAAAGGTTGCTAAAATTTGTTTGAGTAGTGAAATTTTGTCAAAATCTTTTCGGCAAAACGGCAGGCTCCCAGAAAATAAATCAATGACGAACATGCTTCCCGCGTTTAAGTATTCATTTGTTTTTTTTTTAATAAAAGCTTTCTATTTGCAAGCTAGTTCGAAATTTGAATAAAACCTTTGATATGTTACCTCACGTTACCTCCTTGGTCGCCATGTTTCGGAGTAAAAGATAGTTATTAGCCGCTAAAACACGACAGATATGGATTTTCATACAACTTTTGCCGGCTGCTGCTTGTAGGTATGTATCTAACCAGTACAGCAATTTAGATTTATCTCGATTTATTTCCAAGCATGTTTGAGAAAATGTTTATGATTAAATTATGATACTAACCTTTTTATAATGCTTTAATTTTTCATTATTTTGTCTAGTCTAACCTTACCTTTTTGATAGGTGACCCCAAAAGCAAAACAAAATATCAATACATACCTAATAATTGTATTGCAACAAGAAATAGTAAAATGCTAAAGACATGTTCTTCGTGACATTTGAGAATAGGTATCTAATTTATTTGATGTAATAAATGAAGGCATTTGCTAGCTCTAAAATTAACTTTTATTGTTTTTAAACATAACTAAAAATCAACACTAGAGAACCAAGGTCAAAATACTTGGAAAAAGACTAAACTAAGGTCAAAATAGGTACTTGGGAAAAGACACGGAATAATATCTAAACAAAAAATAACAAATGGGCTCTTACCCAACGGTCAAACATAGTTTCATAATATTTCGGTGCTGATTGATTAATTATCACTATTGAGCCGCACCTTCTCATCATAAATCTTGCTTAGAAACCAAAAAATAATAAAATAAAACAAATGTGCCATGACATAAAACTTGCGCAAGTGACAAGCAACGCTGCGCAAGCGCATATGATTGTACTGCCAAGCATGGATCTTGCGGTCGTAGCATTAAGGTCGATTTTCGTTACGATTGATGTGCAATTGACTTTACCCTTGTAAACCTGGTACTTTAGTATAACCTGGTACTCGTAATTAGTTTTAGTCACAACTAGAAAAAAAATGATGTCTATGATCGCCTGATCCATTGGTTTACTTGAACTTTAAACATCAGATTGCCAATTTGATTCTACTATTTTTTAATTTTCGAATCAGCATGTCAGTTGACATCTGTCAAAAAAGCCTGAATTTCCATACATTTTTGACAGATTGCGACTGACTTGCGAATGCGATCGTTGCTTAATTTTTTTTTGTCGAATTAACACTGTTCTGTGTACACAATACATTCACATAACGCTAATATACGTACCCAGTAGGTAACCACACGTAGTTTTACGGTGAAGATTCTTCAAAAAACTGAGACATTACTTACGTAAGGCTAGCTAAGGCAGAAGAAGAGACAGGTGACAATTTTGCATCCTATTCACAAAGTATTTCACACTTTCCTTATGTAAAATAAATTTTATATGCAGCGGTCGTGGGCTCGTCGGAAATATCGTAGGAAACAACGCCAACTTTACTGGAATGTTTTGAGAAAGGTCCTTGACCCGTAAACTTTCTCTCTAACTTTGGATACCGAGTCCGGAGTAATAAATATGGATAAACTTTTTTTAGCTTTTTCATATTCAAAAGCTTGGACACACTCGAGTGTCGGCGATTTAACTTCGTGCAGTCTATGATCACAGTATAAATACCGTGCTATGATTATTAAAATGTCTATGCTTATGACGTTTGTGAAATGTCAGATGATTTTCAAATGTTTGAAAATGGAATGTCGTAGGAATGTTTGTCCAGCAATACCGTTTTAATGCTCAACGGTAACAATACCACAGCATCTGGGCACTTTAATAGCCTGCTAGTTATTTCTAGCAATCATAATAATCATAAGATAAAATGTAGAAATAAGACAGGAGCGAAATCACTTGTAGAATTAATACGATTAGGTACTTAATTCAATTTTACTTCACATATAAAATAAAATCAAGCTTTATCAAAATATGATTTTATAAAACCGTTTAATAAAATCCGTAGAACATTAAGGGAGATATAAATACGGTGTAACGTTATTTTACGTTGCGATAGAAGGGTATCGTAGAGAGCGCTAACAAATGAATTTTCAGCGGAGTTCGCTTAAAATTCACAAATTGTGAGACAGCTCCGAAACTATTAAGTAGTGCAGGTAACACAGTGAACAGTTTCGTGAAACGCTTTTAATAAACTTTGAATTTTACTACGTGTTAATTTTATTATTAGACATAATCTGTACCTACTATAGAATAAAATGGGTGATATTTTTATCGGAATACTCTAACAGAAAATCTGACACCAGTCTTGTTAAGAAGTACCGTGTTACCCAGTTAATGGGTTGTGGAGGTCTGGTAGGCAGTCGCTCCACGTAAAATACTGGTATTCAGCTGAATCCGTACCTAAGATACCCTAGGAGCCGACCCCAATATATTTAGGAAAAGGCTAGGCAGGCAGACTAACAAAAACAGTAAAATATTTTTGAAAGCAAACATCTGAATGACCTAAGATGAAAAGGAAAATTGTTTTACGTCCCGTATTGAAGTAATATTTCAAAGGGAAGCCACAATAAATCGAAATAATGCCCGTAGTGAAGAAGATCGCAGCAATATCGAATGAATAAAGGCGAGTTGATTTTTTGCGACTAACCTGAAAGGGTATCTTAAGTACGGAATCCCGCAAACATTATCGTGAAGGCACGGACCCTTCCCTTAAGGTGAGCACTTTTATATGCCCATCAAACCTTACGAGTACAATAAAACACGATTGTTTTCCATTAACATCGGCGTCCACCGCCCCCTAAACTAAAAAAAAAATGTACGAACCATTTATTTAGAAGCCGCGATCATATTAAACAATTGTCGAGCACACGCCGTAATCGAAAATCAATGAAACGAGCGAAACAGATAGGTGTGACTGATAAATTATTTGAACAGTGTCGACTTTAATAAAAAAAAAAGTTGAGCACGGTCGGCAAAGGAATTGCATCCTGACAGCTTTTCTATTACAGTGTCTGAAGGAAGGCTTAAGGCATCCCGACAAAGACGAAAACCTGCAGCGCGTGACAGCGAAAATATTTCAAAGGCACAAGGCTTATAATACACACATACCTAGGTACAGAAAGAGGGTGTTCAGTGAGGAAAATAAATTTTATTTACATTTAAAAAGCGTAGCGGAATCTTTGTCAATTCACTCCCGTCCATCGGAGGGTCGAGCGAACAAATAAAATGAGATCACAACAGTGCCCTGCTTGCGACAACAATGAACTGGGAAAGATCTGCTTTGCTTTAATTAAAAGTAAATTGTTCGTACAAGCATTAAGCATTTAGATGAGTGCTGTGAACAACTGTTATGACTGTTGTCATCGTCAATGGCACACGATAAAAACCGATGTAGAATGAACTGCGCTTGTTCGGATCTGGCGCAGTGGGACGCTATGAAAACCTTTACTTATGAACAGTGAGTGACTAGAAAGGAGGACAAGTGTGCACCTGAGCACAAACAGTCATCAGTTCTATTAGAATTACTATCATGAATCTAGAAAGGAAGACGACTCCGTCGGTGAAGCTGTCTGTCTATATCTTGTTTTCCATCTGCGCGTGTGTCATTGAGTCTTTTGACAGTGACTCATACGCACCAACAAAAAATTGTACCTACAACACAGTGTTTTAGTGTTACTCAAAAGTTTTCCATAATCGTTTTTACATATTCATCGCGATGTCAGGGTGCGTTTGAGTCGAGACGTCTGTACGAATTTGAATAACAAATAGCTGACATCTGCATGTTCCTAGCGGGGATTCCACTGCCTCCCTCAAATCCTGATTCAGGGAAACAATACTGGTCCCTTATGAAACCAGACAAGAGGTCATAACTTGAGCTTATGGCATTTATCATGTTGGGAAACAAATAATAAAGCCGTTGGATGTGCTTGTTACGACACACAATGATACCAGTATAAATCGCAAAGTAATTTTCTTTTCAAATACGAAATAATAATAGGTGCATTAGGAAGCATTATCATCGCGTGTACAAAGTTACTCGTGACACAGAGGCCAGATAATCAAGGCTACTGACTAGCAGATAAGTAACAAAGAAAACACTTATTAGAAACCAAGTAAAATGAAACATCGTAATGTGGCATTGGGGCTTGAATTTGTTAACGCATTAACTCTGCTAGTCAAATTGCCGGGAGGTCATCGGTCTATACCAATAAATACTTAGCTCTTACGTCACCGGCCGCCAGACATACGCCTCTTGAATAACAACGATAGAAGTCCACTACCAAGAACGATAATTAAATTTTCCACACGCGCCGCACAAGTCCAAACGGAACGAATTCAGAAGCCTCCCAAACACTTTAGCGGCTTTCATAAATTAATTTTACGAAAGAAATATTCAGTAGTTCTGTTCCCATCCCAACCATATTTCACTGGTAAGGTATCGAAGAGCAGGGAAACTGGGGTCCGCAATCCTCTAGACGCCGATTAATTTCGAGGTTTCCGTAGCACTTAGTTATAACCGCAAGAAAACCAGCGGCGGAACAAAATAGAAGATATTACCTTGGAATAATTCTTCATACGAAATATGTTTCAATATCGTTCCTCGTTAGTTATTTCGGCTCGTTTACAATTTCTTTTAAGTTTAAACTTTTCGTTCGTCAAGATTTCTTGTGTGGCTAGGCACGAGTTATGTCGTAAGAGGCCTCAGTCGCCATTTTGCAACATTACGACTTTGATGAGACGGCAAATTGCTCATTTGTCTACCGCGACACTTGCAAAAGCGAGCTGAGATTGTGGTACCTTTACCCAGTATTCGGTTTTGCAACGTTCAGGAGAATTATTTCTGCAGCTAGATATAATAAGTTTAAGAAATTACTATGAAAGATAAGAAAAGTGAAGTTGTTTATACTATGTATATTGTATGTTGTTATTATATGTATAGTAGGTTAAGGTATTTATCTATGGGTCTTTGTAACCTGAAAATAAATGGTTTATTATTATTATTATTATGCAAGCATAACTTGAAATGTAAGAATTATTACATCTTTTAACGCAGATTTAACTTACTCCACGTGTATCAATGTTAACGTCATACTTTACACAACCAAAAAAAGTACAAATTTACCGGGTCAGCAACCTCATAAAATCACAAATGTAGGAATAATGAAACCCAACCAAGTGAGTCGTCGTCAGGGAAAAAATCCGACACTTAAAGATGCCTTTTGAGTACCAGGGGTTTCAGTACTTTTCAGCCATCTTATCCTAGTGGAGAGCAACGTCACAATACCCTGAAGCGTTCGTCCTGAAAAACGTTAATTGCACGACACCGACCGTGGTGAGGCACCAGCTTCTATCTCGCATTGCAACCAACATTCCAAGCAAACCACAGAGCAAAATGAACCTTAACGCTAAACCAATAAACCATAATTCACATCACGTGGAGATCGTATTTAATATATTTTAAAATGAACTTCGCTTGGCACCTAAAGGCATTAACGATTTAAAAAATAAGAAATAAATAGTGAAAATTTTGCAGGAAATATGATTCGGTATGGCTCGAGATCAAGTCTCGAGTGTTCTTCACTGAACGTAGAATAAGTGGCTATTAAACGGCTCGGATTTCATGCTTGTGAAATTTAAACAATCGACTGGAAAACATAAATTTCAATACCATCATCTTCGTGTTTTATTTTGTTTTCAATGAAAATGTTAAACAGGGTTTAACCTCTATTGGATTCTTTCGTATCTTTGTTTGGTTTGGTCAGAGCATTGCAAGTAAGTCTTCAATTTTATTCAGGTCGTTTTCTACAGTAGTGTAAGTACAACTATGAGAGAAGATGTCAACAATACCTCTGTAACAACAGACGGGTTAATACTTAAAGCGCTCAACAATAAACTTTTTGTGTCCACCGGAAATAATGAAGGAGTGAGACAAAGAAAAATAATGACGATGAACTCACTAACAAAAGAATCGGTGAGCAAACTGTAGAAAAAGACTGCAGAATGAAAACCAACCTTATGTAGGTTAGTTGTCTCCGTTCGGGAAACTTTAAAAGACATAATGGAATGAAAAAATAGCGAGTAAAACGAAATGAGGGACAAGGAAGCGAAGAAAGTTTGGATGTTGAGAATGAAGTTGACATCAAGTAAACCATTAAAAAGTTTCGTAATTATTTGTTTGTTTATCTTTACGACCTATTGACCTACCTAGTTGGCATTTGGTAGCCATTATCGCGAAACTGAAAGTACACGAATAACGGTCCCTGAAGTTACGGAAATCTCAAATTCACATAACAACGCACATGTTATTAAACTTGTTCAATAACATGAAAGTAAAAAAGTTTATTTTGAGACTGATAAATCAAATAAGAATTATTACAGGAAACAAACAACCCAAAAATAAACGTATAGTATAGAGTCGTGCGACATCTTTAACATAAGTCGAGTCGCAAAGCTTCCACGAAGTCGTATTGTTAGTACACTCATTAGCCGGGTGTTTAACATGGACCGGAGCAAGTTAATATCTCTACAAGACACCCACCGCCATCAACAAATAAGTTACATATAAAACGATCGGAAAATGCCTTTAAGAAAATCCCCACAATCATTGTCAAGTGAAATAGAACCTAAACACAATTAGGAATAGGATTCGTTCTCGACCAAGCGTGTAACCAATAAAGGGAACGAACGACGCAACAGATCCTCACGAATATGTTCGCAGGCTCACTCCGAGTTACTAACACTCGCAATTCATTTTGTGAACTGAATATATTATACCCTGATAAAAGATAAAGCACCTTTCGCCCTGGGTGTAAGGGTGAATATCAAAAAGAACTGAAGTCGTAGAAATAAGCGGGAATTTTCTCGCTAGCTTCAAATGATTTTCACTCTTACAAGGGTAGTGAATAAGTCGAAATTCATCTGAAAGGGTAGCATTTTTACAAATCCCAAATCGCGATCATATGGCAAGGTAGACGATAAATATGTTCGGTGTATTGAAATCTTACACTGTCATAAGAACTCGTAAATTGATCGCAAAGAAGTTAAGTAACTTTATTTGTTAAACTTTTATCACTTTGGAACATATTTTCAGGGCTGTCTGGACGTGGCATTGGAGGATTAGCTGGGAAACTCCCAACAGAGCAGATACTGATCTACATTATTCAATTCATTCATCATAGACTGAAGACACAAAGTGAGAATATTATTAAACACATTGTGAACAAGAAAAAATAGTTGATAAAAGTCGACCACGAGTCCACGAGACATAATAAAGATAAAAGAATTCTTTCAGTGACCAGCAATACGTGTTTTATGTACCTATAACCATTACAGCAAAATTGATTTCAATTTTATGGTTTCTGCTCCCCTGAATCCAATCATTGTTATCGCTTTTGTATGCTGTTAAAATATAATGAGTATGTACGCAATTTAGATTGTGGCCCAAATATCTCTTTAATTTTAAAGACGTCTTTCAAGAAGTCACTTTGCCATAACCTTTAGATTTGGAATGCTTTCATATTTTATGTCCTATTTCGGTGTGAGATAGCAATAAAATATGTTGTAGGTATATCTTGAAGTTTTATATTACCCTCTTCTATGTGTCTATAAAAGGCCTGCGCTCAATAATTCTGAGAAAATAAAAGTAATACATTTTAGGTTCTACAAGGTAATAAAAAAGGGAGGGGAAGAACTCATTGGGCATCGAAAAATTCGTCCAAACCGCTGTCAACGGGAATCGTACCCAAAATACTGGCAGCATAGCCATGTTGTATGGGAATGCTGATTCTTTGGCCGAAGAAAATGCCAGCCATCTAGTCAACATCACGATCGAAGTCAACAACATTTTTCGCACTTTCAAAGGCACGTCTGTATAAGCAATAATATCCTTCCATTAATCCAGGAACTAATCAATATGCCATTAGATGTTTGCTGTCCAAACAAGTCAAGCCACACAAGCACTGTATCTATGGATATGAAATCATTGGTCTCGTAGACAGTAGGTAAATTAATTATGATCATAAACGAGATGATCTCAGAGTTTTCTGTTTTTAAATGCAGTTTTATCTTCGTGTTGATTGCTATAATGGAAACTAGCAGGAGCTTCGTGGAACGAGTCATGAAACAGTTGCTAATTTAAAATTATACTTACTTTTGTCCGCGACTTTGTACGCGCATATCTAGTTTTTCGCCGTTTCAGTAGGAATTTCCCGTTTCCGTATAGCCTGTAGCCTTCCTCATAAATGTGTCTATCATATACAAACAGAATTTTCCAAATCCGACTGGTAGTTCCAGAGATTAGCGCGTTCAAACAAATTACAAATTCTTCAGCTTTATTATTTTTACCTTTATTATTTTTAGCCCCTGTTGTCCTTCTACTCTGCCCGGTTTTGGACTAGTGTGACAGTAAAGCAGGGCTGCCTGTAGGTGTGGAGCTTGTTCCGCCATTGTTCATGCCTTGGTAGATAAGTGAGCAAGGGGCTACATGACCAGGAACAGAGTGCACATTTGCATGTAGAAGGATGCTACTGTAGGGATCTTGTTACCCTATGCCCTCTGCTTTCCGTATTCCACGCAAGCAACAAAAGATGTTATTTTTTCCTTTTGGATCCTAATATCTTGCTTCATATTGTTGCAAAGTTTTAACGAAGAAAATACAATTAAGCAAGCGTACTTTCATTTCAAAAACCATTCTTAGCCCTGTGTGTTTTGTGCCAATTTTGGCACAAAAAAAAAATTAACACCATTTCCCTCAACATAATAAAACAATCGATTACGTTCAAGCATTCAAGAAGACAATAAGTACGTAAACCGATGTATGCAATATCAATCTGAAAGCTGTAACACGTTCGCACAGGCTGACGCGTTGGGCGTTGCTTCGCTTACTCATGGATCCTTGCCAGACTTCCTACTGCGAGCGGTAACTACCTACATCGTAGTCCGTAGTACTACTTGACATCGACCGTTAATTACCGCAAATAGCTTTGGATATAAGGTTAAGATCATGGCTTGCGATGTTTCGAAATATCACCAGAATATGTGGCGATAGACTTCCCATATCATAATATGGGGCTAACTTAAGACCCCCTTGTAGGAATGGACATAAATGGTGGAATATGGAACTGGGCTTCAGGGAATACAGGAGTGCCGTTATATTATGTGACCATTATAAGAGGAGAAACATAAAAAAGACTAAAAACTATGTTACATTCCAAATAAACCGGTGTCTATATTTAGGAAACTGTAAAATATTAATCTTAATTTTCTTAATCACAAACTTTTTAAGTGTTTACGGTGTTTGTTTCTCCAGTGGTAGAAAAGCTGCTTTGAAGGTGTGAAAACGATAAGCCCATACCTACCTAAATTGATACTTCTAGGGCTTTTTTTTTTCTTTTTTTATGGATGGGATTTCAACAAATGACTCCTTCCGCTCTGGGTGGAGCAGGAGGGAGTGTCACTCTTACTGACTAAAACCAAACCGTGTTCCTCGTAGTGCCCTTTGCGTTCCAGGGCCGCGGTGACTGTCGAACAAAATCCGCAACCCTGAATACTTCCAGTGCCTATTTGTATTAATCCGTCATGGACTCAAAACAAGTATGAGCTTCAAGTTCATTGAAAAGTATCAAGTTCGTCGTTTCATTTAATAAAAATCAACCGCTCGAATGACAATCTGATTAAGCAACGATGTTACCGTCGGCCGCATAGCCTTGCAATCTGCCAGCCAAATTAAAAAAAACAACCCTAACAAGATTGAAGATGGAGCAAGTTGATCTTCAAATGAAACGCCAAGGACCTCTAGAGACGAAAATACCTTCGCAACATAGGTACGGGCCTAGGATAGACATGAGTAAATAAAAGTCTGAAGATACAAAGTTAACTAAGTTGATGATAGGATCGATCATACGGCGGAGCTGCCCGCCGCATCCCCTCGGGCATACATCTCTCAGATTCCATGTAACATTAGAGATAGGTACCCTAGTCTAGAAATACTGGCACATACGGTTTGGTTGATGAGTAATACCTTTTTCAGGATTCTTCATAAAAATCTGGTCATGTGCTTAGTTTAAATATCTAATGATTAGCAGATTTATAAAGTATGGAGAATTTCCATTAATATTTTTTCTAGGGTTCCGTTCCCAAAGGGTAAAAACGAGACCCTATTACTATAGTATGCGCCAGATAAATGAAGAATAACAGTCATTGACCTACTTACATTTGTTGACACACTTAATTTCAAAAATAAAAATAATGACATGAAGCTGTCCTGAATCGACATCTATTGTGATCCTTACTGTTCTAGTAATGAAAAACGATTCCTTATTTATTGTCCGGGGGTACCTACGAAGAGATATTAAGGAAAGGTCAATGACCGTTATTCTTCATTTATCTGGCGCCTACTATAAGACTCCGCTGTCCGTCTGTCTATCACCAAGCTCATGAACCGTGATAGCTAGACAGTTGAAATTTTGATAGATGAGGTATTTCTGTTGCCGCTATGACAACAAATACTAAAAACAGAATAAAACAAGTTCAATAAAAGCTTTTAATAAATGTTTAAGTAAAAAACGGCAAAAAACAGGTTTTTTTATGGGAGCCCCCCATAAAAAAACCTGTTTTTTGCCGTTTTTTTATAGATAATGGTACGGAACCCTTCGTGCCCGAGTCAGACTCGCACTTATGTTCTGTTTATGTTTTACGACAGTTTCTTTTGCTAAGGGGTCACAGTGAGTGCCAATCAGTTCTTGAAGTCGTTTACGACATAACAATGGGAAGTTAAAAGTTAATAAATCATTGTGTTGCGAGTTTGTGACAGGTTGCCTACCCATCAGCACGCTTCCCAGTAATAGCTACGGGAGAGTTTCCTCATATCTATAGGCCGGTAAGTTCTGAGAATCATATTTTATTACAAAACGACAGCTCTAAGTTGTAAATACGCAACTTTAGTGAAGATTTATAGGTATTTGGGTTAGGTAGGGTAGTATCAGTATTAAAAACTGCATGTCCGGAATATTAGAGGATCCGGGCTTTAAATTATTGCAAGTATTACAACGTCTAATTCGATAATATGAGACTCAATTGCAATAACAACAGCCCCCAAACAAGTTCGCCGAAAATCCCCGACAAAAAACGAAATGAGAGCCGAACAAAAAACAAGAGAACTAACACACTACACAAATCCCATCCGAGCATCCGCGGAGTAAGTAGCGGAGAAATAACGCACGAAGTAAAGGTAAAGAAAATAATTGAAGGACATTTGCTACTCGCGGTGGCTGCTCGGGGTCATTCTCCATCTCGAGGGTCCCCGAGACCCCAATACGGGCGACCCCAGGGAGCGTCACTCAAGTACGTTCGATATTCGTTTCCGTCACTACAATTAGGGTGGACATGGACTAACTTTGTGTAATTGTTTCAGGTGTGGGACATTGTGATTAAATAAATTATTTGGTATTAACGGAATTAGGTTAGTAGAACGTCGCGCGATTTTGGTAAGAAAGGCTAATCTATTGACAGTTTGTATGTCTTTAATACTTAAATTCAGTGTGATTACCTACTTGCGAATGCACGTTTTAATGACCAAAAACATGTCAGTAAGCGGTCAAACGATCAGTTCTAAAGTCTGTACAGTAATTTATGATAATGGTTTCATTTTGTGCAACGGGTCTGCGCGTGCACACTAATCACGACTCCGTACTTACATTTACATGTAATGCACACAGTGCATCTAATACCTACTAACAGTTTAACAATAAAATGCATACATTTAAATAAATTCACGAATTGATTTGCTTTGAAGAACAATGGTTAGTTTTCTACGGGCCTAATTGAATTTCGACACGTCTAACCGCTATTTAACTTCACATAACACCTACGTTCGGCCAATTTCCTCGACTAACTAGGTACACACATATAACGACTTGTAATCTTTCAATAAACGAGTGTCGAGCTCGAGTGTCGCCCAGTCACCCTTCATTCAATTAAATAACGTGGACACTGGACATCCCTATTAGACAACAAGCAGTTCTCCAAATGGAGGGGAGCGAAGATTTTGCAAAACCATTACATTGGATGAAAACTTAGGGTGCAGGGACTGGCATAAAGAAGCATAGACAGGGTTCTATTGTTGATACAAAGTACCTACCTAGTTGAATTATCAGAAAAGCTACCAAGCAGAAATAAAAGTTCAAAAACTATATACATCAGTGTACAAATGTCCCTTTTCAATACACAACCCTCTAGTAACAAAGATAATACGCTTCTATCTTGCGAACATATACTTATCTAAGTCGCATACTCCTGTAGCAACTCAAGCTAAAATGTCCTATCTACCATGAAATATCATACGGTAAAGCATTCAAAGTGACGTTGTATCGATTCAGTCATCACACGGCGCTCGCATCCGACTCTTGTCTCCCGTAGCACTGTCCCATAGAACACGGAATCGCAAGGACTAGACACCATACTAAGTAATTCACGCCCGCGTAGATTTAAAAAGTAGGTAATGAGAGGGCAGTCCGAACGTTGGCTCCAGACAAGAAACACGGTATTTTTAATGTCTCGTGCGCACGACCGCTCTCGAAGATAGTCAACCGTGTGGCGAGTTCACTTTGGTCTAGTCGAGCCAAATTGCCATCATCATCATCATCATCATATCAGCCGAAAGACGTCCACTGCTGGACATAGGCCTCCCCAAGTGTCGCCACAACAACCGGTCTTGTGCGTCTCGCATCCATCGGCTACCCGCGACCCTCACCAGCTCATCGGTCTACCTTGTGGTAGGCCTTCCAACGTTGCGTATTCCGGTACGCAGTCACCACTCCAGATCTTTTCGGCCCCATCGACCACCATCGATCGAAGTGGCAGCGGGCAGGGCACATTGCTCGCAGAACAGATGTTCTGCGAGTAATGCACTGCCACTTCAGCCAAATTGTGGTATCAGAAAAATGCGCTCCGCCCTGAACAATCTCTCTTCAACGATGCCCGCGCAATGTGTGCTTAGTGCAACTGTCAGCTTTCATTTCCATAGTCGGAACTGTCACAGGCCGTCAGTCCGTCGTCCAATTCTAACGAACAGTGGCATACTAGGTTTGTATGAGAAGTTTTGACAATGCCGTCGGCAAGGCGTCTCGTTGCTCTGTGGGCCGTCCCATATCGACGAACAACAATATAACCACAGTGCGGTTGACACAACACCACACCATAATGGAGGAACGTAATCAAAAGAGGCTTAAACCAATTTGAGCGATTTCGTATCGAGATTTAAGGCCCGAATAGGGGAGGGTGATGTTATTAAGTTTTTGGGTCTAAAGCCATTTGGGTGTTGGCCTTATTGTCGCGATTGGTGGAATGATTTGGTCAAGCAGAAAATCCAGTCCAGTTTGAGGCATTTTTTACACATGCAGAAACTTTTTTTAATTTTTCTGGTCATTGTGCTTGTGCATCACATTTCGAATATTCTAAAACAACGAAAGATATTTCAACTGAATAAATGCTGATGTGGACGCCCACATTCTATCACACCACACATTTAAACTGGCATCATTCAGGCGGGTGTCTTCCCAAATCAATCTGTATGTCAAAATATTTATAAATCAACTCATTATTTGGCGTACTACATGTTCAGTCTGAACACAATGGAATGGAATGAACTAAAGTTAAACTAAGCGTGTAACCCACCTCCTACGACTAAGGGAAGCAATGATCCCCTAGTAAGTGCCAGTCGAGCATCCTAACGCGATGACTCTCAAATCAACTAGAAATTTCAAATCTTTGTTTTATCAGGATATCATCTCATCGCCCCTGTTTAGCTTCCAATGATTAAATCTCCCCCTCACAAGGTAATCAGCAGACAGGAACGGTTACTGTGGTGCAGGCACCTGTCACTAGCCATGCACAATTTTGATCCTTATCGATGGAGAGGGAAGTGTATTTCTATTGTTTCAGCCTTGGCAAAAGCGTGGCGATTACATTGATTTTTTCCTCAGAGAACTAGGACGCTTAGGTTATACGTAAATGAGATAGTACTAAAATGATACTTCCTAATCAAAATATTGAATCAAATTGAGGTTGTCTCACTGATATCCAAAACTCAAAAGGTATTTCGGTTTGCTTATTCAATGAGGATCATTTATCAATCAAACTCATAACTTTGTTTTCAATCTCATTTGTCTACTTCCGCATTGACTAAAATAGAGATCGGGCTAAATTAATTTTACCAAACAAACAAGAACATTAAATAAAGTGGTTTAAACTTTATGTTGTGGTACTTCAGCACACAAAATATTCAATGACACTGAATTTCGATGAGAAATATATGGAATACCTACGTCAAGATCTCACACGTTCATTTATCGATTTGTTCGCCAAGCACCCCAACTTAATTAAATAAGTAATAAGATCAAGTTCCTGCATAACTAATACGTATTAATCCTCCGGAGACGCGACCTCCTTAATTCACTACCAGTGTTTTACCATACAGGCTAGAATAGTTCGCAACATCATTTGTTAGTGCAATTAACGTAAGCGTGGTTTAAATTCAAATATGAATGAATGCATTACTCTACGTGTGACGGAAAAATGACTCTTACTGCTAACGTTGTAGGGCTAATTTAAATTAATGTCGGAACAAAGTCCCGCTGTGGAACGGACACAATACAGTGAACACATCAGAGCTAGTGGCTCTGTTACAGGAATATGTAAAGCGTCCCTAGGGTGTCACCACACGGCAATATGCTACAATGACGTTTTTATACCTACACGTTCATAGTTCCATACAAAATCATGCTTTGTCTAGCCCGCGTACCCACAGCAAGTCAAACAAAACAATTTCCAACATGAATAGCCATTCACGCAACGTTATCAATGTTACTATTCAAACATTTACTCACTACGTCATTATTTATTAGAGCCTTCGTGTCATAATCGGAATAAAACATAATATATTTATTAGCAACAACTGTGTTTCCAAATCCAACGATTCACGATTAGTGGCTCGAAAATATTCGGCCCTGAATTCTTCAAATGGTTTTTGCATTCGTATTTGTATCCGTCCCAAGGCCAAGTTAATTAGGAATCTAAGATACTCAGGTTATTAACACCGACTTTAATATAATACACAGTATTTTGGTTTAAGTCACATGTACAGGGGCGGCAGTAATTAGTAAGTTAAGCCAATTATAGTAACTTATAGGTGTTCCTTTTGGCAGGGTGTTGTGTTAAATTTCGTTACGAGAATGTGAGAAAATACGTGTGAGCATCTTCCGTTTAAAATGTAGTAGCGGTTCACTTGTAACAGCAATTTATTGGACAATTTGTATTCATTAACAAAGTGAGAAAGGCTCAATAGGTGTTCGTAACCAGGATTTAACGTCTTAGTTCCCGCTGGGAGTGACGGCGGCTCTTGTTCAGGGAATTTTCCGAAACATTCCTGGGACGAATTCCGCCAAAAGTTGGGCAGAGCATCGCTTAATAGGATGGCGATTGTGTGCGTACTTTTGGGGATTTCATTATACTTCTCACTCATTCCCATCAATTGTATTCAAGTGACACACGATACGGGTTTAATACAACCGACATAATTCTCACACACTGATATTTTGACTAACTAGTATAATCGTATTATTATTAAGTCTCCTAATTGAATTATTCGCTTATGCCAAGTTCAATGAACACTTGTAGTCGGAGATATCCGAACCAGTCTGATCGCTACGATTTAGACTATACATTTAGTTAGGAATGCGACTTGCAAAGCCGTTAAATAATGTAAAATGTAACCCAGTAACCATGGCCTCTCACAATGTCGTGCAAGCAAACACCGATGATATCATCAGAGTACTTTACATAGCTGACCGACCATCGCATCATCTGTTTATTATCACAGTCATTCTTACCCAATGTCCTGACAATAAACCATTGTCAAATGCAATTTCAAAGCATGTAAATTGGTGTCATTCCTTGACCACGAGACAATACCAGCTGAAATAGCGCTAATTATTAATTAGCGTATTGGCCCAATTCATTACATATCTTCCACATCGTGTGAATAAAAACATAAAGAAGGTCTTTTAATCTTTATTTTATTACTGTAATAAATTCCTGAACCACTGTGTGTTCGACATTGAAGTAATTGCGACATAATTTTTGGAGTGGTATTCAAAGTAGCTGCACAGATATTGTGGTAGCTGTGTTGTAGAAATGCTTGTTTAAGTAGAAAATTTAATATCGCACAAGGCAAAGGCATCGCGCCACAGTGAATCGTGCTGGTCCCACGACCGCTCGCCCGCATACAGATTCATTAACAAGGCTAACCATTGTTTATGATTCACAATCTATACACACATTCTCCTCGCTAACACTGTATTGTAAAGGACTCTGTATGCATGTTTATCAGTGTAAATCATAACCAAATGAGAGGCAGCTGTTCGTCTTTTCCTCTGAGTTCAATATTTCCAAAAACATTGTTTGCCAATTTCTTCTAGCCTTCCCAGAAAAGAGTCATTCGAATACCGTCGGGACGCTTCTCGTTTTCAAATCATAGACAGGAAAAGCAGTTTTAAATGGAAAGTGATCGGAGTCACGGGAGATTAGTCCGCATCAAAGATCTCCGTCTAATTGGGAGGAAACCGCTGAGAACTTGAGACCTTATTTTTAGGTATTGATCTTTGAAGAGGGGCACATATATCATGATTACCGACATTCTGATAAATTTGTCATATCACCGACATATTGACAGATCCCAGGTAGATAAATAATTCGGAGCGCCTCTAGCTGATACCTGATAAGTCGAGAGCTAAAACTGATAAGAGATCAGACACGCTAACGTAAATTCGCATCAAATTTTATAGTTTGCGGTCTCATTTCTCTTTCGATGTGGGATAGTCTGTAACGTTCGCATACAAATTAAATTGTATTTTAGATTTCAAGAATAAACTAGTAGCACTAACTATCCAATGCGGAGATATATGATCATTTCCTGTTAACGATGGAGTAAATGTAATCGATTTTTGGAAGACGTCCAAATTTTTTTTTCTCTAACTTCTTCTTGCGGCTGGCACTAGTTATCACTGAATGATATTTGATTCCTCGTACAAAATTAATTCTATTTTTAGGACGTTACATTCGCTCTTTTGATGTAAAGACTGACACGAAAAATATTGTAGCACATATAAAATGTCGCCGTTGTTTCGAACGACAGCGAGCGATGATGGCTGTGGCACGAATGTGAATTATTTTAAAGTAGGTATGTAATGCCGACCCGAGGAATGAATTGAAGGCGGACATTTAGAGAATGTTTGTAAGGTGGTCTCAAGACTCAAGTCTCAATAGTTAAATAGCACTAATCACGTACTATATTTAGGTATTGAAAAATCTTGAGCCGGTAAGTGAAGGTCATAGTCACAATCCGTCACGTGGGGCCGGTCATTTAGAGCCATTAACCGATACGCTTCATGATTCACACACTCAGTGGTCCCCTACGTTTACGAAAACGTCTTGTTACGAAACTTTATAGCCATTAGTACATCGAGATTCGTAGTGTGTTCAGACTATTTTAAATTAACATTTTATGTAGGAAAGCACTCTGCCTGCATTACCAGGATACATGTTAATTTAGAAGAGATGTGGGAGAATATTTCGTTGGAATTGGAGAGAAATGTAGTGAATGTGGGGCGTTCGTGAACACAAATACGTCTCTCTCTTGCCAAAACAAAAGAAAGTCAAGATAAATATTAAATAATACCGCCATCTTCTATTTTTGTGGGTGCACTAACTGAAATAGATCGAACGGAAATAATTTGAGTGTAAAAGCAAATGGCTAGAAATATTTTGTCTTTCATGAAATCATGAATCCTGAATTTAATATCAAAATGTACCATTAAATTGTGCGGGTTGCGTTTGTGCGTTGGTGACATTTTTATTAGATACGCTATATGTTACAAACATAGATCTGTTAGTATCTGTAAATAATTTCCGCTGCAGTTTCTTTCAGTGGATTTGATCCGGAAAGTGAATTTACGGGTTGTCAGACAGAAAATCTGACACCAGTCTTGCCAAGAACCACCACGTCACCCATTACTGGGTAGTGGTCAGACAAGTAGTCGGTCCACGTAAATTACTGGTAATCAGTTGAATCCGGTCCCAATAAAGCTTGGAAAAGGCTAGGAAAGTGAAAGATTCATTCGATAAGCGGAATATACAGTTAACGTAAGTAGACATGTGCCGTCGAAGTATCAGTTCAGTAGTTGGTAACTAATTTACGTCAAGCCCGGTGTCGGGGCGTGAACTTCTGATCGCTACTTAGTCGCCCAATTATAACTTCCACCGCATTACATTTACACCCTCATTATTAAAGCTTTTAATGACTCCCTAATAAATTAATACCTACTCTACAGAGTTGCCAGCTTTATAAAATGGGGAAATTGACTGAAAGCGGATATGCTGGCTATTGACGAGGTTATGGCGTTTCGAAGGTTGGCTATATTTAAATTTAATTTTGTGCGCTAGCATGGTTTGTTTTAAGGTTGATTTTTTTTCTGGTTCTTAATGGCGCCTAATAATTTTGAAGTCAAACTGACCCAGTTAAGCTCGATAACTTCAGTTAAAAATGCTAGAGTCAAACGTTACACAGTTTTAATAGGTAGCAATAATGGTGAACTCAATGCATCCTTCCAATGAACAACTTTAATAAAAGTTCATGTAAATTTAAAATCTATTTCTGTTCGAGAATAGCAATATGTCGAATAGTTAATTAAAATCACAATGTATTTCTACAAGTAATGCTCTTACAGAAACAAATCCTATTACAGACAGCGGTGAGCAAATATTGATCTTATTATAGCAAGTAGGGAAGGATTATGCTTAAGAGCTTGCTAATTAGAGAGATAACTCCTTAACAATCCACCGATCCTATATAAACAAAGCCGAGACTTAATAAACAATCAGATCCGACCTCCCGAAGATAAAACCGTATTACTAAATCCATTTACTAATCATAGTCGTGTACGTGAAATAACTTTTAAATCCGTATTCGATAACCGAAATCGATTTTCGAATATATTCCTATTTCAAATTCGAAAATCGATTTTCGAATCGATTCTTGTTTCAAATTCGATTTACAAGGACTCTTTTATTCGGTTTACATTCTCGGATTAATAGAAAAACCAGTCAATGTACCGCAGCTTGATTTTTCACGCTGATAACGGCTACTGGAGAAAATATTGTAGTACACAGTTCGTGGATTAGAAATCTACGAATACTCATTTACGATTACAATTGTTACAAGTACTTGTGTTTAAATTTTATCGATTGCACACATCTTGTTAGTGCTCGAGTCGTAATAAATTCTAGTTACGGTAGAAGGAAACGTACAAGGTAAATATTTAAAGTAGCCACGTTCTTTTAATATTGTTATGGTTCTCCTTTTATTAACTTTTGATGTTGGGTTCTTACTGTAACGATACTACTTTCAGGAGTAGATGTAGACTCTATATCTACTCCTGAAAGTAGGTAAGTAGTAATGATTATGTTAAAAGCGAACTATTGCCGAGTATGCAAACTTGCTAAGATTTTTGGGCAAAAGTTTTGCAAGGTGACTTCATTTACTTTGCAAGGTGGTCAATAAATTTACAAAGAACTTCAAATTCATGATTGTTCAGAGGGAATCATAAAAAGAGAGTTTGAAATCTTTGGTAGCTCCGTAGGCTAAGTTTACCCAGGCTTTTCCCCTATCCAACTTTACTTAAAAGTGAGCCTAAGGTTCCTCAAGTACCAGGGGACCATAAAACGTCTATCCACGCTAAAAACCACTGAAGCAGATCTTTAATCAAGCGACTGTTTGTCGCGTCCGCTCCTCAGGGACGAATCCGCGACATAAGTTATAGCGCCATCAATGCCAATTGTTAAATTTATAGGCCATTATTTTATTGTTTAGTTAGCCAAGAGTATATTGACGTTACGCTTCATGCCCAGTCATGACGTCAAACAAAGCTTAGGCGTCATCCACATCCGACGGATCAAGTAATAATAGAACAGAGGGAATGGATTACTGTGCTTTAGTAGATGTTTACATTGTGTTTGTGATGTGGTTGGTACATGGTTATGTTCATTTCCTGGCTCATTGCTTCGGGATTGTTTGTCTCAAGAATGATTTTATCGCCGAGGAGTAGGATCTTTTCAGCTTTAATAAATAGTTACTGCGCAAGCGCAACTGTGTGAAAAAATACGTTAAACGAAAGCTTTTATGCTCGGGGATCTATGTGGCAGCCCAGAGCCTGTAGACAAAGTCATTCTATCGGTGATTTATGCAAAATGTTTGGAACTGAAAACTGACATTTCGGTAACGCACGTCAAACCCATACATATCTGACTTTTCGACAGTCGATTTCTCTGATAAAATGACACTGTGTAAAACCCCAGGGTAGCCTGACTAACGCCAAACATCCAACGCAACTCTACCAGCAACGTTCTGAATTTGAAATATCGGTAGCGATATGCCCATTGACGTCGCCATTCATCTAAGGATATGGATAGGTCGGAAGTTGCAAAGCGGGTTTTACTGACTTATTGGCGTTTTCGAACTAAGCTGTCAGTTCATTACATTCACACCAATCATGGACCTGTCGAATTGAGAGCATGAAGATCGATTGGTTCAAGGTAATAAGCGTCAGTTAGTAGAGGGATTGGTGATCAAAGTCATGTAAGCTGAGATTGTTATACCTACTACTTATTATATTCCCCATTGGTGCAAAATCGTGGTCTCCCTTCTGGTTCCGCGAACAAGGAAGTGCGTTACTCTCTTTTAAATAAACAAGTCAAGCCTTCCACACGCTCGCTATGTAGGTGTTATCCCCACAAATCACATACACAAACATTCTTCTCAAACAGCCGCGGGCCATTCAAATATTTGTGTCCTTTTACAAAAATCGAACTGGCAAGTTTTGAGGGCATTGAAGGGGGATGGGGGGTCCGCGGTAACACCATCCATTATCCAAAAGCCAGCGTATTATTGATGGACGCGGTTTGTGCACCACACACCACCTTCTATGCTAGCCTGGTAGATACCACACATGCAATTGTAAATATCAATCAATTAGTAATAGTGACGTATGCGTTCTGGCTTCTGCACCAATATCCGTTTCAAAATACTTCTATGACGACTATGAGTAATACATTATACACAGTCGTGTTTTAAATCTATGACCAGTTCGCACGAATAACTAGGGAAATTGTTTGTAGGAACACCTAGAATATGTATTGTATGAACTTATGTAGGTATATTGAAGATCCTGTGAGAAAACTGTTCATCCGCCCGAACTGCCTTCCGTACCGTTATCAAGAAAATACGACTGCGTAAAACTTTGATATCACCCCAAATATAGAGATAACGTAGGGAATAAAATATAGGTAGGTACCTACTCCAAGCAAATTCATGATTTTGGGATTATGAACAATAAATAAAGTCGGAGAGCGAAGAACTCCGACGCATAGGAAAAAACCTGAGAATGAAATGGTCTTCAATATTTATAAGGTCATACAGGCCACACATATTTTACCAGGAACCTAAGAGTCTCATGAAACCCACGACTGTGAATAGAAATTGAAAAGCTTTACTTACGTTAACAATTCTTGCACGGCATATTGGAGTATAAGTAGCTCTTTCAGTGGCGCATTGGTCCGGCGAAATTCTAATGTGCACCGGGATTTATGGGCGACTCGCAATGTATAATGTGAATACGGGCTTAAGAGCCCGTTCAATATGCGTGGAGTATGGCTAAAAGCATAGCGCTATAATATTCCGTACGATCCCCGCTATAACCCGATTTCCAGACTATTAACGATTACAGCGGGAAGGAAGCATGTCCTATATTCATGTTACTGTCTTCTGTCGCCGTCAACGTAACAATACTTGTACCGTACATTGTGTACAGACATACCTAATATCGTATTGTAATGCGGATGGAGTTATATCAAATGCATATCGGATTTCTCGACCGTCTCGATATCTATATTTCGCGTAAGGATTTCTCATATTCACGCCGGAGTTCCAACAAAAGCGATTCAAAAAGTCTAGCCCACGGGGATTGTGTCTCTTGTACTAACAAAACCTTGTTTCAGTGCCTATGCTCTGCGAATAAATGCGATCTGAATATATTATCGGGCGCATTACGTACGATTCGCTTGAGGCGCGTATCTGCCCGAGGCTACAGAATTCAGTTGCACACTTTTCCAACTTCATCGTCGCCTGGTACAAAAGACTTCTCTTTTATAGTGCACAAGTATTATCAGCGCCGAAATATAATGTAAAATGTGAAGAACATTTTGTATGATCGGTATATGGCTTTGGAGAGTTCAAATAATGTTGGTATTAAGATAAGCACCGGGAGAGTTCGAGTCAGTTCGATTTGTGCTTAGAAGATTTGACAAAGCTGGCCTATAGTTTTGGTCTCATCGAAAGTCAAAACACTACGAACTGAGCTAACTACGCTTAGTTAACTTCAATCGGGTAGCGCCACCGCGGGGGTGAGGCCGAACCGTAATTAATTACTGCTGTCGCTGACAAGCGAAGGCTGCTAAGTACCTATCGTTTCATAAATAAACTGTATAGCTTTATGTAGCCACAGGTATACTTAGTATCGGTATTAATAGCAGATTCTCATACGTGATTACGCGGGTGTTTAAAAGGTTTTTTACTAAAGGCTTCTTGCACACGTGCATTTGTTGCCGTAAAATTAAAAGTTATGCAATAGTTGTCGAGGGACAATATTCATTCAGCCATGTAGACGTGTCCCAAAAGAAATTAAATCACATTTTCAATAACCATCCGAAGGTAAAATGCAAACACAGACGTTAGTCCTAACAAAATAAGGTTTATAAAAACATAAATGTGGTGTCTCAAGGCTCCTCGGCACTCAAATCTCTCTTGTACTTGTTTCCTCTAAATCGCGCTACAATAGGAAGGTGCATTTATTACTGGAATCTTTTCAATAATGATTTCACATCGCTCTAGCAATAAAAAAAACTCAAGCTGTCCGAGACCGAAAGTGAACTAGTTAGTTTATTCATGAATTCGGCCCCAACCGAAATCGAACACCAAGGAGGCACTTATACGTCGGCAGAGTTTTAAAGAGACTAAGTACTTAAACTGAGCTTATCTATCCAAGTTTCAGTAAGCCAACAGTATCAGTATAATAACTAGTTAGATTATTCGGATCCAATCGGTGGCCCTATTTACTTATTCATTGTCTATTTCGATTCTATTTGTTTCAAGTGAACGTTTCGTTCTGTTACGTCCTTATTCGATTAATAAATAATAGGGAGCTATTCAATAAGAATTCTGTGGTTTCTATACGGGGGTAAAACTACCTGCGTTGCACGCGCCATCCACCGCGACCTCACACCAAAAAAAAAACTTTTTGTTCAACTAACAAGTTTCGAAGCGACTGGTTAAAGTTTTTTTGCGGCCAGTTGTTATGTCCTGACAATTTGACATATCAGGTTGATCAAATCTAAGGGTTATTTTATGGAAAAAAAGATATGATCGAATGTTAATTATTGCATAATGCACGTTTAAGAGTGAAAAAACCGGTACGGACATCAACTTGAATCGATGACATCATCAAATAAATCTGTCGGACTGCTATCGAGGAATCGGATGGCGGGACTCGCCCGGATCCGGTTGTTAAGCTCAATCGAAACTACTATTTTTATTACGCTCGATGTTGGCGTAAAAAAACAATTTTTAATCATTTTAAAATATTCCGTTGATGGCGCATCGAGCGGTATGTTGTAGGACATACAAACTAAAATCATTCGTAAATTCATCAGATATTTTGGTAACACTCATTCCAGTACGCATAGATCACCATTAAGAAGCTCGTATGTCGGTATTAGATCGCGTTCCTTTGTGAAGTCAACACTTTCTCGTATTAGACCATCAATTCATCCGGATTCTGGAGAAGCGGCCATCAATTCGGCTAACGCAGACATATTCTGTTTTATAGCACTCGGTGTCTAGTTTCAACAAGTGTCAGAATTATGTTCAGGAGACGTTCCAAAAATGTGGATGAAAATGGCCCCCACGTGTGACAAATAGCCGAAGAGGGTGTCCCCTGCTCAAGTTATAGTTTAACCTTACCTTATTCATTTCATTTTATCATCATACTTTACAACTAAAATGGTATTGGTTAAGTTTTCTTCCGTGCCAAGAATGAATTTTAAAGCAGAAAAACGACGGCCAGGAAGACCCAGGTGAAGAATACGATACATGCTGGACAGCTTCATGAGGCATTCGATTACAAAAGAAGAGCAAAGAGAGAGAGAAAGGAAAGGCAGTAAGGGTTTAAAAAAGCTATCATATTGATCGATTTCACCAAGATGTTCAGGTAGACACGTTGATACTCTAAGTCTACGGTGTTAAACTTGCTCGAATGCATGCTCCAAGAAGCCACAAACGAGAATAAATTACATAGTTATGTGTAAGGTACAGCTAACAAATCAATTTGATGCGTCTTTTGCTCCAGTTTTTATACCTTGATACTAAGTTGATTGATGATTAAAAAGTTCGTAAAACACTTGAATTAGAGAGTTTGTTATACCTAGAAACAAGCTCTCCAATGTCCTTTCAAGGAATGAAGACGTGAAGATTTCAATACTTAACGGTTCTAATTGCGATTTAATGAAGTACCTCGCACTGGAGTAAAAGTTTCTTACTTAAAAAATCAAGAATATTCAAATCGCCTTATCCAGATCTTCAGCTAACAAAAATAGAAACTTTTGCTTCTTTAACAGGGTGCTTCAGACGAACTTTAAGCAATATTACCCGCTAAACTTTGAGTCGCATGGACTTGGTATAACATTGGTTTTGGTTATGCACTCTCTAATGCACACGTTTTAAGTTCGTACATAAATAACTTGAGTCGACTCCCGCGGCTGACTTCTGACCTCGCCTCCAGAACTGGCATTCATTGCGATGTTGCTAGATGTTGAGAAATAATTGTTAACCCTACGATGCGCTGCGCAATCCGCGATGACTCGTGAATAATTACGGTTGCAATGAGATGAAACTAACCCTTGACGACAGAGTGAACAATAAGACAAATACTGAATAGCTAATTCAAATTCTAGAATATTTATGGTTGCTTTCAATAGAAAATATCTAGTCATCCTGAATGAATAAATAAACAAACTAACCTCTAAGGTTCGCACAGACTTAGGCCATCCATCGCGAACCACAACAAATACGAAGAACTCCAAGACTTAATTACAACTAGGTAATTGATCACAATGATCACACAACGACTATCAACACATAATAAAACGATTAAGGTAAACACTAAACGCAAATAATTACGATTGTAAACAGGCGTTACATCAGTCTGACCACCCAAGAGCCTACTGTGAAGCCAGTACTACTTGAAAGATACTTGACTGAATAAGCATTAGGTAACGCTAACGATTAAGCAAGCAAGTGGAAGAGTTCGAGTCTCTCGTAGAACTGGAATACAGTACTGGAATGGAAGATTCTATTAACTGGTTTATACTGGTTATGTTAATAAAGGGTTGCTGATGCGTGGCAAAGGTCAGATTTCGACAATAAAGAGGAAAAAATATTGTATTTTGGGTACGAGTATATCTGTGTCCGTTTCGACTGCTCGGCCACTATGTCGTAGAAAAAAAAAACTTATGTCAGCATTTCGAAGGAATTTGTAAAAGATGAACAGTGAAAACCGCAAATTCGAAGAGTCAATAATCAGAAAGTTATGTGGGTTTAACCGTGGCCGCGCAGTCCGCATGAATTCAACTGCGCGGCCACCAGTTCTCTTAAACGGAGCGTTGTAAAAGTCTAATTCCTTTTGCTAATCACTGACAGGATTTCGAAGAAAATGTAGATCATAAAAATAATGCCCTACTGTCTGTAGTTCACGACCTACATCACTCCAAAGTTTGGCCGCGCAGTCCGCACAAAGCGAACCGCGCGGCCACCAGTTCTCTTAAACGGAGCGTTGTAAAAGTCTAAGTTTTTTTGCTAATCACTGATAGGATTTCGAAGAAAAAATACATTGTAAAAATATAGCTCTAAAGTTTGGACTTCTCGTTCCACAACACTCACGTAATGGCGAACCGCGCGGCCACGTGTTTCTTAAAGTGGAGCTTAAACGGAGCTTGGTACAGGTGTCTTTCTTTTTGCTAATCACTGATACGATTTCGAAGAATTTGTAAACATCATGAATGAAGTTCTAATGTTTGAAAATCGCGAGTTACAGAACTTATACCCTGTAACTAGAGTTAAAAGAAGGGTGACCATGATTTACGATGCGCTGACGAGATATTCCCATATAAGACGTTTTCATTGTCACGTATATTTCTATACTTTTTATCGTAACATGCAAATAGTTTTAGTCTTTTGGTTTGAAATTGAGTAGAGAAGCTAATTAAAAGGATATAAAGAAAAAAATGTCATCGATTGATTTATATTTCTATTTCTTAAGTAATAGATAAAACATAATATTACTATAAACTATAAATCACATAATTTAAAAATCACAATTCGTTTTCATATTTATAATTACAATTTAAAAAATAATTGCTTATTTTCGTTGTTGTAACGATTAAGATCATAACTATATAAGCTAAAAAAAGTAGCTTATTTAAAAACTACTTATTTAAAACAGCTTACATCTTGGATATGAAACGCATGGACTACTGCAATAGGTAAACGTCATCATTATAAAATAATTAAGTTTTATAAATAAACACTTTAGGAAGATATTATATTTTTGGCATTCCTTTCATTCGCAGACAGGACAGATGTTTCATATAATTTAATAATTTAACTAATATTATAAACGTGAAAGGTTGTAATAATGTGTGTGTGTGTGTTTGTTTTAAGTACCATGCGAGGACATGCACCTGAATACACAAGGCACATCCGAGGACATTTTCAATCCGAGGACCTTTTCGTACGTCCTCGGATTGACCCGACCAATTCATCGTATTCTCCATTCGATTTTGAGCCTTTCTATATACTTAATAAGGGAAACTTGATGTCGACCTCGGTGGGCCTCGGTTTGATCGCGGAAATTCATGTTCACATTCCGAACGTGTGTGAGCTCTCATAAATTTTTAACACACGACATTTACACTTCAGTCATATATTAAGTACCTTGCGGGGACTTATGTGTTATTTTTCACACATATGTCCTCGGATGGAAGTTTTTCCACGCAGTGTGTTTAAAAGTCCTCATATTGATAGCTTTTCCGAACATGTGTATTCAGGTCCCCATTTGGATAGATTTTCATGTGTATTGGCTTTTAATTGTTTCAAAATTGTCTGATTTTATAAAATCACTTCCTTCTCGAGTGCTCAAAATCAAATCAATCTACAGAGGCCTTAAACTACGTAACAATTCAATTGGGTTATTTTTCCATTGTAACAGAACTCTCGTCCTTGATGGTGAAATTGGGGATGACCATTTGCATGGAAGTACGTCATATTCACAGTACGAGACAAAAAGCTTTTGAAACTCTAGAACCATATCCATTTTTCTTTGGATGTGAAATCATCAAATGAATTCTCCCGCTCTGGGCGGAGCTGGAGGGCGACTGCTGACACACAGGGCGTCTCCTTCGGCGGCTGGGACGTGAAGATTGCCTCTTCCTCACCCATCTCGCCTCCTCCTTCGCTTGCATTTCTGTTTTGCAGGAGGAGGTGACTGTTTCCCATGCCCTCTCACTCCGGACCATGGATTGGACCAGGGCCGAACGCGAGAGGTCACCATTGCCGATCGCCGCAACAAAGACAGATAGTGTCCTCATTACGATCCACACAATGGTGACAATTGGGTGTTGTACCGTGTCCGGTGAGGACCTGCGTCAGATAGAATACGAGGACGTCGTGGCGCCTCTCAAACCACTTCTCAAAGAGTTGACTTTCTCACCACGATTGTGGCGGGCCCAGCGCTGGGTTGCGATTGCGACAGTCGCTTATTCCATACCACTATGAGATCGCGCCGGAGCTTGCTCCACCGTTCTGTTATTTTAATTAAGTGTGGACGTAATTTTTTTTTTATGGTTAAATCTATAGAACTCCCTTTAGCATTTAAGGTTGTAAATTGAAGCAAAGATAACACTGAAAACAAGCATTTTTTTTTTATCTGCCGCCAACCTGGCTGTACAGCTGTAATCAATGACAATCACTGTTGCAACACTACTACATTTATTCAACCATCATCCTTATGGCTGGCCAGAAACAACAGGGCTCGGTCCTAGAGCTACCGCTGTGGAACATGGAACGGGATATGACTGGGCACTGCACTTCTCGACAGTGTCGATGAGATATGTTACGCTGATGATACCCTGGTGACGGCCCGGAGGCAATGACATTGGCAAGCGGTAATACTGGCCATGGCAGGGGTTATGCAGGTCGTCAGAAGAATCCGGCGTTTGAGTCTCGAAGTGACTTTGCATAAGTCCGAAGCCCTCTGTTTCCCCATGGAAACCTAGGAACAAGCCAGCTCGGGATTAACATATAGTAGTTGGTGGCCTTCGCATCGAGCTGATGACTCGTCCTCGATAGCCGATGTGACTTTGAGCCGCACATTCAGCGGCTGGTCCCCAGGATTATGTGCATTGTAGCTACTCTTTCGTGGCTTGTACCCAATTTGGCAGAGCCGAATGCTTCCTGCAGGAGACTATGTGGTGATCGTGCGGTCCATTGCCTGCCCGCCTGCCATTTATGGGGCGCCCGTGTGGGCGGTAAACCTAATAGCCCGAAACGCCGTGGCACTGCAAAGACCGCAGAAAGGAATGGTTATTAGGTTCATGAGTGACTGGATAGGCAATATGGCGCCCTCAGTTTCCAGCTGACTCAGGTGCTTACTGGATACGGATGCTTTGGGAAGTACCTACGTCGCATGAGTCGGAAGCGGATTCCCGTTTGACACCAATGCGTTAACTGTCCCGAGGACACCGTGCAGCATACGCTGGAGGAACGTTCGGCGAGGACGCTGGGGGTTGTCTATCGCTTCCGTCTTCGTGGAATGCCATCAAAGATACATTCAAAAGAGACGTCGGAGAGGGAAAGAGAGCATACCTCTCACTCCACCTGCACCATAAAGGCAGCCGCTCAGCATCGACAGGAGCTCAACGATTTCCGGGAACTATGAGGAGGGGATACCATGAGGAAAGAGGTGTCGAACTTTGGGCGGAGTCGTTGCCTGACCAGTGAGGCCATTGAGCAATATGTTATGTGTATGCCTTTTATGGGAGTATGTGCTGCTACGATCGTTGGATCAGCCACATTAGGTGATGGTGGTCGACGATGCTAGTCGGGGGTGCACTTGAACAATATTGTCTTTCGAGCTCCAGAAATATGGTAGCAGTAGTTCTCCTCTCCGTTTGAGCAGCAGCTATGTACTGCTATGAAATATCAACAAAAAGCACACAGAGTTTCAAGACGCTACAAGTAACCTATGAAGAGTTGTCTTACATGGAGACAACTCCAGCAGTAGCGACAATAACATCACCATAACAGATGTATTACTATGAAATTTAATATCAACTAATAGCACACAAAGTTTCAAGACGATACAAGTAACCGTCGAGGAGACAATTCCAGCGAAAACTTCATAAAATCACCATGATTATAATATTGTTATATCACACTTACATTTTGAACGTTTGTCAGTTATAATCAAATTAGGTCCTCTGATGGTACTTAAATCAAGAAATTGACGTGTGTGAATAGAATTACCTACATAAATATTATTACGGTAAAATTATAAGTGTGTAAAAAGTTTGTATTGGAAATTTTCAAAAGGTCCTCGCTTTGTACACCGTCTACTCGGAAAAACGTCCTCGTATTGTACATAAAAATTCTAATACTACGTCCTCACATTGTACAAAAAATGAGAAAAAGTGTGTTAAATTAGGTCCTCGCATTGGTGCCCCTGGTCAGATGGTTAAGGTCCTCGTTTGGCTCACACACAGGTCCTCAGATGGTACTTCCCAGGCGGGTTTTCGAATGTATTTAGGTCCTCGCATTGTTCATAGGAAGTCATACGAAAAAAAGATTGAGATAGCACTATACGAATAGGCAGCGATTATAATAGTTGTCTGGCATTTTGCTGAACTGGACCTATTTGGCGCAGCCGCGGGGCACACAATGTTTTGTTTTAAAATTAATGTTATTCTTGTTTGTACCTACTTTGTGTGTATCTGTGTGTGCCAAATAAACTAATTTTCTTTCTTCTTTCTTTCATCAACCTAAATATTGTTTTCTCTTTCTTTTTGTCTTGTTAATAAAGTCGTAAGTCGTCATTAACCTGGTTTTCTAGAAGGTCCTCGGATGGTGACTTACAGCTATAGTCCTCGTATGGATGTCTGTACAAGTAATGGTGTGTGTGTGTGTGTGTGTGTTTGTTGCTCTCACGCAACAACTACTGAACGGATTTTTCTGAAACTTTGCAGTAAAATAGCTTACATGTCAGAATAACACATGTGCTATAATTTATATAGATATAGTGTACATTTTTCAAAATATCACGATAAATAAAAAATTAAAATGTAAAGTATGAAAAATCTGTCTTTTGCGAGCTAGCTTTTATTTTACCCTATACTTTTTTTTGAGGCATCCTACTTCCTACTAATATTATAAACGTGAAAGTTTGTAATAATGTGTGTGTGTGTTTGCGCAACTACTACTGAACAGGTTTATAAAAACGTTTAAATACGCGCGGGCGAAGTACTTCGAACGTTGTACATCACGTTAGAAACATCAAAAATAACAGCCCCTATTTAATGGATTTTATTATTATACATATAAACCTTCCTCTTCTATCACTATCTATTAAAAAAACCGCATTAAAATCTATACATAGGGATATAGGGAGGGACAGAAAAAGCGACTTTGTATATTGTGTAGTGATGATATATTTATACTATGATATTGAAATGGAAAAAAGCCTGGATTCACACACTATAAATCTTGGTCACCCTATTTTTTCCTTCGATTATAGGTTTTAAGTTCTGTAGGTCTTGTAGTTCTTAATTATAGGATTTATTTATACTGTCTACATATTCTTCGAAATGGTGTCAGTAATTAGCAAAAAGAATGGGACTTCTACTAAGCTCCGTGTAAGGTCTATTAAAAAAAACTCGTGGCCGCGCGGTTCGCTTTGTGCGGACTGCGCGGCCAAACTTTGGAGTGATGTAGGTCGTGAACTACAGACAGTAGGGCATTATTTTTATGATCTACATTTTCTTCGAAATCCTGTCAGTGATTAGCAAAAGGAATTAGACTTTTACAACGCTCCGTTTAAGAGAACTGGTGGCCGCGCAGTTGAATTCATGCGGACTGCGCGGCCACGGTTAAACCCACATAACTTTCTGATTATTGACTCTTCGAATTTGCGGTTTTCACTGTTCATCTTTTACAAATTCCTTCGAAATGCTGACATAAGTTTTTTTTTTCTACGACATAGTGGCCGAGCAGTCGAAACGGACACGTATATCTCGTGGCCGTTGCTAGGAAGATTACCTCTCTCGTTTTTTTTTTATACGGCTATCGTTGTTGTTAGGAGCTTCATCTCTTATGTTTTTTTTATATTGAAGGATGTTTTTTAGAACTTGAATTTTATTAAGTAAGGTACCTACACTACCTACTATGGGTAACGTATTAAACAGAGTAGGAACGGTGGAAAATGTTTGGCAAACCAACAAGCAGATGTTGAGATAATGAGTAAGAACCAATAATAGACCTGAATAAGACACAGGAAGAAGAAGAAAGCATGCAGCAGGGGAAAGCATGGTATAGAAGGAAGAAGCCAAATCTCAAAAATGAATGATACACCAAGCAAAAGTGAGTACCGATTTAGATAATCGATTTTGACGATAGATATTATCGATCGAGAATCTTCCTGTCAAAGTTTGTATGACACCTGCTGTCAACAGATACCATAATGCATTGGCCGATAACTCGTGTCAATCGACAAAAATCTGGTTTTGTTCGCAACAATGTAATCGGAGTTCGATGTAATGTAGAGGTAATTCAATTGACAGGATTTGAATTAAGTCTGATCATTTGATCAGTTGTCAATGCCAACCGTTGAGCGTGTGTCTACTTACCTACTAGGTAGTATTCGCTGGGTGTAAGTACACTCGCGAGCAATAAACTGGAATCACATCATGCAAAACATTTTTTTAACAATTTCTATGCAATGAACTTTGGAATATAGATTGTGGTTACACAATTAAAAAATATCTCAAACTAATTTAATTTTCTACCTAAATTTAGGGAATTATTACAATCATTTATTATTATTAGACGTCCACAACTTCTACCTAGTTTTGAACGTCTAAATGAATAGGAAAGGAAGTACCTAATATGAAAAAATACAATATTTTCAATTTAGGTTTAGGTTTAAGAACAACTTTATTTCTCATAAAGAATTGGTATACAAATTCACTTACTGAGAAACAATATCTAAAACTAAGATTTATAATTAGAGTTATTTAATGTTATTTACCCCTGAATATTTTGTATTACCTGGGGGGTAACACAAAATATCGAGGGGTAAATGACATGAATGGCCCTAATGACTGACATCTTTGCTTTTTTCGTTGAGAAAGCTTCAAAAAGCAAACGAAGTTTGGGTATAAGACCAGGGAGTATGGTATTTTTATCTCACTGGACCCCGGTGGTCACCATCAGCATATGGTGGGCATCGTACCCTATTAAAAGAATTGATTATGCCAAATCAGGCCTTTCACGATCCCGATCGGCAACCATCACGGTCTCATAGGAGTCCATTCCCTTTCAGTCTGTTCTATGTCTCCTTCAGCATAGCCCCCATTACTGCCGGCAATGACAGGTCTCGCACGATCCTGGCTTCCAAGACTCGCCTTTCTGAGACCTACGCAAAGCATAACGGAAAGTCCTCTATCGCAGAGCATGCATGGAGGAGCAGGAAACGGTATCGCACGTGCTCCTTGAGTGCACAGGCGTTACCGAAATACGGAGGCAAACAATAGGGACACCTAATTCACTCACAGATATCCTGAATACACTGAGAGGACTGATCTGCTTCTGGAGGGAGGTTGACTGGTTGGAGTGACGGACGCCATGGCTCACGTGCAATGGTCCACAGCAGGACTAAGTGCGCAAACCATACCCAATAGATAGATAGATAGATATACCTACGCAAAGCCACTCCTAGAACTTGTGCTTTACAGAATCCAACCTGTCTTTACAATGGTGGCAATTTGCGTTATCTATCCAAGCACTCAGCGAAACACACATGTTTACCTGCGCTATTCTAAGAATATATTATAGCTCCATTTATAAATACTTTGAAAATATCAGAGATATTGTTTCAGTCAGATTTAAAATTTCATCCTACGTCTGTCTGAGTAATATCTTAGAGTAGGAAAGGTAAAAAAATGTGAATACTTCCCTGTACGTGGAACATATGAAAATATTATTTTCACGTACTCTAACAGATGGGGTGTCGCTCTACCTTTAAAAATTCAACAAACTTGCCGTTACTATATCATTTTAATGTGGTATTAGAGGGCTTCGCGATACTGCTGGAAATACGCCTTGGATTCTTAGAAATACATTATCGGAATATTGTTGATACTAAATCTACGAAGTAAAATACTCAGCCTACTAGGCAAGTTCATAGGTGAACTACCTAGATGTACCTACCCATTTCTAGTTTTTCACGTTCCAGGATGAAATATTCTATCTCTTATACATAATTTCAAACGAATCGATTCTTCAATAACAGCTTTATTTTCGTACAAAATAAAGGGATAATTGGCTCGTTTAATTTGTAATAAATTATGTATACCGCGCCAAATGTTCATCAATAAAATCAATTTAATTAATTATAAGTTTCCATTCCAAAATAATTGCCTGGTTTGAACTGCGGGTGTTGTGAACTAATCAAAGAAATGTTATAGAATGACAGCGTAACTTTAGTCTTTATTTACACATAGTTAATAACTCTAAACAGAGTTTATCTAGATGTATATTTGATCACACTAATTCCTTTTGATAGTCGGCAACTAAATTGGCAAGAGTACCACACGTAGCAGCTAACCACATTACAGCTTGCCTGTTGTTTGCTCCCAGCTTGCAACGACACTGGATTAGGATAGCTTAAGTAATTACAGTTGTACCAAGTGAACAACCAACAAGGGGATTAACAAAAACCGGTTACAACCGGTTCCCAGCTTCTAAAACTTACGTAACTTTATTCTGATGTTACTAAAATAAATCTGTGATTAGCATAAAAATACTTACTTAACTTTGTATTCTATCTGAAGTTTGTATCAGAAAAGTTTTTCAATTAATTTGTTTTTTCGAAGATAAGACTTTTGTGTTAGACTGTATACTGGCGAGAAAAACAACAGAATACATTGGAGTGTATTTGGCAACAGACTACGAGCAAATATGGGAAGATTTCTCATGTAAATATTAGTTGGATGTTATATGAATAGATGAAGTTCGTTTAAACCAATGATTTAAAAGTGTGAAGATTAGATGTGCGAAGTAAAATATCGTAATTGACATTTTAAGTATTGCTGTTAGTTTATTGCCCAATTTGTTAGGACATAACTTGTTTTTCCTGCATCTTCAAGTTGAATGTTTATTTAAAGGCGCGTACGCTTTATAATACCAGTATTTTTAGGATAAATGTTGACATTTCATTAAATATTCGTTAATATTGACTCATACTTATCCATTGTATTCAAAACTTGCGCAAAGTTCCAGAATGCGCGTGCGCATGTCTCTACAATTTGGTTGAAAACTAGATTTTATTGAATAATAATCACAGATGAGCTAGCGATAAGATGACGAATATCAATTAAATTAGTTTTTAGCTTAAATTGTAGAGATTTACAAAACCATGTTGTAGATCGATCTTCATACTCATCTACGAATTCCTTCAAACAAAACGATAGCAACGACTCTCGTCAACTTTGAAACGATAACTATGTTTCTGTCACGAAAGAAATCTTCCTTCCGCATTTAAAAGACAATTTCTAAACCCTTTAAACTTTTAAATAAAGGAAAAATTGTTCTCCCCTCAACTTTTTCGTGTCAATCCGACTGTAGCACTGACGCTGTCCGTCTGCCAAGCGATAGGACATTTTCTTTTTTGTCTATCGAAGTTTTTTTCTCGCCAAAAACAACCGAACATCGATTTGAACTTAGCACTCGATTCGGTTGCGAGTTCGCCAATCTGCCAGTGACTTTTATCAAGTTTGTGGGAAAAAAAAGGATACTTACTCAACGATTGTAGTCGTCATTTTGAAATAAAAGATTCCTGAGAAGAGTCTTTTGTTGTCATACAAGATTATATCAGATTCCAGGTAGGTAAACTATTATTAATTCTCAGTTATGGTGAATATAAGATAGCAGTCTTTCCGCGTAAAACTGACCTCAACGCTTTTGACTACGTGAGAAAAGATGCAATAGTCCAACAGTAAAGTATCAGACTGGTGGACGGTTCTGAGTTCAGGGTATCGAATCCCATTGCATATGTATACTATCCTATTTGACTTATAGACAGGGGCTAACAGGATCACTGAACAGGAAAGGATAAATCCTGAAAAAAAAAACAATGCATACGATGTTTTGAATGTCTTTAGAAAACTGTCTTGTAACAACACGTGTACGATTTGAAACTTTCTTTCACCTGTGTTCACGCGGTTGCGGAGGCAAATCCTGTACGAAGTTTCTGTTACAACTTCACTATTGACAAGGTCATTGTTTACAAGTCAGTTTGAAACTTTGTACCCTAGACATAGTATGTTTTAGAATAATATTGTCAAAGTTCAAAAATGGAGTGGTCCTAACGACTCGCCCGGTTTCGCACTAGTACAAATTTTATACACAAACCTTCCATCTTTCTATTACAGGAAGCCGTAACCCATATCAAAATCCTGCCGGGTTTGGAAGAAGGAAGCAGACAAAAGCAGATTGCGGTGTTCTGTACTGTTAGAGAAGAATTTAGAGAAGAGAAGATTGTCCATGGGATATTTTGGCAGCGCAATAGCGCATGGCAATCCCATACATTTTGGACTTATGATTTTTATTTTTTTAATTACGTATTGATAGGCTGACTCTTGACCATCATTTAACTTGATAGAAAGCGATGTGGTTGAAGTTGAAGCTATCAGGAAACAGACCCGGTAGAGAATTCTACTCCTTAGATATAAACCACCTATAATGGACAACAGTTTTAACGTTTTTATAGAATTTCACTATGCCTAGGGCATCTAGTTACAGTTTACATACAGGAGAGGAGTACTTTACACATTTTTTTTTGTAACCTTGGCCACACTAAGAATTTCTCCTGTATCGTGGGTGCGTTTAGAATAGACGATGGTCGATGATACCTACACCTACAATTAAATTATGTATCATAGTACCTAAGTACCTACCTACTTAATTGGGATTATTGTTGTATCGTGTTGATAAGTAGGTCAATCCTTATTCGTACGTACTGAATAATGAAATTTACCTTTGTAGGTAGGTACCTAATTTTTTGTGGTAATTCATAAATCTTAGGTACCTAAGTATCTTCAATCATTTGTTATTAATGCTTTCTATAAGAACCTCTACTTTTGTTATTTTTATCAGTGCTGGGTATCTAGGTCGGAAGGTACATAGTAATAGGTAGGTACCTACTTACAAATCTGTCTGTTTATTTTAAAAACTTTATGTACAATAGTGGTACATGGGCGGACTTAATGCAAGAAGGCATTCTCTACCAGTCAACCTTTGGGTTTTTAAGACTACACTGTGATATTCATATGTAGGTACCTAATTATATGTAGATAGGTACATACAGGTACCTACAGCCATGCGTGTTAAAATGTAGGTAGGTATAGTCCGTCACATAACAACAAACCAAAATAAATTAGCCGTTCTTTGTGACCCACAAAAATAAATGGATGTCCCATCACGCTACAGATCAAGCCCACGCAGGTGTACTCGGCTCCATTAAAAGAAGCTTAATTAAAACAATCACCAAGCAATAAACCTTGCTCAAGGACAGCCACAGATAATGCAAGGTTTGCCCCTGTTCATAACATTCGAATAAAAAAAAAGGCTAATAAAAAATTAAAAGCAAAGTTTGTGCGGGAGAGTCGTCAAACGTCACTACGCTTAATTGGTTCTGCTCCTCAAACCAGTCTTCAATTATTGAAGAGCGAAAGAGATGGAAGGCCTCGGGATGCTCCTGTAGTGACGTCAGCCAATAGCTGATCTAATGAATAAACTAACCATACGCACAATATCATAAAAAAAAATATAAAAGTCAGCCTCAAAGGACCACAGCAGTGTGCCCGCGAGACGCCGAAACTAGACGATGTTTTTTTATGAAACACCTTTTTATAAATCACTGCACGTGTGTGCTGCATTGGTTTCGTAAACTACCAGTCGGACGCATAAATTAAAATTAAAAAACAGTACCTAGGTATATTTCTTACTCAGTCATAAAAGCAAATTAAAAAACTAATATTTTTTGCAGCCATTTAAAGTTGCGGATATTGCGTTCGAGTTCGCAGAGCTATGTGAAAACTACCTACTCACCTTTGTAAAGAAGTTCTGTGCGCGCGCAGGTAAAACACCGAAATCCCACAGGTGAACGTTATCCTTGATTTTGAAATTCGAAAAAAGATTCGGAACGGTCAACCGGCTTAGTGACGGCGAGCCCCCGGTATCCACTCGTTCGTGCGTTTCTGTTTAGCGACGCACCACGACAAAACTACAACACTGTCACAGTTTGTTTATAAAATTATGAAGCACTTATTAATAATTTCAATGACCCGTACTGCGCATGCCCGTGCAACACGCGCGTCTTTCAAATACAAGGTAAGGTTATGTTTAAGTTGTGAGCACTTCCTTTCGGCTTCACTTCACCGGCACACGCACTTGACACTAGTTTCCCAGAAGAATCTTATTGGAACAAATCCGTGCGAACTTTTTCCGATAACGCTTCCACACGAATCACTATCGGAGCACTTGTAAAAGTTATTCCCACGAGAATTCTTTATTAGTACCACCAGAAACCGACACTGTTGCACCTATTTGACGATCAGCCGGCTCTACCTGCATCAAACGAAGGCCGTGTACGTATAATAAACACTTAAAAACTCCGGAACCGGTAATAATTTGATTCCGCACGTGAACGTGACACTGTCAAAATAAAAATTTGGTAAACACGGTAACACCAGTAACTCATTCATTTACGGTGAAACATCCCATGTTTGTGCCGCGGTGAGGTCCGAGTGAGAAATAAACGAATAGAAAAGAAAATAAACGAAGAATACTAAAGTCGTCGACTGTGAAGCCGAGCGTCCGACACTCCTGCTGAGCGCTGTACTAAACGCGAGAGGCCGCGCGACCCGCCCCGCCCCGCGGCCGCGCGCGCCCCTCCCGCGCCCTGCGACCCGCGCTACTACACCGTATGAAAATAAAGTAAACGTTGAAAAAATCACAAGTGCACAGGGAGGAGCAGAGAGCATAGTTCATCCCTCAGTGGTTGTGCAAGTTGTGCGATTGTTTGTTTGTTTGGTAGTGAAGCGGCTCGCGCGGGGGGCGAGGGGGCTACGCGGCGGAAGGCATTCAATTAATCTGGCAACACGTGCGTGAGCGTGATGCACCCTCCCGCACGCCTCAGCTTATCATACGATTCATTGACTACCTTTACTCCTATTTTCGCTAACATTAACAAGTTTTCCGCGTAAAATTAGTGTTTCATTGATATCGCTGTTACGAAGTTGAATGAACGTAGAGTTAGGTTGGTTGGTCCTTAGAAGCGGAACCGTTATCAATGAAGGTGTAGGAATGCCAACGAGTCTTATGCGTTTGTTTAGTATCCAGCCAGTGAATTATTGAACCAAATGACGTACCTAATTGGATTTATTCGTGCAAAGTTGTCGTTGGACAATTACCACGGATTACTTCTTAGATATTATTATATAATGGTTCCTTGGCCTTGTATCAAGGTCAATAAATGTGTCACAGCAACCAACAGCAGCCAACTTTCCTTGCAAATTATTTTATGAACTGAAGTTTCGTCTTTGGCCACCGCGGGCCACTGGTGCAAGCTATAAAATCTTCCAGATTAAGATATTTCTGGGAATACAAACAAAACAATTGTTCAGTTTATTTATTACATAGAAGCAGATGCACCAGGAAGGTATTAACAAACTGTGTCGGATAGTTGAGTTGGAATTTTGGATGCCAACTAGCGTTTTGTTGAAACAGTTTAAATATTAACTCTATGTACTTAGGTATCTCAGTGGCGGATAAAATTTATTCTTTTAAAAGTGGGTACCTTAGCATCATCATCATCATATCAGCCGAAAGACGTCCACTGCTGGACATAGGCCTAAGCGTCGCCACAACAACCGGTCCTGTGCGTCTTGCATCCATCGGATACCCGCGACCCTCACCAGGTCATCGGTCAATCTTGTGGGAGGCCTTCCAACGCTGCGTCTTTCGGTACGCGGTCGCCACTCCAGAAATTTTCGGCCCCATAGACCATCCGTTCTGCGAGCAATGTGCCCTGCCCACTGCCACTTCTGTTTGGCGATCCTTCGGGCTACGTCGGTAAACTTGGTACTCTTGCGGATATCGTCATTTCTGATTCGATCACGCAAGGAAACTCCGTACATTGCCCTCTCCATTGCCCTTTGGGTGACTTTAAGCCTTCTGATGAGGCCCATTGTGAGCGATCACGTTTCGAGTCCATAGGTCATCACTGGCAACACGCACTGGTCATAGAATTTTGTCTTGAGACACTGTGGTATGTGATACGAGAAGATACCACGCAACTTCCCGAACGCCGCCCAGCCGAGTCTGATTCGAGGGTTGACCTCTTTCTTGAAGTTATCCCTACCTACCTAACTGGATCGTTTGTCCAGGTACCTATAGACTGTTTTATATTTGCCGCCCCTATCTCTACAGCTCCTAAATTATTTTTGCAACTCTTCGCTATGGTGACAAATACGGTGACATAAGAAACAATCCTGACCGAAATATTTTTGAATTCTTTAAGACGGCCACAAAAAAACCAATTCGGTCTCGAAATTTACCGCCCCTAAAATCTGTCGCCCGAGGCTCAAATCTACTTAGCCTGGTGGTAAATCCGCCACTGCACTGTGTAGTACTTAGTCCTACAATCACAATAGGCAAGTCATTACAATCGAGTACAGCAGTCTATAATTAAATTAATTAACCTTTGTACGAAGTTGACTTGTATTCCGAATGTAGCGTTTGTTAATTCAGGTACAGTCGCTACCAAAATAATTTATAATTTTCAGAAGATATTTATTTTTATGAACGAAAACTTGCTAAGTGTTTGTAACAAAATATTGAAGAGGGGAGAATACTTTGAAAATTATTAAGTAAGTAATTAATTAATCATGATGGATTCGTCTTATTTAGCCTTTTCGTTATAATCTGAGCATGGGTATTAGGTAATATTAGTATTATGACTTCTTTTACAGATACAAAGGTTCAGTAATAGGTATCTGGTTATCGTTGTTTTAGGTGTCTCTATATGTACTTACTAAAAAAATAGTTAGACTTTAAAATAAAGTCTTTATTTTTTCATATTAAAACATAGGAACCTACTAAAACACTTTTTCGATCAAAATAAAGCGCATGTTTAAAAACGAAACATCTTTTCAAATTAGAATTCAATAATAGGCAGTTAACAATTGGTTGCAAAAGGCTGCTCTACCTATGTACCTATCTATTTTTTTTTTTATTGTTTTCTGGAGTCCAATGAAACAATGAACATTCAATATAAAAATGGATAAGAAGAAACATGTCATCGGTACCTACAGCACTTATCTCGCGATAGCTAACTATCTTTCTATCATCTCCAACGTTCGTCTCAGCTGTCTGAAACAAACACCACTTCACAATTTAGCAGCAGAAGTTCAAAACCTACTGTAAAACCACAATAGAAAGAAAAAAATAAAAAACGTTAATTGTCACAGAACTGACATGTGTAAAAATTTTAACTCTAACAAAAATTCCCTAATGGGAGTTATAGCAATACTTACTTACTCAAAAAAAATTTTTACAAAAAAATACAACCGACTTCGAAACAAAAAAAAACACTACAAAGCATAAAATAACTATAATTTCGGAAGTCGGTGTTTTTGGTTGTTCCTTCGTTTTTTGCACCGACTTCCGAAATTCTAGTTATTTTATGCTTTGTAGTGTTTTTTGATCATTTATTGAAGAAGTTCCGTTACCTATTTCCGAAGTTCTCCATCAGATCTTCATAATATTGAAATTGGTCCCATTTCAATTTAATGAAGATCTGAAGAGTCCGGGAAGATACTCTTCCAAACAAAAAAAATAATCATCAAAATCGGTTGACAATTGGCAAAAAAATCGCTGAACAAACATACAAAAAAAAATCAGTCGAATTGAGAACCTCCTCCTTTTTTGGAAGTCGGTTAAGAATAAAGTTACCAGTCAGTAACTCTGGACTCTATCAGAATCAGACTATCTAAATAAGTACCTACTTGATTTTTGAAGATGTACGGCGATGCGCTACGGGTAGGTACCTACATGGTGGTCGTCCTCCCATCCATAAACACGAAACAAGAATCGAAGAATCGAAGTCAAGAATGCCGAATCGCCGACCATCTCATCGCTTACCATGATGATACTTACTAGGGATGGGCCATCCGAGTTTAAACTCGATAACCGGGTTTAAACACATTTCTTTAATGGTCAATCAACGGCGTTTATATCCGCGTCATAACTAAAATGGCCTACCGCACAAAAATAGTATCTAGTCTAGACACACTAATTAAACGAAAATAGACATCCAAAGTCGCTTTCTACCTCTGTCTATTTCTCCGCTTACTTTTTTTAAACTAAGCAACGGATTCTGATAAGAAAGAAAGATGAACGGGGAAGGTTTGTGATAATTTGCAACCGTGCGAAACCGGGACAGGTCGCTTCATAATAATCATAATATATTTTGGACGAGCGTTAAAAAACATCATAATTATTGGCTTTATGTACACAAGAAAAGCGCTTACAACAAAAATGTTGTTAATTGAAGCACCGGACAAAAGCAATTTATCGGGAACTGTATCCCGCATCCAGAATTCATCATACGGGTCACTCAATGAAATTAAGAGCATCGTGCTGTTACCCTACTATCCCCCTTTTATTAAAATTCAATCAGTCTGTAACAGCTGAATGGATTTGGATAAAAATAAGGTACAAAGGTAGAACTGTAACCACCTGGAATGTCACCATGAGCTCTTCCATTTTGAAAATAGAAGAATTATTATATAAGCAGACGCAATCTTGTGTCCAAATGCAAAGGGTACCAAACCGAAAATTTACCCGGGTACATTTACCCAGTAGTTTTCTAGGATGCGAGTAAAACCGCAAGCAGCAGCTACTACCTAGTAGGGAAACAATAAACGAATTCATTGTGCGATAGAAAGAGATAGCGTGACTTATCTATCTCAACTATCGCCCCTCACACCTCACATTTGACAGTCACTTGACTGATACGGTTAAATTATTCATACAAATATAATGAAGAGGCGAGTTCTGTTTGTTAAGGGTTCCCACGCAAATGGATTATGAGATTGATATGGAAACTACGTTGATGGCCTTCGTACATATCTAATGTTATCTTTTACTGTTTAATGGAATTTAAAGTAACCGCCCTTTTACAATGGGTATGCACAGCAGGTATGAGTAGTTTCCTCATCACTTTTTTCATAGTTCTACTACTATTACTTCACGGAAAATAGTAATGAAAACGACCTACCCTGCTTTAACAACTTAAATACTAAGTTAATCAATAACGATTTCTTACCCCACAGATGTGACATTTCACATGACCATGAATGAAATAATGACTTTTGACCATGAAGTTACTAGAAAATCCTACTACATTTGATGATAAACGAAATAAAATGGGCTTTCTGAAATCAAACATACTACTCATTGATTGTTAATTGATAAACTGCAGAGGAACTCCAGACTCCAGACATTTTGTGCAGAAGCAGAACTGTACCTAAGTATTCAGCAGTACCTAGACATGACGAGACGATACGATTATTCTCACTCACATAGCAGAAAATTAAGTGCTGTTCGAAGACACGTACATGATGTGTCTAGATACGTAGGTATGTAGGTATATTAGGTACTAAAACAGGTCACGAAAAAGTTGACCACGTGTGCAACGTGCGACAAACAGACCCAGCTCTCAACGCCAGACCAGTCCAAAGCACGACGTTGTTTCTCGAGAATTGTAAAAACGAACGTTCAAATTGTAAAAACAAACTCCCCGACGAAGTTACTGCGAGGGTCATGGTCACGGTCAATAGTCATGAATATCCTATCGGGCACACGTACGTAAACAGAAAACTTTTTGCTGAAGTTTTGACTTGGAAATTCTTTTAGCTTAACCTTGTTTTCAATGGTATCAGCCATGGGACCGACTGGGTTATTTGTTTAAACGAGTTTTTGGATCTACAATGATCATCAATATTAACACCACAAATTCACATTAAGAGAAATTAGAGCTAGAGTTCATAAAGTGTTTAATAATAGCATTAGGCTTTCTATAGATCAAATGAGCCGATGGTTTGGATCTCGATGTCATGACGACCCAAGGATCGCACAAACACATGATGGGTGTTAGCCTTACTTACAATAGTTTTGGCTGTCTTAAAAGTGAATTCTGCAGCCCAAAACATTAGAAATGGTTTTTTTTTGTTTCATTTGACGAACATGGAATTAGCTGTTTATCACTATCATTTCAGTCGAAACAAATCACCTGAGGCCCTAGACAATGTGCCATTCAATTAGCGAATGCGACTGTCGAATTGCCAAAATGTAGGAATTTGATCACGTGACATTTCGATAGCATCTGTCAATCCCATATATTTTTGACGTATTGACCTTCGCCACGCTACCGCTGACGGAATGTCACTTGTCTAGAGCCCCTGGACAAGAGTGAACTGGTAATTTTTAATCAAGCGTACTCCATCCTTGGGCTCGAGACGAGTAAGATTCTGTCAACGGTAGCGTGGCGAAGGCGATTGTAAATACGACAAAAATGTATGAGATTGACAGATGCTATCGAAATATCACGTGATCAAATTCCTACATTTTGTCATTTCGACAGTCGCATTCGCTAAATGAATGGCACATTGTCTAGGGCCTCAGGTGCAAACATACAAACATACAAACATACAAACATACAAACATACAAACATACAAACATACAAACTTACAAACATACAAACATACAAACATACAAACATACAAACATACAAACATACAAACATACAAACATACAAACATACAAACATACAAATATACAAACATACAAACATACAATCATACAAACTTTCACCTTTATAATATTAGTAGGATTAAAATAGCTACATCTTTCCAACTCTTATGTAGTTTTAGATTAATTTTGCTACAGTATCTCAGTGCACCGATATTGATCGATGTTGGGCTTCTGCACCTTGTCTGCTTGTTGGACATCACCTACATAAGTTTATCGCGATCGATAACGTCAAAATAGTTGGGTACCGAAGAATTTTAATCTCCCAAGATCGCTTTACATCATCGTTTGTAGTCCGCTCTTAAGACTTTAAGTTTTTTATGAGTTGCCTCGGTGACATAGATACCTACATGTTAGGTACCTTGATAAGTTTTGTGTATTCTGCAACGTCACCAGATATAGTGATATAAGAAGTCTGGGAACATTTTGATAAAGTTTATGAGTTCTTGTCAGCTTATCATATTTGCTCTTAGCTCATGACTGATGCTAATCACCACGTTTCGATTGGACTAGGATATTACAATCAAATTGATGGTATTAAAACCACCATTAGGTCGGTCTTGTCAAAGGTTTAATGTAGAAGTAGTTCCTGCTTCGTTATTTTGACTTCAGTATTAAAGTTTTAAATTATAATCAGCAATGCCTGCCGGTGTATTTTGTAAAAGTCCCACCATGAAACTTAGGTGAAGACAGGCTTAAAGTAAACTGTCATTCCGCCTTGATTAGATGGATTCTCACCTCATGTTCACTTCACCTGAGTTTTCGCCGTGACAGTTTGTACAGAGTACCTTTAAACTACTAAGTGTTGTTTAATAAGGAAGACGGACGATGCGCTTGAGCGCTGAGAGCCAACATTTATATATGCGCAGTGTTACGAAGATAGATCTACCATTTGCCGATAACTTTTCGAAACTGCTGTTTATCCCTAATATTATAACCGATTACCGACATACACGCGGGCGGAGCCGCGAACAAAAGCTAGTACTTTATATTCCTGTGACTTGATCCGAAGCCAAATAAAAATATAAAGTACCGACGTCTAGGTCCTCACTTTCAGTCAGGATTACTCGAGAGATGAGCAAAGATCAGTCAAGCATGAATGTATGTATCTCCTTTTAAATGCACCTTATTCACGCCATGACTTCACGGAATATTACTCAGTTTTCTTTGGATTTATTAAATTATAAAAATAAAATGTAAGTACCTATGTTACACCTTCTTTCCTTACTAGGTCATCGGTCCACTGCACACTGGAGTAACTATATTTAATAAAATCGAGAGATGATTGGAGATAATCTGATAATTCGACAATTTTGTAAGTTTTTTTGCATAAGTACATACAATGCGCGTATAAAAAGGGGACGGGTAAAACTCATAGGGCATCAGAAGATTCGATTACGATTTAAGTCGATTCAGGAGAGCTATGTCTTTATTTCTGTGTTTGATATTATGAAAGTCAATAAATGTATGTGGGTCAATTACCGTTATTGCACATTTAATTTTATCTGGCGCCTACCATAAGTAACACTAAATATCGTAACCTTAAGCAATAATTAAGTGCTCTTCGTTTACAACCTGCGAAGTGCCGACATCAATTAGATGTTTGCATGCAATTATATCGATAAACGATTATAAGCTGCATCGAAGCGAGTTGAACTTATCTATAATAAAAAAGGTATTAATTATAACCTTGAAATTAAAGATTGCACCTCGTCCTTTTAACATCTGATCGCACATAAGTTACAGGCAGTTAGTTTGATGATGTGGAACCCGTTCTGTAATTATAAAATTAATCTTTAAATCTATTTTTAGTTTCTTTTTGGAAATCAATGTACCTTCTAAAAGAGTTGACGCTGTGGTTGGCACTATCCAAGGACACTATACAAGACCTGAAGTAAAAATATAAAACCCTGAATACCAGGGCGGGAAATCTCGACTCTCGTGACGTAATTACCCATCGCCATTTTATTACGGTTGGGATCTCATCAAATAATGATTCCTTCCGCTCTGGGTGGAGCGGGAGGGAGTGTCAGACTCTTACTGACTAAAACCCATCCGTGTTCCTCCTAATTTTGCGTTCCAGTGCCGCGGTGACTCTTTTGAACCAATTCCGTAACCCTGGCAGGAGTTACCGATCGCGTACCGACCGGATTCGGTCGATTAGTCCTAAGGCCGCCCGTACACAGTCAATCTTGAACGCGATTCACGATCAAAATCAATGAACTGATTCGTGGATCGTGAATTTTATGTTTATTTACTATTACGTAAGATTTCTTTTTTTATTTGAGAATTTTCACATGTCAGTGCTCGAGCGGTCGGCGGGAGCGTCAGGACTTATCGACCGAATTCGGTCGGTAAGCATTCGGTAACTATGTTGAGACTTCCCTCCCAAATATAGTTATGTTAGTTCTCTTCTCCTTGTCTGTTATTCAGAAAGCTGTGGCTGGACTAGACACAAGTGCTTAAACAACTATAAAAACATGTATCAGAAATTCCAGTGCTTTAGTTTAGTAAGAAAATCTATTAGCAAACATTTAACTGCCTACATCTAATCCTAGCATCTTAGCATTACAGATTGGTCAAACAGGTTGTCTGAAACAAAGTTTCCGTGCTTACGGGAATAAGCACGAAAACTTTGTTTATGAACCAGCATATGGAAAGGATTCTTTAATCATTGAGGTTGTTTTGACCATCAAACATTAAACAATGGGGAGAGTTAATTAGATAACGGATACAGGTTTAGGTACAATTTGGCCACGCCAATGTAGATGAAAAGTGATACAACCCTGTATTTCTATATAGATGAATGAATAAAACAGTGACATAATGACACAAAATACAAGCAAAATGCATTAGGTCAGACGATTATTATAATATTAATGTAGGCATAACAAACACGCAACGTGGTATAAAAAGCTATTTTTCATAGAAAAATATTTATAAGCGTTGCCACTGAAAATCTAACGTCGTTCGTGTATGTTTTTAACTAAAATAAATGGGCCTCCATTGCCTTAAATCTTAACAAAAACATTACTTCACTTACTCTCATATTGTATTAACTTGCTTTTAACAGATACGGCGTAATGTGCAGGAAAAATATTTCTTTAGCCATTTTGTATCCACTTCCCTTTCTGGTTTCCCCATAGGGGAACTCTCTTACGAATCGAATAAAATTTCCCCACCTTAAAGGATGTCCGTATGTTTGTTAAAAAACTGAATTGAATTAAACATGGATCACAAGTAGCCCATGATCTGAATTTTGACACTGGATTTTAATCCGATAATATTATGTTCACTTGGTTTAAAAACACGGAACAACCCACGGGCGGAAGCTAGTCACGAATATTACGTACTTTCTTTCCATTCGCAGTAGTTTTTTCACATTTTAGATTTATTGCCACTGTAACATTCTTTTGCAGAACCCACACTGAAGGACAGCTCTTTGATTCTGATGATGACAGCCCACACGTAGGTAGGTATATGGTAAATAATACAAACACTTTTGATATTCTAAAGCTCATCCTGAAGTTTAATATCCTGTTCAGCACAGCCTGTCAGTCTCCAGTGCATAATATCAGACAACATTCCCGCACAAAGACTTTTATATCAGCTTCATCATTTCATGCGGCCCTGGTACTGTTAGGTCGCAACTTCGCGCTTCAAAAGGCGTTTATGGAGGCAACATTATAAGCCCGCGTTTTCATCACAAACTATTCGTATGTTTTATGCTCTCAGGCTCATAAACAAGTTATATTCAAAACATTCGTGTAATAAAACTGAAATGTGGAACGTCTTTTCTAGTCTAATTTACATTTGAAATTGTTTTGTGAATTACATATTCGTAAAGTTAACTGCTTTGGAGTTGTTAAATTTTCCCATTTTTTCTTTGAAACTCCGTCTTTTTTTTACTTCCTGAGTAATATCAGTGGTACTTTCATCCCATCAACACTAATTTTGGTTCAATCTATCAGAGGGCCTGAATTCGGGGCTGACATAAAACGCGACACTCAAATATATTACGTATCCAAGGACACGGTTACACCTACACATACATGTCCCATATATTTCTACTTTAAAATTCTCGGGAAGGTATTAAAGTTTTTTTTAACAGAGTAAGTAAATGCGTTAGTAGATATAGAATTACACGTGAATAATCAGAAACTCCACTCGACTAAAAAGGGCTTTTAGAAATCTAGCGGTAAGAGCGATCTATCAAGGTAATGGTACCTACCATTCTAGCAAACCAATCCTTCCGAGCTTCACAAGTAAACAAATACAAGGAAATGATAAATATTCCCTGATAAAATGACTCCAAGAAAATCTGCAGTCCTGGTAGCGGATATAGCAAGGAACTATCTTACTAAGGGACATCAAGATATGGCAACTCCGAAAAAACTTACTTTGAAAGAAGCTTTTATCAAAATCAACCCTTTGCTCAAAGTACAAAGCACATACAAAAACCATTCAATCCTATGGCAATATCAAAAAACCTTCGTAGTTTTATTAAAAGCTTTGAAATAAAATCACATGACGAAATCTTCTTTTATCTACACTCACAACGTAATGTTCCAAATATGAGTTCAAAAACGAATGCATAAACACATACTTTTTTTTCGTGGATAGGTAAAATTTAAAAAAAAAACCATTACAGTTCAACATTTTCCTTCGATTTTTAAACAACTGCATCATAAAATAACTTTTTAATTTTTATAGCACACTTTTTCTTTTTAATTTTTGGCGCGGGCTCATTGACTTACGTCAATGAGCCAGCTTTTATCTTTGTCTATGTTTGAGCGCGCTGCGCAGTCATTCGAATACGCAATGAGAATATCCGCCATATTGGAATAAACTATTTTTCCACTTACTTTATTTCAACTGTATGAGTGAAGATAAAATAGTGTATGCAACGGCATATAATTAGGTATTAAAACACTTGTGTGATGCTATTATCACACTCGGCTACGCCTCGTGTGATAAACCCACACTCGTGTTTTAATAACCCTTTTTATATGGTCGTTGCATAAACTACTATTAGATGCCACAAACATTGCTAAAGGGATATAAATCACTAACAATATGCAATTTCGCCTGTTTTAGCTGATATTTGTAAATAGCAGTTAAAACAAAGCGGAAAGTGAAGTAAAAATCTTTTTAAGTACTCGGCTTTGACTTAGCAATAGTCGAAGAGTATCCTACAGCTTAAAACGCAGGTACAGCAAGATATCCAGGGCTGCTGAATTGTTCGAAAGAGTTACCGCGGCCCTGGAACGCAAAGGGCATTTGAGGGAACATGGATGGGTTTCAGTCAGTAAGTCTGCGACTCCCTCCCGCTCTACTTAGAGCGGAGAAGACATTTGATGATTTCTAATAAAAAAAAACACACAATAGTGTGTTCCGTATATTACCTATCACTTATTGTAGAAACTTTTTTAGGGTTCCGTACCTAAAGGGTAAAAACGGGTCTGTCTGTCACCAGGCTGTATTTCATGAACCGTGATAGCTAGACAGTTGAAATTTTCACAGATGATGTATTTCTGTTGCCGCTATAACAACAAATACTAAAAACAGAATAAAATAAATATTTAAGTTGGGCTCTTACAACAGTGATTTTTTTGCGGTTTTTTTTTTTATAGATAGTGGTACGGAACCCTTCGTGCGCGAATCCGACTTGCACTTGGCCGGTTCTTATTTTTATATCCTATTGGATATTTGACTGAATTTTGCGGCGGTAAATGCCCATGGTAAAACAATCTAATAATATTACACTATCGTTCAGGGCTGAACACAGGTTTGAAAACAAGTCATAAATAAATAATATAAATATATCACACATAAATTTATATTATTTATTAATAAAGCCATTATATAGGAAATAAGTACCTAAGTATAACCACTGTGGCTAAAGTTTTTTTAAATAAGGTTATTTACTTATCTAAGTACTTAAGTACCTATATTATATTCATATTTATTGTGTGACGGTTATTTTCTCTACAGGGTTACTGGTAATTCGACGTATATCCGTCAGGGGCTCATAAGGGGGCCAAAATGCAACAAATTGAACCCCCCATATGTATGGCCGAAATTCAATAGTTTTCGAGATATTTGAATTTTAAGGGTTTTTCGAAATTTACCCAAAATTTGACATTTAATTCCAAATAAAAAAACCTACATACCCATTTAAGGGTACCATTAAAAATGATGTTGTAGCTGGCACTTCAATTAAGCTATGGGCATCATTAAAACTACTTAATTTAACAAAATAATTAAAATAATGACCGAAGTAAGAATAATATCTTACCAATATTTTCATTTTACGCTTCAAAAATGTTGTCTCGTCAAAAAAAATTCTATGACATTAATCGTACAAATAACTAAAACAACTTGCCTATTCAGTAGGCTTTCCAAAAAGGTATAAAAGTCAATTTTAAAATACATAATTCGTGGCATGGCATGTCTTTGAACCGGCGCGGGGAGAGAAATCATCTGTGTTCTTAGTTTATCATCCTCGCTAAAACAACCGATTTTACTGGCGAAATTCTTCCTGATGGGGCGAGGTGTGCGGGCCGGGGAGTACACGGCGTTTGCTGCGCTCGCGTCGCCTTCCTTAGTACAGTTCGCGTCAAATAACTATGCCCCTCTGAAGTTAGCCATTTGCAAAGATCGCGTAGGTGCACGGACAAGCGGAGCAAGCGGGACGCAAGCATGCATCGAACGTAAACGAGCGACTGAGACATAAAATCGCGCCGTCATAATCCCCGCCCGCGCATGTGCAGTTGCAGTTTGTTCGTTTTTTACAGTTCGTGTCAAATAACTGTGCCCCTCTGAAGTTGGCTACGAGTGGCTGCGTAGTAGTCAAAATTATGAACAAACTGCAACTGCGCATGCGCGGGGCGGGGATTATGACGGCGCGATTTTATGTCTCAGTCGCTCGTTTACGTTCGATGCATGCTTGCGTCCCGCTTGCTCCCGTCTACGTGACTGCACCTACGCGATCTTTGCAAATGGCTAACTTCAGAGGGGCATAGTTATTTGACGCGAACTGTACTAAGGAAGGCGACGCGAGCGCAGCAAACGCCGTGTATTCCCCCACCCGCACACCTCGCCCCATCAGGTAGAATTTCGCCAGTAAAATCGGTTGTTTTAGCGAGGATGATAAACTAAGAACACAGATGATTTCTCTCCCCGCGCCGGTTCAAAGACATGCCATGCCACGAATTATGTATTTGTCGTAGAATGATGGCGCTACTGTGGGACTACGGACAGCGCCATCTAACAAATTGTTTCGAAACCTTATAATCACGTGATCGGAAACGCAAGCGCGCCTACCGCTTGGACACGATCGTCGGTAGAGGGGACAGCGAGTACGGGTGGGGCTAGAGGTGGTCGCTCTAGCGCTCAGGCAGTCTCGGCTGAATGCCCAACCACGCACGTTGTCTGTTTCCTGTCTAAACTGTTGGTCTGAATAAAGTTATTTTAATTCAAATTATCGTTCGTTCGAGTACCTGCAACAGCGTCCACATCCAAAACTATATTGGATTGTGAAGAAGTCCCGGAGCTTCGCGTCTCGGCCACCCATGACGCGACATCAGAAGTTGGGATATACCTCAAATGGCTCACTTGGAAATTCGTGACAGTGAAGTGATAGTGAAAACCGTTTGCACTTTATTTTTAAAATGCAACAAACTGGTGCGCGCTTTCCCCCAGACGCTAAAAACTCGATGTGTGTTGTGAAGTGTTGTGTAATTCGATCCGATAAACCTAAGTTCGACGCGCAATGATAGTGCGTCACCGCGGTGGTATGTTTTCTCGAGGATAAGTGTTGTTCAGTGCAGCTTATTTTCGACCTTAAGGTGCTGAAAAGCTTCGTGCCAACATGCCTGTCGTAGATCACCTATCTGGGTTTAACGCGGGACCAAATAAAAGAATATTCCATGGTCAAACTCCTATTTGTCAAGTTTTATGCGACTACCCTCATTAACCTGAACAATGATAAATGAGTCCAGAACGGAGGCGAGCAGCTTCATAACAGCTGGCCAGGTCAAGGAGAAGTGCGTGAATGTGTGTAAGGTTCTTTAGGTCAGCCTGGTGAGTCATTTTCACTTTGTATTTACTGTGGTGCAGGGGTGCTCGTTAGTTATCGATTTTCTACTTTGTTTTTGAGTGAAAATTTAAGAGCTACGCTCTCATGGATTATCAATGTTGGATAATTATTTTTCGCTTTATTGCTCTATGCTAAAGTGAGGTTGTAATTTTCATGTTGACCATCGCTTTACTGTAAACAGTATAGTAGTAGTTTAGGCGCTATAGCTTTGGTGTTGCTGGTTAAGCAATGGCGTTTTAAAATCATGCTAACTAAGCGGTAATATTCTGCTATCTAGCAGGTTGAGTAATGAAGTGCAGTGCCAGTTCAGAGCTGTTGCTGTTTGGACATTAAAAATTAAGATAATTGCAAAAGCAATATTTTGATTTATCATCACCAACCATAGTGCGTGACTTTGCCCACTGGTGGGCATAGTCCTCTTTCTTGTGTCAATGTTCTGATTAGTTTTAGATTTTGATTGACTTTGATAATGTGGTTACTACGCTAACCTGTAACCATTATTTCCACCACAAGCTTTGATTGGACTTGTACTCTCGCAGTGTTTCTCAGTTTCAGATATCGTATATCGGTGGATGAAACCAGCTGGAGGCCAGCGGTTTGCATGCTGTTGTAACTGCTGAGCAGCTGCAACTGCTGAGCAGCTGCAACTCCTGGGTAGTTCTAAGCGTGGCAGGCCGAAGGTCGGCAAGCAGTTTTTAGGCTGCAATAGCCGAGCATCTTGTCAACATCTGTGTGGACAAGAGCGTACGAGGCCGACTGGAATATCGAGTGAGTCACTTCCGTTTTATTTTGATCGTGACTTTCAAAGCTTTAAAGTGGTTCATATATCAGTTCAGTGGATGGATTGGTAATGCTAGGTAATTTTTACATACTTGGTACAAAGTAAGTATTTGAAGAGTTTCCCTTTGGCGGTAATAGTTTCAACGTTTTATTCAGTGCGAAAAGGTCATGTTCCGACAACAGTTAGTGGTTTTAATGTCATTGTTTATAGCTTTACGAGTACAGAGAATTCTGAGCTGTTACGATTGCTAAATCGATTTTTCTGTTTTGCCTACTAGGTATTTGAGTTAATATGATGAGATGAGATTAAAATAAGATTGATTGATTCAAACCGTATAGTGCAGCAATGACCCTGATGTTCGTAGATTAACGTGCAGTAATTCGTGAACGGGGTTAATTAAAATGTGTTTTTGGACGCAAGCTCTTATTCCTCGTTTCGCAAGCACCGACGATCAAAGCTTACCGGTCGGTATGTTTTACATTCTCATTGTTTGAAGATGCCCAAGGCCAAGTACCTGGGAATCGAGAGGTAGTCCTGGATGGCATGGACGGGAGAGTTTGGATCAGGATATCGATGTGGTAGCTCTAGGTAGAGTAGGTAGTGCAGGTGAGAGAGTTGAGTCTGCATTCCCGTGGGGAAGTGCGAGTGTAGTAATTATTGCTGATCTATGAGAAAGCTGTGACTGTGAATAAGATACCTGGTCATTGGTTTTCTTTCTATCCAAATTGATGTGAGTTTGACGACCTTTACTGGTGCTTAGATCAGGTAATCTCGAATATTAGTGAATTGCAAATCGAACTCAAAGTTCATATTTCAAGTAAACCATTTGCAGTTACTTTTGAACCGTCAAAAGGCTGATTGCATGACTGACTAGTCGGAAAAGTGAAATCATGGAATAGCGTTGTGTGTTTAAAAGTTTGTAGGCACAATATACCGCAGCGATTAACAATAGCAAATCGTGGCAAGATGCAAGAGGTGAAGTACAGTTTGCTTTTAATTTGGGGATTTGCGAGACCGTTATTATTGATGTTTAGTGACGTAGATGCTAAAGTCGGTTAAAGAGAGAGACCGTAAGATTTAGGGTTTTAAACGATGTGCGGAATATGATAAAGCTCAATTTTATTGTGCAGAAGCTACAACGAAGTTTTCCGTGAACGATTTCGTGTTATTAGCAAACTAAGAGTGAAACCAGTAAAAGGCTAAATTCAAAGGTCCATTCAAGGATTATCGAAGGGTTACCTTTTCTATCGAAGGGTTGATGGATACCGACTAAAGGCGCTTGACTCTCCCCCGATCACCAGATTCCTCGAGAATCAGATGTCATAGGTTGATGACAGTGGTAGTGAAACCAAATCTGATTAAAAATGGCTTGTATACTCATACTCGAAACTTTTGACCGCACCTCATGTAGAGTAACATGTTGGCGATGGGTCTGACCGCACCTCAGGTGGAGTAACCTGTAGGCGATGGGTCTGGAATTGTTGACCGCACCTCATGTAGAGTAACATGTTGGCGATGGGTCTGACCGCACCTCAGGTGGAGTAACCTGTAGGCGATGGGTCTGGAAGTGTTGACCGCACCTCATGTAGAGTAACATGTAGGCGATGGGTCTGACCACACCTCAGGTGGAGTAACCTGTAGGCGATGGGTCTTTTAGTGCTGACCGCACCTCATGAGTAACATGTGGCGATGGGTCTACAAGAAATCGTTGGTGCGATTCTTGTCTGTGTTGGTGCACAGAGCCCCTCATGTGTTGTAGCATATGTGGAGGCAGATATGTGAAGAATCGTTGGTGCGATTCTGGTCTGTGTTGGTGCACAGACTAAAAAGAAAGTTTAATGAGTTGAGTATACATTGCTTACGGATTATGGTAAAGTAACAGAATTGTTAGAATTACCGTGTTGTAGTTGACCGGACCTTTTCCAATGAATGAATTTGGTGCCTAGAATATTGTTGAATCTTAGTAAAGCAAATCGTAACGTCTAGTTTTCAATCAACCAATTTTTTTATTGCTGTACCAGTTATTTTTGCTGTGTTAATTTGCCCTTTCTCGTGAAGCGATGAGCTTAGTTGGAATCGTTGGTACGATTTCTGTTTGTGCTGGTGCGTGCAGTGCTTAATGTGTTGTAGCACATATTGTAGCTACATAGTTGGAATCGTTGGTGCGATTCTGGTCTGTGTTGGTGCACAGATTGTAGTGGGAGTTTCATGAGTTGACTGCATTTTCTTATTAAATTAAATTTGTCAGATCGGTCATTTTTCCATTGAGTAAAGTAGTGCGGGGAGCATTGTGCACGAAACCCTCACACAGTATGAGAGTTAGGACAGATGATTGTGGTACCTAGTGAATCAGCCCTTCTATTTTGGGCAGGATATGGCCGAGCTAGAGAGAGAGCTACTCTCTGAGCATATTTTGTCCACAGGTACTACACCCGAGGACGGGTGCAAGTCAGTGATGGCCGTGTCGTAGAATGATGGCGCTACTGTGGGACTACGGACAGCGCCATCTAACAAATTGTTTCGAAACCTTATAATCACGTGATCGGAAACGCAAGCGCGCCTACCGCTTGGACACGATCGTCGGTAGAGGGGACAGCGAGTACGGGTGGGGCTAGAGGTGGTCGCTCTAGCGCTCAGGCAGTCTCGGCTGAATGCCCAACCACGCACGTTGTCTGTTTCCTGTCTAAACTGTTGGTCTGAATAAAGTTATTTTAATTCAAATTATCGTTCGTTCGAGTACCTGCAACAGCGTCCACATCCAAAACTATATTGGATTGTGAAGAAGTCCCGGAGCTTCGCGTCTCGGCCACCCATGACGCGACATATTTTAAAATTGACTTTTATACCTTTTTGGAAAGCCTACTGAATAGGCAAGTTGTTTTAGTTATTTGTACGATTAATGTCATAGAATTTTTTTTGACGAGACAACATTTTTGAAGCGTAAAATGAAAATATTGGTAAGATATTATTCTTACTTCGGTCATTATTTTAATTATTTTGTTAAATTAAGTAGTTTTAATGATGCCCATAGCTTAATTGAAGTGCCAGCTACAACATCATTTTTAATGGTACCCTTGAATGGGTATGTGGGTTCTTTTATTTGGAATTAAATGTCAAATTTTGGGTAAATTTCGAAAAACCCTTAAAATTCAAATATCTCGAAAACTATTGAATTTCGGCCATACATATGGGGGGTTCAATTTGTTGCATTTTGGCCCCCTTATCAGCCCTAGACGGATATACGTCGAATTACCAGTAAGCCTGTATATCGAAGTGCCAATTTAAAGCTCTGTACCTACTTAGGTAAAATGGGCAACAAGAACGACAGCACTCGTTAAACGACTCCATCTCAAGTGACCCACAGCCACATGATACCAGCGATCGAGTGTAACCTGACATGGAAACCCAAATTGGCACTTTTGAACGCAATAAAAATGTCCCGAGATGTGAACATTATTTACAACGCAGGTACTTGGAACATGAAATATGAGCAGTTCTTTAGGTAAGAAATCTTCTTAATGATGATAAATGATTTTCTAAATAAGTATCAATCATAGTTTCGAAAGAACTCAGTTGCGAGAGAGTTATGTATATGTCTCTCTAGCGTGCTGTTTGTAAAAAACAAAAATGCGCTTCTCACGGACATAAATTATTCAAAATTGTGACACCAATAACATTCAATTATATTGTGGAGTCAACAATATTAATATCTGCTCACCGCTCCCCATAACTTTAGCACGAAGCCATAACTTTGTGTGTGTGCGCGCCTTCACTTCAAACTCTTGAACAATCTTGAGAACGCACGAGTGTTAGAACCTATAAATTATTTAGGTAAGGTAGTTTAAGTTTTAGCGGGTTTACACATCAATAAATAATCCCCGCGTAGGTGCTTACATACCAGGGAAACTTAATTTATATCCCCCACTCCGACATGACACCCGTAAGTCAGCACAATACCGGAGTTACGATCCTCCGAGATCAAATTCGAGTTCCCACTTTAAAACAATGCATCAAACTGCGCAAACACGCTGACAATTGTGATTGGATTCTATCTACGGATGACGTTATTGCCCACATTAACGTAGCGATGCACCCGATTGCAACTTTACTGCATCAGCGTGTAGTGAAATCAGAGCGGGATATTCATTACGCAATATTTTCCCCGCCCTAGAGAATCCCGATGAAGCGTATATAGGGGAAAAAACGGCGAACTTCGTTTCACAAACAAAGCGCGCGCCTGAAGCGGGCCTGTGAAAAAACATTTTCATTGTGTCTGCGAGTCGCTCGATTTTTAATCTTCTCCGCGTCCCTCTGTAAGTTTATTGTGAGCTTTACGAATCAGTTGGCGACCGTCACTGAAACCTATGTTGCCATCAACTCCTGAATCACCCACATATCAATCCTAACTTCATATGAAACACAACTCACTTGAAACTTCTGAGGGATCCTTAAAAGTTTTTGAACTAATTCGTCAGAACCCACCTATTGAATATAAATAAGCCAGATATTATATAAATTTCAGAACTCAACCACGCAAACTTGTTAACAGTAATAAAGTTTCAAATTGAAATCTGTCAACAAAAGTTAAATTTATTAGTTTCAGTAAAATTTTATTGTTATGAGTTGCGACAATAAAAACTCGGCAGTGGTTAACCGACTGACACGTTTGTTTGACCCCGGATTTTAATTGCAGTGCTAAAACACGTAAATGGGAATCTGTTATTTACAATAAAGAGGTGTGATTTTGCAGATGACACTAAAACATGCGAAGCTTTCCTTGAAATCGTGCTTTTATTTATCTTCTTAAGTCACCAACGGATGTGTGACAGACAAAATCTGCCACACTAATAAATTTGGGCCTAACTATTCAACTATCAATTCGTACTTCCTAAGGAGGATTCTTCTTGCGTCCATTTTACCTCGACCTTTACCAACCGCTGAAAGATTCACGTTTCTCTCATTACTTGTGGTCAATGCAGGGGGAGGGGTGTTCTTACTTAGCTGGTCGTGATATGTGTGAAAGGCAGGGATCCACGCGATGTCCCTCATGTTTCATTCATGCTGTTGAAGACGATGTTGTGACGTGTTCACGGCTCCGCGATACAGTCATGCATTGATCAGTATTGTTGCCAATTGTTTGGATACACAATACATATTGTGGCTTTTGAACTAGTTAGATACCAAACAGTTAACGTTTAGCATTGTTTGGAATATCAATGTGTTCTTGAGTAAAGAAATTCTTCATTGATTTGTGCTTCAGTGGGTGAAACAATAGCATTTTTCTCATAATTAATTAGCCAGCAATATGGCCTGTGTTGGAGTTCAAATTTCCTACCTATGAGAATGAGTATGCGGAAACCCACTACGTGTTTGGGCAGATGAGGAGCTCTTGGCTAAAGGAATCTTCAAGGTTATGCAACGCTAGCCAAGGTTGATCCATGGATGAGTGACCATCTTAATATACCGTGATTCCGCCGGGCCCCAGAAGGCACGTTCCACCTGAACGGAACAAAACACCAGGACTCAGAAACCAGGAGATCTGTCTAAAGGCCTGTCAAGGGGTATCGTGTTATTCAGTTATTGGGCTATGGAGTCACATGGGCAGTCGTCAATGTGAAATACTGGCACTCAGCTGCTGGTTAGACTGGAAGCCGAGATAGTTGGGAAAAGGCCAGACAGGTTGAGGATGTTATTTCTTCAAGCCATTTCTCTTTCCCCTTTTTAAAAGAAAAGAAAGAATGAAAGAAAAAGCGTTTATTCCGCCAGAAAAGACGCACAAAAATAACTTAAAATAATTAAAACAAAGTTAGCTAAAAACGAAACCCGTATCACTGCCAGGCTATGTCAGGACCGGACACCACGAGTCTTTGGTCATGCCATAGACAAAACAGAACAGTTTTAGTGTTCCGTTGTCAACAAGGAACCCGCCATGTCTGTCTGTCTGTCCCCGATTTAGCTTAGAGATGATTAGCACTTGAAAGTTGGGATTTGATATGGTTATACATATCAATCACGCCGACAAACTGGTAAAATTAAAACTTAAAAAATACCCCACACGTAAAGTAGCGATGAATTTTTTTATCGTCTATCCCATGGTGTGAGGTGTCGTTGGAAAGGTCGTTTAAAAATATTGCGGGTGTGCGGAAACCATTTGGCCATCCAAGGATCCGTTTGCTTTAACGTGCTAATTTTTTTAGAGTCAAGTGTCGGGCCCATGGTCCCTTTGCCAGCTAAACGGTTATTTTTGGAGACGTGTAAAAAATTCGTGGTAGAAGCATATAATAACGAATTTAAAAGAAAAACTATCACATCTAAGTAAGCTTAACAAGTTAACGAGTAATAGTCGACCAGCCTATAAAATGGAATGTACTTGGAGAAGGAAAATTTCATACAAATTCCATTGTAACTGCGGAACACTACACTGCACGTGGCCCGACACGCACTTGACCGGTTTTAGTTTACACTAACCTCGTTATTAAAAAAAAACTCATAACCATGAAGTCAAATCGGATCGCCAAGTAAAATGGTAATACGAAAAGCATTCTTAGAAAACTGTTTAAGTTAACACTGGCTTTGCAATTAATAACCAGATTGCGTGCTGTGCAGTTTTTGTTAAAAAGGGGTCAAGAAAAGTGACATTAGTGGAGTAATTTGTTACACTGCAACTATAAACATGCCGTGTTTATTCCCTTATGCATACTTAATGAAGTTAGACTAAGTCTAAGTTACCCATGAGTGTAACTTCAAGTATTATGCTTTAAGTTTGCTGCCATTTGGTTTGATTAAGGTTTAATTATTTAAAGGGTGTTTGTTGGTGGTGACGGTGAAGAATGAAGCATGCTTACCTGCTTGTTGCTTTACAGTAAAATGCGACTAAATAGCCAAAAGAATCTACTACAGGGCACAGCCAAAGTGTGAAGGTAAAGTAAAGCACCGCATCTGTATTCCACGTATAACCCGTCAGCCTTCAGAGAAATAGGGGACAGGCAAAAGTTGCTACCTCGCTTGCCATCAGGCGAGACAGCGGGCTCGTCCTACTAATATTATAAAATAATGTGAACGTCGTCGTCCGATGGATGCGAGACGCACAGGACCGGTTGTTGTGGCGACACTTGGGAGAGGTCTATGTCCAGCAGTGGACGTCTTTCGGCTGATATATATGATGATGATGATGAATGTGAACGTATTTGAAACTGGACGGATGAATGTTTGTTATTCTTTCACGCAAAAAGTACATGCTTCGCTCAAGCACCGGCAACACACCGGTGTGCGCCGAATTAATCGCGAATTTAGTGTTTATTTACCAATTACATAAGATTTATTTTTATTTGGGAATTTTCATATGTCGGGGCTGGAGCGGTTAAATAACTAAATTAACACACACACTTACACATCATCATCATCATTTTCCTGCCCTTATCCCATGTTACTTGGGGTCGCGCCATCATGTTATTTTCTTCCATTCTGTCCTGTCAGCCGTCACGCTATCACTAACTCCCTTTTCTTTCATATCACTCATCAGTTCATCACTCAGTCCATCCATCTTTTTTTTGACCTCCCTCTCCCACATATAAAACACACATACTTTTAATCCGAATCTGACTTCAGACGTCTAGTTTTGAACAAAAAAACCTGAATTGGTAATGTTTGTGGTGTTTTAGCTGATAAACTCAATTTTCCTTATTACAGCTGTTTATTCAAAAAAAGAACTATTTAGCTTTGCATTTTTATGGGTTGTCAAGAAAGCCAATAAAGGCAATTCGTAAAAAAAACTGGTCAAGTGCGAGTCGGACTCGCGTATTAAGGGTTCCGAACGAATCTCATTTTTGTGTCATGTTACTTTCAAATCATAGACTCCTCATAGGTGTTCCTGTAATCTATAGGTAAAGCCGCATTTTTTTCGAAATTTTTGGTCTCTGTAGTTTCGAAGATAAGAAAACTGTTTATTTAAAAATTCTGGATAAAATATATTTGAAACCCTCATATAATACACAGTACAGTATGAACACTTTTTTTTTTAATTTCTATTTTCTACCCCAAAAGTGACCATCACAGAAGAACCCTTCATATGTGCAGTAAGTACCAAATTTTAACTAAATCGGATCAGTACATTCGGAGAAAATTCGCTGTGACAGACGGACAGACAAACAGACAGACAACCGAGTAATCCGAGAGAGAAAGAGTTCCGTTTACGGACGGTCGGAACCCTAAAAACCTGTAACGTAGGAGTAAGTTAGTAATCCTCGAATTAAAATAATGATGGGAAACCATGCAGCTTATGAATATTTAGTAGCCCTGCCCACTCAGACTGAGCTTAGTTTGTACATAGGATAAAAGCCAGTGGCTTAAAGTACTCAGGTAAGCTAATTAACTCTTGGTTTATGAAAGGGCTAATCAAGTTTTTAATGAGCAATATAACATTGAAGGTGTATGAGTGTCTAACTGCTAGGTTTGTGGATTTTATTCGAAACAGTCACCGCGGCCCTGGAACACAAAGGGCATGGAGAAACCTGGGTTTTAGTCAGTAAGAGTCTGACACTCCCTTCCGCTTCACCCAGAGCGGAAAGAGTCATTTGTTGATTTCCCACCTTCAAAAAAAAATATAGTGTCCAACTAATTTTATTAATATTATTATAAGTATAAATCTTTATAAAACCAGTTTTTATGTGAGTACTAATTGTAGCCCAAACACGTTGGCGTTCTTGTTTATTAGAGGAGTTCTAATTGCAAGCTGCAGATTGCATCATCAGAATAGTACCTACCTACTTTAAATATTATTATTCTGTTTTTAGTATTTGTTGTCATAGCGACAACAGAAATACATCATCTGTGAAAATTTCAACTGTCTAGCTATCACAGTTTGTACGATACAGCCTGGTGACCGACAGACGGACAGCGGAGTCTTCAAAATAGGGTCCCGTTTTTACCCTTTGGGTACGGAACCCTAAAAATGGATGACTTGTTTGTTACCGGACATTCATACGAACGAATTGTAAGGTTGTAAAAAGGCAACATACTTTGTTTATTCGTATGCAAAAGATCTGCACTGGTACAAGAATTCTTTTATTGATATCTTTTTTAACATTCGCTGAGTGCTTGTACGCTACTTTTCCGAACAAAATGCACGATTCTTTTAGGGTTAGCCACGGGTACAAAACCGAGGGAAAAAATAGATATTGTATGTCGAAGAATGAGCTTTTTCATTGGGTATAAAACAATAAAATTTATTAACAAGCTATTAAAGATTTTTTCCTATACATAGGTATTTATAAAACTATTTTATCTCCAGACAATTAATTTTTATAAGATATTGATACGAGAAACTCGAATCATAAGTTATTCGTTTTCATCGCCATTTCGTTATTATGTTTTACAAGTTTTTAATAACTTTGTGAATTATTTACGATATTTATTAGTCGAATATTTTATATTATTAAATAATATTTGCAAACTCGTTAGTGACCTTTGTAAGTCCTGCAAATTAATCAAAGGTAGAGGTCATCTAAACTAATTCTAATTAAATTCGGACTAACCCAAGGTAACTTTGAGATTGTGGTCAAGATCTGGAATACATAAAGACTAATGTTTATCTATTAAAATGGCATCTTATGCCTCAAGAGTTATCTAACTAGTTCTCATGTTTGAAGTTTGCTAATGCAAGTTGTGGTCTGTGTAGGTCAATTACTAGTGACCTGTACCACCACCTCGAATAACGTAACTGGGCCATTCTACTTTTTCGATGCCTAAAAAACGTCCCTTGTACATTTTATCGCATAATTTCTAACTCGTTTTAAATAATTTTCATATTATTTTTTAATTTCGAAATGCACACGCTCACCTGAATTATAACTTTCATCGAAACATGTGGGGTAAAAATATTAAAAACTATTGGTAACGCAGTGGAAATTTTATACATTAGAACTGGTAAGCCTTCTGATGAGGCCCATTGTGAGCGACCACGTTTCGAGTCCATAAGTAAAATATTTCGAGACATCTGCAATTTTATAAAAGTGTTCATAAATTTTCATCTCCATTTTAGGCACTAAATAGTAGAATGGCCCAGTTACGTTATTCGAGATGGTGGTACAGGTCACTAGTAATTGACCTGGCCATGATTGACTGGCAGATTACTTAATGCGATTTGTTAACTGGGTATTAATAAAATCTGGCCTATCCAGAGTATACCGCCGGATAGGCTCTATCGATAATTCTTCGTAAATATTACTGTTCTGCGAAGATTTCGGTCACAAAGTTGTAACCAGCCCTAAATCTCATCAAACTAACAACAAGTCCATCAAGACCTATTACTAAAATTAAATCGCATAATAAAAACGTTTTAAGAAATAAATTTCGCCCAGGGCCACTTACGCTTGGTTCAAGAATTATGAATAAAACATGGCACACTTCTTGCTACGGCGCGGCTATCACTCTTGCGTTGTGAGCCACCCATCCATCCATTATACAAGGCGTTATTGTACTTCCTGCCTTATAGCATAACATTTTGTGGACCCCGGAGGCCCATTGAAGCAAGATCGAGCGTATTCTTGTTTATTGTTTCCTCAAACCCGCCATAACAAAAGCGTAAGATCCTAAGGTGACCCACTCACGAATGAACCTCTATTTTCGTCGCCCACCTTAGACCTGTTTTTATTCGCATACCTCCACGTCTCGGATAATTCATCCTATACTTAATATAGAATGTGGTTTGGAGAATCTTGCGAGTAACACGTCTTTGAGCAGGTCTTGCATACTGATCCCAAAATGGTAGGTAAATAATAAGTTGGGTTTTATTCCGTCTGAATGATGTGCTAAATAATTCAATAGTGTTTAAAAATAGAGACTTATCTTTGTATGATCGACTGTGAAGAAACAACCCTGAACCGTTTACGTATAAGTAAGCATGCTTGATGATAATAAAGTTCTGTATGGTGTCGGACGTAAAAGAATAGCACCATCCTATCACTTCCCATGGGTGTCGTAAGAGGCGACTAAGGGACTCACCAGAGAATGGGCAGCAGCAATCTCTGTAGGTACATTGCTACAGCTACACTGCGATCGCCAACCCGTCTTCCAAGCGTGGCGATTATGGCAACCCCCCCCCCAATCTGAGGGAGGCCTGGAGGATGATGATGAATAAAGAATTAGAGAATTCTGAATTACATTTAAGTAAATACATAAAATTGATGTAAGTAGTGTATGTGTATATCAAACAGTACCATACCACCTTCTTTTAAATCTCAAATATGAACAGATTAATTAGAAAAAAAATCTTCATTTGTTAGACCAGACCAGATCACTATAACGTGTCATTGCCATCATGATGTCGAGTCTGCAGAGATTCTCAAACCTACGGTTCTTTCGTATATAGATTCTATAGAAACGTGTTTACTGGGCTTTTGTTTTGTCCCGGTCCTTAAAAGCCAGGTAGTCAGTAAAACTCGCCACATAATAGATGAAGAAACATCATGAGCTTGCTAATGAGGCTGCCAGCAGTTCTCCGAACAATGCCGATCTTGGTAATTAGCCGGGAAACACTAGAATTAAGAAAAGGGGAAACTTAGTACCTACCTGTACACATTCCATACAAAGGTACCTACTTTGTTACTTATGACTTGTTTCTTTTAGAAAGTGTAAGTACCTTATAATTTATTATTTTTACTTACCTTGCTTTGACTAGATTAGCTTAATTTTCTCTTAAAATGTGTGCAGGAACTTTATACCAAATCCTACACATATTTATCACAAACTCAGACCAGTAGAGCACCAACTAAAAGAAATTACTTTTGTTCAAATATCAAAATCTGTTGCCAGTCTGCCTATAGACACATGGATTAGTAGAGAACGTGTTCTTTCGTACTCACAGTCGTGGAACTATAACCTATAAAGAAAATACCCTACTCAGTTATAAGAGTTTTTTTCCAATCCAAAATTGCATCATCATCATCATATCAGCCGAAAGCCGTCCACTGCTGGACATAGGCCTCCCCCAAGTGTCGCCACAACAACCAGTCATGTCTCGCATCCATCGGATACCCGCGACCCTCACCAGGTCATCGGTCCACCTTGTGGGAGGCCTTCCAACGCTGCGTCTTACGGTACGCGGTCGCCACTCCAGAATTTTTCGGCCCCATCGACCATCTGTTCTGCGAGCAATGTGCCCTGCCCACTGCCACTTCAATTTGGCGATCCTTTGAGCTATGTCGGTAACCTTGGTTCTCTTACGGATATTTTCATTCCTGATTCTATCACGCAAGGAAACTCCGAGCATTGCCCTATCCATTGTCCTTTGACAGGGTGACTTCAAGCCTTCTGATGAGACCATTGAAACATGAATTTGTACAGAACATGTTCTTTCGTACCAAAAGTCGTGAAGTGTTCTTAGAATTACACGGTCAAAATATTTTTTTAGGATCGTTGTGGTCCCCAAAAGCGCAAACTCAACATATGATATCATCATAAAATGATTGACCCAAAGAATCGCACATCACTATGTGCCTAGCCCTTCCCAACTATGCAAGCTTCGGCTTCCGGTCCAACCGGATGCAGCTGAATACCAGTATTTTACACGGACCGACTGCCTGTCCGACCTCAGCATGGTATTTTTCCAGAGGAATACCTCTCAAAGAATAGTTATGCAAACAAAAATAATATTTGTGAGAGGATTTACTCTAGCTTTAGCTTACACACAGTAGTATCCAAGAATGCATAAAAAATTCAGTGCAAACATCAGCCTTATTCCATTCCAGGTAAAAGTATGCACATAGGGGATCGAAAACCCAGTTTCCCTGTGTATCTGTTTACGGTAAATACATCAGCATAGGTTGCAAGCCAACCGAAACCACAGGGCCATTATCACAGAATAATGAAATCGTATAGAAGCTAACTTTTGTGGAACTGCTCCCGATAATTTGGTACACTGAGTTTCAGATAAAAGTTTGGCTTTTTAAAGTGTTAATTGTAAAACTTTTGTTACTTACAAAAGAGTGAGTGAGTTTCTTGTCATTTTTACCTTAGCGATTTACAACTAGTCATCCATTTTTTTTGTAACTGTAAATATTGACATTCGAAAGCCTTATATTGGTCTAATTGAAATAAATTATTTTGACTTTGACTTTGTCTTCTGTGTGAGTCATATTTGTATGACAGTCGTTTTATAAACTCATCATAAGCAGATGGAGTTGTTAATCAACTGACGCTGTCAATCCTCACCAGAGCCTGTAACGGACACATTAATCGATGCGAAGAGTCAACCTGAAGCCTGGCTCTCTTGATTGGAACGTACAACGCTGTGGTAATCGGTGCCGGGCACATAATCCTATGAAAAACGCCTAGAATGGCCTTTTATCCTGTCGTAGTTTGCTTCAGCGGTAAGGAGGATTATGTACCACATACCGCAGGGTTCTGCGTTCCGATTAAGAGACCAAAGTGAAATTCTATCAGCCATAAGAAACCATTGTCTAAAAGAGTGTATTGGATTGACATGCTCTACTGAAAAGTCACGCGATCAATCCCTTACTTTTGACTCTCGTCATGTCAGTCAGTTTGTCAAGACTGCGATGGCTCGAAACTATGTATATGTGTTCGTATCGGGTGTTTCGCTTCTGTAACTTCAATACTCTGTGCCATTACAAATAAAATTACTACGGCACACCGGGCTGGCCGCTTCGGTTCAAACGCACCGGAATGGATTCACTCAATTTTGCGAAATAAAATATTTTCTTTTTCAAAATTTCGACTGAATTTACTTTAATTGAAATTCGATAGTGCATATGCCTTTTGGGTAATCGAATGGTGTGGGACCGCTTTGTTGTATGATTTTATAGCGGCTGGAATTATTTGGTGTGGTATGTTGAGGGCTTGTGGCTGAAATATAATGCGTGGGCAATTGTGGCGGGTTCCCTGGTATGCAGGGAACATCAGCCTGAGACATCACCAGCAGTATCCTGCACGTACCTGATGGCGCCTGGACTATGTGTGTGACTATGTGTGTGCTTTGAAATTTCAACAAAGAACAGTGGATCACCATTACGACCCCCATGTCGTAATTGTGATCCACTGTTCTTTGTTTTGTCATTAATTATTTTATTTTGTAACTAGCTGTTGCCCGCGACTTCGTTCGCGTGTATGTATTGTAAAATGATGTGGCTAGGTAAGATCAATGTGTTCGTATATCTAATACGAACAGTCAATATCTATCATTGCTTGCCTCCTTTTTTATGTATGGGAAAACCTAAAATGACTCCTTTCGCTCTGGGCGGAATGGAAGGGAGTGTCAGACTCTTACTGACTAAAACCCATGCCATAAACCTAATGCCCTTTGCGTTCCAGGGCCGCGGTGACTCTTTCGAACAAATTCCGCAACCCTGGCAGGGACTGGCCCTAGCGGGCCTCGTCTTTATGCTGACATCTTTTTGTGACGCGCGTGGAACACAACGCGCCGTCGAGTATCACCTCTTCTGTTCAAATATTTTTTCGTGAGAAACGTTGTAATGATAATGCTTCTTTCATTTCATCGAAACTATTCACAGCAGTCCTAGAAGATGTTGTTAAAAAGGTGGGTATAGATAGGTTGGGACTATAGCGGTATTAACGTCAATTTTCAGCCCAACTGTCTCGCTCAAGATTTGTAGATGACTTTGTGGTTTTCACTGAGAACTTCGATGACCCCCAGAAAATGCTTCAAAATCTTTAAGATGCTTCTTTTAAGTTGGATCTTAGGATGAATATGACCAAGACGAAAGTTATGGCAAACACCTTCAGCGATTCAAATCTGGAAATGAATTGTTGGAGATGATTAACCGATATATATACCGATAGATATATATCTTGGCCATATCCTTTCAACTGGCGAAGAAAATCAACAAACGGAGGTATCGAGAGGAACACACCTTGGATGGGCCGCTTTTGTCAAAATGGACGACAATCTGAAGCCTGCCAAAATACTGCAATGTCTTTTATTTTTTAAATATTATTGATAGGCATGCGCTTGACCACTATCTCACCTGATGGTAAGCGACGATGTGGTTGAAGATGGAGCACGTCTGTCGTCTGTCGTCAACCAGGGTGCTTTACAGGTTGAGTGGAGAGAATTAACCGTTCAAAAAAAAATTAAAATAACGTCAGCGGAGCAATCAGACCAAATCTTTTTTTATGTTATGCATCAAATGCATAACGGTAAGTTTTGTATCAAAAGAATCACTGTTTATGACGTTTTAAAAGTACCATTAGTAACTAAAAAATATATGTTGGTGTAATTCTCATGCTTTTGATAGTTAGTACTTTTTTTGGTCAACAGATGGCTTTACGGGTATCTGAATTATGTAGATAATAAGTTGATTTCTTCTAGATTGCTACAATTCCTATCAGGTTTATGTGTAAAAATTATCTAAATGGTTTTGTAACTAACTAACATGTCATTTTGTGCATTCAATTACGAACAAAAACCTTTTAAAATCAATATTGCTTACCTCCCATAACATACGGCATGATAATATGTAGCCTAAAGCCTTCCTTGGTTTACAAAGGACATTTTTGCTGAATTTCAATTCAATCTATCCAGTTGTTTTGGCGTGAAGCCGTACCATACACACATACAAACAGACAAACAGACAAACAGACAAAAAATCTAAAAAGTCACTTTTTGTCATCAGTTACGTTTTTCTAACAAAAGCCACTTATTTTTTCTCGAAAATTCTCAATGTACAGTTTTTCTTTCGTTACTGTTTTATTATATTTATAGATAGCTTTTGCCCGCGACTTCGTACGCGCATCTTTTTTGTAGTATTTTAATTTAAATCTGTCATCCTAAACATACCAATAAAATAACTTTCTCAGACATACACAACACACCACACACTCACCATATACATCATACACTCATCCATCACACAACACACATACTCTGTCTCAATGTCTCACACACATACTCATTCACTCTTCTGCTATATTTAAAATAATACAAGCAGCTATAAAAAGTTGTTTGATGATATTGATTGGTTTTTGTATATTTGATTTTGGAAACTTTTAAATATTCGGTTATTATTATAATTTTGGCTCATAAATACCCTCACTCTATTGTATTCATTCAAGCGTTTAGGTGGGGACCTGGTGTCCTAAAATACAGGCTTCGGCTTAGTTTAGGCACCAGTCTCCCACAAATGAAATAGTTTTTCCTATGTGTTACATTTCTTATAATACTTACCTACTTAAGTCATCACGATCGAAGTTATGTTTCCTTTATTTTTTAGTATTAAGTTTTTCATTTGTTTTATTTGTGGATGAGAAAATAAACAGTTTAAAAAAAAAAAAAAAAAAAAAAAAAATATCTCATTTTTCCCGTTCCTGAAGGAATTTCTGGAAATCCTTTCTTAGTGGTCCCCTAAACTCCCCAAGGGACCTACATAACAAATTTCAGCTTTTTATGACCAGTAGTTTCGGCTGTGCGTTGTCTGTCATTCACTCAGTCACTCAGGAACGCAAGAGTTTTCAAAATATTGATAGTGTCAGTGAACACCAACACAGTGACCATAAAAAAACATCTAGTGTGCCTACCAAAGCATTTAAATTTTTATCGACCCAGTTTGTAGTGGTCCAAAAACCACACGCAGTCAAAGTAAGGGATGGTATCGTCATCATAATCATATAAGCCGAAAGACGTCCACTGCTGGACATAGGCCTCTTCCAAGTGTCGCCACAACATCCGGTCCTGTGCGTCTCGCATTCATCGGCTACCCGCGACCCTCACCAGGTCATCGGTCCATCTTGTGGGTGGCCTTCCAAAGTTGCATATTTCGGTACGCTGTCGCTACTCCAGAACTTTTCGGTCCCATCTGTTCTGCGAGCAATGTGCCCAGTCCACTGCCACTTCAGTTTGGCGATCCCTCGGGCTATGTCGGTAACCTTGGTTTGTGGGATGTATCACTCCAAGTAAAATGCTGTTATTTCAGTCCTATTTGATTGCAAGCCAACCTAGTTTCAGAGCAGGCTTGGCAGATCTTCGGCATGATCTAAGTCAGTAGTGGAAATGCACACAATGCATCCTAAGTAACGTTTGTTTAAGCTCGCTCATATTTAGTTTGCGAGCTAAACTCACGCGACAACATACAAATAATAGTAGTTAGGTTAGTTGCTATGGTAGGCGCCAGATAAATTTGCAATAAGGTACATTGCCCTTTCCTTAATTTCTCCGCGTAGGTACCTGCACAATAAATTATGAATCGTTTTTCATTACTAGAAAGGAATAGCTGGAAGAAATTCGCGAATGCCATTTCTTAGCAGTGAGAGAGTTGGTTAATCAAGAAAAAAAATCAGTGTAATACTAATTTCCACAATTGGGCGACGCGGGAATCAAGCCCGTTATGATCAGAAGTTAAAAAACGACCAAAAATTGTGAATTTTCATAATTTGCGATGAATACAGTGCCAGTTCTATTTTCACATGACTGTTATGTTATTTTTCAACACATTTGCTCAAAAAATGCATTTACGAAGCCTGTATACATTGTTCGAAAGTTAAAAATTACGGAACACACAATGGAACGTGTGGTAAAATAGGTACTCTCACCTAAGTACATACTTTACTGCATACTCCGTTGTATCCTTTACGGTTTTTTTTAATTTCCATAAAAAGTATTTAAGAATTCCACCGAGGAGTTTCCCAATACTAGAATAAATAAGCTGAATGATCGAAGCTCCTTGGAAGCGCTTTTGCTAATACGTTTGTCTCTCTTTAATACTAAAGAGAAAATGAGAGAAGACTAATAAAAATAAATAAATGAAAGATGTAGTTCTAATTTTCACCACGCGATTGTGGCGCCGTTTGCAAATTCGCGCCATTTTCGTATTAGAAACGGCAAAGATGCGACTTTCCGACTGTTATCTAAAAACAAAAAGTTTGTTTTATTAGCTATTGTACTGTTTTCTCGCAAATGTATTGAAAAACGTTGTATGACATACGTGCAGAAATTGGTTTTTACAAACTCGTGACTATGGTAAGCCCTCGACTTGGGTACTCGTTTGTAAAAACCAACTTACCGCACTTATATCATAAATAACTATTTAAGTGCTATACCATGTCACATAAGTTTAAAAAAAATACCACTACATTTTTCAGAGAAGTAAATAAATACATACCTAAGCTTAAACTGCAAACTAATTGCTTAGAATTATTTTCTAAATACGTTTCATCCGGTTTGTTAGTGGCACTAAATATTAACTTCCAGTTCTTCATTAATTTTAAAGTTCAAATATTATGCATTTATTTAAAACTGTTCTTTGATCTTTGAAAGCTGAAGAAAGCGAAGATAAATAAACATGGCTTTGTGCCACTTACATGTTATGAGAAATGAGAGTGGATGCGCAAACATGGTGATATCAACATTATTTGCACACTCATCATTGTGGTCGTGAAACTTTCACTATTTTACTCGTATTAATGAATTTAGTTAAAAAACATTTATTCCAGATCATGCAATCCATTTTGATAGTGTGTATTAATATACATATGACTTAAAAACTAATATTATGGTATACACCAGATAAATGTGCAATATAATAACGGTCATTAAACCACATACATTTATTGACTTTCTTAGTATCAAAAACAGAAATAAAGACATAAAGCTGTCCTAAATCGACTTCTATCGTGATCCTTTACGTTTTCTAGTAATGAAAAACGGTTCATAATTTATTGTTCGGTTATTTACGAAGGGATATTAGGGAAAGGTCAATGTACTTTATTGGAAGTTTATCTAGCGCCTACCATACTAGGAGCAACAAAATAACAAAAATATTACTAGCTTCTGTCAACAGGTTCGCTCACGTTATTATTCCAAGGTCACATACTCCCGACCACATCAGCGCTCATCATCATGGCAAAATGATATAGTTAGATGTCATTCAATACTGAGAAGACTGGGTACTGTGGCGTGTTCTCATGTCCTGTTCAGGGCAGTCATACGATAAGTGGAACTACCACCTGCAATCCTAATAATACGCACTTGATCTTTATTTTGTGATCAATTTATGGCGACAGGTTACCACCAGGCAAGTGTGCTTCATCGTCGACCACAGTATAGATTCAGGTGAGATAGTGGTAAAACGCGAACTATCAATAATAATAAAATATGTAAGTACTTAAATTTTACTTCTAAAACCAGCTTTTATGTAGCGGCCATATTGAATTGTTGTTGTTTTTTTTAATTGTTTGCTTGTAAAAAAACATCACCCTGACGATAAAAATAGATAATTCGGTTGGTCAAACACGATATAGACTCTCTGAAAACGAACGAAGCACCTCAATAACCAAGCACCACCTAAGTAACTTAAATAACCACAACATACAACTCCAAACATCAACATACAAAACCAGTGCATTATTCAACAAGTATTTCCATACTTTGCCCCACAAAATATACAAAAGAATTCTACGTTAACACTTTTATTTCTAAGTGTTGATTAATATATATTGGAGTCAGGAGGGGCAATCCTCTCGGGACTCGATAATTTACGGCGCGGCCCACCGACAATACCTTATTTACGTTTAAATAAAATACGATCATTGGATTATTGATAAAAAACCTAAGCCACCGATATTCGCAATACATTTTGTAGAATAACGAAGAGTAATGCGAATAAAAACCGAACCGTAGTTCGTAAATCGTAGTTAGTATAACTGTCTGATAGTTATGCTAGTTAAAGGTAAGGTTACTCAAGTCATAAATGTTTATCTGGACGACGTGAATTTTAATTAATCTTTGGTTTGGGTTTGTAATCTGAGTTTTTATTGTTTTTTTAGGTTGTGTGCAGCAAATTGGTTTCTGTCCCTATCACTTAAGTCGTAAACTCATTTTTTTTTCCCTTCTCGTCTTCATCAGAAATCCGAATGTAACTTGCTAGAGTGAGGAAGTACACTCTCGCTGGGGCATCCCCTACTATACATAATTATATAGGGGAGCTTTTTTTTGGATGGGAAATCATCAAATGCGTTGCGTTCTAGGGCCGCGGTGATTCTTTCGAACAAATTCCGCAACATGTAGCGTGTTAAGAGGGTTTTCGAGTAACCATATCTACATCGAAAACTTGTACAATCAGAAACATTGTCAACAATATCAAAGAAAAGTTCCAGGTGAATGAAAATGTTTATAATATGCGACAAAAGCAATCACTACTCTTATAAAAAGAAGGAAGTATCGTTTCAAGTTTACTCATGATAGGAAATTAAATAAAAATAAATAAACCGTCTGACAGGCGTCTGAGGCGTGCCCGTTCATATTTCCTTTTTTATTAACGAATGTGACCGTCGAAATGCCAAAATTTAGGGATTTGTCTTCGAGCCCAGGGATACTCTACCTATAGGTAGGTTGCCAATAGGGAGTACTTATGCATGCAATTTTTTTAGTTACAAAATGAAATACTTATTAGTTTTAGAAAGTACTTACGAAATAATTTTTAAAATAACTTCATCAGCGATGAAGTTATAAAGCTTCAAAGTTGACAATTAGAAAGAGAAGTCCGATATGGACTTGGACGTCAAAGATCCTCACGCCTATACAGCTGCCATACAAATCAACGTTTTCGCGAGAGGGTGTTTAAAATAGATTATCTCTTTGGTTTTTCGATCAATTTTGATTCTTCTTTTACTGTTAGTATTATATTTTTGTATATTTTGAGATAAACTTTGTAGATAAATATTTTTCATGCATGTTACTTACTAATTTTTCATGCATATGATTGAGCACGTTACAATCTATCTGAGAAGACTGCCTAAAGAGCGCTAGAGTTACCTAACATGTAACTAAGATGTAAGTAATCAATTTTATATCTTCACTAACTTTTGCCCGCGACTTCGTACGCGCATATCCCGTTTTTCCCCGTTCCCGTATAGCCTATAGCTATCTCTCTAGCTTCTTCATGAATATGGCTATCATAAACAAAAATAATTTTCCAAATCCGACTGGCAGTTCCAGAGATTAGCGCGTTCAAGCAAACAAACTCTTTAGCTTTCTTAAATTAGTATAGATTCATCCTCGATACTTTTTCATAGGAATTTTTCAGACTTTCAAAAAGTGAAAAATGAAATTCTATCATTCAATTTAACAACCAATGAATACACAACATAGGCATTGTCCAGATATTTCGAAATCAAAGGCATGCACGCACAGAAGCGCCATATTTCTGTATTGTTCCATTGATTTCGTTGCCATCACCCATGAATGGCATATTGGAAAAGGATTATTTTATCAAACAACAGAGCAGGGCACTGGACATTGAATACCAGAAACGAATTAACTGATACTGGTACAGCGCATACTCGCCCCCGTTGTCAAAGTGGTACCTACTTCGAATTTTTGGAAGATCCCCTTTGTACAAATGTTCTGCCAGAAGTGATAACAATATAATTTGGCACTGCCATTAATGATTGAGCGAGGTCAAATATTTGACATGTTAAAAAGTGTTGAGGAAGTTCTTCCAGCGAGTATTTATCTAGCTTTTTTTGTCCCAATGCCGATAAAGGCCAGTATTTTCTTTAGAAGACGAAGTTGCCTTGCTCTCTTTGCATTGGTCTGCCGTGTTGTCGTCCGGAATTTAGTGGGCAATTTATTCAATTATACCTTCAAACTACGTCACTGTAGGTACTTAAAAAACCATTTTGGCCATGAATTTTAATGACATATTGAAGCTGTAATTAATCAGTCAACTCATCTTATAGCAGTCCACTGCTGGATTTCCCCAAGTTCCCAAAACCCTCCCTTAGTCCCCCTGCTTCTGTGAGCAGATACCCCAACTAATTTCTTTAGTAGGGGTAACCAACTGATTAATTCTGTTTTTCTTTCATTCCAAAGTCATTAGCATTAAAATGTAGATGAGGGGATTAAAATTTAATAGATACCAATTTACATTTTGTAACAGAGAGTAAAACCATCCCTAAATTTAATCAAAATATGACTAGTTTTTGGTCTGTGAATGATCAATATGATCATGGCAGAAATAGCCTATTTTAGTTTGGTTACTGAATGTTAGCAATGTGTACTGGGTATCCCCAGTGGTTCCAGCAGTTACAGTTCCGATTACGAGTTTTTGGTCGTCAGTTCGAACTCAGGTTGACATTTTTTAATTCAATTTATTGGTCCCACTACTGGGCAAAGGACTCTACACATATACAGGGTTATTTGTAAAACACCAGCAACCTTTCAGGGGGTGAAAGTACTCATCATTATAAACAACTTTTGCTATGAGACCAACCCTGAAAAATCTAAAAAAAAATCTGCTATTTCATACATTTTCATCGGGTGACTATTGCATTTTGTATGAAACAGCTGATTTAATTTTTGATATTTCAGAGTTGGTCCCATAGTAAAAGTTGTTTATAATGATGAGTACTTTCACCCCCTGAAAGGTTGCTGGTGTTTTACAAATAACCCTGTATAGTCTTCACTTTTTCCGGTGTTTTGTCTTTTCCGGCCAATTTCTTGTAAATGTGGATTTCGGGCCATTCTCTCTTATAGAGAGAAGTACTGTGTCCCTTTTTTTTGTAAGCCTAATTTCATGTCCCATTGCTGGGCATAGGCCTCCCCTTCCAAATCTCTCTGTCTTGGGCGATCTCTGGCCAAGTTTTCCCCGCCAAAATGATAAGAGGCCCTAGACAATGTGCCATTCAATTAGCGAATGCGACTGTCGAACTGCCAAAATGTAGGAATTTGATCACGTGACATTTCGATAACATCTGTCAATCCCATACATTTTTAAACAATCACCTTCGCCACGCTACCGTTGACAGAACCTCAGTGGTCTCGACCCCAAGACCGTTACACCACCTTCGCTGCGGATGACCTCGACGACGACGTCCTTCCTCATAGGCGTCCAGTGAGTGACGATCCTCGCCCACCTCTCCGGGTGCATTCGTGTGTATGTGTTTTCCTACAGTGGAAAAATTTAATGCTGATTACGCTATATAAAGTTTTTAACCCTACCTAACTGTTTTCAGAAGCGATCACATGTTACTAGTCTAAATATTGTTCTTCTCACTTTAAATAAGAATTGACCTACTCCAGAAAGACCTAATAATATCCTATACAAAAAGCCGAGACCTAAAGGCATTCAAGATCATGCTTCTTTTCTACGAAAACTAATCAGACACTTACATTTCCCTCCGTACTGCCACTGAGAAAAACACAGCTTCATCCTGTACTCGACTTGCTTAGGATTTCTACGGCTTGATTAAACTAACATCCAAGAAATGGCTTAGGTTTCTGGAATATAATGAGGTCCTCGACGGTAAAATAAGAAGAAAAATATAAGAAGAATAAAGAAGTGAAAGTGATTGTTTGTTTGTAGGAGGTCTCTGGAAGCACTGATTAATTATAAAAACTTATCCACTTATACAGAGTGTTCCAGATAGGTGTGGTCATATTTAAGGGTGATGTTGAGTTGCTGATATACACAATCCAAACATATGAAAAAAGAAACCCCACAGGATCACTGGTGTGTCTGTCAGTCTGTCACAGGCAATTCGCTCCGAACCTACTAGACCAACTCAATTAAAATTCGGTAAACATATGAAATTCTATGATAATTATGCAATTAAAGGTTTTGCAGGAAAATTCAAAGTAGACAATGGTTCTAAAGTAGCATATTAAAAACAATAGTTTTGACACCTTCACGTGAGAGAGAGTCCGGCTCACACTTGACCAGTTTTATATTCTGATACTGACAACAGTACTTTTTCCAAGCTTTTGATGAAGTAATGTTGTCACTCACCATTTCGAAAAACTAAGATTATTACTAAGTTCCACCGAATAACAGTTAAGAAGAACAAGAAGAAAACTCAGCCACGTTGATAGAGCCACAAGACTATTACCGGGAATACATAATGAATAACGGATGCGAGAAACTGTGAAAGGTATTGCAATTATACAAAGTTTCCACGGGTCGAACTTACCAACAGTTCTCCTGGTTAATTGATCGGATCTATTATTCAACGTTGGAAGTTCCCGAGGTGTTCAGTTTCCTCCTGTCACAGTTACATGAATAATCAATCATCTTTATTATTTAAATAATAATGTTTTCTTGCTGGAAAACAGGGATTTTCAAGGAGTTATGTTACCGGTACACGTGCTAAAGTTTGTCTAGGTAATGACAAAGATGAGACGATGCGAGACGCACAGGTCCGGTTGTTGTGGCGACACTTCGGGGAGGCCTATGTCCAGCAGTGGACGTCTTTCGGCTGAGATGATGATGATGACGAATGAGAAAGACGAGTTCTGGCTGATAATAGTAGTTCCATTGACAGTCAATGTAATAGGTGTTGTTGTAATAAGGTCGGTAAAGAATCTTACATTTAAATCTCTGTGAAATCTTGGAGTTAGTACCACAACCCAGCAAGAACAGCTTCATCAATCAAAATTCATCTTGCCTCCAAATCAATAACCTTACATGCTTGTGTAAATACGAACAAACAGTAAATAGCGCTCGAACACACACAAACTATGTTCAATAATGAACATCCGTACTTTATCCAGAGCGGCTCGCATCCGGCATCAGCTTCTCTATTATAAAAAAATATTTTCCATTAGCTTCGATCCGCTTCGTATATAACCTGCGTATCTGGGAATATTTCATTTCCATTAGGATTACGTACCTATAGGAGTTGTAAGTGCTGTTGTTGTGCACTAATCCGACTGAATAGGGGCCAGTTTAACAGTGCTATTGTAAAAGCAGAGGTTGAAGGTCAATTCATAGTAGAAGCGTTCAAATTCAAGTCGCAAAATCTTTCAGCGACAAATAATTTTTATTTTTAAAAACGTTGCCCCACACTAGGAATTTCTCCTGTATCGTGGGTTCGTTTACAAACATATAAACTCAAATACAAAAACAACCAGACCCGGAACAACTATCTGTAGGCCAAAGAAATTTCTGTGCGGGAATGGAACCCGCGACACACAGCGCAGCAGCCAATCGCTCAACCACTGCGCTAACCGTGTCGACGATAGATATTCAATGTCAATTTGTAAAATGTATGGAAATTAGAGATGATTTTGACAGTTTGCCGTTTATTTTTACACAAAATAATAGCTGAGCTTTGACCACTTCTGAAGACTTTTTTCTCAGTTCTCACACAACAAAGCTTCACTTTGAAAAACAAAAAAATCGAAAGATAACAACAATAACAACACAACAACAACGATAACATTAATTGATTGTAATGTATGTGGCCAATTTTAAATTAAATAATATTAGGTAGGTATGTGCGAACTTTGCTATGGACTTAGTCTGAAATAAAAGTTTTTATTTATATTATTAATTTTATATTTTTGTAATTTCTATAGTTTTATTATTCTCATATTTTTTTATAATGAATGTAAGTGTACTACTTTATTGAATAAATCATTTGTTTGTTGTATAAAAAATAATTACGCCTCGTCAGGCAAAACATGTACGGACTTTTTCGCTTGCTTTGCATGCTTCATATAAGTAAACGCATGTTTGACAAGTAACTTATCTTTATCTTTAAAAATATAGTAAAAATAAAACTCAGTTACTGATTCACTTTCACATATTCAGTTAGAAAAATATTAGTTTTCCATACTCGTACAAAAACAGGCAAGCCGTAAAGTGGCAGTGAATGGCTGTAGGGCTGCACCACTCGATCCAGGATTTTATTTAGAAAAAATTGAACTGGATTTTTAAATTCATATTGCTTGATTTCTGTGTTCACCTCTTCACTATAAAAAATAATACACGGCTGTGAAAAGGATTGAAACTCTTGAAAACAGGATCAATTAATATTTATATAGGTAGGCTTTCAATGTCCTTACTTTGGTAGGTATTGTTTGTCGAATCGTGTTCTGAGTTTAGAGTTAAGCTATATACGATAACTGAAAAAAACTTGCACAGTCTGCACAGGTCCACTCAAATCCGTGAGGTTCTCTCCTCAAAAGACCAGGCGACCCTTTTTTTATGGATGGGAAAGGGAGGGAGTGACAGACTCTTACTGACTAAAACCTATCCGTGTTCCTCCTTGTGCCGTTTGCGGTCCAGGACCGCGGTGACTCTTTCGAACAAAATCCGCAACCCTGGCAAGACCAGGCAACCCGCTGTGGTATGAACAGCCGTTTGTTGAGGATGGGCGTCACTTCATCTGCGAGTATATTCGTCCCTACTCGTGGGAGCAAAATGAACTTAACTTTAACTTAATTATGAAACTTAACGCACCAACTTTATTTGTTACATTCGCTTCAACAACAAAAAAATGAAAATTAAACCGAAAATATCACTTTTCTTGTATGGTTTGTGCATCCCGATACAACACTCGTGATTTTTCGGTTTTTATTTTTCCGATAAGAAGTGTACGAGTTCCTTTGTGAGTCCGGCTCACACTTGGCCGCTCACACTTTTTTAAAACATATTGTAAGATGCAAATAATAACTAACTTTTCAGGCTTTATGAACAGGAATAAACGTTTATGTTTATTTAAGTAAACCATATGCGAATGCCATCACACGTTGCAATAGCACTAAACAGACACTAACATAATCAGGGGGCGGTGTCGCGCGTCGCAACTATATGTGTCTGTCGCGTGTTTACGAGCGCGTTCCGAAATGTGTCACACGACTACACGAGGTTTAGTGAATTAAATTAACATTTTTATTATTGTTTACGGTTTTACGCGTGATGTGTTGTGGATTTGTCCGAGTTGTTTCGTAATGTTGTATGCCTAATTGTGAGCCCCGGAAATATTAATACTTCATGATTTTGGTCTTTCGGCAGTTTGTAAAACTATACCGTTCATGATTCCAGTCCCGGCCCCAGACCTTATTTTGGTCTCCTGGTGGTTTTTGAGTTATGATAACCTCTAATAAGCCGGCCCGGTAAAGTATTCTAGGGGCTAATCCTGGTTATAAGCTATATTTGGGTGCCAAATTTCATTAAAATCCTGTGGTTGATTTTGGAGGATGAAACACCAACACCCAATCATACAAACTTTTACATCTATAATATTAGATATAGGATAATACCACTAGCGATTAAAACCTATAGCTAAGTAATCAAACATATAAAACTTTTAACAATAACAATTAATAAAAAAACTGCGGCGCCTACAACGTTTCAGAACGCAGCATCTTCAGTGAAGGTAACCGCGACTGTAAGACGGGCTTATAATTTCATTTGTTGAGCGTTCAGCCAACTTCTAAACGTTACTTTAATTGAAATGCGTTTCTTACGCCCTCCGTAATGTGGACTTGGAGTAATAAATAATTTTTATTCATGTTTTGTGACAATTTTCGGGAAAAAACTTTGTAAGGAAGAAAGTAATTTTTAGGATAGGGGAAAGCAATCTCTATTTATATTATCAATGTGAAAGTGAGTTTGTTTGTTTCTTACGTTTTCGTGATAAAGTTGCTGAACCGATTTTGATGAATTTTCGTATAGAGATAGATTCTAGAATCCCCTGAAGACGGTTATAGCTACATTTTTTGTGAAAATAACACGAGTGAAGTCGCAGGAAAATGCTTGTTACAAAATAATTGCCGTGCTAGCTCATCATAATCACCTGAATCTTATAATCATAAAAAATACAGCCCATCATAACATGGACACGTCCCCACCCAACACATTAACGCTATCTGACATCAAAAATCGTTGCAATCAATCATCAGGGACGCCAGGACACCTATCACCGTTTCCAATTAGTAACATAGTATGGACACCATACATTGGTACCTGCCATAGAACACTGAAACTCCTCGGCGCCTGCGGCGACCACTAAAATAATCCTCTCGACCGAATTTCGACGGAACGGACGGACGGATCTGCCAGATACCAGCTTGATGCCTTTGAGTCAATAGAGAAACGAGCCAAGAGGATCATCGGCAATGATAGGCTCGTCGATTCGAAGCTCCAAAGTCTCGAGCATCGACGCCGTGTTGCTAGCCTGTCGGTTTTCTATCGGTTGCATTTTGGAGAGTGTGCAACGGAATTGCATAGTTTGATTCCGCCTAGCCCGTTCCATCATCGGACCACAAGACGTACGGCGATGCGCCACCGGTACATGGTGGACATCCCACCCACACGCACAAAGCGTTTTGGGAATACATTCATTGTGCGTACCGCTAAGGAGTGGAATTCCCTGCCGGAGTCTGTGTTTCCTGATAGCTACAACCTGGGAGTCTTTAAGTCAAGAGTGAATAGGTTAGCAGGTGGGCTAGGCAAGCGTGCTCCATCTTCGACCACATCGTCGCTTACCATTAGGTGAGATAGTGGTCAAGCGCGTGCCTATCAATAATAAAAAAAAAAAAAAAAAAATTCGGCCTCGATGGCCAACCACAACGGAGACTAGCCAAGTAGGTATGCAGCAGATATTATAGTGCACAAGTGAATGCGCAAACACAGGTGCACCCTGTTCCTTTATTGTCATATTCTGATGAGTCGGTAATCCAACACAACCAGGGTGAGATCAGGCGCAGCACCAACAACTTTAGAAGCTTTCCGAGGCACTGGGGTGTCAAACATACGACAACAGAAAAAATCGTGATTCAAAAACCCAGTAACACTAAGACCGAATACAAGACCTTACGAGACCAACGAGGTAGTTATAGACAGGCCACCACAAGAAACGGCACTGGTACACACCATGCTTCCGTCTGGATTTATTTCTGACTTCAGACTTACATAGCTGGATGATACACACAAAACGCTTATCTAGCTGATTCATAAACCTCAAAATCAAGACAGGATAAGTATTTTATTTTGCAAATAAAAATTGCATGCATATTCCCTATTGCTTATCTGTAGTCGCTGCCCGATGTGCGATTCAGTCCTCTGTGACAGGTTCCCACATACTATGAAATAATTGTCAGTGTCATGTCCACGCTAGCATAACGCACAAAGCGAATATAACGTGACGAGTTAAATTCATCGCGGGCCCGACATTATAAATAACTCTCTTTACACAAGTCAGTCGGGCATTGTATTTAGCGCACTAGGAAATTTCCCGCGTCAACTATTTCCAGTTTTCACAAAATTAGAGCGCTTACAATGTTAATTCGACCTTTGTTAGTACGCTGAAACCTTAAATGAGCAGCTTTTGCAGAATACGAATTTGAAGTGATGATGAATAATGGCTTATGGTAGTATTTTGTTTTTGAGAGGCTTTCTAAATAATGTAATTTATTATACTTTTCAAGGTCAAGCAACGCTAGCCGAGGTTGGGTCCTATCCAGGTCATAATGTGAAAAAAAGAGGCATGGTCATAATGGTAATCTGGATAGATGAACATGCCACTTTTTTTTTGAGTATGGGTAGTCATCAAATGACTCCTTCCACTCTGGGCGGAGCGGAAGGGAGTGCCAGATTCTAACTGATTAAAACCACAGGAAGGCATTAGGAGGAACATGGGTTCCTCCTAATGCCTTTTGCGTTCCAGGGCCGCGGTTACTCTTTCGAACAAATTCCGCAACAGATCACCATTCCTTACATGTGGAAACATGTCCGAGTCGTTACGGATACCTACCAGCCAGAAGCCTGAAAATCTGACAACCTGTCTTGCCAAGGAGTACCATGTTTCCCAGTAAATGGGTTGTGGATGTTAGAAAGGCAGTCACTCCATGTAAAATACCGCTGCATCCGTTAAGACTGCAATCCGATAACAACATAGTCAGGACAAGGCTAGGCAGGTTGTTCGAGTGTTAGTTTAGCGTTTTAAAACATTAAAACATTTTTTACAAAAAAAAAACGACCTACTTCAAAATTAAAAAAAAAAACACTGCAAAGTATAAAATAACAGCATTCATCTTATCACTTTCAATATTTTGCAGTTGCTGCTGTTGATGAGATTTTTTTTTTTAAATTCAGTTCACGATGGTGGTGTTGTGGATAACGATCTCGTGAGAGACTTCGGAAGTTGGAGTTTTTGGTTGTTTTTTCGTATATTAACATAGACTTCGTGTTAGTTAAGTTAATAAGTAAGTTAAGTTAGTAGGTACTTTAAAGTGTTTTTTTTTTATTTAGAAGTCGGTACCTAATTTTTTTTTGTAAAAAAGTTTTTTTTATTTTTCGCTCAGGAAAGCAGAATACGCAATTTAGCTTACTTGGATGACATATTTTTTCTAGTTATTTTGATATACCAAATTACTGAACAGATCTTGATGAAATTTCTATGGGACCAATGAGAAAGTATCTATATCCTTTGACAGAAAAAAAATCAAATCGTTTCATAAATGACGGTGTACCTAACAAACATAAAAAAAATACAACCGGATTGAGAACCGCCTCCTTTTTTAGAAGTCGGTTAAAAATTGCTGAATTTGATGAACTCTTCCCGTTTTCCCGTGGGTGTATTTAAGACGACTGACGAGGATCTCCTAGGGAATAAACGATAAACACCCTGCGAGGTTAAGCCCCTATTTTTTTGTTGTGGGCGTTAATATAGCTATAAATAGGTACGCTTTAGTATACAACCATTTTCTGTATATTTTTCAAAATTTTAGACTCATTCCTTTCGGAGATAAGCCCCGTCTTCGAAACGAATAAATCAAAAGTCAACGTTTCAGGCATGAGTTATCCAAATCAAAGAACGAATTCAACTTTACTAATTTGATATAACTGAATAGGGATGAATTTTGAGTAAAAAAAATTTGATTCTATTTAGTCCGTCAGTTAGATTATCGAAAAATATTGGACACGTATTTTTGGCTTCATCAAATCAACAAAAATTGACGAAGATAAAACGCATCAAAGATATATAAAGATAGTGGGTGCATGTAACGTCACTTCTATGTTGAAAGTCTACCATGCTATGACGTCACACGAGTTTTCAACTCACTGTATCGTTTTCATTTTTTGTTTACGTGAAAAAAAAAAAAGGTGGCCAAAATTTTTTGGAAATCTATCTGACGGAATAATTAGTAATTTTTGTCATCTACCCTATTGATATAATTGGAGAGAGAGAGAGAGAGAGAGAGAGAGAGAGAGAGCAGGTGGTTGCACGTTCCTTCCCATCCTCTGTAGCGGAAATACAGCTACATACCTTTACCTCTAGTGAAAACACTAACTTATTCACCCTACCTGAAGTAGTATTCCTAAGTGGTAAGCTACAGCGGCGTACCTACGTGGCGTGAGAACAAAACGCGTGGCAACTAATTACTGATGTCACACGAGCATCGATACTCTGTAATTATGTCCATTGTTCGAACACAATGCTTATCTACAGGCCATTGATAAAAAAACCTTAAGGAAATGCGTTCAGTATCTTTTATGCAAATCTTTGCAGGTACAATGATATCGATAACTTCGCGGGTTGGGTTAATTGATACGAACCTCATATTCAAACCCGGTGGAAGTACTAGTGTAACCCACGGTTTCTGGAAATTAAACGCAAGTCAAGTGAGGGGAATGGCAGTTAATTTATTCAAATAACCACCTAACATAAATACCCAACTATCGCGCGTTCGACAATTTCCTGAAACGAGGCCTTTCTTATGGATGAGAAATCATCAAATGACTTCTTACGCTCTGGGTGAAGCGGAAGGGAGTGACAGACTCTTACTGACTAAAACCAATCCGAGTTCCTCCCTATGCCCTTTGCGTTCCAGGGCCGCGGTGAAAATTAAAAAAAAAACATCGCCACTTTACGTGTTAGGGAAACCCCCTAAACGTAAAGTGACGATGTTTTTTTTATCGTCCTATCCCATAGTGTGGGGTGTCGTTGGATAGGTCGTTTAAAAATATTGAGGGTGTGCGAAAACCTGTTTTCCATCCAACGATTCGTTTGCGAAATATTACTTTTAGTTAGAGTCAAGTGTCCCCCCCCCTCTTCCAGCTAAACTTGTTTTTGGTGACGTGAAAAAAGTCATGGTAAACGAATTAAAAAAGAAAAAAAATCTAAGTCAAAATCCTTTTGAACGTCATCATTTACATTTAAATACTATGTAAAAAAAATAAAGTGACTCTATTGTACTTATCATAGCTAAGTAGGCTTTACAAGTTAACGAGTAATGCATACCATGTTCCTTCTTATGCCCTTTGCGTTCCAGAGCCGCGGTGACTAGAGGACAGAACTGACGACCGAATCGAGGCCTAGTCCTTAGAAAATGTTTGTGGGCATTGAACCCGTGTCCCAAAGCGACAAAGCAAACATTCCTGCCATTGCGCATATCGTGCTGATCTCCTCTGGATTAAACCAGCAAACTGGTCGTGAATCAAGACGCTACCAAGTCGAGTGTGCGTCCCTATAAGTTCATAGGACCAAATAACATAAAATAAAGCCTGTATTCCCCGGGCTGAAAGGTGTGCCATAAGGAGAGATGTTCCATCCCATCCACACACCCCATCGCCATCAACCAGGCACAAACTACGGGCTGCTGCTAGAAGAACAACAAGGCTAAGTTACTATTTGAAGTGTTAAATAAAACGAGCTTAAACTTTCTGTTATAGTATGCAATGAAAACGAATGGTCAACGCCAGATAAACTTGCAATAACGGTCATTGATCCACCTACATTTATTTACATACTGCTGAAAATAGAAATAATGACATTAAGCTGTCCTGAATCGACATCTATCGTGATCCTGATGAATGATGAACGATTCATAATAATTTAATGTCCAGGTACCTACGAAGAGATATTAAGGAAAGAGCAATGACCGTAATTGCAAATTTATCTAGCGTCTACCATAATTATCTACTTAAGTACTTAATTTATACCACGCGAATTTCACATTAGGTACTTATATATTATCACTTATCTCATAAAATCGCAAGAAAAGATAAAACATCCCCTCTCCACAAACTGATAACGTACCAAACTTCCACATGATTGATTGACAAGTACTGCCTACAATGAAGGGTGAAATGAGATGGTATCATGGCCCTATTGAGCATAATATACTGGCGTATTGGGCATATTTGTGATACCAATTTCACAGCCAATATCCTTGAATAAAACTCTCATATGTGAAGAGGACTCTTAACTAAAGATTTATATTGTAGAATAGAAAATAGAATCCATTATTCGTTGAGTTTAGAATAGAATAGTGTCTGCGTTAACAAAAGCAGTATTTATTGTGGGTGTTAAAGGTCTTGTTATGTGTATAAATTCTACAATATATTTAGGTTGTTTCTAGTATTTTGTGTGTGTTTTAGACGTGGTTTATTACGGTGATCTAGTCCCTATTCACCATTTAAAGAATGGGACTTTAAATAGGTGTAGAAACTTTTTCAATCATAACAGTTTTAGGACCGCTGAGGTTAGATTTTAGGTCAATCGGTCAGGTGAGAAAAGGGATAGTTAATTTCTTTGGAGCTCTTTTATTACCAAGTAGCTAAATGTAAACCAATTTAAATAAATCCTTCTTTGATTAGTTCCCAAAAAGTAAAATAAACAACCTTTACATTAATATATCCCTAATATTTAATTTTATGTCAAAATGTCGCAACTCCTTTACGAAGAAGAAACAACGGGAAAAGTTTCAGGAGACTTTCATGAAACTTTTAATTGGTTTTTTGTATATTTTTTTACAATGACAATACAGGCAATCGATTTTTATTGGAAGCTATTGGTTGTAGGATTAATGTATTAAAACTTTTGCCGATGGCTTCCCGATGGTCACTGAATATTTATTGGAGTTGTTATTTTTAATGAGGTACAAGGTAGGTGCCACAGTACCTATTGTAGGTTTATTATGCTTTATATCACTGCTAGATTTTGATTGCGGCTCCACTCACTTTAAAGTAGCCCCTATAACTGTCTTTGTTCTTCAGGGTTCCATGTATCTCGGTACCGAAATCTATCAAAATCGGTAAGGCGATTTAAGGTTGAACTAGTCGCGGGCTCGAACTCACTGGTAAGCGTGGCCAAAAAGCACGCTGTCTCACCGGGCATCATGCCCGATACAGACAGTATCAGTAATGAGCAGTTAGACGCTAGTTTACACGCGCAATGTGTAGTTCCCACGCACACAACATCGTTCCGAACAGAAACAACGTTAGACGATGCATGAAAAGTCTATTGGAAAGTTGAGTTTTATGAAAAAACCACTGCATAAATCAATTACAAATAAAGTTTATTTAACTCTCCTATAATTGAGATTTGTCGGTGCCGACTTTGTTTTTGAGATTTTACAGTTCTATTATTACTTATTTACGCGCAAAGTTGCGTTAAAATTAGCAAGAAAAACGAATCTTTGTTGGCTTATAACTTTTTAATTGCTTTTTATTTTAATATTCTGTTTCCGTACAAACAAAATGAATAATAAGATAAAACGATATCATGCTTAACTTTGAATGTACAATGTCAAACAGTGGAGTAATACCCCCCCGAAATTTGTAAGGGCAAAATATCGGCTAGTGTAACCTTAAGAGTATAAGCGAAGCAAGTAATATTAATATACACACTGCGTGCGTTAGGCCGAAACTTGGCCTGGCGCACTGCCGTACGCCTAGATAACTTAGGTTGAAAGCTAAAGGAACTTGTTGCTTTAATAACTGCCGCACGTGCCGATTTTTAAAGATAAGCAATGTTTGCTGAGGCCGGTTACAAGCACGACTGCCAAGCGTGAAGGCCTGGGTTCCATTCCCAGGTCGGGCAAAAAAGTTATTTTTTCCATTAGGAATTTCTCTGTGACAGCCCGGAGTTTCGATGTTGGTGGAGTGACATGATACCCCCGTGCCTCGGTGCGCTCGTAAAGCCGATGGTCCTGCGCCAGATCTCTCTCCGGTCTTGTCGAGTTGCCGTTCCATCGGAGTATGAGAGTGATGGAACAGGACAACTGCGCCGATGAGTGTGGCCGCCATGACCGAAATAAGTCAGGAGGACTATACCTGTATTTCTATTACATCCCGAGATTCTTTCGTGCTTCAGAAAGCACGACCAGCCTTTCGATCCAGCTGTCATTTGTAGATCTTTGACAGTCGTTACGGTAATCAGAAGCCAAAATACCTGACACCAGAGGCAGAGTGCCAATTCTGCTATAATTTTTAAAAACTACGTTCACATTCGCTTGTCAGTCGCAAATTGTCAAAAAAACCTCAATTTTCTTACATTTATAACCGATTACGAATTTACGACTGGCATGCGAACGCGAACGTTTCTTTTTTTAACCGACTTCTAAAAAAGGAGGAGGTTCTCAATTCGGATGTTTGTATTTTTTTTTTTATGTTCGAGCATAACTCCGTCGCTTGCCTACCGGTTTTAAAAATTCCTTTTTTTTTCTTCTTTCTTTCTTTTTTCAATTCAATTCAATTGAGATTTTATCAAAATCGGTTCAGTAGTTTGGTATTTAAATCCAAATAGCTGGAAATAATATGTGGAAAAATCATTCATGTATACGAAATTGCGTATTTTTGCTTTCCTGTGACTTTCCAGTGGTGTTTTTAGATGTGGGGTACCACTAAAAAGTGAAAAATAAAAAACTTTTTCACAAAAAAAAGAAACCGACTTCCAAAAGTTATTTTGAACTTTGTACTTAGTGTTATTTGGAAGTCGGTTTCTTTTTTTTGTGAAAAAGTTTTTATTAGTTGAATTGGCCCTCAGTCTGGTCTATGGGCCCCAGTTACTGAGCTATGGATGTCAGATAGGCAATCGGTCAAACACTGGTATTCAGCTTAAAAAGTAAGTTACATTTCTAAAACGTAAATAAATGGGATAGATTAACAAAGAGAGAAAATACCAAAGTTTTTATTCGAACTGATTCACAATGAGAACTGATTAGTATGTTTTAATATTTAAACATCACTGGTGTTTCTGCTCCATTCATTATTAACCCGGGGTCGGTATAAAGAATTCATGGAACAAAGCCAATCGTGCCTGGATACATGGAACCTGGATTACAAAGGAATTGTATGTAATTATTCAAGGCTGAATTTATAATATTCGTGTACATATTGGTTTTATACCTGCTCGAGTAATGTTGAAATTCAATTTGAAAGTCAGGTTTTTCTGCAATTATTAAAATGTAGGTAAATACATCAGATTTTTCCTTTAAATGGGGCAGGTAAACCAACATTTCCGCAAAAGCAACGTAAAATATGTTCAGCACACAACCTTGAATATAAATATGCTTTTAGTAGGTATTTATAGGCAAGTGTGCTCCATCTTCGACCACATCATCGCTTACCATCAGGTGAGGTAGTGGTCAAGCGCGTGCCTATCAATAATAATAATTAAAAAAAAAATGTATTATTACAGGTCACTAGTAGCATCTCGTGGCTAAATTATAACAGTCGCACGGATCGATCTTCAAGGTTAAGCAACGCTTGTCGAGGTTGGACTGTGGATGGGTGACCATCTTAACATACCGAGACTCCTCCGTGCCTCTGAAAGCACGTTAGGCCGTTGTTCCTGGCTTTCGTTTGGAGATCTTTGGCAGTCGTTACGGATTGTCAGAAGCTAGAAAATCTAGCGACACCAGTCTTGTCAAGAAGTACCGTGTTACACAGTTTATGGGTTGTGAAGGTCTGGTCAGACGCTGCACGTAAAATGCTGTTATTCAGCTGAATCCGGTTTGTCGGAGGGAGCCTACCCCTAATACAGGGTGTTTCAGAAAGGTATGGTCATATATTTATTACAAGGTAATGTTGGGTTGGTCAAAGCATAAAAATGTGATTTTTTCAAAAAATTCGACCAGAAAAACGACAAAAAAGTTACGAAGAAATAATTTTTCAAGCAGTGTGTTACAGTTGGTGCCATTTACTTTAGTTCAATCACAGATTTGATGTCACCAACTGCATCAGACTGCTTATCCAACACTGAAATCGCGAAAACAAAATCGATTGCCTCATACATTATGTGCGCTTAACTCGACAAAATGAGCTGAGCTGAACTAAGCAGATGATTTTGTTTTTCAGTCCCATAGTAAAAGTAGTTCATAATGATGAGTAAAATGACCCCTTTAAGAGGTATTGCGTCTTTTACACGTTGTATTTTCAGAAAACCCTCATTAATTTAGGCTTTAGTGAGAAATATATCTGTAACAACCATAATAATCTGCAAACTCGATAGAATGCTCCACTATCTCCTGTTTTAACTCCGTGTTAATTGTTAACAGTTTGTTTCACAAACAAAGTATCGGATTCACCGTTGTTTAACTACGGTTTAAATAATTACGTTTAACAACGCCGATTAACTGGCCAGTTAACAAGTTAAACTATGTATTTTCTGAAGCGCGGGCTTTCGTTTCATAACAATTAGGCATTTTGCAACTTCTTACTGTTTCGGGTAATTTGAGGACTGAAATTACTTTGTTTGTTTCTGCTTGTTGGAAGTTGATAGAGATCTCAATTAGCTTTTGTACCATTTGAAATCGAAATAAGTGTATTTATTTAATAGTACCTCGCTAACATCTCTACAGTATGTTTGTGATGTTCTTATAGAAAAATCAGGAAACATTGCAAAATTACCGCGAGTCTACTTAAGTCGGCTACTACCGAGAAGGCGGACCGATGACCTGGTGAGGACCAGGGGCCTAACCACCAACTCTTAATGCAGTATTACTTCAATATTACTTCCAGTGGGAAAGAGACTGAGCTACACAGGACGTATAGCTCTATCTCTTTCCCACTGGAAGTAATATTAAAGTAATACTGCTTTAAGAGTTGGTGGTTTAGGACCAGGTAATCTCTCACGGCCTTCCAACGCTGCGTCCTCCGGTATGCGGTCGCCACTCCAGAACTTTTTGGTTCCATCGACCATCTGTTCTGTGAGTAATGTGCCCTGCCCACTGCTGCTGGATGCGAGACGCACAGGAACGGTTGTTGTGGCGACACTTCGGGGAGGCCTATGTCCAGCAGAACTTTTCGGCCCCATCGACCATCTGTTCTGCGAGCAATGTGCCCTGCCCACTGCCACTTGAGTTTTGAGATCCTTCGGGCTATGTCGGTTACCTTGGTTTTCTTGCGGATATCATCATTCCTGATTCGATCACGTAGGGAAACTCCGAGCTTTGCCCTCTCCCTCTATCACCCTTTGGGTGACTTTAAGCCTTCTGATGAGGACCATTGTACAATGTTTAGCCTGAAATCGAGAAAAAAAGAAACAAAGTGTCGGTACATTTTGTTAAGTTATGCTTTATTTCTGTTATACCCTGTAGGTATATGTGGATTTTGACATTCAGGTTCCCTATCCTAGAAATCCTAAAAATGCTACTCAGTATGGCTTTTCCATTGGACTTTGCGCAAACCTTAGGTATAGTAATTGTACGTTGAGAAATCACTAACATTACACAAGCGATAGGGAGTCATTAACCCCTGGCTAAAGAACAATGTGGTATTTCGTTTTCCTCGGATGACTTTTACAGCTTGGGGGGTTTGATAAACAGTGGGTTCTTTGCGGCACATAACCTATTAGGTAAATTAAACAATAGCTCGGTTTTCTCTTAATGCCTATGAGTATGGGTGGGTATATTGGGTATGACAGATTAAACGCAAAACCTGAAAAGGGGTCATTGTACCCATTATTATGAACAACTTTTACTACGGGACTAGCCCTGAATTTGCGAAAAAAAAACAGCTGTGCTATACCAACATTTTGTCGAGTTATGCAATTCAGTGTTTCTTTTTTACGAATTCAGGTTAGTCCCATACAAAAAGTTGTTCATTATAATGAGCATAATGACCCCCTTTTCATATTTTCTTAGAGTGTGTAAGCTTGGGAGCGACTGACAAAATTACGAGCACTAAGACAATGTGCACGTACATTATCGTATTTAGTTATTATTTTTGTATGTATTAGTATAGCTTTTTTTAAAATATTTATGTAATTATTGTATTTTGTATGGGCCACGGATGCCTGAAATAAAACAACTATACATGAAAGAAAGATATTTACATAAATATTAAAATTTGTGTAAAAATAAATAAAGTCGCTAGCAAAATAGAGTTAAGCCTCGTTTCCACTAGGCAACATTTGACGCGCAACGCGTGACGCCCAACATGTTCAGCAACGTTGCACAACAAAGCGCTACGTATTGATCAGCTCAACTCCCGATTTTTTTGCTTTTTGGTATGTAAATTAATTTTTTATACCACTTTTTGTCTTTTATTTATGTTTTGGAACTGACATAGGCCAAAGAAAAGATGAATAGATTGTATGGAGAGTGATATGAAAGAAAAGGGAGTTAGTGATAGCGGGACGACTGACAGGACAGAATGAAAAAAAAAAGGTGTTGCGCCGATCTCAAGTAACATGCGATAAGGGCAGGAAAATTATGATGTAGGTTTTGAAAAATGAAATAAAAAATCCAGTCGAATACCCAATTGCGGCGGAGTGATGTCCTGCTTTGTATAAACGAGTACTATACATACAAATTTTGTAGATACTCATTGAAAACTACTCTTCACCCTATTTTATAAAAAGGTTAAATTGTTTGTTCATGTTTTTTGGAGGTTATCGTGCCGCTTACTTGGGGTTGTACTGCCAGGCTTTCCCAGAATCCCTCATCCACCAAGGCCTAAGTGATCAAGTAAACTCTAGCAGTAACTTAACTGTTTCTGTGGAATCAACTTTCCATCACTCCAGTAGCTTAACTCTCTTATCACCCTATTCTCTTGCACCATTTCCAGGAAAAGGGTGATTGCTGTACTTGTACTTTACGTAAAACACTCAAGCTGGTAATTACATTTATTTTGATATCAACAATATCCATTTCGCACATATCATAATAATGGAATTCAAGTAAACGTTACTAATTCATCAGTTATCACGTGCTTTGAACTCAGATTTAATTTTAATGATGGGATATCATCAAATGCCTCCTTCCGCTTTGGGCGGAGCGAGAAGAAGTGTCAGACTCTTACTGACTAAAACCCATCCGTGTTCCTCCAAATGCTCTTTGTGTTCCAGGGCCGCGGTGACTCTTTCGAACAAATGCAAGCAACCCTGGTAGATTGAACTTAGACTTGCACTTGTATTGGACTGTTATGAAACAGAAGAGCTAAACTCAAAAGTCATTGTCAAATCAAGCCACAGCTGTAACAGTAGATATTAAATGTACTGAAGTAGGCGCAACATGTCTCCTTCTTCTACATAATGTTCTCTATTAGGGTCAGCGCAGACCGAACTGAAAATGTAGAATGCAAACTCGAACACGCAGTCGGCTTGCTCCAGCATGGTCGAGCATCAATTTGGGCGTGTATTCAATTTTGCGAAGTATGATAATAATCATAAGATATTTTTTTCAATAATCTCAGAAAATGCTCTGCTCTGCTCTGCTCTTGGTGTGCGCTGGCCGCTGACCCTTAGCCGTCAACTTATCATCACCCCCTTATCTAGCCATGCCGACTTTCACACAGTGCACCCATATTTCGTCATTTTCCTCACCAGAAGTTTTCAGACCAGTCCACACTGTATCAAATATAACAACAAAAAAATCACGACCACAACACTACTCATAATGAAAAAGGTTCCTGAAATTGAAAAGATATTTCAAACCAGTACCTACTCTGTACAAAATTCTCGAATATAGGGTGTTCGTGTAATGTGCCTTACAATGGCCCTGTATATAGCCCTATATTCAGGTAGGTGTGGCTCTGAATAACCTCTCGTGATTTCTCTGGAGATGTGTAGGTACCTGTGAATGGCGGTCTTTGGGCCAATGCGTTGCGAGGTGGTATGGAGACGGAACTTGATATTATATTAATTTACGTATGTTTTTTTCTTTGTATTCATGTAAAATAGAGGGTTTAGTTGGTCCGATGATATCCTATTATATAATATCCTATTATTAATTTTTCAAATATTTTTAATGAAGAGGGCCAATTTTACCAATTTTTAAGCCACGCGACGTTCACATTCAAATGTCTGTTGCAAACTGTAAAAAAGCCTCAATTTCCATACATTTTTAACAGATTGCGACTGAAATGCGAATGCGAACGTTATTCAAAAAAAATAGTAGAATTGGCACTAGAAGGTCGGTGTTTATGTCTCATTGTCTGAGAAAAAATAAGTTCAGAGATCATAAGTCGCTTTAAAGTTTCAGTAATTGTCTTGGTAAGATCAGTTGAGGACTGGCATATAGGTTAGCGTATAAGATAGTCTTTTGAGGAAAGAACCACAAAGTCAAATCGGTTTGGGATTGTCCAATCCATGACATAATTACGTAGGTACTTAAAACTACTGCCTGGACGGCAATATTCAAGACGAAACTACTGCCATTTTACAATATTTTCGAAGTCTATCAAAACTTTAAAAGAAGGAGCTAACTGTAACAAGAACCCTCTTCCATAACACAAGCATGCTTCATAGGAAAGTCCTCGATTTCTTTGTAAAACCTCACATTACGGGTAGCTTCTTTCAGCCAGTTAATTTTACACAAGAATTTCCTGAATTCCTTGAAATTTCATTACATTAACCGACTGAAGTACGTTTATCTTCACTCAGGAGTGAGGTCCCATTCATTCAGACTTCATTTACGAGGAAATACGATGTTCATTTAGAATCAACATTATAAGCTTAAAGCAGCAAGAGATTGTACAGTTGAATGAACGTTGAAGTAATTCGTTCATTTATGTTTGAGGAACTTAGGATCTACGGCCAATTATTTATATTGTAGTTAGTTAGGGTGAAATTAAACTGTTACTATATATTGTAAATGCAGTTTTTTATAGATTCTTCTTTTCGAGGAATGTGCCTTGAATTTCCCGGAAAGAATACCTCGATTTATGCTCTGTTTATGGCAATGTAGGTACCTACTGGCCTATTTCATGAGATTTAAATATAAATGGCAAAATAAGTTTGTGGCGATACTAATCCTACGAATTTGTCTAATCCTTCGGGAATACAGGTGAGGCGGTTATCTAAATACAAGGCGTAACAAAAATTACGCAAAATCTGAAACGGAGTCATTGTACTCATCATTATGAACATAATTTTGAAAGCTGAAATCATGTAAAACAAATGAAATGTTCAAATCACATTACTTAGTTTCTTTAGTAGGTACATTTTGTCGAGTTAGGCAAACTCAGAATTCAGGTTTGGTTCTACATTTAAAGTTATTTCATTGTTGTCATGGTTTATAATTATGAGTACAATGGCCACTTTTCTGGTTTGCGTTATTTCCGTAACACCGTACATACGTAAATTGCATAATCAACAACATGACAATAATAGTTCTATTCTAAACACGGTGATCCAATATCTTCTAGCATCTTGTCTTGACATTTAGTATGAGGCTGAGCACCCGGATATTTAGTGCAAAGCTTGGCCCAATATTTGATATGCTACATAAATGTCGAATCCAACATTAATTGTCGAAGCAAGTATTTATTATTAACTGTCCTTGATCTAATCTAAAGTGTAAATTGTTTGTTCGTTAAATATTTGTAAAAGGATGTTTCTGGAGGTACTGGAGCCGATTACAAAATCTATCAATAAAAGAAAGTGACATCTGTGGTTAGGTAAACTATGGCTTAGTGCCAGTGATAGGTAGGTACCTACTTTTTGTCGACTGCTCCGTTGGTCTTGATGACTTGAGGATTGCAAGCGTGACTGCCGACCGTGGAGTCCTTGTTTCGATTCCAAGGTCGGGCAATAAGAGTTATTGGGTTTTTCCATTAGGAATTTTTCTTCGATGCGAAGGAGTACCTACTAAGATGTTGAAGTGTATTTTGTTTTTGACTGACTTAAAAAATAGGAGGTTATTATGTGGTTATATTAGTTTAGGCGCACTTTTGGATGACGTCAGAGTGCCAATTCTACAAATTTTCAAGCAACGCTCGCATGTTCATCTCAGTCGCAATCTGTCGAAAATGTATGAAAAATGTAGATTTTTTTGATAGTTTGTTTTAGCAGAATTGGCCCTCAGATGTCAGATTTACATAGAAGCTACATACATGATGTGTTCTTTAAAAGACGTCGAAAGAGTAAATCATTCACGTCTGTTACGAAAATGTGCACCAAACGCCCATTTCGTAAACGTATAAGCTTTTTTTTTACATTGAATCATGTACTAAGCAAAAAAGTTTCCATATTTACAACCTCTCTTATCGTCTGCCTAGCCTTTTCTAACTATTTTGGTGTCGGCTCCCAGTTAAACCGGATTCAGCTGACTACCAGTATATTATTATTTATAATATATTTTAGTATATTATTGTTTTTCCGACCTCTCTACAAACATCTAAATCTGACCGAGTTATTTTACTGGTTAGTAAATAATTATTTCCTTCATCAGAATATTCCACGGAATGAGCTTATGAATCATTCCTTTACTTTGTCGGCGATTTACTTATACAGGAAATCTGTTTTCCGTTGGTTTAGCTCGGATCATAGACTTCGGTCTGCGGCAGACGTGCTTTGAGCGGAAACTAATTGCAAGAGAGCCATACACCACGGATGTACGACCTATGGAAGGGAAAGGGGTAGCAAGATTTTCTTGGCTATTTTTTGGCATAGAACAAGATCTTTGAATGGTTAACGAGTTATGGATTTCAAATGGAGTTGGGCAGGACACATGGCAAGGAAAGGCAGTGACTCAGTGGCGTCCAAGGACTGGTAGAAGGAATGTTAGACGACATTGTTGACAACGCGGGTGGAACCTAGGATAAGGGCATGGCACAGGAGCGTGGGGATTGACACAGGGAAAGTGGGCGAAATCAGGGTGTCTATGATGTTGATATCATAGAATGACGAACTTCGAAGCATGGTTAGTAGCATCTGGACGAGAATGACGTGGGATTGGTTAGGTCTGTGTTTAGCAGTAGACTGATGATGATGTCGACGATGAATATCACAGAACACATTTGTTTTTTTTTTTATTTAATCTCTGCAACTCTTTAAGTCATCTTTATTAATGACTGGGCCCCATTGCTTTGTGTTGGTACCTATGAGGTATGTTTTTATTACAAAACTAGTCGTCAAAAAAAAAGATTAGGTGTTCATTTGTCAAATGCCAAATTAATAAGCAGAATCACGGATTGTGGAAATACCTATTTGTGATATAATATTTCACTTGATTGGCTATTCGTGATCACAAACGCTACAAATTGCCGATAAAATTTACTATGGAGATTAAGTCAAGACGAAAAATACCAGTTTGAATCAAAAGCCAGTTTGAATAACAAATTGATTGAATGTAAAAATTATTATAATATTCTTAACAAAATCTGTACTTACCTTACATTATTTTTGTTCTTCGTAATGTCTGTTATTTAGGTTAAAAAGAACTGTAAAAATTATAATAGATTTGTAAGTGGGCATGGCAGGTAACTACCATTATTTTTCTCTTAACATATATTTTTCCTTTGTTTCGATACGTTAAATTACTACCTACGTACAACTTGGATATAATTTGATAAGTAGGTCTCTCCATAAATTATTAGAAGAAAATACTCGGTAATTAACAATAAGAGAGAGATAATTCCACTCTCATATTTCTTGGTATTGCTTTCTCGTAAGCATTTTTTAATAGGGCGGTTGTGTACTCGATATTGTGATTACATTTCAGTAGTTATTTTCTGTATAGATACATTAAAAAAAACACAAATAAGAATCAGATACGAGTAAATAAAAGAAAGAAAGAAAATATATTTATTGGCCACAGTAAGAGGCACACAACAAAAACAACGAAATAAACAAAATAGGGCTCCCAAGTCTTTGCACCATCCAGTAGTTCTACTTCCCCAACTTGGCCCCCTGGATTAAAGCCAACGAAGATGTTTGGTGTAGTCCTGAATAACTAGACGCTGCCAGTATTCCGTTTTGCAATAATACTGAAATACGTGGCCAGGCCAGGCCCATTCTGATTACTGGGCAGTGAAGCTTTGACGTCACATGGCTATGGACAATCGCTTTTGATGTCTTTCTCAGTCGGAATACGACCAGCAGTGGCATATGTGTGATTGGATTTCTAATGTATTGATAGAAAGCCCGTAATGGTTAGTATATGGACTGCCTATGCCTTTGAGACCAATGAAATTCGTGTGCTGTGAATACCGCTCTGGATGCCTTTGGGTGTCTGTTTGTGTGCTTTGTGCTTTTGTATCTATGCAGTCGTAACTTTAGAGTCACTATTCACCAGGTGCATTAATCTATTAGCTTTTGGGACTGTGGTAGCCAGTCAGAATCAAATATAAGTCTGTGGCATCATCTGAAAAACATTATCACGTCTGATTTTTTATTTTACTGGAATTAATTACTATTTTACTGATTAAAATAGTAATTTCATCGTACGTAGTTTCTTGTTTAGCATCTTGCTAAATATGTGACCCTGACTTGATCTAAGAAATAGGTAGCACTTTCTCTATGAAATCTCGGATAACAACCAATTGGTGTGACAACAGCTACTTCTTTTTTGTTTAAAAATATTTAAGTCAGATGATAATGATTTATAATATTTGATGCTGGCTGGCTGCCACAGGAGCTCTGTTTAATTCTCTAAACCAATTTCATCATATCCTTTTTGGCTAAGAATTCTTTCTCAAATAGGTTTTTACCTTTGTGCCTGATTTTGACAGAGAAAATCTTAAAGCGAATCTAAAAATTGTGAAAGTATCCGAGAAATCACAATCACGAGATAATCCACTCATTTCGGATTCGATAGAAGAAGTACAAAATCTCGGTAAGACCCATTACTTAGAGATTTGCCAGAAGTTCCAAGACGTTTATGTCTGCTTCTGCAAAACAACATTTTTCAATAACTGTCGGTAAAATATTGTTGCGTCCTATGAAAAAATAAGTTTAGTTAAATATTAGTATCAGTAGTATGTTAGTAAATGCTTAAATTGTATGTGATACTTAAATTAAAAATACACGAAACTTACAAAAAATAGCATCCTAAAATATAGCATCAAAAAATTCGTCCTTAACGCTGTCAGCTGGTAATGTGCCCAAGAGACTGGCGGCATTGCCACATTAAATGGTAATGCTTAGTCTCTGCCCAAAGTAAAAGCCAGCTCTTGGGTCACGGGAAGTGTCAACTAGCCGTTTCGAAATTTCTTTGAAAAGGCTATGAGCACAAGGGCCCCACGGCCCGAGGGTTTCAACCCCAAACGGTTCGAAAATATAATACCAATGAGGTTATATTTACGCTGCTTGAGGTTTTTTATGTGATAATATTAAGTTTCTTGCTTTATGTATTTATTTTTCACATTCACATTTCTGTTTTCTCAGCTCTTTTTTCGCAGGTATGCTGGAAGAGATTTCTATACAAATAAGCATGACCTTTGTACCTATTTTTTCTTCTTGTCTGTTAACTACATTTGTTTACATTAACTGTAAAATAAATAAATAAATTAGTAGAAGGTATTTAATCAAAACAGTGACAACTCTAGCTTTTTTGTACTTGTTGTTTCGTCTTCACTATAAAAGCTTTTTTCAATGATATCGTCCTTGTACCCAAATCTCTGTTGTTTTAGGAAATCTGTCCGTCTACATTTAGCATTTCAATCGGATTGGCTGATAGTTAGCGCGAAGGTACAATGAAATTTGGCACTCCATCAGTAACGCAAAATCCTGGAAATAAAATTGGAAATTCATTGTTTATTTATTTAAACTCTATGTACAATAGTGGTACATGGGAAAAACCATTGCATTGTAGTAGATACAATTATTATCTTCAATTTATTGTATCTACACCAACAAATTACAATAAGGACTTAGACATAACATAATATCACGCCTGTACTCTCCAAAAGAGCTCGTGGCTAAATAATTACAGCCACACGGGTCGATCTTCGAGGTTAAGCAACGCTTGCTGGGGTTGATCTGTGGATGGGTGGCCATTTTAACAAATCGAGATTCCTCCGTGCCTAAAGCACGTTAAGCCGTTGGTCTCGGCTGTCATTTTGTAGATCTTTGGCAGTCGTTGCGGGTTGTCAGAAGCCAGAAAATCTGACTCCAGTCCTGCCAATTAGTACCGTGTTACGCAGTTAATGGGTTGTGGAGGTCTGATAAGCAGCCGCTCCACGTAAAATACATGGCATTCAACTGAATCCGGTTAGACTTGAAGCCGACTCCAATAAAGTTGCTTATGTCTATTATCTTCAACCAATAAATCTAGCTACCTAGTCAGAGGTCCAGATTGAAAAACCCAATAAAATTTTCCGACCCGGGAATCGGATCCAGGACCGCTTGCTCAGTAGAAGGGCTTAGAACCAATACACTCAACAAGGCCATATCTGTAATCACACAAGGCTGATTTTTCAATACTCAGATAACTTGCGAAATAAATATGACGCGGACGGTTTGAAACTTTTTTTCGGAAAGTATGTCAAACGACCATATTTTAATTATTCGGGAAAAATTATCAGACCATCGATAAATCGACCCTTAAGGTGGAAGCGCCAGGGTAGCCCGCGAAATTCAATTTTTTTTTAGCAATTTGCAGGTCAGTGTCCCGTTGTACCTATCTTGGTCAAAATATGATTCGCGGCCGTATCAAGTATGTATTCGTATTTATAGAATTAAAATCATCAATACAACTCCTTCAGTTAGAATTGATGCCAAATGTTATGATTACATGTAATACTACATTTGGCATAACTCTAACTGAGAGAGTTGTATTGATGATTTTAATGATTACAGTTCTGTAAATACGTACTTTCTACGGCCGCGAATCATATTTTCACCAACATACAAGCTGATGACTGACCAGCAAATTGCAAAATACGTAAGAAAATTTGATTTTCGCGGGCTACCCTGGCGCTTTCACCTTAATAGTATAAAACAAACTCAGAATCTGTATGTTTCTCCGCTTACTTCTTTTAAACCACGCAATGGATTTTGATACCGTGTTTCACTAAAAGAAGGAGCGATAACCGAGCCAGGGCGGGAAGTCTCGACATTGTTACCGATCGCCTACCGACTGGATACGGTCGTTAACTTCTAAAGCCACCCGAACACTGTCAATCTTGAAAGCGATCAACAAATCAGATCATTGATTTTGATCGTGGATCGCGTTCACGTTTGATTGTGTACGGTTGGCTCTTTTGAACAATTCTACAACCCTGGCAGGGACTGTCAACTATGCTGACATCTCTTTCTGTGTTACTTGTAAGCACTAGTCCCAAAAACACGCAGAAACAGCTTCCATTCAATTAATTCAGCTGTAGAATGTAAACATAAGTTGAGTTGCATCGTAGCCATCGCAGCGGTCGAGCCGTGGCTCCATGGCTCGGATTAGTCTGCAATTAGAAACATCATGGCCGCGGCAAATCTCTCTTATGCTTGGATTTAATGCGGTCAGGGCTGACCTCAAGAGCTGGTAGTAATAGTAAGTTATTTTGGAGAAAATCCCTGGAACTTATATGAAATCTGTTTATGGGAATTGGTTTTTAATGACGGGATCTTATTTTAATTTTAGTTTTAATCGCTTAGTATGCCATGAGTGATGAGAAATAATATTTTACGCCTTGTTGTAGTTCCATAGCTTTCTTTTTTTTTAAATGCTGAAACTCTTTATGAGTTGACGCTACTCATAACTCCAAGCGTCCTGTCGCATTGTCTCCAAGTGATAATGCGACTGCCCTTACGAATTTATCTGTAGAAAATTTTCTTTGAAAACATGCTGTTGCGTCTTGATCACTCTTTAAGAGTCACAACTGTATCCAGCAACGTTTAAGTTTCTCACTCTTTTACTCAGTTTTTACAGTTGGAAGAAATGAGACTCATCTAAGCTGTTCCACATCGAGATAAGGTCCATCGTCCTAGTCTTCGTACTCAATTCCCTCGTCTTGAAAGGCTTTTTCACGCGTTTTAACTACCTAATTATGTATGAAGGTATATCTCTTGCTCCTGTGCATCCCATGACTTGAACACCTGCCTATTAAAATCTCGGAAAGTTATTCCATTAAAGTTAGCTTTTATCATTTTGTTACTGTTTATTATGGATCTGTGCCAATGTGTTACACTGTAGAGTGAACAGGGAATGTTTATGATTCTGAAATAACATTTTAGTTTAGGCTAGATTTGTTCCAGTAAATATAAGCGATAAGCATGAAGACCTACGTCAGAGTTGAGGTATATTTTATTGTATGTTTGTTCGTTAGATGATAAACCATATTTTTTCGTCTTACGGTATTGGCTGACTAAAAGAGATCGCTTATTCAAGCTACGCTAGAGTTTACGCGTTGTTTTAGATTGTTCGCATGTTATACAAAAAGTCTGTGTACTTAGATTTAGTAAAAATGTTACTCGACTAGTTTTCAACACTTTTCGTTAAAAATGCACCACAAAAATAACTTTAAATATTCCATAATAGATATTCAATAACCACAAAAATAACGCAAATTTTCGAGACCACAGAACAAATAAATGATTGAACATGTGGTCGCGGTTGATTAGTATAAATATGTACTGAAATTGTGCTAAACAGTCAGATAATTGGGTATCACGGAACCTACCACAACCAGTCCTGTGGCCAATCTATCTGTATAATCTGGGATTAGTCCCGTTACCGCAATGTGCAAGGTTTTGTTTACACCCGGGTTTATCTAACCGATGATTATATTACTAGATTAATTTGGACCATCATTATAGGTACTGCTGTAAGCCGGATTACCTAAATGATGTGTATTGGGCTGTATGCTGGATTGGTGGATATTTGACCGGCTTTCTAATGGTCTGTTTCTGTGGTCAATTATATCGTTAGGGGTGTTTTCACTGTCGTTTTTCAACTAAAATCAACAGTAAAACAATAGCCCCTATTAAAAGTTCACTTCTTTTTATTCCCTGATTTTATACATACTCTTGTTGTGTTGTCAAAATAACTTTTGGGTATCGAACTTATGGTCTTAAATCAGTCCTCAGCCACAATATCCGTCATTACAGGTTTCCATGTAATAAATCACATGAAGACTAATAAACAATGCTACTAAAATCATTAGCATTAGCATCTACAACGTGTAACAGAATAAACGCAATACCTCTTAAGGGGTCATTGTACTCATCATTATGAACAACTTTCACTATGGGACCAACACCTGAAATCTCGGAAAAAAAAATCGACTGCCCCCTACATTTATGTGCGCATAATAACTCGACAAAATGTACTGACCAGCTGATTTTTTTTCGCGATTTCGATCATGTTCCCTTAATAAAAGTGGTTTATAATGACCCTTAAAGAGAAATTGCGTTTATTCCGTTACATGTTGCACAATTAAAATCCACTTACAAAATTCTAAAGCACAAAACCATATTTCAAACCTTCCATATGAGCATTAAAGCTAACGGAAAAATTCCAGAATTCATAACACGTTTATAAGTGCACAAGTCATGGTGACACGTCACGGCACAAAGCCAGCTGAGAGGTGTAATTGGTAGCTAATCCTTGCCTTCGTCGGCAACCCGACGGATTGCTGGCAACACAATCTGTGTGTATGTACGGGGTTGCTATACGTAAGTGGTGTAAGTGCCTAGAATCGAAATAAGTGGTATGGTGAAGGATTTTTTTGGTAATGGAAAACATAGTTGATTTTTATGATTTTTTATCCGTTCATCTGTCTGTTTGTGCATCACTTTTTAACCGTTGAAGAGATTGGTTAAATACATTTGGTGCACTGGTAGACCATGTCCTGGAATAATATGACATAGGATACTTTTTATCCCTGGAATATCATCATCATCAGCATCATATCAGCCGAAAGACGTCCACTGCTGGACAAAGGCCCCCCAAGTGTTGCCACCAAAACCGGTCCTGTGCGTATATTCCCGGGAGTATATTACCTTGGACTCATTTCTAATATTTATACGGAGACTTTATTCATTTATTTTGTACTGACTTTAGTGGTAGAACTGACAACAATTCGAAAATTAAACATTATTATTATGAGTTTTCTCAATCAGAAAGATTAATGTGTAAGATCATATTTATTAGTTTATTATTTTAGCATATATATGTATTTTATTAGTATTTTATATATAATTTGTTAATTATTTCTAAAACTTAACTTTAGAACTAACTAACTAACTTTTATTTCTAAAATTATATTATAAATCTTATTTATTTGTTGTACACATACCACAGTGTAGTCTTTTTAACCCAAAGAATGCCTTGTTGCATTAAGTCCGCCCATGTACCACTATTGTACATAAAGTTTAAATAAATAAAGAAACAGTTGGGCTTCATATACCTATCTTGGTATGACATGTTTTAATATATTTTATGAACTCACTCCGTTGCGCCAGACGAATACTCGGCTCAAAAACAAAGAATTAGTACCTACCTACCTAATTTCCTGAAAAAATCAAGAATTTTTAGAATGTAGACGCGGAATAAAACACCATAAGAAATGTTTGATTCTCGCAGACAGGAATGTTGCTTATAACAGACGTCCCTTTTCAACATTCTTTTAAACCATCTTTGCTTTTTTCGGCTCCATGATTCGACGGAGCGTGTTTCACAGTCTAGGGAAGTCTGATTTTCAGAAATCCATTGATTTAATTTTCCAAATATACAGGGTTACTTCGGACTGTGATCTCATTTTTCTTCCATGCAATCAGTTTAATTTTTTTCATTTAAATCAGTAATAAAAAATGTTTCACGATAAAAATAAATGATATTATTTTTATTTTTGAAGAACTGCCATCACTTATCATAAATTGTTAATTAGCGAAAAGAGGAACTATGGTTACTTTACTTTTTATTTTTTGTTCATGACATGAAAAAAAAAATACGTTTCTATTTATTTTTAATGATCTTGTTGTAAGTATATAGGTTTTTTTTAATATTGACAGGCACGCGTTTGACCACTTTCTCACCTGATGGTAAGCGATGATGTGGTCGAAGATGGAGCAGGCTTGCATAGAAGTAACCTAGCAATCAGGAAACAGACTCTTGCAGGGAATTTCACTCCTTAGCTGTACGCACAATGAATGTGTTCCCAAAACGTTTTTTGTGTGTAGGTGGGATGTCCACCATGTACCGGTGGCGCATCGCCGTACGTCTTTTGGCCCGATTTTGGAACGAGCTTGGCGGAATTAAAATATGCAATTCCGTCGCACACTCCCCAAAATGCAACAGATAGAAAACCGACAGGCTAGCAACTCGGCTTCGATGTTCAAGACTTTGGAGCTTCGACTCGACGAGCCTATCAGTGCCGCTGATCCTCTTAAAACGTAACGTAAAATTAGCGCACTGTCTCGGAAGGAACCCATAGCCATTTTGATTTACTTAATCCTGTCTAGCAAAGTTGTGTCCTTAAACTCGGTAATGCCAATTATGGCAATCGCGAAGTATTTTTCAATTGGTTGGCTGAGAGCCATTAGCCATCTGCTCTCGTTGCTATCCGATGAAGCAATAAAAGCTATCAGCAGATAATTCTGTATAAGACTATATCTAGAGCGAAGATGAGATTTCCATTTCACAATTCGGTAACAAGCCTTAATTGATTGTACTTAACTTTTTATTTCTTTTTACTTAATACATTCCTTAGGAATAGGTATAGATATTCATCTAGGTTAATATATAGGTGTATCACCGTCCATATAAAGTAATTCTTCAAACAAACTCCCATGTTTTAGGCAATCTTCTAAATCCTGGCAGCTCCACATACCCACATTGTTAGTATCTGCGGCGCGGCATTATGTAGATACCTAAGTTTATGATGTGCGTTGATTCTCGTAGTCTGGATGCATGGAGTAAATCTCTCGTTTACGACGGATTTCGGCTTAATCCGTTGTTCTTTAAGACTCCCTGGATTTGCACAGATCCTCGCAAACATTCTGTTTATTTTGTACAGAATTAATATATACTTAGACTAGTTTGTCTCAGTACTTAGTTGTGTATATTTGAGTTATGTTTCGGGTTTGTTGCTCCAAGTTTAATATTAGAAAGCTCTGAAGTTTCGTTGAAATCAAGATTGTCATTAGGTTTCTTGTAAATACCAAGTTTCAAAGTTACTGTGACCTTTTTGGCCCTTGAAATTGTTTGCATGTATACCAGTTGATATAATATATCAGGTGTTATTTGCGGAATTTCATTGTCAAAATAAATAGTTGGAGAAAAGGGTCCTTCATTCTTCTCGGTCGGGACCTCGGGCCGTTTGTTTGTGAAAAGCCAAGGAAGGTCCCAAACAATTGGCGAAATGTTCCAATATTTCACATTTGTTTGTGGACTTGACGCGAATGTTATTTAGATTTATGTGATTTTGGCTCCTGAACGGTTCGTTAATGTATGTTTTTTGGAACTGTACTAAGCTTTTGATTTTGTTTTATTTTTAACTCCACTTGCTGCAGCAATTATTCATTTTATAATTTCTTACATGATTCTTAACGATAAATGTCTGTCATATACGTTAAAACGTTGAATTTCTTGATTCATATAATAATATATCTCTGGATACAGAAATGAATTTTCCTCGTTTGGCAGCATTTACTTCGAAATTCGATTTGGATCAACAAGGAGGTATATTCTATAGAAACCTCAGTGCATTGTGAAGTTTCTAGATAGTCTGGTCAACAAGGGGAATGTGTGAGATATGAAAGCCTGGTCCTTTGGACGTAGGCTTACAGCAGCGTTACTAAGAACGGCTTACTCTACAGTTTATACACATGCTTCTACCCGGGTAGTTCCCGGCGTTTACGAGATGTATTCAGTTACTTATAGTGCCACAGCTTTAGTTCCAGTGCGCAGTAACTACAGCGCTCTGAATAAAAGATTGAAGTGTTTGTGGTGGGTCGAACAAAGGTATAGTTTTCTGTGGTCATAAGTGTAAGTGGTTCATTAGAAATTGCATTTTCTCCCGTAACATTAAAATATCTGAGGAAACAGCAAAAGCTAAAAAATCTTTTGTAAAATCAGTTTGTGAAAGTAGGTATATTTTTTGCTAGGAATTTACTGCCTGAAAATATAAATACCTATTGCATTCACAGACATCGATTAACATTGGTATTGGCAACAGACACAATACTTGGCCTTATTAATCCAAATCTTTATCCTGTATAAAGATCGATTAGTAGATTCTTAATACAAAATTTTCTAGATCTTATTTTAGAATGTACTAATTAGTTGCGAAAAAATTAAGTGATATTTATAAAATCAGGGTATTGATTATAATTTTTGAAAAAAAAAATACCAATTCAGAACATTTAGGTTCTTCATTTCAGTCTGAAAAGATAAACCAGCCTCACTAAACTGCCTAATTAATAAAATGTTAAAGGGTCATTATTACCGTTATTTGACAACGGTGAGAGCGGGGTTAGCCATATATTTTCCTGGCCAACTTTAGTGCGCACACTTGGCATAAAAATGAGTTACATTATGGATTATGTGACATTTCGGGTCCTATAATTCATAAGTACTTTAGAACATACAATAATCTATATACTAATATAATAAAGCTGATGAGTTGGTATGTTTGTTGGAACTACCGCGATCGAATCGAATTTAGAAAATTATTTTTGTATATGAAGGCAGAAACACAGGAACACACAGGTATCACAGGAACGGGAATTTCCTACGGGGCCGGTAAAAAACAGGATAAGCGCGTACGAAGTCGCGGGCAAAAGCTAGGCAGTAATAAATCTAAATAATCACGGGCAGGATTTTTTTATCACGGCTCTGCCTTCAAATGAGAACGTTCAAGTTGAAGTTAGCAAATTATATAAAGTCGGTAGCTTGTCGTTTTTGTTTGGAAGTAATTAAAAGTTGTCTTTCTGTAGCAAAATAAAGTTCTTGCGTATCTTCGGCCCTGATATTATAATTTAGACCTCTACTTTTAGAGTGGGCGTAGGAATGTTATCACCATCATAAACTGACTAAACTAGCTTTGTTGAAACTGAAAAGAGATTTTTTTTTAAATAAAAGCCTTTCAGGGGAATCAGAGGTTGGAAGACACATGATTTCCAGAGCCCCTTCCTAAAGATGTATGACTAGAAGAGGTTTTTATTAAAGTTATTATAGAATACAACTTGAATATATTATGCAGGTCTAGAAGTGAGTGATCTAATAAGGGTGATGTTGGGTAGCTGATATACATTAAGGAAAAATACCTAAATAAAATAAAGACTTTTTTTAAATAGACCAGAAAAAAGTCCTAAATAGTTCTGAAGAAATAACTTTTTAAGCAGTTTGTTACAGTTGGCATTTACTTTAGTTCAATCACGGATTTGATGTCACCAAGTGCATCATACTGTTTGAAAAGTATTTTTTTCCGAACTAGTTTTATGTGTCGATTTTTTTCAAAATAGTCACATTTTGCGTTTAGCTTTATTTTGTAAATTTTCACAACTATTACTATTTACACGCTTAAATAAAAGAGTCTAACTAAAACTAAAAATATTCTAAATCATGGCGTCGAAAAATTCCCCCGCATCGCAGGCCACTGGTAATGTACCCAAAAGGCTAGTAGCATTGCCACGTTGTATGGCAATGCTTATCCTTTGTCCGAGGTAAAAGCCAGCCCTAGGGTAAAATTTTTATGTTTTGATATTTTTTCCTTAATGTATATCAGCTGTCCAACATCACCCTTAAATATGACCACACACTTCTGGAACACCATGTATATGTTTAAAAAAATGTGAGAAACTGATTTTCTAGCAGGTTTTTCTGCGTTTAGGCTGAACTTCTGTTTCGGTAGGAAAGTATAGTCTGCTTAGATCAAATTAGATTTTCGGTCATCGCACCCTGTTTATCATCCAACTGCATGGTTAACGGTAACAAGACGTTGTACTCTTTCCCAAGCAGGTTAACACATACAGCAAGCAACCAATTTGAAATAACCAAGCCGTGATTTCAAAATCACCCAGCAAATTGGTATGTATTTGCATATCGCTAACGATATCGCAGGTTGAATGTATGCAATTTGGATCCCCATGTCGAATGATCCATCTCACGATATGATTGTCAATGAGTTGAGAGGTATATAGAGGAGAAATAACAGCTATTTTCGTGTGAAACAAAAGAGATGGGTTTATTTATTTTTGAATCACCACATAGCTCCATAGTTTTATAATTTATCAGGCTCATTTTTCTCTAGAAGAGCTTTATTAAAAACGGCTAGTATTTAATTGTAAATCAAAAATCTTCCTGTATAAAAAGAACCCAATCCAAATCAAAAATACTGATTGCACAGCAAAATAGTCCCCTCGAAATTTTATTATTTTAGCAACAGTTTGAGTTCCTGACGCATCGTTTTAACGTCAACGTTTGTTCATATCCACATTTCGTCATATCATGAAATAACGCCTAACTTGGGCAACGGAGCCCCGCTACGCGAGGCTCCTATTTCTGTTTGCAGGGTTTAAAGGAACCTAACATGAATGGTATGAGACGGGAGCTAAGTTCGCTCGCTCACTCTAGCTCCGGCCATCCCATACGAACCTAACCTATCCGTGTCCGGGTGCCCTAAGTTCGTATACGCTCTGATTGCATTTGATGTGGAATCAGTATTTTGATGTGAAATAAAATTTTGATGTTTAATTTTTTTTTATTTGTTGCAAGTAAATTGACGGTTGATAAGTTTTTTGATGTGCATTTAACAATATGTCATTAGAAACTAGCTTCTATTTGCGAAAAAACTGTTTTAAGTGCTTTGTTTGCGAAAAAACTGTGGGAATTTATTCCAGAAGTTGGTACGTTAGTATCTTAGGTTTTTATACAGGTCATGGTTCATCAGTTTATCAAGTTCAATACGCACCCATTCAGGCGTGTAAGCTAACAAACAGACAGACAGAGCTTTTTACGCATTCAGAATATTAGTATGGATAATGAATAATTCAGCTGTTGTACGATGATTTCACAACAATTTTTACGATACTTAGAAACTTAGGTAAGTATGCATATTACTAGTTTTAATTACAAAACTAGTTACGAAAACAGTCAAACTGATTTATTGTCAACTTTAACGCAACGTTAAACATTTACGCACCATGTGTCTACGCTCCAATACAAACAGCATACCTACCGGTCGTAAACATGAGCGCAGCGTACGCCTAGCCTTCTCAGCTATGATGTTCTAACCAGATGCAGCTGAACACCAGTATCTTTGAATGGGCAGACAGTCTGTAGCGGCATTCATGCCGCCACAAAAATCTACGTAGCAGAATGAACATCACAACAAATGAGACTCGCAGCGCCATCTATCTCGACAGCTGCGAACTAACTACAAAATCCTAAATCGCGATATCAAAGTTTACCGTGCGATTAGAACACATGCAAAGCCCGAATATCAACTCTCGGGCAGTTGCCCACCGGACAAAACCAACCGTCCGGTCGGAGGATCCTCTCTTTCCAGTGGAGGTATGTGGGACTTTACTCTCTGTTCCGCTACCCCCAAACTGGTGACCCTCGACATTGGACGTCAGCGCAGCCTTCGTGCAGCTACCTCATCATGACGTCGTCATAATCATCACTTCTCCACATCCTGACCTCAAGCTCTCGAGCAGCGAGTCATACAGCCAGCCAGAACCCTCGGCTTCTACGGGTATCCTGACCACCAGCATGCAGCGGACGCGCATTCCTGGTCAGCATCCTCAGCCTCTATCATCAACGTCATCAGCGACCTTGGCAAGCACACTGCACTTTCGGCCAGTCACATGAAGAGCCTTGAAAAAACCTCTCCTGGTCGACGCCAGCAGTCACGTCAGCACGTCGCACAGCTCCGACCCACCATGGCAAGCACACTGCACCTTCGGCCAGTCACATGAAGAGCCTTGAAGAACCTCTCCTGGTCGACGCCAGCAGTCACGCCAGCAGCAGCATCGGGGCACCGCAGACAGTTCCGACTCACCGTGAACTCTGCGACGCAGACAGTTCCGACTCACCGAGAACTCTGCGACTTCCGGTTCCGACTCACTGGAACCAACCTTCCACTGGCCTGGCAAGCATCTCAAGATATATGGACGACTCATCCACTATCGACCTCCGGTCTCCGGAGGGGAGTGATGTAGCGGCATTCATGCCGCCACAAAAATCTACGTAGCAGAATGAACATCACAACAAATGAGACTCGCAGCGCCATCTATCTCGACAGCTGCGAACTAACTACAAAATCCTAAATCGCGATATCAAAGTTTACCGTGCGATTAGAACACATGCAAAGCCCGAATATCAACTCTCGGGCAGTTGCCCACCAGACACAAACAACCGTCTGGTCGGAGGATCCTCCCTTTTCAATGGAGGTTTGCGGGACTTTACTCTCTGTTCCGCTACCTCCAAAAGTCTATCTCTACAAAACAGTTACTGGGTAACACTTCGTGCCAAGCCTGGTTGACTTCGGGCTTCTGTAACAACTGTCTACAAAATAACAGTACTACAACTGTACAACTATTTTCTTAATGACCCTCGGCATTCATCGCATTTCCGAATACAAACGAATGCTAAATTCCAGCACGTCCATCAATTACTAGATTTAATTTATTTATAATAATTTGAATTCAGAACTAAGTACTTTTTTGTTATACAGGGTTATTTGTAAAACACCAACAACCTTTCAGTGGGTGAAAGTACTGATGATTATAAACAACTTTTACTATGGGACCAACTCTGAAATATCAAAAAATAAATCGGCTGTTTCATACAAAATGCAATATTCACCCGATGAAAATGTATGAAAACAGTAGATTTTTTTTTCGATTTTTGAATATTAAAAAAAAAAAGAAAAGAAAAGTTGAAGAAGAGAAAAGTTGTTTATAGTCATGACCCACTGAAAGGTTGTTGGTGTTTTACAAATAACCCTGTATAATTCACACGGAAATCAAAACAAATCAATAATAAAGTACCTACCTAGTTAGTAGGAAGTACTTAGTAATAAGTGTTTAAGGTGTTTAACTGAAATTATCTATAATACTACGATGGTACCAACATTTTTTACCAGCGACGTGACGTCAGGCGTGACGCACTGTAATGTCTTAATCTTTTGTTTACGTGGAAAAGGAAATAAATGCATGACTGTCCAATATTTTTAAGAAATCTATATGACGGACTAATAATTAGAGAAAATACCCAATTATGTAAAGAGAATATTCAGGACACCCTGTTCTGATTCAAAATGGCGTCGTAATTTGGGCCATGCTAATGTACTTTTTACGATTTGTTGTGTAAAACGCGAACTCTTGATGTGGGGCCAGCTGTAGCAGTTTTTATCTGTCTATTGGTATACCAGCGCCAAAATAGATTCCATTTGATGTATTGACGCTTGCTTCTGGATATAAATTAGCCTTTTAAATGGTTTTTATCTTGCATATGCGTGTTAGTTATCGTTATTATATTAGGCCACATTTTTGATTCATAGTTTATTTTAGCCTCAGATTATTTACAATATATTATGTACGGGTAACTTAAAGCAACTACAAAATCCTAATTAGCAACTAGACTAATAAATTCGCGAAATCATGTAACGAACTCGTATTATAAAACAAAAAAAAATATTGGGCATCAAAAAATTTGTGACACTTCGTCACAAAGTACAAAATAATATCTCAAATGAGTGCGACTTTCATACTTTGTGCGTCCACCATTCGTCTGCCATTCATCTGGACTTCGCGTGGGTTCGTGTCTCGTCGGGGCTATTCGGAGCTGCTCGGGGTAATTGAAATCCGTCATACCAGGCGCGAATGACAAATGACAAGCTGTCGACCGCTGGCCGTAGCGCGCTGGTTGTCAAATAAAATGGTATTGGTCGCGTTAAACGAAAAACTAAAGGAAATAGTGGAAACAGGAAATGTTACATTTTGTTTTCTTGACAGTGTTTAGTGAATTTTCCTTGTAGGTTGGTATGGAAACTTGAATTTTGACCTTTTTCTGGTTAAGGATTTATTTGATCATATTTCTTACCTGCACCTAAGTAGCACTGAGTTAGATACTTAGTTACATACCAAAACTGTAGCGTCATTAATTTAATACCGCCACACCACACCACACCACACCACACCACACCACACCACACCACACCTATGAAGATTGCTCCCCTTTTTTTTGTCACAAATATTAAGAATACATACTACAATATATATAAATAAATCAAAATATCATTTAGGCAAGGCAAGGCAATAATTTAAAAAATCCCAACTAACAATTTAGCGCAAAAGTCTGCTATTTTGTTTTTTTTAAACACTTGGGTTTTTGAGACGAATCTAACGACACCTTAACTGTCGAAATCCATCTAGCCGTTTGGAAGATACGAGGTAATAAAGTTTACAAACAAACAAACAAACATAGGTACTACATACATACAAGATACGCGCGAAAAACATAACCCTTCCTTGGCAGTCGGGTAAAAAGTGAAAGTCTGGGTCAATCACCCCTCAATGGCTGAATGAATTTAAATGAAACTTCGCTCACGGGTAAACCATGATTAGAACATTATTATGAGAAATATTTCAATTCCAGCAGTACCTAGTCCCTTTAACGCGTAAAAACACTTTTCACACGAGCATAGCCGCGGGCGGAAGCTAGTTTGTTATAAACATGAGCACTAAAATAAGCTGCACAAAATAATTTAAATGCACAAAGTAAAACAATCACAAAGTTGTTTAATATTATTGTTAAATTGTTTACATAAACCAATTTACATAGCGTTCGGAAATGGCGCTCAACAAATATTGATAGGCGATGCAATAAGCTGTAATTAATTAAACGGAAGCTGAATGCTGGTTAATAGTAATTACAAACAATAAAGAAAGAATTAATATAATAGCATGAGCCGTAAGTACACATTTTCATGGCTCATCAGCCATCCCGGATTCAATATTTACATGTTGGTTCAGGCTTGTAGTCAATTGAAATCTGAAAATCAGAAGTTTACAAATAAATGCTTTAAAATACCTTTACGCTTTTTTTTTAAGGATGGGAAATCATCAAAAATCCTTCCGCTCTGGGTGGAGCCCATACTAAAACCCATCCATGCTCCTCCTCCAGGGCCGCGGTAACTCTTTCGAACAAAATCCGCAACCCTGGCAGGCTCTGATCGGACGGCGAGCTACTAAATACTTATACGCTTTGGGTGGGCCTTTTTGCTAAACCACTTCATGACTCTGCTATTGTCTCTATCGCTCTCATAGATATGAAGCCTGTGCCTATGCATTTTTGAAAACAGAGTTTTATAAAGAAAGTGGGGTGAAAGTTCGGTCCTGACACGTTTTCCAACAAATGCTTATAAACGCGAGATAATGAAAATAAATCTCATGAAAAAAAAATCTCTGTCCTATAAAAGAAGTTTGCAGACTGATAGAAGAGAACTACATGAGATGCAACACCACCACAATTCCTTCGCTCCAAAATTTATGACGAAACTATGTAACGAATGCCACCTTTATTTAAATACTTCAACAGAAAAAGTTGGCAACTACCCGAAACACTAGTCCGGACACGATTATTCCGTGAATCCGAGCTTCAGCATGTCAGGACAGATGTAAACATAAATACGCCACATTCTTGGGGCACCGCTCCTAGTTGTCATTTGTCATCCGCTCTGGATGCCGTGTAGTCCGCGAGTGGGAAATACTTTTCGTTTATTGTGAGTTCTAGAGTATAGTGTTTAGTCTTAGATTTCTTATCATTAGCTGTCGGTAACAACAAAGAGCTCAGGACGACTGCCTACCAGAAGGCGAAAGAGGCCGACGAAGACCTTTGATGAGGCTTCACCTCGTCAAAGGTCTTCGTCGGCCTCTTTATAATAAGGACAACTGACCCTTAAAAGAGGGAAAAGGCTATGAAGAAGAAGAACATGTCTGATTGCAGTGGGTGGAGACGACTACCCCAGAAGCAACGTTATTGGCTCATTTCGTTGTCTTGTCAGGCGTGCTTGTAAAAAACCAGCACCTGGTGAAGAACCAGCAAACTTAGGCCCATATTCCAGATGGAAGTGAAGGACCTCTACTCGGTGCAGTTGCTAAGACACTGGAAAAATCGCTAAGTAGTTGTAACTGTCGATTCCATGATTCGGGGAGGACGTGACTTGGAATATAAGAATACCTGAACCGTGAGCTTTGAGGCCTCGCAAAGCTCCTCGAAAGATAACGACAGGTCAAGCTCGAATAGGTCACTTTTAGGCAAGCGTGCTCCAACATCGACCACAACATAGCTTATTAGATACCATCAGGTGAGATGGTGACCAAACGCGAGCATATCAATAGTAATAGATCACTTGTAAATTTACAGTCCAACAACGCCTATTTTATATACTAAGATTGATGATTGATAAGAAAATGCACATCAACCATTTAAAGCCAAAAGGAACAACACTGCACTCTAGTCTCGCAATTTTTCAAATGCAAAGAAATAGGAAAGCCATTTGAATGCTATTGTCAGATTCAAAGGAGAATAATAAAAAAGCGGTTAAATCTAAAACTATAAAGGGAGTATGTTAATGGACACTTTCAGGCTTATCTGCATACTGGAGTCGTAACATTGAAATAGCTACTGTGCTGTTTTAAAGTAGTCATTATGAGTTGCTAATTTGGTCTAGACTATACTTTGATGGTTAGGGCTACAGGATCGCTGAGTAGGTGCTGTTTTACTGGTAATATAACAGACTGGTAATTGAAAGGAAATAATTGTTCTGAGAATTGAAGAATTCGCTGCAATAGGCAGCTAGAATAAGATCAGACAAGATAAGACCGACCTGATACCAGCATTAGTGTACACATACCAGGAAAGTGTAGCACTGAAGAGGCCATACTGCTATGGGTGCAAAAAGGCTGTTAATGATTACAGTTATTTTTAAACATCTTTACGAGCAGTAGGTTCTACCAGTAGTTTTGGATGATAACCCAATTGCGTAACACAAAAACAGCACATTCTTTCATAATCGAGAGGAATTCCAGATCAATAGGTTCATATTGTTAAAAATTTGTCTGTTTGAGAACATAAAACTCGCAATGCTTAAATGACAAAATGAAAGGATACAAGCGATCGATTGCATTCATTTGTGTATTACGAAACTGGCTGTGGGAAAGCATTGCACAAAAGGGAATGAGCAGTGGGCGGATCAAAGCTGTTAATGACGCTGCTGACATTTAAATTGGCACAATAGAAATAAATATTTTGTAAAGCGGAGACTACGAAAGTTAAAATGCATCACAAACAACCAAAGTCCGTAACTCACGACATAAAAACAAATTTAAACAATTTGATCCAAAATCTGACAGTAATTATAATAATCTGTGCAACATTAGCTTTACAATGATCATTGTTTCAAGGTATGTTGTTAAAGTCTCAAAGAAAACTTTTAATAGGCAAGAAGTTAGGGGGAATTGAATAGAACTCTGTAATTGTTATATCAAACCTGTTTCTGAGGTAATAGCATCGTAAAATATTCCTCTTAATATTATTTTGGGGGAAAATTTTTGCTTCAAACTTATACAATTTCCCACTGATATAATTACCTTTCGGGAAGTAGCCACTTCTTTGTAAATTGTTACCTACTTATCTACAACTTTTTAGTTCAATAAAAGCGAATGTTTGGTTTGATTTAGGATTTTAAGTTTGGGTTGAATTTTCTATGTACTTAACGTTTAAGTTTTTATCGTGTTCTTTTATTGGCCTAGTCTCCCTGTAGACAATTTCGTTTGTGAAAATTGACCCTAGTCCTCTATATTTTGTCTCATAAATACTTGTCTTCACTTGTAGAGGTTCCTTGAAACTTGGTTATTTTGTGGTTGCTCGTTTTCTACTTATAATATTTTGTAGCCACTACTACGAGTGCTAGCACTACTAAGAGTGTAACTTATTTCTCACAGAATTACACACGAACTGTCAAGTCCTTATTCTTGGATTTGAGCTGAGCTTCTTCTTCGTGTGGGTAGTAAGGTCTAACGACCCCACACACCCTAGTGTCAGAGTTTCTAAACCGCCTCAAGGGCCTCTGACATGGTTTGACGACTGCCATTTGGCGACCGGGACCACCGGCTTATACGTGCCTTCCGAAGCACGGAATCATCTTTTTATCAGACAATCAGGTGATTCAAGCCTGCAATGTCCTAGCCAAACTGGAAACAACTTTACAAAGTATGCTTCCCGTGGGAATCGAACCCACGACCACCGGGTCACAAGGCAAACGCCTAAACCACTCGACCACGGAGGCGGGAATTAAACTTGCGTATCGAGTCACGCAAGATACAGCTAGCTCATCATCATCATCATCAATCAGCCGAAAGACGTCCACTGCTGGACATAGGCATCCCCCAAGTGTCGCCACAACAACCGGTCAGATACCTAGGTACTGTAGCACCACAGGGCTACGGCCTGAGGACTATCAAATTATTACTTTTCAAATATTATAAATAAAATTCAAATTTAATTAAACTGAATTATATTGGAGTCACGCGGCTCAGAGGCTAGCTATTACATCTTTGGAGGTAGCGGAACAGAGAGTAAAGTCCCGCAAACCTCCATTGAAAAGGGAGGATCCTCCGTCCAGACGGTTGGTTTGTCTAGTGGGCAACTGCCCGAGAGTTGATATTCGGGCTTTGCATATGTTCTAATCGCACGGTAAACTCTGATATCGCGATTTAGGATTTTGTAGTTAGTTCGCAGCTGTCGAGATAGATGGCGCTGCGAGTCTCATTTGTTGTGATTGATTCTGCTACGTTGATTTTTGTGGCGGCATGAATGCCGCTACATCACTCCCCTCCGGAGACCGGAGGTCGATAGTGGATGAGTCGTCCATACATCTTGAGATGCTTGCCAGGCCAGTGGAAGGTTGGTTCCAGTGAGTCGGAACCGGAAGTCGCAGAGTTCTCGGTGAGTCGGAACTGTCTGCGTCGCAGAGTTCACGGTGAGTCGGAACTGTCTGCGGCGCCCCGATGCTGCTGCTGGCGTGACTGCTGGCGTCGACCAAGAGAGGTTCTTCAAGGCTCTTTATGTGACTGGCCGAAGGTGCAGTGTGCTTGCCAAGGTGGGTCGGAGCTGTGCGACGTGCTGACGTGACTGCTGGCGTCGACCAGGAGAGGTTTTTCAAGGCTCTTCATGTGACTGGCCGAAAGTGCAGTGTGCTTGCCAAGGTCGCTGATGACGTTGATGATAGAGGCTGAGGATGCTGACCAGGAATGCGCGTCCGCTGCATGCTGGTGGTCAGGATACCTGTAGAAGCCGTGGGTTCTGGCTGGCTGTATGACTCGTTGCTCGAAAGCTTGAGGTCACGATGAGGAGAAGTGATGACGATGATGATGATGACGTCATGATGAGGTAGCTGCACGAAGGCTGCGCTGACGTCCAATGTCGAGGGTCACCAGTTTAGAGGTAGCGGAACAGAGAGTAAAGTCCCACATACCTCCACTGGAAAGAGAGGATCCTCTGTCCAGACGGTTGGTTTGTCTAGTGGGCAACTGCCTGAGAGTTGATATTCGGGCTTTGCATATGTTCTAATCGCACGGTAAACTCTGATATCGCGATTTAGGATTTTGTAGTTAGTTCGCAGCTGTCGAGATAGATGGCGCTGCGAGTCTCATTTGTTGTGATGTTGATTCTGCTACGTTGATTTTTGTGGCGGCATGAATGCCGCTACACATCCCTCAATATAAAACAAACACGTTCTAACAATATTTCCGAATTCAAAATATAAAACTTACTCTTCTACTGAACGCTTCCAAAGTAGCAATGTTTAACTTGGCTGCCAGAGGTTGCAGCCAAGGAGGTTACAGTACCTAAAGGTGTAAAAAGTAAATTCATATTTTCTCCACGAAAAGAGTTCAGAAAAAGTTTTTCACTTTATACAGGGTGTTCCAAAATTGCGTGGTCATATTTAAGGGTGATGTTGGGTAGCTGATATATATTAAGGAAAAAATAGGAAAACAAACACAAACTATTTTTCAATAAATTCGACCAGTAAACACGACCTTAAAAGTTCCAAAGAAATGATTTCTAAAACCGTAAAGAGAAACTCTCTTAAAACAGAACACATTGTAGGTTATCTAATTAAACAGTATACTCGTAAATATCATACGCACGTAGATATGTTATTTTAAATATTTCGATTTTAAATACGCAGGTCACCCTAAACTATATCAAGCGGTTTGGTTTCAAAATTGGTTCATATTCCCGAATGAACTCAAACGTGAAATGAAATATGACAGTACATTGTATGTAGCTCTTGCCTGTCTCGTAAATAACTCCGACAAAGAAACTAATTAATTTCAAGTGCCGTCAAAACACTTCATCACGAGTTAACTCGGATGTCACATTTACTAACGAATAGCTGGCTTAGCTCTATCTCATAAAGTAATTCGCGACAATTTGGGCGTTTCCATTTCATATACAGATCGCGTTTCGAATGATGCTACATCGTTTGTAATCGTTAAAGAGTCTGTAGACACGGAACATGAATTGACGATGTTTACTTGTTACCCCACTGCCCCAGAAGGAGGGTTGTGTTTTTCGAGGGTAGTTTTGTAGCCTAGATGGCTGGTTTTGTTTTAAGGATGAGAAATCATGTAATGACTCTTTCCTCCCTGGGCGGAGCGGAAGGGAGTGTCAGACTCTTACTGACTAAAACCCATCCGTGTTCCTTCTAATGCCCTTTGCGTTCCAGGGCCATGGTGACTCTTTCGAACAAATTCAGTAACAGACAGCTGGATGGGTTTCAACAAGTTTTAACAAATGAGCTTATCGTAATATCATTAGATTCGTCTTAAGTGTAGAAGTGACATAGGCTATAACTAAGAATTGTGGAAATGTGGGACCGCCCATAATACAACTTTACTTAGGGCCAATTTCACCAATGAAACTGAACGCGATCAGCGAATAAACCATGTTTATGAGCTGTCAGTGTCATTATTTTTCTATGGAATATTTACACTGACAGCTCTTGAACGCAGTTTAGATGTACCTACTGATCGCCTTCAGTTTCATTGGTGAAATCCGCTCTTAGTCATTTAATTAATTTCACCCTTTTTTGTATTTTTTCAAGGTTTTGCCTTTTCCTATTGTCTGTCAACCAGGGCTATAAGTATAAATCTATAAAAAAACATACAATTACTTCATATCAAAGTTGCTGGTCATGCTCCTCCGAAATATACATTACATAAGCTTATAGTGAAGTCCATTGACATCTATGGACTTTGACTGTATTGTATAAATAACTAGGCAAAAAACATAACTTATGTACTAGAAACCATAGATATGTAGTCGTCTCCATTCGAGGAATCAAAATACCTATTTCCTGAGATAAGTTAATTTCTTATATCGTTTTATCAACCAGCAGTAAGAGTATTCATAGATTTTGCATTTGACAAACCTATACCTTAATAATGCTGGCTCTTACTTACTAACTTTTTAATCCATGCAATCTTTGAATATCAAATGATTATCGCTCAGAGGAAGCAACTAGGTAAATAGGTACCTATTTGACTGCAGCTAAGTGCTTGGAAAATCCATTTCAAATAAGAACTTCTAAATCGAAATTAGAAGCACTTAATGAGCGGGAAATCTTGTAATTAGTCATGCAAACATTTAAACTAAACGAGGAGAAGATCGCGAACTCGCGAGTGATCTATAAAATATTCCATTTGACACCTCAGTCGCGGTGTTTGGCTGTGTACGTAGCTGGAAAACATACAGTGTCTGGGGAATTATGTGTATGTGACACGGAATAAATAATGAAGATGGGATTCGGTCACAAAGCACCAGCTCATATCGCGGCACGGAGGCTTAAAACTGCGGCGGCTGAATAAGCCGAGCTAAGGAATATTCTTGCCGTTTAAAGGTACAATTTGAATGAAGTTAATTAGAACTTCATAATGTATTCATTGAAGTAATTGTAATTGTATGAGTTGAAGAAAGTGAATTATTAAAATGGCCGCTAGTGATTTTCAGAAAGTTAGTGCTAAACTCATGAAAAACAGTGAGCTTTTAAGATAAAAATATAGCACTTTGTAGGTTCCTGCAATAATAAACGACTTTGGTAATTCAAAAATCAAGTTTAATGAAATTGCGCACTCCAAAACTTATGAGAACGCAAAAAGTTTGTTATGGCTTGGGAATTAGGTAAAAACTATTATCTCATTTTCTATCAATCCGATAACCACCAAAAAATATTAAAAAGTAACATCTTACTGAGATTTCTTTTTTTAGATTTCATACAAAACTAAATAATTGAGCAGCCTGAACAACACTTAACGACATCTATTGTTAGGAAACGTCAAACAGAGCGCTCGGTGAAGACGGTGTTAGTTTCGCTTTAATTGAGTAGATGGCGTCTGATGCAAGAACAAATCGTGATATTTTCTGCGTTAATTTTATTTCATGAAAACGAATACTGTTTTTTTGTCTCTTATTTAATATATTTAGACCTTGATTTTTATTCTATTCGCGTTTAACGATATAGCCTAACTAGTAACTAGGAAATCACATGTCTTACAAATAGCATGATGTCCGAATGATTTATTGCCATCCCGCCAAAATAAACGATGTAAGTAATTACGATTTCCGCCAAAAGATCTAAGAAAAATATGCAAAACTAACACATGCCGTTTTTAACAGATCAAATACTTTTCCTCGGCAAAAATAAAGTTTGGAAAACAAACAAAAAACGCGTTCTCAATCACGCCCACAAGAAAAGTTAGGAGTGCTTCGAAAAATGCGCTGCGGGATTGCAAAGATCGATTTGGCGCTTAGCAAGTCGAGGTCAGTTGCATAAGCCACTTAAAAGGGAAGCTTGAACCGGGGCCGGCTAATATTTTATAAAAGTTTTCTAAAGTCCGGTGTGCAATGTGCACTTTATTTCTTGAGGATAACAATGGGTTGGTCGACATTGACAGATCACACTGCGGGGCTTGCTTCCACCTCGGAATGGAACAGCTAACTATTTATAAAGGTGTTATAACAATATGATGGAGTTGCTCTAGTTTTTGTTAATTTCTTCGCGGTTTGTGAGGAGATTGTGGGTAGGATAAGGAAAAGTCCCTGCTCGGTTGTTCTGGGACAAGATTTCAGAGACAATAGGGGTATCTGTGTGACCATAAATTCAGGACCCGTACCTTCTACGAAGTGCTAATACCATCATGATTGCGTTGTAAAAAAGGGATAGTGCTGTTTGATCTGTAGGTGCCTACCAGTTCTGTCTCTCTTGTACACCGGAATCATGATTGTTTTAAGACCTTATAATAAGGCCCTTAACTGAATAAGATCAAAACAGCAATGAATGTTATCAAGCTGAAGTAGGTAGGGTAGGGAGGGAGAATGGCGTTCACTTAAGGAAAATTTGCTGTATTTTCCAAAACATTAATTTTACAACAAAATTTTGAAACATACCATGTACTTTAACTATTCAGTAATCAACATTTCTTACTGACTGACTTTTAAAAATTAGGAAACAATATTTAAAAAATGGGTTGAAATGGTGTGAAAATTGCAAACTACACTAAACACTCTAAACAAAAGTAAATCTGTTACAATTACATATTTAATATCTAAATATTATTATCTAGGAAATAAAAACTAACAATTTATGTTTTCTTTTAAACATTAACAAATTAACAATAATAACGAAAATTAACGAATAAACTAAACATGCAACAAACTAAAATAAATCATAAAAATTCGTCCTCAACGCTGTCAACTGGTAATGTGCCTAAGTAATAAAAACTTAAATCATAATGAAACAATTCAGTTGAAAGTAAATTTTAAAGAAACAGAAAAGTAAAATATCTTTGCATAAAGTTATAAGTTGTCATTTTTAGGGTTTTTTTTTTATGGATTGGAAATCATCAAATGACTTCTGCCGCTCTGGGCAAAACGGGAGGGAGTGTCAGACTCTTACTGACTAAAACCCATCCGTGCTCCTCGTAGTGTCCTTTGCTTTCCAGGGCCACGGTAACTCTTTCGAACAAAATCCGCAACCCTGGCAGTTGAAATTTGGTCTGGGTTTACATTTGATCACATCGATAAAGTAGTAAAATAAAATCATAAAAATCGTTTACCCCATGTTGTGGGATGTCGTTGAATAGGTCGTTTTAAAATATTGAGGGTACCATTTTTAAATTAGAAATTTTACTCATTGTAAAAGTCTCATTAAAATCTCAAAACAACAACGGATTACGATATTAGCTCCCCAACACTTGGAGAAATAAAATTTTGCACAAATTCCATTGAAAATTAGTTAGATGAAACAAAAACCATTCTAATCCGGCAATTGTGACGTGCAACTACGGAATCTTACCCTGCGCGTGACCCGACACGCCCTTGACCGGTTATTTTTTTTTTTTATGAAAATAATAGAGTGCCAATTCTAATTTTAAGCAATGTTCGCTTTCGCATCTTCGCAGTGTGTCAAAAATGTATGAAAAACCGGCCAAGTGCGAGTCGGACTCGCTCATGAAAAATGTATCATTATAGTTTAAATTGAGTGAATTTCTCAGGCAGCAGTTAATTGTTCGCATCTTTGTAATGTTCCATATTGTGTACATTTAGACGATAAGTAGAAGTGTTACTGTACTGTACTTTAATTGAAGTGAAATAAACTGATTACTCATAATAGCATTGTGGATTTATTCTAACCAGTGTTCTAAAAAACATAACCTCCTTTTTTGATGACGGTTAAAAATTGTTATAGATAGGTACAGACAGCTATCAAAAAAGCCATCAACGTTTTTTGTTAAAAATAATATTATTTATTTTGCAACAAAAGATATCACACAAACTTTTAAAAATACTTCTGAGTAATCTTCTTATCAACAATTCAATAAAAAAAACGAACACACACAAATATAAGCCTCTTGTATTTCGGACCTAAGTAGGTACTTAGGTACTTAGCTTGCCTAGAACTAATCAAAGTCTATGGACGTCTTCAGACAATCGGCTCAGCAATAGTTTCTAACAAATAGCGTTCTTGTGTCGCCCCGGGCCGCGGTTACGCTAAACGGTTGACTCGATTGCCCCACTAGCTTCAAATTGCCCCGCCGCGCGCCGGCTTCCTATTTCCCCCGCAAACCGTGCTGGTCTACTAATGGTTCCATTTGTTCTTAGTTTGTTAAAAAATGTGGTTATACGTACTATCTGTTTGCTTAAATGGCGGATAATGATGTCGAAAATGATATTTTGATTCAGACAACAATTTAGGATAACAAAGCGACATAGCTTATTAATTTAGTTACCTACTCGCAAATATCATCCTACTGACTTGGTTAGTACATTCAAACATTAATATGTTAATACTGTTTGGTAAAGCGTTTTCATCAGTAATAAAAAGGAAAATGTAACTAATTTCGTTTTCAAAAAGTTTGTACCTACCTCATAATTGCATTTAGGTACAGTTGCGCGACCAAACTTTGTTGCACCAAAAACTTTCAAATTCAATAAATAACACTATCCCCCAACCAACAATAAATCATCCACGAGTCCACAAGCAAACACCAGCAAAATGTGCTGTAAGCAAACACCAATTTGCCTCAATAAGCATTTTCATTCGAGTCCCATTCGAGTTGCAGTAGTACCTCTCTCCATAGTTTTCCCACTGGAACTTTTCAATCGACAGATAAGAGGCTTGTGGACTCCTCCCGATATTTATTTACCATGAAGCGGCAAAGAAACTTGCTTTGTCGACAATAAATTGTGTTTGTTCATTATTCAATTGCTCCCTCTTCATTTTAATAAGCTTAGCGATTTTTGTGGCAATATTTTGTTGTTCTCTCTGTGAACAAAAGTTTTTGTTGAGCTGTCTGCGAAGTTGTGTTGTTAGATCAAATATTGGGTGTGTAAGTTTCTAAATGTTTTGTTTTGGTATCGTTGTATAATTTAATCTGAGGAAAGTTTGTCTATGTAGGGCTGTAAGCTTCAGTTCATAAGGCTTATCAAATAAAAGAACTGACAGATCAGAGATTCATTCCGAGCGGCACTTTCATGTTTTTTTTAAAATGAACAATTTTTTCCAATGCTTCCACGGTTCCACCACCTACCAGTCAGGATAAGCACCACCAGTGTTAAACACTAACCATATACGACGTGTAACAGAATAAAAGCAATGCATGAGAATCATTTATGTGCGCATAACTGGACAAAATGTATTGAACAGGCAGCTGCGCCTGCTGCTGCGCCGACACTAAGGGCAGACGGATTTATGTTCAGAATCAAAATCTTTATTTTTTCTTAAACATAATTTAGCACCTACCCGTATATTGTACCTAAGTAGAACTACAGTGTAAGCAAACGTTAACGTAAACCCCATCAAGTAAGTTTAAAAACTCGCTCTTGGCCCTCTGTACTTCGATAAAAGGCACTTAGGTTTAATATAAAAATTTCAATAACCTATTTAACATAATAAAATCATGTATGCAGAATATGTAGGTAGGTATGTACAGGCAACAAAGCTGTTTGGTATGCAGGCAGCTAACTTGCAACTAATTTAAAACAATATTGTGAGTGCGCTGAGTAGACAATTGTTGTACATTACACGCGTAATTATGTCATAAGCTTAAAAAGTTATAATACACACATTAGAAATAAATATTGGCAGTGCAGTGGTTAAAACCGTGGCATCCGAAGGAACACCAAAATATGATTGGTTCATGCAGTGCTATTTTCTATCTTTTGTATGGAGCAGACACATGGTGCATAAAAAGTCGCGAAAGCAGAACGATCGATGCTTTGGAAATGTGGCTTTGGCGAAGACTTGTATACCATGGACCGCCATGAGGACGAATGAGTCCATACTCAACTCAACATCACCAAACTGCTTTCTGTAATATGCCAGGAGCGTGCCCTCAGCCTTTTCAGACATATTATGCGTTCATCCAAGCATAATCTGGAAAGGCTCATGATATTGGGCTGGGTCGAAGGAAGACGCGCTCAAGGTAGAACACCGGCAATATGGTCCGACTATAAAGAAGGTTGTTGAAGGCAGCATGTACGGAGCGGTCCACATTGCAGAGGACTGCATGGCTTGGAGATGCGTCTTATGTGGTCGCGATCCTCAGCAGTGTGGGAACGACGAAGAAGAAGAAGTGGTAAAATAAATATTTTTGCCTGTATACCAAATAGCTTTGTTGACAGTACATAGAGTACCGTATTTGTCAGTCAGCCCACACATATAGGCTTCACATCTCTTATTCATAACACCTAATGGCAAAATCCGTTCAGATTAAACTGATGGCCAATTTCGATAACAATATGGCTTACTAAATGTGAAGAATTATTTATTAACTTACGTTTACGATGTAAGGATTTAATAGCGAATACCTGGTAGTGTAGACCGTACATAATATGTTCTGAATGTAGTTGAATAATTTATCTTTGCTTTTGGTTTTTTGAAAAAACATCTAAATGTTTTTAGTTTTTCTTTTCTAGCTTATGCTTACCAACTCGGGATGGAAGTGTGAGTTAATGTTACATACGTTTGTTTTTCAGTTTGTTGTTGCCTAGGCAGATTTAGGAATTTATGACGAAATCTTTCGCCAGAGAGCGCTGAAATCAAGAATGTCTGAAGATTTTGACTAGGCAGACCTGTGCCCAGTAGAACTAACAAAAGAAAACTGGTTTCTACTCTGACAAAACAGAAACAGATTCGCATGAAATCCAAAATCGGCAGAATGCCAGAGTAACAAAGTGAAGCAAGTTTTATAGTTTTATTAGGTAGACATTAAAGCATGGTTTTGCAACCGCGTAAAATGGCCCCAAAAATTTACGCACAAAGCAATATTAAAACGTTTCAATTGCCGCATTTTACGAGGAGGTCGAAATTTAAAACGCGTTTCGGGGAGTGTTGCCAGCCTCCGTCTAAATGCTTTATGTTTTATTTTATTATCCGTGTCGCCACCTAGTCTTTATTACACGTTGTGTATTATTCGAGTTTGTAATGTTTTTAAAGCAGATAAGGTTTTTAACAGAGTGTTTTTTGTGTGAATTTGTAGGCCTAACGTAAAATGAAACGTTGTTTTGGTATTTTAAAAGAAATATAATGAAGTTAAGATGTTTCAAGGTTGGAAATAAGAAAAACAATTTTACTGAGATGAAAGTTGAGTAAAGTACGAATAATTTCAAATTTTACAGAACGAAAACATACTGTCGACGATTACATTGAGATTGACGTCAATATTATGTTTTAAACGACTGTCGACGGCCGATGGGCTGTAATACTCAAGCCGGACCAGTGCTGATGAATAGTATTGTTACGTCTTCGAAAATTTTTCTTCACCGCTACGTAGTAAATCAGAAGAGTCGGTACTTATTTCGAGGACAAAACAAAAGGAGAATTTTTCCACACATAACTGCCTGACACACAAAATCAAAGTTACAGACAGAAACACCAACTCCCTTTTAACAAAAACAATAAAAAGTACATCATACACGCTTGAAACACGGCTCTATGTATAAAATATAGGCACCATTAGCTTTAGCGAAAGGTTTATTCAGGATTATCCGAGTTTTGGAAGAAGCAATTAACGCTTTTGAATGATTGAGTAGGTAGCTCGCTTAGTTAAGCTAATATGTATATCTAATACGTAGAACGCATTTGGATCTATAAATTTTACATAGACTGAAATTGTAAACATAGGTAGGTACGTAAGACTCTGTCTGAATTTGGAGATCGCTTGTTCTGTTTGACTTTTACGGTTTTCAGAGGTCAATAAAATATAGCAAAGAATTTATATTGTTACATAATGTATCTTCACGCTATTTACTACTAACACATAAAACTTATAGAAACTGAATACAAACTAGAAGAAAATATAAAAGCGGAGTAAAAAGAGGGAGGGGAAGAACTAATAGGGCATCGAAACATTCGTCCACATCGCTGTCAACGGGAAAAGTGCCCAGAACACTGGCCGCATTGCCACGCGAATGCTGATTCTTTGGCCAAAGAAAAGGCCAGCCCTCTGGTCACGTGAAGAGTCGACTAACTGCTTGCTGATTTCACGAAAAACTCGATGAGCACTCGGACCCCATGGCCATAGTGTTTCAACCCAAAACGGCTCAAATACATAATTCCCAATAAGGTTGTCGTATTTGCGCTGATTTTCTGCACCCGCAGCAGCCGCCCCAGCACAACTCGCCGTATTTATGTTATATTTCACGCTTGTTTTTCTCGAAGGGCTGTGCAGAGGTGTACCTCGGTACATTATGCCAATGCTGTGAACGGGACATAAGTCTAGATTTATCAAGTGCACTTAGCAAGCGTGCTCCATCTTCGACCGCATCCTCGTTTATCAGGTGAGAAAGTGGCCAAACGCGTGCCAATAAATAATAAAAAAAAATATACTTCCGGCTGCTACCGGGTTCTCCCTCAACGAATCATACAGGGTGTTCCAGAAGTGACTGGTCATATCACAGGGTTGTGTTGTGTATCTTAAATAGAGTAGGGAAACTATTGTAAAAATAAAAATATCGACTTTAAAAAAAAACCGACCGCATGTTACGTCTAAAAAGTTAGAATTGGTTGCAGTTGATAACATCAAATCTTTGATTGAACTTAAATAAATTCCACCAACTGCATGGAAATGCTTGAAAAGTGTTTGGAACTTTATGCATATTTTTTTTTGCTGTCAGATTTTTAGAAAAGTCGATATTTTTGTCATTGTTTCCTTACTAGGTATATTATCAGCTACAGAATGTCATTCTTAAATACGACCACACTTATGAAACACCCTGTTAATATGATTTTTATAAACTATCGCGTCCCGCCCCGACTTTGAATGGGTGCATTTACACAATAAAAAGTTTCCCTCTCCCAATTACCCAGTTGAAAATTTCAAAAACTTAACTTTGAATCCGTTAGGAAAGGAAACGTTCACGTTCAGATATCGTTTTTTAATTCGCTGCTCTCTAAGCATCTATTCAATCACAACAATTGTTTAGCGATCGCTTCACAATTGATTTGATATCGCTGACATCTCGGCGCCAATCGCCTTGAACTCATGAATATTGCATGAAACGCTTATTACCATAATTAGGGGTAAATTATACACTTTGTGTACAATAACACAATGATACTGATGACTGAACTATTTCAGCTGAATTATACGTTAAATGCAGCATCTAATCATGTGGATTTCATGATTTTCAGGTTAGCAGGTTTTGCATTTCATCGGGTACTTGTGGTTGACTGATGCAACGATCTGCTTTTGGCCTTCAGACTTCTTACCTAGTAAAAAAGACTACGAACGAGGATTCCTAATTAAGTATGGAGTAACAAGAAAAGTTTTTTAAGGTTAAGCAACTCTTGCCGAGGTTGGTCTGTGGATGGGTGGCCATATTAACATACCGAGACTCCTCCGTGCCTCGGAAAACACGTTAAGCCGTTGGTCCCGGTTGTCATTTGTAGATCTTTGGCAGTCGTTACGGATTGTCAGAAGCCAAAAAATCTGACCAGTCTTGCCAAGAAGTACCGTGTTACCCAGTTAATGGGTTGTGGAGGTCTGGTAGGCAGCCGCTCCACGTAAAATACTGGTATTTAGCTGAATCCGGTTTGACTGGGAGCCGACCCCAATTTGGTTGGGAAAAGGCTAGGCAGATGATGTAACAAGAAAAGTTTTTTATGAATTTTGTCTACTTACATATCCTGAGAAGTTTGGCAGATTTTTAAACAAATGCTAAAGTTGATGAAATACGAGTAATAAGTAGTTTTTAATTGACTCAGTGATTTTAATCAGTCAATATTTGTTCGAAAGAGTTACCGCGGTCCTGGAAAGCAAAAGGCACAAGGAAGAGCACGGATGCGTTTTAGTAAGAGTCTGTCACTCCCTCCCGCTCTACCCAAAGTGGCTCTCTCTCTAATTCATTTGATGATTTCCCATCCATAAAAAGGGTCTACTTTATCTTTATTTTTGTGATTTTATGGAAAATTTGTTTATTGCTTATAGCAACTTATATAAGCAGACAATGACATGCATGCCATTTCTATTCCGAAAGGGGAGACGAGAAGTAATTTTCATAACATCGAATAATTTTGTAACACCTCCATGGAAGACATAGCTACTTACATATCTGTCATTGTCGTTTCAATGTCTAAGTTGAAACATCATCTCCTTTTTCCATAAACAGACATGAAATTATAAAACGTAAGTACTCGTATGAGCATGCCATTTGATCCACATAACGTTAAATTGAGTTTTACCTTCCCCTCACGAATCGTCATGAATAATCATTCGAATTAAGCTAATGCATCAAGCCTAATAGGCCATTCTACGTATATACGCGCTAATCGAATAATGGATATTAATCGCCTCGTAAATTAATCTCAAATGGAACGTATCTACTTCATTTAAATGTCGTATGGTTAAGTTTTTGGAAAGAACAAGAAACGTCGTCGTTCTTCTTCTGCGTGAATTTCAAAAAAGTTACCTTTAGTTCAGTCAAATTACGCCGAAAATTAGGCCAACTTTGCAATAATTCTTAACTCGGATTTTTTTAAGTTAACGTGCAGAGTATTAGGGAGGGAAGTATGTCAAAATGTATACCGCAAAACAATAACACACGCGTGTTCATTTCTTTAATTACTTACAACAATAAATTTTAATAATAACTCGATGAAAAAAAAAACTAGCATGTTTATTTGGAGCATTAGTAGAAGACATCGAGTTTTACAAGTAGGTCAGAAAATTAAGCATTTTTAATCCGTGCACCTATCCTATTATTTATTTATTTTATACTTTATTGTACACCTCATTACAAGAACAGGACAAACATTTATAAAAATAAGGGTACAATGGGCGGTCTTATCGCACAAGGCAATCTCATACAGACAACCTATTTTTACATGCTTTTGTTTAACTTGCAATGTTTGTATGTAGGTATGTATGTTTGTTGGTATATTTTAGAGAATGATATTTTTAGATTCTGTACTACAAGTTAAAAATTAACTGCTGACTTTTTTTAATTCTCAATTCACTAAGCAATAAAATTGAACATTATCTGTAAGCGCAAGTAACAATTATTAATATTTTTTTTGGCGATAGCGATTCAGGCAAAAATGTAACTGAATAAAATTGAGTTTAATTTTTAGACCATGTCTGACGTTTAATATACGAAAAATTCAACGCATCTAATAAATATTTTGAAAATTTTCTTGGGGAGAAAATGTTTAACTCAGAAAAAATAAATAAATTCTACCTATTCTTTACATATTGTAACAAGAAATTTCAATTTAATTTTTTTTATGGTTTTTTTTTTTGGTTATTAGGAATAACTTGATTTTCATAGCTTTTATTTTAATAAACGCGTTGATTATGGAAAATGTTTCATTTTTTATATTATTAGAATAGCTAAGATCAAATATACAATCCAAGAAAAAAAACTGAGTAAGAAATTTTTGCAAGGCTAATTTGACTGGCCTATTTCTAAAAATGAGGAATTAATTTAAAGAACTAACACTTGATTTCCTTCTCTCATGCAGGCATTGTTAGATCAGAAAAAGGAAACGATCCTTACTTTTCCATGAATTTCTGCCAGCGGTGCTACAATCTGGGCGCCTCTAAGTCAAGAGGGAATAGGTTAAGCAAGCCTGCTCCATCGTCGACCTGACATCACATCATCGCTTACCATCAGTTAAGATACTGGTCAAACGTAAGACTTTCAATATTATAATAAAAATCATGTTGCTTTCTTTGTGTGTTAAAACATTTCTACTAACTTGATTAACAAAAAAAAAACAAACGTTCCGAAATAATAAAGATGAAAGCAATTCTGAAATTGAAACCACCTTAGTTTCAATTTCAAAATTGCTTTCATATTTTTATTTTACTATCAAAATGAAGATTTTCAAACTAGCAAAACATTTTCATCGTTCATTTCTAATACCTACACAAAAGAAAAATTCACAACGCATTCTAAAATCGTTCAAAATTTTCATAAGAGAACATATTGAAAATCGATGCGGTATTTCCATGATTAAACCTCCGACGAACAGCGTAGTGTATTTAGTATATGAAATTCAATATTTCCATTCAGTTAAAATTCGCGAAAGTTGTGAATTTCAGAAAGCTTTGTATGTATTATGAATTATCAAGTATCGTTGGTTCATTTCATCGAGTCGTAGGTACACAGAGTATATTGTGTGGCTTTGTAACAAAGGTTCGGAATTGTAGTCAGTTAAAAATGTGCTTTGAAACTGTAGATTGGTTGAATATCAACACAGCGCGAATTTTGTTAGTACTAGCTGTACTAACAAAATTCTCGCTCTGTAGTGACATTGAGTCACGAGTTAGTTCTGTCAAAATGGCTACTCGAGTACCGCATTGTATGTCGATAGCAATTAGTACCAGAGTATATTGTGTGACTTTGTAACAAAGGTTTTTTTCGGTTATTGTAGTCAGTTAAAAATGTGCTTTGAAACTGTATAAATTGTCGAATATCAACACAGTGCGAATTTAGTTAGTTTTACCTGTACTGACAAAATTCTCGCTGTGTTGTGACGTTTAGTGACGAGTTAGTTCTGTTAAAATGGCTGCTTAAGAGGGTGCCGACCAAACGTCGACCGCGCAGTGGCGCCCTCATCGTTTGTTTGGTTATTTCTTTTATTTTAGAATGAAAATGCAGAAAATATGCCATTTAAGTTAAAGTGCAAGTGGCCACTTTTATCCGTGCATACGGATAAAAATGGCCACTATTTTCCGTTTTAGTGATTATAATAAAACTGAACAATTTAAAACTACCGCTTATAATAATATGAACGTATAATCTTGTGGAGCACAACTTAAATTGCATATTTTCTGCATTTTCATTCTAAAATAAAAGAAATAACCAAACAAACGATGAGGGCGCCACTGCGCGGTCGACGTTTGGTCGGCGCCCTCTTAAGTACCGCATCGTATGTCGATAGCAATTAGGGGGTGGAAATCTCAGTGAGCCAACGCACAGCTTCACGTAGCGATCAGACGAGAATTATTCTGTTTTGCGCTCCAATTAAATGATCATTGTTCTTGTCCGCTATCCAAAACGGACTATGGTTTACGGTGAAAGCCAATTATAAGTCTATTGGAAAGATTCAGCGATTTCCTTTCGTTATTTTTTTTTTGTGTTTGGTGTGTTTCATTTTGGTATGCTGTTTAGTTATTCTTTTTCTGTCTGGGATTTTTATCCTGTAGTCGCTGATATCAGTAATAAAGTTTTTTCATAATAATTGATTCCCGCCGTGAGATTCTATATGAAGTATTCGCCCTAAATATTCGTAAATCGCAGCAACTACGTTTATGTACTTTTTTTAAATTTAGTGTACAATAAAGTAAACATAAATAAATAAATAAATGAACTTGTCTGTTTCTTCAAAACTTTAGGAGGATCCAATATAATATAACCTTTTATAGAAAAGGAGTTTTCTGCTATGTTCGAATTTATATAATAATAAATCCTTGTTTCAGACATAGGTCCATTCCAACAACTAACAAAATATGTAAAGTTTAACGGTGTGTAACGTTTAGGGTTAACGAACCTTTTAAAACTGACAAAAGACCTATGAATTTTCAGTAACGCATGTATACAAACTGTTTAAAAAATTCGACTAATAAACAAACAAACACACACATCCAGACCATCCGTAATGAATTAACCTTCCAAAAAAAATCAACTCAGCCACCTTTCATCAAAATTAAACGCATATCAATCTACTCGTAGTAAACCCTCGTTTTTAGCCATTGTTCAGCGGATCGGTTTTAATTCTCGGTTGGAAATCAACGAAGTGAGCGTCGTTCATGTAGCAGCACCGCCCGCCCGGTTTGCTTCCGGGCCTGTTTACCCGGCAAATAAACCGGTCCGGCCAATTCTGGGCATTGTCAGAAATATTGTTTGTTACCCTCAGAGGTCTGGTATTGGGAACAATGAATCGGTAATTGAATCGGTGGTTCGATTTTGAATTTATGGGTACTGATTCAGATTTTGAAGTCACTCTTACTTCTTCTGACACGATTGGAGGGCACATTCTAATCATTCAATCGGGTACCTAGGCAACAATTGATCCAGAAACCAAAGAAAAGAGGCTTATTCATAGATAAATCGTAAGATCAATGAAAGAAAAAAGAAGAAGGAAAACAAAACAAACAACACAAATACAAATTATAAACAAACATCTATATATATACATATACTTATCTCATGAATAAAGAATTTGCTTATCAACAATAAACAACGTATTCATGAAAAAATTAACCAGATGATTAATTTGTTCATGAATACGACTTGTTAATTTCAACAGCTCGATCGGTCGAATGTTTAGTGTTACAAATACGATTAATTTCGGGGAACAGCTTCCGAATTGCGTCAAGCATTGTGATATTTTAACAGCGTTAACCTTTTTATTGGCTATCTTCCTAATCAGTGAATGATATTTGCAATGAAATTCCACTAATTGAGACCTTTGAATCGATTTTTATTTTCAAAGTTATCTCGAACATAATATTATGGGCTCCTAACCTTCTTCTAAAGACGTTAAAATTCAAATATGAAATTTGAATTTAAATTTGGATTATGGAAAGATGTTTTTGACAGATTAAGAGTGAGATTAGAATGTTGACATTCTTTAAACATATGGAGACTCGCCCCTGTATCGTTCAGTATTGTCCAGCCTAAGAGAAATTACTACAAATTTATTACTAAACCGAGCGGCATTAAATTAGTTTTACAAAAACTGGCGATAATTATGTTTTAAGTACTAAATATAAGACAAATGAGCTGCTTAAAGTGGGAAATAATTAATCTAAGCTTGTGTTTAAATTTTCAAGTAGCCGAATAACGGACGAAATATATACTGAATGGGCGACTAAACAAAGTTGAGTTGCCCCGAGCTTGTAGCTCGGGACTTGGGGCACCCCGTCTCGGACAGGTTAGGTTAGAAGTCGTGGTTATTTTTGTTAAACCACCCAGAAATAGAAACCCCGCAAAACGGGGCTCTGTCGACCGGGCCCGAATGAAAAGATTATTAGACATTTAAGCTTAAATAAAACAATTTTCGATGTTAAAACACTTCAATTAGGATATAACACTCTTGAAATTAAATATACTATAAAATTGTCACTAAAATGGAAAAAAATATCGCTCAAGAATTATTATAGTCGTCGTATTGAATAACTAGTACCTACCCCATATTTTCAAGTCGCTGTTTTGTTTCACCCACTTAGTATTTCAGAAATAAAATAAATATTCAGTATTTTTGACACCTTTAATCTGAATGTGAAAATACATTCAGATTAAAGGTGTCAAAAATACTGCTCGTTTATATATTGTACCTTACCTAATAGTCACGATGTCCGTGCACTGACCCTCGAAACTTTCCCCAGCGTGTGTACTTTGGAACAGCTTCGTGATGACAGCGACGGGCGCAGGCTTAACCTGCTTTCCGTGAGGTGAATACGGCCACGAACTTGTTGGAGACTTCTCGCGAGCTTCCTTGATATAGGTGTTGTTAGTAGTGACATGTGAGAAAACAATGTTAAGTAAAATGTACTCGATATATTTTATTATTGATGTGTTTGACCATAAGCGTATTGATTGCTTTTATGCCAATATGCGTAAAAGATGTGCCTCCTTGGTGGGCAGGGTGCGAGCCAGTTCCAACAGCATCCTGGGCATGATCGCTGACGTCGTAAATCGTTGCTCCAGTGTCTCAGCTGGAATGCTGAAGCAATGATTATTTTGTTGTGTGTGTTTTGATGTAATTGTTTCACTAACATAGTTGTAAGTTTATGTTTGTTACTAACACTATTTGAGTCTTATTGGTACTCGTAATAAATAATTTATTATTATTACAATCTCACCTGGATGTATAACATTGATGTGGTCGACGATGGAGCACGCTTGCCTAGAAGTAACCTATTCACTCTTGACTTCAAGACGCCCAGATTGTACTTGTAGTACAGAGTACATTATGGACTAGTAGCCATCAAGAAACACAGACTCTGACGGGGAATTCCATTCTTTTCCCACCAAATTTAATTATAGTCCTTTAGGTAGTTCGGCTCTATGTTATTGAATCCTCATCAATCGAAGAAATATTAAGCAAGTGAAAATTAGACATGAGTTACTCGTTGTGAGTCTTCTTAGCTAAAAATAGTTTAACCCCGATTTCTGAATCAAGAATTTGTAATTTAGTATTTGTCAAAATCTTTAGCCTGAAAACCTGACTAACTTTGATATTAACGTAAGATTTTCCGGGTCCGTAACTCCAAATACTCAATACTGAAACAGCCCAAAGCACTTTAATTGTGTGAAGAAAGATATACCATTACAGTTTCTCATTACAGAAATATAATACCAGCAGACCTTTGATTGACCTTACCGGCTCCTAAAACACACACCCAAAATTTCGGTACTTAAGAAAACATTCCTAAAATAATCGTAATTATTTTCCTATCGAATAAAGAGGTATGGATTTCCACGTGTGGTAAGGTAACGCATTAAAACAACACTACGAACTTCAGTTAAACATGTTATTTCAAATATATATTCCAATTAGCCGAGTTTACTTTTGGAACCTAAGTTAAATTCACAAAGCATTCTGTTGGAGGTGTATCGCCGGGGGGCAGGAAAACCCGCCGACCAAACTAGTGGCCGACTAGAGCAGCGTAACAGAATTTAATGGAATAGGTACTACTATTAAATGGAAATAGACCTACGCAAACACGAGAGGTATTATAAATAGCGTTGTTTTCTTTGAATTTGGAGGACTCTAAAGGATCTGCAGTTTCGGGAAATCTTTTTATATAACAATACTCTTTTGAAAATAGAATTTAAGTCAGTTTTATGTTGCTTGTTACTTGTTGTAGTTGTATGTTTTACTCGTGGCAATGATGCTCGAAGAGTGCTGGAGATATTTCTCCAGTATTATTGCCACCCGTGTGAATATGTCACCGAAAAATATCGCGTTAAATTGTAAACTATTTTTTCTAAAAAAGACACTTTGCTAACTTACAACATTAAATGTTACTTTGTTTTTCTAAATAAGATTGGAAACTATTGAAATTGAATGGGATATTTTGTTGTTTAAAAAAGTTTTTTTCATAATTAGTTTTTTTTTTCATTAATTTCGAGCATTTATAAATTTAATCAAGATTTATTACAATCTTACGGAGTCTGCAATTTTCTGACATAAATATTTGTGTGCATGCGTCACTGTTGTTTCCTGGCCTTCAAGAGTTGGGAGTAGTGTGGCGAGTGTATCCGAAAAAATAAAGACAGATGGTGTAAGACAAAAGGTTTATGCAGTTTACACAACACTCAAAGAACACAATAACAAATAAAAAATTTGCCACATTAATTTAAATCGGAAACTACAATCACGTCTTAAAATTAAACCATGTCCAGTGAACAAGCTTGCTTATTTTATACAATTTAGTAATTGGCAAGGCACTTTACAACTTGACTAACTCCTCTATCAGACGAAGTCTTAAGCTGATGAAAATGACGAGATGTCTTGTCTTTATTATTAAGGAACACATAATGAGATGCTGCATAAATAATGGCGCTAGAATCTTCAGCAAAAGAGACGTGTGATGTGTGCGAGATAATCACGAGAGCCTCATTTTAATGCTAAGCTTGATAAACTTTTGTCTTTGTTGATGGAACTGAAATAAAAACGAATAAAGGTGTGTTCCATGTTTGAGAATTTGTATGTATGTAAATATGTTGTAGATGCTAAAATGTAACAAAAAAAAATTAAATGCTAAAACACAGACACCGTCAACCGCATCGGACAGCTTGAAAATTGACTCGTTTGGAACTTTTAAGGCGTTTTTTGCGGTAATGTTTTTTGATATTGTGTACCATGGCCGCGGTGACTCTTTCGAACAAATTCCGCAACCCTGCCACGCTCTGGCCCCTTCTACTTTGCTGACATCTCGTTGAGGCGCGCGTGGAAAACGACGCGCCGTGACCCGGGTCTGGTTCTGGTCGGACAGCGAGCCAGCCAAGGCTTGCCGTCCGCAGGCCCGCGCCTCTACGGTGGAAGATTCCCCTTTTTTATGAATGGTAAATCATCGAATGAGTTCTTGCGCTCTGGATGGAGCGGAAGGGAGTGTCAGACTCTTACTGACTAAAACCCATCCGCGTTCCTCCTAATGCCCTTTGCCTTTCTAGGCTGCGGTGACTCTTTCGAACAAATTCCACAACCCTGGCAGGTAAGGTTCACCTACGACTATGTTCACATAGCTTCAAACTTGGCAAGACATCTCTCAGTTAAACATCACATTTCAGTTAATGAACCGGGACCTAAATAAGCAGTGAACTAAATGAAATCCAAACTGCAAATAACCGTAAAATAAATACAAGGGTATGAACAAAGGTCTAAAGATACTTATCTGTCAGTTCCATAGCGTTTTTAATTATTTATTTTGATTTTTATATCGTTTAAGTAGGATTTAATGTTATTTAAGTACAGTTTATGTACATTGTGTTCTTCCTTTTATGGACTGTTTTTAATGTCATTTTCTTTATTAGGTACCAGTAATTGTCTTGTTGCTAACTAGGATTTTGAATTTGTCATCTTCATCATCTTCGTCACGTCGTCGGTCAGCCTTTTTCAACTTTCTTTGTCCACTTTTTACCCGACTGCGCCAGAAGGATTATGTTTTTCGAGTGCATGTAGGTAGGTATCTTTATTTCTTTGGCACGCTCTATAGTCTAACGGCTTGATTTACGGAAATAAAATTCTGATTTAAATTTCACCGGTAGACAAAGCTTTATGTACCACTATTGTACATTAAGTTTAAATAAATAACTTTGTTAACATCGAAAAAATTAGGTCACGTAGGTACCTACGTTGCTGTCACAAGATTTCGTCAACGAAACGAATATAAGAATAACTTTACTTGAAATTGTATTGATTTTTTTTCAGAAACTTATTATTAGATGATAAATACAAACTATCCTTACTTGGAGACCATTATATTAAACAGTCTTTGTTCTCTATGCCATAAAATTCTGTAGCCTCCAATGAAAGTATAACTACCACAAAAAGACAAGGACTAAGAACTGAGAAGCTTGTAATATTATATACAAATTTTCGAAAATGAACTCAAAGCGACAATCAAATTAGCATTTAGTTGTGCCCAAAGTGCACTCCGCTTTCGCTCTGCTCTTTTTAATGGGCCCTAAAACGGTTAACTTGGTCGTATGCAGATGAACGCGCATGCTTACTTTTGTTTAACTGAACAAAAAGTACGAAACTTTAGCTACTTGACTTTAACCGACTTTCAAATTAAGGAGGTGCTCTTCAAATGTTTTGTAATTATCACCACACTATAAAAAATCTGACAGAAGGTTTTTTAAGGATACTGCATGCATGACACATACATACCCTCACAAAGGCATGCCTTTGTCCCATAGGGGTAGGCAGAAACTACAGAACGCCACCTGCTTGGTTTTTAATACTTCTTTTGTTTCGTTTACGGGTGCAAATACGGCTTGTTCTTTCCAATAAGCCTTGAGTTGCTATTTTAGTAGTATTAGAGTCTTTGGGTAAAGAATCTTTGGGGAATTTCACTGTGACAGTCCGGAGTTTGGAAGTTGGTGATGTGACACCCCCGTGCCTAATTGGAGAGCACTACGTTAAGCCCTTGGTCCTGCGCCTGATCTCTTTCCGGTCGTGTCGGGTTGCCGTCCCATCGTATTGATACACAAACCCAGGCACACTGTCGTTGCCACTGTCACGCCACGGTCGCCGATGCCTACGACTGTCTGGCTACGCCCCGTTCTTGCACAGACATTTTAATGGCAGTAATGGAAGAGGGAGTGCACCTGTGTTTGCGCACACACTTGTGCACTATAACATGTCCCGAAGTCTAGTCTCTGTTGAGATTGGCCGCCATGGCTAAAATCGGTCTGGAGGACTATAAATCGCTCAGGATAGTAGAGAAGTTGGCATTCTCTCTATTTTTTTACTAATTTTAACCTGAAGAATACTACCTACATATTTGGTTCAGGCATAGGAGCCCGGGACGTGGATGGACCGTGGTTCGACAAATCCGAGTTCTTCTAAAATGTGCGCCCCGATATTTTTGTTGAGCTTCCGACCTTCGGACCGTGGTTCATCCACGTAACGGGCACAGCCCTAATATATGCATTTATTTTTCTATTAAGAGCTTAAAGAGGATTTGAAAGTTTGTATGAAAAGCCGTAGCGTATGCATACCAAGTTTCAATTAAATCAGTTCATTCATTTCGAAAAATAAGGATTTGAAAGTTTGTATGAAAAGTCGTACCGCGTAAAGACTCTTAAGTAGAAAGTCACTCTTTTATTTCGGGTCCATGTGAACCGTAACACCAAACAACCCTTCTCAAATCGCCTCTACAAAACCCTCACCAACTCTTTGTTAAACTGTTACACTATAATTACTTACCTTTCTCCGTAGGTACCTACCCATTATTTCTACGAGAGCTAACGAAAGACGCACCTTTTACACTGAATTATTAAAATTAAACCGTTTCACGTTGCGGGTTGCGGTCTCAAAGTCGCTTCGTTGCGGCCGCAAGAAAGTTGCGGGATATATAATGTTGTAGGGTGGTGGGAAAAATCGGTTTTGTTGTGAAAATCCTAGAAACTCCAGTACAAAACTAAGAAAGAGTTTCGTAATAATAGGTATGTACCGTTAGATTACGAAAGTCTGATTATGTAGGTACTTGAAAAGTTAAGAAGGAATTTTGGCTACGACATAATATCACGGCATTATATATTTATAATTTCATTCTTGCAATACCTAAATCTTATTTTTTGTTTAGGACAATAAAATTGGAAACACGGTGGCTTGGCTTGTCTTAGAGTAAATACAAACATATCTTGGTTCTAGTTGGTCAGAACATGGCTCTAATTTAGCTGATACCCAACCAGAGCCATAGATTTTTATATTTCTATGTGACCATAACGTACATAACGTTCAAATCAGCTAATCAGCATTATTTTATACTTATCGTAGTTGCTCGCGATTAAGGCGCTGTCATCCGCAAACACTGAAAAAAGGCTTGTTTTCTAAAATAATTTTAGCCAAATCTGTTTAGTTTCAAGCTGCGGAAAAAAATATATGTTGAATTTAACTATATTTCCAAGAATTCTGTTGTTTCCGAAACATGTTTAAAACTAAAATCCTCGATAGAAATGATCGTCAAAGTTACCTCTACCTTTACTACTACTTTGACCTTTGAAAATCCCGTAAAAAAAATACCGTATTACTGGCCTACTTATGCCGCCGGTAAAATTTATAACAAATAATGAATCGAATATTAATGCAAAACTTTGTTGTTTTAGATTATTAATAGCTCAACTTAGTTTTGAGAAAATCGATAAAATGCTTCATATTTGGCAATAAATTGCAAGCATTGTGTCGTCGCGCTTCTCTTCCTTTAATATACAGTCCGAGAGTGACCGAGTTTTTGCTATGTCAGCGCCTTAACATAAGACAAGGTGATTTTGGAGGAAAAAGACCCGATTTTAGCTTTATTCTTTAACAAAAAGAGTTTGGAAAGTAAGAGAGAGTGTTTTATCAGAAAACGTGAAATTGTTCTCAATACCTCTAAACGCGTTTTGAAAAAGTTCTTGTCTGACTTTTATATCTAGGTAGGTATCTTGCGTAGGTATAATTGTTTTATCTCACGAGTGCGGGCGAGCCATAGTTGTGTAGGTAAATGTACGTGCACATTGTCTTAGTGTGCTTGAGCTTGTGTCAGTCGCTCTCAAGGTTACGCACACTAAGACAATGTGCACGTACATTTACCTACACAACTATGGCTCGCCTGCACTCGTGAGATAAAACAACTATATGCGTATAAAGTTGCAAATTGGGTTAGTTGATTTCCAAGAATAGGGACTTGCAAGTTAATTTGGTACACCGTGAGAAATTTAAAGTTCCTAGTAATCCGGTCTTTTGTAAAATTCTAGGAATTTCGCGAAAAAACCGTTTTCCTAACCATCCTTCAACATACAGAGAAGGACAAAGGAACTAGCCCGGGGCCATTTGTTCATCGTACGTATTTGTTCGCGCCTAATTAAACATGAAACACTGGGAGCAGGTATATCAAGGGAATTAGGGATTCAAGTGTAGATTTTAATGTATTGCGATTCCACGAGATGGGTTTTAGTTTTATTACTATTGTGTTTCGGTGAGTTTTGTTTTCAGGGGGTTTGTGAGTAGTAAAATACATTCATGGTACTTTAAAGTTCTGTAATTTATATCAGCTAGGGGTTTCTGATGGTGAACATAGATCAATGAATGAGTTAAAATTAATCTGTCTGCATACCTTTTTTTTAACGATCGGATATCATCAAATGACTCCTTCCGCTCAGGGCGGAACGGAAGGGAGTGTTAGAGTCAGACCCTTACTGACTAATACCCTTCCGTTTCTCCAAATCCCTTTGCGTTTTAGGGCCGCGTTGACTCTTTGGAACAAATTCCGCAAACCTGGCAGGCTCTGGCCCTAGCGGGCCCCGACTATGCTGACATCTCATTGAGGCGCGCGTGGAACACAACGCGCCGTCGACCTAGACTAGCAGTACGATTCTGTAAACATGTCGAAGTGAACACTTGGTCGCGGTGCACGACGGGTGAGTTGTCAAACCATACAAACAAGATGGAATGACAGCTCACTTGTCGTTCACTCCGCCTAGGTGTACACCGTGAGATGTCGACAGAATCGACCGGCTGGTTCTGATCAGACGGCGAGCCATCTAACGCTCGCCATACGCAGGCCCGCGCCTACGGTGGCAAGAAATCGCCCTGGGGCATGAGGTTTGCCTCTCCCTCACGCGGCCCGCCTCCTCCTTCACTAGCATTACTGCTTCGCAGGAGGTGTCTGCTTCGCATGCCTCCTCGTTCCGGACCATGGACCAAGGTCGGAAGCGAGAGGTCGCCGCCGCCCGTGACGATCGCCTCGTCGAGGAGACCTCCACCGTATGCTCCACCGTGTCCTCCAGTCGATCTTCACAGTGATCGGCCGGAGAGCGAGACAGCCGTGTCCGGTGAGTACCTACCTCCGTCAGGTGCCTCTCTAGCCACCCCTCAAAGAGGGGACTTATCGCCACTATAGTGGCGTGCCCAATGTCTGCATAACTACACTCGTATTTGAATATTGCTGGCAAAAAAAAACTCTGGATTTGTAAGTATGATAGGTATAGGAAGAAAGAAAAGAAAAGAAAGAAAAAGAGTTTACTTGCGCCACACATGACGCGTAACAAAAAAAATAATTAAACAAAATTAGGTAAGTTAGACAAGTTATTAAGTAAGCGCCACATCCGCGCAAAACGGCCATCTCTCAGCATAATGCTGGGACTCGTGTACGTAATGTAAAGCAATTAAAACGAAATAAATAAATAAATATGCGTTAGTGGAAATAAGTATAATAGGTAAATAAAACGTTTAGATTATGGCAACAGACTGTTGCGCAAACGATGGAACGTGGCCGACAAATAGTGGCGCGCACAACTCTAAAAAGTTTTGTTATATGATATGGGTCCATGGTTGCCTCATGATGGCATACATGTGAGACGCGCGGCTTTTTTTATTATGAGGTACGTACTAGCGACCCGCCCCGGCTTTGCATGAGTAATATTTTACTGATGTGCGTTTTTGGGCGCTTGGCAAAACATCGAATTTTATTCACTATTTTAATTATATTATATACTAATAAACCTTCCGGAAGATATTCTCTAAATGATACCGCTTAAATAACCGCACCGCAATAACCGCATTAAAATACGTTGCGTAGTTTAAAAGCTCTAAGCGTTTATTAGAGGGATAGATGGAGCGAAGCGACATATAGGTACCTATACCAGCCCATACTCTCCCACTACTGGGCAAAAGTCTCCATAAATTCTTGTCACTTCTATTTGCTGTCGTGGCTCAACATCTCCCTCTTTCTCTAACTCTTCTGTTCTTAAGTCCTTAATGTAATTGTTTATGGTGTACCTACGACAAAATCAAGAGTATTTCCATACTATTATATTCTCATGAAGCAGTCTACATCGTCTCGACATTCCACCTGGGTTTTCCATAGCAATAGCTATGCATCAAAGAAAAATTATAAACAATATTTTTTATCATAGCAACATTTTCTACCTCAACGCACTAACATTTCCAGGCAGCTTCATTTTATTCACACAAGCGAAACTATCTCTTTGTTCAAGCTCGCAGTCAGTAAAACGGTTAGCAGTTATATTAGCGACCTCATTTCGTTAATGAGAGCAATCCACAAACATTTGCGAATGCACCGCTGTTTATCAGTTAACTGGCAACACTTTGCAATCAGGACCGATGTGCCCAATATCAGTGGTAGTATGTGCTCACGGAAAATTGATATTGCTAGCTTAGAGCCGACTGGTGAACGGCTCGTTTGGACTTATGTATGATGTATTGTTTTATGGAGTTTTAGTTGACTTAGGTACCTATTTTATCTAACAGTGTACTCGTAGTCTTTTCCGCCTCTGTACATGGGTGCTTTAAGTGTTAAATAAATAAATAATAAATGTGTTCGTTTTTGATTGATTGATAAGCTTTGGGATTTCTTTTTGTACTGTTTTTACAGATATCTTAATGTCTTTTTCAACTAGATTTGTTTTCTCATTTTGATGACAACTTTGTTCATATAATCGTTAAATATTTTATATGTTACAGTTGGCTGCACTGTGGAAAAAAAAACCTGTACAAGCAGGCATTTTGCGTTATTGAAATTATGTATCACGCTAGCTCAACGGTGTGTGTATGGAACAAAAAAAAAACATAAATATTTATGTTATGACTCGAGTCCCACCTTAGACCCACAGTTACTAACAATGGGACTTGGTCTATAAAGTGTTCAGTATGCAGCTCATACCAGTTCAATATTAAAGCCGTGACCTTAACCCTGAATTAAATAACTATAAGCATTCAATACATGACCTAGCATAACTAGGAAGGAACAAGCAACGAGAAGCCTTTATTGTATTAGATAGGTACCTACGAGGAATAAAATCGTTTGGAAAAAATTGCATGCCGTAGCCTAGTAACAGAAGAAGCGTTATTCAATAAATCACGTTACGGTTTTACTACTTCCTAATTCCGTGCATCAGGTTATGAACATAATAATCGCGTCGTACACGAACCCGCATTACAATTTAAAATCGCAATCGACTCGCACAAAGATATCAAATCTATCTGAAACTCCGCTCCATACTTCCAGTACAATATTCGCGAAAATAAATCCGCTTAACCACAGAGAGACTGCTGAAATAAAATATTCTATTAGCAAAATCCGTTGGCTCATAATTCACTCAGAGAGCAGCGCGCCATGGGCATGGCAGGTGGTCTTAATAAATACGAAAATGGCCTATCGTGAGGTTAGTAATAAATTCAAAAGGCAATCAACGCCACGGGGGCAGGTAAAAATATTAATAGCCGAGAAATAATTATGTATTCATGACTTCCAGCCTCGGTCGGGGATGAAGTGGAGCCGAAGCTAAGGGGTAAACTAAATCCGCGGGGATTGAGTGAAGCAGTCGGTGACCGCGCTCGCCACTTCTACCGCCGCCGCCGTCAACTAGCGTTTAGACCTGAAGTTTTTATCTACAAAAGTGAACGGATTATCGCGGTTCACCCTATTGACTTCATTGTGTGCCCTTTTACGTGTTAAATTATAAATTAATCCTACTTAACTCTGTTAACACAAGAGTAGTCAAATAGTCCAAGTTAAAACGTTAACTACGGATAGCAAATTGTAACTGGCTCTGCAACCAGCCTGCGGCTCTTACCGTGTGAAATTTAGCTTTCACTAGATCCATAATCTACGTCATCTGTTCGCTGAACAGACTAAGTACCTAAACTTGCCACCTACGGCCTAGTGACTAAACTTTAAAGTTTTATTGAAAAAAGGGAAATTATTAACCGGGCGAATAAAAATTTAATGTGCGACTATTAATGGGATACTTTATTACTAAACCGAGCGGCGATAAATGAGTTTTACGAAAAGTGGCGATAATTATGTACCTTTTACTAGAAATAAGTGAAATGAGCTGCTTAAAGTGGGAAATAATTAAACTAAGCTTGCATTTAAAATTTCAGGTTACCGAATAAAATACGGTCGAAAAATATACTGGATGGGCGACTAAACAAAGTTTACAAGCTCCGGACTTGGGGCACCCTGACTCGGACAGGTTAGGTTCGAAGTGGATGGTGGGGTTTTTTAGATCCTGCCATCTCCTTCGTGGTTATTTTTAGTAAACCACCCAGAAATAGGGGGTCCATCGACCGGCCCCGAATAAAAAGTTTATTAGGCATTTTAAAGCTTAGGTGTAACAATTTTCGATATTTCGCCTAAAATGATATTAATTAAAACACTTCAATTAGGATATAATGCCGCACTCTTGCAATTAAATAAGTCAAATGCTTTATCATGTAAGCTATAAAATTGTCACTAAAATAGACAAAAGTTCGCTCAAGAATTATTTTACTGATCGTAATGAGTAACTTATTTTTTTATATTCACGTCGTTATTTGTATTCGCCCACTGCTGCACTGTTTTGTCGCCCACTTAGTATTTCAGCAGCCTGCATATTCAGTATTATTGACACCTTTAATTTGAATTTATTTTCACTCATTTAAATACTATCCTTGAAAAAACACACAGGAAAAAGCAATTCCGTCACTTTCCGGTTGTGTCCAATTTGTTTCAAACACAGGATAATCCCCCAATTTACAGCTCCCCCTACCTACAGTTTATTAATCCACAGTGACTGAAAACAAAACAAGCCAAATCAGCTTTTCGCGTTCGGTTGCAAGTCATCAATCAATCGTTAATCCAACGACGCAATATCCATAAAATGGATCGCGGAGGTCGGCGTGCATTGGGTACGCATTGGGTACGTAATACTGGCGGGGCGACGACAATGCCGCAATCGGACCAGCAATCTGCATAATGGATTGCTGGGCGAACGCTTCGTCCGGCCGCCGCTCATTCAATTGTCGCGGTCGCCGATGTGTCGCACCGTTATTACGGACTACGGGATTAATAATTTCATGCCGTATGGGCGTGAAGTTCACGCCTCATTGGAGGTTAGATTTTTTTGTTGACTGTATTTTTTTTGTTTGTAATTAGCTGGCTCTTCTGGGGGATGGGTGTTTGGGTTGTCACAATTTTTATTTGGGTCATTTTTTAATCTTTTATTTTGGATACTTATAGCAACATGATCCACTTTAACACTTTAACGCTTTAACTGTACCTATCTAAAATTGTATTCGTAAAAAAGTAATGATTTGACTACCCATCTGTAAACGCGTCTTTAATACTCTGTGCTACAATTGTTACTTGTTGAACTTTCAAAAAATAATAAGTACCTTAATATTGTATTTTGGGTTTTACTGCACAAAGTGTGATAAAGAATCTAATTTGAAAAATGATAAACATTCTGAGACCGCGACTGTACAGTAAATTGTGCGAGTTAGTAATGTTGAATTTGAAATGCAAAATAATACTGACAGTACAGAGACAAGCTTACTGTAACATGTCCCATCGGGGATCTTTGCATATTTGACAAACTGTTTTGTCATATTCTAATCATTTATTCAACGTAGGCTTGAATGTAGGGAAAGTAGCTACACTTATAGTTAACGTAATCTGTAACGTCAATCCAAGTTACAAAGACGTATCGTATCGTATTTCACAAGTGACCCGAAGACCAAACAAAATATGTAGAGAATCACTTGTATTTAAAAAATTAGGAGTCCCAACTATCGATCTTTTAGCCATATTTAAGCTGCTTCTTATTCTTCCTTGTGTTCGAGCCTGAATCTTTTCGTCTTCCCTATATTCTCAGACGAAACAATATAAAATAATAAATAAGTAAATACTTTAAATAAATAAAAACTACTAATTTACATATGGCGTCAAAAAAAGCGTTTAGATGTCAACTCTGGATCATAAGATGTTGGCGTTTTATGCCTTTTTTCTAAAAACCGAATGGCCAACAATACTTTATTATCAAATACTTCAATCAAAGTTGCATTAAATTATATTTTATCATCTGCAGCATCATGTCCCAACTCGGTATTAAATGAGGACCATAAGACGTACAGCTCAATACCCTGTATTAGGGGAATTTGAATAAGAATCTGCTAATCAGTATTTAAACTAAGCATGCAGTTAAAAGTTGATACAAATATAGCTGAAGGTACAAGAATTTAGTAACCTCAATCAAAGTTGCATCTCCATCACCAACATCTTGTCCCAGTGTCGAGTGTGGACCACAAGACGTACGGCTCAATAACGCGTCTTAATCTAAGCTGGGCTTTCAACAGCCGCACAAGATTTACTGGCCACATATTATATGTGTTGTGAAGAGGAACAATAGCCCGGATATTGATTTAAACTATGATATAGTGTGCGTACATCTTGATGTGGACTAAGATGTTACGGAGATATAGTGTTTTGTTTTCCTGTTTCGGTATTGCTCTGTGATTTGTTAGGTGGCTTTGTGGATTAGTGACTGGTAACGGGCTAAATGGAGTGTTTGTTTTTCGTAGTTTTTTTTTTCAGAAAGATAGATACGGAAAACCCAGTTGTATAATGTCCCTTGGTGCCTATTTGGCCTAGCTCTGTTCTGTCTCCTGCTTAATAAGGAGGGAAGTGGAAATTATTTTTTTATTTTTCCTACTCCTCCGCTATTATTTTCTGATTAATTTCGTTGCGGGATCCAAGACAGTTGAATCATTTCTCTGGGACTCGACGAGCTTCATTAACTCGGCGTTTTTTCTGGTGGTCGCCAATGTTGATTCTGGCTTTGAGAAGTTGCAGTGGCTTGGGAATTTGGTGTGGTGGGCTTGTCCCAATTAAAAAAAAAGATACGGAAAAATGTAGTAACCTAATAATCGAATGAAAAGTAAATGATGATAATTTTTGAACATAATTTCTGTGTGCGTTCTGGAGATTTCGTTTAGACAGTAGGTAGCCAGTTCGTGTCCAAAGTATGCATATCTAGGTACTAAAACCGATGTGTGTAAAGAGCTTTCCTAAGCTTATAAAATGTCGATTTTGAATTGATTCAACACTTCTTGCTATTGTTAAATGAAAACACAAAATCAATATTTAAATTAATGACCATAGATACCCACATAAACCTTACAAAGCATCACTTTAACTATTATACAGTTGTCATCAACAATCAGATACGTATCTACTAATTACTCACATAACGAGATTAGGTTACTATGTACCATTAATAATTAATTAGTCGAACATACTTACCCGTCATCAAGTAATCGAGTCACGAAGCTTACGACTATGTTAATTGATTAATTTGTAATCATTGTGCTGTCAAGAATCAATTTGCCGAATGAGATCATATTGGCACTTACGAGTGCCTATAGGCACTTGGCTACATAGTTTTGCTATTATCTGTAATATGGAAGATGGATCAATGGCTGTGATTGTGATAGGGGAGGATACGGAGTTAGATGAGGCTGATAATGAATGATAATTATGATTAAAGCTCTTCTATTGTCAAAGGGAAGGACACAAGGTTTATTATTACGATTGAAGCATTTTCCTCTTTTGGGTAGTGGCTACAAGAGCTGTTATCTGTTTTTGCAAGGACTTCAATCAATTATATCAATGCTTCATAAACTTCTTGAATTTTGAGTCTGTAGGGGCGCGACCTACCTGGGCGGGAAGTCTCGACATAGATAACGATCGCATAACGACCAAATTCAGTCGATAACTCCTAAGGCGGCCCGTACACAATCAATTATGAACGCAATCCACGGATGGGTCATTGATCGTGGATCGCGTTCAAGAATGACTGTGTACGGGTGGCCTTAGGACTTAACGACAAAATTCGGTCGGTAGGCGATCGGTAGCTATCGAGACTAGTCGAGACTTCCCGCTCTTATGAGATTCGTTACGCTGCACGCTGCTCTGTTAAACACTCAAATAACTTTCAAAGGTTTATTGCTGAGAGTTAACAAGGTTACGTTTAAGCCAAGCTATCACTAAAATGATGAAAATGACTGCACCCGGTTGCTGTCCGTGATGTACTGAGCTCGCGGCGCATTTAGTGCGAGCGTCTTGTATCGCTAGGTCAAACGTGGTCGATTGCAATTATTGCATCGAACAAAGTCCTACATAGTCATACCTTGATATGACCAAATTCAGATTTCTAAATAATATTTCTTAGATGATACTTGGGCTTGAGACAAGTGACATTCTGTCAAGGGTAGCGTGGCGAAGGCGATTGTCAATACGTCAAAAATGGATGGGATTGACAGATGCTATCTAAATGTCACGTGATCAAATCCCTACATTTTGGCATTTCGTCAGTCGCATTCGCTAATTGAATGGCACATTGTCTAGTCCTCTTGCATGCCATTAGATATTATTCTTGAAAAACAACTATGTTTTTCTATTGAAATAGCAACCCATACGAAAGGCTGATCCGATAAAAAGAAAAAAGAAAAAGCGCCCCTACATGAACCCATTTACACATTCAATTCTTTTTTAACCGAAAAGCAATTCAATTAAGCTAAAAGGTAATCCTGGCTGGTCCGATAGTCTATTAAAATAACTAATCCGGCAATTTCAGTTACATAGTCCAGTACAGTAATTGAAATCCATGAACGGTGCAGCCATTTCTCGTATGAGCCGTCGGTCAATAGAAAAACACAATGGACCCAGCACAATAGGGACCATTCACTGGTCTTAAACGGTCGAGAGCAAAATGGAAATTTTAGTGTTCACGAAACTCAAAACTATCCCTGATAGTCGATGTTACCTTGATTTTTTTCGTACGGTGTAATGTGAGGCCATTTTTCGACTTTTGTGGAGATCTATCGGTAGATAAGTGACGATAGCATTGTTGTTTTGATAAGGCAGTAAAAGGTTTATTTTAGGATGGAATGCAGTCTGATTTTGGTGGCTTAAAGTCTTGATTAAATCGAGATATAGGTTTGGTTCCGATTTTTGAGTATTTCGAATTAAAAAAAAACATGTATAACCCTACTTTTATGTCAACAGGTTTTCAGGCTTATGTAGTTTGTTTGTTTTTTTTTAAAGTAAGACCTAAATTGTTTTATCTGAATTAATTTCTGAATTAAGCATTTAAATTCAGAAATCAATTCAGATAAAACAATTTAGGTTTAGGTTTTAAAAAAGCTACATCTTCTTTGCTATCGAAAAGCCCCTGATAAGATTTTCTGCATAGGGGTTTTGAATTCCTACATTTTTTAATATGATATAGGTGCTGATAAAATTGTCTTTGAGATGAAGCGTAAATAAATAAGTAAATCTATTGTGATCCTTCCTTTTTTAATAAATAAAAAGATTCATAATTATTTGCCCGGGTATCAGATACACCACAGAGAGATTAAGGAGAGGTTAGCGGTTAGGAGGAGCAAATTTATCACTACCATAGTCTAACTAACAGAGTGGGCAAAGACAGTTGCAACGTTACCGTATTTGACGACATGACCACCTGTGCTTCTCAGTAATTCACAATGGCCATTCCTGCCACTCCTCAAGCATAATCCTCACTCACTTCTTATTATCCGAAGTACTAGGGTAGCATAACACCGAAGCACGTCATGCATAACACAAGACAAGGAGGCACAAAGCAAGTCGGGCTCGTATCGTGTGACTTGACTCCATAAATCCAGCTTGTTTCAGTTTCAGCTACACGTCATTTCATTTAGATGTCTTGGCTCTGGGTGGAACTAGAGTGCCCTTTGCTGAAGCTAGAACTGAATACAGGCATGTGGGTTATGAACTAGTAGAATTCCGATTTAGTACATTTGTTGTTATATAAATCTATTCGCAAAATCTTCACATGAACCTTCTAATTTGATTAGACTTTTATGTTTAGCACAATACCATGTTTGATGCGAATGGGACTTGACCTTGAACGTTTTAGAATTAGTAAGTACAGTTATTGGCTTTAAGATAAACTACGTGCAATTATTGCGCATTTTAGAGAAATATAAAGTCCAACTCAACTCGAACTCCAACTGCAACATGAGCACGAAAATGTCAATGAAAACTTGTCTAATTGACGTTTTCGTACTCTAGAGAATAAGCAAACAAATGCAAAAATTTCATTTATTTGAGTTGGAGTTTACGTTTTGGAATATGGGGCCCTAGTTTATTCCGATTAAGGTAAATTGTAATATTCTCGATAAAAAATTTACTGAGTAAATATCAACTAAGTAAAACGAGCTTCTAAAAGAACAGCATTTTCTCTCCATTTAAAAAAAAAGGTGGTTATTACGATCTAGATAACGTTTTACTTGTAGTCCCTATGTCCCTCCCTATCCTCAGTTATTTTAGGATTCCTGCTCATTTTAGGATTCCGCGAAGAAAACTCGTTCACACCAAAATGAAACAATAACAGCTCGTTGATGGTCTGTATAATTTATCTTATAACTTGAAAGCCAACTGGTTCTTTAAAACCCATTTAGGTAGGTACTTATTTTCTTCCACTTTAGGCACTATAGTTTTATCTCCGTTTATTGCGTCAATATACGTACATACGTCGGTTATCTACACTAATATTATAAAGAGGAAAGATTTGTTTGTTTGTTTGTTTGTTTGTTTGTTTGAAATGAATAGGCTCCGAAACTACTGGACCGATTTGAAAAATTCTTTCACCAGTAGAATCCTACATTATCAGAGATGGACATAGGCTATAGAATATTTTCAAAAAAGTTAGGGATCCGTATGAAAACTTCGATAATGTGACCCAAGGTGTGAGAAAAAATCCTTATATCGCGTACGCTGCGGAATCTATTGACAATAGAGCAAAGTTATGTACTACAGTTTTATAGAGGTCATCAATATCTACAAAAAAGTCCGCGATGCCATATGTCTAACTATTATGGATAAGTCACCATGACCGCTTTTTGTTAATATAAGTCAAGCAAATCCCATGGTGAAATAAAAAATGGTGATTATAGTACCATGATATTAATCCTTATCCATTTAAATGGTTTGATAATTAAGGTTGATTATGTCCGTGTAAATTACACTTTAAATCATTCAAATCGGACCTTTCGTTCAAAAGTTACGACGGTAATAAACATGCTCGGAGTAAGAAAAATGTCGCGGCTTGAGCCAACTGGGGAGAATCGTATCAATGCTTGGTCCGATGACGTTGAAACACCACGGCATTTAAATGTTTTCGATAAAACAATAAGAATATCAAATGTTTGGATTTTTCGAAAATCAACTAGGTACATACATAATGAGGGGTGAAGCAGGGGTGAATAAGTTTTTAGGGGAGGAAATTATAGCTTGCTTCAATTTACGTCGGAATTCTATGAATAAACTAAAAGTGGGATAATTGAAACAGATCATGTACCTAACAATTTTTGCATAATCAACCCCTGAAGGGCTGAACGGGGTGAACAGTTGCGCTGAACCAATAATGAGAATCGTTGTGCTTAATTTTCCAAAACTAACCTTTATAAGGGGATATGTATAGGGGCGTTGCAGTTTGTGGAGTACCTACTATCCCCACGCGGACGAAGTCGCGGGCGAAGTGCTAGTTAAACATAACTAGTACCTAGTTAATCAGCGTTGCTTCTATCATCTATGGCATTAAACTTAATCGGGCAATAAATACAGGGTGATATTTTAGTCTACACTAATATTATAAAGAGGAAAGATTTGTTTGTTTGTTTGTTTGTTTGTTTGTTTGAAATGAATAGGCTCCGAAACTACTGGACCGATTTGAAAAATTCTTTCACCAGTAGAATTGTACATTATCGATGATGGACATAGGCTATAGAATATTTTCAAAAAAGTTAGGGATCCGTATGAAAACTTCGATAATGTAACCCAAGGTGTGAGAAAAAATCCTTATATCGCGTACGCTGCGGAATCTATTGACAATAGAGCAAAGTGATGTACTACAGTTTTATAGAGGTCATCAATGTCTACAAAAAAGTCTGCGATACCATATGTCTAACTATGGTTGTGGTCACCATGACCGCTTTTTGTTCAAATTATTCAAGCAAATCCTTGGTGATTTGAAAAAATGGTGATTTCGGTATCATGATATCAATCCTTATGCATTTTAATGGTTTTATAATTAAGGTTGATTATTTCCGTGTAAATTACACTTTAAATTATTCAAATCGGACCTTTCGTTCAAAAGTTACGACGGTAATAAACATGCTCGGAGTAAGAAAAATGTCGCGGCTTGAGCGAACTGGGAAGAATCATATCAATGCTTGGTCCGATGAAGTTGAAAATGATGTCGATAAAACAATAACAATAACAAATGTTTGGATTTTTCGCAAATAAACTACATACCTACATAATAAGGAGTGAAGCAGGGGTGATTAAGTTTTTAGGGGAGGACATTTTTGCTTACTTTAATTTACGTCGGGATGCTATGAACAAACTAAAAATGGGATTATTGAAACAGATGTACCTAACAATTTTTGCATAATCAACTCCTGACGGGGTGAACGGGGTGAACAGTTGCGCTGAACCTGAGACCATAGAATAAGTAGAAATGGCTAAGTAATAAATGTAAATTAATGAAAATCGTTGAGCTTAATTTTCCAAAACTAACCTTTATAAGGGGGTATAGGGGGCGTTGAAGTTTGTGGAGTACCTAATAAATCCGCGCGGACGAAGTCGCGGGCGAAGTGCTAGTCATAAATAAAAACAAGTATCAACTCTTTTTATGAAAAAAAAAACAGTTGTTCAGTACCTACATTTATGAGCATAACTCGATTTAATGTGGGGTTTAATGAAAGCTGTCTTCAGGGCTGACTGACCGATAGTGAAGATATTCGTAGGTATTTATGATTACCCTTGAAACTCTTAACTTACTTAAAACTAATTCACTTTATTTTCCATTTCTAAATCTGTGTTTCAAAAGAATGTAACCGGTCCAAATCTCGCTAGTGTGATGAATATCTATTCATCACACTAGCGAGATTTGGACCGGTTAGATTCACACGTACGTTACATTGTACGTTAACGCGATCGAGTACGTTAAAAAGCTCACACTAAGCCCTCTGGCCCTAAATTATACCTAGATAGATATAAGTGGATAACCATCGAATCCAAAACTAGATGACGACTTATGATAGTGTGGTAGGTGATACGCTTATTATATGTACCTAGATGTAGATACTATTTCATCCGACTTCCATTATCTCTCTCGTAGCTGTGGGCAAAGCAAGAGATACATTCGTAATGAATCATGTATGAGAGATAAGATAATAATCTCCACAATATGGTAGAAATAGTACTCGGCCGCAGTTACATTAGGTAATAATAGAGAATCCTTCGGGCTACCTGTGGACTTTTACACAGAGCGATCAAAGTCATAGTGGGGACAGACATTTTAATTTTGTAGTAGAATCTCAGTCGTCCAATAAGGTTTAGGCTGCCAGGTTGACGGCGTGTTAAGTGTTCCCAGAGCACCTCAAAGAGATGTGTACTGCTGACATCTCTTTGAGGTGCGCTCGGAACACATCTAACCTCCACAACCCAGTAACCGGGTATTACGATATCCTTTGGCAAAACCGGTGTCAGATTTTCTGACTTTTGACTATTCGTAACAACCGTCAAAGATTCACAAATGACAGCGGGGACCAACGACTAAGCGTGCTTTTCGAGGCTCGGTATGTTAAAATAGTCACCGCCCACCGATCCACGGGCTGACCTCGACAACCGTTGCTTTACCTTGAAGATCGACACGTGCGGCTGTTATTGATTAGATGACGAACAAACAATCACAGTTTAAAATGATAAAATAACAAAACTTTTGCCGGTAGCGCAGGTTAAAATTGAAGTGGTATCTTGTATCATATATCCGTAAGTTAGGTCAATTAATTTAGATTTTCCAGTACCAAATTACCATGTTCAAAAGTGCCTGTCTATAAGTTCCGAGCACGCTACCGCCGTGCTTGCGCCGCAGCTAGGGGCTGCTGCAGTAACGAGCACAACATATCATTTGCTCGAGTGTGAAATCCGAAATGCTTGCAAACAGGCACGTGCACCACTCGGTTTATGCACTTATTGTATTGCGCTCTCTCATTGCATACGGACTATCTACTGTAAACTGTTTATGTAGATGAATTGATTCTGGTATTGGTTTGCCTTGTTCTTGCTTCTGGTTTTGGCTTCCGGACCATAACAGCCATAGATCGGATACGCCGATGAAGGAAAATAAAATAAAGTTTATCTTTTTTAATACATTTATTCCTTCTTAATCACGTTTAGCTGTGTACAAACTTAAGTACATCCATTGTGTTTAGGTACGCATCTTTTTGTTAATTTTATACCTTATTTGTATCAATATTTTAATGAAATATTCTAAGGCAAAAGTGCTTCTCAGAAATACAATATGTTATTATTTCGTACTCAAAACTGCAAACATACTGTATGCTGATCGGAGAACCTGAAAATAAAATCTTCTATTATGTTGTTTTCAGTCTGTCTTTTTCAGTTTCTAAAATGTGTTACAGAAAAAACGCAAAACATGAAAAGGGATTATTGTACTCATCATTATAAACAACAACACTAACACCAATCCTGAATATCGAAATAAACATTACATTTTGTCGAATTATGGAAACATAAAAGTTATGGTACCTAGTCCATTTTATTTGTATTAAGCGATTTCAGACTTGGACCCCTTTTCTGGTTTTGCGTTACCCAAGTATATAAATTACACCCTGTATAAGAAGCATTTCTTGACCTTAAAGTTATTTAGTTATGTTACCGAAACGAAAGTGGCCAGCGACAGCGGTACTATCCCAGAAACTCTAGGAGTGATGCTGTGTGACCAGCGCAGCATGGCAATGAGGATCAGACGGCGAAGCTTAGGAGACGCTGTCAACCAGTCACTCAGGTATATCGACGTTATTACTGAATCGCTCTGGAAATAATGCACAGGAAATCATTTATGTTGTACCAACATTTCGGAAGATCTATTTCCGTAGTTAAATATGTTTAAGTCTAGTCGCAATACCGTCTCAAACAAGCTTTTTAACCGAATTCAAAAAAAAAGAAGGAGATTCCACTGAACATTTGTTTTTACTTTTTGTATTCCTCTCAGCAAAACCCTTTTTTGGATACAAATATCATAAGGATGCATAAAAATAATAGACCCGCCATCTTGGGGAGTCCGCCATATTGGATTTAGAATGATGTCACTTACATAACCGGGCATTGTTATCCAAACCAAAGGTTCAGCCGGCTCAATCGATTGGTAACAACTGTTTTAAAATTAAGTTGCAAGGCACATACGAGAAAATTTAATATTTTTAACATTATCCTTAGGACTTTTAGTTTACTTAAAAAAAGCTTACCTCGTATTGCACCAAGTTGCCAAAGTAACAGTACATTAACACCTGAGCTAACAATATTAATAGCATAAGTATCAAAAACGCAAATGAGACTGATAGTACAGGAGTCTGGAAAACAAAGAATATTATAAAAATTATAAGTACATGAAATAATTTCTTGCTACAATAATTTCCATGAGATCGTAGATTGTTTTAAGGCTTTACCGGCCATCTTATTGTTACGCGCCAGAATTAATTCCGGGAACATAACGATACTAGTTACCACTAGCACTGTCTCCTCTTCTCCTTCTAGCTACACTTTTCTATGCTAGAACATTCTGGAGTACATCTGGTCAGTCGGGACCGGTATGTAGGTACGCGTACTTTCTAGATGTTTCTACAGTAGAAGGGTCTAGAAGTAACTGGCGCTCTATGTAAGGACACATAGCCCGCGACCGAGTCAGTATTGGATTTGCGATACAAGTGATTACTTCGAAAGCCAAACTCTTTCGAAGTTATCACTTGTATCGAATCAACTGCGAATTAAAGTTTTTAGAAGTGTAATCTATACTAATATTATAAAGAGGTAAAATTTGTAAGTTTGTATGTAGGGGTATCTCTGGAACTAATGATCCGATTCTAAAAATTTTTTCACTGGTAGAAAGCTACATTATTCCTGAGTGCTATAGGCTATAAATTATGTTTATAACATGTATATTAACCGAGCTATCACAACTTTTGTCTAGCAAGTCGGAAAGAAATACCTCAATAAAATAGAATTATTTGCATGCATGTAGGTGTAGGGTAGGTGTAGGGTAGGTAGGTAGGCAGCCAGTTGACGGGAGCGAAGCCGCGGGGGACAGCTAGTTGTGTTTTATAACTAGTGAATTTTGAGTTGTAAATTAAAGTGGCACTTTACAATACAATCGATATTTAAATTTTCGATGTTTTGAACGTTGACATTTTACCCGAAGATTTTAATGTTCTTCATTCAAAATGTACCCGATTTGGGGCTTATTTGTCGCGAAATTAATAAAATAACAACAACTAAACACCTCCTCTCTCTCTCTCCTCCTCTGAATAACTCCTGAGCAAAGTTCGCATGCGCATTTCAGTCGCAATCTGTCAAAAAGACCTTAATTTCCATACATTTTTGACAGATTGCGACCAAGATGCGAATGTGAACGTTGCCCGAAAATGAGTAGAATTGGCACTCTGGTAGCGGTTTGTACGGTTAATAAATATCTTGACTCACGAAACTCATTTTGTATGTGACCACACAAATAGTGGCACTGGAGCTGAAGAACTCAAATGTCATGGAACTGTTGAACACTTCGCCGACTTCCTTTGTATACCTGAAACAGTGTGATTATAAGAAAGTATTAGAAAAATAATCCAAAAATAATTCCATGAAAATGAAATATATTATCACAAAAATTAAGGCATGTATTTAACGCGGCGACAAACTAACCTGTTATAGGGTTTTAAAAATAATTAAGATGGGTAGCAAAAATAATAGGTTGGCAGCTACAGTGAAGTAGCATTTTAAGTATAAAGTAGCAGCTTTTTATAGAGTTGTGAGCTGTTTAAATTTAAATTGGCAGTGATAGGGTTATATAAACACGAGTGTGGGTTTATCACACGAGTAACCGTAAAAATAACCACGAAGGGGATGGCGGGGTCTGTTCGCTCGCTCACTTGACCCCACCATTCCCTTCTAACCTAACCTGTCCGAGTCGGGGTGCCCCAAGTCCCGAGCTCGCTTCGCTCGCTCTTACACCAATTCCAATCAATCAATCAATCAATCCCACTGTTAATATTAGCCGCCAAGTCATTATTTTTTGTAACCAATTAGTTAGTCGCCTAATAAGTTGTTATTCGCCTCAAAAATAATTAGCCAAAAATTAATAAATTTTTCGTTTATCAGTGGTCTAACTACAACCATTCATATATTTTACTGAACTGTCCATAGTCAGATTTATTTTCCACATACCAAGCGACGGCTTCATATCTTTTCACATAATGTATGAAGCGACTCCTCAGATCTTTGTCAACAACATCCCTATAAACACAATAGCCCCTGGATGCGCCATCCGTATCGAACAAATGCTCTAAATTGTACTTGATGATCTTCAATTGGACTTCCGCCTGTGCATAATACGTCGCTACGAGGCAGTCGAGAGCCAAGTGGCCGTACCCGGTCCATAGTATGGGTGCCACTTCTTGCAGTACTGAGAGTGAGTATCTGTGGACGATCATTCAATTAGTGTAGATTGAGTGGAGTGGTATCTTGTAATTTATGATATGTTCACACTACAATATTATCTAAAGTTACATTGGAAAAAAAAAAGTGCTGGTCTCAAAATAAATCCACTGAAAGATAATAATATTTTCTACTCCAGTAGGAAAGCTCCGACGGCATTTTTCAGATAGTTATTTAAGATAGTTATTTGGACACCAAACAACTTGAAATTTTGCAATATTTAATTTTAATTAGGTATTTATTTATTTTTTTTATCTACACACAATTAATTCAAAAAAAGAAAATTATATCTCTGTATACAATTTTCTTTTTTAAGTTTAGTAAAAGTAAGTTTAAAAGAGCACAAAGGTACTGCTTCTTTCAGAAGTCCTCCAGCAGACCTGCGATAGAAAAGTGGGATAAGAACCATTGACACAGTGGGTTAAGAGACTGAGAAGGAGGAAGGAGGTTTTACTATAATTTACCAATGGACATGTTACTTTGAACGGTCCTAAAGATTATAAAACTCAATCATTTTTAGGGTTCCATACCCAAACGGTAAAAACGGGACCCTATTACTAAGACTCCGCTGTCTGTCTGTCTGTCTGTCACTAGGCTGTATCTCATGAACCGTGATTACTAGACTGTTGAAATTTTCACAGATGATGTATTTCTGTTGCCGCTAAAACAACTAATACTAAAAACAGAAGAAAAATAAATATTTGAGTGGAGCTCCCATACAACAAATGTGATATTTTTGCCGTTTTTTGTAGATACACTTCGAAACACTTCGTCGGTCCGACTCGCGATTCGGAATTTCTTTACCGGTTTGTAACGACGAAATCGCTTCACTGGCTCGTGCCCTAGCTACTGACTGAATTGAAGTGTCTTTTTACATTGGATTTGTTCTTGGCAAGCCGCATTACCAATCAAAACTTACCCAGTCCACGTATCAGTAGCAAAAAGCGAATAAACAGATACAATGGCTGTCGGGTCCTGGTACCTCCTGACGAAGAGTGAAGTTGGCCAGACGATGAGACCAACCACTGATATACTTATCTTTATGAACTTTACACAGCGATGCATGTTTCTTGTTGTCTTCAGAAGCATCTCTTCGTCTTTTTTTGTATAAGCTGCGAAGATTGGGTCTGAAAATGCGCACGGCTGTAAATAATCCAAAACTTGTGCTTTGAGCACAGAAAATGTACTCGTTTAGATGTATCATAAATTATAATCTCAAGGTAAGGTAATATTTGTAAATTTTAATTTGTAAATAACAGGCGAATTTCAAACTGTTCTAAAACAAAATTGAATAACTCCAGATAATCAGCTTAGCTTTTATTTTGTGCTCAATTAACACATCTTTCATGAAGTAAGTAAAATGAAACAGAGCAAAAATATGTCATATCTTTGGAAAATTAAAAATTATCAAAAGTGGGAATTGTGGACTCGTACACCAGCTATTGGATAAGAGTACGCATTTGAGTTGACAAGAGTACGCAGGTAAAATTATCTCATAAATCCACGCTATACTTACTGTGGTCACAAATAAAGATATGTTCTACTTCACAGCTCATATAGGCTTACTGCCACTCCTCGCATTTGGATCATCCTATCCAGTCTTTCTTCGGAGGGTCCAACCTCAACCTAACCCGTATTTCACCAAATAGTGAAGTAAAGAAGTCACCCAAATCCCAAATGTGGGAATGATTCCCACATTTTCGTTTTGGGTGACTTCTTTGGTTTTGTTATTTCTTTGGTTTTGTTATTTCTTTGGTTTAGGTACTTGTTTTGAGGTCGAATTTTCTTCGAGGGTAAGTTCTTTTAACACACTTAAATGCGTACTCTTGCACACCTTCACGATTTTTAATAGACCGAAATGCGACCTCATCTATATGTCGGTCGGTACGTACTTACTAATTTCACGAGGACTTCGATGATTTTGACTTACCATTTAACATTTTATTGATTGCGTCAACCCTTGATATATTCAAATTCAAAGCAAGGATCTTCATGACCAACTTGAGCTGAGGTATTTCAATCATCGAGACATCGAACACATCGTCCCAGTTATCACGTCTCTGCAATAAGATATAAAAAAAAAATAGCTTTTATTGCTGCTATTCCTTACAATTAGTATATATGTTACTGTAAAAGCCAGAACTGCGGTCAATCTTAGGATTTACCGGTAAATCCTAAGATTTACCAAGTCTCACCGGTAAAAGTCCGAATTGTTCTATAATAATCTTTAATTTCAGACTTTTACCGGTATTCAGTCGGTAAATCCTAGGTTTTACCGCAGACACCGGTAAATGCTCGAAATCAAAGATATAATAATGGTCGTGTCAACTCGTGTCTCGCTCGGCTAGCGGTTAGTGTATAATCCCCCGAAAGACTGATTGCACAAATGAAAGAGGAGAATGGAGAAATCTACTATTACATTGGACCCTGTTCCCGATTTTTTTAATCTGTATTTTTTTAAGAAATATTTAAAAATGTATTGAATAACTTTAAAATATGAAGAAGAATAATAATAATGATTGTACCGAATAACGAAATTATTATCAAAAGACAGTTTAGCTTACTTAGCCAAAGTAGGTGTTATAATTTTATTTATATATAACGGGTGAGACGTAATTTTTATTTTGTTATTTTTTTCTGCATTTTATTTTTCTAAAGCATGCTAAACATGTTTTAAGACTTAGCTAATAAGAATAATAAATTATAGTAATGTTGAATAAATATTAATTTCTAATTATTAACTGCATTTTTTTACTCTGAAACTAACATTTAACGGTATCTGTGGTAAAACCTAAGATTTACCGACTGAATGGCCGGTAAAAGTCCGAAATGTTTGATTATTGTAGAACAATTCGGACTTTTATCGGTGAGACTCGGTAAATCTTAGGATTTACCGGTAAATCCTAAGATTGACCGCAGTTCGGGCTTTTACAGTAACATATACATGCCTACTTACTAAACACTTAGTTGATTTAATCTATTCTATTATTTGAGCTATCGGTAGCTGGATGTTTGTGTAGGACAGCTTGTCTGTCGACAAAGGCCTCCTCTAAAGATTTCCACGTATTCCTGTCTCTTGCCACACGGGTCCATACCGGACCGGTATGGACCCGTTTGGCAATAACATATTACAAGAGTAAATATAAAAAATCGGCCAAGTTCGAATCGGACGAGTTCCGAATAAATCATAATTTTCTTATATATATTTTTTTCAATTTTCAATCAACTTATTAGGTTTTTCTGTGATCTACGTGTAACAGAATAAACGCAATAACTCTTATGGAGTCATTGTACTCATCATTATGAACAACTTAAACAATTAGACCAGCACTGAAATCGCGAAAACATGATCGAATGATAGTTCAATTCATGCTCACTCCACCTGATGTTGACAGAATAAACTGACTGAGCTGTCAATTCATCCAAAAAAGGTGGAATGCTAGTTAAATTCAAGTTCTCTCCATCTAAGTTTTCACGCTGTGGTGTTTTCAGAATAGACCGGCTGATGACACTCAGCCTGATACCACTGCAAGGCAAGGGCCACGCTCCATGACTTCCAGCTGCTTCGGTCCAGGGTTTTTTTTATGGATGGGAAATCATCAAATGACTCCTGCCACTCTGGGTGGAGCTGGGAGGGAGTGTCAGACTCTTACTGACTAAAACCCATCCGTGCTCCTCGTAGTGCCTTTTGCTTTCCAGGGCCGCGGTGACTCCAGGGACCGGCAGACCGGCCGACCGGAGAGGTAGACCGGCTAGTCCTGTCATTTCCTGCGTAGTCTGAGGCCTGGTTTTGTGACATCTCCACGTAGTGGTTTTAGGTCCACAGCTAATTGAGCATTCGGCTAAGAAGGTTCAAAAGGCTAGCTCAGTCTCATTTTAATTTTACGATTTTTTAACAAAAGCATGATTTATGTTTTTCCATGTATTTAGCAAATTATAGAACCCTACCTGTATAATGAATATAATATGCATCACGTTATATCCAACGGCCACCATAAACGCAAAAGTTCTGTACAACTGATGGCATATCCGTGTAAGCCTGTTCTTTGGTTTCTTCAAGAGCTTGAAGTATCCTGCCCACATCAAAACTTTGTATACCTCTGAAAAGGAGTCAAAAGGATTAATTTTTTCGTCACTCATTTTTACCCGACTGTTCTAAAAGGAACGGTTATGTTTTCCTGTGTATTATCTTCATAAAAGCTCAGCCATGACTATTCAATTACCATTCAGTGATACGAGCTCGGTCAATTAATTAGATGTATGGAAAATTCATTAATCATTTTTAAACGTAGGGTCTTATCATCTTGTGATTTATTGATGCGTCTTTTCATTAATTTGACTACCTACCTACGTCTATGAATGTTACAATGGCATAGTGTTACTTATATTTTCTTTTACGGTAGTTTTGAGTTTGATTCCCATCCGATTTTATTTAAAATCTGGGTCTTTGTTGTATGATAGTAAATCCTTCATTATTGATCAATTTTCATCTTTATGATCTATGATCAGACAGGGGGCCTACCACAACCTCTTAAAACAATATTACTTTAATATTACTTTGCGTTCCGCTCTGTTGGATTTTCAACGCTCGGATCAGCGCCGAGAGTTGAAAATGCAACAACAGAAATTACAAAGTAATATTAAAATAATATTGTTTTAAGAGGTTGTGGTAGGCCTCCAGGTCCTTCCAGCCGGGGATTACGGAAGTCGCAAATGTTCCCGCGATCCCCGGCGTAGGTGGAAGATGGAACACCGGGGTGGTTTTAGTCAGTAAGAGTCTGACAGACCCCTCCGCCCGCCCCAGGGCGGAGGACATCCATGAGGATTTCACCCCGTAAAAAAAAAAAAAAAAAAAAAAAAAAGGCCTCCAGGTCCTTACTATAATAATGTTATAAATGCGAAAGTAAATCTGTCTGTCTGTCTGCTACGCTTTCACGCTAAAACACTGAACGGATCGTCATGAAATTTGGCAGATATATAGCCTGGGATATGGAGAAGGACATACCTAGGCTACTTTTTTACGCGATAACCGACACCTACGCGTGCGGAACCGTGGGCAAAGCTTGTACTCCGTACTTTTTATTTGTCAAAATTGTGTCGTCAGTTGTGCCAATTACAAATTCAATCAGTTTACCTAACCCTTTCCCAATTATGTTGAGGTAATTTCCAGTCTCAAACTCAAAAGTCAAAGTCAAAGACAAAGTCAAAGTCAAAAGTCATTTATTCAAATTAGGCTGAGTGCCAGCACTTTTTGAACGTCAAAGTTCTACAAAAAGACTGTCCCCCAAAAACGCCCGTCCGTCACCTCTTCCTAGTCTAACCGGTAAATACTGGTTTGCATTTAATTTACTTAGGTATGTAAGTAAATTAAATGCAAACCAGTATTTACTTACATAGACATAGAGCGACTACCTATAATCTCCCTTTTGAATGACAGCCTGGAGTTCAACTTCCAGTAGCTGGTGTGACGCCTCCGTGCCTCGGAAAGCACGTTATGCCAATCAATGGTCCTGCGCCAGATCTCTCTCCAGTCGTGTCGGGTTGCCGTCCCATCGGAATATGAGAGTGATGGAAGAGGGAGTGCACCTGTGTTTGCGCACACACGCCTGCACTATAATATGTCCCGCGCCGATGGCTATAGTCTCCGCTGATTGGCCGATTGTCTGACCTCAACAACCCAGCTGGTCTCTTCTGTAACTTGAAACTTGGGTGATTGAGCTTGAAGTGAAGTGCCATTCCACCTTAATGACATGGATTGACAGCTTTTCGCCCTTCACGCTCACTTCTCCTAAATTTTTACAGAGAGTCGTTTGCTCTTTGTAAAACGACAGTCAGACTGACTGACTGAAATATCATCCATAAGGAATCAAAACTAAAAAATAATCAAACTCCATAGTCAAATTGACTAAACTGTAAAAAAACAAAATTATAATCGTCACATCAAGTTAATTAAACCTCGGGAGCCATAATATAATTTGTGACCTGAGTTCCGCAGTAGACTCTAGTTAATTACAGGTTTTCAATCATACAAGTTCAGCATTATTAACTTGTGACCATGTAATTACTTAAATGAGGGTATTATGTCTGACGGCTGCTGACGAATACGTCACGTCACTCTAATTATGTTAAACTCTTGGTACAAAGGACGGTAATTACTTTATATACTTGATCTATATAGGTCGGAATATAATTATAAAAGTTTGTGGTAGAATGGTACGTGTAAAAAAAAATCTCAATCGAATGTAACACCCGTTCATCCCAGACACCAGTTCTTGTGCAGAGCCCCTTCCACAGCACATGCGTCACCTCCTTAGTTGCCCGTCGTGAACAACCATCTGCACCATCCAGCACTTGAGATGAGACGACAAGCCAATTACAGAACTGTACACTCAGGTACATCAAAGAAGAAGCTGAAGTGTAAAACTTACACACACGTACCTGGGCTGTTATTACAATTGATGATACGTGTGACGCCGAAGTAAACTATGGCGTAAGCACTGGCTGGATGAAGTGGCGAAAACTATCGGGCGTGTTGAGCGATATCAGAATGGTAAGAGTAAAGGGGAAGCCTACAAAACTGCGGTGCGCTCTGCATTCATCTATGGTGATGATTCACTTAGTTTTGGCTACAACTAGGTGCAACACATTTTTGTAACCTAACCTCAAAACACTTTAAGTTGCATAAAGAGGCGGGATGTCCAAGAAATGCGGCTACACCTAGTTTTAGCCGGCTACAACTAGGTGTAGCTGCACTTCGGCTATTAGCCGTAACAGTGTCACAGATACTAGCAGGCCTTTGAAAAAAAACACACGTGGAACAGCACACGACGAAGATGAAGATGGGGGCGTCACTCTGCTTGACAGGGTGAGAAACGTGTTTATCTGTGGAAGTGTGTGGAAGGATCCACCCAATCCTATAAAAGCTCTTCAGACCGTGATCTGAAGAGCTTTAGAGATGGTAAGGGCATGTGATGAAAAGACCCGAAGAACACATGACCAGAAAAATCCTGAGCATCGCCACCGGCCCGTGGAAGATTTGAATGTCCGTCGTAAAGTGGTCGTAAACAACAAGCGGAAATCAGAAAATTTGGATGTCTTGACGACCCAGCACACACGTCTGCCGGAGAATGACGAGGAGAGCCGACCCCAAATAATGAGAAAAGTAAAGAGAGAGAGAGAGCTCAAGTGTGAAACTCTCTTCAGGCTTAGTGTTCCCCCTACCACCATTAAGCCGTCAGCCTTTAAAGCAAGAGTGAACAGGCATCTTCTTTGGGCTCTCACCTTCCATCGTATACTTCTTCACTCATCACTTTAAATAATCAACTTTAAAAAATAAGAATATCAACTACCTATCGGGCAGTTGCCCACCGGACACAACAACCGTCCGGTCGGAGAGTCCTCCCTTTTAAACGGAGGTTCACGGGACTTTAGTCTCTGTACCGCATACCTCTATATTGCCACCATTTTTAAGTTTGCCGCAAACAAAGCAGTCTTGACGAGTTCTTGTTTGAAAGTCATCCATGCGTCGGTACATTACTGGCAGGTGAGACCATAATATCAATCATCTTTTTAACCGACTTCAAAAAAGGAGGTTATTTGAAACCACTGTGGTTAAGTTAAAGTTGTAGGGCAGGCTGACGCAACCAGCCACTCTTCGCGCGATGCGGATGAGTCGGTTCATAAAAATAAAACAACAAAAATCATGTATACTTAGTAAGCATTTATTCCTCTATCTAACAGTACGCCTTAAAGTTTAAATTATGGCTTAAATATGAACACATTAGAAGGGGGGCAGCCACACTTGGAAGTGGGGCCCAAAGTCTAGCTTCTTTCGGAGGGCCTCTTCGAAGACTGCATCCCTGGACGCGTCGCGGGGCCCCGAGGTATCCTTGCCGAGGTCGCGACTCACCTCGCGAGCTGCTCGCACGAACTTCGATACTTGGGCCACGCTTTCCCGAACATCTTCCACTGGTAACTGCAATTTTTCGTATTAAGTATTTAAAAATTATACTATGTAGTATGTAGTGTATTTATGTACTAGACTAGTTAAAAGTAAAGCCCCAAATACACATGCCTGTAACTTGCAAAACAAAACTAAGAAGTATTTTGCTCGTCCTTGTGTCCTGAATGGTGTACGTCTCTATGCAACCTACTTGCAAACTTTAGTCCAAGTTACAGACATGCGTGCTTTTAAGCGAAAGAGTTTTAAATGACACAGATTCGTCGGATAGAGCACATGAGTTCCCAGCTGTCTAGTTAGTCTGGGTAACTGACAATCTAAGCTTTGCCAAGTGGACTTAAATGGCAGACAGACTTATCGAGATGAAAACAAGAGCTTAGTGCATTTCAGCCAATGAATTTTAGCCTATGTCAGTGGCATTATACAACGTGTTACAGAGGAAACGCAATACCTGAAAAAGGGTCATTGTACTCATCATTACCAACAACTTTTACCATGGGACGAAAACTGAACGCAAATAATAAAAAAACCGGCCAAGTGCGAGTCGAACTCGCGCACGAAGGGTTCCGAACCATTATTATGTTTACCTAATTATTTTATTCCGTTTTTAGTATTTGTTGTTATAGCACCAACAGAAATACGTCATCTGTGCAAATTTCAACTATCTAATAGCTATCACGGTTCATGAGATACAGCCTGGTGACAGACAGACGGGCAGACATACAGAAATAGCTTCATCTTTTTGACTGACCGATCTTGACAATTCAAAAGTGCCTGTAAATGGTTTATTTGAAATAAATGATGATGATGATGATGATGATGATGATGATGAAATAAATAATTTGAATTTGAATTTGAGGGTCCCGTTTTTACCCTTTAGGTACGGAACCCTAAAAACGACTGCCCCATACATTTATGTGCGCATAACTCGACAAAAAGTTCTGAACAGCTGATTTTTTTCGCGATTTTGGGGTTGTTCCCATGCTCAAAGTTGTTCATAATGATGACTACAATGACCCCTCTTCAAGTAGGATTGCGTTCATTATGTTACACGTTTGGCCAGCTTTTTCTGTAACTTCTGAGTCTCTTTCACATTTTCATTAAAACATCACCTCATTTTCATCCTTGGGCAGCGAGTGCGGGTATATCCTGACCCAGTGACCCACTCGTCCGATGGCCCTGTTCCAAGAGACCCCGTTGCCCCACTGGCAGGCCGACATGACGCGACGTCGAGACGCCGCGGTCGAGTACCCTCCCCGCCACGACTCGTCCACGCTCTCTGCTGGTGCTATCGGCACGGTTGATGTTGACTGGAATTGAAGGAAATGTCTTGTTAGTGAAAAAAGTATAGATTGGGTATAAAAGTAAGACTATCAACATGCTAAGATGGTGGCTGATTTTGGGTTATTTATGCAGATGGTGCTTTTACAACATTTTTAAACATATTTAGATCCAAGGCCGCAGTGCATGTAAAGCTATCATTCTTTGAATGAGAGAGATGAGGAGCTTTACTGGAAAAATAGCGCTATGCCGTTCTTACAACGAAATTATGATGGCATTGACACGTCTTTCTGTGGCTCCAGGTGTGTCTGGCATTTAAGGTCATTCGAATGCTAATGTACGACCCAATTTGAGCGTTGGGTGCCTCGCCGTCTGATCAAAGCCACCGCTCCACCCAGAGCGGAAGGAGTCATTTGATGATTTCTCATCCATAAAAAAGGACCCAAGTTGTGACATTTGTTATAGGGTCAATACTCCATGGTTTTGTAAATTTAAACATACAGGCGATATTTATACCATTTGTGGTAGGTACCACTCATCTTTGCGATATTGGTGCAGACAAAATCTGGAATTACTTTTGACAATCACATAACCAAATTTCAATCGAATTGGACAACAGTTTTGGTGCTGTATATGTACAGGTGACGTCATACTATATCTACATAAATATCGTAAACAAAGTACGTCTACATAAACTTAACGACCGCCAGACATCTTAATTAAACGACAATGTCTAGATATAACGAAGTCAATGAAACCTTGTACCAATTCAGTACCATTTAGTACCTAAGCGACCGAGTCACGGAAGACATTTTTCTACTCAAATCAAACTGTTCTATTTCAGGCATTCGATGTTTTGCGACATAACAATTGTAAAGGTATTCAATCCTTGTATACTTTGTCAAGGGCACGAATTCGCAACCTTCGGGGAGGGATAGCAGAAAACGCGAGATTTTGTAAAAACCAACAGCTGGTAATTTACATTTTATGTTAATGGTATCGAATAGTTTTTGATGGTGGAATTCGTTTTTATTTCATTCGATTGACATTGGAAATTATGTTTTGATGTAACGATGGCTTCGTGTTTCGTAGCAACTAGCAACACGCAGGGTGTATCAAGAAAGGGAATGTGTTTACAAATAGTCAAGGAAACTAACCTTAGTTTCCTTCGCACCTGCCAGAGATATATTATTATTCATTTGTAAGGTCAAACTTCAGGATGGGAACTTTCGTCAAATATTATTTTAAGAAATAATCCTTAGTCCTTAGTAAGTCCTATCAATCGTCACGCTATCAGCGACTGCCTTCTCTTTCATATCATTCTTATGCAATCCATATTTTCTTTAACTAAAGTGAGATCTCTTATTCCATATTTCTAATCATAACAGTTTTTAGTCACGTTCGTTTCAACCCTCCTTATCACATGCCCATGCCAAGAGAAACAGTTTCCTGTTTTGTTGAATTCTTTTATTTATAATCTCTTAAATTGATTTTCATCTAGGAATACTCTACCGTCTCATGCTATTGGAATGTCCAAACATTTACCTGAGCGTCAGCCTCACTGCTGGTATCCGTTTTGTATCGTCCGCTGTGTAACTCCTTGCTTTTTTCTGTCGACTCCTGCGTTTTTGGGTGATTAGTGTCATGGAAAATTAAGCCAATTATGAAGATTGTTTGAATTTGTAAAAAAAAGGATAATTATCTACTTTTCTTTCTTTGAGTCCAGCTCGTCATAATTTGATTTGCATATTTTTATATTATTGAAGCAAGGGAGGGAATTAGCTTTGCTTTGTATTCACTAGTTGTTATCGACCACTACAATCCACGGCCAGTCGACCACGCTACGCACGAATTTGCGTGGCTTGCTAGCATGTTTTTCTGAGCTACAGATTGAATGTCCTAATCAAGGGAGCACTGCTGTTATTTGTCTATTATTGATTCTAGCATAAGTGAAAATATATCATCTAATATAAATTTAAAACAAACTTTTTCAGCCTTGTCAAGCTTCTCCGCCGCCGCCGCCTGCTTATCAGGCGTGGCGGGCACTGGCGCGGGCGGCGCGTGTGCGGTGGCGGCGGCGGCGTGCGCAGGCGGCGCCAGCGTGACGCAGTGCAGCGGCAGCGCGCGGCGCCGGGCGTGGCGCGCGGCGCGGCGCGGCGCCGAGCGCGCCCTCCCCCGCGCGCCCCCCGCACCCTCCTCCTCTGAACTGCAACTGCCACGTGTACCAAACGTCTTTCTATAAAACGTGTTCCTTTATCCCCCTCTTCTCCAATCAATCAATCTACTTATCTTGCTTTTCCCAACCATGTTGTTTTTTTTACATGGCCACAGGCAGATCTAGCATGCTAGGGCTATCAACTGCTAAACTGGACTATCCCGTGGTGACTTTAAATGAATTCAAGTCCCCCAGCCAGAGCTAAAAACTAGCTAATAAACTAAACTACTGACCGGTCGCTAAGGGATACGAACCTCGGCAAGACTTGTGTAAAATTTTCTAACTCATAATTGCTCGTAACGACCTTCGTTGATGACTTTTTTCATCAATCAAAATCAAGCTCCTTTTTTCACAAAAAGTTAAAATATTTTTTTTGGTTCAAGTCGTTCTCAAGAATCAAGTAAAACAATACCATGCAATAAGAAAGGCATTGTGATTAAGGTGAGAAAATATGTCGTAACTGATACAACTGAACTGTCCCCAGAGTTGTCAGCCCCTCATCATCAGCCTAGCTTTCGTGTGTCGGGTTTGGTTTACTCTAACCGGGTGCAGCCGAGTACCAGCATTTTACATGGAATCCTGATTTCCAGAACAACCACTTTACTGGGCAATCACGATATTCCTCGCAAAGCCAGTCACCAGGGGGCCTACCACAACCTCTTAAAACAATATTACTTTAATATTACTTTGCGTTCCGCTCTGCTGGATTTTCAACGCTCGGATCAGCGCCGAGAGTTGAAAATGCAACAACAGAAATTACAAAGTAATATTAAAATAATATTGTTTTCAGAGGTTGTGGTAGGCCTCCTGGTCATAAGAAGACAATAATGACGTTGACTTAACGTTAAGTTTTAGTCATAGGAATCTGGCTAATCCGCATTCAACCTCCACTTGGGTCTCTAAACAATATGCGTCATCACCTGTTTGTATTTGGTGTCGGTGGAGGAGGAGCCTTCAGCTTGGCCAGGCCCGTGTGCTTCATGGGCAGTCCTAGCAGGTCAAACAGCTCATGCAGCATCGGTTGCTTCACCATCACGTCTGCCTCGCAGTCTGATGCCAGCGCCGGGGAGAGGTTCACCTGAAATTGTGGCACATAATAGATTAAGATTTTGTATTTAAGTTAGATACGAAAAGATTGGTTTTGAAGACTGAGTTCGAGTTACACGTATTCTACATTTAATCATAATAGTTTAGGATGCATTGACATAGTAATCTGGCCAAAAAAAGCAGCTGTTCTGTAAACATCTATCTAAAACTAAAGCTTCACCTAATAATGGGTCCACACGATACAGACATACAAACTTTGAACTCAGATTAAAAATTCTATCACACCGATATTTATATGCATGTTGTACAGACAAAATTCTATAGAAGTTTATAGAAGTCTGTATCGTGTGGACGGTCCATTAGTGTTCACGGTGAAATGTTCAGAATGACACTGCAGGTCCAAACTTGTCAGCGTCCGTGGACGCTATTTTGACGCACCGGTTCGTACAAAAAGTATGAAAAAGAAATGTAACCAGTGTTGACAGAGCTACTCTAGTCTGCGCTGGCACGAGTTACTAGTTTTCTAAGTGAAGCATTGTCTTGCCTTGAACATAATTTCGATCGCTTTCCAGAAGAATAAGCATTTAGTTTTGACTGTATGCTGTGCAAGTGTGCAGTGCCATGCAAAATTAAGTAATGGGTGTGTGCGTTTATCACATATGTTTTGTAGGACTCATAAAACTTAATTGGTAAGGTTTCAAAGCCGACGTGATCAAAGCAAGAATAAGGTGAAGAAAGTCGTTAGTCTGACCTAGCGTGAAATTACAAAATTTGTACTTAGCGGAAATCGATGCACAATAAATTATTCTATGACTCACCTCCAAAAGCCAAGGCTTCAAACAATCATCGAGTAGGACATCAAACCCGTAGAATTCGAAGCAGTTCCTTGCAGGTGGAGTGCCAGCCGCCTGGGCCAGCAGAGTCAAGGTCACCAGCGCCCTGATGCGCTGCCACACCACCCACTCTGCCGCCCCCCAGCGCCCTATGAGCGCTTTGCGAACTTGCGTCAGGGTCCACTTGCACCCTGCAATGTTGGAGGCGGGTCTTATGAAATGGGGTGTAGTACTAGAATTTGGTTAATGTTTGAAGTTATGTGATGTGTCTGTTTTGCTACGTGTTTTTTGTTGTGTGCGCTGAATACTAGTATGAAAATTTGAACACATATCTATGATACCTACATAGACTACGATACTATCTATAATGTACCCGAGTTAAGCGACATGAAAATATGTACACCTTTAAAAGCAACGTTCTGATTCTATCTATAAGAACTACACAAACAAAACATTTATTAAATGTGTTGGTCTGTACGACATTTATCTTTTGCCTGTTAGATGCCGTGCCGATCAAGACCAAGAAAACTCGGCTCTACAAAGTATAAATACGAAAAGTTTGAACTAATTTGCATCACTAGTCTACTCTGAATTCTACTTCTTATATTTTCTTCTTTAATCTACGTGTAACAAAAATCAAGCCATTAGTTTCTGTATAAGCTGACCCATTATAGTCCCAAATATACAAACAAAGTCAAGTACACTCTCAAGAGGACCTGCGCTGCAGAGAGTGCAGAGGATATCTTGAATTCATGGGGTGACGAAGGACCTACTCTGGCGCCCAGGCCAAAGGTATCTGCAGAATACTACGTGGTTTTTAACCTGTAAGAGTTTGACAGACTTCTCTAAGAAGGTCAGCTTATACTAGAAATAAACAGCTTGATTTGTCGCTGTCGGTAATACAACGTCGATTCTACAAGACACTGACAGTCATAACCGAATGCTTGCTGAAGTTTGAAGTAACATTAAAAATGCAAAAAATAAAGAGGAAACCGTCAATACATACAACAGCAACATCGAACTTGCAAAGCATCACACGAGTCCAGACGCCCGGAGTAAAGGGACCGAGCGTCTTCATGACGCGTCAACACTCACCGCTACCGATTCGGTCCTTACATTCTGCGTAGCGAGGCCCAGACTTGTTGAGGGACGAGTTCGTGAGGTGCCTGTACGGGTTGTGGATGTCCGACAGCGTGTACTTGTCTGTGCCTGGAAGATGGAGACAGGAAGGTTAGCGATAAAGCCTTATGTCAATGATCACATCAGAATCTCACAAAATCATCAGAATCATATCACAGAATCCGTTTGTAAAAATGATCGCAGTGTTGCTGAAAATGCAGTTATCTAAAAATCACGTGAGTATGCCTTATTCTATGTGTTTTATAAAACATTATGAAGATCTCGATCAGGGCACATTGTCATGTGCACAGTGCACACGACAATAAGACATTTGAAAACAGGAGGTAATTTCTTTACAATGGACCTCTAACTTGAACCCACGGTAAAGAAGACCTACGCGCTAATACTACAGAAAAATAATGAAGTACCAAATCTCGCGAGTCCCTCAGCGTACATGTAGGCGGTGAGCGGCCGGTAGCCGGGCACGCACACGTACAGCCGCAAGTCGAACTTGTAGCCCGCGATCAGCAGCGGCCGCTCGATGTAGCGCTGCACCACCGCCGAAGTGCCGCAGTTCATCTCACAGAGGCTCTGAAATTTATTTGCGAATTTTCAGTCTTTTAAGTGCCATTGATCACGACGATAGTTCTTGATGATGTAAATGAAAGGAGTAGTGGACTGTATAACATGTAATGATTAATAATTAAAATGAAATTACAGACGGTACTGATGGTTTATCCGTGAATAATTGGAAATCTAATATGCGCGAACGTTGGTCCTTCGAGCCGGATAAACCAATCGCACCATTTGTAATTTCATTTTAATTAAAGGACGAGAGAAAAAAGGACACTAGTACTATAAACTTTTTGGTAATTATCACATCTGAAAGTCTTCATTCGCCAGCTTAGTCGCTGAAACTCCGACCCAACTTGTCATGGAAAATTATTCCAAGAATGAAAATGCGAAGCTGCAGGTGTTGCTGTCCGCAATAGAATTCACTTCGTTTTAGATTCGAATCTACTTTGAAGAAGAGAACCTCTTCCTTCGATCTCCGATTCGTGTGCAGAACTTTATGATTAGGGCTATATAACTCACTTCGAACCCAAAACCCCTTTGAAGAGATTATTGAGCAAGTTTTCATGAGTTCTCGATCAACTACGGAATATAAACAAACAGGTATTCAGCTGAATCCGGTTTGACTGGGAGCCGACCCCAATACAGTTGGGAAAAGGCTAGGCAGATGATGATGATGAGGTGGTGCCTGAGTTTGTCTATACTAAATAGTCGATAGGATCGACCTTTTATGAAGACATATCTGATGTATAGACCAACCAACTATTTGAGACATACCCTGAACAGAAAGATCCCTCTTCCCTGGCTCTGGGCGACAGGTTTATGTATCCACACGACATTGGCGCCCGCTCCGTTTTCATCCCTTCGGAGTCGGGAGCACTCCGACACCAGCTTCGCGTACTCCAGCGGCAGGTGGTAGCATGGTGGACTGGAAAATAAAGGATTATTCATTCAAGTGAGGATAATTTTATTATCTGTGATCGAACTGACATGATGTCAAAGATTTCCAAGTGTCTCTGTTTGCAAGACTCCGCCCAGCTGTTGAGAACAATGGCTTAGGTATGTTTGTTAAATGCTGAATTAAACGACTTCAAAGGAGGAGGTTCTCAATTCGGTTGATTTTTTTTTCATACTAGTATTCAGACCGCAAACTATGTGTTTTAAATTAACCGTGTAAGTATGATTAGGTATTTTTTGCTCCCTTATGCAAGCTAATTTAACTTTTTTTTCGGAAAGAAGAAAAAAAAAAGTTAAACTAAGAGGTGGGAAGGCTAAGATGTCGCTTCATAAGCAACTAAGGTGGCTTAAACTGGATTAGATAGTTTTCCTTTTAAATTCGTTAGACATAAATATATCACTACCATGATTTTATTCACGTCTCCAAAAACAACCGATTAGCTGGCATTGAATCTAACAAAAATTAGCTTTTTAAAGCTTAATATTTCGCAAATGGAAAATTGAGTAAGCGACCTATCCAACGACACCCCACACCATAGGATAGACGATAAAAAAAGCATTGCCACTTTACGTGTACTTACAGGGGCAATTTTTTTTTTACCATTTCGTCGGCGAGAGGATTGATCTTAAAGGTTAAATAACATTTACCAAGGTCAGTCTGTGTGTCAAAAAGGCTCATTCCTATATCGGAAAGCATGTTAAAAAGGTTGTGGCATTTCAAGATCTCTGGCAGTCGGGAGCCTAAAAATCTGTTACCTACCAATTATGTGTACCCATACCAAATTCCAACTTTCTAGTGCTAAACCTCTCTGAGCTAAACCGCGGATAGACAGACAGACAGATGGACATGGCGAAACTGTAAGGGTTCCTTGTTGACTAAGGAACCCAACAAACGATATTCTCCCGGACCTAAAGCTATGTATTTCCTAGAACTACAGTGAAGAAGTTCTGCTCTGGTTTGTGTACCACTGGGTTAAGGTTAGTAATAAAATCGATGTTCGAAATATGAATGGGTAAGTAACAGAAACTAGACATAACATCGCAGTTGCCTATTTATAGGAACCGTCCATCAATGACTGTAAATAGCATCCCCAAAAATAGATCCCCAAAGATTTTCGGTAAACAATTTAGCCTTTTACGTTCAGGTAAATATAAAATTCCGTAATTTTACGACTGACAAGACAATCGAGGATATAAAAGTAACTACTTACAGAAAATTTCGTACACAAATAATTTCGGAACGTAAAGTTTTCAGCGTGCGGATAATAGCCGGGTAGCACCGAAAATATACGGAACCATAGTACCTTCTGCACCAGACCATAAAATTTCGCCAGCACTGATTGGCGATAAGAATTTACAAGTAAATATATAGATGTTCACAAGTTGGCAACACCCCGTGTATCGTAAAACCTCGGCCGTAATTTTTTCACGTAAAATGCAAGCGTAGAGATACCTGTGCCCTTGTGTGCACGCAACACATTCAGAACAAATAGATTTCTATTTCTACTATGAAATAATAGAAGTCGTAAATAAGTAGGTACTCCGTTTGTACACAAATTCAGTGCTTAACTATGTAGTTTTTCAACCTCTTATCAATATTTTTCATTTACGAGTACTTATAGCTATTACTTACGTAAATCTTTCGATGCGTGTAGAAAACGAGGCCCATAAACTACATCGTTTTATTCTATTTATATCTATTTATATTTTTGAGTCAATGATCGACTTTCAGAAATCATTCAAATCACAAACGCATTTAAATTCAAATGCCTGTTTGCATCGTACACGAGCATTACTTTTTCACTGCCCCAAGTTATCATCCATTTAATTTTTACTACCCTTTCTCTCTCGCTCGCACACCCCTAAAACGAAAACACAAATGTTTGGGGTGATCCAGTCAGTTTGTGGTTCAACAATGAATACTATTATCCAAAACAAAACAAAACAAAACTATGACATTGATTCCTTTTTCTGTGTTGTACAATCGTCACGCGATCTACCCGGTACCACTTGGGGGTAATTGCTAAGAATACGTTCATTAATATTCAAAACAATAATTTGGTATTACCGTGAACTTTCACCTTAAGACACGATGCAGGAATTATTAATACGACCTTAAAAAACTTGGCAGCGAAAAGAGGTGTCTGAATTAAGAATGCAAGAATTAAACCGAAGGTCTTACTCAATAAGGCTCAGTTTGCTGAAACAACTATTTCAGTATTTATACGTTCAATTTATTTTCAAATAGTATTTTTGTATTATAAAAGTCGCTGTCTGTGTGTCCGTTTGTGCGCTCACTTCTTTTAAACCACGCAACGGATTTTGATGCAATTTTCAGTAATAAGTAAAAAGAGCGATCAACAAGGAAGGTTTGTGTAAGTACATAATTTATAACTATTTTGAAAATAAAAATGGCTGAACTATGACGGCGTTTTTAATTGCATTCATGCGAAGCCGGGGCGGGTCGGTAGTTAACCATAAATTAATTGCAATAGCATTTAGCGTGCCCGTAATTGAATGCAATAAGTTCCAAGTTTCTAGTTTCTATAAGTTGACAAATAATACAGAGTCAAGTTGAATGTCAAGTCAATCCTTAGAAATTATTAACTGCAGTAAATTCTGTGAAACAAATATTACCTTGGCATGGCATTGCATTTTGAAAAGAAAACAACGTTTCAACATTACAAAATGCAATTAACTTGGTCTTAAAATAGTGAAGTAAGTAGGCACTTCGAAGTAAAAAGAAAAGATGTATGCACGGAACAATAGGTCTTCCATCTTGTGTCTTTAAATCTATAACCAACTAACCACTTCCAATCTAAACTGAATACCAGTATTAAACACAGAGTACTCTGTCCTTACAACCCAGTAACTGGGTACTCACGAAACCCCATGAGACAACCGACAATGACCATCATAGGTACATCATCGCAAAAAAGACAGCTGCCCACTGCATCGCATTAAATAACACACACTAAACATTCGGGCGCAAATTCTTTTTTCTTACCTCAGTAAGGATAGGTAATGCAAGGTACTGCCGTGTATCACGCGATCCAACGCGTGGATTCATTCAAATACCGGGTGACGTGAACGATTGACTCGCGACCCGGACCACGGTACACGACAATAGAGACCGACATTTATATGTATACGTACTGAGTACGCACTAGGTACATAGATTAATGAAGCGCAGATAGGGTTTGAGGCATCGCTTAATGCCTACTTGGTTACTTTTTAGGTTTTCAAGAAGTTAAATTTGAGGCGGAAATTCAACGACATGTGATATCTTCAACCCGCATTTGAGCCAGCGTGGGGGACTATGGACCACTCCCTCTCAAAGAGAGGACCCAGGCCTGTATCCAAGTAGTGCAAACGCAATAAATGGGCTGATTGTGCTAACTATGACAGTGACACTAAATTAAACTTTAACACACAATTGTACTTACATGTATTTGGTTTTCCTCGAAACAGCGTATTAAAATTCACATGCAGTCGAGGAAAGAAAGGAGCACCAACTGTTCTACTTTTTGACAACTGATGCAATAAAATAAATAATTCTAGTCTTGCTCAAATATATAGGCAAAGAGCAGTAGCTTTGCATGACGTCAACGCTAAAGAGAACTACGAAAAGCAGCCCCAAAAAGAAGTCACACAAAAAGTTGACGATAACAAGAACATAAAGTCCTTAGCAGTAGGGAATCGCATGTATCATAAGAATGTAAACTTCCAACCATCTGGCTATATTAACTCTATGATTGAAGGTAACTTTTATTATTGATGGATAGACTTCGATAATTTATTTTTACGTTCCCGACATAATATGAGTTCCCAAACAACGTTGTATTTGTCAAAATTCTTTCTTCAGTAAACGGGAATCGGCTCAGCCATAAATCAAAATTGCATGTGAGGTAATTTTGTCTGAAACGTACTTTTTATGATGAATAAGAATGCCATATTATCCTGAAACGGCGACATTATAAAAATAAATAACCTTTTATTGGAACCGTGTTCTTCCTGAATTTCGAAAATTGTGACGCAATAAACCTAATTTTCTAAGCAATTGTGCAGCTTTTATGTTCCTGATTTACAACTTCCCAAGCGGTCTCGAAAATAAAAGAATAAACAAAATAATAGCTTCTGAATTTTACGACAATTTTAAATCAATTTTATTAATCTTTGTAAATAATTCGGTTCCCCGGTTGTTAATTCCCATCTGGATAAAATTACAATTTACAACATCGCCGGCTTGGTGGCTGTTGGGTCTGCGTGTACAAAAATGCTTTCTGCGCGTTTTTATTGCTTTAAATTTGTAAAAATGACCCGATATTAAACCGTTTTCATTATTGTCGTGAGCAATGAAATGAGGTTTACATTTCAGGTTTGTTTTCTGAATATTTATGGCGAAAACAAATGTATAAGATTACGTTGTCAGTAAGTATTTTTACTACTGCCCGATTCTATAAATACCGTAAAATCGTGTTGATTTGCCAAAGTCGTCTTAGACTATACGGTAGGTAAGTACCTACTTACCGACATATTATTATGTGAAACCCACATTTTAATTTTGTCTCTACAATTTCCTTTTACTCATGGGGTTTCCAAAGTGTGCGCCGCGGCGCCCTGGTGCGTCGTAGGAAGTTAAGAGGCGCCGCAAGGCGCTCCTAGACTTAGCCATTCGCAGGTAGGTACAATTGGTACTTTAGTAAAAGGCTGAAATCCTGCTCGATGCTTGGTATTATATTTCATTATTTTGTATAAACATTATAATAAAACCGGTAGGTAGCTGTTTTATTTTTTGTACCTAGAATCTACCTAGTATCATAACATTTAAGTTAGCTAGGGCGCCGAGACAAAATACTAAATCTGCAAGTGCGCCACGGATTGAAATAGTTTGGGAACCCCTGCTTTAGGTACTCTATTTAAGAATTATTGAAAGATTTAAATCCTTTTTTTTTTTTTTTTTGGATGGGAAATCATCAAATGACCCCTCCCGCTCTGGGTTGAGCGGCAGGGAGTGTCAGACTTCTACTGACTAAAACCCACCCATGCTCCTCTTAGTGCCTTTTACGTTCCAGGGCCGCGGTAACTCTTTCGAACAAATCCGCAACCCTGGTAGGCACTGGCCCTAACGGGCCCCTACTCCTATGCTGACATCTCTTTGAGGCGCGCGTGGAACACAACGCGCCGTCGGCTTGGGTCTGACTTTAATCGGACAGCGAGCCACCCAACGCTCGCCGTCCGCAGACCCGCACCTACGGTGGCCGGGAATCGTCCAGCGTCTCCCTATGCCGCGGCGGCTGGGGCGTGAGGGTTGTCTCTCCCTCACGCGGCCCGCCTCCTCCTTCACTAGCATTACTGCTTCGCAGAAGGAGGTGACGGCTTCCCATGCCTCCTCGCTCCGGACCATGGATTGAACCAGGGCCGGACGCGAGAGGTCGCCGCCGCTGATCGCCTCGACGAGGACACGGCGCTGCTCCGCCCATGCGGGGCAGGCCTCCACCGTATGCTCCACCGTGTCCTCCGGGCGATCCTCGCAGTGAAAACACCCGGGCGTTTCCTCCCGCCGAATCCGAAACAGGTACCTACCGAAACAAAGATTTAAACCCTTGACTGAATCTAATTCAAGTACTAGAATCTAATTCAAGTACTAGAATCAAATTAAACATTCGAAATGATACCTATTAACAAGCCAAAGATACGATAGGTAATCAAAACAGATTATGATATTATAATATTTCACGTCTCCTTAAAACACGCAATGTTTCAAATTAAATGATAACATCTATTGCGATTTGTTATGAAATAATGTTACCTGAAAATATATCATTATTTTAACTGACGTAGACTAGTTACCTATTCATTCAGAAAACGTCATTCATCAAATATAATTACACTTTGATGTGGTTAACTTGTATACGTATCTAAGTAATTAGCGGCGATTTTAATGGTATTTTATAACAATTACGAGGAAAATGTGGTGGTGCTAGTGGCTGAATAATGACAGACGCACGGGTTGATCTTGTTGGGGGAATTGTTTGAAAGAGTCACCGCGGCCCTGGAACGCAAAGGGCATTAGGAGGAACACGGATGGGTTTTAATCAGTAAGAGTCTGACACTCCCTCCTGCTCCGCCCAGAGCCGAGGGAGTCATAATTGAGATTTCCCATTCTTAAAAAAAAACGGGTTGATCTTCGAGAGTAAGCAACATGCTATGGCAACTAAGAACAAAATTAAAATTCCATTTTTTGTTGAAAACAGCGCCATCTAGTTTTTAGTTAAGGGAAACAAATTGCGGTGTTGCTACGGTTAATTTTTTTTTTTTTCTGGGAGTTACTTTATAACATTAATCAAGAAAAATAATATAATTTCATGATCTTCTTATATAAAAATAATAGAATATATGAATTAGTACATAATTAGGTTTTTATTATGAGCTTTAATAGTGAAGAAGTTATATTTTGGTATTTAAACGTGCAAAAGTTTGTTTTTGAATGGCCACACTTGAATTGCAAATGGCTGCGTGAGAGTGTAACTACTCGTGCGCATTTATTTTCCTTTTGCAATAGAGTTTTTGTTGTTTCGCCAGTGCATCTGCAGGTTGATTTGAGCTTTCGTTTCTTCATGTTGTTGAGCCGCGTTACAATTCGTTCGTACGTTCGTGTTGTGTTGTGTTGTGTGTGTTGTTGTTGTAAACAACTGATGCAAAGATATCAACAATGTTCTCACTGGCAAAATAACCTTTTGGGATATTAACGATTCAATGAAAGAAAAGGTTAATCGGCACTACCCTAATCATAACGGACGAAAAAGGCGAACATAAAATTTTATTGTAAATGTGTGATGTTTTTCTAAATAAAATGGTTTATTCAATTATGTGGTTTTTTTCCTTTAATGTAGTACGTATGTTTGTAGTATATAGCGGATACACTCATCTCTCTACCTAATATCATAAAGGATCAGACAGCAGCTATACACCTACCAACCTATACATTTACTTATATAAATTAGTTCCCTTAACTAAAAACTAGATGGCGCTGAGTTTGACCACTTCCTAGTATTAAAAAATAAGGTAGAGTTGCCTGTCTATAGCCAGTATACTATTGTAGTCTTTGGTAAGCAACGTTTGTCGAGATCGGTCCGTGAATAAGTGAACATCTGTACATACCGAGACTCCGCCGTGCCTCGAAGAGCTAGAGATAGTTAGAAGAGTGCTGTTGGCTTCCGGCTGTCATTTCTACATCTTTGACAGTCGTTGCGGGTAGTCAGTCAGAAGCATGAAAATCTGACTGATCTGACACCGGTCTTGGCCAGGTTATGATAACGCCCTGTTGAGATGGTTAGATAGGCCGTATAGTATAGAAGAACCTCAATAGCTTCTAGGAACAAAGCTCATACATTTCCGCCATTTATTTCCATCTCTAAACAATATTGGCTCAAAACGGTATGTTATGTACCTATGTCAATCCCTGCTTCCCTCCTTAATATTATAAATGCGAAAGTAACTCTGTTTGTCTGTTACGCTAAAACGGCTGAACGGATCGTCATAAAATTTGGCAGATATTTATAGCCTGGGATATAGAGAAGGACATAGGCTACTTTTTTACGCGATAACCGACATACATGCGGGCGGACCCGCGGGCAAATGCTAGTTCAAAATAAAACTGGGAAAAAAAAGAGAAAAACGTTGATGACGTTTTTCCGCCAACCTTGACCGAGACCATCAAGATAATCATCTGCCCATATAAGAACGACACCAGTATTGTCAATACATGAAAAGCCTCAGTGGAAAGACTTGTAAGAATGTTAATTGTGACCGATTGCAATGCGGCTGTCAAGAATGCGATCAAACCAGATAACGGCAGGATATAGTAGCTGATATACTCGTACAAGAAATAGATGCGAAACGATTAAGGAATCAATAATAATCGTTCAATGACTGACATAAAGCATTTGAAAATCTCTGTTAAGGCTCCCAATAGACATGGCAGGCGCATGACTATGCAGCAACGCGTTTTATAAAAATATTCTACCGATCAGGGAAAGAAATCCTCGGAAAATTGATGTCGAATTATCTACCGCGTTGCGTCATTCTTTGGTAGCCTTTACACGGATTTTCAAATGCGTTATGCCAATCACTAAATACATTACTAATCAAGCTGTCCGCGTCGACAGAATAAATAAATCTTAATGACAACAAAAACAGAAACTGTTTGTGTTGACATGATACTATTATCATCCCGTAACAATCAACTTAGAAAAACAATGATTATTGATTCATTAATGTCACTCAAGCTGTCACATCATTTAACTGCAAAAAACCTTGCATAAAAAGCCAGACAAGTAGGTGCTTAGTAGGTAGTATGAAAATGCAAGAAATATTACCTTTGTCAAAGTCTATTACAGGCTTATTTATGTTTACCGAATTCCTGCAGGTACAGTCGCACTTAAAATGAGTTCTACACTTTGAGATAAATTTTAGTTTCCTTCGTGCATGATAGAATCTGCTTAGGTACTGCTTTACTGATTTACTAGTGTCATAAGGTCATCTGCAACTACTATAAAAATTCCAAATTAAATTAAATATGTATTTTTGACTGCACAGTTTCTTGAAGACTAGTCGAGAGATTTATGTTTTTTTTACCTTTTTTAAGTGATGGCTTACTCGCCAGTCTGTGTTGTGTCTCGACTTGAAAAATAAAACAATTTGAAAACTAACGAAGGTATAAACGACTCGACTGTACCTACGGGGGAAAGAAGATTAGTAGCCTGCCAATTTTACGTAACATATGCCTTCCGAATATTCCCCTAGGGAGATACCCTAAAATATAGCAGGCAGTATCATAAACTCACAATTTACGATATAGTGGGAAGAAAAACTATTTTTTATGGAGGATACAAACAACCCGCAACAATATACTACATCCTGGGGGTCTTTAAGACAGCACTGATAGGTTACTTCTAGGCAAGCATATTTTATCGTCTACCACATCATCGCTTACCAATAGACACACAAACTTATGTAGGTTTATTTTAAAACAATTTTCTTTTTGACATGACCTAATATGATTTATTGTTTTACAATAATTGAATTGTTATTATTAAAGCTTGTTATTAATTTTATCATGACCCTGTTTTCAAATAAATATATGTTATTATTCTGTTGTTAATGCTAGTCTTGTAATAATATAAATAACCTACTCTCATCTTACTCAATCATTTTATCTCAGTCTTAATGAGGCTGCAAAGTGCAAAGTTTTTTTTCAGTGCTCATAATAAGCGTGTTTTTATTATTGTATTTTTTTTCTCTGTTTGTCTTTACACTAGTTGCACCTGCAATGTTCTATGTCTGCATCATCATAAAGACGAAATAACTAAGGGAGTAAGGAGACATTTATTTGTACAGGGTTTTTTTTTCTAGGGCATTCCGTAATAAAACGATAAACTGCTTTTCTAGAAATCCCTACTTCCCTACTAATATTATAAATGCGAAAGTAACTCTGTCTGTCTGTTACGCTTTTACGCTAAAACGGCTGAACGGATCATCGCCAATCGGATCGTTCGTCATGAAATTAGGCAGATAAATAGCCTGGGATATGGAGAAGGACATAGTCTACTTTTTTACGTGATAAACCGACATCCACACAGGCGGACCCTCGTGCAAAAGTTAGTAACTAATAAGTCTTACTGTGTTCCGATCAATCTAGCTAGCCGTTTCCCTAATACCGTGTTGATGGGTTGCCAGTCAATCAGCATGCCCAGAAAAACCCAATATTTGACATGGAGCTCCAAGCGACTGCCTGTCTGACCCCTTCAACCCAGCTACTGGGTAACAGTACTGGTATTGGTGGCAGTGTTTGCGACATCTAAATGAAATAGATAGACATTTAGCTTTAAAAAGCATTTTCTGTCTTAGTCAAAGTCAAAGTCAACCGCAGATAAATGAAATCAACAATCTTCTGTTGATCACTTTATTACCATGTACTGTACCCATATTTGCAAAATAAACCACTCATTTACCTACGTTTAAACTCAACCTCAAAGTACCTATTTATTTAAATTAAGGAATTGTCAAGGTCGGTGAGTAAGAGGTGAAGCTATTTGCACGTTGCAAAGCGTAATCTCTATGGAGAAGAACGTACAAGAAACTCCACGGATACTCTTTTAAATTGTTATAAAGTTGTGGTTACAATGTTTAACAAACAAAACTAATGTATCAACACCACATAAGTACCTAACCCTGCTGTACAAGTTCACCAAAGTTCACGGCACGCCAGTCCGTAACGTCTTGTTACTCTTGCTCAGTGATACCCAAACTGTGGTGCGTGGACCGGCAAGGGCCAAAATATGGGCCGCGAGAGTTTTAAAATTTGAATTTGTTCACCTCAAAATGTCATGCAAACTGAATTTAAATGGCTATTAGAAATGTTGTGTTTTCTATGACAATGCTCTTTACTTTTGATTACAAAGAATACTATTATGCTGTGAGTTTTGAATGTCTATAAGATGTTAGTTTGAAAGTTTAATTTTCCTCTTGATTTTTGGTCCCTCGGAGCAACAAACAAATCAAAGTGATCCCGTCTCAAATAAAGGTTGGAAACCATTGGTCTTGTTAGACGTCGTAACACGTCAGAGGTACATTCTGACGTCATATTCCGGCGTGAATACTTCCATGATGCACCAGTTAACCTGGTCAAGGTTGGGCCATTAGGAAAACCTGTACAATTATTATAACGTCTCAAATGGACAGTTGGAGACAAAAGAATAATTAAGTTGCAGGACTGTTTGTTGGACTATTGTTTGTGTTTGTTTTTTTGTGATAACTGATAATAAATAAAAACTACGTTTCCTTATGTATAGGTACCAGTTCGGTTTTTCCAAGTATGTTGTAAATTAATAAAACATAAGTAAGTAGGTATGAACCAAAGTTTAAACGAACTGTTTTAATTAGTGTCTTGTAAAGTGCCTATATACATATTATTCAGCCACTTTAGAAGTGTCTAATAACTGGCACTAACTATCGAGTGCGTTTTCACGCCTAAACCGGTAATCCAATTTCGATGAAATTTGGTGAAGTAATAGATAAGGCCTTGAAGAAGGACATTGGATACTTTTAATCCTGAGAGTACGTTTTCTTTAAATAACTTTCACGGGGGTGAAGCCGTTGGAGGTTCATCATCATCATCATCATCATCATATCAGCCGAAAGACGTCCACTGCTGGACATAGGCCTCCCCCAAGTGTCGCCACAACAACCGGTCCTGTGCGTCTCGCATCCATCGGTTACCCGCGACCCTCACCAGGTCATCGGTCCACCTTGTGGGAGGCCTTCCAACGCTGCGTCTTCCGGTACGCGGTCGCCACTCCAAAACTTTTCGGCCCCATCGACCATCTGTTCTGCGAGGTAGTGGGCAGGGCACATTGCCCTGCCCACTACCACTTCAATTTGGCGATCCTTCGGGCTACGTCGGTAACCTTGGTTCTCTTGCGGATATCATCATTCCTGATTCGATCACGCAAGGAAACTCCGAGCATTGCCCTCTCCATTGCCCTTTGGGTGACTTTAAGCCTTTAAACCTTTAGGTTAGTTCGTTATAAATCTTCTAGTTTAATTAACAAAAGAAAATATCGTAAGACTATATTTACCTGAAATCGTACACGGCTCCATAAATCCTCTTCATGCACCGAAGGAGACGAGACAGATTGTCTTTTCTGCAAATCGATCCACCTTTCGGTATGTGGTTCATAAACTGAAAACAAAAGATTAACTGTCAAACAACTTGATCATTTATTACAAAAAAAGCGAGCGAGTGCGAGCCGGAGTCTGACATGAAAGGTTCTGTACCGTAAACCGAATAAATCACGTTTCTTGTAATGGATAATGTTATTTTTAGAGTACCCATGTACATAGTCTAGGTATGTATCCTTTGGTATACCTACTGAACATTAAAAAAACAACAGTAAATGTTTGACGTCATTCGATCGAAAAGTAAACAGTGTAATAGCGTGTTATGTTATCTTAGTCTTTACTAATTTAATAAGAAGTAAAATTGTATGTTTGTTTCAGGTAATCCCTGGATCTGCGATTACAAAAAATATATCAGTAAGAAAGTTACACTACTATCACTCAATACTTCCCGGAAAAGTAGTCTTTTTTTATGGAAGGGAAATCATCAAATGACTCCTCCCGCTCTGGGCGGACCGGAAGGGAGTAGTCAGACTCTTACTGACTAAAACCCATCCGTGCTCCTCCTAGTGCCTAGTGCGATAACTCTTTCGAACAGAATCCGCAACCCTGGCAGGCTCTGGCCCTAACGGTCCCCGTCTACTATGCTGACATCTCTTTGAGGCGCGCGTAGAACACAATGCGCCCTCGACGCGGGCCTGGCTTTGATCGGACGGCGAGCCACCCAACGCTCGCCATCCGCAGACTACGCTGGCCGCAAATCGCCCTGCGACTCCCGACGCCCCGGGCGTCTCCCTATGTTGCGGCGGCTGGGGTGTGAGTGTTGTCTCTCCCTCACGCGGCCCGCCTCCTCCTTTACTAGCATTACTGCTTCGCAGAAGGAGGTGACGTCTTCCCATGCCTCCTCGCTCCGGACCATGGATTGAAACAGGGCCGGACGCGAGAGGTCGGAGAGGACACGGTGGTGCTCCGCCCAAGCAGCGCAGACCTCCACCGTAGGCTCCACCGTATCCTCCGGACAATCCTCAAAATGAAAACACACGCGCGTTTCCTCCCGCCGAATCCGAAACAGGTACCTCCCGAAACAACCGTGTCCGGTGAGTACCTGCGTCAGGTGGAAGGTGAGGTAAGTAAAGGTCTAGAGCAGCGTCTCTTAACCTCGGGTCGTGACCCAAAATCGGGTTGCCGGGTGTATTGTGATGGGTCGCGGAATTACAAGAAGAATTCCTTGAATGGCAGGGTGACGGAGTACAAAAAGAAAGATTTTCCAGAATGGATTGTGAATTGTGTGAAGCAGGATTTTCGTGCCTTGCTGTCTTAAAAAAGTTGTATTTTATAATGACAACAATTTTAGCAAACCACGGGTTAGTAAATCCTATATTTTATTATCTTTGAAAAATAAATAAAACATAAGGGTCGCGGGCTTCAGATATGTAAAGTATTAACTTTGGGTCGCCAGCCAAAAAGGTTAAGAGCCGCTGGTCTAGAGTCATAGGTCACGGGAGCGAAGTCGCGGGCTATTAAGTGCTAGTTTCTGAATAATTTATTCATTGAAATTATTTACCCTGAAACACCATAATTTAAGCTAAAGGCTGTAATGCTAAGTTACCCTTCTCTTTGTTCAAATTAAAGGATAAACGGCATCCGTTACTTTTAATGTTCTGTCATAGAATGAAACATTTGGGTTGCCGGATTTTAACATTAGTACCGCGATATTTTTGTGTCATTGTTATTTCAAATAATAATCATAATTCAGTGGTAACTAATTTCATAAAAAAATCCCTTCGAATGACGATAAAACGAAGGTTCAATCACAAAACTTGTCTGTGTTCGGCTAAGAATCACCATAGTTTTTGACGTCAAAGTTCACACTTCACAGCTTCCTAGTTTTTGAGTTGGGAAGTGACAGTAGTGACGATGATGTTTGGTTCTATCATTCAAACGGGAAATCTGCTGAAAAGTATGAAAAAAAGTCGCGTATTATATACCTACCTATCTGTCCATGAGACCGCTTAATGATACAAAACAACTGATTGGACTTTGATGTGATTTTCAACACATTTTTAAGAGAATTTTATTTGCAATACTCATCTTCATTATATCCATAAACATGTATAGATCCTTGTCCCAAGTTACTTGAGTTCGACATAACACAAAATACGTAAGTAGGTACTCATGTTAAAGATTGATAAATAATAAACATAAAGAAACCTCGGTATTTTCTCTAGTCCTGTGAAGCAGAGGTGGCTCCTCCTTAGTGTAAATTACTTACGAATTACCAACCTGCCAGTCTCCCAAGGTCTTGTAGCTGGCTGCAGGGAAAGCGCTGGTCTTCCACCAGAGATTCCACCGCTCCTCCAAGCCGCTGTGGTAGCCGGGGTACATCCGCCACCCACGTTCTGCACATACCTGAGTAGAGGCAACCATTCAAATAATAAATTATTATTTAAAATATGCGTAAGCGTCGTAGAACACTCGTTTGGAGTGAAGTTTCTATTCTATGGTTTTTGATATCATTTTTTTTTGCTCTCACGATATTCTTTAGAGCTTTGGGCACCGGTTTGGGATATCATTTTAGTTAAGAATCGAGTCACCCTATGGAAACACACTACACTAAAGAAAGGGTCGTGACGGAAATTCGTGACGGAAAAATCTTACAGTTGTTTTCGCCTATCCCCCATCCGCCAAGTTTGTACTGTGCGATAAGGAACTTCGCTTCGTTCCAAAAATATATGAAACGATAGGTATTTTGTTTTCGTTTTCCTCTCAGCAAACTCGTATCATTTGCTTCGTTTCTCCGCTTATTTCTTCTAAACCAAGCAACGGATTTTGATTTGAGTTTCCCTAATAGAAAGAGCGATAAACCAGGAAGGTATGTGTGTACAGGGTGTTGGAAAAGTGCGTGGTCATATTTAGGTATGGGTGATGTTGGGTAGCTGATAAACATTTAGGAAAACATAAAAAACTGTTTTTTATAAAAAAAAATCGACCACAATAAACGACAAAAAAATTCCAGAGAAATGACTTTACAAGCACTCTGATACTTTACAAGCACTCTGATGATCTGATATCTCATCTCAGACTGTTACAAGCTGCTTTTCGTCGAAACTTTTAAGTCATTTTCTGGTCGATTTTTTTTGAAAAAGGTGCTTTTTTTGTTTTACTATTTTTCCTTAATGTATATCGGCATACCCAATACAACCCTTAAATATGACCATGCACTTTTGGAACAGCCTGTATAATTTGCACCTGTGCGGAGTCGGGGTGGGTCGCTAGTTAAGAATAAACCAATTTAATTGTTATTATCTACTTTATGTATTTATAATATGATTATATTTGCATACAAGAGTAATATTTAGGTACTAAATGCACGTAAATGCCGTTTTATCCGTCATAAATAACGATTCAATTGAAGCAACCTAGTCCTACCTAGTCGCTTTGTCGTGTAATTTTATTAACATCAGGTTCGACTTTTAAATAAAGTGTAGTATGTCATGAGAATTAAAAAAATACGTAAAATAAATAAAAAGTAACATTAATAAATCTAGCTACTATCCGTAATAATAAGATACCTCAGAATGCGAAAGTTGTCTGTGTCCTTTCACGCCTTCACAGATTTGGATGAAACTTGGCAAACGGGTAAACAATGTCATATATTAGGACACAGATTTTTTTAACCCGTTGACACTTAGGTTTCTCAGCTTGGGATAATTGCAAGAAGTTAATATTTTTTTTAACCCGTTGGCGCCTTTGTTTCTCAGCTTGGGATAATTGCAAGAAGTTGGTATATTGTTTTTAACCCGTTGGCACATAAGTTTCTCAGCTTGGGATAATTGCAAGAAGTTAATATTTTTTTTTAACCCGTTGGCGCCTTTGTTTCTCAGCTTGGGATAGTTGCAAGAAGTTGGTAGATTTTTTTTTAACCCGTTGGCACCTAAGTTTCTCAGCTTGGGATAATTGCAAGAAGTTGGTATATTTTTTTTAACCCGTTGGCACATAAGTTTCTCAGCTTGGGATAATTGCAAGAAGTTAATATTTTTTTAACCCGTTGGCGCCTTTGTTTCTCAGCTTGGGATAGTTGCAAGAAGTTGGTAGATTTTTTTTTAACCCGTTGGCACCTAAGTTTCTCAGCTTGGGATAATTGCAAGAAGTTGGTATATTTTTTTTAACCCGTTTGGCACATAAGTTTCTCAGCTTAGGATAATTGTAAGAAGTTGATAGTTTTTCTAACCCGTTGGCGGCTTTATTTTTCAGCTTGGGATAATTGCAAGAAGTTGATAGATTTTTTTAAACCGTTGGCGCCTTTGTTTCTCAGCTTGGGATAGTTGCAAGAAGTTGGTAGATTTTTTTTAACCCGTTGGCGGCTTTGTTTCTCAGCTTGGGATAGTTGCAAGAAGTTGATAGATTTTTTTTAACCCGTTGGCGCCTTTGTTTCTCAGCTTGGGATAGTTGCAAGAAGTTGGTAGTTTTTTTTTAACCCGTTGGCACCTAAATTTCTCAGCTTGGTATAATTGCAAGATATTGGCAGATTTTTGGGATAATTGCAGGAAGATGGTTTATTTTCTTTTCTCTCTATTTGTCTTTCCTTTAAGTTGCACCTGGCATGTTGTCTCTGCACCACCCTAAGGTCGACTGGTAGAAAATGCTTATAGCATTAAGTCCGCCTTTGTACAATGTTTTTACAAGTGCATAAAGTTTAAATAATAATTTCCGATTTTCACATGGGCAAAGTCACTGCTAGAAGCCAGTCTTAAATAAAACTGCATTCGTGAACATTGCACAGGACAACCTTCTAGTTGGACTTTTGTACCAGTTTACGACTAAACCACTTATTGTGTCAATGAAATAATAGCATGTAATTATAGGACTAATACTATACCTACTACCTACATACCTTTTATAACGCCAAGTACATAGATGTTTATAGCCCAACGCGAAACCATTCACTACAATACAATCACAATTTGTGCAACTTACGTCAACATTATCAAGGTATTAACAACTTATTGATGAATATCACACAAGGATGATAATAAAACTAATTATAAATGCTCCTTGAATTAACAATTTACTACTCATTCTATTTAATGACTAGTCATTTGCTAGATAACAACTTAAAGTTAAATCATTACTGGATACTGTAGGTACAGGAGTCAACTAAGAACTAATCGTACGTGTTTCCTAAGAATTGCTATGTTGTACCTTGACCAGCAGCCCGGGTCCTGATCCGCTGTCATTGAGCCTGAACACAAAAGGCTCGTCATCATCATAGCTGCCATCCATTGTTCAGCCTAAAAACATGACTTTTTTACTTTTCAAAATCGGACTCGCTCCATCGGGAACATTTCCAACTTTATTCATATCAGCCGCGATACATCTTCGCCTTCAATGGAATATACTCGTGTATGTGAACGCGTGAATCGCATGTCAGCTTATCATCGCAATCGTAATACTGGTTGGAGTCGTGATATCGTTGTATCGTTCGAGACACGTTTACGTGACGTTAGTCGGGAGAGCGTTTCGTTCGACGCGGGTCGACTGGCGCTCTCCGCCGCCCGCCCAGTACTGTCTCCGATTCTCCAAGTTGGTTACGTTGCAAGCTGATGCCCAACCCCCAGTGATTTATTAACCCCCGTTCGTGACACGAGCCTCCTGTAAAAAGCAACGTAACAACGATAATGCATTTTGTTAGTCTAATGACGCGTCGCTTTTTATATTTAACCGAAGTTCAGCAAAGTTGAATAACATTTTTGATGAATGCTACACGATGGTTATATTTTTATATGGTTGCCAACGACTGGATTTCATGAGAGATTTTGATTGAATTATGTTTTTATGGGGATGTTTTGAAATATTAGGAGCCGAATCATGAATAAATATCATTTTAAAACATGTTGTAATGTTCGCATGATTATGATTCTGCCTAGATGAAAATTCGTGTGAAATATCAACAATAAATTAAAAACTAAATTTTAAGAATACCTACTTGGTTTGTTAATAACTACCTAATTTAACTTCCTAAGGTTCCGTATGGTGTCGCACGTAAAAGAACAGCACCATCCCAATACTTCCCGTGGGCGTCTTAAGAGGCGACTAAGGGACTCACCAGAGAATGGGGAGCAGCATTCTCTGTACATTGCTACCGCTACATTGCGATCGCCAATCCGTCTGCCAAGTGTGACTGTCTGTGACTTATACCTATTTAATAACAACATTATATTTATTTCAAAATACTGCACATGCTGTCAGACCACTCAGAAAATCATAAATTGTCCTTTTAATGGACCAGCCGTCAAGTCGTAGTAATATTTTAACAAAACGATAAGGAAACGAGTAAAATATCTGATTTCTAATAGCTCTCACACAATACTTGTGTCGCATCTGGTGATAATAACTGGGTTTCGAGTCGGACCCAAGCGGTCCTTTAAAACAATTAAGAAAAGGTACAAAAACTAAGGAATTCTGCGAAAGTGTGAGAACACTGTGGAATGTGGGATTTTTTAGAAATGTCTGGTGAGAGGTTAGCTAGAAAAGGATGCGGGAGGGGCTGAGGCCCGAGGATTTTGGAGAGAACAGAAGGGTAAGGGTAGTCAAGTTAAGAGCGTGGAAGTGGACGGTGGGCGGGAGAGTGTCCAGTCTGGGGCGAGCTCTACGGGGTTGTGCGGATGGTAGGACAAAAACCTTTCCTCCTTATTCCCCTTAGGAGGAAACCGACCCTTAATACTATATGTAGGATAATTTAGGAAAAACGAAAATTGTATAAGATTAGGGTATATTAGGAACAGTCACACAAGCGTGGCGATTATGGGAAACCCCCTGTATTGGGGGAGGCCTGTCCAGTCGTCGACGTCATTCGGCTGATATGATGACCATGAATTTAACTTAATAGTCCGTCTTGCGGTCCGTCCGTATTTAATAATTGAAATCAATAATGTAATATCAATATAGATTATATTACAACTCATGCCAATAAAATAATCAAATCCAATCCTTTATTTTTATTGATACATAAGTGCTTTATCTCAGTGATGGTAAAACGCGTTTTCATGTGCTGTGGATGGGAAATAAGGAAGGAAAATAATCAGGATTGTAAGGAATTATAATTAAAATACAAATAAATATCAGCTTACTTTAATTACAACAAAATATACACAAAACTACCTACGTAATTATATCGTATTAATATCCTACTTCCTACTAATATTATACCTAAATGTGAAAGTCTGTTTGTTACTTAATCACGCCTCAACGGCTGAACGAATTTGGTTGAAACTCGGCACACGGGTAGATAATGGCAAGAATTAAATCAAGATAATAAATCCCGGTACTGGAACGTACGAGTATCTACGATAAATTTCAACTTTTACACTAGTCACTGGCAAAATTAAGTTTGAACTAGTATATCAAATGTCAGCCTCGTTTCAGAATAAGGATGTCTAAGTAACAAAAATATCATGTCGTTGTCAGAATACAGAAGAAGCCTGGGTTCTTACCTCTATAAAAATAATTGAATGTGTAATTAAATAAATAAATAAAATCTACAATGGATAGATGTCTGTTATTCTTTCACGCAAAACTACTGAATTTACAACTGGTGGCAGCAAATCAAGAAATAAATCGAGTTAGTTAAAAAAAAATACATAGATACATATTCTCAAAAAATTAAGAGATTAGCTAAATTACTACTTATAACTTGCAAGTCCAACACGGACAACGTTCCTGCGACTAGATGTTCCCACATTATGATTGCATGCATTACCTTTAATGCCCTATAAACGATACAAACGCTAAACGAACGTTTAATATCAGCCATAAAGAAACATGTACTCTGTAATTAAATTCCATAAAACTTTAAATTGAAATTCCTGCCGCTTCCTGTAACCCAGTTTTATAGCAAATACGTCGCGTGATACAGGTTGTTTCAATATAAAATGCCCGCTTTAAAAACCTACAGGCCGTTATCAGTTGTCATTCAACTCTGCCTTTGCATAAAAAGGGCAAAATATTTCATTAGCCCAGTTACTTAGGCCACTGCGGTAGCGTGCGTGACTTGATACAACATCCACTTATCTATATTTACTTGGATTATATTAAACAAAAAATGTAAAGATGTGTTGATTGAATCATTTAATTTATTTATCTCGCTGACATTGTCAGTAGGTATAATATGACATTGCAAAAACTTGAAATGTGCAAAAAATGTGTGAATGGAATAAACTAGATAATTATGCAGAAGTACATAATCTATTTTCTGATAATTAAAAAATAGTTTAATGGGTATTTCTTACAGATGATGTAAATTATTTAAATACCTACCCACTGTTATCTTTTTATTCATCCAAAATATGGCGCACTTATTTATTGGAGTGTTCTCCACCATTATGGACCTAATTAATGCCACTGATGCCGCTATAAACGTGGCCACCTACTGGGCACAAAATATTTAAGGGTCACCATCGACTCGAAAAGAAAATCATTTTAGGGTTCCGTAGTCAACATGGAACCCTTATAGTTTCGCAATGTCCGTCTGTCTGTATGTCTGTTTGTCCGCGGTTTAGCTCAGATACGCTTAGCACTTGAAAGCTGGAATTTGGTATGGGTGGGGGTTTGGTTGGGGGGGGGGCTTATCGTCTATTCCATGGTGTGAGGTGTCGTTAGATATATAGGTAGGTCGTTTAATTGTAGTTCATACAACGGATACATGCATCAGTCACTAAACGCAAAGCATTAAAGTTCATACCTTTTGGAAGCCTGCCCATCGTGTTAAGGATAACAACCATAAAAATAACCATAATATCCACCATGACCTACTCTACTACCACATCCTTGATATCAGTCAAGAGCACGAGTCGTACCTAGTTAAATCCAATACTTAATTGTAAAATGTCTAATCAATTTTCTCCCTGTAGGTAATTCACTGACTGTACCTAATTTATTTATTTTTTTTAAATATGAGGTCGTTGCATAAAGTAGCTTCAATCTCCCAACGCATACTTCCCATCCTACTCCTGCTCATACATGACGGACGGACGGACATTTTCAAATGTGATAAATGTTTATTACTCTTTCACGCAAAAACTAAGTGCTGTGGCCCTACCATAAAGTTTTAAAATTCTTGCCAAGTACAGGGCAGTATTTGTACCATGAGCATTTCCCGCTGACCTGCACTGTCTCAACTTTTGACCTGCTACAGAGTAGACCTGCATAGTCTCAACTTTTGACTTGTAGTAAAAATTAAATAACCTGTGTTATTTAGACATTTTCGAAAATAATATATCGTTTTTTTATTAAGTACGAGAAAAGTTGTCGTGCCCAAATAGCGACACTGGGCACTCCCAATATACTTTTTTCACCCATTCATCAATGCACTGTGCTTTATGCATTTATTGTAGTGTCAACGTGCCTTAACCGAACCGGAAAAAACAGGATATGCGCGAACAAAGTCGCGGGCAAAAGCTAGAAGACTAACAATAAAAAAAAAATACAATAAAATGTAAAATGAGCTTTTCAATATATTATAAAAAAGTAATGTCTAGAAAATCACTAAACGATTATTATATCAGTCTCCTAAAGACCGTTAACTCGAAGTTAAATATGTACAGCTAGGACATAATGGGCAAGCTCTAGCTAGACTAATAAATGTAGGAATTCAGACTTATTTGTCTGGTTTAGCTTTAAAAAACTGAAATCATTATATTTTTTTGCCTGTCCTGGGGATCAAAAATAATGGCTGCAATTTTTGGAAACAATGGTAGTTAGTTGTCATTTGTCATTGTTAAATATTAAATACCTTTGACTACCAAAAAAATACAATAAATTATTATAAAAGTTGCCCATTATGATTTAGTAAATAATTTATTATTTTTCTGATTCTTTTTCGTCTTTTGCTTTTTTAATTATTATATTGTATTATATTGGATTGAATTTTGTATTTTGTTGTAATATTGAAGTGTTAGTCGTAAAATATTGATGAATGATGATCGTTAAATGTTATATATATAGGTATGCTTAGAGGCCAATCATAGAATAGAGCCATGTGACGAAAATATATTTAAAACTTTCGTTCACAGCCTTATCTATGTCGTAGTCATTTTTTAGAATTGGCCATTTCATGTGATAGCCACCTCAAAACTAACCATGACGACGGAACCCAAGTTCGCTCGGTTCGATCGTTCACTGCAGTCATCGTCATCCCATTCGAACCTAACCTATCCGTGTCGGGGTGTCTCAAGTTCCCTGTGCCCTAAGTTCCCAAATTTGGCTAGGCAAATCATCGAACAATATCAAACCAAGTCAAATAAATGCTGGAATTAGCTGGACTGTCACTTAAGCTGCTGATTAAACGGCGCCGTTCAATGAGAAGGCTAAGCGGCTTATTAAACGGCTGGTTAAGCTAGTTGGCTGCAACATATGTATATAATATGGAACCAGGGCGAGTCGCATGTTGGTTATAGACCAGGTGTTTTCACTGTGATCGCCCGGAGGACACGGTGGAGCATACGGTGGAGGTCTGTCATGCTTGGGCAGAGCATGTCGTGTCCTCGTCGAGGCGATCGGCGGCGGAGACCTCTCGCGTCCGGCCCTGGTTCAATCCATGGTCCGGAGCGAGGAGGCATGGGAAGCCGTCGCCTCCTTCTGCGAAGCAGTAATGCTAGTGAAGGAGGAGGCGGGCCGTGTGAGGGAGAGACAATTTCACGCCCCAGCCGCCGCAACATAGGGAGTCGCCCCGGACGTCGGGAGTCGCAGGGCGATTCCCGGGCCACCGTAGGCGCGGGTCTGCGGTCGGCGAGCATTGCGTGGCTTGTCGTCCGATCAAAGCCAGGCCGGGTCGACGGCGCGTTGTGTTCCACGCGCGCCTCAAAGATATGTCAGCAAAATAGGCGGGGCTCGTTAGGGCCACAGCCTGCCAGGGTTGCGGATTTTGTTCGAAAGAGTTACCGCGGCCCTGGAAAGCAAAGGGCACTAGGAGGAGCACGGATGGGTTTTAGTCAGTTAGAGTCTGACACTCCCTTCCGCTTCGCCCAGAACGGGAGGAGTCATTCGATGATTTCCCATCCATAAAAAAAATGTTTGGTTATAGAGAACGTTAGAGCGGTAAATGTCTAAGGTAGTCCCTTAAATTCAAGGTTGTTGCTTAAACCACAAGGACTTTGCACCTTTGCTAATTCTTAGACAGTCTTGACAGAACGATCGTGGTCAATAGGAGGTACATATTTAGTGATATTCTGATCTGACAGCTGTTTTTCTTGTATCAGGTATGATTAATTGCATAATTTTATTTGACCAGTCCATCTCATTGGAGACCTGTGCCGTGGAAGTATCGTATACTGGACCAAAAAAACAAAAGATAAGGAACCTTCGAGAGGAAGTAGATTGGCGATCTGCCATGTTATCGAATCTTTTCCTAGTTCTATGAGCCGCTCCAATATACTTCCCTAAACACTCACAGTAATTGATTAATAGGTAACCATACCACAAGTCACAACCCATCATAAATAATAAAAACAATAATAATTAAAGACTATATTTGTCATAAAAAGGCTACATTTACGATTTAGCATTAAACTGATTCTAATAGCTTGGCATTCTATGTATACTGTAATTACTAGTCGAGCAATGGATTTTTGTCATTAGAATAAATGGTTGTGAAAGTTCGAAGGTCGAGGAAAAATGTTCGAACACAGTAGTGTAATGTAAGGATGTGGTTACACTACCTTTTTCCACAGATTGATGGATTCTCCTGATCAGTTACCAAAGGGTCACCAAAGGGTATCCTGTTACCTAGGAACACAGGGTGTTAGTGCCATTTTTTACGAACGATATCGATCGCGATAACGTTAACGTTCGCTTAAATGTCAATACGTTTAGAAAAAAAAGTTTTCCGTTATTGTAACGGCGGCGCATATGGTTTCAATAAAAATTGACGTTTACGCTAACACGATCGACTCGTTCTAAGGCCATGGGTTGCAACAATCGAACCATCACTACATAATTATCAATATCATAATCGCTACATCACTATCACTACATATGTATTATCAAAAAAAGTTCCTCCGCAACGTCTGGCTGTTTTTCTGTATGCGAATGGATTTTCAAACGTATTTCGCCAATAGACGGGGTGTTTCATGAGGAAGGTCAAGGTGTTTAGTTAATTATAAGGTTTAGAGTAAGTTTTCAGAAATATGAAGATATTTTTTTAAGATGTTGGAAAAAAAATGACTGGGAATTTATAAATACCTACTGTGCTACCTGTGCGAAGCTGGGCGGGTTACTTGTATATGTCGTAGATTGATGGCGGTTCTGTGCAAAGGACAGCGCCATCTAACAAATTGTTTCGAAACTTAATAATCACGTGATCAGAAACGCAAGCGCGCCCTACCGTTTGGAGACTACGAGGACTGCCGGGGCGAGGGAGAGGTCGCTCCAGCGCTGGGGCACTCTCGGCTGAATGCCCAACCACGCACGTGTTTGTTTACTGTGTAAACTGTTAGTCTGATTAAAGTAATTTTAATTAAATTATCTTTCGTTCGAGTACCTGTGGCAGTGACCACACCCAAAACTAAGTAGGATTGTGTAAGATTGTGAAGAAGACCCGATGCTTTGCATCTCGGCCATCCATGCAGCGACATATAAATAAAATATAGTACTTATAGTAATTCATCTGTATCTGGTTATACTCATAGCCACCCTCAAAGTATTACTCTCACAAATCGTAAAATTTTAGTGATGGCTTTCGGATAGGTATTTATTCATCCCGAATTTTAATAGCTCTCAAATACCCTATTGTAGCAGCGTCTAAGTAATCACCTAATGCAAAAAAGATCTGATTGACGACATACAAATCCTACATCGCGCAATCAAAGTTCTCCGCGCGATTTGAACATATGTTCAAGAACTTTGTCAGGCTGTTGTATATACAACAGCCAATAACTATCGGGCAGTTGCCCACTAAACACATCACCCGTCTGGACGAAACCTGCCTTTTCAGTGGAGTGGAGTGGAAATGCGGGACTTAACACCCTGTTCCGCATACTTCAATGTTCTCTCTGGACCATGTCGAATCTACTTGATGATCTTAAGCCGGCAAGAGTTCGACAACGTGAGCATAGATAGCATGATATATCATCAGCATTTGCCTATAGCACGATCTCTGATGGGCAAAGATCACCCCACGCAATTTGAGTCGATCTTCGGCAACACTTATACGGCTGCTTTCACCCGGGTACCCTCCGAAGATCTTCGCTCCAGCTAGGCTGACGACCGTTCTACCCTTCGTTTAGGTACAGATTTGTGACAGATGTAAAGGGATAATTTTAATATGCAATGTTATTGAACCCAAGAAATATAAACATCCTAGGCAATTTACGACTGAAAAAATATACCAATCTTCTGTGTTTGATCTAGATGAAAAAGATTTGGCCAAAAAATTTACATTTTAGTTAAGATTGAAAGTTACCTAGCAAAGAATATGATTAGAAAATCACGCTTCTCATTTATACTTAAGTAGCTACTTACTGCCCGTATGAAAGCGCCTTTCTGGCTTTTAAAAATAACGAACCACATAATTTAACATAGAAATAGCTCCGGTATTAAATACCAGGGTCGCACGATCTTCGGGAAAGTGCAAGGCCATAGACTAGCGTCGTAATTGTTCAACTTATCTTATTGTTCTACTAATAATCACAAAAGAGGAGTTACCTACTCATGCCTCACCAGTAATGATTCGCCAATCTTCCAAAACTACTTTACGTTTGAATCCACAGAGTACTTTTATATATATGGAAATCCTTAATAAATTATACACGTTTGCACTTTGACTTTTTGGCTTTCAGCAGTTCTACCATAGCCTCATAAACAGTTTCAAAAAGAATAAAATTTTGTGACTACTCTATGAACTGACGGCATAGAACAAACTTCTTGCATGAATTAATATTTATTATTTGTGCATTTGCCTTGGCATTAAAAATTTTAAGTCATGCCAACTATTCAGAATCATAAACTGTTTTGAAAACTCCTACACATAAAAATAGTTAAGCAAAAATAAAACCAAATACAATATTAAAATTCTTTTAATAGAATCTGAAATAATACTCCATAATAACCTGGCTGTATATACTAGAACGCAATACACAAAAAAGTTCATAAATATTTTAAAGCAGGTTCAAAAAAAAGAACATAAAAAAAAATGCGTTTTGCCGTGTCGTCACGTAATAACTTTTTCTCTTCTCTCCAATGCCACTTGGTATCCGTCGACAGCCTTCATCATGATATCGAGTTTGACCTTTATTTTAGGTACAGGACCATCTTCTCTGTCTTCTACAACTTTATATTGTCGTAGCAGTGTTGACAACGCTGTTTTAACTGACATCAACGCGTATTGATAGCCTGTGGATAAGAAAATTTGAATTAGATTTACCATAAAGCTATGATTCTGTTCTTTATTTTAGTCAAAGATCCGAAAAAAAGTGAAAAGGAAAGCTAGTCAGCAAGGTTGGTTCTTCTTCCATAATAAGAACACTTTAAGTGCCTACTTGAGGTCTGCAAACATTGCGAAAACACTCCCTTTTCATTGATATCATCCTTATCCATTCCTTCACACATCGATATTTTCCTCTCTCCAACAGCTCTATCTACGTACTTATCTACTTAGTATCTAACCCGTTTATAATAAAGCATCTCTAATCTTATTTTATGTACAACAATTTTCCAGGTCATCAATGTTAGATCGATCTACACCTGATTACTGGCAGGTATTTCCGGTTCGATCTAAACGGTGTAGAACCGCGGACATAGACAAGGGAAATCCCTTTTACGAGTTATAAAATGCAGGCACGTGCACTTATGGAGATAACAAACAACTATCAGCACTTAGTTAGTTACTGGAAGTAATTATAATTATCATTCGGATTGAGAGCGATATTGATCAGGGGTTCTCAACATACAGACTGGCAAACAGATAAGTTGCTGATTAATGGTAAGCTTTCAGCGAATAGTTTCATGATTAACTGTCTGATACAAAATGTAAGTACGTAAGCGCTGAAGCTAGTAATGGCATTTTTGAGATATTGCTATCCCTTTTTGTAGGCAGCAAGCTAACCCACAGGCGGAGTAAAGTGTGACCGAGTAACATCCAAAGATCAATGAATGAAGTGTTGGTCGTCAGGCGGTGAGGTTGACTTGACATAATGGAGGTAGCGGAGCAGAGAGTAAAGTCCCGCAAACCTCCATTAAAAAGAGAGGATCCTCCGACCGGACGGTTGTTGTGTCCAGTGGGCAACTGCCCGAGGGTTGATATTCGGGTTGTGGTATCTGTTTAAATCGCACGGTAAACTCTGATCGCGATTCAGGATTTTGTTATGTTAGTTCGCAGCTGTCGGGATAGTCAGCCTTGTGAGTCTTATTGTTGTGATGATACGTTTGATTTGATTCTGTTACGTTGATTTTTGTGGTGGCATTGGTGCCGCATAGATAGACGCCAGAGTCGCCATCGCGTGTAGGACCTTCGTAAGATGAATTTACCAGTGGAGGGTGAAGATTGACACACAAAAAGGAACTATGCCTAGCAGTGAGCAATGTACCTATATCTTTTTATTATTAGTAACTTTAATACCTGAGGGCCAATTCTACAAATTTTAAAGCAACGTTTGCATAGACATCTCAGTCGCAATCTGTCAAAAAGCCTCAATTTCCATACATTTTTGACAGATTGCGACTGACATCCGAAAATTGAATCCGAATTGGCACTCTAGTCTACTATTCATGGAATAATCTCAAAAATGCTTTCAGTTTTTGAAAAAGGTTGTACGAGTATATCCCTGACATAACAAGCAGTCTGCCACTTTTTTCATCATTGCAGTAAAAAGATGCGCATGCGCAACAAGTATCGCATTTTAATTGTTTCTTAGATACGAAGTCAATTAAATGGATTTTATTACGTTTTTTTAGTCTATCTGGTTATTTTACATTATCAAAATGTAAATTGCGATAAGGCTGCCCATTGTATGATTTAGTTTTAAGTTTCCTATTGTATTTTATCTTTGGTGTACAATAAAGTATTTAGTAAATAATAAAAATATTGAACGCAGTTTTAAATAGATGAACCACACTCAACTGGTACTGCCAGAGATTAGCGCGTTCAAACAAACAGACAATCTTTGCATGAGGAAGGCTGGCTACAAGAACGGGGAAAAACGGCATATGCGCATACGAAGTCGCGGGCAAAAGCTATTTGAAATATAGGTCTAATTTATGAAGCAAGCATCCGGTAAGAAATAATTTTTCAACTTTCAAAAAGGTGGAAAAAGAGAACTTTGTTGTAGCAAGGTTTTTATCTTTAAATCATTTGCTTCCAAGCAAAGCAGCGCAGGTCGCTAGTATCTAGTATCCGTGCCGATCTATGAGTAAACGCTTAGTTTGTACTGCAAACTTTGTATGGAAATGACAATTCCCTCAGTATGAGCAGCCACTAAAATGTCTCATTTCTCTGTGGTATAAACAGAGCTAGCGGATTTTTAAAATAAAACTTGCTTATTAATATGCTTTGCACGGGTAGAACATGGATTAGGTGTAGCTCATGCACAGAAGTTGGCAAAGTCGGCCAAGTGTATGTGCTCATTGTCACCACGATAGGATCCGGTACCAACACAAGAAACATGGTTACTTACCGAGACAGTTTCTGGGACCGTTACTGAAAGGCATGTAGCTGCAAGGATGTTCCAGTTTGAATCTCTCGGGTAGGAACCTATCGGGGTCGAACTCCTCAGCGTCTGGACCCCAGTACTTGGGGTCTCGGTGTACACCCCATATCGAGCAGGCGACACCCGAACCAGCGGGCAAAACGCGACCGGACGCTAAAAGAACAGATATAATGGTATGTCATGTGTAACATAGTTCATAGTGAATTAAAAACCCGGATATGCTGGCATTGTCCAGTAGTGGATGTTTTTTCGGCTGAAATGACAATGATGATGATACGGGTATTTAACTGGTAACTGGTCTAAAATCAGCGCAACCAAGGAGTTAAGTTACATGTTAGTGAAAAACTCGTAACTTAAGCAAATACTTCTAAATAGCACCATCCCATCACTTCCCGTGGGTGTCGTAAAAAGCGACTAAGGGACACACCTGAGAATGGGCAGCAGCATTCTCTGTTGGTACATTGCTACAGCTACACTGCGATCGCCAACCCGCTTGCCAAGCGTGGCGATTATGGCAACCCCTCCCCCCCCCATCTGGAGGAGGACCATGTCCAGCAGTGGACGTCTTTCGGCTGATATGATGATGATAATGAAGCAAATACTAGTGACAATAGTTTATTCACAAAGATTATGAGCTTTTTTGATTTGACTTAAAAGTTTCCTTACGACTGATCTCGTGGACCATAAAGATATTACTTGACTATACAACATACTTACGCAGAGTAATATCTTCTAAGACTTTCCTAATTATTAGTGGCACTGGTGGGAATAACCTCAAGGACTCCTTGATAACTCGCTCCAAATACTTTAACTTTATTAAATCTTCCTTCACTAACATGCGGTCATCGTCGTATACCTCGCAGAGCCTGTGAAAATATAAGAATTTTAATTATTCAGAAGCATTTTTTTTTATGTCCATCGGACCCAGAGTGTGTTGTTAAAGTAGTCTTACACAAAACTAAGTACTTAACCGTTTTGTGTAGAAATAACTTAAGGCCGGAAATCGATTACGTCGTTTCGTGTCGATAAGTTCTTTTTTAACCGACTACAAAAAAGGAGAAGGTTCTCAATCCGGTACAACCGAATTGTTCAGTTTTTGTTTTCTTTTTATAAAAAAATCTTTTTTAAAATAAGGATAAACTTTCCGATTAGAGTAGCTTGGTTTTTAAATCAAAAATGCTGGAAAAAATTGTAATCCATGTAAGCGTAACTGCGTATTTTGCTTTCCTGTGATTTTACAGTGGTGTTGTTAGTTGTGGGATGTGTGAATCAACCAGTTTGATTGTACTGTTTGATCAAATTACTTGAACGTCTATGGCCCATATAACACCTAAACAAATGTTTTCCGAGGTACGGGATCTCCATCCATCCACAGACCGACCTAGGCAAGCGTTGCTTAACCTTGTGGATCGACCCTCACGGCTATTTTAATTTAGGGTGTTATTACACCAATCGATCAACGTCGATCGATGTTGATAGATTGTTGTGGTAGCTTTGGCTGATGGAAGAAAGAATTAAAATATATCGATCGACGTCGACTAATTCATTCTACAATCGATCGATGGCAATGGTCGACGATCGATCGATTGGTGTGGTAACATCCCTAGCCACGAGCACACAAGACCAAGGCAAACCACAAACACAGTGAACACAAGAAGAAGGCAAAAGATCAGTCACTTCATAAAACATTCCTATTATTAATCGCGGCAAGGAAATTCTTCATAGCAATTAAATTATTCCACACTGTTATTTTATTACATGATAAATTTTATAATTGACTGCATTGTCTTATTATATCTTGTACTTAATTGTGCTTGCAAGTTAGGTGCAGGTAAAAGGTGATTACAAGCAAAATTATTCATATATACTTAGACGTCAATCCGTCAATATTTTATCAATCAAGATTTATAGAAGTCAACAGAGAATTGTAAAGGGTAATCGCTGGAAGTACAGTTTCTGCAAGATAAGCCACCGGAGCGAAACTGCGGGAAACGGCTAGTACTTAATTTAAAAACTAACAGGCAGCGTTAATAAAACTGTACAACGATTACTTAGCTAAAATACTGATACGCAGATTCTTTATTCAAAATTTTCTATGGGGAATTTGAATTTAGAATCTCTTAGACAGTATTTTAACCTCAATTTTGACTAAGTTATAATTGTTAAAAGATTTAAATGATGAAAGAAGCCTGTAGTTCTTTTTATAATCGTAAAACCCAACCCGTGTATCATAAATAATGGTCCATTTTCACAGAATAGTAATAAAGATAATAATTTATGGCTACTACAATGTTTGGTCTAAGTATTGTAAATATACCTAACTATATTACAGATTGTAAATATTTAGTGCACATATCAAGGGGTTTCTTTTTAAGTCACAAAACTCATAAAATTATATACTTCTATGTACCTACATAATGTAACAATATATAATGTTTTGAGGGTGTTTAAACTGAAATGAAAAATATAAATTGTGTAAATTGAGAAAAAACAAAATAAGTAAAGAAAAAAAATGTTTTTCAGCTTGCAAATTCTTACAAATTAATTCCTACTCTTTTTCTCTTCCACGAATTAAAAGATTCCTCCTTCGTCCGGGTGGAACTAATTGGTTCCAGAAAACCGCGTATTGATTTACACTTAAAATCTATGTTTTTTACGCTTTAATTTTATTCATTTTTATTTTCTATAAATTGGTCCCCGGACGTTGAGCTTGAGATATTTATGTCATCAACTCCTCTTAAAAGCTCTCACTTATCACAACTCAACAGCTTAAGTTTTTACAAGCTTTTCTTAAATAATAAAAAATCCTACCCCACATATAATGGTTTAGGCGCAAATTGTCCAATTTGAAAAATGTCCAACTGTCACAAATTGTCCAGTTCGCAGAATGTCCAGTTAGCACATCACAGTCACCCTAAAACTGCAACCAACGTCAAAATTATAACAATTGAACGAGTTATCATTTCAACGGGGTAACTGGACATCATACTAACTGGACATTCTGTGAACTGGACATTTTGCAACCTCTGGACTATATGAATATAATTATAGGAATATAATGCCTACACCACAGATATAATACTAGCGGCCTACGCACAAATTATTTTATTTCCAAAATTAAAACACCACTTACTCTTGGTATACTTTCTCCTGAATTTCCGGGTACTTTCCCAACAGTTTCAACGTATACCCCAGGGCTACTGCAGAGGTATCAGTTCCAGCCACAGTGAGAGTCAACACTTCCTCTCTTAACTCCACATTGGTGTACCCTTTCTCTCCGCCAGATAAGTGTATCAACAGGTCTAGGAATGTCTGTTTTTTATATGATCCTAAATCTGCAAACACAATGTAAGTTCGATACGGAATGGTGTATTTGGGGAGCAAGTAGAAAAATCTCAAAAAATATCGCTTACCAAATTCATCATCAACCTCTGTTCTAGACTCTTTTTCTAATTTTAATTCTTCTCTCTTCTTTTCAATAACCTGTATAATAAAAATATCTTCAACATTAAAATTCCCTCAATAAATTTATTTACAGATAGGTCAAGATTGGGAACTATAATAATTATGCTAATGGCTTTAACAAAGGTAACCGGGAATCGTTTTAAAGGCGTACTATTCCAACTTTCGATCAACAGTAGATTGCAAATGGGCATGCTGATGACCCAAAGTGTAGGGTGTATTTCTTGAAATAAAAGAAAGTTCATAAAAAAACTTTGAGTATTTCGTAGAAATAAGTAACAAACAGCGATCAGCCAAACGTGATATTCTCAGTAATTTCTACGACAAAATCTTTTAATCAGAAAAAGGAAAAAGTATATCCAAATACCTGGTCAGTAAAGCTATGCATAAGTGAAATATACTCCTGATGCCTCTTGAACTGCGGGAACCACTTGTACAGCCAGTCTGGCTGGAGCCACAGATGGAAGATCCTCTCACACACCAGGTTCAGCACGCGGCACATCGCATTCAGGAACGGCTGGTCTGGGTCTTCTTGTGCATTGATTTTTACTCCCATCGTTGTTTCTGTCAAGTTAAAATGGATGAGTGAAAACCGAACTTGTTCTTACAGCTCAAGTCTCCTAACAAAATTCCTAACCATGCAGTCCAGGCTAGTCGTCTTTTCATTTCTTAGTCCTAAACCTTAAACTGGGTATCACTCTAGTACCTTCTCAAGTATCCTTTTTGAGAAAAACCCTCACTTCCACGTGGCATTAAATTCACAAAAATCAAGTGTAGGTTATAAATGTCATGAAGTTTGGAATGAATATTTTAATCAAAGATCAAGAGAAAAAGGAATTTGGTATAGGTCAATAGTTTCGGAGCCTCCTCATGTACCGTGGTTTTGTTATACTAAGCTTAGCAGAAAAATGATTGTTACAGCTCACAGACTGAGATCTGGACACATGCCGCTCAATAATTTTGGATTTTTGATGAAAAAAATTGAGTCACCTAATTGTGATGTGTGTGGCACACTGGAGAATGTGATACATTTATTGACGGAGTGTGTCAGATTTCAGTCTGCTAGAGAGGATTTACTTAGAGAGCTTGATATAAATATGTATGATGTTAGCATGTTCCATGTTCCATCATATTTTGTCGTCACCTAGCTCTAGAGCTGCTCATAGTCTAATTAAGTTTGTGTTGTTACGTTTTACATAATTTTATTATAAAGTCCGATGGGACTGGCATGTACACTTGTATAAAAGTCCCTAATAATAAATAAAGAGAAAAAAAAAAAAGTGTAGGTCCCAATTTCTCATCAGAAAAACATACATCAAGTTACAAACTATAAATAGAAAAACTAGACATAATTCAGAAACTTCGCACAAATGAAGTTAAATTGTCTATACAATGACCATGTTTGCGTGTAGAAATAATTATCATGACAAATGGATCTAGGTTGAGTCGTACTAGTATGATAAACTACGGTAATTTGAACTATCATCAATCTTAATCACGTAGGCATAAAGTTCCACGATTTACTTGCCAAAATTAGCAAATATCTGTCTGAAATAAATAACCTGTTTTTTATACTGAGTTACACAGGTCGACGTCATTATTTGTCGAAATTGTCCAAAAATATAAAATTGTTTGAGAATGGAACTAAGGCTCAAGCTGCTACTAAAGAGCAGGAGAAACGGTATCCCTGACAATATGCTGCTTGTTCTAGAACTTGCTACACTTGTCTTACTTACTTACACTTTAAAGTAGACTGCTATCGTTGAATTTCAGGCTATTATGAACTTCTCCCTCACACAGGGAGGAGGCCTGTGTTCCCTCAGTAAGAATATTACGGGCTGAATATGCTATGAATATTACACATTGTTTAGATTTTAGGGTTCCGTACCCGAAGGGTAACCAATGGAACCCTATTTCTAATCCTCCGCTGTCCGTCCGTTCGTCTGGCTGTCAGCGGGCTGCATCTCAAGAACGCAATAGGTAGATAGTTGAAATTTTCATAGGTTGTGTATTTCTGTTGCCGCCATAACAACAAATATATATTTTTAATCGGTTTATGGTACCTACAGAACCCTTAGTGTGAGAGTCCGGCTCACACTTGGCCGGTTTTTCATTTTAAGTTTTTGTTGTGCACTTCCATAGTCACTCATTTGCAAATAATTCTATATCGCATTGAGGTTTGCTGTTATCCTGGGTAAAGCTCGTGTACATCATCTATCCTGTTGTGTTTGCATTTCTAAGTTTTTGTGTGTCCAATAAAAAAAAGAAAAAGTTACTTACCACATACAGAATCCAGGGTAAACGAGCTAAGAAACGGCCAGATACTGAAGTTTCCTTTGCCAATAGATTTCGTGAGTTGCTTCACCAGTTTCTCACTCTGCTCTGCGAACACGTGGACAAAGTTCTCCACTATCCTTGGACTGAAAGCTGGCACAAGTACTTTCCTTCGACGTCGCCAGATAGGAACTGTTAAGGAACGAAAATTTTAGTTTGGAAACTCAGTGGTACTTAAATAATATCTTTTTGTACGACTTAAAAACAGATAGAACTATGTCAAGGCTTCAGAAGGTCTGTAAATATATTAGTGATCATTACACCCATCAGTATAATGCTTAAATTCCGTGTCAAGCCTAACCGGACCCCACCAACCGTGTCTCCACGTTGCCGTCGTGGTGGGGCTTGCGTGTCTCAATGATCTTGGGGGCTTTGCCGGTAGAGCCACTCATGCCGGAAGGTCCCAAGTGAGAGACCAGACCAAGAGAGACACAAGAGGGGCACACCGTTCGGAGACTTGAGCAGTGTTCGGGTCCTCGGACGGTGTGCGTCTCATTGGCTTGCTCGCTGCTCTCTGGTACGCGTCTGATCATCAGACGTGACTGTGAGGGCAGCGAGCAGGCAGTGAGAGAGAGGGAGAGAGGAGGGGAGAAAGGGACCGCACCCTCAAAAAGGAAACCATGGACAGGCCTGAAATAGATACTATACCCCAGGGCGGTCCGGACTGCACAGCAGTTCGGGAATCCGCCACGCCTCGTGCGTCAAGCCCCTCGTATTCTGGGGGGGGCAACAGGGCTGTCCGCACTCTGCTTGCCAAGGGCAACAGTGGCCGAGGAGGCCCCCGATTCAAGACGTCCTTTGAGGACTTAATCGGGTTTGATTTTAGCTCACCCGACAAAGTGTCGGTCGGGCAGAGCGCGGGAAGTGGCGCACTATATTGGGAGGAGGGCTCGCTTGAGCGTCGCGCGGGTGTAGAGTCGGAGTCCGAGTTGGACTCCGACGACCTAGCGACCTTTAGCTCGGTGAGCTCTGAACCCGTGAGAGCGGGGGCTGCTGCGGAGGACTCTAGGTCCTTCCGCAAGCGGCCCAGAACGGAGGAAGACCGGGGGTCGTCTGGCAGCGAGGAGGTGGCCTCGGCTCGCAAGATCCCCACCAGTAGGCGGGGTAAGGGCCGAGAGGGAGGCACGGGGAGATTGCCCGCCTCCAAGGTGGCTGGCCAGCGAGCCGAGGAGCTTGTCGCTGACGGACGACCCCCCGGAGAGGGCGGTCGCAGGGCTCCTGGTTCGGAGTCCTCCGGCGGTGAGCCGGATGACTCCGGACAGGAGCGGGTTCGGAGGGCTGGGTTTGCGGAGGTGGTGGAGGCCGCGCTTCGCGATGTGGCCTTGAAGAGGAAACTTTCCTCAAAGAACAAGGCCATAAGCGAGGCGCTGGCCTCCATTCTGGCGGCAGCGGAGGCTAACCCAGGGGGGCCTCCACGGGACGAGATGTCCAAGCTGCGGGCGGAGGTCGCCCGCTTGGCTGCCGCCACGGAGCGTCTCCAGAAGGAGAATGAGGGGCTCCGCGCAGACCTGGCCAGGCTCCGGGGAGCCGGCCCACAGGGGGTGCCGCAAGGGAGGCGCAGGGAGGATGGCCAGCCCGTGCCGCAGGAGGGCCAGGTGCTGGACCTGGTGCGGCAAGAGATGGCTGCCTTCCAGGCACGGTTTTCAGGAGGGCATCGTCCTGCGCCCCCCGCTAGCGAGTGCGGCGGCGAGTGGGAAGGCCCCCCCAGGCCGGAAAAAGGCGGCGTCATATGCGGCCGCTGTGGCTGCCACACCGGGGTCGTCCGGCCAGGACAAAGGGTCCGGGCCGGCACCCGCGAAGCCGGTGCCGGGAATACCGGACCCGGCCCCGGGAAGGAAGAGGAGGGGTGGGGTTGCTGCGCGAACGGCGAAGGCTCCTGCGCCGTCTGTGCAGCAGCTCCCCCCGACTTCCTCGCCTTCAGATCCTCCCCCGGCTCAAGCCGAATGGCAAGTGGCCGGGGAGAAGAAGAAGGCGGGCAAGGCAGCCAGGGCGGCCAAGAGGCGGGAGAGGAAGCGGCGGCAGAAGGCGCGAAGCGTCGCGGCTGCGCTGCGCCCCCCGAAAACCGCGGCTGTAGTCCTTACACTGCAGCCGGACGCGGCGAAGAGGGGCGTGACGTACGCGGACGTGCTCACCAAGGCGAAGGAGGCGGTGAACCTTGGTGAGCTAGTCTGTGCGGCAGCTGGCAAGCCGGCCGACCACTGGGCTGGGGGTAGGGCCTGCGCCCCACCCGCCAAAGCCGGAAACAGGAGAAAGCCCTCCGCCACCGCCGTCTCTGCCGCGACCGCCGCCGCCGCCGCCGCTTCCTCCGCCGCCATAGCCGGTTCCACTGCGGCTGCTGCTACTGCAGCAGCCGCAGTAGAGCCCCTACAAAGGGCTCCGGAAGGGGCTGAAATGGAGTGCCAGTAATGGCCCCCATTTCACCCCCTCCTGTTGAACGTCAGCCACTGCGCCGCCCAGGAACTGATGCTCCTGAGCATGGCGCAGTGACTGATGCCTGTGGACGGCGAGCAATGGGTAGCTCGCCGTCCGATCAGAACAGGCCCGGGTTGACGGCGCGCTGTGTTCTACGCGCGCCAAGCCAGCAATCGTCAGCATGGGTCGGGGCCCGTTAGGGCCAGAGCCTACCAGGGTTGCGGATTTGTTCGAAAGAGTTACCGTGGCCCTGGAACGTAAAAGGCACTAAGAGGAGCATGGGTGGGTTTTAGTCAGTAGAAGTCTGACACTCGAGGAAGGGGTCATTTGATGATTTCCCATCCAATAAAAAAAAAAAAAAAAGCCTAACCGGACCTCACTAGAGTATTTTATTTATTTATTTATTTATTAAATACTTTATTGTACACGTCATTATAAAAACAGGACAAACATTTATAAAAATAAGTGTACAATGGGCGGTCTTATCGCACAAGGCAATCTCTTACAGACAACCTTTGGATGGACTGAAACGAAAGGAGATAGATTTAGGGTTGTCAGTGTACAAAAGTTCTAAATAATGCTAAATACATAATAACATAAAATTGCGTTATTTAAAGAACTTTGTAAACGCTTAGTTGACACTTCGCTTGACCCAAGGGCTGGCTTTTACTTCGGACAGAGGATAAGCACTGCCATACAACGTGGCAATGCCGCCAGTCTTTTGGGCTCACTTCCAGTCGACAGCGATGCGGATGAATTTTTTGACGCCTTTTAGTTAGGAGTTTCCTTTTTGTATTTTATTTTAAGTGTATATAGTTAAATTAGTATTATATTGTAAATAAATTACATTATGGATTAATAACATAAAATACATAAATACAATAACAATTAATGTAACTGAGAAAGGAGTGAAAAAATTAGAGTGAAAAGACATGCTCCTTCACCATTTTTTTAAACGCTGTTAGCGTTTGAGCACGTCTTACTTCTATGGGTAATGCATTCCATAAACGTGCTGCTTGTATACTAAAAGATTTATCAAAGAAGGAAGTAGAATGCTTAAAGGATTAAAGAGCACGTTATAAAGTAAAGAAAGTATATGGGCATTCCGGCGAAGGCGAATAGGAAGCCATTTGAGCTTAGTACGAAATTCAGAAACGTGGATACTTGCGCAAGCCAAATATAAACCTGATACAGAGACTTTGAAGTCGCTCAAGCTTGTCCAATTGGTCTTGGGTGAGATCAAGATGGCTGGCATCAGCATAGTCCAGAATAGGGAGAAGAAGAGATTGCGCTATCGCAATTTTAGTGGTGCTGGGAAGAAAATTGCGACGACGCATCAGGGAGCCCGCAGAAGTAAACAGTTTACGACTTACTTCCTGCAGTTGCTTAGTCCAGGAGAGAGTGCTGTCGATATAAATCCCCAAGTTCTTCACAACGTGACTTACAGGAATGGTGGTATTATTAAAAGAAACCTGGGGAAGTTACGACCAGGCAATCTTAGAGACAGTCCGGGAACTACCAACAACAATGAACTGCGTCTTTGTTGGATTGATCTTCAGCCCAAACTCATCACTCTCGTCAACTGATACAGGAAGACAGTCGTTGAGTGATAGAATTAATAAAAAGTGCGAAAAGTAGAGGAGATAACACGCCACCCTGTGGCACACCAGCTGAGGTGTCGCACCAAGAAGAGAAAGATTCCTCAATGCAAATACGCTGCCGGCGGCCAAACAGGTAACTACGAAACCAGTCAATTACCGTAGGAGATATATTAAAAGAGTATAGAATGGCAAGCAAAATTTCGAAATCAACCGCATTAAAAGCATTGCTAAAGTCAAGCAGTGCTAGTACCGTTAACTTCCCCATTTCCATGCCAGACCTGATATCGTCCATAATATGCACGAGTGCCGAAGTAGTGCTGTGTCCAGGTCGAAAACCAGATTGGTAGGGATTCAGCAGGTTCTGCTTGGAAAGGAATGTGCTGAGTTGTTGGTGAACAAGTTTTTCAAGGACTTTGGATAGGAATGGGAGAATAGAAATAGGAAGATAATCGGAGAAAGATGCAGGATGAGATTTCTTAGGTAAAGGGATAACTTGGGCGTCTTTCCAGGCTTGCGGGAAGACACTACTGAAAACAGAGAAGTTAAGGATGAAAAGGATAACAGTTTGGAGGTAGCGGAACAGAGAGTAAAGTCCCACATGCCTCCACTGGAAAGAGAGGATCCTCCGACCAGACGGTTGTTTGTCTGGTGGGCAACTGCCCAAGAGTTGATATTCGGGCTTTTGCATGTGTTCTAATCGCACGGTAAACTTTGATATCGCGATTTAGGATTTTGTAGTTAGTTCGCAGCTTGTCCAGATAGATGACGCTGCGAGTCTCATTTGTTGTGATGTTGATTCCGCTACGTTGATTTTTGTGGCGGCATGAATGCCGCTACATCACTCCCCTCCGGAGACCGGAGGTCGATAGTGGATGAGTCGTCCATACATCTTGAGATGCTTGCCAGGCCAGTAGAAGGTTGGTTCCAGTGAGTCGAGTCGGAACCGGAAGTCGCAGAGTTCTCGGTGAGTCGGAACTGTCTGCGTCGCAGAGTTCACGGTGAGTCGGAACTGTCTGCGGTGCCCCGATGCTGCTGCTGGCGTGACTGCTGGCGTCGACCAGGAGAGGTTCTTCAAGGCTCTTCATGTGACTGGCCGAAGATGCAGTGTGCTTGCCAAGGTGGGTCGGAGCTGTGCGACGTGCTGACGTGACTGCTGGCGTCGACCAGGAGAGGTTTTTCAAGGCTCTTCATGTGACTGGCCGAAAGTGCAGTGTGCTTGCCAAGGTCGCTGATGAGGTTGATGATAGAGGCTGAGGATGCTGACCAGGAATGCGCGTCCGCTGCATGCTGGTGGTCAGGATACCCGTAGAAGCCGACCGAGGGTTCTGGCTAGCTGTATGACTCGCTGCTCGAGAGCTTGAGGTCAGGATGAGGAGAAGTGATGATGATGATGATGACGTCATGATGAGGTAGCTGCACGAAGGCTGCGCTGACGTCCAATGTCGAGGGTCACCAGTTTGGAGGTAGCGGAACAGAGAGTAAAGTCCCACATACCTCCACTGGAAACAGAGGATCCTCCGACCAGACGGTTGTTTGTCTGGTGGGCAACTGCCCAAGAGTTGATATTCGGGCTTTTGCATGTGTTCTAATCGCACGGTAAACTTTGATATCGCGATTTAGGATTTTGTAGTTAGTTCGCAGCTGTCGAGATAGATGGCGCTGCGAGTCTCATTTGTTGTGATGTTGATTCCGCTACGTTGATTTTTGTGGCGGCATGAATGCCGCTACAACAGGAAAAATATTATCAAGGAATGATCATCTTACGGCTGACACAATCGCTACCAACGGCGTTGGATGTAAAAATGTGACGCATATCTTCCTAACTTACATAGCAATTGTAATTTTGTTTATTTTTGGTATGCGTCATGCTTGGCGCAAATAAAGTCTTTTTCTTTCTTTCTTTCTAATCGATACAATACTCTTTTTAACATCACAAGCAGTGAATTGACTTATGACAAATGGGGAATAATCAGGTATCGGAAGGTTTGAAAGATGACTTACTGTAGCAGCTTTGGTGGCCCTATCCAATACGAGCGAAGTAGAAAAATGACTATTTAATGAGTTGAAGTCTAAGTCTTTAGGAATCATATCATGAGATTTTTTCCGATACCTAATGATTTGAGAAAATTCCAGACCTTAGCTGGATCACCATTTTGAACTGAACCGTGGATATGTTGGCGGTTTCCGTTCCTAAACACCTTGCTGCAGTGATTTCTAATTGAGACGTATTTTTCCCTGTTGAAATCATTGGGCCGAATTTAAAACTTAAACTTCGCAGCCGCTTTCTTATGTAGTAAAAGCTTAATTTCATTTATTAGTCAGCCATGGCGCTGGGAAACGTTTAACTCTCACATCTTGAACAGGTGCATGTATGTCATAAAGATGAATTAAAGAAGAAGTTAAAAATTCAACTTGTTCGTCGACGGATGAGGAAGTAACCAGAGGAGTCCAGTCAATGTTGCTGGCATCTTCATCATCATCGTCGAATTTTATAAGAAATGAAAATTAGGTCATGATAGGAAAAGGCGTCAGCTGAACATTGACCATGTTTAGCGACGTGATCGAGAGATGAGACGAAAATAAGATCAAGAAGTGAGGGAACCGAGTTTGGAAAATGATGAGTGGCACCAAGGTCAAGAATAGAGAGATTTGTGGATCCAATAATATGACGAAGAGAAGTAGAGCGGTAGTCGTTTTTAAGGAGACATGTATTAAAGTCGCCCATTAAGATGCTATGACTGTAAGAGGGTATTAATGTTTCAAAAACTCGTTCAAAAGAAGAAAAGAAATTAATCCGAAGGGGAGGGCAGTAGTAGACCCCAAGGAGAATCTTAAGAGTGTATATGTTCTGTGAACCGGACGCAGCTGAATACAAATATTTTATGGATTCTCTTTCGCTCTGCGCTCCTGCAACTGCTCCACATAGTGGATACGTCTGCGAACCAAGTGTGAACCAAGTTTGCAAACGTATTCACTATGTGGAGCAATTGCAGAATCGCGGAGCGCAAGAGGTTCGCGAACATAGTGGATACCCACCATAACATGGTGTAACTACCTATCTGACCTACACAACCCAGCAACTGGGTAAGCTACCTCTCGCAAGACTATGGTGTCAGATTTCGTGACTTCTGACTACCTGAAACGATTGACAAAGATCTACGCATGACAGCCGGGACCAACGCCAACGACTTAACGTGCTCTTCGAGGTATGGAGGAATCTCGATGTGTTATGATGGTCACCCATCCACGGGCCGTCTTTGGTAAGCGTTGCTTAACCTTGAAGATCGACCCGTGCGACTGTTATTATTTAGTCACGAGTTCTTCCTAGTAATTTGCCAGTGTTCAGATAGGTATAATAGAGTAAAAGTTGAGAGTGAACATAATCGTGCTCCATCTTCGACCACATCATCGCCTATAAATGCCCGGCAAGTAAGTTGGCAAGATATTTTGTGGTGGGAGAAATTCGCGCACGCACAATTTCATACATTTTTACATGCGCGAACTTCCCCCACTACGAAATATCTTGCCAACTTACGTGCCGGTAAATGTACCATCAGGTAAGATAGTGGTCAAGCGCGTGCCTATCAATAATAAAAATAAAAAATGTCTTTAAACCAGTTTTCGTCAAGTCATAACGTATTTATAGTAAAACCGGTAGTGTAGACACTGCACTCATGACTTTTGAAGGGTAAGGTCACTACAGCCAGCACCATTATGATGGGCTGATAATCTAGCACTGCATAGTTACACAACACTATTTATGATTCATCGCGCTGATTCTATTTCAGGTGAAGTTCATGTCCTCGACATAACTTGATTATTTGGCTGTCAGTCCAAAGTGTTACCACTGAATGGGTAAACTGAAAGATTTACCAAAACATGGTAATGCATTATAGGCACTTTTTTAAGGGGTAAAGTTTTTTGAGCTAATAGACCTTGACCTCGACCTTCAGTGTAAGAAGCACTTGTTAGATTGGAGATTCGTCGGGACACCAAACTTTGAATTGCACTCAAAGTTGTATTTGTCAATGTCTTCAGTGACTACGTTGAGATGGTACTGTTAAAAAGTCATTTTAAATTCAAATTAGGCTGAGTTTACAAAACTACAGTCCCCCAAAACGCCCCGCCTGTCATCACTTCCTTGTGTTTTAACTGGGAAGAAGAAGTGGCGCAACAAACTCCCCAGTGTTGAACTAACAATTCACATTTTGTTATGCTCGGCCTGATACCTGTACATTATCATTACATTTCTTTTTGCATTAACTAGTAGGCTGAAGTGGTTGTGGACCGTCATGTTTTTCAAAGGACCAATAGCCGTATCTAGGAGTGAAGGCTGCGTATCGGCTTGCGTAACGTAGGACTCACCCGCGCCAAGCTCCGTGGATCGTCGACCTTAAAAAGATCGGCTGATGCATAACCGTCAGAACGCGGTAGATCGGCTGTCGTACCGTACCTTGGGCGAGGTCTGTGACTAGCAGTGGATTGCTATAGGCTAAGTTGATTGGTTGATAGACCCTACTCAAGGACTCACTCTCAACGAAGGTCTAGACGGGGATAAATAGATTTCCTTAACACGCTTAAAAGAAAAGGTAATTTTGCAATAGTTTTGTCACTACCAACTGCGATTTTTCTAGATAATCACCACAAGACATCGTTATGATCATGACACATCACACGTTTACTACTCAGCCTATTTTACCTTGTTGTTGGAAATTTTTATGTCCTGTTTGGCTCAGTTACGAAATATTCTGTTGTTGTATGCGTGTCACTGCTGATATTATTTTCCTTATCGTTCTCCCTCCGAAATATTACGAATTCGCGGGCATTTACTCTTTAGGTGGGACATTTTTATTTAAACGTGATGTGGAGACATATGGACTCATTAACATGGATAATGTTACTATTGTGGCTTTTGAAATTTTAGTCATGTTCATAAAGAAGCATTATGTACAAAGACACTTTCACACTGCAAACTATGTAGGTACCTACATAGCACTGAGTAGGACAAATGCCAAAGCCTAGATCTAGGTGTGATAAGGCAAGAAGAATATCAAAATTTATTGAATAAGCCCTTACCTACCTCTGTCACTAAAGCCCCCTCCCCGACTTTTGCCTAACGAGCCAGCCCGCGTCGCTGAGCCGCCATTAGTCTTAAATCCCCCAAATAATGTATCGACCCAGCCTGTCCCTTGCTGCCCCCCCGAACTGACGCCGCTAAGCCGAGGTCCGTATCCCTCAGGGGATGCCCTTAGCGAGCAGTCAGTAGTTTAATTAGAATAAGCTAGCTTTTTAGCCCTAGCTGGGAGCTTTAAATTCATTTGAGGTCTTAGTCCGGTTAAGCAGTAGCGTGATAGATCTGCCAGTGGCCACCCCTAGCCGCTCAGGAACTGATGCTCCTGAGCATGGCGCAGTGATTGATGCCTACGGACGGCGAGCAATGGGTAGCTCGGCGTCCGATCAGAACAGACCTGGGCCGACGCTGTGTTCTACGCGCACCAAATGGAATAGTCAGCAGAAAGATGGGGCCCGTTAGGGCCAGAGCCTGCCAGGGTTGCAGATTTTATTCGAAAGAGTTACCGCGGCTCTGGAACGCAAAAGGCACTAGGAGGAGCATGGATGGGTTTTAGTCAGTAAGAGTCTGACACTCCCTGCTGCTCCACCCAGAGCGGAAGGGGTCATTTGATGATTTCCCATCCTTAAAAAAAAAGTAGCCACCCCTAAACAAAAACCTGACTAGAAATAGAACGACCATTTGCTTTTATAAAACTTAATACCTACACAACTTTTCGTTAAGTTATGTAACCACATTTTGTATCAGCTGGTATGATTTTTATTGATTGCGGACTTGACGGGCTGGCATTTTGAGAAAAAGTTGCTTATTTTCAGCCTATAAACACACACTTAAAATAAAAACTCCAAAGTAAGTAAACCTTAAAACATGGCGTCAAGAAATTCCATCGCATCGCTTTTGCCTGCGAGCACACTCGCAGGCGAAAACGATGCCCAAAAGACTGGCGGGAATAAAAAAAATAAAACTAATAAAAAAATCGTAATTAAAAATGTTCTTACCTGATGCAAATATTCCTCCATTGCCTATAACTTTTCTGATGAACCGGTGGAGGTCGTCCTTTTCCATGCATGTCTTCAACACCATCTCGAGATCAACAGGATCTACTACGACTGCACAGAAATCATTCATCAGTCAGGCGAATATTTTAGTAAAAAATAGTTTTAACCTCTAAAAAAAATAAAGGACAGCTAGTAATCATCTTTAAGTGCAAAAATAGGCGTTACAGCCATGTTACAGGTAGGTTTTTTTTTTTTTTTTTTTCGGTATGACCACTAGCAAGTTAACACGCAAGGGCTAGCAACTGCTTAACCGGACTAACCTGTGGTGGCCTCAAAAGAATTTAAGGCCCCCAGCCAAGGCAACAAATCTAGCTACAAGCTAAACTACTGACCGCTCGCTAAGGGCATTCCCTGTGGAATACGACCTCGGCTTAGCGGCGTCAGTTTGGGACAGCAAGGGACAATCAGGCTGGGTCGTTTTATTATTTAGGGGTTATTAAAGCTAAGGGCTCAGCGGCGCGGGCTGGCTCGTTTGCAAAAGTCGGGGAGGGTTTTGAATGGGGCGTCGCGACGGACCTCGGCGGCGAGGTCGGAATACGGAACGCGGTCTGTGTTTGTTTTTTCTAAGAGTGCTGGTTTCCCTACAGCTTTCCTGAATCGTTGTGATCTCGTCATCTGACTCGACGAGTGTATGCCGAGGACGGCGAATCTTGCTAATACGAGAGGGAGTGTATTGTGAGGCCTTTGAAATCAAAGGGTTGCTGTGTTTCTCAGCTGATTCAATAAAACGCTTTGTAAGACGTTTCATGAATTGTTTTATTGTCGGGATTTTGAGGTCGACATGAAGTCGTTCATTCCTAATAAACCACGGGGCGCCCGTGGCTTTTCGGAGAAACCGGTTTTGGACTACTTGCATCCTGTGGATTTGCTTTGACTTTGAGTGTGCGAATGTGGCACACGCATAAGTCATAATCGGGCGAATGCACGTTGTGTAAATGCGCAGTTTACATTTAAGGGACAGCTTGCTGCGTGCATTCAGCATGGAGTGGAGTCTACCTAGAGCAAAAGCGGCGCGCGAACGTACCGTTTTTATGTGCTCAGCAAAAGTGAGTCTGTGGTCTAGTATCACACCTAGATATTTGGCTTGCTTTTCCCACGGGATCTGCTTACCAAACATGGTGATCGGACTCGGTGGTTTGGGAACGAGTCTAGCCCGCTGCTTGTAAAACAAGACCGCCTGGCTTTTCTCGGGATTAACTTCAAATCTCCAGAATTTAAACCAATCGCCTAGGTCGATGGCCGCCTTCTGAAGATTTTTGGCTATTGACTTTTCACTACTGCCTGAGCAATAGATGGCCGTGTCATCGGCAAAAAGAGCTAACTGCGTCTTGTCATTTCTGGGAATGTCGCTTGTGAACAGCGTGAAAAATAAGGGTGAGAGCACACCGCCTTGAGGGACGCCGGCTCGGATAGGGTGGGGGGAGGAAAGCGCACCTTCGATACGAGTTACAGGTAGGTAGGTCACTAGGTAGCTTTAATTACTCGGCACACTGCAGAATTGTTTTAGTCCCACTTTCCCAAACCAAAGTTATCTTTTAAGAGCGTTTACGCCGTACGGCATTTCATACAAAATTTCAAGTCCTTATTTTTTAAAATGAATGAACCGATTTTATTGAAACTTACTATGAATACGCCATCCAACCAGGTCTAAAAAGTTTGTTGAGAACATTTTCGAAAAAGAGTTTAGAGGGAGAGAGAGAGCGATTTTAAGTTTTCTATAGAAAGTGAAAAATCACTCTATCTTTCCTTCTTCAATAAAATCGGTTCATTCATTTCGAAAAATAAGGACTTCAAAGTTTGTATAAAAAGCCGTACGGCGTAAACGACTGTGAAATGTAATTTGAAATGATTATTATTTAACTTCGTGTAGGTATGTCTCATTTTCAGCTACACCGTCGGGGCTCTGCCAGGCCCACTTCCTGTGCTCACGTTTTCTGAAGAAGGAGTTCATCATATAGAGGCCCTCCTTCTCCATAAAACTGGCCAGTAGGTGTCCCCGGTGGTTCCGACGTCCATATCCAAATTGCCCCACTCGCAGCTCGTCACCGTCACGTTTGCCCAGTTTCGCGTTGAAGTCCCCCATGACCACGGTGAAATGAGTTTTATGACCATGCATGGCTCTGGATATATCCTCATACATGGTCTCTATTTCGTCGTCGGGGTGTGTTGAGGTTGGGGCGTAAACCTGTACGACCTTCAACGAATATCTTGACGATATTCTGAGTATAAGGTACGCCACCCTGGTCGACACACTCTAGATCCTCACCACATTGGACACGAGGGACCTGTGGACGAAAAACCCGACACCAACCTGGGACTTCTGGTCACCCTCCCGGAAATAGAACAGGTTGCCGGATTTGAGAATTGTCGTGTCCTCCCCCTCTCTTCGGACTTCAGACAATCCCACAACACTCCATCGCAACCTGCTCAATTCCTATTCAAGTTCGGTGGTCCGGAGTGTTCTAGTGTTTAATGTTGCCAGGTCCAGTCGTCGGTGTTTTTTACGGTAGCCGTATCCACTCCGGGGATTCTTAGCACCCCTTGCATCGTCATAACCTTAGTTGTCATAGAATTATTATTTAAATTTTGAGAATTAAGCAAAATTCCTTGCGTTATTTGCTTCGTCGAGCAGCTGTTTTTACCAACAATGAAACAATGGATCATAAGCAATTTCCAAACAGTGGGATTCGGATTAAAACATAAGATTGTAATTGAAAGTGTGTTGCACGCAATTAGGTGCAGACTCGTTTTAAATCTAGACAAATTCAATGTATAAAAATTAATACTTACTGAAGAAAAGTAAATGTCCCATCCAACCTCTTATGATTCCTCCATTCTGCATGCTCTCATAGCTTAAATGTTGCAGTTGATCCATGATTACTGAAAGCCATTATAACTTCGATTAGACACGTAGGTAATTTGACGACACGGTTAGCGCAGTGGTTGAGCTATTGACTGCTGTGCTGCGTGTCGCGGGTTCGATTCCCGAGCAGAAAGAAGAGATACAGAAGCGGAAAGAGTCATCGAACTTTTTGAACTCTCCCTTCCAGTGTAATCTGTGTTACAAAGGGTTCATCGATAATGACGCCTGGAAGCATCATGTCAGCAAACATGCTCCGGTAAGAAATAACTTCGTTAGAAAATCCGTATTAAATAAATTAATATAAAAAAAACTATTATCCTAGATAGACAATTCAAATTCCTTTTTGATCAACGAACATCACTTGGTCGGCCAGGGCGTCTCTTGTCTGTGCGGTTTTTGGGATTGACGGTCCGGTTGGCGCAGTGGTTGAGCGATTGACTGCTGCGCTGCGTGTCGCGGGTTCGATTCCCGCACGGAACAAATATTTGTATGGCCTACAGATAGTTGCTCCGGGTCTGGCTGTTTGTATTAAGTGAGTTTATATGTTTGTAAACGCACCCGCGATACAGGAGAAATTCGTAGAATGGGGCAACGTTTTAAAAAAAAATAAGCATCCTGCCTGTTGCGGAAATACGGAATTTGTTCGAAAGAGTCACCGTGGCCATAGAACGCAAAGAGCATATGGATAGGTTTTATGCAGTAAGAGTCTGGCACTCCCTACCGCTTCACCCAGAGCAGATGAAGTCATTTGATGATTTCTTATCCATAAAAAAGGTAATAAGCATCGGTTGCGGAATTGTTCGAATGAGTTACCGCGGCCCTAAACGCAAAAAGCATTGAAGAACTCGGGTAGGTTTTAGTCAGTAAGAGTCTGACACACCGCTCCACCCAGAGCGAAAGGAATCATTTGATGATTTCCCATACAAAACCAGGTACATTAGCTTATCACCTGTGAAGTATTATGGCAAAGATGCTATGCAATGTTAGCAGAGGGGCGAACCTGTTACCATCAAATCTGGATTCATACAATCAAATTGACACCCTTTGAGACGAGTTTCTTTGCAACTACTCATAGCCCGACAGCTGTTGACGAAACTAAGCAACCAGTAATCTTCCCGACCGAATCTCGATCACGGTGGTCAATCTCATCGAAGAATTGCCAGGTTGGTATACAGGAGATAATATTGTGTTCCTGTGCACTCAAGAGATGAACAGAGGTTCATATCTGTTCATCCCAACACGGCCGGGGATAGATCTAGCGCACGACCTGCGGTTCTACGTGCTTTCCGAGGTACAGGTGTGTACAACTGTACATCACCATCTTCTTAACTCCGGGCTTGTACTAAGTGTACTAAGTTGTTCATAATTAAAAAAACCCAATAGGTTAGTTATCACTTTATTTAAATATATCTTAAATTGATCATCATTGTTCTATCAAAAAATAAAAATATTGACCATAAACTAAAGTTATTTAAATATTTCGAGAGAGAAACCACCAAATCTATTTAAAAATAAAACAGTAAAACATGGTCGACCATAATGGGACACAAATCATCGGTGCCATAACTTCAGGATTAAATAAAAAGGTTGCAATCAAAACCCTTTGCAACGTTTGATTGTAATAACACGGCAACATAAATAATTGTGGATAACTTTTTAAAGAAAAGAATAATTTGTCTCGTATCAAGAACCCGACCGCAAAAAAACTAGGTACCCTCAAAAAGTTCCAAACAAAACGACCGACTTCAAAAAAAAGAGGAGGTTCTGTGTTCGACTGTATTTTTATTTTATTTATGTAAGTATGTTAACCGATTTCTCCGCCAATTGTCGATTTGCTCGAAATTGCATAACACCAGAATTAAATAAAAAGGTTCCAATAAAAACCCTTTGCAACATGGTTGTAATAATACGGCAACATAAATAATTAAGGATAACTTTAAAAAAAAAAAAATTGTCTCGTATCAACAACCCGACCGCAAAAAAACTAAGTACTAAAAAGTTCCAAACAAAACGAACGACTTCAAAAAACGGAGGAGGTTCTGTGTACGACTGTATGTATTTTTTTTATTTATGTAAGGGTCTTCCAACTGTCGAACGATTCTCAAAATTCTTATTTTTGTTCGAAAGGATTGCTCCTGGAGTGTTCCCGAATTTTTGGTGAAGATCTGATGAAGAACTTCGGATATAGGCAATGGAACTCTTAAGGTGGGTAATTACCAATTTAACGTTAAACGTGAAGCGTTTTTTGTAACATGTTACAAAAATTAAATAAAAAACCCCCTATGCAAAAAATAGGTACTTTAAGTAGCTTGACAAACAACCCATAAAAAGTAAAAAGAATAATTATCCTAAAAAATAATTAAAGTCGTGGCGGGGTATCGCTATGCATATGTAACAAACTTGAAATATCGATTCCGAAGTACCGATACCCCATCGCGACTTTAATTATTTTTTAGGATAATTATTTTTTACCTTTTATGGGTTGTTTTGTTATGCTACTTAAAGTATGTACTTACCTATTTTTTGCGTAGGGGGTTTTTTAATTTAATTTTTATTTTAAGCTTTTTAAACTAAACTAACCTATAGGGCAATATATTAAACGTGAAACGTTTAATCGAGTAATCATACGTAACACGGTACCAAATTTCGAATCGATCGGACATAAGGAAGTTAGTCAGATCCCCTCATCAACTAGAAAAGAGCTGATGATCTTCAAACGGCTGAACAGATTTTCAGATACACAGACAGACACGTTAAACTTATAACACCCTTCTCTTTTTGCGTCGGGGGTTAAAACGACCATTCGTGCAGTCAGTACGTGGAAACGAGCACGAACATGAGCATGTTACATGCGTATGTGTATTGTTTTACACGAATTTAAGGACACGGCGTAACATAACATGCTCGCTGCGAATGTTACATTACTAACACCGGTCAGTACCCAACTTTAAAGAAATGACGGCAAATCTGCCGGGATTACTGAAATTACAAGTCTGTTTGTTGTTTACGTTTGTTCCTAAGAGAATATCATGCCGTACGCTCTGAAGAAATACGCAGATGTGTAGGTACAATTAAACTTGATACTTACAATCTCACCTAAAAGGGGTATAACTTTTTTGTTTTTATGTACCGATCTTGATGTTTCTTTTTGTGTTGGGTTTAGTTATAGCTATGTATATTGCATTTGCATTGGGCATTGACCTTCAAAGAAACATCAGTGTAATGACCTTCCCAAATTAAATAAATGAGAGTTTTTTGTCAAGCAATCTAACCTAAAAGGGGTATAACTTTTTGTTTTTATGTACCGATCTTGATGTTTCTTTTTGTGTTGGGTTTAGTTATAGCTATGTATATTGCATTTGCATTGGGCATTGACCTTCGAAGAAACATCAGTGTAATGACCTTCCCAAATTAAATAAATGAGAGTTTTTTGTCAAGCAGTCTGATGCAGTGTTTTTTGTTTTGGAAATGAAATAACCAATTTTAATGGTCTCAACTAATTTCTTTACAAAACAAAAATGGTAAAAATAACCCTTACGAGTGAGTCTCTATATGCAGGCCCCATAGTTTTTCATTTCAGGGCTATGAACTCAAAATTTGAAATAATAACCAACAGCCTACACTAACTTCCTTTAATATTTTTACAGAAAATCTTTAAAAGCTTTTTTTGGTATGCATGAAGGAGCCTCCTCGTGTAGCGCAATTTGTTCCATCTGACACTCAACTGAACCGAGCGCTCGGCGCATCCTGGACAGTCTCACCTAACACCTTATAAGACTGGCCAATCCTTCCCTTGCGGTGGTAGGGCTAACGCCCGCCTGGTTTGCGACCACCCTCCCACCGGAGTTCGGCGTCAAGCAGCCTCCTGTGTTTCGTCGACGCGTGGGAGTACCAGTGCCTCAAGGCATCTTCTGGGCACGCTCGCTTCATCATGGACCTCATCTATCGCTTTCCATCAGGCGTGATCGAGGTCAAGAGCTAGCTCATTCATAAAAAAAAAAAAAAGCAATCTGTATTTTTAGGGTACTGCAGCCTGCGGAATTTGTTCAAAAGAGTCACCGCGGCCCTGGAACGCAACTGATGGGCACTAGGAGGAACACGGATGATTTTAGTCAGTAAGAGTCTGACACTCCCTCCCTTCCACTCCGCCCAGAGCCGCAGTGGAAGGAGTCATTTGATGAAAAAAGGGAAAAAAAAAGGGTAAGTACTTTGCAGAGCTTATAAGTTCACACAGTGATAATTCAGCTGACAACGAGAATCCTTCCTCTTCATACGACATCCAATATAACCGAAAGAAAGCTGATAATTGAATTAAACTCACCCTCGGTATTACCGACCAGTCTGTGCGCTATTCCAATCATAGGCAGCTCTTCCTTAGGAGCTGGTAAAGCCGAGGCCAGCTTGTTCATGTGCCTCCTTCTATACCAAAACGTCACCGTCCACAACACTACAGCCAGCAACAACAACCACACAAACATTTTGTCACTTTTGATGAGACACTTGTAACAAAAGTACGTGTAAGAAGATCAACGGAGGTGTAGGACCAGAGAGTGCGCGCGCGCCGCCTCGCGTGTCAGTATAATCGAAATGTGCGACAATTTATATGGACATTTTCCTCCGTCCGGCCATCACTGCCCGCACTAATTCTACTCTGGTAAACACTGGGGTCGCTAAGTTCATGGTGTGGTTAACATACAACCTTCGCTACACGAGGAAGCCACAACTATTATTATATTTAAGAGTTTAATGTGTAACAACCATCGCAAATGCTCTTAAGTAACGGGAAATACCTGCTATTAATCTGTACCTGTATATTATTTAATTTAGTGTCGTTTTCCACTGCGTAATGTCTAGCATTAAGTGCTATTCACACAGTTCCGGTTTAGAGATTTCCGAGTCCCGGGCCAAAAAAAAAACGTACCAGTATTTTTCAAGGGGCGAATGCTTGACTGACTTCCAAAACCAGGTAGGTACTTACTGGATAAGACATAATACGGCAAAGCATTCTCAGGACGACGAGCACAAAAGGAGGGCGAATGGTGTGAAGTCTAAAACAAGCTAACCTGAACGTTGTTCTTTATAATGTCGACACGGTTGGCGCAGTGGTTGAGCGACCGGCTGCTGCGCTGCGTGTCGCGGGTTCGATTCCCGCACGGAACAAATATTTGTATGGCCTACAGATAATTGTTCCGGGTCTGGCTGTTTGTGTATGTGACTTTGTATGTTTGTAAACGCACCCACGACACAGGAGAAATTCCTAGTGTGGGGCAACGTTTAAAAAAAAAAAAAAAAGTACCAAATACTGGATGGAACCCTGTTAGAACTAACATGTAGCCGCACTGTCTCGTATCTGAAAATGCTAAAGGAGAACGGTTTTATATGGACTTCGTACCCAGAGCTATATCAAGTTATGGCATACTTATGCCGCTTGAAAGCCATGTCACCAACAGTGAGAAACTGCAAGAAAAGAATTAGGTACGACTAATTTTAATCTAGTAAAATATCATCATGTTGATGATCTTTTATTCAATTCTTCGGCTTCGATTTTTTGTTCATAATGCCTATGGGCTGACGCCTTAGTCGTCATTACACGGTAACCCTTTTCTATGAAAGACCTATGCATCTGCCAGCCCGTTAATTAAATGCTGTATTAGACGCATTGGTTAAATGGCATGTAGGCCGCTGATTAAACAACGCCGTTTCATGAAAAGGCTGGGCAGCCAATTAAACGGCTGATTAAGCCAGTTGGCTGCGACATTTGGGTAGAGGACACTTAAACAAGCAAAAATGTTTTGAAACATGGTGTGTCACATTCCCGAGATATTTGGAGGTAAAGTCACCATGTGTGAACAATGATAATCGTTAAAAATTAACTAATCATTTACAGATTGTACCTAATAATACCTAGTTCTCGGCTATAGGTATTTAAGCATTTGTATAGGTATTATATTAAAACTATTATTATGCGAAGTTTGTTAGAGTAAACTTGTTTTCACGTCATCGTCGTTTTCTTCCACATACTTATACCTAACCTGTCTGCCTTCAAAGCAAGAGTGAACAGGCATTTTCTGGGCACGCTCGCTCCATCATAGACCTCAACTATCGCTTTCCATCAGGCGTGATCGGAGTCAAGAGCAAGCCCATTCCTGAACAATAATAATAAAATCGTAGTTTCAGTGTTTTCGTAAAAAGTCGTCTAGTCTAGTCGTCTTTGCCAGTTTCATGATACAATTGACGGGCACCTATGTCAATTTTATCAAAATATTACTATCTTGTTGACTAGCTCATAAGAAGCGAATGTTTTGAAATGTGTGTTAGTATTTTTTTTTACCTTAATTATCGATGTCAAATTCGACGAACAGTAATAAAAGCTATTGGGTGTGTAAATTTTAAGATTAATGCACAATATGATCACTTTTGGGTTCTTCTAAAAACAATATTTCCACATTTTTTCCAAAATGCTTCATCACATGCATAAATTCACTAATAGGTACATATAACAGTCGTACATGTCGTAAACAATATTGCGTATAAATTTTATTCGCCCTAAATGACAATATTGAATGCGTCAAGCCGCACCCGATCAGAATCAGATCAAAATAAAGATCACGTTTCATCACGATCACAATTTGAAAGTGGGCCCTTCACCACAGGGCAATATGAAATTTTTCAGAAATTTTTTGGGTATTATCTCAGCAAGTCGCACCAGCTCCGCTACCAACTTTTCGCCCTATACCGGTTATGGTTGCCCAAAAACCGTGCAAACTCGTAAGTCACAGAAGTTTTAATTTTACATTTTCGTTTTCATTTTACGAAGGTTTCTTAGTAAAATTTTCTACAGGCCACGCGCTGGCTTAATCCGGCTTAATAGTTCCAGATATAGTAGTAGATTCTCTATGTGGAGAAATTTGCTCTTTTGAGCGAAAAAAGACACGTCTTGAGTTTTTGCAGCGTAAAACCTATATGGACAGGCGCTCAACCATAACCTCTCGGAAAGTTGGAATTTGTTTATGTGTGTGAGGGTGTGTCATGAATGTCTCGCTGATGGTGGCGCGTGTATTGGATCATTCGGTTCCCTTCAAAATGGTTGAGCTGAATGGTGCTGATGCACGCGTCATGTTCGTGAACGGGCGCCGTCAGTGAAGACTAGTCATCTCTTAGCTGTCACTGGTTTATTTCAATATTTAATACTTATTGGATACTTAGAATTCTTTTTTTTTCTTTCTTAACATTGTTCTCACATATAGATGCAACAAGTAACAATGTACCTAACCAGGATTTTTGTAAAACATAAAATGGTTTAAAATAGTGTCCATGGAGTTTCTTGTACGTTCTTCTCCATAAAGCTCTACGCTTTGGAACGTGCAAATAGCTTCATGTTTTTGACTGACTGACTGACAATTCAATAGTACCTGTGAATGGTTTATTTGAAATAAATGCTTTGACTTTGACTTTGTACCTACACATATTAATCACGCCGACAAAGTAGTAAAATAAAATCTAGTTGCAACTACGGAACCCTACACAGCCCGAGGCCCGACATGCACTTTGCCGGGTTTTTTTCTATCATAGTTAGAAGATAGTAGTAGGTAGCGGTCTGAGATGGGCCGCAGTTGGACACAGGATTCTAGGTTCTAAGGGAAGCGGGGCCCAAACTGTGCCTAGGTACTGTGCTGTCTGTCAGTGGCTGAATAAGGGACAAGGGGTTTAGGTCTTCCCGGTCCTGGGGGGAAATCTTGGAAGAAATCTTTTCAATCAAATCGTCATTGTTAGAAACACTTTCCGTAAGAAAAACATCAACGTGAGGAGCAAGATTTTTGAGCAAGATTAATAATAATTGTTCTCAAATTCGATAAAGTAGGTAAACGAGATGAGGCGTTTAAAAGTGTTTTAAGTTTGCTTCGCTCGCTCTTGCATCCTAATAAATCAGTAATGTACATAACACCAAGAAAGTAACGAGACGGGGTGCTAAACATTTGGAGCTCGCTTCGCTCGCTCATGCATAGGTACTTTTGCAACAACAAAGTAACTTCTTATTCTGTTCAGAAGGCCTAGCACAAATGTTTTGACGTATAGTACCTAACGTTAACGTAAGTGAATTTTGAATATAAAAACTACAACCCCGTAGTATTTTAGTTTAATTTTATGCGACACACACAATTTGCATCATACAAAAATATGAATAGATATAGTATCCAATTCAAATAAATTTTATATGCGAAAATTATATATAGTTATAGTAAAATTTAACGTTACGTTACTACACGTCAAAAATATTCGTGCTAGGCCCTCTGAGGAGTCTGAGCTGAGGTATGGTAAAAAGAAAACTTACATTATAACTTTTCCGAGGCCCGCTTAAATGTTTGAAAGTCGACAAGGTTCCGTAAACTTACTTCTTACTATTCTTATAAATGTGAAAGTTTCAATGGATGTGTGTAACTCAATCACGCCAGAACGGCTGAACAGGTATGGATGAAATTTGGCACAGAGCTAGATTATAGTCTGGAATAGATATAGGCTTTTTATCCCGGGAGTACTCACCCTCTGTACTACCGACAAACTTGTGCGCCATTCCAATCACTGGCAGCTCTTCCTTAGGAGCTGGCAAAGCCGAGGCCAGCTTATTCATGTGCCTCCTTCTGTACCAAAACGTCAACGTCGACAACACTATAACCAGAAACAATAACCACCCAAACATTTTGTTTGTCACTTTGAATGGAACGCTTGTAACAAAAGTTCGAGTTAGTATATCAAAGGAGATACAGGAATATAGCGTGCGCGCGCGCCGCCTCGCGTGTCAGTCTAATGCAGTTGTGTGGCGATTTTTATGCCTCTTCCTCCTCGGGCCGGTTGTCGCACTAATTTTAACGTAACTCATTAAGTTATGTACAAATTAGTCACAATTATCCTTGGCTTGTGTTGCGAATTCGTAGCTGGAAACTTAAAAACACGGAAAATACGTTCACTTTATCAACGTAGCTGTTATAGCATAATATAAGCGTCCAATCATTTGTCAATGTGATCGCGGTTGTAAAGCGGTTCGATATTTAAATCTAAATACTACAATAATTAAAAGCTGTTCGTCATCGGTAAGCGCATCACTTGAGAACGGCTGAACCGATCTAGTTATTTTCTTTTTATTCATAAACAACATACAACAGTACCTACTCATAAAAAAAAACTTTATACCTAACCATTGCCAAAATAATGAAAATGCAGATTCTTTATTAAAAAACTAGCTGTTGCCCGCGACTTCGTTCGCGTGTATGTATTGTAAAATGATGTGGCTAGGTAATATCAATGTGTTCATATATCTAATACGAACAGTCAATATCTATCATTGCTTGCCTCCTTTTTTATGTATGGGAAAACATCAAATGACTCGTTCGCTCTAGGCGGAATGGAAGGGAATGTCAGACTCTTACTGACTAAAACCCATCTGTGTTCCTCCTAATGCCCTTTGCGTTCCAGGGCCGCGGTGACTCTTTCACAACAAATTCCGCAACCCTGGCAGGCACTGGCCCTAGCGGGCCTCATCTTTATGCTGACATCTTTTTGTGACGCGCGTGGAACACAACGCGCCGTCGAGTTGTTATAATAATGCTTCTTTCATTTCATCGAAACTATTCACAGCAGTCCTAGAAGATGTCGTTAAAAATGTGGGTATAGATTGGGACTATAGCGGTATTAACGTCAATTTTCTGCCCAACTGTCTCACTTAAGATTTGCAGATGACTTTGTGGTTTTCACTGAGAACTTCGATGACCCCCAGAAAATGCTTCAAAATCTTTAAGATGCTTCTTTTAAGTTGGGTCTTGGGATGAATATGACCAAGACGAAGGTTATGACAAACACCTTCAGCGATTCAAATCTGGAATAAATTGTTGGAGATGATTAGCCGATATGTTTATCTTGGCCATATCCTTTCAATTGGCAAAGAAAATCAACAAATGGAGGTATCGAGAGGAACACACCTTGGATGGGCCGCTTTTATCAAAATCCTTCTACCATCGGACATCCAGACGCACTGCATCTTACCATCCCTACCTTGTAGCTATTCCACCAATTCGCACTAAGCGTTTCCAAATGTCTTTTATAATGCGCACAGCAAAGGAGTGGAACTCTCTGCCTGCGTCTGTGTTTCCAAAAGCTTACAGCCCTAATCTCTTCAAAGTTAGAGTGAACAGGCTCCTTCTGGGTAAGTTCGCTCCATCGTAGACTTTGTCTCTGTCATATCTGACATTGACTAGAGTCAAGAGCAAACCCATCACCAATAAAAAAAAAAAAAAAAATGGGCGACATTCTGAAGCCTGCCAAAATTCCGCAATGTATGAATTCCCGCCTTTATAACCAGTGTGCTTTTCCCACCATGACTTACTTACTTACATGGACGCTCACGCAGGAGGCTGTGTACAGACTGATAGTTTCACAGAGAGCCATGGAGCGTTCCATGCTTGGTAGGTACGTCGTCGAGATCCGAAGACGTACGAAGGTTTTCAACATCGGAAAACGAATTGTAGAACTAAAGTGGAGCTGGGCAGGACACTTCGCAGGCGCGGTGATGATAGGTGGAGTAAGGCAGTGACTGAGTGGCGTCCGAGGACTGGAAGAAAAAGTATTGGTTGGCCGGCGGCGAGATGGGCGGACGATATTGTTGCCATCGTAGGTAGAACCTGGATGAGGCTGGCACAGGAACGTGGGGATTGGGACACGAAAAGAGAGGCCTATGCTCAGCAGTGAGCGAAGTTGGACTGTGGATAATGATGATGATAGACGATGTTGATGAAACTTGCTAAGAGCTACATAAAGTTGTCCATGGGAAAACCAACCAGAAGAGAAGTCAACCCCCGCAGAGGACACGGCGGAGCATACGGTGAAGGTCTGCCCTGCTTGAGCGAAGCACCGCCGTGTCCTCGTCGAGGCGATCAGCGACGGCGACCTCTCGCTACCGGCTCTGGTTCACTCCATGGTCCAGAGCGCGGAGGCGTGGAAAGCCGTCACCTCCTTTTGCGAAACAGTAATGCTAATAAAGAAAGGGGCGGGCCGCGCGAAGGAGAGGCAAACGTCACGCCTTAGCCGCCGAAACAGAAGAACCCGGCGTCCGGAGTCGCAGGGCGATTCTCGGCCACCGTAGGCACGGGCCTGCGGACGGCGAGCGTTGGGTGGCTCGCGGCCCGATAACAACCAGCAGCCCTACCACGACGTGTTAAAGCGTGAGTCGTTCGAGCGAGAAGGAGGGATGGAGCTATACACCCTATATAGAGCCACTGGTCCGGGTCGACGAAGCGTTGTGTTCCATGCGCGCCTCCAAGAGATGTCAGCTAAGTAGACGGGGCCCGTTAGGGCCAGAGCCTGCTAGGGTTGCGGAATTTGTTCGAAAGAGTCACCGTGACCCTGGAACGCAAAGATCATAAGGAGAAACACAGATGGGTTTTAGTCAGTAAGAGTCTGACGCTCCCTTCCAGTCTACCCAGAGCGGAAGAAGTCATTTTGATGATTTCCCATCCATAAAAAAAAACCCCGCAACGGATAGAGTAGAGTAGGGACTCCGTTGTGCGTAGGTGTCCTGGCTAAGTTTGCCGGCCTAGCTCCGTCCAAGTGTACAGAAGCAACCAGGGTGCTTTACAGGTTGAGTGGAGAACGGTTAACCGTTCAAAAAAAATAACGTCAGTGGAGCAATCAGACCAAATCTTTTTTTTATGTTGTGCATCAAATGCATAACGGTTGTTTAGTATCAAAAGAATCACTGTTTATGACGTTTTAAAAGTACCATTAGTAACAAAAAAATATATTTTGGTGTAATTCTCATGCTTTTGATAGTTAGTACTTTTTCGGCCAACAGATGGCATTACGGGTATCTGAATTATGTAGATAATAAGTTGATTTCTTCTAGATTGCTACAATTCCTATCAGGTTTATGTGTAAAAATTATCTAAATGGTTTTGTAACTAACTAACATGTCATTTTGTGCATTCAATTACGAACAAAAACCTTTTAAAATCAATATTGCTGACCTCCCATAACATACGGCGTGATAATATGTAGCCTAAAGCCTTCCTTGGTTTACAAAGAACATTTTTGCTGAATTTCAATTCAATCTATCCAATAGTTTTGGCGTGAAGCCGTACCATACACACATACAAACAGACAAAAATTCTAAAAAGTCACTTTTTGTCATCAGTTACGTTTTTCTAACAAAAGCCACTTATTTTTTCTCGAAAATTCTCAATGTACAGTTTTTCTTTCGTTACTCTTTTATTATATGTATAAATTTCTATGGAGAATTTTATTTGAATTTAGAATCTCTTAGTAAACAGTATTTTTAACTAAGTAATGGGTAAAAAGTTTTATGAATAAGCCTGTAATTTTGTCAGACGTCTGAGAAATCCTACTTTATGGGCCTCAAATGAAGCTGATATTTTAACCCAGCTCATCTTTATGGTTTCGTGATTCCAACAGTCTGAAAAAACACCGGCCTAGTGCGTGTCGATTCAGACACGAAGTGTTGCTTTCGCAATAAACCGAAGTTTTATTATTTGTTCATATAGCGAACTCTACAAACATTTCAAGTGTCTACTATTACGGTCTATTATGCGTGCCCTATGCTAGGCCTATTTTATGGGATACAACCAATGATATTATAAGTAAAAAGTTGTAGATAGGTTATAAGCGCTCAGCAAGCGGTACGTCTAAATGTGGCTAATTAGCCACATTTTCCTCGTCTTGTCTCTTTTCCGCTCCCGATAATTACGACATGCTGTCCTACTTCTATGTGTCATCTAACAGTGTGACATTGTGCCGCTCTTGAAGATCGAATGTTGTTTATGTAACCTATCTACACCTTTCTACTTATTATATCATTGGATACAACCCGCTGACAGAGAGACCGACGCACGAACTCAGACTCAGTATGTATTTAGGTTATCCTGCATGTGCGGAATCCTAAAAAGGTACAGGAGGGTTAGGTAGGTACAATACCTACTCTTGATAATTAGCTTATTATTATTTAGTTCTAACTCACAACACGGGATGATGAATACGTAATAGCAATCAACTATGTTCTTACAGTAACCAAAAACATATCATGATCAGCTGTTTTCATTGTAACATCTGTATTGTATGCTGACATCATTTTCTATGTATGAGCAATGTTTGAACAATTAAAAAATTATCAAATCATAGGAATCTAATCAACACTGCATTACCTTCTCAAGATTTGAGAACTGTTTTAACTTCATATGGCAACAATGTAGGTACATACAGGGTGAATTTTTCATATTATGTATGACGGTAACCACAGTAACTTGCCGTCGTCGTGTGTTTGTACAAATTATGATCGAAGTGTCTCTACGCTTTGTTTAGTGTGTTACACTCTAGACGTTTTGAAAAGTATGAATCTAGAGTTCTCGCAGAAATCCTTAGGAAATGTAGCTGTAAATGAAAGCTGTGCAAACGCAGAGCACTGAAAATGCCAATGTTTTCGTCGCAGAGATCTCTACAATGCGATTACATTTTCAAGTGGAAAAAAGTACAATGTATTCTTGCGTCCGTAAAGTTTAAACCCCTTTGCAGTTCTAATGTTATATAGACTCGATAAATTATAGCTGCAGCAGTACGACACTATCGACAAGAAAGTATGGTAAAAGTGGGTAAAAATTGACGACTACGTAAGTATGAAGAAATAATTGTATTTCTTCATACTTACGAAGTCGTCAATTTTCATTACTCTTTATGAGACACCCAAGCATCAAAAACCAAAGATGGACAGCTTCTTTGGGAATCGTATAAGTATATGCGACACGCTGCGACGACGTGCTGAATCGTCTGAATCTGATCGCGGCTGGAGAGGAGCTTTCAAATGGATACAGCCAGTCAATTCTGTCGACATCTCACCGTGGACACTTAGGTGGAGTGAACGACCAGTGAGCTGTCATTCCATCTTGTTTGTATGGTTTGACAGCTCACTTGTCGTTCACTTCACCTAAGTTTTCACTTCGAAATGTTTACAGAATCGCACTGCAGGCCTCTCCCACAGGGTTTTAAGATGGCGCCCGGTCTCAAGTCACAAGCGACAGAGGTAAGCGGTTAGTGTTTTTAAACAAGAATAAATAAAACACCAAATCATAAAGACACAAGTCGAGTAGACACATTTATTAATATTAAATTTTCTATTATAGGTTAATAAATGTACTTACCTACATAAATACATAGATCCATTTATTATCCTTTAATTCTGACGTAAATTAGAAGCAATTACTTAATTAGCATTGAGTAGCCATTTTTCCTTTGAAACGACAAAAATATTGGCTTGAAACGAACAACGTTTCTTGTAGGCGTTGTATTACATTTAATTGGTTTAAATAATATACAGTTGTGTACAAGTAATTATTTAAGTAATACCTATCACGAGACTTCCAGGAACAAATGCCTTTGAGGGCCGTAAATGTCAATCTAACAATTATACGGTAACACAGAACTTGCCCGCAGTAGGTACAGATACCATAACTTTGACCGTATTAACTTCAATCAATAGATAACTGAGTCTTTGTAGACGTTGAAGGCTCACTTCATAAATAAAGGTCCATACAGATAGGTACATCAGTCACGTCGCCAATCAGTCACTTCAACGTTGGATTAATTGTAATGCAGTGCGATTCTGTACCTAAGCCTCTCACCGTGTAAGCACAGATTGTGTAAACTTAGGTGATGTGAACATGAAGTGAGCTGTCAACCCGTACCAAACAAGATGGAATGACAGTTCACTTCATGCTCAGTCCACCTGCTTGCACCGTTGCACGGGGAAAAGTTGACAGAATAGACCAGCTGACGTAGGCGCGCTGGCCTAATTCTCTATAAAAATTTGAATAAAGAATCTGCTGAAACTAATTAATGTCCGTGACTTGTGGTTATTTTTGTTATTATGGCTGCATATTTTTGACGTGACTGTTCAAGTGACTGATGTGTGTGTGTGAACCTTAAATGGCTCCCTTTTATAGTTACCAACAAACGAGCATCAAAGTAGTAAAACACGTTTATGATTCAATGTTTAAATTAGTTGTTTACAATCAATATACCTGACCGTAACCAATAAAATTGCTGTCTATTAACCTTTTGAACGCCAATGTCGGCTATAGCCGACATGAGCAAGCGTGCCCTGTGCGCCAACGACGGCTATACTCGACAAAAAACAGGTCGCAGAAAAATACAAAATAAACCTATTAAATCATTACTTTTATGTATTTTATTGATACACCTTGAAAGCTGAATGTCTAAACATTATTTAGTTGCATACAGTAAACAAAAATGCATATTCCTCATTTAAATATTTGATGATAAAAAGTAAAATAATTTATGGTTAAAAAAGTAAGTCCCATGACGCCAATGTCGTGCAGAGCCGACTGCTAGTGATGTAGTATCATGTTGACGTATATTATATTCTTAAATTAATTTAGGTAACTTAAGGTATTGTAATATTTGTCATTACAGTTTTTATTGTTCTAACAAAATATAAACGATTGTAAGCACTGAGAAAAAAGTAGTTTTACTATATTAAAAACTGAAACATAGTTGCGTAAATACATTTTCGATATTCAAATGCAATTTCTCGCAATTTCATACGAAAATTTTGATTTATTTTATACATATAATTAATCTGATTAGTGAGAATATTAGAAAGTTCCTGTTATAAAAATTTTTGCTATGTAATAATATCACGTGATAATATTATTCATAAGTGACATGTAAGTAATATGATCTCAAAGTAATTATTAATAATATAACTCAATAATTAAACTAAATGATTGGTAAATAAATAGTTTTATTTGCATTCAATCCATTAACAACCCAAATTGTTGCAATAAGTGTAAATTTCAAGAATAATAAAAACAAACTACTGTGGCCTTTGAATTTAATTAGATACTAACATCGATAAACTGTATGACACTATGGTACAACTCTAATGTACATGCAACGATGTCTTATAAAAGACTCGTCGACGGCGCCAATGTCGGCTATTCCCGACAGTGAGGTACATCAGTACTGAGAATAGTGCTGTACCTAGAGTTATTTTCATTTTAACTGTTGTGTGTCTTAATCATTGTTTTTATGTTATTAACAACTTCGGAACTACTTGAGTGGAACGTTGTAAAATATTTAATATTGGAATGTTCTTTTTAACATATTAATGATCGACCATTTATCTGGCAAGTATTGATAAAAAAAATAATAATAATGGGTATCGATATAATGTTGAAATCCCTATTTTTTTGTAGGTATTTAATTAAGATTTTCGGGCTTGGCGTATAGGGCATAGGAATACCGATATGGCGTGGCGGTGAAAAGGTTATGAGGTGTCTAGTCTACGTGTCTGTCTGTACCTACCTAAGCACAGCCGCACAGGTTAAAAATTGACAGTTACTCCCTAATAACCTAACATCGATTATTAGGTAGGTACCACAATTCTTACAGATGTTTTGCCCCCTACCCTCCCCTCACATTATTAATTTTTAGGCTGCTATTGTAATTTGTTGTGGTTTACGTTAAAAGTATTTCTATTCTGGGTCACTCATGCTTTAAAAGTCGAAAACTAGTTTCCCTTAGAAAACTGACATCTTGCTTGCAAGTGCTTGCAGTTTTTGTTTACACATTGATACTATCGTGACACCACATGTTCGTTTAGGGATATTCCCTTCGCTAAAAAATTGGTATGAGTCAAGTGCAAAAAGTCTTACATGAACATTTAGGCGTCAGAAAGCTTTATACTAGATGCATGGATCCCACATAATTTGCCGGAAGATCAAAAGCGCTGTCGTCGTTTCGAATGGTGCCGCTCAATGCTTGAAAAGTATGACGGAGGTGACTCGAATGCTTTATAATTATGACATCATCACAGGTGATGAAAGCTGGATATTTTGTTACGAACCCGAAACCAAAAGACAATCTGCGCAATGGATGTTTCCATTCGAAGATTTGCAAGTAAAGAAGGGCAGAAGGAAGTCAAGGGAAAAATATGATTGCCTCTTTCTTTGGACGGACGGGTCATTTCGCGACAATTGTCCTAGAAGATAAAAGGACTGTTACTGCAGATTGGTATGTCAGTCATTGTTTACCAGTTATCTTGGAAAACATTAGACAGCAACGCCCAAGAAGCAGGATCCTCTTCTACCACGACAACGCTCCAGCTAGACGGACTATAGAATATTTGTCTAACGAAGGTGTGGAATTAGCGAGACATCCTCGTTACAGGCCCGACCATGCACCTTGTGACTTTTATTTATTTCTAAAAATAAAAGATAAACTTAGAGGAATTCGTTTTATGAACCTTGAAGATGCCGTGGCGTTTGAAAGGCGTGGAAGAGATTCCTAAAAAAGAGTGGGCCGACGGCTTCAGTCAATGGTTCCATCGCATGCGACGTTGCTTAAAAAGGAACGGAGACTACTTCGAAAAGCAATAAAAATATTAACAGGCTTCTACATCATTACGTTTTTTATTTTCCAAAAACTTTCAGTGTGACTCATGGATGTGTGCATGAGAGTTCTAAACACTTACACGAAGAGCAATCAAATAAATCTTAAGTGTTAATTGACTTTCTTTGCTGACTGTACATTAATAACTATGTAGAAACTGTAGTCGGTAGATCCGCCTGCTTCGTGTCAGTGACGAATTGTAGAAGTATGATCAGGTACGTATACACTGCTTGGGTCCACTGAAACAAGAAGTATTTTGTTACACGTTCGTAACTTTCCCGATAAATCCACATTTCCGGGAAAACATCTCCTCATGAGAGTACATACACCTTTGGGCTGATTTGTCAATCGTTACATAATTTCTATCTGAGAAGTAAAAACTGTTTCCTTCTTCAGTAAAAAGTTAAAAATCGACAGAATATTCTAACGCGTAAAAAGCGACTCATTAAAGATCTAAACATTTTTGTTCAATGCAATACTCTGGTTCACATCGGTGACAAACTGCAGAAGTATGATCAGGGAAGTGGACACAGAACGCGAGAACTGAAACAAAAGATACGTTATGTAAAAGCTTTGATGTCGGCTGTACACAATCGCCGAGACACCCCAGGCTCCCGAGAGCACTCCATTCTTCTTTATCTTATTTATGTAACAAGTGGAACGTCTCGGGGTGTCCCGTGGAGTGAGTTCAGCCGGCATAACATAGGTAAGCTCAATTTTTACCAGAGTCAAAAAACTGGCCGCCTTGCTTCCTGATACTACTCATACTCACCAACTGTCGGGAATTCCCGTAGCTACAAGCTCGATCTTCTTTATTGCGTACCGCGGCTATGAGCATTGAGCTGACTTAACACTAGCTTTTTAAACTTGTACAGTTTGTTCTTACGTTGTTTCGTTCTTTGCATTCAGATGCGTGTTGCATTGGAACGAGACGGAACTCTACAAAATTTGTGTGCTGTGTGTCCCTTAGTGAAAAGAAACCACCAAAGAATTAACTTACCTGGTGCAATAAAGGATAATTGAGTTCGTAGAGTCCATGTGCCGTAAACACTGGCTTCTGATGTAGGACTTGTATCGATAGCTGCATTGCCTAAAAAACAAAATTAAGTTGGTTATGGTAAAAGATATAGGTACCTAATTCTAATGGTTGTTGCCGTCCATCCAGGATCGGATGGGATTGTTCGTGTGGCAGACGTCAAAACATCCGCTGGAGTCGTCAGAAGAGCCTCTATCAGGATTTGTCCACTGCCCCTTGATTCTACATTTGGTTGAAAGCGTCTCTGCTGCTTCCGACGTCCGGGGGCATGTTCGAGCCAATGCCTGCTCGTTTGGAATGGGCAAATCAACGTTGCGTACCTACTAATTATAGGATTAATTAGATGTAAGGATTACTGATACTGAGTTTCTTTGAAGAGTCACCTAAAATTCCCCAACATTTTCGAACGATCAATATCAATCGATCGATCGATATCGTTTCCCGTCCAATTCCCTATAATAGGTATGATAATAGTGAGTTTCAGAAAGAGGCAAGATGAAGATAGAAAGAAGCTTATGGGAGCGGGAGTTAAGTGTAGCTCTCTACTAGATGGAACGTAAGACATATTCAACTCAATTAGGTAGGTAGGTACTAACAGACCTATCTACACCAATTATAGTTACCTAAACCGCTGGTATAGTAGGTACATATTATATAGTTTATGGTTGGTAACATACCTCTGAGTTAACAGCTGGACTGAGGTCGCTGTTCATGATTTCGTGTACGATAAAAGATGTATTTTTGGCCTGAAACATTTAATTGAGTAAAATTTTACTCTTCTAAATAGAGTGACTATAATATTACATTTTAAATAGGTATGTACATAATAACATGAAACTTACCGCGTACACAGCGCGTTCAGAAACATACACTATCAAAAATATTACGCCGCTTCCATAACAGATTTGCCAAGCAACGTAAATGAGAAACACAATGTATTTTTCAACGTCGTGGAACAAGCCAGCTGCTGTCGCCTCCATGAAGTAGAACATATAGATAGTAATGTAAGTGAGGCTCACAAAAATGGTCACCATCAGTATGGCCCCGAACATTCTGTTGGTAGCGTCAATTACTTTATACAGCATACCGTACATCTTCGCACAAGCCCTTATTTTCTCACACACGTATTTGTCTTGAAGACCAATCGGTTTAACATTACCCACCACACTGCTTCGAGTAAACAATTTGTATTCCCAAGATTTGTGATTTTTTATATCCTCCAGCACTTTATTTATGCGCTCGTATCTGCCTCTCACAACTTTAAGGAAGAAACAATAATGTGCCGTTGCTATGAAGGCAAGAGCGTCGGAGTATATGACTTGGTACAGCCTCTCTGCAGGCATAGGCACGTTCAAACGGCTAAGTGACGTCCAAATGGTGAGAAACCGAAGTAAGTATACAATCAGCTGAAAAATGGACATTTTTAGTGCCAGATACGCATCTTGTGTGTAATCTACATCTTCGCCGAGGTCCTCTAAAGCTTTGTCAACTTGGACCACGATCTCCATAAAGTGGTTGTTGTTATTCAAACCGTAAGGTATCTTCCACAAGGCGAACACAACGAACAGCGTTGAGGATATTCTCTCGTAATCGTCGCCATATCGTTGCACTTTTGTGTTATATAAAATTCGCAAGACAGTCTGGTCTTCCGCATGAGCTTTGTAAGTACAATAAAGATAGACGGCGTACCATAGAAGGTAGCATGTCAATCCAAACAAACTGAACTTTCTAATGATGCGGTTGTCTGAGGAAGCTTTTAAAACAAATATTGATATCCCGCTTAGTTTCCTTATTATATTCGAAAGCTCTAATGCCTCGATGATGTTTTTATATTTATGGCTTTTCATAGTCGTCTTGAAATATTTGTTCATGGGGTATACTTTCATTTTAAAATCGTTTTTGATGTTAATCCAACACAAATGTTAATTCTCACTCAACGTCGGTCTCGAGTGGAACCATCTAAGAAATACATTTTATTAATCAACTTACACAAATTACAGTGTATTACCAGCTGTCGAAATTGGTTACGTATTATATAAACGGCAAGTTCACTCGTTTAATATGGACATGCCTATTTTGGGTGTGGCCTATTTTACACACCCAAACCGAATATTTTGAAGTATTTTTCTAGGATTTAAGTATTATCTTAGAAATTAATACAGGAACATAATTTTAATAACTTTTTTAAAGAAAACTGTCCAATAGGAAGGACATCTAATGGGAATGTCCATGCTATTTAAACTCAAAATTAAATTGATTTACTTTACCCTTCTTTTCGGTAAACAAATTCTGACCTAATTCGATGACCGTTTATTACTCATCATTACTAACATGCTACAAGCCTACATTTAATAAACGTAAGTGTAATAAAATTGGAAAGTAAATAAAACAAAATATTGGTATTCGCAGTATATCCACCGGATATTTAGTAATTTATTTCTCCTGAACGTTCACATTTACAGTGATAATCTACATTATGAACATCGTAGGCATTATATTGTCATAAACAATAAAGGAATATAGGCATGTTATGTACAAAGGCATCGAGGTCGACGAAAATTATTTCTTGGAACTATTTATAAGCACTATACAATTTTACATGATGAGAAATTACAAGCACATTGGTATACTACTATTACAATATAGTAGCTTCGCTGCGACGGCGATAACGGATCTATGTAATAGCTATATTTTGATAAATAGCTAACTAATAATGTACACAAAAAAATAAATTGTGCTCTGTCGTAACCCTTAGAACGAATATTATATAATATAGGGAATTATTGAGAGCTTACTTATCCTCCGTTCCTATCCTACAAAACACCGTTGATCTTCGATAGCCATTTCTTCAGAAGCATTCTAAAACAAATCTTCGTACATAGCAACTTAACTACCATAAAGATTGTGGAGATATTATAGATAGATTACAACAGCCACTGCATCAGTAACTAGTTATTGTTATGCATATTTATGTTAATATATGGCACTAATATAGGTTTCATTACGGTAACATTGATGTACAAATATATTTTTATAATTTGCGTCCCGTTATAATTGAAAGCTTATTTTCTGTTACAGTAAAATTCTTTGTTTTGGAGTACTTTGTAGACACGAGCGGTGGAATAATTATTATAAATTTATTTTAATACATTTTATAAGATCACTCAACTATTTGTAGCTTTAAAATTCAGATTTCATCCTCAGTACCGCCAAAAGTAAGCAGACAGAATATTTTTCTTATTTGTATGATTATGCCAATATTCCATAATACAAACAATACACATAGACTTCATGTACGGAGAACATTACCATTTTCAGACATTCATATTTCAGAAAGGAATACCAATAAAATAGAAACTTCGATTTTGAGATCAAGAGATACAAGTTAGTAATGTTAGTGAGAAGGTACCACTCGCGGCTTGTACAATAACTTAAAAATAGTGCAATATTGTAAAAAAATCCAACATAACAAAATATAAAGCTGCCTCTGTTAACTAAAATGAACAGTGATTCAATACTTATTATACATTGTGACCACTCAAGGAAGTCCAAAATACTCTCTCTATTTTAACCTTGGCCAGACCGGAACATGCACATTCAACATCTAAAGAAATATAATTCTTATAAAACACATTTACACAACAATGGAGTCGCATGTTTCAGTTTATCTGGACAAGGTCTCTGGATATTGCTACATTGGCATTGAAGAATGCTGCCTTCTTAATAGTTTATACAATTAATATCCTACGGAATTACGCTTGCTATTATCGAAATGTCTATTTAAATTTATATTAATTGCAACTTTGTACCTACTCCATACAGTGGTTCATTCGCTTAAAAGACTGGCTTTTTCACATTGTAGCCACATCATACAAACTATAAATTAAAAAGTCTAATATTCGATTAGCATTTAAAATAGGAACGCGTCAGCTTGATTTTATACACCGAGCTGTCAAATGCAGCTTGGGTCATAGGCCCCGCCTACTTTACTAGGATTGGTCTACGAAAATGCCCGGGTTAACTGAATGTATGGAGTCAGTAGAATGACGGTGGTAAAAGTATTCGATATCGTATAGTCTTTATTATAGAGAAGCTTTTGCTTTAAAACTTTTAATTAAAATTTCCCTTAGACGAAAATCCTGCATAAAGCTATAATAATTAACTTTCTACGAACTGGGATTGGACTAACTATTCTTGCGTAGCAGAATATGAAACTTTAGGTAGGTTTAATAAGTTTTTTAAATTCAATTATTTTAAAACTACGGACGATCTATTAAAAATATCTAGGTATTTTTAACTTTAGTGTCAAAAGAAATAATATATTGGTAATAATAAAATTGTGGTGTAATAATAACTCTTAAAACAGGGTTAATTTAATATTTAGAGATGAGTTTGTATTTTATTTCTATTCGATTTTATAAATCGAATTTTACATACCCAGACCAAATTATTTGAAATGAAAAAATTAAAATGATATTTAAGCACTATTATTATTGTACGAGATTTCACCAATAAAAAAAAACGCAAGGCTTTTCATAGTTTGAATAAAAATATCGTTATAATCACAAACCGTGCCATTAGGTATCTTTTTTAATATACTTCCTTTATGCTTGTCTAATTTAAAGCTGCCCTTTAAATTCACCTATTCTATAATAGTAACTCTTTACTTGACGTATCTTTCATTTGAGTAAAAAAGTAACTCTACTATACTTGAATTTATAATTAGAGATAATTTGAATCCTTCGCCACCAACTTACTTAAGTGTCGACTTTAACAGTGCATATTTTAAGTTGAACTTTAAGCGACAAATCGTAAAGGACTGAAAAAAACATGGGTTGCAATGGCATTTGAATTTAAGTCTTGGTTGATAATTATCTGGAATTCTGAATTCAAATATACCTAGGTGAAGATACGCGTGCCTTTCCTCATGGTTTTTAAGTAACTGTAATGGAGAAGGCAAGTATTTCTCAGTTCTTCACTTAGGCAAGTAGAGCACCTTTAGTAAGTATTATTTGAGACTCTGTGCCAACTTATCCATTTAACTTATGCACATAGTGTAAAATAAATGCGTATTGTGGTCGTAATTTGGTATTCAACAAATGGTTATTAACTTAGAAGGTAATGTTTGTGATGATACGTTCTATTCGCCTAATAATACCACTAAAATATTTCATAATAAAGTATTAAAATTGATGTTATTTAATGGAATTGGTATTAAACTAGTTGCGTGATGTATGTTATAATGTAATAAATAACGTGTCTAAGCTTTCATGCGAAGTGCCATTTGAATCAGTTGTTTTTTAACTATTCTAGTCGATTAATTGAGATGTGTTAATTTCATTTTACGAACCATGTGTTCATTACCCAGATTTATAAATATTTTCCTCTAATATATTTTAATTATTTAGTTGCCGTAATATATTTAATTTATTTTTTATTATTGTACAATGTCTCGAGTAAATATCACTTTTGGTTATATGTTTAATTTCTTAATTTCCATTATATCGAATAAAGCACAAGTCTAAACTGGCACTGTCCAGTCAGTAGGCAGTGTAAGTATGTATAATATTTGAGAGTAGTGAACACACGGTTCTTAGATTTTGTTTTAGAGGCGCTTCTCTTAGCTTTCAGAGCACCATAATATTTAGTTACACTCAAAATAGTTCATGAACAACATTTTGCAAATGATACAAAAGTAACCGTTTACTCTCCCACACTAAACAATATTCGTAATTCATAACTAATAAAAACAATCACGCAGCGCACCAACAACAAATTCTTTCAAAACACATTGCAAATACATTTTTGTAAAGCTCAAGTCTAATATAATTAAAATCACATCTCATTAAATATCTTTGGGTACAACCAAATAAAATTATTCATATACAGCGTACAAAAATACAAAAAATATACAAGAATGTCAAATATACGTAAATATAGGGGAAGTTGGGGAAATTACCTTAGGGTTTATTCCACCGATGGTTCGATAGAGCGCACAGACTAGACACATTGTTCGCAGGGATATGGTACACACAGAGGTCCATGATATATATGGGTTCGTCGCACTCAGCTGCCTGGGTATAGTTCGTGAAGTGAACGTTCCCTAGAAGTCCGTCAGCCTCTCGGAAGCGACGTTATTGTTACAGTAGCTGAGATTCATAGGTCACAGAAGATCTTGGACGTGAGATGTGTCGAGGTTGGTGATCAGAGTCTTGAGGAAGGTCATCTCCTTCCTAGCGTTCTCGAGGATGACGCGCGGGTCCTGTGACGTACAGCGAAGACAGTTTGGCGCGAAAACCATTGCAAGATTCGCAGAGTCCATTTTGGTTTGGCTTACCACTTCCGGCGCAGTGAATTGTTGGAGGAAACTTATGAGATAGGTGAGTACCTGAAAATATTAATAATACTGTCGCTGTCTTAATTTTTTCAGTACTATCTGCCATAACTTTGACATTTATTAAGGGTAGCCAGAAGCCAGAAAATCTGTATGTAAATACTAGTAGGTACTAGGTCCTCTATTCTTTACATTTGGTAGAATGAGTTTATATAACTTTGAGGCGGTTTTCTGTGATACATGAGCTGTTTGTCTGGGCTCAATTCGTTTCCTTGGTATTTGTGTTGTGTTTGGTGCACCCGTGTAATACTGACCAGTCGATTGATAGGCGGCAGGCGCTGCAGGGCGCGCGTGCAGGCCGCGAAGTCAGTGCCGGCCGCCACGCACGCCGCGTACAGCGCGTCCGGGATCAGCGGCTCGTACAGCTCGCGGTACCACAGCTTCAGCAGGCTGGCTGGCGCGTGGGCGTCTGTCGACGTTACATATTAAAGTCAACTACCACACCTAAAATATATTAATAAGACCTATCAAGGCGATCACTACTCAGTTGTGAAGCTCCTTGCCAAAGACCTCGATCGGAGAAGTACTATCACCGCACTAATTAGTCCTGCCAAGCCCAACTCGGCGTTGAACGCATAAATGCTTGTCGAGTTCTGATTAAAAAGGGGACCGGTGTTGTTACAGGCACCTGAGAAGTTTCAGTTTTGTCTCTGGAAAGGCAAGACATCTGTAATGCATTCTAGCATCCTCCTGCCCTTCATTTGAGGTTGGAACAACATGCATGCTATCCATTGTTTCTTTCTCTACCTTTATAATCACCTGGTATTAGTCTAAGGAGTTTCAAAAGGTCTTAAGCTGTTACTAGTTCTAATCTTTTCACAGCATCGACTGGAGGCCAAGAAAGACGCTGCCGCTGATTGACGTAAGACGCTGTTAACAAGAATTCTGTATTAAACAATTGGATAAATGCTTGAAAACATCCAAAACTAACCAGTTAATGTAGAAGCATCAGGCAGTTCCCAGTTATCGATCTTCGCCTTGAGCGCGTTGACTTCGTCGACGTCGGCGGAGACGCGGAAGATGCCCTCGGTGTCCCTGCCGCTGAGCGCCAGCACCTGCTGCGACAGCGCCACCTGCACCCACGGCAGCTGCCGGTTGGGGAAGCGCTCCCTCTGCAGCGCCATCACCTCGGAGAGGGTGTTGCCGAACATCGACTGACGGAATATTTGTATCTGTGGGAGACAACGTGTGGTTTATACTTTTATGTGGATTTGTTATTGGGATCTGGACCAAGCTTTTCGAGACTGAATGATGTTGGAGTGAGAGGTGTAATTTGAGCCAGTTGAATCGCAGGGACAAAAACGAATCTTCCAAAAACGCTTAGATACGATATCTAAAGCTGATTGGAGTTGAAAAAGTGCTTAATTAGTTTCTATCAATAGTGATATTCTATAAAATGGCAATGGTGTCGAATCATTTAAATCTTTCAACTATATTGAGCCAGTCCTAACATCATGATTGATCTGCCTGATTGCTGAGCAGTTTGTTTTGTTGATAACACCTCAATTTTTTCAGTAAATCAAGATGTTTTTGTATGACTCACCCTAGCCTGATCAATATCATCAGTGGTAGGTTTCCTAGGCTGCCTCTTGCCTCCGAAGCCGATCCTCTCCAGCCGCTTGCACGCCACGCCCGCGTAATGTGATACTTGCACGTGAATAGGCCATTTACCAACCTGCAAAAATACATTTAACGTTTTATGAATTCTGACAAACTTTCCCTTCATTAACTCACGGAGGGCGTAAACGCAAAATCGAAAGAAATCCAAAGTAACATAAATTTTATCTAGCAGTGTCTTGGACAATCCTCGATCGCCTTATGGCTATAAGGATAAGGTTCATTACAGTTTTTTAATTTCTTTATTGTCATTGTTGTAGCATTATTAACATGAACAGTCAGTGTAACAAACAAAATACTTCTTATTTCAATTATATTTTATCTGTGGAATAAAAATGACCGTATAACAGCGAAAGGGTTTGTCAAGGAAATATTTCAAACCACCATATTTACTTCTTAGACGAAAGTTACCACTATTAAAAAAATAGACTTAGAGCCATTATTTGCGGAGGCCAGCACCATATAGCCCACTATTAAAACCATGACGTATGTTTTAAGGAGATTTCTCCATAAAAACACATCATCATCATCAGCATTATTAAATAATGTCCCTCACCTCAGGAAAGGCGTCAGCGAAGGCAGGGTCTCGGTGCCTGTTGACATAGTTGGTGAGTGCGGGCTGGAAGGCAGAGGACGGCGGCACGAAGGCGAGGCATACGGCCAGCAGCTCCCAGCCGCGCAGCAGCGAGTCGCGCAGAGGGTTCTCCGTCGTCTGTCTGCACAGCTGCACGTATAGCTCGTCGCGTAGTCTACAAACAAAAATATGTATAATATAACCAAATGTTAAAAAAAAGAACTCTAAACATCCCTGTATTCGTGTTTGCTAGGTTTGGTTTGAAGTAGCACAGCTGCATTTTGTATTTAGTATTTCTATTGATGGTTTTAACCAGAGTCAACGCTTTGCCACCTCACATGTTTCTGGCGGAAAGCCAGCCTTATCCCGGCATTGTATGATGTTAAACCGTTTGAACGCCAGAGCAAAAACGTATCGGAGTACACGCAGACACAAACTCACCGTATTTGTTGTCACATATTTGTGACGTATGCATGCAGGGCGTGACCTCTTTTGTCACTCACTCATTGGTCACATACGAGAAAAAAGCGTTAAGGGGGATCCCTAAAGAGACCTCGCCATACATTTTTCAGGAGCTGCAATCTCCGTAAATAAACAGTTTCTGCAGAATAAAGCAAGTATAATGAGATTTTATAATGTATTGTGATCGCCTATCGCCCAAAATTTAGAAAAAAAACAGTCTTTCTATGAGAATTAGACCCAATAAAAAACGAAAAATCTTTACATGTGTGAGTGACCTGAATCGCGCCATCTGACAGAAATTTATAGAACCACCGAGAAAAAGTTCATTGCTGTTATGTTACGAGTTTACGTGCGGTGAACATTTTAAGTAGATGGCGCTGTTCGAAAATTCGAACAAGCGCCAAGGTTATCGAGTGACGGACGCGGCGATGCGACGTTGCCATTCAAGACGCAATTTGGCAACAACGCGTGTTGCCAAATTCCAGTCCATGCGTGATTGTGTGTCAAAATTGTGTTTCTAGCAAGTTAGCGCCGGCGCGCGGGTTTGCCCGCGGATTTTATATTTTATGATTGATGAAATGTTTTTTTTTAGGGAATGAGAAATAATGCTAGAAAGTGAAAACAATTTTCTGCGATCTGCCTTTGGTTCACACAGATACAATACTAATGTTATTATTGTATTACTTATCTACTTTAAATAAATAGTGCCTACCTACCTAAAGATTTAAAAATCTTTCCACTGTATGTAAGTAGGTACTGATAAAACATTTTCTGACACGGTTAAGTACTAATTCATTGGTTTGGGTTGAATCAAATCAGAGAAAAGAAGTTCATGTAGGTATACTTAGGGTACCTATACCTAAATCAGGCGATCAGCGTAGGCAAACTACCTATTTTTTTCCTAGCTACCTACGCAATGGTCGTCCGTCTGTCGGTCCGTATGTCTGTCTGTCCGTCTCTGTCTGTCACCAGACTGTATTTCACGGACCGTGATAGCTACACAGTTGACATTTTCACAGATGATGTATTTTTTTACATTTGTATCGCATGATTGTAATATTATAAGTCGCGTAAGATTGTATATTTACAAGTACCTACTTACTTATAATTTCTTCTAGATAAGACAAGTATTGAAACTATTGAATTTGGGTGTGATTCAGTGTATTCGAAATTATTTCTTCTCAACACATCATCTGCCTAGCCCTTTCCCAACTATACCTACTGGGATTGGCTTCCAGTCAAACCGGATTCAGCTGAATACCAGTATTTTACGTGGTGCGGCTGCCTACCAGACCTCCACAATCCATTATCTGTTCTCAACATAATCATAGATTATAGTCTAAAACATAAACAACATTTATTACAATCTTACGATGTTTGGAATTATCCGGTGACACATACGAGTACTTACATAGGTAGGTACCTACTCTAACCAACTAATACCAAGATATTCTAAGCTGATAACAACCCTTTGCTTTGCCATCTAAAACCATTCCACCAAAGAACGCCAGTAATCACACTAATCACTGAATGTTACGACTGTATCACCTAAAGAAAACATTCTTAGATCGCGACGAATAATTGCATAAATAATCTTTTATTTATTTAGTACCTACACGTCACAATTTATTTACACGTTAGGTACTATTTAGGTTCAGTCACATTACAACAACCTGTGTAGGTACAATATACCTTTATTACCATTAGATACGGGACTTAGTCACAGCAAGCGGTCCTACTCAGTTGGCACTCAGTCGCGCACGGAAAATCATTGATGTGACCTTCAGAATGATTGGCCAAAATGACCGATCAGCTTAAAAATATTACTAAGATCTAATACCTATTTGCTACTATTTGATATCTTTGTTTAAATAATTGGTACCTAATTAATAACTGAGAAAATGAATTTAAAAAATGGGCAGTCATTCTGATGTCAGGATGGACTGCCGACATTTAGGATCTCCACGTAAAGGCTCAAAAATTTCAATTCACCTTTACAAAAATTTAGTACCTATTTGATACCTAAACATACCTATATTTTTTCTAGATTTTTAAGGCAAAGAATTTTATTAGAGATTTTTTGTTTAGGTAGGTACTATGAATAAATATACTTACCTAGTTCTACCCACATGTTAGCTTTTATCAGTATCTCGGAAATTGTTATTAATTAGTAGTACTTATTGCTAATTATCGTGTAAATTGAACTACCTTCACTCCATAGACTTGAAAAAAAATTGACTTCACTTGACTTTCTGTATCAAGTAGTACCTACCTAAACATAGGAAACCAAAAATCTGTAATAAAATCTTTAATCTTTGCAGCTCAACAGTGTTTTAATAATACTAGGAATAAAAATAAGACACACCACTCGTAAATACAGCCAAAAATGTTAATTTGTTGAAAATAACAAAAATATTTTATCGTTTGCTTCGCCATGTTTGTGAGAGCGAGATAGATATTAAAAACATGCGTGAGAGACACGATACGCACAATTCGCGAGTTGTTGAGAGATTTTGTAAACAACGCGCGACGACTAGTACCAGACCGAGGTTGCGTAAGGTTAGCAACACAAATTTCTTCAAACATATTAATAGTTTTTTATTATTATTGTTTTACCAACCATGATTATTTAAATTCAAGTCAATTTTATAAATAATTGATAACAGTTATGTTTTACGCAACAGGTACTTATTTAAAAAAAATGTTTTATAAGACAAAGTCTAGTTTTTAGTACCTAATTGTTGGTGCAGAATCACTACTTCACTATATTTAGTTATCTTTATTACGCGACTGTGGCAAAGCAAACGGTTATGATTTCAAGGCTTCCTCGTAACTCCCAAACTGCACGTCATGTGCAGCCATATTCTTTATTTATTTATACATAAATGCATAATGGTGATACTTAAGGCTCTTTTTTATTCAGGTTTCCTAAAGATGAATTAAGGAGACAAAAGTGGCTTGTTATTTTCCGAAAACAAAGGCAGAAGTAAAGCTTTAGTAACCTTGCGCGATCGAGCGAACAATATATTAATTTCTTTTTTAACTACCTCAAAATAATTAATGTTTTTTATTTTATTTGCTAACGCTACCACATGCCATGTCATTCATAATCGTAAACATTCGTCAACATTCGGCAGCTAACGCGATTTCGCTCGCACGACAGCGCCGTCTCCTATCTCTATCCTTGTCTATCGGTAACAGTAGGTTGCGACTGTGATGACACTGATCACAGATGTGTGAGTTTCGGTGCATAGTCGTACGCCGAGCCCATGTTTACTGATTGCGATGTTAGAGCGTAACATGCAATGTTTATTACCCAAAATAATTTATCTGAATAATTTGTTATGGTGAAAAGGGATACCTTTTTACCACCAAATCCGATAGGATATCGAGCCTAGAAACAAAAATATGCATAGACCAATAATTATATTATTATTAATATTTGAAAATATTAGGTTTGGTAAGGATAAAGAAAGATAAAAAATAATTCAAAAATAAATACAACTATTGAGATTTGAACCCACACCAAGCCTAATGAAAGGCAGTCTCTAAACCGACAGTCTATTTGTACGGTTGATAATTGTTTCAAATAGCCGACCTTATTTATGTCAAAGTTTTTAGCTGCTCAGCTTCCCGAAAGTATAGCGTGATGATAATCATTGCTAAGGTTATATTAATAAGAAATAGATTGGAATATAACAATTTGGTCCTCTGGACATTTTAATTTCCAACCATTTTTGAATAAAACGACATCTAGTAGGGTCGAAAGTTACTTCTATTTACTTTGCATGTGTGTGTAAAGAGTAAATTCATGCGGCTAAATCTTTATTCTGCTGTAATCTTTGTATGGTAGCAGTTAACAAGCATAGTGATTATCTAAAAAAATCAAGTTAATGCCCTAGGTATAGCCTATAATAAAGTTGTCTATTAAAACTTTCTATGTTAAGTGTAAAAATTGAAAATGTTCGAAATTGTGGATGTGTCGCCATCTAGCGACAAAATGGCAGTGAGAGCATTCATCCATTCACCTTAAGGGGGATCCCTAAAGAGACCTCGCCATACATTTTTCAGGAGCTGTAATCTCCGTAAATAAACAGTTTCTGCAGAATAAAGCAAGTATAATGAGATTTTATAATGTATTGTGATCGCCTATCGCCCAAAATTTAGAAAAAAAACAGTCTTTCTATGAGAATTAGACCCAATAAAAAACGAAAAATCTTTACATGTGTGAGTGACCTGAATCGCGCCATCTGACAGAAATTTATAGAACCACCGAGAAAAAGTTCATTGCTGTTATGTTACGAGTTTACGTGCGGTGAACATTTTAAGTAGATGGCGCTGTTCGAAAATTCGAACAAGCGCCAAGGTTATCGAGTGACGGACGCGGCGATGCGACGTTGCCATTCAAGACGCAATTTGGCAACAACGCGTGTTGCCAAATTCCAGTCCATGCGTGATTGTGTGTCAAAATTGTGTTTCTAGCAAGTTAGCGCCGGCGCGCGGGTTTGCCCGCGGATTTTATATTTTATGATTGATGAAATGTTTTTTTTTAGGGAATGAGAAATAATGCTAGAAAGTGAAAACAATTATCTGCGATCTGCCTTTGGTTCACACAGATACAATACTAATGTTATTATTGTATTACTTATCTACTTTAAATAAATAGTGCCTACCTACCTAAAGATTTAAAAATCTTTCCACTGTATGTAAGTAGGTACTGATAAAACATTTTCTGACACGGTTAAGTACTAATTCATTGGTTTGGGTTGAATCAAATCAGAGAAAAGAAGTTCATGTAGGTATACTTAGGGTACCTATACCTAAATCAGGCGATCAGCGTAGGCAAACTACCTATTTTTTTCCTAGCTACCTACGCAATGGTCGTCCGTCTGTCGGTCCGTATGTCTGTCTGTCCGTCTCTGTCTGTCACCAGACTGTATTTCACGGACCGTGATAGCTACACAGTTGACATTTTCACAGATGATGTATTTTTTTACATTTGTATCGCATGATTGTAATATTATAAGTCGCGTAAGATTGTATATTTACAAGTACCTACTTACTTATAATTTCTTCTAGATAAGACAAGTATTGAAACTATTGAATTTGGGTGTGATTCAGTGTATTCGAAATTATTTCTTCTCAACACATCATCTGCCTAGCCCTTTCCCAACTATACCTACTGGGATTGGCTTCCAGTCAAACCGGATTCAGCTGAATACCAGTATTTTACGTGGTGCGGCTGCCTACCAGACCTCCACAATCCATTATCTGTTCTCAACATAATCATAGATTATAGTCTAAAACATAAACAACATTTATTACAATCTTACGATGTTTGGAATTATCCGGTGACACATACGAGTACTTACATAGGTAGGTACCTACTCTAACCAACTAATACCAAGATATTCTAAGCTGATAACAACCCTTTGCTTTGCCATCTAAAACCATTCCACCAAAGAACGCCAGTAATCACACTAATCACTGAATGTTACGACTGTATCACCTAAAGAAAACATTCTTAGATCGCGACGAATAATTGCATAAATAATCTTTTATTTATTTAGTACCTACACGTCACAATTTATTTACACGTTAGGTACTATTTAGGTTCAGTCACATTACAACAACCTGTGTAGGTACAATATACCTTTATTACCATTAGATACGGGACTTAGTCACAGCAAGCGGTCCTACTCAGTTGGCACTCAGTCGCGCACGGAAAATCATTGATGTGACCTTCAGAATGATTGGCCAAAATGACCGATCAGCTTAAAAATATTACTAAGATCTAATACCTATTTGCTACTATTTGATATCTTTGTTTAAATAATTGGTACCTAATTAATAACTGAGAAAATGAATTTAAAAAATGGGCAGTCATTCTGATGTCAGGATGGACTGCCGACATTTAGGATCTCCACGTAAAGGCTCAAAAATTTCAATTCGCCTTTACAAAAATTTAGTACCTATTTGATACCTAAACATACCTATATTTTTTCTAGATTTTTAAGGCAAAGAATTTTATTAGAGATTTTTTGTTTAGGTAGGTACTATGAATAAATATACTTACCTAGTTCTACCCACATGTTAGCTTTTATCAGTATCTCGGAAATTGTTATTAATTAGTAGTACTTATTGCTAATTATCGTGTAAATTGAACTACCTTCACTCCATAGACTTGAAAAAAAATTGACTTCACTTGACTTTCTGTATCAAGTAGTACCTACCTAAACATAGGAAACCAAAAATCTGTAATAAAATCTTTAATCTTTGCAGCTCAACAGTGTTTTAATAATACTAGGAATAAAAATAAGACACACCACTCGTAAATACAGCCAAAAATGTTAATTTGTTGAAAATAACAAAAATATTTTATCGTTTGCTTCGCCATGTTTGTGAGAGCGAGATAGATATTAAAAACATGCGTGAGAGACACGATACGCACAATTCGCGAGTTGTTGAGAGATTTTGTAAACAACGCGCGACGACTAGTACCAGACCGAGGTTGCGTAAGGTTAGCAACACAAATTTCTTCAAACCTCAGACCAACAAAAAAAGGTAGACAGCGCACCGCGAACATCAAAAGTGAAGCCACAAAACCGTGCTCCTTCAAGTAAATACACAAGCTCACCCACACACCTACACTAAAACCATGCTCATCGCTCTTAGTACGTCACGAGCCGTCGTCTAGAAAACATTAATAGAAAAATATAATTATGCCTTCCTGTGTAGTAAAAATTTGTAAAAACAATAGCAAATCACATAAAAAGTCTCACGGAATCACTTTTCACTTGTAAGTACTTGAAATAACATCGTTTTTATTATAAATTAACTATGAATTTTAGGTTACTTGGAACAAAAACGTCAACAAACAGAAGCAGTGACATGAAGTGTGAGGGTTGCCATAATACGATTTAATATTTCCCCATTCGATTAAACAAATATATTATATGATTTCTTTCTTCGAGTTATATTCCTATTTTCTTTTTTTTAATGTATAAAATATTTTAGATTTGAAGTTTTTCAACACATTTGCGAGAAAACAGTACAATAGGTAATGAAAAAAACTTTTTGTTTTTAGATAGTCGGAAAGTCGCAACAATCTTTGACGTTTGTAGTATGAAGATAGCGCGATTTTGCAAATGGAACTACATTTTTCGTCTCATTTTCACTTTAGTATTAAATTGAGAAAAACGTATTGTGCAAAAGCGCTTCCAAGTAGGTGCAATCATTCAGCTTATATTTTATTCTCGTACTTATTTATACTCCTATAAGTTATTTAAAAAAAAACTGTAAAGAATACGTACGGCGCTATTCAACGGAGTATGCGGTACGGTTTTACCGCACGTTCCATTGTGTGGTGCGTTATATTTAACTTTCGAATAATGTATACAGTCTTCGTAAATGCATTTTTTTGAGCAAATGTGTTGAAAAAGACTTGTATTTGTTCATGATAAATAATATTTATTTTGTAAGCATGTTAAACATAACATTTACACGTCATTGTTCTGTTGTTATGTTTTATCTTGATATTACCTACTTTTTCTTTAGTCAGTGATTTTGTTATGGTGGTCTTTTTTAATTTATTAAAGTTGATTAAAAATATAATTACCTATTTTATTTTAAAACAATGTACATAATGACTTACGCTTGTTACGCTTCGACAACTTTTTATAACTTAACTTATATAATTGAATGTAGGTGTGTGTTATGTAAAAAAATTGTTTTTAGGTATAGATCTTTCTAAAAAATTAAGTTACAATACCATACTCAACAATATCTTACTTGTGCTGACTTGCACAATATTAGCTTGCCCATAAAATATTATTTCCCAAGTTATAGGGAAAAAAAATAAAAAATGGCAACCCTTCGAGACACACATAGATAAAAAGATGGCTTCATCTTTGATGTTCGCAGTGCGCCGTCTACCTTTTTTTGTTTGTCTGAGCTTCAAACATATTAATAGTTTTTTATTATTATTGTTTTACCAACCATGATTATTTAAATTCAAGTCAATTTTATAAATAATTGATAACAGTTATGTTTTACGCAACAGGTACTTATTAAAAAAAAATGTTTTATAAGACAAAGTCTAGTTTTTAGTACCTAATTGTTGGTGCAGAATCACTACTTCACTATATTTAGTTATCTTTATTACGCGACTGTGGCAAAGCAAACGGTTATGATTTCAAGGCTTCCTCGTAACTCCCAAACTGCACGTCATGTGCAGCCATATTCTTTATTTATTTATACATAAATGCATAATGGTGATACTTAAGGCTCTTTTTTATTCAGGTTTCCTAAAGATGAATTAAGGAGACAAAAGTGGCTTGTTATTTTCCGAAAACAAAGGCAGAAGTAAAGCTTTAGTAACCTTGCGCGATCGAGCGAACAATATTAATTTCTTTTTTAACTACCTCAAAATAATTAATGTTTTTTATTTTATTTGCTAACGCTACCACATGCCATGTCATTCATAATCGTAAACATTCGTCAACATTCGGCAGCTAACGCGATTTCGCTCGCACGACAGCGCCGTCTCCTATCTCTATCCTTGTCTATCGGTAACAGTAGGTTGCGACTGTGATGACACTGATCACAGATGTGTGAGTTTCGGTGCATAGTCGTACGCCGAGCCCATGTTTACTGATTGCGATGTTAGAGCGTAACATGCAATGTTTATTACCCAAAATAATTTATCTGAATAATTTGTTATGGTGAAAAGGGATACCTTTTTACCACCAAATCCGATAGGATATCGAGCCTAGAAACAAAAATATGCATAGACCAATAATTATATTATTATTAATATTTGAAAATATTAGGTTTGGTAAGGATAAAGAAAGATAAAAAATAATTCAAAAATAAATACAACTATTGAGATTTGAACCCACACCAAGCCTAATGAAAGGCAGTCTCTAAACCGACAGTCTATTTGTACGGTTGATAATTGTTTCAAATAGCCGACCTTATTTATGTCAAGGTTTTTAGCTGCTCAGCTTCCCGAAAGTATAGCGTGATGATAATCATTGCTAAGGTTATATTAATAAGAAATAGATTGGAATATAACAATTTGGTCCTCTGGACATTTTAATTTCCAACCATTTTTGAATAAAACGACATCTAGTAGGGTCGAAAGTTACTACTATTTACTTTGCATGTGTGTGTAAAGAGTAAATTCATGCGGCTAAATCTTTATTCTGCTGTAATCTTTGTATGGTAGCAGTTAACAAGCATAGTGATTATCTAAAAAAATCAAGTTAATGCCCTAGGTATAGCCTATAATAAAGTTGTCTATTAAAACTTTCTATGTTAAGTGTAAAAATTGAAAATGTTCGAAATTGTGGATGTGTCGCCATCTAGCGACAAAATGGCAGTGAGAGCATTCATCCATTCACCTTAAAACGGCTAAAGAAGACCTCCCTCTGAGAAGTATTTCTTTGATCTTCTAGGAGAAGTTAGGATTCCTAACAAGCAAAATAAGACACATAGGGAACTAACACTACTATCGTATCGCATTGCAATAGAGACAATACTCATTTTTATAGTAAACCATAAAAAATACAATTAGAAGCTGAAGAAGGTCATGTGTAAGCTAACCTGCTCAAGGCAGCCTAAAGGCATACCTAATAATTTCAACATTTGTGAGAGTAAAATACTGGTATTCAGCTGAATTAGGTTTGACTGGGCGCCGACCCTATTACTTGGGAAAAAGGCTAGGTAGCTGATGATGGTGCGTATACTCACTTCTCATTAGCAAAAGTGGCGTGTAGGATATCCTGTGCGACAGAGTTGAGCGTCATGCCGGGCCGAGCCTTGCGGTCGCCCATGTATATCTGAACCAGTCGGAACAGGTCGATGGCTGCTTTCTTGTGTGCCTTGTCCCATTCAGCTCCCACCATTGGTGCGCTGATGGATGATGATGTCCACGAGAGTAGGTCGCGGACTGATGCCTGTAAGAAATCAAAAAGAATTTGTTTATTGTAAAAAAAAAACAAACATGGCGTGGTATAAATCAAACAGAAAATTATTTATATTTTCATGCACTCGGCTATTGGCGAAATTTAGAAGTTGCCTAAGAACGACACTTGAGTTTTGCCAACACCAATTTATTAAATTACCCGAGAATCTAAGTCAAATTCTCTAAATTGAGATTCCCTGCAGTTTGGGGAATTTCCCACACGTTAGCAACGCTGTGTTAAAACTATCAAAGCGTCGTTCTTAGACAGCTTCACAATTTTGACACTAGCGGCGCTAGTTAGAATCTTTTCATCGCTGATTCTTTTTGACTATAATTAAGCCCATCAGAGTAGTGACCTTTCTCCGGAAGATCCCCTTGTTAAAGTTGAGGTTATCCTTGGCGAAGATCTCGATGTCTTGCTCCACAGGCGGCCGCGGCGCGTGCGCACGCACCGGGCTGTACAGCGCGGCCGCCGCCTCCGCCTCCGTGCCGCCCGCAGGCCCACCCGCGCCGCCCGGCCCACACGCCGCGGAACCGCCCAGGGAAGACGTCTGAAGGGTCAGATACATGATTATTAGCAAAAGAAAAAATATTTCATATTCCACCCAAGAATCGTACAAAAAAATATTTCGGAAATTAAAAGCGAATGTCTCCTACTAGGTATCTCGATACCATCAGTCTACATATCAAGAATAGAAAGATAGTCAAAATCACAATTCAAAATGTTTACTGTAATACTCACCCTATGAATCCCAGGCGACGGCTGCCGATCCCGGTCGAATCCCACAAACGTGTTATAATACGAGACGCCATGGTTCATGTACTCCACGTCGAGCGGGCGGTGCGCGTAGGTGTGCGGCAGGTAGACGCCCGAGCCGTCGTCGTCGTCCGGCGTGCGCGCGCCGCCGTCCGACGACTCGTTGTCCGGCTCGTGGCCGGACAGCGAGCGGGACTCCGAGCCCGAGCGCGAGCGGGACGAGCCGGACTCGGAGCCGGAGCCACCGCCGCCGCCGTAGCGGCCGCGACCTGCTGGTTATAGATGGACGTTGCTGTACAAGTAATACTGGAAAAAGTACTCTTCCTTGGCGACGCGGACGCAAAGATTCTAACTAGCGCCGCTAGTGTCAAAATTGTAAAGCAGTCTAAGACCGACACTTTTTCGCACAGCGTTGCCAACGTGTGGGACCCCAAACTGCAGGGAATCTCAAGTTACGGAATTTGACTTAGATTTTCGAGGAATTTAATAAATTCGTGTTGGCAACGCTGCAAGTGTCGTCCTTAGGGAACTTCTAAATTTCGCCGCTAGAGGCGCGCGCCTTATCCTTGCATCGCCTTTATCCCTTCTTCTGGGATAGTCGAGTAAAAATTAATAAGGGACAGATCTTCCTACTTTTGTGCTGTATTTCGAGAGTTACGGTAGTTTTAGGAATATTACTTAGACACTCAGCTTAGATCTCAGCTTTGGAATAAACGTAAAGATTGATAGTTTCTTTGTAAACATAAATCAACCGAAATATTTAGCTTTTATGCATTTTTAGATAACTTAGTAAATGGTGGTTGGTGTAAACTACCAGAAAAAAATTGCTTATACTTTTTAACCAACTTCAATAAGGGAGAGGTTCTATGTTTAACGGTATTTATTTTTTTTTCACTTTTAAGTATGACTTATTTCTATTCACTTTTCCGCCACTTTTAAGATTTTAATCACAATTAGGCAATGTCAAATAACTCACTAGATAATTTAGCCTGCTGTATGATATAGTCCTGAAGTGGCAACAGATGCTGCATTCCGCGTAGATCCCAGTTACAGTACAGTGGTGAGCTTCCACCTTCATCCTCCTCTTCTTCGCCATCTATGGGTCCGTCTTCTAATTCCAATGGCCTCTTGTGTCCTGCAAATAGCAATGTACACGATGTATCTAAATTTAAAGCATTTAACTATCAGTTAACTAATAAATGAGTCAGAATGCCAATCATGAGGTTCAATAAATCCTCATTATGGTTTTATTATTTCAGGTGGGGAATCCAATGTCACCATATATCAATGACAATAAAAAAAAACACAAAAAATCTCTTTGTCGATATAGTGTGAAGAATGAACCTAAAAATTACAACTTTCAAATATTTTCTTATTTTCTAAAGGTTCTTGGCATTACACACAGTCGCTATCAGATATGTTGTAGCAGAAAAGGTGACCAAATACTTACAAAAATTTTAAATATCAGTAAGTTCCATACACTACAAGTTACCATTAATGTCAATAACAAGCAAGCTTGACAAGCATCTTCTCAGATACAAATAAAGTAATGAATGTTTAGATATTAATGATAACTTGTAGCGTATGGAACTTACTGACATTTTAAATTGTTCAGAAGTATTTGGTCACCTTGTCTGCTACAATATATCTGAAGTACAAGTACAAGACCAAATTCATAATAATATGAACTTCGTAAATAGAATGTGTAACTTACGTCTAGATTTAGTACGATCCCTCGGTGCAGTTGACCTCTCTAATCTCTGGTTGTGTTTCTGTACATTTGGCTCAGTTAGAGGCGGCTCCACCAAGTTCACGCATTTCAACTTGTAGTTCACTGTAAAACAAAAGAAAGACTGTATTTCGTTGTCGAAATTCCAAGTTTATGAGGTAACGTGCACACGATACAAGAAACTAAACAGTATGAATGATGGGATTTGTACGAAATTGTATATTATGAAAGTGACAAAATAAAATTATTGTCGATTGCTTCGAAGCTGCCGTAAAGAAAAGAGTTATACATGTACCAAAGAAAGAGATAGCGAGCTATACAAGAGGAATAGTATTGTACTTTTTTCCAACATCCTACTACAGTACAGCTATTTTCATAATGTCCCTCGGTAATCATCGTATTTCCGAATAAAAACAGATGCTTATTTCCATGTCCATCAATTATTTGATTTATCGTGACTATTATTTAATTTTATATTTAATTTGAATTCAGACCTAAGTAAGTACTTTATTGTTGTTTTGATTTGATTTCCGTATGATCTATATAACAATAAATTACTTAGTTCTAAATCAAATAATTGATTGACATGGAAATTTGTTTTTATTCGAAAAAGCGATGATTGCCGAGGGAAATTAAGAAACTACTTGTACTGTACTTATGCCTGGGGCCTAACCACCAACTCTTAAAGCAGTATTACTTCAATATTACTTCCAGTGGGAAAGAGACGGCGCTATACGTCCTGTATAGCTCCGTCTCTTTCCCACTGGAAGTAATATTAAAGTAATACTGCTTTAAGAGTTGGTGCTTTAGGCCCAGAACGGATCTGAGTAAAATTTGGCAGAGATAGATTATACTTTGGACTTTTTAAACTTTTTTTTAACCCCCGATTTTTTTTTATTGTTTGGATATTTTTATTTTATTCTAGAACGAACATACTCCCCTTCCCTTGAGATAATTTCCGATACACACGCGGGCTTTACTTACCAGCTGCAATATTGTCCTGTTCATTGGCTGAAGAGAGCCTCATAAAGTTATGATGTGGTTCATGTGGCGGTGTCCGATGTTTGCTACTGCCGGATGACACCGATGTCTTGCTTGAAGTATAGCGCTCTGGTTCGGCTTGTTGACGTCTGAAACAATGTTTTTATTTAAATTACATGCAACATGGTTTTTTGCAAACACTTGCAAAAAGCAGTGTTTCCAATGGAGTCCCAACTGGGCGCCAATTCGCAAATAATCCATTTTTATGTGGATCGGTGACTGCTGTCTTCTTTAGGGGTTGTCAATTAAACGCAAAGCTTGCAATTAACCCGAGGTATATTTTTGTGATAATTTTCACATGTTCAGTAAAATATTGTTCGCGAAGTACAGCCACGGTGGGCACCATTTAAGCGGATGTAGCTTTATGGCGTTAAATGAGTCTTCTTTATATAGATAAACGAAAGAATTTTTCTCAAGAAATTTAAGATCTTACAATTTAATAAAGATCAACAATGACAGTTAAGAGTCCCATGCTGGGCGCCAATTCGCAGCTGACAACTATTTCATCGTGAGAACTTCACGATTAATGTCTGGTTATCCTATTGAGACAGAATTCTTCGCAAACACACCTACCTAACCACTTATAAATGAGGTTTAAAATTCCAAAGCTTACCTAGTAAAGTCCCGTGCTGGGTGCCAATTAGCAGAAGCAACATTATGACGCAGATCGAGGCTCGTCTGTCTAAAGGGCTTGTCGACGCTGTACACCGCTTGCTTCTCCGGGTACCTGTCCATGCGCTCCAGTTCAGCTAACCTGTCCTTGTCTAAATGCCTGGAAATAGTGTAGAAAGTTGTAAGTCCTCTAAGGCCTGTTTTTTTTTTTGATGGAAAATCATCAAATGACCGCTCTGGGCGGAGCGGAAGGGAGTGTCAGACTCTTACCGACTAAAACCCAGCAGTGTTCCTCCAAACGCCCTTTACGGCACAGGGCCGCGGTAACCAGGGTGAGGCAGGGTAAAAATATGAGCTTACCTATCAGAGAACCGTTCCCTCGCATGCCTGGACAGCTGATGCGGCCGCTCCAGGCTGTGCATGACGCGCGAGGTGACACCTGCCGCCGCGTCCGTAGCTAGCGATATGGAAGATACCAGCGATGGCCGAGCTGCTGTAGTCTGTTAAGGAGAAGGTTATAAATTGATCGATTGTCTCATATATCTCGTATATAGTAACTTGGTGTGTCCTTAGAATTTCCTATTTTTCTCTGTATTTTATAAGTGCTGACCTGTAATTTTGTTTCATACTATAACTTTAGGTCGATGGTAGAATAAAGAGACAGAGTTTCGCTTCAATCTGTTCTTAGTTAATTTCACTGTGATTTTGAAATGTCGAAACGTTAGTTCACGCTTAGTTTTGCAGATGTATCTTTCTCCAAGACCGAGCAGTTAACAGTTTAAAAAGATGAGACAAGGAGGCTCCGAATATACAACGTGTAACATATGCAGAGTAAACGCAATACCTCTTAGGGCCATTTTCACCAAGCCAAACTGATCGCGATCAGCGTATAAACCACGTTTATGAGCTGTCAGTGTCACTATTTTTCTATGGAATATTGACGCTGACAGCTCCTGAACGCAGTTTAGATGTACTGATCGCGTTCAGTTTCATTGGTGAAATTCGCTCTTAGAAGAAAACACCTATGGAAACAACCAGGAAATCGCGAAAAACAAAATCAGCAAAATGGAATTATGCGCACAGTATGGTACAGTCTTATTTATTTATTTAAACTTGATGTACAATAGTGGTACATGGGCGGACTTAATGCAACAAGGCATTCTCTACCAGTCAACCTTTGGGTTAAAAAGACTACACTGTGGTAGGTGTACAACAAATAAATAAGATTTAAAATAGAATTGTGATTTGGAAATAATAAACAATAATATATAAAATACATATACAGGGTGTCCCAAAACTCAACGTCAAGCCGAAACGGGGTGACAGGATTGATCATAACCATCACGAGAAAAATCTGAAAAAAAATCTATCCCATGCAGTTTAAAAATTATGGGCATTTTAAAAAAAACCTAGAAATTTGATCAAACTGTACCATTTTTCGGTTATTGTGGTTATTCTTTTTTATTTTTGTTCATTTGAACTTTGGAAACGTAATCCTAAATAACATTTCTAGAATCCCAATAAAAAATAATGACACAATTGCCTCAAGTTTCCGAGAATTGAGACTATTTGTTAAACTACGAATTTAAAATTTTCAAGATTCGTCGACTTTGACAGGCCCTCCTATAAAAAAAATGTACTAGAGTGCCTTGGCAAGTGGCATTAAAAGTTGGCGCATTTAATCAGAATTCTAAAATGGTACAATACTTGTTAGTTCCATACAATAGAAAAGAGTAAAAAAATTAAAACCTCAAGTAACCCGATTTTTGCTATCTCATTTTACTCAGTTAAAATGTTTTTAATTCACACAAGCTCTAGGTAGGTTCTTAATTTTAAGACAAAATGATGAGAGAGATGGATAATGGGTATGTTCGCCATGAGTGAGCGAGACAGATAGTGACGCCACTTTTACCAAAGTGAAAAAAAGTTAGTAAAATTAGTAAAATAATTAGGTTTGTAAATAATTTGAACATTTATTTTAATAAAAAACGCTTAACTTTAACAAATGCTTGTGTGAATTAAAAACATTTTAACTGAGTAAAATGAGATAGCAAAAATCGGGTTACTTGAGGTTTTAATTTTTTTACTCTTTTCTATTGTATGGAACTAACAAGTATTGTACCATTTTAGAATTCTGATTAAATGCGCCAACTTTTAATGCCACTTGCCAAGGCACTCTAGTACATTTTTTTTATAGGAGGGCCTGTCAAAGTCGACGAATCTTGAAAATTTTAAATTCTTAGTTTAACAAATAGTCTCAATTCTCGGAAACTTGAGGCAATTGTGTCATTATTTTTTATTGGGATTCTAGAAATGTTATTTAGGATTACGTTTCCAAAGTTCAAATGAACAAAAATAAAAAAGAATAACCACAATAACCGAAAAATGGTACAGTTTGATCAAATTTCTAGGTTTTTTTTAAAATGCCCATAATTTTTAAACTGCATGGGATAGATTTTTTTTCAGATTTTTCTCGTGATGGTTATGATCAATCCTGTCACCCCGTTTCGGCTTGACGTTGAGTTTTGGGACACCCTGTATATGGTAAAATAATAATAAAAAAATAAAAAAAAACGTTTATTTCAGACCATTGCTGTCCATACTTTGTTAGTTATCAATTAATGAATTCACTTATGTCTAAATAATAAACTAATAAATATGATGTTATATATTAAGATAATAATTATATATTAAGATATTATTATTTACATAATAATTATGACGAAACTAAGAATGACAGGCTTTTAAGTAGTGTTTTCGGATTTTACGCTTAAAAGAAAACTTGGACTCAGCCTTCTTGATGTCAAGGGGTAGCATATTCCAGAGTTTTGAGAGACAGTCGATTTTTTTCGCGATTTCAGTTTTTGTCCCATAGTGAAAGTTGTTCGTAATGATGAGTACAATGACCCCATAAGATGTATTGCGTTTATTCTGTTACACGTTGTATAAAAAGCGCAGGAATAAACTAAAAATATAACCAGTGTTCCAGTTTTTGTCTATTTTATCTTTTTATCTTGATGAGTTTTCTACAGATCTGGCTAAAGAAAAGACAGCTGAATCATTTCCCTTCTAAAAATAATACAAAGATGACACCAATAACGGGTATTTATTTTAGTACCTATAATTACCTAAACGACCTCCCAACATTCAAGCTCAGTTCCTCACATTGTCAATCTTAACTGTGTCAAACGCCCAATGCGCCCAATCATGTCAAGGTTACCATGACAATAGCCTGAACTTTAGTAAAATTGGGTCGCGGCCGTTAAGCTAATAAACGTTCAAATAACTGGTTAAATGAACTATAACAAACCATTAATTTACACTCCCAGTCCCTTAGTACTTGCTTTAATATTTTACACTTTGTCTGGGGAAGGAGCCAACTCTAAAACTGGTTTTAGGTTGATTTTAGGAAGAAACAAAAAATTTATCAGCCTAGGGTAATTTAAGAACAAGTCAACCTAGGGTAATTTAAGAACAGTCTTTGCAAGCGTTGTCTCAAGGTCAGACGTTTTTGCCCAACACCCCGAATTTACAGTTCGCGGGAGTCTGTATTTATAGATTTTATGATACAATTTTAACTACGAACTGTAGTAGAATTAATTGTGAAAGTAGGTCAGCAAAAATATAGAGCTACAAACAAGATGGGATGAATTCGCAAAAGTACTATTGTTTACACTGTGTTACAAACAATGATCTTTATGATCTTGAAATGTATTTTGTGCTATATTTTATTTCTGTCTGTGTGACTTGGTTATCACATTAGGTTAAGACCAGTAATGATACTTTTAAGGCATTTAAATAAATAGAGTACCGAAGTAGTTTTTCGATCCGATTTTATCTCGTACAGTCACAATATTATAAAATAAAGCCTTAATTAAAATATTAGCCAATTATGTGGTAGCGAAGTTAACTATCGCAGTTTCGCACGGGTGCTAATTAAAAATCTTCATTTTTTATCGCTCTTTCCATTAATAAAAACCGTATCAAAAGTAAGTAATCGGAGAAACACAGACAGACAGACAATTTTATTTTATAATATTTAGCGAGTCTGCTGGTGGCTATTTTCATATCTAAATCATAGAATCCAACGTTTGGCAATGACATCAACTGAATTTCTAATTTAAATGACTTGAAATACTACAAACCTGTAAGAACGGAGTAGGTTGTGGCTTCTGCAAGGGACTGCTCGGACTCTGCGGCGACGCAGAGTCGCAGGACGATCCTCCGGCCGATTGCTGTTTCAACTGAAAGCATTAGTATCAATCTATACGACCTATACTACTGCTAGTACTACCACAATATTACTTACTAACTATAAAGTGCCTCAACTTTTTACGTCACACTGACACATCTGTGAAAAGCAGTTTTTATCCAGCCATCCCAGGGCGAGAGAGACGGAGAAAGAGACGGAGCTACACAGGACGTATAGCTCTCTCTTTCCCACTGGAAGTAATATTAAAGTAATACTGCTTTAAGAGTTGGTGGTTTAGGCCCAGGAGTGTCGTGTTTTTGAGACTATTATTTTGTGCTAATGCTATTCTACTACAAAATATTACTGCAATTGCCTTAACTTTTGGAATCCTACTGACACATCTGTGAAAAAGCAGTTTTTATCCAACCATCCCAGTAATGGTTAACAGGCTAATATTTTGTGCTAAAGCTACCACAAAATGTTACTGCAAGTGCTCTAAATTCTTAAATCTCACAAACTAGAAAGTAAGTCTAACAATAATTTCTATTGACAATTTTATATCAACACACCTTTTTATTTATCATACAGATGACTGTATTCTAAGTACACACAAGGCTGTGAGCAAGAAGTATCATCTTTAAAGCGATTATCACATTTACAAAGCAAGCGACAGCATATTAAAAACGAAAAGTACCTTTCTTCTAGTCAATGGTGTACTCTCAACAGATTTGAAATACTTTTCGTGCATCGAATCATCTGATGCATCTTTCCTGGGTGAAATGAAGCTGCCACTACGGTTTAGACCTGCAACATTATTATAACATGATTTCAAGCAGAACCCTGAAGAGTATAGTATAAGTACATCCACATTTAGCCAGTTTTGTAAGTCTCTGTATCCCTGCCTGGAGGCTTTCATTTTTATTAAGGCTGCCACAGGCAAAGCCGGTTAAGCAGAGGATGAGGTCTTCTGCTTAACCGGCTTTGCCTGTTAAGCAGAGGTGCCTGTTAGGTGAATTGCAAGACACCATTCATAAGAAAAACCAGTGAAGTCCCAGTAAATGGAGACAAGCTTATTGCCGGTAACCGGAAAATACTGAACTTACATTTTAAGTTTTAAGAAATTTCTCTCATAATATAACAACTGTATTCCACGAAAGTAATACGAAGTTTACAGTACATCTTGATTTTCGCAAGTTCATTAAGTTTAATTTCATACGGGAATCTTAGTTAAAAAGTCGGCAACATCACGAGAGCGAACATAACATTTAATTAGGCTTGCAAGTCTCACGTTTCTCTGTGACGTCATACTAATGCGAATCTAACAAATTACAGTTCGCTACGCTTTCCATTTCGGCCTGTGAGACGAAACACATTTTAACATACTGCATAGATGTTTTAGTAGCAAGAGTCGATTTTTTACTAGAGTTAGAGGAGTACCAGTGCCTCAAGGCATCTTCAGGGCACGCTCGCTCCATCATAGACTTCATCGATCGCTTTTCTTACGCGTGATTTTTTGGGATGCACGAAGGAGCCTCCTCGTGTAGCGCAATTTGTTCCATCAGACACTCAATTGAACCGAGCGCTCGGCGCATCCTGGACAGTCTCACCTAACACCTTATAAGACTGGCCAATCCTTCCCTTGCGGTGGTAGGGCTAACGCCCGCCTGGTTCGCGACCACCCTCTCACCGGAGTTCGGCGTCAAGCAGCCTGCTGTGTTTCGTCGATGCGTGGAAGTACCAGTGCCTCAAGGCATCTTCGGGGCACGCTCGCTTTTATCATGGACCCCATCTATCGCTTTCCATCAGGCGTGATCGAGGTCAAGAGCTAGCCCATTCATAGATAAAAAAATAAAAAAAAAAGTGATCGAGGTCAAGAGCTAGCCCATTTACTCAATAAAAATAAATGTTAATTAAGTTTACCTGTATGAGGAGACCATTTCTCAGTTTCATGCGCTTGGGCTGCACTACTTCGTTTTCTAAGTTGTGGCGTACATACAGGGGGATTACATACTACAGCTGCACTAAGTTCCTGAAACAAACATTTATGTTAATATTAAATGAAATTACACTAATATTTTCAAATAATAACATCAAGCTATAACAAAAATACTGCGCGAAAAAATATTTTTGATCGAACATGTAGCTCAACAGGAAATGTTGACCGGTTTTGCAATGCAGGCCACATAATAAAATTAATCAGCAATGCTAAATCAGATTAGAAACCGTTAGTTTGTAAAAGTTTCTGACGAAAGTTTTATATCTAGAATGTTAAGTATGCTAGTAAAATATAGGCCACTTCTTAATATCTTGGACATTATATCACCGACGACCTTAGGGATGATATAGACATTGAGAGGGAGCGTAGGGCACTGGCGGTCAGAGGTAACATGTTGGCGCGTAGATTTGCTCGGTGCTCTGACCTAGTGAAGATTACTCTTTTTAAGGCCTATTGTCAGAGCTTTTATACCAGCAATCTATGGGTCAACTACACTAAGCGATCGCTGGATGTCCTGCGCGTGCAGTATAATAATGCTTTCAGGATGTTGTTGCGACTGCCCCGTTTCTGCAGCGCCTCGGAAATGTTTGCTGAGACCCATACAGATGGCTTTCAAGCCATAATCCGCAAGAAAACTGCGTCGCTGCTGGGCAGAGTGCGGAGTAGTCGCAACTATATCCTGAGAGCTGTGGCGGAGAGCTATACTCCAAATATCAGACATTTTGTGCGGAGGCTGATTAGATAGGAAACATGTTCTCCTGCCTGGTCATCCTCTGCACGCAGTGTGTCTAATTTATACTTTTATCCCAATATAACTAACACTAGAATATAAGCTATTTGTTATACTAACACAATATGGATCACTGTTGTCCGAATTAAATGAATTAAATTAAGAGTGCCCCAAGTGCCCTACACCTTTGAGGATCTGGTGACGCCAATGAAGCTGCTATGACCACCTACTGAGCACAATATGTTTATGAGTCGCCATCACCTCGAAAAGAAGAAAAATGTTAGTCACTTGTTTATATACCTGTTTCCTCCTCTGCTGTGCACTACTGATGCTACTATCTGAAGACCGGCCGGAGTCTGTGTGTCGACACAACTGGGTGGAGCCATCTTCGCTCAACCTCCCGCGTCTACTGTCACCGCTGTTCCTGTATTCATCAATTCTGTATAAATATCGCAGTGCCATTGTGGTTTTAATGTCTGACTAACAGTACTATCCTAGTATATGGTGTTGTTGTTAGTATAGACAGTTTCACAGTAATATCGACAATATAAAATAAAATGTCTACTTAAAGACTAATGGCCCGCTACACCTGTATTTGAAGACTACGCGCTAAGTCAAGCGAAATCGCCCGACTAAGCACGGCATTAATGCCGACACCAACAGAGAACATGTCTGGTTCCATCACACTATGTGTCTATAGTCACGTCTCTCACAAAATTTGTCACCTATAGTAAGCACACAGCTTTAAACAATAAAGAATCCTCGTGTTCCATTATCTCAGAACAAAAACAAACAATCATTACGTACACGTCGTACACATTCAGGATGATAATGAGTTATCATCCTCTATTAACAACACACCTTTATCAGGATAAACAATGAAATCATTCATAAAAACTTGTACAGACAACAAAAGAGTTTGGTATTCAGGCAACAAAAGAAAGTTGGCTGGTACATTAATGCTATTGAACCAGCTTTATTTAGCACCATAAACAAATAAATAAAAGCATTCGGTAGGTATACTGGCAAAAATAATCATCTTTCCACTATGCTGACAGTAGGTATTTTTGTTTTCAATATTCAACATTATTGTACAATATTCAAACTTAATAGTCACTGAGAAAAGCCATGCTAAACTGCTTAAGACATGAGCAACATTGATTAAAAGTAAAAAAAAAACAGCAGGTTTGTTAGCACTGATCTATTTTGTAAACTGTACAACAACTGAATATCAATACAGTGTGGATTGATACCTTACACATTTGACATGAATATTCACACACAATTCACAGCACAATAGTGAAATTATTTGATTGTTTTGTCACCTGTGATGGTAATGCGACCTCCTCGTTCGCACGGGACTCGTTTGTGTGAGAGTGACGGTTTTTGCGTTCCCAGGCGACAGTTTGCTGACGCTTGCGACTGTGCTGTTGCCATTGCTGCTAACTGGGTCTAGTATTGGTGGCACCTGGTGGTGTTGGAAACTTTATTTAGTGTCATTGACTTGACAACTGATTTTTTTTGTAATACATATTTACATAATGCTGCATTAAAATGCAATGCAAAAACATTGAAAATATTAATTGATGTTACAATAAATATCTAAGTTTTTTTTTCTAGTCGAGTTTGTTTAGGTATTTTCTTGATTTGTCTTTTTCTAATTATCGTCAAGTTTTAGCTTATTGACGTAATCAAGAGACATTAAACATGCATTATTTGAAGTGTTTAAACCTTAAAATTAAACCAATTAGTACAATGTATTATAAGTACATTTAAACACATAATACAACTGTTATTCTCCATCTCATAAGATGTAGGTAATAAGTACAGTAAAGATCATACCATACAACATAAATAGCATCAGTTTAATGTCAATGACTGTCTCTTGCACAGTAAAATATAACACAACCATTGTTGTAACCACTAGGTACCTTCTAACTATGTGTCAAAGCAGATAAAATGTTACTATATTACTCAAAAATAATAACAAACATTAAAATAAAACTGTGTGACAATTAATGTTTTGTTTCTGCACTAACATTTTATACCTTACTTTAATTTTATGACTTACACTGATTCATTTCTGGGTATAAACAAGTGCATGTCGGACTTCACACACTTAGGGTTGGTTTTAATAGGGAAAATGAGGGAATTTCAGAGAAAATATCTGATTTATCAATTTATTGGTATTTGTTAGTAAAATATGTATACGTAAATAATAAACATTATCAATTTCAAGTTCATAGGTCAATGGGAAGTTAAAAAAAACCTTCAGAACAAAATTTTGTAAAATAAGCTGACTTTGGTGTCTTCTCATTGCCTATGTTTTCCAATATTTTTTAAAACCAAAAATTCAGTACTTATCTACTCAACAAACTATATACAATGGTACTCCACTCCATAGGGTAGGTCATAAAAAATCTACGACCCCTTTAGCAGTATTATTGGAGCCCTTCAAAACATTAAAAAATTATTGAAATTTCGAAAAAACAAGATATGCACATATGAAAGATGTGGGCAAAAGCTAGTTTTGTAAATAAAAATCCACTGAGCAACTGTTACAGATAACAATAAAACCAAACAATAAAGAATGCAATAAAATAAAGTACAATGTAACCTAGTTCTCTTGCTCATAAACTGGAATTCTTAAGCTTAGCTTTTCTAGTGTTACTATGAGAGATAAAAATAGATTTGACCCCAATACCAAGTCGGTTACTTCCACAAAAATCAATTAGGGTACCTCAGTTTACATGTTTTAATATCCTCTGATTGTATAGACTATGTGATAAAATACATTATTGAGGTTAATGGCTTTCTAGTTGTAGTATCATGTTCAATAACTATGAACATGTCATTAGTTATCTTGGGAAGCAAGGAAAGTAGCAAGGTTATCAAGGAAGATAATATTACATACAAACATGACATTAACCATTTCATCCATTATGTTGCCAAATGTTTAGTGTGATCTCTATTATACTAATATTATAAAAAGGTAATGTTTGTGAATTTAAGAAGTTGTAGGGGGTAATCTCTGGATCTACCCAACCGATTTTGAAAATTCTTCTTGTATATGATAGCCACATTCATGAGGAACGCTATTTGCTATACGGGAACGGTAAATTCCAACGGAAACGGGAAACAATGGGATATACGTGTACAAAATCACGGGTATAAGCAGGTTCAGTGTTTTTTGCTAATACTGTACAAATATTGGTTTTTATGTTTATCTTTGGCAGTTAGGACTTGTAATACACCCAATGTGCAGAAAGCATTGTTATAAGCGAAGAGTTGATCCATCTTTGATGATATAATATGTTCCTTATTTAATAAAAACTCTTGATAAACCCAAAACATGACTCACCTGAGGTGCAGGTTGGTTTGTCTGTGTGGAAGTCTCCCTTCTTTTCTGTGGGTCTGTATTTTGTTTCAATGTTTGTAATTTAGCTAGCGGTATGATGTCACAGTCAGTAGGCCTATGCCATACAGTTGTCTAAAACAATACAAGTCATCATTAGGTATTGCTCAATGTTTGTGTCATGAATTTTGTTTCTTATTATGTCATAATAATTACCTGTGTTGAAGCATTGTAATAGTAAAACCTATGTGTGTTGATATCAAAAAGTTCCCACCATTGTGATGAGTCTGTGCGTTTGACTTTTACACCCTAGAACAAAAAGAAGATATTGCATGAACAAGAATAGTTTTAATTAATTATTGTATGGCTTTAAATAAATTCAATTAAAATTTTAATTACTGGCTTGTTCTAATCCAATTAACCGGCTTTAGATGGAATTGATGAATTTTTCACATGATTCAATTATGTTTCATATTAAAAAGAACTGGGCTCTAATAGGAGAAATGTCAGAATGCAGTATTTTAGCAGTTATATATAAAATCTATCTTTATTATTAAATAACACAGTATTTACCAATTTAATGACAATTAAAAGAAGATAAATGAAAGTAAGTCATAAATATGGAATATCCCTAGTATTTGCTAGTAAAAGTTAAGTAATTTGTAGCTATTAAGTTGTATTCTGGTAAAGTTATAATAACAGTGCTACAGCTACAGTATAGACATAATTCTAACATAAATATGAAACCAAAAACAGAAATCACTTGCAGGAAAAATTTTGCCGGCGCTTATGTACGGAAGTGAATTAAATTTTAGACGTAGTTTACCTCAGGTGGATCCCAGACGCATTCGCCAGTTGTTAGGTTAGCATACATATGCTCCTTTGTCTTCGGCTCGATAATCTCCACCCATTCCACCCTAGAATAAAACATCACCAACGTCTCGACTTTACTACCACTATTCTACCACACACCAACAATTTGACTACGAATTCAGGGCGTGACATTAGCGATTTCCGCGTACTTTATTGATTTTGCAACTTTCAACTACGGATATCGGAAGCAATTTGTCAACATTATAAGTAAAACCTAAACGTAACATATTACCTTTCTGACGACATTTTCACTAAATAACAATAACTTTTCTAAACTTCACTTACACATCCTAAATAATTATTTGACCTAAAATACGGATGAGAATAATCGGAAACCATCCATGTTGAATGTTTACTTCATTGATGGTTGCGTTTGTGGTAAGGCCACAAACGTCAGTTGTTGTTTGCGTCCGTGTAACGGATAATTAATTCTAAAAATATCCCGTGTAAATCAAACTACAAAAAAAAATTAAATCACTATAATAAAAAAAAAATACTGGCAAGGTTCAAAATTATATTTTACTAACGTAAATACTTTAACCAGACAAAACTATAACCATGCTAAAAAGGGTTGAAAGGAACGAAACGAAATATAAGCTAGAATCAGACTAGTTACAAGTACAGACACACCACTCGCCAGCTCAAAACAGCATTGTTCACGACAAGATATAGTAACAATATTTATCAAACCAAAATAATGAGTTAAAATCATGTATTTCGTTTGTTTCACTGTTTGTTGATTTAAATCAAATGTGGGTTTTGTTGAAAGTATAATCCTGCCTTTAAATGGTTTTGATGACATCACCAGACATGACAGTAACGGAGCATTTACGAAGATTAGTATATTTCCAAAATAAATTTAGAATTGATTTTAGAATAATTATGAAAACCTCTAAATTCAGCATACTGTCTCCAATTTTATTTAAAATATTGCTTTTCGATTTGTTTCATATTGGCATCGTTTAGAACTTTTTTTTCACAATTTTATGAATGTGGTTGCTGATGCTCGAAATGGCTCGAATGATGATAGCTATCTTTCAAACGTGACAATCGGACCGAAACATTGATCTCATTGCTAAAATTTTGGAAAAGGTTTTTGAGAATTTTCTAAAAGTAGAACTAATTAAATCCCAGTAAGTTTAACTATATTTAATCTGTATTAAATATATTTTACATTTTCAGTTTCCTTTCGTTTAAATTCAATGTTGCGGACTCTGACAGTTAACCTTATAAAATGCCGGCGGCCTATTACTGCTGATTCATTTATTTGTAAACAGTGCAGAGGCACGTCGACTTTTGGTATTGAATCCACGCAGTCTCCTAAAGTAGTTAAGGGTCAGTAACTACATAAAAATAATTTGAGAACTTAATGTGCATTGCACACAGATATTATATTATTTATATAATTGTTTTAATAATACATGCTATCTTATCTTTCAACTGGCAGAACTTTATATTTTTAGCGATGGCTGAAGACAAATCTCACTTTCTGCTGCCTAACAACCAGAAATTTGTAGAACTAGACAGTTCTCAGGCATTTGAAAAGCTAACAGACAAAGAAAAACTTTATGCACATTATTTAAGTCAGGTAAGTTGGTGATTTTCCTTATAATTGATTCCATAGCAAATGCCTTATCTGATATAGGCAAAGGTGTAAGGTATAACCTATGAATTTGACACCTGTGCTCGGGGTTTATTTGTGTTTTAGGGTATCATACCCAAAGGGTAAAAACGGGACCCTATTACTAAGTCTCCGCTGTCCGTCGGTCTGTCATCAGGCAGTATCTCATGAACCTTTTTTGTTATATTTTGCAATGTGTTGATTTGGATTAAGCAGTCTCAAAAATATGTTAATTTATTATCAGGGATCAGCCGAAAGCTTTCTTAGCCGCGGCAGAGTCAGCATCCTATGTGGTCGTCAATAGTTTTAGTGTGTGTTACAACATCCACAAGTATAGAAATGATTGAAATGATGAATAACAATAGAACATTAACATTCCTTATTGGTCTGTGAGACCTGTGTTTGTCTATTAAATTTATTTTAAAATATCTGCCATGAAATTGGTTCTGTGATCAAATGCCAAGACACTAAGACACAGTGACATACAGTGATGAAAAAAACAAAATATGAAAAATTGAGTTCTACTTCTGAAGTATTGGTCTGAAAGACCATGTGTGGGACAGGTGTCACAAAACTTGGCAGAGGTTTAAGAAGGTTAAATGCTAGTTCAATAGTGACTTCAACACTTTATCTTTAGCCTGCTGCATGTATTGTCATATCTTAGAAGCTCTATCTCTTGTTTACCTATTGACATGATACTATAAGATTATATTTCAGTTTTCAGTAACACACAACACATAAATGTAAATGCCCACAGATATCTGTGGTAATGCCAATGCCTAAATATTTTGCTTGGTTGTACCTACACTGTAATAATGGCATGCTTATATTTAGCTAAAAGCCTGAAAATGGTACAATCAAAGTCAAAGCATTTAAGGACGCGTTTACAAATGGGTAGTCAAATCATTACTTTTTAATATAATGATAGATGATGGTACGATTCTGAACTATGAATATAATTTTAGATAGGTACATTTTCTCAATAAATGTATTCTTGGGAAAAACATTTTAAGAATGCAAAGCATTTTATTTAATAAACATACTTTTGTGTTAAAAAGTAATGATTTGACTACCCATTTGTAAACGCGTCCTTAAATGCTTTGACTTTGATTGTACCATTTTCAGGCCTAAATTCACAGGTACTTTTGAATAGTCAAAGTCAGTCGGTCAAAAAAACATGAAGCTATTTACACAATGCAGAGACTATGCATAGTCTCTGCATTATGTAAATAGCTTCATGTTTTGATGTACCTTTTCTTTTCGGAAATGTTGAAAACTTAACACATCAACAGTCCAGTGTACTGTGTGGTGCAGGGGCCTACCAAATCTGTGTACCCCATGCATACATAAACTGAGGGATAATGTGCTACAGTATTGTGATTGGTCTGTTAATGTTTTAATGCAGTCCTGTACTTATTTTTTAAAATAGGAAATATATTTATTACCCTCATGTTATTTTGAGTCTGATACCATGATTAAACAAGAAAATTGAACTGATGTAACAACTATGAATACGTCGTCACGCCAGTTCAGGTTTTTCCCATGAGGATAGGCAGAAACTGTAGAACACCACTTGCTACAATTCTACACATTCCTAATGCTTGATTTTTGTTCAACTTTCTGGATACGCGCGCCGGTTATGATTACTACATTATGTGTTAATTTTCCAGGCGGCATGGAATGGTGGACTCATAGTTTTAATGCAGACGAGTCCGGAGTCTCCCAAGATCTTTGCTATGCTGCACAGGATCTTTGCCATGGAATCTTTGCAGTCTCTCAAAGATGCTGCAACTGCGCTGGATATTAGTAATGATGATTTTCAGGTAAAAACTCTTTTACATTTTTCTTCTATGTTTATCTTCACATTTGTTTTCATAGCTATCATAATACAAAATTCTGCTATAAAAATGTGTTGATTAATAACTTATGTTGCACTCAACACACTATTTAAATTATAATAATTTTACTGAGCCATTCCTTTTTCTAGTAAATTCAATTCCGAAGACTTTTTTTTTAATTTCGTCTATCACGATTTCCTAACATTCTCATTTCTCGTCATAATCATATAAAATAGAACTGATAACTTCACCACATCCTATCAACAAAAAAGTCCATTATCTATTTACTATTTTGCGGTTGAAAAACATCCTATGATTATTAAACTTTTTTGTGTTTTGTGGTTTTCAGGCATTTTTGGTTTACGCCGGAGGTATATTGGCTAACAGCGGTAACTACAAAGGTTTTGGTGATACAAAGTTCATTCCTAATTTACCTAAAAACTCTTTCGAGCTTATTATAAAATCTTCTAAAGCTTTCGAAGATGACCCTCAGCACATGATGAAGATTTGGCAACAGACTGAAAAGTTTATTTATAGCATTTCGCCGAGATTGACCCGTCTGGGTTTAGCTCCAGAGGTTAGTAAAGGTCTTAGTTTCCCTTAAATCTTTGTTTGTGTTGTTGCCTATTTGTTCTGGTCTTTCAGAATTTTTAGGCAATAGCCTATTGTTTACCAGCTTATTAGCGAAAATATTTAATTCTGTAACTGTCTGTTCAATGAGTAACAGTAGTAACAGTAATCCTATCATACCTACTATTATAAATGCGAAATTTTGTGAGGATGGATGGATGTATGTATGTTTGTTACTCTTTCACGCAGAAACTACTGAATGAATCTTGATGAAATTTGGCACAGAGGTAGATTATAGTCTGGAATAACACATAGGATTTTTTCCCGGGAGTATGTTCCCTTGGGATAATTTTCGACATTCACGCGGACGGAGCCGCGGGCGGCAGCTAGTAATCCATATTTCTTTGTTTGTCTGTTGCGTTTTGACTCTGAAATAGTTGAATCAATTTTAAAAAAAATTGTAGAGATATATTTTTTGTTGAGGAATGGGCTTGCTCTTAACCTCGATCACGCCTGATGAAAAGCGATAGATGAGGTCTATGATGGAGCGAGCGTGCCCAGAAGATGCCTGTTCACTCTTGTCACTTTGGTCCTTGGAGAAGGATACTTTTCATCCTGGAAGTAACCCTTGGTATATAATTCGACAAAAACGCAAGCGACGCTGCTGGAAAAAGCTGTTTAAAATACTCAAATTCAACAAACTTCCAAAGAAAACAGAGTAGAATCTAAGAAATTTTTCAGTCATTACAAAATAATGTAGCTCATACATTTTTTCTAGGGTGTGACAACTTACTTCTCCAGTAACATGACAGAAGAAGATTCAAACTTAGTGAATGACTGGATGAAGACTAAACTCATGGAAGCATACATATGCCGGACGTTCAAAACTACGGCTGAGAATGGCTGTAAGTACAGAACAACAAAAGAATTCAACTGTTATAATTTTTATGTCTGTATTAAACCAAATCGACTCAATCTACAATCATAACCATATATATATCGAATGTATTTTTATAGAGTGTTTTATTTATATAAATGGTTAAATCAAGCCAGGAACTATTATTTGAATACAATCTACTGCATATAAGCACGTGATTAGTTCATTTTAAATCATTTTCATTGTTCTCACATGGTGACTTTACCTCTAAATATCTCAACAACATGACACTTCGGTGGTAAATGTTTCATCGTGCGGATTCTGCAAAAAAATCGAAAGGCTGCTGGGAGCCATGCCAGCTCCCACAGAAAAATGCTCGTAGCCCTTTTCACCCTTTTTAGCCAAGATAAGCTTTTGTGACCCGAACAATAATTTATCGCTGGAGTGCAAGATGCCTAACGTGATCATTTTTTTTAAATTTAAAAACGGGACATCGATCGTGAATTTACGATTTGCGACGTTAGTTTTTTTTTTTGACCACCAATATTGATAGCTATTCTTTTGTGAATACACATTCTGCGTTCTTAATTTACTAGGATAATTTTGGAAGGCCGCGAATCAAATTATTAAATATTTCACATAGTGTTTCACGATACTTCGACCTACAGTTAGAAAATGTTTTATATTTTTTGTGACTCTGTATTTTTCTGTCACTGAAAACGGGACTATTCTGTGTCCCGTAGCTTTTCTCGGGGATACCGGGACGAAGTACCGAAAAAAGGCATAGTCCCGTTCAAAACGGGATGTATAGTCACGTTAATGATGCCATACGAAAAGCTGTGTCAAAATCTGTTTTCGCAAAAACGATGATAGACGTTTTTTTATATCGTTTGGGTTTCTGTGAGGTCAACAAAGATCAGTCCACAAATTAGAAAGTCATCCTCATCAGACTATTATCTTTCGGCGCCTTCTAGAAGCAACTTCACTGTACAATAAAGGAGATAATAAATAAATACAGTAACTTATTATGTACCTAAGTACCTGATATCATCTACAAAGGAAAATCTTGATTCCTTCGGTGCGCACAATATGAACATCATTCTCAACATAGTATTAGACATTTATCTCTAATTGCCAGATTCATAATTTTTTTTTTTCTACAGCACCATTATATACCATCCACTTGGCCAGCGTGGAACAGACACCAGCACCAGGCCTGACCATGGCCATGGAGAAATACAAAGGGGCCTACTTCCAAGTCACCCGGGGGGATTATTCCCCTCTCTTGAAGCGCGTCAACGAAAACTTGACAATGGCGCGGGAGTATGCAGCCAATGACAACCAAAGGAACATGCTGGAACGTTATGTCAACAGTTTCAAGGACGGTAACTTGAATGAGCATAAGGAGGGAAGCCGGTTCTGGACCCAGGATAAGGGGCCGATTATTGAAACGTAAGGGGTTTTTGTAGTTTTTAATAATGATTGATGAATAACGTTTGCCCACTATCTCACCTGATGATATGCAATGATTATAGTAAGCAGTGGTTAAGTTGGCATTTTATTTGGGGACAACATCTCTAGTTAGTCCTTATGAGTACATAGAATCAATGTCCATGAACCAATAGCCTAGTGGACACAACTGCAAAAAAAAATCAGAATTGGGGGCTATGTTACTTCATTTCTAAACCATCAACGCCAAACATCTCCAGTGAAGCATTCACCCTAACCCACAGATATCAAGGCTTCATCGAAACGTACCGTGACCCGAGCGGTCAGCGCGGAGAGTTCGAAGGCTTCGTAGCCATGGTCAACAAGGAAATGTCCAAGAAATTCGGCGACCTCGTCAATGGAGCCGAGAGGTTCATCAAGTACCTGCCCTGGGGCGAAGACCTTGAGAAGGACACCTTCCTAAGACCAGACTTCACCAGTTTAGATGTCATGACCTTTTCTGGAAGCGGCATCCCTGCTGGCATCAACATTCCTAATTGTATGTATAGCTCGATTGACAGCTTGAAGCACATGGCGAAGCGAATGTCATTTAGTTTGATGTGATACAAAGATTCCTTAAATTTGATCCTTGCTAACAAGCAAAATTTTGTCGAATTTTTTGCAAAAGATTAAGTTTAATTCGATGGCTCAATTATATGCTTTTCCAGAGAATCGAATTGATCTCACCACTAATAATATTCGTCTATGATTCCATCTTTGCCTTGAAATCCCGTAAAGGACTTGATACTTCGCTATGATAGGAAGAAACTATTATTTTATTCAGCATGGCACACAACAGCTTACCTATTCCACTTCACAGAAGGAAATACAATAATATTTTAATTACAGATGACGAGATTCGTCAGAACTTCGGCTTCAAAAACGTGTCTCTTGGCAACGTGATCCCAGCGGCGTACAAAGAGTCAGTCATTCCATTCTTAGCTGATAACGACAAGGTGCTCTTGGAGAAATACAGGGTTGCTGCTTTTGAGGTAAGAATAAAATTATGAAAATAAGTAACACTATAATAAAAAAAAACCGGCCAAGTGCGAGTCGGACTCACGCACAGAGGGTTCCGTACCATTATCTATAGAAAATACGGCAAAAAAATCACGTTTGTTGTATGGGAGCCCCACATAAATATTTATTTTGTTGTGTTTTTAGTATTTGTTGTTATAGCGGCAACAGAAATACATCATCTGTGAAAATTTCAACTGTCTAGCTATCACGGTTCATGTGATACTGCCTGGTATCAGGTAACAGACAGACGCATGGACAGCAGAGCCTTAGTAATAGAGTCCCGTTTTACCCTTTGGGTACAGAACCCTAAAAAGTAAAAAAAAACGCGGGTGGTATAAATTCATAAGGTTCAATATTGAAACAAAAATATATGAGATAACGACCTTGAAGTGACTCATCAACTTACAGGCCACTTTTTTTTTCTTTGGCTTCGCTACCGGCCACATAGATGTTGCGGAATTTGTTAGAAAGCGTTACCGCGGCCTGGAACGCAAAGGTCATTTGGAGGAACACTGGTGGGTTTTAGTCAGTAAGAGTCTGACACTACCTGCCGGCCGCTCCGCCCAGAGCGGAAAGAGTTATTTGTTGATTTCCCATACAAACAAAAAAAAAACCTGCCACATATATTATGAGCTGTCCCTTAAAGGCTTGAAATGTTTCTGTATTCTCAGAATTGCATTTTATTTCAAGTCTTAAGAGCGTTTATGCGGTACGACTTTTCATACAAACTTTCAAATCCTTATTTTTCAAAATTTATGAACCGATTTTAATAAAACTTGGTATGCATACGCAAGATATCTAGGTCTAAATAGTTATCAGAAAAAAAATCTAAAAAGAGTTCAGGAGGAAGGATATAGTGATTTTTTACTTTCTATAGAAAACTTAAAATCGCTCTCTGTCTCCCTCCAAAATCTTTTTCAAAAATGTTTTCTGATAACTATTTAGACCTGGATATCTAGCGTATGCATACCAAGTTTCATTAAAATCAGTTCATTAATTTCGAAAAATAAGGATTTGAAAGTTTGTATGATAAGCCGTACGGCGTAAACGCTCTTAAGGCTTAAGATAACCATAGTTACAGTTCTCGTCAAATAGCTTTGCCGCTCTGAAGTTGTGTCGAGTGGCTGCGTAGTAGTCAAAATTACGAACACACTGCAACTACGCATGCGTAAGAGACATGGGGGCGGGGCGCGATTTTATGTCTCAGTCTTACGTTTGCGTTCGATGCATGCTTGCGTCCCGCTTGCTCCCGTGTACGTGACTGCACCTGCGCGATTTTTGCAAATGGTTAACTTCAGAGAGGCAAAGTTATTTGACGAAAACTGTAATTGATGTTCTAGGATCATTCGACCCTGTCTCTAAAGTTGGATGTGTCATGTTAATCCTATATTTATGTACGTAACAGGTACAAGTAGGCCTGCACGAGTTGCTCGGCCACGGCAGCGGGAAACTGTTGCAGCAGAAAGCTGACGGCACGTTCAACTTTAACAAGGATAAGGTCAAGAACCCGCTCACTGGTAAGATTGAGTTTTATTTCGTCTGCTTTAGGAATCTCGCGCACTTGACAGCCACGATTTTGACCAAGTTCGAGCCGACTAGGTACACTATAGAAACAACGGCCGTAAACCGGGCCGCGTATTGATAACTCTAGTACTCTACGTTCCCTTATTGGAGACAAGTAGTGACTAATTTATCGGTTATCTCAATAAATGACATACACATTGTACTAAATAATAGATGTCTATATTTTACTTACAGTCATGGTACAAAATAATTATCAGAGATTTATTTAGGTATATAATTGCTTTTCTGTGAATAATATATCGCATATCGAACTAGGTAAATCAATTACGCGACCTGGTCGGGACGACTGGTCGTTGGGTCCACACTACGTACGTACAGTTTATAGCTTCTGCGAAAAAAGGTTGCGACTACGCCTGGCCGGTGTCGTGGCCGTCTAGTGCGCGACATCCTTTAATAAAAAGTATATCCTAGCAACCTCTGTCTTTCACATAATTATGCAAAAAGAATAGTAGACAACGAGTAGTATTTGCGCAACGCTCCGTCAAGTCAAAGCATTTATTCCAATTTACAGGCATGTTTGAATTGCCAAGAAGACGTTCAGTTAGTCAGAAAGTTGAAGCTAGTTGCCCGTATCGATGCGTAGATACCTATGGAGAAGAGAGTGCAAGCAATTTAATGGACACTCAATACAGAAGTATGCATTACCTATCATTCACAAATATCTTTAGAGGTTGCGTATTGCTGCATAATTATGTGGACTAGCTGGAGTTAGATAGATTAATCATCTTGATTTCCGAAGGGCGTTTTTTCTCACTTACGAGGGTTTTCTTTCTACTTTAAAAGACGTTACCTACTTAAAAAGTTGGAAGCAATTTGGAGTTCTAAGTCACATGCGCGACAAACAAACAGTAAAACGAACGGTGGTCTTTTAGAACCTAGGCAGGCGACCAGAGCAAAGTCTAAGATTAATTAATTATCCCTGGTGACATCATTAATATGTCCTGGAAATAAACGAAAGGGCTTCCGCATACCGGACCGCCCCATACACACAACAACATGTGGACCGATCTGCACAGGTAGAGCGTACGTTGGTGTGGCCTACCTGTTTAAATCTATTAACTCTGTTTGGCAGGCAAAGAGATTGAGAAGTGGTACAAGCCTGGAGAGACATACGATGGCACGTTCACGACGCTCGGATCTGCGTTCGAGGAGTGCCGCGCCGAAGCCGTTGGACTGTACCTCTCGCTGGTTCCCGAAATATTGAAGTGAGTATTTATAACCTTTTAGAACATTCACACCAACATTCTGCATGAACCGTCCGTTACAATAGGCTTACTGACTTTAAATGCAGCGAGCGCGCAGTTTCTGCGTAATCTTAAGTTCTAAATCGCCTGTGCGGCAAAGCACCATCTGTTGTTTTTCACCGACGTAACGCGAGTGCTGATTACACAGTTCAATGAAAAGGCTAGTCTGCTAATTAAACCGCTGATCAAGTCAATTGACTGCGACATAAATACTTTCATATGCATTTAGTAAAAAGCTGTTATATAAGGTCTTTACCTATGAAATTGCCGTTCTGCAGTACTGGCCATTTCAAATCAAAATAATTTTTGTTTGGCTAAGAATTCTAATTTCAAATTAATTTTATTTTAAAAACATGGTTTGTTTTTTCCAAAAGTAGTCATTTGTTTATTGATTAGTGTTACATTTTCATCGCATTCCAATCTTTTTCGTCATCATGGATACGTTAAAAATTCGAGTAATTATGGAATATGAGTAACGTCGTGGCAGCAACGCGGCACAAGCGGCACGCAACATCAACGACGTTTACGGAGCTATCACTACTAACCAACGCACCACCTGTTATTGGTTTGCTCGCTTCCGTTCTGGAAATTTCGACCTGAAAAATGAACCTCGCGGTCGTCCGAAGACTGGTCGACAATGACGAATTAAAGGCGATTGTGGAAGCTGATGATACACAATCTACGGCTGAATTAGCAGCAGCTTTCGACGTTAGCGTCAAAACAATATTGGTCCATTTGCGTCAAATTGGCAAGGTAAAAAAGCTTGACAAATGGGTGCCCCACGAACTCAATGATCGCCAGCGCGAAGTACGCGTCGAGACGTGCCTTGCACTGCTCAACAGACACACAAATGAAGGAATTTTGAACCGCATTGTTACCTGCGATGAAAAATGGATTCTGTTTGATAACCGCAAGCGCTCAGCAAGTTGGTTGGATCCTGGTTCAGCACCTAAACAATGCCCTAAACAAAAACTTACCCCTAGAAAAGTGATGGTCACTGTTTGGTGGTCTAGCGCCGGTGTGATTCATCACAGCTTCTTACCAAACGGGGTGAGCATTACTGCAGATATGTACTGTGAAGAACTGAACACAATGATGGAGAAGCTGGCACATCTCCAACCAGCATTGGTCAATCGCTCGTCTCCGCTGCTCCTGCACGACAACGCGCGACCTCATACTGCACAGCAGACGGTCTCCAAGTTGCAAGAACTGGGGTTGGAAGCTCTCCGTCATCCGCCCTACTCACCAGACCTTGCGCCTACAGACTACTACTTTTTCCAGAATTTGGATAACTTCTTGGCGGGAAAAAAATTCAATACTCGAGAGGCAGTACAAAATGCCTTTGAAGAATTTGTTGCCTCCCGTCCAGCTGATTTCTTTAAGAAGGGCATCAATAAACTGCCACTGCGTTGGCAAAGATGCATTGATTGCATGGGTGATTACTTCGATTAATACAAATAAAAAATACATGAAAAAAATTCGTTTAAATTTTTTTTCAAAACGGCAATTTCATGGGTAAAGACCTATTATTTATATTACAAAGAGAAATTTCAACTTTATTCATTTGTATAGATGTATAGATATCACGCTGGTCGCCGGACAGTCAGCACTCGAAATCAATCATAAAACACAACATAAAGCGTTTTTGGAAACAATTGGTATACACTCGTAGTTCACTAAAGTATTCAACATATTCTTCGTTGTTTTTTCTTCTCTATTCTATTGTAATAAGATAAAAGTTAAAACACAATTATAACACAGAACAATGTAGAAAGACTTGCACGATCAAGCGTCTGGAGTAAAAGAGCAAAAATTCACAGAACAAATAATTAAAAGAAATCGTGGTAGCTGAGAGATGACCAGTCCCAGCTGACGGCGCTCACTCACGCTTATGCCTGCGCTAGCACTATTCGGCGCAACCATTTTAAAGGTTGCCAAACGATCCAAATGATCAGCCAGACTTTTGAGTGAGCATGATACTCCCAACCGCCAGGGCACATCAAGTCAAAGAAATTTTATAGTTTATCTAATTAGTATAAAAATCATTTGACAACGGCTGTGTTTTGCCGCACTTTCATCTCGTTTACGGAAATTGTTTCGACTGTGCAGTGGTCACAGCATGTGCGTCACCAGCCGCACTGGCGTTTCGCGATAGTAATAGTCCGCCGCAGCGAATGTGTTAAACTTGCAATAATACAGTTCAAAGGCGGACCTTGAGCATTTACAATGAGATTTATGCAAAACTGGCGAAATGTGGGTTACCAGTATTTTATAAAAAATAAGTGGGGTCAGATAATGCAGGGCATCATCTTGTTTTTAGATGGGAAATCATCAAATGACTAAAACCACCCGTATTTCATTCAATTTCGAATAATTACCTACGCAATCCTGGCAGAAAGGGACAACATCTCTCTTTTCTTCTCGTTTACCTCTGCTGGTAATACTTTGATCCTATATGTAGTATAGGTACTCTAGAAGCATCGACTCGATGCTTCTAGAGTATGTCGATGCCACCGACCTCACATAATAAAGTTAATTTTTGTAATCCAAATATATACACTTATTTGAAAAGAGTAACTATGGAGTTTCTTGTCCGTTCTTCTCCATAAGAATCTACCTTTACGAACGGACAGTAGTCACTTTATTTTTTATACATAGTGGTTAAATGTAAATGATGACGTTTAAAAGTGCCGTTTAATGGCCTAATTGAAATAAACGTTTTCAACACATTTGCTCAAAAAATGCATGCAATGCAATGCAAGCCTGTATGCATCGTTCGAAAGTTAAAAATTATGCACTACACAATGGAACGTGCGGCAAAATAGGTACTCTCACCTAAGTACATATTTTACCGCAAACTCCGCCGTTGTATAGCGCCGTGCGTATTCTTTACGGTTTTTTTTTAATTTCCATAAAAAATTATAATAATTCCACCAAGGAGTTTCACATCACGAGAATAAATAAGCTGAATGATCGAACCTCCTTGGAAGCGCTTTTGCTGTAAACCTACGTTTGTCTCATTTTAATATATTATTATAGAGAAAATGAGAGAAGATAAATAAAAATAAATGAAAGACGTGGTTCTAATTTTCACCACGCGCATGTGGCACCCTTTGCAAATTCGCGCCATTTTCATATTAGAAACGTCAAAGATTGTTGCGACTTTTCGACTGATTTCAAAAGACAAAAAGTTTATTTCATTAGGTACTTATTGTACTGTTTTCTCGCAAATGTGTCGAAAAACGTTGTATGACACACGTGCGGATTTGGTTTTTACAAACTCGTGACTATGGTAAGCCCTCGACTTCGTCTCGTGCTTACATTCGTCTACTCGTTTGTAAAAACCAACTTACCGGACTAATATCATAAATAACTATTTCGACTTTTTACTCTTTCTACTATACGCTTCTGCTCGACCCTTCGGGATACAAGCATAAATGTTATAGTACTTATGTTATATTTTTTCTTCACCGTTTAGAATCTTCGGTTACGAGGGCCAGGAAGCCGAGGACGTGACCTACGTGAACTGGCTGAGTCTGCTGTGGAACGGAGCCGCTAAGGCTACGGAGATGTACCAGCCGGCCACCAAGACTTGGCTGCAGGTACTGTATCGCTTGTCAAGTAATCGTTTTTTAAGTCTTCGTTTCCGAAATTCACTGAGCCGGAATCGGTTAGGGACTAATATTTTTTATATTTTATTTAGTCATTAATGTTCCATTGCATAGGCCTCCCGTAAATTGTTCCAGGTATTCTTTTCCCGAACCGCCTCGAACTAACCCTTGCGGTAGGCATCCAGGTCGTCTATATTCTTACTAATCAATTTATAAACGTGGAGAATTTGTTAGCAGTAGGTATAACCGCCAGATTAACCATTCATTTTTCTAGGTTTAAGTTTAGAATACTCTGCTTGAGTTATTGAGAGAGTTAGAAAATTCAAAGAACCTAAACAGGTACATGCAATTCCACTTCGATTTATAATATACTTAGTGAGATCTCCGACAAGTTGTCCTACAATAAAATGTTGATAGATGAGAGACATTCATATTCTTACCCATGAATCGCGAGTTCCTAATTATCTGCAGTGTTTCATTCTAAAACCCAACTCCTTACTGTTATTTCTAAGCGTAAATTTAACAGTCCAATTTACTATTAAATACCAAGGTATGTTATGCAGGATATTTTTATTACTATCAACTGTAAAACAGTCTATTAATTACCAAAATGTTTTTACCAGGCACATGCACGCGCTCGCTTCGTGCTGATGCGTCTGTTGGAGCTAGAAGGCGAGGGCATGCTCACCATCACGGAGTCGGAGCCTGGCAAGAACCTGCTACTCACTCTGCAGCGGGAACACCTCGCTACCAGGGGGAAGAAGATCATTGGTACGTAACGACTCCTCCTCCTCCTCTCCTCATGATTGTTTGCGTTCAACCTTCACATCGAGATACCGTGATAGTTCAAATCTGTTATTTACCTACATGAATATCAGAATTGTCCAAGTTACCTAGGCAGTGCGAAGATGCGTGTCTGTTTCCACCAGAACTAGATAAGCCTGGCTAGAAAAATGAAAAAAATATAAATGTACTCATTGACGCTCTTTTTTCCTTGCGCATGGCCTGGCTGCCTCGCACAACTTTGGTAGAAAAGCACCTTAAGACTAGCTTTCCAGAAAAACTGTGTAATGAATGATACGAGAGTGGAAGTGGAACAGTGAGAGGTAAAATACCAATAGTAATAGTTCTTCAAATGGATCAAATTTTGATGGATTCTTTCCACAGTGGAACTCAGAAAGCCAGCTTTATTCCGGTAGTACAATCTAAGCTTCTATAAACATTCATTTCATCGCCAATTCCAACAAAAACTAAATCTCGCTTCAAATTCCAGGTGATTTCTTAGTAAAACTGCAGACAATAAAGGCTACTGCCGATTTCGAAGCCGGAGACAAGCTCTTCGAGAAGTACAGCCGGCTGGACGAGCCGTGGGGCCGCTGGCGCGATATCGTGTTGATGCACAAGCAGCCGCGCAATATCTTCGTGCAGCCCAACACTGTCCTTATCAACAGCAACAAAGGTGGGTGATGTTTTATGACTTTAGCTTTTGCCCGCGCCTTTGTACTGTATACAGCTACAGTTCTCGTCAAATAAATTTTGCCCCTCTGAAGTTAGCCAATTGCAAGGTTCCCCATGTCTCTTGCGCATGCGCAGTTGCAGTAGACGAGAACTGTATATGGCTTCACTCCCGTGAAAATTGTAAATTATCGCAGGGATATGTACTCTCTAGACATAAAGTATCTTATGTCGTTCTCTTTCATCATTCATCCTATCTCTGTAGATACCAAAATTCATCAAAATTGGGTCAGCAGTTTAGGCGAAGCGAACAAACAGACATATTGATAAACTTGCTTTCGCATTTGTAATATTCGTAGGTAGTATCGTATAGTACTTATCATACTAGAGATTACTCAACGAAAAAAATCTACTTAACCATCATCCTTGTAGAATCTCCTTCTAAAAAAATCCTTTCTCTGTGCGTTTATCTTGCTTTTATGCCTTGCGGTCTGTGCAAAGACTCTACCTTTGCACAGACCGCAAGGCATGGTTTTTTTCTCTACATACCTGTAGTTATGCTATGTGGAGTTAAACCCGTAATTTTTCCTTAGTAAGAACAGGATAGTGTTTGAAACATGCTAAAATCCCTTTTCATTACAGGTGAGGAAGTGGACATGAAGCGCTACCCAGCGTCGGCCGAAGGTATGATCAAATCGTGGGTGGAACGTTTCCCCAACACAGACATCGATGAGATTCTCGAACACCTGGCAGACAAAGACAGCAAATACTACACAGAACTCCAATCTATCGCCGAATAATAACCACAATCATTACTACAGTTGTAGCATTTCACGAACGCAGTCCCATGAGAAACTACTATGACAAATATCTTGAAGACATGTGCCTAATGTCATAGTGTCACTGAACGACATGAATTTTAAATTAATCGCTGTTACCGTGGCTGGTCCCATTTCAAGCCTGTAAGATATTTGTCAGTGAGTTTATCCCTTATGTCAATGACTTGTCGCGACGCGCGCTCGTGTATTGCGACCACTGTACTTCATAGACCTAATATTAATATACTCGTACTGGTACTAAATTTTAATATCAACTTAATATCATAAATAATAGAAACCAAATGTGTACTGATTCTTTTTATTATTAATATACTCGTACTTACATGTACTTAAAATGTCAATGTAATATCATAATAAATACCGAATGTATACCTATTCTGACTTTTATTTGTCAGTTGAGTTTGATTAAGGTGGAAGCGCCAGGATAGCATGCGAAATTCAAATTTTCTCAAAATATGATTCGCGGCCGTAGCAAGTATGTATTTATAGAATTAAAGTTATCAATACAACTCTCAGTTAGAATTGATGTCAAACGTAAGTATTTCATGAAATTATTACATTTGGCATCAATTCTGAGAGAGTTAAACTTCAAAATAACAGCGTCCGCGCTGTTTTACAACGCAACATACAACGCGTAATACAATAAACGCAATATCTCTTAAGAGGTCATTGTAGTGATCATTTTGAACAACTTTCACCATGGGACCAACACTAATATCGAACATCTGATTTTTTTTCGCGATATCGTGGTAAAACTTTTAGTTAGGGGCCAACCCTTACTAAAAGTTTTTCATAATGATGAGTACAATGACCCCTTAAGCGGTATTGCGTTTATTCTGTTACACGTTGTATATTAGTATGTTCATTATTTAAAAATATATCAAATACAACAAAAGAAAACAGATCATAATGCTAAGTATCCATCGTAATAGAAAACTGTACTTCAAAAATGACTTTATGCTTAGGTAGGTAAACGGTAAAAATTAATTAGGTTCTCCACTCGAAGGACATTTTAGCAGATCATAAAAATCAAGGCGGCATGCTCGTCCTGCGAGAACTGAATATAATCACGCACTTTGTCTATAAACTTGCATGACGACATCTATGCTAATATTATAAAGAGGAAAGTTTTGTATTTTTGTGTGTATGTTTGTAATGAATAAACTCAAAAACTACTGTACCGATTTCAAAAATGCTTTCACCAATGGAAAGTTACATTATTAGGGAGTAACATAGGCTATATTTTATCCACGTATTCCTACGGGAACGGGAACTACGCGGGTGAAACTGCGGCGTGCTGCTAGTAAACAATAAAACACATTTTTAACTATATAATTTATTCACATTCAATACAAAACGTGTGTGATAGCAAATTTAATATCAATCGTAAGAATCACAGTTCCAATGTCACCGCGGTAACTGTGACAAAAAGATAAACATTAAAAATCATCACACACCAATAAATAATTTTCAATTCTAATAAAAATTATAAATAGACTCGAAATTACGAAGATGAACGGATTTTGCGTAAAATTATTGCTTTTTTTTAACATTTAACACCAGTGATATCTAACAAACGCTCCCTGATTTGTACAGCAAAGAATATCGAGACGAGCAGCGCGACAACCACGCGACGTCGTATACAATACTAGTTGAGTGGAACAAACAGCAGCTTACAATAATACATTTAAAACTGAAAACGCTATTGCTAAAAATATACACTTTTGTGTGAGTCTATAACAAGTCCGGTCTATAAATAGTTATCCCTAATGAAATCATCTAAGCACCATTCTATTCGATTACTGTTAACGTCGTGACTTAGCATTCAATACTATAATGATTACGATAAATATTTAAACTTAAATTGACTTAGGGTCACATAAAAAAATGTAAATTGATAGTAACTAAGAAAAATTATAGTTAATAATGTTGAGTAAAACGTATTTGTGCAAACACACTCTAAAATTTGTGTCATTTTATATGTTTCAATAAAATGGACTATATCAAATCCAGTCACTTATGTTTTACAAAGGCACATAAGAATCAATTTACAATAAACACTTAACAAAAAGTCCACTCTTTGCAAAATATATTATTACACTTCAATAGTCAATCGTATATTTATTATAACAGTAACAAAATCTGTTCAGCTTGAAAAGCTGTATAAAATATGCGGCAGTCGATAACCGCGCTTTGAAGAAAGCCAACAAAGTACATACAAAACATTTATAAATACTATCTGTTGTATTTTGATGAATCTGTGTGAAACTAGCTACACCCTAGTAATAACTAATTTGATTTGATAATCCAAATGCCTAACATTCGGAAATGTTCGAGTTACATTTAATTCTAATTTTTGCATGACAATTAGGATACTTTGAATTCAGTGAGAGATTCATTGCAATAAGTATTACCTATATTTGCCACTAAAGACAGTCTTCTGTCGGTGATGAGATTCTTTTAATTTACACGAAATCTAAAACACGTGAGTATATGCTACGTTTGGCAAGAGTATCGATACAGCCTCGATTAGATCAACACTAATAAACGACTATAGGTAATGAAATTGTAAATAAGTTATAACAAAAACAATGAAAGCATCAAGTTCCGTCAGATACACCTACACCTATTCCTCGCAATAAGTTCGCAAAGTTAATAGTCAAAAAATGCTTATATAAATCACAAAATCAAGTAACATCCTGCATAATCAATAATTCCTCTCAGTCAACTTTCTCAGAGCATTCTGCACCGTCGCCTTCGCGGTCGCCTTTCGGTGAGATATTGGATCTGAAACATTACACGGGGGTTATGTGGCGGGAAATACACTTCAACGACGCGGTTCTTCTTGTATTGCTCTGTGATGTGTCAATTATGAAGTGCATATTACAAGTACTTTTCAAATATTAATTCTACTGTCATGATTTTGAACGTTAAAATGATGTTGGTAGCTGCTGTGATTCTTTTTTCGAGTTCTCTACGAGCAATATCATTGTGGACTCATTGAAGTGAGTATTAGATCTACTATCTACATTCGGAGGCATTCTAGTATTTTACATATTTCACAAAACTTCTTCGTTTGCTTATTTATAGGATGTAAAACTTTTTAAAAGCATTAGTGCTATAAACTTTAATTCGGAAGCGTGAAGCGTGCACAGAATAAAATCGTATTATCTTTCACGTTGGGAAAGTTATTTGAAATTATTTACGTGACATGTAAGTACAAAAGTATACACACCTTGGCAGTGTTTCCTTCTCAGCATCTGGTTTCCTGGTCACGCTGATTGATATCTTTTTTCTTTGCCTTATTTTTTCCAATATGTTTTCAGGGCTCGGTTCTTTTTCGCTCTCTTTCAAAATAATCGCAGAGTTGCGAGTAGTTCTTTTTGGTCTATAAGTAGCATAGTTACCAGGCGAATACATTGATATGGTTCTGTTGTATTTGTGCGGATCTCTCAACGAATTGACAAGACTATTATCCTCAGTTCCATCGGAGCTGTCCAACAGGGATTTCGTTCTGGAGTACCGGTTGGCACCGTACGAGGTGGGTTGCTCGTAGTCTAAGTAACTTCTGCTCCCCGGATATTTTCTAAAGTCGTTGCGATCGAGAGATCTATAAGTATCAATTTTATCATTCAGTCCATAGTTTTCAAACCTTAAGTTAGTCCTAGTGTTAACAGGCAGGTCGGTTAAAAGAGATCTATAGCGTTCCGTGGACGGCGACAAGTCAGACGAGACGGAGAGCCCGGGAGACAGCGGCGACAGGTCGTAGGTGAGCGGCGACGTCGGCGACACGTCGTACTTAGTGTCCGTCGGCTGGGAGTGTATTCTAGCGACCGGGTCGTACTCGGCCGCTCCGGGGCCCACTAAACTACTCTTTCGTCGTTGTTTCTTTTCGTTGAATCTTGAATAAAAGCTTTTTCTACGTATTCTATCGACAATGTCTTCTTTCTCAGGCGTGGTGGAATCGTGATTGCGGAGGTGTATTGTGGTATTCTCTGCAGGTGAAAGGGGATTTCTATCAGAAAATTTATTATCAGCACTAATATCAGACTTCAACTCGGAGTTGGAAATAGTTGACCTACTTCTCGACCGACTGCGGCTCTGCGCTTCACTGTTATCGGTACGTGTGCAACTGTCTACAAGTGTGGCATTCTTTTCTGGAATATCTTTCTTTTCAGTCTCACCGTCAACAGAGGAAATATTCATAATTTGAGGTTCTATCACAGGATTAGTAGGAACTATTTTCTTAACTCTTGGCAATCTAGAGAAATCTAATTTTAAACTGTTTCTAATGTTCTTTGATTCGTTTTCCTTTTTGGACGCAGGCTGATCATCGTTATCTACGGATAAGTTGGAGACACTGTCACTAGAAGTTCTCCCGTATTTGTTTTTACGTCCAAGACCATTCAACAGTAGCGACGTCGGTCGGCGAGGTTTGTCTTTGTCAAGACTGTCCGGACTGGCTTCAGGATTAGATTCAGTTTTACAATTACTATCATTAGGCTGTTCAAGGCTTTCGCAGTGTGATTTTTCAACGATCGGTTTTGATCTTTCCTTGGGCTCGAATTTCTTAAAGAGTCCTAATACTTTTGATACGGTGGTTTTGTTTTGAGGAGCTTGCTGAGTCTCCAGAGCGGCGACATCGGTCAGTGTGACGGCCCTTTTAATGAGATTTGATTCGGTAGTAGGCTCTACGTTGACGGGCACCGATTGCTCTCGTTGCAATCTGCTTAACTTAGAACTATCTTTTTTCGTCTCATTCCTTACACTATTCTCTGCCCCCTTTTCTGGGGAGCTAGACTTATTAGATGCAAACTTTTCTAACTTATGACCTATTGATTGCAAAACAGATTTCTTTTTTGTGACAGTTGTTGGCTTCGTACCATCCTCATCGGCAACCCTTTCCTTCACTTTCTTTGTAACTTTCTTCTTTTCAGTTGTTTTAGCATCACTAGTTTCTTGGTTGCTTCCTAAATCAGTCTTGGATTTCGATGAAACTTTTCTTATAATCTTTTTCTTTAACGTGCCTTTCTTTTCTGTCTGATCAGTATCACCGGTTTTTGTGACCGTTTCGTCTTTCTTCGACGTCTGATCTGCACTTGTGTGTTTAGCGTCTCCGTTGATTGTTGCTTTCAAAACATCAACCGATGGTCCGCCATTCGGAACTGTCGTACTATTTTCTGTTTTAACTTCTGTCGTTTCAGACTTATCATTGTCTCTGTTTTTGATAATACTATACTTTTTCAAAGACAAACTAGTGTCGCTAGATTTGACATCTGTCTCTGATTTAGAATCGTTACTTTGCTCCAACTTTGTATAATTTTTTACCGAATCGGATTTCGTCACTACTTCTGGCTTTTTCTTAGGCAAGGTAATACTGAAACTTACTTCTACATCTGATTTGATTTCAGGATTGATAACCTCATCTTTCGATGCAGTTTCTTTAGAATCTTCTATTTTAACGTTACGACTAATATAAACTTTTTCTGGCGAGGGACTACTTGCAGGGTAACTTTTCGGTCTTATTAATTTCGACTCCCTCGGCAAGGACCTCTCTTTATCAAATTCTCTACTAAACGAACTTTCAGGCAGCACATTTTCACTGGGCTCATCTATAGAATCTAAAGTCTTCACAGGGTAACTTTTGGGTCGGATCAATCTGGAATCTTTACTAGAGGAGTTTTCATCGACAACAGTTTTTTGTCTGGAGTTTTCTAAATTAGTGTAACGTTTCGAGTTCGACGTCGATGCGGACGAATCCACCGCGGTTTCTTTGATTTTGTCAAGAATCGGGAAAAATGGAGTGTTGGACCTACTGCGCTCCTTGCTACCGACGAGCCCAACGGGTGAGACACATTTCTTGGGAATGGTGACGTCGTCCCTGAACGCCGGCGGAGCGTCGGCTATGTCTGTGGGACTCTTCGCGGCCGCCGCCTCCTGCGATTTGTTTTTCTTCTCTCTGATCTCTCGCAAGATTTTCTGTGTTTCCAACTCCCGTTCTTTGCGTTGACGCTCATAAAGGTTCTCATCCGGTGGAGAGTCGAAAAAGTCTGATCGAAGGAACCTGGAGACACGGCGGCGCGGCTGGTCGCCGCTGCCCGCGCGCAGAGAGTGTCGGCGCAGCCCCACGCCCGCCGCGCCGGCCGCTGTGCTGCCGTACGATGACGTGTAGCTGGGCTCCGACGCGCCGCTGCCGCCGTCCGAGCCGTACGTGTCGTCCAGCGACAGTGCGCGCTCCGGAGTCAAGTATTTACTGAGCAGCGGCCGGTCGCGCGGCCGCGTCGCGACTGGCTCTCTGATGAGCGAGCTGGGCGACGGACACTCCACGTCCACTGCGGCCAGCAGGGGAGTCACCTCCCGCGAGCTCGACCGTCTTCGCGGCCGCGGTAGAGTTGAGTACTGAGGTGTCGCGGCGTCTATTGGACTTTCTTCCTTTGTTTCTTTAGGGGACTCAGGGGCGGCAGCGGGCGGGGCCGGCTCATCGGTAGGCGGAATTGTATCGACGGTCGCGGTGGGCGCTGCGGGCGGAGCTTCGGGCGCGGGAGCTGCGGGCGGTGGGTCGTCGTGCTCGTGGTCGGCGGAGAGCGAGCGCGCGGGCGCGGGCGGCCGCAGGTCGGCGGAGTGCAGCGAGAGCGTGCGGCGCAGCGAGCGCGCGGCGGCGGGCGGCAGGTGCGCGAGCAGCTGGCGCTGCAGGCGGCGCGACAGCGCGGGCGTCAGGCCCGACAGCGCGCGCATCTCGCGCTCGGAGAACTCGATCGAGCTCAGGTCCAAGTCCGACAGGTCTAGTCCGCTTTCGACGTTCGATTCCGAGTTTTGGGGCCCGGTACGGTGCTTACCGGTTTTCTTACTACTACCTGAAATTTAATCGAAAAACACACGTTTCGATCATGCAGAACGCTCGCTGTCATGGACTATTTACAGTGCCGATATTGTAAATCTGTTTGCGTCCGCTCGGCGATGGAGAACGGAGGGGAGCTACGAGCGGAACCTCCTTGTTTGATCTTTAGATAGAGAATCGAGTACAATAAGACAGAGGGCTCTGTGCGCCCGTAGTAAATCCACGAATGATGCAAACATCGATGCGATCAGTTAAAAGTTAATACATATCTACAAATACTAAATACTGACTAGTCAAATTAGGTCAAACGTTAAGCTTTAAGTATGCGAAAACAAATCACAAAAGAATGCATTAAAATGTTGCTTCTGTAGGGATAGTAATTTATCAAATGCGTACTAAATTATGGCTTCAGCGATATATTTCACATAGTAGAGGCATCTCTATCTGATAACAGCCGCGGCGCACGGTGCGGAACACAAAAACACATAAATGAAGAAATAAATATAGTTTAGTACCTATTCTTGTGTGGCGTTTGTGGCGGGTTTGTGGTTGGCGCTGGTGCCGCTGTGAAGTGAAGATTTGGTCGGAGCATGCAGTGTAACGCGCAACCCAACTGCAACCACACCAACACAAGCTCACTACCGCTGCACTCGCGCGTCACCTGCCCCCCCCCCTGCCCCCCTGCCCCCCGCGCTAGTCTGGCTGCAGTGGTGCAGCCCGCGGTAGCGAATGAGCTCGTGACATGATCTAGTACTGACATAGTGTCGCCCAACATCGAGTGCTACCACATCCACTATCTACACATGTATGCCATGATCACTTGTCAAACAAATTAATTAACTGTCACGCTGCATAGTATCTTTATTTATTACTCAATGTTTACTCTTCACTGAAAGTTATTGTCGACAGATCAAAAAAAGAAAAATAAATTGATTAATCTACTTTATACAAAAAAAATAGTACTGCATTGGCACAGGAGATGCGACATGTGAAATGTCCTGTACGTACATTTCATGCAATGCTACTGAAATAACTGAATTTATGATAATCGAGAGCAACGCAACATTTTCCTGCTAGTGTTAGCGGGTAGGAGAAAGTCAACACCTGCACAAAGAATGCAATTTGAATACAATAATACACTACAATGCAAAAAAAATGTTAACTTTATTAATTAAAACAATGTTAATGTACTCTAAAAACACAAGATATATAATAGACTGTAGGTATGTCTGCCGTGTTGCTGGCTGAAATATCGATAGTCTATGATATATAACATAGATGTTAATTGAGAAAAAAAAACGATGTCGACGGTGGAAAACGTCGCGAATATCGGAGGCAATGGTTACTGTAGTTGGTTGGTGGCGTATATATTCGGAGCTCTTTATGGAATGGTTTGAGAGTTAATTTATTTGTTTTAGTGAAGCTAGCTTTCTGTGAGTGTCGTTGACCGTGCGAGGCGGCGCTAACTACTTGCGAGTTGCAGTGCGACGGTGACGCGACGCCCTTATTGCGAAGGAATAAGAACCATTATCATATTTTTCAGCATCTATCTTCAAATTGTACATGTGTATATTTTTACATTTATTAATGTTTTAAAAAAATATTCAAAAAATCTAATGAAGTTTGGGAATTTATGAATCAAGCTTGTGATAAATGATAGGTATTTTTATTTTGTAACTAGGTTGAAAATAACACTTTTACAAGTCACTCTTTTTTGGTCAGCTTACTACTAGATGAGGCTGTGCTTCCACAACAATAAGTAGGTAAGTCAGCCTCCTGCTAGTGGTATTCAAAAGTGAATAAGTGAATAATTTTCTGCATTTGTCACATAACAGTGACATCATTTTAATACTATACACTATATTAGAGACAATCTCTAGTCAAACCTGTTTCAACTGTACCAGTATTTTTCGTGAAGTGACTGCCTGTCTGACCTCAACAACCCAGTAACTGGGTAACACGGTACTTCTTGATAAGACTAGTGTCAGATTTTCTGGCTTCTGACAATCCGTAACGACTGCCTAATATTTTATTATTTTTGGGACATGCCTGCCACACATTCCCAAAATACTGCAACTCCTGAAAGCCAGAATCAACAGTGGCGACCACCAGAAAAACGGCGAGTCAATGAAGCTCGACGAGTCCCGAAGAAACGATTCAACTGTCTTGGATCCCCCGCAAGGAAATAAATCAGAAAAATAACAGCGGAGTAGGAAAAAAAAAAAAATTTCCACTTCTTCAAGCAGGAGACAGAACAGAGCTAGGCCAAATAGGCACCAAGGGATAGATACAACTGGGTTAAGCCCAGTTGCCAAGCACCACGGATTATACATTAACACTAATATTAATGGGTCCTAAATTTTGCCTAATATCTACAAATGACAGCCGGGTCCAACGGCTTAACGTGCTTACTAAGGCACGGAAGATTTTCGGTATGTTTAGATGTCACCCATCCACAGACCGACCTTGGCAAGCGTTGCTCAACCTTAAAGATCGACCCGTGCAGCTGTTATTACTAAGCCACGATCTCCTCCAATAGAAACTGCGCAGTAACCGACAATATTTATCGATACTTAGATGTTTGTTTATACAGGGTGTTCAGAAATGCGTGGTCATATTTAAGGGTGTTGTTCTGTGTCTGCTGGAGAGTAAAGAAACAATATCAAAATAAAAAAAAACACGTTTTTGAGCAGTCTGATGCAGTTTGTAGCGTTTACTTTAGTCCAATCACAGATTCGCTGCTACTTACTGCATTTGACTGCTTGAAAAGTGATTTTATTTAATCTTATACTTAGTCATTTTTTGAAGTCGGTTTTTTTATAGTATTTTTATTGTAATTTGATATTTTTTCTTTATTTGTATAGCAGATACAGAACACCATCCTAAGTCTGCGTTTCCATCAGATATTTGCGAGGATGCGTAGCGAGGGATGTGTTTGTTAAGTACCAATGAAGCGATTATTAACAAACACATCTCTCGCTACGCATCCTTGCACATATCTGGTGGAAACCCAGTCTTAAATATGACCACATACTTCTGGAACATCTTGTATGACTAAAAAATGGTTAAATTGGAAAATGTTGCTGACAAATATGATAAAGCACCTAGGATCTTTGCAACATGTCGAGAATTATAAATAACTCAAAACATGTTTTAAAAATCACTTCCAAATAAGGAGTAACTGATGAACTGCTTTCATGCTGCTAATGCCAAACGTACTGTGGAATTTACATAACATCGAGTGTTTTTACAAATAATTTGGAAAAGTTCGATTAAAAAGTAAACTGCAATACATGTGCAACAATTTAGAAGTGTGTTTTTGTTGAGTAATATTGTAATTTAATAAATTATTTGTATTATTATTTGGATAGTGTTTACTTAGAAAAAATATAGTTTAAAGTATCAATTCATGTAGTATTTAGAATTTTGTAATATTGCTAAAGCTAAAAAACATTATTCAATAAAATGCAAAAAAGAACATCGAATTTAAGAAGATTTATCCAAATGCGATTTTGCTTAATTTTATAGCCAAAGCTTTGAGATAAAAAAAAAACATCTATTTGAGAAAAAATTATGTAATGAAAAATACACCAACAAAATATTGTGTGTGTGTGTCTCAGGCGTGCTAGTGATATTGGCAACGTTTTCCCCGTGCGGGCAGCAAGCGGTGCAAAGCGCGGGACGACTCACCTCGCGGCATGTGCTGGCGCGGCTTGAACATCGAGTCGAAGTCCGCGTGCATGTCGCGCGAGCCCCAGCCCTCGCGTCTACAGTACACGGAAATACAGATCAACTATTTGTAATCATATCACTGTTTAGGTTCATGGTAGGCAAAACAGATAAGTGTGCGCTTGCATTCTTGCACTCTTTCAATTTTGAGTTGAGCCGCGCTGAAGCCTAATAAAGACCAAAAGCTAAGCTTAGTGTATTTACTCTCTCGCTCGCATAGATGAGGTAATTTTTCATATTTACAGAGATTAGTTTCCAGTCTGCACAACAGTATGAAAAATGATCTCAGTTATTTGACCTACAAGCTAAACCAACTTAGCTCTTGGTCTCCAACTGGCTTCAAAGCAGACTTATGCGGCTGCCGAATGTAAACGGCAATTTCAAAATGTGTGTAAAACAAAGTCAGCAACCGACTGACTGTCCTTTGTTTTTCATACATTCATCAGTCGGTAGCTACCTTCACACATTTGGTGTAAAAGCGGCCTTAGAAAATAATATATAACAAATAGTATGGTCAAGTCCTGAATAATGTTATTATTCGTAAGTCGCACATTTATCTCTTTTGCCATGTGATAAGACAGTGTAGGAGTGCATCAGCGTCAAGTATCATCATTGAATCACGCAAAAGTTTGAATATTTATCAAGGAATGACCACTCTCCTTGTACTTATAGTAGTGTGTGTAAGGTTTGATATATTGTGTCAGACGTGTCCATACGTCTGTGAAGTGCTAACTTCATAGACGTTATTAAGTTTGAATCGACCTATAAGTGTGTGTATATTTTTGATCCAAGTAGTTTCTACAGTATGTATTGTAAACTAAAACTTACGTTTCAGAAACACTTCTTTTACTTTCCACATATCTATGAGTGCTGCGTGTAATCATAACAAAACGTGTTACAGTGTCATTGAAACATTAATTATTAAATTATGATCGTGTTATGGCAATGTGTAGTTATAAATTGATGAAAGTATACTCACAATAAGTTTCTCCGTGGTAAGTGGGGGCTGCATGCATAAAATTATCATTATTTTAGTTGGAGATTCACAATAAAAGTTTAAATGTTATTCTTCCTTCATTTGTATTCATTAAAGTTTTGATTATATTTGCGAAATGAAAACGTTAAGCATGATTGTTAAATTATTAATTTGTGTTTTGTTATAATCAAACTTAATGAATAGAAATGTTATCAATTTGAAATATGAATATGGCTTTCTTGAAATATTGAAATAGTACTCCAATTTTCAAGATACATTATTCTGGCCTGGTTGAAAATCATAAATGTGAACTTCTGATTTTCAACTCGACTAAAAATAAATAATATTTAAAAAGGAATATCACAAATTTTTGTATTCAATAGGTATTGTATGACTAGTAATATTCAAAAGTTTTCTGTCTTGGATGAGTTTAAAATGTTTGTTTATAGAGTTTAAATTATTATCATTTAAAAGATCCACCCTGTTACACCAGGTTTTGATCTTCAGTCATTATGCTCATTTATTTATTTGTTATACAATGTCTTAGTTAGCTAAGCCATAGATAAAGCGAGATGTATGTACCTGTTGAAGAACGGCGACTGTAGGTTGTTGAATAGAGAGTGCTGGCTAAATCCAGGTCCTTCCTCGCCGTTCAGGCGGTTCGTCAGGGCACGCACCTGAAACATATGAGAAAAACCAAATTTAGAATAGAAAGTAAAAAATATAAACTAAGTGGACACAAATGATAATAACAACAGATTTGCTTGGCTTCAACCACGACAAGAAATGACGCGTGTTGATCCTTTTAGATGTCTCATTGTAGGCAAGCAATGTGACAGTCTGTTCTCAAAGAATGTGCTTGAATGTGTCTGAATCTCCTGTACAGGTACGCATCCCCAGGCGACAGGCTCCTGCGAGGTAACAAATGAAGATATCCACACGAGAACCAAGGTTACCGACATAGCCCGAAGACTTTAGTGGTAGTGAGCCGTAACAGTGGTAGTATAACCGATGATCTCAAACCGCAATTAATAATTAAATCAGTGATTAGAAAAGACCAACTTAGAGCAGGTCACGTTGCTCGCATGAAAGATGACCGATTGGGCCCAACTGGTTCTATCGTGGCAACATGTTTCGGCTGAAATAATGATGTCGAACGTACCCGGTGCAGCAGCGTAGAGAAGAGGTTCTCAGCAGTGAGCAGGTGGAAGCCCTCGTCCTCTTCGTCGTCTTCCCCGGAGCTGACGGACTCTGCGCGGGCGGCGCGGCTCGGGCGCAGCCGGTGCATGTGCGCGTCGTCTTCCTCTTCCGACTCTCCGCCGCTTACTAGGCTGCTGGGGAAGAGGAACAACTCACTATGTCAAATATGGTAAGCGTTGTAACTTTCGGAACCTCTAGTAACTACGAGTAATACCTGAGGAGCTCATGTGTCAATAATAACAGCCGAATGAATAGCTAGTGGCTGGTAGATCATAGATTACATAGGTACCGTGACTTTTCCGACTTTATGACAGCACGTAAAGCTGTTTGTAGATCTTTCACAATCGTTATGGGTAGTCAGCAGCTAGAAAATCTCATAGATTCATCATTGAACATGAAGGGCGTAGACTTTGCCATCTAGAGTAGACACCAGATAAAAGTGCAATAACAGTCATTGACCCAGATACATTTATTGACTTTCATAATATATCAAAAACAGAAATAAAGACATCGTCCTGAATCGACTTCTGTCGTGGTCCTTTACGTTCTCTAGTAATGAAAAACGGTTCATAATTTATTGTTTTCTACGAAGCACAGTATAAATATGGACAGTAGGGAAACTAAGCCTAGTTGAGAACATAATAACCTACGCTCCATTGAAGCAATAGGGTTGTCACTTTTAATGTTTTTGATATTTTTTTTTTCATTTTTGTTCTGTAGTGATCAATCAATCGAATTTGAATAAAAGGCTTACAAACATAATTTAAATAGGTAATCTGATGGCGTCGGTTAACCTCAGCAAAAGACGATAGTTTAAAAACGGAAATCAATTTAATATTAACACACAACAACTTGTAGAACTAAAGATCTTTAACTTTGTCATTACGGCGGAACCTTTTACAAGTTTTAGCGGGAGCGTACGCGAGCCGCGGTTGGACGAAAAGGTTTCGGGCGCTCGTCGGAGTGGGCGCGCGGTAGACGCCGCAGCGCAGGTGGCGCGCGGGCTGGGCGAGTGAGCGGCTACGAACCGTACCGCGTTTGTTTCGGGCGCTCGTCGGAGTGGGCGCGCGGTAGACGCCGCAGCGCAGGTGGCGCGCGGGCTGGGCGAGTGAGCGGCTACGAACCGTACCGCGTTTGTTTCGGGCGCTCGTCGGAGTGGGCGCGCGGTAGACGCCGCAGCGCAGGTGGCGCGCGGGCTGGGCGAGTGAGCGGCTACGAACCGTACCGCGTTTGTTTCGGGCGCTCGTCGGAGTGGGCGCGCGGTAGACGCCGCAGCGCAGGTGGCGCGCGGGCTGGGCGAGTGAGCGGCTACGAACCGTACCGCGTTTGTTTCGGGCGCTCGTCGGAGTGGGCGCGCGGTAGACGCCGCAGCGCAGGTGGCGCGCGGGCTGGGCGAGTGAGCGGCTACGAACCGTACCGCGTTTGTTTCGGGCGCTCGTCGGAGTGGGCGCGCGGTAGACGCCGCAGCGCAGGTGGCGCGCGGGCTGGGCGAGTGAGCGGCTACGAACCGTACCGCGTTTGTTTCGGGCGCTCGTCGGAGTGGGCGCGCGGTAGACGCCGCAGCGCAGGTGGCGCGCGGGCTGGGCGAGTGAGCGGCTACGAACCGTACCGCGTTTGTTTCGGGCGCTCGTCGGAGTGGGCGCGCGGTAGACGCCGCAGCGCAGGTGGCGCGCGGGCTGGGCGAGTGAGCGGCTACGAACCGTACCGCGTTTGTTTCGGGCGCTCGTCGGAGTGGGCGCGCGGTAGACGCCGCAGCGCAGGTGGCGCGCGGGCTGGGCGAGTGAGCGGCTACGAACCGTACCGCGTTTGTTTCGGGCGCTCGTCGGAGTGGGCGCGCGGTAGACGCCGCAGCGCAGGTGGCGCGCGGGCTGGGCGAGTGAGCGGCTACGAACCGTACCGCGTTTGTTTCGGGCGCTCGTCGGAGTGGGCGCGCGGTAGACGCCGCAGCGCAGGTGGCGCGCGGGCTGGGCGAGTGAGCGGCTACGAACCGTACCGCGTTTGTTTCGGGCGCTCGTCGGAGTGGGCGCGCGGTAGACGCCGCAGCGCAGGTGGCGCGCGGGCTGGGCGAGTGAGCGGCTACGAACCGTACCGCGTTTGTTTCGGGCGCTCGTCGGAGTGGGCGCGCGGTAGACGCCGCAGCGCAGGTGGCGCGCGGGCTGGGCGAGTGAGCGGCTACGAACCGTACCGCGTTTGTTTCGGGCGCTCGTCGGAGTGGGCGCGCGGTAGACGCCGCAGCGCAGGTGGCGCGCGGGCTGGGCGAGTGAGCGGCTACGAACCGTACCGCGTTTGTTTCGGGCGCTCGTCGGAGTGGGCGCGCGGTAGACGCCGCAGCGCAGGTGGCGCGCGGGCTGGGCGAGTGAGCGGCTACGAACCGTACCGCGTTTGTTTCGGGCGCTCGTCGGAGTGGGCGCGCGGTAGACGCCGCAGCGCAGGTGGCGCGCGGGCTGGGCGAGTGAGCGGCTACGAACCGTACCGCGTTTGTTTCGGGCGCTCGTCGGAGTGGGCGCGCGGTAGACGCCGCAGCGCAGGTGGCGCGCGGGCTGGGCGAGTGAGCGGCTACGAACCGTACCGCGTTTGTTTCGGGCGCTCGTCGGAGTGGGCGCGCGGTAGACGCCGCAGCGCAGGTGGCGCGCGGGCTGGGCGAGTGAGCGGCTACGAACCGTACCGCGTTTGTTTCGGGCGCTCGTCGGAGTGGGCGCGCGGTAGACGCCGCAGCGCAGGTGGCGCGCGGGCTGGGCGAGTGAGCGGCTACGAACCGTACCGCGTTTGTTTCGGGCGCTCGTCGGAGTGGGCGCGCGGTAGACGCCGCAGCGCAGGTGGCGCGCGGGCTGGGCGAGTGAGCGGCTACGAACCGTACCGCGTTTGTTTCGGGCGCTCGTCGGAGTGGGCGCGCGGTAGACGCCGCAGCGCAGGTGGCGCGCGGGCTGGGCGAGTGAGCGGCTACGAACCGTACCGCGTTTGTTTCGGGCGCTCGTCGGAGTGGGCGCGCGGTAGACGCCGCAGCGCAGGTGGCGCGCGGGCTGGGCGAGTGAGCGGCTACGAACCGTACCGCGTTTGTTTCGGGCGCTCGTCGGAGTGGGCGCGCGGTAGACGCCGCAGCGCAGGTGGCGCGCGGGCTGGGCGAGTGAGCGGCTACGAACCGTACCGCGTTTGTTTCGGGCGCTCGTCGGAGTGGGCGCGCGGTAGACGCCGCAGCGCAGGTGGCGCGCGGGCTGGGCGAGTGAGCGGCTACGAACCGTACCGCGTTTGTTTCGGGCGCTCGTCGGAGTGGGCGCGCGGTAGACGCCGCAGCGCAGGTGGCGCGCGGGCTGGGCGAGTGAGCGGCTACGAACCGTACCGCGTTTGTTTCGGGCGCTCGTCGGAGTGGGCGCGCGGTAGACGCCGCAGCGCAGGTGGCGCGCGGGCTGGGCGAGTGAGCGGCTATGAACCGTACCGCGTTTGAATCCGAAAATGCGTGTGATATCTAGTAATTAAAAAACCCATTACATAAAAAATACACACCCATGACGAAAAAATTTATAGGTACCTTTTGCAGCCGCCATCTTGGATTCACGTTATGACAGCACTATCGGCTTCAACACCCTCGAAAACCATGAAAACGACACCTATGACGAAAAAATTGATACCAATTGCAGCCGCCATCTTGGATTCACATTTTGACAGCACTATCGGCTTCAACACCCTCGAAAACCATGAAAATGACACCCATGACGAAAAAATTGATACCTATTGTATCCGCCATCTTGGATTCACATTTTGACAGCACTATCGTCTTCAACACCCTCGAAAACCATGAAAACGACACCCATGACGAAAATATTGATATAGAATACCTATTGCAGTCGCCATCTTGGATGTACTTTTTGTTACCACTATCACTATTGCACTATCAGCTTTAAATACCCTCAAAACCGCCGCATTCATGATTTAGAAGTAAGTTCACGAATTCATTATGATCGATCACACGGACTTATACGTAATTCGATAACGATTAAATAACAATAACTAGAAATCATTTCAATATCAGCAGGAAGTTTAAAATACAATATCTCCGGTTTTGATGAAGCCGAGTTCAAACAGCCGTATACTACGCAATACTTTCCTGGCATTTTCAAAAATAAAAAGTTAAACGTGACCACTCGTCTTGACGCGGCACTTGCTACTGCGAGTCCCGCGAAGTTACCTTAGGAGTCTCGTCGGTGTGCATGTTTGTGTGAGTGTGCCGTTTCGAGCGTTTGTAGGCAGTTTCCCTACTGTCCATATTTATATTGTGTACGAAGCGATATTAGGAAAAGGTCAATGTACTTTATTGCAAGTTTATCTGGCGCCTACTCTAGTACTTAAAATTGTAAGGGACGCTTCTGTACCACCACCTATTGTTCATGCACGCTTCCTAAAGCAGTATTGCCGAGGGTGTAGTGATACCTGTAGACCTGGTTGTGGATCAGGTGGATGGAGTCGCTCTATCTAAAATACTGGTATTTCGCTTTGACTGGAAGCCGACCCGATCATACTAGGAAAAGACTAGATAGGAGTGTAAGAAGCAAGTACCTGATGCGCCTAGGCTTGGTGGCGCGATGGTGTCGCACCGAGGGCACGTGGGCGGCGGCCTCGGGCTCCAGGGAGCGCTGGCGCGGCGTGACGTAGCCCTTGCCCTCCACCGCGATGGGGATGATGAACTCGCGCGCTGACTTCTTGATGGGCTCCCCGGGACTGCTGCAGGCTTCGCTTGCGCTGCCGGATTCGGTTGATGCCAGTCGTCTGGATGGTACGAAAATATTACTTGTTATATGATGAAGTATTAGGTTTAGAACCGGAACCGCTGCGGTTTATATGCTATATAATCAGAAGCATTTAAAAAAAAAAAGTTTTAAAGTTTGCTACAGTGGTCAAGTTAAACAAAAATAAATAAAGTTTGTGCTTCATGAGTCATGACAGATTAAGTTTCGGAGATCAGCGGAAGCTGAAGTTAAAATGATTAAAAAAAAATCTGGATGGCCAACACTCTTTTACAATCGCGATTGTAAAGCATGCACGAATTGAAGACACAATATTAACACGGGACTTCTGAGAACTCTTCGAAAGTCTTTTCACGAACTTTGATGTTTAGTTCAGTAACTAACCTGAGGGGAGTAACCCTGGGAGCAGGCGTGGGCACAGGCTTGGGCGTGCCGGGCGTGGCGGGCGTGGGGGGCGTGGCGGGCGGCGCGGGCGCAGGCGAGGGGCCGTCCTCCGCGGCCACCGTGATGGGGATGATGCGCTCCACCGACACGCCGCGACCACTGCCACCATGGCATATTGCAACATAAGTAATAGCGGAAGAAAACACAAAGATTTTATCCCCATTTACATATATAATTAAAACCCCACCACTGTACAACTTCATTGAAATGGTTTTGCACTCTCAGTGCCTATCTTACTACATATAAATATACATAAAACTTTTTGAATAATCTCAGTGTCTCAACATCAATCCTCTTAAACTGCTTTCAAATTACCAACCGGTAACGAGATTTAAATGATATTTATTTTGTAAGTAGGTTGTAAATAACACTTTTACACGTCAATCTTAATTAAACTAGATGAGGCCGGTGAACAAACTCAAAGGTCAAAGTCAATTTTGAAGTCCTTGCAATTGTACTGGTCAAATCATTTTAGACACTGCTTTTCCTGGATTTTTTCTTTCAAATTAATTCTCACGGCGACATACTGTCTCCATTAGAGTACATACCTGTTGGCATTGCGATGATCCTCCACTCTATGCTGCGCCTCCGTGCGGAACACGCGCGCCTGCGCCTGCGCGGGCGGCGTGCCGGGCGGAGACACCAGCGACGCCACGCCCGCCGACGACGAGCGCCCGTACGGCATGGGGGGCTTGCCTGGACACCACGAAACAATTATACATTTTGATTACTGACTTCCAAATTAACGAGACGTCCAGGGTTGCGGAATTATTGGAAAGAATTACCGTGGCCCTGGAACGCTGAGAGCATTTGGGAGAACACAAGTGGATTTTAGTCGGTAAGAGTCTGACCCGCCCAGAGCAGGAGAAGTCATTTGATGATTTTTTTAAAAACTGAATATTCGTCGGGGATAGTGCAACAGTGCGTGACCATTGGTAAATTCCGCGTTAATGAATTTAACACGATTTTAAAACAACCAATAGGAAGGCGTATTTTGAGCTGAAAACAATCCTGCATATCCATTCCTTGTAACAATTCCAAATTAAAATGCCAATATCTATAATGTAACTTGTGAACAATAACAGAAAAACCGGCCAAGTGCGAGTCGGACTCGCGCACGAAGTGTTCCGTACCATTATCTTTAAAAAACGGCAAATAAAAGCACGTTTATTGTATGGGAGCCCCACTTAAATATTTGTTTTATTATTTTTTAGTATTTGTTGTTATAGCGGCAACAGAAATACATCATCTGTGAAAATTTCAACTGTCTAGCTATCACGGTTCATGAGATACAGCCTGGTGACAGACAGACAGAGTCTTAGTAATAGAGTCCCGTTATTTACCCTTTGGGTACGGAACCCTAAAACTAAATTTCTACCTCGTGCCGCCAGGAACTTTTTTTTGCTGTTAGGAACTTACGCACTACATAAGTGCAACTTATCAATTGCTAGTTACGCACTTTTGGACTATCCCTAAAGTTATGATTTATTTTCTTCACAGTAAAGTTTCAGTGAATGATGGCTTAGCAACTTGTTGTGTTGTGGAGCGGGGGATACACCAATTAGCCGATTCTGTTCAACCTAAATCATATCACAACGAGTTTTTAAATCAGTCAACTTCGTCAAAAGACACCACGACGCCACACAACACAATAATGTGAACCCGGCTTCAGTAATTTCAATGGAACGCGTTTACAGCAAGACACTAACTACAGATTTTGTGTCTGTTGTCTTGCAGACACTTCATTTCTGCCGCATAGCAATCAGTAACAATACAGCTAACTAACAATGCTCCAATGGCATTTATTGCGTCAAACAAAAGATAGACATGATGTAAAAAGGAAGATGGAACAATTAACGTAATTCTTAGTTACACAATGCCTTAAACTCATCTCTTTGTCTCTGTCTGTACCGTTCAGTAGAAGCAAATATGAAAAATTGCAGAACATGATCTTCAGTAACATACTAAAGCATTGCGTGGGAATCCAACGTCACCTCGTAAATGGCGCATGTTTACACATTACAGGACATGAAATGTAACGTTTTATATGTTAGAATAATTTATAAAAACATTATGTTACCTGTTCGAATAGCGGAAGATATGATATCCCTCGCAGCACGCCTGCGATTTTCTTCCCCAGCTTTCTCCTCAACCAACTTCGCCATAGAGTTTTGTAGACTCCTACGAATTATGTTTTACATTAGTCATATTCAAATAAATAGCTTGGCATCATAGCGGCTGCATTAATCAGTGTGTGTAAGAAAACAGCATCCGTCATTGTCACGTAGTTAGTAACGTATCGCCTTACGTATTTATGCTAAGATGGAATGTGTGCGGTATGACGAGAAATTTTCGTGATGTATGTAAACTCGTTATATAACTGTATTTTTATGCCTTTTGTAACATAAAAAATCGGTCGAGAGCGAGTCGGACTCGCGCACAGAGGGTTCCGTACCATCATGATGATTTCTAAAAAGTGTGCTATTTAGAGACATCGTTTTATTTTTCCGGTGACGTTTACATAAACTATTACATAAAATAATTTCAAATTTATGCAAACTTCGGAGATACGGGGACGGTATTTTTTTTACTTTTCGACAAAAGTCGAAAACTATGCTAACAAAAAAAGAAAAAATGTTTGAGAATGTGCAAATAGCGCTCTTTCATATGATACCCCACATGCTCTAGTAGCCCCACTTCGAATTTTTAAGACAGGGGGTAGAAAACGCCCGACTCTAAGGCCGAAACTACGGACTTCGGGCTTAGAGAGTAGACCCCCAGAGGTGGTTTCTAATTGGCTGTTGAAAACCTATTCTGCAAATCACATCACTTGACTTGCGTATACTTTGTGGCTGGTCGTTACGACGCCACAAACCACGATTACGACGAAACCGGTGGCAATATTACATTCAACATATTGTGATACAGTTGATTCTATTACGGCAATCTTACTGGATATTCTCTAATATATCCACACTATTTGCAACTACATCAACAATGTTTCGGCTCCAGAAAGACAAAATCAACAGTGGCGACTACTGGTAGAAGCGCCAAGGCAACGAGATTCTAGACATCTAATCGTGAAAACTGAGGTGGAGTAACACGAAGTGAGCTGGCAATCCTTCACATCGAAGAGGAATGGTTTAGTTTACGAAGGTTTTTAACTGACCTCCTAGCATCCTGCAGCAGCACAGCCGGGTCTACCGAAGTGGAGCTGTGTGAAGGCTCGCTCTCCGTCTTCTTGACGCCACTGCGGAGGTTGGACTCCCTCTCCGCCTCAGTGTGGCTCTGCGACAAATAGACAAACGATGTGTAATATATGACCCTACGAAACTTTTTTATCACAACCATGATTATGCCAGCAAAGATTTAGTAAAAAAAAAACAATAAAATTTCTTCACTACAACTTCAGTATTTTTTACTAAATACTAAAGATAGTGGTCGCCTGTTTTGTAGTAGTTCTAATAACTATCAATATTCCCTAAGGTGGCCACACACGACCACCCCAGTTCGAGTCCTATATAAAATGGCGGTACGATGTCTTTCGCGCATGGTCGTAGGCGCAGGCACGTGTACTGTTTATATTTGAATGCGTTACTAAGTTCTTTTGGCATGTCATTGTTGGGTAACAGGCGTGTCTGAGAGTGTAGTGTTGAACAAAACGATACGATACCACCTAGAAGATAGATATCTTCACAAGGGGGTTGATAATGGATGAAAAGAATGGCTCCAGATTGTGCTCAGTAGCATGTGGAGTGGAGGCATATACTTCTGTCCAGCAATACACTGCTATTGGCCGATGTTACTGAAGATTCGCTTACAAACAGAGCTAAGATCTGCTCTGGTTTTGGAAAAGACCACTAATTTCGTTTTGTGGACATTTGTGTCAAAATTCTTCTAGCTCTGCATAGTGCAGTTTGTTACAGCAGTCCTTTCACATAGTTTATTGAAACTAGTACATGTTTTAATATTGGTTCTTCACCCATAGGTGAAATTGCCGTTCTTTTTTCGGGCCTCTTTGAACTATGATAACTTTGGTTGGACTTGGAGTCAAATAAACTCTAAATTAAAAGTATGTTATTCCTTTTTAAAAAATAGTTGTTAATTTGTTTCTTTGGGTTTTGTTTTTTCTGTCATCGTCATATTTGTAACCCTGTACTGAATATAGTACACCCTATACTGAGTTTGTGATTGATTGATTTATGATATAATTTTTAAATATGTTGATCTCATACATAAATTAAAAGTATTTTTGCACTATTAGATCCACTAGTTACCCTAGAATAAACAATTAATAGATGCAAGGTTAGAAATACAATAAAAGGTGAATCATTCGCGCTGTGAACTCTATCTGCCAATTTCCTGCTATGATGAATCAATTAATGAATTATATTATTCTTATAATAGCCTACCTTTGAAGGTAATTCACACGAGAATAGATTCTAGCTAAATATAAACTGAAACAGTCACCACTTCCATGTTTTCTATTGTGACTGTGCATCTATTAGTATCAAGATTTGCATTCAACAATCTCAGGTGAGTCATCACGATTCATTCCATATTTCTAACTTGTGCTAGTGACCTTAGAATCACAAATTGTATAAAAACGATCAGATTTTATTTAATTTTATTCATGAAATTAAAACAGGTTTGCGGTATGCTTAATTTGACTAGAGAAAAAATTATATTAATTTAGAACTGCAACACTTTTATAATCGCACTTTTATCCTGAAATTGGTATGTCTTTTTTGATGCCACACAATACTGTATTTTCAGAATTTATACGATGATTGAGGGTTTCGATTACCTGCGAAGGCTCAATGCCAATTTGTTGCAGCCGAACAGTTCCGCTGTCAGGTGTCTTGGACTGCAATTCACGATCTTCACTCTGTGCTTTTGGCTTGGCGATCTTTGACACAACTGTAAACAATAATATCACTCTTTGATATGTTCATTTAGAATTCATTTTGCACTGGCATAAAATTTTCCGTGATTCCTGAACAATGAGAAAGTAGTGTGATTCAGTTTTCTTACCTGGTTTAGAGATGTTCCGTTTGATTTCAGGTGCTGTTGTGAGTGAAGCTCTCCTTTCAAACTGGTCTTTGAAACTGCCGACGTTGCCTCCTAGTGGAACGAAAATTTTATAATAAGTTATCTGCAATAAGACCCTCCATCAGTGACGGTACTGGGCGTTCTTCCTATGATGGGATATTTCGAATATAATTTGATAAATTTTTGATGCCCAATGATCAATTTGTTTTTTACACTTTTTGTACATAATTCGCAATTTTTAGTCTAGTTTGTATATAGTTAGGTTTAGTAGATATAAATAGTTAAGTTCGTTATGTACATATATTTGATAAACAAATATGTCCTGGCAATTCGCCTGAATCAATAGTAATAAATTGCCAGAATTAAAATTTTCTCACAAAAAGTTTGGTTGTATCAAAAAACCCCGGTCTGGTGCATTCGGTGGCATTTATCTTAATTAAATATTAGATCATATACTGCCACCAAATGCATGAAAATGCTTAAATGTACGCTTATATCCTTCTAAGAGATAGGCAGAGGCGTCTTCTTCTTCATCTTGAAGACGAGTCGGTGGCGACCCTTAAACATTTAGTGCCCAGTGGCATCTGTGGCATCTGTGGCATCTGTGGCACTCATTAGGTCCGTCATGGTGCAGCTGTCAGCGCACCTGGCCCTCCAACAGGTGCGCCACGACTCGCGCGCGGCACACGTGGTGCCTACTGTGCCTAGTGGTCTGTGAAACCTTATTTTGCCAAGTTGTATTTGCAGCAGCCTACTAGGGTGCACAAGCGATTGACTGCCTTCCATATGCCACTGCAGTTCATGTCCAGGTGGTAGGTGTTCCTGAGGTTTCAGGAAGAGGCAGAGGCATAAAAACGTATTTAAATATCAGCAGTTCATAATTTACCTGGTATGGACAGTTTCTTAGGTTTGGGCACCTGGTTGGCGGGCGGTTGTTGTGCTATGGACAGTGACGTCAGCTTGTCAGCCGCGGACGATACGGCGCTCTGCTTTGAGTCTTCTTGTGGCTGTGAACAAATCATTACAAATATTTTAACCATGTGCTTTAAGAAAGAAAAGTTATTGTAATCCGACATATTATATTGTGACAGGTGGTTTGATTGAAATGATACTATTGAAAATGACATGCAGAGACTTCCACGGAATAAAATGGGATACGGGCAATGATGTAGCACAGTTCTGCTGTAATCTTCGAGCCGGTTTTACTACCGCTGTCGATTCAAATATGGTAAGAAATTTTATAGTTACAGACAGCGCCGAAAATTCGGTGCAAATCGACTTAATGTCTAAGATGCAGGTAGACAAATATATTTTCTGCGGTTTCTAAAAATCGATAAGTATCAGGAATAGGACAAAATCCCAACTAATATTATAAATGTAAAAGTGAGTATTTAAATTTTGATTCATAGATGATATCGGGTTAGGAGACCTACTTTAAATGCGAACGAAGTCGCGGGCATAAGCTAGTTCAAGGTAAAGCTTTGACTAGTATCAAAGATCCTCGAATACATACATCACGTATAGTTGGCGCCAGATAAATTTGCAATAAAGGACATTGACCTTTCCCTTATATCTCTTCGTAAGTACCCGAAAAATAAATTATGAATGGTTGTTCATTACTACAAAATGTAAAGGATCTTGATAGATGTAGATTCAGGACAGCTTTGTCTTTTTTTCGATTTTGGAAGTAAGGATGTCAAAAAATGTAGGAGGGTCAATGTCAATGGCCGCTATTGCACGTTTATTTGGCGCCAACCATAGTCTCACAACATAAATTACATCATATGCCCAAAGCCATGTTACCTTAGCCTCCTCAACCTTCTCCGCCGGCTTCTCCTCCACAGTCTTGGTAGGAGAAGTCTTCTTCTTGATGGCGACGCGCGGCTTGGTCGGCTTGTCCACCGGCTCCTCTTCCTTAGCTGGCTCCTTCACGATGTCCTTTGTCAGGTCTCTCACAAGTTCCACTGGAGCGGGCTGGATTGTGATCGTCGCTGATGATTTTAGATTTGGTGTTATAGCCTGGGAAGAGTAAGATAAAAAAAATGTATAGGTTTGAAACTAAGTTACTAGATGGCTACGCAAGATGCAGGAATAGGAAGGCATAAACTGGATGTAATCCTAAAAACCTACCTGAAACGGAATTCTAATTTCCATCTCATTTGTCCATTCTATCTTTGACATGAAAATTTCTCAAGATATTAAAGCATTTGAAAGGAAATTATATTGATATTCCTATCGACAAGTCGAATCGATGCCACCGATCGACGTTGATCGATTGGTGTGGTAGCTTTGGCTGATCGATAGTTTCTACTTCATCATACCATCGATAGATGGCATCAATCGACGATCGATCGATTGGTGTGGTAACAGTAACACCCTAATACATAACGTTTCTGCAAATATATTTTTTATAATATGACAGCGCGATAGTTACCGAGTCATCAGCCAGAGTTGGTTCGTCGTTGGGCAGTATTTCTGGTGAACTCTCTTCAGGTAACACCGGCGCTTGCGGCGCAATGCTCGCACAACTAAAACAAAACACATCGCTATTAGAGAACATATCGCCAAACAAACGGCAATATTACCTCTACATTGATGTAGGATTCAATACTATAATAAACTGCTCTACTCAATATTAAAATAGTTGCAATATCATGTACGGTATTTGCACTATGGTCCGCTGCTATTTTGAAAGTCATAATTTATATTACATACGGGCCCACCTCAAACTCTTGCAATAGGTTGAATAGCTGGTAGTAAGGGAAAGATTCAGATATCAACTACATGGATACTATACAGACGGATACTATGCAGCAGACCGATGAAAAAATGGTGTGACAGTTCAGGGTGATCTGTCCCACTCCTAGGCGAAGGCCCATTTCTCTCTTTGTTGTGCTTCTTCACGCCGATTAATTCACTAGGAAGCCATCCAAGACGACCCACCAGCTTCTGTGACAGAGCTCCGGTCTTGCGACATCCGCGCAACCACAGCTTTGACGGCATCCGGCTGACATGCGCCCAGTCCTACCTCATCTTACACTTTTTGAGCTACGTCGGCAATTTGCGTTCTGAAGCTCAGCGTCTTTTTTCTTTTAGGGCTTCGCTTACGAAGCACAGTAATGGAATGTTTTAAAAGTATGTTTACAAACCTGGCCACTCTTTCCTTCTTTCTCTGCAGCCCGCTAGCCGACATGGCGAGCTCGAGCTTGCGTTTGTTATCGGTCGCCGAAACGATTGTGCGAGTCGGCGACGGTTTGATTGCATCTTCGCCTCCCTCTGAGAATATAAGTCATTATATAGCCAAGATCATCAATAAAATTATCAATTATTGAAAAATAATTGATATTTTCACAGCAAGGTTTTCCCCTGATTTCTGAATCAAGAATTTGAGTATTTGTCACTGGACTTAGCTTGAAAACCTTGCAAGTATTGGTATTAAGTTCTTAACTCGAACTACTCAACTTAGAAATTGGCCCTTTATTTTCTCTTTTAATAAAGCAAAGATTTTTCTGGTTTTATAGTGGTTCTTGCTATCAGTTTTATAAAGTGCATAAGATAATTATGTTTATGAATATTGACTCAAAATCCAAACAGTTCTAAGAGCGTCCTCGAATGTGTGCGTTTACAATAAGGTTTATAATTCAATGTCCAAATGTTTTCATATATGGACAGACCTGAGCATTACTAATGATCACATTATGTAGCATAAATGTATTTACCTGCAACTAACTCCAGGATCCTCTTTTCGGCAGAGTTGCTGGGCTCAATGTGAGCCATCGACGTTGAGCTTGTGAGGTCTGTGCCGCTCTCCTCTGGACCTAGTTCAGTCTGTAGACAAATTCAATTTGTTAAGATTATCTGTATTGGGAGTATGCAGAGTGAAGTGTGCGTGGGGCCAAATCCAAAACTATGAGGAATATCGAAACTGAAATTTGCTTAAAATTAGCGCTCTTCTTTAGTTTACCATGTGTTACTACTTCCCAAAATTTGATACTTTCGAATGGTGTAATAATAGTGTTTTTTTTTTTAATTAACTGCTTTGATTCCTGGCTAGAAATACCATTTTTCAAAAACGCAATAATGCAGGTTTAGTTTTCATCAAAATCGGGCTCGTGTCTTCTTTCAGTGTTTTTCGATATGTGGCCACAAGTCGACGCGAGTAAGTACAATTTCTGCTAATCGTTTCAGGGAGGATCAAATAATTATCTGGAATTCAAGATGTCAATCTACTATTGCTTTAACAACAACTGAAGAGTATATCTTCGTGCATACAAGCAAATTTGTGGTTAAGACAGTTTCTACAAAGTTTCTGGCCATAACTGAAAAATGAAATTACTAGAACGTGCACGACGTAGACTGTGACATCTATTGTTGTAAAATCCAAACCTTTACTTGACACTGACGCTTCTGTGCTGACACCTATATTTCCTGCACGCCTCCGCTCCGCAGCGGACTTACTTCCAAATTAAATGCCACTAGAACCTTGTTTCTTTTGACCATGACTCTTGAACAGCTGCTATTATCCCAACTCACCTCATTGGGCATCATGACGGAGTTAGAGTTAGAGGGCGCTGCGGGCGCCAGCGACAGCAGCAAGTCCAGGCGCACGGGCGTCTGCGCCGCCAGGGCTTCTGCCTCCTCCAGGCACGAGGTCTCGCAGCCTGTGTTCACCCATCTGAGGATAACACATGTTGGTTAGATTACTTTGTTCTAGCTGAAAGGAAAATGCAATGTTACATTTGTGTTACAATTCCAGAGACAAAAATCGATTAACTCAATCAGTTTCATCTCAATTTTTGGGTAAAATATATGAAAATAATTCAAATTTATTATAATGAATATCAATACTTCCTACATGAATTACTAAAAAGCAATTGATGGAATAATTTTGTGTCAGTTTAGATGAAAAAGTAGATAGTATTGTTACTGACTTTTACCGCTGATTATACTCGGTCTAAGCCTGCGTTCAGCCGAAAGGCTCTCTGATGTGTTTGAGTACGACATGTACAATTATTGTGCTTCGAGAGGAACAATGACCATTTTTCGTCCCTGATGAAACACTAACCTTTATAATGAATGGAAAAATATACGTAAAATTGTAAATAATATTCAATTATTTCAGCTAAAAACTAGGGAAACTAAAATTGAGTAATATACAGCAGTTGAACTTATAACTACAACAGGAAACTTTGTCTTCTTCCTCAGTCTACTTTATGTGGGATCGGCCCTCCTAATTTTGTGGCACCAGGACAATCTGTCCTGGGTTGTCAGGTCCGGCAGTTCTGCCTCTGATAGGACTTTCGTCACGCTGGTAACGTACATAGCAGGACTATATTGTAATTTAAAAAATCTTTTTAATAATTATAAGGTAAACTCACGGATTATCACAAATATAGGCGATGTCAGCACGTTTCAACGGGTCCACCGTGAGCATGTCGCGAATCAATGGTGATGCACCTGAAATATACAATAGATCAATTTAATAGCTACCCCTATGATAAATTATGTTCGTGAACCAACTACATTTTAATGTGTTCTCTTTTAGACTTGAGTAACATAGAACTATGGTTGAAAGTCAAAAAATAATAACTTGTGAACATCATTATTCTTTGGACATTGAGGGGTAAGAATTTTAGCAGGGCATAATTTATACAGGCAATATGACATTTTTTTTAAGGATGGGAAATCATCAAATGACTCCTTCCGCTCTGGTTGGAGCGGCAGGGCTGACTAAAACCCATCCGTGGCCCCCCTTATGCCTATTACATTCCAGGGCCGCGGTGACTATTTCGAACAACTAGACGTGCAATATGCTGAGCCATTACAACAAGTTGTAGGTAGTTAAAATTTAATATGTACCGAAGCTATAACAAAAAGTAAAAGATAACTTACTTGACGGGTTTCTAGGTTCATAATAATCGCCATTACTAATCTGTCGGACTAGACGTTTGAAGTTCGAGCCATCGAATGGCATAGCTCCGTAGACTAGAGTATATAGAAGCACACCCAGTGACCAGCAATCCACCTGGAGTAGAAGGAAACATTTTTAATTAAAAAGGAAACCTAACCTAACCAGAGATAAGCCAATCTGCGAGATTGATAGGAATTCATATTTCAGAATAAATCGATTTTAATTAAACTTGGTATGCATACGCAAGATATCCCGGTCTAAAGAAGAAAGAAAGAAAATTATTTAAGAGGAGAGTTCAGAGGGAGAGAGAGAGAGCGATTTTAAGAGCGCGTATTCGATTTAGCGTAGGTACAAAATTGCAAGAACGGCGCAGTATTGCCGCACACTACAATGGTCCGTCAGTGTGCGTGAGCCCGGAGCTAGGAACGAATCGTTTTGATACTATTATCTTTTATTGTAAGAATTTGATTTTTATGAGCAAAAGTGTTCATATAAAATTTGGCTTTCTCAACCAATACTCGCGAAACTTTATGAGCAGCTTTAAATGTAGTTTTTTTGTACATTTAGATTTTGGAAATTTTAAAAAATGGCAGACATATCGGGATTGAAAATGTAAAAATAAACCATATTTCAGCCGTTTCGTTTTTTTTTAAAGGTGCGATTTTTTTATTTTACGTTTCATGAGACGCTTTTGTGAATTTTGGATAACTTATATTTGGTAATTGTGTCAGAATGAGGATTTCTGTAAATCATACCTGAGAAATATTGTACAGAATGTGACCAAGGACGTTGAAGGTCAAATCTAAATGACATGGCTAAATTACTGCCCTAAGCATGTCTAAGAATCTCACATTAACTCGAAATATTGAAATATTAATTCGTGAATTGTTTAGTGTTTAATAATTTTATAGAACTTGCTTGAACATAAAAAAAGTATCTGAATTGTTTTCTTAGCTTGATTTGTTTGACAACATAAGATCAAAGGGAAAGCTAGGGAGGGGTCATATCGCTTTTCCAGAATGTCAAATCGAAACTACATATATCGATTTTTGAAAACAGTTATTAAATCGATTTATTTTCTGAAACTACCTAATTATGTCTGGATAAGCAATACTAACACTTCGGGCGACTTGGGATCGTTTTGGATCAATGAACATTGTGATGTTTGGCTTAACTTCACTTGACTCAATTCGATGGTGATCATAAGCTGGTATCGACAATATGCATTTTATGATCTTCGAACCCACTTCGTGAGGCTTTGGCTCGATTCATTATCAAGTGATGACCGTCATATTGTTGCACGTTGCATAAATATAAAAAATTACAGTTTTTTTATTTAATACGTTTATTTCTTGAATAGTCATCATTATGTCTAAAAAATATTGGAAACATCTTCGGATCTAAGAAGTGGCAATTACAGATTTTGTTTGTTGTTTGGATTCGGAAAACAGGGTTGTTTTAAATTGAAAATCGACTTCATTCGATTCCACATTATTCTAATCGAAATAAAATCAAATAGATGAAAGCTTCGGAATGTGCTTCTTCGTTTATTCTTACTACCTATGTATATTGTGACGAAAAATATTAACTGAATAATGGTTGTCAAAAACCAATTCATTATTTTTACAAACCTTTCGATTAATTTATCGATTCTGTTACACTAGAAGTTCAATGCCATCTCTTATAACAAAAACCAAAGTCAGTTGTCTGTCATGAGTGTCATGACTAAAGATGGGTTAATATCGGTATTTATCAGTATTAGCTTCTATGAATATATTAGTCTACAATAATTATAATATCTTAACTTATATTTGAGAATCAGTTATATATAGCTAAAACCTAATAAATACGTTTCACTTCTCGAATCCGATCCCGCCGATCCGTGCCAAGTTAATGGAAGCCCAGATTATGTTAAAGATTATTGTACTTATTAGTAGTCTGTAGATTATGTGACTATTAAATATTAGCATATATCAGTTCGTCGGATTTCTAATACGTGAATCCATAGAATCCATAGAACTACACGAATGTCACAGTGATTGAGTGAATCCGATCCCGCCGATCCGTGCCAAGTGAATGGAATTTCACGTTATGATAAAGATTGTGTACATAGTAGTTATCTGTGGATTATGTGAATGTTTAATTCCGCCAAGCCCATTCCATCATCGGACCACAAGACGTACAGCGATATGCCACCGGTACATGGTGGACATCCCACCCACACGCACTAAACGTTTTGGGAACACATTCATTGTGCGTACAGCTAAGGAGTGGAATTCTCTGCCAGAGTCTGTGTTTCCGGATAGCTACAACCCGGAAGTCTTTTTATAAGTCAAGAGTGAATAGGTTACTTCCAGGCAAGCGTGCTCCATCTTCGGCCACATCATCGCTTACCATCAGGTGAGATAGTGGTCAAGCGCGTGCTTGTCAAAAAAGAAAAATAAATTAAAATATTAGCACATACCAGATCGTCAGTTTACTAATACGTGAATTCATAGAATATTACTAATCTCGTAACTAATACTAATATATTCGTCACACTCCTAGTCATGACAGTGGTGGTATCTGAGGATGGACGATACACCAGAACACATTATCAGCTCCATTTTTTGATAATGTTCTTGTAAGACATTTAGAATATCGAATAAATAAATAAATCGTATTTTTCCTGTTTTTTTTTTCAATAATCTTTTATTTCCTTGGTTACTCAGTGTGTTCGTTATCTTATAAAGGCTGGATTTATCAATCAACACATACTAGGTAACTAAGTCCCCCTGGCGCGTTTGTCTGTCTGTACAAATGTAGAAAGAGATTTTGATAGGGTTGTCACTACTTATGAGATAGATTGGTTCTACCGGAAGGTTTAGGTGTACATTCGTGTAGGTATCATTGAATGTAAATCAAGTCAGAAAAATCCTGAGGGCTTTTCTTGCGTGTCAGCTTAAAACGTGAGTAATATTCGATAAAGTACTTACTGCAGAATGGTTTGCTTACCTCAAATACAATAAATCTTTTCAAATATGTTTAACCATTATTTAAATTGTCTCGTGAAAACTGTCTTTATTTCAAATCATTTGGATAAGTAGTAAGGCTTTACGAGAGTTTAATATTTCGCGTGTACCTACACGCGAGCAGGAGCGTATTTGCGCGGATTGCAGAAAGTAAGTTGTATCATGTTTTATGGTGCAATTACCCCTTTGTAGATATTTACTCAAGTAGGTTAAGTAAGTAAGTTCCACCGTGCGAAATTGGGGTGGGTCGCTCGCTATATCAAAATACAATTTATCAATAACATCGCAGATACATCCAAACGCCTACGCAAAAATTCATAGCAATGTCGTTTGTTTGAAGTTTTTTCGATACGTATTGACGTAGGAGTAACACGATTTTATTTTCAGGATTGCAAAGATATAAACAGTTCCTGAAACATTTTTTAAACGAAATAATAATAATCAGCTATTCAGCATTACATATTGCTAGGTACCATGTTTATACATTCTAAGGGCAATCGTCCATTCTTCATTAAGCCATCTCCTTTGGATTACTTCCACCGTCTAGACGGATGGCAATACTGGACGGGACGCTGGATTACAAATTACAACCGTCTGCAAAGGCTTTAATAAATAAAACAAAGTTGTAAAATAATTATATCATTTTTTTTTAACATCGTACATCTCTAGATTGTCATTGACCGACTTTTCCTGGGGTCAATCATCTCGGGCAAAAAACATTTGTCATAAAAGTCCAATAACTTGTGTTCCATTTTTGTCGCCCAAAACACATCGTCTTTTGGTATCCTTGTGGTCTTCAATGGAAAATCATTTCCTGTCCATACCGCAAAGAGACAAACATTTTTTTGACTGAAAATAAATTATAATTTATTTGAAAATTAAGAATAGAATATATCAAAGGACATGCTGTGGACTACATAAATAAATTTATAATAGACCAGAGAGATGAAGTGATATTGATTCTCACCTGATATGCAGCTGTCCTTGGATTTAAAAGTACCAGTCGTGGTTGGTATTTATACGCTAGAAAAAGCTTACTAGTATAAATGCGGACATTTGCAATAATAACTAGTAAAATAAGTACATGATACAAGTAAACTGATTTCAAATACAAATAAGTAAAATTAAATTGAGAATTACGGACGTCTAATATTACGGACAATTTGATAAGTTAGGTCACTATGAATAATGACCGTACCTATACATAATTCCAATTTAAAAAAAAAAAACTGAAAATCAGTCTCTTAATTGGCGGAGAAATCGATGAACAAACAAAAAAATACATAGTTTTAAGAAACATATCAGAACCTATTCCTTTTTTGAAAGTCGGTTAAAAAGCCTATAAAGGTTTATCTCACCTTTTTGCTTGCCTGACGAAAGCCAACTTTTTATTTTTTCTACTTACAAATAATTTTCGTTTATTACCCATTTCTGAAAAAAAATACGAAATGTAAAATTGTGACTATTATTTGTGATTACGCCATTTGATATTTAAATAATTATATTATCTGTAGACTACGTTTTTCAAAATTACTTACCAAATAATAAAAATATAAACTGCCAAAGTATCAATACTGGTGTGTCGCGCTATGAGTCGCCTACGCTATCGATGTTTACGCGAGCGAGCTGCGGGCGGGCGGGAGAAAGCGATACGTCCTGTCGCTGGGAGGACCCGGCACGCACTGATCGGCAAACGATTGTGCGCGAGGATTTATAGTGTTTTTAAAATAATCGCGTAAAATTAATATGTTCATAAAACTGTCTGAAAAAAAAACTGTATATTGAGCAGTACCTTAACTTTTATAAAATGAATTTATTTGTTACTATTTTATTTAAATACTGGTAAAAAAAAAATGTTAAAGTGAGCCGATTTTGTATTTTTTAAATATTGTTTTTGTGTTATCTTATAGCCATATTTTCCCAAAAAGGCTATGTAGTGCACTTTGAGACTATATATTCTGTTGGACAAACGCAAAAAATAAAACATTTTAGCACATTACAATGGTTGTATTCGTCCTGAAAGATAACTCTGACGTCTATTCTCGTAAAACGCTATGAAGGGATTGCCTTCTCTTTAAAGAACTATCATTAAAAATTATATTTTTACCGTGTAGTGCACTAAATCAAGATATAAACTTCCTAAAGCCGTAATATTCTTTGATTAATCTGCTCACATCATTCCGATATAGCTCAGGAAAAAACTCGAAAACATGAAGTTTTCGGTGCAAATCGATTACGCGCTCTTAAGTTTTATATAGAAAGTGAAAAATCACTATCTTTCCTCCTGAACTGTTTTTCGAAATTGTTCTCTGCTAACTATTTAGACCCGGATATCAAGCTTCTGCATACCAAGTTTCATTAAAATCGGTTCATTCATTTCGAAAAATAAGTGAAAGTTTGTATGAAATGCCGTACGGAGTAAACGCTCTTTTCTAATCTAATACCAAAATCATCTTTAAAAATGTTTGTTTTGAAATGTAATTATTATTATTATTATAAGTCCGCAGTCTCCCACTGCAAGGCAAAGGCCTCCATTCTTCCCAATTTTGTTTTGGCAACTTGAGACCAATCCTTTTGAAATGTAGGTAAGCCAAGGTCAAAACTTCCCCGTTACTACTATGCTCTATAGGTGTTAGTTAGAGCCTCTAGTTAAATTTATAACAAAAGCCATAATTACAAAAATAGGTTTTGCCCGCGGCTTCGTCCGCTTGGAGGTCGGAAGTTATCCCACGGGAACGTACAACCATTACAGAATAGTAAGTATCCTATGTTCTATTCCAGGTCATGGTCTACCTATGTGCTAAATTTCATCTAAATACGATCAGCCGTTTTAGCGTGAAATTGTTACAAACAAATAAACTCACTTTCGCATTTATAATATTAGTTGGATTGGTGACCCTCGAGTAGATCATTGACTCATTGTCACTCAAACTTATTATGTAAATGATTAAATTATGCTGTACCTCTGGCCCTATGTATGGTGTTCCTTTTACGATTTCCGGAGACGCGTATAAAGGTGAACCGCAAAACGTGGACAGTAACGATGTCTCTTTGAAAACATTTGATAGACCGAAGTCAGCAATCTGTAAACAATAAAATAATATTGTTGTAGCAAAAATATACGGACACTCGAATTTTAATATTTACACTCAGGCAAATTATAAAAGTAAGATTTTTACCAACCTTAGCACTACCAGTATCATCTAATAAAACATTTTCCAATTTTAAATCTCTATGGCAGATTTTATGTATATGGCAATAATACACAGCCGTTGCGATCTGTCGGAATAACCTGAAACACCATCACGATTAACATTGTTAGTTTGAAATTAGAACTAAAAAAAGAAGTTTCAAAATGTCTACTGACCGCCTAGCTTCGTCTTCTTGTAATACTTTTTTCTGACTAAGATAATCGTAGAGCTCGCCGCCCGAGCAATACTCCATAACGAGGATCATCTTTTCACTGTTTTCAAATACTGAAAGATACAAACGTTATTTTAAAGAACAATGGTCGCATAATTCACAATCATTTTCTAAAGGAAAATCAACATGAAGTCAAATTGTTATAAAGTTCAGTTCTCGAGCTAGAGTTACAATAATATTATAGTCCGGTCGCATGCCATGTTGTTTTGAACAGCGGACTCAGACGAACGTTAGTCTATGAAATGTAACGACAAAAGGGCCAATACGAGATGATTTGGCACCGATTGATATTGTAGTTTATAGTTGCCTTTGTCTTGTTACAGCGGTATTTAGATCGCAATAATACGAAGAAGCATTGGATATGTCAGAGAAAATGATTGTGGAATGTATAATGACTGCAGTTATGTTGATGTTGTCTCATCAGTCATTTAGAAGTTTTGAATACCCCAGTTATGGCAAGATTAAACGGAGCAGAAACTATTTTTGCCCCGAGTTATAAATGTAACTGTCCAAACACTTTACTGGGTAGTCAGAAAATTATTTATATTTCGGTGCATACCTTCATAAATATGTACAATATTTGGATGTCTCACAGAAGACATAATCTGCACTTCGCGCCGAATGCGTATAAGATCAGCTTCGGACTCAATCTTGCATTTCTTGATAGTTTTGATGGCCACCTCCTGGCCTGTCTTCTTGTTGATACCCAGCTGCACCTTGCCGTACGTGCCTTGACCTAGTTTTCTTACTATATCGAATCTGTAATACATATTCATAAATGGTAAGTAAACAGGTTAAATGTCAGGTTTATGGGATGGTCGTTAAACCAGTAGGAGATTTAAATTGATTACGGAAACAGCAATTTAACCGTAGGTATAGTTCGGTACTAGTAGGTACAGTTAGTCAAGCGAACCTCCACCGGTTCGGCACTAGTACCCTTAGGTACTAAGAGTTACATCATACGACATCCTTATTTAGTAATTTATACATACAATTATTTTTACAGGCAGAACCCAAGGTAATAAAAGTAGTCATACAATGCGACACCCAGAGACCGGAGACGCCACTCAGAAACTCTTGGTATTGATAAAGCTACTTAAAAATCGAATGTATGAGAGAATCATATCATAGCGCCCACAAGTGCCCACAACTCTTTCTTTTAGTGAGAAAGAAGATTTAGTGGGGAATCGGTTTCTGAGCCTTGGGTTCGATAAAACTGTTGAGTAGGTTTTTTCTGTCCAAAAACCTACCCAACTCCTATCTGAATTACGTATGAAAGCATTAATAATTATTATCAGTGCTTATTGTATTTTATGCCAAAAACTTTTTTTTTTCTAATTTCTAAGAATCGATTTAAAATAAAATACGTGATACCTAATGGTAATCTGTGTTTGTAAATTGAATTTAGGCCCTTTTTCTTGTTACTCACAATATTGAGATTCATAATTATCAATATTATCATATTTCTAATACTATCTACTTGTAAATGTGTGATATTTGTGCAAAATAAAAAAGTAAACAAATTGGCACGAAACTTCGACTTAGGATATCAAAAAAAATCATTACCGCTACATAATATCGTTAGAAATATGGATGAATTCGTCAAATAATCAAATGATTAAAACAAACCACTACCTCTATATAATGGAGGTTGGATTTTTGTTTTTTAGCGTCGAAAACCACGGCCACGAAAATTGCAACATAATTATTTTTTGTCATGGTTTGATCGTAGGTATTTTTTTATAATGTGCGAAAAATGACAAAATGCAGAACGCAAATAGCATGATTACGTCTTGATTTTGCCCTTTTGCATCTTTTCAGCAAGCGAGAAGGTTGTTTACATAATTATATTTTCAACGAATTTAAGTTGGACTACCTTTTGGAAAGGTGTAGTAATTCGTATTAAAGACACATTTTAAGTAAACTGACGCGATTTGAACGACCTTAACTTATAATTTAAGATAATTCTCACAAAGTTCTCGTATAAAAAAGCTACGAAAACAATTTCTTCATAATAAATTCGATTGCTGAAAGTTGATGTAATTCCTGAAATACATGGCGTAATATGCAAAACCCCGTCATGAATCGGCGGCTGATGTGTCATAATGTCAAAATCTTATCGTGCAGTGGTTAAAAACCCACAAGGTCATAACGTAAGATTAAAGGCCCTAGCAAGTCTTTCTTTTTTGCTTTGACTTCTTAGAATCATTCGCTCTAATATTTACCTTAAAAAAACATTGAGGTCTAATTTTAGTTATCGTCTATTATGCAGCAATTCGCGGAATCATTGTCCAAAAATTTTGCGCCAAATACGAAGTCATCACAACATCACAACATAAAACGGTTCAATTTACTCAAATGATTAGAGTCGAGGTTTAAAACGATAAAGCAAATCGATGCGTCACGGAAACGCATACAACACTACTGGGAACAGTATAATTTGTATGAGCGAAAGCGTTTTTGATGCACTTTACTTTCTACACATAAATTGTTCTAACACTTTGAAGCTACTATTTGAAATACCTATAGTAAAACGTAATGCGTAGAACTACTATTTTAAAAAGTGAATACGGTCGACTATTTAAAGAGTACTAAATGACTGCTTAAAATGCGGACGAAAGTTATTTTTAGCTCCTTAACTGTTTATCCGACGAGGAACGGAAGAACTATCATACCTACATTTGGGATGAACGTTTAAGTTGCAGGAAGTTAACAAACCGAGACAAATATATACTACTCCTGTAATAAAAATGAAACTCCGTGTGTATAGCAAAGAAGGTGTAAAATCGCATAACATCCTCAAAAGTACGGATATTTTTGGATGGCATACTTACGAGATCAAACAGACTCAAGTTTTGAGTATTAATATGGATAAGAAGAGTACAGGGTGACTAAAGAAACGAGGGATGAAAGATGATATGGTTTGAAAGGGGAAAGTTATGCTGACATGGAAGATGGGAAAAGACATTCTGCGCAAACACCAAATAGATTAGGATATGGGCAGGAAGATGATGGCAACGGTTGGCATGTGTTGCCAAAATATCAAAGAAAAGTAGGTACGGTTAGCGACAAAAACCGATTAACACTTCGACTTTTACATTTCATCTAAATTGACACAAAATGGTTCGATATCTGCTTTTTTGGCATTTTATAAAGTAGCGCAAGGGTTAATATTTTCTTAAAATGTTACTCCTGTTCCGATTTCAACTAAACATCTTTTTAAAAATAAAGAGTGTTTATCGATTTTGCCGCTGACTGTACATGACGAATGACGCTGTGAAAACCAGCCGTTCTCTTAAAACTTGAACCCGAAGGCATCGATCGCTGCCCACGCGCCGGCTATGCACGCAATACACGTTTGTTTAGTATTAGTAAGTATAGTAATGCAGAAACATTCAAATGAATCGGCCTCGCGTCCACCAAGACATTCACCCGATGTTAACATTATGTACATATTTTATTCGTTATTGAGGAAGTGGCTTTGTTTCACTATGGTAAACCGTTGATGAAGAAATTTAAAACATACTAGGAACTATGATTCACAAGAGAGGCCAGAAACTTCAAAGAAGTAGTCATTAGTTTATTAAGATTTTCGAGATAATTACTTGACTTGTTGATACTGAGCTGTCAAGCTGCAATATTAGATCCGTTCCAAGAATTTCAACCTACTTGTGCAAAACGAATATGGTCAAAGTTAAAAGCAGTCTTTTACGATAATATCCATGAATGCATAATGTCTATCGAAGGCATGATGTAACAATCAACCTTTACGCCTACAACTTCCGACGAATGGCGTGTAGGTGAAGTCTGACACCCTAAACCCGGTCATTGGTAGACGTGACGCCTCGACGCGTATACAAGTTTCATGTGAATGCGTTACGCTACTAAAATAATACCAGAGTAAGCATGCATTGACGTAAGGATGGCGTATGAACTTTACGTTCTTAGATCCCGAACAAACAAGAGTTCGAAACTGCGAGTACAGTACAGATTCGAAAGAGGCCATGCGCTTGCGCATTTGCTTCAATAGAACAAGGTTTAGTCCAGACTATAGGAATTACGGACAATCTGTCAGATCATAATAGATTAAGTCAAGAATCTGCGAATTCCTGGTGTCTTGAAATACAGTTTTATGACCATTTGCAGTAGTTAATCTTACTGCTATGTGACAATAGGGTTAAAGTAACAGGGGATAATGCTCACCTTTGCTTGAGCCTCAGCCGGTGGTCGTGCATTCGCACGTCACCGGTGTTCTCAATGCCGTCCATGATGTTGGCGGTGCGCTTGCTCTCGCCCACCACCATTGTGACTGTAACAAACAAATAATTCACAATAATTCACTATCACGACCTGTTTAAATACTGTCATTAAAATATATCATGTATCAGACAAACTGCGAAGCTGGTTTATGTAGTGTACCGCACTTGGCTCGATATTCCGACACAATGATTGTAACGTACAAAATACTATAATTTACAATTAATAAAACCACTAAGCGATAAGACAGCCTAGGAAATTACACGCGAAACTAAACTTTAAATTAGAATTACGTAAGACAAAAAAAAGTTATTTTGGCGTAACGCTAGCTTTTATCTGACGAACCACAACAGGGCATTCTTTGGTATAATTTGGGGAAACACCACACAGTCATTTCGGAATTCGGAAGAAAGCTTCGGCCAATTAGCCGTTTGGCGAGTCGTCAGCGCGACTGTAGGTGTCGCCGGGTATCTGCCACGCTTGTTTATAACCTGGCAAAGAGAGTAGTTTTCCCGTCAGCAGGGACTCCGTGATTTATTCATACTTGCAGTCGGTGAATACTAATAAGCCGATCAAGTAGGGACGCTAGTAAAGGCAATGCTAGTAGACATAATGTCCCATTGATCACTACGATCATTGTTCTCAAGAACGTGATTCACGCTACGAATCGTTTGCGCAGTCCACGCACGTGCGACGATGGCGCAGCTTTCCACTGGACCAAATGAGAAAGTATTGCACGTTACTTTCATCATAAAATTAAGTATTCAACCTTTTATTACAAGAGCCGAACCGAAACATGGTTCAGTTAAATTGGTTCTGAAATACATTAAAGACCATTTACGCCAAAAAAACGCTCATAGATACAACGCGTTCTATAAGCGTGTTTTTCTAAAGACCTACGCATTTCTCCGACATCAAATAAAACGCGGATATATTTAGGTCTATGAGCAAGCAAACTGTCATAAATTATTGAGAAGGAAGACTAGATTGAGTCTGTAAGCACAGTCCGTCGCTTAGATGGAGAGACGCAGCAGTTGTTCATTAATTAAATTATTACTTTGTAAATATCGTTAATGATACGAGCAGCATTATAAATATGTGAGTGTCGCAAACCCACCTACATATTTGGTTGGGCGACGGAAATATCCTGCCACGTAGGTACTGTAATACCAACTGGTGACTCGAACTTCTTATATTCCGAGGAAATGCCTCTGCGACTGCGTTTCTTGGAACAATACATGATGTTTAGGATCTACGTACTGCGTTTATATAGTAAAATCTAATCTTGGTTTCCTAGGACAGAATGACATAAAACATCCTACAGCTGCAACGTAGGTAGTTTAGAACCGCTAACGACACATTTCTCGTTATTTGTTTTAGAATTGTATGGACACTTGGACAGTGAATAGTTTAAAATTCTAGATTGTTATTTTGGATAGAGGAGTGGCAACTTATTCTAATCTGAAAAAGTAATTGAATTCAGTAATCTTAGAAAAAACACCAAATGAAGTAGGTGCAAACAGTACAATACGAAAACAAATTCGACGACAACGCAATAAATTGGCTTCTGGTGTAAAAACGTCTTCGCTCACGTATTGAGGTGGGTGAATGACTTACAGACGAATGGACTCCATGAATAACTATAGGAAACTCTACTACTTTGCAGTACGGTGATACAAATTCATAAATATTCAGAAAGAAATCTTGAAATTTGCGTTTTATAAAGTAAGCCTTAAACGAAAAGATTGTTTAAGAACTAAGTTCATAACTTGTCTGAAGTTCCAATCAGCTTTATCAGGGTCGAAACGATACAAGTGGCGGATGACACGAAAGTCGAAAATTGGCTTGGCTTAAACTAAACGGTTTTGTAAATAATGTCAAGGTCATCGTTTTGGGTCAAAGACTACTATGTTTTGGGTGCACAATCAGACGAAATTTCAACAAGTTTACTCAGATTCACAGGTAAACCTTATAATAATTCGTACTTTTTGTATTATTGTTACAAAGAAAACAGTGACAAGCGGTGTCGACACGGGATATTCATATCGATAGAAGCCATACTGCAATAAAGAATTAGATATACGTTCGTGGACGGGGATTAGGTCTCGTTATAAAAGAATGACGGAGCCATGGTACTAAGCGTTTATCCAACGTGCCTTATACAGCCGCTTTCTATAATGTATCTCAATCCCAATCTTGATCCCGATCCTTGTCTGTAACCAATCAAAGGTGAGGATTGTGTGGTGAAGGACACAAACTCGGCCGTTGATTGGTTACAGACAAGGATCGGGATCAAGATTGGGATTGAGATACATTATAGAAAGTGGCCGATAGACAGTCAGCGTCGTAATCTCTTTACCTCGGAATAAACGTATGTTCTCGAAATAATAAAAGAGAAGAAGAAAGGCAAATAATGCTTTAACTAATCAAATCCTACAAGATCTTGATGATCCTCCGTGTTCTTGAATGAAGACCGCGAATAGGCAAACGAAAGTTAGGACGACCTAAGGCTTCGTGGGGCTTTGCAAGATGGCAGCTAGATGAGAGTTGCCGAGATAAAAAATTATTGACGTGCGATTTGAGAAGCCTATGCCTAGCAATGAACCGCCTTCTTTTAGGGTTCCGTACCCAAAGGGTGCCATTTTTTTTATAGATTATGGTACGGAACCCTCCGTGCGCGAGTCCGACAGGCACTTGGCCGGTTTTTTATAGATGGGTAATCATCAAAATTAAATGACTCCTCCTCTGAGAGGAGCGGGAGGGAGTGTCAGACTCTTACTAAAACCCATCCGCTCCCACTAGTGCCCTTTGCGTTCCAGGGCCACGGTGACTCTTTCGAACAAAATCCGCAATCCTGGCAGCATTGTACAGGACTAGGCTGATGATGAAACCTTTATTAAATTAAAGTTAAACTGGGTAATTTCGGACACGATAAAAATATTCCATAATCCTTAAATCCCGTTTGCCTATTATAATTGGGTTAAGATATTAGTGTTAGCTAACTGACACTATTTGTGTACTAACGTTATTTGAGCTAGATAGTACAAATTGCTACAATAAACGTAATTTAGCTACGTTAATGTGTGCAGTTCTGCTACAGAGAATTAAACGCCACGATGTCCGAATACACATAAACATAGAACATTTAGTTCTATTCTATTACACGGTCTTAGCCAGAACTTTCGTTTTAACTAAATAAAGAGGGTGGCGTTAACTACATTTGTTTATCTGTTTGACAGAGCGGTTCACCCCTGTGCGTGTTTGTTTTCATTAACAATACTACAAGCTCTGTTCACCCCTCTTCAAAATCCTGACACGAAACGAATTACTTAAACCGATTCCAAAATTTTGTTTACAAAAACCTCACTATAAAACTTGAAATTCTTGGACGAGTTCATTTCGTCCGAGATAAAACAATTCAATTCTGAAACTATTTGACATTGACTCATCGTTTACATCTCGTACATTTTTTTCTATTTCGATTCACCTTGACAATTTTAAATTATTTTAGAGTCTCATCTTTTAATAGTCACCTGTTCTTCGCTTTATTTATTGTCTATGTCATTCATTACAGACCATTTCCCAATAATTTATGTCTCAACGTAAAAATATAATTGACCAGACTATTATATATTGGTGGAAGCTGTAGCAAGTCTCTGCGAACTATCGCAGTCGCCGAGCAGCTGTCTCTTGAAAAGCTCTCACGAAAGGGTCTTGAACTGTCATCGCTGTTTGTTTTCACGTGTTACAACGTCATCCTAGCGTTAAACTGTTGGTGTATCTAGGCCAGTTACATAGGTGTCAATGTTTCTCGGTCGGAAACGCCGCGGCCGTGGACGGCATTGGCGTTGTATGCGCGTGAACGGTGACGTCCAGAAAAAATGTGGCGCAAGTAGCCAATTAACATGTGGGATAGTGTGGGGCCGGCGTCTCGGCGCCTCTATAAATATCGCAATCCGCGTCCGCGCCCTCCCCGCGCCCGGCACGCCCGGCAGCCGCAGCCGCGCCGCCGCCGTCTCCGCCCGGCACCGAGGACCGCAATAATAAAGACAACATAAATCCCAATATCAAATCTTGACGTCACAACATGCTGATGCATCGACCCACGTTCAATTTTATTGCTGAAACCCCAGTTCTGAAGAGCATTTCTAAAAAACACGAAACTGACGAAATCCAAGCAATGTGTCGGTGAGTCATGGCATCGACGAGGTAGGTAAAGAGAATTTATTATAATTTCAAAAAGTCCAAAATTATACTTGGCTGCGGTATTCCTGAACTTAAAGGCGGCCTAGAAAAGTTTCAAAGGCGAAGAATTTAAAACATACGGCGCAGTATCAAAAGCTGACTGTAAATAATTAATAGCGGACACGACTAATGTCAAAGTTGATGAATATTTTACACGTTGGCGATCGAAGACTGGGCCAAATTAGAGTGTATATCCCGGAAGCATAGTCGGCGGTCCCGGGGCGACTTGCTACGGAGCCGGCGTCATCAGGCAGGCAGGCGTGTGCCGGGTGGACTCACAACGGCAAGCGCGGACGCAGCGATCGCGCTATTTTTGTTCACTCAACAGTTGAATAACCTCCAATCAACTATTCGCACTTGCCTATGAGTCCAACTAAAACACGGACAATTGCTCATCTAAATGTGATTTCATGACCTTCAATTTGAATCTATTTTCAGCATATTTTTTATTGAGTGTCTACTACTCTAGTATTAAGAATTAATGCAAGCATTTTTCAGTCTTATAATGTAAGTCAGTAGCTCACATTTTTTTACAAGAAACAGTACGGCCTTTCATGTTACAACACATTCTGAATTTCTGAGTTAAACGGAAGAGCGCTCCACTTGTGCACGAACTTTCATCCATAAAGGAAAACTTCCGGACAATAAAACTTATTTTCAGAGCAACCCAGTTTCTGTTGTCTATCCGTAAAGTCTACACACAGCTATGTGCACACAAGGTGCTGACTTTTATATTGGTATGCCTTCGCCGAGGAAGCAGAAAGTGAGTTTTGTTCTGAAGGTGGTTGTTGTTCAACTGAAAGTCAATAAATGGTTTTGGACCGATCGAAACAGCTTTAAATGACAATTTGACGTACCTACCTATACTTCAGTAGACTTACGGCCGCTTTCTATAACATATCTCAATCCCAATCTTGATCCCGATCCTTGTCTGTAACCAATCAACGGCCGAGTTTGTGACCTTCACCACACAATCCTCACCTTTGATTGGTTACAGACAAGGATCGGGATCAAGATTGGGATTGAGATATATTATAGAAAGCGGGCTTTAAGAGTGATGGCTTAAGGATTGTATCAAGCCATGTCAAAAATGTATGAAAATTAAGGCTTTTTTGACAGTTTGCGACTGACATGCGAATGTTGTTTAAAAAGTAGTAGAATTGTCCCTCAGATGACAAATCGACTCTAATGAGAGATGAAAGGCACTTTTTAGCAAAAAAAAACTATGCATCATCGTCAGCAGGGATATTGCAGAGGTGGCTTATTTTCGCATTCAATAAATTAACAATTACAAAACAACACTGTCCTTATTGCATTAGTCATAATGTGGCGACATAATTGAACATGTTATTTCAACACCTCATTTATTGTTTTAACAAAATGTGAATATAATAAGTAGTATTATTATAATTTATATTACACCGACATTGGAATTAATTCGAAGGTTTATTAAATTATGTTTTGGAAAACTACCAGGTATTTTAACAAACGCGGTTAAGCTTATTAATTAAAATGTCGCTGATGAGGAATAAAATGCCAGTAACATCCAATGGGTCAGTTGACGCAAGAATTCGGGGTTTCAAAATCGATGAAGGCCAGACGAAAGAGGCAATTATAAGGTTTTAAGATAATGATGTAGGGAGGTAATTACACTACATACAGTCCATTCTTGTACTTATTAAGTTACTCGAGTAAATGTCACAATTACAGACAAAATAAATTATATAGTGATTCAAAATTAAAAGATTTGGGGTGGCCATTGCCCTGCAGTGGGTCATTAAAAAAGTTGTATGAAATCCGCGACGGGCATATAGAATAAAACTTGAAGTGACACCGTTGGTCCTAAGGCCCAATATAAATATTTTTTTTTATTATCCATTCCGATACTTCTTCCGCCTTAATCATAAAAACGGAAACAGGAAAACTGTCTTGTCTAGACAATATTCAAAAGCATAAACAACCTACTAAGACAGATGAAATGCCATAAAAATGCAAATCAGAGACAAACTTGGTCAATTTTTGTAATAAACAGCAACACTTCACGCCTAGAAACGTTGTTATGTTCCAGACGAATAATTTTGTGGTAATTTGGAACTTCACAGTAGTCGCGTTAAGATAAAAGAAGGTTTATTACTAGCACTTAGCAGCAGTAGGTAATGTTTCCGCGTGACGTCTTAATTGGAAGGGAACAGATTCATGTACCTAATAACAATATTTTGTTGATGAATTATGAACGCTTCCGCTGTTTCCATAGAGCATATTCACGCGGGCAAAAGCTAGTTATATAAAGCAGTTTTTCCAAAATCCCATGATCAGCACGAAAGACGTCTGCGAGTGTAACACCCCTAGTCTGCAACGCAAGATTTGAAACCAATTTGCATCAAGCTTTTTTATGACTTAGATATCCTAAATCATTAGCTGACCAGTCAGTCATGTCCTCCATGGTGGCGATGGCGACCGGCAACCTTAGCCACTGCTGCTTTTCGATGCGATTTAGTTTCATTATGCACTCCTCCTCCTCTCTCCTTATCGTGTGGGCAGTAACCACACACACCCCCTAGTGTCAGGGTTTCTAAACCGCCTCAAGGGCCTCTGACATGGTACGTCATGGTATGGCACTTGAAGACTTTCAAGTAGCGAGATGGCCAAGACAGTCAGACTCGAGTACTGCGAATTCACTGCGTAAAAGCAGTTTGGAGAAACTGAATGATCTCTTTGACACAACAAACAGGTAGTATTATTTCTTAATATTTTCTGGGACCAATTCAGAGAACTTTTGTAAGATATGAAAATACAAATATATTGCTGGTTTAATAAGTTTTATTGGTCGTTTTCAGGTTTATTGAGCAAGTGAAATGTGGAAGACGAAAAATCTGTATATAGGTACTTAGAGAGATGAGTTACATTCTGCAATTTTTTTAACCTTTTCGGGCAGTTTATTGACATAAAATGCAGAAGCATGAATTAGGCAGATATTGACGCAGTAGTGCGAACATATTTTTGTCGTAACTTTATAATTTGGCAAGAGTCTAGAACTAGTACCAATGAATGTAGCAAAAATAGAACATAATTCCATACGGCTGACTCAACGTTGTTTTGTCTAAAATCAAAGTTGTTTTCTGGATTTAAGTGATGTTTGTTCAATGAATAAGGTATTCAAAAAACTATCCTCTTTATTTATAAAAAGAGTTATTGCACTTGCAAGCATATCCGGGATACAAGAGGGTCAAGAATCGTCATATACAACAAACGCTTCTTAGCTCAAGTCATTAAACGCTTGAACTGGGCCATAAACATAAGGTGGCCCGCCACGTAAACAGCTTGACAGTACTTACACAGCTTAAGGAATTAAAGCAAGCACCCAAAGCTTGTTCCACCTCGGTTCCATTACCGATGCAGTCAACATTAACGTAAATACGACCCAGAAACAACAGTTCCTCTAAATTCTACTTCGCGTTGGCGATTTCCCGGCCGTTGCCCCGGGGTACACCCACTCGGGGTAAGAAAACTGTACATGTGGTCTTTAACAATGTGCTGAATTAGGTCTCCCATGATCGTCAGAGATGAATTTTCTGGGGAGCGACTGCAATCCTAGCTACAACTATTTATTTGCTGAAGGAGACATACTGAATTGTTTCATTTATAACGGCCTATACATATGCTAGCTAGCATGATTCTTAGATACGAAATACCAACAAGACTTATCAGAGTCGGCGCAATAAGCCGCCAGAACGAAATCATGACCAGAAATAGTCTCCACGCTCATAAGCTTTGCGTCTGTTCTTCTAGCTAACAGCTTCACGCGTATTCGAACGTATGAACAACTCACTACAGTTGCCCCAATATATCGATCAGGATTTGCAGCTCGATGATCTTTATGTGATATGCTCGTGTTCGCCAGTATTTCACTCACCAAATGGTTACTGCATTTATGCGGTTATAACCGAAAATGCACGCAGTCGATGTGCATTGCTCAAGGTCCAATAAACACTTTTTGTCCATATGGGCAAAAGGTCGAAGAGCAATCGGCGTACATGGTAACCGATGATACCGCTTGACAATGATGCAAGCAAACTTGCCACACCACCTGTTCGGGACTGTAGATGTAACGGGTAAAACGGGGTAAATAGAATTGCAGGGATGAATAGAACGAAACCGATTAGAATTTTCACGTAATTTTAATTTTATTTGCAGTAATGAAGAACTCCTAATTTTATTTTACTTATATTTTTTTTATATGGATGCTTTGTGAGTAACCATTAATATGGTTAAGGAAAATCTCAATAAAAGTTTCGTTTTTATTCACCCCGTTTTACGGTACCCAAATTTAGTAATTGGTAAAGAGACTCAGGCGAGAAGTTGTACTCCTTAGCGGTAGCTTAACGTGTAATAAACGTACTTTATCTTAATGTGATCTTCAGACTTGACAAACCGTCTGTATCGGAAGTATTCGAGACCAGTGAACATGTTGGAAACCCAACACAGTGGATGTTGAACACGAGAATAGAGACAAGGTCAGACGGACGAACTCGTCTCGATTGTCTGCCGTTGTTCCCATAGGACGGAGAATTAGACGTATTTTAATTGTTTTTGCTTTCGATAATTAAGTCATTAAAAATACATTAATCATTAATTAAGAGTCATTGATTAAGAGCTGAAGTTAATCTGGCGAATGTTTGATTGTAGGGTTATCGATTTAAGTCGGTTTTAAATAGCCTGACTGATGATTGAAAAATGATTTATTTAATACCCAAGTCCCTATCATTGAATACTGAAGCTCTTTTTTTATATAGAGTGAGCTAGGTATGAGCACTGCGTGACTTTCAAAGAAACCATAGGACGTGACCTTTATTCATTTATTTCTGGAAAGTTAGGTAAAGCGTAAGTGCCTACTGAGGCAGGGATCAATGAAGGTTCAAGGTTCACTGAACGACAACATTTAAAAGGCTTCATTAACACCCGAGTTTAATTAGTGTATAATCATATACTGGGTTACTTGAGAAAATTATAATTCAGTGTACCTAGCTCTTAAGGCGTAGGTACTCTCAAGTTACCCTAGTCGAGTGTCTACTAGGCCATTGAAGATTTTTGTACTGATCGAACGATCACAGGCCTTAACTTATTGAAGGGATACATCAAATTGTTATTCACCTGTATAGCAATAGGGCTAAATTCCGTCAGCCTTATCTTACAATAGTGTAAGATAGGGCTGAATGGATTTATACGCTGAAATGATAACAGAAACTATATGAAATAGAGAGAATCGTATTCTTGTTGAGGGATTCATTCAACAGAACAAAACTTTTTTAAAGATGTGACTCAAACATGATAGTTTTTTTCGAATACACATGTGTGTCACAGTGAAATTGCTTCAAATGTAATGCAACAACGAATCAGGAGCCAAGAGTCTTGTCTTGACATCGTACGACACTAGGTCACGACCCTGTCGCTCTTCGTATTGATACAGGCCGTGTGGGTATCTGCAGCTGCTTGGTATTTTTGCAAATTGACCTTGTGCAGCCATACAGTCGCAATTTCATAAAATTCGTGACTTTGTCTGGGTATAATTTAAAATCACCGTATGGGGCCGTCTAATAATCACGGTCATAGGTAGGTACTTGGCAATATATTCGGTTAATTTTATGTAGGATACAGACGCGGGATTATGTACACTATTCAGAAGAGAGCAAGTTGGACAGTCAGTATCATCAAGGGGTATTCTATTAATCAGTGGGTCGAAGTGGAACCAATCAATCCATCAAGTAGCTGCCATTCGGCTCCTGGTAAGGCTGGAAGACAATCCCAATATTCAGTACAAGTTGGGACAAATAGCTAGGCAGACGAGGATGAATGATACAGATGTCTGCTATGTTTTCGTTTTAGTTAGCACATTAATCCAGCCATCCAACTTAAGTGTTGTAAATGTTGAATTTATAAATCTAATAACTCCTACCAATGAGAAACAGCAGGAAAACCTGCATTAAAAGGTGTTTGACAAGTCTTCATTATACAGTCAACTGTACAAGTGTACAGTACATGTAGACATCTTTCAGAACAAAATTAATTAATAATACATTACGTTCATCTACACCTACAGCACACATATCATATCACAGCAAATAAAATGTAGTGTCAGTAGTGTCAATTCCCCAACAGAAACACTTTAGTTTGGAAGGTGGCCAGATAAACACTATAAGCAGCATGTGGCAATGCCATACATATCAAAAACATTCAATTCATAACTAATAACTGCTTCAGTAGTACACTTAATCATATTAAGTGGGGTAGTTGATGTTCACACCTCACTGTACCATTGATTGCGGTTGAATAAGTGGCTTCTTTGTATGTGTGCATTAAACCATGCATGCACTATTTGTTTATAATGCAGAAGCATGACTAGACATTCAAATGGACAATTAATAAACTATTCTGTAAGTAGATATCAATACAGTGATAGAACAGTCAACCTATGTCACTGGTAACACTTTGAGCTCGAGCTGGCCTAGCACAGTATTGTATTGCAATAGAACATAAGGCCAGCTTTTACTGGTTTTGTTACCATTGATGTGCAACATACAGTACTTCTGACACACAAGTAAACTTAAAAGGCGTGTCTGATTTGTGTTATCAATGGCCTGTCTAGACTCAAGTGCGTTATCATTATCAACTGCACAATACATAGTTATTTAATCTTACTCTTCAGTGTGATATTGAAAACTTCTTATCAGTTGTTTAATGTAAATAAATAAACACTTGAATAATAAATCAACTTGCCAGATAAGAATGTAAATAATGACATCAAGTAATGTCTTATCAAAAATGTAATTTCAACTGAGGGAAAATTCAATGTCACTCAACGCACAGGCATTTTGATGACAGAAGTATCAATTAACGTAAGGGACATTGCATTATTGGCAAATGCCGCTTAAATGTTATTTGCTAAGGTCTACTTTGGCACTTTTGGTAAAATGCTCCTTACGTGAACTGACACTTCAGTTATGAATTTATTTAAAGATTAAAGACTGGACTGTATTTAAGTTAGTAATTTGAAAACCTATCATAGATTTAATAGAATATTTATTGCAATAGCAATAATAGCTTTTGTTAACAGCTATATGGAAAATATCACAGTGAGTTGATAAATGAAATGATGAGATACTGTAATGTTTTCTTTGCTTTGCTTCTACATTTTGTTACTGCAAAAAGTATAAGTTCCTAGTTACATTTACTTTTCTTTAAAATAAGCAAAAAAAACTTGAGCAATCTATATCTATGTCACAGCCATTCCGTAGGATGCATACTAAGAAAAAACTACAGACCTAGTTTTGTTGTTATTATTAGAAGTGAGAAACTGGACTACAATCGTCCAATGAAAAACACAAAGCATGTTTTTGTCACTTCGATTCTAATAAATAAAACTTGCCAGATTGTTGGACCAACACATTTTTACAAAGATTTTATGTTGTCTGGCATTTGTGCTTTTCAGCATGCATTTTAATCAAAATTATTTTAAGCATTTACTATTTCATTTAATTTTTATTTTTACTATGATTTATGAATGAAATATTGACTTATCATTCACAGTCATTTGGATTATTTATTACATTGAGGAAAATTGTTGGTATATTACAATGAATAAGTACATTATTAATGTGTTTTGCTGGATGGTTATGCACAAGAATGCATAACAATCAGACTTAAATGCATGTAATCTGGCCATCCGACTCCACCGTCTGTGGACCAAATAAATAATTCATGCTTTTCTGCTCTATATCACACATACAATTCACATTAAATTTTTATAATATTTTAATAAATTACATAATGCAATAGAACTGGAAATTAGAATACCTGCAGTTGTAAATAATAATAAATAACAAACAGTTCGAATGTGAATTTTTAACACATTAAAATATGATTCTTATAGGATTTTATTGTTATTTAACCAGATTCAGCCAACAGTTTTCCTGCTATGTTTGCAGATTTAATAAAATTAACGTGAGTTAAAATGGTCCATTAAAAACAAAATGAATGCAGCTGGAGCAGGGGAACTTATAACTAATGATGTGGGCATATTTCTGTTTATAATTTTACTTCACATTCACTGACCTATTTCTAAAACAATGTTTTTACATTAGATTCCAATAATATGAACCTTAACACGTTTGTGATAAAGACTGAACGGCCTGATGAATCATGCTGCTAAAGTTTACAGCAGTGGGTAATGCCTGCTGATGTCATGCAAGCTCCCAATAACCAAAGTAACCAAGTCTGTCCACCCGGCTACCACCCGACGACTTGCACACCTACTTCACTTCCAAGAACTTTAAAATAACATATGCTACCGACGGAAGAAAGGAATGCTGCTACCACATGAAGAAATCACCAAGTACCTTTTTAAGTTCACATTCTTATGTAATATTCCCAGTTTGGACACGTTTCTTTATGGATCCTATTAGTTTAAATTCAAATATTAGTAGGACATCACATGGAAGTCGAAGAATAATGCGTAGGAGGCATAAATACCTTTAATTTATGTGTAATCCAATATCCAGAAGAAAGTCGCAGTCCTATTTACACACGAGTACACTGTCATTCATGAAAAATAACACACCATCACTATGCAGCACTACACAAATTTTCACTTAAAATTATATTTTTATGTGAAAATATCACATAATGCGCCATTTTCGCAATAAATCCGAAGGACAGCAATCGGCAATCGCTGCCATCTTTTTTGTCAAATGTCTAAAAACTAAATATAGCGCTTGGAACGAACTCTGGTGTTATTTTTAGAAAATACAACGAAACTTTTTTACAAAACTACTAGCGACATCTGTTCATAGCTAATCAACTATTCTATTCGACGCTAGATGGCGCATCAAAGGCTGAAATAGTTTACAAAATTCAACAAGAGATGGCAGCATTCGCATGGTACGTACTGTGGTACGTTACTTACGGTGGCGATTTATAAAACAGGTCTTAAAAAACAAACAAATCTTTAGGGATCAGGGAAGTACTTATCCTGCAACTTGATGCAATCGATTAAACTGTGTAATGGCCATTTTACGATGGAAGATCGGTTTTTTTTTTATAGTTATGAGGTCTGGTTGCTAAGGCCTTTCGGCCATGTCTTAAGTGATAATCTTTATATTTTTGTTTTGCATTAGAAAGCGGGTGTAAAACATTCTAATGCTCGCTGACTCGAAATATTTGCTGCCAAACACTGCAGTTATTTGGCAGCAACATCCAGTCAGCCTTCTTCAACTTCGGCAAGCTTCGCTGTGGTCACGTGGTGCGTTGTGGCCTACTACAATAAAATTAACAGCTCCACTTTACCGAGATCGCGTCTGTTTCAATTATTGCACATATTCGCCAGTTGCGTAGACACTTCTGAGACATAAAACTACACCAATTTTACACCGCAATGTCCACTAGGAATCAATTTGCGAATAATTTAAAACAGCCACTAAACTTCACTAGTTAAAATCTCGCCAAGACCGATTGGTTTAAATAATTACTGAATTTACAAATAAAAAAAACACTTCCACGTTTCTTTTCATTTGAATTTTCTCGAACTGAGTTTTATTGGTCCTGAATAATTAGGATTACCAAGCCATGAACTCGAACATTATAAATATGCTAGCTTTACATAATATAAACAGTAGGTACTTCTACGCAATCATTAAATAAAATAACAACTGCCAGGCTGGTTGATCTGGCCGTCCAATGAAAAAATAACATCAAGGCTTACCATCAGGTGAGATAGAGGTCAAGCGCGTAGTCTATCAATAATAAAAAACCGGCAAAGTGCGAGTCGGACTCGCGCACTAAGGGTTCCGTACCATTATCCATAATAATAAAAAAACGGCAAAAAGATCACGTTTGCTGTATGTGAGCCCCACTTTTAAATATTTAATTTAGGTATTCTGTTTTTAGTAATTGTTGTTAGGGCCCCGTTTTTACCCTTTGGGTGCGGAAACCTAAAAAAGAAGAACCAACATAAGAATAAATCCTTCCTATTTGCATCACATACAAGATTATGGGATTTCGGATCCAGATGGGTAGAGCTATACTCGTAGGCCCATACCTATTGCGGTTGTACACGCTCACATTTTCCCTATTGAAATGAACTTATTCACTCTGCTGAACGTAAGCTCGGGTATTGATGGCCAAGTTCTTCTCCTAACGCTCTTCATACCTATCTACTACGGTATTCTACCACTCGGGCCCAACATGTGAAAATTCCCTAATATAAAGTAAATCTTATGTATATGTAAATAAACATTAAATTCGCGATTAATTCGCGACACACCGGTGTGTCGCCGGGGCCGGACAGGTTAATAGCCTGAGTTATACCATACGGGGTGTAAGGGACATCGACGTTCTTGACAAACGGAGTTACGGATACCTACCATGGATCCAGTAGGTACATGATTCTAGCCCCTCCGCGTTGGAATTTTATAGAAAAGTATTATTTTCTATAAAATTCGAACGCGGAGGGGCGCATGGTATCCGTAAATCCGTTTGTACGTCGATGTCCTTTACACCCGGTATAACTTGGGGTATCTACTTAATACCATACCCCAAGACTCTTATCAATGTAAGAATGTAATAAATATAACGGCCTCTCCGTATGCACTTTCTTTCATAATTCAAACTGCAGAGGTACATAAATGGTTGTAGACTCGCTCATTGCAGATTTTTCGTCTGAAGAAAAGCTATCCACTTTCCAATCTATGCTTGTTAGTACTATGTAAGTTTCTCTGGCGACAAAAGAATCTTTCAAGCTAAACAATATCGCTTCACTTTCGGTCACTCCAACAATGATTGTTAAAGGCGGAGATTGTAAAATTATGTCTCGTTACGTTACGACCGACCGAAATCCGGGGTGACGTCACTTCAGAGTTCAGACACATCCTCTTACTTTTTAGTTCAACCGTGTTATGCATACCTCTCTGAGGTCCGCTTACCTACTTTGGATCGAAGGATTACCTACACAGCATTTGAGGAGCTTTATAACAGACATTACGCAAGATTTACTTGGACTTCCGTAGAAAAAGGCAAGGCTTTTTTTTTGTTTTGGATATGACCACTGGCAGATCTAGCACGCTAGGGCTATTAACTGCTAAACCGGACTATCCTGTGGACATTAAATGAATTTAAGGCCCCCAGCCAGCATTATGGCCCCCAGCAAGGAATTTTTTTTTGGTTGGGAAATCATCAAATGACTTCTAAATGACTCCGCTCTGGGCAGAGCGGGAGGGAGTATCAGACTCTTACTGACTAAAACCCCTCCGTGTTCCACGGCCCTTTGCGTTCTAGGGCCGCGGTAACTCTTTCGAACAATGCCGTAACTCTGGAGCTTTGATGTATGGAGCTCAACTTTTATGTAAAGAATAGGTGCTTTTTTTGGAAATACAGGAGCAGTGGGCTCACATCGGCTTTAAACGCTTTTCCTGCGGAAATAACTTCCAAAATCTTTAAAGTCTAAGCCACATCTTGTGTAGACATGGTACTTAAGTATGGACACATCGATCTTCAGGCATGGCCGGTTTTAGAGGCTTTCCAATTTCGGAGCGTTCACGTTCCACTAGTTCGTGATAGGTTAGTCTTAGCTAACCTAACTCGTTACTTCCTTCCGCCAGTCGACAGTCGTGAGTAAACACACCTGCTCAAATATAAATGTGGTTCAGTCATTTATAGATAGTTACAACAGTACCTACATTTTTATTTTTTGGATGGGAAATCATCAAATGACTTCTTCCGCTCTGGATGAGGGAGGGAGTGTCAGACTAAAACCCATCCGTGCTCCTCCTAGGGCCCTTTGCTTTCCAGGGACGCGGTAACTCTTTCGAACCAAATCCGCAACCCTGGCAGGGGTTACGGGGTGTGTTTTTGACAGAATAAATCGGCAGTACTGTTATTGCTGATTTATTCTGTCAAAAACTCACCGTGTAAACGGTGAGTTTTTGACAGAATAATCTTAGGTGAAGTAGCCGTGGAGCGGACTGTCATTCAATCTTGTTTGCATGGATTGACAACTCAGGTTTACAGAATCGCACTGCTGCAATGCCATGTTACGACGACGTCTGGGAAGCCAGCCTATGGACGCCTGTGGTTGTGGTTAAAGTAGGTACACTTTTTGTAGGCATTTAAAACAGTTAAGGAAGTTTGAAAAAGGTAGTGATGAAAAGAAACTTCAAGACTCGTGACTCAAGAGTCATGACGCTTTCTGTTTTGCTTTTATTTAGTAGTGGTTGTGTATTAAAAATGGGCCTTCGTAAAACAACGAAATATACTTACCAAACTATTCTATATTATTTTTTATTACAGATTCTATGGCAAATCCCTAACTTGTTGGTCTATGTTTTCGTACCAATGGCGAAAGGAAATTACCAAATGAATTAATTAATTTTGTCTGAACTGTGCCTAGGTCTTACAAAATCAGTTGCTTAACTTATTCAGTTCAAAGGAATGTATATGCCTGTAACAATATTACCAATACGCACATCAGCTATTTATCATACAACGTAACCCAACTTTCTTAACCGTTCCAGGCGCTATACACATTTGGTACTCAATCAATAAATGAATGGATGATTTATGATAAACAATTTGTTTGTATGTCTGTGAATATGTGGTATGATAAATATGATCCTTAGCAACCGACGAAAGGAAGGGAGAGGTCTGTCCGTGTCTGCACTTCTTTGTCAGTTTCAAATGCAAGACGTTGACTGCTATCCCTTGTCATGCAACAGCTGGTCTGACAGATAATTACCTTAACCATGTATTCTACTTTTAATTGTATCGAGAGATTAGCATGAGATGAGCATGAGATGAGTTAATCCTGAAAACCGCTTAAAAAATATTTTCTTTTGTTTCAACCAACTCCAACACCAAACCACTTCCTCCAACCAGGATTTTCCTCATCGGAATTGACCGCAAACAAAGTCACGGGCCACAACTAGTAGCTAATAAGTGTATAACGTAACGTGTGCGTCACGGCACGAGCACGACGTTTGCACCGCGTCTTGTTTGCGTGTAGTTAGCGCGCAGGGACCGGTGAAAGTGTTTACGTAACGATGCAGCGGGTTGCGCCGGCGCAGAGCTGCTGCAACTTGAAACGCGCTTAGGTAAAAGGCACATAATATTAACACTCATTAACTGTACGCATTCATGCCTATTGATTATGTTCGGGGTTTTAAGGAATGCTTGGAAACTGCTGTTGCATTGCATCTAGCTTCGTAGGTGTCATTCACAGTGTTGAGGAGTTTATTGTGTGGTTAGTAACCAACGAATGTCGGTTTATAAAACTAGCTAAGATGTCAGTAGCAAATAAACACATTACGGTTTTTTGTAATGATTTAAAAAACTGAAATCTTTACATCTAAGCTTTTGTTGCTGTTGATGCGAATAAGGTATTTGGTCCCAATTTGGTTACATCCTTATCTAAGATTATCTGGTCTTCATCATTTTCCGAAAACTGTGTGTACGTCAATACCTACTGAAAGTATGCAGTGAAATGTAAATATTCCGGTTTCCCCACAGAGCCACTGCCAGCGCGCAGCGCAGTGATTTCGTGCTCTATGATTTTTCCTCTTCAACCGTGAAAATTAAAAACGAATATTCTTATTTCAGTCGACAAACGTCCCTTATGTTTGTAAACATAAGTTGCTGTTTCTCCCTTATGTTTACAAACAAAAGGGACAAACAGCAACTGATACAAGTATACAGGGTGCTTGGTAATTGAGTGCGTTCCTTCAAACTAGATGTTCTAGAGCTGATATTGCAACAATGTTGACCCCGGTAAATTGGGGGCCAAACTGTGTTGTTTTCGAGCTTGATCTTGACGACGCTTAATTTCCAAAGAACTGAGTATTACTTTGATAAATTAGTATTCGAGGCATTTTACTGTCACTCGGCGTGGAGAAGATTTTTCACAATAACAAATATTTGGTCGTGACGTAGAAAAATCCTAAATAATTTAAAAAGTTCGATTAGGTATGCCAAAAAGAACGAAGTTAGTCTAATGAAGAATATGGATCGCACGCAAGTTATCGGGGTCAATAATCGTCTCTAGAACATCTCATTTGAAGGAATGCACTCAATTACCAATGGGTTGTACCTAGTAACTCCATCGGTTGCCATTTCCACTGCTTGAAACGTATTTTTTACCGAAAGAACCTTAAGAATGAGAACAGCCAAAGTTACACAATCACAGTTCGAGAATCATTTATCTTCTAAACAAAATGCCAAACTGTGCCCAAAGCAAATCGGTCACGATGACGAATGTTTTTTTTACACAAAAGGAGAGTCACATCATGTTTATCTGTATAAGTATAGTATTCGGCATATTTTATAAGTATATTTTCGTATTTTATTTGATTCTTTTGTTTATTAAGGCTTCACATACCTACTCTTTTTCTCTTGTTCTACCACACGATTGTCAATAATTCTTTTTCATTTTTCCTTTCGCAGGTCATATTATAATGTTATCTTTTTCTATTGGTAGGGTACTATAGCTAGGTAGGTTTCTGTGTGTACATAAATAATAAAATAAATAAATGTTTTATCATTTTCCGGTTAGTGGAAATAGGCCTATATGGTACAAGATTTCTATATTTAAATAACCTATTTATATGGTAAAGTTTAATAACGTTATTATTAAAACTATTTAACCTAAATTAGTATCGTTGGTAGAGCGGACAACCCAGAAGAATATGAATACCCATATAATAATTTAAATTTAACAGTCACACAATATATATCGCATTAAATGTGCATTGTGCATGCCAAAGTTATGAAGAACACCACTTAAAAACGAGGTAACTTAGTAATAAAACGACTGTTTTGCTTTCACGGCTCAGACCAACAAAAAAAGGTAGACAGCGCACTGCGAACATCCAAAATGAAGCCATCTTTTTATCTATGTGTGTCTCGAAGGGTTGCCATTTTTTATTATTTTTACCTATAATTTGGGAAATAATATTTTATGGGTTAGCTAATATTGTGCAAGTCAGCACAACTAAGATATTGTTAAGTATGGAATTGTAACTTAATTTTTTTAAAAGAGCTATTCCTAAAAAAAAATTGATTTGATTTTCCGAGGTTGTCGGAGCGTAAGTCATAACGTCATATTCGTAGGTATGAGTAATTATATAAATTGTATTGAAATAAAATATGTAATTATATTTTCAATCAACTTTATTAAATTCAAAAAGACCACCATAAAAACTTACAAAATGAATATTATTTATTATTTATCATGAACAAAAAAAAAACATCTTTCGTCTCATTTTCTCTTTAATAGAAATACTAAAGAGAAAATTAGACGAAAGATGTAGTTCCGTTTGCAATTTCGGGCTATTTTCATATTAGAAACGTCAAAGATTGTTGCGACTTTCCGACTGTTATCTAAAAACAAAAAGTTTTTTTCATAACCTATTGTACTGTTTTCTCGCAAATGTGTTGGAAAATATCAAATCTAAAATAATTATTACATTAAAAAAAAAAGAAAATAGTAATATAACTCGAAGAAAGAAATCATTAAAATTTGCTTAATCGAATGGGGAAATTTTAAATCATATTATGGCAACCCTCGCACTTAATGTCACTGCTTTCGTTTGTTGACGTTTTTGTTCCAAGTAACCGTAGTTAATTTATAATAAAAACGATGTTATTTCAAGTACTTACAAGTGAAAAGTGATTCCGTGAAACTTTTTATGAGTTTAGCTATTGTTTTCACAAATTTTTACTACACAGGGAAGGCATCATTATATTTTTCTATTCATGTTTTCTAGACGACGGCTCGTGACGTACTAAGAGCGATGAGCATGGTTTTAGTGTAGGTGTGTGCGTGAGCTTGTGTATTTATTTGAAGGAGCACGGTTTTGTGGCTTCACTTTTGATGTTCGCGGTGCGCTGTCTACCTTTTTTTTGTTGGTCTGAGTTTCACGGCCTTTGCAGAACAAAACTAGACACACTTTTGAAGACTATTTTTATTAAAACCATTTTTAATCTACGCCTACACTTAGGTTTGTCAGATCTTTGCAATATGATGTGATGTAAAAAGCTATCAATATAAAAATCAGCTTTCACATAGCATTTGATAAATTATGATCGTGCAGATTATATTAAAAATACTGATAGATCGACATTCATTCATCATTTCATTGTGTGCCTGTCTATTTCGACAGGCAGACAATGAAATGAAAATTCGAAGAAAAAGTGAAGGCTTCTGTGTTTTAAGTAGGTACTTATCATTTTCATTACACTCTATTTTATTATGTAAACAAATAAAACAATTCGAACTACTATTGCGACATGCCAAGCAGTTGGAAGTTGTCTCATTGTACGTCTAGCAAAACGTTACGGTGATGGGCACAGAGCGTCCGGAAGTGACGGCGCGGGCATTTAACTGCCTCTCATTTATTAGTTAGCAAAAACTGAGGTGGCAAACAATATCAGACAAGAACATTGATGTAACAGCTGTTGCGCGGTGCAGGGGGACGATACTTTTCTCTCGAGTTTCTCCAGCGACGCGCGCGCAGTCGAACCTCCGCCGCGGGAAAACACGCGCGTCTGTACCTCTCCTCACGTGAACGTATCTTCCTTCACGCTCAACTAACTTGAGCGAAATTATAGGATTACATTAAGAAATTTGTGTGAAACCACAGTTTTATAAAAGCGAGCATTGTGTTTGTGTAATTGATAGGCTGTTAGAAAGTTGGCTACCTTGTTACCTGGGTGAACAAACGTATAAACACCGTATATTTTTCAAGTTGTGCACCAGTGCCGGTGGACTAACTCTGTAAGGTTTGTTCTATTCACTTTTATAATGAATTAACTAATGATACTTTCAATTACTAGAACATCAAGCATCATAATCATAATTTATTGTAATTTGCTTGACTAATATTAATGATTTTACCTTTGCTTTTCATCAGCAGGTGCCTGACTGTTGAACAAGAGTCCATTAATAATCATTGATCAAATTGTTTTTGATCATTAAAGCATGGCAAAATCCATCACATTTACAATAATTTAATTAATTTTAAAGAAACTAACAGAAATCTGTTTAGAAAAGTCTAATTAGTATAAAAATAAAGACATGTATAAACTTCGATCAACTTACTTTAGGAACGATGAAGCTTACTTCGAATGATATTATTGACATTGCAGCAATGACACATGTTGCAAGAAACTACAATTATTTATTTACATTAAAAGTTTGGAACACTAATTCATCAGTGCACACGTGGTATCTGATCTATGTCGCAGCCAATTAGCTTAATCAGTCGTTTAATTGGGTGCCTAGCCTTTTCTTTTGAATGCGCCTAATTTTTCAGTGACCTAAGTGACATCTTTTGTTCAATATCGTTTGATAAGTCATCAACTCATCAGGCCTATGTCACTTATTTCGCTGATTAAACGGCGCAGTTCAATGAAAAGGCTAGGCTTTTCATTTAATGGCTGATTAAGCTATTTAGCTGTCTACCTATCTCTATCTACCTACTATCTCTATCTATACTATACTGAAATAATAAAGTTGAAGAGGTTTGTTTGTTTGAACGCGCTAATCTCTGGAACTACCTGGATTTGGAAATAGGTATATTTTTGTTAGCCACATTCATGAGGAAGCCTATAATAGGCGATAATAGGCTATACGGGAAAGAAAAGGAACGGGTAAAAAACGGATATGCGGGTAGTCGCGGGCATATTTATAATGCACCTCCTATCCTCTTGTGGCAAAATGAGGATTAAAATACTCATCAAAATGGTGCCAATTAAACTACTTATTAAAATAAGTAAATATATTGACACCAATCGGATCTACATTGTTTCCGCTTAGCGCTTTCTTTTATTACAACTGTAAATATAAATTCGCAAATCAAGAAGAGGTTTTTTTTAATACTCTACCATGCTTCACATCTGTATTTAATTATCTAATTGCACCAAGACTTGGTTGAATAAGTAATAATCTTAATTAAACTAAGGAATTAACTAGCTTTTGTTGTGAACCTCAGTTGACTGATAAAACTAGGTGCTAACCATGCTATCATATAATTATTATGGCAGCTGTAATAATTGACTATAAATCATGTGAACGAAATATTACATTCACAGAACTGGTTGTAATTATCAGAATGTCCTCCATTTCTTTCGAGTCCATTGTAGGGAAAACAATTGAGTGTGCTCCCACGGCACCAATAATGCGCCAACTGGTTTCTTTCGGCGTCTCCTCGCCATTTACCGTAATTACACATTAAACGAGACACGAATACATTTGATGGGTAACAAATACACGAACTAAATGATGTTTCCAACGTAAATTACTTTCGTATAACGCGTAAGTAAGAGCAATTTGAGGAAGAGGAAAGAAAGTACCTATCTACCTATTATGTACTTTAGTGTGCAGTGTTACCTACGCAATGTGCTGGAACGGATGGGGAAACATAAAAAGAATGCGTTAATAAATGGTATCCACCATTTATTAACGCATTCTTTTTATCTTTCCACTTTACTGATGTTTTTAAGAAAATTAGGAGTGAAAACTGAAAGAAAAAAATAAAATTGGGAGGAAAAATGTAGAACTAGGTACATATTCTTATTTACATGATGAACATCGTGCAAGTTTTGGCACGCAGCTCGTTTGAAGTATTTTTTTCAGAAGTTGATATTCGCCGCTAATTCGAATGGCAAATGTCAGCAAAAAACTGCATACGTATAATACATACATTTGGCGTTCAATTTACGCAAAGTGGTACTTCGAGTGCCAAGCATATTGCCAACAAGCATTTGCCCAACTCGATTTGGTATGTATCTAGGCTTGAAAGGGGCAAATGGGGCAACGCAGTGCATTGAAGGTAATGTGATACTAACTGCCTCTCTACGTGGGACATAAAACATCGTACACCGACGACATATACATGACCATAATGACCAAGTCACTGTCTGTATTGTCTAACCAAGTATCTACCCAGTCTGTGTGTTCTCGCAGATAGTTTTTGTCAACAATGAGTTTTTCTCGTGTTGCGGTAATATCTCTTTGAACATGGTTACACCAGCGTGCATTGTGCGTTACTCACTTCTTGTTACGTAAACCCTTTACTTACCTAGGTGACATAAACAACGTGAAACGACCACATTTATCTCCTTCTTGACATAAGTCACACATATGTTGCATCGAACAAATGCCCAGAAGGTCGATTCATACGTTTCTTGTTCATACAACCAAAAAAAAAGGGTTACACATTCAGAATGCACAGCGTAAAACAATTGGTGTTGCCGTTCACCGAATGCCAATATGATGAAACCGACTTTACGTGATATATTTATCAATCAGGCTGTTGGTTGGTTTACGAAAGTCTAGCGCGGTACCGCCGAGGTAACGGTTGACGGAGTGCAGCACCTCCTACAGGCGTGTATTAATAATGTTAATGCTATGCAACTGTGTTTAACGCAAGTGTTTTGTTAATAACGGACAGGATCATAGAAACAGACATGACAGGCACTGCTGTCTTCAGGCGCTAGAGTGAGTACGTATCGTAATCATAGATTGGTGCCAGACCATTACATACAAGACGCACAAATTGTCCCACTAACCTTCGCCATTATTTACTTCCGCTATAATACATGTTATTAAAGTTAACTGTGTCATAGACGTTATTAATGTTAGCTGTCGTTACTGGCACTAGATCCAAGAACACAATTAGCCCTAACCTCGACCTATAAACACTTGAGATGTCCTAGAAACCGGACTAAACGCTCCTACTTACTGCCCAAGTATTACAATGAAGTGCCAGCACGCAGCAGACAAACAACGTATCTTCTTTAAATAAATCTTAGAGCCCCATTAAAAAGTAATAAACTCCAGATTAATTCGGGATTTGTATGCACAATGCATGTTACGATTATAAATGTTCGGAACTAAGTACTGTTTATCATATTAATATGATATTAGTTCATTGGATCCCAACTAGTGGTTCACGGACCACAAGTGGTCACGAGGTCAGCAAGATACGGTCTACAAAAGGATTGCTCTCAGATTGCCAAAATCCGCAGAATTTTCAGAGATTGGTTGATAATATATTATCAATTGATTGATACCACTCTCATCTTTTTACCAGGCCCAAGATTTGTACAGACTGAATTTAATTTTCTATTAGAAACGATTAGTGTTTTTCAACATAAATACAATTTTTTTTAATTGACGTAAATGTTCGAGAACGAATATGCTAAAATACTTTTTATTCAAATTAATGTTCAGATTGACACCATATATTTTGCTTGCTTCTGTTTCAACGAGGTAAAAAAAGATTGGGAACCACTGTAGTTCGACGCCCGAAGGTTTAATCAATGTTACAACTTCCTCTTCATATAACAGTTTAAGCTGCGCTGTGTAACGTAGGTGCAAGGTTGTCTCGAACGCTCATTTAAAAATAAGTGCGTTCTTCCCAAATTGCCGTTAATAAAATGGATCCTGGACGTAATGGTCAACACTGGCTCACATTAAATAGCTACCTTATTCAACGCCCATCTTTACATTTGTGCAAGCGATGCATAGAAGGAGTCTTCATTATTTTGCCCTCATCCTTTGTAGCATCATGTATTCTTCTTCCATACATTAGTTTTTTTTTTTTAAGGATGGGAAATCATCAAATGACCCCTTCGCTCTGGGTGGAGTGGGAGGGAGTGTCAGACTCTTACTGACTAAAACCCATCCATGCTCCTCCTAGTGCCTTTTACGTTCCAGGGCCGCGGTAACTCTTTCGAACAAAATCCGCGACCCATACATTAGTATTGAGTAGTCAAATTAGGTTACCTGTACCTACTTTATATTGTGAATACATGGATCATCATCTGCCTAGCCTTTTCTTCCCGTCAAACCTGATTTCACTGAATACCAATATTTTACGTGGAGCGGCTGCCTACCAGTCCTCCACAATCCATTAACTGAGTAACACGGTACTTCTTGGCAAGACTGGATTCAGATTTTCTGGCTTCTGACAATCCGTAACGACCGCCAAAGATCTACAAATGACAGCCGAGATCAACGACTTAACGTGCTTTCCGAGACACGGAGGAGTTTCGGTATGTTAAGATACCAATCCACAGACCGACCCCGGCAAGTGTTGCTTAACCTTGAAGATCGACTCGTGCGGCTGTTATTATTTAGCCTCGAGAAAAAAAATATTATTGTCTTCATCCCAATATTTACCCTCTTTTTAGCCATATCTATCATCGTATTATTTCGCAGAGTCCACCCATCGCTTCATATGAAAGTAAACTCAATGAATAATACAGTGTAGTGTGTATACGGTCGTGCCCAAAATTTGTGTTAGTTACACACGCGATCATAATGAATTGACGCTTTCGAAAATATCCTTTAGAATTCAGTACCATAATTATTATTATGTCTTTAAAATGGTTTAGTTGATTACTGGCATTCAGCTGAATCCGGTTTGACCGGGAGCCGACCCCAATATACCTAGATGGGAAAAGGCTCGGCAGATGATGAACGGTTTACTCGGGGTCAGTCGGGGATAACATTATCGACGGAAAAATGTCTTAAAGTACCTAAGTAATAAGTATAAATTGTAATATTAATTATCTATCGGTATTTAATTTATTTTTACCGTAACAAAAATACTTGCTAGTTTTCTTGTTACGAGAGAAATTTCGGAATACGCTTCCATACCTAATTGATTGGCTCAATTGTATCATTGTTGAGATGCTTGAAATGAAAGCAAATTAAAATGAAACTTGGTAATTTCAAGGTCCGTTTAGTTATTTATATAATGTAATTTATTTCAATAATGGTTTAGATCATCTCATGGTCCAGAGATAGTTGTTAGTTTTCATTTAATAGGTATGTACTCTTAATGAAGCAAATTATTCTTTGGCATCTACCCAAACATTTAAAAAAGATACGTCCTGCGTTTCTTTTAAGTCTTGTAAGTAGGTATTCCTAGGTACCTACGTACGCAAGCAAATTACTTCTCCGTGGAAGTAATTAGCGACAAAATTGTTTTCATACTTCTTTTCTTTAATGCCATTTTGCTGATAAACAGCGGGCATATTTCCGTGTTGTGTGTACTTCAAACGAACAGACACGAAGATTAATTATCGGTGTGCGTAATCTGCAAAAGGTAGCTAGATTGAATACCTAAATATATTTACATATTAACCAACCAAAAACTATACCATCCTTTTGGATTCTGTCGCAGTTGGATAAAAATTTTAAACTTAACCTAATGGTGAAATCATTAACTCGTTTTCATTCAATAAACAGATCATTAGGTCAAGATTCCCTGCTCATTCATTCTCAGTGAACGATCATCTAATGGCGAATTATAATCTATTATAGATGATATTACGGCGGTAAAAGCTTTCTGTAATTACAGCCTAATGGTGCTGTTAATAAGGCTGTCTGTGGTTTGTGTTGTAATATAACGGGCTCTATACTATAGCATTGATGTGCGTGCTAATACTGGTGTAAACAACTATGATGTCTTGTCTGTATTATTTATTGAAGAGTTGTCTATACAGGGGGTCGAGTCTACTATTGCAATCGTGTCTCAATGACCGGTCAATGATCGATTTTTGACGTATAACGTCAAACTTATGACACATTTCCCATACAAAAACTGTCAAAGTTGTCAAATATTCGATCACTGACCGGTCATTGATTCCCCTTCCGTCCGAACATTGCTCTAAAGCAGACGTGTTTTTGGTTACTCCGTAAATTTTTAAAACTACCTCAAGTCTCAAAATAAATATTTCCAAAATAATAATTTAAGTTAAAAGTTTTTAAGTTAAATTCTTAAAAAGTCAAGTTTAACAATAATATCAAGTAAAACAAGTCAACTTGGAGTTTCTGGATATGGGCTCTGGATGCCACTGGAAGAAATATTAAAAACATCCACTACCAGGTTAGCATGGACCGAGACAATTACGAAAGACTGTGAGAACTAAGAACGAACGGGTGAGTGAGACAAAATCATAAATAAAATAGTATTGTATCCAAGAAAAAGTACCAGGGTCGCATAAATACACACGACTTAATCGGCAATACAAGAAGGCCATTTTCGAAATTATTGCTAAGCGTTCAAGTGGCTCATTTGGCAAGCCTTTCAGACCCGTACTTGAGGTCCCGAGTTCGAATCTCACAGGTCACAGATATTCTTTTTGTGTTTTGTTGCTTTCCTGTTTTAAACTTTGACCGATCCTTATTATAATAAAATGCCGTTACGTCGAACTCCACCACCGACTCTAGCTATACAAGACGATTCGGAACCCGATATGCCAACGGAAAAAGTGGATCTTGATCCCAATATTACTCAACGTAAGCGCAAGTTTGATCAGGTGGACGATTTGAATGTGTTTATGAGTGAAATGAAGAACCTCTTCGCCAAATTTGAAATGGAACAAAATGATAAATACAATGCTCTTAATGCATCTATGATTGAAATAAGAGAGCTAAACGCATCAATTAAAACATCATGTGAGTTTGTGACCGGAAAATACGACGAACTCTTGAAGGAATTTAGTAAACTAACGTCGGAGCGAAAGGAAAACTTAGCCTACATTCAGATACTGGAAGAAAAGGTTGAAAACTTGGAAAGAGTTCAAAGATCTTCTTGCCTGGAGCTAAGGAACATACCAGCTAAATTAAAAGAAACAAAGGAAGACTTATCAAAGATTGTAATTGACACTGGTAAATCCTTAAACGTTCCAATAAGCGCTTCTGACATACGTGATGTATACCGATTAAATACAAAAAATGAAACTAATAAACCCATTTTAGTCAACTTTACGACAATAATCACAAAGGAAAAAGTAGTTCAATGTATAAAAAAGTATAATCGAACCAACATAAGTAACAAGTTTTCAACCGCTAAACTACACATAAATGGACCGGATGTCCCAGTCTACATTTCTGAACATCTTACTTTCAAGGCAAAACGCTTGTACTTCTTAGCTAGAGATTTTTCTAAAACAAATGGGTACTCCTTCTGCTGGACGGCCCATGGGAAGGTTTTTATACGGAGGAAGGAAGGTCAAACTGCGCATTGCATTGGCAATGAATCTGACTTGAAGAGCCTAAAAATTGAAGATTGACTATTTCTTAACAATATTTGTTATTTTTCACCTATTTTAATTACCATAACCTTAGTTTTAGAATATGCATGCTTTAATTTAATTTATGTTTTTACACGGAAATACATATCTAGCGCTTTTGTAACCCTAACACACATATCTTGCACACGTCGTACTCTTCTTAGACCCACTTACATTCCCGTCACTCATATAAACTCTTTTAAAAAACTTGAAACTACAACCAAAATATTAAATACTTTTAACAAAAATGGCTGCCAGAGACGAAACCTTGGACCCTTTACCAGCACCTTAATAATTATCTGCTTCACTAGTGGATAACTTAAACAAGTTTATGGATTCCATAGAATCCTATAATGTTTCCCAATCCTTCATGTGTTCGCCAGACCAATGTTTGCAGCATCTACAATCCACTAAAAAAACACTGAATACATTGCATGTAAACATTCGAAGTTTAAACCGGAACTTTGACGGCCTTAATGTTCTTATTCACTCCATGGATGTTAAGTGTGATATAGTTATTCTCTCTGAGTGTTGGTTGAGTAAAACTACTGACATTCCTATTTTAGATGGTTTTTGCTCCGCTAAGTCCGCTTTTACAAACCAGAATGACGGTGTATTAATCTACATTCGTTCTGAGTTAGATTATAGGATTTCCGAGCCCGTGTTTCAGGATGCTAACTGCCTTATTTTGAAGCTAGACCCAGACATAGTAATTGTTGCAATCTACCGATCACCTTCGGTCAGAAATATTGAAAATTTTATTAGCTCCCTGAACGATATACTGAGTTCCTTTACATCGGTGAAAACGGTGGCAGTTATAGGAGATTTAAACATTAATATTTGTCCAGGAAATAGTGACTCGAACTCTGAGGAGTATTTAAATGTAATGGCTTTTCATGGGCTTCTACCGGCCCATCTATTCCCAACACGTGTGGATAACTGCCTTGACCACGTATTTGTAAAATCAAACAAATGTTCAACAACGTTAGTATTAGAGTCATTCTTTACTGACCATGCCCCCGTCTTGTTTTGTCTTGAGACTGTCTCTTTTGTTGAGAAACCTAAAAGCTTTATCCGCCAGATTAACCTTCCGGATGTCATTGGGTTCTTGGAAAAATCGGACTTCTCTAGTATTTCAAATAGTACAGACCCCAATCTAAGTGCCGAACTACTTATTTCAATTTTATCTGACTCTATTAACAAACACAGCAAATTAAAGAGGGTCCCGCATAGGAAGCGAATTATTAAGCCATGGATCACCCCTGGCCTTTTGAGATGCATACGTAATCGTGACAAGTTGCACTTGAAATCAAAACAGGATCCTGAAAACCTCATAATTAAACTGACGTATTCAAGATATCGAAACTACTGCAACAACTTGCTCAAGACTATTAAGTGCAATTATGAAGAACAACAGCTTCAGAGAGCCAGAGGTGATCCCAAAGCGACTTGGGATATCATAAAAACTATCATTTACAAAAGTACCACACCCACCAGCAAATCAAGGGATCTTCTTAAGATCTGTGATGATCCTCAGTCCTCTGTCAACGCCATAAACAATTACTTCGCGAATGTCGGAGGTAATCTTGCTCACAAGATACGGCAACATGCAACCAGCAATAACTTTGCCTTTAATTCCATGTTCAACCCGCAAGGCAACTCATTGGTTTTGCTTGAAGCTGACTTTGATGAGGTGAACCGTATAATCTCGGAATTAAAGCATAACTGTGCAGTTGGATGTGATGGCATACCTGCTGCAGTTATTAAAGCTGCTAAGCATGTTCTCATCCCTCCCATCACTCATGTATGCAATCTGTGCTTGACACATGGTATTTTCCCAAAGTCTTTCAAAAAGGCTTTAGTTACACCGATATTTAAGGGTGGGGAAGGGGATCGTGTTGAAAGCTATCGGCCAATATCAGTTCTTACAACCCTCTCTAAGATCCTTGAAAAAATCTTAAATAAAAGACTAATTAAGTTTTTAGATTACAATAATGCGATTGCTCCTAATCAATACGGCTTTAGGAAAGGTAAATCAACAGAAGATGCTGTGCTTGAGCTATCAAATCACATCGCAAAGAATCTAGACACTAAGAAGAAAACCATAGGGATATTTCTAGACTTGACCAAGGCTTTTGACACGGTCTCTACCTCCATCCTTTTAAAAGGATTGGAGGCTCTAGGAATAAGAGAGACAGCTTTGAATATTTTTCGTGACTACCTGTCTGAGCGTAGCCAACGGGTCAAGGTTGAGAGCTATACTAGCAATGAAGAGAACTTGTTTTTCGGAGTTCCACAGGGCAGTGTGCTAGGCCCTACTCTCTTTCTTGTGTATGTAAACAGGCTGTGCCAACTCTCTATACCGGACTGCAAGATTCTTGTATATGCAGATGATACGGCACTAATTATAAGTGGTGATACCTGGGCCTCTGCTCACCGTTCGGCTGAGAATGCGCTTGGTGTTGTGATGGATTGGCTTTCCTGTAATCTGCTCACTTTGAATGTCTCAAAAACACATTACGTTACCTTCTCTGCGAACTCTTCTACACAGCCTAGTATTCCGCACATAAAGGCTCATAGATGCTCCCATCCTGCGTTTAACACATGCGATTGCCCTGTCATTCATAAAACATCTTGCGTTAAGTATCTAGGAGTGCACATTGACTGCACTCTAAGTTGGAACAAACACATAGACGTTATGGTATCTCGTGTACGTAAGCTTATGTTTCCAATGAAAAAGCTTAGAACCGTGGTTACTGTCCCACTGCTGAAAACCATTTATTTTGCTTTAGCGCAGTCAATTCTAACCTATTGCATCCCTGTTTGGGGCGGAACATATAAAACTCTTATGCTTCGACTTGAGAGGGCGCAGAGAGCGGTTTTGAAGGTGATGCTTCACAAACCCTATCGATATTCCACAATCCAATTATACAGAGACATATCTGTGCTTTCCGTCAGGCAACTTTGTGCACTCCATATAGTCCTACGTACACATTCCTCACTGATTTATGACCCAAAATTCCTTACACATAAGCGACGTAAGGACATGGTTTGCCCTTCTATTAAAGCCAATACTGCTCTAGCAAGTCGACACTTTCTGAACTTGAGTGGTCGCCTTTATAACGCACTCAATAAAGTTTGCAAAATATATACTCTCCCGAAATATAAATGTAAAAGCGTTGTAAGTCAATATCTTCAGGGTCTTACCTACGACGAGACTGAAAGATTATTCGCCAGAAATATATAACTAACTAAGCACTATTATACATTTCATACACACATAAACTCACCTTTAATCAAAAGTATTTCCATGCATGCTTTAACTTTAATTTTAACCAATCAATTATTATCAATTTATTATAATCAATTACTATTAATTTATTTAAATGCAAATTGTGTTACCTATACTATTGTATTACTAATTTATACACGAGTATTCTACTATTTTTTAATGAGATAACGAAAACGTACCAAAATCCTATCAGTTTGTTTGTTATTTATATGCTATTATTATGTTATTATTATGTTATGTTTGATGTTTAGAGCTGTAGGAGGAAGGCGCCGGTGTCTGTCACACAGTTCATACTAGCACAGACATCGTCGTTTACTCTATCTTTTAAAAGAAAAACATAACTTTGTACAATGTTTTTGAATAGGATAGATGATTTGTACCCACCTTTTTGTTAATAAATTATTATTATTATTATTATTATTATTGAGACACGATTGCAATAGCAGACTCGAGCCCCTGGACTGAGTTAAATTGAAGAATGAATATAAAAAGAAGAAGAGATCTCAACCCTAAGTAATAGAATAGGCACAATTTAAATCGAGTAGGTACTGGTAATTTTATTTTTAACTAACTTTTGCCCGCGGCCCCACCCGTGTGGATATCGGTTATCGCGTAAAAAAGTAGCCTATGTCCTTCTCCATATCCCAGGCTATATATCTGCCAAATCTCATGATGATCCGTTCAGCCGTTTTAGGGTGAAAGCGTAACAGACGGACAGACAGAGTTACTTTCGCACTTAGTAGGGATAGGGTCTGGGTGAACTTTTTTTCTTATTTCAAATTCCATCCTATCAGTATAATAAACGAGAGAGAGGGGCAGAGATATAGATTTTTCAGTTTCCTAAATCTTTTTCAAAACGTTCTGTCTAATTTATTAGCATGCGTATGCGTGTTAAGTTTAATTAAAATCAGTTTATTCATTACCAAGATTAAGAACTAGCGAGTTTATATGAAATACCGCGAGGAATAATTGCTCATAAGACTTTTAGTGGTTCGGTTTTAGTTGGTCAGTTTATAAATCTTCTATGAACTATTTAATTAATAATTATATTAATTAAATATAATATTAACTATAAGACTCATGGTCGCAGGCCTGTTATTTAGGCTGTAAACACAGCCTTATATATCCGGCAGGGAATTTGGAGTGCGCTAACAACTTTACGTAACATAATATTGTACGAACTTTTTTTAAACACAATCATTATCCCAAATTACATTTCAAAGAATTTTATCCCAATTATATAAATTACGCAACTCAAGCCCTGCAGTTACTTTAGACTTACTTTAATTTGCCATGTAATGACAACCTTAAGTTATGTGTTAAATGCAGGTACGAGTAGCTATATAAATAAGGCTGGCCATCCATTTGAGCAATGAGAAGCTGAGAAATACATAGGTTTTTTTTTATCGATGGGAAATCATCAAAGGACCCCTCCGCTCTGGGTGGAGCGGGAGGGAGTGTCAGACTCTTACTGACTAAAACCCATCCGTGCTCCTTCTAGACCCCTTTGCGTTCCAGGGCCGCGGTGACCATGTCGAACAAAATCCGCAACCCTGACAGGGAAATACAGTGCTAAGAGGACATTACCTAATTAAATTCCAGTAGAATCACGCCAATCGCGTTTCGTGGACAGAGCCATTTCGTGTATCTGTCGCAGCCATCTAGCCGAATCAGCCGTTTCATTAAAAGTCTAGCCTTTTCATTGAACTGGGCAAGTCATTAAACGATATTGAACAAAAGATGTCACTTAAGTCGCTAAAAAGTTGGCACATTTGAATGAAAGGGCTAGGCAACCAATTAAACGGCTGATTAAGCTAATTGGCTGCGACATATCTATGTAATAGTGCTCTTCTCTACTAACTATATCGCTGTTGCTTGCGCCAAAATATCAATCTGTCGCAAGTAGTGCGATTTAACTTATCTAAATCTTTAGTTCTGACAAATATGGACAAATAATTAGACGAAGAAGAAGACCATTACCGATTACGAAAAATCTTTCTCTGGAAACAAACTTTTCTCAGCTTGTTAAACATAAATAGTTAAAGTTGAATGGTCAGGCAGTTAGTAATTATTACGTGTCTTTGACTATGGATGTTGTACAATAATGTAATCAGAGGGCGTACCATGACGTGTTAAAACGTCAGTCGTTCGAGCTAGAAAGAGGGATGGAGCTATACACCCTATATTGCTCCATCCCTCTTTCTCGCTCGTACGACTGACGCTGACGTTTTAACACGTCATGGTAAGTCCCTAGGAATGTACAAAAAGGAAAAAAAATGTTGACAACTTACTGTTGTTGTTATTGCTGGCTAAAGAATGTTAAATATATTTTGAAATAACATCTGCTGGACTAGGTTGAAACTTATGTACTTATATTTCACCACGTCCTATCGGAAGTTGAGTTTAGACTAGCTTTCTTGTAAGTTAGGCAAATCATACTCCGAAATGAACTCGAAACGGTACCTATTTTTCTGATTTATGTAATTTCCGTTTCCTAAAGTACGTTCTTTTTCGTTATGTTCTTTATCTCCAAATTGGCAATTTGTCAACAGTTCGGGTGTTATCGAATTATTTCTGAGTCACTAGGCACTGCAAAATACATATTACGAAACAGCTTTCCACGAAGTTGATTTTAAAACCTCGCTTTCTACAGCTATTGTGCAATCACTCAATCAATATTCCTTTAACATCATTTATGATTTATTAAACATTTTTCATAGTATTGTTTAATGATCTAAATATGGAAATATTTAAAGGATTCAACCAGAAAAACCAACGCGCTATTTACTCAAACAAAACTGTTATAAAAATATCAGTTTACTATACCATACTACTCTACTCTTAGTAAAAGAATATTAAACTTATAATAATCCAGTTAAGTAATATTAATAAAAAAAATAATTAAAATATCACCTCCAAAGCCGAACGCGTTGATGTCTTTTATACGTAAATATTTTTTTAATAGAACCACTTTACGTAATGACGCCTTCGTATCGTTTCTTTCGTTTTAGCACACTTTTTACTATACTTTTATGTTAATTAATAAAACTAGAAGTCATAGGGAACGTTACTTAAAAAATATAATTAGTCCGCCAGAAAGATTTCCAATAAAATATTGAACACTTATTTTTTTCTTTTTCAAGTAAACAAAAAGTCACGCGATGGTAAATTATTTACTATAACATGACGTCACCAGCCCCCACTCTTAAACTTTGATGCGGTTTATCTTTATAAATTTTTATCGATTTCAAATGTAAAAAAATACGTGTGTTATGTTATGTTATATTATATTACTACTTATTTGTAGCTATAGGTTTTATGTAACTCAATTGCTAAGTGCTCATGCGCAATCAAGCCTGGCCGTCTATGTAACTAGTTACTATCGTAAAACAGGATTTAGAATCTAATCTACTTAGCACTCACAAGAATATACTTTGGTATATTACATAACGTGATTTTTTATAAAATACTTAACAGCTTCAGTGCAATTTTGTTTGCAAAACTCGACAAAATCTAGGGAACTGCTGATTTAATTACATTTTTAAGATTTTATATTTACATTATTACTTATGTTTCAAATTAAATTCACATACAAAATTATGCAGAGGCAGCTCCAGTATTTGATTCAGATTGAATGAGACGAAGTTTTTAAAAATTCTAAAACGCACACTATGCAAACAAACGTATTACGCCCAATCTTTGATGGACCTGCTGAAGATTGTAAGATCATCTTTGCATTGTATAGAATCAATTCATTATTTCAAAACGAATGTAACCATTTTGTAAATACCTACTAATTTTAAAGAGTATCCATGGAGTTTCTTGCACGTTTTTTTCCATAGAGATATCTACTCTTTGGAACGTGCGACAGGGTACCGACCCTGTCGCACGTTCCAAAGAGCCGTGCCATGTCGAGCGTGTTTTTCTGCAGAACAACTTGCTGCTCCTGTCACTAGCGCAGCAGAACTAGCTATTATCTATTTGAGAGACCTTGACAATTCAAAAGTGCTTTAACTGGTCTATTTGAAATAAAGGATTTTGTAGTAAGCAGTTAACAATACATGTATTGGGGTTAGGTTAACCAGTAAATTTTAAATTTCTAACAATTTTTAACCCATTCTAATTGACTTGTTGCTCGAGTTGCATTCTCATATTTCTATAGTTACTCGTATCGAGGTAACTAGGTATACAGCCACAATAACGGTAAATCGAAATCAAACTAACGTTATATTCTGTACTACAAACTCTAAACTCATTAATATTTCTTACAGAATTAACTTTCTACAATTAGCAATTAATTGCTTTCAGAAACTATTAAATTGTTTATTTTGTTTTTCTTTGCCGTTGATGTTTTATGAGAGCGAGTGAGATGAGAGGTCATTTTGGTAAAACGAGCTGGGCTTTTTACCCGACTGTCCCAGAAAATGGGTAATGTTTTTCTAGATTTTGTATGTGTATTTCTTCGGCATGCCCAAAGCCAAACGCTAAACAACACAACATTTAAATGAGAAACTACAAGCCTAGTTTAAGTAAAGTACTCTTTCTAATTTTTAACCGACTTCCAAAAAAAAGGAGGAGTTTCTTAATTCGACTGTTTTTTTTTTTTGGACGTTTGTTCAACGATATTTTCGCCAATTGTCAACCGATTTTGATGATTCTTTTTTTGTTTGGAAGAGTATCTTCCCGGACTGGTCTCATTTTAATTTGGTGAAGATCTGATGAAGAACTTCGGAGATAGGTAACGGAACTCTTCAATAAATGATAGCAAACGTCGGGATTTCTGAAATCGCATGTCTGTTTATTGTTTACACCAGTTCATAACATATCATCACGCCGGTACGCTTTGAAGGGGTACGCAGATGTGTACAATTCATCCATGGTTTTGGGGTTATCTATTCGGGTATAATTTTATTGTTTATGAACCGATCTTGATGATTCTTTTTGTGTTGGGTTTAGTTAATGTTAACCACTAAAAAGTGAAAAATAAAAAACTTTTTTACAAAAAAAAAAAACAACCGATTTCAAAACAAAAAAACCACTACAAAGTATAAAATAACTATAATTTCGGAAGTCGGTGTCAAAAACGAAGAAACAACAAAAAACACCGTCTTCCGAAATTATAATTATTTTATACTTTGTAGTTTTTTTTTTGTTTTGAAGTCGGTTTGTTTTTTTTCTGTGATTCTAAACGTGATTTATGGACCCCAGAGTGCCAATTCTACTCATTTTTAAACAACATTCACAAGTTCGCATTCGCATGTTAGTCTCTGTCTCTCTGTCAAAAAAGCCTTAATTTTCATACATTTTTGACAGATTGCGATTGAGATGCGAAATGCGATCGTTGCTTGAAAATTACTAATTGGCACTCTGGTCTTCGGTCTAAGGGCAATGCTACCAGTATTCTGTGAACGTGTCACATTGAAAACGATGTTGACAAGTTATTTAATGCCTATTGAATTCTTTCTCTGTCCCAACAACACTGATGATAATTACTATCAACTAGCTTCTACCAGCGGCTTCGCCCGCGTGAAAATCGGAAATAGGGAGGTTTTTTGATTTCTATTGTAACTACACCTACCCTACAACTACCCTACACCTACCCTACACCTACCCTAACCAGCCCAAGAAATACTATGACATGTTTCTGGTCTCCTGGTACTTGATGTTTTTGGTCTCTGAATCTGTAGTACTAAGGCAGCAGCGGCTCAGAATTTCCACTTCCTCCTCAGTCTTCATTAATCCATGCCACTTACCGGGATAAAAAGTAGCATATGTCTCATTCCAGGATATGAACTACATGTGTGCCAAATTTCATCCAAATCACTTCAGCAGTTTTTGCCTGATTGTTACACAAACATACAAACATTCACATTTATAATATTAGTAGGATTTCTTTCCTTCCTGTTTTCCCGAATCGGTATATTCACCCTGATACCTTATGTGACTGGTTTTTCTCTAGTTTTCCTCTTCCAATTTATTTATAGGAGGTAGATTTTTGATACTGGTACATTGTATAATAAATGTTTTGCATATTTTTACATGATTTGGAGGTGATTTTGAAATCTAGTATTTAGGTAGGATGTTTTCCTCACGCAGAAGTTATATAAAATAGATTTGATTTGTCGAAAAGCTTCTATTGGCCTATTAACACGTAGGTAAGCTTATATTTTTGCTTCGTTATTATTTTTAATGGTTTACAATATGAAGTACAAAGTACATAATGGTTTACAATATGAAGTACATATCTACCTACGTACAACGATAAAGCATAACCATGGGTACAAGTGATCTACGGAAACTTTTTGTTAAAGGTTAAGTTCAATGACTCAAAAGTGGCTTTGGACTACTAACAAAATTACTCAGTTAAATGTGAAGCACCTAAGCAAGAAGCACCGTAAATGACGGAACCAGAAGCATCAATACGATGAAGAAATTAAAAAGTTGTCAGTCTTTTATTTTTTATTTTAATAAGTCATTTCGAAAATGTTTTCTGACAACTTTTTAGAACTACATAATTATGTATCCTGCCTAAGCGTGGGAAAGTTCATTTCATTAAAATCAGTTCATTCATTTCGAAAAATAAGGACTTGAAAGTTTGTATGAAATGCCGCACGGCGTAAACTCTTAATGTCATACAACATTATCCGTAATCAGTTAAATTACAAAAAGAAATGGCAAATTTACTTCAGAGACTGTGGGAAATATTATGATGTCTAAAAAAAAAGTTAAAAGTACCTGCACCTGGAACCATTTGGAAAAGACTGTACTAACAGAAGCAACCTGAAATTCGAAATAAATACGGCCCTTCTGTAACATTTTACTAATAGTTACTTATGTTTACTGTGGATTTCAAATAATTTGATGTCACATAGGCAACTTAACAAAATCTATCCATGCGTTCCGCACTCACTGGATGGATGAAGCCTTGACATAATTACTATCACAATCGCTAATCGTTTAATCAGACACAGTACCGTCAACTTTTATAGCACAAATCCATGCAGGAAATGGACAGTTTAGCCTCACTTCCTTCAAACTACACAAACGTGTTTTCATGATTAAAATAGCGAACGGAGGTAATTTAAACGTCATTCTGTCCCAGTCATACTGACCGAATCCGATAAAGCTGAAAGCAGTACGACTAAAAACTCAGATGATGATGATACATTTTGCGAGTTTTTTATTTCTTTGAACGTGAAAGTGTCTCGCTTGATTTTCTTCGTTATGTTCAGTAATCGAGGTAATATCAACGAACGCAAACGAAACCGCACAAATGAATAGATGCAGCCGACGATAAAACGTGATTCATTTGTTGTGTCAATGTCGTATCATCGTATGCATCGTGTCGTGTCGACTTTCACTAATTGTAACGAAGGTACGCCCACCGGCCGGTAAACAGTAGGTACCTAAGCTTAAATCATGCGATAAAATCCAATCGTGCAAAGAACATTACCACGTAGGCTTAATAATGATACCTTACTCGCTTACAAACACAGCGTTGGATATTGATCGTTGCGTTGATACCGAAGTGTTTTGGTTTTATAATGGTGGCCGCTGCCCAAACGTCTCGAGGTCGTGAGAGATGTATCTGAGTGAAAGTTGTGATAAGGCCCGCCTCGGGCTCCGGTCACTGTCGCACTCAAGCTTGTATTCATTCGTTTTGTTCAACATGACCGGTTATGCGTAACCTTTTAAATTGGAAGCTGGATGGTTGATCATCAGACGTAATCAAGTGTTTCAAAGTGAATCGTGAGGCAAAATTCTGTAATGTTTACTTCGTTTTTTAGAAACTTTTGCTTTTTGCTTAATTGTTACCATCACACTCGACTCTTAATTAGCAAGCAGCAATATTCTGTTCAATTTCAAATAAAAAACAATCAATTTGTTCAATTTTAAATATTTATTTTATTCTGTTTTTAGTATTTTTGTTTGTTATAGCGGCAACAAATATACATGATCTGTGAAAATTCAACTGTCTAGCTATCACTCTTCATGGGACACAGCCTGGTGACAGACATACAGACACACATCGGAGTCTTAGTCATAGGGTCCCGTTTTTACCCTTTGGGTACGGAACCCTAAAAACATGTGACTATTGCCTATTCATAACATCATATCATGTTTTGGACACTTCTATATGAATAAAAGATGTCAACTAATTCATTTCTATTTACAGCTTAAACTATGTTAATTTTATCGGTCATTGAATGCAACTTTAATCCAACACCAATTTCAGATATAATTTAGGTACTTCCTGATTAACTTCTTTTTATTATAATCCGGTCATCCGATATCACTCGTCTGTCCATCCATATGTTAATAATTTATTAACAAAATGGAATACAATTTTGTATCTAAGATATATACTTTCTTAAAAAAAACAATGTCACTTAATTGAAAAGTAATTATCGCATTAACCAGAGAGAATTTTGATCAAGTTTAGGTGTGTGTATTCATACTCAATACATACACCAAGTTTAGAAATCAATTTTACGATGTCTAAACAAGGCCATGTGTGTTTTATTAATTGTGGAATCTCTCGTGTCTCTGGTGACTTGCGATTCGTGTTGGCAAAACAAACAGCGATTTCTTTCTGCACATTGTCTACTGCAATGTTTATTTTAATATAGATAACGCGAATTAATTGACTACCCAATTTGAAATGAAGAAATCGTATATATAAATACTCCTGTTTTCTGTAGCGGCCAAAACAGACTAATTAAAAAAGATTGTAACATATTGTCAAACGTCAAGCTGTGATCGGCTGAATGAGTTTTCAACAGCTAATTGTATCACATGACTTGGGTCGATATTTCTTTTTCGTAATCCAGGGATAGTCAAGTTAAGCAGCCTCATCAATCAGTCTGACAAACACAGACAGTTTTCACGTAAACACTCTAACTATGGCGTCTATAGCCGATACGATTCCCCGCTAATTGTGCGGACAAACAGAAGAAAGTCTCAGCTGTACACGATTTACATAACCGAGGCCAGCGGCGCAGGCGCCGATATTTCACGTCTCACGTCGCGCTATGCATTCAAATGCTAAACGATGGCTCTCTCATTAGAAGTACTTTGACTAATTAAAGAATTTAACTAACGAACCATGAAAGTACCTGTCTTAACACTACAAATCTTCTGAAACAGGCTAAGTTTGTGTTTGACCACGCACAAGGATTCCGTAGTCGGGATGTAACTATCAACTCATGCACAATATTGATTATATCGATCGATTGCAAATATAAGTGTATATTTCTCAAAGCCTTCTCTCTTTCTTAAACCTTCCCTTCAAAATTGGATATAGTTTCAATATAGTCTCCCAAAAAATGGCTGTGAAACATTCAGACAGATCTGATGGATAGAAGGAAGTTTGGCAGCGGTACCTACCCTAAAGAGTGAATTCAGCATTAGACGATGATGTTACGATTTTTTGTGGTCTATCTAAATTATGCCACTCTTGTTTAGAACGGCGACAAAGTATCTTGCCACTTAGGTACCGACAAATGCTTCCGTATCGTTAGCTTCACTATTGTTTTTCTTAAAGTGAACAATTTTGGTTAATTTTATTCAGTTGTTTTTTTTGTCAACATATTTGTGTTAATTCTAAATTATATAAAATTCGTATGTAGTTGCAACTTTGTCACCTGTACAAACATCTACTCATTGGCAACAAACAAATTTAGCTAACCTTACCACTCTAGGTTGAATTCAAATGTCTTTTTAATCACGTACACACGACCTTGTATACCAAAAAACTATTTTGTCTTTGCCTTGACAATAATTTATTTAACTTAGACAATTTGTGTATGTAACGCTTACAAATATAGTTAGGTAATATCCTGGTTAACGGTTGAAAAGACTCCTGGCCATGATTATGTCGTTGAGAATGAAGTAAATGCTAATTAACTACTTCAGGTGCTGATTAACCATTACACGGAAGTACCTATAAGTAACTCAACAGCTGTGCAATGTCGGATGTACCAGTAATAGACCACTTGCGTCAAGAAGTACGGCAGTGGAATAAATTGCATTAATTTATAGTATTTGTTGCACATTTATTTGCTACAATGATCAGTGCTATTAATCGTTTTGTAACATGTTTATTGGTAGTCCTGCTGAATGTAGATAGAGGTTTATATTAATCATAAACTTCTTTTTTAGGGTTCCGTACCCAACGGGTAAAAACAGGACCTTGAGCTTCGCTAGAGATCGCTTAGCACAAAACTTTTTAGAAAACACAATTCCTACTTATAACTGTGTTGATAGTACACACATGACATATATTTAAACGAAAACGTCAACTCACTATGGTAAGCACCAGATAAATGTGGATTAAAGTACATTGACCTTAAACCCCCCCCCCTAATTTCTCTTTGTAGGTACCCCCGGACAGTAAATTATGAATCGTTTTTCTTTACTAGAACAATAAGGATCACGATACATGTCGATTCAGAACAGCTTTATGTCATTATTTCTGTTTTTTAAATAAATTGTGTCAATAAATGTAGGCGGGTCAATGACCATTATTCCACGTTTATCTGACGCGTACTATAATATGCTTAGTAACCGTTCAAATTAAATACAGGTAAGTGATTTCTAAATTACTCGTCGTTTTGTCCCAAACAATACAAAGAAACGGAAGAAATTCTCAGTGTATTGTAGAGATGTGGTTCGAAGACATCTACCACTATTTTTAATTTGTTTTTGGCACAATGGAAATGTGGAACGCATAAACAATTTACAATCCATTTCACGATTTCAATTACTTTAAATTCATTCGACTCATTCGTTATATTTTTGTTACGAATGTGACTTGTACAGATTACTCTTCTACAGTGAGGCTAATTATTTCGATACTAGCTGTTGCCTGCGAATTCATGCGTCGTTCGTAGGTAATCCAAATTTCATCCTGAGGGCCTATTCTACAAATTAGACAACGTCCGCATTCACATGTCAGTGTCAAGTGTCAAACTGTCAAAAAAACCTTAATTTTCATACATTTTTGACAGTTTGCGATTGAGATGCGAATGTGAATTTTGCTTGATAATTAGTAGAATTGGCACTCAGATCTCTGGATAAAATTTAGCATTCTGGCGTCGGCAACAAACATCGTAAATATATCCAAACTTTCGCAATTATAATAGAAGTAAGAAGTAAGATTTCAAAGAGATTTTGGTAATCAAAAAATGTTCCAAGTAAAAGTTTTTATTCTCTCTATCGACCCCCACACTAAACGAAATATAGTGTGCGTTTGACCTACAATTAAGTAGCACTAACTGCCCACGACAATGACCTTAATGATGGGCCTTTGACATTGTGTCTGAATGATGAACCGCCACATACAATATTTTTATTTAAAATTAGCTGTCCCCCGCGGCTTTGCTCCCGTCAACTGGCTACCTAACTACCCTACGAAACCCATGAACATTTTGAATGGGAAAATGTTTTTTCTTTTAAATTTTTTTTCGTCAATTTTCCAATATTTTTAATAGTTACCTACTCTGCTATTCGGGACGGAGAAAAATACAACAAATAAAAACCATGAAAATCGGTCCAGCCGTTCTCGAGTTATAGGTGTTCGAACAAACCCGACTTTGTTTTATTGAGATAAATGTTTTTGTTTTATAGATATTTGGTTTATTGAAAAGCAGTACAATACAGACTAACCTCTTTTATTCGTAGGTCTTTCAGTCGATCTATAAAGGTAGACGTTTTGGTAGATATCGTTGTCACCATTGTTCCCATAAAGTTTTTGTAAAAGAGTCGTATTAAATATTATATTGTGTCTTTGTAACTATCATTCTTACGCTAATGTAACTTTATCCTATGAACATCTAAAACAATATTGCTGAAGACAGCTTCGTGAATCGTGTTTAAGCTGAAAGTGTCGTAGGCTTTCAAAAAACATGAGAGCTACTTCAAAAAGTACTGTTGGACGACCTGAGAAAGTTGATTGCCTTTGTACATGAATAAAATACGCAATTTCGTATACATGGATGACATATTTTTCCAGCAATTTTGATTTACAAACCAAACTACTGAACCGATTTTTATAAAATTTCTTTGGAACCAATCGGAAAGTACATCCTTTCACATGAAAGAAGAATTTTTCAAATCGGTTTATAAATGACGGAGTTATGAGGTAACAAACATAAAAGAAATACAACCGAATTGAGAACTTCCTTCTTTTTTGGAGTCTGTTAAAATTCAAAAGTGAGTTTGTTTGTTTGTGACGCTTTCACGGTAAATCACTGAACTGGCATTGATGAATTTGTTACAGAGATAGATGAAACACTGGGGACGGATAGATATAAACTAGGTACCTACTTTTTTTTGTGAAAATCTATAATAATGCGAGCAAAAACTAGTTATCTATATTTATAAGGAAAATATATCTGAACACATAAAGAACAATAGGCGTCATATAAATAAACCGCTCTCTCATTAAAACTGTGGTGGAACAGTGAACAGTTTTAATGAAATACGCGATCAAACGATACGCGAACAGAAAGTAATTTCAATGTAGCCGTGCCGCATGGCATCGTTAAAATACTGTGTGGTTTTAGACTGTGTGAAAACTGTTCTCGAAGTAGCCCAAATTATTGTGCACCAGGTTGGTACCTACTGTTGGAGGTTGCTTGCCGAAGGGAACCTCAAAGTGTTCAGGCTAGTAGAAAAATGGTACTGGTTGGTTTTGAACACTCAAAATACATGTGAATTTAGAACGTTCAAATAACCTGATGATTGTTCGGGTCAGATTTGGTCTAGGAGTAAAAATGGATTAAGTGTTGGTATTTTATAGTAGTGCCTTACCCCATCGATACCTCTTAATGTGGTGTCTCGTGCACCTCCTAACAATACCTACCTACTGAAATTCCAACATCTTTGTCATTCTGTCAACGGCGGCTGTCTCTGAAAACCAGCGCTGTGGCTGTCTCGTACACGAGCCCAGCATCATGCTGAGCGATGACCGTTTTGCGCGAATGTGAAGCATCTTTCCAATTTGCATAACTTTTCTAATTTTATTTGGTATGCGTCTTACTCCTGTCTGGTTTGTCCTGGCTTGGCGCAAATAGTCTTTTTATTTTTTCTTTAAAGTTATTTCGCTATAACGCGTTGCAGCTTTTTAACGTCCCCTGAAAATTCATACCTAAATCAACTACATATTCAGCCTCGTGAGATTTTCCGTAAATTATGTCCATAAACTCGATGGCCTTTCATAATGCATAGTAAAACACAGATTTTCCTCCACACGCAATAATTTATGGCTCATCTATGCTAACTTCAATTTAAGGCATCATAAAAACTCAATTATGCAGAACGCCGCGTGTGTACCTATGTTGCTACTTACATTCTTATTTATTTATTTATTTAAACTCTATGTACAATAGTGGTACATGGGCGGACTTAATGCAACAAGGCATTCTCTACCAGTCAACCTTTGGGTCAAAAAGACTACACTGTGGTAGGTGTACAACAAATAAATAAGATTTAAAGTATAATTTTATCTTGGAAATAATAAAGAAATAATATATAATACTAATAAAATACATACATATGCTATAATAATAAACTAATAAATATGATGTTATATAATAATATTTCTGATTGAGAGAACTCATAATAATAATGACGAAGACCAAACTAAGCATGACAGGCTTTTAAGTAGTGTTTTCGGATTTTACGCTTAAATGAAAACTTGGACTCAGCCTTCTTGATGTCAAGGGGTAGCATATTCCAGAGTTTAATGGTAGAGATAGCGTAGGAATTAGACATAAACCCGGTGCGGTGAGAAGGAATATGAAGGAGTAAGTTTTTGGATGCTCGAAGGTTAAGGTTTTAGTAGTTACTTATTGTAACAAATACCACTGTCTGTGTATTGTTAATAGTGACTATAACGTCGTCAACTCTGTTGCATGACTTGTAGTAATTTGAAGCAGCATTAGAATGTCTTGGTGTTGGTATCTGTCCATATGTTAATATAGACTAACTATGTTGTGTTTTGATTTTTGCTGGATGGATGCTTATTTGTAAGTACCTACCTGATAACCTCATGGTTTAATTTTTTTTTTTAACTGAAGAATAAATACGGCTATTTTACAAAATTTAAACCTTTTCAATTAATTTAATGCTAACAAATGCACCATGGTATATTACCAACAATCAATTACACCGCGACCTGAAGATGCCAATGGTGAAGCAGGAGATAATAAAGAAGCTCAAATCTTACGCCAAGCGTATTGAAAAGAACCCAAACACACTTGCTTGTAACCTGATGAAGACCACCAGCACATTCCACCGAATAAAACGAAGAGTCCCCCAAGACCTCATTGACCTCTTGGGAAGACCTGATGGACTAGCCACTGGGCTAGGTTCGTTCAAGACAAAATGGAAGTTCGTGACCTCTAGCTAAATGCCCTGAAGCAGGCAGATTACAAGAAAACAACAAACTTAAAAAAAAAACCCTTTCAAAATCTGGATAGACCGCCGTTTTGATTCAAAGTCAAAGTCAATTCATTTATTTCAATAAGACAACTAAAAGGCACTTTTGAACGTCAAAAGACACTTTCTCTTATAAAAGTTATTCTGACCATTGAAAAATCGGCCCTACTTATATGAAACTGTTCGCAAGTAGTAGAGTAACACATGTGAAACGGAATCCAATTGAAACTAAACATCAAAATGATCTTATTACAGTAAGTGTGATCTCGTTTCACTTCGCTTCAGAATACCAAAAAATGCTAAAAATATGGTAATAGGACCAAGCGAACAATTTGATCCATTTGCTCAAATTACTGGAATCCAGTTACTTGCTATTATTCCAGTTGGTCGTTGGTTTGAGTGGGCAGTGGCCAGCCGACTGTGAAATTAGGACGTGATTGCTGAACCGCAGTTTCAGGTCAATAGCTTCGACCGACATGTTTGTACCCATGGGTCAATGAATTGTCGATCTGCTTGCACCGCCATATCACTTTATGGGAAAGAAAGTTTGAGGTTTTTTTCTCACTGCGTACCTACTAGGCTCATTTAAACCAGCTCGTGCATTGTTATTGATCCATTGCATGGAACGGAATTTAAGAGTACCTAGAGAGAGACTAAGATACGATGTATAGTGTAAACTAAGACATGATTAAATTAACTAGGTAGGTGTCTAGGTCTCGAAAAAGGATAACTACTGAGATGAAGTATAGAAGAAGAAGGCATTTTGTACCGATTACGAAGACATTGGGTTAAGGGCGAAAAAATTATGATGCACGGAACAGTATTCCAAAGTAAAAAAATAAATTAAGACAAAAGAAGCTCTAAATCCGTACGTTCACTGTTTGTTTCAAGTCAATTACAATTTGTTTCTTCGACAAATAATATGAATAAACCATGATCAAATTATTTTTAAAGTCGAAGCAACAGATTTCAACAGAATCCATAATTTCTGCTTATTACGGCTAGCCACGGATGAACATATATAATTATGTCATTTCTAAAGGCCTACTGGCTACTTATACCTTGTTCGCATTATATTCGAGGCTATCGAGTATTTTAAATCTTATTATAATGGTCTTTTATCGACATACCGGTTCCTATAGGCGAGGCGGAGTCGGCCTCAATCAGAGTTCGCTAAATCGCTACTAATCACATGGGACATAATATTTTCACGAAAAAGGTTATTGTGTGCCAACCGATGTAGTGAGAACTCACTACATCGGTCATCATCATTAGGAATAATTTAAACATGACCTAACATACACATATAAATTCTAACTCGATGGGCGGCCGAATAGTAGGTAATAAAGGGGAGAGGGATCCCCCTTTGAAATAAGACCCCCTTTGTATGTTTGTGTAGCATAAAGATTTTACGAGCTGCTTATGAGAAATTAATTCCAGATGGCAAAATTTCAATAGGTACCTACTACAGTCATGGTATTTAACCCAGGACTTCGTGCTCATTTAATAGATTTATTTATTCATTTAAAATTTATTAGTTTATTACACATGGTTCTGGCCGTGAAGACAAGATTGTTTCGTTTATGGTTACAAAGGGCCTCTCAAAAAACTGGTCCTTTGCGCGGCCAAGGTTTCTGATGTCCTTTTGCGCTTGCCCGTTTAATGTTTGGCTATCTTTATTTTAAGTATAGGTATACTCTTGTGAAGTTATGCCTCGTTCAAGGTTCGATTCGTCTGTGTGTTTGGTTCCTTGTTTTTACTGATTTTGTTTGTTTTTAAGTCAGTACTAAGAATAAAATAATCATCATCATCCTCTTAATGCATTTATCCCTATTTGTTTTTTTTCAAGCCATATCATCTCTCGCACAATACCTATACTTATTCATCTATGTGTAGTTTTTTTTTTTGTCCAAAAATAAAGTAGGATCTTTAAACAATAATGCTCCAGGAAGCAACATCACTTACATCACACTAGCAAATTGTATTTCCAACGGTAACACACACAACAATAACGAAAGAAAACAAATATGTAGGTACCTCATGAAGTAATGTAATGAATCAAAATGCAAGGCAACTTGCGGTAATTTAATCGTAATTAACCACGTGTGTGTTTTACGACAATCAGCATTCAACTCACGATACTACCGATTCTGAGCTTTTTAGATTAGCATTCAAAGAAACTTGAAAACCTAACATTGTTTTAAAATAACGTACCAATCAACTAGGGTTACCATCCGTCTGGATTTTGTCCGGCTTTCTAGCCCACTACCACCTGGATTCTGTCCAGACGTGACTGTCCATTTATTCGGAGTTTCAACTTAATTTAATTAAATAATACTGACTGAAAAAAAAAATTGAAACCCCAGCAAAGGACAAAGTTTTATTTAACCATAAATCACAGTAATAGAACTGGTTCGTTTAAGGTCCTCCGTCAGTTATAGGAAACCACAGCACAAACGCATATATCTAGGTGAAAAACATAATATTCACTATACTTAGGTAGGTACACAATACCCATAAAAACAAAAAAACCGGAGGAGTGCGAGTCTGACTCGCGCACCGAGGGTTCTGCAGTGCAATTATGTAAACATATGTCGAAGTGAACACTTGAGCGGGGTGCACGACGAGTCAGTTGTCAAACCATACAAATAAGACGGAATGACAGCTCACTTGTCGTTCACTCCGCCTAGGTGTACACCGTGAGATGTCAACAGAATCGATCGACAGATCGTGTCAAATTAAAAGTAAAATGTTTGAAGTATTTTTTTTGCATATGGCCAGTCGTCAGAACCTTCAAGTTTTAAAATGTTACCTAACCCTAACTGTAGTACATACTTATTGTACTTGCAAAGAACAAAGTATGGGAAGTTCAGCACGGACTAGGAAACTGTCGTTAATGATGTAATTAGCAGTCGAGAGATCTTTGACGCCGCATTGTTTAAGAGTCACTATTGTGAGCGGTTGTTAGCACCTTAATGAGCCTTCGAACTGTTGTGTCCACTTAAACTTATGAATAATATGATAGAATCATTTAACACTGTAATAAACGTTTTTATTAAGTTAGCGTGGTGAATGTTGAGTCCGGTTATTAACACACACAAACTCCCAGTTTATTTTCAACTAATTTAACCGTCTCTTTTAAATTGTCACTACTTTTATATACTATATACTTTTTTTATATGTAGGTATACTAAAAGAGCGGAAATACCTACCACAAGCACTTTTTACTTAAAAGGTTTCCTAATATTGTATGGCATGTAATTAAATCGATATCTGTATTTTCCCTTTTTTCGAACAAAATATTTCAAAGTTAAATCAAAAATACTGACTTGCACACAAATTATGCACACTAAATAAATCATATTAGATATACTGTTTAATGGTATTTGCAGAACTGTTTTACGGAACGAATATTTGGCTAATGATATTTCTGGGTGGTTTAAAAAAAAATAACCACGAAGGGGATGGCGGGGTCTGTTCGCTCGCTTCGCTCGCTCACTTTTAATAATATAATATAATAATAATATAATATCATTTATTTGCTTGAAATATGGTTACAGGTACAGGTCTTAAAATATAATTATGTTTCTTCATATTCCGCCTCACATTCAGCATGCAAATTTATTATGAATGGGTACTTGACCCCGCCATCCCCTTCTAACCTAACCTGTCCGAGTCGGGGTGCCCAATGACCGGCTACTATTGTAACCATGATAACCACCTGCTATTTCAGGGAAGTGCAATTTAGAGTGCAAGTTAGTATTTTTGATAAACAATTCGTATTTTTGTTTTATAAATCATAAATCCGATGTATGAACCACATTTTTGGTGTGAATTCGATAAAAAGGTCATCTCGTTTTGGATGATTTTTTTAGTTTTTTTTGTAAGACATGTTTTCTAATCAATTGGGATTTTTTGCACAGCATTATTTTTTCTGGTATGCATTAAAATTATATAGATGTGCATTTAAAAATATCCCATATGGTATTGTTACTTAAGTAGGTACTTAAGTTGACGAAATAAACATTTTTTAAAATTAAAATTGATGTTAATTATCTGTGGCCTGGTAATGGAAATCGAAGCAATAAAAGCTACATCCTTTTATTATGCGTTGTCATTTGACATCATAGATTTAATCTGTAAAATTTACATTTAAAATGGTTTTATGTTGTAGATTTATACACAGTCCGAAACAACAGGTCTTACAAAGACTGATCAATAAAAACGTTATTAAATAACTTGTCAATACAGCCGTGAACTAAGCCATTGTATGAATCGAGGGTTTTTTCTGCCGATATTACTCAATACATAGTTATATCTGTACCTACAAACAGATACCTTCAAAACATTGTTACGTAAGAAACAACACGCAGAAATATTCTAGAAAAGCACCAAATATCATAATAATTATGCCATTCAATTCATAGGCAATTTAATAGAGAATCCCTAGTTGACTTGCGTCATTTGCCTGCTTACAAATAAAGCTAGTATGTAGTACCTAACCATATACCTTAAGCCGGATTTACATTACGAAACTAGTGGCATGAAAGTAGTTCCGTGACATTAATTTCATCAATAATTTCACGTGTAAACGTCAAGTTTTACAATGCATGCATCGATTTCACGACACTAAAACAGTTTCGTGATGCGCGCGATTTTTGGATAAAACTAGTGTCATGCAACTAATGTCATCGTATAAACGCGACGTGAAACTATTGTCACGAAAGCGCCTGCGTTGATAGGACGTGTGTTTTTTAGTCGTGCTTGCTTTCTTGCTAGCCAGCCTCGAATCCACCAACATCTTTTCTTTCGAGACAACCTTTTCTTAATTTTATACAATAACATTTGTATGACAACATTTTGTAACGCAAAATAAAGCTTTGATGTTGGCGGAGCCATGGACACAGACATACTGTGGGTTCCACGACACTATTATTTTAATGAAACTAGTTTCACAGGTACTGAAAGTAGTGTTATGAAATTAATTTCATCATGCATGAAACTTGTTTCGTAATGTAAATTCGGCTTTACTAATGCATTAACTTGTGTCCTCCAACTTATGAAGTTGGAGGTGATTTCATTAATTCGAAGTAACAGACTCTGTGTAAAGCTGTCTCACTAATACATTAAACTGTGTTCTTCACCTCATTAATATTATAGTTTTATACAAGTGCTCTGTAGAAGATTAATTAAGAAGTAGGTAATAGTGATTGTAAATCATTCATTTGACAAGGCGATCATGTTTGTCCTCAGGCGGTCGTGAATGCCGGGCCGCATGGATGGCGGCGCACGCCTGCCGCTCGCTAGCCGTTCTCCTGACTGTGCTTACGCTAGTTATAGCCAAATGTAAGTAATAATCTAGTATTTAATTACAATAGAACAGAATACTGTTTATTATGTAGGTACACCATATAAGTTACAGAAAAGATAGATGAAGAAAACATTACATAGGGTAACACAAATGGCGGCTTGATCTTAAATTGTTCTGAACAATCAGTCCATGGAACGACTCGATATCCAAAGACGAAGTGGAAGCCAAACGGTCACGCGGTCGATCACCTATGTACGCACTGCACAGACTCAATAAAAGCTGCCACACAAGGTTCCATAGTCCATACGTCCGATTGTGCTCAAAGCCAAAGCAAATCCACAAGATGCAAGTAATCCAAAACAGATTTCTCCGAAAAGCTACGGGCGCCCCGAGGTATGTACGGAATGAACGACTTCATGTCGACCTCAAAATCCCGACCTTAAAACAGTTTATGAAGCGCCTTACAAAGCGTTTCTTCGAATCCGCTGAAAAGCACCAAAACCCTTTGATTTCAAAGGCAACCCAGTACACTCCCTCTCGCATTAGTAAGATTCGCCGTCCTCGGCGGAAAGCTGTAGGGAAACCAGCACCCTTAGAAAATACAGAAACAGACCGCGTTCCGTATACCGACCTCGCCGCCGAGGTCCGTCGCGACGACCCATTCAATACCCTCCCCGACTTTTGCCTAACGAGCCAGCCCGCGCCGCTGAGCCTTTAGCTTTAGTAACCCCTAATTAATTAAATGACCCAGCCTGTTGTCCCTTGCTGTCCCCAACTGACGCTGCTAAGCCGAGGCCGTATTCCACAGGTAATGCCCTTAGCGAGCGGTCAGAAAAAAAAAACCATAGTCCAATGTTCCCGTAACGCTGTAGACCGCAACGAGTAGAGGCGCGTCGCGAGTGCTGCGTTATTCAGAATAGATGCATCATCATGAAACCACGACCACTCTAGCAAGAGTGAACGACTGAGGAGGAGGAGGAATAATCTAGTTTGAATAGAAAAGATTGTCTCTCTATCCAGGACCTGAAACTTAGCTGAAATGAAAATCGAAGTGGCACTTATGCCAAAAACCGTTAACCCCCTTAACCTTAGTTTAGAATCGACAATTTACGATAAACCTCTAAACGTGATCTACACAATCGAACGCTTTGAAAACTACAAAGCTTTCTTTTACAGAGCTAAAAAGCAAGTTTTATGACGATGACTGTTTCAGCCTGTGCCGACATTAGAACGTAAAACGACGATTCATCAGATTCGAGACAGACATTGCATCTACCTAATTTTGAACATTTTGCTGTTTCAGAACAAATGTCTCGCTAAAAGTGTTACTGAAACATGGTAACCTAGAATTTGTGAACCATGGAGCAATGTTTTTGAAATTGCAATTTAGGTTCCAAAATTGTCCCAGAGAGTCACAATAGAACGTTGTAATAAGATAACGTCACAAGTCACAAGAATGAACCAAATGCTCACAGTTGACGCAACTCTTAGCACAATAAAATAGTTTTTTCGGCATTTTGGCTACGCTCTGTTACCGGCACTGAAATAATATTGTCCAAGGCAAGACACGAGCACATAATATTTGAATAATTCGAATCAGTTTACAGTAAAACTCAAGACAACAAAGGACATTGTTAAATAGCAAATTATAGTTAATTTTAAAATTACATCCACCGCTTTGTTAGTTTTGTCAATTGTTCCGATGACTAATTCTCTACTTTGACCGGGTTTACCGGTCGTAATGAGACCCACGTTTCACGTAGGTGTACCATAAGTGATTCGACCTATACAAGGAATTAATATTACCATTGAACGAAGTAGACTGTTGGATTTCTCATGATTCTCGTTGGCTGGGAGCGGCCTACTTTCGTCCATAGTAGGCCTCGCATTCGAGCTACATACTGCCCTACAACGGCCGACAGATCAAGGCCACATTAAATAGCAAAAAGTGGTGACAGTCGTTCACCCGGAGACAACGCTTGCATTCAGGTTACCTACTGGCGCGGTGCCTTTCGCTCCTTCTTAAAATTCACTCCGCTGCAAACTCTCCTAGAAACAGTCAGTTTTGAAATACCAAGACACAAGTGCCATTTTATGAATAAACCTTCAATTAGAGACGGTGTATAAATTGTTTACGTATAAGTTTTATACCATGGTAGAAGCAAAGTGAAGCCTACTACACTACAGTTGTATCCGTTAGCGCAAAATTGCAGACACTCCTAAGTGGAAGCCTATATTTCAACAACGCGGCAACGGTTATATTTATGTATATAAAACCTACTTTGTTGAAGGAATATCACAATTCACAAAGCACGCTACGCTACATCCGTGGTCAAATTTTGAAATCCCGTCTACAATGCAACAATTGAATTTAAAAGTTTACTTCACCTATTCCACGACTCGTTCTATCCTATGGGAGCCTGTTTTCATCTGATTAATCTCATAAGTTATACCTAAGCTTCACAAGCTCATTCCATTGAGATCAGCAAATATATCTAATATTGCACCACAACACACTTTTCCCAAATCTATAGTCCGGAACAACTTTTATTCAGAAGTTGAAAGAACTTTCTACTCCGCTTATGTTGTAGCTGAAACGTTGAACTCACGAAGTGGACGTATACGCTTCTGTGTAGCAGCTGGCCAATTATTTGGTCCTTCGAGTCGAATTGTTATTTAGCTATATAGTTTTTAGTTTCCGTAGACATTAGACCTCTGTTTATAATTTTACATACATAAGCCAATGTTTATTATAAACCTAAGCGAGATCCTATGTGATGTTTTTGTGGCAGATGCTGAGTTAGAGTCATGGCGGGGCGCCGGAAGGCCGGCGACGGCGGCGCAGGAGGCGGAGGATGAGCGACAAGACATTGAACTGCTGGAGGCTGTCAAGGAGTCCATGAAAGAATGGGAGCAGAAGAGAGCGAGGACTAGGTAATGAAGTAAAATCTGACACTGCTTGCTTGGAAGGTCTCCCACAAGGTGGTCTGATGACGTGGTAGGCCGTGGGAATCCTCTGCGGACGCATGACGCAGGGGAAGTCTGTCGGCTGAAATTACTGCTTGCACATGCCAAATTAATATCTGAAGGAGCACATAACTTGTCATGTACATTTAGTTTGTGAGAGTACCCTTTGAGTTTCATGCACGTTCTTCGTTTGATCTACGTTTTGGAACTTGCATATAACTTCAAATTTTTCACTAATTGACCAACTCCTTGAATCGGTTGTTGGTACTTTTGGTTGGTGGTACTTTTCATAGGTGTTTTAAAATCTAGGTACAATTAGTTAATACAAACTAAGTACCTACGTGTTTAAGAAATATTAACATTACCTAAGCACGCAGGTATTACGCTTGACCTTTCCGTCTGCTTGTAAATTATTGTTGTCATTAATCAAAATTATGCGCAATTACATTGTTTACATTTCAACAGTCTGCTGTGAAAATGAACTGTTGTGCAAATAAATGTTACGTGAAGCTTTCAATCCTCGGTACAAATACGGAGTGAGAGTTACATCTTACTTCTTAATAATAATGTGGCCCACGTCACCCACGGCATGTTGTGAGATTATTTCTTTGTTTTCCTTCTTCAAATCTAAAGCTTTGTTTCTATTGTGTGAAATATTTCACAGGTTATGTAAGCTCAGGCGTGTAATATCACTCATAATGCATTATTCACATTTTCTTTTGTTCATCACTACAATTTCATATTTTTCCGTCCACACTCTTATTTTTGTGAGACTTGTTATGCATTTCAAAAGTGAAATATGAAAAGGGAGAACTGTCTACCGATATGTTAATAAAGCTTTGTTATCTATTATGACTACACGGTTGGCGCTGTGGTTGAGCGATTGACTGCTGCGCTGCGTGTCGCGGGTTCGATTCCCGCACGGAACAAATATTTGTATAGCCTACAGATAGTTGCTTCGGGTCTGGCTGTTTGTTTACGTGAATTTATATGTTTGTAAACGCACCCTCGATACAGGAGAAATTCCTAGTATGGGGCAACTCTAGGATTACCATTCAGCACACATTTTCTGCGCTAAGTTTTTTTATTATGCACATAGTATGCTCTTTAGAAAACGTATTGTTCGCTTTTATAAGTTTCCAAACAATTATCGCGCGGAACTGAAACTCTAGGGCACACAAAAGATGGTAGAGCAGCTTTGTTAAGGAAAATTGAAATTATGCAAATGACATGTTTTAACCTCGTTGGCAAAGTGTGCATTGTTCTCAAGCATTTACTAGATTTAAAACATGGCAATAAACTTATACATATGTATGTAAATTGTGTTGTTTATCGTATGAAAATAACGAAAATATACATAAATCAGTGCTATAGTCAGTTACAATTATAAGCCTAATAGCAAATTACGTTTACTAGTTTACTTTCAAGGCAAAACAATAAAAGAACTACTTATAAAATTAGAAATTTCTTGTACTTCGCACCTAATAGCGCAAAGCGCACTTTGCGTCCAAACTGGCCACACTTACAAGGGTAGGTATATCAGGCAAAAGACTTATTTGGCTTTGACTATCTTCGCTCTCTTTCGCTTCGTTTATTTATTGTTTTTTAACAGGAGTAAAAGATCTCAAGGAAACGTGTGCTATGGTGAATTCGGCTGTTTCGAGGATGCTGGACCTTTCGCGTACTTGGAGACACTGCCCAGCACGCCGCAGGAGGTCGGCACGCACTTCCTCCTCTACTCTACAGTCAGCAGGTATATATGCGCAGGCGTTTTTCTGTTCTGTAACCATCCTTTTCAAACCTTTTCCACACAGTTCGACAGGTATAGAGAATCTATCGGGTTCTATCCGTTCGATAGAACGCTCGCCAGAGTCCGTCTGTGGATGGGTGATCCTGATCATCCATGACACATCGACACTCCTCCATGCCTTGTCCGTACCTCCAAATGATATGCAGCCGTTGGTCGTGGTTATCATTAAAAGATCTTTAACAGTAATTACGGATATTCAGAAGTCTGAAAGTCGACTAGTCTAAAATGGCAAATGTGGCACGTATACCCAGTAACTGGGTTGGGGAAGTCAGATAGGCAGTCACTCCATGTACAACACTGGTGTTCAGCATCTGGATACACTGAAGGCCGACGACAGGATACCCAGTTGGGAAAAAGCGAGGCAGATGATACTGATCAAGCCTTAAGAGAGTTTACGCGGTATGGTTTTCATACAATCTTACAAGTCCATATTTTTCTAAATGAATGAGCCGAATTATTGAAACTTGCATAAACGCTAGATAACTAGCTCTAAATAGTTACCAAAGAACATTTCGAAAAAGAGTTCAAGGGGAAAGAAAGAGTGATTTTTCACTTTAAAATCGCTCTGTCTCTCTCTAAACTCTTTTTCGAAAATGTTCTCTGATAACTATTTAGACCTGGATATCTAGCGTTTATGCAAGTTTCAATAATTCGGCTAGCGTTTGCAATGCATACCAAATTTCATTGAAATCGGTTCATTAGTTTCGAAAAATAACGACTTGAAAGTTTGTATGAAATACCGTAGGGCGTAAACGCTCAGCATAATTAAGTTCAAGTAGGTACTGATCTCATCATTCTCTTTTGCTATTCCAGACGAAAACAACCGCAAGAGTCGATCTTCAAGGATAATGAAACCTTGGCGAGGTCAGTTCGTGGATAGATGACCATTAGTTAGGTACATGACGAGACCCTTCCGCAGCACAGAAAGCACATCAAGCTATTAGTCCCAGCTGTCATTTGTAGACATTTGAGTATTACGCAGTCGCTACATGTAAAACACTGGTATTCAGCTGCACCTAAATAGTCTGGACTCCAATATAGTAGAAAAAGCTAGGCAAATGATGATGGCAAGCCTTAGTCATATAATAATATTGTGTTCAAGTAGGTAGGTACTGAATGCACCGGGGGTATTAGAAAGCTCATGTGTAAATGGGCAGAGCAGAATACAAGAAAAATGGTAAAATTGCAATAACAATAATATTGCACTGGTTCACGGAAAACGAAACGCAAACGAGGCAGGCCGTTCTGAAGATGGGGCGATGATATTAAGACTGGAGCTGGACGTGCATAGACAAGAACAACTTTTGAGAGATCGAAATGGAGGCAGTTAGAGATGGCCAATGCCAACAATGCATACAGACGGCAAAATAGTTGTAAGGTTTTGGACCTGAAACGAAATGAATAATTCGTAAACTGAAGTAACTTTCGTAGTTAATGTGATTGTCCTAGATTGTGTTAAATGGCTGTATTGTACCTATGTGTACAAATTAAGGCTATTATTATTATAAAGTACTGATATCAGCATTCTCTTTTGCTATTCTAGAGGAGACCAGCCACTCCTGGCTGTGTCAGCGAGCAACATGTCTGCGGCATGGGGCTGGGCGGCGCGAGCCTTTGAGCCCAACCGACCGACCAGGGTCATCGTCCATGGGTTCGGTTCTAACTGCGACAATGTGTGGGTCTATGAAATGAGGTCCGCTTTGATGGCTGTTGTAAGTAATATTTTTGTATTTATAGTAAAACTAAAACTTTATAAAAGTTAGGTTATTTCATTATATTGAAAAAAAGATGCAAGTATATCTTCAGTCTTCATTCATTGCAATGATGTAGAACGTATCTAATACGGTAATTTGTCGCAGTCATTACGTTTCAGAGTCAAACTAACTAACTAGGTACATGTGGCATTGTATAACATATCCCTCGTCTTCAAATGATTCTGCTTTCAAAATTTTATATCGATATATAATATAACATAATATGCTATTAACAAGAACAGACAGTGCCCAGACAGCAGACTGTTTCATAACGAGGAGCGATTATATAACATTAGGTACATTAACAGCCGTATTGTGAGGATTTTATGTCCGGTATTATTACAGCTACAGTACCTATCTACATAATCATGACAACGTATTGTTTTTTTCCGTTTGCAGGAAGAATGCAACGTTGTTTGTGTAGATTGGGAAGGAGGAGCGTCAATGCCAAACTATCTTCGAGCAGCTGCGAACACAAGGCTTGTCGGCAAGCAGCTTGCTATGCTATTGCAAGGTAATCCGGTTCGAAGGACCAAATTAAGCAAAGCGATATTAAAGTTTTACTACATGAATATAAACATATTTTGGTCTAGCGTTATTTATTAATGTGTGGTTTGTCTTTTCCAGGTTTCGCCAAGCACATAGACTTGCGGTTCGAAGATGTTCACCTGATTGGTTTTAGTTTAGGCGCTCATGTCGCTGGTTTTGCGGGTTCAGAATTACGGAATATTAGTCGGATAACCGGTTTGTATATTTTTTTCAATATTACACAATTTTAGAGGCTGTGATCTCCTTAATAGAGTAGTACCGTGAAAAGTTTCGGCTCTTACTGATTTCCGCGACTACGAATACGTCTGGAGTTGTCTGGACTCTTGACTATTTACAACTATTTGAACTATTGACAACTTTACTTACCTTACACCTTATCTTTCCAGGACTAGACCCAGCAGGTCCCCTCTTCGAGTTCCAGGACCCCCGTGCTCGTTTGGACCGCTCCGACGCGAAATTCGTGGATGTTATCCATTCCAACGGCGAGACTCTCATTCTGGGCGGTCTAGGTGCCGCGCAGCCTCTTGGACACGTAGACTTTTATCCCAATGGTGGCAGGGTGCAGCATGGATGTTCTAATTTGTAAGTTATTCTCCGCTGCTTTGGACTAGTTTTTTTAATCCGTACCGTAATCTCAACCAATGGTTGAAATTCGTTTTCTGATCAATTGTTAGCTTGACCAATGGTCAAGCAATTGGTTGATTTAATTATGGATAAAAAAGCTTGCCATTAACACGTGCTTTGGTTTAGCTATGTTCCCGTTACCTTGCACTTGCAGTTAGGCAGTTGAATGACGGTGATCAAGTTACTACGTGCTAAGTAACGTTTATCATCTCAGCCTTAGTGTAGGCAAGTAATAAATTCTTCAAGCAAGACACTTTGATTACTCATACCTATGAAACAAACGCGAGTCCTGAGTGACGTATGTAGGTCGCTCATCGCTGTGTACGTTTTGAAATAATTGGGTACTGATAAGCAGTAGGTAATGCTGATGATTAATGAGATACTGTTTAATGAGTTAATCAAGAGTTTATTGCCCTGCAGGTACCTTCATTTGCCTCTAAATACTAGTGTTTTGTAAAGGTCTTTTGACGGTGTTTAGCTTGTATCTGGCTCGAAGGACCAACTAACACATTATAGTCAGTAAAATTTAAATTAATTTAATTACTTTAATTTCTGTTTTAGATTCGTCGGAGCGGTATCAGATTTTGTCCTGCCGTGGGCAGCAGCGTCAGTGGAAGGTCGTTCACTGTGCAACCACAGGCGAGCCTACAAATTCTTCACCGATTCCGTCTCACCCAAATGTCACTTCCCGGCTTTCCCCTGCGAAAATTACGACTCCTTCCTCGAGGTAAGTTATTTGCAATAACAATTCAAAACGATTGTGTAACATGTCTTTGAGATAAATGTAAATAGGTCCTATAGGAAGTCTTATTTCACGTCATAGTAGGAAGTATAGAAACTCAATTGCGGTTGAGCAGTAATTTCATAGAAAATTGCATATGAATAATTCGATTTTATGAGCTCAAAACGATAGCCCTGTTTCGTTTTCTTGTGGTCAACCACACAATCAATTGGGATTCACGTGGAACATACAACGTGTTGCTTTAAATGTAGAAAAACCAACCTTTAGTTTATACATATAAATTAATAGATAAAGCAAGTCTGAAAACAATCTTTTTCATTATTGATTTCTTTTTTTAACCAGCCTAATAAAATTTATGTTCAAACGCTGAGCAAATGCCTCCCCTTTCTCCTTCCAAACCTCCCTATATATCTTTGCGACCTCTGGTCAAGTTTGTACCGCAAACGTGATCAGATCGTTACCTACTACTGGTATAACTTAAATAATTTTCACCTCAAATCCCAAATCGTTTATTGCAATCCATAAATGTACATATACAGGTGGTAGATATAAAAAAATAGAAACAATAATGGACCCCGTCAGGCACAGCAAATTTTTTATAAGTAGTTCAATGACAGTAAGTTTAACTGATGGACAATGATGCAGTGATGGATGGTAATTTACTGCAGATTAAATCTCTTTCAACGCTCATTCGTGCACAGATCCTATATCATTTAGGGCTATAATACTGCCATTAACCTTGTTTAAATTTTATTTATTTTCTCTCAGGGCCGATGTTTCCCGTGTGACGGCCAACGCCGATGTGGCAACATGGGGTACTACGCAGACCGGTCCCTGGGACGTGGCCAGCTTTATTTACTCACCAGGGAGGAAGAACCGTTCTGTGGTATTTATTGTTCCTTACTTTGGAGAATAGACCTAAACGTTAAAGTTAGAAACTAAGGAAGGAATCGTGAGAAAGAAAAATGGACTTGTTCTCAGAGCGTTTACCTCCTCGAAGTTTTTGTATTTTTATTATTGCCTTGCCTGCCTTGTCTTTTGTCCCCATCATATCATCATCATATCAGCCGAAAGACGTCCACTGCTGGACATAGGCCTCCCCCAAGTGTCGCCACAACCACCGGTCCTGTGCGTCTCGCATCCATCGGTTACCCGCGACCCTCACCAGGTCATCGGTCCACCTTGTGGGAGGCCTTCCAACGCTGCGTCTTCCAGTACGCGGTCGCCACTCCAAAACTTTTCGGCCCCATCGACCATCTGTTCTGCGAGCAATGTGCCCTGCCCACTGCCACTTCAATTTCAATTTTTTGTCCCACTGCTGAGAAAAGGTCTCCCCCATAGCCTGCCACTCTTCCCCCCGGTGTGTTGCCCTCGAAGGACACTTATTAATATTAGCTATTCATCATCATCATATCGGCCGAAAGACGTCCACTTGTGTTGGACTTGGGGAAGGCATATGCCTCCCCCAAGTGTCGCCACAACAACCGGTCCTGTGCGTCTCGCATCCATCGGCTACCCGCGACCCTCACCAGGTCATCGGTCCATCTTGTGGGATGCCTTCCAACGCTGTCTTCCGGTACACGGTCGCCACTCCAGAATCAGCTATTGGTGTTAATCTATAATTCTACTACAAGGCAGTAATTCGGATTTTATTCCTTCGAAAGAGTAATTTAATCCCTTTCAAAGTTCGATTTCGAGATCATAGAGCACTTCAGTCTCTTTGAAGATGTTAATAAAGTGTTGTCGTACTTCCAGCTCACCAGTACCACGTGTCGGTGTGGGCCGGCAGCGCGTCGGGAGACAAGGCCAACTTCGGGCGAGTGACGCTGACGCTACACGGGGACTCCGGACTCAACGAGTCCTTCCCTATGACCAAGTACGTTGAATCATAACTATTATTAATAAATGTGAGTGAGTTTTCCGCCTCAATCGCCGAACCAATTTTGGTAGGTTGAAGTTTGGAAGTTTGGTCCAGATATTAATGTAGATAGGACCCTGGACCATGGAGACGGTTATAGGCTACTTTATCGCGAGCGAAGCCGCGGACAATAGCTAGTTGATGAATAAAATAATTCTACAAACTATCAAATTTTCCCAATCAACCTTGAACCTAATACTTCAGCGATAAAGTTGAAAATCTATTAAAGAAAGACATGTTGTAGCTTGATGTGCTGGCGTCTGTACAAATGGGGTACACAACTACACAACCGTGACGACAGAGCAACGAGCAGATCAATTTTGTTATGCGAACATCAACTAATCCAAGAGATTCATGTTCGAAAAATCTCAACCAACGCGGCTCATGAAGACAATTCCACAGACCAGTATGTTACATGGAGCTGCCTATCTGACCACCACAGCCAAGGAACTAGGTGGCAAAGGAAAAAAGGCAAAGTGGTGTCAGATGATTGATTCATCTGACACCACTTTGCCTTTTTTCCTCTCTTCGTCCTTAAATGCCTAAACAAATCTTTATTTCTCTCCCCAGACGTGAAGACATAGTGAACGGCAGCGCGCGCTTCACCCGCGTGCTCGTGCCGCACCCGGCGCTGGGCGTGCCGCTGCGAGCCACCGTGCACTACGCGGGCTACAACGGCTGGCTCAGCGCGAGCCTCAAGTCCATCCACATACACAAGCTACTCATCACCGACAGCTTCGCTAAGACGTATGCAATACCTTTTTAAAATGTATCTGGGTTGTATTTAATTCTGGAAAACATCTTTTCGATCATGGCCTTGGAGCCATGGAGAGAAAGGAGAAAACAATACTAGGGAGATACCAAGGTTTTTGAATGACTGCATCTTATGTAAGCGAATAGGTAATGCAAGGCAAGCAAGTCTGCCATTCTTTTCCAAATCAGAGGGACTCTTTTAATCCCGAATCTAAAGGAGCGACTTATCAGTAAAGCGGCAAGTCTAAGGAACATTTATGAAACTGACTTACTAACTAAAACAGGCGACATGAAGCTTGTTTTTCATTTCTTTTTTATCAGTTCTTAGTTCGCCATGAGATTTACGAGAATATATCCTGTGAAGTCATTGGAATACACGTAAATTGATAACGTTATTTTTTTTTCTTTCGCAGTTCTTCATTCTGTAAGAAAGGAATCCAGCTACTGTCTGAAGAATCAATCGAAATGCCACTCTATCCCGGAGATTGTGAAGTACAACAGGTAACATACTACATAATATTCGTTTGTATTGAATACTGTCCCATAGTCAGATGAAAGATATCTAAGTAAAGTTATTTTATTTCAGGATAACGAACTATCAAATGCAACAAGCAGCACCCACGAATATTTAACTAACAAAGAAAATTCAACGAAAGAAGAGGGCAACGCCATCGACCCTGTTGACAACGAACTGCCCGAGGACTCTCCTCAGCGGCCCTTCACTCTTGTGGACACCTACGAGTGGACGGGAGGCGAAAATTCTGGCAGAGCCTTCGGAATGACTAACACAAAGACTGCCCCCAGCGGGGCCATCGAAATCGCCGAGCCAGTACTCCGACCACGTCCACGAAAAACACCTCGACAGCGAGCAGACTCTCCCGAAGACCAAGAGATATCTGAACCATTACTACGAGCAACGCGACCACCGAGAACTACAACAGTATCTCCATTGATACGAAAAGCTAAGAACTATGACATGTCCACTACACCCACTTACGAAACTGTAACGTGGGGCGAAAGAGCCGAGAAAGAAGAAACCGGTTTCGTAGTACAATTCCTACCTTCTAGACTGGCATCGTTCATCTCCAGAGCCGAACGATATGCCAGAGATACCCTCCTACCTCTAGTGTCAGCCTACGCACCGCGCTTGCCAATATTCGGTTCCCGAGAAGTTCCGAAGCCAACCGCGAGGTTTATTCCCACCGAGGACATAAATGTGACAAGTTCAGTGCCAGTGCCAACACCTACTTTAGAAATGAAGATTGAGACTTTGCGGACTGTGGGTCCGCCAGGGATAAAGCGTGAGGTCGAGTCTCCTGAAGACCCGGAGATACCAGTGACGACCACGACCACGACGACCACTAGTACGAGCAGTACAACCACACCGCCATCGACGACGACAACTGAGAAGATCCGGGCATCGCCTACTGAGATGCTGAAAGTGGTTCCCGGACCTTCCGCGTCAACGAGTACAGCCTTACCACCGGTAGCTTTAAGAAGCGAAGGTGAAAAGATAGTCATCGTGTATCCAAGCAATGCGAGAGATGAACGAAAGATTCGATCGCATTCGTATCCTGAAGAGCTACAGTTTGAAGCACTGTACCAACACACTGGGTCTCCTACGGACCTGCACGTGGATCTCCCCACGTTCACCCCGCCGACCAGCACTCTCGCGCCCAGCACTACGTCGGCACCCAAAAGTGAAGCGAGATTCATTCCTGTTAGCTACGTAAAACCAGGAGACGAAGTAGACTCTAGGTCTAAAGGAACGTAGCAAGTATTTGAGACTGTATGGTACCTATTTTGATTTTGTAAATATGACAATCTACAAGATTTGTATTTTTGTACATACGTTTTTTTTTGTTTTTAGAGTAGCAACTACAAAACGTACATTTAGTAGTTAAATTGAATGTTCTCAGTAAAGTTGTTTATTTCTGTTGTTAATTATTGAAAATGCCTGAATGAAATTGTTGTGTAAATAAATTTAGGTCTAACATAGATTAAGAGACATTTTTATAAAATAAAAACTTATTTATTATACAATTCCACTGTTTTCTTCTCCTTATGTAACATTCGGTGGAATACATTCAAACTAAAGTGCTCTTCCTGAATACAGAACAAAAAATAAACCATTCCTCTACTTTAAAGAACAATCAGAAAAATGCTATCGTATTTGATTCGAATGAACTTATTGCTATATGCTATCAAATAATCAAAATATCACATGAATAGTGTCATACTAAAATTAATGGAAACATGAAAATTCCGAATGTATTAGTAGAAATACGTAGCAGTGCAATACTGTCAAGTCGATACGAGTAACAATTGGTATGTGATCATTGCATCTTGAATGAAACGCTTGAACAAACTATGTACATGGAACATACGACCATAGTTGGTAATACATATCGACATTAACAGGTTTTCTATCCACATAGTTTGTTCGAGAGGTCGAGTAAATTTAGCACAGAAAGAACAACAAATGGAGTGCTAACACCCAATTGCTCTATTACATTTTTATTCACGGCAATTAGAGCCGAGGTCAGGCAATTTTGCCAATGTCAAGCGTGTGACATGTTTTAACTAGCTAGTTGTACTGTAGCTATATATACATAGCTAGCTATGTGCCGAATACAATATGCTTGAGGGTATCCAAATATACCCCCCAGTTTAACTTGTCAAACTCTGTAGGCATTAAAGTAGGGTTTGACAAATTCTCAATTTAGTAACCGAGTGTTATTCTAGTCTACTTATTTAAGACAGCGCATACTAGTAGTAACACATACCGCAGTGAAAATCTGACCATATTACCAAAACACCATTCTATTTTGATCGCATAACATCCACTTGGCATTAGCACTCCATTCGTTCATTCCTCTGTGGCGTACTTTAAATACAGTCTAAGTTTACTTCATGTATTTATCGGAGTGCTGCGTCAGGATGCGAGCTGAAGACTTGGCGTCGAGGAACAGAGTGTGAACTGAAGTGATGTGAGCAGGAGTAATGCGCGATGAGCCGTCTGCGCGAGCGGCCAGGGAGGCTGGCGTTAGGAGCTGGGCTGCGTACCTGTGATGATTTAATCTTCAATAAGTACTGGGGTGAGATAACGTCTAATAGAGAAATAAGAAAGAAGACACGTTGCGCTAACTCCAAATAAATTGGGCTGAAGATAATGATGATTGCATATAGCAGAACTACTAAAAATTACTTAATTCCTCATTGGCCTACTGGTCGCAAGCGTGACTGCTAATTCTCTCGGGTCCTATGTTCTGATCTTCGGTTAAAGCAATATTATGTAGTGTATTGTCCGACCCGAGGATCACTTCGCACGGCCTCTACCGTCACGGGCGAGTTAATGTACTACATATATGTTATGACAGACCACTATAAATCTAGTGATCTAGTCTTATGTTTCATACTAAATCATAAAATTAATCATAAATAGATATTATTATTTACCTAAGAGTACTGTTAGATCCTACTTCCGACAGCGCAGTAAGGGCCTCCTCATCAATAGAAATTCCTTCAGTCATTGCTCGTAATTTCAATATCTGAAACCATAAAAACCACATGATATTTTATTAAATTCAGAAACAAATAAGTAGTAATATATCAGGAGCGTGCTACATGTGATTTTTAGAGACATTGTCATAAGGGCTAATTTACAATGATTGACCCAATCCAGAACTACATGTGATATAATAATAAACCATAGGGCAGTTCAAACTCAATGACGTCTGTGAAGTTCGCCTTCCGGTGCGCAGTACCGCAACCCTCACCCGCTGTTACTTGAATTTGATACTACGCAGCGACTTGCGGAGTTTTTCGAGCAGCCATAAGGTTTGATTTTAAGTGCAAATTGTACCTGTAAAAGCTCAGTTTTGTTGTATGGCAAAGTGCGGATGATCAGCAGCCTGTCCAGCAGATCTAGTGGGATACCGTGCGGTGAAATAATGTCCTCGGTTCCCCTGTAATACGAAGTACAATTAATCAATACGTAAAATATTTTAAATTACCTTTCAAACAAAAACTTTTTAATTACTGACATTAGATATTATAAGCAAAATTCTTGTTACTAACATTGTTGCTTTGCCTATAGACTTGTGACTGAAAAAAAACCGCATCCAAATCGGTTCACCCGTTTAAGAGCTACAGTACCACGGACAGTCACACACACATAGCGGTCAAACTTATAACACCCCACTTTTTGATCGGGGGTTAAAATCTGATTGCTAGTTTAAAGACATTTTTCAATATCAAACTATTGTTAGTATAAATATCATTGTTCTCTTGCCCTGAGCCAAAGTTATTTGAGATGTGTGCAGCATGTCTTTTTCTCCCATATTAGATACTACCCAGTTTATTGCTCTTTCTGTTAGTGAAAACTGCCTCAAAAATCTGTAGTGTGGTTTAGAAGAAGTACCTAAGCAACCTTATAACATACAATTAAAAAATTTAGAGATTGGAGATTCTCTTATGAATGTCATCACAATAGCCCTTTTCATAGCCATTTCATCGACCATTTCATAGTCCCTACCATCCATCACTTCTTTAGTATTCCGATACTCTTGTAGCCATTCATTTTCATACTTTCCTCAGGATTTTTTCCCAAGACGTAAGTAAGTAACATTAAGTTTAAATTACCTTATTTGGCACTTGCCCCTATTGGTGGCAAAGATAACTATGGGCGCAATAGCTGACTCCAGGGCTCGATGTAGGTATGTGAATGTTTCGATGTCCAGCATGTGCACCTAAAAAATTAATATAGATCATTAGTATAAATAACATTAAAAAGCAAGTTATAACAGGTAGGCAAGTTCCCCGTCGACCAGATTACAACCTTATTGCTAATGACTTAAGGTTGAAATGTGGTCGCCTTTTGCCGCGGTAAGACTTACAATGGTAAGTTTTAATTACCTCATCTATGAATAGAACTCCAGGTACCAATTCAGCGATTCCTTGGTCTATGTATTTGTTTACTACCTTGTTGATCTCTTTCCTCAGTTTATCTGTAAATAATAAATAACATTGTATCTTCTCTTTTAAAGTACAAGGTAACCGGCAACGGCAAAAGCTATTGCCTTACGGCCGTTAGCAGAAATGTCTTGTCTATTCATCAAGAAAATGTGAAATGATTATGAAGGTAATGTAAAAAAAATAATATAGATCACTAGTATAAATAACATTAAAAAACTAATAATAACAAGTAGGCAAGTTCCCCGTTTGGAATTGTTATATCGCTCTTAAATATTGCCCTCGTTAGACGCGCGGGCGGGTAGAACTTTTTATGATGCATTATGTGAACGCCTACCGAACAAAAACCATTCTACGAATTTCCACGAGCCCCGAGAGACTAGTACACTTGCGCAAACGCCCGGGCGACTGGTATGAACCCGTGTCATTACGATTCCCTCCAGCCCTTGCAGCTGCCATGGGCATAATTTTCTCAGATAAGCAGCAGGTCAGTATCGGAGACTGCGAAAGTGTATCCGCACACGAACTCTTCACATGTGGCCAAAAAGCAACAAGAAAGGCAAAAAAAGAAACTGTCGCTTACCAAGAGTGATTGCTATAAATCCGTGTGCGAGAAGCCGAAGAGGAAACAAAAAAACGTGATTGCAAAACTCTAGTATGTGCAGTTTGCTCTAAAAATGTGTACCTGTTATCTCAGTCTTCTTTGGTTTCATGAGCTGCCCCATCATGGACATGATGTCCTGTCCTCCCTGTGGCTTAGCATTGGCACAATCCAAGTCATGAAGCGTCACGTCCTGTACGACTTCTTTCTTTTTGTGAACGTCGCCTTTTGGCAGTGGCACATATTCTTCAGCCTAAAATAAAAATCAGTTGTTGAATGAAAATACAAAGGCCATACTGAAATAATTTGTAATCAGTAATTTACACCAGTCATAATGTTGCTTTATACAGTCAAATGGTAAAATAAAATACACAACAAATAAGCTATTATGAGATTTATGCTGACAATGTCAGTACCACTTCCGACCTTATTCTAACTACACAAGTTAAATTTTTCATAGAAGCTGTGTTTGTTATACATATTTATTTACCTCAAGATCAAACTCTGTGGCAAAAGTATCACTCCTTCCCTGCCTCTTGACTGCGCCTGAGTTGGCTTCGATATAGATGACATCACCCACTTCCACTTTTTCTTTCTGCAGTGACTCGTAAATGGTGGGGTCCAGCTTCAGTTGCTTTGTCCCTTTAGCTGTCTTAAGCCCAATGATGACGTGTGATACTGTTTTGCCGTAACCTATACACAAAGTTTATTTTAGTCACTAAAAAGTACGATTTCCAGCGACAGGAGTGCATGTTTGAAGTCATGAAGTTTTTTTTTTTTAAAAAAAAAACTTTGCCCCACTAGGATTTTCTCCTGTATCGTGGGTGCGTTTACAAACATATAAATTCACATACACAAACAGCCAGACCCGGAACAACTATCTGTAGGCGGGAATCGAACCCACGACACGCAGCGCAGCAGTCAATCACTCAACCACTGCGCCAACTGTGCTACCAAGCCAATATGACATTTAAGGCGAGCCTGACTTGAGCGCGTAGGCATCTAACGCTTACCCCAGGCCCCGCAAGGAGTAGCAATACGTAATAAGTTACGATGCGCGGGAGACGCGCGCACCAAGCGCACCGCTCGCTCATGAGTTCACGGACTCGGGTAGGTACTAAGTTCCGTCACAGGATAAAGTAATGCAGTAGATCAACTTGAATTGATTAGTATAAGTTTATTTTGTTTTATTTTTCTATTAAGTATTTTTTAAGGTTATAGATGGATTAATGGATTAATTTATTTCTTTTTTGTATTATGATTATGAATGTATGATAGTTACATTCATGGGGAAGGCTGTACGGCTATACGGGAACGGGAATTCCTACGGGAATGAAGAGTTCCGTTACCTGTCTCCGAAGTTCTTCATCAGATCTTCACCAAATTGAAATGGGATCAGTCCGGGAAGATACACTTCCAAAAAAAATAGAATCATCAAAATCGATTGACAATTGGCGAAAATATCGCTGAGCAAACATACAACAAAAAAAAACAGTCGATTTGAGAACCTCTTCTTTTTTGGAAGTCGGTTAATAATATACAATACAATAGTCAATTAAAAACAGTTTAGTGTATGTAATTTATAATTTCTATACATTTTTCCTCTTGCCAATAAACACCGATAAAGTAACGCATTGGATTGGAAAAACTATCCAAACTGACCACATAGTTTTTTGTATGTCTTGTCATAACTTGATACATTGTTAGTAATTAGTAAGAGGATGGACTCTAGTGTACAGCGCATAAATGAGCTGGTCCGGTAGCCTAAACGTTACCAAAAGTATGTTATTATAATATTTTCATAGGAAATGGTCATACTGTAACACTTTTACACTATGGCACGCGACTCACGAGTGCGCTGCGCGTATTGTTTGGCATAGACGAGACCTACACAAACGTTGCGGACACCATAAATATTATTATTTGTTGTGTTGTGGTGGCTGTGAGTAGGTACCCACCTAGCGTATAACTACACTTATATTTCTTCTCTACATGAACACCACAACATTATTGCACCGATATTCAACTCTCATGTAGGAAATACGAGCTATTATTTTTGCATTTGTTTAGGAGTAAGATAAGTGAAAACGGACATTTCTAATAAATAACAAATATTATAAGACTTATACAAACTCTCCGAAACCATCAAGACTAACGTAGCGGGGTGAACTACCTATTTGACATTTGAAAACAGTAAATCATTGTATCATGTGCGCGCGAGGTGGCTTTATGCACTCTGAAATAGGGTTCAAATTCAATTGTTTTACATACTCGATGCGGTTGGTAAATCTATTCCGCGCGAAAACTAAACCACTAAAGCGCACGTCTTTATGCGTACTGGGGGCCGATTCTACTAATTTACCAAATTACACGTTCGATTGTGTTTCAACAACAGTTCGATTTCGATCGCCGTTCGATAGTTACCTAAAGAGTCATTCTACTATTTCATAAACAAACTGGAAACTAAACTTCAGCCGAATCGCAACTGAATTGCAACGGGAACGCGACTGCGGGTCACCTGTGTTACCAACATTGCAAATAGTATGTTTTAATAATACCACAGAAAAAAAAGTTGAATCTAAAAATGTTACTAAACACGAATAAGTGTCAGTAAAAGTGTTTTTTTAAATATAAAAAGATATCTAGCCCATAATTATACTTTAGTATTGTATATTTTATTGTTACACATACAACATTTCAACTTTTTTATAATAAAAACTCAGAAGAACGTTTCGTTTAAGTTCCCAGCTGGCCGTAGCTGTGAAATGTGCTGTGAAACGAAACGTTTCGATTATGTCAATCAAGTCTTTCTTGAAAGACTCAAACGTAGAGCGGGAAATAAAAACTTTTTGTGGGAGTTCATTAAAATGGTTGATTTACTGTGAGTATTTGTTTTAAATTATTACTGATAATTTATTCATCAAATAAAATATTGCACCATAGCCCGTTATTGATATGTTGTACTTATGTTAAACGACAAAAGTTTATAGAAATATTTACGACATAAGTACCTACTTGAGAGTTACACACTTCTAAGCTGCGCTCTTCTACTTCGCGCGGGCGTCGCACTTGAATTAGCTATAATTATAACAAAAAAAATGACCCACTAACCAAATTGTTAAATTATGTGACCACTTGTTGTTTGGTGCATTTTATTTAATGGTAAAATATTTAGTCTCGCTGCAAGTGTTGTTCTGTTAATACGTACGTAATTTTAGGCCTAATGGAAGATACCAGACGAAAATCTACATCAGTTCGGCAACTGGACCTCCTCATTACATTTATGGAGGGACATACAAGTTTTGCCACGGGACGATTGCGGTCGAAAGAAGGACGAGCCCTTGCAACACGCATGTGGGACCAATGTGCGGATATTTTAAATTCGGAAGGCGCAGCTAGGGCACCTAAAGATTGGTCGAAGGTAACTTTTCAACTTGATGTTATCTATTCTGTAAAAATACCAACATGACAATAATAACAATAATTTTCTATCCATTTTAGTTTTGGAATGATTATAAATGTAGGGTGCGGGCCAAACTAGCTGAAATAAACAGAGGCTATAGGAGTACTGGGGGTGGGCCTAGCAGGGCACCACAGTTAAGCCCTCTAGAGGAAAGGGTTGCTGCCCTTATAGGGAGGGATGTCGGCCCACTTTCTGGAGTCCGTCAAGATCCAGAGATTGAAACTGAGGTGATTAGATATTTATCAAACATGTAATAATTATACTTACCTATTCCAAAAATGTATTCTATTGTGTGTCTTAATCATGTTTTTTTTTACAAATATGTAGTATGTTAATGCTGAAGAGATGGAAGTGGAACGGGATGTGGAACTGCCAGCAACTAACTCACCCATTTTGTGAGTAATAGGCCACTTAACCTTTTTATGTATTGGTATTTTATTTACCATTTACTAATAATGAATTAATTCTTTCTTTCAGAGATATATCTGCTATCCAAGAGAGTACTGTTGCACCTGGAAATAGATCACCAGCCACACAAGACCTCAGCCAAACAGTGACTCTTGAATCTGAGCAGATAGACAGTGCACAAATGGAAGGACATAATCAGCCAGCTGATCAAGGCACTACAGCACCACAAACAGGTTCTCATTGTTTATTAACTTTATTACTACTTTATAGATCACTAGCACTTCGCCCGCGACTTCGTCCGCGTGGGGATAGTAGGTACTCCACAAACTGCGACGCCCCTATACATATCCCCTTATAAAGGTTAGTTTTGGAAAATTATGCACAACGATTCTCATTATTGGTTCAGCGCAACTGTTCACCCCCCCGTTCAGCCGTCAGGGGTTGATTATGCAAAAATTGTTAGGTACATGATCTGTTTCAATTATCCCACTTTTAGTTTGTTCATAGCATTCCGACGTAAATTGAAGCAAGCTATAATTTCCTCCCCTAAAAACTAATTCACCCCCGCTTCACCCCTTATTATGTATGTACCTAGTTGATTTTCAAAAAATCCAAACATTTGTTATTCTTATTGTTTTATCGAAAACATTTAAATGCCGTGGTGTTTCAACTTCATCGGACCAAGTATTGATACGATTCTCCCCAGTTCGCTCAAGCCGCGACATTTTTCTTACTCCGAGCATGTTTATTACCGTCGTAACTTTTGAACGAAAGGTCCGATTTGAATGATTTAAAGTGTAATTTACACGAACATAATCAACCTTAATTATCAAACCATTTAAATGGATAAGGATTAATATCATGATACTATAATCACCATTTTTTATTTCACCATGGGATTTGCTTGACTAATATTAACAAAAAGCGGTCATGGTGACTTATCCATAATAGTTAGACATATGGTATCGCGGACTTTTTTGTAGACATTGATGACCTCTATAAAACTGGAGTACATCACTTTGCTCTATTGTCAATAGATTCCGCAGCGTACGCGATATAAGGATTTTTTCTCACACCTTGGGTCACATTATCGAAGTTTTCATACGGATCCCTAACTTTTTTGAAAATATTCTATAGCCTATGACCATCGCCGATAATGTAGGATTCTACTGGTGAAAGAATTTTTCAAATCGGTCCAGTAGTTTCGGAGCCTATTCATTTCAAACAAACAAACAAACAAACAAACAAATCTTTCCTCTTTATAATATTAGTGTAGATTATTTTAAACATTAATTAAAAAAGCAGTATTATGGACTAGTGTGAGACACAGTTATACATGCTTTTCATGGGCTACTTGAATAAACTAAATTTAAAAAAATCCAAACTTTGATAAATACCACAAAAAGCTCCCAAGGGATGTCAAGTGGAATGCACTTGACGTCCCTTGGCTCACTAATTACCAACTTAAGATACTTACGCGTGCAGTTATTTACGAAAATAGGTTCCTAATTATTGTTAAAATTTTCAGACCAACCTAGACACCGACGCCCGAGACCAACACGCTCACGTGCGACAGGTCGCCCTCGTTTTGTACATCAGAGTAAGTGGCATTTGGCAGTCAGAACCAATATTTAACCCTATTTTAATTTAATTATCAGTATAACTTACAAGTTGGTTTTCGTTATAACTATAACTGATGACTTATTACAGGTAACACATCAGCTCTCGATGAAGCAAGGGCAACAATAGCCCGCATTGAAGAGATGCGTACGCGAACTGAGGAAATGGTGGCTACAGCAGCATTAAATATGTCCAATGCTATGACCAGCTTCTCTAATGCTATGACCGGCATCTCTAATGCTATGACTGGCATCTCTAATGCTATGACCAGCATGGCACAAAGTCTGCATACCTTCGTAGCAAGATCACATAGGGTAAGTGTTTGAAAGTTATATTTAGTTAGAATAATTGATTAGTTTTAGATGATTTATGCCTAGTATATAAATTATGTTGTTATTATTTTATTCATAACATCACATCTGTATTTTCCAAAAGGGTTAGGCAGAGGTGTACCTTAAGTACACCCACATTTCGCCAGTTATGTTGAAGTCCTTTGTAATAGGGGGTAAGCCTATTGTCATCAACCAGGCATAAATATTTTTCTATACTTAAGTAGTAGGTATGTATTTATTATTATTGTAAATAATTTAGGCTGTCTGTTAGTCAGGGTTCCATTTTTATACACTGAATCTTTGCTATAAGATTTTATAATAATGGAAATATTCTGTTTGTTTCAGACTGATGACTGATTGTTGACCTGTCACCCACTAGACAAGAATCATTAATGAGACTGAAATAAAAATAAATTATGTTAAGATAATTATATTTTATTTAAAACTCAAAGCCACCATTCCAAAATAAAAACATACCAAATCTTTTGTTCTGATAAATTTCAATAAAGTCATACCGAATGCAACACAAGCTTCAATTTTCTAAGTAACATTCAAGTTACTCAGAAAATTGAAGCTTATTGCAACTTCCCAAGGGTAGATATTAAAAATAGTAATCCACTTTATGATATTCTTTTTTTAAATTCTTACCCAATCAATAACTAAAAATAATTCATAACATTGAACTCAATTTGTATTTAGAAGGTTCAACTTTTATATTATCTCCTGTTCCATTTGTATTTCATCAGATACTTTTGGGACAGATTTTTAAATAAAGCTAAATAAAAAATTATTCTAAACTGATAAATTATAATAACTAAATTTCTAACATTAATTCAATTTATTGCCTTGAAGTCCACAAGCGTTGCACCAAAGCTGCTTGGTAATTACGCCCTTGCTCTAAAAGGTAATTCGGACGCCGCCGTGACCCACGATGTTCAGAAATTAATCTGACTGCATCTTCTCTTTCCACTCGCTCCTGTTCTATCATTTCCAGGTCCTCACTGTCGAGCTCCAGTCTTAATTGTAGCGAGATATTGTGCAGTACACAACAAGCATTTGTTATTTTTGCTGCAATTTCTGGTTTATAGTGCAGCTTTCTGTCTACTAATAAACACCTGCAAAAAGAAAGTACAGAAGTGTTAACTCAAATACATGACTATTACAAGTGTAATTATTGCAATATTATAATCAAATCTAGAGATACAATAAAATGCATACCTAAATCTTGCTTTTAAAATTCCTATACACCGTTCTACAACATTTCTAGTACTTATATGCTTCTCAGTGTAGTAAGACTCAGGCGTGTTTGGAGCAGCATTAAGGATAGGAGTCATCATAGCTCGTCTTAAAGGAAATCCCGAATCTCCTGAGAAAAGAGGTTTCTTTTAGAAGCAAATAGTTTATGACATGGGGATATTACACTATCATGAAATATTATAAGCAACTTCTGTATATTCCTTATAATATTTCATATGATAGTGTAATATCCTCAAATCATTCAAATTATTTTATTTCAGTAAGTAGCATTGTATAAACACTTTCACACAATCATCAATACATTTATATGTCATACATTACATCTTCATTATCTATAACTCATACCTAGATGTATAATCCTAGATATGATAGTGTAATATTATGTAACCTCGTGTAGAGACATTATAATTATAGTTTATTTATTTAATAATTCATGCATACAAAATTACAAATGTACAGAGGTAGTTTCTACCAGTCAACCTTTGGGTGATGCAGAGACAGATAGTGGTTGGTGATGGTGGAAAAAAAAAACAGAAACGCAATATAGTTAAGTTTGATCAAATAATTACCTAATAAATAAAAATCTTCACCAGTTGTGCTAATTATTTCATCTAAGGTTGACTTGAGAGGATTATTACTCCATGCAGCACTATCATGTGTTGATCCGGGGTTACTTGTATCAACACACAGAATTCGGGCATCTGAGTCGCAAATCTGGAAGAAGTATATTTAAGATATTAATAATAACTAGTTCAAAATGCTATCTCGTAAGGGTTATATTGAAGAAACAACTCACAATTAAAGTATTCAAGGAATGATATCCCTTTCGGTTAAAGTACCACTCTTCATGATTTGTTGGGGGAACTATAGCAACATGTGTGCCATCGATACACCCCAGAACTCCAGAAATGCCAAATTTTCTATAGAATCTGCAAATTTAATACATTAGGTATATATAATATAAATCAGGATCTAAGTCTGTCTGCATAGGTACAAATAGAAATGGAAATATTGCAATACTTACCCTCTTTTGATTTCATCACGTTGTTCCCTGGAGCTTGGAAATTTGACATACTTCTTATATATATGTGGCATATTAAGTACCTCTGTCACTTGTTTTATTGCTCGAGAAACTGAGGGTTGTGACACGGCATGACATTGTGACTGGCCTACCAATGTTTGGTATGAACCAGTTGCATAAAAAGCCAGTGCAACCAAAACCTAAAACGAGAATAGAGTTAATAGAGAATACTTTATCACATACTAACACACATAATACTGGCGCATAATAAAACGATCGTAAATAAGAACTTTAAAGTAAGTACATACCTTTGTCTCCGTATCAATACCGTCAGAACGAAGATTGACGGGCATGTGAGGACTTATCTCCTGAATCAAACCTCTTGCGAGGTCTTTGGAGAGTCGGTACGTCTTAACGAACTGACGATGCGTAAGGTCAAAAGCATTGTTGCATACTCTTGACGTAAAATTTCTTCTTCTTACCCTTCCAATGTCAACCTCATGGGAAAGTTCAACGAAATCCATATAAAACATCATATTTTTAAGTGAAACGAAAGAAAACCAATAAATCGTTTCCAATCGATTCGGCAAAAGTTGCACTTTACCAACTTATGTTCAACTGCGAATTTGACAGATGAAACGCCGAAGTTCAGCTTTGGTTCGATTCAAACAAGTGTCAAAATCATGACAAAATAATAGTAGAATACGATAAATGTCACGCTCATGTTACGCTCATGTTCGATTTTGCTAGCAGAATAGGTTTTGGAATTTTTTTCGATCGATCGTTGGCGTCAACTAAAACGTAACTGCAGTTGGATCGTTGGTCATTAGTAGAATGCGAAAACGCTTTTAAGCCGACATTCAGCTGCGGTTCTATTGCGATTTTTAAACAATTTTGTTAGTAGAATCGGCCCCCTGAAATAAGGTTTAAATTAAACTGTTTACACACATGTTTGCGGTGTGGAAATTTATCTGTTTCGTGTCGGTACTTACCTAGTTAGTAAAGTAAATTATGTATATACCTATATACCTTTTTGTTTATTCAGCCAAAGTTTATAAAAAAAAGTAGTCACCGCTGCAACGAAGAGCCGTGACAACTTTTTTTTCCCCCATTTTTTTTTACAAAATTATAGCTACATCTAATAAAAACTAACTATATTACAACTGTTTGAACACTAAATTGTATACAAGTATTATTATTTAACCACTCGACACGTGAAAATTCCAAAATAAAAAATAAATCGTACGTAAATAAACATAAACATTAAATTCGCGGCACACTGGTGTGCCGGCAGTGCTAGAGCGGTAATCAATTTAGGCTTAGCCAGTAACAGAACTTAGCGGGGGTGGCGGGATCGCAAAAATTTGGCACACGTCCGACCTCCAACACGTTCCGCTCGGGACTAAATGACACGGGGCGCGCTCATGAAACGACAAAATCACTTGATTTTGGAATTAGTGGGATACGTATTTTCATATTTCACATTATGACGGCCGATTTATATCACATTTTTTACGACCTTTATTGTGGTATAAGTTTTATTACTCAAAACCTTATATAACTCAAATGAAATGATAATTACATCTTGATTTTGACTTGTCTTTGCGATTTAATTGGATGCAGTAAAGTGCAAGTAATCGTGTATCGCACGGCCGAAATCGCAAGATCGAAGTGTGAAATATGTAATATATTTTTTTCAAAATTTAAATTCGTGTTGTTTACGAATAAAACACAATTTTACACAATGCAAAACAACGTTTTTCCGGAAAACCTGGCCTTAACTGCTTCATGGTAGCTTTAATTCCCTTTGACACATTGTAGAATGCGCTCCGCTGCGGCCCGACGCGGCGACTCGAGTCTATCGAGTTCATTAATAGTGCACCTTCAAAAGCAGTTGTTATCTATCTCCTTTTGTACTAAAACATGGTGCACAACTTATAAAATTGCTGTATTTATCCTGTGAACCGGTTTTCAGTTTGGTTGAAATTAAATATCAATATAATATTTAATTTGAAAATCATTATTACGCAAGACAGCCCCATGGGCGGGAGGGGGGTGCAAGGGGGTGCACTTGCATCTACAGAGATGCAAGTGCACCCCCTTGCACCCCCCATTCAAAGCCACAGGGCTTTGAATAATAAATACAAAAACATAAAGAAATGAAAGCGGCGGCAAGCGGAGTGTAGTAAAACAAGAATTAGCAAATAAGAGGCGAGGTACGTACTTCGAGCTCCTTTAGCTCTGCCTTCTTCTTTAGTTCTATCTCTGTAGGAATGGGCAAAAGAAAACCTGCCGGTCCCCACGGGCAGCCCATGTTCTCAAATTCTTTCATATTATAATTTAAAATGCAAACCTCCAGCAGGGTTTTCTGTTTCCACAGGAGTGAGTTCAGTGACCTCTCCTTCATATACTTCTTTGGTCTCTCGGATACGCAGGCCTATGGCACGCCGGAAATTCTCCATTAATACCTCTGTTTTCTTAATTTCAGTACTGTAAACCTCACTGCCAACCATTGGACAAAATGGCACCTGTGGATTGAAATATTGTGGTGTTACCATGGAAACAAGAGAAAACGCAACAATGTTTTGGAAACTGGATTTAATAACAGCCGCATGGGTCGATCTTTAAGGTTAAGCAACGCTGGCCGCGGTCGGTCCAGATGGGTGACCATCGTCAATGTTCCGAGCTGCCTCCATGCATCGAAAACCACATAAAATTTTCATCATATCAGCCGAAAGACGCCCACTGCTGGACATAGGCCTCCCCCGGGGGGAAGGTTGCCATAATCGCCACGCTTGGCAGGCGTGTTGGCGATCACAGTGTAGCTGTAGCAAAGTACCTACAGGGAATGCTACTGCCCATTCTCTGGTGAATCCCTAGTCGCCTCTTACGACACCCATGGGCAGTGTTGGGATGATGTTATTAAAGAAAGAAGAAAAAAAAAGTTTATTAGTTGAACAAGAAATCTGATACCAGTCTTGGCAAGGGGTACTCATTTACTGGGTCAAATAGGCAGTGGCTCCATGTAAATTAGGCTGAAAGCCAACCCTAACATAGATCAGAAAAGGATGATAGAGATGTTGGCCAAGAGGTTTAGTGACTTTCAAAGCAGTGGATTGAGAAATTACTTAACCAGGCAACTGATTTAGAAGAATGTAAAAACAACATATTATGCAATTTTATTTGTTTATTTTATTATTTATGTACACACAGAATTTTGAAGTAGGATTAATCATATTATGGCATAAATTCGGATTTGGTAATTAGTATCAGCGTCATAGCTAGGGTCCTCAGGACTACTGGCAAGATTTGAATTTTGCGCCCCCCAATCCTTATTTTTACCAGGCTGCCCCAAAACGAACCCTACCTACCTAATGTTTTTCGAGACTATGTATACTTCTTTGTCACGCTCTGTAGTCTAAACGGCTGGATAGATTTTAACAAATAGGGTTCATTAGATTCGCCTTAAGTGCGGAGTGCCGCAGTAACATAGAATAGGCAATATGATCATTGACAAAAAAAAGAAGCAGGCGGTTGCCGTTACGTAAGTGAAGTCGTAATTTTTGGACACATAGTCATGTGGATGGGGAATCAAAATAAAAGCCTACAGGAGACGATTCCAAAATGTAACTCACTAAAAAGAAGCAAATAAAAATATTCACTTGTGTATAAAAGCCGACCACAAAAAAACAATCAAAAAGTTCCAAACAAGTGAATCAGTCTACAGAAGATACAAGAGCGAGCAAAACGAGCTTGAAAATTTCCATACAGCCTTGGTAGGTTGGAAGCAAGAGCGGTTGAAGCAAGCTCAGAAATAGCACCGATTCATACCCCATTCCCAGAGCCCTATTCGCCACAAATCCGGTTTTTGTGGGACATATGCACCTTTGGGGCATTGTTTTGATTGGGTGCCTATAGGGCATAGCTTTGATTGGGCGACTTTGGGGCATAGTTTTGATTGGGCTCCGGGCGCCTTTATAATAATTGTCTCTTTATTTCAGGCTACTTTGGCCCATAGACGTAAAAAACGCACTATTTTATAGTGTGTCCCAGGGGCACTTGTCCACGGAAGCGACGGAACACCACGCCCTGCGGCCAAAAGTCCTCCTTCAGGACGAGGTGCAGAAAACATGTTGGTACATGCACCACGAACGCCTTGAAGTTGACGTTGCAGTGCGATTCTAGCATCTGCACTCTCGGCGTCTACTTGATCCTTTGACACATGTGTTAATTTGCATACTAGACATAATATAAGTTTTTATTTATACTCACTTTGGTACCAAGTTCCTGTGCTATAGCTAATGCAATGGCTGTTTTGCCTGTGCCAGGTGGTCCAGCCAACAGTAAAGCACGACCAGCCATCTTCTTGCTTCTGATCATATCTACCACTATCCCTGCAGCCTAGAAACATGTTAAAGCATGAAGTAATGCATTTTACATAAGATAATTGCCTATTTATATTGTTTATTTTGTACTGTAGGAGAAAAAAATGTTGCATGTTTTGTACATCTATTGTTTAGTAGACGTAAATGTGTTTCCATAGCAAATCTCATTCATATTATCATATAAAGCTTGTTTCATACAAGCTATATATAACCATCTATGAAAGCTATTAACAAAATGATCATTGAAGTAACACTCCATGGTAACCAAAAAACATAACCTCTAAGTTGGATCGATATTGCAGGAATCTAGATTTTTTAAATCTATTTTACTATCATTTCTATAGTTATTGATTTTACTGCGATACTTATGTATGTATTATAGAATGTACCTCTCTGGCAGTTTCCTGGCCCACGAGACCGGCTGCCATTTGAATAGGAACTCCATTTTCGTCCAAACCCAAACCTTTTATATGACTGTGTGCTGATATTCTTTGGGTTTTAGCGGTACTCTTCACTTCCTCAATCTTCATTTTGTCTAGCGACGGGTAATTTATGGTAGACGGAAATCTGAAATAATTTATACAAGTCACACTCGTCGCGTACGGCAACACAACAAACTAGCGATGGTCGTTGAATGAACGAACTAGTTAATTCGACCGTCGACGTACTGTGAACGAATCGACGGTTCACCGATAAACGATGGACTAGTCGAATCCGTAGACGCCTCAGACGGTTAAACTGAAACTCGCAACTCGCTTGCGCGACGCGACGCGACGGCGAGACGGGCGAGACGAGAACGAGAACGTAGACTGGTACATACAAATTCAATCGTCCGTTGAAATTTGTTGAATGTTGCAAACAAATTTGAACTCTAAATCTATTAGTAGGGAGTTGATATTTGTTTGTTGTACGGGTCGAATGAAATTATTGTTGTGCTATGTGAAGAAAAGGATGCCTATTGATGGATGTTTGGTAGTTTCGCGAGTGCGAAAGAGAAAGGCGATGGACTGGTCGAACTATGCGAGACAAACCAGTTTTTACTTGTTTGTTATTACTTACGTAGTTCATCTTGTTTTGATTTTAAAATTCATTGCGTGCGTGACTAATCGCGCTCCGCGCTGAAGGTTCCTTCCGTTCTACCGTTTTCGAATGTTTGCGAATTCAACGATACGGTTTTGTATAAATATTTAATTAATGTATATAAAATCAGTTGATCTTCTAAATACGCCAGAATAGTGAATAAAACTTTATTAGTGATTAACTCTATTCAGTATTCAGCCAGTCCTAAGCCTGGAAAAATATAAAGGGAAGTTCAAATTAATAGGTACATAAAGCACGCGGGAGACTAGTCTAAAGTCAACCGCCTACGTCGCCGTCGACGCCGTAGATTTCGTCGTAAAGTTTACCAAGTTAATGCGTAAACTAGTCGACGAATTCAACTAGTTGATCGACTAGTCGATGAACGAAATTGGACGGTCTAGTTTCGTTGACGCCAAATACGTCGACGACCCATCCCTACAACAAACTACTGAATGAATGAACTGATAATGATAGCTTGATTATAACCACAGACTACACTATAACATAGGGTAATTATTGTACCATTGAATGAAAATGTGGTTGCCTGTGTGAGTGTTTCCATGATATGTTTTTATAAAATCCCGACCAAGTATTGTTTAGTGAGTTGATGACAAAAAAAAATAATATTTTCAAAAAACCCTACTGTCTGATGCAGTTGGTGGCATGAAATCAATCATTGAACTAAACTGCCACCAACTGTATCAGACTGCTTGAAAAGTGACTTGTTTGGAACTTTATAGTTATTTTTACAGTAGGGTTTTTTGAAAATATTTTTATTTTTTCTTTAGTGAGTTATATAGTTGGAATCGCCTTTTCGAACCCTTTACTTTGATACCCCACTTAATATAGCTCGTCGAATTTCATTTTTTTCATTTTCACAATATGACGTCCAGTAGTCGCCATTTATTGGATTTTCACTAACGTCATGTCTTCGATTTGACACGTTCATCGATTCCTCTTAGTCCGGAGTGTCACTAAACACTCCGGACTAAGAGGAATCGATGAACGTGTGAATCATAAAAATCGGCCCAGGGTTTAGTCTGTATAGTGCTTCAAAGGAACATACAAACATACATACATAGGCTGATAAACACATTACCACTCCTTTGCGTCGCGCAATTGGGTAAAAAGTCTAGTGAAGCGCCACATAACTAAGTGTATTTGTTAGAATATTCGCGTTACTTGGAAAATTGAAATCACACCCTAAAATCATCGGCTTAAAGCTTAAATTGTTTGTGCAAATACGCCAAGTGAAATACCATAATGTATACCTACCTACTAATAATATAATGTATAGGTACTAGTATTATTATCAGAGTTCAGAATAGGTAGAGTATGCATACCTAAAGTTCGAAAAAGTAAGTAACATAGAGTTGATAATACCTACCTCCTCTAAAATCCCGGAATCTAAATTATAATATTGAATAATGTTATTGTGTTTTTAGAATTCCGTACTCAAACTGTTAAAATAAAAAGCTTTGTTTTACAAACCTATAAAATTGGAATATGATTCTTCAAATATTTTTTTTTATAACTTTACTCAAGTCCAGTTCATGTTTTATAATCTGGGGTTTTAATTGTCATGTTTCATGATGCCGGGATTTTAGAGGAGGTAATATCAACTTACTTACTTCTTCGAACTTTAGGTTCCGATCTCTGATTATTATATTGTTTGGTTGAACGCACTAACCTCAGGAACTACTGGTTTGAATTGAAAAAAAATGTTTTCTTTAAGACAACAAATAACATTTTTCCAACAACCACGCGAACGAAGTCGTGGGCACAGCTTCCACGAGACCACGACAAGCAACGATTAGAACTAGAAATCGCATCTATTATCAATTATTTTACAATGGAATTTTAGATTTTGTTACAGATTCTTACCAAGCTCGATTTAATAAAATTATTATTATTGGAGGTGGGTATTTATTGATTCACCGTCATTGCGGGAGCTCCCACTAAACTAGCAAACTTGAACGAATGAAGGAAAGTCCAAAAAAAATGTACATATTGCAAGCTCTGCGTAAAATTAGCTTTTTTCATAGATGTAAATAGTAATAAAATTATACTTCTATGGCTTTTTTTTAATTTTCTTCTTGGAATGTTGAAAATAATAAATATTTTGAAATCAAATTGACAATTGAATTGCTTAAAACGAAACGTTACAATTTCCACAGCTGACCTGTCAGCCATTGAATGTTAGAAAATATTGTGTTCTTACGTTAAGCATCGAGAATATCTATATTTATCAGTGTCTTAAAGCCTTATTAATGATAATGTTGCATCAGTGTAGATTCTGTAAATAGATTTACGTTATTTGTGAAGCAATGTGGTAAGAAGTAAGTGATTAAAAGGATTAAACTTGGTGTCTTAAGTCCACGAATGCTGAAATGGAGTATTCAACACAGAATTTAGAATATGCTGTGTCTGTATTCTACAATGGAGAGCAGAGTGAAAGAGCGAAAGCCCATGCCTGGCTCACTACGGCACAAAGGGTCCCGGAAGCCTGGAATTTCGTGTGGGAATTGCTTCAACCAAGCAAGGTAATATGACCGATTATGGATAACATCTGTTATTACTTGAGAGATAAGATCTTTTAATGGTTTACTGACTTCTACACCGGTAACTCAAATGACTAGTGTGACTAGATTTCATAACAAATTATGTTGTGTGGTGCATTTTTTATACTCAAAACCTAAGCCATTTTCTGTTGTATTTAATTTAAGCATTGATATTTGTTTCAGGGTACAGAAATTCAGTTTTATGCAGCAACAACGCTCCATACAAAGATCCTCCGCTGTTGGAATGAGGTGCCTCCCGAGAGCTATGATGAACTGAAAGACAAATTACTACAAGCAGTGTTTACTTACTCTAAGGGACCAAAGATTGTTACTAATAGACTATGCATCAGTGTAAGTATAAATTGAATAATGCTCCTGTTGTGTTTATTTGGTTTAAAAACAAAACACAATTGTAATGGATCAGAAATATGATTGCAGAAATCAATGTTCATGTTCACAAAAAACACTACAAAGTTCAAAATAACTTTAATTTCGGTAGTCGATGTTTTTGGTTGCTTCTTCGTTATTTGACACCGACTTCCGAAATTAAAGTTATTTTGAACTTTGTAGTGTTTTTTGGAAGTCGGTTTCTTTTTTTTGTGAAAAAGTTTTTTATTTTTCACTTTTTAGTGGTAGACACCAACACCACTGGAAAGTCACAAGAAGGCAAAAATACGCAATTTCGTATACATGGATGATTTCTCCACATATTTTTTCCAGCTATTTGGATTTAAAAACCAAACTACTGAACCAAATCAAAGAATTTTTTAAATCGGTTGGCAAGCAACGGAGTTATGTGCGACATAACATAAAAAAATACAAACTACCAAATTGAGAACCTCCTCCTTTTTTAGAAGTCAGTTAAAAAGCATGGTACCAACCATTCTATATTGCTCCATTTTTAGGGTTCCGTACCCAAAGGGTAAAAACGGGACCCTATTACTAAGACTCCACTGGCCGTCTGTCTGTCCATCTGTCTTTCACCAGGCTGTATCTCATAAACCGTGATAGCTAGACAATTAATTGAAATTTTCACAGATGATGTATTTCTGTTGCCGCTATAACAACAAAGTATTATAAACAGAATAAAATAAATATTTAAGTGGGGGTCCCATACAAGAAACTTGACTTTTTTCCGTTTTTTATAGATAATGGTACGGAACCCTTCGTGTGCAAGTCCAACTCGCACTTGGCCGGTTTTTTTTCACTTTATCTCACATTGGATTGGAAAGTAAATACATCTTGTACAGCTCCACAAGTAAAGCTCTTAAAATGAATGTTCTGTGAATCTTTGTGTGTTACAAAGATTTGAAATTTTCCTGTACATTTGGAAGTTGACTTCTAATTCTCTTTTCATCATAATGATGTTATCATTGTTTCAGTTAGCAGCATTTATCCTGCAGCAAGGGACAGTGGATTTGGCTACAATATTAAGGCCTTTATCTACTGTGGAGAACACCACATTATTATTAGAAGTTCTAACTGTGATACCTGAAGAAGTAAGTATATCATCAAAAAAGTAACTTTATAGAAACCCTTATTTTCTCTTATTAAATTGGCTTGAAAGAAAAGAATATGAATATGCTATGACTGCAAATCATATTTTGACCAACATACAACCTGATACTGACCTGCAAATTGCAAAAAACTTGAGACAATATTAATTTCACGGGCTACCTTGGCGGTTTCACCTTAAAGTGTGAAATTAAATTAAGGTTTGACACATTCTGACCTAAAAATAATCTATTCAGAAACCAAACTATGATGAATTTTGTAATCACGCAGAGCAAAAAGGCTTATAGGCGACGAGATGCTGGTGGTTAAGCTTCACAGCCTGGCTCATCGGCGTAGTGTTACTTGCCTGTCGGTCTTCTACAGACTGCACTTCGGAGAGTGTGAGGAACTCCACGACCTGATCCCACCATCGCCCTTTTACCACCGGAATACCAGACGTACTGCTGGGTACCATCCCCACTTGGTCGATATCCCAACCAGTTGTACTCAGCACTTCTCCACATTTATTATGCGCACAGCCAAAGTGTGGAACTCTCTGCCAGTGTCTGTGTTCCCTTCCACATATAACCCGTCTTCCTCCAAAGCAAGAGTGAACAGGCATCTTCTGGGCACGCTCGCTCCATCATAGACCTCATCTATCGCTTTCCATCAGGCGTGATCGAGGTTAAGAGCAAGCCCATTCCTCAATTAAAAAAAAAAGAAAAACAACAACAAAAATTTTTTTTCATAATTATTGTCACATTTGGTTTGTTAAGCAATAATTTGTCTGTTTTGGCCAGTACACCAGCATGACAATGGGATCAGCTCTAAGGAGCAAAAACCGCACAGCTCTACAACAGGCTTGCCCTGCAGTGTTAGATGACATGCTTCGGTGTTTACAAACTGTTTACAAGTAAGTATCTCTCCTATATTTAATGTATCTTAAAATTAATCAACATTATCAGTAATCAGTTAGGCCTTTATCATTCTATTAGTGAACACCATATAAAAAAAACAGAGATTTTTCCAAAAATCCTTTCTTAGCAGATGCTTGTCATAAAATGAACCTATGTTCCAAATAGCAATTTTCTGTGTTGTAGTAATTTAGGCTGTGCGTTAGTCCGTCACGCAGGACAACAGTTTTATAAATAGGTATAGATAAAAGTTTTGTTAACACAAAGTGGAGGGGGGGAAACATACCTTGCGATTCTCGCGTACAAGTCTCGCAAGTACATTATCGCCCCGCAATATACACACTCTTGGTTTTTACATATTAATCGTTTTTTTTTTCTAAATCGCCCCTGCGAATCTCGCCTATAATGAGGGCGTCGGTCCTCAACGGTCAGGAAACTCTCTCGGATTTTGCATTGTCATTAAACAATGCTTTTTTGTTTGTCCACAGCACTGAGTACAGCACAGAGTGCCCATCCGAGCAGACAATACAGTCGTGGGTGACGGCGGCTACGTGCGCGTGCAGCTGGCTGACGCTGGGCGGCGAGGACGCGGCCGAGCACGCGGCGGGCTCGCTGCCCGACCGCATGCCGCTGTGTCGCGCGCTGCTGGCTGTCGTGCAGCTCTTGTATACGTGAGTCTACTCACTTATAGAGAACGAAGTAGAGCTTCGTGTCTCGTAATGGCAGCCCAAGGGTCTAAATAGACGGACTGCATTTCAATTGTTTACTGCAATGCCGTAATATGGGTGCAGTTGTCATTAAAATTGCACGGCGACTGCGTGGTAACTGCACAGTATCGGTGCAGTGCAGCTAGCTTGCTGTTAATTAGTGCAGTTTGTCTGTTTAGACTCTTAGTTTAAAGTGCGATTTTGAAATCTTTTAACTTGAGTCCAGGGCCTTTTTGGAAAGCTGAAAACCGGCTAAGAGAGTATCGGAGCACATTGCAGGTAGTTAAGTTCCGTAGGTATAACTACGAAACCGGACACAGTGGCGTATTTAAAAATCTTGACAATCAACAAAAAAAAGAAAATCAACTTCATTAAGTTGTTATGGTAATGGTACTTTTACAAGAAAAGAAGTATGTAAGAGCGAGCGAAGCGGGATTTAAAGCTTTTACTCCTCAAATAGCTTATGCTGTCGAAACAATGTACATTGAAGACTATGATTCCAAGAGCGACTGAAGCGTGTTCGAAAAATTTTGCAGCCAGTGCCATAAACAGGAAGTTACTTTGTTGAATTAAGCAGAAAAAATTTGTTCATCTAGCGAGCGTAGCGAGCTCCAACATTTTCGGAACGTGCAGAAGCTATAAGTGGCAGCAGAGAAGCGTGAATGTTAAGTATAATAACGTTATATGCAACACAAGATGATATAGTCATCACCTTGCACGTTCCCTATGCAGAAGAAGCCCCCAAATTACGTTATAGGCAATGTAATTTGAGGGCGCCAAATGAAGCGGGGCTCTGGGCACGTGCCCCTTGTGCCCTTATAGTAAAGATGGAACTGCGTTTAACCAGATCATTCGCCGCGAACAAAAGGACAATTAAATTTTGTTATGAAATTGACATTTTAAATGAGTAGTCATTATCATCTGCCTAGTCTTTTTCCAACTTTATTGTGGTCGGCTTCCAGTCAAACCGGATTCAGCTCAATACCAATAAATGAGTAGTACATGCAACTGAAAACGTCAATTTTTTTCAAAGACTATTTTTATTGGCAGATGGAACTCCGCAGTGAGCGATACCCCGTTAGACGCGTGTGAAGCATGTCTGTCAGCACTGCGCGCCGCAGGGGGCACAGCGGCTGCAGCGCGCTACCCTGCCTCAGCGCTGCAACTACTGTCAGACCTCGCAGCGCTCGCAGCGCCACTCATGGCAAGGGACAACGTGCCCAATTCTATAAATGAGGTATTGTTGAAAGGAACATGCATGCACGCATCATAATAATATATTAAATACTCACTTTCCCGCAAGTCAGACGTATTGTCGATACTGGATTTTAGCAGACTTGGACTAGTTGCTTAACTTCGACAATCCGACACCAAAGCTATAGATTTCTACATTTGTAGAATATTTAGAGTATTGATTGATACTGGAGAAGCATCATTACTTACTGAGTATGTATCTATGTATACACTTGCATGCACATCCATAACAGGAGATTCTAGGTGAACTTCAATTAAGTTGAAAAAAAACTGATGAGTTAATGACTTGCGACATCACAAAGGTTCAAAAATAGTTAGTTGTATACTATCTTTTCTCTATACCATACCAACCTCCGCTATGACTCATCTGCCTGATTATTCTGAGCGATGGCCGTTTTGGGTAGATGTACGCATATTTGCTCAACCTGTATAAGCCAATCACTTTGTTTCTTTTTTATGGTACACATCATACTTAACGCAAATTAACAGTTTCTCTTTCTTTCTATACCTACTGTATTTGTGACAATCTACTAAGTCGGATTTGACAGCTGAGTAGAGAGGGACAGAAGATCGCTTTACCACTAAGTGCGAAAGAGATGTATTTCATGTCTCTTTCACTTACTAGTAAAACAATGTTGTATCCTGCTGTCAAATGAGAGTTCTTAGATTGTAACGAATATAGATATTAAGTTCGTCGACAGGAGTTGCTAGCGTCCCTCATGACATGCTGCGTGTCCCTGGGGGAGTGCCACGCGCACGCGCTGGTGCAGGCGGCGGAGACTGCGGACGGCTCCGGCGCACACGGCGCGCGCCAGCTCGTGGACCTGGTGCTGGCCGCGCAGGCGGCGCCGGGGCATTACCCACTGCACGAGACCAGGTCCAACCTTACGTTTGGATTCTGGTATACTATACAGGTAAGGGCTTCTTCTTCTTAGCGTGTCGATGGAAAATAGTGTTATCTAAATAAAAAAGACGAAAATGAAAAGAGATCATTATTGTAACTGATTTCACGACGTTTTTATCTGGTATAATATGATGAAAATGTATTAAAGAAATATAACTAAGCAATATAACTAAGACATTTATTTGAATCCAGGACGAAGTACTAAGCCGGATAGACAGAACACACGAAATCCACCCAATATGGCGGGAAGTGTTCTCGCGACTGCTAGCGACGCTAGTGAGCAAGTCATCAGCCCCCTCCGACGTCTCTCTGTCGAAGGACGACCTCGAACTGCTGCGGTGCTACCGACAGGACATCGCCGACACTGTGGTCAGTACTATATGTAGCACATCATACTAAGCCAGGTGTTCTCGCGACTGCTAGCGACGCTAGTGAGCAAGTCATCAGCCCCCTCCGACGTCTCTCTGTCGAAGGACGACCTCGAACTGCTGCGGTGCTACCGACAGGACATCGCCGACACTGTGGTCAGTACTATATGTAGCACATCATACTAAGCCAGGTGTTCTCGCGACTGCTAGCGACGCTAGTGAGCAAGTCATCAGCCCCCTCCGACGTCTCTCTGTCGAAGGACGACCTCGAACTGCTGCGGTGCTACCGACAGGACATCGCCGACACTGTGGTCAGTACTATATGTAGCACATCACACTAAGCCAGGTGTTCTCGCGACTGCTAGCGATGCTAGTGAGCAAGTCATCAGCCCCCTCCGACGTCTCTCTGTCGAAGGCCGACCTCGAACTGCTGCGGTGCTACCGACAGGACATCGCCGACACTGTGGTCAGTACTATATGTAGCACATTATACACATAATAGAGGGTAATAAGGGTCTAATTAAATTACCTGGCAAATTTCACACATGTGTTCGGTTTCGAAATCTCTTAAGAGGAAATGCGGGCGGAGACACTTTTGAAAATTAGGTATTTGAAGAAACTATTGCTGTCGCTCCGCGAGCGCTCGGTGTCCGGTTCGTGCGGTAAGAGGCCCTAGACAATGTGCCATTCAATTAGCGAATGCGACTGTCGAAATGCTAAAATGTAGGAATTAGATCACGTGACATTTCGATAGCATCTGTCAATCTCATACATTTTTGACGTTTTGACAATCGCCTGCGCCACGCTACCGTTGACAGAATGTCACTTGTCTAGAGCCCAAGGACAACTTTAGATCCGACTGAATAGCCTGAGTAAAAAGTTGTTTTGGCTCTCGGGTCGTGGGGTCCGAGTGCTCATTACTTGTTCAAAGATCTGTCAAGAGTTCAAGACGTTTTGTTGACACTTCGCGTGACCCAAGGGCTGGCTTTTACCTCGGACAAAGGATAAGCATTGCCATACAACGTGGTAATGCTGCCAGCCTTTTGGGTACATTACCAGTGGCGTGCGATGCGGAGGAATTTTTCGACGCCATGTTTTAGATTATTTTTAGTTTTAGTTAGTTAAGAGTTTTTTTTTATTTAAGTGTATGTAAATAATTGTAATAGTTAGTTGTGAAAATAAATACAATTATTTAAAAGATATTTTATAAACTGAATAAGAAGGATATATAATGTGTCACTATGTTTTTCTTTTTTCATGAATAGTTGCTAACAGCGGCATAAATACGCGATTTTGAGCATTTTTTGAGGGTTCTAGTGCTTATAAAAATAATGTATCAATAAAAAGATAAACATACGGACATACAAGTAGTTAATATTTATAATTCTGTAAAAAATAATTGCTTTATGGTCATTAACTAGAAAGAAAACAAGCGAAAGCGTTTCTATGAATAAAATACTACCCGCGATTCCTCTAAATAGCGTAAAACAAAGTCCTTGTTTGCCTTTGCCAGTCTCTTCGCTTACTTGTTCTCCATCATGCAACGGATTTTCAAATTCACTAATAGAAAGAGCGATAAACGAGGAAGGTTTGAGTATATAATAGCCGTACGATGATATCCGGATCAACGGTCACCGGAAGTCAACTGGAGATATATAATATTAAATAACGATTTTATAAGCTGCTTTTGCAATTTAGTTTCATCATCATCATCATCATCATATCAGCCGAAAGACGTCCACTGCTGGACATAGGCCTCCCCCAAGTGTCGCCACAACAACCAGTCCTGTGCGTATCATCTATCGGCTACCCGCGACCCTCAACAGGTCATCGGTCTACCTTGTGGGAGGCCTTCCAACGTTGCGTCTTCCAGTACGCCGTCGCCAGTCCAGAACTTTTTGGCCCCATCGACCATCTGTTCTGCGAGCAATGTGCCCTGCCCACTGCCAGTTCTGTTTGGCGATCCTTCGGTCTATATCGGTAACCTTGGTTCTCTTGAGGATAGCATCATTCCTGATTCGAGCGCGTAAGGAAACTACGAGCATTGCCCTCTGCATTGCCCTTTGGGTGACTTAAAGACTTCTGATGAGGCCCATGAACGTCGCCCAGCCGAGTCGGACTCGACGGTTGACCTCTTTGTCGAATTTAGCCCTACCTAACCGACTAAAATTTACCTTGACCTTGGTTTTGTCCATGTTCATTTATTTAATTTACAAATTACAAACATGTAAAAAGGAATTTAAGAAAAAACAACTTTAAAACTACTCATGTTTCAGATCTGTTTGCACTATAACTGCAACATTTTATGACTTTTTAACTGACTATTAATTGTAAAATCACTATATTTACACTCCTATTTATTAAGTGCAAATGGCTTCAACCACAAAAGACCTGAAATAAACGTAAAATGTATGAACAGATGTACTGCTACGGTATCCTGGGCGAGTGGTGTTGGACGACGGTGGAGGCCGCCTTCACCGCGGCCAGCACGGAGAGCGCGCGCGAGGCGGCGCTGCACGTGTTCGCGGCGCTGGCCGACGCTGCGCCCGCGCAACGAGCGCCGCCCGCCTTGCTGGCGCTCATGCACCACGCGCTCAATGTGGCGCACGCGTCCACCAATAAACGGATGCTGAATACTTCGCTTGATTGTCTCGGTACGTTGACGTGTGGCGTTGTGTGAGAATTGCAGGTTAATTAACCTAAAAACAATATTGCTATTTTAATCTCAGATTATTTATGAAAACAAAAACCGTCACAGATGCTGTCAAATATATATTTTTTTTAAATTCCAAAGTTTTTATTTGAATGCCGAAAAGCAAAAACGAGAACCATACTAGGTAAAAATATAATTAAATCACACACGTCTTGCGGGTCGAACTTCAAGGTTAAGCTGCAAGCTTAGTTTAACCTCGAAGTTCGACCCGCAAGACTGGACGAGGCCGACCTAAACATATTTGGGAGAAAAGGCTAGGCAGATTGGTTGCTTACTTACTCAGTATTTTATTATAATAGACAGACAATTTTTCGCTGATTGTCATTATCGTATGTTTCCCAGGCAGCTACGCATCCTGGGTATCGTCAGTGAGCGAGGGCCGCGAGCTGGGGCGCGCGTGCGTGCGCGCAGCCGGCGCCGCGCTACCGCGCTGTCCGCCGGCCGCTGCACTAGCGCTGCGCAAGCTAGCCGCCGACTGTAGCGCTCCAGCCGCTGCGCTCGCGCCTGACATCGTGCAGGCTGCACAGGTAACTACTACTCATACATCAGCGAGCGAGGGGCGCACGTGCGTGCGTGCAGCCTGCTTGTAAATAATTTTAAATTGTGCTTTTATATTATGAACTTTATTTAAACAGTTGAAACTTTCACAGAATGTCTGCTTCTGTTGCCGCTATAATAACAATATATAATAAAAAAATGCATAGTATGACATTTTGTATGGTGGTACGAAAGTCTTCATGCGCGGGTCCGACTTGCACTTGCCCCGGTTTTACTTCAACTGCACTTAAAAAAAAATATTATAACCCTAAATGTATTTAGCAGACATTCAGCAGCAACTCGGGTCGCTCGGACGCGTGGGTGCGGCGCCAGCTGCTGGCGGCGGCGGGCGCGGCGCTGGCGGCGGCCGAGCTGGACGCGGCGGGCCCGCTGCTGCGCCCGCTCGCCGCACACCTGCGCGGAGACCTACACGCACAGGTACAACTCGGGTCGCTCGGACGCGTGGGTGCGGCGCCAGCTGCTGGCGGCGGCCGAGCTGGACGCGGCGGGCCCGCTGCTGCGCCCGCTCGCCGCACACCTGCGCGGAGACCTACACGCACAGGTACAACTCGGGTCGCTCGGACGCGTGGGTGCGGCGCCAGCTGCTGGCGGCGGCCGAGCTGGACGCGGCGGGCCCGCTGCTGCGCCCGCTCGCCGCACACCTGCGCGGAGACCTACACGCACAGGTACAACTCGGGTCGCTCGGACGCGTGGGTGCGGCGCCAGCTGCTGGCGGCGGCGGGCGCGGCGCTGGCGGCGGCCGAGCTGGACGCGGCGGGCCCGCTGCTGCGCCCGCTCGCCGCACACCTGCGCGGAGACCTACACGCACAGGTACAACTCGGGTCGCTCGGACGCGTGGGTGCGGCGCCAGCTGCTGGCGGCGGCGGGCGCGGCGCTGGCGGCGGCCGAGCTGGACGCGGCGGGCCCGCTGCTGCGCCCGCTCGCCGCACACCTGCGCGGAGACCTACACGCACAGGTACAACTCGGGTCGCTCGGACGCGTGGGTGCGGCGCCAGCTGCTGGCGGCGGCCGAGCTGGACGCGGCGGGCCCGCTGCTGCGCCCGCTCGCCGCACACCTGCGCGGAGACCTACACGCACAGGTACAACTCGGGTCGCTCGGACGCGTGGGTGCGGCGCCAGCTGCTGGCGGCGGCCGAGCTGGACGCGGCGGGCCCGCTGCTGCGCCCGCTCGCCGCACACCTGCGCGGAGACCTACACGCACAGGTACAACTCGGGTCGCTCGGACGCGTGGGTGCGGCGCCAGCTGCTGGCGGCGGCCGAGCTGGACGCGGCGGGCCCGCTGCTGCGCCCGCTCGCCGCACACCTGCGCGGAGACCTACACGCACAGGTACAACTCGGGTCGCTCGGACGCGTGGGTGCGGCGCCAGCTGCTGGCGGCGGCCGAGCTGGACGCGGCGGGCCCGCTGCTGCGCCCGCTCGCCGCACACCTGCGCGGAGACCTACACGCACAGGTACAACTCGGGTCGCTCGGACGCGTGGGTGCGGCGCCAGCTGCTGGCGGCGGCCGAGCTGGACGCGGCGGGCCCGCTGCTGCGCCCGCTCGCCGCACACCTGCGCGGAGACCTACACGCACAGGTACAACTCGGGTCGCTCGGACGCGTGGGTGCGGCGCCAGCTGCTGGCGGCGGCGGGCGCGGCGCTGGCGGCGGCCGAGCTGGACGCGGCGGGCCCGCTGCTGCGCCCGCTCGCCGCACACCTGCGCGGAGACCTACACGCACAGGTACAACTCGGGTCGCTCGGACGCGTGGGTGCGGCGCCAGCTGCTGGCGGCGGCCGAGCTGGACGCGGCGGGCCCGCTGCTGCGCCCGCTCGCCGCACACCTGCGCGGAGACCTACACGCACAGGTACAACTCGGGTCGCTCGGACGCGTGGGTGCGGCGCCAGCTGCTGGCGGCGGCGGGCGCGGCGCTGGCGGCGGCCGAGCTGGACGCGGCGGGCCCGCTGCTGCGCCCGCTCGCCGCACACCTGCGCGGAGACCTACACGCACAGGTACAACTCGGGTCGCTCGGACGCGTGGGTGCGGCGCCAGCTGCTGGCGGCGGCCGAGCTGGACGCGGCGGGCCCGCTGCTGCGCCCGCTCGCCGCACACCTGCGCGGAGACCTACACGCACAGGTACAACTCGGGTCGCTCGGACGCGTGGGTGCGGCGCCAGCTGCTGGCGGCGGCGGGCGCGGCGCTGGCGGCGGCCGAGCTGGACGCGGCGGGCCCGCTGCTGCGCCCGCTCGCCGCACACCTGCGCGGAGACCTACACGCACAGGTACAACTCGGGTCGCTCGGACGCGTGGGTGCGGCGCCAGCTGCTGGCGGCGGCCGAGCTGGACGCGGCGGGCCCGCTGCTGCGCCCGCTCGCCGCACACCTGCGCGGAGACCTACACGCACAGGTACAACTCGGGTCGCTCGGACGCGTGGGTGCGGCGCCAGCTGCTGGCGGCGGCCGAGCTGGACGCGGCGGGCCCGCTGCTGCGCCCGCTCGCCGCACACCTGCGCGGAGACCTACACGCACAGGTACAACTCGGGTCGCTCGGACGCGTGGGTGCGGCGCCAGCTGCTGGCGGCGGCCGAGCTGGACGCGGCGGGCCCGCTGCTGCGCCCGCTCGCCGCACACCTGCGCGGAGACCTACACGCACAGGTACAACTCGGGTCGCTCGGACGCGTGGGTGCGGCGCCAGCTGCTGGCGGCGGCCGAGCTGGACGCGGCGGGCCCGCTGCTGCGCCCGCTCGCCGCACACCTGCGCGGAGACCTACACGCACAGGTACAACTCGGGTCGCTCGGACGCGTGGGTGCGGCGCCAGCTGCTGGCGGCTCACGCACAGGTACACCGCGGGTTTTCGGGGTCGCTAATTACGATTATGAACTCAAAATCAACATCCAAGATGGCGCCGGTGAAATTTGACAAATTTTCGTCATGAGTGTCGTTTTCATGGTTTTTGGGGGTGCTGATTACGAATATGAACTCAAAATCAACATCCAAGAATGCGCCGACAAAGTTTGACAACTTTGACGGACACTCTTTTCTTGCGTCACCTCAAACCATCTTTCGCGTTAAATAACTATAAGAGTGTATGACCCTCCTGTGACACGTGTATACCACCACCAGGCAGGTGACACCCCCCGCGCAGTCCTAGCAGCGGAGTGCTGTGCAGCTCTGCTGGGCTCGCTGGCGCCGCGCGGTGAACTGGCTGCGGCGCTGTTCCGCACGCTAGCGCCCGCGTTACCGCCCTATGCCAGCAACCAGCCGCTTGTTGAGGTTAGTACAGTAGATTGTCAATCATTTACGAGTTAGCGGGTTGGATTAAAATTGGAAGACAGGCCCATGGCCTGGATGAGTCAATTAGACACAAGACAGGTTTTATCCCGGTAGATCGTTCCTGTGAGATAATTGTCGATGTTCACGCGCTGGCAAAAAGCTAGTATGTATTATAAGAAGAAACGTAATTCCCAGACAGTACTGTTTCCATTTGGAACCAAAATACCACACACAGTACTAAAACAGCGAAACACTCACTCTTTCAAAGTCAATGCTCGCACTCAATTGCAATGGTTGCGTCAAGATGATGGGGCTCGCTCAAGAGACGATTGGGTTGTAGATGCTTAGAGATACACGTACATATTTGCATGGGGTCAAACAAACTTTATAAAATTTTATTAACCTGATACTAGACTAAAAAAAAACATATTTACACAATTTTACTTCGAAAATACAATCGAGTCCAATATTTCATCTTTCCGCAGTCAATGTTCCACATACTAAAGCAGACAGTGTCGTCTTTGATCGACGATTTGCTGCCACTTGTGTCAGACATCGCGCAACTCATCGTCGCCGGGTTCAACACGTACCCGTGCGCTTCGGGACTGGACGTCGTCAAACTGGCAAGTGTTATCTACTACATAATGTTGTATAGACAATGTGCTACATATTCTTAAAGCAGACGGTGTCGTCACTGATCGACGACGTGTTGCCACTGGTGTCAGACATCGCGCAACTCATCGTCGCCGGGTACAACACGTACCCATGTGCTTTCATGATACCACCGTTTTTTTTTTCGTGTAACTAAACAGACACACATTGTGCCACTTTCCGAGGGAGAGAAATTCGCAAAGTAATGTTGATTTCCTTAATTATTTTTAACTACAAATTTGAATTGGAAATCAGCACAATTTCCAAAATATTTGGTACTGAAAGTTTCAAAACACACGCGGTGTTTGGGAACTTGCACCCAAATGTGCAGCAAAACTATTTTCTTAAATGTCCCTCGACAATCATCGCATTTCCGAATACAAATGAATGCTAATTTAACTTTATTGTTTACTATATTATAACAATAAAGTACTTAGTTCTAAATTCAAATTATAATACACGATAAATCTAAGAATTGCTGGACATGGAAATTAGCATTCGTTTGTATTCGGAAATGAGATGATTGCCGAGGGACATTAAGAAAACAGTTATACCTACTGTACAACTTTCTTCTTAAGAATATACTTGACTACACTAATAGTTACACAACTCTTCTACTTAAATCTAAGGGATTTTTTTAAGGATAGAATATCATCAAATGACTCCTTCCGCTCTGAGCGAAGCGGAAGGGAGTGTCAGATTCTTACTGACTAAAATCCATGTTCCATCCTTGTTTCTCCATATGCCCTTTGCGTTCCAGGGCCGCGGTGACTCTTTCGAACAAATTCCGCAACCCTGGTATAATTCTATGGGTACAATGGCAGTCTTATCTCTGTCAGCGATATCTACCAGACAAGCTTAGAGACTGAAAGAATTTAAAATAAAAAGGAGTTGTTCATGTTTTGTCAGGTGGTGTTAGCCCTAGGCAACGAGTGGGCGGGTGCGCGCGCGCTGCTGCACGCCAGCGTGGCGGCCAGCGTGCGCGCGCTCGCGCAGCAGCCCTCCGCGCGGCCCGACCTCACCGAGGGACTGTTCACCTTACTGCAAGCTGTCACTAAGAAGAAACCGCACTTTGTCGATTGGTTGGATGATATACTGCCCGATTTAGTGGAATTAGGTGAGTTTATAACCATCATAACACCTGTCCGAAAATCAACTATTGGGAAGTTGCCCACCAGACACGACAATCGTCTAGTCGGAGGATCCTCCCTCTTCAATGGAGGTTTACGGGACTTTACTCTCTCTTCCGCATACCCTGTATACCAATGTTTGTTCGTATTTTATGCGCTGATCAAGATTCATCGCAATCGCGCTAAAAAATTGTAAACTTATTGTTTAAAGGCATAATACCTGCGGCAGCAACGCGCCAGACCAACTAGTTATTTCAAATTAGTCCATAAGGTATTATTATCGTCATCTTCGATCGTTTGACGTTTAACTGGTTTACTTTCTAATGAAATTTGTTACTGGACTGTGTATAGATTGAATGTTCCGTCTACTTGAAATCAACCGTTTTTTATTTGGCTAAGTGGTATTTCATCATTATGTCAGATAGATTGGTGAATTCTCACAGTATTTCGGCGGCATATACAGTGTGTAACAGAATAAACGCAATACCTCTTAAGGGGTCATTGCACTCATCATTATGAACAACTTTTACTATGGGACCAAACCGGAATCGCGAAAAAAATATCGATTGCTCCATACATTTCTGTGTCGCATGAGTCGACAGCTGATTTTATTTCGCGATTTCACACATCAACACACACAACTTTCTTGGATAATTCTTTTACTGTACATGCTGCCCGTATGTGGTATGCATTGCCAGTCCCAGTAAGACGCGTTCAGTCGTTACCTGCATTTAAGACTTGTAAAGGAACATTATCTTTCACTGTGATTATCGATAGTCGTCATTTATCTTTATTACCTGTAAACTTACATATGTATCTATTTATGTGTATACCCGTATTATGTATGTATCTGTGTATCTATTATGTTATATTATAATTGAATTGGTTTTCTTTTTTTTTTTTCACGCCAATGACAACCCATTTCATGTCCAGACAATTACTGTCCATCCCAGGTTGTCTGGAAGAGATCGCGTAATGCGATAAGGCGGCCCATTGTATGTGTTTTAGTTTTAAGTTTCCTTTTTGTTTTACTTTTGGTGTACAATAAAGTGTATAATAAATAAATAATGATATCGTTGTGTACCAGCATGCTGCTGCGTGCGCATGTGGGAGGTGGGCGGCGCGCGCGCAGCTTGCGGCTGGCTGTCCGCGCTGGCAGCACAGCGGCCGCACGCGCTGCAGCCCAGCGCGCCTGCGCTCACTGCTGCCGCGCTCACGTGTATAGGTAACTGTAACTATTATCATGTTTTACTACGTGCATTTCTAGTGTTAACGTTATAATCTTCGGTCTTTTAAAACAAATATCATATCTGTTTAACATCTACTAAGCAGAATTTCAATAAAAATCACTGTAGAAAAATGTTACACGTCATGCTTGTTGTCACTGTTCCACCGATGCCTACTACGAATTTGCACTCGAAACTGATCGTCATTTTCATCGAAGCTAAATCACGCCTTCCTTAAACAATGTTTACACTTCACCTCTTTTCCACATTTGACTAATTCGCTCACAAAACAGGTGGAGCAACCCCACGCAACCAGATCGAGCCTCTAGCCGAGCTGCTGCTGGCACTGAACCGCGCAGCGTGGCGTGACGCCGAGCTGTCGGGCTGGCTGCGCCACGCGCTCGCTACGCCCGGCTTCCCCACGCACCACGCCACCGACCCGCACAAGCACAAGTTCATACAAGCCGTCATCAAGTGAGTACACTCTAGTCACCACTGAACCGCGCAGCGTGGCGTGACGCCGAGCTGTCGGGCTGGCTGCACCACGCGCTCGCTACGCCCGGCTTCCCCACGCACCACGCCACCGACCCGCACAAGCACAAGTTCATACAAGCCGTCATCAAGTGAGTACACTCTAGTCACCACTGAACCGCGCAGCGTGGCGTGACGCCGAGCTGTCGGGCTGGCTGCACCACGCGCTCGCTACGCCCGGCTTCCCCACGCACCACGCCACCGACCCGCACAAGCACAAGTTCATACAAGCCGTCATCAAGTGAGTACACTCTAGTCACCACTGAACCGCGCAGCGTGGCGTGACGCCGAGCTGTCGGGCTGGCTGCACCACGCGCTCGCTACGCCCGGCTTCCCCACGCACCACGCCACCGACCCGCACAAGCACAAGTTCATACAAGCCGTCATCAAGCGAGTACACTCTAGTCACAACTGAACCGCGCAGCGTGGCGTGACGTGAAACTAAAACTGATATTTTTGTTAACAGAGAGAAAAGCAGTAAGCGACGGTTACTGGAAACGGTGCAAGAGTTCTCTCTAGTTTGCCGCGGCCTCGTGGACACAGAATACGGAAGACAGTCAGTCGCAGCCAAGCAACTAGTGGCGTAAACACTACTGTACCTATATTCCAAGATCCTAGAACCGCCAGACCTTACTCATTATCTAGGCGAGTTGATGATAGGTGGAGTAAGGCGGTGACCGAGTGGCGACCGCAGAATGGAAGTGTAGGTCGTCCGTAAATGGACTGACGACATTGTTGCCATCGCGGGTAGGGATGAGATTGGCACAGGAACGTAGGGATTGGCACATCGAAAAAAGAGGCTTATGCTCAGCAGTGGGCGAAGTCGGGCTGTGGATGATCAGTGATGATGATGTACTTTGAACGTATGCATATCTGCTAGCTTGGGCAGACAGCCAGTTTTTTTTTCAGCAATATCTATGACATATTCCATAATTCAAGGAGGTAGTTTTGCACCCTCCTGTTTTCTGTCAGTTTTTTGTTTTCGTTATTTAAACCTAATAAATAATCTATGCCCAATTTTTAGCCTTGTGAATAGGATCTCACTCGACGTGGCGACCAGCTCTTAGACTATTATAATGTCTAATTACTATTATATTGAACAATATTCTGCAAATCATAAAAAAACAGTTTTTCAAAGTACATACTAACACTACTCTATCCCACACATTTTTAACCGACTGCAAAACAGGAGGAGGTTCTCAATTCGGTTGTATTTTTTTTTGTTAGTGAGCAAATAAGTAAGGTCTTGCGGCTCTGGGATCTTGGAATACTAGTTGTAATGAATTTCAATGTTCTCACAACCTCGCCTCTCTTCTATTAGGTACACCTAGTAGTTATGTTATATAGTTAGTCTTAGAATAAATTATATTTCACTAACTGTGCTCGCGACTTCGTTCGCGTGGCTGTCGAAAAAAAAAATATTATATAGCCTTCATCGATAAATGTGGGCTATCCAACACCAAAAGAATTTTCAATTTGAACCAGTTCTTGAGATTATCGCGTTCAACCAAACAAACCTTCAGCATTATAATATAGGGAACGTGCATAAATAAATTCGAAACTTTTGCAAAATACACTAAGACTTGATAATGACACTTATGTGCTACCACCTATGATCCCTGCACGTTCCCATCGTCGATTTTAGGGATGATCAATGCTGCGTGCATCACGTTTATGAAGGTTGAAAAGTGTTCAACCACCATTGCACATGCACACGACTAAAGACGTAATTAGCCACTTATGAGAGAAATATGAAGATATCTTTGTTATGTTTTCCTATCGCTTTAGGTCACTTGACAAAACATGCAGTTGATGATTCTACATGAAGTATCATGAATTTAATAAGTATCTTGTAAAGAATTGACATTGTAAATAGGTAATGCATAAAATCGTGATAATCATCTGTATATATCCGTAATGATGTCGTTATAGAGATCTAAAATAAAATATCAAAAATACCTTTTTTTATTTATTCTTATTTAAAATATTTAATATGAAGAACACTATTGGGTAATATTTAAAAACTTAAACTAACGATTTTATAAATAAAATTAAGGTTTAAAAGTATACTCTATGAATATTATGTATATGTCGCAGCCAATTAGCTTAATCAGCCGTTTCATTAAAAGCCTAGCCTTTTCATTGAACTGCGCCGTTTAATCAGCGACATAAGCGACTTGAGCAAGTCATTCAACAATATTGAACAAAAGATGTCACTTAAGTCGCTGAAAAAACGGCACATTTGAATGAAAAGGCAACCAATTAAACGGCTGATTAAGCTAATTGGCTGCGGCATATAGATCAAAACAAAACATGGAAATGCTTTATAACAATGATTTAGCAATATCGAGTATAGAAGAGAAGCAAGACGCTGAAGTTAGTGATAACCTACACTTACTTAACTATGGTTGCCAGGTCAAAAAAATATAGGGAAGGCGGATAGATCTGGTACTTTAGCCGGACATTTCTCTCTTCTCCTCTCAAGAGTATTTTTTTACGTATGAACAATTTTGTCATGGAAATGTGCACATAATGGTTTACATTACAATTTTGAAAAATTAAAGTAAATAAAATATCAATTATTCATTTTAGCCGGACAAAGGTGTAAATAGCCGAAATCGGCCGGCTAAGTAGTATAGTCTGACAACCCTGTTAACATGACTAACATTATATTATTTAACTAGCTTATGCCCGCGACTTTGTTCGCGCACATCCCGTTTTTTCCCGTTCCCGTATAGCCTATATCATGAATGTGGCTATCATTTACAAAAAGAATTTTCCAAATCCGACTGGTAGTTCCAGAGATTAGCGCGTTCAAACAAACTTAACTCAACAACTCTTCAGCTTTATTATATTAGCATATAGTATTAGGATGGGGAAAAAGTCTTTTCGCATTAAAGTACTTATGAACTTGAAATAAAATACTATTAGGCTATACTATTTGTATCTGGCTGGTTTTGGTATCATTGAAAGTTTAAGTTTTAAAGAACATAATTCCAAATTCAAATTAGGATAATGTGTGATTTTTATTTGTTTTTCGTACTGTCAAGATGAGTGAATCTAATGAAGAAATTCCATACATTTTAAAATTTTACTACAAAAAAAGTAAAAATGCAACGCAAGCCGTGAAAAAAATTAGCGATGTTTATGGACCTAGTGCAGTGTCTGTGAGAGTAGCACAAATTTGGTTTTCAATCCGGAAATTTTGATTTCAAAGATGCACGTCGCTCTGGTCGCCCTATTACGGATAAAATGGATGCCATTTTTGAAAAAGTGGAGCAAGATCGGCTATCAGTAGTTACGACGTAGCTGAAGAACTGGGAATTGACCACAAAACAGTTTTGGCGCATTTGAAAAAACTAGGTACACAAAAAAGCTCGATATTTGGGTACCTCACGAGCTCACTGAAAGAAACCTAATGAACCGTGTACTCATTTGTGATTCTTTATTACGACGTAATGAAACCGAACCATTTTTGAAGAAGCTGGTAACTGGTGACGAAAAGTGGATCACGTACGACAAGAACCTGCGAAAAAGGTCGTGGTCAAAGACCGGTCAGGCTTCATAGACTGTGGCGAAACCCGGGTTAACTCGCAACAAGGTGATGCTGTGTGTGTGGTGGGATTGGAAGGGCATTATTCATTATGAGCTGTTACCACCAGGCAGGACCATCGATTCTGAACTCTACTGCGAACAACTGATGAGATTAAAGCATGAAGTTGAGAGAAAGCGGCCGGAATTAATCAACAGAAGAGGTGTGGTTTTTCATCATGATAACGCTAGACCTCACACATCTTTAGCCACTCAGCAAAAATTAATAGAGTTAGGTTGGGAGGTGTTAATGCATCCGCCGTATAGTCCTGACCTTGCACTTTCAGTTTTCCACCTGTTTCGGTCTCTTCAAAATTATTTAGGCAGTGTCAGGTTAACACCACGAGAGGACTGCCAAAACCACTTGTCGCGGTATTTTGATCAGAAGTCCCAAAATTTCTATAGCAATGGGATCATGTCCCTACCTACAAGATGGCAAAAAGTTATCGAACAAAATGGTACCTATATACTTTAGTTAAATGTAAATAAACGATATTAAAAAATGTTTTGAATTTTCTTAAAAAATGCGAAGAAACTTTTTCCCCAACCTATTATATTAGAACCGGATTAATACCAACACTTAGCAATCTACTACTAATAAAATAAGATCTAATTAGTTTCTAGGCGTTGTGTGGGGATCAAAATCACTATTGGGGGCCGTTTTTACGGTTTATTTTAATTTGTTTACATTTTTTATAAAATTGGTTCCCCCGAGGTTAATGTTATATTTTTTTTTACTTATTTCTTGATAAACTGTTTAGATAATATATATTTTCATTATTATATATATGTTACGGCTACAACTAGTTCTAACCTAACCTCAAAACACTCTAAAGTTCCTATTTCTGTGTGGTTTAAAAAAAAATAACCACGAAGGGGGTGGCGGGGACTGTGTTCGCTCGCTTCGCTCGCTCACTAGAGCCCGCCATCCCCTTCTAACTTAACCTGTCTGAGTCGGGGTGCCCAATGACAGGCTAGTTGTAGCCGGCTAAAACTAGGCCTACTAACTATTAGCCGTAACATATATATCATTTGCGACTTTATCGCTAATCATGCAACCATCGTCCGTAACCATAAAAACGATATAAGTAAGAAAGATTCACAGCTAGGATATGATTAGTATAACCAGGATAAGTATGGTCGCGTTACCGCGTTCAGATAGATATTTGCCTATTTTGGCAAGTTAACAATTACAATCTTATTGAATCCACATTTAAATTCGAAAGCACTGTTAAGACTTTCATAATTATTATACAATCACAGTTCAATCACATCACTTTATCCAACAGATGAATAGGCTTCATACAATCATGTTACGATAACAACAGTCAACCAAAAAATAAATCTACTATTCATGCTGGCACTTCAGTTGGCGTCACTTGTGCAATGCAAAACTACCCTAATTTCGAAGGAAGACCATAAGGTATATTTTGTATTTCACTAGTGACGCAAATATTTTGACAAATACGTCAAGTGCCAGCTATACATTAATATCTGATAGCACTCCTAAATTCCAACAGTAAGGTTTATTTTCGCTTGCTAAAATAATCTGACATATTCAAAATTTTGACGCCACTACAATAGTACCGTCATGCCATAAATCCCCTTCCTAATAGAGTTCAATCGTCGCGCTAATACGCGACGGTCACTATGAAATAATGACTTACAATGAGCGACAATCGCATTCTATTAGGACAATGTAATCTGAACTGGCTGGCCTCAGACAATCTTAGCATCATCTTCAATATTTTCCTGGGCCTTTCGCGTGTTTAAAACTTATTTGAGATCTGCGAAGCACGTCTTCTACTTCTATAAACCGCCTTTTTCCGTAATCACAATAGTCCTCATTATCGAATTTAATATAAATTTATTTTAATTTGCTAGTATAGGTATGTTGTTAAAACTGACAGGCAACGTTCTTGGTTGGCCAAATCGAAAACAAGCTAATTCTCTGTTGGATTACTCGTGTGATTTACGAATCAGACTCATCTTTAGATTCTTGTGCATTGGAGGTTTGGCATTTGCCGATCTCGACATCAAAATCCAAGAATTTGTCAGGTTCGCAGTGCCTGTTCTTGAAGCGGAGGAAGTTGAGCGCCTGGTCCAGCGTCAGGTGGAAGCAGTCCTGGCGACTCACGTTCAGAGAGGAGCTCTCGAGGTCGCTGTGCGTGGCCCGTGAGTATTTCAGGCTCCGGCAGTTGTGCTGACCTTCCACGGTGACCTGGATTTAGACAGAATAGTATAGTATGGGATACAGGATTGGGAGCTCTGAAGTATGTTATTCCACTAGCACTGGACGGATGTGAAGCATATTATGTCTAAGCCACATAAAAAAACTCTCTAAACTTCGCAAACAGCCACAAATTCTATCCCATACACACCCTTTTACACAAGCACACTTTCACCCTCACACCCTTTCACAGTACTCTCACCCCCAATCATACAGTCTCATTTTCATTGTTTTCAAATTCATACTTTGTCACAAAATCCATAAAAACTCCTAAGTAAAGGGTCTGGATAGAGAAATCAGTAATTTTAAAAAATGTGGGCGTGTTATGTGATGTTTGTAACATTTACTAGTATAAGTAAACGTTACTAACATCATCTGAAAGGTGCACCCAAAGGGAGATCTAAAAATGTGCTAAGTCAACGAAAGCTTCAACAAACCTCATAAGTATAATGTTTGGCTTTGCGCTTGGGCCCGATGTAGGCCACATAGACGATGACGCCCCACGTGCGTATATCCACGTCCACGCGCAGATGGAAGTACTCCTCCATGGCCATGATGAGCCAGGTGTCATGCTGCTCAGAGTTCACCTTCATTGAGAACTTGTGTTTGCGACCGATCTTCACTATCGGGAGGTGCTTGCACTGAAAAGATGAATAGTAAGATTTTTTGTAAATATGATTATAATATCGTGTATTGTGTTGTATTGTATTGTCACCTTCATCTATATACGAGTACAGGGTTATCGATAAGTAAGTGCGTTCCTTGAAATGAGTTAAACTAGTTGTTTTTTTTTAAGATTTTTTAATAGGGACGGACTCCTGCTGATCAAGACTGGTCTACAGCCCGTAATATAGTGACAGTAGATCTAATAACATGGGCTATAAAGACCTTCCAACCATATAAATCTTCAGGACTAAATGGCATCTTCCCAGCACTACTACAAAAGAGGGAGATAATCCTTTCACCGTGGTTGCTAGGAATCTATTAAGCCTGCATAGCACACAGATACATACCCTTTTTTTTTTTTATTATTGGGAAATCATCAAATGACTTCTTCCGCTCTGGGTGAAGCGGAAGGGAGTGTCAGACTCTTACTGACTAAAACCCATCCGTGTTTCTTCCATTGCCCTTGCGTTCCAGGGCCGCGGTAACTCTTTCAAACACATTCCGCAACCCTGGCAGGCAGATACTTACCCTTAGATGGCGCAAAGTGAAAGCCATTTTCATCCCCAAACTGGGAAAAATAGACTATACACAACCCAAATCATACAGACCAATAAGCCTAACATCCTTCCTACTGAAATCCCTGGAGAGGCTCTGTGACAGACACATTCGTGCTGCACAGCGTGGTCGCTCGAATCGCATCGAATACGCGATAAATCACAAATGGTCCTCACTAGCTGTCTTCACTACTTTTACATTCACATAACCATAATAATAAACGGTAAAAATAGGAAAACACGCTATGCAACCTCATACGCCAAACCTTGAAAATAGTAGAGGACTGGTGCAAAGAATATCAGCTAGCAGTGAACCCTGCCAAAACTGAACTTGTTCTCTTTACCAAGAAGAGGAAGTTGCCGACACTAGAATTACCAGGGTTCTTCGGAACCACCCTAAGCTTTTCAATTGATACCAAATACCTGGGCATCTATCTGGTCAAGCAGCTGAATGGGGAGAAGCACACTGAAAACGCCACCACAAAAGCCAATATGCAGTGGGCAAACGCATGCTAGGTAGGAACTGGGGCATTAGTCATTAGGAATTTTGGACTTTGAACTCGGAATATTGTACGACAACTACCGCCAATACGTCTCCAAGTGGTGCCGTTGGCGGTGCAGTACAGCCACGCTCAGCAGTGTAGTGCTGCTATACTCAACGGTGCAGTGCAGCTACATTAAGACGCAGGAGGGTGCAGTACAGCAACACCTAGCGGGGCAGTGCTGCAATACTGAGTGGTGCAGTGCAACAACAAATCGTATCAGAAACCTCAACGCCATCTAGCGGAATTTGAGACAGGCATTAAAGCATACGTTGTTACGACTATCATCAACATTTTGTGACAAAGAACTATACTATACCGCGCTAAGTTCGCCTGCACTGGCGACGACACTATATCGCGCTAGCATTGTTTGGCACTCGGCGTGCAGCGGGAAGACAACGCCAATATTGAAATGCCACGCGTCGAGCGCTCACCTCCTGCGTCTGCTCCCGTTCTAACCCCCACTAGTACCAGTGGTAACGGTAGTAATACCACAGACGCAAATGTGAATGTCGCTGTCAGATCAAAGCGTCCGCGACCAAACGACTCGCCCAACAACGTCGGCGGCGGCGCATACGTGGAAGCTTCGGAAGACAGCTCAATCGGCCCGGATTCGGCTGTTCAACCTCTCAAGCTGGATAAAGCAACAATTTCTGAGCTTCGCAGAGAAATTGAGTCGTTATTGACTGTGCATCTGAAGGCTTCGCTCAGATCCTATTTCGATAGCGAATTTGTTGCATTAAAAAAAACCTTGCAAGGATTGGAGGCATCCGTCGAGTTTATGAGCAAGGACTATGATGCTATGAAGACTGAATTAGACCAGAACAAGAACGTTATTTCTCAATTAAGAATAGAAAATGAAGAGTTAAAAACTAGTGTCTCCGACTTATCTGTAAGAGTTAACATCATGGAGCAATACTCCCGCCAAGATAACTTGGAGATTAACGGCATTCCTGAACACAAAACCGAAAATCTGTTGAGTATGTTGGGACAACTGGGAAAAGCAGTCTCATGTGAAATTACACCTAATGACGTATCTTCAGTATCCCGCGTGAAGAAACTTGATTTACAGAGTAGTCGCCCGCGCTCAATCATAGTCAAACTGAGAAGCACAAGAAAGCGTGACGATATCTTATCATGCGTTACCAAATTTAACCGGGCACATGTCTCCGATAAACTCAACTCGAGCCATCTAGGGTACGGTGGCACTAAACAACCAGTTTTCGTATCCGAGCATCTGTCATCGCTTAATAAAGCCATACATGCTCAGACTAGAAAAATGGCACGTGAGAAAGGCTACAAATATGTTTGGATCCGCGATGGCAGAGTATTAGTCCGTAAGGATGACGGAGCCCGGCCTATCCAAATAAAGAGCCTTCATGCTGTATCCTTAATGTAAGCACTTTCCAAGAGCAGGAACCCGTGAGTAAAATACTAAAATTCACCGTATATTATCAGAATCTCCGTGGAATGAGAACAAAGCTAAATGAAATTAATATTGCAGTTAATATAAATACATATGATGTGATTGTGGTGACTGAGACTTGGCTCAATGACAACATCAATGATGGAGAGATTTTCGACGCCCGCTATAATATTTACAGGAGAGATAGGGCGTCCAGTGCTCTGACTGGAAGAGAAGGAGGTGGCGTTCTTATTGCTGTTTCGAAGGCATATGACTCTACGCGGGCTTGTCAGTGGGAAACTACTGCAGAAGACCTCTGGGTTCAAGTAAAAATGAATGAGAAGAAGAAACTCAACATTTGCGCTGTATACCTGCCTCCCCCTGTGCAACAGCAGCACCTAGACATGTTTCTCAGTTCGGTCACGAGTGTTAATGAGAATACTGGGGATGAAATTATGGTAGTCGGTGATTTTAATCTCGGCTTCATCGAATGGAACCAGGACCCACAACTCTCTCACACAACGTCTTCTACACCGTCAAATTATAATAATAACCTAGGGTACTCTCTAATTGATTTTATGTCTTTAAACAGTATGTCGCAATATAATGTTTTCAAAAATTCCAATCATAGATTGTTAGACTTAGTGCTTTCAAATATTTTATGTACAGTCACAAGGTCTACTTCATCTATCTGTAGAGAAGATTGTCACCACCCCCCTTTAGAAATTGATCTTACTCCAAGTAAGTACATGCCACTTAAATATGTAACAATGACTAAATTTAATTTCAAAGCAGCTGATTACGAACTTATCAACAATAAACTAAGAGAAATACATTGGAAAGAACAACTGGAATCATGTGTAAATGTTGATCTAATGACAGAGGTTTTCTATGACGTAGTTCGAAATATCATAAATGAAAATATTCCTAGAATTAAGAATATAAGCAAGAAATTTCCGCCATGGTACTCCAAAACTTTAGTCAAAATTCTTAATGAAAAAGAAAAGATCAGGCAACGTTTTAAAAAATACGGTAATCCGCGTGATGAGATCGAATACAGAATGCTCGACGAGAGAGCAAGGTCGATAATTAAAATCTGTTATGGAAAATACGTCTACAGTGTTGAAAATAGCATCAGGTCAAACCCTAAAGCATTTTGGTCTTTTGTAAAGTCGAAAAATTCTAAAACCAGTTCTATTCCATCCGAAATGACGTTGAACGGAACAGTGGCTACAACAGGCGACGGAATATGTCAACTCTTTGCAAAGCAATTCTCGTCTACGTTTTCTGCTGCTAGCGGTAATAATGGAGCTGTAACAAATACCCAAGTATTTCCTCAATTAATTCTCAGCAAAATTGCGTTTACTGAGAGGGAAGTTCTTAAAGCTCTAAACCGCATCGATGTTACTAAAGGTGCTGGTCCGGACGGGCTGCCCCCACTCTTCATTAAAAAATGTGCCCGTTATTTGGCATATGCCCTCACCCTAATTTTTAATAAATCCCTGGAAACATCTACATTCCCAACAGAATGGAAAAGGGCCAACGTTGTACCAATTTTCAAAAAAGGTGATAGTGTCGATGTGAAAAACTACAGACCAATTTCTATTTTGTCTATCTTCTCAAAACTATTTGAACGTATGATCTGCCCTATCTTGACATCCCATGTAAAAACAGTGCTAACAACTCAACAACATGGTTTTTGTAGCAAAAAATCCACGGTTACTAATTTATTATCGTACGTGGACGAGATCTCTATGTGCGTGGATTCTGGCCAACAAATCGACGCTCTGTATACTGACTTCAGCAGCGCCTTCGATAAGGTGGACCATGCAATCCTGCTGCTAAAGCTGCACGCTTTCGGCATACACGGTTCACTGCTTGGGTGGTTTAGATCATATTTGCGCGAGCGGACACAAAGAGTGGTGGTAAACGGCTATCAATCTCCAGAGTATTTCGCAACCTCCGGTGTGCCCCAGGGTTCCCATACCGGGCCAATACTCTTCATTTTGTTCATAAATGACATAGTAAATTGCTTCAAACATAGCCGGTGTTCCATGTTCGCCGATGACCTAAAAATCTTTCGCCCAATAAAAACTCAGGAAGACGTCGCTCTGCTGCAGTCTGATCTGAATTCATTACAAGACTGGTGTGAGGCAAATGGGATGGCTCTGAATGCTAGTAAATGCTATCAAATAACATTCACGCGGAAAAAACACCCCTTACCATCAACTTACTCCCTCAGTGGAACATCACTACAAAAAGTCACGAGCATACGGGATTTAGGTGTAGTCCTTAGTAGCGATCTCTCATTCACCACGCACATAAATAACATCATCAAAAAGGCTATGAAAATGATTGGATTTATTAGTAGAGTTGGTAAGGAGTTCAAGGGTACCTTGGCTTTGAAAGTTCTTTATAACTCCTATGTGCGCAGTCTGGTCGAATATGCTTCTCCTGTCTGGAATCCATCCTACAATGTCCACATAGACAGGCTTGAACGTGTCCAAAAAAAGTTTACCAGGTGCTTGCGGTTTAAAGACCATAACTGTCCTTACAGAGCTGATTACACAGCCCGGCTAAGCTACTTCAAGTTGGACTCATTGAAGCGACGAAGAGATCTAAACGATTTAACAATACTTTTCAAAATTGTTAATGGGTTAACATCATCTCCAGATCTCCTTGACAAAATCAACATAGACGTACCTCGCCATTCACATCCGCGATCCAAGCGTACCACTGGAACTTTTGTAAAAAAACCATGTCGCACAAACCTGGGTCGACATGCCCCCCTAAATAGAATGTTGGATTGCTATAATAGAGCCTGTACTATCGACAGCGGTATCGATATCTTCTTTGACAAGCTACCAAACATCAAAAATAAAATAATCACTATCGACCTGTGATCAGCTGCCTGCCAATAATACCTATTGTGCCCCTTTTTGAGTTATCTTTTTTTTTTTTTCTTGAATTGATTTTTTTTTTATGTTTAAAATATGAATTGTAATTTTTCTTCTGTACTTTTTTTTTTTGTGTTGAATTTTATTTAATTTATTATAACTGTTAATCTGACACCATTTTATATTTTTTCTCTTTTTGTAATTAATTTAATTGATTTAATAGTATTTGCTATAATTTGACATAGATACTGTAATACATCTGACATAATTATTTTCTTTTATACGACATCTTTTACTTTTATTTTTATCAAATTATGTAGAGTTTAATTCATATTTGTAATGCGATGTTAAATTTTGTTATTATTTGAATAGTATTGAAATTAGTTATGATTCTTTATTCTTTCTAAGATCCTTCTGGAATGTTGTGCATACCTATAAGTGATGTATTTACACAGAACTTAATACTTTTAATTTCCCGTTTTTTATTATAATTGTAAATATTTCGTTGGTGTGCCTTACCTAATAAAATAAAATAAAATAAAATTAGTCCCAATACAAACCCATTGGTACACCACAGTTCTCAGACCAATTATCTACTAGTCCGGTGACCCAAGACATACTTGAGCACGGCACAGAAAGACCTTGAAATACTGCAACGACTCGCCTGTGTGGCAATCACTAACAGTATGAGAATTGCACCCACTGCGGCCCTGCAAGCTATGCTGGGAGTGCTGGGACTACCAACATAACACCATAAAGTGCAGGAACAAGCGACCTTAGTGGCTTTCAGGCTCAGCACAGACAAGAATGAAGAATAAGGTACAGAGTCTAGAATCAAATACATGCGCATCATGGAAGATGCTGTTAAACGACAACCCATAATTATATCACCCAAAGAAACAGCTATAAATACGCAACATGTCTAAAAACATTATAACATAGTGCTAAAACAAGAGTTGGATGACTACTCAGGACGCGCCGCAGGACGCCTCGTGCGGGGCGCGGCGCTTCAGCCGCACCTCGCGCCCGCAGCCGTGCCGCTATTAGCTCTCGCTAGTAGTGGCTACGTCTGACTGTTACCTGGAAGTGATGCGCCAGCTCGTGGTGCGCCAGCGGCGGGTGGCGCGTGCAGGGCGGCGCGGGGCAGTGGTAGCGCCGCGCGCCGCAGGACGCCTCGTGCGGGGCGCGGCGCTTCAGCCGCACCTCGCGCCCGCAGCCGTGCCGCTATTAGCTCTCGCTAGTAGTGGCTACGTCTGACTGTTACCTGGAAGTGATGCGCCAGCTCGTGGTGCGCCAGCGGCGGGTGGCGCGTGCAGGGCGGCGCGGGGCAGTGGTAGCGCCGCGCGCCGCAGGACGCCTCGTGCGGGGCGCGGCGCTTCAGCCGCACCTCGCGCCCGCAGCCGTGCCGCTATTAGCTCTCGCTAGTAGTGGCTACGTCTGACTGTTACCTGGAAGTGATGCGCCAGCTCGTGGTGCGCCAGCGGCGGGTGGCGCGTGCAGGGCGGCGCGGGGCAGTGGTAGCGCCGCGCGCCGCAGGACGCCTCGTGCGGGGCGCGGCGCTTCAGCCGCACCTCGCGCCCGCAGCCGTGCCGCTATTAGCTCTCGCTAGTAGTGGCTACGTCTGACTGTTACCTGGAAGTGATGCGCCAGCTCGTGGTGCGCCAGCGGCGGGTGGCGCGTGCAGGGCGGCGCGGGGCAGTGGTAGCGCCGCGCGCCGCAGGACGCCTCGTGCGGGGCGCGGCGCTTCAGCCGCACCTCGCGCCCGCAGCCGTGCCGCTATTAGCTCTCGCTAGTAGTGGCTACGTCTGACTGTTACCTGGAAGTGATGCGCCAGCTCGTGGTGCGCCAGCGGCGGGTGGCGCGTGCAGGGCGGCGCGGGGCAGTGGTAGCGCCGCGCGCCGCAGGACGCCTCGTGCGGGGCGCGGCGCTTCAGCCGCACCTCGCGCCCGCAGCCGTGCCGCTATTAGCTCTCGCTAGTAGTGGCTACGTCTGACTGTTACCTGGAAGTGATGCGCCAGCTCGTGGTGCGCCAGCGGCGGGTGGCGCGTGCAGGGCGGCGCGGGGCAGTGGTAGCGCCGCGCGCCGCAGGACGCCTCGTGCGGGGCGCGGCGCTTCAGCCGCACCTCGCGCCCGCAGCCGTGCCGCTATTAGCTCTCGCTAGTAGTGGCTACGTCTGACTGTTACCTGGAAGTGATGCGCCAGCTCGTGGTGCGCCAGCGGCGGGTGGCGCGTGCAGGGCGGCGCGGGGCAGTGGTAGCGCCGCGCGCCGCAGGACGCCTCGTGCGGGGCGCGGCGCTTCAGCCGCACCTCGCGCCCGCAGCCGTGCCGCTATTAGCTCTCGCTAGTAGTGGCTACGTCTGACTGTTACCTGGAAGTGATGCGCCAGCTCGTGGTGCGCCAGCGGCGGGTGGCGCGTGCAGGGCGGCGCGGGGCAGTGGTAGCGCCGCGCGCCGCAGGACGCCTCGTGCGGGGCGCGGCGCTTCAGCCGCACCTCGCGCCCGCAGCCGTGCCGCTATTAGCTCTCGCTAGTAGTGGCTACGTCTGACTGTTACCTGGAAGTGATGCGCCAGCTCGTGGTGCGCCAGCGGCGGGTGGCGCGTGCAGGGCGGCGCGGGGCAGTGGTAGCGCCGCGCGCCGCAGGACGCCTCGTGCGGGGCGCGGCGCTTCAGCCGCACCTCGCGCCCGCAGCCGTGCCGCTATTAGCTCTCGCTAGTAGTGGCTACGTCTGACTGTTACCTGGAAGTGATGCGCCAGCTCGTGGTGCGCCAGCGGCGGGTGGCGCGTGCAGGGCGGCGCGGGGCAGTGGTAGCGCCGCGCGCCGCAGGACGCCTCGTGCGGGGCGCGGCGCTTCAGCCGCACCTCGCGCCCGCAGCCGTGCCGCTATTAGCTCTCGCTAGTAGTGGCTACGTCTGACTGTTACCTGGAAGTGATGCGCCAGCTCGTGGTGCGCCAGCGGCGGGTGGCGCGTGCAGGGCGGCGCGGGGCAGTGGTAGCGCCGCGCGCCGCAGGACGCCTCGTGCGGGGCGCGGCGCTTCAGCCGCACCTCGCGCCCGCAGCCGTGCCGCTATTAGCTCTCGCTAGTAGTGGCTACGTCTGACTGTTACCTGGAAGTGATGCGCCAGCTCGTGGTGCGCCAGCGGCGGGTGGCGCGTGCAGGGCGGCGCGGGGCAGTGGTAGCGCCGCGCGCCGCAGGACGCCTCGTGCGGGGCGCGGCGCTTCAGCCGCACCTCGCGCCCGCAGCCGTGCCGCTATTAGCTCTCGCTAGTAGTGGCTACGTCTGACTGTTACCTGGAAGTGATGCGCCAGCTCGTGGTGCGCCAGCGGCGGGTGGCGCGTGCAGGGCGGCGCGGGGCAGTGGTAGCGCCGCGCGCCGCAGGACGCCTCGTGCGGGGCGCGGCGCTTCAGCCGCACCTCGCGCCCGCAGCCGTGCCGCTATTAGCTCTCGCTAGTAGTGGCTACGTCTGACTGTTACCTGGAAGTGATGCGCCAGCTCGTGGTGCGCCAGCGGCGGGTGGCGCGTGCAGGGCGGCGCGGGGCAGTGGTAGCGCCGCGCGCCGCAGGACGCCTCGTGCGGGGCGCGGCGCTTCAGCCGCACCTCGCGCCCGCAGCCGTGCCGCTATTAGCTCTCGCTAGTAGTGGCTACGTCTGACTGTTACCTGGAAGTGATGCGCCAGCTCGTGGTGCGCCAGCGGCGGGTGGCGCGTGCAGGGCGGCGCGGGGCAGTGGTAGCGCCGCGCGCCGCAGGACGCCTCGTGCGGGGCGCGGCGCTTCAGCCGCACCTCGCGCCCGCAGCCGTGCCGCTATTAGCTCTCGCTAGTAGTGGCTACGTCTGACTGTTACCTGGAAGTGATGCGCCAGCTCGTGGTGCGCCAGCGGCGGGTGGCGCGTGCAGGGCGGCGCGGGGCAGTGGTAGCGCCGCGCGCCGCAGGACGCCTCGTGCGGGGCGCGGCGCTTCAGCCGCACCTCGCGCCCGCAGCCGTGCCGCTATTAGCTCTCGCTAGTAGTGGCTACGTCTGACTGTTACCTGGAAGTGATGCGCCAGCTCGTGGTGCGCCAGCGGCGGGTGGCGCGTGCAGGGCGGCGCGGGGCAGTGGTAGCGCCGCGCGCCGCAGGACGCCTCGTGCGGGGCGCGGCGCTTCAGCCGCACCTCGCGCCCGCAGCCGTGCCGCTATTAGCTCTCGCTAGTAGTGGCTACGTCTGACTGTTACCTGGAAGTGATGCGCCAGCTCGTGGTGCGCCAGCGGCGGGTGGCGCGTGCAGGGCGGCGCGGGGCAGTGGTAGCGCCGCGCGCCGCAGGACGCCTCGTGCGGGGCGCGGCGCTTCAGCCGCACCTCGCGCCCGCAGCCGTGCCGCTATTAGCTCTCGCTAGTAGTGGCTACGTCTGACTGTTACCTGGAAGTGATGCGCCAGCTCGTGGTGCGCCAGCGGCGGGTGGCGCGTGCAGGGCGGCGCGGGGCAGTGGTAGCGCCGCGCGCCGCAGGACGCCTCGTGCGGGGCGCGGCGCTTCAGCCGCACCTCGCGCCCGCAGCCGTGCCGCTATTAGCTCTCGCTAGTAGTGGCTACGTCTGACTGTTACCTGGAAGTGATGCGCCAGCTCGTGGTGCGCCAGCGGCGGGTGGCGCGTGCAGGGCGGCGCGGGGCAGTGGTAGCGCCGCGCGCCGCAGGACGCCTCGTGCGGGGCGCGGCGCTTCAGCCGCACCTCGCGCCCGCAGCCGTGCCGCTATTAGCTCTCGCTAGTAGTGGCTACGTCTGACTGTTACCTGGAAGTGATGCGCCAGCTCGTGGTGCGCCAGCGGCGGGTGGCGCGTGCAGGGCGGCGCGGGGCAGTGGTAGCGCCGCGCGCCGCAGGACGCCTCGTGCGGGGCGCGGCGCTTCAGCCGCACCTCGCGCCCGCAGCCGTGCCGCTATTAGCTCTCGCTAGTAGTGGCTACGTCTGACTGTTACCTGGAAGTGATGCGCCAGCTCGTGGTGCGCCAGCGGCGGGTGGCGCGTGCAGGGCGGCGCGGGGCAGTGGTAGCGCCGCGCGCCGCAGGACGCCTCGTGCGGGGCGCGGCGCTTCAGCCGCACCTCGCGCCCGCAGCCGTGCCGCTATTAGCTCTCGCTAGTAGTGGCTACGTCTGACTGTTACCTGGAAGTGATGCGCCAGCTCGTGGTGCGCCAGCGGCGGGTGGCGCGTGCAGGGCGGCGCGGGGCAGTGGTAGCGCCGCGCGCCGCAGGACGCCTCGTGCGGGGCGCGGCGCTTCAGCCGCACCTCGCGCCCGCAGCCGTGCCGCTATTAGCTCTCGCTAGTAGTGGCTACGTCTGACTGTTACCTGGAAGTGATGCGCCAGCTCGTGGTGCGCCAGCGGCGGGTGGCGCGTGCAGGGCGGCGCGGGGCAGTGGTAGCGCCGCGCGCCGCAGGACGCCTCGTGCGGGGCGCGGCGCTTCAGCCGCACCTCGCGCCCGCAGCCGTGCCGGCACGGGTAGCGCAGCATCTCCGCCACCTGCCGACACACGACCTGCTTATACAACACTGACAGGTATATTAGATTCGGGCCGGTTTTTTTAAAGGCCTAATAAAAAACCAAGTAAGATATCGGATTTAAAAACTTGGAAACCAAATTAACATCACATCATTTTTAACGCGTTGACGATTAAACTTATTCATGAAAATTGAATAAAAAAGTTCAGATTATTGACTAGCAAAAGGTCAAAATCAATCAATTGGATAAAAAAAACGTACCCCTTCCATAGCCCTATTGCGCACCGACGAGAAAGTAGTGCGACACACGGGGCACGAGGCGAGGCGCGTGCGACAGCGGCTGCACACCAGGTGGCCGCGCCGGCACTGCGAGATGGGCGGCTCCATCCACTCCAGGCACACCGGGCACTCCAGCAAGCGGAGCAGACTCTGCTCCAAACAGACAAGTGTATACGACACTTTATAGAGGGTATTTATATGCTCATATTGTGCGGCCTGCGACGAGTAATTTGAAAAATTTACATACAAGATACGCGCGAAAAACATAACACTTCCTTAGCAGTCAGCTAAAAAGAAATATTAATTGAGACCCTCACGATAAGTCCCTTCATTTGATATTAAGTCGCTATACTCTGCGACTTAATATCAAATGAAGGGACTTATCGTGTCCGGAAACTTTGATTTTACTATTATATTTCGTCGCCAAAGTTGGGATCACTTTACAATTCATTTATTTACGTTAAGCATCTGTTTTTGAGTCACAGAATTTCACATATTGTGTAAGTGTCGCTGGCGTTTTTGTGTATCTTTTTAGATACACAAAACGTGTATCTTTTCAGATATATGTGCAAAGTTAGATTTATACATTTTATTACAGTTGTCAATAATAATTATATTGATATTATAGAAAATGTTAATATTAAGAAACGGTGGCTTCAGTCTTTAGTTTGTGGTTAAAAGTTAAGTTTTACAGCTGACACAAAAACTGTTTATATGTTCAAAATATAGTGTAAATGCATCATGATGATTGATAAACCACCAGTTTCATCATCCCTATTCAGCAGGTATATTAAATACTTTTAATAACTAATTATGAAATAGTTCGCGGATAGTACACGTTACAATTATTTTTAAATACCTCATGAAATGCATGCTATTTCCATGTTGGTCCTGTGCCGTGTGTCCTTGATTCCATAATTGTAATGCAATGCTTTAGATCCTCCCTTTATGAATGTTATCAAAGCAAACCTTTAGTATGCATGGGCTTAAGCTTTTATTTTTATTTTTTAGGTAAACAGACTTGAGTGAGTTTGCTTACGTTGTTGGAGTAATGCTTATAGAAGTGTAAGAAGACAGTATGATCAGAATAGACAACAGCAGATTGTTAATGAAGAAGCTGTTGCTCCACAAGAGAATACGGATGTTAATTCATCAAGACATGAGGCGGTTGTTATATTTGGAACTTCTATGTCTTCAAGGAATTTCTCAATACGTACAATATAAAATTGCGGAATAGTTTGTGGTGGTGGTACCACAAACTATTCCGCAATTTTATCAGGATCCTAATGTTGTACACCACTCTAAAATAATGTCACGTCACAGTCACGTATTTATAAAAGAGCTGCTGCATCATCACGGCATTGTATTTTTAGTGAGTGTAGGCATACAGAACGCTTGTTGGTACCATCTGTTATAAAGAAAATGTTACTGTTAGAGCATAAATTGTATGTACCAGCTAGTGCCCGAATATGCAGTTATCATCTCAATACTACAAGTAACTTAATGGCTGATATGACTGGCTATTATTACAATTGTTTGGTGGGTAATCGGACGGTAGGATGCTTTGCTTACGTTATGACCATTTTGTGGTATCTAAGTTAGGTTCGGTTTAGGTTTGTTGAGCCGCTGGCTCCGTTTTTAGACGACATATTTTATGAATATGGTAATATAGATCAATAAAACTATTTAATTGCCGTATTCAAGCATTTTTATTTTCTACTTCCTATAGGTACAAACCTACCTTTTTTTTTTATAGGATGGGAAATCATCAAATGACCCCTCCCCTCCCCTCTGGGTGGAGCGGCAGGGAGTGTCAGACTTTTACTGACTAAAACCCACCCTTAGTCCTCCTAGTGCCTTTCTTCCCAGGGCCACGGTAACTCTTTCGAACATATTCCGCAACCCTGGCAGACAAACCTACCTTTAGCATGAACTACCTATGAAATATTATTTATTTGGGATCATTAATTGGTTTCTTGAAACTGTGTTCTGTTGTCTTATGTGAATTCAAATCATATTGTTGTAAAGGACTGATTTTATTGGTGAGAGGTTTGTTACAAAGCTAACCTCAAAACTGAACAGAAAATCAAGAAACAACAAAAACCCCACAAAATAAATGAATAATTTTTATTTCCTTCGAAAGTACGACATCACCCCTCTTTTATGTCCAATTTATAGTATCATACAAAATGTTTTGATGCGCAACCACGGTCAGAAGACAGTTGGTCATTCTCCTTTATACTAGCAAAAGACAGGACATAGCGAACAAAATCGTAATCCGATACTTATGTCCTAGTAGACAAAAGTCGCTTCGCTCAGTCTAGTGTGCACACACCTTACAACACCCCTGCATGACACCTCGTATTTATGTCAACTCTATTCACCAAAAAAAAAATTTTTTGAGAAAAAATGCCGAGTTACGCAAAACGATATTGCAAATCCAGGTACGTTAAAATGACTGGACCTAATTTTGGTTTATTTTCGTTGGTACTTTTTGTATTTACTCAGTGATTAATTAAAATTCAATCATTTTCATAATAAGTTCTAGAACATTTGCTAATTTTGTAAAATACGCCCTCTTTTGACGAATAGCTTAACTTTGCTTTGTAAGAGATGTAATGTTGTTTTTCGATTTTGTTATCGATAAAATTTAAAAATAATGTAATAATGGAACTTCGTCAGCGCGGATTTAGTAGATACTCCACAAACATCACCTCTACCCCTCTAAAGGTTAGTTTTGGAAAATTGAGCACAACGATTTTCATTAATTACCCAGCCGTGTCTGCTGCTAATTCTGTGGTCTCAGAATCAGCGCAACTGTTCACCCCGATCACCCCGTCTGGAGTTGATTATGCAAAAATTGTTAGATTTGTTTCCATTACCTATCCCACTTTTATTTCCACGTAAATTAAAGCAAGCAATAATATCCTCCCCTAAAAACTTCATCACACCTTTTCACCCCTTTAGGGGTTTATTTTCCTGCCAGGGTTCCGGATTTTGTTCGAAAGAGTTACCGCGGCCCTGGAAAGCAAAAGGCACTCACTACGAGGAGTAAGGATGGGTTTTAGTCAGTAAGAGTCTGATACTCCCTTCCGCTCCGCCCAGAGCGGGAGGAGGAGTCATATGATGATTTCCCGTCCATAAAAAAGGGGTTTATTTTCGAAAATTCCAAACATTTGTTGTTCTTATCAAAATCATTAATGGCGTGTTTCAATTTTAAGGACCATTAAGATTCTCTCTAATTCCCTCAAATCGCAACATTATCTTTACTTAGAGCATTTTTATACCCGTCGCTACTTTTAAACGACAGGTCCGATTTGAATCATTTAAAGTGTAATTTACATGTACTACACAACCAACCTTAATTAACTGCCGTAACGTTCGCTCGTTTGTTCGGTTGCACGCGCTAATCTCTGGAACTTTTTTCATGAATGGTAATGGTAAATCATCAAATGACTTCTTCCGCTCTGGGTGGAGTGAAAAGGAGTGTCAGACTCTTACTGACTTAACCCCATCCGTGTCCACCTTATAATATGCCCGCCCTCTTTCGAACAAATTCCGCAAACCCTGGCAAGCTCTGCGCAAAATAGCAAGTTCTGAATCTCTGGAACTACCATTCGGATTTGGAAAATTATTTTGTATATAATAGCCAGTCATGAGGAAGGCTATAAGCGGACGGGCGAACGGGTAAAAAACGGGATATGCGCGTACGAAATCGCGGGCAAAAGCTTGTAACTTGTAATGTTATAGTTATTTGTAAAATTCTTTTTACATTCAAATTACCTATTTGTATGTAAAAAGAATTTTACAAATAAATCATATGCACTGAAACTGCTGCATTTTATTATTATTTTTTATTTTTTGGCATTTGTTTCAATCTATTCCAATGTGAAGAAAAATTGACAACTTTTATCATCGATAGTCGATACCTGATACCTAAATAGTTGTTAACATCCCTAAGTATAACTGACTGGCCATCTACCGAGTGATAGCTGAATTTATAAATTTAATTCATATGTTTGCTATTCAAAGCCAGATCGCGTCAGTGAGGCATGGGATCACAGTTTTTCTATGACATTTCTTCTGATAGCCGCTCTATTGTATCTTTAAATCTCTTTGGACTCAAACAAAATTGCGAACCGATCAATATTCATCTATCAAGTTTGACGTTTCTGAATTCTGACTTACGGCCAAAATTAATAATATATCCGTAATCTACGATATAAATCGATCGCAGATATATACCAATCTATGGATCGATCTCCAATCCAAGTGCCAATATCGAAAAAACACAATCCATCTCTTGCTCAATCCGCAGATATCCGGAAATCCATTCCCTCTTGATCATTTCGTTTTATGCAAAATCAATGAGTATTCATCGTTAATTTATATATAAGATAAAAAAAACTATGCATAAACAGGCTTTATAATTTATTGTAAGATTTCTTTTATTATCGACACATCTATGATTTTAGGACGATTAACATCGAAACGTTGAGTTTCAAATGGTGATAAATTCTAATGTTTCGGTTAAAATGGAACGTAACGCAAAAGGACCGGGGCGCGATTTTTTGTCTGTGGTAGCTTGGCGGGTGTTTGTTTTTTATTTACAAGTGCAATTGATTTGACGCCGTGCTTGCCTCCAATATTAAGTTTCTTTGTTTGCTTGTTACTTTATATGTTAGATTTTGACTGATACGATAGAAAATATAGAAATTAACTGCAGTTTTCGATAACCTAAACCTAAATGTAAAGTCAGCATCATCCAGACTCTGCATGTAGTTCACCCTTTTAATTCTCCTTGAAGTAGCGCGTCGGCGTCGTAACTCTTCACCCGCTTCACTATCTGTACTGTCCCAATCTGATAACTGTGCCAATACCTCCATATCACTGTCACTATCACTGCTGGAGAATATCGACACTGCCATTTTTACAAACCAAATCCGTAAAACCAATGCTAAATCTGAGGAATTTCTAAGATTACGATTGAGATTGTTTACACCGATCAAAGAAAACGTCAATTCAATGGATAGGTTATTAACACGCACAAACTGTCATTTACGAACAGAGGTCAATCTATAATCTGTGATCCGTCCTCTCAGAGATAGGTAGCTTGGTTTTAAAGATCGCGATTTCAATCCACGGATAGCTTTTTGACACACTATATTATATATCTGGATTTTATTTTCGATTTTCAATCCAAAGATTTTGGATTAGATCGATTATTAATAATTTCGGGTATTATACTGTCACGTGTGTTTAACGGAGTTTGGACATCGAGCTTTTAAGCCTGCTCTCTCGTGACGTCGCGAGTATGTTTTGAAACGGATAGTAACAATAACCAAAATTTTGAATAACAGAAAAACATACAGAAACTACTCAATAAAATGTACCTGAAATAAACATCGTCTACGTACCGTTTTTATTACAAAACTGACGTCACAGATGCTGTACTATACGGTAACATCCCAGCATACTACACTACTAACTGCTGATGAAGATTGATAGCTAGCCATTTTAGGTTCTAATTCGCAAACAAAACATTATGCAAATCAATGTTCATCAGAAGCGTCAAGTTTGACGTTTCAAACCTTTTCGTAATGTTTTATTTGAAGAGTTTCGACAGCGACCTTTTAAGCCTCCTCTCTCGTGACGTTGCGAGTAAAGTTGTCTTAGAATTAAAAAAATGCACACAAATTATTTTCTTAGAATAACTAAATCTATAAAACGAAAATACTTTACGTAATGTCGAATTTAGTAAATCATCTCATTTATAGTCCGCTACAAATCTACAATATTATTGTAGCGGATTAGATGGTGAGATAAGATGAAATTAATGAAAGCTGTTGGAAGATGATGCAAAATGATGGATACAAGTTTTTATTACAGATGATTATGAAGCTATTAATCTAATTGTAATAATTACTTTCACCATAAGCGCATTACAAAAAAAGCACTCACTTGATTAAACTCTTGCACAGAATATGGCTCTGCATTTTCATCAGTTGCTGAAATGTTAAGAAAAACATATTTATTGATAAAATTCTTGATATTCATGCTGCATGAATGATGAGGAATTACGCATTGTGCTTAGAAAGAACCTGCTATACTGGTTTTGCGCCCAAATTCTGAATTTCTTTTAAAACTCCAAGTGCAATATTTATTGGCAATGCAAAGATTACGCGCGCGATTCTAGCGGTGAAATTTAGAAGTTGCCTAAGAACGACACTTGCAGCGTTGCCAATACCAATTTATCAAATTCTCCGAAAATCTAAGTCAAATTTCCCAATTTAGGGACAAAAACCTACTAATTCCCCACAAAATCTGCTCTTAACCGACATAGCAAATGACAGAGTTGTGTGGAAAAGAAAGAGGGAGGACTTTGGCCAGCAGTGGGACGAAATAGGCTAGATAGATTGAAGATATATTTCGAACGCATCAGTCGAGCGATATAAATCAGTTTAGAAAAAGGTAATTCTTGAAGAAAAAGTGTCCTGATTTGGCCCGGACTATCGATGTTCAAAATTTCCGCATTTTCCCCGCATAATGCCAATCCCCAATCAATTTGAGATTCCCCGCAGTATGGGTAGATTCGTTCTTGTAGATAGCTTCACAATTTGACACTAGAGGCGCTAGTTCGAATCTTTGCATCGCCCATAGGTACACCATAACGTTAATACATAATATTCGAACGATAACTTACTGTCCCGTTTCCTCTTAACGCCATGGAAGGGAGATTGCTGCGCGGTTTCGGCATTCTCATCAGAATTTGTGGCCACCTGAAAGGAAAGCTGTATCAGTTATACAGGGTTTTGCTATTGTTTCCTTACTGTATATATCAGAGACAGAACGATACCCTTAAATATGACCACGCATTAATGAAAAATCCTGTATAAATATAATACTAATAAAACTTTTTCACAATGCTTCGCGAGCTTCGGATCATGAAGGCTAACCAAACTAACAAAGCAATCGCTCATAGCTTTTTCGACACAAACAAAGATATTATGGGAGGAATATCGGTCATTTTGTTTTAAAACGGTAGTATGAAAAGGTTTTACAAAATTTTTTGCGCATGACAACGGTTAATAACTTAATAGCATTCGCTTCACATAAAAATGAGTGGTGAGCAAATAACCGTTCCCCCTCATACATACCATAGTTTATGAGTTAGCAAGGGAAATAGCTATAGAAGCCTAAAAAGCACAAATGACAATGCAAACCTATGTATGGAATTTGGACCAAGTGCTGTCAAGAATGAACACATAGTGCATTTTGTTCCTCAGGCCAACAATAATATTTAAACCGAAGCGCTTCATATTCTGTCCCAGGAGTCAAGACAAAAAAATGTTTTGTTGTGAATATTTAGTGTTTGTCTTTTTTTTTCAAAATCGCAGCGCATAGTGTATCATGTAAGTTTATGGATAGAGGGCACTAAACCAAACAAAAAATGTGAGCAATATGGTCCCCTAAAGTGTCATGTTGCCGAGATATTTGTAGGTAAAGTCGCCATGTGAGATGAGAACAATCAAAATCATTAAAAATGTACCATTCACTTCCTTATGCAGTATATTGTAGTACTCGGCTTGATTTAACATTTTATACAAATGAAAGTATGCGTAGTCGCAGCGGAAAAATGTCGAATTTCTTAATTTCAGTTTAGCAGATATTTAGTGTATGACGTCGTGTAAATGTGTATGGTAAGTAAAAATTTGTGTATCCAACCATTGGGGAATTATTCAACAAAAACTGTTTCCGCTGGAACTACGTCAACCCAGAGGCACTTTTTTTTCCTATGGACGTACAAGAAAAAAATACATGTAATAATTAGTGTGTAACGAGAGGTAAATGTGTGCGTCGTATGTAATGTTTGTAAAAACAGATTTTGAAAAAAGCATACCGTATAGGAGATACACACGTAAAGGTAAAATATGGTTATTAGGTCCAAGTTCTTAAAATAGGAACTTTAGATCCTAACTTTTGACGTTTATATGTATTTGACTTTGTCTCTGTCATTAACTAGAGTCAAGAGCAATCTAAAAAAAAAAAAATTTGTAAGAGTCTACAATGTCTTGCAAAGTTTCATTTATGTGCGCTTAGTAATTAATGAGCCATGGCATAACTTTCATAACTATTTAGTAATTTTGTTTATTTTTGGTATGCGTCATGCTTGGCGCCAATAAAGTCTTTTTGTTTCTTTCTTTCTTAGTTTACTACGAATGGATCACTATATTTTATGACATCCGATTGTAGGACTTTTTAATGGAAAAGCAAAATTAAACATATTCCAATATTTAGTGTATTATTCAACTATTCACATGTAAAATTTCAGCTCAGTATACTACATAATTAAAGAGATATAATAAAAATACCAGAACACTCGCAATACATGGATAAACCGACCAAGTTTGATTGGCTACAAAAAAGCGACCGTGGAGTATAAAGAGCTGACGTTCTAGAATTTTCGACGGATCGATCGATCGGATTAATTGTCGACGGATCGCCCCCTACATTGGCGTCGATTCATCGTAAAAATTAAAAGCTAAATCTCGGCAGACTAAGAGTCACTTCTATATTACCAAGAGGTAGACAGAGGTGGGGTGGACCCACATTTTTAAACGACTTCAAAAAAAGGTGGAGGTTCTCAATTCTGTTTTAATTTCTTCCTGTTATGAACACTCAAGTCCGCTATGGTCCCCTAACAGTGGGCGAGTCTCATTCATCATTAATCAGTCTTCATAGTAAATTTTGTCGGGCGAGTTGTCATTCCACCCGGTGCTAGGCATTGGCTGAGGACATCGTAGAGTACGTACGAAGACCAACTGGACCATGAGGGTGTGGAAGTTGGAGGCGCGCCATAACACCAATTTTAAGTCGTTCGTGATGCACGCTCCGACTCATCATTTGGCGACCTTCCTTTTGGCCGAAAGGTGTGCTATACGGGCGTTTCCGCGGCCGGCTACGCGATACCTCGCAACGTAATATGACGACGTCACTTCATGTGCAGTATTAAGTTTTTTGTAAGTATATAAAATACGTATTAGTTATTGTTTTTTATACTTTTAAATGAATTGTGTTTAATAGGCCTTAGTAGCCTGAAATAAAGGATAAATAAATAAATAAAATTAAAAGCAGCTCACTTCACGCTCGCTACACTTAAGCTTTCAAAATGAGATTTTTACAGAATCGAACGGAGGTTCACTAAACAAATTCAATTTGTACTAAACAAATTGACGTTTACGTTATCGGGATCGAGTACGTTTAAAAAGTCGCGCTAAGTAGTATATACGTACGGCATTGGTTTCATTGTTGACGTTGGGCTCTGTGGCGTCGGTCTCCACGTCCGCGGTGGGAGCGTGGTCGGGCTCGTCGGGGGCGTCGACCTCCATCACCTCTTCTTCAAGAGAAATCGCGCCGGCTGACTCGTTGTGTGGCGGGCCTGAAAATAATTTGTTTTATATGTTTTCCTCCTGTTTAATATTATTTGTCGTATCTAACGAAAGTCAAAACTCTAGGCGTAATTTATTTAAGATTCGGAATTCAAGTAAACTTGTATAAACTTTAGAAATCACTAACTTCCATTGTTCTCTTCCTCAGCATTGTTGTCGTCTATCTGCTCAGCAGCCGGTGCTGTATCGAGCACCGCCTCAACATCTAAAACATACGACGTTCACAAAACCACCAACACTTGTAGAAACATAATTTTCGTTGAAAATATAAATTACACTCTTTAAAACACTTAATGAAAAGTCGCGTTGAGTTAAATTGTAGCGATGGAATGTCTTGGTAGTAAACCACAGAGCATCGAGACGCCTCATCGGCCACTACTAGAGACCGCATAATCAAAACTGTTTATAGCCATACAACCTAAGCTGTCGTAGGTACCTGTGAGGCAGTGACTCTTATCATTAACTCATTGGTGGCCCATATTACACTTCTGACTATAATATGGCTACGACAGCAGAGTCCAGTAGTCAACGAACATTTCGCGGGAATATAATTATTGTAAGTAATGATGTCTAATCTCTGCCAAGCGTGGCGATTCGGTGCTCTGTTTTTAAATCTAAGATAAAATCACACTTATACTTCTGATACAGAAAAATGCTCATTTGAGTGTGTTAATTAGACTCCAACGTCTTCTTTTAGAGTCGGTGACTTATTATTGGATTTTGTCCAATCAGCAGGTACCATACCTCTAAGGCTCTTATGCTAGCCAAAATATTAAATCCCGAAGGATGCAAGTGTTGGGGACGACGGGCAGGAGAGAAGATATACTCACTGTGACGGGACTATTGGCGATGCTAAGATTACGCGCGCGCCTCTAACGGCGAAATTTAGAAGTTGCCTAAGAACGAGACTTGCAGCGTTGGTATCAAATTCCCCGAAAATCCAAGTCTATTACCCAATTTGGGGACAATTTTTTTTTTTTACTTAATTTTTTTTCCATTGTGTTGTGACAAACCATTTTCTCGATGGAGTAAACTTGACACTGCCGCATAGTTAGTTTTTAATTACTTCCCTTGTTGCCATTAAATACTCAGTGTTTGTATTTATATGATTGTGGTTCTCGGCTTTAATTTTTTTAAGGAAACTTTTCGCTCGATATTTCGAACGCTCAAGAACCACCGAATGGCTACCATTAAATGCCAAAAGACATAGCGGCTGACCAAGGCGAAGATGGCGGGACGAGCTCTTTACCTACCGAAAGAACTGACCCGACATAGCAAGAGTTGTGTTGAAAAGGGACAGGGAGGTATTTGCCCAGCAGTGGGACAAAATAGGCTAGTTGATAGATAGATTTCGAACGCATCGGTCGAGCGATATAAATCAATTTAGAAAAAAGGGAGTCTTTCGATATCCATAAGTAGCCTAACAAAAATGTTAAGATAAGTTTTTCTATTTCTTGAAAAAGTGTTCTGACTTGGCCCGGGCTATGCATATTCAAAATCCCCGCATTTTCCCCGAATAATGCCAAACCCCAATCAACTTGAGATTCCCCGCAAGTTTGGGGATTTCACCACACGTTGGCAACGCTGTACGAAAACTGCCAGTGTCGTTCTTAGACAGCTTCACAATTTTGACACTAGAGGCGCTATTTAGAATCTTTGCATCGCCAATACACTCACTGTCTTTGGTATGAGTGGATTTACCTTCGCCAGACTAGTGGTGCTGCTCGGGCGCTGGCGGGCTGGTGTCGACGTCGGCCGCGGGCGCCCCGCTCGCCTCTGAGCGGTAGCGGCCGCTAGACGACGGCTGACGTCACATAACACTTACCTTTGTCAGACTGGTCCATGTTGACGTAGTGGTGCTGCTCGGACGCCGGCGGGCTGGTGTCGACAACGACCGCGGGCGCCGAGCGCGCCTTTGAGCGGTAGCGGCCGCTAGATGACGGCTGACGTCACACAACATTTACCTTCGTCAGACTGGTCCACGTTGACGTAGTGGTGCTGCTCGGGCGCCGGCAGGCTGGTGTCGACGTCGACCGCGGGCGCCGAGCGCGCCTCTGAGCGGTAGCGGCTGCTAGACGATAGCTGAGAATCGCTCACTGGGAGGACGTCAGGAGGGTTCGCTGAGGAACGTCAAGAAATATAAATCAGACAGATCATCAGAAATTGCAGGTAGTCAGAAAGTCTATTACTGACTTGGTAAGACTGGTTGTCAGACTTTCGAACTTCTGACCACTCTCTACACAATTGGCAAAGATCAACCGAATGCCAGACGGGACTAACGCCTTAACATGCTTTCCGAGATACGGAAAACCCCCATCCAGTGGATGAATGAATGAAAGGAATGCCTAAAAACGTGTACCACAGCACTTTTTGATGTTCGGTATTTGAAAGGTTAAGTGCAGAAAATGTGACCAGTGTTTTGAAAAGATTTTGAAAAAAATATGGATTATATTCTCGTTTGTTTAACTTTTTTATGATGGGTTTTATTTTATTTTTTTTATTTCATTTATTTGCCTGTTATTTAATACATAATATACCTACATATAGCAAAAGGACCTTGGTTACAACCGGCAGCAGTGCCTCAACATTATTTTCTCTTTAATGTATTTATTAAAACTTTATGCAATAGTTATGTAAAAGCACTGTACAAAGGCGAACGTAATGCCTTAGGCATTTTCTACCAGTCGACCATAGGGAAGTGCAGAGACAGAACATAGCAGGTGCAACTTACGAGGGATTAAGAGGCCGTGCATAAAATTCACTCGTTAGATTCGCTGCAAGGCTATGTTCGTGTGCATCGTTCATGCAGCTACACGCACACGCGCGCAAAAATCGAGCTTAGTGAGCGCTCAAATAATGTTGATCCTTTAGAAGATATTATTTTAAGTTACAAAATTATACAGTAGTAAGGTTTGTAAATAAAAATCTGAAACGTCTGTATATTTTAAATTTATCACAATTCCCATTAAATTTATTCAATTTTGTGTTAGATGCATGTTGATACATTGAGACATTTAACAAAATGATAAATAAAAAAACGATACAATACAATGATATTTGTTTTTTGTAAAATGGTTGTACAAAAAAAAATATTTCCAAACGGACATATTTACGAGAATTCTTTTTTATTCTGATATATTGTAATCTTGGTATAAACTAGTGTCTAAGATGTTTTTTTGAGGATGGAATCATGCACATTAGAGTAGACCTGTTCAGTCAGTGCAATCATTTGTGAAAAATTACTTTGACAAAACAATACAAAGTTGAGGTTGTCGTTAAAAAAGGAAATAAAAAGACTTAAATATACAGGGTTATTTGTGAAACACTGGCAACCTCACCTACAATACTAGCTATTTGGCATTGCCGAGTGTCGCAAACATTATTGAAAACAAAACTGGTCAACTGTTATACATGGCTATTAAAAATAAGAATTGTGTCGTGTATGACCAAGCAAACTTCATATCGGATTTTCAACAAGTACGGTGCAAGGCGTCATAGTCGAAGGTTCAACTGGGAGGCAAAACGTGAAATCCGGCGAGTTGATAGCAGATGATGATGATGGTAAAGTCACGTATATAACGTTTAAAAAGATATTGGAAGCAGAACATTAAAGTGAACAGGCCCTTTACCTGCTACGACGGAAAAATTCGAAATGGCAATCACCGATCATAAAAGGCTTTACTCGATCGGCAAATGAGTAATAAGGTTTCTAAAAGCGCAGTATTTGTCTCCTACCGAGCAGATTATAAAAAATAAGTATCTTAAACAGTCCGGTGCATATCTTTGGTTACCACCACGCTTGTAAGAACTATCACTATGCTAAAAATAGGAAAGAAGAAGTTAATATCCTTATAAAACTGCACGGCTCAGTTATTATTCATTAAGTAATAACAGAACTAAGCAATTTAATCAATTGCGGCAAAATTAGTACGCGGAAATCGCATAATTAAAAAGAAAAAAAATCGTATCCAGCACGCTGTTATATCACAGTTATTTCATTTATTCTACACGACCTCAGTACGCCATATTTTAAAAAACGAAATTGAACAAGAGTCCAGGTATTCACGATCAATATATCAGGTTTATTGGCTACAATAGACCTGTCAGTGATGATGAGTTGACTGTAGTACAATGTGATATTACCATTTTGGAGAACTAGATCGGGCAAATACCTATTATTATAATATGGCACTTCCAATCCCACACGGCTGTATATAGAGCAAATTACTGGTATATAATCCTGGCTACAAGGTTGTGTCTATGCAAGTAATCTCCGGTAGTTAGTTATCATCATAAGGTCATCCATAATCCATAGAGTACATCAAAACCAGTATGATCCAACGGACAAAGGCACGTGGAGAACTAGATCGGGCACATACCTACAATGTGGCACTTCCGATCCCACAAGGCTCTAATTTATAGCAAATTGAGGGAAAATAGTCCTGGCTACAAGGTTGTGTCTATGCAAGTAATCTCCAGAAGTTAATCATCATCATTACTTCATCCACAATCCAAAGAGTACCAAAACCTAAAAAAATCTTAAAATGTTGTGTCCCTCAGTGGCATGGAGCGAGTTTTTCTCGGATCTACTATTTCTGGTAGAAGACAAGTATTGTGACGGACGGACGGACTCACACTACCTTTTTCCATAGCCATAGAAGCTTCTTCTTTACCGGCAGCAATCATACATGATTCAGCCGTAGTCTTCCACCAGTCATACAAGTTGTCGTGACATTTCTGGTAGGTCGATTTGCTAATAAGTGGCAAATTAATGGATGCTGCTAGCTCGTTCAAGTTGGCCCGACCACAACTGATACTAACAATACCCGAAACTACGCTATGGTTAACGTCCAATTCGTTTTTTCACATGTGTTTATTTCGAATCGACTTCCATGAAAACGACACCGGCGCTAAAATATTGATATAGAATACCTATTGCAGTCGCCATCTTGGATGTACTTATTGTTACCACTATCACTATTGCACTATCAGCTTTAAATACCCTCAAAACCGCCGCATTAATGATTTACAAGTAAGTTCACGTATTCATTATGATCGATCACACGGACTTATACGTAATTCGATAACGATTAAATAACAATAACTAGAAATCATTCTTACCTTTCAATATCAGCAGGAAGTTTAAAATACGATAGCTCCGGTTTTGATGAAGCTGAGTTCAAACAGCCGTATAGGTACTACGCAATACTTTCCTGGCATTTTCAAAACGTTCGCGGAGATAAAGTTAAACGTGACCACTCGTCTTGACGCGGCACTCGCTACTGCGAGTCCCGCGAAGTCACCTTAGGAGTCTCGTCGGTGTGCATGTTTGTGTGAGTGTGCCGTTTCGAGCGTTTGTAGGCAGTTTCCCTACTGTCCATATTTATATTGTGGTATAAGTAACCATAAAAAATGTCAACATTCTGTGGATGATAATATAGCTGCACTTAACCATTGTAGATGCCATTAGAGAAAGAATTTTAATTTAATAGTAGTAGTAGAGTAATTCCGCAGATTTACTTTTACATACAAACATACAACCGTTACCTCTAATTATTATAAAAGGCGAAAAAAATATAATCAGTCCTAATAAACAAACAAAATATAAAAAGTAATACTTACTCAAAATGTGGTAGTCTGCGTACAATTTTGTAAATGTATTTACGTAAAACAATCGAGCCGCTGCGAAACAAAGTAGTACGTGCTGCTGCTGACGCTGGGAGAGCCCGATCGTTACTGACGCGATCGAGTTTGCGCGCTCAATAATATAGTTCAATTTGCTTGTAATTTACGAAATTAAGTTATTGTTTATTTATAAAAAGTGTTTCTAAGGTATAGAAAAAAATATCTATTTGTATAGATGTTTTCCAAGAATTCCGTTCTTTCAACACTTTTTTTCTGCTATATTTTCTATTGAAGTCAATAATGTTTTCAACGCATCTGATTGTTGACAATACAATGATGGTAGTGATATTTTTGTAAATGTTATAAATCTGTCGTAGTTTTGTGTAAAACGTAACCAAACATCACTCGCTCGTTACTTTTGCGATAAAAGGGTTTTGAATATGGGTAATTGGGTAACCATTAATACATACATTATTTTTGAAAAATTCTAAAGCCATCTGAGAGAATAAGAACTTGACTTTTATCATCTAAAACAAGTAGGTTCAAATTCTTCTCACCTTTGTCACAAACGATGTTCAAAAATGTTCAAAATGATTTAATTTCATGCACGGCCTCTTAACAGAAAAGAAAACAAATATTTAATATGAGCCTCTCTATTATAGCTTGATCACGGTATTGATCGCACTAATACCGGTATTGAAAAAACCCGGTATTTGAAAGCCGCAGAAGACGCATGCCCCTGTTATCGCCTATTGTTTTGACATACCATTCCTGGTGCATCCAGTAGGAATACTGCTTCGGGCATGGTGATAGCGGCTGCAGCAGTTGGCTCTGGACCTGGCGTTAGACGTGGCAGCGGTCGACATTGACGGCGTGAACAGTGGGTTTCGCGACGAACTGGGCCAGTTTACGATACCTGCCTCAAAAATTAAACAAGAATTACTTTAAAACTAGATACAGGCTTATTTGATTAACAGGAGCATAATTACATAAATATTATACATATAAGGGAACGTCCCCAGGTAGTGCCTCTGCAAGGCGACCCAAAGAAAGCGGAGTACTACCTAGATTTTCTCCGAAGCGTTTCGTCGTATTTTCGAAACCTTTTAGTTTTGGCCTGGATAACACTATATTGATTGAAGTAATAGAGAGCCTTTCTTAGGATCAGATGTGGTTTGTGGACTAATCAAACACAATACTAAGTAACATTGCTCTAGCTTTTACTGATTTAGAGTGATTAATACCTAAAATACGTCGATTTTGTTTCTCACTGACTCACTGATAATCATCAAAACGTCTAGGGTACCCTGAACTCAGCCCATTAGAAAGAGATGCCCATCTCTTTCTAATAGTAAATTTTGAAGCTTTATAACTTCACTGCTGATGAAGGTATTTTAAAAGTTATTCCAACAATGTTTACTAGAGCTAATTAGTATTTCATTTATCAAATAAATGAAATGAGAGGTTGGAGATTTTTTTTCTAAGTTCGTTGTATTGGAGGTGTAAAGGGGGGATCCCTTTACACCTCCAATACAACGAACTTAGAAAAAAAATGTGACTTTAGTGAAAGTATGCTAGTTATTACTGTAAGGTTACTAACGTCGCGAGATCGACTGTTCCAATTGCTGTTGCTTGGCATCCATTTTTTCCATGTTGCGCGCCATCCTCTTGAAGTTTAGGATGCGCTGAATGTCGGCGGCCGTTGTGTTGGGGCGCTCGTGGCGTCGCGTCATCTCGCGCATGGTGCGCGGGGGCAACGCCGCCGCCGGCCGCGTCACGTATGTTAGAGGCACGTCGCTTGGCCTGGACCTGGATGGACAATGGTTCTGGTTGTTTACTTCTGCTGTGTAAGTATTGGGGGAATCGTATTATATAAAAACATCAAAACATTATTTCAGTTTTCTCGTTATATCGCGCAAGGTGACCTGACCAGGTTTTAAATCTATATTATAATAATTAATAATATTAAATCTATATTATAATATTAGTATAGATAGAAGCAGAAGAGTTTGATCTCAGGAACTACTGGTTCGAATTGGAAAATTTAGTGTTGGATATCCCATTTTTCAATATAGGTAATTAAAACATCACGCTACGACCAATAGGAGCGGACATTAATGAAAAATGTGACGTAGACGAAATTGCGCGGGTCAGCTAGTATAATATTAGGTCTTCAACGATGAAATTGCCGTTTTTTAAAAGCTTTTATTACAAAATAAGTCAACGCAATTTTGTTTCTATTTTTAGACCTAAACCACCAAAAATTGACCATCTCTTTTTAAGGAGTTAGTTTTTGTTTAGGACATTGTTTAGGTGCTGAACCAGGATCCAACCAACTTGCTGAGTGCTTGCGATTGTCAAACAGAATCCTATTTTTGTCACGGGTCGGCGGTTCAAAATTTCTTCGTTTGTGTAGGTACCTGTTGAGCAGTGCAAGGCCAATTTGACGCAAATGGGCCGATATTGTTTTAATGTCGAAAGCTGCTGCTAATTCAGTCGTAGATTGAGTATCATCAGCTTCCACAATGGCCTTTAATTCGTCATTGTCGACCAAAGTTTTCTGAATTTCAAGTTTTTAAAATTAAATTTATTTGAAATTAGATATTTTGAAATGAAACAGCCAGTACTGCAGAACAGCAATCTCATAGGGATGGATCCAATTGGATCCAGTAGATCAGTATTATTGCAAATTGATTTTTACTCAATTTCACGTTTTTTATGGTTTATTTTCATTTTTTTATACATATTTTCATAAAATTGGGTCCCCCGGAAGATAGAGGACTAACGACCCAATGGACAACTAACTGACCGCCGCCTCTGAATCAATAAATGTTGTGTTAACCTTATTAGCTGAATTCAATAAAAAAAAATACTCAAAAGTTAAGTTTTGTAGTGAAAAATGGTGTCTCTCCGCACTGTATTGAAAAGTCTTGCATGCACACACATCTCCTCCTAGATCGATAATAGTATGCGTCTACCTGGGACAAACGGTCCAGTTAGGTAAGGGGTAACGAAAAAAGAGGTCAACCGTCGAATCCGACTCGGCGGCGTTCGGGAAGTTGCGTGGTATTTTTTCTAGACGGGTGACTACGACTACGTGCGTTGCCAGTGATATGACCTATTTTTTTTTATGAATGGGAAATCATTTTTAAATGACTTTTTTCCGCTCTGGGTGGAGCGGACGGGAGTGTCAGACTCTTAATGACTAAAACCCAAGCGTGTTCCTCCTAATGCCCTTTGCGTTCGAGGGCTGCTGCGTTGTCTCTTTCGAACAAATTCCGCAACCTTGGCAAGATGACCTATGGAATCGAAACGTGGTCGCTCACAATGGGTCTCATCAGAAGGCTTAAAGTCACCCAAAGGGCTATAGAGAGCTTTGATGTACCACAAGATTATAATACTAAGGTTACCGACATAAACCGAAGGATCGCCAAAATGAAGTGGCAGTGGGCAGGGCACATTGCTCACAGAAAAGATGGTCGATGGGACCGAAACGTTCTGGAGTGGCGCAAGGTAGGCCGATGACCTGGTGAGGGTCGCGGGTAGCCAATGGATGCGAGACGCACAGGACCGGTTGTTGTGGCGACACTTGGGGGAGGCCTATGTCCAGCAGTGGACGTCTTTCGGCTGATATTATGATGACTACAGAACTGGCAAAGAGCTTGGACATGTGTGTTTGTAGCAATGTTGTGAGTGTGTTTATTTAATGAAATGCTAAAACGAGTATGCTTTTCTTAAGCAAATGTATACAGCTAAAGGGCATGCTCTGCTTACACATGCTAATAGGCATGTTTTTTTAGTAGCATGTCTATTTGTACCTTATTAGTTATTCTGCTGTATGGGGTGGAGACAAATCAATCATAATCAGTCTAGCCATTCTTAGTTTACAAATGTTGTAACCCGACTTTGTTTGCTTTGTAGATAACAATATGGGCTTTGAGTTGTGGAATTTTTACCAATAAAGAAGGCATTATGTTTTTAATTTATAGCGGACATTACCGAGTGACTCCAACGTTAGAAGGTCTGGGAGTATTATTGATGATGGACCAGAACAGAGCTCTGTCCATATTAGCCTGTTGCCTGCGCGCGGTGGCAGGCGAAGAAGGTTGCGTTTGTTGCGTTCCTGAGCCTGATAACAGAAACAAAAATATCACTAGTTTGTTGTTATAGCGGCAACAGAAATACATCATCTGTGAAAATTACAACTCAGAAATGTCTAGCTATACGGTTCATGAGCCTGGTGATAGACGGACGGACAGTGAATCGTACCCAAAGGGTAAAACGGGACCCTATTACTAAAATCCCGTTTTACCCTTTGGGTACGGAACCCTAAAAATGGTGGCACTAAAGTTGTCAAAAAATAAAAGGCCCGTTTTAACAGCAAGACATTACTTTACTAGTATAGTATGAAAGAGACATGAAATAAATCTCTTTGTTGTATCCTGCTGTTAAAACGGGCCTTTTATTTTTTGACAACTATATTCGTCATTACATACTTTAAATGTCTTGTACTTTAACACTTACATTATGTTTGTACATAGGTGTTGCCACCAGAGCAAAAAGCCTTGTATCCAATCTACATACTTATACCTTATCTATTAACCTGGTACACAACAGATGTCGTAAGTTAGCTGCTAGATACCCACCCCCACTAGCTGGACCAACAGGCTGGCTTCCACTGGATTCCCTCCACCACGAGTCATCTACAGATGTTCAATCAAATACATGCTGAATACAATCCATCAATTCATAAATTAACGACTTGTTTTACGACTACAATAAAGGTGTATTAGAGCAGATTCAGTAACCCTGGCCTCTTTACAACTATTGAATCTCAGGAAATAGTGACCTGTTTGTGATGATTAAGAAAAAATAAAATATGTCTATCTGGCATAATATGGTTCCATGACACACTCAATATAGTAAACATAAACACAAAAGAAAGCTTAATCCTTTAAAGATAACAAAACTAAATAATAGAAAAAATAATATGCCACAACCATTCAAATATTTTTTTCAATTGAACCTTACAAGTATATAATTATGTATGTTATGAAGTCTATAAATATACATATACTTATTTTTTGTGGTGATGAAAATAATAGCTCTTTGGCAGACCATATAGAAAAAATCTTAAAAACCTGAGACTAATGCAAGGACATACTCGTCTTATTAATATATCCTCAACACACTGAGAAATTGATTTTATTTATTTTTCTTTATTAAGGGGTCCGTCACAGTGGCCCGCATTATTAAATTATTGTGTTATTCAAATTTATTTTATGGCAATTATGATAAAATAACTACTAAAATTATAATCATCTTACTATCTCTACAAATCATATTTGTTGCAAATAAGATAATTTCCTGAAAGTGTGATGATTTGCAACAAATATAATTTCTACAGACATTTATAATGATTCACATTAATTAGGAAATAGTCACAGTAATATTTTTTGTTCTTTTTCTCTGATTATCTTTCATTGACTTTCAATCCACAATCAGATGGATAAGTATGTTAGAATGTTACATTGAACACTCACTTAGTTTTGCACTATCACTAAATATTGATTGCATACCTATTTATAAAAATGTCAGTGTATTTTTAAACATAGAAACACATAATTATTTTATAATTCATAAGATTAACAATACAATTATTTAAAAACAAATTATTTAAAAATAAACAGTTTACTTACCAGGGTTAGATGTGTTTCCACCATTGCCTCCACTGGTACTAGGCATGTCAGATACACTCGGTCGAGCCTCATCTGATTGCCTCCTCACTACTTGGACAGGCTGTGCAGCGTTATTATCCTCTTCATCTACAAATAAATTTTACCGTGAAAGTACCAAGTAACAGAGTAAAACACATAATCTGAAAAGGGGTCATTGTACTCATCATTATGAACTGATGATATTTACTATGAGAAAAAGCATGAAATCACAAAGAAAAAAGATTTTTAGTACATTATGTTGAGTTATGCAAACAATGTATGGAGCTGTCAATCCTACTAATATTATTGTCAATGCAAAAGTAACTCTATCTGTCTGTTACACTTTCACACTAAAACGGCTGAACGGATTGTCATAAAATTTGGCAGATGTATAGCTTGGGACATGGAGAAGGACATATGCTAGTTTTTACGTGATAACAGACATCCATACGGGTAGTAGGTAGGTAGACCCTTTTTCAGGTTTTGGGTTTATTCTGTTACACATTGTACTGAGCATTAAAATTTTAAAATACTTTCTCATCACCAAATGACTGATGTTAGATTTGAATTGAAATTGGTAGATGGTTTGTATTTATTTTAGCTTTATATCGGCGCATGTTTATCCTTTATGAAGGTAACAAGAAGTTTCTTTGTCGAGTTACACATAAAAGTTTTGAAAGCTAAGTAAGGATATATAAGACAAGAAATAATAGTCCAGCAGGCAAATCTGTCTCATGAAAGTAGCAGGTTTATAGGCACCGCCTCTTGCAATCCGCCGTCTTGAGCCATGGCCACCTTGGCTTAATTTTGCCTATAATGCCATGTTTTTCTTTTGTTCGGTTCCTTTATGCAATTTTCAGCTTATTGAATTTAGCCTCCCAATTTATTATTTCAGAATGGAATCTCTATCTGATTATTTCTATTGTCAACATTTATAGCTTGTCTAGTTTTAATGAGTGTGGCACTTCATAACCAAGATATATTTTGATTGATGATTTTTTCTAATTTACATAGGTTGGCAGAAGCAATATGTAGACTACAGAATGTTATGTGGCCAGAATTTATTTTATGGCAAGTATTTCCTCAACCATTTTTAGTGCTTCTGAATCGTAATAAATATGTATTTCAACATGTATGCTTGTTAACAAGGTTATTTGTTGAAGTGACTACCTTCAACGTAGTTACAATAACATCCATGTCGTGTATGCATTATACACAAACATTTTCATAACAAACACAGAGTATTCAGCTGGGTGCAATAACATTTAGATTACAATTAATTTACAGAAGCTATTAATTTATAAAAGTATTTGAAGGTCCCTGTTTTAATCATTGTATGTTTTACGTGACACTCGATTTTTTATTGTTCATCGATTACCGTACCTGAGCTCCATGGATACTCCGATATCCCCAAAGATTTCTTCAAGTTCTCTTTTCTGCTACCCATTTTAACTAAATTTTATTTTTCACTATCATTAGCATACATCTGTCTACCTTCTGTGAGCCTGAGTTATTATTTCCTTTCTCACAAAATGAAACATCCAGCCAACCAAAGCTAGTCAGATCACAAATAACACAATTGACTTTGAGTTTGACAAGACATTTCACATTAGTACAAAAAATGTTGACATCTTGCGATTTTTTATTTTTTTGATTTACCCTGAAGGGAAGGCTATAGTCTTTTGACCAAATTCCCAAGACTCGTCCTTTTATATTTTTTGTTTTGCCAGAAAGCGAGTGAGTGTATGTAATACATTCTAATGTTTGCTGGAGTTTTTGGCAGCAAATATATCGAGTCAGCCTTTCCGGCAAGCTTCGCTGTGGTAGTCACACACTACAATAAAATTCATAGCATTTTAGCTTAGTTGTGTTGACTTCCCAACAAAGGTTTAGTGACATCTTAACACTGTTTACTAACTAAAAAGACAGTTGTGCTACTGGGGAGTTTTTTGCACCAATTCTTCTTAGCTAAAGCATCAGGAAGTGGTGAAGGTTGGGGTGTTTTGGAGGACTGTCCTATATAATGTTGAAGTAAAAATGCTGAGTTCAGCCAAGTATGAATAGTTGACTCTTGACATGAAAATTTTGATTTTGAAAAGCTACGATCAATAAAACACTACGTGGGCAGACCTTACGGTAAAGCCGTATTTACATTAGGTACGAAACTAGATGCTTTACCTTAGTTATTAATTTATAAGTTTACGTGTAAACACATGCATGAAACTATGCATAAAAGTTATAATATAAAAATTGGCGCAACTAGTTTCGTTGTGTATATCGGGCTGTAAATAACAATATCTCTAAGAAATCTGTTTTGAATTTTCACACTTTCGCAAGTTTTGCAAGGACACCCAGACCCAACAGAAAGCGATAAATACCGTGCAATTTTTTTGTTCGAAGTTTATTCTTCTGATTTTCTTTAGCTTGCTACTTATTAGTAATCTGTGATTTTCTTCCTAGCTAGAGATTTAAATAGGGATCGTGAGCCTTTAGAAATCAGACATAACAGACTGTCAGATAAATGGATAAAATCGACTAAACCAAAGGGAAATTCTTGAAGGCCTCCCTGATCAATGTCAATGTCAAAAAAACAAGTTTTCACAAGTTTGATTTGAAGCCGGTCGGTTGGTCTTGGTTAAATTTTTTATGAGTGAACGCATGAGGGACGATTTAAAAGTGGATCGTGACTCCCACATATAGTAAAAATGACGGATTTACCTTTTCAAGCTGAATATGCTAAAAGTGGAAGAGCAGGGTGTAAAGGATGTAAACAAAAAATCGACCAAGGAACCCTGCGTATTGCCGTCATGGTGCAGGTTAGTCACTCAAACAAAACCTTACAATACAATACATAAAATTATTTATTTCATTCCTTATTATATCGAACGACTAATACCCGGTTTCTGAGGTACTTTATCGGCCGTTTAATCTGTCTGTTTAGTGTTGTCTAAATTTTGTCATAACGCTATTGTTTGGTTACTGGTTAACGGACAGATCGAACGATAAAGTACCTACCTTAGAAACTGGGATTACGGGGCTTTAACCGACTTTTAACTGTTATTATTGTTAATTGGTATTAATTGTACCATGATAAAATTACATAAGAAGTACCTAGAACTGTTTTTGAATTTTGTTTACATAGACCCATGGGTGCGCGCTTTATAAATTGCTGACTTCTCTTTACTTGTCCGGATTTTTAATGTATTCTAGGTATCTGTTTGTTGGGTAGGTACTTAACTATTCAAGTATTTCTTTCAGAAGAACCTATTAGATAAATAGCAACACCTACACTTGAACATGAAACATTACAATACTACTACTAATAGTTTGAATGATATTTCTTCATTGGTATTAATTTTAAAATTAATTGAAAGTGTGATGTCGTGTATGGAATAATAAAACTTTTTTACTGTTAACTGTAAAGTCATGCATAGTATTGTATTTTCCGAGGTATATGTTTTTGTTATTAGTTTCCATAGCACATGCTTTAGTCTTAATTTCGTCAAATTGTCCTATGTAACAAATTGTTTAAATAAAACATTATTCCATGAAATAAAATACATAATATTTTGTTTTAAGAATTTTGATTAAACCTTAAACACAAACATCTCAAAATCAACAAAACAAAATCTCTAATAAACTTCTCAAAAGTGGAAGACTGAAAGTTGATTACGGTGAAGTTATGTAGGTTTTTATTTGAGATTTAGTTTGTTGATTTTGAGATTTTGTTTTGTTGATATGGAGATGTTTGTGTTGCCATGTTTATGGTTTATTTAAAATTCTTAATACAAAATTGGGGCCTTTTACAAAAACTACGCATTTCCTCGCTTTGAGGGTTGAAGGGGGGGTTGGGGGACTCCTCCCACCTCCCCCCCCCAACCGCAACTCTTATATCAGGATGCGAAATGCACTTAACTCATTTTCAACCGTGTTGTGGATTGGATCCTTTCAGTTAAACAATCTAACTAGCCTACACTTTCCCACTGCAGGGTAAAGGTTTCCTTCTCCCTTCTCTCTTAGGCATTAATTCGAAGAATAATCGTTTTTTCCTTGTCTTGACAGTCTGCATTTCATGATGGCAAGCAACCAAACTGGCATCATGAAGACTGTTTCTTCAGAAAGCAACGTCCCAGCTCTGCTACTGAAATTGGGAACTTTAACAAACTCAAGATTGAGGATCAGAAGAGAATCAAGTCTATTATGGGTATGGGGAAAGAGCACTAAATTACACTGTTGTATCTGTTAAGTTGGAAAATTTATAACTAGTATTCAAATGTTATAAACTTTCTACTGCACTTCGTGTTGATAATGTTTATCAGATATCTGTATTTTAATATTATGAAATATTAATTTAATATTTAATAATGAATTCGTTCCTCATAATATAGGCTAAAACTTAGCTGGCAAAATTATGGTGAACTAGTACACCTCTACCGCCAATTCCTTCTGGAAATACATTTAATTAACCTTATACACATTTGCTATCAATTATAATATATCTTTTTTTCAATATAGAAAATTCAACTGGAATAGTAATGCCTGTTGAAAAACCTAAGGGTAAAGGTAAATCCAAGAAGAGAACTGCTGATGATGCCACCAGTGAGGCCATTACTGAATCTACTAATTTAGCTCTTAAAGAATTCCTTGTGGAGTACTCCAAGAGTAGCAGAGCCACCTGTAAACATTGTGATATTAAGATATGTAAGGTAAGACTAAATTTTTTTTTTTTTTAAATCTCACAAATATGGATGGTAAAATAATGGTTCAAATAACAGTTCAAACTACCTACTCCAAAATTTTAACCAGTAAAATCAATGATGGACAATGGCTTTTATTATTAAAATCTTAAAAGTCTAGTAGACTTTCAATAGCTAGCTAAACACCTTGAAGTTTGTTTTATGATCTCTCCAAACAAAACAATCTTTTTTGTGTTGTGCCATTAAAAAGGCAGATCAACCAGTACAGTTAATTTTATTTGTAAAACATTCAGATACAAGGAAAATTGATTTAAAAAAAATTGTGCTAATTTTCTTTACTTCAGAAACTAATATTGCAATCCAAAAAAAAACAAAATTGAGGATTTTAAATATAATTAATATATTTAAAATCGACACATTCCTGTTTTTATAATGTATTATGTCATGGGTTTTAGGATGAAGTTCGTATTTCTAAGACTGTGTATGATACTGAAGTGGGCAGCAAGTATGGCGGGCAGCCATTGTGGCACCATGTCAAGTGCTTTGCAGAACGGAGGAGTGAGCTCCACTACTATGCTGGTGGAGAGAGTCTGCCTGGGTTCAAGACCCTCAAGAAAGAGGACCAAGCTATTGTCAAAAAGGAGATCAAGTATGTTTTCAGATTAAATATAAACTACACTACAAGCACTAGACTGGAATCACATCATTGTGTGTTGCTCAAAACAATTTTTACAATGTCTCATGTTCATCAATGAAATATATCATTTTAAGGGAATTGCCAGCAATCCAGCCGTTCATGAAACACATCACTAAGCGTTCAAACGACATGCCTCGGTCACAGTATAAATATGGACAGTAGGGAAACTAAACCTAGTTGAGAACATAATTACCTACGCTCCATTGAAGCAATAGGGTTGTCACATTTAATGTTTTTGATATATTTTTTTTTACATTTTTGTTCTGTAGTGATTAATCAATCGAATTTGAATAAATAGCTTACAAACATAATTTAAATAGATAATCTCATGGCGTCGGTTAACCTCAGCAAAGGACGATAGTTTAAACACGGAAATCAATTTAATATTAACACACAGCAACTTGTAGAACTAAAGATCTTTAACTTTGTCATTACGGCGGAACCTTTTACAAGATTTAGCGGTAGCGTACGCGAGCCGTGGTTGGACGAAAAGGTTTCGGGCGCTCGTCGAAGTGGGCGCACGGTAGACGCCGCAGCGCAGGTGGCGCGCGGGCTGGGCTCATGAGCGGCTACGAACCGTACCGCGTTTCAATCCAAAAATGCGTGTGATATCTAGTAATTAAAAAACCCATTACATAAAAAAGTACACACACCCATGACGAAAAAATTTATAGGTACCTTTTGCAGTCGCCATCTTGGATTCACGTTTTGACAGCACTATCGGCTTCAACACCCTCGAAAACCATGAAAACGACACCCATGACGAAAAAATTGATACCAATTGCAGCCGCCATCTTGGATTCACATTTTGACAGCACTATCGGCTTCAACACCCTCGAAAACCATGAAAATGACACCCATGACGAAAAAATTGATACCTATTGTATCCACCATCTTGGATTCATATTATGACAGCACTATCGGCTTCAACACCCTCGAAAACCATGAAAACGACACCCATGACAAATATATTGATATAGAATACCTATTGCAGTCGCCATCTTGGATGTACCATGTTACCACTATCACTATTGCACTATCAGCTTTAAATACCCTCAAAACCGCCGCATTCATGATTTAGAAGTAAGTTCACGAATTCATTATGATCGATCACACGGACTTATACGTAATTCGATAACGATTATATAACAATAACTAGAAATCATTCTTACCTTTCAATATCAGCAGGAAGTTTAAAATACAATAGCTCCGGTTTTGATGAAGCCGAGTTCAAACAGCCGTATACTACGCAATACTTTCCTGACATTTTCAAAACTAAAAAGTTAAACGTGACCACTCGTCTTGACGCGGCACTTGCTACTGCGAGTCCCGCGAAGTCACCTTAGGAGTATCGTCGGTGTGCATGTTTGTGTGAGTGTGCCGTTTCGAGCGTTTGTAGGCAGTTTCCCTACTGTCCATATTTATATTGTGCCTCGGTCGCCGAATCTGGGAGATGCGGAAAGGTTCTTATCAGGCGGCCGATGCGAAAAGGGGTTAGTGTTTGACAGCAGTGTCGAGGAAACGCTTGGTAATGCGTTTCATGAACTGATGGATGGTGGACAATTTGATGTCTACATGTAGAGTGTCATTGTGGACATAGTAAAGACTAGGGAGGATAGCACTGAGCCCTGGGGGACTCCTGCTCGGTCGGGGTGAGGGCACGAGAGTGCACCCTCGGTCGATAGCGAAAGGTGCGGTTCGACAAAAAGTCTCGCAGGATGACCACGAGACAGTATGACCAGTTTTCATAAACGACCAATTTTTATGGGGTTTCAGGGCGGGAAGTCTCGACATAGTTAGCGATCCAGACTGAATACGGTCGATAACTCCTAAAGCCGCCCATACACTGTCAATCTTGAACGCGATTCACAGATCAGGATCGCGTTCAAGATTGACTGTGTACGGGCGGCCTTAGGACTTAACGACTGAATTCGGTCGATAAGCGATCGTTACGAGTCTTCCTGTCTTAGACCTCATCTATCGCTTTCCATCAGGCGGGATCGAGGTCAAGAGCAAGCCCATTCCTCAATAAAAAAAAACAAATACTATTTAAAAAATTGGTGTCTTTTGTTTTTACATAACGTATGGAACGTTATGTAAAAATGTCATAATTATGGTGTATAATCTTTGGTTATGAATTTGAAATTTATTTAACAGTTTCAACACACATTTAAATAAAAGATAAGAAGAAGGAAACAGAAAAAATAGGTACCTACAACGGTGATGATTACTTCTAAACAAATCTCTTCCAGCATACCTGTGAAAGGAGAGTCGAATAAAGGAGATGTAGATGTCGCACCCTGACTAGCTTAATCAGCCGTTTCATTAATAGCCTAGCCTTTTCATTGAACTGCGCCGTTAAATCAGCGGCTTAAGTGACATGGGCAAGTCATTTAACGATATTGAACCAAAAATGTTACTTAGGTCGCTGAAAAATCGGCGCTGTTAAATGAAAACGGCTAATTCAGCTAGTTGGCTGTAACATAGATACCGTGTGTAACATTTCAAATGATATACCACAACATAGTTCATTGTATAGATATTGTAAAAAATTGTTTTGAGCAACGTGCAATCAAGTGATCCCGATTTATAATACAATAATTGTATTATAAATTAGGATCACTTGATTGCAAAAAAACAATTATTGTTTGCGGGTCATAACAGACAAAATAATTCTTAAAATTATTAAATTGAGCAATTGATTCAAAATATTTATTTTATCACTTATGTACACACAGAAAAACAATAAGATAATATCATTAATCATTTTGAACAAAGGTATGTATTTACTGTTTATTGCTAAAGAAATTTCTTCCACTAGAACAATGCAAAAAGAGAAATGAAAAATAAATGTAAAAAATAGTGTTTACAAGAGAAGAATATTATTTCTTGTAAAGTCGCCTGCACATCAAACTACAACAATCTGTCAAATTTCTTTAATAGAGTTTCTAACTTTATCACTACAGCATTAGGTTCAAGTTTGATTGTGAAAATTTTACAGTTTGTGTGTTGTTGTTTGTGTTTATAGTATGTGCTGGCGTCTGTCTCTTCCTAATCGCTCTCTCACTGCTGAGAATCGTGACTCCGTTTCAGACTGTCAACGGCTTTTCTCCATCTGTTACGATCAGCAGCTTGGTCGAGTGCAATTTTTTTTGGTTCCTCTGCGAGCAATGTGACCGAAGTATCTCACGACACGTTGCAGGCACGTTGAGGGCAGCTGTTGCGCTTTCTCCATTCGCAGTTCCTTAAGGATCGATACATTTGTTCGGTGGGCTGTCCATGGCATTCTTAATAGGCGACGCCAGCACCACATTTCGAAAGAGTCAATTCTATGCCTGTACGGTAGATTTGATCGGCTATGTCTCCATCTGGCGTCTGTACTAAAGTATTAAATTATGTTTCAGACCATTTAAACCAGATGAAGTGCCCGTCAAGAAATTAAAAGTTGAACCCAAAAGTGAAGAAGATTTAAAGCAAGAAAAAGAAAAAGAAAAAAAATTGGAGAAACAAAATAAACTGTACTTTAAATACAGAAATGCCTTGAGTGAGCTATCAAAGCCTGATTTGAATGAATTACTTGAAGTAAATTCCCAAGAAATACCTGCTGGAAAAGATGAGGTTTGTTAAAAACATTCTGATATTCAAACTTTACAAGATATTCTAATAGGGTTTGTTGATTGGTTGCGGATATGAAGTGTTCTGAGAGTATCCGTGAAAATACGGATATAAACTCAGACCGAATTCGGAGATTGCCTTTCGCACTGCATCCGATTCGAATTAGTGAAAATAGGGATCTAGAGTCTAAAAAACTCGGACCGAATTCGGAGATTGCCTTTCGCACTGCATCAGATTCGAATTAGTGAAAATAGGGATCTAGAGTCTAAAAAACTCAGACCGAATTCGGAGATTGCCTTTCGCACTGCATCCGATTCGAATTAGTGAAAATAGGGATCTAGAGTCTAAATAACTCGGACTGAATTCGGATATTACTTCGCACTAATCCGATCTCTGATCCAAATCCAAGCCTCGTTGTCGAGCCGCGCGGATATGTACGATTTGATTCCGGGGTAATGCGAAAGCGTTCATACAAGCAGAGGGCCTAGCACGAATGTTTTAAACGTATAGTAATGTTACGTAAAATTTTGCTATAACTCACAATATACTCGTTTCTCACATAATATTTATTTGAATTGGATACTATGTTCACATTTGTATGAAACAAATTGTGTATGTCGCATAAAATTAAACCAAAATGCTATGGGGTTGTATTTTTAATATTCAAAATTCACTTACGTTAACGTTACTATACGTCAAAGCATTCGTGCCAGGGGGTCTACTCTTTAAGCCCGTAGTCCGTAGTTTCAGCCTTCGTGTCGGGCGTTTTATACTCCATATCACCTACAGACTTACAATCAGTCCCGAACCCGAACGAAGAATGAATGACAACACGATTTGAGAGTTGCTCTTAGTTCGGGTTGTTGTTTTATTTGTTCCGTAGCCTCCGTAGGTGATACGGAGTAGAAAACGCCCGACACAAAGGCCGAAACTACGAACTTCGGGCTTAGAGAGTAGGCCCCCAGGCCTTCAGTACTACGGCTACTTCCGTCCGTCAATATGTGCTTTCATATTGGAGACTCACGGATGACGGAGAGAAATCGGATGACTGAAGTCAGACCTAGTGCGTAAACTAACATACAAATAGTTCTATGATTTTCACGGTTTCGGATTGGATGCAATTCGTAACCAGCTCTGGAGTCACAATAGGATTTTCGGAACTGGGAGCATTGATAAAGTTTCTTTATATGAATATGATAAACAATATTAGTGATTACTATTAGAAAGAGTTCTCTCATGGTGGCTCAAAAATATATATTCTTTTCCAGTGTCTGGACCGTCTTGCTGACTGCATGGCATTTGGAATTCTCGAACCATGCTCAGAGTGCAAGCAGGGACAGCTGGTGTTGGACACATTTGGTTATAAATGCACAGGTGACTGATTTCTTTAGCTTATTACTATTGTAAAACATTTATTTAACTATTTTGGTGTACGCTATAGTATATTTTTTCTATATCTATCTATGTTATTCAATAGATGTTGATGCAACAAGCTGGTTACTGAGAAAATTTAAAAAACTTAGATTTTTTTGTGACAACCTTATAAAACCATACTATTACTTATGCTTTTAATTTAATATAAAATGAAACCCTCATTTTGCATGCAGGTAACATAAGCGAATGGACAAAGTGTTCACATGCAACTCAGAATCCCAAAAGAGCTCCTATGACGATTCCAAAAGCCTACAAAGATGGCTCTATCTTTAAGAGGTATAAGCCCAAAACTGACGTGAGACTGTTTGAAGCTGAAAGGTTACCGCTGCTGGTTGTTGTTAAAGATGGGGCTTCTGCCACGTAAGTTTCATTATTATTCCTTATATTCACTTTTTTATATATGTCGCAGCCAATTCGCTTAATTAGCCGTTTATTTGGTGACCTAGCCTTTTCATTTAAATGCGCCGATTTTTCAGCGACCTAAGTGACATCTTTGGTTCAATATCTTTTGATGAGTTGCCCATGTCACTTATGTCGCTGATTAAACAGCGTAGTTCAATGAAAAGGCTAGGCTTTTAATGAAACGGCTGATTGAGCTAGTTGGCTGCAACATATACATATAAAATATTTCTTAAAAAAAAAAGAGTAGGTAGCTAGGCCCAAGATACCGGTAGTTAGAACACCATAGATAAAAACCTCTTCACAATACGAGCTGTATCGAGGAGTATTGCCTGATGTATCAGGCCCTTTATTCAACCGCGTAACGCCATCAATTACGCGTCATTATTATATTATATTACTGGGCAGGGCAAATATCTTCTACTTTGCCTGGTCTAATGAGAATGTAGGCCAATATTCTTTATAAATGACTCAGTCATCCCGTCATCTCTATCTGGGTCTGCCGCGTTGCCATTTGCTGCTGTTTGTGACCCACTGAGTGGCTATTTCCATGGCCAGCCTAGTTCCAATAAAAATAATGTTGATATTGTACCTGACAGATATTAAGTAGAATCTATTTTGTGATCAGGCTCCACTCAAAAACAACTTTATCGATTTAGATAAAGATGCCATAGCAATCTACCGAATGCTAAATAATAACAACGATGTTGTGTTAACATAATCGTTTGGAATAACAATGTTTACGATGAATGTTAATCTCTGCAGGCGAGATATCAAGCTAAATCGTGCATTGTCTTTACTTTACGATGTCGTTACGCTATCGAAAATCAGATACGCTCGATTTGCGGAATAATGTTATCTGCTAAAATCCCCAAATAGGGTATTTTACGGAAAAAATCTAATTAGTCGTTAAAAAAATATTGGTCACGGTATTTTTTCTTTTTTCACATAAACAAAAATGAAGACGATACAGTGCGTTGAAAACTCGCGTGACCTGCCCTCAATCTTGAACTTTTATGCACTCTATCTTAATCAATTTGAAATGGCAGTCATATGTAGCTTGCCTGGGTTGCGGATTTTGTTCGAATGAGTCGCCGCGGCCCTGGAACGCAAAGGGCACTAGGAGGAGCACGGACGGGTTTTAGTCAGTAGGAGTCTAACACTCCCTCCCGCTCCACCCAGAGTGGAAGGGGTCATTTGATGAATTCCCATCCATTAAAAAGGTCATTGTAGCTCAAAAAAAAACAAATAAACGAAGCAATTTATTTTTGCCCATAAAAAAAAGAAAAATAATCTCGCCAATCTCAGTAAATATCAAAGGACCAAGTTTGTCTTGCTGTGTTTCCACTGTGAAAGTAACCTGCATGCATGATGCAAGTGGCGTATTATATAGTAGTTTTCAATTTTAATACAACAGTTTTTCCGGTTATCGACTGTACAAACTTTTACAGACTGAGTACTGGCGAATAGGATTAACATTCAACATTGGAACAATAAAAAAAGTTTACCATACAGTTGATTGTGTTAGTATCATATTTTTTTTAGAAACAGCAGCTTTTTTTTTACCGACTTCTCAAAAAGGAGGAGGTTCTCAATTCGACTGTTTTTTTTTTGTGTTTGTTACCTCATATCTCCCTCATTTATAAACCGATTTGAAAAGTTCTTGTTTTATGTGGAAGGATATACTTCTCGATTGGTCCCATTTTAATTTTATCAAAATCGGTTCAGCAGTTTGGTTTTTAAATCCAAATTACTGGAAAAAAAATTGGGAAAAATCATACGAAATTGCATATTTTTGCTTTCCTGTGACTTTTCAGTGGTGTTTTAGGTGTGGGGTACCACTAAAAAGTGAAAAATAAAAAACTTTTTCACAAAAAAAAAACCGACTTCCAAAAAAAACACTACAAAGTACAAAATAACTTTAATTTCGGAAGTCGGTGTCAAATAACGAAGAAGCAACCAAAAACACCACAAGTCGGTTTTTTTTTTGTGAAAAAGTTTTTTATTAAATATTTCTCTTTCTACCTGGGTGAAAGTTGTACATATAATCAATCCTACGGGTCTTAAAAGGTTTTGTTGAGGCAGTGTGACTTCTTCCATACTTCTTCTCAACCTACTCTACTAGTTGTGATCCCAGAAGGTCTTCATCTGGTATATGAGTCTTCGTCAGTCTTATAAATTCATACTTGTAAATACATCCACATTTATACGACATAGTATGCTAAGTAACTAATTTACTCATCATTCATAGCGTCAAGAAAGAAATGCCAATTCCACCGTTGAAGAACTTGCAGTTCTTCTTATATGGAAAGTTGAAGGATAAGGAAGAAACTAAGAAACGTATCCTGAAGTTGGGTGGTCTCGTGGTTTCCAAGCTGACCGACACTTTGGCTGCCGTAGTGTCCACCAAAAAAGATATTGAAAGAGGCACCGACAAAATGAACGAAATTGAATCTATGCAAATTGAGGTAATACTTTGTTTTACTAGCTTTTGCCAGCGACTTTGCCCGCGGGGATAATTTATGATTATCAATCATAAATTATCCCCACAAGTACGTAATGAGATAAAAACTATCCATCTCCTAAATACAGGTTAAGCTCTACAAGTTTGTCAAATATTGCACAAATCAGGTCCGCCATTGAAATACAGCCATATAGATACTGTATATGGTTATTATAGCTTGACAGTTCTAAGCAAAGTAATGTGACTACGCGATCGCCGCGATTATTTGTTCGGCAAAACCGGAAGTCGGCGCGTTTAGATAGACCGAACAAATGATCTCGCATTTGATCGCCGTATCCTGCTCGCCGCGCAACCTTTCGCAGCGCACTCGCCTTTTAGAACAAAATAAATGTGCAACGATTTCGTATCGTAGCAATCACGCGGCGATCCGTCGCGAGTCGTTGAGATTGCCCGACAATAGCAGGGCGGATTCCCTCACTCGTAGAGGATCGTAGAAGGAATAGCCCTAAGGAGTATTTGTGTGGCCCGCGACTTAAGCATTCAGTTTTAGTAGGCAATGATTTTAGTACACATTAGTTCATATAATCCAGGCCGCTAGGAATGCTAAATACCGTCTATCAGGCGGAATGCGTGGGCATTATCCAAGCGGCCCATGCCCTAGAAGCCAGGAGATTACGGATACTCATATTCGTATACTCTCCGACAGCGCCTCCGTCCTCCAATCCCTACAAAATAATTACATCATCTCGAAACTCATACAAGAATGCCACAATGCACAAGAACGCGTCACGGTGACCACCCGCAACACTGTGACGCTGCAGTGGATAAAAAGACACAGCGCATCACTAGGAAATGACGCGGACGATGAGCTGGCCAGAAGGGGATCTGGTGCGATGGTTGTTCGACCCGAACCCATAGTACCACTCCCTTTCACACAAGCAGAACGCTGGTGGGCCTTGGTACCAGGCTGTAGGCAGCCCAAAGAGGCTATGCCAATCCTAAACAGGAAACTTACTAGGCGCCTCCTGCGACTGGATAGGGACAGCCTACAAATGGTGGCGGGGACCATCACCGGACACTGCTCACTGGACAAACATTTCCACACGAAGGTATATTGAAGATTCCTCTATGCAGAACATGCATGAAGGAGGAGGAAACGGTATCGCACATACTCCTTGAATGCACAGGTTTTACCGAAATACGGAGGCAAACAATAGGGACACCTAATTCACTCACAGATATCCTGAACACACTGAGAGCACTGATCTGCTTCTGGAGGGAGCTTGGCTGGTTTGAATGACGGCCGCCATGGCTCACGCACAATGGTCCACAGCAGGACTAAGTGCGGAAGCCATACCCGATAGATAGATAGATACCTCATATTCTCCTATGTGGCCCTTGATCAGAAAAGTGTGACGACCACCGCTTCACGCATTAGGTAAATTAAGTCTATTCATGTCCTGTACGTATTCATTATATCTGTTACAGGTTGTTGAAGAAACATTCTTCGATTTAATTAAGCAAGATGGTACAATTTCTAAGACATTAGAACTTATTGAAGAACATAATATTTCTGACTGGGGATCTGGCGTAAGTGATACAACATAGTTTTTTACTTTACATTACAACTATGTCCAGCAGATACCATTGCAGTTGCGATGACTTGTGCCTACTACCCCTTTGAAAAATAAGTCAGGCTTTGCTATTTTACCTGACCACGACAAAGCTAAAAGGTAGTGTCATGATTTTTAATATTTGTATTTTTTTCTTATAGCCAGCTAAAAGAGTACCCCAAGATGTTGTGGATGGAAAGTCCATTCCAAAATCTGGCAGCATGTATGTCAAGTCATCGAAATCGGCTGTGAAGTTGAAGATCCAAGGTATATCTAATTTGTTTTTATTTTCTCTACTAAAATTGCTAAATGTAGTCAGGATCTTACTTCCGAGAACATTATTTTGAATGTGGTAACAATGGAACATCATCATCATCATATCAGCCGATAGACGTCCACTGTGAGCAGTGCACCACCTCCATGTGCAGAGCATGCATGGAGGAGGAGGAAACGGTATCGCACGTGCTCCTTGAGTGCACAGGCGTTACCGAAATATGGAGGCAAACAATAGGGACACCTAGTTCACTCACAGACATCCTGAACACACTGAGAGGACTGATCTGCTTCTGGAGGGAGGTTGGCTGGTTGGAATGACGGCCACGTACAATGGTCCACAGCAGGACTAAGTGCGGAAACCATACCAAATATATAGATAGACGTCTACTGTTGGACATAGGCCTTCCCCAAATAGGGGGGGGGGGAGTTTGCCATAATCGCCACGCTTGGCAGGCGGGTTGGCGATCGCAGTGTAGCTGTAGCAATATACCTACAGAGAATGCTGCTGTCCATTCTATGGTGAGTCCCTTAGTCGCCTCTTATGACACCCAGAGGAAGTGATGGGATGGTGCTATTCTTTTACGTCCGACACCATACGGAACACTCACAATGGAACATACTCGAATTTTTTTTATTTGTTTTTTCATTATTTTCCGCATACTTTAATTTGAGTAAGTATATAAATTAAAGTTGGTAGGTATCGGTTTTTAAGATAAAAACATTATTTTTAATTTTAAAATTTAAAATGGTTTTTCGTTTTGATATTTAAAATTTTACAATAGTAAGTAAGTTTTAATATAACTGAATCGTTTTGTAACTAGATAGAATACTCTTAATTATGTAGACCATATAAATTACAGAAAGATAAAATTATGAAGGAAACCATATATATACATACAAATATAACCGTCATTTGAATTATGTGATTAGTGCTGCCAGTCCCTTTGCCGCGCAAGCGACGAGCTCGGTCGAGTAGTAGCACTAGTGACAGCAGCTTCTGGGATTCTGATGACACGAGTTCCAGTAGTAGCTCCTCGTCTAGCGGAGTTATCGCGAATCGAAAATGGGGTAATAACAACCGCCTTTCGCTTTGAGTGTCTGACTCCTGTTGGTATTGTTTATTTTGTGTCCTTGTCGTTCATCAACATAGTTTCTCCTTCACTCCCCCCTTTCACTCCTCAAGTCATAACGATGCAGTGCTTCATCTAGAACAAGCAAGGTGGACAAAAGTCTGTTTTTATTTTTCTGCATTTATCTGGGTTGTTCCGAATATTGTTAGCCACAGAATAAATTCAATCTTTTTAGGGTTCCGTACCCAAAGGGTGAAAACGGGACCCTAATACTGAGACTCCGCTGTCCGTCTGTCTGTCACCAGGCTGTATCTCATGAACCGTTATAGCTAGACAGTTGAAATTTAAACAGATGATGTATTTTTGTTGCCGCTATAACAACAAATACTAAAAACAGAATAAAATAAATAGATATTTAAGTAAGGCTCCCATACAAAAAACGTGATTTTTTTGCCGTTTTTATAGATAATAGTAGGAAAACCCTTCGTTCGCGAGTCCGACTTGACTTTTTCTTGAAACATACGGGTCGAATTGAAAACCTCATTTTTTGAAATCGGTTAAAAACTCGCATTACTTCAATTTGCGTTACTGGGATTGCGTCGATTATGTAAACAGCATACTGCAAAGCTGTCAACAAAAGCAATAATAAGATTAGTGGCTGGTGCTAGCGACCGTTTATGGTCATTTATTAACGAGGTGTGTAATAAGTTTGACGTGTGTGTCTGTGGTATCGTAGCTCCTAAACGGATGAACCAATTTTGATATAGTTTTTTTTTTGTGAGAAGGGTAATTTAAACCAGAGTGTTCTAAGCTATGATTCAAGAAAATCTGTTCAGCCGTTCGAAGATCATCAGCTCTTTTCTAGTCGACGAAGGGATGTGAGCAACATCCACAGGTCTGATCGACGCGAAATTGGGTATTCTGTTACTTCAATCGTATTGCAAGAACATGGTAACCTTGACCAATGCTGCAGCATGACCTGTGAATAAAAGAATACTCAGTAAATAAAAAAATTGCAGTGTTCCGAGGCAACGACGCTTGGGCCAAAATATTCGTACAACTACATAAATGGAACGAAACATGTTTAAATGTTTAATTTTTTTTAAATGTGAAGTCACCTTTAGACAGAGACCATAGACCTTTTATAGTTGTAGGTCATCTTCCTGCGCTTATCGCATGTTACTTGGGGTCGACGCAACGTTTTTTTCTTCCATTCTGTCCTATTAGCCGTCATACTACCACCAACTCCCTTTTCTTTCATATCGCTCCTCACACGATGCATTCATTTTTTCTTTGGCCTCCCTCTTCCTCTCCATCCATCCACATTTAAATTCATAACCCTTTTAGTTACATGCGTTTCATCCCTCCTTTTCACATGACCATACCAGGACAAGCGGCCTTTCAACTTTTCCGTCACTGGCGCCACTTTTAAACTACCTCTAATGTACTCATTTGTACTCTTGTAGGTAGGCAATCCATTTAGCCAGCCAAACCCATAGTCCAACTTATTTCTTATGATGCAGAATATTAGTCCTGCACCGGGGATTGTCCTTGATTCCATAGTGATAATCGTTGGTTGGTGCCTCATTCCATTTGAAATGTCCAACTCGCAGGTGTTGATATTGGTTATGGTTTCCATTTAGTGCTTAATTTTTATAATTTTGTTGTCTTGTTTTTGTTTTTATTATGTTCTTGTTTATTTTTTTTGTGCTTTCTTTTTTTTGTATTATTATTATTGATAGGCATGCGCTTGACCACTATCTCATCTGATGGTAAGTGATGATGTGATCGAAGATGGAGCACGCTTGCCTAGAAGTAACCTATTCCCTCTTGACTTAAAGACTCCCAGGTTGTACCTATCAGGAAACACAGACTCTGGCAGGGAATTCCACTCCTTAGCTGTACGCACAATGAATGTTTTCAATGTACTAGATAAATATTTATATCGGCAGGCGGTACAGCAGTGGACCCAGCATCTAACCTGCAGGACGAAGCTCACGTGTACACAGACTACGACGGCACTAAGTACACCGTGGTACTCTCGCAGACAGACGTCGTCGCCGGCAAGAACTCTTACTACAAGCTGCAAGTGCTTGAGAGTGACGGTAAAAAGAAGTAAGGCGCTTATACTCAGTTTCTTGTAACATATGACAGGTTTAAAACTATTAATTTTCAGGTTTAAATCACTTTTCACTGCAAAAATCATGCTTTACCACCGTAAAGCAATTCTACGGTCTAATACAATATTGTTCTTCAAGATACTGGCTGTTCCGTTCATGGGGCCGCATCGGAACCACCATCGGCGGATCTAAAGTAGAACCCTGCAAGTCTGTCGATGAAGCAGTCCTCAAGTTCGAAGATCTGTACATGGAGAAAACTGAAAACGTTTGGGAGTACAGAGATAACTTTATGAAGGTACTCTTTGCTATTTTTGTTTCAATGCTTTTTTACTTGAAACTGAAATTTTGATGTTTTGATTTACACATAATTGAGTTCCCAAGACAGCAATGCCAATGAAATTGAAATGAAAATGATGTGTTTGGCAAAAGTTTTCCTCTATTGCTCCTTTATTGTATGTACCTACTGCCGTCATTTAGAGGCGTATATAACGTCGCCACCCAATCCAAAGCTTTATATCGGTTTGATTTGTTTTAGTTTTTTTAGTTAGTTTTATAATTTGTGCTTTTATTTTGTATTTATTTTTCTTTTTGTGCGTCTTTTCGGGGAGAATAAAAGTGTTTTCTTTCTTTCTTTGTTTGCCAACAAAAAGTATATTCTATGAATTTCGTTTATCAGGTACCTGGACGTTACTTCCCGTTGGACATGGACTACGGTACTGAAGACGCGGTCCCACAAAACCTAGCCGTGGACTCTAAATGTGACCTCCCCGTGCCAGTACAACAACTTGTCATTAAAATATTTGATGTTGACATCATGAAGAAAACTCTACTGGAATTCGAGGTACAAATGTGTTTTCTTGTAGTATCCAGGATGATTTTTTCCAGTAGCGTGGATGGCCAAATCGGAAACTATGAAATATCACTCAAGGCCGAAACATTCAAAGGAGCCTCGCGCCCGATTTTGATGAAAACTAAAACTGCATTCACGCACAAAGCTAGTAGCTAGAGCGAGGTTGGTCAGCGCTTGTTGAAGCCGGTACTTACCTGTTCATACAAAAAGTATGAAAACTTTCTTTGCTAAGCAGAGTGGTCAACCATTGCGACTTGGTGCTTGTAAACACTGGTAACAGGCACAAGCCACTAATTTTCTACTTGAATGTAGGTACCCTATGATGACTGTTGGGCTGGCTTTAATATCATTTGTAAACATACCAACAAGATAATAAAGGAGGACCGGCAACAATGTATGGAGCCCAGCCTAATTAACAATAACGTCAAGCGACCAGCCTGTCACCTGTCTCAAAGGGTCATGGCCATTCAGCTGGCCCAAGGATACCGCACGGTCTCCAGCGAGGCGGCGCCTTCTTCCCAGATTGCCGCCATGGGATCTGGAGGCGAGAGACTAACGAGTCGCTACGCATTAGGCTGAATTGTCGGTCCTCCTTTTATTGTAATCTACATAATTACGTTTTTATTTTTAATTTATGTTGTATGCATAAATAATATCAATATTTGTTTTCAGCTTGATACTGAAAAGATGCCGTTGGGAAAACTATCGAAGAAACAAATCAAGTCTGGATACAAGATTCTGTCGGAACTCTTGACGCTCATCGACAAGGGATCTGCTAGTCAAGGCAAATTGATCGACGCTACCAACAGGTTCCTAATTATTTATTAAACTCTTTTTAGTGTTTCTCATTTTCTCAAGATAAAACGTATTGCGTGGGAGCCCACTATCATGGACTGACACATAAATTGGTTACTGCTCTACTTCGATCAAGAATACACTAGATGTCCGATTAGCACTTCAAAAACAGCAGGAAAAATAAGACCACAAAAACGTTGGTGGTCTTATTTCATGCAAATCAGAGTGTTCCAATTATTTCGAATTTTAAAATAGTGTAAGCCAGATTTTTCATCTTTTATTTGAACCTTATTTGTTAAGTGTTAAGTATTATTTCAAAATAAAATATGGTTTTAGTTATTTAAAAATGACTTTATTTGAAGCCTCTTTATATCCGATGGCAGAAGGTCTCACATACAAATATATTGTAAGTTACTTATCGTAATTAAACTTTACGCTCGAGCATTATGGTTGTTGATGTTTTAAAGCTGTTTTCTACCATATATAAATTACATGTGTGTATGCAAACGTGGACACATAGGCAACTTTCTACTTTTCTTTCTTTCTTTACTGTCTATACTATTACAAATGCAAAAGTATGGGAGGATGGATGTTTGTTACTCAGTCACGTGTCTGGATGATATTTTTATCCCGGTATGTTCCTTTGAGTTAATTTCCGACATTCAAAAATCATATGCATAATATTCCAGATTCTTCACCCTGATTCCTCACGACTTTGGCATGAACAACCCTCCGTTGTTGGACAACGTGGAGCTCATCAAGACGAAGACGAGTATGCTCGACAACTTGCTCGAGATTGAAATAGCTTACAGCTTGATGAAGACAGAAACCGGTATAGTTTTTTTAATATACATACAGTATATACAGATATACATAAACTCGCGAATTTTTCAATTTTATAATTTCACGATTCGATCATAACCATAAATCTTGAAGTCAAACACTCAATCTGTTTATCCAATACTAGCACTTTGCCCGCGACTTCGTCCGCGCGTATTTAGTAGGTACTCCACAAACTTCAACGCCCCCTTGGAAGGGGGTAGCCCCTTTTAAAGGTTAGTTTTGGAAAATTAAGCACAACGATTTTCATTAATTACCTAGCCATTTCTGCTTATTCTGTGGTCTCAGGAGGCCCTGGACAATGTGCCATTCAATTAGCGAATGCGACTGTCCAAATGCCAAAATGTAGGATCACATCACGTGACATTTCGATAGCATCTGTCAATCCTATACATTTTTGACGTATTGACAATCGCCTTCGCCAGCCTACCGTTGGCTAGCGTTGCAGAATCTCATTTGTCTCGAGCCCAGGTTCAGCGCAACTGTTCACCCCCTCAGGGGTTGATTATTAAAAAAATGTTAGGTACATCTGTTCCAATTATCCCACTTTTACTTTGTTCATAGCATTCCGACGTAAAAACACCCCTCCTTCACCCCTTACTATGTATGTAGTTTATTTTCGAAAAATCCAAACATTTGTTATTCTTATTTTTTTATCGAAATCATCATACCATATTATAAGATTTTTCTTACTTAGAGCACATGCTCTAAGTAAGAAAAATCTACGGTTATAAACATTTATAACCGTCGTAACTTTTGAAAGAAAGGTCTGATTTGAATAATTTAAAGTGTAGCTTACACGGACATAATCAACCTTAATTATCAAACCATTTTAATGGATAAGGATTAATATCATGATATTAAAATCACCATTTTTCCATTTCACCCGGGATTTGCTTGAATAATTTGAACAAAAAGCGGTCATGGTGACTTAACTATAATAGTTAGACATATACATATATATGGTATCGCGGACTTTATTGTAGATATTGATGACCTCTATAAAACTGTAGTACATCACTTTGCTCTATTGTCAATAGTTTCCGCAGCGTACGCGATTTATGGATGTTTTTTGGTATATTTTTCACACCTTGGGTTACATTATCGAAGTTTTCATACGGGTCCCTAACTTTTTTTAAAATATTTTCCATCCATCAGTTTTTTTTTTTTTTTATATATAATATTAGTGTAGAAATAATAAGGGCTACAATTTTGTAAACGTAAGAATTATCTTTGTCAAATAACTGAGGTTTAATGTCGAACACAAACAAGTGTTGATACTTATCAGGAACACAACAATTAAGTTATTTGGTGCCACCAGTCACAATCACAACTCTTCTCTCCGCTCCAGTTTTATTTGTCTCGTAAATGTTATTTGAGATGTACCTAATGAAAGGTCGAATACCTTTTATAAATATATAAATATGTTTTTAAATATCTATTCTCCTTGTATTGTGTTTAATAACCATTTAATTCCCCAGATTCGGAGAGTTCCAGTCCAATTACAGCTCACTACATGAAGCTGAAGGCGAACATAGCACCACTGCCAACATCATCGCCCGAGTTCGAAATGATTCAGGAGTATGTCCGCAACACGCACGCTGCTACTCATTCCACTTACACCTTAGAAATCGAACAGGTTAGTCACTTTGTGTTTTTTGCGTACTATCCAAAGAAAATAATAAACCAAGTACAAGTAAAACGATGATAGCTGCAAAACTATAAACTGTAGCGCAGCTAACAATGCCCGTCTCCAGATACAGAATAGAATGATGTTCCTGTTGTTGATGCAAGAAGTGCTTAATAGTAAATTAAGATAATTTAGATTTAGTTAATCCCTACTAATATTATAAATGCGAAAGTAACTCTGCCTGTACGCTTTCACGCTAAAACGTCTGAACGGATCGTCATGAAATTTGACAGATATATAGCAAATTTGACAGGATACGGAGAAAGACATGCGATTTTTTACGTGGTAACCGACATCCACGCGGGCGGATCCGCGGGTTAGTTAATAATAAAAAACAAAAAACAAGATAAAAATAAACAGTACAGGACATATGATTTGGGATGTAGGGTGAATGGGTTCCATGTGGGTGAGTGTTAATGAAGTGTGTGAGGGGTGTTTGTGGCATGTGTTGTGTGTGGTTTTGAAAATAAAGGACTGATGTATTGTGTGAAAGTCACATGTGACAACCAGCGGTAGACTAGTAGAGTTTTTGGAAGAAAATGAATTACTGTCCAGACAGTAAGGGCAAGCGAAAAGTACTTACTGCGTTGCAAACAAGCTGGAGGTGCACCTGATGAAAAATAGTTACCACCGTCTTTGGACATCTGAAGTCTGGGCCATGCCAGAGACAAAAATCTCAAATTAACCAAAACCATCTAACCGAAAAGAAAAAGACTTGCCGCCCACTGCTACAATTGTATAAATCCATACGAATATTGTAAATCTATCCGTCTGTTTGTTACGAGTGTCATACCTAAACTACTGAACCAATTTTTGATGAATTTTGGTATAGATATAGATTGGAACTTTTGATCCCGGGTGGACGTTTTCTAGTGATAATTTCCGAAATTTCACGCTGGAAAAGCTGCTGTTAGAAGCTAGGAAGGACACCATACTAATAATTTGTCATGCTGATCCCTTGCAGGTGTTCAAAGTGGTCCGCGAAGGTGAAGACAAGCGCTTCAAGCCGTTCAAGAAGCTTCACAACCGGCGGCTGCTATGGCACGGCTCCCGCGTCACCAACTTTGCAGGAATCATCTCTCAGGGTAAGTTATTTTGGGCTGCGTTCCAGGGCCGCGGTGACTCTTTCGAACATATTCTGCAACCCTGGCAGGCATTGGCCCTAGCGGGTCCCTTCTAGTTTAGTACCACCCCTGAGTCGGGATTTCTGTTCTGCCTTGACAATAAATAACTGACAAGTCGTTGTACTATAAACCTCTTCTTACTCCGTAAAGTATACACGCAGGTGTGATGTTATGTACTTTCTTCTGTCCTTCGACCAGGTCTCCGCATAGCGCCTCCGGAAGCGCCAGTCACAGGTTACATGTTCGGCAAAGGTGTATACTTTGCGGATATGGTGTCCAAGTCGGCCAACTACTGCTGTACCGACAAGAGGAACCCAACCGGACTCATGCTGCTATGCGAAGTGGCTCTCGGAAACATGTAAGTATTATCTTGAAAAGTGAATTTAAATGTATCCGATTTTATGTCGCAAAATTAAAATGGACACTGAAAAATTAAACCTTAAGTCCAGGAAAACAATTTTCGTCTAGTGGAATTTTCAGCCTGAAATCTGGATTCGAAACTATGTGTGCGAATCCAGATTCCTCACGTATATTACATGGATCCTTAACATTATCATAGTCAAGCCCTTGTCCCATGTTAATTGGGGTCGGCGCAACAATTTTTGTTCTTCAATTCCTCCGCTGTCAACCTTCACGCTATTATGCACTCTCTTATCGAATTCTCAAACTCACCCTCCTATTTTTTTTCCTCCATCCACCCTCCTATTTTTTTCATTCAACCACTAACTTATAGTCACATGCATACATGGGACTTAAGGACGCGTTTACAGATGGGCAAGGCTTGGAAACCGGAAAAATTCTCGAACCGGTTAACGCCTTAGTACATAGGGAACTTATGTTTTCGGTTTTGTTCAACCTTAACCCCAATTAAACGGTTTTAAGCTACAAAAGTTCTTAAATAGGTTTTATGGAATTAACCGGTTTTGAACGGTTTTTGTTGCCTACCTCCAGAAGTATAAGACCGATTTAATCGTAAACAAACACACATTGGAAACGGTCGTACAAATCAAATAATTATATTTGTGCAATCAACTTGCAAGGAAACACAAAAAGAAAAATTTTATGAGATGGGTTGGTTGGAACTTCATTATTACAATACAGAGATTGTCAATATTTATAGGTTTTAAAATGGCAAAAGACCCACCTAATGATAAACTACTATTTGTACCCATTATATTAACAAACCTCCTAGCCAGTTGCCTAGATGCTATTACATCACTTTTGCTACAACTGAGACCTGAGACATGAAGACAGAAAGTATTATTTGATTGTAATTTTGCCGACGACCGTACCCTTCATACTATACCTACTGTCGTGCAGCAATACAAGCATCACTGTTTCGCTGCAGAAATAGGCAGGTACAGTGTACCGTATTTTAGTCATATTATTTTACTAATTTATTTTTGTTAACATACTTGCAGACTCATTTACTTGTCTACCCAACAGTCAACCGGTTTTTCCAGAAAGGTTTTTAGAATTTAATGATCACTAAAACTAGAAGAAGGTTTGTTGTTAGCAGCGCCAAAATAGCGGAAACTCAAAAAAAACGATCTACTTGGTAAATATTCTGTTAATAGTGAAAATGTTTTTAAAGTTCTACAATAGGTAGACCAGGTACTCACCCGTAATACTTGTCCATAGTTTTCCATGCGGCACTTAGAAGTTTTGGTAACTTCGTCATAATCAAAGTAATGGTACACACAGTTTACTTTCTTTCGTCCCATCGCTTTGATTAATACCTAACTACCTAACCTAACGGGCCCCATCTTATGCGCGTGGAACACAGCGCGCCGTCGACCCGGGCCTGTTCTGATCGGACGGCGAGCTACTCATTGCTCGCCGTCCACAGGCATCAGTCACTGCGCCATGCTCAGGAGCATCAGTTCCTGGGCGGCGCAGTGGCTGACGTTCAACAGGAGGGGGTAAAATGGGGCCATTATTGGCACTCCATTTCCGCCCCCTCCGGAGTCCTTTGTGGGGCTCTACCGCGGCTGTTGCTAATACAACAGCCGCGGTGGAACCGGCAATGGCGGCAGAAGAAGCGGCGGCGGCCGCGGCGGAGGACTTCCTCCTGCTTCCGGCTTTGGTGGGTGGAGCGCAGGCTCTGCCCCCAGCCCAGTGGTCGGCCGGCTTGCCAGCTGCCGACCATGCTACGCAGTACGGAGCGGCGTTACAGGAGCCGGCCCTGTGACCAGGCTGACCACAGCGGAAACAGAGACCGCTGCGGTCCACCTCCGAGGTGCATAGAGCTCCCACATGGTGGCCCACTTGGCACCGGAAGCATCTCAGAGGTCTGGGTTCCAGCAGTTTGACCTGCGCGGAAACCCAACCCACCAATAACCTTCGGCCCTCCGAGATAGTCTTGGCCGCCGACACGGGGCAGCTCACCACAATGGTTCGCATGCCCGTGTTGTCAGGACGTAGGGTGCCCGCCTTCACCTCCTCTGCTGAGCACCCCCCCGTCCTAACGACGGCGGCCACCACCTCCGCCTCCGTGACGGAGTCGTCCAGGCCCAAGATGCGCATGTCGATGCGCTTGGTGGGCCTGGACACTCGGGCATCGTCCGCGCTTAGGGACGCCCTGAGCCTTTCGGCTAGAGCGTCCGCGGTTGGGCCGCTGGCTGCCCCGGGGTTTCTCCAACATCTGGGCCCCAGTCATAGTGACCCTAAGTCGGAGGCGATGCCTAGCTCACCAAGGTTCACCGCCTCCTTCGCCTTGTTGAGCACGTCCACATACGTCACGCCCCTCTTCACCACATCCGGCTGTAGCGTTAAAACTACAGCTGCGGTCTTCGGGGGGCGGAGCGCAGCCGCGACGCTTCGCGCTCTCTGCCGCCGCTTCCTCTCCCGCCTCTTAGCCGCCCTGGCTGCCTTGCCCGCCTTCTTCTTCTCCCCGGCCACTTGCCATTCGGCTTGAGCCGTGGGGAGCTGCTGCACGGCTGGCACAGGAGCCTTCGCTGTCCGTGCAGCCACCCCACCCTTCCTCTTCCTTCCCGGGTCCGGGTCCGGTTTTCCCAACACGGGCTTCGCGGGTGCCGGCTCGGACCCTTTGTCCTGGCCGAATGACCCCGGTTTGGCAGCCACGGTGGCCGCGTACGAGGCCGCCTTTTGCCGGCCTGAGGCCTTCTCGTTCGCCGCACTCGCCGCTAGCGGGGGGCGCAGGACGATGCCCTCCAGGACGGAGAACCGCGCCTGGAAGGCAGCCATCTCCAGAGCCAGGTCCAGCACCTGGCTCTCCTGTGGCACGGGTTGGCTGTCCTCTCTGCGCCTCCTTTGAGGCGCCACCTGTGGGCCGGCTCCCCGGAGCCTGGCCAGGTCTGCTCGGCGCCCCTCGTTCTCCTTTTGGAGACGCTCCGTGGCGGCAGCCAAGCGGGCGACCTCCGCCCGCAGCTTGGACATCTCGTCCGGCGGAGGCCCACCTCGGTTAGCCTCCGCTGCCGCCAGAATGGAGGCCATCGCCGCGCTTATGGCCTTGTTTTTAAAGGACGTCTTCCTCTTCAAGGCCACATCGCGGACTGCGGCCATTGAACAAACAAAAAATAACACTAAAATAATAAATCGAATTAAATTTAATTCAGATTTTATATATCTTTTTACGCTGGCAGAGTGTGCCGCTTGGGAGGAGCCGCGCCGTGCCCTCGTCTCTGTGGTAGGCAGTGATCTCTCGCTGCCGGCTGTAGTCCGTTCTATGGTCGGCGGTGAGGAGTCCTGGGACGCGGTGGTCTCCTTTTGCGAAACTGTCATCGCGCAGAAGGAGGCTGCGGAAAGGGAGAGGGAGATGTGGAGTGCTCTCCCGGCCCGCAGCAGGCGCACCGGGCGTTGGAGGAGGGCGTACGCTGCCCTGCTTCGGCCCCCCTTATTGGGTCCAGGGGCGGCGGACTTGGGGATGTCCGTTGCCCCCCATTCATCCGGACCCGAGGTGGCGGCGCGTGGTGTTCCCGTGCGCCCCTCTGACGTCGCGGGGGGTGTTAAACACCTCACTCCCCCCGCATACGAGATGTGGCCCGCAGATGCGCCACCCGCAGATGGCCACATCTCGTATGCGGCCGGCGGCACCAGCCGGGGATTACGGAAGTCGCATATGTTCCCGCGATTCCCGGCGTAGGTGGAAGATGGGATGACACCGGGGTGGTTTTAGTCAGCAAGAGTCTGACAGACCCGAGGAAATCCATGAGGATTTCCCCCGTAAAAAAAAAAAAAAAGGACCTGGAGTCCTCCGCAGCAGACCCCGCCCCCCTCGGGTCCCGAGCTCGCCGAGCTAATAGTCGCCGAGTCGTCGGAGTCCAACTCCAACTGCACCTGCGCGACGCTCAAGCGAGCCCTCCCTCCAAAATAGCGCGCCTCTGCTCGCGCTCTGCCCGACCGACGCTTTGTCGGGCGAATTAAAATCGTACCCGATCATGTCCTCAAAGGACGGCTTGGATCGGGGGTCTCCTCGGCCTCTGTTGCCCTTGGCAAGCGGAGAGTGGATAACACTGTTGCCCCCCCCCCCCCAGAATACGAAGGGCTTGACGCACGAGGCGTGGCGGATTCTCGAACTGCTGTGCAGTCCGGACCGCCCTGGGGTATAACTTCTCTTGCAGTGCTATCCATGATTTTCCTTTTTGAGGGTGCGGTCCCTATCTCCCCTTCTCTCTCCCTCTCTCACTGCTTGCTGGCTGCCCTCACAGTCACGTCTGATGAGCAGACGCGTACCAGAGAGCAGCGTGCAAGCCAACGAAACGCACACCGTCCGAGGACCCGAACACTGCTCAAGTCTCCGAACGGTGTGCCCCTCTTGTGTCTCTCTTGGTCTGGTCTCTCACTTGGGACCTTCCGGCATGAGTGGCTCTACTGGCAAAGGCCCCAAGATCATTGAGACACGCAAGCTCCACCGCGACGGCAACGTGGAGACACGTCCGGTGGGGGATGACGACGACTTGTGACGTATTCAATGTAAGCATGTGGCGCGCAAACAAGTCGTGCGGGTGCGTGTCAATGTTGCGTAGGTAGCGACGCATGATGACATGACATGAGCGATGCATTACCCCCCTCCCCAAGCCGCCCCGCCGAAAGTAGACGCTGTGTCTCGATCGGCTCTTGCGGAATAAACCGGTTAATAAGGGTTCCTAATAACGCTCCTTTAACGTTTCGACTCCGAACGAAGTAAACGATAAAACCGGTTATAACCTTTATTAACTGGTTATTTTTAAACCGGTTCCAAGCCTTGCAGATGGGTAGTCAAATCATTACATTTTCTCAATAAATGTACCAAAGTAAAAAAAGTCATTTCGGTACATTTATTGAGAAATTGTACCTATCGAAAATTATATTTTTATAGTTCAGAATCGTACCATGCACATCTATCAACAATTAATGGGAAAATCATTTTAAGAATGCAAAGCATTTTATTTAATAAACATACTTTTGTGTAAAAAAGTAATGATTTGACTACCCATCTGTAAACGCGTTCTTAAACATGATGAACAATGGCTTACCTTCACTGATGCAAGTTGTCGTACAGGAAGGAGTGTCACCATGCGGAGAACGTGAAGCTGCCGGCCGGCATGCACTCGGCGTGGGGCGTGGGGCAGACGCACCCCGACCCGGCGCACAGCCGCTCGCTGGACGACGGCCTCGTCGTGCCGCTGGGCAAGCCCGTCAACAACACAGTGCGCACCACGCTGCTCTATAACGAGTATCCTTTATTAATTGCCGTCAGAATTTGCTTTGACCTGCTTGCTAAACAGAGTGGTTGGTCGTCGACTATACAAACTTTTACAGAACACTACTTGATCAGTTTTCACCCTGGGAAGTACACAATTTTGATTTCCTTAGTAAAAGTTCATCATATTCATGAATACTGTGTTTTATAAGTTTGTTTTCCGAAAAAGACACAATCAACGCGATGTCATTCTAATTTACCCTGCAAAGAACTGGAGTTACCGACAACGGAGTTACGTCCAACCGGGCCTTTTTTATTTTTTTTGAGGATGGGAAGTCATCAAATGACCCTCCCGCTCTGGGTGGAGCGGCAGGGAGTGTCAGACTTTTACTGTCTAAAACCCACCCATTGTCCTCCTAGTGCCTTTCTTTCCAGGGCCGCGGTATCTCTTTCGAACATATTCCGCATCCCTGGCAGTCCAACCGGGCCTGGCTACTCATAACTGATGGCTGGGAGCAAAAAAATTATGCTTTATTTTTAGATATTTTCCTTAGCACACACCCAGATTCATCGTGTACGACGTCGCCCAAGTCAATGTGAAGTACTTATTGCAGATGAAATTCAATCACAAGTATTAATATTGTGTATTACCTAATTTGATGGTAATTTTAATTGATATATTCCATTTCTATAATGTCAGCATTTTGATGTTTTTAATTAGTTATAAGGCTCTTTGTAATTGAGCAGACTTTTAGTTTTTTTTTATTTTGATTTTTTACCAATTTTTTTAATGATTATAATGTTAAATTTCTAATACTTACGGCAGCCGTGTGATAAATAGTTACCTAGTTTTAGACGAATAAAAAAACAGTAATTGGTCAGAATCTTGCTGTACAAATAACTCTTTACCAAATTTTTTTATCTGTTACAACTAAGAGATAAAAGATATTGAAGAGGAGGTATGTTGAGGTGTTGAGTGAAAAACTGAACATGAACTCAGATTTATCTGAAAAGCTGTTTCAAAGTGGTTGCTTTTTGTTTTATCAGTTAATAAAACAATATAAATTAGGAAATATCAAATTATGGCTATTGGCGTACAAAGAATGGCCAATCAATGTTAGAATCTTGGGGTATATTATTATAACTATACCGTTCCCGTGCTGCATAAGCGTCATGTTAATTATTCATGGAAATTATAATTTTTATAATAATTATGATTTTTAAATGTTAAATAATTTCTGATTGTCAGAAGCGTAATTTTTTTAATTAAGTCGTTAATTATGTATTGATCACAACAATCATTTAATTAAACTTTGTTTTATTGTAATGGCAATGTTTTATTCAACCATCACCACAAACCATAACCATTTACAGTTTTGTACAATTGATTTTAGATTAATAATATTTTGGGGGCGATTTTGAGCCGCCATCACTTTTATCTGAGGGCTAAATGTTGCTGATATTATTAATTTATTTCCATATAAATAGCATACTTATATCTCACAAATAAACGATTCCACAAAAGTGCTATCACAGGCAAACTGCCTTTTTATTCTTCTGGTGAGTATCTAGAAATCGAAAAATTAACTCACTGGAGGAAGTTGGCTACTATAGAATAAACCATAAAACAGATCTCAGCAGCGTCGACCGCCAAGGGGTGTCAGTTTTCTGTGGATCAAGAACGCAACGCAACGTACCTATCAGTCGAAGGCCGTGGAACCCCTACGACGCAAAGAGCAAGTTGGTTTCCGATCGAACCGCTCGTGATCCGGCCATCAACACTCCATATCATACTGGAGCAGACATCAGAATGGCAAAGGGAGATTTATCTTACCTTTGTCGACTTCGAAAAGGCCTTTGATACGTTGAAGTGGTCCAATATCTGGTCCACTGAAACTGGCGGTTAGTGATCTGGGCGACAAAAATGGTCCGACTATTGGAGAGAATCTACAAGGCTTATTCTTGCAAGGTGACTCACGATGGCCTCATCTCGGACGACATCGCCTCTTCTCTTCATATTCGTAATTAAGCTTCGCATAATTATACGGTAAAAGGCGCCGCGGGATAGAGTGGGGATTATCCAACGTCAAAGAAGACGTGGACTATGCCGATGACCTATGTCTGTAGTCATAAACGTACGCCGCCATGCAAGCAAAACTGAACGACCTGCGCCAGGAGGCAGCGAAAACTGGTCTTAAAATTAACACCCGGAAGACTCAGGAAATGCATACGGGGCTGAAGAACTCTACACCGTTGCTTACTGGCACAGAGGCAAACTTACCTCGGGAGCGTCGTGTCGGAGACTGGAGGAACGGAAGAGGGCTTCACTTCATGGATTGCCAAACTTACAATCTTCGGGTCCAATGTTAAATTCGTGCTGTTCTATGGGTGCGAAACGTGGCGGGTAACCAAGGACACCTCACGCCAAATAATGGTTTTCGTCAACCAATTCCTTCGTCGCATCCTCGGGATTAACTGGCCCGAGACGATCTATAACGTAGAGCTGTTGGAGAAATGCTACGAAAGTCCGATCGACCGCCAGATCAAGCGTCGTAAGTCGAGGTGGATTGGTCACGCGCTCTGGAGGGATCCCAATCATGTTCAGTATTTGCAGAAGCGACGAGCATCGGAATGACGTGGTGTGAAATGAAGCGTGAAGCTCGAGACCGCTCATGATGGAGGACTAATACTGTGGACGCCCTCTGCCTCAGGAGTCCTTAAGTCAAGTCATACCAAAAGTTAGATCGTGACAAAAATAGAAAGCAGTATCATGTGTGCAAATATGAGCAGCTATGAGGGGTGTGAGGTCTTAAGAATGACACATACAGACTATATTGATGATAGAACATCATCAATATAGTCTGTATGTGAATCAGAAAGGCCAGGCGCATATTCAGCCGACTCGCGACGTACGCATATGTGTATAGTTAATGAAGCAAAAGGAGTATGCTTGGACCGTTGCAGATGGCGTTTTCAAACGACATAAATGGAAGTCGTAGATTTTCTGCCAGGGTTGCGGAATTTGATCGAAGGAAAAGAATCACCGCGGCCCTGGAACGCTAAGTACATTTGGAGGAACACGGACAGGTTTTAGTCTGTAAGAGTCTGACACACCCTTCCGCTCCGCCCAGAGAAAGAAAGAAAGAAAGAAAAATATTTATTTGTACCTCGCACAAGACACAAAAAGTTAAAAAAAATAAGTAATAATAATATTTAAAAGTAACAGTAGGTACACATAACACAAGCAAGAGGTGAGAGTGCGAGGCCAAAAAGGTCCCTGTCTCAGCATTAAGCTGCGATACTTATAAAACTAAATAAAGAGAGCGGGCCTTTTGATGATATCCCATAGTTAAAACAAAAAGATTTGGTTTTGTTACAGCAATGACAAAAGCTGCTACAGTTTCAAAAACAAATTCAAATCGACTAAGACCTACATTTTGAATCTGTATAATTGATTGCTCAAATGTCAATATTTCAATGTCACGTCACTTGTCATTGTCATAACATAATCATAGTATTCCGTCGTGATGGATTAAATTTTAAATAAATACACAATTTGTGATCGTTTAGTCAGTGTTACCTTGTTTATATACATTTACACTCGTACAAATTATTCAAGAAATATTTAAGCACATTTTATTTGCCCAACTTAAGTAAGAATAACTGGTGAAAATGGAATCAGATATTATAAATTGGAATAACAAAGAAGTTTTAGATTTATTACATAAAGAGAAAATATCCAGTATCATAACAGAAATTATTAAATCCCACGATATTGATGGACAGTGTCTTCTATCCTTCGTTGATCGTGATTTCTATGACTTCCCGTTCGACCAGTTGAGATTAGGAGAACGCAAGAGATTCATACTGCTTGTGAAGAAATTACAAAAACACAACCGTAATGCGATGTTCGAGCTCGGACTCTGTGATGATGCGCTCAGTAATCCATCTACAAACATCAATTTCCTTGGGACTAACTTGTCACATTTGAGTTATAATCTTCATAACAAAATACCAACACCAAGTGACATTTATGTGAGGAACTCAGAGTGTGTATCAAGTTTTACTCCAGATGTTAAAGCTTCAAGATTGAAACCTGAGATTTGGAAGACAGCAATAGCCCTAGGTAACTAAGTGAACAGATAATATTTATAAAGTATTTAATGCCATATTTACAGTTTGTTTGGTAGCCTACTTACATGTTTGGGATAAAGTCCAAGGAATCTGTGCATGAGTACAATAAACAAGTGCTACATATAACAATGCATCATCAAAACATAGTTGCAAAACATGTGTACAAACAACAATTTAACCACATTAAAAATAAGTGTGGATTATTTTGGTATTGTGACTTTAAACTATATAAGTATGTCATAAAACAGTAAATTTCTACTCACATTTTGGTATGTTTTTAAAACATAAGTTTTTGTTTCTTTTACCATGAGGAAACAAAAACTTGTTTTAAAAAGACCAAAATGTGAGTAGAAATTCACCCTTTCTTAGTTTGTACTTATAATTGAATAGATGAAATGAATGTTTCCACACAGGCTATGTCTTTCTGGTGACGTGGGTGACGGCTGTAGTGATGGTGATTGTGCACGACAAGGTGCCAGACATGAAGAAATACCCTCCACTGCCAGACCTGTTCTTAGACAATGTGCCACACATCCCATGGGCCTTCGACATGTGTGAAATCACCGGCTCCTTCCTTATGGCCATATGGCTAATTGTGCTATTCTTCCATAAACATAGGTATGTATTGGACATGTCTAGATAATATTTTAAAACTGAAAGTAAACAAAGAATTAGCATTTATTCAAATACTTTGAATTTCCTTAAAGCTAATTTTCTATTTAAGTACCTACACACAATTAATGTATGCACTTATTGGAACATACGAAGCAATAAAATCTAACTTTCTGATTACAATAGCGTGTTCTTAAATTAAACAATTTGAATGGGTTTGATGGGTTAATAACCCAATTGAACAGGCATCTGAACAGTGCAAAGTAATAATTGTGACCCATTCGACTGTGGGCCTTGTTTTTTGTAAACAATGACTGATAATATGTTATCAAGGTTGTTTAATTATGTGCAAACAATATCATTAATATTTTAAAAATGCCATTCTGTTGAATAATAATACCTCCAGGCTTTAAAGGCTTCCTGTATATTGTGTCTTTGTTCACTTATTAACTTTCCAAAAATGAATTCTATATGCATACAAATTAGTGCATCTCAGCCTATCCTCTATGAAAGAGATGTCACTTATAATGTTTCATAATTTTTTATTTGTTTAAAATAATACTTAACAGTTACTGGGAATAATAATAATAATGATAGTTTATTCCAGAAAAAAATACACATTTTACACGGATTAAAAAGAAAATGCAATGTTGACTAAATTATCCTTGAGCTATTAATTACAAAAACTGTTGAACTACATTCAAACAAACCTTCATTTGCATATAATGAGTTTCTCAATTTGTTGAATAAACAAGTTTAATCAACAAGTGCAACCAAGAATCGAAAAGTATATTTTTTTGTCTCTGGAAAAAGACTGAACAGCTGTGATTGTGTAGTCTTTGTTGCATGTAATGTAATGTTATATCAACAATGTGCTCTACTTACACTTGCTAGGCTTTGGACTCATTGTACGCAATTTATTGTCCACACTAGAATAATGTCTCTTTGTCATCATCTTCCTGCCTTTGTAAGTTACGTATAATGTTTAAATGATACGTAATTCCGTACAAAGCTAGTCATTTACATCCGAGGTTCCATATTTATTTGAACTTCCGGACCCACGACAATATTATTATTGGTTTACTTTGGGGCACCGCAGCGTAAATGGCTGCGGCGGAATTAATTCCGGAAACGCTGTCACTGCATAAGTTTCTATGGGCAGACATTATTATGCATTTTTTTAAAACATTGAAGTGAATGACACTAGGAGAAAGAAAGTCGGTTAATTATGTAAAGTCGCCTAGATGACGTGACTGCGAACGTCGGTATACCGCGGACATAGGTACTACATGCATAATTGGATGGTGTGGCAGTTTTCACTGCCTTTTGTTGCGTACTAGCGACCCACCCCGGCTTCGCACGGGTGCAAATGTGCAATTCTGATACTAAATATACCTACCTACTACAGAATACAACGATTATAGCTTATTTGTCATTGATCAACAATAAAACGTGCCGCCGCCTGCCGGGCCGGTACCGCCGCACCGCTATGTCCCTGCATTTTAATTCTGTAATACCTTCGGAAATATTCATTTAAATCGCGGACTTTTTGTTGACCTTTTTAAGGTGTACCATACTGTAGTACATTATTTTGATTTATCTCGTGGGGTTCAGCCAGCGTTTGCAATGTAAGCGCAAAAAAATGTGTTTAAATACGACATCACATTAGAAACCTCTAAATTTATCAGTGTTTCTCTACAATATTATGCATGTATTATACATATAAACCTTCCTCTTGAATCACTCTATCTATTAAAAAAAAACGCTTCAAATTCCGTTGCGCAGTTTTAAAGATTTAAGTATACATAGGGACGGACAGACAGCGACTTTGTTTTATACTATGTAGTGATCAACAATTTTTATGGCACTCGATACATATTTAAGTCTTTCGCTATATGAGTGTGATCTCATAAAACGCAAGTACTTTTGTTTTATTTGGGTACATAAATATTTTAATGGTCTTTCTTTGCAAAATGTTAAGCTTAGATGTATCAACACGGTTGCTATTGTCATTTGATGATTTCCCCCCCACCCATAAAAAAAAATAGATGTGGAAGAATAATTTCCTAACTTTCTCAAAAATTATATTAATACGCCCATTGAGGAGTAGAAAAAATTAAAGCCGACCCCAACATAGTGGGGAAAAGGCTAAGCAGACTGATTTTCAGTTATTCCCATTCACTCGCAGTTCAGCTCTGTCTGTAACTCTAACATCTTTGAAAGTTATCCAACTATTATTTATTTTAATCACAAAAGTAAAGTTTTTTTTTTTTAAATAAGCACACCAACAGCACTGTCAATTACAATTCAAATAAAACATCATCTAAAATCGACACTTCAGTAACCATGCAAATAACCATACCTATTCATATTCCAGTCAATAGGGATGATTCCTGGTTAAAGTACCTATATGATTCTATTTAGTCCGTCAGTTAGATTATCGAAAGATAATGGACACGTATTTTTTACTTTATCACATCAATAAAAACCGGCCAAGTGCGAGTCGGACTCACGCACGAAGGGTTCCGTACCATTATCTATAAAAAAAAAAACGGCAAAAAAATCACGTTTTTTGTGTAGGAGCCAGACTTAAATATTTATTTTATTCTGTTTTTTGTATTTTTTGTTATAGCAGTAACTACTTATACATCATCTGTGAAAATTACTGTCTAGCTATTACGGTTCATGAGATACAGCCTGGTGACAGACGGACGGACGGACAGCGGAGTCTTAGTGTAGGGTCCCGTTTTTACCTTTTGGATATGGCCATATAACCCTAAAAATACGTGTCTAATATTTTTTGGCAATCTATCTGACGGAATAATTAGTTTTTTTTTTGTTATCTACCCTATTCTCTTATAAAAACTATATTCACAAACATCTCAAATCTAATTTATTAAGTATACTTAGGAATGTGGAGAATACAGAGGCTTATTTATCTCGCCACGCTTGGCATTGGGTACAATAACTTGACGAAGTTTTCCAAGTCAACAACGGTCGACGCGACTTGCCTCACGCACGATTTTCTATCTTTCCGAAGACTTGTCGTTCTAAGTAACGTGATAACGTCGACATATATTGTATTTAACCATCTTGACTAATAGCACACTAATAGTAGCAATGAATGACGTCCCCACAATCAGATTAAGATCAATCTCGATACCTATCGATGTGTACCATTTAAATATTTAAACAAAGTTCCAATCGAGCTACGATTTTGTTACATGCGGTACTTATGTAGCTGACCAAATTGACTGCACCAAATGGAAAACTTGCCTCAGGATAGAGAGGATGGCAAAACAATCGAGAGAATACGAGTACCCAGAGCTGGGCAAAATACATGAAATTACAAAATACAATCTCGCATGTATTTAAAATACGAAATACAAAATACTTTTAAGTCGTGTATTTGAAATACAAAATACAGTATTTTAAACATTTTTATTTAAAATACAAAATACTTATTACAAAATACAGTCAGGTGTTAGATTTACCGAGCGCTGTTTTCTGCAGAACGCACCTGTTAATAAGTTTACTATGTATTTATGTTCAAATGTATTTTGAAGGCATAAGTAGAGTACTTATTTGAAATACTAACTACAAAATACTTCAGCGTCCGGTGTTTGAAATACCAATTACATTAAATAAATTTTTTAATACGTGTTTGTATTTCAAATACTGCCCAGCCCTGCCTACTCGTGTTGCCAGACAAAATCCTGGATCCAACTCTCAGTCACGCTAAACCTGAAAATATCTCATCTTTGAAATAAATTTGACAGTTTGTTGCGTGCATTAAACGGGATACATACGCAAGATCAACAGTCATAATATCAACAGTTAAAACATCAACACCGTAAGACCAACGATTCAAAATCTCAACACTTCAGAATCTCAACAGCTTAGTAAGTCAACAGTTCAGAAGATCAAAGTTTAAAATCCCAACTTTGAAAGTACCTATTAGGTCAATACTAGCAAGTCGGAGCCCCGCTTCGCGGGGCTCAAGGGTTTGGGAAGAATTAACCACGAAGGGTATGGCGGGGTCAGTTCGCTTGCTTCGCTCGCTCACTAGACCCCGCCATCCCCTTCTAACCTAACCTGTCCGAGTCGGAGTGCCCCATGTCAAAGTTGGGATTTTAAACTTTGATCTTCTGAACTGTTGACTTACTTAGCTGTTGAGATTCTGAAGTGTTGAGATTTTGAATCGTTGGTCTTACGGTGTTGATGTTTTAACTGTTGATCTTGCGTATGCCTCCGGCATTAAACACAGTGCTGTGTTATCAAGTCCTCTCATTGCTGACTCATTACTGATCGTTCAACTAGGTTTATGACTCACAAATATTCGGAAACAAAGACCTTTTGTGCGATTGTCAAATAAGATGAAGATCATTTGACTACGAGTCATCAGCAAACCTTTTGTTCTTACTTATCGTTCCTAATTTCTTTTAAACGACGCTTTTGTCTCAATATTTATCTAAATCAATTTAGAAACCGCGTTTTTATTATCTTTATGTTTTCTTGTATCCACGTTAATGATCCTTATTCACTTTCAAAAACAACGAACGAGCCTATTGGCTTCTCGTCTAAGGTCAGTTCTAATAAGCCATTTATCTACCAATACGAGTTGTACAAAACATACTTATGCATTATGATTTCACTGTATTGCTAAGTGAATCATTCCCGTCTTTATCAAGTACCTATGTCGTTGCTAACTGGGTAATTTACGTAGTTACCAATTGCCATTGTCCGAGCTCCCCGCGTGCTCACAGAATGAGGACTATTGTCGGTTTGAAGATGACGTCACCTAGCATTTGTTGTTATCAATAAAATAAAATTATCCTCTGCTCGCACACCCGTTTTCTAGTACCTAATCAAAGCGAAGCGTGTGTTCCGTTCATTAAACCATATTTTTAGCATATAAATGAGGATTTAACATGATAGCATTTTATTTAATAGAACACACCTATACTCAATGGCACAATGTTCATGTTGCGGTGTCCTCAAAGGAACAAACTCCGATTTTCCTGACTTAGTTGAATAGGGACTTACGTTTCGCTTGGTGGTATTTGACACTTGTCCATCCACAGCAGGGATGTTATATGGATATGAAGTTTCGGATCTGGATAAGGATACGGATATAGAAATAATATTTACCGGTTTCGGATACGGTTACGGATATGAAATTAGGACTAAGTATATTATCCCTTTGTTTCGGATAGTTTCGGTTTCGGATATTAGATTTTTTAGAAGTTATAAAAGTAAAACACAAAATCGGCTGTGTCCCGGCTCGGCTGTGCAAAAAAACTTGTCGTAACTGTCTCACTTGGACTCCGCCCTGTCCGAAATTATCGGAAACTTTTCGGATTCGGTTACGGATAGACTTTTATTTCGGCTATCCGCTAGTTTCGGTTACGGTTAAGGAGCTCCAGAACATCTCTGATCCACAGTATATGTAAAACGTATTGTCTACCGACGTCACTGAAGTTTGAGAGCAAGGCCTCTCAATTTTCTTTAGTAGGCCTTCGTCTCTGCTGTATTATCTTTAACTGGCAACGAAAATACGCATTAGATACTGCACTCAATAAAACAACTGACAAAACACTAAAATTCCACTCCAGATTCATAATCCTAAGAAGATTCTTCGCGTTAGCCGGCACCGTGTTCCTGCTGCGATGCTTCACCATGCTGATCACATCGCTGTCGGTGCCGGGCTCCCACCTGAAGTGCGAGCCGCGCTCCTACCCGCCGGCAGACGACCTCACGGTGTGGGGCCGGCGCCTCCGCCAGGCCTATGACATCTGGAGCGGCGCCGGCATGTCTGTGCGGGGAGTCAGGACGTGTGGAGACTACATGTTCTCCGGGCACACGGTCGCGCTGACGCTCCTCAACTTCTTTATAACTGAATGTGAGTATCATTTGCAGTTCAGGCGAAAATCGAGCTTTTTCACAATGAACAAGCTCTTGATCTCGATTTCGCATGATGGAATGCGATAGATGAGGTCTATGATGGAACGAACGAGCTCAGAAGCCTGTTCCCTTTTTACTTTGAAGGCTGACGGGTTATAGTGGTAGAGAACACAGACGCTGGCAAGAGGTCATAAAACGTATTCTCTATGTTGTTCTGTATCCCTCCGTAAACAGGCGAACGTAAAAAGTTTTAGTCAAATTCTAGCGCCGTTTGAAGGTATAGCTGACAGCTAGCTCGCTCGGTGATCGTTTTGGGTAGGGTTTCGGAGTATCGCGCATAGACTGCAAAAAGCGGAATTCAGCTGAGTTGAAAGTCTAATATAATATCCCTTAGCCTCTTACGACACAGGAAGTAAAGGAGTGGTCTATTCTGAGCGTGGTGCCACACGGTGTGACACGTGAATGCGTTCTATTTCTAACACGTTAAAACCTTCGTCATTGAAAATGTTTACTTCATAATTCTGACAGCGATGACATTGATTGTATGGTCGCGCCACCACGCTGCGGTGTAAACAAATCGGCTATTTATAACGGGGCGCCCAACATTCCGGCCGCAAATCCTTTTTCGAAACATCGCGGCATGCGGCATCGCTCTTAGATGACCTACATGTTCTGAATATGTGTTATTAGAAAACAACCATCTTATCAGTCAGCAATATACTTTAATCTTTACATAATACAGATAACCTAATCGTAGGCATATAGATAAGTAAATTACGTATTAAGGAAGTTTAGAAAATATTGTATGACGCATTTCTTGTTCGTGTTATTTATTAATTAAAACGAAGTTGTTTTCATAATGCTGTTGACTCCTGTTTTCTAATTGCGTTGTGGGCATAATATGCCTGCCTACAAGTCAAAATGCCAAACAAGTCGTTAGCGGCGTACATTGTCACTATCTCGCGAAAACAAAACCAGGAAATATCTCGATACCTATCAATTTGGCCCCACACGACAAATATACATTTTCATTTGCGATAACATGCTTAGTTTGGCCTTGACATTCTTAGCACCAACAATTTTTCCTTAAATTTAAAGGAAAAAAAAATATATTGAAGAGAAAAGTATTCTCCAATGGTTTTTTCTACAATGTCATATTATTTTTCTTAGGATTTCTGTTTCATTTGCTGTTGCAGTTGCAAGTTGTAATAAATCCAAACGTAAGTAATTGGGTTTGCAGCTGAAACAATGGCAGACAACCTTCTCGAAAACAACAAAACAAAGGAGTTAAATAATTCCATGACAATAATCTAGATATACTTACATATACCTAGGTACGAAGTCCGAACGTCCGATTATATCTTTAGGTTCAACAATAGCTCTTCGCAAAAACAATGTATCGCCAATGCGCCAAGGAATAAGTTCTTTGTTCTTTTGGAATCAGAACTACCTAGGTATTAGTTTACCTTTATGTGTATTGTTTTAGTCAATTCTAATTTCAACATACATAATAAACTTTCTTAAAAATAAACTAAGGTACTTATTACTAATATACCTACTACAAAAAGACAAAATACAAAAATAAAAACAACAACAACAACAACAACAAAAAAAACAAAACAACAATTGTGTTGTACAAGAAAAATAAACAAAACAACACAACACAAAAAAAACTAACGTAGGTAATAATAACATACGTTGTTTTTTACAATACTTATAAAATAAAAGTTAAAGAAAGACGGACTTACGACAGACGACCCTAAGTAGAAACTTGTGGTCGGCCAATCTACTTCTAACACAAACATAACCCTTCCATGGCAGTCGGGTAAAAAATGTGTGGTTCCTAACACTTATTTTTAGGGTTCCGTACCTAAAGGGTAAAAACGAGACCCTATTACTAAGACTTCGCTGTCCGTCCGTCCGTCCGTCTATCACCAGGCTGTATCTTATGAACCGTGATAGTTAGACAGTTGACATTTTCACAGATGATGTATTTCTGTTGCCGCTATAATAAAAAATACTAAAAAATAGAATAAAATAAATATTTAAGGGGGCTCCCATACAACAAACGTGATTTTTTGGCTCGATATTGACAACAGGTAGACGCTTGAAATAAAACAATCCCATAATTGGGATTTGTCCCATACAACAAACGTGACTTTTTTGCCGTTTTTATTTTAAAAACGTTGCCCCACACTAGGAATTTCTCCTGTATCGTGGGTGCGTTTACAAAAATACAGACTCACACACACAAACAGCCAGACCCGGAACATCTATCTGTGGACCATACAAATATTTGTTCCGTGCGGGAATCGAACCAGCAGCGCAGTAGTCAATCGCTAACCACTGCGCCAACCGTGCCGTCAAGTTAGTTCGTAGCTGGCGGGATAAATGGTGTCGCGGTTTTTTTTGCTACGTGGATTTTTGTGTGGCGGCATTGATACGGGATATTGATACTTACTGTAGCGGCCTACAGTAAGTATCAATATCCCATCTCCACTCTCCAGCCTGATATGCAAATAAACATCGCTAACCCGTCGTCGTTTTCTTCAATTCGTCTGCCATGGTTTCTAAAGGTTTCTGCTGGTGTCTGAAGAGGATACCCCTTTGACCGTCCATTGTTGCATTTGTAGCGGTCACTGAACGGTGGCAAATGTTCTATCAAACAGATAAGATTATGATAAAAAAGACAAAGACTTATGATTGCTTGGAAACACTCAAACTAACGCCGAAATATTTAATCTTCTGTATCGCTTCTTAATCCTAATCATAATTCATATAAAAAGTAATAAGGAAAATGGTATTTGTGTTAATCTTGTACAAAAAATGTGAACAAAAGAAAGAGCTGTTTACAAGATTAGTGCTTATCATTTGTATATGTATAATCTTATAAAAAACATGGGCTTTACACAGATAAGACGTCACTGTTTAGGGTACCTATTGTAAATGTGCATTGTTCGCGACATCACGAAAATACCGACTTCAAAGCCAGAGGTCGTGGGTTCGATTCCCACCCAGGACAAACTTTGTGTGATGAGCATAATTGTTTGTTCTGTGTCTGGGTGTAATTTATCTATAATATGTATGTATTTATAAATTATATAAGTATGTATATCAGTTGTCTGGTTACCATAACACAAGCTCTGCTTAGCTTGGGATCAGATGGCCGTGTGTGAGTTGTCCCAAGATATTTAAGATATTTTTTTAAGATATAATATTCATTGTGTCGGGGCGTCAACGAGCCTCGCAGTTAAACATCCTATTTAAATGTAACAATATTGATTTACAGAAAACTAATTTACATTCTTTGATGATAAGAACTCAATCTTAGTAAACATAATAAAAGGTAAAGTTTTATGTTTTTGGATGTTAATTTCTTATCCGATTACGAAAATTCTTTCACTGATAAAAAGCTAAACTAAGTTATAAGTTAAACACGGTTTCTGCGGTTATGGCTCGGGAGCGAAGTCGCAAGGAAAAGCTAGTCAATTATATTTAGAACAACTTCTATGCAAGAGGAGATAGTTATTGGACAAAATAACTATGTCGTTTGTCCGACTTTTTGTTTACGATTGCGATTAGCGACATGTTTGACACCAATGTGTTGATTTCGTACTTTGCAGTTCATCGACCTATGGACCGTTGTATTGGTCGAGCTATACGTCCTGTATAGCTACGTCTCTTTCCCACTGGAAGTAATATTGAAGTAATACTGCTTTAAGAGTTGGTGGTTAGGCCCCAGGGCTCGCGAACTTGAGGATCTAGTTATATCCCTAAAATGCAACCTAAAAGGCGTCAGCCTTTATAGCAAGAGGGGACATGCAACTTTTGGGGTCGCTAGTTCCATCGTAGACCTTATTTATGGCTTTTATCTGGCAATATCGAGGTCAAGAGTTGGCTAATCACAAAATAAAAAAACCGGCCAAGTGCGTGTCGGGATGGGAAATCATCATCTGGGTGGAGCGGGAGGGAGTGTCAGACTTTTACTGACGAAAACCCATCCATGCTCCTCCTAGTGCCTTTTACGTTCCAGGGCCGCGGTGACTCTTTCGAACGAAATCTGCAACCCTGACAGGCTCTGGCCCTAACGGGCCCCTACTCCTATGCTAACATCTCTTTGAGGCGGGCGTAGAACACAACGCGCTGTCGGCCTGGGCCTGGCTTTGATCAGACGGTGAGCTACCCAACGCTCGTCGTCCGCAGCCCCGCACCTACAGTGGCCGGGAATCGCCCAGCGACTCCCGACGCCCGGTGCGGTGTAGGTCGCCGCCGCCGATCGCCTCGACGAGGACACGGCGGCGCAGACCTCCACCGTGTCCTCCGGTCGATCCTCACAGTGAAAACACCCGGGCGTTTCCTCCCGCCGAATCCGAAACAGGTACCTCCCGAAACAACCGTGTCCGGTGAGTACCTGCGTCAGGCGGAAAGTGAGGACGCCGTGGCGCCTCGCCAGCCGCTCCTCAAAGAGGGGCACTATCGCCGCTATTGTGGCGTGCACAGGGTTGCGACAGTTGCTGACTCCATACCGCCATGGTATCTTGCCGGAGCTCCTTCCGCCACGCTGCAATTTGCCGCGGCAGCGGAATTTCGTGCCGGGCGTAGCGCCACCACGCGCCGGGCATGGACGTGCGCGAGGGGTCTCGCCTCCAGATCCCATGGCGGCAATCCGGCAAGGAGGCTCGCCGCCTCGCGGGAGACCGTGCGGTATCCCCGGGTCATCCGGATGGCCATGACCCTTTGGGACGCGTTCAGTTGTCGGGCTGGACGCTTCTTTAGGTCCAGTGCCCACACTGGGGCACCATAATGGGCCATGGACCGCACGATCCCCGCATAGAGCCTCCAAGTGCGTGTCGGGCTACGCGCAGTGTTGGGTTCCGTACTTAGTTGCACGTCGCAATTGCCGACTTATAATATATGGTGCTTCGTTGATTGTATATGAATATATTAATTGAGTTCACGGTTTAACGTTATCTGTGGTTTAACGGTTAATAACATCTAAAAATTGCTGTAAATAGCTTTATCTAAATAATGTTCAATGGTATAATTTGTATGAAATTTTCCTTCTCCAAGTATATTTTATAGGTTGGTCGACTATTGCTCGTTAACTTGTAAAGCCTACTTAGCTGTGATAGTTTTCCTTTTTAACCGAAAAACGGAGGAGGTTCTCAAGTCGACGCGTATATACTTACATATATATTTTTTTCATGTATGACCACGCATAACTTTTTACAGAGTAGTCCGATTTTGATACTCAATTCTATTTCATTTGAAAGGGTATAAGTACCCCAAAGTTGGTCCCATATAAATTTGGAAATCTTTGTTTTATTTTGTTATTGTTGTTCTTGTTTTCCTAATTTAGTGTTGTTTGGCGCTGACTCAAAATTACTTAGGTAGGTATACTTACATTAGTTTAAGAACTTAGTTATTAAGGTTAAATAAAAAAGGTTTATTATTGTTTGCTTTCCGGTTTTTTGGAGGTTTAATTTTTTTGTTAAAAGTTTTTTAAATTCGGTGGTTAAGCTACGATCATTATTTTTTTCATGTCTCTTTCAGCTAAACGGTTGTTGTTGAACCTTTTAGCTGGCAGAGGTTCCTTGTTGACTACGGAAACCTAAACATATCTCGTCTTTTCTCTCTTCCCGATGTTAGCTTGGTTGAGGCTCTTAAAATATGGTGGTGAGCCTTAATTTTGACACACACAACTCTCTATATTTGGCGCCAATCAAAACTACTGAGCTAAAATACAAGAAAAGATGATACGTTTTCTGCCACAGTTCTACACTTGCCAAAAGGATAGTTGATCGCAGTAGGTATCTCACGAAAGATGCTGTTTATGATAATCATGCCAAAAGAGCGGATAGCCAATTCTTTATCGAGGCCATGCATTCCAGTACTTACATACCACTGCACTATGTAGCTAATTCTACCCGTTTATTCAATTCCAGATACCTCACGCAACCTATACTTGTTGCACATACTGACGTGGGTGATGAACATGTTCGGGATCTTCTTCATCCTCGCGGCTCACGAGCATTACTCCATCGACGTGTTCATCGCGTTCTACATCACTTCCAGACTCTTCCTGTATTACCACACCTTGTCGAACAATCAAGCTCTCATGCAGAACGACTCTTCCAGGTAAATCTTTAATACTCTGTATAACTAAGTGCATTGTAATATTCTGGGCAATTGTTGCATTTACATGTTGGTAATGAAAACCACGTTGACTTATACAACGTGTAACAGAATAAACGCATTGTACTCATCATTATGAACAACTGTTACTATGGGACAAACCTCGAAACGCGAAAAATAAAAACAGCTGTTGAGTAGGTACATTTTCTCGAGTTATGCGCCAGAAATGTATGGAACAGTCGTTTTTTCGCGATTTCAGTGTTGGTCCCAAAGTTGTTCATAATGTACAATGGCCCCTTAAGAGGTATTAAGTTTATTCTGTAACACGTTGTATGTATATGCCACCGGATAATTGCAAACTCCGTAATATTGTGATCTTTAGTACACTGTGAACTCTCGATATATTGTGAACAGATTGTTTCAAATGCAATAAATCCGCCAATTCAAGAGTTTTCAATTTTTCCGTGTGTTATTGAGAAAAATTTGTAAAATACGCGATATATAATGATATGAACTCACGGCGTTTGCAATAAACTGTTGACATATAGGTACACATGCGTTTTCCCATGTGGCTAAGCAGAGATTACAAAACAACACGATACAGAACCATGATGTTGAAAAATATATTTGCTTGACGCTGCTTTATAGATTAATTAAACTGGGGCGACTGCTTCAGAACGCTATGCTGAAAGCGCAACTAACGTTTTCGAACATTTTAATTCTCATTTCTCTCATGGGCATTCTACTAAAAACAAACCAAAGAGCTTGAGCATGAGCCATGAAGTGTTCACCTCATTAAAAATCATTTTCAGGTGGTATCATTAATATTTGAACAGTATGTATTCCAGGACGCGAATATGGTTCCCACTGCTGTCGTTCTTCGAGTCCGAGGTGGACGGCATCGTGCCCAACGAGTACGAGGGGCCCGTGACCATCCTCAACAACCTGCGCCTGTGGGCGCTGCAGCTCATCGCCGACGTCAAGGAGTCCTCCGTGGCCAAGATCGCCGGCTCCAAGCTGCAGGAGGGCGCCGCCATGGGCGAGTACTCCGTCGTCAAACTGGTCGACGGCATCAAACGCAACCTCAGCATGGTCGAAGAATACAAAACCTCACGCCAAAGACTAGTAACCCTCGACAAAAACATACAAGCCTGCCTCCTAGACGAACGCCCCGACGTAGAACTGCGACACAGAAACATAGCCGACTTCCCCGGAGACCCCGGAGCCCTCCTTAAGGATTTCAGTAATCCACCCTCTCCAGTTATGAAAAAGAATATATGAACGAACTGAAAGTTCTTTCAATAGAGGCTGTTTATAGAGATACTTCATTGTAGCTTTATTGCAATGAAATTAATTAGATACCTGAATGTTTACATTTCCATTATAGATTTTATATCATGTTATTCCATATTTATTTTAATATGATAAGTTAAACGTAGAATAAATTATTAAGGAAATTTATTTGCTCAAAGTACTAATCTTGAATAAATAACATTTTCGCTTGTACTTTTTGTTATTGTCCTTTGTGCCGCGGGTCGGCGACCGCAGATGTAGCATCATACGAAAAGCTGAGCCTACCATGCTACTTATGTGGCATACGTCCCAAGTTTACCGTGTACGTTCAGTTGAAGGCAGAACGGTGCGGTAGGTGCGCTTGCTATCATAGCAAGCGAGATCGAACAAAGTTCAACCAAGCTGACTGGTACAGTAGTGTGGCATTCAGGCCGCCTTCGCACCACAACTGTACCTAGGTGTAAGAAGATTAAATAAATTATCAGTCTGTTGAGTTATCCCAACTATGTTCGGGTTTACTTCCCGCCCAACTGCATGCAGCTGAATACCAGTAATTTTCCATGGAGCGATTGCCTACCTGACCTCCACAATGTAGTAACTGGATAATACCTGATACCTTAGCGAGACTTGTCAGGCTTTCGGGCTTCTGTTCTGAGAGCCTATAAATATTGCAGTCGCGACCAACAGCTTAACGTATTTGCTGAGGGGTTGGATGGAAATATTTCCTGTTCGTTTTCATGAGTCGGGGCGTTCGATCAAGGAAAATCTGAGATAGGTCCAGTATAAAAAGTTAAATTAAAAATTAAAAAGAAAACCCCTACGCAAAAATTAGGTACTAATACTGCCGCGACTTTAATTATCTTTTAGGATAATTATTTTTTACTTTTATGAGTTGTTTCTTATGCTACTTAAAGTAACAATTTTAGCGTAGGGGGTTTTTTAAATTTAATATTTTTTTTAAGCTTTTGTTTAAATGTTAAAGTTTAATCGAGTATAATCATACGTAGTAACACGGTCCCAAATTTCGAATCGATCGGACATAAGGAATTTAGTCAGATCCCCTCAAAAACTAGAAAAGAGCTGATGATCTTCAAACGGCTGAACAGATTTTCATGAAACAATATGGCTAAGAACACTCGGGATAAAATTATCTGTGATACAAAAAAATTAACGAAAATCGGTTCATTCGTTTGGGAGTTACAATACCACAGACAGACAAGTTAAACTTATAACACCCCTCTCTTTTTGCGTCGGGGGTTAAAAATACGAATATCTACGTATGTAGGTGGTAACGGGTTTTCTTTTGACTATTCATTTTAACTTGTCGACATACGCATTAACCGGAACCGGAACACGGAATAAAGTTATTCCAAGTTTAAACCTATGAAAATGTATGGTTATTCCTTTGTTATTCCTGGTATTAACTTTATTCCGTGTTTATTAATAAGAGGGTAAAGGTTTAATAATAGTAGGTACCTAAGAATGGACGAGAATGAATGATGCTAGACAGGTGTACACCGATCGAAATTTTCCAGTTCTCCAAAAATTTTGCACCAACAGATTTCAGAAGGCTGCAAATAAAATTAATAAAATAGAACAGTCGTTCATCCGCCTCTGGTTCGGTGGTTGGAGGGGCTGTTGCATGAAAATGTAGTCATAAAAAGAGTTTACCAAAGACAGGTGTAATCACCCCCTGATTATTTCCATTTACCTTCAGTATGCGTTACAGAAGAACCCGATTTACAAATATTGTGGGTCATGGGTTCAAACCAATATAATAAATACTCTGTGGTTCAAACCCAGGCAGGTTGTTGTGTATTTTATAACATCTCTACTGCTCTAAAAACGCCAAAGGAAAAGCTTGAGGATATCCCAGGACCAAAAATTCGCAAATTATGTGACATCCACAAACCAGAGCTGGGCCGCGTGGTGGATGAACCCTGCAGTCTCATAAATATGTGGAGGCCTGTCTCCTGCAGTAGAAACTTTATAGGGTGATGATTATAATCAACCCATAAAGTCCCACTGTAAAGTAGAAGTACCTACATTCTAAGCATCTGTTTAGATTTTTGTTTAAGTGATTGAACTATCACGGTCTGCTGGATGTATCATGGAACCCATTTATCTCTCATGAACCTCCAACTTTATTTTTCTTAGTCATTCCAAAGTGGTTCTTAAAAACCACTTTCGAAATACTGCTCCCTAGTAGACAACTGACATACAGTGAACTTTTCTTTTTACTTAGCTCTACGCTTTGCTAAACCAGAATGGAAGCACCCATGGCCACTCGAGAAGAGTGACAAGTAGATATGAAATCTTGATTAGATATCATAAAGTGGAAAAATAATCCAAAAAGATTAGATACTTATAGATTCCAACAATAAGTACCATTCACTTTAGTTAATATTATGTAGGTACGTGTCCTAAAGTGCTACGAACCCGACTTGGGATATCTTACACACAATTCTCTGTCTGTAGGTCCGTACGGGAATCGAAGGCGAAATTCGTAGATCAAGAACCGTGAACACGAAACTTGTACCTACAACAGGAACTCCGGGAACGGCGGTGAGCTGTCAAAAAAAAACATTACCCTTCTTTTGGTCTCCGGTGCAGTCGGTAAGGTAAAAATGCGAAAGAGCCGTTTAATCTACCTCGAATGGACTTACCTATACAGAGAGAGAGCATTTCCCTTTTAGTATATATATTACTCTTTGGTAGTGATTGACTGAATCTACTCTGAAAACCTACCTACCATACTTATTAGTATTTCCGTAGGGGGGAGCACTAGTAGGTACAGTGTTTGCCTGTCTGTCCTCGCTTGTTAATTTATACAGACTGATTTTATTAACTCGCATGGCACGCATAGCTATGAGTTATATTATATTGTAGTCTGTGGACTGTGGTATACATGAACGATTTCTATGTATCTTCATTATCAAAAATCTTTTTAAAGTTGTATACTTAGTTGAAACTCTGTCGACACTATTTCTATGTATCGAACAGGCTATTTTACTTTCTCATTAACTGCGAGTCAGTCCAAAAGGCGGAAAGCGAACTGCTAGTTACGCACAGGGTGTGCTTCAACGTAATCTAAGCTTGCGACCTTGACTGTGCGACCGCACGCACCCTTCGTGTGAAAGTTGGGCGTGGGCTTGATTTAATCTTCCTAATGAAACTTAATGACTTATGTTATGCGTAGAATATTTTATATCTACGTAACTGGTCACGCTACACCTTCCAGTAATATTTCCAACGAAAAAAAGAGTAATCGATCAGTACCTGTTTGTCTATAAGTCACAAACATTGATAATTATAAACAAAAAACTGTATTTGCATAGCAATGTAGTAATCCAACCGAGCATAACGCTGCCGTGGAGGAGTGGCTGCTTACAGAAACTTACGGGTTTATAATTCTGTAGATACACAGTGTGACTTTGAAAGTGCAAGTTTACAACATATCTGCGACCTTGACTGTTGCAGTGAAAGAACGAACCGTCTAGAATAAATTGTATAGTAAAAAATGCATGTTTATCCATTGGAATACTAGCTCAAATGAAGAAATTATACTTGTTGTAACCTACATGTTACTGTACCGTGACACATTATTTCTTTGTTTTGTTGCACATTATTATAAAGTAAACAAGGCAAGAGATAAATAAAATAAGTGTTTCGTTCGTATTTTATATAATTAATATGAAAAATTGTTAAAAAAAACTGTCTTTAATTAAAATTAATAAAATGATGAATAAATTTTGTCATGAGTAAAGTAATTTATTACAACCAAAAGCAGTGCATTTTCGTAGAGAATGATCATTTAAGCGATTACGGTGTAAATAATGAATGTAAATAAATAATACTATATTTCATGGCAGTCTAGTCGAAGTAATGGCTTTTTGATTTTGCATCGAGCAAGACGAGTAATAGCAGAAAAGATCATTCTCGTGAATTAATTACTTTCACTTATAAAAATCATATTAAAAATTAATTTAAAACATATTCCATTGTAACAATACACAAAGAATATTGAAATAAGCAAATTGTAAATAAAAATTAATACTTTAAAAATAATACAAGCCTTTATGGAGGATAAAATTGTTAAATAGAAATCTTATTCTGGAACTTCATAGAAAAAATTTGATTAATTTTATCATTACTCTAATGATTTTACGATAATAGGCCACATTGTATATGAAAACGTAACTATACATCGCCACATAACAAGATTCTCAACAAATACTTCTTTGCGTTATATACAATGACTATATCAAAGAAGTGATGATGATGATGCATTATAAATAACAGAACTTAATGAATAGTGCTTGCTTAATGCGAATAGGGATTGATTTGAGCTGAAAAGCAAGTAAGTGTTCAGTCCATTATTCAGCTGCAGCGACCTGCTCGCTCTGGATCAGAGCTTCGGATGGGTTATCTTTCTTAACTTCTGCAGTCTCTGTAGGTTCGTCGGCGGGCGCTTCTTTCTCCGCAGAATGCTCGCGCGAACTAACAGTACCATTTTCATTGACTTCGTCCTTCGCTGGAGAGTTTTCTTTTGAAGCCTGTTTGGCTTCTACTTCAATTTCTTTTTCAGGGGACTGAGCCTTTCCCTCTGGTGTGCCTTCTTTTTCTACAGATTTTTGTCTTTCTGGTTCCTTTTCTGGCGACTTTTCTTTTGAATCACCATCAGCACCCTCATTCTCGTCCTTAGCAGGAGTACCTTCTTTAGATGCTGCAGCACTTGCATCCCTTGTGGGTGAAGCCTCTTTAGCGGGGCTGCCTTCTTTCTCAGGTGATTTCTCTTTGTCATCAACAGTCTCAGTAGTATCAGTTGTATCCACTTTCTCTTCTGTGCTTGCCTCAGTTTCTTTGTTTTCAGCCTCAACATCACCATTGACAGCCTTTTCCTAAAAATGTGATACAATTAAATTCTCATCTATGGGTACAATAATACATTGTTACTTGAAATAGAATGAACAGGCAAATTAAAATATCTATATTTAAATGAGGTTGTTGACAGTACAAGGAAAATACTAACTATTCATTTTCTCTCCTATAGTATTTTGTTAAAGAGCACACATGGAAGCAAATGAATGGCAATTTGTAACAAAGATGTATCACAATACCTGTTCGTTGTCAACTTGTGGTGGTTCCTCTGGTGGTGCTTCCATCTTCAAGAACTGTTCCAAAGTGTCCACTTCATTTGCAAGGTCGAACTGATCATAATCCTGAAATTCATAAAGAATGTTGCTAGGATTATTTGTTTACAGTTTTTTCATCAAACAAAAAGTGTTTGTGAAAAGAAATGAAATTACCAACAGACAAGTAATTTATAAACAAACCAATAAACAGTACCTATACAAGCATGTAACAAAGAAACAAAATACAAACAGATGGCAACATACCAAAAATACCAAGTCATCTATGTTCTTTTATTATGTGAAATAGTATTGCTGCATAATTAGATGATTAATAAAACATACCCCACAGTACTCCTCATCGTTGAAGACTTGTGGCGGCAAGGGAGATCGCGGGTTGGGGTCGCTCACTGTACCACCGTTCGCTTTCGAGTTGTTTTGCATAAACTCTTTATCAGATTCCTTTCCTGGTTCCGTTATGTCAATGACATCATATTTTATGCTTTTGGAATCTAGTATCATCAAAACACGTTGCTGCCGTTTCTTCACCTAAAAAGTACCATATCTCACGTAATCAAAAACAATAATTACATGAATCAGCTTTGGAAAAAGTCGAGAAAAGCACCCGGCCGTCCCAGGAATTTTCTAATATTAAACATACCTCTTTATTTCCAGAAATACCACTGACATATACTTTGACAACCATAATGAAAACTTTCGATTCAAACTATAACAAAGGTAAATAACAATCGCTACAAAATATTATACGAGAAAAATAGGCTTGGCCATTAGACAATCTGTTTTAATAATAATAATTACAGGAGTGGATGACAGTTGTTGGTGTGGCCAATTTATAGTTTCAAATTCTTCCATTTCTAGTTCACATTGACCTTCCAAATTCAATTTTTTTTTTCATTCCCGTTGTACCAATTTACTATCTTGAAATATTTCACATTCAAGTTCAAGTTTGTGCAATGTTGAGAATTCGAATCGATTTACATGCAATTTTATATTACCATTTTCAAGAATTGAGATTTTTTGAGAATTGATCTTTGAAAATACTGGTTTTCAGCTGAATCCGGTTTGACTGGAAGAGGCTAGACAGATGATGATGTTTGAGAATTGAGAAGGGCTACCTACTCGTGCAGATAAACTGTAATATGTTATCAAAGAGTTATTATATTTATTTTAAATAAACCAATTCACTCGATAAGACTACACCACAAATACTTAGATTATATTTTAAATGTACTTAGTAATAGTCTAGTGATGTATATTTCTGAAAACTGCCTCATTTTCTGCGTTTAAATTTCATAAATAAGTATACCTAAGTATTTTATTCAATCATTAATTTTGAACTAAGGATATGTAATGCCATATAACGTGGCAATATTGCCAGTCTTTTGGGAACACTTGCAGTCGACAGTAATGCGGATAAATTTGATGTGTACATTATAGTTAATTAAGTATTTATTAAAACAGTTGTAAATATCTATGTTAACAATGTCTGAAAATCTTTATGTTATTAAAATTATCATTTATTGAGAATCATCATTTTGAGACTCCAAACTATGGACTAACGAAACATTCTAAATAAATGGTGTTTTGTACTATTACAAGTATTATTCTAAACCGGGCAACATTGGATTACGTTTCGTTCTACGATAAAAGTACTGTCAAAATCCAAACGCGCCAAGTTTGAATAGTCGCCGAATGAATTATCTTGTTCTGCTTAACATTTTCGTGTGGACTTAGTAAATACTAGGCGTTTAGATACTTTCCGACTTCCTAAGCCTGCAATGGTTTTACCTAATTCTTGGTAACTTGATCATGTTTACACCCGACGGCGGCGAAGCCCAAAAGGATTGATTTTTTTATTACTAGTTTCTGCCAGCGGCTTCACTGGCGTACCGTGACAGTCCAAGACCATCCCAAGTAAACATACTCCCAGAACAAACTGTGTTTGTTTGTAACAAAATGATTGACGAAAATAAAACTGACAAATAGAGACCTAAGTAAAAGACAAGATCAAAACACATTTTTTACCCAGTGAAAAAAAAGATTACCCCACACTCACGTGTGTTTCTAACTACTACTAACTACTCTCTAATTCGCCCATGGCAGGCCTAATGTCAACCACATTCTATAATGATTTCCTGTAAAAATATTTAATTAACTTCCCTAGTTTCATTACCAACTTCAAAGGGTAAGGTTTTCAGGGTTACGGATTCTGTTCGAAAGACTTACCGCGGCCCTGGAAAGCAAAGGGCACTAGGAGGAGCACGGATAGGTTTTAGTCAATAAGAGTCGGACACTCCGCCCAGAGCATGAGGAGTCATTTGATGATTTCCCATCCACAAAGAAAAGGGTAAGGTTTCAAGTTCAATTCGTCGGTTTCTACCCTATTTTGATCAAACGGTAGGGCTGGGACTGCTCGACTGGGGAGGTTTAGTAACCCCGCAATTCGATCGATCTGAGATGCGCTTGTTGTGCGAATTTTTCATTTCTTCGCGTTTACGCTAAAACACGACGTCACTCCGGCCGCGGACTGAAAAGATTACAGGTTACAGGCGAACTTTAGATCGAACATGTCAAGATGTGGTTATTGTACTTGAAGCTCTACTTACTGACAATCACAAGTCAGTCCTGACCATGTCCTGGTAGTTTAGTGGCAAACAGCTAGGCACCACTTCTTACTTGAACTCGAAAAGATGAAAGTCTGTCAACCATTTTAATATAAGGATAGGTTTGAATTTTGAGGGTCACTGTGGCATGACAACAGCTTCGTGTAGCTGTAGGACATAATATTCAGTCGCGCTTGCCAAAACTGGAAGCCGATTTTGAACGGAATAGGAAAAGAGCTCAGAGTACCATATTAGTTGTTTCACCTGACTAGACGTGGACTGGAAAATAATAAAACATTTATTATAAATAAAATTTAATACGTTCGTTTTTAATACATAGGCATATTGTCATTAGATGTAAATAAAATAAAAATATGAATCGCGGCAAATCATTTAACGCGACAGGCGTGGAATGTTCATACATAATAAAAGCTTCATTTAGTATTATAAACAAGAAATACATAAAATCACATAGCTCAATGAATGCACATTAAATTTGATAGATTCTAGCATCTATTTATACACCATGAGAATGAAAGAACTTGTTATAAAATGCGAGTTTTTTCTTAGTTGTAGACATTATATTATGAACAAAATAGCGCGGCAGTCACTCGACGACGAGTGAAATGCAGCGGCATTAGAAACGGTCTATCTATCAATTTTAAGATCACGTGCATGTCATTGACTTGACTGCAGTCTAGCGAGACACTATTAAATCTATGAGCCATTACATAACTCTATTGTAAAAACATTACGAGACGTCGACACGGCGCCGTACGTGTGCATGCGTGACATGACAGAACTACATCTACAACAACAGATTCAATTCATTTTCATACCGATATACAATGAATTAATTAGAGGCATAATGCGAAGTCTATCACTTGATTAGCGACTTTATAAAATTGACAGCAGTTCAACACCCGTGCCAGGTAAATAATAACTGTAAAATATTTATTTAAAGGTGTTATTCTATATTTAATTGTTTATCTAGTGGTGTGTAGGCACGCACACAGTTATATTCGAGTATATTGTGCGGAAATATTGTTGGCGGACGTCCAGATCACTAGACAGTTGTCAGTTAGTCTTTACGCTCAGCGAGCCGTGCTGATATGTATTATAATTATACTCACCATGGACCGTTCGACGTATTAAATGTCGTAGTCGATTTGATATCTACTTAAAATATCGGTTAAAACGATATATCTTTACTTGAATATAACTTTTAACGTCTTATTCTTAAGAGCTCGCTTTTACTATTATTTTAAATCTCATGGTTATGCCGCTTGTCAATTAACATACACACGTAGAAGCTAATTAGGAATGTACAAAATGGATACTGTTAACTATTTTTTATTTATCAGTCGACACATTGATTTGAATTTCCTCCATTTGCTCTAATATTTATACATGGAATTCCTTTTTTTATATATTAAAATATACAATAGAAATCTAAAACAATATGTACACAAAATGTTACAAAAATAAACAAAACAACGAAAATAAATTGCAATAAATCAGGTTGACCCACCTCTCATGAGATTATTAAAATTATCTAAATTCTTAAACGTACATCTATAATTATTCTAAACAGTACATAGAGACTGTTATTGCCTGTTGATGGACGAGATATCGTTTTATTTGACTAAGAAAAGGTCGAAATGTGCCCTGATGAAACGTGTGAGATAGTATCAGCTGACGCATTCCGTTCGTCCTCATTAATCACGTTGAACCCGATTTCAGTTTAGTAAAACTATACTTGTTGGCAACTTGACAATATTAAATGTGGGATTAGTTTGCGTTTAGCGAATGAGGAATAAACGTTAACAAGTCAGCTGTTAATACATCGTCCATCAATAGTTCGTTGGCAATAACAGTTTTGTGCATTACACGTAAATTATAAGTTTGTTGAACTTATTTTTTTTTTTTGATGGTATAAATAAATGTTAAGCCCAAACAAGTAAAATTGAAACAAGTAAATAAACCAAATATGACCAATAAATAGATGAACTTTCAGCTCCGCATAATGGCAACGATTCACACTTACATGGCTTGAATGCTCATGGTTGGAGATGTAATCAGTCGGCTAATCGACTAATTTCATGATCACTATCATTATGGACACACAAAAGCGACTGAGCGCGATCCTATGCGTAAACTACTCTTAGTTGTATCGTACACGAAATGTAAGATAAGCACTCAAAATCGGGTATCTCTTCGGCGTAAATGAAGGAATACTGTTAAATCTAAATTCGGTAGGCCAATACACGCACGCAGAGTGAGATCGAATAATACTAAGTACATCGACCAGGCCTGTGAGCAGTCGCGCTGCTTGCGGGTCGGTGTCACAGTGGGTGTGTGTCGTCGCGCTGCGAGGCTCGCAGGTCGGAGCTCACACGGGGGTGCCGAAGTCGGGGTCTCCGTCGCCGGCCAGCAGGCGCGCCGGGTACTGGCTGCGCTCCAGCTCGCCGTTCACCAGCGGAGCGCCCTCCGTCACCCTCCGCGCGGACCCTATCCTGTGTACGATACGAGACTGATTCATACACATTCTAAGACATTCATTCAAAAGTTACACGGGGCCGCGAAGACTCCAAAAAGGAGATGGAGGGACGACCTGAATTTCTCCTTAAGAATTGGGAGGAAGGGGTGCAAAATCGTGACTGTTAGGAAAGGAAGGAATCGAGGCTTTGCCCAGCAGTGGGACATTACGGGGTAGTTCAATATTTGAATAGTGTATACAGGGATAATCAGAGGTGGTGCCCCATTCTATTAGAAATGTCTAATGAGGCCTCTGGGAGTTGGCTTTGGCCCCTTGTACGCTTATGGATGAATAGTGTAGTGTACCTATAAAGCTCTGTGGACATTAAAAATGTTACTATTCTAAAAAACACTTTGTAGAGATATAAGTTTGGGAAGCATAGGCGGAAGTTGATCAGTTTTAGTAATACCTACTACACTTAAAACGTATCTGAACGTTGGCAATCCCTTAACACATAACTCATGTACGATGATGATAATCCGTTACAATTAATCAACAGTATTATATTTACATCCACAGATTCATAAATCGCTCCATCACTCCCGTACAAGCTCTGGTAATAAATTGAACGGTCACATTTATGTCACCGCGGATCACCGACTGCGGTCACCAACCCGCATTTTCTGTATATTGACTACGGGCGGAAGTTATTAAGCTGCGGTTTATTGATTAAAAAAGTATCTTTAAAATAATATTTTCTTCTAAACATAGGTTACCTCGTATCCTCGTATTCTATCTAGAAGAGCAATACTGCAGCCAGTAACTAGATCTAGAAACTTTATACCTGTGTAACTTTGTACCAGTGCAACCTTGTAATGTAATCTAGTACAAAGTTAATCCCTACTTCCCTGCTAATTATAAATACGAAAGTAACTGTCTGTCTGTTACGCTTTCACGCTATTAAAACGGCTAAAATGATCGTCATGAAATTTGGCAGTTTTTTACGCGATAACCGACATCCACGCGGGCGAAACCTCGGGAAAAAGCTAGTAAAATATATTTATTTTTAATTAATTAAAGGAGGCCTTTGTTGTGTTGTTTTCCTCAATCAAGAGAGTTATGTATATTTTTAAATGAAAAACACTTCTTTGTATTTTATGTTTTACTTCTATTCGTGTGCAGTGGTGTTGCAACGATTGTTTTGAATCTGGTGTAGCCTTTGTGTTGAAATGACTTGACTATGTCTTCGTTGCGATAAGTACATATGTCGGGGCATTACATCTATAATTTATTACAAACAACAAACGTACGATTTTGCTGGATATAGCTGCGTCCGACCATCTACCGAAAGCAGGATGGATTGTTTGTTTGTAAAAAGAACTTTCAGGATTAACCATGACCTCGGTTCTGATGAAAACTTAAACTACCTATCTATCTGCTTAGCCTTTTCCCAACTATGTTGGGGTAACTTCTAGTCTAAGGGGATGAAGCTGAGTACCACTATTTTACATGGCGTGACAGCAGTGGTAAATTAATCATATTTCAATACTTGAATAGTGTATACAGGTATAATCATCATCGGTGGTGTCCCATTCCATTAGAAATGTCTAACAAGGCCTCTGCGAGTTGGCTTTGGCCCCTTGTACGCCTACCAAAGATCCGGGACCATAGGGTCCTGAGATTGTCACATATAAAAAATTCAATATTTCATGACCCGTCTCATCGGCGAAGAGTGTAGTGTATAAAGTACCACTAATTCATATGGCGCGAGAGCCTATCTGAATTCAGCTACCCAGTGACTATGTAACTAATCGAGATTGGTGTCAGATTTTCGCACTATCCTAACGACTGCCAAAGATCTACAAATGACTGCCGGGATCAACGGCTTCACGTGGTTTCTAAGGCACGGAGGGGTCTCGGTAGGTATGTAACTTTTGCAAGCGTAGTGAAATCACACCGTGCGGCAGATATTATGTTGCCACAAGGTCCACGGGTATACTAAAAACTATATTTGTAGTTTTTTTTTAGCCTGAAACCTAAAAATCACTTTTGCTGAAAAATTAAAACCATCACCTGTATTTGTACCACCCACTGGCGCAGTCAACAACAATAACCCATGAAAACTGACGTTTATACATTATAATCAATATTACAGTTCTCGTCAAATAACTTTGCCCCTCTGAAGTTAGCCATTTGCAAAGACCGTGCAGGTGCGGTCACGTAGACGGGAGCAAGCATGCATCGAACGTAAACGAGCGACTGAGACATAAAATCGCGCCGCCATAATCCCCGCCCCCATGTCTCTTGTGCATGCGCAGTTGCAGTTTTTTCGTAATTTTGACTACTACGCAGCCACTCGTAGCCAACTTCAGAGGGGCACAGTAATTTGACGAGAAGTGTACCACAAAACGATTTGACCTGTTGTCTGGCGGAACTGTTTTTCCAACATAAGGTACTATTACTTTTTTGTAGGTATGTTAAGCGGATGTATGCTGTGTTAAAAAGCTATGGCAGACGAATGACTTATCAGTTGACATCTTACCTAAATCCTTTGGACTCTCTTCTGAGGGGTTTGATGTCTCCGTTGGGCTTGCTGACAGGCTTCGTGTTCGTGTCTTTAGCGTCGATGTCGATGAGCGGCGGCAGAGCGATCTGCGGCGGCGGCGGCATCGGCGCTAGCGGCGACTCGGGCACTGGCGAACATATTGAACATATAAGTTGAAAATGTAAGTCCGTAATAAATCTCCCGAGCCTATGTTGCTTTTTCTAACCATGTTGGGGTTGTCTTCCAGTCTAATTGATGTATCTGAGGGTTTGTATTTTATATGGACTCACGGCCTATCTGATCTCCACAACCTGGTAAAACTTCTCTCTATGTAAAATGATCGTAATCAAAATCCATTTATATTCAAATAAAGCTGCGGATCAGCTCTTTTTGAACGTCAATAATTATGTAGCGGCATCAATGCCCCCACAAAAAACCAACGTAGCAAAATCTACTTCGCAACAAAAATAACCGCAACGCCATCTATCCCGACAGATGCGAACTTACTGAACGAAATTCTGCATCGCGGTATCAGTTTTCCGTGCGATTTGAACATATACAACAGTCCGAATATCAAATATAGGGCAGTTGCCCACCGGACACACAACAACCGTCTGGTCGGAGGATCCTCCCTTTTCAATGAACGTTTGCGGGGCTTTACACTCTGGAGGTCTACTCCTTATCACCTGTCAAATCGTGTTGTCATTCATTCTTCGGGTTCGGGACTAATCGTAAGTCCGTAGGTGATACGGAGTACAAAACGCCCGACACTAATAGTCCAATCAACGGGGCTTATATGATCTGAAAAATTCTCCCGCCTATGAAATTTGGCATGTGATGAAATTAGGTGATACAGATTACAGATGTACAATAATCCAACATTTTTTTTTACGAGAAGTTAGGTTATTTTGCCTAAACACGAAAATTGCTTATGAGGCTCTGTGAATATTTCCTCAGGCTGAAATACTTTCTGTTTACGTATGTATGTACTAGTTAGAATAAGTATGTAAAGGAATCCAACATTTTTTCGACTTCGGTGATACCCCAAATTTAACTTTTAACATTTTGCACTGTAACTTCCGCCGGAAAATTGCTCTGCCAATTTTTATGTTTTCATATGTCTTTATGTCCCTAAATACATAGCTTTGTTCAGTTATCCAACAGATTTTCCTTTTGAAACTTATGTTTTTTATTTTTTCTTAATTACGTGATGTGAAAAAATCCTCCGTCCATTTTCATACCTTTATTAGTCATATGATTTTATACTACAACAGATTTATCAATAATCCAACAAATTTTCCTTTAGGAAGAACATTTTTTTTTTATTTTTACTTTATTACGTCACGCGAATAGTTGCTCAGGTTAATTCATTACGTGTATGAGATTATCCAATAGGCCAATGGAAATTCGGCCTAATACAAAAGTTTTTACAATCTCAATAATATAAATTCAATCGCAACATACCTTTATTAGTCATGATTTTATATTAAAACATATTTATCAATTATCCAACAAATTTTCGGACGGTCAATATTTGTTACGATATTTCACTGTTATAAGCTAGAGCGAAGGGTTGGCCATCACTTGACTGAAAATACTAATGTAGTAATGTAGGGGAGTTTGATGGCTACCGATATTATTACAAATATTTTTCTATAAATATGCAAAACGTGTGTACAGTCAACAGCACATCAAGTTACCAAAAACTGACAAATATTCTCATTTGATTTTGAACTTCACCTTCAACATTTTAAGAGTGTGTATTCGATTCGCGAGTCGCTGGGAGGGCCCGGCACGACCCTCAAGTCTGCTATTACTATAGTGTCAGAATGGTCTACCATTGATGTCATAATTGTTGGTTTTGACAAGTTTGATAATCTAATAATATAAAAGCGTCATTATGACTTTCCAATGGTCAACCACTGACCCTCCCATTGAAAGAAATGTCTATTCTATTCTATTTTTATATATGGCAAACAAAGCCGATGTCGACTATTCTGCCAATGTCCAAAGTAGATTGGAGAAGCAAGTGTGCGAAAGAAATGTCATAGAATGGTAATCTCGTACATAATGACAAATGACTGACAGACGTATGCGGTAATCTGCTAAAATTTTGACAGTTCCTTTGATCAGTGACCTACCATTAGAACGTCCTTGTGCAGTCATTGCTTTTCAAAGACATTGAATACTTAGAACCATGATTCTATTACGATACCATTGACCGACCAATGATTGACCATTATGAATTTAGCAGATTACGAACTTATTGCAAAATGACAATGGGATCGTGTTGGAATGACGAATTTACGAAAATAGCAGACTTGGGGCCCAGGATCGGTAATCGATTGTGCGCGGGGATTTATAGTGTTTTTAAAATAATCGTGTAAAATAAATGAGTACATAAAAGGACTGACAAAAAAACCAGGATATTTAGCAATACCTTTATTTTCTTAAAATTATTATAATGTTTATGTTTATAGTAAAACACTGGTAAAACACTGTTAAAAAAAAATGGTTAAAGTTAACCGATTTTCTATATATTTTTTTAAATACTAATTAGCCATATTTTTGTAATTGAGCTATAAAGTGCGCTTTGAGACTACATATTCAGTTGGACAAACGTATAATATAAAATATTTTAGCACATTACAATGGTTGTATTCGTCCTGAAAGATAACTCTGACGTCCATTTTTGTCAAACGCTAACTGTTCTTTTTAAAAGTGTCAACAAAAATTATGTTTTTCGGAGTAGTAAATAGTAAATTAAAACTTAATCTTTCTAAAACCGTAATATTCTGTGAAATAATCTGCTCACATCATTACGATTTTGATCTTGAAAAATTAAAAAAAACATGAAGTTTTTGTCGCGAATCGAATACACGCTCTTAAGGTTTAAAATCACTTGGAGAAAAGACAATGCCAGATCCCACCCCAGCAATTTACAGAAAATGTAAATTAATTTAATGAATCGTGGGGTCCTAGTGCTCATTACTTGTTTAAAGATCTGTCAAGACGCTTAGTTGACACTTCGCGTGACCCTTTTTTTTTGGATGGGAAATCATCAAATGACCCCTCCCGCTCTGGGTGGAGCGGCAGGGAGTGTCAGACTTTTACTGACTAAAACCCACCCTTAGTCCTCCTAGTGCCTTTCTTTCCAGGGCCGCGGTAACTCTTTCGAACATATTACGCAACCCTGGCAGGCTCTGGCCCTGGCGGGCCCCGTCTCCGTTGCTGACTGCTCTTTCCGGGGCGTTTGGAGTGAAACGCGGCGTCGACTCTGGCCTGACCTGATCGGACAGCGAGCTACTTCGCGTGACCCTACGGCTGGCTTTTACCTGGGACAAAGGATAATCATTGCCATATGACGTGGCAATGCTGCCAGCCTTTTGGGTACATTACCAGTGGTCTGCGATGCGGAGGAATTTTTCGACGCCATATTTTAGATTATTTTTAGCTTATGTTAAGTCTTTTAATTAAGTGTGTATTTTTATTGTTTTTCGCTACCTACATTTGCTTTTGTCAACGGTTTGTCAACAGAAAAATCTGACACCTTCTTCTCTTTCTTGCCTAGAAATTTTTATTTATTTATTTTTTATTTTGTTGTGTGTTACCCAGTTACATGGGTTGTGGAGGTCTGGTAGGCAGCCGCTCCACGTAAAATTCCGGTATTCAGCTGAATTCGGTTTGACTGGGAGCCGACCCCAATATAGTTGGGAAAAGGCTAGGCAGATGATAGTGGGGCAAAGTTCTATAGTTTCTGTCCTTTGACAGTTTCGTATAACCTGATGTGCGGTTGACTGTACAACGGCGTTTAGACATTCGCTTATACCTATTTCTAAAGAATTTTTATTACTTAAATTGTATGGATTTAAAATAAACGGACTTTGTAAAATATGCGGAAAAATGTTCAAAAAGTTAAGGAGATTTCGAGTTAAGAAAAAAAAGTATTGTCCAAAGGTGTACCAGTTAGCTTATAATTTTTTTCAGCATCTGCGTCCACCAATACAATTTAATTAAGCTGTAGAAAACACTAATACACTTAAACATAAAATAACTCTTGGTAAAATCTCCGAAACGTGTGAAATAATAATTAATTCAAAAGATTTGCTATACCAAGGGTCAGCGCACATCTGGCGCTACCAAATGAGTGGAATTTACCCCCAGAATCTGTCAAGCCAGTTACGATGCAACGAATGCCACACGAAAGCACGTTGGTAATGTAAAAAATGCATTAAAACATTGTGCATCGAAAAAGGATGTTTTGAACAATACTATGCATAAGCCCATTGGCCCTATTTGAGTTGGTATGGTGTTTTTCTAATACAAAAGGAAGGTTTTTTTTCTTTATAAAATGTCTTTCTAGACTGCAATAGATACGTTAATAAAGTTTTTTCCAGAATTTTGCTGCTAGGTTTGTATTTGGGTTCAAATGGGTTAATTTGTGCGTATTTGTGATAGAATATTAGATTTAAGAAAATATTCAAAATTTTCAACTAACCGCGCTTTTTCATAAACCCGAAAACATATCGCTGCGCCTAAATGAGAAAACGTATAAGCTCACTGAAAATTGTACCGACTTGAAAAAAAGGAAGAGGTTCTCAATTCGATTGTATTTTTTTTTGTCACTTCAACAAACCCGAGTATAACATTACTTTTTTTTTATTACACAGCCAACACACACAACTCGCCGTTACCTTAGACCATCGTTGCTAGCCGACGGCCGGCAATGCAATTATTGAGATTGTAAAAACTTTAGTATTAGGCCGAATTTCCATTGGCTTATTAGAAAATCTATTAAAATACAGCGACTCATAACTTAGTACACTCATTGAATTAACCTGAGCAATTATTCACGTGACTTAATAAAGCAAAAATTAAAAAAAAATGTTCTTCCTAAAGGAAAATTTGTTGGATTATTGATAAATCTGTTTTAATATAAAATCATATGACTAATAAAGGTATAAAAATGGACGGAGGATTTTTTCACATTACGTGATTAAGCAAAAATAAAAAATACAAGTTTAAAAAGGAAAATCTTTTGGATAACTAAACAAAGCTATGTATTTAGGGACATAAAGACATATGAAAACATAAAAATTGGCAGAGCAATTTTCCGGCGGAAGTTACAGTGCAAAATGTTAAAAGTTAAATTTGGGGTATCACCGAAGTCGAAAAAATTTTGGATTCCTTTACATACTTATTCTAACTAGTACATACATACGTAAACAGAAAGTATTTCAGCCTGAGGAAATATTCACAGAGCCTCATAAGCAATTTTCGTGTTTAGGTAAAATAACCTAACTTCTCGTAAAAAAAAATGTTGGATTATTGTACATCTGTAATCTGTATCACCTAATTTCATCACATGCCAAATTTCATAGGCGGGAGAATTATTCGGAAGTCTCCATACAACTAATATCCTCGTTGATTGGACTATAAGGCCGAAACTACGGACTTCGAGCTTAGAGAGTAAATCCCCTGTACCGCATACCTCCACACAAAAGACAGACTCTCAATGCACCCGTCACCACTTTCTTGTGTTTTAACCGAGAATAAGTGGCGCAACTAACTCCACTCACATCGGAACAACTCGAATTCTATGCAATTGAAGTCATCCATAAATGAGCAGAAAATAGTGAACTATATCAACTATAAAACATCTCTATAACAATTTATTAACCATGCTGTTTGCAAAGCAAATAAATGATTAATTTGCTTACCTTTGATGATTAAATGCTATAAAATAAAACATTAAATTCGATTACTATGCATGTTTTTTTATCATCTCTAACAGTACGATGTTAATACATAAAAATATTTTCAGAAATGTAACTTTGCAGGTGAATGTTCCCGGTGAGGAACATAACTTAAGGTATATTATACACAGATGTAATCACCTACCTCCATCAGAGACTGGCAGGTTATCGCAGGGTGCTTCCGCGAGCGGTTCGTCCGAAGAAGGCGCTTCTAGTTCCACGGGTCTGTACGCGCCCTTAGTGCGCCAGTCCTACAACAAATCATTTCATTATGTAGCCTCTGCAGCCACTATAAATACCAATTATGATTTCAACGATGAATGAGACAATTCATTTAATTTACAGCCAGAAATACGTACAGTAAACCACACTACTGCGACAAAATAATGACGCCGTGAATGTCAAATTGCTACCTTGGACTTGCTGTTAGCTTACATTATAATGATAATAATAATATGCAGTACACCGCAATCTCTAAACGTCATCACTGGCTAAGCTCCAGCTGATTCTAGTGTGTCATACGCTAGCCAAGGTCTTCCCCTATGTAAACATGAAGACTATCTTGGTGTTGTTCCTAAGGGTACCTTCGCATTTGGTGTTGACTTGGCGTAGACGCTGCGTAAACGCGTAGTACGGAACGATAGTTCCGTCATCACCACTTTATTGCTTCGATATTGAGACCTCGTTACGATAAAATCGCGTCTACGCGACGCTTGCGCAGCGTTTACACGATTTTTAAGCCTGTGCTGGACACACGCTCGATGCGAAAACTAACTATCCAATAGAACCAAGAACTTGGTACGTACCACGACGTGCGAGGCTTCTAAACAGCTCTCTGTCTAGAAGAAATGAAATGTTAAAAGTATCATGACAATTTACTTGGTGTTTACATGCGCTGTTCAATTCAAAAAGTTGCTACAACCCCACTGCTACAAAACAAGAGGGACAACTTCCTAAAATAAATAGTTACATTCGATTTTATTTTATTTGATTTATTCAGTATCGCAAAAATTTTTCAGTAGCCAAAGTGTATGTAACTACGCTTGCTTAAACCAACACTATTTTACAAAGCTCGAGTGTCTCTAGTCAGAGCAGGCGGCGTATTTAATTTTCAGTGCAGTCAAAGCTATCTAATAATATCCTGTGCAAGAAAATTTCAGAAAAATAAGTGGGTTTGCGGTGCAGTAGTCGTGTACAAGCAGTTGGGTGTGTTGTACCTGAGGTTTGCGTTTCTTCTTGAGCGCGGTGGGGCGCGCGTGCACGGGCGTGGACGCGGCGGACTCGCCGGACGACACCTCGCGCGCCGCTCGCACGCCCCGCCCACCCAGCGCGCTGCCCGACCACTACACACCAGACCACACTCAAACAATGCAATCATGCTCTTAACGACACTTTCAAATTCTTTAATATTCGAGAGGTTGTTTGTTAATGATGGGTGAAATATGTGCACTTGCACTGTGATTATTCTGCATAATGTCGATTCGGTTTATAGAACACGAGGATTCTACGCATCACAAGAACAAAATGTGAGAAATGACACCTGTCACTAACTCAGGTTCAGCCTCTTTCAAAATCTTCGATTGTATTTGGAGGTAACTCCAAAAGTTCGTTAAATATTTCCAAAAGCATGTTGTTTTTAACTCTTTACTGTCCTCATCTTGCAGTATCACCGTGAATATTTTGAATATAAAAAATGTTTAAATTACCTCAAGCCTGGCTTCAATCTTGATGGAGTCGTCGTCCATGTCGAGTATGTTCAAGTTGTTGTTAATGTTGTTGTAGTCGGGGTAGGTGGCGGGCGGCGGCGCCACGCGGTACGGCTCCGACTCGCACTCGCTGTGCGACCCCGCATCGGACGTGCGTCTGCGAGTACACGAGTACAATGAGTACATGTCGAGTATATCTAGTTGTTGTTGATGTTGTTGTAGTCGGGGTAGGTGGCGGGATGTTGTTGTAGTCGGGGCGGGTGGCGGGCGGCGGCGCCACGCTGTTCGGCTCCGACTCTCACTCGCTGTACGACCCCGCGTCGGACGTGCGTCTGCGAGTACACGAGTACAGTGAAAACGTGTACGTGTACGATGGGTACGTTTGTAAAACCTTTTCCTAATATTGATAGGCTCGCGCCTTACCATTATCTCACCTCATGGTATGCGTAATATGGTCAGCAATGGAGCATGCTTGCCTACATCTGGGCTTTAAAATAATATCCGATGTGAGCCAGATCTAAGCCCTTCTTTCTTAAAGATAATTTCGTAATCGATTCATTAGAGAATTATGTCGATATACCACATGGAGGCTGACCTCAGACCTAGCAACAAGCCACCACGAATAAATGCTAGAATATGGAACAATCAACAAGAAGCTCTTAATGTCCGGGAGTTGGCCATCATGAGGAGCTGCTTATTTGAAATAAAAAGCCCTAGGGTCTAAGTGCACTTGCCCGAACACTCGCAAACGAAATAGACATTATGTACGAGTAGAAGTGTGTGTCTGTTTTAATATGCTCTGGAATATTCAAAAGTCGAAAACTTGCTTCTGATGTTATAAATAACATGTTACTGTCTCAAATTATCCCAAAGAGATTACTGTACTGTCAGTAGTCATAATGGTATTAAATTGGTGTCTAATGAGATGGGTGTAATTTTTGGGCACTTTTCCAATAAAGGGTTTAGGAACAGAATTCTAAGAAGGGACCAGCTCACCAGCCTTATCAAGGTTTTCCTGCATTAGGACGTGATGTGATTATTTTAAATCAAATGATAATTTGAGCATTAAATTAGAAAAAAAAACTATTGAGTTGCGTATTTGAATAACATATATTATTTTTTCTGCTGTAGTTGTCTGGTAAGAAATACAAAATTTTAAACCCAAGTAAGTTATCGACACCGCCTGCGGACAGTCGTACACTGAAGTGTTATCATTTTAATGCCAGCATGTTCATCGGTACAGCAAGCAAATGAAGTTTAAAACTAATTTCATATTTTCTTTTACATGCATTACTGTTTTATTTGAAATAATGAGCATGTAATTGGTCTGACGTCACGTCACACGTCGCCATGAATGGCGTTACGTGTCGGTTACACGAGTTGTCATCGAAGCGGCTGTCGGGACTTCGGGAGCAGGCGTGGGAAAGTAGTTTCGGTGCCAAGAATAACGACTGACTACTGCTGAACATACCTACTAAATAATTATAATCAGTAGGCGCTTGGGCTTGAAAGAATTACGTATTTCAAAGATTCACGTTCTGAACGTTGAAATTTTTTTTGTAGGCGGAGCGGAACACAATAATATGTTACTTTACTACTAGATTTTTCTACAGTACTAGAGCTTTTCTGACGCAACAAACAGTCAAGATTGTTTTTTATTTATTAATAACGAGTTCGAAATTTGAATTGTTTTAAAACTTATTTATTATTTATTTATTTATTACAAAAAGATCTCAACCGCCACTAAAAAAGGTTTTGCATAAAATTTTCATACAAAATGTACGAGAAAAGTTTTTTGCAATTTGTGACTTTTTGAGTACTCCAACGATGGTTGGCCCCATAGAAGTTTTTGATCAGTATTAGAAACAGGATCGATTGGCATCCAAAAAATGTTTTTGTGTAAAATGGCTATTTTCTTGCTAACTGTACATTTTTTGGAAAATCTGTGAATGGGGATCAAAATTCCATAAAAAATTATGGATAGTCTCCTAAGACCATTTTCGTGTAGCTGCAACGGATTAGGTATTTCCCCTTACTGCCCCGCTGAAAGTTTCCACCCTGTATAGTGCGGTTTGTGATTTCTCTTGTGTTGAACCAATGGGAACAGAAAGTACCGTCAGTTAAGGAGCAATAACATTTTACTACTATTATAAATGGGAAAGATCCATACTTTCACATTTTGTGACTCAATCACGACAGAACTGCTGGACCAGATCTGTATGAAAGCTGGCAGTGCTGGCACACAGATAGATTATAGTCTGGATTAGCACACAGGTTACATTCACGTGGACGAAGCCTATGGCAGAAACTATTACGTTCTATATGAAAACACAACTCTTAGCATATGAAACTAGACGGCACTCTTGTCAACCGGATTCTGAATTCCCAATTCGATTCAGATTTTGTTTACAAAATGTTCAATGTAACGTAGGCGTGAAAGATTACATCACCGATTGCTATTAAATTGTATTTGCATGTGAATTATGGACGCTATTTAGGGAACAGTATCAATCCAAATTATTCATCGGCTGATGACACGATATTTTGGTCTGATACAATCTGATAATTAGGTTATCAGCATTTTATTTCTGTTACAATCTGAAAATAATGTTATTAGTTTCTTGACTCGACAAGGTTGTGGGGATCCGCTGGAATCCCAAGAATTTGATTAGTGGTTGGGTATAAAATGGGAAACAAAATAATTGCCTAAGGCATTAAGTCCAGGGCACGTTAGGGTTGCGGATTTTGTTAGAAAGAGTTACCGCGGCCCTGGAAAGCAAAGGGCACTAGGAAGAGCACGTCGGATGGCTTTTAGTCAGTAAGAGTCTGACACTCCCGTCCGCTCCGCCCAGAGCGGAAGGAGTCATTTGATGATTTCCCATCCATAAAAAAGGCATTAAATTCTGCGTCCGCACTTTTAAATGCATATAGTATCAAATAAATAAATGAATTTAATAAACTGTACGATTCCGCTTGATTATAAGTTAAATCCATATTCTTGAAAGTTCCGCTTGATGGTATTAACTTCACCTAAATCGTTTCATTACTTTAGCTAAAGTGCATACGGACTTTAGTCACAAATAAAATAAATTGTAACCATTATAGGAACTTCAAAGGTAATGAGTTATTTAATGAATCTGTAGCTACGTATCCGTCAGAAATTGTTTGCTGTAGTAAATACAATTATGAACGTCTACTAAAATGTGCAGTCGGTATTATTACTTACCGTTTCAAAGCCACACAAATCGCTTTTATGAATGTTTTAGGTGATATTTCACACATCATAATTAAAATTTAATAATCAGTCGACTTCAGAATATGGATCTAAAGAGTTGCAAAACGTGCGGCTTGTTTTTGCTGTTCTTGTGTTACTAGGTACTCGATGAAATGGTTCTTAATGATCATGAGGAATTTAAAAGATTTGATTTGATAAACTAAGTGATAAGCTAACCCTGCCGAGCTGAGTTGTCGACGATCGGCTTCAGTGTGCTTCTTTTTACAGTCTATGGTGACACCACTGACCACATGGGAGAACGAATGGACAAAGCATAGCGCCGCTTCTACCGAAACTCGGCTTGAAAGAAGAATGGTCTACGAAAACCCAACTCCGACAGAAATCACACATATCCTAGTTTCTTTGTTGTCTGATATATAAAAGATACTTTTTTTTTCGGTTTCATTGGCGAGCACATACATATGTATATAGTTGGAGTATTCGTTCAAGTGAAGCAAATAAAAGCTTATTTTCATAGACTTTCGCTAGCATAATCACTATCGTGTTTGGGCTCATTTGAATCGTTTTGATGAGCACTATTCATTGTTGTTGGTAACAAGGATGGAGACCAGCGGCCTAACCACCAAGTCTTAAAGCAGTATTACTTCAATATTACTTCCAGTGGGAAAGAGACGGAGCTATAAAGGACGGATAGCTCCGTCTCTTTCCCACTGGAAGTCATTTTAAAGTAATACTGCTTTAAGAGTTGGTGGTTTAAGCCCAGAAAGGTGTATAGTGGATCTCTGGGTTGACTACTAGTATAACCATCGTGTTTGGGTTCATTTGAATCGTTCTGATGGGCACTATTCGTTGTTGTTGGTAACAAGAATCTGATGATGGAACCAGAAAGGTGGATAGCAGATCTCTTAGTTGGATAACCATCTTGTTTGCTCTCTGCGCTCTACTCCAAAAACGGTTGATCGTACAGGAATTTTTTTATAGATAATCGGGCGACGAACCATTTCATAAATATTATTGACCTCCGAGCAATAGGACGTGAGATTTTTGCGAAAAACTGATTTATGGCACCATTGACCTTTAATAACTTTTTAGCCAGTACGATATTAATGTCGATTTTTCAAATTGTCATTATAACACCGTAATAAAGCTCACTGGGAATTTTTCATGGAGATGTTTTATGGAGTAATTAAGTAGGTATTAGATATCCGTGCAAAATAAAATAATTAGCATAATAAATAAGTAATAACATGTACGTAATACATAAGTAATAGGTACCTGTTGTAGTCGGGTGTCCGGGGCGCGGTGGGCGTGGCGCCCGAGCCGTCCTGCTCGCCGCCGAACACCGAGCCGTCCTCCGGGTACAGCGGGAACATGTACGTAATACATAAGTAATAGGTACCTGTTGTAGTCGGGTGTCCGGGGCGCGGTGGGCGTGGCGCCCGAGCCGTCCTGCTCGCCGCCGAACACCGAGCCGTCCTCCGGGTACAGCGGGAACATGTACGTAATACATAAGTAATAGGTACCTGTTGTAGTCGGGTGTCCGGGGCGCGGTGGGCGTGGCGCCCGAGCCGTCCTGCTCGCCGCCGAACACCGAGCCGTCCTCCGGGTACAGCGGGAACATGTACGTAATACATAAGTAATAGGTACCTGTTGTAGTCGGGTGTCCGGGGCGCGGTGGGCGTGGCGCCCGAGCCGTCCTGCTCGCCGCCGAACACCGAGCCGTCCTCCGGGTACAGCGGGAACATGTACGTAATACATAAGTAATAGGTACCTGTTGTAGTCGGGTGTCCGGGGCGCGGTGGGCGTGGCGCCCGAGCCGTCCTGCTCGCCGCCGAACACCGAGCCGTCCTCCGGGTACAGCGGGAACATGTACGTAATACATAAGTAATAGGTACCTGTTGTAGTCGGGTGTCCGGGGCGCGGTGGGCGTGGCGCCCGAGCCGTCCTGCTCGCCGCCGAACACCGAGCCGTCCTCCGGGTACAGCGGGAACATGTACGTAATACATAAGTAATAGGTACCTGTTGTAGTCGGGTGTCCGGGGCGCGGTGGGCGTGGCGCCCGAGCCGTCCTGCTCGCCGCCGAACACCGAGCCGTCCTCCGGGTACAGCGGGAACATGTACGTAATACATAAGTAATAGGTACCTGTTGTAGTCGGGTGTCCGGGGCGCGGTGGGCGTGGCGCCCGAGCCGTCCTGCTCGCCGCCGAACACCGAGCCGTCCTCCGGGTACAGCGGGAACATGTACGTAATACATAAGTAATAGGTACCTGTTGTAGTCGGGTGTCCGGGGCGCGGTGGGCGTGGCGCCCGAGCCGTCCTGCTCGCCGCCGAACACCGAGCCGTCCTCCGGGTACAGCGGGAACATGTACGTAATACATAAGTAATAGGTACCTGTTGTAGTCGGGTGTCCGGGGCGCGGTGGGCGTGGCGCCCGAGCCGTCCTGCTCGCCGCCGAACACCGAGCCGTCCTCCGGGTACAGCGGGAACATGTACGTAATACATAAGTAATAGGTACCTGTTGTAGTCGGGTGTCCGGGGCGCGGTGGGCGTGGCGCCCGAGCCGTCCTGCTCGCCGCCGAACACCGAGCCGTCCTCCGGGTACAGCGGGAACATGTACGTAATACATAAGTAATAGGTACCTGTTGTAGTCGGGTGTCCGGGGCGCGGTGGGCGTGGCGCCCGAGCCGTCCTGCTCGCCGCCGAACACCGAGCCGTCCTCCGGGTACAGCGGGAACATGTACGTAATACATAAGTAATAGGTACCTGTTGTAGTCGGGTGTCCGGGGCGCGGTGGGCGTGGCGCCCGAGCCGTCCTGCTCGCCGCCGAACACCGAGCCGTCCTCCGGGTACAGCGGGAACATGTACGTAATACATAAGTAATAGGTACCTGTTGTAGTCGGGTGTCCGGGGCGCGGTGGGCGTGGCGCCCGAGCCGTCCTGCTCGCCGCCGAACACCGAGCCGTCCTCCGGGTACAGTGGGAACATGTACGTAATACATAAGTAATAGGTACCTGTTGTAGTCGGGTGTCCGGGGCGCGGTGGGCGTGGCGCCCGAGCCGTCCTGCTCGCCGCCGAACACCGAGCCGTCCTCCGGGTACAGCGGGAACATGTACGTAATACATAAGTAATAGGTACCTGTTGTAGTCGGGTGTCCGGGGCGCGGTGGGCGTGGCGCCCGAGCCGTCCTGCTCGCCGCCGAACACCGAGCCGTCCTCCGGGTACAGCGGGAACATGTACGTAATACATAAGTAATAGGTACCTGTTGTAGTCGGGTGTCCGGGGCGCGGTGGGCGTGGCGCCCGAGCCGTCCTGCTCGCCGCCGAACACCGAGCCGTCCTCCGGGTACAGCGGGAACCTGCTCGACAGACATACGTTTTATGATGCTGATAATATTGGACAACAAGAAAATTCGCACGAAAAAGCGGAGATCTCTAAGTCGTACATTTTAAAAAGAAAAATCCTGGGCTATCCTATCAAACCAGTCTCACCTATAATTATCTTCAGACAGTCGGTCATCGTCGTCGGTGGCTATGAACTGCACACACAGCGCGCAGTCTCCCTTCACACTCTGCAGCGCCTGCACCGCCTCTTTATGACAAGCCTGGAAATAATCTACGGTCAGCGGTTTTTGGACACATGATTATGAAACGAGTTAATAACAACTCTAGTCGAGAAATTCCGAAAAAAAAAGGGTAAATAATTTAAGATTGTTGAAGCGAGTTGCAAGCTTACAGGAATAAACGAGGACGTATACCCTTCTGGTCTAAACGCAGCTGAACACAGTATCGTCCTTGTTGTTCATCGCTATGGCAACAATGTCTACTGTTAATTTTGGTGAAGACGTCCTCTTTAAACGAATGCATCTCCAAGAAAGACACTGAAGGTCAATAAAAACCTCTCATCTCGAATTTGAGCAAAGGATCATGTTTGGTTAGCTGCCTAAGCCTTCATTGATGATCTCTTTCTAATCTGCTCCTGTTCAAACTCCTCAAACCACGGAATCGGCCTCCCCGTGAACTTATAGCCTGTGTGTATCAGCCAGTATTGTCTTGCAGTAGCAATGGCCGCTGAGGCGTCCCCGCGATCAATAGCCTGCAGGTGTCGGTCTGCCCGAGCGACCCGTGCCTACCTGCGTGAGGTCGACGTCGTTGATGGCGAGGATGGCGTCGCCCACGTACAGCTCGCCGGTGAGCGCGGCCGGGCCGCCCGCCTCCAGCTCCGAGATCAGGATCGGCACGCCGTGCTCGCGTCCACCCTGGGGTACATGAGGCAACATGACTATAATAATATTATACATAAAATACCGCGACAAGTGGTTTTGGCAGTCCTCTCGTGATGTTAACCTGACACTGCCTAAAGAATTCTGAAGAGACCGAAACAGGTGGAAATCTGAAGGTGCAAGGTCAGCACTATACGGCGGATGCATTAACACCCCCCAGCCTAACTCTCTTATTTTTTGCTGAGTGGCTAAAGATGTGTGAGGTCTAGCGTTATCATGATGAAAAACCACACCCCTTCTGTTGATTAATTCCGGCCGTTTTCTCTCAACTTCTTGCTTTAATCTCATCAGTTGTTCGCAGTAGAGTCCAGAATCGATGGTCCTGCCTGGTGGTAACAGCAGGAGCGCGGGTGGGGTGCGGCGCGTGCTCGAGCGCGGGGTGAGGCGCGGGAGGGGGGCGCGCCATGCTATACTCACAGTAACAGAGATGCCAAGTCCTAGATGCGGCGAGCGCCTGACGCGCACGGTGCGTGCGAGCGCGCGGGTGTGGTGCGGCGCGTGCTCGAGCGCGGGGTGCGGCGCGGGAGGGGGGCGCGCCATGCTATACTCACAGTAACAGAGATGCCAAGTCCTAGATGCGGCGAGCGCCTGACGCGCACGGTGCGTGCGAGCGCGCGGGTGGGGTGCGGCGCGTGCTCGAGCGCGGGGTGCGGCGCGGGAGGGGGGCGCGCCATGCTATACTCACAGTAACAGAGATGCCAAGTCCTAGATGCGGCGAGCGCCTGACGCGCACGGTGCGTGCGAGCGCGCGGGTGGGGTGCGGCGCGTGCTCGAGCGCGGGGTGCGGCGCGGGAGGGGGGCGCGCCATGCTATACTCACAGTAACAGAGATGCCAAGTCCTAGATGCGGCGAGCGCCTGACGCGCACGGTGCGTGCGAGCGCGCGGGTGGGGTGCGGCGCGTGCTCGAGCGCGGGGTGCGGCGCGGGAGGGGGGCGCGCCATGCTATACTCACAGTAACAGAGATGCCAAGTCCTAGATGCGGCGAGCGCCTGACGCGCACGATGCGTGCGAGCGCGCGGGTGGGGTGCGGCGCGTGCTCGAGCGCGGGGTGCGGCGCGGGAGGGGGGCGCGCCATGCTATACTCACAGTAACAGAGATGCCAAGTCCTAGATGCGGCGAGCGCCTGACGCGCACGGTGCGTGCGAGCGCGCGGGTGGGGTGCGGCGCGTGCTCGAGCGCGGGGTGCGGCGCGGGAGGGGGGCGCGCCATGCTATACTCACAGTAACAGAGATGCCAAGTCCTAGATGCGGCGAGCGCCTGACGCGCACGGTGCGTGCGAGCGCGCGGGTGGGGTGCGGCGCGTGCTCGAGCGCGGGGTGCGGCGCGGGAGGGGGGCGCGCCATGCTATACTCACAGTAACAGAGATGCCAAGTCCTAGATGCGGCGAGCGCCTGACGCGCACGGTGCGTGCGAGCGCGCGGGTGGGGTGCGGCGCGTGCTCGAGCGCGGGGTGCGGCGCGGGAGGGGGGCGCGCCATGCTATACTCACAGTAACAGAGATGCCAAGTCCTAGATGCGGCGAGCGCCTGACGCGCACGGTGCGTGCGAGCGCGCGGGTGGGGTGCGGCGCGTGCTCGAGCGCGGGGTGCGGCGCGGGAGGGGGGCGCGCCATGCTATACTCACAGTAACAGAGATGCCAAGTCCTAGATGCGGCGAGCGCCTGACGCGCACGGTGCGTGCGAGCGCGCGGGTGGGGTGCGGCGCGTGCTCGAGCGCGGGGTGCGGCGCGGGAGGGGGGCGCGCCATGCTATACTCACAGTAACAGAGATGCCAAGTCCTAGATGCGGCGAGCGCCTGACGCGCACGGTGCGTGCGAGCGCGCGGGTGGGGTGCGGCGCGTGCTCGAGCGCGGGGTGCGGCGCGGGAGGGGGGCGCGCCATGCTATACTCACAGTAACAGAGATGCCAAGTCCTAGATGCGGCGAGCGCCTGACGCGCACGGTGCGTGCGAGCGCGCGGGTGGGGTGCGGCGCGTGCTCGAGCGCGGGGTGCGGCGCGGGAGGGGGGCGCGCCATGCTATACTCACAGTAACAGAGATGCCAAGTCCTAGATGCGGCGAGCGCCTGACGCGCACGGTGCGTGCGAGCGCGCGGGTGGGGTGCGGCGCGTGCTCGAGCGCGGGGTGCGGCGCGGGAGGGGGGCGCGCCATGCTATACTCACAGTAACAGAGATGCCAAGTCCTAGATGCGGCGAGCGCCTGACGCGCACGGTGCGTGCGAGCGCGCGGGTGGGGTGCGGCGCGTGCTCGAGCGCGGGGTGCGGCGCGGGAGGGGGGCGCGCCATGCTATACTCACAGTAACAGAGATGCCAAGTCCTAGATGCGGCGAGCGCCTGACGCGCACGGTGCGTGCGAGCGCGCGGGTGGGGTGCGGCGCGTGCTCGAGCGCGGGGTGCGGCGCGGGAGGGGGGCGCGCCATGCTATACTCACAGTAACAGAGATGCCAAGTCCTAGATGCGGCGAGCGCCTGACGCGCACGGTGCGTGCGAGCGCGCGGGTGGGGTGCGGCGCGTGCTCGAGCGCGGGGTGCGGCGCGGGAGGGGGGCGCGCCATGCTATACTCACAGTAACAGAGATGCCAAGTCCTAGATGCGGCGAGCGCCTGACGCGCACGGTGCGTGCGAGCGCGCGGGTGGGGTGCGGCGCGTGCTCGAGCGCGGGGTGCGGCGCGGGAGGGGGGCGCGCCATGCTATACTCACAGTAACAGAGATGCCAAGTCCTAGATGCGGCGAGCGCCTGACGCGCACGGTGCGTGCGAGCGCGCGGGTGGGGTGCGGCGCGTGCTCGAGCGCGGGGTGCGGCGCGGGAGGGGGGCGCGCCATGCTATACTCACAGTAACAGAGATGCCAAGTCCTAGATGCGGCGAGCGCCTGACGCGCACGGTGCGTGCGAGCGCGCGGGTGGGGTGCGGTGCGTGCTCGAGCGCGGGGTGCGGCGCGGGAGGGGGGCGCGCCATGCCTCGCGCGGCACCTGCTCCTCGGCACACGCGAACTAGTGTCTTGTGACGTTGTACCAGGATTTCTGCTTCCACCTGAGCAAGGAAGGCCAGATTACATCACGGTTATAATGTGGTCCCTTGAAACAACAAGAAGATTCGTTATCTTCATGTTGTGGCAAAGTACAAAAGGGATAAAGGTATTCAAAATGTGTGTCTGACGATGTGGTGCTTTGGAAGAAGACTCATGACAGACCAAGAAAAAGGCAATGACTTAAAAGAAGCAAACAAAAAAGAAAGGCCAAGTTGTATCAATCAAAAAATCAAAAAAACCAATTTATTTCAGGTAAATATCCATATTCAATACAAATAAAAAGAACATTATCAACATTATCAATTTGTCATCTCAATTTAAAAAAAAAAACATTCAAATTAATTAATTTATCATGTCTAAAGTTTTGACTCTGGGTGAGAGACGAGACGGATGAGCGGGAGCAACAGGGCTCCATTCAGACTCTAAATGGAGCCCAGTTGCTCCCGCTCATCAACTATCGCGAATATCGCCTATCGGGCAGTTGCCCACCGGACACAACAACCGTGCGGACCGAGGATCCTTCCTTTTCAATGGAGGTATGCGGGACTTTACTCTCTGTTCCGCTACTTCCATACATGTAAGTAGCCCCGCGGTATGTGACCGCAACACAACTCAAAAGCAAAGCAAAAAAAAATATTTAAACTTTGCAATTTTTATTATTTTAGTAGGTACAAATAAAGTAGGCGTCCACTTGTGTTAGAACTAGGTAAGTACGTCTCAGAGGATGAGTAAATGAATCGTAACGGCGTTATTTTAACCTACATTGTGATTTCTAACTCAAGCAGTTTTCGCAATAACGTTTCTACCAGCAAACGAGGTAAATCGTTTGAAATATGTGCCTTTTTGTTTTTGTATTGCACATCACTTCGTGTGTCGCTGAACACAAGGCAAGAACGGTTATCAAATATGCATAATTGAGAAAAGATATGGAAATTGATACGTTTTCACTCGGTGACGATTGCCGTCGCGTTGAACGCTCTTATTAAGCCATATACAGGATGTTCCAGAAGAGCGTGGTCATATTTAAGGGTGATGTTGGGTAGCTGATATATACATCAAGGGATTTTTTTTTTCGTTAATGTATAGGTACCAGCTACCCAACACCATCCTTAAATATGACCACGCACTTCTGGAACACCCTGTATAAGGCACCTCGCGCACTAGACGGCCACGACCACGTCCAGTGGCCGCAACGACCAAATTAACTAAAGAAACGAGACGGCCACTGGTCGTGGTCGTGGCCGTCTAGTGCGTGAGTTGCCTAAGGGTCGGTATATTTGTGTAGGGATAGGTCTTTGCATTTAAATGTTCAGGCATCCTTTTAAAGTTCTTTTTGAGTCACCTCGCAGGTGTTCTTTTAATGTAAACAAAATCCGCAGACGATGAGACGACACGCAGACATAATAAGCTTACTAAACACTTTATCGATATTCACGGCGCGACGCTAGCGCAGCTTTCTTGCTGCAATCGCATCAGTAGGTAATACTCTCCACTGTGGCATCTGGACGTGTGACTCATCAAGTCATCATCACTCGACCTTTTTATTTTATTTTTGCGATCTGTGCAAATGTCTTTTACTTCTCGGTCTCCAAGTGCAGCATCTCTATTCACCGTTCCTGTGACTATTGAGATGACGGTGACTCTGATATCCTCATCATTTTTTACACAATCCACCCATCATTTCATTGACTTTCCTCTATTATATAACCATCCGCATTCATACTTAAAACTTTCCTCATGACATGTTTCTCATTTCTCCGCATTACAGGCCCATACCATGACAACCGATTTTCAAATTACTTCCACTCACATAATTATTTCTAATTCTATCCATTCGCGTAAGTATTACATTTACCTAAAGATGCTTCTACTCGTAAGCTTCAGATACTGATGACTGTCTGATTCTGTTACCTATTTACTTTAATAAATTAGAAAATTATGACATTTTTATTTAATTTAATTCAAATACGAAATAAATTGACTGCAGAAGAATTGTGTATATAAATAACTATTGAAGTAGGTACTTCATAATTAAATTTTAATTATAGTTAATCAATCTCTATATTAACACAGTTTATGTTTACTATAATAGTAAACATAAACTGTGTACATAGCATCTCTAGTGTATTTTGTAATTTTGCATGGCTTCTGTTTAGATATGGCTGTTGCTAATTATATTTTTTATGTCACCGTGTTTTGTATCATATTAGCAAAATTAAATAATATCTTGTATTATGTTTAAAAGGGGAGAGCCTATTGCCCTCAACAAAAAATGACAAAATAAATGAATATTATTATTATTATCAACCAATCACAAATCCAGTCTTCGATCTGCTACTGAGTTTTCGACTTTTCCGACCAGGGAAGAAAACCTATGATTATCAGGGCGGGTTTCTTACTTAAGTAAGTATAGAACGTTAAGGCTAGGTTATCCGGAAAAACGTTGTTTTGCATTGTGTAAAATTGTGTTTTATTCGTAAAGAACACGGATTTAAATTTTGAAAAAAATATATTACATATTTCACACTTCGATCTAGCTATTTCGGCCGTGCGATACACGATTACTTGCACTTTACTGCATCCAATTAAATCGCAAAGACAAGTCAAAATCAAGATGTAATTATCATTTCATTTGAGTTATATAAGGTTTTGAGTAATAAAACTTATACCACAATAAAGGTCGTAAAAAATGTGATAAAAATCGGCCGTCATAATGTGAAATATGAAAATACGTATCCCACTAATTCCAAAATCAAGTGATTTTGTCTTTTCATGCGCGCGCCCCGTGTCATTTAGTCCCGAGCGGAACGTGTTGGAGGTCGGACGTGTGCCAATTTTTGCGATGCCGCCACCCCCGCTAAGTTCTGTTACTGGCTAAGCCTAAATTGATTACCGCTCGAGCACTGCCGGCACACCGGTGTGCCGCGAATTTAATGTTTATGTTTATTTACGTAAGATTTATTTTTTATTTTGGAATTTTCACGTGTCGAGTGGTTAAATAATAATACTTGTATACAATTTAGTGTTCAAACAGTTGTAATATAGTTAGTTTTTATTTGATGTAGCTATAACTTGGTAAAAAAAAATGGGGGAATAAAAGTTGTCATCAACGGCTCTTCGTTGCAGCGGTGACTACTTTTTTTTTATAAACTTTGGCTGAATAAACAAAAAGGTATATAGGTATATTATACATAATTTACTTTACTAACTAGGTAAGTACCAACACGGAACAGATAAATTTACACACCGGGAACATGTAAACAGTTTAATTTAAACCTTATTTCAATACGCGTAAAGACGTGCGCTTTAGTGGTTTAGTTTTCGCGCGAAATAGATTTACCAACCGCATCAAGTATGTAAAACAATTGAATTTGAACCCTATTTCAGAGTGCATAAAGCCACCTCGCGCGCACATGATACAATGATTTACTGTTTTCAAATGTCAAATAGGTAGTTCACCCCGCTACGTTAGTCTTGATGGTTTCGGAGAGTTTGTACAAGTCTTATAATATTTGTTATTTATTAGAAATGTCCGTTTTCACTTATCTTACTCCTAAACAAATGCCAAAATAATAGCTCGTATTTCCTACATGAGAGTTGAATATCGGTGCAATAATGATTTGGTGTTCATGTAGAGAAGAAATATAAGTGTAGTTATACGCTAGGTGGGTACCTACTCACAGCCACTACAACACAACAAATAATAATATTTATGGTGTCTGCAACGTTTGTGTAGGTCTCGTCTATGCCAACCAATACGCGCAGCGCACTCGTGAGTCGCGTGCCATAGTGTAAAAGTGTTACAGTATGACCATTTCCTATGAAAATATTATAATAACATACTTTTGGTAACGTTTAGGCTACCGGACCAGCTCATTTATGCGCTGTACACTAGAGTCCATCCTCTTACTAATTACTAACAATGTATCAAGTTATGACAAGACATACAAAAAACTATGTGGTCAGTTTGGATAGTTTTTAATCCAATGCGTAACTTTATCGGTGTTTATTGGCAAGAGGAAAAATGCATAGAAATTATAAATTACATAGACTAAACTGTTCTGACTTCCAAAAAAGAAGAGGTTCTCGATTCGACTGTTTTTTTGTTGTTGTATGTTTGCTCAGCGATATTTTCGCCAATTGTCAACCGATTTTGATGATTCTATTTTTTTTGGAACTGTATCTTCCCGGACTGATCCCATTTCAATTTGGTGAAGATCTGATGAAGAACTTCTGAGATAGGTAACGGAACTCTTCATTCCCGTAGGAATTCCCGTTCCCGTATAGCCGTACAGCCTTCCCCATGAATGTAACTATCATAAATTCATAATCATAATACAAAAAAGAATTTCTCGCACCGCGTCGCACGCAGTCACGCACGCTCGACGCGTTCTCGTTTGGTGGCCGCGTCTCGTGCACCGCCCGTTCGATTTAATAACATTGTTGAATTATTTTAATTTTACATTATCTCCTAAACGGTGAGTTCAAATAACATGCTGTAAAAGACAAAGTTTATCTTCATAAAATTATCTTGATGATGAAGTAACTTTCGCTAGTAAGGATTAATATGCCTGCCTAATATTAATGCTGAAAAACCACCTTTAATTTTTAAATAAATTATTTGACATAAAATGCCTTAGTGTGGCTTATTTATAAGAGATAGATATAGGTGTAACGTCGGACTTTTTTTTAGATCGAATGAAAAACAATATCTTTGTAGTACATGGTACTTACGTATAATTAGCTATTACCACAGCGCACTTAGCGCACTTCCACTTTATAATATTATTTAGTAAAGATTTGAATAAAATAGTAAGTATCTCATTATCATTATTATAACACCATAAAAATACATAAAGAAATTAAACACACACCCCCACATAAGTACATACCTACGTAATTATTACAATTCTATCCTATTTATTTAAAACGGTTTGCTATCTATGTTTCTGTGTATATGCGTCTGTGTGCCTGTGTATCTGTCTTTGGCACTGTAGCTCCGTTATCTTTATTGAACAGGGATATTTTGTAAGTTTTTAAAATTTTACTTGTTCATTACCAACAAATCAAAATCAAAATTTGCGTTACAGGTCAATAGAGCATGCGGAAGGGCGTGACTTGTCTCCAAAATAATACTCATTTATTGGGGTTACCCCAAACGGTATAGTTGGGAACGACACCATTGTTGAAATTAAATGTCCAATAACGGCATTTAGAAAAGGGAAATGCTGCTATTGAAGAAAATAAAATACATATATTTAAATTCGATAGAATAAAACATACCAGAGTTATAAACAAAAAAAGTAATTGGTATTACCAAGTGCAGGTCAACTTCACGTAGCAGAAAGGAACCAATGCATTTTTGGAATATGGTCCGGTGAAAACTAGTAGTAGAAAATATTTCAAGAGATGACGAATTTTGGCGGGTGCACATGGAGAAAAAAGTTAAAGATTTTTATTTGAAATGTATATTACCAGAGATTTTGGATCCGCGCCAAAATCGCGGTATGCCAATACGAGACATAATATTGAAAGAAAACAAAGAAAATGTTAATGATAAGCCTGTGCAGCCAGGTCCAAGCAAATCCAAGGACCATATTCCGTGTCAATCTACTCAGCTAGGTCCATGCAAACCGAGACAGCTACAGTTCAACGAATTTTAGCCAGTTGCATTGGTAACTTTTATTATGTTAACTATTTGATTAAAAAATATAAAAACGTTTTTGTTTTTTTTTAATAGCATCTAGGCAAATTCCAAACCATTTATACTTTTAAGCTTTCTTGAATTATAATATTCAAGAATTGTAACATAATTTTCCTAAAGTAAGTGTGCCTACCTACTACTTGATTTTTACGAAGGTATCGCACCAAAGCCAAATAGCGCGCGACGCGTAGTTTTGTATCGTACTCGTATTCATAATTTTCGTGTCAGTCAATTTTAAATCCACCATATACTCTAAAATCAATAAGTATTCTTACTGATTTTTAATGATTAGTAATTGGATTCAAGTTTGTACAATACGTACTTAATCCATCTATAAACTTAAAAAATACTTAATAGAAAAATAAAACAAAATAAACTTATACTAATCAATTCAAGTTGATCTACTGCATTACTTTATCCTGTGACGGAACTTAGTACCTACCCGAGTCTGTGAACTCATGAGCGAGCGGTGCGCTTGGTGCGCGCGTCTCCCGCGCATCGTAACTTATTACGTATTGCTACTCCTTGCGGGGCCTGAGGTAAGCGTTAGATGCCTACGCGCTCAAGTCAGGCTCGCCTTAAGAACCACGCCCATTTAAATATTGGCATTGGTTGTCAAAGTGAGTTACGCAAATACCTACTCAACTTCAAATGCTTTATTCAAAAAAATAAATAGGGGGTTAAACGACCTCTTGACAAACGAGGCAGTCACGTAACATTTCCAGGGATTAAATTGAAGCAAACAAGAAAATCAAAGACTTACCTGAGCCCAGAGTGAATCACGTAGTTCAGCGCGCATATCCCTGCCCAGCAGCTGCAATTGCTGTATCCTACCCGCCAGCTCTTTGTCCAGGTACTTAGTGGCCAGCCTGGAATTATAAACATTGTCATTAAGAGCTAAACAACAATATTTTTTACGTCAGAGACGGTGGAAGCGTTGTCAACTTTATTTTAAGGAGCTTTGAATCAGTATTCGTATAGCCTTTTCCCAAGTATGTTGGAGTCGGCTTCCTAATCGGATACAGCTGAGTACCATTCTTTTACAAGGGGCTAATGCCATCTGACCTACACAACACACAGTAGGTAACTAGTTAACACGGTACCCACGGTATACGGTATGGCAAAACTGGTATCAAATATCTACAAATGACAGCTAGAACCATCGGCTTGGAATCATCATCATCATATCAGCTGAAAGACGTCCACTGCTGGACATAGGCCTCCCCCAAGTGCCGCCACAACAACCGATCCCGTGTGTCTCGCATCCACAGGCTACCAGCGACCCTCACCAGGTCATCCATCCATCGTAGGAGTGCTTAAATCTTAATTTAGTCTACATTCCTAATCTAAATGATTTTAGTATGCTAGTACGGCATTGTCATCCGTTATTACGTAGAAAATTAAAATAATATCATTAAAATAATTTTCCACGGAAAAACGGTTAACCTCATTTCATCTATTCCGTGTAACTTTCCCATGTCTGGTCAAATGGAATTATTTAAGTTAGGTACTTAGAAATGATTTCCTTTCAAACCATTGATCACCATATTAAAAAAAAACTAAGTAGTATAAAGAGGAGTATTGGTACCTATATATTTAAGAGCTAGTTTCTATAAGCTAATTCCTTCAAGAAATATTATTTTTCATGATGATAGCAGTCAACCACTTTAATAAAATAAAGCTTACCTAGCTCCAAAAAGCTCTGAGTGTAGCGCGAGCACAGTTTCCCTGAGCGCTGCGTTCTCCCTCGCAAGCTGAGCTGCCTCGGAGCGCGCCCGCGCCGCATCCGTAACGTTGCCAGCCGCGTCGCCGCCCTCCTGGCAGCCTCCTGCACACCACACGTTGCATTCAACTCTTTCTTTAATAATATAGACAGGCTCCCGCATAGATATAAGAATGAAGGAGGCATGCCATAGTAGTTGAAAATGCCATGTCTCCAGTTTTTCCCTCCATTCACCAACTACCACAAACGCAGTTCAGCAAGAGGAATACTTATCTACCCGCATTTCATAAATCTGATGAGGTACTACGCAATCAATAATTATAAACGTTAACCATTTATCATGCAACACTTACAACTTACTCGCTAATATTTCTATTGGCTCCCGTTTTTCCACAATCTCATCTGATGGAAAGCGATGACGTGATCGACGATGGAGCACGCTTGCCTAGACGTAACCTATTCACTATTTAAAGAGGTTTTATGGTTGGCGCCAGATAAATTTGCAATAAAGGACATTAACCTTTCCCTTACATTTCTTCATAGGTACCGGAAAAATAAATTATGAATGGTTGATAATTATGTACTAGAAAATGTAATAAAGGATCTCGATAGATGTAGCTATACAGGACAGCTCTACATATTTTTTCTGATTTTATCGAAAAAATCATGTCACTGTCATGGTCAATGGCCGCTATTGCAAGTGTATTTGGCGCCAATCATAGCTATCAGGAACACAGACTCCGGTAGGGAATTCCACTCCATAGCTGTGTAACTTTATCAACTTCATTGGCAAGAGAGAGTGACTTCTGAATCTAGTTTTCCTAAAATGGAGCTAGCACCTGCTTCACTTGATCACTGCTTATGTATGGTTATCCATATCAGAAGCGAAACGGGTGTTACCATCCCAAACACTAAGTTGGGATGTCTCATTTGTCTGCTATTTCACCTGCACTAATCGTTGAAACCGGAACGCGGCATCACTACAAACAAGATACTTGTGTCATCTCATTGCTGGGAAAACGCCTCCACATTACCCCTGCTTTTGCGGTCCAGGGCTAGTGTGGACTGTTACCAAAGGTGAGGGCTAGTGAAGAACTTCCCCAGATAGACAACATCTTTACATAGAGCTAGACAGTGACTACTTAGTTTGAATAATGATAACTATATAGAATGTCTAGAATATGATTTGGTCTGGAGATTAAAAACATTAGGTATATGATATTCCACTCTTTAACATGAAGATGAAAACAATCCCAAAAATGTTGTAAAATAAAAGTGACATCACAGAAATTTTATAGCGAAAGATTGAGGACATGGCATGAATGTTTTGAGCAGGATTAGGCATAGGCACGAAATCGCCATACATATAAGTATCCCTTCCCGTAGATGACAGCTGGTAGGTTCCTAGTATTTCATTGGGGGCGATCTCTACATGACTAAGCAATGTCTGCAAGTGTTTCTAGATTGCTGTTACTCTTAGCACTCTTTGGTCGAGCTTAACAAGCTTTTTCTTTTAAAGCAACTTTTAACTAAATATAATATTGATATCTAAAATATCTGTAGCTACACGTTTTAGAACAAAACTTACCAGCTGACGCGGCTCGTGCTTGCACCAGTTCGGCCCTCATATCCACGAGTTCAGCCTGCAAACAGAGAAAAAAATCTTAATCCCTGACGCTTAAAGCTCCCCAACAAATGGACGGCATCGTATATCAACAATAAGTAGTGTCGAATGTCATGGAAGTGATTCAGCACAATAGAATCTAATCTCGGGCCGAAATCAATGGCGGCGTAAATCCGAATTAAAGGACACAGCGGTCGTGTTGTCGTGTATGTCCTCGACTCAACACAGGCACATAAATCGTTTGACTTCTGCACCCTCGTGATGCGTGCGCGCAGCCAGGGCGTGCGCGTGCCGCACCCAATACCAAACCCACAGCCTACCCTCATCCATGTTTGACATGTCATCTCCCCGCCAATTCCATGATGATTTATTTTATTACTACAGTTGAACATATAGTTTAAGTATTTAGGTCGTGGTGCAGTTTATGATCTCATTCCTATTTCGAAGAAATAAATACTTTTTAATTTCTTGATTATTTAATTGACTACAGTTCACAATGTATGTTAAGCTAAGGTGTCGACCAAAATAATACCGTGAGACGGTATGCAAGATCCGCTAAGCAGTTAGCAGCGAAATAAAACCTACACGTGGGATTATAAATGGAGCTTGATTAAACCCGCCCCGACGTTTAACAAGGCCCTTACAAGGAAATATCTATTTAACTACATCATTTTATGTTAATGCTGGTCTATTCAATTGTATCCATACAAATAACTCTAGTTAATTTTAGAAGTAAATTGAATCAAGGAATGCAGTTAAGCGACATTTACGAAGAATTGTCGTTCTGTTTTCTTTTAGAATATTAAAAAGTTCACTCTTATCTCCGCAGTGCTGAATACTGATTGGAAACAGAACCTACATGTGAGCCGGAAATGCATGTAGCTGTACTATTTAAGTGCAGGAGTATGAAGCTATGATCTCGAGTGGATGTTACGACGGAACGCGAGCAGTGCAAGTGCAGGGCACTGGGCAGCTGCGCGCAGCCCGTATCAACTTGTGGTGCAAATTCACATTTGTATACACGTTCACATCTAGACTATTACACAATGCACAACACACATTCCAGTTTGAAAATTTTGAAATTAAATGATTAAGTACCTATTTTAATCATAGTTAGGTTTAAATCTTCCGTAGAATAGATTAGAAATTTTAACTTGTTATTAAGTTTGTGTATTTCGAATTAGATAGTTTTCTCATAAACTAGTAGCATCTTTAAAACTTTCACGTATGTATTTAACCTATGCTGTTAATTTGGCCCTTCATAAATACTGCTAATTTATGACTTGATTATTGAGCTTCGAGCTTTGAAGGTAATGGCTAATTTAAATCACGTCAATTGTAAATCCTGGACCTTGATTTATTATCAAGTCATTATCGAAAGGGTACTATTATATGAACGGGACTCAAAGCGGCCCACCTGTAAAATAATAATAGCAGTGGTGGATGCTGGTCATTAGCTGAAGATAATCAACAACAGAACGCCATAGCTGGCATTCCATTTTATGATCGATTACATAATTTAATTATGGTAATAATTGACACCACCTTCGGATCTTTATTGGGTTAATTAACAAAATAATTTAATAATGCCATATATTTTATAACTCGTTTTCCCGATAACACTCAACGAAATGGATATTAACAGTCAAAATGAAAGCGGTTGTCATTGAGTTTTCATATTATCGTCTGCAAATCTATCATTTTCGAACTCGGTCCGGTTTTATCGTTATTTCTTAGGTATATTTCGATTAATAGTAATTTACTTAGTAAATATGTGCTTGAAATATTAAAAGCTTCCGTCAAGTTACGATAGCGAAAGGCGCCGAGATGTAATGAAACTTCTTGATGTGACTTGTTTAAGTGGTTCAGCGAACAAAAGGAACGTCCTAGTAATGTGAGTGAATGTTCCCTCATACCTAGACTTAATTACAACTATAAACTTTAGACCCAACCTTTGCTAAACTAAGTATTATTTCGAAACACGTTTGTCACAACGCTTCTTAGTACGACACGTAGTCTTCGTACTTTTACGTGTCCTATCGACGGTTTCTCATCGAGGCTTTCAGCGCCACACCCTTTGCAATTATCCTTGGCACACAAAGATATTGTTACGTCGCTATACATGTATGCAAAAACCATAAACAACCTACATGAATGCCTATGTGAATGAACATGCTGGATAAATGCACAACAAAATATGCAGGCTTGCACTCTCAATATTTAACCAACATTGTTTGGGATGAGTCTGTCTCGTCTCGTACTGTACACCAATAAACACGACCTACGCTGATTTCAAGATCATTATCGCCTGTACATAGAGTGGGCGTTTGTTGTTGTTAAAAGCGATCGTGAATATTATAACACCGATGAGAATTCTAACGTCTTTAACACATCACAATATAAGGTGCAGTATAAAAACCATTATATTAAATGAACAGTTAAGTTGTATTGCGAGACAATGAATACGATTCATTAGGGCCGCAATAAAACGCGAGTATCTTAGGACGGATGGCCCTCGGCAATTTAAATACCAACTTCGACGACAACGTGCCCAGCTACTTTCATCTCTTCCCTAATTAAGTTGCGAGTTATTGCGATATGTCGGGGCACTGGCAATAAAGCGGCTCTAGCGGCCTGACTTGCGAGCTGCGCGACGCCAGACAGTTTAAGGTGCAATGGAAGTAAAGCGATTCACGCTGTTTGGTTGACTCTTTGCTTTACGCGGTGTGGGCGCGGATCTAAGATAACGACTAACAAACGGAAGATTGATTCACCGCTGTTTGATATCACTGCACGCATCTCAGATAGATTTGATGATGGTGCGCACGCGCCGCCGCCGCTCGCGGGCCAAGCGCCGAGCCACACATAGATCTGACAATTCATGCAAAGCAACAACAATAAATCTCCCAATCTGTGTGTCGACACATTTACACGTCTTCCGAGATGAAATCTGACTCTCATGAATAACAGCACATGCCATCGCATTTTAGTAGTAAGAGTTCACATGAAAGCTCTCGCGTCTTGTCTGACATGTTTAGTGGACCACACGAGTTGATATACAACTTTAATTGAATTAGCCTCGCAATGCAATCGCGTTTTGCTCTAGTAGGTACAATTCGTATGGGCCGATACTTAAATGAAATTAGAATTAGAATGAATGACAAGAAAATAACTGCTGCATACGACATAAATAAACTCCAGGAAGCCAGCTCTAAACCTTTTTATTGGTTAAATGAATGGTTTGAAGAACTAAATCAAAAGCCTTAAAGCCAGGCTCAGCTTTACCATTTAAATACGTTTTATTGGAAAACACTTGAGTGAAATTGGTAGTAACATAATATGATTGGTTACAGCTTTATTTACGACGCGACATTACGAAGACGTATGTTTTTCCAGAAACACTCGTGAGAAGTTGTTTGTGTATTTACTTTCCGCACCGTTTCTCACCACAGGTAATAAAAAGATCAGAGAGTGTAACTAATTATTTTAGTATTAATTACCTGAATGACTTAAAGAATCTATTGTATATTGATGTGAACCCAAAACTCTTTTGGCAAAAGCTTAAATGTAAAAAGTATTTAGATGCAGAGGATTTCTGTATGCGAGTATATAAACTCTGTAGGATAAGCATATACTTTTTGGAATTATTCTATGTGGCAAAAAACAAAATAAAGCCTTACAATTTGGCTAAAACGCAAACTGGAATGGAAATAAATTTTGAACACAATCCCGTTTGAACTTTACAATAGCTCTTTCCTGTAAGTCTACATGAGGTCATTGTTTCGTCTGTCTTCAGCGCCCTACATGCATTGTTTATGCCTCTGACAAATACTTGCACCGTATGCAACTCTTCATTTACATGCGTCCCGGTCTCGCTTGCAGTCGCATCACGCCGGGGACGCAACTGTCCTCTAACATTTCACTCATTGCAAGTCAATATGCTAATTCTTTCACTACCGTTCGATTGTAAAACTTAAAGCAGGAATCGTCAGAGAAAAAACACCGCTAGCTGGTAAAAATGGCACGCACTTATGTTCAGTGATGTAAAATTGTCATGTGGGCTAGCAAATACGTATAATGCATAGTTCACAGGCTGCTCGGCGAACCAGATCACCAGATAGCGGTATGCACGCCTACGCTGCAATGATATTAGACGCTTGTGCAACTGATCTCCAAACTTACATTAGGTACATCTACATTCGTAATGCAGCTACGGGTGCATTACCATAAAATGTATTTTAAACCGATCGCCTGCACCCATCGATTAGAAGGTTTTATGAATGATACAAGATCAACCAGATGTGAACATTCGAACAATGGTGAGAGTGCGAGGTGCAAAGGTGATGGATCGCCACCCAGGAAATGGATGTTATCAAGCAGCATGAGTAGTGGAAGAGAGCGCGGCGGGGAGCTCGCTTCGACCCATTTGCCCTATCTAAAGCAAAGAGTTATTACCGCTTTTCACCTCGTCCTATTGACGGTATCCACTATTCACCGACAAGCCATAAAAAGGCACTTTAATTTTCTTCAGTAAGTATATAATCAATCTTCAGTAAACAAGTGTCACCAATTACACTTTAAAGATCTAAATGAGACGTATTGGCAAATCGTCCAATCCTGAATGCATTCTAGTGTCGTACGTTGAGACACCGGGAGTCACAAATCAACGTACGCGTAATGACAATGGAGACAGTGAAGTAACAGTTCGTAGCGCTTAACAAATGATCCTCGGTGTAATCACAGTGACAAGTGTTGGCCTCGGCTGTTGGAGGCTGTCCAAACCATTTTATCTTGTTTCATATTATAGTTCGAAGGTGTACGTAATTATTGAAGTAGGTTAAACGGACAAGTTAACTATTGTTTATTTGTTTGCTTTAACTGCCTACTGGTTATTTTGCTGGCGAAGGTGAATCTTAGAACCACGTCTTACGAAACTGTACAGGTAGTTTATAGTAGGGGTACAAAATATCGTTGAAACTTCTCTAACTTATCCTAAAACGAATACTAAACTACATAGCCACCTTCAGTGTCTCTCCTAATTTGTTTGGGTTGAGGGACAATTGAAGCACACCTGCCTCATGTTAACAGCTTTTCAAGGGAATTAAAGAGGAGCCACATAGGCATTTAAAGTTAAATGGAATAATAATGCAATATGCATGTTCATTCGTGTGATTTGATCGTGATCGCACCTGGCGAGCGCGCTGCGCGGGCGCAGGCATTCATTTCCCGCGCGCCGGTCGCGTCGTGTTGTCTACGACAATTTCGCGACACACGTTTCTCAGAAACAAATCAATGCAACACATGCGCTGCACCCCCAATGAGGATATGCTAATCTCGGTGTTCTTATAATGTCCGGTGTACTATTACATACAACACCTTTGTACGACATCGCCAGATACAATCAAAACCATGTTTTACGATGCAATTAAAATAATCATTGACGTTATTAATCATAAAGAAAATTAACAATATTGTGATTGATTAGCAGGTGATATAACTGCATATTCTTATTTTATGGTTGTAACCGTGCCTAATAGCACATGAAATTGAATACCCCAGAAAAACAAGTTATTGCATAATGCGCGTATTCATGTTATTATAAGTAATGTATTAATAACGAAAAACAGTTATCAAGAGTTCGATCAAAGGCGTGTAGTGCGTATTACTTTAATATTCAGGTGATTAAGACAAAATAAAATGATTGAGGAGATAATCATGATGACAAATGTGAGAGTGTCGTAGGTTCGTATTAAATATCCGATCCGTTAAATGCAATTTGTTATTGATAGAATGAGTCATGAGTTTGTTATAATGGTGCAGTTAAGAAATACTTGCGTTCAAACGTTGCAAACATGAATTTATATCTTGTCACCCGCAAGACATATTTCAAGATATGAGACACCTAAGGACAGCTATTTTAAGGCAGTGGTTTAATTATTCTGCAACTGTTCAGATAAACTGATAAGTTCATTTAAAGAGTAAACTGCCCAAGATAAACATATCTACATTATTCGTATAATTTACAGAAACTTTTATGCTGATTATTTTTTCAATGGCAAGGTTGCAGATTCACGCGCAGCTGCGTTTTTATGGTTATATATATGAAGGAAAATCAAAAAATGAGGAATTTGAATATGTATAAAGGTGTGGGCTGATGCGACTCAAAGTCTAACGAAAGACATATCTGGGGTAGATATGTCTTTCGTTAGACTTTAGACGTTAGACAACAGAATAACTGTGGGTCCAAAGCTCTGACTGAAAGGAATCCTTTGAGATGCGGTCGCAGCAGGCTACAAAAGAGATGATCGAACTTATAGGATTGATTCCTTGAAACTTGGAAAGAAGATCCGCAAGACCCAACGAAAATATTTGAGTGAGACCGTTTCACAAGACGTGGGTCAGATCCCAGGCCTTATCAAAAAGTCTACAAAAAATACGAACTTCAAAAACTTTAAATATAAACCAAATAATCCAATTGACATAACAAAGAACATTACCATAATCGAAACAGTGATTGGACGTTTTATAGTGTCCAGTATAAAAGATTACGTCCGGGAGAACAAAGACTACCTACCCAGATTGTAATTTAGAGACATTTTTATTTTTATAAAAATAAAAATCAATAGCCTGGATAAATTGTTGAAGAAAGAAATGACTTTCATATTTTCGTTCTTTTTACTATCTCCAGTATAATGTCAATTATTCATATCACAATGGGTTCTCTTCTACTAGATTCAAAGAGGCGACAGCCGACAAGTAGTACAGTAGATTGTTAATAAAATTTATTATGTTAATAAACAATGCTCTCAGGCTCATAAAAACAACAAACAATAAAAGCGATTAAAAGCTATAAACGTATGCAGTGGTTTATGAGTGTTCCACTGAGCAGTAAAATTGGCATCAAGTCATCGACGAGGGGTGTAAGCTAAAGGGCATGAATCATCCGCCGCCGCCGCTTGGCTTCGAAGAATGCATAGCGATCTAGTACGCTAGGCTATTATATGTATAGTCTATTTGCATTTCTTGCAATTTGAACTGAAATCCTTTACGTATATAATGAGTAGGTATATACTTTTGAATGATTTTTCCATCATAAGCGATTACGCGGCGCAATAGTCGACCACATCAAGGGCGACGAGAGTAATGTTCAATGAGTCTATTGAAGGCTAAGGAACAGGTTTGAGGGCTGGCGCAGTGTTGCGGTCACGACGTCCGCCGATGATGGTGGCACGCTCGAGCGAACCACAAAGTGGACCGCAGGAGCATCCCGCCGCGCGCCATCATCGCCCGCACCACCCACTAAACGTGGAGTCCCAAAGGTGCGTAACGTGTGCATCGTATCAAGTAACGACCTGAATAGGGGAAACACAATAGCATTCATGAATGACGCGACGCTTTCGAGATAAGCATCCGGGAACAAAGCTGCACGCTTGCGCTGATAGATGATTCTGCGTCTATTGAACAGTCACGTACGTTACACAAATCCAGCCGGCGGATTTGCGAAAACTACTAGTATTACGTTACACGTAGTATCCTCGTAAGTTTACACCATACCTTCCCTCGAACCGATAGTAGGGCCGGTATGTAATTAAAATCCTGCTTCACACGATGACGTTAGGTGCGAACACAGATTACAAAACACGCATTATAACAATAAACATCTTTTCGTAGAGACAAAAATGCAAATCTTATGCGGTTTAGTACGAACAGCTATGCTCAAGCTAACTCACATATAAATTACTGCCCCCGTCACGACATTTATTCAAATGAATCTATCTTTAGATTACGAATCGTTTTTCTATCGTATTATTTATTTTATTGCTTCAAGTATTGCTTTTCGTATAATGTGATGTGTTGTTTTACAAGTGGCACGCATAGGAACGATATCACATTTATTACAATAACGTGTGAAAGGAACAAATTATTTAAAGTTCATTTGCTGGCAAACGAAATATTGCTTCACGCTAATCAAACAGCCATTTCTCTGAGTGAGGTAATTGTGAAAATAATAGTGATTGCCATTGACCTGTGTGGGACGCAGTCTGCGAAGTCATTACTCATTTACGTCCTCCAATTTAATTGCGTTATGTTTCTCATCGACGCGAATAATCACTTTTAAAAATAATATGACAGCTACATCAGATTGATTGAATATCCTTGAAAGTATCAATTACGAAAATGAGAGAAAATAGTAACTTGTCACGCAATGATTCAATAAAATTAATCGATAATAATACCTGTTGTTCTCGTCTGGCTAACAGCGAGCACAGGCATAACCAAGTGGCCAGGATTTTTCACCATAAACTTGCTTTGAAATACCAACTTATGGATTTTGAGGTACCGTACCGTATTACAAGTATGTGCCCGAACCAGTTCTCGAAAATGACCATGTCACGTTGCACTGGGATCGGTCTTTCATGAGTCATCACGGATGGGACTATTGTTGCCAATAAGTCTGACATAGAGGTGACCGATTAGCGCGCCGCATAATGATAATCGATGTTCCCATCCCACATGACGACAACCTCGTGAAAGCTGAGAAAGAGAAAAAAAACAAGATTTCGACTTAGCACACGAGGTTGGTCGACATGTGGAATGTGGACTCGGCTGTCATTGTAAAACGGCCAACGTCCTGATGGCCAAAAGCTTCGACAACCATCTGTCGAAGCTGGCGTTGCGCAGTTGGATAAAGGGCCTGATACAGAAGGCCGTACTCCTTGATACGGCTCGTATTGTGAGAAGGTTCATTTCTCTGGAGCACTAACCACCGGTTGCTGGGAACCATGCTTCCGACACCGGCGGACTACTAAGTACTTACGTTTTTATATTTTTAAATATTTTCTTTAATGTGTTTTTTAAGAAATATTTACAAATGTAAACTAAACGTATGTAAGATAAAATGAATACCTAAAGATTATACCTAATAATTACTGGAGTTCGTCATTATTTTACTTATGGTCCGTACTTTGCTTAGATCTACTAGTACCTACTGTATTTCCTATAACTCGTTTTTTTTACTAAAAAAGCCATTTCACCATAGCTTTGCATAAGAGGGCAACTTAGCTAAACGTGAAAGCTGAGCTTATCTGAAATTTTACAGTTTTGATACAATTCTGTGTAAACATTACAAATGGGAAAGGTGAGGGGCTGGAGGAAAACAACAACTACAACAACCTAATGGTAGTTGTGGTGTGTACTTAATGATGTCCTAAACTTTCAAGCAAAGGCAAACTGAAATACCGAATGCTTTTAATGAAAAGTGAGACTCCCGAATAGATCTATAGAAACGAGTAGGTAATTTGCGAGACAGAGCTTTCAACATTATGAGGTAGTAAAAGAGCATGATGCCCATTACTGTTAATGTAAAGCGATGTGGAGGAAGCGCGCACACTGTCTGACACATGCGCGCAGCCCGCCCCGTGTTCACGTGTGCCACTTGTCTTGCCGTTGTTAAGCGAATACAATCATTATTTGGCCCTAAGACCTTACCAAGCTTTAACTACTGACCATAGTTTACCAACGAGGTACACATCACTCAGAAATGGATACGCATCATCGACATAAAATAACAATTTACGATGCAAAAGCTTGTATCAACATTTTATACCACGACATAAATCATCTGTCAAGTTACTTAAAACTAATAAACATTTTATCATGTCTCAAGTAGAACAAACACGTCAATCAAATAGATATTCGCATAGACGGTGCCACTGGAGCACTAACAAAAGGAAAGCTTAGAAATTTCCTTCTTACAGCCGGATGCCCCATCTCGTGGAATCGAGATTAGCAACTGCGCAAACCTTGGTAATGTGGCGAACTGGCGATTTGTGAGAGTAGAACTAGTAATTGCTTGGTGTCGTTAAATTTTGCATTTAAGTTTAACGTCGATAGTTATTAGTCGATCGAGAATTATTACGGCGAGTTACTAGAACTCGTCAACCCGCTGCACGTGTGTAGGTAAGTAGGCATTGGAACCTAATTAAACGCTGGTATAGTTTATTCTCCGGCCTGCGGCGAGCGATTCCCACGAACCGCAGAAAGGCAGACCTGTCGCATTATCATATTAAAGGTAAACCGTGTACAGGCGTGACGGAGTACCCATTTCTGCAAACGTCGTACGCGACTGCGACGCGTTTAAGGCGAGCCTGACTTGCGCGCGTAGGCATCTAACGCTTACCTCAGGCCCCGCAAGGAGTAGCAATACGTAATAAGTTACGATGCGCGGGAGACGCGCGCACCAAGCGCACCGCTCGCTCATGAGTCATGAGTTCACAGACTCGGGTAGGTACTAAGTTCCGTCACAGGATAAAGTAATGCAGTAGATCAACTTGAATTAATTAGTATAAGTTTATTTTGTTTTATTTTTCTATTAAGTATTTTTTAAGTTTATAGATGGATTAAGTACGTATTGTACAATCTTGAATCCAATTACTAATCATTAAAAATCAGTAAGAATACTTATTGATTTTAGAGTATATGGTGGATATAAAATTGACTGACACGAAAATTATGAATACGAGTACGATACAAAACTACGCGTCGCGCGCTATTTGGCTTTGGTGCGATACCTTCGTAAAAATCAAGTAGTAGGTAGGCACACTTACTTTAGGAAAATTATGTTACAATTCTTGAATATTATAATTCAAAAAAGCTTAAAAGTATAAATGGTTTGGAATTTGCCTAGATGCTATTAAAAAAAAACAAAAACGTTTTTATATTTTTTAATCAAATAGTTAACATAATAAAAGTTACCAATGCAACTGGCTAAAATTCGTTGAACTGTAGCTGTCTCGGTTTGCATGGACCTAGCTGAGTAGATTGACACGGAATATGGTCCTTGGATTTGCTTGGATCTGGCTGCACAGGCTTATCATTAACATTTTCTTTGTTTTCTTTCAATATTATGTCTCGTATTGGCATACCGCGATTTTGGCGCGGATCTAAAATCTCTGGTAATATACATTTCAAATAAAAATCTATAATTTTTTTCTCCACGTGCACCCGCCAAAATTCGTCATCTCTTGAAATATTTTCTACTACTAGTTTTCACCGGACCATATTCCAAAAATGCATTGGTTCCTTTCTGTTACGTGAAGTTGACCCTGCACTTGGTAATACCAATTACTTTTTTTGTTTATAACTCTGGTATGTTTTATTCTATCGAATTTAAATATATGTATTTTATTTTCTTCAATAGCAGCATTTCCCTTTTCTAAATGCCGTTATTGGACATTTAATTTCAACAATGGTGTCGTTCCCAACTATACCGTTTGGGGTAACCCCAATAAATGAGTATTATTTTGGAGACAAGTCACGCCCTTCCGCATGCTCTATTGACCTGTAACGCAAATTTTGATTTTGATTTGTTGGTAATTAACAAGTAAAATTTTAAAAACTTACAAAATATCCCTGTTCAATAAAGATAACGGAGCTACAGTGCCAAAGACAGATACACAGGCACACAGACGCACATACACAGAAACATAGATAGCAAACCGTTTTAAATAAATAGGATAGAATTGTAATAATTACGTAGGTATGTACTTATGTGGGGGTGTGTGTTTAATTTCTTTATGTATTTTTATGGTGTTATAATAATGATAATGAGATACTTTCTATTTTATTCAAATCTTTACTAAATAATATTATAAAGTGGAAGTGCGCTAAGTGCGCTGTGGTAATAGCTAATTATACGTAAGTACCATGTACTACAAAGATATCATTTTTCATTCGATCTAAAAAAAAGTCCGCGACGTTACACCTATATCTATCTCTTATAAATAAGCCACACTAAGGCATTTTATGTCAAATAATTTATTTAAAAATTAAAGGTGGTTTTTCAGCATTAATATTAGGCAGGCATATTAATCCTTACTAGCGAAAGTTACTTCATCATCAAGATAATTTTATGAAGATAAACTTTGTCTTTTACAGCATGTTATTTGAACTCACCGTTTAGGAGATAATGTAAAATTAAAATAATTCAACAATATTATTAAATCGAACGGGCGGTGCGCGAGACGCGGCCACCAAACGAGAACGCGTCGAGCCTGCGTGACTGCGTGCGACGCGGTGCAAGAAATTCTTTTTTGTATTATGATTATGAATTTATGATAGTTGTTACATTCATGGGGAAGGCTGTACGGCTATACGGGAACGGGAATTCCTACGGGAATGAAGAGTTCCGTTACCTGTCTCCGAAGTTCTTCATCAGATCTTCACCAAATTGAAATGGGATCAGTCCGGGAAGATACACTTCCAAAAAAAATAGAATCATCAAAATCGATTGACAATTGGCGAAAATATCGCTGAGCAAACATACAACAAAAAAAAACAGTCGATTTGAGAACCTCTTCTTTTTTGGAAGTCGGTTAATAATATACAATACAATAGTCAATTAAAAACAGTTCAGTGTATGTAATTTATAATTTCTATACATTTTTCCTATAAATATAACGCATAAACGCATAACGCGATAAAGTAACGCATTGGATTGAAAAAACTATCCAAACTGACCACATAGTTTTTTGTATGTCTTGTCATAACTAGATACATTGTTAGTAATTAGTAAGAGGATGGACTCTAGTGTACAGCGCATAAATGAGCTGGTCCGGTAGCCTAAACGTTACCAAAAGTATGTTATTATAATATTTTCATAGGAAATGGTCATACTGTAACACTTTTACACTATGGCACGCGACTCACGAGTGCGCTGCGCGTATTGTTTGGCATAGACGAGACCTACACAAACGTTGCGGACACCATAAATATTATTATTTGTTGTGTTGTGGTGGCTGTGAGTAGGTACCCACCTAGCGTATAACTACACTTATATTTCTTCTCTACATGAACACCACAACATTATTGCACCGATATTCAACTCTCATGTAGGAAATACGAGCTATTATTTTTGCATTTGTTTAGGAGTAAGATAAGTGAAAACGGACATTTCTAATAAATAACAAATATTATAAGACTTATACAAACTCTCCGAAACCATCAAGACTAACGTAGCGGGGTGAACTACCTATTTGACATTTGAAAACAGTAAATCATTGTATCATGTGCGCGCGAGGTGGCTTTATGCACTCTGAAATAGGGTTCAAATTCAATTGTTTTACATACTCGATGCGGTTGGTAAATCTATTCCGCGCGAAAACTAAACCACTAAAGTGCACGTCTTTATGCGTACTGAAATAAGGTTTAAATTAAACTGTTTACACACATGTTTGCGGTGTGGAAATTTATCTGTTTCGTGTCGGTACTTACCTAGTTAGTAAAGTAAATTATGTATATACCTATATACCTTTTTGTTTATTCAGCCAAAGTTTATAAAAAAAAGTAGTCACCGCTGCAACGAAGAGCCGTGACAACTTTTTTTTCCCCCATTTTTTTTTACAAAATTATAGCTACATCTAATAAAAACTAACTATATTACAACTGTTTGAACACTAAATTGTATACAAGTATTATTATTTAACCACTCGACACGTGAAAATTCCAAAATAAAAAATAAATCTTACGTAAATAAACATAAACATTAAATTCGCGGCACACTGGTGTGCCGGCAGTGCTAGAGCGGTAATCAATTTAGGCTTAGCCAGTAACAGAACTTAGCGGGGGTGGCGGGATCGCAAAAATTTGGCACACGTCCGACCTCCAACACGTTCCGCTCGGGACTAAATGACACGGGGCGCGCTCATGAAACGACAAAATCACTTGATTTTGGAATTAGTGGGATACGTATTTTCATATTTCACATTATGACGGCCGATTTATATCACATTTTTTACGACCTTTATTGTGGTATAAGTTTTATTACTCAAAACCTTATATAACTCAAATGAAATGATAATTACATCTTGATTTTGACTTGTCTTTGCGATTTAATTGGATGCAGTAAAGTGCAAGTAATCGTGTATCGCACGGCCGAAATCGTAAGATCGAAGTGTGAAATATGTAATATATTTTTTTCAAAATTTAAATCCGTGTTGTTTACGAATAAAACACAATTTTACACAATGCAAAACAACGTTTTTCCAGAAAACCTGGCCTTAACTGATGTTTTATGTGATGGTGGACCTTGGCCAGCTTACTATGTCCGATGTCAATGCTTCAATGTAAGCAAATAACTATGTTTATTTTTCTAATGCAACACTATAAATTGCAACTTATTAACATATCATCTTCAAGGTTCGAACAACTATGTAATAAAATAGAAAGGGTGTGCACATTTTGTTGGTAGAGTAGATGATTGAGACTATAAAAGCCAAAATCAACGTGTGAGACGATGATTTCTTTGAACGTACAGAGCTTCACATCAACACCTTATAAGTAGCCTGTTACTTCCTCGTATCCACTAAAGGATAACGCCTGTGAGAAAGTAATGTATAACATTGTAATGTTACTAAGCATATCGTGAATCAATAAACTCGAGAGTAATAACAATCAGGAAATCTCATCGCATTTTATGAGAACGATAAAAACAGCGTAACTATACATAACAGGATGGTTATTACAAGGTAAAATGTGACTTATTGTTTAGACCACAGTTAGCGTTAACTTCAAACTTAATGAAATTGTTAAAAGAACTATAAAGCTCCAGAAGGCATTGCATGTTTGCATATTCATTATGCATGCAAATACAATTATAATGGCAAACAAAATAAACATTTAACAGGGTTTACATGTTTCACTGCAGACGGTTATGAAAAAGAAGACTTCTCTGAAAGTGTGAAAAAACGGAAACCAAGCGGCCTACCTACCTACACTTACAAGAGACTTACTTTACTTACAGATTACCGAAAAAACCTTTACGAAATGTACGGTTTTAAAATTGTAAGTAAATAATATAATAATATGATTCGTCGAAACCGTTTGCACTGGAGTCCCAACTCGCATTTGGCCAGTGTCATCACTATTTTATTTAAAAGTAGTAGTTACTTTAATCTTTTGTCTCCTTATTAAAATGACAAGGACGTGTGTAACTACAAATAATTAATTAACGTAAAAATTTTTTAAATTTTTTAGGAAGGACAGGGAAGAGAGATGTATGCAAGCAATTCCTTTACAGTAATTAAAAATGGAAGTTAAAAGCTACTTCTGAGCACTTTATAATCGGATGTCCACAGTAAGTCTAGTACTAGTGTTTAAAACCGGCTGAAACTGCTGGCTTTTAAACAAGACATTACACAGAATCCAATTCGTAAAATCATAATAACTTAACCTGTTCAACGCATTGAAAACACATATTATCTTGTAAAATCACATTCAACGTCACGACACAACCGATAAATCAGTGCTGATTGAAATAAATGGCAAGCTCACTATGGAAAATTAAATTTGTTCCATGCATTACCAGTCAACAAGTCCTAGTATATTCTCATTTTGGAACAGCTAACTTATAGTGTCTGTTAACGACATTACTATACGGTTTTTCATAAAACATTACACAAGACGAGAACCTTGTTTCAATTTAATGCGACCCTATTACAAAGTACTAGCAAAAAGATTTATAAGCGGTTACGAAAAAGGAGATCAAGCCTGATCAAGCAATAATTTACGCATGTTAACGTTACCGATCGGGGTAGTAAACCAAAGCACGAGCTTTCTAGAGCGTGACTTGTAAATCAACAAAACAGAATCGCTGCGAGCTAGCTAGGTAGGGAACCAATACATTTCGCCAATGAGGAGTAAGTGGTGTGGCGATGACCGCAGTTTCTACGTACCTACAAGTGAGTCAGACCATCTTTGCATTGTATAGACTCGATCGGTTTTGCATTATGTAATTTCATGCATTATTTATTTCAAAACGAATGTAACCATGACTTTGTAAACACTGATTTAAAATGTGTCCATGAAGTTTCTTGCACGTTCTTCTCCATAGGATCAGGACTCTTTGGAACGTGCAACTGCCGCGCTGGAGATAGGGTCGGTGAGTGTGTTTCGCTGCAGAACAACTTGCTGCTCTTCTCGCTAGCGCGGCAGAACTAGGTTTATCTATTTGACTGTCAGACCTTGACAATTCAAAAGTGCCTGTAACTGGTCTATTTGAAATAAAGGATTTCGTACTTTGTATTCAAACCATCTGTGTTTCTGGTTCATCCGCTATACTTACAAACAACTAGGAGTACCCCACATATAAAATTAACGACTCCGTGAAATCATAAAAGCAAATACGATTTTCCAAACGAAAACAGTCTAATACACTTGTTTAATTGGCTCGTTAAGCTCGGTTGTTATTTCACGCCTATGTGTCAGTGTAGCAATTTAGGATTGCACAAATCTACTAATTGAACATATGAATGAACATTATTATCAGCAACAGTATCTGGCTTCAAAAACAAGGACCATTGCTAATAATAAGTGCTTGTACAACTTTATGACTCACTTTGTTGAAAACTAATGCACTCGACTCATACTTGACGATGAGATATTTTGAAAAGGGTAACTATAGAGTTCAAAGGATGTTATTAAATTTACTTATACACTTACTGCCTGAATTTTGTTAAAGGTAAGTAAGTATTTAATTTAATCGGTGAATAAAGGGGCGTCTCTACAATTTCAAAGACATAATGAGTAATGAATAAAGATATGTGTACAATCGCCAGTAAAGGACAGTTGACCACCCGTGTAGTTTCCCCCTCTTACCTCCCGACAGCAGACGACTCAGAACCCACATAACCTGTCACGAGCCGACTGTGCTCAGCAATGGATGGACACGCTTCGCGGTAAATCGAAAATTATTAATGCTTAATTACTGTATGAGCACAATCGCGCCACTCGCACTCCGGCGCCGCTTGTTATCATTTATTGAGACCCAACCCGTTTCCATCGCATATTGATTCAACGTAATGACTTTATATGGCACCACGGGTGTTCTATTACGAGGTGTTTTTAATGTAATCGCAATTATGTGTCGCCATCGAGGCGTTATTTAAAACCTAATGTAAATGATACAAGAATGCCAAACCGCTTATCAGCTTTTCATGAAAGCAAACATTATTACGTAGAGATTTCTAGTGTGATGATAAGTTCACCGTACAAGGTAAGGTTTCCGAGTGACGGTGCCATGACGCAAATAACATTTTCACAAAGTATTTATATTGATATTATATGACCTACCTACGAAATTACCTACTTAACTGTTTGAGATGAAAATGTGTGGCCCAGCAATAGCAAAAGTAATATACGAATATTATGCTTACAGTGAGTTGGAAATGAATATGAAAAGCTAAATCTCTCTATAAAAGACCGACCTCCTACCAGAATACTTTGTGAGACTATTGGTATTCATGAATATGGTAATTTCAATAGAAAATACTGTTGGCTTGTGCCGCGAGCTTAGGACCAGATAATCCAAAACGAAGTAAAAGCTCCCTGCAGAATTTCAGTGAGGCAAGTAATAAGAGAATACTAATACATCGTAACTGCGTGTACTATAGAGCCTGCAGTGAATGCATGGAAAATGTATTATATACATTCTGATGATAAGTGGTAAGGTGGTAGAAACAAAGATATCAGATAATTATGTAGTTTAAAAAATACAAAGAAACCGTGCCAAACGATAGAGTTATCACCACAAAGGTGATAACTCTTAAAATCAAGGCGAATCAATCAAATCGAAGGCAATCAAAGAACTGATAGGGTTGCGGAAATGTTCTGCCAGGGTTGCGAAATATGTTCGAAAGAGTTACCGCGGCCCTGGAACGCAAGAGCAATGGAAGGAACATGGATAGGTTTTAGTCAGTAAGAATCTGGACACTCCCTTCCGCTCCACCCAGAGCGGAAGAAGTAAGAAAATGACAAAATCACCATTTGGGATTGATGAGAAAGATTGCGCAACTCCCAAATAAGTTGGCATATGGGCAGGATGCTGATGATGTAAGACTGAAGAAGGAAAATAAACTATCTCACTAGAAAGATTTATTCAATCTTCGTATAATATAACCCAATGTTTATGTAACTCATCGGTATTCATTGTACCAATATTCTAAATGTGACAGGAAAGCGGCGGCACTCGACAAAATGGTTAAATTATGTTTGCACAGTCTATACAAATCAGACTGCTATCACAAACCATACTCATTATACGCCTTGTGCCGCAATAAGTACTGCAGTATTGTGATGGACGTCTTGGTTAAATAATTTCTTTGCACTTGACTGAATCGACAACCGCCATTTACATGAAAGTATTTTGATAATGCCTTCTTTATTGTCACCATTCATAATGGAAAAGTCTGTGGTAGTCATGAGACTGAAAAGTATAAGCATAGTGGGAAAATATTCTTTATTACGGCCAAAGATCCTTACGCTTAATAGAGTTTATCACACACACAATCACGACAGTGCAATCAAAATGAAGGCACCTGCGTGCGTACACACTCTCCTCGCTATCATAGACTGGTGCTGATAGCAAACATTAATCGACTCGACACCCATCGAAGGGAAAGTCAATTTATGTAACTAAACGTAGCAATAGAACCAATATTGATTAAGATGATCGATGAAGATTCGGATTCTTCAAGCATGGACGTGACGCAATGTAGACAAGTGTTTAAAACACACAAGTGCCCTGCGTACAGTGCGTACTAACTAATGTACTTATAACATGCGACATCATTTCTCTATAAAGCGCCAGCCATAAAGAACGTCTTCTTCTTTTAATTAACATCTAATCAAGGGCTTCATTTAGAAGAATCTAATAACACGATTTATGAGCGGTGAGACCAACTTTCTCACGCGTTTTGCTGTCCAGATTCAGCGCACCTTATTTTATGGCATCTAATCATTTCATCTTAATTCTTAGAAAGCTCTTTTCTATGTATGTATAATGTATGTTTGTAGGTTGTTCCATCTAGTAGTACAGCATCTACAACTAGCGCTGCTACCTGATGTTTAATGACGTTATCGTAATTGCACTGGTTCCATAAACTTAATTGTATAGGTTTATCGTTCAACTAACACAATAATTAAATGAGTAGAGTTCGAGCCATTAAAACCATATAAGGCATAAAAATAATCTTTTACAATTCACTAATTAATTAGAATAACAAAAACAATTCAAGACACATAAAATAACCTTGCATTATATAAATCACTTAATGAAAAGCCGCTGAAAATTGTTGTAAGTAAAGGCTTCAGTGCGAGGGCGGGCGGGGAGGTGCGCGTACGCACGAGCGAGGCGTGTTCGGCGGGTCGGTCGGCGCGGGAGCCGGCCGCCAGAGCCGCTGCGGAAGCTGCGGCAAGCGCACCTGTTGCACGACCCTGCGCCCCGCGACCACAAATCTCACGCGAAACACACGTGTATTCACCCCGCGATTTCATGCCCTGTGACATGACTATCAGTGAGAGTTCAGTGACAGTGCCCACAGTAACGCCCTAGAGGACCCATCTACAATCTGGAGCAACCCTAGGTCGGTAGCGCAACGTTTTATCTTTCTTATCACATTATCGCATGTTTTGATTGCACACGCAATATCCGCTGTGCGAATATCTTGTTCGAGTTAGTTTTATACTGTACTGCATCCTTTTAATTATAACTTCACATCTGTCCATCGGAATGTTGCGTGTTTCATTAACTTTTACAAACTTATTTTCTTTACGATAAGCTTCATGTTGATTTACATCAACACTCCTATGCCATAAAATTTTCTATTCATTAAAAATATAGGATTAGGTACGCTACGACTTTCCATAATATTATGGCACTGATCATTTCACGAAAATTACAACTGTCAGTCAAGTAACATTTTTTTAAAATTAATTACTATATTTTATGTTGATGAAATTATTGTTGACAGTAAGTTATCGTGATGAACTCTTCATCAAATCATCATCATCATACAAATAGATTTTCAATAGGTAAAATGACAACATATTTATAATCAAGCTGCCATCGATAAACAAGTTGCAGATAGGTGTTTGCAAAAAACCCGCAATTAAATATGCATTTATTATCGCAATCAAATAATTATAATTCACAAGTCTCGCATCTATAAATAAATTTACTATCTGGAGCATGTAAATGTCATCAGTGAATAAATAAAACTAGTGTTTACAAATGAGAAGAGTGCTAGGTGATGACAAGTAAACGTTCTTAATAGTTCAGAAGAACCCTAGGAGGTCTGCCAAACCTCGGTGAGTCAAATTACGCGTGTTATCGACAATATCGCCATACTGGTTCCTAGTACCGATGCGCGCTGCTATGCCGTTCGCGAACATCTCTCTGGTCACATTTTATCCATTTTATATAATTCCATTCAAAACATCGACCTACATAACACAACATAAAAGTGAACGTGCACCTTATCGAACCTGTAAATTAAATTCAAAGAAGCAGCTCTTTTCATTAACAACTTTTTAATGTAAAATGGTGCGATTTAAAATGTCTTCACGCTTGCTGCATCGTTAGGATTGATCACGTAAATCGGTGGGCATATTATGTGACATTAGCATTTAAAGGACCTCTGGGGACCAGAAGCGATTATTAGAGTAGTTTATTCACTTGTGAGGTGGTGTGAACGAACCGCGAGCTAGGAGGAACGGCAGCATAAATCAAGGCATTATCGCCTCGACATTGGTTAACTAGCAAGGCGCTGTACTGGGATATCATAATCGTTCGCCAGACATAACTTACGTTAATTACTGGGAGACGTCGCCACGAGCTCCTGAAAGCCACTCGGAGGCCCGAGGCTATCATTGCATAACGACGTGGGATGAGCGATAAGTGAAGGGCATAGAAGAGTAAACACTCGTTACTGCACTGATGATTTCATACCGGTCAAGGAAACTCTTGAAGGAAAACCGCAACCTACAAAATTATTATTTTGCATTAATTAAAACATGTGTTACTTAAAATATTGCATCTACCTTGTTGATAAGTGGGATAGTAATCCAATTTATCAAAGAGGTTGGTGCAATATTTAGGGAGGAAAACCGCAACCTACAAAATTAATATTTTTGCATTAATTAAAACATGAGTTACTTAAACAAACAAATAATATATATATAAATAAACTTAACAAATTCCGCAACCCTGGCAGGCTCTGGCCTTAGCGGGCCCAAACTATTGCACCTACCTTGTTGATAAGTGGGATAGTTATCCCATTTATAAAAAAAGTTGCAAAATTTAAAGTTATCAATGCGTTCGACGATCTTTAATCATACCATCTAGTTAAATAATACAGCTTTTCTCATTAAATAGTTCTCATACTGTCTGGCGAACGGATTCACAGTATGATTTAGAAATGTCAGTGTAATTGGATTTATCGTACGAACACTACCAACAGGTTTCGCCTTAACCTTTATAGGTGGTTTAATTCTTATTGATTCGCTGGTAAATGTCGAATCAGAGAGTACCTGCAGGCAATTAAGAGATGATCAAGGGCTCGCCTTGAGCGTCTGTTGGGTAAGCTCTTCCGAAGGAGTGCGCGTGCGCTCATCTGTTCACTATTTCGAACTGCATAATCACTGGTTACTATTTAGAACTACTCGATCACATAACCGCATCTATGATACAGCTCAATGCTTTCGATACAGTCCGCCGATTTCAAGTTGATTGATAAAACTGGTAAACTCTGGAACTTTCTTGTCACTGTAATCATAAGTTTCCGATAAAGTGATAAATCAATCAAAGAAATAAAAGCTTTCTTGTAAAATATTCAATTATAAAATATCTTATTCTGAAACGGAAATTCTTAATCAATTTAGTAACGACAAACTGACACATGCTTGCCTTTAATATAGGTGCAACCTTTCAAAAAGAGGAAATTCATGTTCGGTTTGTAAATGTAAGCGAATTCAATATACTCGGCACTGAATATAATTAAAGGCTATAAATTATTATGTTCATACGAGAAACATACTCCTGTCAGGCAGGAGTCGAGAACTTAATGGACTTTCGCTTGTAAATAACAATGCGTAAAAACTTTAAAAAGGACGCGAAAATTATTTGGGTTGATCTTTCACTGTACTTCGAATGAATTAGGGTAAACTTTTGTGGCACTAAGCTCGGCTGAAGGAAAGTTTTATATCCTTATGAGCACTTTGAGTATTTCCACGTTTAGGTCTTAGATTCACGCGATCCAAATACATATTTGGGTAAACCAGGATTCAATTTTCACGTACTCAATACCAAAATCCTTGATAACTTATCTGTTCATGATAAATATTCCACTATTTCAACTGCAACATGCAACTAACCGGCCCATTTTACTATCCGGATACTACCAACACATTATCCGGATTTATGTGAATTATCGGATATTTCGGATATAATCGTAAAAATTGAATTAACCAAATATTATCAATCAATAATTTTTTATTTCAATTATTGATATTGCGAATAGATTAATATCATTCGTCACAATATTTTCATGAAAAACTTTATATCAAGGATATGAATAAATGAATTGTTGGAAGTTAAACCTTCGAATTTCAAACATGTTTTGTGGTTATAGCAACTTATTCAGTCCGTTTAGTGGATCGCTCGGGAACTTCTCAACCTTTTCTAACCCCAACCTTTATATACATGTAGGTACCTACATGAAATCCGGATACTTAATTTAACTGATATCCGGATGATTCGGATATCCGGAGTGCATGCCCTAGTTGCACATAGGCTTGTTACGAACATTTTGACGGCGTTTCCTGAAATCATCTGAACAATTCCTTTTTAATTCAAGCAACGATTTCGCTAGAATAATCGAACATAACGCATTTCGCTATTGCAGCAAGTTGTAGCGTTTGTGAAAACTGAAAATGCGTTAAGATTGCAACTGAACTAGGTCTAAATAATATCGTTACACCGTATATTAATCCCGAGGTAGTAGCATGGTTACTGCCATCGCAGAACAAAGATTTATTTCACGTTAATAATTCAATAGCAAATTATAATGAATGAAAGCTGCAACGGTGGCTCGAGCTTATAATGACATTGATAACGCAAGCATGCTATTTGTACCGCACCACTCTATTATTAACACGATAGCAGATATCACGAACGACATAACCTATCCTAAGCTGTTAGTTAGTATTCAGTGTCCGCTATTATTGTTAATGCATGCAACATACCGCGTTCTAGAGTGTACAATTAAATCGGAGGTATGCATATCAACGTAAGTAAATACGACAAGTCGGCAGAGCTCCCGGCCTCCCGGTACACGAGCACCTTGTATTTGTTCTACACAAATAAACCTCCCGGCACGTCCCCAAGTGCGGGATACATAATCACACAAACAAGGATGAACGCCTACTTCTTACTTAAAATTTAACACAATAAAACCTCATGCCACCAAGATATAGATCATCCGAAACATGTATCGGTGATCTGAACAAAAAAGTAATCCTGATGATCAAAAAAGTTGCAAAACTGACCTGTTCGGTATCAAATTCTAGTCTAGTCGACGGAAACTTGAAATATTACGCGTAAATGATGGATAAGTGATGACATGTTATAAGTATGGTTTTGCAGCCTATATCTATGTGAAGACGAAACTTTGTTTTCTTAACCTCCATCCACACTTCCCGCGTGTATCAGTTGCGAGACGAGAGAGAAAGTACCAACGTACATTTCGTAACTCCTGCTTTTGAAACAAGTAAGAAAATCGAAAACGAAAACTAAGTGTTGTTTTCTTAAACAACAGCATAAATATCCATAAAAGATATCAATACAGCCATCAATAAAAATGCTAACGCAATTTAGATGCGATACTTAATGATATTATATTACGTGAGTGCATGTGTTGAATATTACATAACTGAGTAAGATTTGATAGCAAAACATATTACTGTGAATGGGTCTCAAATGAGAATTTGGAAAATGGCTTTGTAACGGCTGTAACAGCAATGATATTATGTATGTATATTTGTAACACCTACGATTTTTACTTCAACGTTAGAGTCGATATCATTATCGAGTAGATGTTGATCATCAATACCGGTCCGGTAGACGGAGGGAGGTCCCGCAGTGAGTCGCTCCGTCATCTTTTATTTGCATGGACCGCAAAATGTGTCCGCGAGATAATTCCGCCTAATGTGTATTCAAAGCGAATCATCACCATGCTAAGTATCGCGACCAAGCCGGTTTACAAACGCATGCCTTTGACTTTGAGACAGGCGCTAGAACAGATTGGTTTTTGTATATGTCTCAATAATTTTATTTTACGGGCAATAAAGCCGTTATTATTACATTAATCACATGTTTATAAAGTTCTAATTAGCTCAAAAGGCATTAAAAAGGCCTTACTAAATAATACTTACTTATCCCATAAACTTACTAAAATATTGATGTGTTTTGGATTTCTATAAAAAATCGAACCATCAATATTTTATTATTGAAAGAACGTCAGAACGTTACACATTCCAATACCATTAATCATAAAAGTATCCTGTTGGAAGCACTTACATTTAGGGCACATTATCAGTTTTTGTTTCTTCAAAAGTTTATGGGGCATTGTTAAAAGGTGTCTCCTAACCACAAAGCCTTTCCGTAAAGACATTGAACCTGCTTGAGTGGTGACCTCCTTGACATCGGTTAAACATACACGCTACAACAAAACTATGATTCAACATTTCTAAACAATTCCTTACCGACTTTAGCTTTGCATGAGCGATGATATCAGGACTATTATACTGAGAACGTGAAAAGTTTTAGTGCTGCTTAGCATTTTATTTGCCAACAAAGACGTGACTTTTATTCATGCAAGTTCCACGTCAAAATAAATTACTGATGTGGCAATAAAGAAAAGGCAATTGATAGTTTATTGATCACGAAGACCTGTTTAACTAGATAGGATCGGATAAGAAATCAATGGGTCTGGTTTAAGTCACGGTCCTATTAGGCAATGTGTATTGTCTTGGACAGATGCAACTGATTAAGATCAGTGCAGCTGGGAGCGGCACGCGCGCGCCGCCGTGGCGTGGGCCAGCCGCCGCCACTCGCTGGCGTGGCTTGGCCATAGCTGCGCTTGCGCCTGGGCACAGCGGCTGAAATATGCAGTCCCGATATTACACAATACGTTTGTACAAGCAGCTCTCCCGGGACATTTAGCGGTATTAAACTAGGTATTTGATAAGAAGATAAAATGTGTCTGCGCTTGCTTTAGTTAAAATAATTTAACTTCACTTCTATTTATTTAGCGAGATAAAACTTCGGAACACAAACACAGAACAATGTTTGGTGAAGGTGAAGTAAAAGTGACTATTTCGTAGTGAAGTAGTATTTGTATTGTAAATGCATTATAAACAGTTTAGAATAACTGAATTTTACTCAATTTGAATACACATAAACAAAGTTAGATAATTCCCTGCAGCTAGACAAGCCCTTTTCGAACTTTATTACCATTTCATGATTCTTTTCATTAAAAATGATATTAGAACAAACCAATTTCAACATCAATGATAATATCGTTTACAACGTAATAAAAAAACAAGTGAACGGTAGCAGTCACGCAACAACATCGTTTTTCAATTTACCATCAGGTAAAATTTGAATAATTATGAAATTATCTAACAGCGGCGCCGCCACTCCAAAACGTATCTGTATAAAATAAGACAAAGATAAGGCTGGAACATTAAAAATAAATTGCACCCAAATTCCGGCAAAGTTGTTCAGAAACGTGGACTGTGCCACCAATAATTGGCAGCCGGTTCGCGCGAGTGGACGCCGCGCAGTCTGCCGCGTCACTCGGCAGTAACCCACTTACTCGAAGACGAACAACAGAAGCAGACGACACAGTAGCCATACTATAAGGACTTGTCTTAATGCGCACAACAAACGAACACCTACATCCTAAACTTTCCAACTTTCTTTGTGTAGCTCTGCCAGCTATTTGTCATAATATTTAAGCCGCAACCAATGTTAGCGAAAACATTTCAAAATACCGTCGGTTTAGCTATGGTGACTGTAAAAGGCCACACGATGACATGCCTCTCATTGACGCGTCTCTCATTCTTAAAGATGATTCAACTATTGACAAGATTCTCGAAACGAGGACAGTGAAACAACAACCTAACGCGAGCTGATAACGCGGTCTAGGAGCACTCGTAGCTATCTCTAGGTACATCAACACAGTTCGCTGTTGTTACTGCAACAGAACAAACAGTGCTCAGGGCCCAGGGCTACACTGCCGCGGGACGACCTCCTCGTTAACGTTATTGGTAAATACATTTCTGTCATACATACATTATATCATTTAAGATTAAGTTGAGCAATTGATTACAATTCAAATAGATGCAATTCAGTGTATATAAATCCAAATACAACTGTCACGACACTTCCCCAGGAAGGGCCTTTCGACGTAACACTATCATTTAACAATCTGGTTAATTAATTGAAACTACATAATTGGGACAAGCATAATTTAAAGGGTCTAAAGCAGTCATTATGTTGTTAAAAATTGGATGACGAAGGAAGTTTTAAGCCGCATTGCCCGAACGGCTCTCATTGAGGTGAGGCTTCTTTTTTTTTGTTCTTTTTCTCTGATGAATTGAGCACGGAGGTTATTTATTTTAAATGGTGACTCATATGAAATTGCAACATAAAGGCAAATTTATAATGAGCTACCCGACGACATTCCACGAAGGCCGCGTAGTCGCAGACAGGTAAACTTTGCAGAGCTGAGTCCGCGGCTCCGCGCCCAACAATGTGATCACGACGCTGCCGCAACCAGTAGCACAACTACTTTCGTAATGAAACCGTATTGATAGAGTCATCTAACTGAATATTTATTACATGTAAATGCTAACAAGTCCAAATGATTTATTTCGATTATAATTTCTACGTTCTTTACTAGCTGACACGAAAAGACATAATTTATTGACACTTCTTTCTGGCTACTTAATCGGTACGCCCATTTCCTATTTAAACTGGAGGCATCGTGTGTAACCTTGTTTTTGTTGCTTTCCTACTGCGGTTTATAATATTTATTTAAAAACTTCATTATTGTGGTAACAATAAATCTAGAGGATTTGAGTGCGTCTACTGATCTGCTATTTATCTTGATTAAGTTTACCGACATTTTATGAGATGTAAATGACGGCGGCTTGAGTTAGTGGGAACATTTACGCGTATGACGTAACCGTTTCATAAATAGAGCATTTAGTTTCTACATAGCTAATAACCCAGATTTCAATTCAATCATAGCTCATATCTTTGGCAGACCACTAAACTTTGCACAAACGTAAAAGCTCATAAAGCAAAGCTCGTAAAAATAGTTAAGTGGTATCATGTTTTCGTATCTTTGTGCTCTTGTGGGTAAAAGGAATTTGTGAAAATACTTTATGATATTTTCAAAGTGTATACCGTCAAAAACAATTAAAAGAAGCCATAAGAACATGCCACAAAATGGACAGCCAAAATAAAATGAACAGTCAGCGAGCCAAGTCGGGTGGTCCACGGCTCCACGCTTTCATTATATTATGACGGACAACAACAGCGCACGTATCACGGCGTTCCAGATAAAAAGTAATAGGACATCCCCTTTCCCTACATTTTAATTTAACAACGGAAGCCGCGTGACTCGACAAGAAAAGAATCAGATTAATTTCACCGTTGCCGTTGCAGCGTTGTCCCGGCTGACGCGACCGATCGTTCCGAACAAATAAATTGTTCGAAAACATCGGAGCGATTAAAGCATGTAGACAAAAGGGGTAGAGAATGCTGCCACAAAATAAACGTGATCTCACCAGGAAGCCGGCCACAATAGGACGAGAGAAGGACGAAAAGGCCAATGACTTTGTAAAAACAAATATATCTCTATTAATCCCATCTCATACAAAGCTAATTATGTCTGATGCATGCCAGTATTTACATAAGAGCTTAACATGAACAAATATCTGGCTAATTATAATAAGTGGCATTATTAGTAGTACTAATATTAATGAATTTAATTTAGACTTTAATGCGTACCAATAAAAGCAATGAAAGCGTGAAGCACCTGGAAGTGCGTGCTGTAGCCGCGTTGGCTCGCCTCCAGTTCTACTGAACTTTGACAACTAGCTGCGGCGGTAAATTGCTGTAACACATCCGTCTGCCGCACTTATATACGCAACACAAAACTCTACTAACGTGAAAATGCATTTCAGGAAATGTCATAAAACGACTCGCACGGCTTTGGACGACTTTTCGTCAACAAAGGATATCAGTAATGCGCTTTAAAACCATAATTAGGTAGATGAAATATTTTTCGTTGCGTTTCTGCATTCCCAGGTCGCATGTTTTCAAGTACCTACCTATTGCGAGGTCAATGGACTCCACAAACGTGCATTCCTTTTCCCTTTCTGAATTTTGATTGCCTTCAGGTATGTAACAGGAACAAAAATATAATGACGGGGTTTCGTCAATTGATCACATACAACAATATTGCTTTCCGAGTTGTCGTGACATGTTCAAGTATTGTGTTCACTTCGGGAGCGTGTACTTTCTTTATCGGTTTTTAATCATGCGGGACGCCCTTTCATAAAGGTTCATTAAAAGAAATTGGTGTGTCGTCATTCACTCCATCATGATTTAGCTGTCATTGATCACGTCAGCGTCAGTATGAATACTCGATGCGCCGGTAAATCATGATAGCCGTTATGTGCGATTGCTTCGACATCTGATCTAAAGTCAATTAATAATGATACTGATCTAATTCTTTTGTATGTCAACCCGAAACGAATTGGACGGTTACCGAAAGTAGCATGACTACGTGACTACTAGGTGACGACAACGTGACGCTATTTAACATCAATGCATTTGAATCTTATGTACAAGTACTGAATGATAGAGCGTCGAAAAGTATTTAATGTGTAATCCTGAGTTACATCCGTACAATGCATCTTCGAGTCATTCAAACTAGACACATTCAAATGAGTGGAACATCCTCTTTGCGCTACATATTAAAAAGATACAATCGCATAAAACACATAAGAGTGACGTTATAATAGCGGACGTATTATGATTACGTAAGCACATGGTGCATACGGGAGGAAGGCTGAAGTTGATGAAAGGCTGACCTTAGCAGTGTGGGCGTAGCTAGACAATGATAATCCGACAGACAGAGCCAGAGGTCCACGAACTATACTGGAATGCAAATAAATAGATGCACATGAACAGGACGGGCCCGTACACCTGTCGCTGATCAGACAAATAAACAATGCACGTCATGCCGCGACCTACGGTAGCAAGGATCTAACATTATACTACCATCAGCATGAAACACTTGCTAATGTTTAATACGTACATGATAAATAGCTTGAATTTTTTTTATTGATGTAAAACGTTTTAAGTTTTTTTTTTGTAGTAACACAAAGTTGAAACAAGTAATGTTAGAAGTAACTCACAAACAGATCATGAAGATAAAAATACTTTGCTTATGTGCTTGTCACAACAATAGATTTGGGTAGTATTTAAACGCGCGTAACAAACAATGCGTGCTTAGCACGTAGTAATGAGTTTGTGTATTTTCATCTTGTATGGGCCTTATAAGCTTGACAAAAAGCTGAAAGAGAAATTAAAATTTCAAGCATAAACAGCAAAAAAAGTGGTTAATTAAAACAAACCGATTGATTGGCAACGAAGATTCTTCAGATTTACATCTTCAATAACAGTCATCATAACTTTGCTAAACTACAAATCAACAGTGTCACAAATATGGAATTTTGCCCCATATTATTTGTGTCTACCACGTTTAAACTCCGCACACGCTCTAATCGGGGATGTGACTCAAACGAGTGAAGCTGCAGCAGACATAGACTGATATATTGCACTTGGATTATTTTAAAATAACTAACAACCCAACTTTCACAATCGCACTTATTTCTTTTCTAAAATTTTAAATAATCGAAATAAATCAACAGTTAAAGATACTTTCCAGTCAAAGATGGAAAAGCTGCAGGCTGCAATTCTAGTAACACAAAATGGGATGGTAAGATGGAAAGACTGATTAATAACTTCCAAACATGGACCTTTGCATCTTATTCTTATATAACGTGAAAATAAACGATTGTGGTGAATATTTCTTTAGAATCAGAGAGAGCTGTTTCAGGAGTTCTGATGTTGTACCAAACCTAATAGGTAATGTTTCACTTATTGAGAGAAATCGATAGATTTAAATTTAATAACTACTATGTACTTGTAATAAAATGCTCCAAGCATCTCCGTTTGATGTAGTTTGTTATTGCTGGATAAAATAAAGATAATTACTTCCCAGCAATAACGTAGTGTAGTGTAATTAAAGGATAATAGATGTCCGTAAGTACTTCGATAAAGGTTTTAAAGCAATCACGGCAGCCGCTTTAATCGATTTGTGTGCAGTTATAAGGTAAATAAATGTACCTTTAGGAAATTACTTTAGCGAAGTCGTATGCTTATAAAGAACCGCTTTACAGTTTACTGATATCAATGACCCCGCCACGCGAGTGCCGCACTGTTTGTATAGCTTTACAGAACATTTTCATACAAAGCCTTCACGATAGCCGTTCGCGACGGTATCTTAACGAGACAAGTTAAGCAGGTGTTAAATCGTAAATCATAATTATACGTTTTTTTTCGCATCTAATCTGTTACGAAATTTTTCGTATAATTTTTACGTAATCATTTTCACAATAGATGAAATCCTACAAATGATGGACTAAGTTTCAAAACCAAGAGCCGCCCACGCCACATCAAGCTTATTGATATAGCCCGTGTTACGTTTTAGTCGCTATATTAATGGATTAACAACTCATTTGCAAAACCCTAATGACAGTTTTATGAGATGGTATCACTTAACAGTGGATGTTTTTGGAATAAGTGTGACGTTTATCTTTTATATGGTATTTTATTGAGAGAAATCAATTATAAAGCCTATAAGCTAGGTATGCTATTAGTTAGATTGTTGGAAATAAAGCAGAAACACCTTAGTTTAGTATATCAATTAGTCCCGGTTTAATGAAACGCTTTCCTTCCGCTTAGTGAAAAGTACCGTTAAAATGGCTAGCTTATCGACGTATAAAAAATACATCTACTGACAGTACTGATAAAATAATTTAATCACTTCTTTCGGGTCAACTGAGGCAGAAGCTGAAATATTTTGGTGTTACATCTACAGCTCTAAGTTCTCCATGGGTTTTCCAGTGAAAAGTTAAAGAGATTTTTGCCTTTATCTAATTGTTGTAGTAAATGCGCTGAAACTACACTTGAATAAATTACGTTAAGGCAACATTGAAAGTTATTTAGTTAGTAGTCGATCAAAACAATTGTCAAAAATCACGAAAATCGTTCATTTTATCTCATAAAAAAAGCTTCACATATTTCTTGTGACACCAACTTCCAAAGCTATATTTTTCATTAACGGTCCCTTCAAGTCGCTCATTCCTCAAATATTGACAAAGACAAGCAACTTCAACAAGATCATTGTATTCCACAGACGGGGCGATGTTAAGAGCGGCTGTGGCGGCGCTGGCGTGCCTGTGCATGGCGCGCGCTTCGCCCTCCGAGCACGGCTTGCGAGCGTACACGCTGAGCACACAGAACCCCAAGGTAAATATAAATACAACCCTGTAAATATCACATTCATAGAAAAGCTTAGAACCGAAGCATCAACCACGAGATAAGAAACTCAACCACACACGCGCATTTGAAGTCATGCGTGATAGAGGTGAAATGAAAAAAATCACAAAACCTTAACTTCTGCAGTTGCAAACCGCAAGGACGTATTATGAGTCCAATCCTGCGTCTTGTGTAAAGTAGTCCTTCTGTACTTCATATGTTTGTTGAACAATCTGGTCGCGTTTCCAAACATGTCTTTACAATATTAGAGCAAATTGAACACGGAATATGTCACCGAAACCAAAACTATTTAAATAAAATCCTGATATTTTCGGTTGTCTGCTGTGTCGAACATATAAATTACCACTGTCAATAAGTAGTTCGAGAACTAGACCGAATGAATTTAAAACTTGTTAGGAGTTGGCAATAATAAGTACCTACGAGAAGCAACAGTCAATGGGAATTGAGTAAACTACTTGACACGCTAAACTTTAGCTTCACCGACTTAACAAAATATACAATCCGAAATCTCCTCGATACCTACTGCTCTGGAGCTACACCAAAATGACGTGGCTGGTAACTGGACCAACACACTATTCAGTGCAATTGGTATTGCAAAGTTGTACGGTATTAAAGGCATACACTGGATTACCAAATAGCATTGAAACAAAATTAACTCTATTGAAATTCGAACACCTAAAATAAAAGTACGGCGAGGCAAAGGACAAAAACAATGAAGCGACAACATGTGTCGCTTATAATTTGATCAGTTGATCATTGAAGTATGTCAGAGAACAAGAGTTCAAACTATAAGAATGGACAAAAAGAAAAATCAGGGAAGCACACTGGGAGTCCAGAGTCGAATTCTCTTGACGATATCGAAAGACACGGAACTAACTCGAGGCCTTTTCAAAGCAGGTCACATTTCATAAAACATGGACTATAAACGAGACACATTTTATTCTATGATAATAATATGCTCTCCGACAGACATCAAAACGTATGGCGAGGACTGCCGGAAATATCATGATGTTCTCGTAGATTACTTTCGATAAACTAGTTTATAAATAAATGTATGCCTATTAGGAGCTTAACATTTATTTTGGTAGTGCTTCTCCAGAAACCAAATAGAGTGGTAGCTAAGAATAATGTGTTACTATTTCATTACAGGACATCTCGACTATCCTTTCTAGCATTGAAGAAAGACTTCGGGTTTTGGACACAATTAGTGCTGTACAGACAAAACAAGCACGACGCCTGGATGCCATCCAAGATAAGCTTGGTGAGTACATGTATTATGAGGTTTTTAGTTCCTGGAGAAACCAGTAAGAAAGTATCCAGCCAAGTATGGTCAGGACAGAAAAGTGCCCTGAATTATTGTAAAAATCTTACCGCATAAAATCCTACCTGCCACTAAACTACATAAACCAAACGCTAGCAAGAATCGATAGCAGACAACTTAAATATTTACGAGTAGTAATTGCACCAAGAAACAGACATTGTTAAACAAATTGTCTTCGAACTGTAGTCCGAAGCAGTCCTAGCTGTAGTAGCTATAAGAGCTGCATGAACTAGAACAAACTCATATCACAACAATACATGGGCATTTTGTTCCGGGAAACTAATGAGTCACGTATATACGGACTACGGTAGCCTTATTATGTCATATCCTATTTTACTACGGGTCAGCTTTTGCAATATCTGCTGGCGTACATCGCACGCAATTGAATGAACAAGAGCAACGTACAATTAACTGCTAAAGGCACCGCTTTGGGCTGCAGTGGTATGAATAAATTAGCAAATGGATGTCGTACGCACACTGAATAGGATACCGCTAATATTCATGTATTTGCTTTCAGATCGCGTGGAAAATACATTGACTTTAAAATTAGAAAGAGCTCAATTAACAGCAGAAAGACTTGAGCACCGGTTACATATGCTGCAAACTAATGTGCAGGTGGGCTTTGTTATACTTCAGAAATGTAGCATTTTACGTACGTGGAAATACCAATGCCTTTATCTAATGTGATTTCAATGATTTCAGGCCACCATCAAGGAGAGCAGTGAAAAAATAGAACGTAGTCAAACAAAGATTGCTGAACTAGCTAAGAATCTAACTACCCATATTATAAGCCATAAACATTTATTAGAAAAGGTATTTATTAATCCTGGAATGTAATATTTCCTGACTATATTTAGTTTGGGAATATCCCAAAGCCTTGGTCACAATCAGTTATTTTAATTAAGCCATACAAGGTACAATACCATAATTGGATTCGTTGGTGGTAATCCCGAGATTAGCGAAATTTATCAAAAAAAAATTAAACACTACCTACTAATGAACCATGCTAGCATAAATATCGATATTGGAATTTCCAAACGATATCAAGTAAAATACTTAATGATAATAATGTTTTTTTATGATATTTCCCTATATTCCAGGTAAACGGCGCGTACGCAGACACGTGGCACCGTAGTTTAATATTAGAATCCTTGATGAGAGACGGCCTCTCTCTCGTCAACGTGACCAGAAGGGAACTGGCTGACGGATTGAGAGCCTTAGCAAGAAGACAACGAGATGCGAGGATCAATTCTGCAGATTTGGAACAAATCTTCACCAAAAGACTGAGCGATAACACCTATAGGATTGATCTAAAGGTACATAATTATACGCCTTTTAAATAAAAGTTTGGGTCGGTCGACTCATAAACAACAAAAGTTATTTAATCAAGCAATTTCATCCTTGACCGACATGCTCGTTGCTTAGGTACTCGCTCAAGGAAACTCCTACAAAAAATTGAAAATCATCTTAAAATAACAATCAGATTCTACAAAAAAAAAATGTTTTTTTTGCAGATGCAAGAACTTCTGGACGCACAAAACCGTTTCGTGGATTCGTGCCAGCAAGTGCAGCAAGACGATCCGAAGCACGTGACGGATGTGCTGGACAAACTAATCGAATCGTTAATTAAACTGTACGTAGCACATGAATATTCTCTAGCCATACGAGTCCTCATTTGTTTAAATTACGGTGAAGTCCGAGCCACCATAGGCACACCATATTCTTGATGAATACGCGGAAATGCTATAGGCCTCTTTCTGGAAATCCATTTAATTGGTTTTCATACATCACATAAAACTGTGTACGCTACATTATATATTTATATATTTGTCAACAGGTTTACTGATCATTAACGATGATGATGATAACGAATGAGAACATCATTCAGTAATTATTTATTTAAATCAAATAGCCATGAATTCCAACGAGAAGTTTGTCATGTTTTAAAATGCTTTCATGATAAAGTGCGACATTTCAAGAAAAGTAATGTCCTGTTTTCAATAATTTATTAATTATTTATAAATGATTCCGTGCTTCGGAAGACACATAAAAGCCGGTGGTTCTGGCCGCCAAATGGCGGTCGTCACACCATGTCAGAGGCCTTTGAGGCGGTTTAGAAACTCTAACACTAGGGTTTGTGGGGTCGTTAGACCATACTGCCCACAGTGCCCACACGATAAAGAAGAAGAATAATTTATTTTCCGTGATCGTAACCAACTAATAGCGCTATTTGTTTCCAGAACATCTTCGACATTCCATGAGCTGAAGAAGATTCAAGACGATATAAACAAGTATGACACTAGAGTCGTAAAAATCCTGAATACGACAAAAGTACCGCAGGTATTATTCATTCAATATTAATGATTTCCTCATTTTTATCTCGATACGAAGAGTTATCCTCGTTTTGTTATTTTGCGCGAAGTTACCAAACATTTTATCCCTGTACTACTTGTAATTTCTCGAATATATTTTTGCAACAGGTTATTTTTTTTCCTAATTATTTTTAGGTACTTTTGTAAAACTTGGCCAAGTCAAACGTGGGTTACATACAGATACTACTGTTGCTTATGGGTGATTATAATTTTTACTATAACTAATTATAGACGGATGTCACCTGCCGACGCTTAGAAGGAGCCTTCCGCAACACCTCTCATACGATCCTAAAAGAGAATGAACTAAGGCAACTGACAGAGAAGTTCGTATCGCTGACGGACCGAGCAGATGCAGCACTGCAGCGCTTGGAAGCGCATCTGAAGGACGACTCCGAGGAACCAGGACAAGCTTCGGAGGTTACTGCTGCGGCTGACAGATTACTGCAAAAACTGGAAGGAATCAAGTAAGTGATGGAGCTTACCATGTACCTACTTTGATTCTGATAACTAAAATAATATAGACACTTGGTTCGTTGCAGTGGTTGCTAGAGAAAACCACTTTCAAATACCTTGCTTATTATTTCATGTTACTAAAAAATATTCACATGATCACATCCTACACTACTGGTAAAAGACGCCATGGTCTTCTATTCTATTAGGGGGTTCGGTTTCCGTTGGACCATTGTGCGTGTGAGTCATTGACGCCATGGTCGATGACATTTATGCTAGCAGTGGCGTGGCGTGAGGATACTGAATTTACTAAGCATAAGCGCATGTCCTGATGGGTTCCATATGCGACGACATTTATTTAAATCGACCATTTTTCATTACAGCAATGAAGAATCAGACGAAGAGTTCGACTGGGAGGGCGACGAGGCCGAGTACTTCGACGACGGCGGGGGTGGCGACATAATGGGCATAGACAAGGATATCCTCAGCGGCAGCACGGCACGCAGGGCAAAGACCACGACCGTGCGGCCGCCGCACCGGCGACATCTGCACAAACACCCATACGACCGCGGTCCTAGCATCTACCCCAAGCCGATATAAGTTTGTTTTATAAATACTGTGAGAACCTATTGGTGTATCATTTAAAAAAAATTGCCAAGAGCTTTTGCCTGCGTGAAAGTCAGAAGATAAAAGATCCTCTAAATCCTAACCTAAACAAGGTCTACCCATGTAACAAGTTTCATTCAAATCCTATCAGCAATTGAAGCGTAATTGATTTCCAAGGAATCAAAAATACAGGCTATCACATTCATAATATTAGTAGAATAGTAGGACTTCAGGAGCTCTTGGTTCGATCTATGAAGTTAAGCAACTCTTGACTATCTATTACATACCAAGAGTCCTCCATGACTCGGAAAGCACGTTAACCTGTTGGTGTTGGTCCCGGTTGTCATTTGTTACCAGTCTTGCAAAGGAATTTTGTATTACTAGTTACTAGGTTGTTGAGGTGAGATAGGCAGTCAATCCATGCAAACTATTGATCCCCAGTTAGACTGGAAGCCAACTCCAACACATTAGGAAAAATCCGGTCAAGTGCGAGTCGGACTCAAGCACGGAGGGTTCCGTACCATTATCTATAAAAAAAAACGGCAAAAAAATCACGTTTGTGGTATGGGAGCCCCACTTATATATTTATTTTATTGTTTTTGGTATTTGTTGTTATAACGGCAACAGAAATACATCATCTGTAAAAATTATATTTGAGTTGATTGAATACAAGGTAAATTGCGGTTTACGATTTATGACGAATTAAAAAGTACTTACTAGATCTCGTTCAAACCAATTTTCCGTGGAATTTTACATGGTAATGTACATCATATATTTTTTTTAGTTTTATCTGTCTCTTATTTTAGAAGTTACAGGGCCCCGTACACACATTTTACCACTTTGGAAGTATCCCGCGGGAAAACTATTCAGTTTAGAAAAAAATTATATTAGAAACCTCAATATCATTTTTGAAGACCTATCCATATAGATACCCCACACGTACAGGTTTTATGGAAAAAAAAAATTGAGTATCAGTTCCAAGTATGGGGAACCCAAGGGAAGTTCTTATAGTTTCGGAAAAAAGTGGCTGTGACATACGGACGGACGGACAGACAGACAGACATGACGAATCCATAAGGGTTTCGTTTTTTGCCATTTGGCTACGGAACCCTTAAAAGTTTGGGTAGGACTTTGTGAGTATCATGTCCTTATAAAGCCGAGATTGTTTTATGAACTATAGGCATCCAGGCCACTCATAACATGTGGTCTATGGCAGGATACTTGACCAAATACATGACGGTACACTCGTATAAACAATCTCTCTGGACATACCAAGGAGATAATTCAAAATATGTATTCAATTATCAAAAATACTAAACTGAGTAAGTGTAATGGAGAATGAATGGCGCCGGCAGGATATTTACAGGAGGATGCACCTTCAAAACCCTGCCTCGAATAGGATAGGTTCTCTTTTACTACACACTTTTCTAATCTATTTTTTTTAATTTATTCATGTTTCCGTATGTTTTATTGAAAACCAGGGCAAATGCACCCCCAATGCACCCACCTCCCGGTCCCCATGTAGAGAATTAATAATCCTATAAATATAATTAGCCAATTGGGACAAGGACCCTCTGTCAGAGGGGGGATACATACACAAGATCAACAGTCATAATATCAACAGTTAAAACATCAACACCGTAAGACCAACGATTCAAAATCTCAACACTTCAGAATCTCAACAGCTTAGTAAGACAACAGTTCAGAAGATCAAAGTTTAAAATCCCAACTTTGAAAGTACCTATTAGGTCAATACTAGCAAGTCGGAGCCCCGCTTCGCGGAGCTCAAGGGTTTGAAAAAATATCGTCGGGGTGCCCCATGTCCTGACTGACAGTCACGACTGAAAGATACCATGTATAACATTAATTAGTATTGACCTAATAGGTACTTTCAAAGTTGGGATTTTAAACTTTGATCTTCTGAACTGTTGACTTACTAAGCTGTTGAGATTCTGAAGTGTTGAGATTTTGAATCGTTGGTCTTACGGTGTTGATGTTTTAACTGTTGATATTATGACTGTTGATCTTGCGTATGCCTCCGGTCAGAGGGATAGGCTATAATCCTAGAAATAGTATTAGGTACAAAATATAAAAAATAATTTATTTTACATTATCTTCCAACTCAATATATTTAAGGTCATCGCTTTTCTAGCCTCCTTATATCGGTAATTGTGTAATAAACACTGGTTGAAATAAAAATAAAAGTACCCTCAAAAGTTTTGTCTCTAGTCTATTCTAAGAAGATTTTGATTCTCCCTCATACATGGATGCAAATATAAAAAGATAAAAAGTATGAACGTTTTTACTTTTGTTAATGATTTTTAAAATAATTATGAATTAAAATAACGTGAAACGGGACGTATATAAGAACAACAATCAGCGTCTGTTATGAAAACAAAAAGACCGAGGAAGGAAGGAAGGTCTTTGAGTTAAGACAATTCATGACCAGTGACAGACAGGAGTGACTCATTGTCCGTTTTCGCGCGAAAATTGAAACTGTCAGTTTAAAACTGCAATTTTGACTTTAAATTGATGCGTTTTAATTTTTTAATTTGTGTTGTCTATTTTACATGGAATTCTTCAAAATGAAAGAAAATGAAAACATTGCATGCCTCTATTCAGCGTGTTCTGTAGTGAAAATGGAAAACCAGGTGCCAAAACCACGCATTAAATTGAAAAGTCTTGCGTGACCACACACCTGCTGGTAGATCGATAATAGCATGCTCATAAGCAAACCTGTTCACAAGTGCTCTTGCGGGCCCTGGGGTTTTCATCATGTATCTTGTACATCAATCTCATGCAAGTGCTATCATAATATATTTTGGGCACAATTTAAAATTATTTGCAATCTGTCCAATATTTATGAGAGATTTTTATTTTCGTTGTATGCTAAGGGGGTGTCCGGACCCCCTAAATACCCCCCCATACTATGCAACGTGTAACATAATAAACGCAATACCTCTTAAAGGGTCATTGTACTCACCATTTTGAACAACTTTTACTTTCTCATAAAGAATGAGTGTAGCTACATATGGCACAGGAATCACAATATTTACATTTCAAATGCTTTTTTGAGTCTTATGTACATACACATACCTCTATTTTGGCACTGTTCTGAAATATTGTAAGTGCCTTGTGCGTGAGTTGTGCAAAGCACGAGCTCAGTGTGGCGATCCTCTGACGAGAAGCAAACACCACCTCTGGCTCCTCCGTCTCCAACTCTGCTGTAATTAACAAAATAGACTCCGCTATAAAACTGATGTTTAATATGAACAACATAGATACCAAAGACACCAACTGTACCAGGTTATACAAAAGGCTTTAAGAGCTACATCAAAAAGAGGATAGAAATATTAGAAACGGATTCTTGTTTTGACGTCTTCAGCTGTTATAAAACCATGACACTTGATTACTTATCTAAGAACTTACTTTTGTGTTTATTTGCTCATGAATTAAGCAGCTATTCAACACTATATTCTTTTATAGTGAGTATTATCACAACTTAAAAAGCAATGAACTCAGACAATGACATAGCTATGTTCTGAATACGTACATCCAGTAGCACAGAGTTTAGATGTTGCTGGCCAAGATAATGTTTGAATTATTTGTACAATAGTTCTTATTGATGTAATGCTACAGCGATAAAATTACTGCAAAACGCATTACATCTTTACCAAAAACCACAGGACAACAGCAGCATGATTCCGATCGAAAAATAACAAAGACAAAAGCTAAGGTGCATTAAAATATTTGAAACAGTGTCAAACCAGTTTTACTTACATAAGGAAGTGTCTAATTCGACACATGCTTTGTCGAATTCCTTCTCTAATAAATCTAACCATCGAAAGCCTACTCCGGTAGTCGCCATTTTCACAATAATTTGTTGACAATTTACTGTCAACTTGACATTTGCCCAAGCCAATCGTTCAGAAACAAAGTTTATATATTGGAATCGAATCTAATGAATGCTCGTATTCTTTACCCGAACGCACCCAAAAGGGGCCAAAAGGAACTAATAAAACCGCTCGGACGCCACGCCGATTTATTCACATGTTGAATACGAGGTTTGTATTTTTACACCAATAAAAATGTATGGACGATAGAACCTTTGTAGCATAGCCCCCTGTCATCGCCGTTTTGATTTTTTTTTTCGAAATCGCATCGCGTGATGAAACAGGTCGGGTAGAGGACACATTTTGGCATACACGACGACGTGACGGCGACTTTACCTCCAAATATTTCGGCAACGTGACACTTTAGGGTACTTGAGCCTGTTTTTTGAGGAGTCCAGTAGCAGTCCGCAATGTTTTTCTGGGCTTGCAAAGCTGTCGTTTCCTGGCATTTCGAATACACTGAATGGTAATTTTTGCCCTTTGCTGCGCCTCATCATCACATGCGCCACATCTGACCAGCCCAGTTCGACTTTAACTTACTCATATGTTTGGCCAACGACTACATTAGGTACCTATGTTAAATATCTGTTTTGAAATAAGGTAAGTACCTACTTACAGACTTTATAACGCGCTGTGTAAATTAGACACCCAGTAAACTTTGTTTCTTAGCTTATTGGGATATTCCAAGTGAGGACATTGACGATTGGCAAGGGGCGCTACACACTTAAGTAGACCATGACAATCGGTTCGGCAGTAGGTATTTGTTGAACGCCAACCCGACCCGAAGCAATCGATACTTTTATGCCAAACTTTTTTATTCAAAAATTGAGAGGGTGGAACGAATGCAAGTCAATGAGTTTCGTGAGAGTAAAAGTGGGAGATATCCCAGTTGCTTCATCAACGTGTTCATGGAAATTTTCACGTTCTATGCGGCCAGTTTTATTCGTCAACTTTGTTTCATTCAACCGGGCAGATCGAGTTGGGCTCATAGGTACTGAGAAATACCAGTTGGAAAATCTAGTCACACAGCACAGGCCACCCGTGTACCTATTGAACACAGGAACTACGCTCAAGAGTAGCACTTGGGACCACTAGATCGAAGAGGATCTTAGTCATCTTATTATTTACCTAAATAATAATAATTAGCAGTAACATATCAAAACTATTTATTTTCAGGTTTATTAAAGTAAAACAAATTCTTGTTGTGGCAGTTGTTTATTTTAAATTGTAGTTATTTACAAATAAGAGGGTACCTACAATATTGCGCCACAGATTTCTTTTTCGCACATTTCTGAGTAGCTAAATCACTAAGCTTTATTAATTTACTATAATAATTAGGTACACTACATAGCTACGCCATGCAATGGGAAATGGATATTGCGTTAGTAGAAAAAAAACGGTCAGAGACCTGTAAATTAAAAATATATTACAAGCCAAGGATTTTATTTGCAACAATAAGAACGCCGAAAGAGCTCTAGCCAACTAGCAGTTTTTGGTTTCAGAAATGATTTAGTGGCAGGTAAGTAGGTAGGTACAAACATACTCTGACTTCCACATGCAAGACGCATGGGAAATAGCTATGATTCAAATCTCGTTTAATTAAATACAATCACAAAGTGAATTGGCATGTCTGCAATGGTCATACTCAATCACCGAACAAAATCAGTACTCACTAACATACACAAAGAAAAAAATATCTAGTTATGTAGGAAAGGATGTCTTACAACTTACATCCTGATTCCTGACCTAAAACTACAGCTGTCGAAGGGTTTTAAAATTTAGCCTATGAGCTCCGTACATCATGTGCTCTTATGTGGAAGTCTGTAAACACATAAATAACTCACATACACAAAATATATTTACATTTGATACTTGTTTACAAAAGGATATTATTTATATAAAACTAATAAAAACTTAGGTTCCGTAGCTTATGACATGATTAAGTTTTTTTTTTACTTTTACAATTTATTGCTTAGTTACGTAATGTAACGTCAGCAATATTTTTTTACTTAATTACTATTTAGCGCCCGACTTAAGCTTTGCAAACTTTAAAGCTATTATTTCGTCAACAAAGCTATAACCCTAAAATAGATCAAAATAAACCTCAACCAAAAATCACCTTTTTTTACCAATGCCATTTGCTACTGAACCCTAAAATTTATTATATACATTTATTACAAATTACGCAAGTATCTGTTTAAAAATAAAAATATTGACGAAACATATTAACGAACAAACAAATTTCCGCTAGTAAGAGTAACACATATGTACAATCAGTGTCTTTTATATTTAACAAGCATTGCCATTGCGTTGAAGTGCAATACTACTGTTACTAACTTGCTCGAATAAGAATATTGCAAGTAAAATTTATTGAAACTAAAATAGTCCAACTGTGACTACTTTAGCCGATAAAAATAATAAATAAAGATATTGGGCTCAATCGGTCTCTTACATTGAGTAGGTACATATCTGCAGCAACGTCACATGTTCGATAAACGTAAGTTCATAATAAATATGTCACCAGAAAATAGCAGACTCCGTAAGATTGCAATAAATCTTTATGAGAATTTATAAGTCAAGCCACAGATTTCTACGTGATCAAACTTCTCATTGAATACTAAGCAACGGGAAAATGAGATAGTCCCTAATAAACTGATTCGTCTTTTTTACAACGCCAACTAGATATTCTATGGAAAGCGTCAAGTAAAGATTAACAATTATCTAAACTTGTCCTTCTTATTTATTGCCACCTCACTAACTACACCACCATTTTACGTTTTACAGCTTCAACACAAGGTCCTCGAAAAAAATTCAATTCAAGCTTCTATAGACAATATCATTTATTATAATTTATAACTTAGCATGTAAAATAATACATCATATTTTCTTTTAACGTGAAAATAGCCACAGCAAGATTTGGCGCGAGTGCGTGAGACGATGCGGTGGTGGTTATTTTTTTAAACTCTGAAAAAAGGCGAAGACGGCTTTTAGGTAAGTTTAAAGTGTCTCAAGGATGCATAACGTATGAGGATGGGTTACGAAAAATAGTTTTTCTCAGAAACGGTGCGTTACCTTTTCATGGCAGTGGTGCCAGGGGACATGAGGCACCCCCTCCCCTCCCCTTGCCCCAGTCCCAAGCCCCCCCCCCCCCTTCCTGCCAAAAGATACTAAATTTTAACCATAATTATGTAATTTTCCGGTGACATATTTAAAACAAACCAATCATACCCGACTAAGAGCTTGGCCATGTCATTGAGTACCACAAATGGATACTTATCGTATTTCTTCCTCCTCATTCCCATAATGTCAGAAACTTGTTTAGTTCCAAACACACTCACACACATGGCGCTGTTTAACATTTCAGAGTACAATTTCTTTATTTATTTATTTGGAAACTCAACAGTCCATTCCATTGTTTTTGTCCACAGCTTCAAGATAGCGGTTAAGCAAAGTAGTCGCTCGTATATTTACGTAGGTACAGACGCCATCACATCAAGCTACCTGCAGGTAGCTTGATGTGCTGGCGTCTGTACCTACGTAAATTTTACAGTTACAGTACACTGTAACTGTAAAATTTTCCCAATCAACCTTGAACCTAATGCTTCAGCGATAAAGTTAAAAATCTATTAAATAAATTTGACAGATTGTTGTAGCTTGATGTGCTGGTGACTGTACCTAGAAGCTACTTTCCATTGGAATTTAATTTTTTTTAGGAAAAATTTAAAAGCAAAATTGCTTGCGTTGGGATTGAGGGTGAATACTTTGGTAAAACACTGTTGGCAAGAATGCTACACATTTTGAATAAGATAATAATTAGAAAAAAATATTATTATGTAATGCAATAAGGTAAAATCTTGAAAATCATGAAGCGCTAACATTTTTAAATTAACACACCATCGTCTTTCAACATGATTATGTTTTCAGCACAAATAATAAACTAGAAAACAGTGCTTTCTAGAGAGCGCTATTATCATAAAAGCCAGGCTCCTCCTGGTTGAAACATATTTGAAAATATATGTAAGTGGAAAAGGAAGAGGAAAGCCTTTGCCCAGAAGTGGGACAAGATAGAAAGATGTAAGAGACTTATTAAAGAAAATATATTATCCCAAGAAACACCAATATTGGTTAGAATATAATTATGATTATAACTTCAAATAAAAAGATACAATACCCGCAAAAGAAATGGAGGGGGATATTAATCCATGCCCAGTTTACATTAACTGAAAGCCATTTCCAATCAAGTCTCATTAATGTGCACGGCAAGTATAGTGCTCGATTTTATCGGTTCACCTCACACGCGCAGACCCTGAGGTAGGTAGTCACCCATATCGCAGTATCAGACGACCGCAGCCGAGTGCGGTGAAGCGGGGAGGGAACCGTGATCTTTTTTTTGGTTATCTGTCCCTCTATATCACGACACTGGCTTCTATTTAAATTGCAAGATTATCACAAATAGACATATTGACAATTTATAATTATTTCCATATTTTACTCAGTTAATCTAGCGCTTATAAATCGAGCCTATAAAATAACAGCAACATAGTACTAAATGCAAACCCACACAACATAAATTATATCTCTCTATGTATGCCACAGGGCAAAATTATAATTTTAATGTTTATATTTTTTTATAAATTATGGTACAATGCTATTGAGTCTTTTACAAACATAGTTTGTAACCTAAATATTATCAAGAATATAGCTAAACAATGCAACATTGGTTTATTTTAATTAAGAATTTAAAAGTGCAAATGATTAGTGCCTATTAGGCGAAAATTAGAATCTACAAACAAAATAAGCTTATTTTTGTTCTGGCATTTTAAAGATTGATTTCAGTCTAATTTTAGATATCATTTGCACTGATAAAAACATTAACAGACGCCTTTACTACCACAGAGCTTCGCATCATAGCCAAAAGCTCTACTAGTTGGGAAACTGGGAAGAGTCGTGAAGTACTATCCGTTAAGATGCTGTCATGGGCGTACCAAGCATTTGCTTAGGAGGAGCAAAAGTAAGGAAACTCAAAGAGTGGGCATTTTAATGGCGGACTAATCCGGTCGGGTTGGCACTAAATGGCGTACCCCGCCGCAGTATTCAGAACAGTTAACATGATGTGAAATGGAAGAGCGAGCTCTAAATAAAATAATGGGTTCTCGTCAAAGGGGTTTATTTTGAATTTTCCCACAATTTATGCAGAAAAGCGAGATATAGTAGGATACAAGAGCCAGCAAAGCGAATTTGAAAACGTAGTACCCGAATTCACAAAAGTTTTGGCACCCTTCATTTATATTTTACATAATGTAGGGCCTCCAACACTAAAATGCAACTGTAAAAAAAAACTTCAAGTAACAGAGGAGAGTGAGGCAAGTAGCCTTCCCTGTCCCACAATGGGTACGCCCATGGATGCGCTTACATCGAGGTAAAACCGAATCCGAAATTGCAACAACACAATGTCTTTTGGGTCAGTACTTACCATGGAGTAGTATCTAGAAGTATCAGTGAGTGAAAAAATAATTTCCGTCATATTTATGCTAGTAAACCGAATCAAGGCACATAATAAGCGCATTATGCACAATGCAATGGTATGAACATTTTATATGAATGGAAATACATATTTTACGTACTTAAATGAACCTCAACTCAGCTTCGGTAAGCACTCTAGCATGAATCATCCCTAAAGATGGTCACACTTTTAATTTTAAGTTACAAAAATATGAACATGATAATTTACATACAAACAATATTATAATGCACAATTTATGTACTCGACAAACTTTATAATCTAATTGTAAAACAATGTATTTTATGCCCTACGTATTTATAAGTATTTAGATGTTTATTTATATAAATATCTACCAAGATATGAAAAGAAAAAAAATACAACAAGGAACCTTTGGTTTCTAACATAACATATCAACATTGTTAGCACAACAGTTTGATATTCGATTTATTTCTGGTTTAATTACTTATGCAAAACTTTAAGGGTTGTATTTATGAAAAATATTATATAGACAGTAAATATGATAATTTAAAACTAAATTGCTGTAAAAATAATTTAAAACAAGTCTTGATTGATTATTTTTTTTGTGTATTTTTTAAATCTATTTTGTAAGACTATTCTGGCAATTGCTAATTGTTTATGGTGACTTTGAGAAACTACTATGTAATTAAAATCATAGGAAATAATAAATAAAATAATACACTAATTTATATAAACAAGATTTTGTAGTTTTTGTACTGTTACTATAGTTAAGTAGAAAAAGTAAAGCAATGAGCCTGAGGCAAGATAATTTTGTCACCCATGAATGTACAATTTAACCAGTATATGTAATGTATTAAAATGTTATGCTTTATAATCTTCATCATTTATTAATAAAGCTAATTAATTACAGACACAATCTTAAACAGAAACATTCCTTTGTCCTAAGCAGCTCATACAGTTTATATTTTACTAAGCATCCAGAAGTATATTAACATAATTACCATAAATCGCATCGGTTGCAACATTTACCTTGCTGTGCACATACAAACACTCCACTTTAGCTTAAGTAAAAAGCACTTTGTTCAATAAACATAAACTTTCATTAAGAAACAACGCACCCATTCTTGTCCGGTATATGTCCATCTGATCGCTCAATCTCTAATAATATAGCATGGAACATGTCAGTGACGGACTGAAATAGTAAAAGAAAATCATTACACTACTGCTACTTCATAACAACAAATGGTCGCGGGTTTTTTACTGCAGGCAGTAAAAAATGGATACTTAGTTGACATCTACAATAAACTTTGTTTCAACTTCTCATCCTAAGTAGAAATAACCTCAGAATAATAAAATGGAGAATTAGGGGCCAAGACACCCTAAAATAACATCTCTTTAATAGGCGCTACAGACAGGCCAATCCACAAAAGCTTTGAAGCTTGTGAGGCTGTGGCTTCTTAACATGCACAAATCCTTAGAATAGTGAGGTTGCTCCGCCATGCTTCTAGACGGAGCAGGGCTGCCTATGTAGGCCATGACCCCCAAACATAATGGAACAAATGGGAGTCTAGTGGTCTTTCTTTATTGGTGAGTAGTCAATTTCCCAGTTGTGGGTTCTAGCCCCTAGGATTCTAAATGTTAAAATTATACATTTTTTACTTTTTAGTGTGGTTGCCAGGATTCTAAATAATTCTCTTTTAATGTCATCATCATCTGCCTAGCCTTTTCTTTCCTAACTATATAGGGTCAGCTTTCAGTCAAACCAGAATCAGCTGAATACCAGTATTTTACATGGAGCATCCACATTCATGCCTACCTGTCCTCCTCTTATTCTCTTTTAATGTATTGAACATAATATCAAAGAAAATAATATCTTAAACTCTGGACAGAAACTCACCTCATTTCGTTTAGCACTGGTCTCCACAAATGCAGCCTTCCATTTCTCTGCAAGTCTTTTGCCTTCTTCTGTGCTAATTTTCCGTTCTAGATGAAGATCTGTTTTATTACCAACTAAGACTATAGGCACACTGGAATAAGAAATTTCAAATTATTAATAATTCAATTCTGCTTTTTCATTGATAAATAAATAAAAATGCTAAGTCTACTCACTGTATTTTTCCAACCATGTCCAAGAGTTTGTCATAAATAATTTGTACTATTTGAAAACTTTTACTGGAATTGATGGAGTATACTAGCACATAGCCATGGAAGTCCATACTGTATTGCAGTGGGAATATGCTATACTCATCCTGACCAGCCGTGTCTACCAGCTTCACTTCATACTCAGTTGAGTTCAGCCGGATGAACTTTGTGAATGCTTTGGAATAAAATATACATAGTTTCAATTAGGGTTATTAGTCATGTGCACATAACAAAGTAATTCTAATCCATTAAAATGTAAAGAAAAAATAATTAAATGAGGCAGTTTTACTAGAAAACAATACAATAATAAGGTCAACAACATTGTCAAACAAATAACATCATGTAATTTTTGAGATACAAAATAAATGATTAAAATTGCAGATAATAGGATGTTTTGAGCTTATAGAGATTTCTTCCCTTCTTATCAATTGATGTCATAAATGAATTGAACTTTTTTGATCTGTTATTTGAGATAAATATGTATTTTAACTAAAAGTTTGTTACAATGTTTTTGGTTAGATAAAGGTAGGTATTCTATAATCTTCATGAATAAACTGATATTCATCAAAAAATATTAAAATTATGAATTTTAAAATAAGAAAAACGTTCTGAAAATATTAATGCTGTTCGGGAACATGTGGGGTATCGTAGAGTATACAAAGATTGATCGTACTGCGACCGTGGCGTGACAAAAACATGTTACCATATAAAATGTACTTACTATTTTCAATTGTAGGATCATAAGAATCAACAAACTGGCCTTCGACGAACTGTATAATTAAAGATGATTTACCTGAAAAGGTTTATAAATTAATATAATGTCACTTACACTAAATAAGACGCACAAGACTTTGAAACGATAACATTACCCACGGAACGGTACCCCATCATAGCAATCTTCCTTTGCTTTGATGGCATTTTGAAAAGTTTATGGGGAGTAACTAGATCGTTTAAAATACCTTCACGCAAGCTGATTTATGTAAAAACACAAGTTCAACCAAATTCATAATTCTCCAGGACTTCGCTTGTTTGACAATTTGACAAACGTCGTATTTCGTTCTTATTGACTTTGACTTTTCGATAAATCCGGTTTGTTCTCGATTTCATAATATTTCATATATTGTTACTTTTATCATTTAAAAAAAGTGTTAAATTACAGCAGGAAAAATAAACCATATTTTTATATGGATAGCAAATAAAACAAGATAATCATCAGACGCTTTGGTTGTCCACATTACTGTCCACAAGTCTACGTTATTCCAGTCCAGTACAGAGTGTTCAGTATAACTTCTGTCTGGTGGTAGGGGGTGGGCAGGGCTTTAAATACCGTTAAAAATTTATAACGTTACCTTGCATTGACAAGACTTAACGTTATATTAAAATAACGGTTATAGGTTAAACGTTATTTATGCACCATTTTAACGTTATTCTTTATTAACGTTATTTGTAGTTTAACGTTAATTTTATCGTTATTTTTAAACGGTTTTCTCTGTAAGGTGGTGCAGTGTCAGATTGTATCTTGATCAAAATATGATTCACGACAGTAAAAAATATGTAAGTAGGTACATAATTATAACCATAATTACATTTTTTTTCTCTTAGCTAGATTTCGGAAATCTAGTTATTTTACACATCAAATCTAAGTTCATGATGATGAGTAAATGATTCATAAGGTTACATCTATGTAAATACATATTTGTTATTGTTGCGCATCACATTTTGATTAAATTACAATATGACATTGACCTTCAAATAGCAAAAAATACAAGAAAGTTCGCGTGCTATAATAACACTAATTATTTTACCGTTAAACGATAATTCTCGTATTTTACGTTAAATGTTACTTAACGTTATATTACTGGTAATGTTATCAAATACCGGTAAATTTTGAAACGTTACTATGGTATCACAATTGAAATTAACGTTATGTAACGGTTATTATTTTGTTATTTGGTAACGTTAACAAGCCCTGGGGGTGGGTACCTTTGGGGTCCAAGACATGGTGAGGCGCGTCGCAATTTGTTTTATTTTTATATGAAAACTCTGTGGTCAACAATCATCTACAACTTTCGTGCAACTGGGTAACAACTCTAATTTTGACAATTTTATAATGACATGATATGTCATTGATGTCATTGTTATTTTTAATCCTGTCTATGGCAAAGTTTTCGTGATTTGTGAATTCCGTTTTTACTGATTAGATTTTTACAAACAAGGGCGTATTCTTTGAAAAATTGAATGTTTATTTAATTATATTCTACAGTTGATGAAGGTAAAATACACCTTGCTCCGTTTGCCACTGAAAAACATTTTTTTTGTTGTGATTCATCGCTACTCATATAATTGTTGGTTTAAATGTTCAAATTTTTCTCACAAACATTACAGGATAATTCAAAATGTCTGTGACTATTCCTGAGTGCCCACCGAGCTTGAAGTCGATTCAGCATTATTTGAAGACTGCTGCTGAGCACGATACCCGAGATCCAGTTGTGGCCTACTGGTGCAGACTTCACGCCTTACAAGTGGGTCTAAAAATTGCGAATAAGAAGACTCCAGAAGAAACGAAGCTGCTAATGTGTATGACTCATTATTATTAAATAATCTATTACTGATAACACTATTACAGTCCCCCACATAATGTATTTAAATCTATGGAAATCAATATTCTATATTAATAACAAATTTTAGTGAAAATCTAATCCTTTCATCAAAAACAGCCTATCTATTTCTACAGCTCTGATGGACTGGTTAGAAGAATCCAAGAAAGTCAATAAAGATAATGATGCAGTCACCAATGAGGTAGCAGCACAAGCCCATCTTGAAAACTATGCTCTGAAGCTATTTTTATATGCTGACAAACAGGACAGGGAACAAAATTATGGAAAGTAAGTAGTTATATTCTTATTAATTAAATTAGTTTCCTGTTCTATCAATTTGATTTTGTTTTCCTTATTATTGTGTAGGTAGGTAATTTATCCAATATTTTTTTGTTTTGATGAATGAGCTCCATTCAGTTGTTATAAAATGCTATGATCAATTTACTTTATTCATTTTAAGTACAAATTCTAACAAAACTTTGCATAATGCTAATTTTTACAGAAAGTAATGTTCCATGCTAGGTTTATTGGCTTTAGTTTTAGGCTGCATATAAATGTGTACTTTTGCTGATTAGTATTATTTATTTTCTCATTTATTAATCAATCATTTTTTTAATCAACAGTAGTCATTCCAAACATACAATTATGTTTTATGTTGTATTTCTTTCTCATACAACTTTTACAATTTAATTTTAGGCTTTCCTTTATAAAATATTGCCTTTTGTCCGTAGAGATAGGCGGAAACTACACAATGGCATCCACAGCACCTTACATGCTCTCTTCTTTATTTAAATTGGTGTTTGTGTGTTGTTTTACTTGCAAGCCTGTTGTGAGGACACCCACATGCTCTTTGAGGGGTGGCTGGAGAGGCCACGGCGTCCTCATCTTCCGCCTGACGCGGGTACTCACCGGACACGGTTGTTTCGGGAGGTACCTGTTTCGGATTTGGCGAGAGGAAACGCCCGGGTGTTTTCATCGTGAGGATCGCCCGGAGGACACGGTGGAGCATACGGTTGAGTTCTGCCCTGCTTGGGCAGAGCACTGCTGTTTCCTTGTAAAGGCGATCGGCGGCTGCGAACTCTCGCGTCCGGCTCTGGTTCAATCCATGATCCGGAGCGAGGAGGCATGGGTAGCCATAACCTCCTTCTGCTAAATAGTAATGCTAGTGAAGGAGGAGGTGGGCCGCATGGGGGAGAGACAACCTTCACGCCCCAGCCGCCGCAACATAGTGAGACGCCCTGGGCGTTGGGAGTCGCAGGGCGATTACCGGCCACTGTAGGCGCAGGCCTGCGGATCCCACGCGCGCCTCAAAGAGATGTCAGCATAGACTGAGACTGTTAGTTCCAGATCCTGCCAGGGTTGCGGATTCTGTTTGAAAGAGTTACCGCGGCCCTGGAAAGCAAAGGGCACTAGGAGGAGCATGGATGGGTATCAGTCAGTAAGAGTCTGACACTCCCGCTCAGCCCAGAGCGGGAGAAGTCATTTGATGATTTCCCATCCATAAAAAGTAAAAGACACCCACGTGACGTACTGAAAACCATTGTAGATGTATTTTTTATTGATTTCTCCTGTCTTTCAAACAACCACAAACCTGCTATTGTTTTAGAACTTTCAATGAGAGAAGGCTAAAGATTAATCAATTGTTTCAGAAATATTGTGAAAGCTTTCTACACAGCTGGTATGATTTATGATGTTCTAACTACATTTGGTGATCTGACTGATGAGGCAGCCCAAAACAGAAAGTATGCTAAGTGGAAGGCTGCTTACATTCATAACTGTCTCAAGAATGGAGAGACACCAGTTCCAGGTAGAATATTTTTTCATTGTAGCTTGAAAACTCAGTATTACTAGCTATAATTAATTAATACTCTTCAAACAACAATGTCATCCATTTAATTAGTAAAATATCCTTATAACTAATTGTTAAAAGTCTATCTATCTATTGGGTATGGTTTCCACACTTAGTCCTGCTGGATTGCATGGACCATTGTATGTGTATGATCCACAGCATAATGTTAATAGTACACAAACAATGAAGTAGATTCCTGAGGCAGCATTTTCAGATATTAATGATAAGGCAAAGAAAAAGCTACCTGACCATTCTCTCCACATAGTGCCTCAGAATAAGAGAGTAAGGCCTCCACCACTGTTTTCAGATTTTTTTTTGTTACTGATCCATGTTCCACTCATCAGTGATGCAACTTTTTTGTGAATCACTCCATGGAAGCCCAATGCCCTGCAGAAATGGAGCAGTTTCAGCAGCATAATTATAGTGTAGTTGACCTATAGATGCCCGCATACAGACCAAAACAAAATGCCCTGAACTGGGTGATTTTGTTTTTTTTGACTTGGTCCGCATAACTATAGAATCTACGGGCCATCATGTTACCTCGGACCGCCAGTACCCTATGTTCCCTTTAAGTGTCTCAATTATTCTTAAGTAGTTAAGTTAAGACCTACTTAGGGGCTACCTGCCTACGTAAGGGTACATACTTAAATTGGTAGGACTTTATTTATGAAACTAGGTGCATGATTACGGCACTTACTGGTTGCTTTACACATTTTCCGACATTGTACATAAGGCCGTGCAAGACAGCATACTTCTGACAGTTTCAGACTTCCCTTTGTTGAGCAGCAGTATGTTGGTGTGTGTCATGGTATCCGGCCACCAACCCGGCAGCCGACACGCATACTGCTGAGCTCGACTATGAGGTCTCACACCTCTCTCCAATCCATATGACTCAGATAAATTTCCGGCCCACATTACATTGTTTGTTATTGTTGCAAGTAAACCATTACTTGATGAAAATATTGTAAAAATAAAGCTTGGCTTGCTAACGGCCGCTTTCTATAATATATCTCAATCCCAATCTTGATCCCGATCCTTGTCTGTAACCAATCAAAGGTGAGGATTGTGTGGTGAAGGACACAAACTCGGCCGTTGATTGGTTACAGACAAGGATCGGGATCAAGATTGGGATTGAGATATGTTATAGAAAGCGGCCGTAAGACTAGTTCAGTTTAATTCTGTGGAATGAAAGCCCCTTAAAATAATTATTTTGAACAGATTTTAAAGAATTATTGTAGTCCTATTATAAGGCCATATAAAATATTACCTAGATTATTTAAGGTTTTTCTTAAATGTATAATTTTCAGGACCAATGCAGTCAGAAGAAGGCGACGAAAATGCCGAGGGTTCTTCTCCAAGTGATGGCCAGTCAGCCCCAGCGCCGGGTCCTACAGACATGCCCCAAGTACCTGGTTTCACGTCAGTAACTCCTGCAACCCCGCCAGTGGCTCCATCAAGCTTCAACAGTTTTCTGCCTGATCCAAATGCTGCAATGAGAGCTGCATCCCAACTACCTCCAGTACCATACACTCCGGATCCAAATCCTGGTGGGTTTGTACCTTATGATCCATCTCAGCAGCAACAACAACCGGAACCTTCGACTAATTTGTATGGCGATAATAGAGTCGCGCAACTGTCTCCAGATCAGATTGCAAAAGCTCAGAAATATTGTAAATGGGCTAGCAGTGCTCTCAACTATGACGACATCAAAACCGCTATTGGAAATCTTAAAAGTGCTCTGGAATTACTGCAAACTGGCCGTGATCCTGCTTGAATAGCAGTACATAGTACATATGTGATATTTACTGTATGTATAAATTGTTTATTTTTTAATGTTCGTTTTATCAAATAATGTTGAAGGCAATTAGAATTGCTTTTTATCGTAACGCTATAATTTAACATATAGTTTGTAGGCTTGCACGCAATGATACCTGAATATAAGGCAGCTTTAAATTACAAAGATTTTTATAAAACCCTGTCAGCTATTCGGAATCTCAAGGTCAAACGGCGACGTCCTATGCTGCCGAGCCAGTATTAATAAAGACTATTCGGTTTTGAAATCAATAGAGCTAGAACTTTCTCTTCTATCAGAAAAATACGATTGTTAAAAAGTTTAATAGACCAATAATTTAGTTTCTGGAAATATTACTAGGTATTTATGTACCACTTTAGAACTGTTAGTCATTAAATCCATCACTCGCAAGGCTGGACCGACGCCGGTTTTTGCATGGACCATTGACACTCTCAAAACTATAACTTATTTTCTGCTAACTAAAGCCAAAAACTACTTAGGTACAAATTAGCAGATACGTTCTAAAGTACTCAGTGTGCAGTCTACATTCTTTTCTCATAATAATAGATTAATCATAGATACTTGGGCGTTTTACTATAAGCTTTCCATGAGTTTCTGTATTATTAAATATGAACATTGTAAAATCAGTATCACACTTTTTCTCAAGAATAATAGTGTATTAAGTACCTACTTATATTATATTTACATAGATTATTGTAAAATTATGAATTATATATAAAAAAAGATACTGTGAAGTTGGTTTTAACTAATTTGTTTGCAAGAGCTTTTGTTACAAAACATTGTAGTAAGCACTAGGACCTATTGTTAATGAAACAATATATTTATTTACATAAAAATACAAATAAAACATATTGATAATACTTCCCATTTATTCATTGACCATTACTTCACTTACATCACACACCACATAATATACAGTAAGATAAAATCATTGGTATTACATTAATATTTTATTTACACAATATTAATGTTGCCTTTTATGTAACTTAAAGGTAAGAAGCTTTTTTGTCTATAGGTAAGAAACAGATACATCAAAATAAATTATAGAAAACAAAATATTACTATTAAAAAGCTTTGGCGTTATTAATGACTGATTTTGAGCAAATAATATAAAGTTAAATGGTGCTGTTAATTTTATGCCAACTTTTTATTAGGTAAGTGCATTAAATATTTACTAAGCCTATCAATATGCATTGGCAGTTATTGTTATGAATCTACGAATGTGACACACATACACATCACTCACACATACAAAATGAACCTAGCACGTATTGCTTAAATTAATATCACTTTTAGGTACAAATTACTCTCCCGAGGCGCTTTCACCTAGCTAGAGAATTAGAAATTAACTTGAAACTTCTATTTTAATTAACCAGATGGTTGACTCTTCACAACAATATGCACTATCAGGGTTTTATACTAAAAAGCTGATTAATATAACAAAATTAAATGTTCGCAATTTTTGACTAGCATCATCACAGCGTGATCCTTAATTACCCATCGAGCAATATTTTAGAATATTTCTAAGATACCCAATAAGGCGTCCCCCACATTAGGCGCGCACCTTCCTCGGGCGTGTGAGAGACGCGGGCGCCGCGAGCGCGCTGCGTCAGTGTCGCGTGCTGCCGCCGTGTGACGTGTGCCGTCAGTCACAAGTTGGATTGTGCCGTGTTTGCTCACGTCGTCGTTGCGTTACTGTTTTACAATTACTAACAAAATGGATACTGACGAGGAAACACTACTGTTAGCTTTGCTACTGGGGATATCGGGCGAAGGGGTAAAAGCGCGACGCTCACGCAGCGCGCTCGCGGCGCCCGCGCTGCTCACACGCCCGAGGAACGCGCACGCCTAATGTGTGGTCAGCCTAAAACAATGAACGTCTCCTAAACTCAGACATTCATAGATAACTCGGGTCATATTTATTCGAGTCATTTTCTAATTTTACTCTGAAATATGACGCTATTAAAAACTTAGTTCAAGATAAAAGCTACGTATGCCACTGCTTACAAAATGTAACATAATAGTATTCTTAAAATTTAATTATTCTCGCTTGAGCCCATTCCCGTTCTGTGTAGCAGTGGCTCTCTCCATTTCTTCTCGGCGACTAATTTGATACCTGTTAAAATATTTAGACTTTATTAATGTGTCAGATAGGCAGGTGTGTCCAAGCGTGTCCAAATGGCAACTGAATGTAGAACACCTAAAAACATGGCCCTTGCCCAGCTCACGGCTCAGTACAATAAGTCGTGATATTAATAGTTTGCTTTCACAGCTTTGACTTTAACACGTTGCTAACTTCAAATAACGTTGAGAAATGCCTCTTCAATGCAAAAACGACTGGTCGCCAAGCACTTGTAATTGAATTTAGTCATTTGAAAGACCAATGCCCATTATAATTTTGTAAATTGCAATAACCCAATCGGCTGGAACGTGTAGGTATTATTTGCGCGACACAGTGGTTCGTCATCGCGGATTCCCTGGCCGATTGCCAAAACAATGCTAGTGTGCGATAGCACTCATTTTATTTCGTAACTCTTGTTTATACCACATAAAAATTGGTCAAGGTATACACTACCCTTATAGGCAGGTTCAAACCGTAGAAGTAAATTACTGCTTAAACATTATGTACTTAGCAGCTTTTGGGACTTAATCTCAGGCTTGGTAAAATATCTATCAAGTTTTATGCGCCTGTAAAACACTTTCTGGCGTTTTACTACTCACTTTTTTATTACTGAGGTAGGTGGTTTCAGCTCATTTTCGTTTTTTATTTCTAGTTTGTTTGATATTTATATGAATGTTTTATTTCAACGGTGCTATGACATGAATTCGAAGAATATTCGGCTAAATTTGACCAGTACTGACGTCAACCCACGGCCATAGCTTGCAGCCAAATCATTAACGAACCTAGATTATTGTGATTGGGTTTCTTTCTTATTGATTAAACTTTGATCAGGGTGATGGTACCTACTGTACGAAAATTAAAAACATGTTACCAAACAACGAGTCTTCCGCTCAGCATGAAGAAGAAAACCAGCGCCGGCGCGCAGCGGTCGAAGGGATCGCCGACCATTACATGTGAGTATGCTGCTAATATCATCAACAGGACGAGGCCTATATTAGCCGTGTTCTTAATTTTATCTGAAACAAATAAAAACAGCATGTAATAGACTTCCCAAGGTTCTATTCTACCCCAAAGACTGGGTGTATAAGACTTAGCTATAGCATTCCTGCTATCTAATTATAGCTATGTATTAGTATTCAACCTCGCACTTGCCAGTACCTACACTCTCAATTTTATGCTCGTACTTTATGATTGCATAAATTACGGACGGTGACAAACGGCGCTTTGAATATCGAAAATAGCATTCGATATTATAAGTTTGGACAATGTAATAGACAACAATACAAGTATCTGGAGGTCTTTTCAAAATCTCATAGGCCACCTATCTTCCACCATAAAGGTCGCGTGGCTTTTCATCGGTTTTTTAAGGTGTTTAGCAGCAGACAGCCCTCTGCCTGGTAAAAACCTGCATGCTGCAATCATCGTCCCGTGATGAAATATTATTCACAAATCGTTGAACTTTTTGTAGCGGTCATTTGACGTCCCAAATTTGTTGACGACCAAAGCTAGCTTCTACTAAGATATTTATTTTACCAGATTATCGTTTTATCTATTTAAATATTTACGTAGCGTCAAAATAATGAGATCATCCATTTCCGGCACGATGCATGCCGTCGGTTTGCTAGTTTTTAACACGAAAGCTTGTATTATAATATATAATGTATTTTATTGTAGGCACTGAATTGAGAGGTACCTAGGTAACCTACATACTCTACCTAGTAGTTGCCAAAATATTACTTAAACAAAGCATACACTTACGACTAGGTATAGTTGCCAGGGCTAATCCAAATAATATTTCGAGGCCTCCTACAGCTCTTCGATACCATTTTGAAGGTAACTTGAAGTCTAATGTTTCCGTTAGTGGAAACACTTTTGCGTATCTCACATATTCTTTTCTCTGAAACAAATTAAACATAAATGTAATATTATTTTATAACCTGTATTTGCAGTGCCGCCCGGGAGAGCTCGCTAAGTGCCTGGGAACATAACTCACCTTCCCATAGAGAGTTTTACGTGTTAATAAGCTTATTTGGCTACCAAAAAGACTAACAGCACAAATTAAAGAAAACTGTAACCAATTTGGACTCAAAATTTTCGACTCAGAAGTTAACCGTTTAAAAGGCATTTCCAATCTGGTCGAAGCTAAGTTAGGGAAAGGTGACATCAGCGGAACTCCCAGGATACTTTTTAGTAGCGATGTGGTGGCTCCGTGTTCTCCAGATACTCTCGCAGCTCTGGAGACCACCACCCTGCCCCAGCGGATGGCTTTTCTTTTCCCGAACACGGACATTCACACCCTCACCGTTACAGGTCAAGGGGTGATCACAGCCGTTTGCTCATTCCGGAGTGGCTCTGCTGGCGGACTCGACGGCCTAAGTCCTCAGCACCTGTCTGTTCAGGCGCCGGGGAATATGGTGAGTTGCTTTAGAAGGAGCTTATGGCTCCTGGTCAACCTTATGCTCTCCGGCAAGGTAAACGAAGCAGTCATCGACATCTTGTACGAGGCTAATGTTCCCTGCGCAAGAGGGATGGCGGCATTCCCATTGCCGTGGGAACTACTTACCGTCGTATGGCAGCCGAGATTTGTTGTTAATTATATAGTGAGGTCGTTTCGGAAAAATTCTAGCTGTGGGGCTGCCGGTCACGAACTGTCGACCTACCTAAATTCTGGCAATGGAGAGGTCATCCTGAAGATTGACATCAAAAATGCATTTAATTCTTTAAATAGAGACCTTGCTGGCAGAAACTAAAAAGAAATACCTACCTACCTCAAATCTTCAGTTTTCTCTGGCAATATTATAGAACACCATCTAAATAACTATCGTGGCTTGGAGTCCGCTTTTGGCTGTCAACCTTTAAACTATTATTCGACAGCAAAATTATAAATTTAACGTTTGGTTTGGTACCCTGATGATGAAACCCTTGGAGATGTAGAGCCCCCTTTTTTTTTTTTGTGTATGGGAAATCATCAAATGACCCCTCCCGCTCTGGGTGGAGCGGCAGGGAGTGTCAGACTTCTACTGACTAAAACCCACCCATGCTCCTCCTAGTGCCTTTTACGTTCCAGGGCCGCGGTAACTCTTTCGAACAAAATCCGCAACCCTGGTAGGCACTGGCCCTAACGGGCCCCTACTCCTATGCTGACATCTCTTTGAGGCGCGCGTGGAACACAACGCCCCGTCGGCTTGGGTCTGGCTTTAATCGGACAGCGAGCCACCCAACGCTCGCCGTCCGCAGACCCGCACCTACGGTGGCCGGGAATCGCCCAGCGACTCCCGACGCCCGGTGCGTCTCCCTATGCCGCGGCGGCTGGGGCGTGAGGGTTGTCTCTCCCTCACGCGGCCCGCCTCCTCCTTCACTAGCATTACTGCTTCGCAGAAAGAGGTGACGGCTTCCCATGTCTCTTCGCTCCGGACCATGGATTGAACCAGGGCCGGACGCGAGAGGTCGCCGCCGCCGATCGCCTCGACGAGGACACGGCGCTGCTCCGCCCATGCGGGGCAGGCCTCCACCGTATGCTCCACCGTGTCCTCCGGGCGATCCTCGCAGTGAAAACACCAGGGCATTTCCTCCCGCCGAATCCGAAACAGGTACCTTCCGAAACAACCATGTCCGGTGAGTACCTGCGTCAGGCGGAAGGTGAGGACGCCGTGGCGCCTCTCCAGCCACTCCTCAAAGAGGGGCACTATCGCCGCAATTGTGGCGTGCCCTGCACTGGGTTGCGACAGTCGCTGATTCCATACCGCCATGGTATCTTGCCGGAGCTCCGTCCGCCGCGCAGCAATATGCCGCGGCAGCAGAGTTTCGCCCCGGCGTTGCGGCTCCATGCGCCACGTGTAAACGTGCGCGAGGTCTCTCGCCTCCGGATCCCATGGCGGCAATCCAGCAACCGTGACCGTGCGGTATCCCCGGACAAGCCGGATGGCCATGACCCTTTGGGACGCGTTCAGCTGTCGGGCTGGACGCTTACACAGGTCCAGTGCCCACACTGGGGCCCCAAAAGGGCCATGGACCGCACGATCCCCGCATAGAAGCCTCCGGCAGGAGGCGTTTGGCCCCCCAGATTGGGCAGAAGCCGCTTGAAGGCAGCCCCGGCCCTCTCATGTAGAGCCCCTTGGAGGAGATGTAGAGCCGGTTTTAAATGACCTACATTTTTTTTAAATTAAGTCTATTCCATAGGACTTGATCTGAACTTTTCCAAATGCGGAATATTCTTATCTGACAATACTGACAGACTGCGCACTCACACTTCCAAAATTCAATTATTCAACACAATAGCTCATGAAACCAAAATCATGGACAAAAGCTCTCTTCATCTCCTTGGGTGGGGAGTAGTGGGGACCCATCTTTAAGAATTATTTTCCAAATTAATATGTATTCAGCCGTCATCACCCTAATTCGTTATTTCTGTGTCGGCCCAAATTTAATATATTTTCTTCGTGCTTCCCATTTATGGTCTCACCTTTTGGACAAAATGGACCAAATTATCAATCATACTTTAATTTCAAATGTGGCCATCGACGACCGAGCTTGGTTGCAAGCAACTCTTCCCTTCTTTAAGGGAGGACTCGGTCCGCAAAATTGTGTACGTTACCCCAACAAGAAAGTGTCTCCTAGAGTTATATGAGTAGAACGTATTATTGGTGCCTTATCTGTTGTAAATGTGCCCCCACATAAAAAATGTGTGCCCCCTGTCGTTTTGGAAAAAAACGGAAAAAACGATTCTTGCTGGGGTAACGTTTTTCTAGCAGGAAAATTCTAAACGAATGATCGGAGAGAGAAAAATTGTGCATAGCCAGAGAGCTTATATGTGTGCTAAAATGTGCCCCCAAAAATAAAATCTGTGCCCCTTCAGGTTTTCGAGATATTGCATTTCCTGCTGGAGTAACGTTTTGATGAATCGTATATCTCTAAAACCATTGCATGTGCCCCTGTAGAATAAACATACACGAGTAGCACTTAATGTGTGCCCCTATGTGCCCCAATTAGATTTAAGAAAATATTTATAGTTTTCAAGTTATCGCGGTTTTATGAAAACCCGAAAAAACATCGCAGCGCCTAAATGAGACAAGGCATAACTTCGCTGAAAACTGTATTCGGTTCTTCTTGACGTTCATAATAACCATACAAAGTTTCAAAACTGTTCATGCATGCGTTTTTGAATAATCATGCTAAAAGTAAAAACGATGGCGTCATAACTTTGACGGCAAAATACAAGGAACTGGCACAATCCCAGATGTGTAGGTGTAAACCAAAATCTTGTGCCTTTAGTCAAAAATATATGGTGAAAATATTGAGCTTCAAATGTTACGCATTAAGTAAATATAAACAAAAAACCAAAATATGTAAACAACGGCTGGTTATCCGACCAAATCTGAATGACTACTAAAAAGCGACGGATTCATACATATCGATGACCTTCTTTACTTTACTCACTAACCGGTTCACACGTGTTGTGCCTGAGTACACTGAAGTAGAAAAGTAATATCTAATAAAATAAAGTTGTTATTGGATTATATTTTAATAGCTGTTTCTATGACCTTACACATGATTAAGTACATTTATAAGAGCCATTTTCAAACAAAATGTACATGTGACTAACATGCTCAAAATCGTGACCAAACTGTTTTGTGACATACCTGTATTTTTATACTAATGTAAGTCACGTTTATTGTAAAGCAGAGTTTACATGTAACTATGTCCTACTGCTCAAATTGAGCAGGGTCCGGCAGGGAGCTAAAATGCAGGTTTAATGATCAAATTCAGCATTTATTCGAAACCTCCACATTATTATTTTAAAAAATTACACTAAAACTCTTTTATAACTATTTTCCGTAAATGTCAGATTTATTTATTAGTGAAACGTTTTGTATGGAGATAACACCGGACGCCGCATATAATTTGTTAAAATTTTCAGCCGCAGTGTAAACATGTTTTAACTTTACACGTAGATGTGAGTTACGTCATATGAGTGACGAAATGTGACTGATATGTGTAGCATTTTCGTGAGAAACAACCTCAATTAGCCACAATATCAGAATAACTTGTAATATATAGATAAAGACGATACATACATGAATTGTATTAATAGGCTAATGCTATGAAAATAATACTCGCTTCTTTATTTGGAAATGCACTGTTATTCACACGTATTTTTTTTGTACAAATTGCAGCGACGTTTCGTGACAACAAATAAACTGACACTAAATATGTTCGTACTAAATAAAAGCGTAGGAAAAAAGAAAAAACAGAAAAACTCATTCCTACATCTTTATGAACTTAGAGCATTGTATTGATGATATTGATGATTATAATTTTGTATCTACATATGTTTTACAGCCGCGAATAATATTTTAAACAACATACAACCAAGCACTGGCCTGCAAATTGCAAAAAAACTTAGGAAAATTCGAATTTCGCAGGCTGGTTGGAGCATTTACCTTAATAGAAGATTCCCTTTTTTCGCCTCCCCACACCGCTACATACATCTCTGGCCCCGCGGCGTCCGCTGACGTCGTCACGCAAGGAATCGCTTTGTCTAGCTTAGAGAAAGTGAGACAGCTAGTACGCGTACGGTGTTAGTGTGACAGAGACAGTTACGTGTAACGTCGCTCTATTATGAATAATGGGTACAAAGTGTTTATTGACTAAGAAGTGCGTTTGGATTATTACTTGGTATTGGTAAACAGTTGCAGTTATGTTATGACGCCAAGGACACTGTTACGTTGAGTCACGCAGTTGCACTGATACTGTTTGTTTACTTTTTTTTAAGTTGGTTGAAAGTGGCGTATAAGCATTTTATAACAATTATGTGGTTGTAGGGGTGGTGAATTTTATGGCACGATCTGCGGTGGTAAGTATTTAATGGCATTGTTTTGACTTATTTAAAAATACTTGTACCTTATCAAGCACTTGGATTTTTTTTTCATTACTTTACCTATTTATTTATTTTTTAACTAGTATGTTCTAAATCATGTTTGTTTTGTTTTCATCTGAAAGGATATACATACTTTCCGATTGGTCTAATAGAAATTTCGTCAAAAGCGATTCAGTAATTTGTTTACTTTTTTTGTATAATACGTATTTAATTCTCTTCTTGTGCTAGGTTGATGACATATAATCCCTTAATAACTTCTAGTTACTATGTAAAAAAATAATTCATGACAAGAATTCATGTCTCCAAAACCTAAGACTCGACCACAATCCGTCAACACTCAACATGTCACAGTCACAGGGCTGTATCTTTTTAGCCGAAATAACTAATAATTGATTTGATTTTTACAGAATGTTCTATGGCAGCCATAACAACACATATAGTCACAAGGTGCATTTAATATATTTTTTAATTAGCCCTCAAAACTTTTGAACGCGACTGTACGGACAACAGCTTAGGTATAATACGTCCAATAAAGAAGGTCATCGATATGTATGAATCCGTCGCTTTTTAGTAGTCATTCAGATTTGGTCGGATAACCAGCCGTTGTTTACATATTTTGGTTTTTTGTTTATATTTACTTAATGCGTAACATTTGAAGCTCAATATTTTCACCATATATTTTTGACTAAAGGCACAAGATTTTGGTTTACACCTACACATCTGGGATTGTGCCAGTTCCTTGTATTTTGCCGTCAAAGTTATGACACCATCGTTTTTACTTTTAGCATGATTATTCAAAAACGCATGCATGAACAGTTTTGAAACTTTGTATGGTTATTATGAACGTCAAGAAGAACCGAATACAGTTTTCAGCGAAGTTATGCCTTGTCTCATTTAGGCGCTGCGATGTTTTTTCGGGTTTTCATAAAACCGCGATAACTTGAAAACTATAAATATTTTCTTAAATCTAATTGGGGCACAAAGGGGCACACATTAAGAGCTACTCGTGTATGTTTATTCTACAGGGGCACATGCAATGGTTTTAGAGATATACGATTCATCAAAACGTTACTCCAGCAGGAAATGCAATATCTCGAAAACCTGAAGGGGCACAGATTTTATTTTTGGGGGCACATTTTGGCACACATATAAGCTCTCTGGCTATGCACAATTTTTCTCTCTCCGATCATTCGTTTAGAATTTTCCTGCTAGAAAAACGTTACCCCAGCAAGAATCGTTTTTTCCGTTTTTTTCCAAAACGACAGGGGGCACACATTTTTTATGTGGGGGCACATTTACAACAGAAAAGGCACCAATAATACGTTCTACTCATATAACTCTAGGAGACACTTTCTTGTTGGGGTAACGTACACCGCAAAATTACCAGTACTTATTACCGGCTTTTATAACCTCGGTTCACGGCACTGATAAATAAATCAGGAATAATCTAGCTTCCACACTGATTGACTGACTCACTGACCGACCTCGTTGGTACCTAGTTATATTTTCGAGCTGTTTGAGGTTGAAACTCTCGGGTCGTGGGGTCCGATCCTGCTCATAACAATGGTATACTGCTCATGACAAAGGATAAGTATTGCCATACAACCTAGCAATGCCGCCACTTTTGGGAAGATTTCCAGTCGACAGCTGATGCCGATGAATTTTTTGACGCCATATATTAGGGTTAACTTAGTTAGGAGTTCTTAATCTTATTTCTAGTGAAGGTAACGTATTTATTAAAACCATTGTAAAAATATGCATGTAGTATACCATGCAGTCGACTATTTTATAACCTGTATTTCCGAAGGGTTCATGTTTAACAAGGGACCATGTTTTCGTCACGATTTTACCAACATAAAGATACAAAAGACAAGAAGCTGAAATAACGGGCAACAGAAGGGAATCGAACCCAGACCATTTGCGAGCCACACTGTTCGCTAAGCAGTCACGCCTGTAGCTACAGTCAAATGTATTAATGATGACAAGCCAATATTGAACAGGAAAACAATAATCACAAATTGATTAGGCCGTTAAAAAAAAGATCAGTCATCTAACTGCCGCTCGCGTAAACTTTTACAATGTGTAAAATGTAATCAGTCTACTAGGTATACGGTATTCATATTGGATCGTTAATGTTTACATGATCACCAAGGCGAAAACTATTTCAAGGCAGTCTTTATTATAGATATCCCCGATGTATAACAAATTGCGTTAAATACGTTAGGTTAGGTATTATTGAATGAGCCCGTTGGATCCAGTTCCAGAGTCGAGATTCGTATTATTATCATTGGAAGCCGCTTGTGTTTACTTACGTATTGTTAAGAGCGATTGATATTTATCTATTCGTAGTTTGTTTATATTTTACCATATTAAATATAACTTGATATAACAAAACTCAGAATTTGAGAATTACATTCTAAAACATCAAATTTTAGCTTAGGCTGGAGGTACCGCAGCTTCGCTACCGAGGCCTATTCCACAGGAACCGTACATTTTAAAGTATACAATGTAGGCTATGTCACACAGCCATAGTGTAAACTCATTATTTTGGATTTTACGTGTGCATAGGCCAGCAAATTACCACAGCACATTAACTATGGCATTGCTGCAACCGGCACCCTACTGAGAACATGGATCCAACCCGGCCTACAATGTTCCTAACTTCCCACTGCTGTTAGTACTGTGGCCAAGACCTCTTCGTTAAAGGGAGCGACCGTCGCTACCTAATCCACCACATTGAGAGTGCGGGTGGACCGTCACATATGAACTTTCTAGGGCCCTTACGCAGGTTTTCTCTCTATGTTTTCCTTCCCGTTTAAAAACCAGTGGTGAATCGATTTGCAATGCTTTCGGGACATGATCAGTGCCATTACCATAGTGTCGCTACTGGGGGACACATGTTTTCGTAATATACCTTCTGTCCTACGTTGTCCATAAGTGGGTAAAGGACAAGGACGGTTAAATTAGTACCGTGACATACCTATCGAGTTATTGTCATCATCATCTATTTAAAATCATAGAGGTCGTCTATCGCTGTTGTTTCAAGTAACGAAACACGAATCAATATTTCTAGGATTTACGTCTGTCTGTCACTCATCCGTCCGTATGTTTGCTTCTCGCAAGAAAATGGCTGCATGAATTTTGATCGATGATACTTTTACTGTTGTTTGGTTATCCAGTGAACAGTTTCTGTCATCTACAGCTTGACTTGTCTTTTGTTTACACAATCCTACCTACACAAAATCATCAAATACATGATTGATTTTTAGTAGTTGCGAAGTAGCATATTATGGTATCCCTTAGGACCTTACCATGAAACACCAATCCCCTTTTTTTCAGCTTTTTGACAGCTGAATCTACCAACGTCAGTGTTTTTAAGTAGAGTAATTTGAAAATAATTTGTAGGTAAGTATATGTAGGTTTTCTGGGGCACGAGCGTCATTACCTTTCATATCGCCAACTAGTTGAGTCTAAGTTATTAGAATTTAGAACTCATAACACGGTAGGTAGAGTTGCAATAGGTGTTTCAGTCAGTTAACAATACATTATCGGCTTATCGCCCATATTATAAACCGCAGACGTAGATTTACATAAGCGCATCGGGCTCTCTACTTTTAATAACACTTTAAAGTTCGCTGCCATACCTACTCTTGAGATGACGTTCAAGTTCTGATTGACAGCGCTTTTTTTGCCATTTTGTTATCAAGAGCTACATTGAGATTAGTCCTAACTACAACTTGTCCTACCACGTGCCTTATTCTTTTAAGAGGCACCGCAGACTGGCGACTCTATCGGCCGATAGTCTAGTTGGGTTCTTAATCAGTATGAAGATGTATGCAAGTGCGCACACTAGAACGATTCGGTATCGGCCGATAAATATTTTTTATGGGCTTCCTGCGGCCCTACCATGACGTGTTACAGCGTGAGTCGTTCGAGCGAGAAGGAGGGATGGAGCCACTTCAATTTGGCGATCCTTCGGGCTATGTCGGTAACCTTGGTTCTCTTGCGGATATCATCATTCCTGATTTGATCACGCAAGGAAACTACGAGCATTGCCCTCTCCATTGCCCTTTGGGTGACTTTAAGCCTTCTGATGAGGCCCATTGTGAGCGACCACGTTTCGAATCCATAGGTCATCACTGGCAACACGCACTGGTCATAGACTTTCGTCTTGAGACACTGTGGTATGTGAGTTACTACAATCACATTATAATAATAGGCCCGGTTTCCACAGAAGCAGAGAGGAGCGGAGGCGAGAGGAGAGGAGATGTGTTTGAATAAACCAATCCGATTTCGTAGCGGAGAAGAGATGTAGAAATAACGAAATCAGATTGGTTTATTCAAACACATCTCCTCTCGTCTCCGCTCCTCTCTGCTTTGGTGGAAACCAGGCCTTAGTCTGAATATTAAGCTTAGGTAAGTAAATAATATTTATTATCTAATAAGTATTAATCTACCTACACCCGTACGCGTTAACTTGGCAGCTAGCACGAATTACATTTTAAGGTTTTAATTTAAATTGAACGATTTCGATTAAAATAATTTACGCAACGGTACGTTTATATTGTTTTCATCGCAATCGAATTGTTCAATTTAAATTTAAACCTCAAAACGTCATTCGAAATGTGTCGAGCCAGGTGCCAAGTTAACGCGTACGGGTAGCACTTACTTGCAGTTTGGTCAAATATTATTTTAAATATTTACGATTAAAGAATCTGGTAGGTACCTATTTTCCCATTATCTATTCGTGGAACAGCCTGCAGTGTCGTAGCAATCACAATGCCTGCTTAACAAATTATTTTATTGGTTGCCAACATTGTTGTAGAAGGATCGATTAAAATGTACCTGTTCAAATTAGCAACATGCGCCAACAAAATAAATTACAGATGATTATGAGTCGGCGCAGGGGGGATCCGCAGCCCGCGATCGAGTCACGCTGTGGGCTGTCGCAACGAGACGACTCTGTGGTGGTATTAGGCGGCAGGCCAAATACCAAAATAGCAAGCCACTCGCTCTGCTACAAAAATCTAAATGCACCTAGAGCGACCTTACAATTTGTTTGTTAGACAACTGATAAAAAAATGCTTACCAAATCTTTGTGCAGTTCCTTCGAAATAAATGGGGTTAGCTTTGTTATTCCAACGAACACAAAAAACACCCCTAAAAGGATAGATAAACTTCTCAACACGATAGAACCCATTTTTGTCAAACACACTTCAACAATATTTTAGCACTGATTTAGACCATCATATCTTTATATTTTATAATTTTACTATACGCTATTTTTCTCACTTATGTAATTACGTAGACATAATTAAATACCTCTTTTTCAAATACTGGGCTTATTTAGTTATATAAGATCGAACGGATTTAGGTTAAAAGCATTATTTCATTGAAGTCAATACGTGAAAAATACAAGGAAGCTAAAAGCAAACACGTTTCGCGCCGGCGCGAAAAAATCCATATCGAATCTACAACACTGTTGCCAGACTAGAAATTACTAGAAAAAATAAAATGCAGCATCACGAAGCCAACGCTTATAAAGTCTATGCAAATCAATTTCGTAGAATCATTAGTTAAAAATATATGAGTAAAAAAACATCATTTATATGAAATAAATTGGGATCTCCTTGGCGTCAGACGTTGGTAACAGGTTAAAACGTATCACGCCACCTAGTGTCTACATTATTTATGTTCTGTGATCTTACTTCGAGGCAGACTACAATAGTATATATGTTGGCTACTTCGAGGGCTGAGTCCTGAGTTTGTTCCATATTACCTCAGCATATTACTATACTCTTTGGTTTGTTCATTGCCGCTTGGGGTTCTTAAAATTTTGATTCTTTTTAATTCCAGTGAATTTAAACAGTAGTTTTGTAAATTTCTGCGAAATAAGAACTTTAAACGCGGCGTTAGCGGCGGCGGCGTAACATCAATGTTGATCTTTATCTCTGTAATTTTCCTCCGCTTCTTGCCGTCGTTTTCGGGATCTTGACTTGACCTATCAACTTCAATACTCAATATTTTATTGCATTCCATATGTATTACAAAGATGGCAAACAAAGGCAAAAGATCATTATGGACCCTTAGCAGTTCGTAACTTCCGTTGTTTATATTGGTATGTTAACACATACTAACATACCAATATAAACAACGGAAGTTCTTGTTTTTCTCACTCTAATCACGACTTTTACCCATTATTTAAATAAAATTAAGAACCAGCAAATTGAAGCGTTGAGTTGAGCACTTTTTGGGTGAACAAAAATCATGGAACTCGCGTCATCGTAACCGAACGCTTTCCATGAGCTATGAAATGTCAGGACTTTATGACATACGATAATTTGTCCGTTATAATGACCACAGGGACTCAGGAGGCATAGGTGGGTACTGTGTATACTTGTGTAGGTACTATTTGGGTGAACAAAACACTTTTCACAATAAAAAACCGACTTCCAAAAGAAAACACAAATAAGTAAGTAGGTACCTCTAATTTCGCAAATCGGTGTTTGTGGTTGTTTCTTCGTAATTTAACACCGACTTCCGAAATTAGAGTTAGGTATTTTGTACTTTATTGTAGTGTTTTCTTTTGGAAGTGGGTTTTTTTTTGTGAAATAGTTTTTTATTTTTACTTTTTAGTGGTAGGTACCCCACACCTAACAACACTACTGGAAAGTCACAGGAAAGCAGAACACGTAAGTTCGTATAAATAGATGATTTTTCACGTATCTTTTCCAGCTACTAACACACTATGCCGAAGTTACGCGACCGAAGTTCGACGGCTGATTTTACGTTCCGACGTATTCGGCTGATATGACACACCATAAGTGCCGAACTTACGCGGCAGAAATTTAGTTCCGCAACTTTGTGTGTGTATTCAGTGTCTCGAGCGCTGTCGCGGATCCCAGATCTTCGTCGGTAATAAGTAACTATTCAGTAATCTGTGACCGAACTTCGGTCACGTACCTATAATGTGTGCTCACAGAATAAGTTGCCGCTGAACTTACGCCCGACCGAAGTTAGGCTGTACCTACGCTATGACGAGACGTAATTTTGGCATAGTGTGTCGTCAGTAATTCAAATAGCATTGCAGGCGTAATTGTGCTGAACTTCGGTCGCGTAACTTCGGCATAGTGTTTTTAGACACTAAAAACCAAACTACGGAACCGATTTTGACTAAATTTCAATGGGACCAATCGAGAAGTGTATCCTTTCACACAGAATAAGAATTTACCAAATCGGTTTATAGATGACGGAGATATGAGAGGTAACAAACGCAAAAAAAAAATACAACCAAACCATGCATAAACAATACAATATTACTTGAAAACTAAGTACTTTTTCTAACGGCATTCGGCAGTCCCCAACGCTTATGAGCAAGTCACCAGATTCTCAACTCACCAGATTCGCAACTAACCAGATTCTCAATTCACCAGATTCGCAACTCACCAAATGTACAATGAAACACAAAGTCACAGAATAGTACCTAGATACTTTATTCACAAAAAAGAAGTAAAAACACGTTTTGGAATTGCAATTTCTTCTAAACTATTAGGACTCAGAGCTTTGAAAAAAAAAAAACGTTTTATAGCAAAGAAGATGGCTAAATGACTGCCCCAAGCATGTATTTTTATTAAATATACATTCATGAATTGTGAAAAAGTGTTTGATGCCGACCTGCCTCCGTCGCGTGGTCGAGGCCTATTTGACGGACAGGGCTGTCATCTACCCCGGTCACCGGGGAGAGATTTCGTGCGGTGTTCCACAGAGTTCGGTTCCGGAGCCGCTCCTCGCTGACGATACGCTGGTCCTGGCGCAGGGTAGGTCGCACCAGGCGGCAGCCGACCTAATGACACGTGGAATTGCGATAGTCCTTGAGAGGATCCGAAATTGGGTCTCGAGGAACCAGATCAGGAGGGGTTCACATCGGCGGGTCGACGATCAGGTACCTGGGACTAGTTCTCGACTGCCGATGGAACTTCGAGCATTTCCGACATTTGGCTCCCAGACTGGGACGGGCCGAGGCTACCTTCAAGCGGCTTCCGATACCTGAACGCGACCCAAAGGGTCATGGCCTGGCTGGCCCGGGGAAATACGCACGATCTCCGGCGAGGCGGCGAGCCTCCTTATCGGATTGCCACCATGGGACCAGGACGCGAGAGCTCTCGCGCACATTTACGCGTGGCGTGTCGAGGCGCTGCACTGGGGCAAAACTCCGCTGTCACGGCAAATTGCAGCGCGGTGGACGGAGCTCTGGCAAGATACCATCGCGGTATGGAGACTGCGTCTATCGCAACCCAGTGCTGGGCACGCCACTATTGTGCCGATGAGTCCCCTCTTTGAGGAGTAGCTAGAGAGGCGCCACGGCGTCCTTAATACCTTCCACCTGATGCAAGTACTCACCGGACACGGTTGTTAACAGAGTTACCTGTTTCGGATTCAGCTTGAAAATACGTCCGAGTGTTATCACTGTGAGGATCGGTCGGAGGACACGGTGGAGCATACGGTGGAGGTCTGCCCTGCTTGGGCGGAGTACCGACGTGTCCTCGTCGAGGCGATCGGCGGCGGCGACCTCTACCTCTCGACCTCTCGCTTTCGACCCTGGTTCAATCCTTGGTCGAGGAGGCATGGAAAGCCGTCACTTCCTTCTGCGAAGCAGTAATGCTAGTGAAAGAGGAAGCGGGCCGCGTGATGGAGAAGCAAACTTCACGCCCTAGCCGTCGAAACAGAAGAAGACGGCCCGGGCGTCGGGAGTCGCAGGGCGATTCCCGGCCACCGTAGACGCGGGCCTGCGGACGGCGAGCGTTGAGTGGCTCACCGTCCAGGCCCGGGTCACCGCTTTGTGTTCCACGCGCGCGGATGGTTTTTAGTTATTAAGAGTCTGACACGCCCTTGCGCTCCACCCCGAGCGGAAGAAGTCATTTTGATGTTTGCCAATCCATAAAAAAAAACCTCCGACTCTTGATAAAAAAATATATATTACCTACCGAAAGTTTAATTCAATTCGCGGTTTACTGAACTAATTGGTTCCACCAGGACGAGACCTGTTATTACCAGCTCGCGACTTCGAACGCGCATATCCCCTTTTTACCCGTTCCCATAAAGCCTAATCCAGCTTCATCAATCATCATGAACAAAAGGAAAAAAGCTATCTTAAACAAAAAGAATTTTCCAAATCGGACTGGTAGGTTCAGAGATTAGCGTGTTCAAATAAACAAACTCTTCAGCTTTATTAATGCTACTACTAAATATAGAAATCATAGTAGGTAGTCAGGAGGTTAAAATAGTAGTAAGTACATATTTAATTTGACGGTTCATATAATTTATGTGTTGGACAGTACATAATCTGATGAGTTGCGAATGTGGTCAGTTGCGAGTCTGGTGAAATGCGAATCTGGTGAGTTGAGAATCTGGTGACTTGCTAATAAGGCGTCCCCAAAGACTGACATAGTTTTTTTTTATGTACTGAAATGGTAAAATCTGGCAAATCTAACCCTCTCTGCATCTACCATTATGTTTAGGATCATGGTGAGCGTTTGTAGTGCTTACCTAACTTCATCAATTTTAGATGAACAAAATGGATTCGATCATCCGAAACACTCGCGCGGGTTCGATACTCGCGCAGAACCATAACAAATTAGGTACATACCTACATAATGCTTTTTCATTAGGGTTCCGTAGTCAACATGGAACCCTTATAGTTTCGCCATGTCTTGTCGTAGGTTTAGCTCAGACTCTTAGCACTAGAAATTTGGAATTTGGTAGAACCACCGACAAAGTGGTAAAATAATTCATTCAAAAATATATTGAACTTAACATTAAACTATATAGGTAAGTACTCAATTAAACGATATTTGTTTTTTAAAATTCCGAAAATATCTTTAGTAGTGACTTAAAGTCGCCGCGAGGTATCGCTATGTAACAAACTTTAATTATCGATTCTGAACTAGCGATAGGTACCTACCCCGCCGCGACTTTAAATCACTACAAAAAAAATCTAAATTTCGGAATGCTGAAAATAAAATCGTTAAATTGAGAAGTATATAGTTTATTGATAAGTTTCATCAGAAAATTAATAAGTATAGTGTTTAGAGACGGCTCGTTAAATATTTTTCAATTCGTTTGAGAGCTACGATGCCACAGACAGACAGACACACAGACTTCGACGTTAAACTTATAACATCCCTCTTATTGCGTCGGGGGTTAAAAAGCACCATTTAAGTCGGCAATTGTGACGTGCAACTACGGAACCCTACACTGCACGTGGCCCGACACGCACTTGGCTGGTTTTTTGTTGTATGCTAGCTAATCACGGCTTTTCGTACGAACTATGCATTTTCCTGGGATGAAAAATATGAATATGAATATTTAATCAGTGAAAGTGTAACTTTATATCAGTGTTTGAATTTTCAAAATACGGTTACCTATATAATAAATAAAAATTGTACCATCTATCATAGTGACGTCACGCGTATTTTCAACGCACAGGTACAGCTTGACAAAAAAGAGTTTGGAAAAAATGAGGGCGCCACTATCTCACTTAACGCACCATAATATGGAAAATCAGTAAGAGAATTTAATCAAATAAGTAGTTGACAATAAACGTTACTCAAAATCTAACACTTGTCGGCCAAGTAGTGACGACATCATAGGTTTCCATTTAGTAAAATATTTAGTTCCATTTGTCACCATATCATACTCTTTTTTGCCAAGCTGTAAGTATCGACTTTATTTTTTGTTCAAGTGAAAAAAGAAAAAATATGTGTATCTGATGGACTAATTAGACTTTTTTTTTCAGTTAAATACCCTATTGAATCAGCAGGAGATTACCGGTGCAATATATTTTTTATTAGTTTTGGTCCTTAACTTATAAATATGTAGATAATCGTGTTTGTAAGTATGTGTAAATGTATATATGACAGTCAAAGTCAAAGTCAAAGCATTTATTTCAATTAGACCATTTACAGGTACTTTTGAATTGTCAAGGTCGGTCGGTCAAAAAGATGAAGCTATTTGCACGTTCCAAAGCGTAGATCTCTATGGAGAAGAACGTACAAGAAACTCCACGGACACTCTTTTAAAAATAATATTTTGTTACAAAATTATGGTTACATCATTCATATTGAAATTATACATATATGTGAGAACGATGTAAAAGACGTGCAGGATAAAAGAGTCCGGAGTAAAAAAGAAACAATTCAAAGAAATAATTAAAATAAACCATGGCAGTCGAGAGATGACCAGTCTCAGCTGACGGCGCCCGTTCACGAACATGACGCATACGCTAGCACCATTCGGCTCAACCATTTTTAAGGGAGCCAAATGATCCAACGCATGCGCCACCATCAGCCAGCCTTTTGAGTGAGCATGACATCCCCAATCGCCAGGGTACATTCAAGTCAAAGACCTACCCAAAATGATCATTATAATTTAAAGATACACAGTACTCACACATGTGCATGAAATTATACATTGCTAAATAAGTGGAGTCTATACAATAAAAAATATTGCATTCTTACAATCTTCAGCCGTACCAACAATATTATCAAATGCTAACATTACTTTCGAGCCCCCTAGTGGCTACCTAGTGGCGTTGTGGAGCAGGACCAGCATTGAGCCAAGCATTTTTATCTTCAATATACTCCCCTAACTTATAATGACATATTAAGGTAATTCAAAAATAAAACTAGAAATCATCAAAATAAAACTATATTCTCTATTTCAGGAACTTCTGCTTTTATATAAGTTTTGTAAGAATCATTAAAAATAGGAGCTCCACAAATAAGAATCTGATCACTGTTTAGAAAAGGTTTTAAATGATATAAACATTCATTGTTAAGCTTATGTTTATTTAATGGTTCTTGATATCTACATAAAAAATCAGTTGTGCTTGAGCTGCTTAAATAAATGTTATACTTGAAATTCCAATATAATTTGAAATCATAAAGTTCATCCCTAAATAGTATAGAATTTTCACATTTGCAACAGTAAAATAATATTATTTTGGTCATGTCGTCTTCATTATTTAAAATGTTTTCTATAATTGTAATAAATGGAGATATCCCCGTTCCTTGTGCAATCATTATGATTCTATTAAATTTATTAGGTTCATGTTCATAATGTCCATAGGGACCCCTCCAAAATGTTGCATCCCCTTCTTTTAAATTACACAAGTGTGAAGATACTAAGCCATGGTCATATTTTTTGACAATTATAGAGAAGTCACCTTGAGATTGCTCATTCTTAGCTTTTATTGGAGTATATGCCCTTGTGCAAATATTGCTATCTTTATTAAATTTATAGAGAAAGTGGTCACCTGGTTTCCACCTAACTCTTTTACTGTCTTCAGATATGTTTTTGAAAGTTATAAGATTGTGTGAATGACAGACTGGAAAGTTCTTAACAACATTAAATACCATGTATTTTAATTGTGATATACCATTATTTTGTGCATTAATGTCATTTAAACTTTGTCCACTCTCCAAATATTTTGTATACAGTATCAGCTGCCTTTCATAAATATCAAATATACAAGGATTACAGCCACTATTACAACAGTCTTCCTTTTCTGGCTCGATAGGCTTTTCCATATTGTACCTATTCTCAAGCGATACAGCATTTCCAGGAGTAGACGACACTGTAGAATATAGTGGTACTATTTATGTACAAGTAATTAGTCAACACACTTGAAGTCTGGAGTCTGGACCATTTCATTAATTTTGAATTATTTTGCTATCAGTACCTACTTATGACTTTCACAAAGTTCACATTTTTATTATTGACAATTTTGACATTATTAACATTACGAAACTTCATGAGAGTGCGTTTAAGTCAAATATCCAGTGTATGAGTAGTCCACTTGCAAACCACGTAATTTTTTTTTAAATGATTTTGATATGATCCTACACATAAGTAATACACAAATTAATGCACATTTATAGCATAATTTTATGGATATTAAACGTTTATGTCAGTTTTCTCAAATAATTGCTTTTAACATAATGTGGTATGCAAGTGGACTACTCATTTGCTCAATTCGCAGAAGATACGAATATTTTAAACGAGTAGTTACTCTTCATCATGGATGAAATTTTAATAATGATGCAAACGTAGTCTGTGATGCAAACTGTTGGTTGTAGACAAAACGAAAGCATCAGAATTATTGACAGATTGAATGACAGCTGACATTGATAAAACCTATAACTCCGTTCTGGAGTCATAGGTTTTATCAATGTTAGCTGTCATTCAAGGAACCCTCCCCTAGTATAATTTTTATCCGCCCATTTCGCCGTCTTACTTAAACGCACCCCAGTTTGACATAAAATTGACGATGGCCGAAGAGATGGAGAAACTTGAAACGAAAGGGACAATACAACAGATATAGATAGACATAGATAGCGCAAGTATCACGATCGTATGAAAACCAAGCATGCCATTTTTGACTACCTATTATGACGTCAACACAAGCACCATTAAGTGATGCGAAAATCGTTAAGCTCTTAACCACAGATCTTATCCACATTGACATAACTGACGCCTGACTAGTGTACATTCCTACCAACTTATCTGTGAAATGGCGAAAATTGGAACTTCGGCCGTCATGTTGTGTAATTGTGTTGAAATGTCATTCGATTGTCATACCGCATTTACACATTCGTGCGAATCGCGAGGCGAATGGCGAGGCGAATAACGCACACGCATATGTAAACAGTGCGCTCGCTATTCGCCTCGTGATTCGCCTCGCGATTCGCGAGTTCGCGTTGGGAGCGGTTTTTCGGACGCGAATCAAAGGGCACGAATGGCGAACACGAACTTACTGTTTACACATTCGCCTGCATTCAGTTGACAGCTAGCGCCCGACCCAACAGGACGTAAATACAAAATGGAGTGGAGTAAATTGCGAATTTTAGAATTCCTAGAACTTTATCAAAAGGAAGAGCTCATTTGGAACCCAAAACATTGCAATCATAAAAATGGACAAACGATGCATGGAACCGTATATCAACTGATACGGGATTGCCCCTTTATTCCCGTTGTCCCCGTATACCATATCCCCGTCACGGGGACAGCGGGACGTGATTAAATTTATTTCCCGTTCAAATTCAAATTCAAATTATTTATTTCAAATAAACCATTCACAGGCACTTTTGAATTGTCAAGGTCAGTCAGTCAAAAAGATGAAGCTATTTGTTAGTGACTATCTAGCTATGTGCTAGTTGTCCCCATAACGATTACGAAACGTATTTCTGGGTGGTTTAAAAAAACCCGAGTCGGGGTGCCCCAAGTCCCGAGCTCGTTTACCAACATAATTTGAAAAGTATATTTAATTCTTACAATAAATTAATGGGACAACGGGAAGTAATTTTAATTATTTAAATTCCCTTTGTCCCCTTTAACGGGGTCATGGCCTACGGGGACAACGGGAGTATACTGGATTGCCAATCAGCAATTTAAAATTAAAGAAGAATTAATTAATGGCCTGTTTCCGTACACATCTTCGAAATTAGAAATAGGTATCTATCATCCACCATCGTCTGCGTCGACGGTTCTTTTTACTTTTTTGGGATCCTGCCCAAAAAAGTAAAAAAGAGAGTGTACGGAAACAGGCCATTAATTAATTCTTCTTTAATTTTAAAATTTAATTTTGAAATTTAAATAATTGTATAAACTCATTAAATGTAGCGCGCATGCCGCCATTATTTTCACGTCCTCCATGTTCGTGTGCGAATGTCAAAATAATTCACCTCGCGAATGTGTGAACAGTAGTTCGCGACAGCATTCGTATACGAATGTTTCGTCGAAATGTTCGTCGAGTGACGAGGCGAACGGCGAACTCGAATGTGTAAATGCGGCATCAGTGTATACTACAGTTCTCGTCAAATAACTTTGCCCCCCTGAAGTTGGCTACGAGTGGCTGCGTAGTAGTCAAAATTATGGGCGGGGATTATGGTGGTGCGATTTTATGTCTCAGTCGCTCGTTTACGTTCGATGCATGCTTGCGTCCCGATTGCTCCCGTCTACGTGACTGCACCTGCGCGATCTTTGCAAATGGCTAACTTCAGAGGGGCAAAGTTATTTGACGAGAACTGTACATTCGGGTTCTCTGGTGGTTTTGTCGTTATATTGCTGAATTTATAAAGTTCAAAATGCCGAAAGCTATTAAAAGTGATGCTCGAAACATTATTCTAAAGGTTAAAACCTTTTTTGAAGAAGAAGCTCGGGTGGGGTCTCCGATTATTCCATATGAAATAACTATACAAACGAATTTCGGCAGCGACAGGTTAGTGTTGTCAACTTTCTTGTTATATATATATGCAAAATAAAATTGACTACGGAGAGAATTTGACTAAACATCAGCTTTTATAAATAATTAAGAGAAACAAGCCTGAAGCTGTGTATGAGATTGAAAAAATTCTAGGAGACAGACACAAATACTTATATTTAGGTACCACCTTATCACTGTGATCTCAATCCCATTGAACTCTTATGGGGCACAATGAAAAGAAAAGTTGCTGATGTAAATATTGAAATGCTGAAATTCCCCGCCTAGTTAGAGAAGCTTTTAACGCTATTACAGTTCATGAGTGGGCACAGCATTGTAAACATGTTCGCAGGTTAGAAGGAGAATACTTAAAACATGATTTGTATTTAGATAAACCTTTTATTATAGAAGTGGTAAGTGACACTGAAACCAAAAGCGATAGTGATAATGATGATAGTGGTACGGAAATAAGCGGAGTATGGCCTCACAACCAGGATGAAATTGTGTACGCAGGTTCATCTAAAGATCACAATTACTGTAAAACTGGTTTTCAATGAATCATTGTAAAGCAATTTGTTTTTTTTATTACACTACATTACCTACCACTAGGTACCACAGCTAATTATAATTAGTCAAATCTGGTGTTAGGGGTTAGGTACGGTCATAACTAAATGCTAGACATCCAGGTACCTCCTTAACTTCGCATTAATTGAAAGTTGTATCCCTCTGAACAATTTATCTGCTGAATTTCCACTTCATTGGATTACTTTTTAGATAAAGCCATTGTTTATTGCTAAGAGACTAAACTGTTAGCGTAGGTACCTACTACGTAACTGTAAATGATCAAATTCTTTTTATTTATTTTATTATTTTTATATAGGTATCATTGTTTTTAATTTGTTAAAACTGTAATTCTTATTAAACGATTATGTCTAATGTGAAATTTCCTTCTTGAAAAATTACTCAATTTTAGGCACCTTATCAGCAACACTGTATCGACGGTGCCGTCCTCTTTTAGTTCACAGATAAGTTGGTAGGACTGTACAGAGCGCGAAAGTGGCGGCCGGCCCAAAGACTGGCATAACTATCTGCATGGATAAAGAAACTTATTTGAAATTTTTATTGATGGTAACGCCATTTATAAAAAACAAGTTGAAAAGCAGCAAGCCATCTGCCATATTTTCAAAGACCTAGACAAAGACCTACATATTATTATTTCCCACGCTTTTGGCGGGAAGTCGATCGCAGAATGTGCGTCCGTGCGTCCGTAGTAGGAAAAATTAGTACGCTACTGAAAAGTGAAACTTGTATGCACGCTGCACACACGTTCAAAAACTTGGCCAACGTTTGCACAAGTTGAGAATCGAAAATTGGAACTTTTTTTAAAACTTGTACAAGTCAGAAAGGTAATGGTCCATTTAGTGTGAAAAATATACCTACGGCGCACAGAAATGAAATATGGCGGGAATCAAAGACAAATGATTACCTATATTTCCTGTAGATTACATTTTTTATTATTATTCTTTCATGATACCTACTCATCAGCCACAGTAATGCGCCATTGCGCCACTTACCATTGAAAAGTATAGGTAATCATTTGTCTTTGATTCCCGCTTTAATAAAAACTTAACTTATACCTAACTTGTGGTTTTAGGGAGGAGAAAATAAAATACATTTTTTTTAATGTTTATTCAGCTTCAACAATATCTAAAATTACATTGTACAAGAAAGCCACAGGTGTATCAATATTTTCTTGATGTCTAGCTCAGGATCAAAAGTATACTACGCTTGCAATAATGGGCATCGATCGATACTCTCTCGACCATGTCGTGTTGGATTCACCAAAACATAAGTAAAATAATTATAGTTTACTCATGACATGTCGAGACTGTATTCTCCCTCTAATATTTTGTTGTCAACCAACACGCGGTGTCTGTATACTTCTAATGTGTACAGACCATTTGGTCGCATGTGCTCGTGGCAGTAAGATCTGGCTAATCTCAAGTGATAACTCCCCCATGTAAACATAGTCAATTCCTCATAATATGTAAGTTTAGGGAAATCACCGAAAGACGGATCATTACTATCAATAGGCACGAAGGCTACTTCTTGCCTATTCATATTATTTTCTTGTACATATTGTGCCAATTCATTCTCTCTATTTATATTCTCATTTATAATATTTACCTATAAATTGCTCTACGTACACGCTATTTTCGTAAGGACGTCGGGTTGCATTGATTAGTGCAGCAGTAACCCTAAAGTCCGTCATCATATTAGGCAACGCAAGATTAAAATACGTATGCCGAAATATTTTTGTCTTTTTTAAAACAGTCATTTATGGTCTCTACTGGCCATCAGACCAAATGTTATCAATCTGGATTTGTTGGCTTCGGCCGTTGATAATTATTGTTATCCTCCGGGTCTGCTAGGTGGCATGTGTGGATTATAACCACAGCCTAGCCTTCGATTGTTGAAATAGAGTCCCGGAATCCGCGGTCCAATATGAATACATCATTAGACCTTAGAAACCAATGCCAATCTGAGTTTTCTTGCATGATACTGCGCAAAATTGTACCATCTGAGGTTGTTGCCGCATATGGGCCTATGACATCAACTATATAGCCATCTGTGCACACTATCAAGAATGGTTTGACAAAATTCCGGAATTAATGTAGACTATATGTTATTCTTCGAAAAATCCCCATGTGCCACTTAAATGTAAGAAGAAAATATTCGATTCGTATATTTTGCCCATTATGACTTACGGATGCCAAACTTGGAGTTTAACAGAACACAATATACGCAAACTAGAGACCTGCCAACATAGTATGGAAAGAAGCATGCTCAATATTAAAGTATGAAATAAAATAAAATTAGAAACAATTCGCAAACAAACTGGAGTTATGGGTGTGACGTATTCTGTTGAAAAACTGAAATGGAGATGGACAGGTCACATGATGAGGAACAAAAAAGATAAATGGGCTAAGGCCGTAACCGAGTGGTATCCAAGGCAACACAAAAGGAAGAAAGAGAGACAGCGTCGTAGATGGGAGGATGACATTAAAAGACAGGCATTATGTGGAGAACTGGAGAAGGAAAACACATGATTGCACTATGTTGCAAGCTTAAGGGTGCATTTCCACTGAGGCGGAGCGGAGCAGAGTGTGCCGCGATTCACCTTGACATTACATACATTGACATTTGCTTTACCGAATGTCAAAAGTAATCATTGCGACATAGTATTGAACAAAGAGAAACTTGAATTCGTCGAAAACACGGTTTTTCTAGGCATCACACTGGACTCAAGGCTACAATGGGGTCCTCATTTAACATCTCTTGCGGGACGGCTAAGTTCAGCAGCATATGCTGTCAGAAAAATCCGTCAATTTACTGATATAGATACCGCGAGGCTGGTCTATTTTAGTTACTTTCATAGTATCATGTCTTACGGTATCTTATTATGGGGCCGAGCTGCAGATATTGAGTCTATATTTATTCTGCAGAAAAGAGCCATCAGAGCCATATATAATCTGGGTCGGTGCGATTCCCTAAGAGAACTGTTTAAAGATATTAACATCATGACGGTACCTTGTCAATACATATACGAAAACATAATGTATGTTCGGAAAAATCTTCATCTTCTTAGTAAGATTAGTGATAGGCATAATTTTAATACTAGAAATAGGAACAAATTAGATCAACCCCGATTCAGATTGGCAAAAGTACACACTTCTTTTATGGGGTACTGTGTTAAATTTTATAACAAAATACCTCTTGAAATTCTAGAACTGAATGAGAGAAAATTTAAAACATGCATAAAAAGCACACTATGTAAACAAGCATATTATAAACTTGAAGATTATATACTTGATAAAAATGCTTGGCTAAATGCCGGTCCTGCTCCACAGTCTCAGCCGCTTGGTTCCTCTAGTTAAGATATTTGGAAGAGATGCTCACCCTTCTTTGTGTAGACTAATAAAAATTTCCACTTTTCTTATGTTATGTTTTAAATACTACTTTTCTTTTTCCGTTTTTGAAAATTGATATACATAGTTTTATATAAAGTAGAAGCATTTTTTATTTTAAAATCCTGTAAATGTGAGGACCATGGAGCCTATACTGTTAATAATATAGATGGTTTCCTTGTTTGACATGAGTGAGCAGGGGCAGTTGAGGGTGTGTCATGCTCGCTAGAATGTCTCGCTGATGGTGGCGCGTGTATTTGATCATTCGGTTCCCTTCAAAATGGTTGAGCTGAATGTTGCTGATGCACGCGTCATGTTCGTGAACGGGCGCCGTCAGTGGAGACTGGTCATATCTTAGCTGTCACTGGCTTATTTCTATATTTAATACTTATTGGATACTGAGAATACTTTTATTTTTTTTCCTTTCTTTACATTGTTCTCACATATAGATGCACCAAGTAATGATGTAACCAGGATTTTTGTAAAACATAAAATGGTTTAAAAGAGTGTCCATGGAGTTTCTTGTACGTTCTTCTCCATAGAGATCTACGATTTGGAACGTGCAAATAGCTTCATGTTTTTGACTGACTGACTTTGACAATTCAAAAGTACCTGTGAATGGTTTATTTGAAATAAATGTTTTGACTTTGACTTTGACCAATCAACCAAGCGGAGTGGAAAAGAGATGTGAATTTCAAGCCTTGTGATTGGTGAATCGTGGCACGCTCTGCTCCGCTCCGCCTCAGTGGAATCGCACCCTTAGGGGAGGCCTATGCTGGGAAGCCAGACAATCTTCGCGAAACTGGTGTCTAATATTTTTATAAATTATGTAAGATAATGTAAGATTGTTGAATAAAGGCTATTATTATTATTATATTTTATTCTTTGAAATAAAAAGTTAGTGCTCTTTTGCACATGAAGATATTATGTGCCGTCAAATACAAGTGATGAAGTTTTCTCTCTAACGTACTTTTCGATATTTTGAATTTTGTTGCTAATCGTCTGTCCGGTTCACCAGTTCTTATTTTAGTTAAGTATATGCCTAAAGCGGTTGCAGGCTTATCCGTTCTGGTACGTAGAGATGGAGATTTGCTCAAAAATGCATTTACGAAGACTGAATACATTGTTCGAAAGTTAAAAAGTTAATCGCTACGTGTGTGGCTACCATTACTTACACAATTATACTCACCGATCAATATTGCGAATCCCATCACTGTTTGTTACACTAAAAAAGTATTCGTTCGTAGAGACAGGAAAAGAGGAGGTATTTAGATAGGAAACATTGTCCCCGCAATTTTTTTTATGACGAACTTAGAAAGTACAAAGACAGATTTGAATCATTTGACAGATGTTATCAATTTGTCTAAAAAGAAAAGTTGCATTCTATGAGTTGCTGTTACTTTTTATCTGAATGTGTTTTTTTTTGCTACTAAAATTGAAAAAAAAAAAAATTATGGCTAGTTTCTGAGTTCTCGTTATTATTAGCCTACCTAATTAGTTTTTTTTTTTAAATTTGTAATTATTCATTTGTTACAGAAGCAGTTTGAACAATTTTATCAGAGAACTAACTTGCGAGAAATCTGGAGAGTTCTATAACTTCTGCCGAATGTCAAAAACATATTTCGAACTTTTGTTGAATAAAATTGAACCTCTGATGGATACTCAAATGACAATTCTTCGGCGCGCGGCGACAACATGATCTTCAAAAATGTCGCTCGATGTGGAACGGAGTGCGACCGCGCGATTATGTGGCCATCTGGCCAGTCACTCATGCTCATATTGCCGGTCCTTTGACTCGCGCTCAAAAAACCGACAAAATAGTGAGCGGTGAGCACGACGAGGAGAAGCATGACGTGCAGCATGACGACTTCAGTCATGTTGCCACACTACATCTGTGCCTCTTTTCCTCACTACTTCCCATTCCCATGCCATACCACTCTTCGACGTCGAGTGTGTGGCAGGCCCCTATGGATTGTAGGTACCTACTATGAGTGACTTCTCCAAACTTTTTTTTTGTTTTACAACGCACTCTATTAACTACCATCTCATTCTTTTTTTAGCGTTCAATCGATTTCGATTGCCGTTAAGTAGTCGATTTACTAAGAATCCTCTCTTACTGTACAAGTTCGGAGATCAGCATTTCTTGTTTGTTTATTGATAGCTTCCTGTTGGCGGGAATTTTGAGATGGAACATTAATTTTCGTTTTTCAATAATGTTTCCATAGTAAATACTCTATTAAAAAGATATTATTTCATTTGAATATTTTTTTGGTTTCAGTAGTTGTAATGGCTATGCAAATGTTTGTTCCATTTGTTTTTATTTTTTGCTAACAAAGACTTCAGCGCCCTCTGCACAGACGCCAGACAATCACCGGTTCGCTGCCCGCCATAAAGTCGCTTTGACCCATTGCGCTAACGTTTGCTGTAAACAAGTAAGTGAGTATTTTTATTGTAAAATTGCATTATAACCGACATTTTTCTGTGTGTTTTAAATGCCAAATTCATTGCCACGACAATTTACATTCATTTATTGCATCGTTTCTTTGATTTTACTTTAATTCATTCGTATTTAGTTAATGTAAGCAGACTCCATTATTAAAGTCGCTTGGCGTTCCTGCATTTGTACTCGTTGTTTTAGTACTGAATTTCTCTTGAATTACGTTAGAAGTAAATAATTTTTTGGAATATTATTCGACGTAAGTTATTTTCTAATAAGTACTGTCTGTTCACACTCAGACGAATTCTATTGAAGTGGTACAATAATTAATTCGAATGCTATTAATTATGAATACTTAGCAGAACGATCTCATTTTGTTGACATTTCCTGCATTTGTTTTGTGTTACGCCTAGAGACTAGTTTTGGTTAATGAATTTTGTTTAGGTACCTATTCTCTAGATCTAATAAACTCTCGATTCACGTAGTGGCGTCACATCTCAAATAATAATGGAGTTACGAAATGGAGTTAGTGGGCCTGTTCTATTTTTTGTGTCTAGAAGAAAATGTTATTCTGGTTACTTGTTTCTGTTTCAGATTTTTTTCTGTGTAGCTGCATATAAATAACCGACTATGTCTGATGACGGATCGACGGTTGTAGAGAAGAAAGGACGCGGTAGACCTAAAGCCAATGGAACACAATCAGTCAGTATTTTTTTTATTTATTTATGTTCCCTTTATATAAATTCACTTAAATATTTTTACTAATATTTAATTATTTTTGTATCAGGAGGCTAAGAGTGATACCAAGAAAAGGGGGAGACCTCCTGCAGCCACCAGGACTAAGGAATCTACAAAATCATCGGACGATGAACAAGCTCCAGTAGCGAAACGAGGGCGAGGCAGGCCTAAGGGATCTAAGAAAAAGGCTGCCGCCAAAAAGGTAAGAATTCTTTGAAAAATAAATTTATTTTTCAGAAGATAGTTAAGAAGTTTATAGATTTTAATTAATTTAATTTCTTCTTGTTCTAGAGTGCACCAGTTGAAGGAAGGGGCCGCGGACGACCACGCAAGGACCCACCACCTAAAAAAGATGCTGCCTCTACTGAAGAGGAACAAGATGAAGATGAAGACGATGAAGGCTCTGAGGAGCAGTAAAATATTATGTGTTTTGTGTTCTGACTCAACACTCACTTTAGTGTAATTTGTTTGTCACGATAACTCTTTTTGTGTGTTACTGCAATTACTCATTTTGTTGTAGATCTTTACATTATTGCATAAATTGGTAAAAGCCTTTTGGATAATATTGCACATGGGGTTATCATGACAGTACAAAATTCTCATCTGAGATTGTCTACCCAAATTTTAGTCATGTGAGAAATAAAAAGATTATTTCGAATGTAATAGCTGCTTGAGACTGTGTGATTACAATGCATTTACTCTAAATATTTAGCAAATGAAAGATATATCTCACTTGAATAAATTTGGGATGACTTAGCTCTCCCTAGAAACGTACAACTTTTAAGATTTAATTTGTAAGATCCTTTTTTGTAGTTTATTCAAATAGGTATTTTGTAATCTCTTGATTTGTAATTCATACAACTTTGTAGATTTATTAATTTGACTTTAAAGTCAAGTATTATTTTATATAATAATAAATAAATATTATGTTCACTTTTCAATATAATCTTATTTTCCCTTTTAATATTATAGTATGTGTTCTTGATTGATAAATCACTTGGTATATTGCTGTTCCACAAAAAAGTATCATGTAGTGGTATGGGTAGTGCCATTTGTACCAACCTTTTTTTATATTCAGGCAGACTGAACTTGTTTTTATTGACATTTATTGTGTGTATGTGCGTGAATGTACAAGTTTAGAACAAAATATAAATAAATCTATGAAATCCATGGTTTTTTCTCTAAACAGAATCAAATGTTGCGAAGCTAGCCAAGATACTTAGTAGTGGGCTGATCAAGTTTTTATCTTTTATTTGGAAGAGCTCTGTTTTCACATGTCCGTGACTACTGCAGGACCCCGAACCATGAGCGCGTGACTACCGCAGGACCCCGAACCATGAGCGTGACTACCGCAGGACCCCGAACCATGAGCGTGACTACCGCAGGACCCCGAACCATGAGCGTGACTACTGCAGGACGACCATGAACTCCAATCGCTTCCATATAGCGCAGAAAAATTGCATGCTACAGCTAGGTATATTAATAATTAGTAGGTATCCTTAAATGTGGTTCATTTCGTAAAAAAACAGAACTGAAACATTGTATTTACCGAGGAATCAACGATGATAACTTTCGTGCGGGCGTTCAGCAGGACCACGACTTTAAATGTCGATTCCAAGTTTCAGGAGCTTGTCGCTTTCCTCAAACCTACATAGAAAATTAGTAACCTGCAAGATAGAATTAGTACCCAAAATTCAATACTGTTACTCCAGTAGTTTACGAGATATACCATGACATAGGTGGGGTGGCGGGTGTCCGTTTCGATGGCGCGGCCACGACGTTTTTTTTTTTAAAAAATTATGCCACGATTTTGTAAAAAAATGTAAAAGTAGACTCCCAAAACCTTAAATTTGTCAAAGCTATGGCTAAAAAGTTATAAGGGTTTGAACGTGGCCGCGCCATTGAAACGCTCCGAACCGCGCGGCCACGGAGATCTTTAAAACTCATTGCAGACACTAGAAATTTTGGTACCAAAGTAATACATAGATTGAATTTGTAAAAATATAGAAAAAAAATCCTGGGCGTATATTTTAGGAGCTGTGAGACATCGAGAGACATACAAATTAAAATTCCGTTCTACAGCTCCTGAAATGTAAATGGGTTTTTTGTGCATTTTTACGTGTTTGACAAATTCAGATCTTGGTTTTACAAAAAACTTCAGACCTCTGCGATGCTTTTTCAGCGAGATATCGGCGATTACGTATTTTTTCACCGTGGCAATGGCGCGGCCATGGCGTATTAGTCTTATAGCTCCTGAAATATAAACCTAGGATTTTTTGTTTTATTTTTTCTAGTTTTGACAAATACAAATCCAGGTTTTACAAAAAACTTCAGACGTCTGCGTTGCTTTTTCAGCGAGATATCGGCGAAAATGTGTTTATCACCGTTTCAATGGCGCGGCCATGGCGTATTAGTCTCACAGCTCCTGAAATATAAGCACAGGATTTTTTTCGGGTATGATTTAAGCTATCGCCAATTTTATTCGTTTTGAATTTCTATAATAATAGGGTTTGTCCTCAAAATAGTGGATCTGTCACCAAAATGTAGTTGCCAAATAATTGTAAAAAGCAATTCCATAATAAATCACATGTAATCCTCGGGATATATTATCAAGTATCAAATAAATAGGTTGGGATTTATTATAAAACGGGAAGTAAACCATATTACTGGGTGGATTAAAAAAAATAACCACGAAGGTGATGGCGGGGTCTGTTCGCTCGCTACGCTCGCTCACTTGACCCCGCCATCCCCTTCTAACCTAACCTGTCCGAGTCGGAGTGCCCTAAGCTCCCTGTGCCCTATGTTCGAATATTTGGTGACAGATATACCTTTCTGAGTACGAAGTTAAAGGAATAAAGCTTTTATTTTGAGAACAAAGTTTTATCCAAGGAATGAACTACGATTTTATTGATAATCCATCTCTTATTTTACATACATATTGGCATTAATTTGGTAATTCATACCTGGCGACACTTTTATATATCTGAGAACGAAAATACTTCGTGGCGATAGATCTATTTATTAGGTGATGCAACTTGATGACAAATATAAATTTTGATGACAAGAAATATAGTCCCCATTTTTTTCTATATTTTTACAATTTTTTTACAAATTCAATCTGTTACTTACCAAAATTTCTAGTCTCTGCAATGCTTAGTTTTAAAGATCTTCGTGGCCGCGCGGTTCGGAGCGTTTCAATGGCGCGGCCACGTTCAAACCCTTACAACTTTTTAGCCATAGCTTTGACCAATTTAAGGTTTTGGGAGTCTACTTGGGACAGTCATTATCTTCCTAACTTACATAACAATTGTAATTTTGTTTATTTTTGGTATGCGTCATGCTTGGCGCAAATAAAGTATTTTCTTTCTTTCTTACTTTTACAAATTTTTACAAAATCGTGGCATAATTATTTTTTTAAATATTCGTGGCCGCGCCATCGAAACGGTCACGGGTGGTTGAAGTCACGTTTCATTACATTTCATTACATTTCCATACCAAATCTCCGCGTATTCCCGACCAAATTAAGTTTTCAATGGTTTCTTTTTTTAAATTATATTGGTCATTGTTTTTTCTTAATATTAGCCAAAGTACACAGTTTGCATAGGGAGACGCACCGGGCGTCGGGAGTCGCTGGGCGATTCCCGGCCACCGTAGGTCTGCGGACGGCGAGCGTTGGGTGGCTCGCCGTCCGATCAAAGCCAGGCTCAGGCTGACGGCGCGTTGTGTTCCACGCGTGCCTCAAAAAGATTTCAGCATAGGAGTAGGGGCCCGTTAGGGCTGGCGCCTGCCAGGGTTGCGGATTTTGTTCGAAAGAGTTACCGCGGCCCTGGAACGTAAAAGGCACTAGGAGGAGCATGGATGGGTTTTAGTCAGTAAAAGTCTGACACTCCCTCCCGCTCCACCCAGAGCGGAAGGGGTCATTTGATGATTTCCCATCCCATCCTTAAAAAAAAAAAAAAAAAAACAGTTTGTATAAAAATTTTAAATATTCAACTGTAGTTATTACTATTCCGACATCAATAAATTTATATGCACGAGTGTACATCTCGAATCAATACAATCAACAAACTAAACCATTGACAACTTAATACTTAGCGGCAAGCTCCTGAAACTTGGAATCGACATTCAAAGTCATGGTCCTGCTGATCGCCCGCACGAAAGTGATCATTGTGATTCCTCGGTAAATACAAATGTTTCAGTTCTGTTTTTTTACGAAATGAGCCACATTTAAGGTACTAATTATTTGTATACTTAGAATAACTGTAGCATGCCCCCTTTTTCTGCGCTCATGGTGGTCCTGCTGAAAGGAGCGTGACTACCGCAGGACCACATTCATTGTATAGACTCAATTTATTTAGCATTGTATAATTTCATGCACATGTGTGAGTACTTTGTACCTTTAAAAATGTAAATCATATAATAATATTATTAAAATAAATAATGGAATAAAAACAAAAGTAAAGTAAAATCTTTTACTGACTTTTTCAGTTTATATCCAATACTTTTCTTCGTAAAAGACAAAAAAATACGCAACCTATCGTACTAAAAACGAAAACCGCACGTCAAGAGTATTTATCCACTGTTTTTTGGATAAATACTCGAGTAAAACGGATGTTTATGGGTATTTATCCATTTTGAGTATTTATCCAGATGAATTCCCAACACTCGATTGATCACTAGACTAAAGCGCTAATTGGCTGAAACTGAGAGTCAATTTATAATTTCTAAAAAGACAGGAAATAGGCCTGCAGTTGCTCTTGACCACGACTGATGATTGAGCTCATATTCAATGCAAGCAACCCCAAAAACCATGAAAATGACAACCATTCACCGGCACCATATTGGATGTTAGTTTGAGCCTATATTCATAATTAACAATCCGGAAACCGTTTACTTAAACCTATGTCTTTCGTGGGAATGTCTTTTGCGCAAGCTGTTACCGGTGCAGTACCCGTGTGTGTAAGATAGCCTTTACGATATCATTTCTATTCCTTATGTCAGTACACGAGGAAAATGGACCTTATTTTGATCGAAAGTTTGTTACTCTAACGGAGTGCAGGCAAGGATGTGGCGGAAAACACGTAAGTAATTATTGAATTGGAAAAGCAAGCATTTTATTTGCTCAAAATATATTTGTCTACCATTTCGAGATCCAAAAAAAGTAGGTAAAAACGAGTATTTATCCATTTCAGAAAAATGCTCGAGTATTTATGCATTGGATATTTATCCTCCGCCCATCACTTAATCGACAAGACCAAATAATGGGAGGATGTTTGCAGTGACCCTGATAACGCAAAGCATTTTTCAAATAATCTGTGCCGTTTGCAATAATCCTATCTTTAGTCAGTTTACTGAAACTTTGTGTTTTCTATGGCTTATTTTATAATCTGTGGCTTCCGTCCGAAATTAAAAAAGTTTATTTTTTGTGTTGTGGAGACGGTTGCTGACTCCGACTGTCAGCGTCATTCTCGTAAACGGTGTTCGTATGTGCGTTGAAAAATACTTTCGGGAATTCGGGATCACTTCCAACGATTATGCGATCTATTGAGTATACAAACTTGAACTGAAGATTGCATTTTGATGTTATTGTGCGTTTTATGTACTTATTTACAATATTTGACAACTTTAGAGAACTTTTAAAGTGTGATAGACCAATAAGAAAACCGTGTCGCGCAGTACATTGAAAAGTTGTTGACTAATTTCAAAGTTCTAAAGAGTGATTGTTTTCGTGTATTTGATGATCATCGGTTCGTTGTTATGTGTGGTTGTTGGCGAATTGAAACTTAGGCATTACAACAGGTTAGTTTGGTAAAATTTTAGTAATTATAAGTTTGAGAGTACTCAGCGCGGAATGCCGTGCCACAGGTAGGTTAATCATGTAACGTTATCTGTGAGATTACTTTACACATCAAAATGATCCAAAAATTGTTGTGAATGTACACCATTATTTTTTGTATTATCAAAAGCAGGTACCTATTTTTTAATTTCCAACCTGATGTACTTTATAAAAGTTTTTTGGCAATATAATAAGTTTTCATATCTTGGGTAAAATGAGTTTTAGTGTAAACTGAAGTTACAGTTTCTTTATCACTGTGACTAGGGAATATTAGGACGTAGACGTATTTTGCAATAAATTATTTAGGCTAATAATTTAAATTTAAAATCATTGTTCTACAATGTTTGTGTGTTAGGTACTTTAAATTCCCCAGGTATTCATCAGTTCCTATTCTATGTTATTGGCACTAACCAAACTACTTATTGTAGAGATTTATACAATGTCAATGCTGCAATTTTGCATGTAGGTATTAATTATAATTACAAACATTGTTTGAAATTGGATATCCTGAAAGTAAGTTATCTTAATATAGTATACTTTTGAGAGAGTTGATTATTTGCGTTGAGTCTGTTATTTACTCAATAATTATGAATAACAGGCACATATTCAAATTGTTTTATAGACCTGCATGGTAAATTATTTTTATAGACTACAACATAATCATTATTTGTCTTTACACATAAAAACATGCAACATAACACAAATATGAGGCAATTTGGGTTTTTTAACAGCAAAGATTAGAACAACAGAAACGAAATTTCTTATTAAATCCTAACCAAAATAAACTTACTTTAAACAAAATACAGTATGTAGAACACACAATATAGGTACTAATGTGAATAAAATACTAAGTTAAAACAGACTTTATGGGTTAAGTAGACAGAAAATGTTCCCTTAATACTTTTCCTGAAAACCCTAAAAAGAAGGGCTGTCCCATACAGTGTGAGAAAGAGAATTCCAGAGAATGATCCACCATTACAATGTTCCCATTCTCTTCTTCTTTTCCATATTCACGACTTTCCACCATGTTGTTATAAAATAATATTACATAGTTTAGTTGTTTTTTACGTCTTCTATTTATATTTGAATATTAGTGTAACTGTTTTTCATGAACAGCTTTCCTACCAGTGACTTGTATGTTATATTATAATATAACATACAGAAAATATAATGCACCTGTTTGTTGTCCCTTTTCAATAAAATAAATTTAAAAATAAACAACTACCATCAGGTGAGATAGTGATCAAAAGTTAAAGGCTCACTATCTTTTCGATCACTATCTCACCTGATGGTAGTTGTTTATTTTTATTTTTAATAAAATAAAAAGAAAATCTTTTTACCTGTAAATCACTAGCTGCATTCTTGTGTGACTGGGTAAAGGCTAAGTAAAAAAGAAAATAGGAAACTGAATCCTTACAAATAACTCATTGCAAATAATCATAAATTAAAGATTTAACTTGAATTACATTTACATCAGTCTCTTCTGAATTGCACATATTTGAAACAAAATTTTAATGCTGTTGCTATCCTCGTAGTTGAAGCACAATCACAGCAAATTGTTTTAAAAAAGAAATGCATAATGACTGCTATCTTATCTGATATGATGCAATGATAGTTTTGACGATGGAGCATGCTTGCCTCTTGACTTAAAACCCCCAGGTTATGGCTTTCAGGAAACAGACTGAAAAAAAATTCCACACAATATTTGCACAGCACATTTAAAAAAATATTGTTTTTGTGATTTTTATGCCTATATTCTTTGTCTGTTTGAAGGAACTCCACTCATTTCAATGGCTGATGCCATGATGGTAATTCTGTAAATTTCACTGACTGGGGTGGTGTGAATGGCTTAGAATTTTAAGGGTTACACGCACATACTTCAAATATGTAGTTAATTGATTGTGATTTAGGCAATTTAGTGTGATATTTGCTGGACTAACTCCAGTCCAGCGGGATCCCACAGAGTTTTTTTTTTTAAATATAAACAAATTTATACTCTTAGTTATGCTATAGGCTACCTACAAAAATGGTATTCTTATAATATAGGTAATAATTTTATCATATTCATAATTTAGAGTATCATTTATGTCAGTACTTTTATGTTACATTTTGTATTAACTTTTAGGGAAGTATACTAAAACTGTCTTTACAAGCCCCTAATCACCAACATGTGAAAATTACCAAAAAAAAAAAAATCTTATGTAATAGGTAAATAAACATTACATTCGCGATTAATTCGCGACACACCGGTGTGTCGCCGGGGCCGGAGCGGTTAAGTAACTAAAATTACAGATTGAAAGATTCTATTAAGAACAAAATGCTGCCCTCCAATAACCTAATCGTCTTTGGTCATCTTAACTCCCTGGGATGAGTCTTTTTTCATCTGCTGCTATGCCTATCCAACTAAAAACTTCTAGAAGCCTACATACACACAAAAATGTCTACCTCGCTCGGCTTAAAATTCTCAATTTAAACTAACACTTTGCAGGTTGCAATCAACATGATTGGTTGATTCCTGCATGTCTCCGCTCTGCTTGTTGTCTCTGACCAAGTGCGAGCCGGACTCGCGCGGAGAGGGATCCGTACCATTATCTATAAAAAAACGTTAAAAAATCATGTTTGTTGCTGTTGTTGTGTTGGGAACCCTGCTTAAATATTGATTTTATTCTGTTTTTAAGTATATATGTTGTTATAGTGGCAACAGAAATACATCTCCTGTGAAAATTTCAACTGTCTAGCTATCACGGTTCATGAGATACAGCCTTGTGACAGACAGAAGGATGGACAGCGGAGTCTTAGTAATAGGGTCCCGTTTGTCTCTTAGGCTACGAAGGCATACTGGTGTACTTACCTACTTTACAATATATATATATTTTTTATTTAATTATATACTAGCTGCCGCCCGCAGTGATGACCTATGGACTTGAAACGTGGTCGCTCACAATAGGCCTCATCAGAAGGCTTAAAGTCATTCAAAGGGCAATGGAGAGGGCAATGCTCGGAGTTTCCTTGCGTGACCGAATCAGGAATGACGATATCCGCAAGAGAATCAATGTAACCGACATAGCCCGAAGGATCGCCAAATTGAAGTGGCAATGGGCAGGGCACATTGCTCGTAGAACAGATGGTCGATGGGGCCGAAAAGTTTTGGAGTGGCGACCGCGTACCGGAAGACGCAGCGTTGGAAGGCCTCCCACAAGGTGGGCCGATGACCTGGTGAGGGTCGCGGGTAACCGATGGATGCGAGACGCACAGGACCGGTTGTTGTGGCGACACTTGGGGGAGGCCTATGTCCAGCAGTGGACGTCTTTCGGCTGATATGATGATGATGATGCCGCCCGCGTGAATGTCGAAAATTATCCCAAGGGAACATACTCCCGGGATAAAAGTATCCTATGTGTTACTCCAGACTATAATCTACCTCTGTGTTAAATTTCATCAAGATCCATTCAGTAGTTTTTGCGTGAAAGAGTAACAAAAATCCATACATCCATACATACAAACTTTCGCGTTTATAATATTATTAAGGAAAGGATGTACAATGTACATGCACAACATTACAGATAGTTACATCTTAGGTATTGTCCAGTGCCAATAAAAACTTATAAGCTAGTTTTATAGAAAAAAGAAGTTGAAAAATGAGTGAAACTAAAGAAATATAAACGCACATTAAAATGGAAATAAAAAGAAATGTAAACACTCATTAAAATAAAAATAATATTAACAAACAAAAATATCAAGATTCAATCAGGTGATTAAAAATAACATCTCATCTCTCATCCATCTTCTCACAAAATCTCACATGCGTGCGTGCGTGACACACATCTATCCATCTCCCAGCAAAATTAGTAGAAGTACTAGGGCGTTATTAATGAATGACAATCTATCCTTAGGGATATGATGACTCCCAATACGTTGACGGTTTCTGGTGAACAATCGTGACACGTGCTATGATTGTACGCAGGCCTATGCATTTACCATAGCCGACCACGAGCGTCGAGTACCTATTGACTATAATGCTTTGCATACGAGACTTCCATTCTAATTAGCTTTGTACGGGTTTATGCGGTCGGCACCTACTTGTGACACAACCTTCGTATGTAATGCCACCACGTTAATATAATTAATGCAGAAATTCTTCATTTTTATGATTAAAGTTTTTGTTTCGTAAGTTCCTTTACTAAGTTTGGTCGATTTTATTGCGACTAGCGGACGCATGGTCACCTTTTCGTTCGGTTCCATTCGTTTCGAATAAATATAATAAACTAGTAGCCCGCCCCGGCTTCGCCCGGATGTATCTTTTCTTCCGGACTTTCTCACTGTTTAAACCTTCCCCGGACTTCCACAAATATTTCAAAACTGGAATTAGCCAAATCGGTCCAACCGTTCTCGAGTTTTAGCGAGACCAACGAACAGCAATTGATTTTTATATATAAGAAGAAGAAGAAGTAGATTGCATTTGAGCAACATTTTTTGACTGTACATTTGAACAAGGACAGTTTATTTGGCAACCATCAAAGGGTCGTGCTTGTATGGACTATGGATGAAGTCTTATCTACTTAAGTATTTAGTTAGTGAAGAATAGATGAACCATTCTGTACGTCTATACCACCCGGTCGTTGCCTCAATGACTCACTGATGCACGCGCTGAGTAACTCCGAGAATACAATCATTGCGAACGAATTCAGGTACGAATTTCGATACCGCATTTTTTACTTACAATGCCATCTTTCAGCATTCCTGTTATGAATCGAATTTATATTTTTTTGTTATGCTCAAAGCAACAGTAAAACTCCTAAGTATATAATAATGTGTATGACGGATCAATTTTTTTAAGTCGACGTTTCGGTAGGTATGTAGTCAACATTGGGGACATTTTTTTGTTACATTCGTACAGGTAACCCAATGTATAACCCATATGGATTAAGTGTTTCTCAACGCCGATACACGGACTTAACACAACAGGGTCAAGAATGAAAAAATCCCAACTTCGGTGGAGACTGTTACAAAGTTGAAGAAGCCAGCCCTAATGCAAATATTTTAGAAGATGCATATTTAGTCTGAACGGCCCAAACCGAAAGGCCCTCGGGCCATTCGACCGTAAAATAAAATCGTCTACGTTCCAAAGGACCGGTGATAAAAATTGGTAAACAAATTCAGTGTCATAAACTACATCAAGTGCATACGGGTGCAAAAGTTAAAAAGTTGAAATAAAAGTTTGATTTTTTTTTCTTAGATTTGTATTATCTTCCTTAGAAAAACAATCAACAATAATATAAAATGTTAACAAAAGTTAAATTTGGTTATTAAATAATTTTAAATAAAAATCAGTCTTATTTTAATTAAAGAAACAAATCAACAAAATATAAAAAAAATACAATTAAACAATAACATTTAGTAAAAAGGTCGTTGTTGAGCTAGCTACCTGAAGTCGTGCCAACCGGTTATGAAGATGTATTCTGTTTATTTAGGTGATTTCAAATTATTAAATATTTAAATAGTTAAAATTCATAAACTAAGCGACTATTACAATGTATGCGACTGTCCCTTGAAATTAATTTTGAAATCATTTTATCACCGGTCCTTTGGAACGTAGACGATTTTTGGTTACGGTCGAATGGCCCGCGGTCCATTCGCTTTGGCCCGTTCAGACTAAATACCCCAGAAGATATATCGGATAATTGTATCAAATAATAGTTACTAGTAAGAAGATACAGTTACATGTAGATTCAAAGAGTCGAATGGGACCAACACCCTGATGAGATACTACAATCTTACGTCTCGCCATTTCTGCCAGACATGACATTAAAAGTACTTATTAAATTTTCTTTATGGTACATGGTACAATGATGACTTAAACTACCTAATATCATACTGTAAAAACCGAATTCACCATTTTTATTTGCGCAATGTTTGGTAATTACGAGTTGTCGTCATGTCGCTCTATGATATTACGACTGTCACGCTATTATTTTGGTTTCGCTTCACAATTGTGGCAATTGATACCCATAACTGTGCTGATGGATGTCCTCGTTGCACTTGTATCATTTTGTCAAATGAAACACAATTTTCAAATGGCTTTTTTGTTTCAGATAGCATGACGTAGATTATTCTAGCCAGCTTGCTGTCCAGCCAATCGTCTAACGAGTGCATTGTATCGAAGTAAGTTTCACCTGTTTCACTATGTGGTCTTGGCCACATATTGCTTGTACTGCATTCTGTAGATAGAAAGCGTTAACCAGCTATGTTAAATACCATTGCGTTCGGCAGTAGGTCACAGCTATGGTCGACGTCCTGAATTTTTAAGTATTCTATTAAGGCGTTGCTTGCACCTCCGTCTCAGTTTGTGTGTGCTTTTCTCTCGCTGATTGCGTCTTTATACGTTCTCCTGGCGTTTTTCACCACAAGAGCCGCTGTATCAACGCAGTAAATGCACCGCAGCGCCCGCCCCGGAGCCTTTTGGTCTTGCTTCAAACATTTAAAACATGTGCTGCACTAAGCTTCTTGCTACATGGGTCGCCTTCTTTAGAACTTTTAAGCAAAAACTACCTGTTTTTGAAGTAACACTGATATTATACCATTTACCTTTTTAATATATGGATAAAGGTTTCATTGATTCCAAAAGATGTAAATTTTATTAGTTTCACTCTCTAAATTCTCGAATTTCCTCTAATTCCGAAACTACCTAATACACCCTCTATAACTTACTGAGATCTACAAGAGTGAACAAAGTATGTAATGCATACGTTTGCTCCAGTTGGTGAATATATTTAGGTTCCGTTTGTTTATAACTTTCATTGCATCCGGTCCGAAATATAGGTATATATTTGTATAAGTTTCTTCCTTCTGGAAAGCAAGGTAAAAATAGTTGCTTGCAAACCATATCGAGCTATACATCGCTTAATTAATTAATAATCATAAAATTCTCATTATTAGGCAAAAGCGAGCGTTTTGGACACCTTTGAGCAAAGCCTACGCTTGTTCTAAGGTCCTCGATTATGATAGAAAACATAGCATAACTACCCATCTATTATGGCTAATTTACACAGTGCGAGCTAGCGTGCGAGAACCTACCGAGTACCTGCAGTGCAGTAACTCGCAACGTGGTCGTATCTTACGAGTTATTGACACGTGCGAGTTGGATAGTAGCTCCCATCCGAGTTACTCCAACTTTTTTTGTTTTCATTCGCCTGGTCGCCTGACAGTAACTCGCACATGGCAGCAGCTCGGATCGGACATCACTTGCATCGTGCGGACAAGTTCGGCAGTAGCTCGCCAGTGTCAGCCAGGCAGTCGCGAGCGGGACCTATATTTTTATAGCTACTTTCATCGTTGACAGCTAAGACAAGTCGAGCTACTGGCATACTAGTAGGCATTCTGAGCATCTGTCTACTGTCTAGTCAGCAGCTCGCACTGTGTAAACTAGTCATTAGACCTAATGTTGGTCAGCAATCAAGTAGCCAGTTTTCTAAGCTCGGTTCAAACTTTCACGTCTACTTGTTTTGCAATAAATGCCATCAACTCAGAACCAGTTTTTTTTTCACCGTACGCCATCGGGGCTTTCGTTTGTTCCTTCGGATCATGTTGCATTCTGTGCTGCAGAGGTATACGCTCTGTCTGACGTGTGCCGGAGTCGCCGGAAAGTGACCGACGAAGACTACGGTCGGCTCAATGCGGATGTTTGTGCGCCCCTGCACCCGTTTGCGGTTACTATTTTGCGACGACGGACGTACTTGATATACAGGAACTTGTTCAAAAGATGTGGAGTTACATATGCGAATAGAAGAGTCAGTCAACTAAAACTTGACAATCATGCGGAGTTAAGACTCTTTAACAGCGCTACAATGTATGAAGCACGTTTGAATTGAAAATATGCGTCTGATTGTCTTGCACGTTAGTTAATTACATATTGGTGCGTCGTGTGGGAGGAACAATGACCTTAGGGCGCTCGAACAAGGGGGGCGGCTCCGCACTAGGATTGGCGCAGCACCGCGTCAGCAGCAGAGCCGATTGCTTCTAATTAAATTAGGTTGCAAGTGGAACGCGCCTGGCTCACGCAGTCTGACCGCTTTACACACTCTCACTAAACCGCTGCTTTACATAACAAATGTTTGATTTGATAAACTCGTAGAAATAGAAAACAAATATAATATGTGTGCATGAAAATAGAGATAACTTTCCTAGTAGCTGTTTCTACCGTTAAAATTGTATGGCGCAATAATTGTCCACGCAAAAATACCACTCTTCCTTACTGCAGGTTGTATTTGACCTTTCATGTATTACTTATTTTGTATAACTTATTCGTACTTTTGTACTTATTTGTTTTGTTTTAGTTATTTACCGCGGACGGTAGGACGGTATCGTATCGATCCTCGGGTTTTATCGGAGCAGTTCTTAATTTAGCACGCATTTCAACATTTCACTGAATCAACCGATATATTATGTCAGAGCTGTGCTGCATGAGAGATGTTTTCACGTTACAAATACCCAAATTATACGTTTTAACACTGAATTGGTACTATTGACTTGCAAAACTGATTTAGTAAACAATAGCTTGTAATGGCATCTCGCTTTGTCTGAACATCAATGGCGCAACTGTAGTATTGTTTGAGATTATCTTTTAAATCGGTTTACCTTTTCGACTGTTATGATGAAATTATAATTAAGTACCTAGGTACCTGAAACTGCAATTCAATTCAGATATTTGAAAAATAACTTCGCCGTTCGTTGTTATAAGAGTAGGTAGAGCGATGTCGATAAAATTGGGGCTACATGACATTTTTCGTGTCAGGTTCGTTATTGCGAGAACCTGCGTGAGGTGAATCGGTTTCCTTGGCGAAGCACACTCGGTGCCAGGCTCCACCGACCCCATGCACGTACCGGTGGGTGGTCGATATAGATATGTCAACTGGCTTCGTGTACCGGAACAGACATTCTGCGAACTACTTACGGTGACGTTTCACTAAACATCGATATCTTACAATCGCATGCTCGGCGATCCCGTTTTCGTTGAGAGTGAACGCGTCGTCCGGTCACGGTCATTTTGTTAAAGCGCGAATGCCGATGAAGTCCGTGGCGTCATACTTTTCTTTCTCCTCGTCTCTCGAGAACGTGGCGGCCAGACCGGCTGGTTGCATGCCAGCATGGCTGACGAACCCTCTCTCTCGCACTCTCCGTTGTATTGCCCTACTATCACTTCGCCAATGAATGACACCAAATACTACGATATTTGATATTTATTTCACAGAAAATTTTTATTTTTTTAATATGAACATTCTTTTATACTTCGATCAGTTACAGTTTTACTTGAGTTCTCAGCTGAGTATGTTTCTAGTTATGGTGATATATTTTTATTTCTTTTTTGACAATCCTTACCCCGTTGCAAATAAATACGGCGGTAATTATATTAAATCTAGTCTACAGTATCTAAGAACGCAGTGTGGTTTTATAATTAAAATAATTCTTTGTACAGTGTTGGAATCTAAATGTTAAGCACCTTAATAAAAAGTAAAGTAAATTTTACTTAAACAGTATTTTAAACAATACTTTTCCTAAAAATCACGAGGTATAAGCTAGCAACTGACAATTCGAAAAGATGTCATGCTCGCTAGCGCTATTAGTATTTTTGGGATTAAAATGGACTGTGCGTCTCACGTAAAGTCTACGTTGTGTAGCACCTTTAGTAATAAATAAATACAATATAGTAAGTACGATAACCCACATAGTTGTAACTCGACTCTAGAAGTTAAGTCACGTCGCGTTATTAAGGAATGTTCGTGTATGGAGCAGGTGTACATTCTGTACATACGCTCCGCAGCGTCAGTCAATGCCCAATAATATTGCACAAGAGCTTTAACCTCACGAACTCAATAAATATTCTTTAGTGAACATTTTCTGACAGTCAATTAAAAAGTGATCGTATTTCAGTTTTTTATTTGTTTTCTTGATGATATATGCGAAGGTTTGTTTAGGTTATAGGTATTATAATAAGTAGCACTTGGTTGGAAGGTCTCCGAGGTAGAGCTTAGCTTAGCTACTCGCCGGTACGGGTACTTGACGAGTCTCGCGTGCCTTCTATGTGAGTCATACTAAATAATACTAATGCTTTAGCTTGGTGCTTTCGCATTCCGTTTATTAAATATACAGTAACATGCAGTATTTATTCAAGCATTTTTTATAATTATTTAGTGACTATGTAATGAAGAAGTTTTAATTTAAAGTTTACCTTAAAGGTTTTAGTGAACATTTTATTTTTAAATTACATTTTTATTTTAATCTCAAATTTAAGGTAATATAAACGATATGTAATGGGTCAGGGTCAACTTTAACAGATGGTTTCTCAAATTGCTTTAATGAATGAATCATAATGCTTTGGAGAGTGACGTTGTGTTTCTTAGTCATATAAGGGTTTTTCCAGTAACGCCCCGGATACTTACAGATTAGTCCACTAAAAATACTTCCAAAAATTGATCGAAACTTTTAATTAATCGTTGGCCCACTGTGACATTTTAATAGAACTTAGTATACTGAACTAGGGGCTTGACATCAGTCACTCTTCGTTGATCTAAAAACTTGTTGTCCATTTGCAACGAGGGCAGCGATGATACAAAAGCCGGTTTTGAAATGTTTTGCCGTGCTCAAGATAAGGAGCGTCGAGTGACTTCTCTGGGCACACCGAAGCGAACAAATCCGACTATGTGAATTGTGAAGATGAACTTAAATCGCCGTCAATTAGTATTGTTGCGTGACAGGCTAACAGTACTGTCGCATTACATAATAGACATGGGAGCATTCACATAAGCGGGCCAAGTTCTCAGGCCTGCGCGCACAACGTCGCGATCATCAGCGACTAGCAGACACTCGAGTTTCACGATTCCCGTAATCGGAGTTACTCTGTGCACGCAATTACCCTGATAGCGCATCCTCATTTTGTCAAATGCTGTCTTTACCGCTAGAGAAAACATGCATCGTAAGAATAATGCTGATTGTTACGGACTTTATTTTAGATAGCGGTGCTGATGAGGCTTGAGGTACTAACTGTTAGGTAATGAACTAATGATTTAAACGCTTAAGAGCGTGTACGCCGTATGTCATTTCATACAAACTTTCAAGTCCTTATTCTTCAAAATGAATGAACCGATTTTAACGAAACTTGGTATGCATACGCTAAATATCCAGGTCTAAATAGTTATCAGAAAACATTTTTGAAAAAGAGTTCAGGGGGAAGGATATAGGGATTTTTCACTTTCTATAGAAAACTTAAAATCGCTCTCTCTCTCCCTCTGAAAACTATATCAAAATTTTTTTCTGATAACTATTTAGACCTGGATATCTAGCGTTTGCATACCAAGTTTCGTTAAAATCGGTTCATTCATTTTGAAGATTAATGATTTGAAAGTTTGTATGAAAAGGCGTACCGCGTAAACGCTCTTAACGAAACAGAAAGTGTTAATGCGTATCCGAATACCTAACTAATGTAATGATCGATGATTTTTTAGTAGCTTCTTCTTTATTATAACAATTTATTTACTTAAGTACTTACCTACGTTTTATCTCTATTTTAAAACCGAAAAATACCCATAAACTTTTATATGATCAAAAATAATACCAAAAAAAAACTTAATCACCGTTAGGGCTGGCAAGTGCACAACGGTGCTTAACAAATACGTGTCGCGTCGCGGATAGGTCCACTTGTTCCGCCCTTATGCACTTGCCGCGGGGGTCGATATGCCCATGGTTTTTGCACCCGCTTTATTATTTTAACTCCACTCGTTCCCACGCTGCACTTAAACAGAATTAACCTGTTCAATGAAAACTAGAATGTTTATGTTTACTCATAAATTACGCTGGTGTGCTGCTTCTTGCAGATTCTCATACCACATTGTTAGGTGTTTGTAACTTCCGGGAATTAATGTTTATTATTATTTATGGATTTAGTTCACAGTGCGAAAATATTTTGCACCGAAAGTATAACCTGGACCTATTTTATGTCTGCAAATATTTGATTGGCATCGATAGAGTCGAGCCATGTCAATAACCCTTGTACTTAGTCGTACGACGTACAATTCGGCAGATCACCTGGTGAGTCGCAGGAAGAGGCAAGGTCGGCGTTCAAGCGTGTAGTTCCGGCACCATAGACGAATACATACTTTGTGCTCACGGCACTCAATTCGTACTAAGCCAACAAAGTCACGCGAACAGAAGCCTCGAATATTTCCGATGGTATTGGAAATATTCGAGGTTTCTTTTCGCGTGACATCTAATCTTGGAAGTTTCTTTGCAAGTTATAAATAGTTGGAAATTATTACGTTGCCTAAGTACAGTTGTCGATGCGTGTTTATTTTTTTTAAGTCAACGATCTGTTTTGAATGGGCCGCAGTTCCACGCTCTGGCCAAGTGTAGTACCTCGTACGCTGCATTCAGCCAAAGCGGAAGCGAGCCGAACCATAACAACGTTGACGGCTGTTTCGGTTTCTGACAGTTAACACTAATAAACTGGTTCAGATGAAAACTGAGATGAAATAGGAACATGTTTCTCTGTAATTCTAAACTTAAGCGAACACCGGTTATGTTCGATCGCGAGCTTCCCTGCTAGCGCGATAGATGGCGTTGTACAATTTGGGTGTCTCGCTGAATCGCGGTGTTAAGATTCTCCGCGCATAGGGTATAAGGATTTCATATCAATATATTTTTTGGTACTTGCTTGGAACAAATTGTTTTATTTAAACAAATTCCCTCGGGCAGTTGACGAGTATCGAACATTTTGGTCCTATCGAACCGGATCGCGAAAGTGAAATCGCGTCGGCAAGTGAAGTGACAGTTTTGTGTCGTGTGGTGTGGCATAGAAACCAGCGGTGGATCGCCCTGAAGTGCCTGTAAAATCCCCGGTGTGTGGGTGAGCAGCGGCCAGCGGTGTACAGCAGAGCAGCAACGAGGTTTGCGGCCATCTCCGCCAGAGGGCGCCACCAGTATTGAGGCAGCAGTGACATCGGCAGAGACAGCAACGACATCAAGAGTGACGTCACAAACAGTGACGACACACTTGCAGCGGTATCAGCAGTGACGAGTGTGACGAGGCACTCGCAGCAGGGACGTGTTTGGAGAGGTTTGGCAGACAAAACTGTGAGTTACAATACCAGTGTTATTTTTGTAGACTTGTAAATTTCTCAGTGAATTTTGAAGATCAACTTAGTGCAATTTCAAGTGATCGAGACTTTTAAGATTTAGTAGTAGTTTTGGACTTAGTATTTAATTACCGATAAAGTGTTTTGACGGAAATTCCATGCTCGATAAACACTTGTAAAAGTTTATTGGTTTTGTCTATTGTCTTGTAATTTTTCTTCGGTTGCATTAAGATAGTGAATTGATTTTATTAATTAGAAAACTCAGTAGCTTTCTTGTACACAATGGAATCCTTAAGTAAATTGCAATTAAATAATAAAACAATAATAGAAAAAGGTAGAATTAACTTTAAAAAATCACCTAAGGATCGTCTTACACAAACTTATATTGAAACAAGATTAGAATCTTTAGAGGTACAGTGGAAACAATTTGTTGAGACACATAGGTGCATCATAGAAAAAGCAACCGACGAAGAATTAAAAAAGAATGTTTATTTTATGGCAGAAACATATGATGTAACTGAAGATTTGTACATAACCTATAAGTCTGAATTGAAAGAGCACTTACTTCTAACTAGTCCGTGCAATAGTTCTCATCCCAGTAGTATTAAACATTCTAATCAAAATAGTTCAAATGTGAAATTGCCACAAATTAGTTTGCCTACGTTCTCGGGACTCTATTCTGAATGGGTTACGTTCCGCGATTTATTTAAGTCACTGATCCATAACAATAATGCACTGGACGACGTTCAAAAACTCCATTATTTAAAGAGTCATCTCTCAGGCGACGCGGAACAATTGCTTCGGCATATTCCTGTAACTGCGTCTAATTATGATGAGTGTTGGTCAATTCTAAACAAGCGATTTGATAATAAAAGGTTTTTAGCTAACTGTATGCTCAAACGGCTTGTCCATCAACCGTCGATTACTAAGGAATCATCCACAAACGTTAAAACACTGTTAGACACGACTGTTGATTGTTTGCATGGTTTACGCAGTCTAGGAATTGATGTCAGCTCCTGGGATGCAATTGTTGTATACTTAGGCTCCGAAAAGCTAGATACCGAGTCCCGTAAGTTGTGGGAACTAAGAATTAGTCCTAACGATGAGTTACCTACGTTTGATGAGTTCAAAACTTTTATGGAGTCTAGGTTTAGAGCCTTAGAGTATTTAGATCCTAAAGTAAACAAACAGAGTAGTACTCGTGATAATAATGCCAAATCTTTTCATGTCGCTTCTCAAAGTTGTATATTATGTACTGGAGATCATAAATTGTGTCACTGTAAAACGTTTGCTAAGAAAAATTGTGACGAACGTCGTGAGTTTGCACGAGTCAGTAAGCTTTGTTACAACTGTCTAGGAACAAACCATTCCGTCTATTCTTGTCGTCAGCACACCAAATGTCACTTATGTAAGAAGAAGCACCACACACTACTTCACCCAAAATCAACTGCCAATTCTGCTGAAATTGTTGATGGTTCAGCAGAAACGAAGGTGGTGGCTGCTAATGCAGCTACCTCTTCCAGTCAAAGCGAGACTAAACCCACTTGTTGTTTTGCGGATGTTCACAACCACGGCCTGTTAGCCACAGCCTTGGTCAATGTTGAGTCGAGAACTGGTACTGCTTTTGTCTTAAGAGCTCTGATGGACCAGGGCTCTCAAGTCTCTTTCATAACAGAGGCTGCAGTACAGTTGCTCGGACTGAAGAAAACACCTGCTCACACCGACATATATCGACTAGGCGATGACGAGGGAAACTCAATGCCCTCTAAATGGATAGTTAGATTTAAATTGCAGTCACGTCTAGATCCCACCTTTATTCTTTATGTCGATGCTTATGTATTGAATAGACTCACATCTCATCTTCCTGAGAAGAAGATCGTTCAGATATCGGCGTCGTTCTCGTCCTTAAAATTAGCTGATCCGACCTTTGATACACCAGGGAAAATTGATTTACTGTTGAGTACGCGTGTGGTCGGAGAAGTTTTAATGGATGGTTTAGTCAAGGGTCCGCCAGGATCTCCAGTCGCCCAAAAGACTAAATTGGGCTGGATCTTGTCTGGTGAGATCCCATCGTCGGCAGTCTCTAGGTCAGTATGTTATCATACTGTAGTACAGTCAGCGGATGTCAATGACCTTTTGCGTAAGTTTTGGGAGTTGGAGTCAGAGCCCTCAGTTCGTAGTGTAATCTTGACTGAAGAAGAACAGAAATGTGAGGAGTTCTACTCTAAGACCACCAAACGCGACGCGACCGGGAGGTATGTTGTAAAACTACCATTCAAAACAGATTCGCCCAGTTGCACGTTTGGGGGGTCAGAGGTCATTGCCCGTAGGCGCTTTATCAATCTAGAGAATAGATTATCGAAGGAACCGGAATTTAGGTCACAGTATAGTGCAGTCGTTAATGAATACATTGAACTGGGACATGCTGAAGTCGTCCCTCAGATAGAATTAGGTAATGATGCGTTCTATCTACCACATCACGCGGTGGTGCGTGAAGATAAAAGCACCACTAAGGTTAGGGTCGTCTTTGACGCTTCATGTTCAGGCCACAACGGAGTATCATTAAATAAAGAATTAATGGTTGGCCCAACCCTACAACCTGATTTGCGTCAAACTATTATGCGGTGGCGCTGTCATCCCATAAGTTTGGTCGCAGACATCGTTAAAATGTACCGTCAGGTCAAGGTTGCAGATGAAGATGCTAATTATCAGCGCATTTTGTGGCGTGACAAGCCAGAAGCTGAATTGAAGCATATTCGGTTGTTGCGTGTTACCTTTGGAACATCCTCTGCACCATACCTAGCGGTCCGGTCTTTACAGCAACTAGCTCGTGACGAAGGAAATGATTTTCCTCTAGTGGCAGAACGAGTCCTTACATCGTTTTACGTCGACGACCTGTTGACGGGTTGTCAATCGGTCGCTGAAGGTGAACAAATTTATCACCAACTAAATGAATTATTGGGTCGTGGGGGCTTCAAACTTCAAAAGTGGTCCAGCAACAGTGACGAGTTGTTAAACAAAATAAACGAAGATACTGTTAAGCAAGATAAATTAGAACTGAAAACAGATACACTCACGAAGATTTTAGGGTTAACTTATGATAAAAATTCAGATGAGTTTAGATATAATGTCCAACTTCCTCCACTCGAAACCCCCATAACCAAGCGAAAAGTGACATCTGACATCGCTCGTTTATTTGATCCTCTTGGCTGGCTTGCGCCGGTGATAGTAACAGCCAAGGTGTTTATTCAACGCCTGTGGTTAGCAGGATCCGAATGGGACGATGAAATTCCAGATCACCTGTTAAAGGAATGGCTTAGTTATAGAAACAACCTTAAGCATCTTAGGGACTTTAGTCTGCCACGATGGATTCACACGAGTCAACTTGACGTCCTACTAGAGTTACACGGATTTTCTGACGCCTCTAATGTCGCTTACGCAGCTGTTGTCTATGTGCGGTGTATTGATGCCAATGGTCACGTTCATGTTAGTCTGGTTGCAGCTAAGACCAAGGTGGCCCCTGTCAAGCAGGTATCCATACCTCGTTTGGAGTTATGTGGCGCCTTGCTGCTTACAAAACTTCTGCGTGAAATTTCCGACACCTTGGGTATCTGTAAGAAAAAAATACATGCCTGGACTGACTCGACAGTGGTGCTCGCCTGGTTGAGCAGCCACCCCAGCCGCTGGCAGACCTTCGTCGGCAACAGAGTGTCTGAAATACTTACCGTTATGGACAATAGTCACTGGTCGCACGTCCGGTCTAGTGATAATCCCGCAGATAGCGCATCGCGCGGCGTGAATCCTTCCGAGTGCGCTGACCTAGAGTTGTGGACACAGGGACCTAGTTGGCTGAAAAATAAAGAAATTAATTACAACAAAAAGGAAATTAAAGAAACTAACCTAGAGGAGAGAAAATCATTAGTAGTATGCAACACAGTAGTAAAAGAGATAAGTAAGGATTCTATAATATCAAAATATTCATCTCTTAGAAAAGTTACCAGAGTAATAGCCTATTGCAAAAGGTTCTTAAAATTTAAAAATAAAAATTATAACACAAAATTTGATAATTTTCTCACCCATTCTGAAATTCAAGGGGCGTTAGTTACTTGCATTAAATTATGTCAAGGGGAACATTTTGGGTCGGAGATTGATAGTATAATGTCAAAAGGAGAAACAAATAAAAAGGGGGTACTCACCTCGCTCAATCCTTACCTGGATCAGGATCAGATTTTGAGAGTTGGCGGTAGGTTACACAGGGCCAACCTTCATGAAGACTCAAAGCATCCTATAATTCTTCCTCGTAAGTCGCATTTAACCCACCTCCTGATAGCTGACGCTCATGAGAGGACGTTGCATGGCGGGCCTCAGTTAGTTCTTAACTATTTGCGATCCAAATATTGGATAATAAACGCAAAGAGTATTGTTAGGCACTATGTGCGCAAATGTGTTATTTGCATTCGTCATTCCGCTCGGTCGATACATCCTTTAATGGGGTCATTGCCCTCTGCTAGGGTCAATGCAAGCCGACCTTTCTTTAGAAGTGGTGTGGACTATGCAGGTCCAATTAGTATCCGGCCTACAAAGGGCCGCGGGTATCACTCCACCAAAGGCTACATATGTTTGTTTGTGTGTATGGCTACTCGGGCCATACATTTAGAGGTCGTCAGCGACATGACATCGCAAGCCTTTTTAGCAGCCTTCAAGCGCTTTACAGCGAGGAGAGGCCATTGTGGTGAGATGTGGAGTGATAACGGCACTACCTTTGTAGGAGCTAACAAGGAGTTGAAGGCGTTGCTCAACCACGAAAGGTCCGGCATTGCACCTGATATTGCCGATTGGTTGGCAACCAACGGAACAACTTGGAGCTTTATTCCACCTCACTCCCCAAATTTTGGAGGGCTTTGGGAGGCTGGAGTGAAGTCGACCAAGCACCATCTTAAAAGAGTAATTGGTACAAGCACACTCACTTTTGAGGAAATGACGACAATGCTTGCCCAAATAGAAGCCTGTCTAAACTCCAGGCCTATTTCCACCATAAGCACCAACGCAGAAGATCCAGGCCCATTAACACCGGGTCATTTTTTGGTAGGTGAGCCTTTGCTTCTCGTGCCCGAAATCAATTTTGAAAACTCAAATATTAACACCTTGAGAAGATGGCAGTTAACTCAACGCATGGTTCAGGACTTCTGGCGCAGGTGGTCGCGTGAGTATCTGGTTCAATTCCATCAAAGGCACAAATGGGCGCATCAAACCGTAGAACCAAACTTGGGTGACGTAGTGTTGGTAATGGAAGATGATCTTCCACCTGCAAGGTGGCTCTACGGACTCATTACTGAAAAGCATACTGGCTCGGACAATATCACAAGAGTGGTTTCATTGCGTTGTAAAGGTTCTACGATCAAAAGACCTGTGTCTAAGTTAATCGTGCTTCCAATCACTTCATAAAGTAGTATGTTAAGGATTAATTAATTATTGGTTAAGTTACAATTTAAGTTTAAACATAAGATGTTATATGTTTTCGAGGTTTAGTTTTTATATACAGTCCACTAGTGTTTTTACTTCCCACCGAATCTTGTGTTTTGTTTCACGGTGGGCGGTATGCATATAATTATTTTGTCATGTTTGAAAAAGTTCTGGACATTCTGTCCATGGTGGGCGGGATGTTCGATCGCGAGCTTCCCTGCTAGCGCGATAGATGGCGTTGTACAATTTGGGTGTCTCGCTGAATCGCGGTGTTAAGATTCTCCGCGCATAGGGTATAAGGATTTCATATCAATATATTTTTTGGTACTTGCTTGGAACAAATTGTTTTATTTAAACAAATTCCCTCGGGCAGTTGACGAGTATCGAACAGGTTATGTTGTTAGTTACTGTTGTAGGGTTGCCTGGCCTGCCTTCTGCCTTTGTCTATGATTTGAAAAATTAGCATGTTATTATAGTAGGTGCCCAGTGCCTATGTGTGTCGAGTATTCCACGTCTTTTTTCCACGACAGAAATATATTTTTATCCTTTACTTGCCAGTTTAGGGTCATGTCAGCTAATGCAGGCCGTGCCTATTGCTTATTACTTAACTTTATGTCTAGGTAAGGTAACCTAGCCTAATATGAAGTCTATAATATATAATAGGGAAACTTTCAGTCAAAAATTAATAGGTTACTTCTAGGCAAGCGTGCTCCATCTTCGACCACATAATCGCTTACCATCAGTTGAGATAGTGGCCAAACGTGTGCCTATAAATATTAAAAAAAAAAGAATTGACATAGTAACATGCAGCCCTAATGAAATCTTCTTAACAATATAATGCAAATAGAAAGCAAAATTTATCAGTGTTTGTCATTCATATAACGGAATATTGAAACTTCACTAGTGGAAACTATGTATTGTTTGACACGACTTGATAATGGAAAGATTTCCAAAACTGACGAAGGTTAAGACGACTCGACTGTACATACCATTTATTGAACGGTTTTTTAATAGATTAGATTACATACAATATCATTATAACACAGCTGGAGTGAAGCCAAAGCACGCAATGTGAAAATAATCAAAATGGTATTGGTAGAGAGTTGGAAAAGTTTGACCCACGGGTTGTTTGTTAAGGCGAGCCTGACTTGAGCGCGTAGGCATCTAACGCTTACCTCAGGCCCCGCAAGGAGTAGCAATACGTAATAAGTTACGATGCGCGGGAGACGCGCGCACCAAGCGCACCGCTCGCTCATCAAGCGCACCGCTCGCTCATGAGTTCACAGACTCGGGTAGGTACTAAGTTCCGTCACAGGATAAAGTAATGCAGTAGATCAACTTGAATAGATTAGTATAAGTTTATTTTGTTTTATTTTTCTATTAAGTATTTTTTAAGTTTATAGATGGATTAAGTACGTATTGTACAAACTTGAATCCAATTACTAATCATTAAAAATCAGTAAGAATAGTTATTGATTTTAGAGTATATGGTGGATTTAAAATTGACTGACACGAAAATTATGAATACGAGTACGATACAAAACTACGCGTCGCGCGCTATTTGGCTTTGGTGCGATACCTTCGTAAAAATCAAGTAGTAGGTAGGCACACTTACTTTAGGAAAATTATGTTACAATTCTTGAATATTATAATTCAAGAAAGCTTAAAAGTATAAATGGTTTGGAATTTGCCTAGATGCTATTAAAAAAAAACAAAAACGTTTTTATATTTTTTAATCAAATAGTTAACATAATAAAAGTTACCAATGCAACTGGCTAAAATTCGTTGAACTGTAGCTGTCTCGGTTTGCATGGACCTAGCTGCACAGGCTTATCATTAACATTTTCTTTGTTTTCTTTCAATATTATGTCTCGTATTGGCATACCGCGATTTTGGCGCGGATCCAAAATCTCTGGTAATATACATTTCAAATAAAAATCTATAACTTTTTTCTCCATGTGCACCCGCCAAAATTCGTCATCTCTTGAAATATTTTCTACTACTAGTTTTCACCGGACCATATTCCAAAAATGCATTGGTTCCTTTCTGTTACGTGAAGTTGACCCTGCACTTGGTAATACCAATTACTTTTTTTGTTTATAACTCTGGTATGTTTTATTCTATCGAATTTAAATATATGTATTTTATTTTCTTCAATAGCAGCATTTCCCTTTTCTAAATGCCGTTATTGGACATTTAATTTCAACAATGGTGTCGTTCCCAACTATACCGTTTGGAGTAACCCCAATAAATGAGTATTATTTTGGAGACAAGTCACGCCCTTCCGCATGCTCTATTGACCTGTAACGCAAATTTTGATTTTGATTTGTTGGTAATTAACAAGTAAAATTTTAAAAACTTACAAAATATCCCTGTTCAATAAAGATAACGGAGCTACAGTGCCAAAGACAGATACACAGGCACACAGACGCACATACACAGAAACATAGATAGCAAACCGTTTTAAATAAATAGGATAGAATTGTAATAATTACGTAGGTATGTACTTATGTGGGGGTGTGTGTTTAATTTCTTTATGTATTTTTATGCTGTTATAATAATGATAATGAGATACTTACTATTTTATTCAAATCTTTACTAAATAATATTATAAAGTGGAAGTGCGCTAAGTGCGCTGTGGTAATAGCTAATTATACGTAAGTACCATGTACTACAAAGATATTGTTTTTCATTCGATCTAAAAAAAAGTCCGACGTTACACCTATATCTATCTCTTATAAATAAGCCACACTAAGGCATTTTATGTCAAATAATTTATTTAAAAATTAAAGGTGGTTTTTCAGCATTAATATTAGGCAGGCATATTAATCCTTACTAGCGAAAGTTACTTCATCATATGAAGTATAATAGATAATTTTATGAAGATAAACTTTGTCTTTTACAGCATGTTATTTGAACTCACCGTTTAGGAGATAATGTAAAATTAAAATAATTCAACAATGTTATTAAATCGAACGGGCGGTGCACGAGACGCGGCCACCAAACGAGAACGCGTCGAGCGTGCGTGACTGCGTGCGACGCGGTGCGAGAAATTCTTTTTTGTATTATGATTATGAATTTATGATAGTTACATTCATGGGGAAGGCTGTACGGCTATACGGGAACGGGAATTCCTACGGGAATGAAGAGTTCCGTTACCTATCTCCGAAGTTCTTCATCAGATCTTTACCAAATTGAAATGGGATCAGTCCGGGAAGATACAGTTCCATAAAAAATAGAATCATCAAATCGGTTGACAATTGGCGAAAATATCGCTGAGCAAAAATACAACAACAAAAAAACAGTCGAATCGAGAACCTCTTCTTTTTTGGAAGTCAGAACAGTTTAGTGTATGTAATTTATAATTTCTATGCATTTTTCCTCTTGCCAATAAACACCGATAAAGTTACGCATTGGATTAAAAACTATCCAAACTGACCACATAGTTTTTTGTATGTCTTGTCATAACTTGATACATTGTTAGTAATTAGTAAGAGAATGGACTCTAGTGTACAGCGCATAAATGAGCTGGTCCGGTAGCCTAAACGTTACCAAAAGTATGTTATTATAATATTTTCATAGGAAATGGTCATACTGTAACACTTTTACACTATGGCACGCGACTCACGAGTGCGCTGCGCGTATTGGTTGGCATAGACGAGACCTACACAAACGTTGCAGACACCATAAATATTATTATTTGTTGTGTTGTAGTGGCTGTGAGTAGGTACCCACCTAGCGTATAACTACACTTATATTTCTTCTCTACATGAACACCAAAACATTATTGCACCGATATTCAACTCTCATGTAGGAAATACGAGCTATTATTTTGGCATTTGTTTAGGAGTAAGATAAGTGAAAACGGACATTTCTAATAAATAACAAATATTATAAGACTTGTACAAACTCTCCGAAACCATCAAGACTAACGTAGCGGGGTGAACTACCTATTTGACATTTGAAAACAGTAAATCATTGTATCATGTGCGCGCGAGCTGGCTTTATGCACTCTGAAATAGGGTTCAAATTCAATTGTTTTACATACTTGATGCGGTTGGTAAATCTATTTCGCGCGAAAACTAAACCACTAAAGCGCACGTCTTTATGCGTATTGAAATAAGGTTTAAATTAAACTGTTTACATGTTCGCGGTGTGTAAATTTATCTGTTCCGTGTTGGTACTTACCTAGTTAGTAAAGTAAATTATGTATAATATACCTATATACCTTTTTGTTTATTCAGCCAAAGTTTATAAAAAAAAAGTAGTCACCGCTGCAACGAAGAGCCGTTGATGACAACTTTTATTCCCCCATTTTTTTTTACAAAGTTATAGCTACATCAAATAAAAACTAACTATATTACAACTGTTTGAACACTAAATTGTATACAAGTACTATTATTTAACCGCTCGACACGTGAAAATTCCAAAATAAAAAATAAATCTTACGTAAATAAACATAAACATTAAATTCGCGGCACACCGGTGTGCCGGCAGTGCTCGAGCGGTAATCAATTTAGGCTTAGCCAGTAACAGAACTTAGCGGGGGTGGCGGCATCGCAAAAATTGGCACACGTCCGACCTCCAACACGTTCCGCTCGGGACTAAATGACACGGGGCGCGCGCATGAAAAGACAAAATCACTTGATTTTGGAATTAGTGGGATACGTATTTTCATATTTCACATTATGACGGCCGATTTTTATCACATTTTTTACGACCTTTATTGTGGTATAAGTTTTATTACTCAAAACCTTATATAACTCAAATGAAATGATAATTACATCTTGATTTTGACTTGTCTTTGCGATTTAATTGGATGCAGTAAAGTGCAAGTAATCGTGTATCGCACGGCCGAAATAGCTAGATCGAAGTGTGAAATATGTAATATATTTTTTTCAAAATTTAAATCCGTGTTCTTTACGAATAAAACACAATTTTACACAATGCAAAACAACGTTTTTCCGGATAACCTAGCCTTAAAAATCACACGTTTGCTTACCTTTTTAGGAGAGAGAAAATTTACGGGCATTGGTGGTCGGTCGTTTCATGACCGCCGGGGCCATATGTTTACGATATAAATACCAACAGTGATGCGTGCGTGTACCGGCTCGTGATGAATGCCAGAAACCGCCCACAACGGCTAGGTATATTTTTCATTGAAACTCAAAATAATAACAAATCCATTATTAGATTTTGGCTAGACGCAGATGCAATTAAAAGTAATCGCCAATTAAAGCGATATCTTTTCGTAATAGAAAGTTACCTGACAACCTTAGCCGCATGACCTAGATTCATGATCACCATTGAATGGTTACCATAGTCACTGTGTTTGTTTGATTCAATACTAATGTTTACTATACATAAACGAAATGCTTTGCTGAACCAGGCACATTGTGTACCTACGTAAGATTGTTACATTAACGTTACATCAATCAAAACAGCGGAAAGAGTATGACGCTTGATCGGAACTGCGCTATTACCTGAATCAGCCTGAATTATTGTGCTTTCAGAAAGCGTATAGCTAAACTGATGAAGTGACGAGTTTTTCGCGGTTGTATTTGGGTCTTATACGAGTGTTCTATATATCTAAAGGTGCCATATTTATTTAACAAATTATCGCTGTTGGACTATTGATAAGGACGACTTGTTAGGGTGCGGCTAATTGTTGAAATTCCTTTTTGTGGTCACACAATAAAGCCAATCACAAAAGTTTTAAACATGTTTTAATAAATTTTATAAATTCCAAATAAGATCTGTTAAAACGTAATTTTTTTAACTAAAATTCCGACTGTAATACTAATTAAGATAGGCTTTAAAGTAGGTAACCTAATTATTAAATCGTTACTGTGGTCAGCGTGATAAACTTTGAGTAGGTAATTAAAAATTACGATGACATTAGGTCGCATAATGAGAGATATGAACGTGGTAGTAGTTTATTTGTTTGTGTCATGCTAATTAATTTTATGCTGTTATAGTGAGAATTAATTGTAGTCAATAAAATAATGTACTTTATTGCGAGCTGCACACCTAACTGTTTAACATCATGACTGACATGATATTTTCATGTAAAAAATTGGTTTAACTGTATGTCGCAGTAATATAACGGATAAAATTAGAAAAAAATATACCAAACACCAAATGACACCCCTGAATTTCTGATAGATTTCTTTATTGGTCTAAATATTTATGTACAGTCAAGGAAACTAATAGTTCAGCAAACTGGCTGTTACTAAAATCACAAGATTTGTCGCATGTTAGTCAAGCTGCTAAACCTATCACAACGTATATTTCTCTGACTTAAACTGTATGTTTGCCCTTGCTTTTAAACGATCTAATGTTTTTAATTTTCTGACATTCCAGGCTGACTGATGCGGTGACACAATGGACGCGGCGGACAAGCGAATGCTGGAGCGAGAGGCGCTCCGCAACATGATCCAGCAGTGGAACGCCAATCGCCTTGATCTGTTCGCGCTCAGTGAACCCAATGAGGTACCACTACATTTTACACCTTATCTGTCCTTAAATAAAGTCTAGATTGTCTTTTATTTAGCTCACTGAACTTACGACATAATAAATGTAACGACCACGTTTAACATTAACATCAATATTATTAATCAACAATGATACCTATTTTTATTTCTGCCCATAGCCTTGTTTTTAAATTAGTCATGATCAACTAGTCTCTCTCATGAGAGTGGGTATAAAGAAATATGAAACTACAATCTATGACCATGTAAGCAGTAGGTATCATGAATGATCTTGATCAGTGACGTTGCTTCTAGCTGTCATGAATCAGTTGATCACTGTGTCATTTTAATAAGCCAAATTACAGGGTAATCTCTCTCAGTCCTATGAATCTAGATAAGATACTAGATTGATAACATAATATGCACTATGGTCAATAACCACGTGGAATAGTAAATAGGTACATAATTGTCTATAATATACCTTTGATAAACTTAGTCTCACGTATAGGACAGGATATAAGTAATCGTATTTGTGACGTCATTCTATACACAATTGATCCTCGCTAATCCCGGAAGGAATCCTACTTATCGACATCACGGAAAAGCAATAATGGGCCTTCACACGTTCACAGTTCATTTACTTTTACTAGCGAATTATAATGAGATTGCTATATATAATAATGTGTATTTTATCAATCCGAACCTTATCTTGCTGACATTATTATGTGACGTGTGTTTAACGTTACAGTTGTTCATATATAAAATAGTTTGGATGTTTGTTAATCAATCACGCTTCAACAGCAGGCTGAGCGAATTTAGATGCAATTTAAAACATAGTAAACCGTGATCAAGATTAGAATACTGTTTAATCCGGTACTATATTCCCTTGGGATAATTTTCGACTTTCTAGGGGGCGAAATCGCTGGCAAAAGATAGTATGCAAAAATAGTGAAGATTTAAAAGTATCATAATTTTTTTTGAATACTTCTCGACTCATGTCTCACCCACTCGGAATGTTTCTTTCAATCTCAATTTCTTTCAACCTAGTTTTCTTGGCCAATTGCCAGGTCACGGGTTGTTAAAAGGGATTTGAGTACCTATGATTAATAACTGCATACCTAGGTAAAAAATTGTTTAGACTAGCGTCTGCAAACCTGGAGAACATTGGGTTACGGGTGAAGGAACAAAAATGGTTAGCGTTTTACAAACAAATTCCTTCCCACATAAATGACGCATGAAAACTTTTATTTTAAATCAAAATTTTGCCTATGAATGACGTAGTCTGGAAATAATAAGGTCCAATAATAAATGAAATATTGAGGTGCTGAACATTTGTATTCTTTAACTTTACATTAAAAGGGTCAGCACCGTCAGCATCACTATCACTGTAATCTAATTTAATCCTTGCCTAATCATGCTAACCAGATTAGAAAAACTGAGTTTTCACAACAAAGCCTTTGTTTCTAACTTTGTAAAGCGTGTGTCATGCAAATATGTTTGATAAATATTTTGCGGAGATAAAACTGACGCTGTGAAACAATTTTATCGTTCAAAGAACCGAATGAGATAATTTCGTTTCCATTCCATTATTTTAATAAGTAATTGAATTCATTGTGGGTTCAATTCCCGCCAAGTATAAATATTTGTTTAACCTACAGATAGTGGTTCCGACTTCCGGGACTAGATGTTTGTGCATGTTATTTGTGTAAATAAAACCGGCTAGAGACCAAGATTGTATCCTTGTGTAAAGATCACAAGTATGAAAAATTACTTCAGCGATGCGAGCTAAATTAACTTTGCTCAGGCCTTGTTCTGTAACTGTGGTAAACGTCGAGAATTTATCTTGTACACCAGATAAATTCTCAACGTTTTTTATTCTCCTAAAGCAAAATAGATCCTAATTCTCAATAATCTTCTTTTGCAGAATCTGGAGTTCCACGGTGTTATGCGGTTCTACTTCCAAGATTCGGGTCAGAAGATAGCAACAAAATGTATTCGTGTTGCCTCCGACGCCACTGTGAGCGATGTCATAGGTGAGACTTCATTGCCTATTAACGTTGTACCTAATGTACTTCTACGACGTCAAGACGATTTCACTCAATGGCCACTAGGGAAACTCATGACTAAGTTACTGTGGTTTTCTTTGAAGTGAGCCAAATTGTTCTTTTATGTTTTTTTGCTGACGAAGTTTTGGCTGTCTTAACTTTTTAATTTTGAAAGTTTTGTTATCTCACGACTGAGGCGTTGAAGTATTATATTTCATAAGAGAGTATTAAAATACATTGTTGGTTAACAAGGCTTTTCTCTCAGTTTCTTTAGGGAACAAAATCTTCAGTGGAACTTTTATATCATGTTTTAAATATTTTTTCATCTTCTGCGTAAGATTTTTAAATTTACATGACTGAACTTTCAGCCTGGTTTATCGAGAAATTCTGCATATTTCATCTGTCTGGAATCTGTTTTCTATATCGTCTTTCAATATCGCTAGAATAAATAAACTCCAATATTGTTATCTTAGCTTTATTTACTATTCTTAGCTCGAGGCTATCACATCACATAAGCAAACCGTTTCTTTATGATTGATTGTAATTTACTTTAAGATACAATTATATTTTTTATATATAGAAAATCTAATAAAATCATTAAGAAACTGCGTGTCACAATTATAATTAGCTCGTCGCTCCTCGTCTCAGGAATGTAGAAATAATTGGAGTTGGTCGAATATAATGTAAGTCACCAGAAGGCAGTTATTATGATGGAGCGGAGCGCAGCCGACTGGTCACCTCCTTACATACCGACATACTAGATATAATTAATGAGTCCGTACAACCGGATAACGGTGTTGATAACTTGCTTATTACAAAATATAAACAACTTGGGAGTATGTTACTAACCCACATCTGTGGAATGTTAAGTTTCCGCACACAGAACCTCTCAACTGATATGATCGGGCGGAGATGTTTTTTTGCGACTTTTTTTGGGCCTGTCCAGACTTTTGTAAAAGAGGAACCTAACTTAGCGTTAGTTAGTCAATGTCGGCTATCTTATTAATTTAAAGCTTATTCGAGAAAAATATCTGAGACAGCGGCAGATAAAAATGTGTCCAAGAAGTCCCTATGCGCCGAGCCCAAAAGGGCAGAATGATAACTCTTGGATAACTGTAGCTTTCGTGGAGGAAGGACTCAGTTTAAGATTTCCCGATTTCCCTCTTTATATCTCAAAATGTTTATTAATAAAGCTTTCAAAAGCACTTATTTTAGTAAACTAATCACAATGTCCTTCAACAGAGACATTAATCGAGAAGTTCCGTCCGGACATGCGCATGCTGTCCCTGGGCTCCTACTCCCTGTGGGAGACGCACGGGCCTGATGACGAGCGCAAGCTGGAGCCCCATGAGAAGCCGCTACTGGTGCAGCTGAACTGGCATGCTGATGATCGAGAGGGACGCTTCCTACTTAAGTGCCTTAGCAACAACGAGGTAACGATATTTGTTTTGGTGTGATGTATCACCCATCAACTGCATATTATGGGTATTCTTAGTATTTATGATGAGTCTTGCCCTGAGATACTACTCACTAAAACACACACGGACTGTATAGAAAGATGAATAGACACCTATTTACCTTCCACCCACATGATGGATTCCTCGGTGGTGTTCGTTTTATGGTATATTTTCTCAATAGACTATCGGACTGTACATACACCCTCAGTCCGGTTCCGGGAGGGTCCGGTTGCGGGATTGTTCTACCGCGGCCCTGGAACGCAAAGGGCAATTGAAGGAACACGGGTGGATTTTAGTCTCTCTCCCACTCCACCCAGATTGAGAGAAGTCGTTTGATGATTTCACATCCATAAAAAGGGTGTATGTAGCAGAGGCTTACGTTGGTTAACTGTAGAAAGCAACTGTGATACTGATAAGCTAGTAATCACTTCTTTGTTTGATCATTATCACTGAAATCATAATGTAATGACTTTCAGCAGAACATATTTTAATAAACCTCTATTGTTCACAGGTCCCATTGTCGGCGGTGAACGACAAAGGAGATCAGAACTTCAAACGAAAACTATCGAAACGAGAGAAGAAAGAACTGAAGAAAAAGGAAAAACTATCGAGACTCAAATCCGACACCAACGATGAGAACAGACCAGTCGCTGAGAAACTTTATACAGGTTGCTTTTGGTTAACATTCTTATTATAAAAAAATAATGCTACGCTAAATCCGAGAACCCAATTGGATAGTTCTCGAGTCAAAGTCCTAGTTTCTGTCGCCTTTCAGACTTTTAAAGGACAAACAAATAGACAACAACCTCCATAGATAAACAGATAGAAGTGAATCTCGCACCATATTCTAGATTCAGAAACACCGATCAGTCGGCGGTCACGGCGGTTGTTCTAATTAGTAGGAAGATACTGTAGATGTGGTAACAAGGTTGGAAGGGCTTTGCCCTGCCATGGTATAGCATTGGCACATAAGAAGAGAAATAATAAATAAATAAAAATAAAAAAGCCTGTATTCATTGGCTTGTACATTCGTATTAATAGTAATGGGTGTGGATATTGTTAGTCCAATATACATGCCATCTGGACCCCTCTTCGGGTGAAGGCCTCGTCCAGAGATTGGCACTCGTCGCGATTCCTTGCGAGGTTGGACCAATTACGTGTTCCGACGGTCTCTATCTCGTCCTTCCACCTTGCCTTAGGTCTCCCTCTGCTTCTGTACCAATAAGAGAAATAGTAATGCCGGATATTCGCACCAGTTTGAACTTCCCTGTACAAGTAAGCACAATCGCAGCCACAAAATTTTATCCCGCATCCTGCGCGGGATTCACTTCAGTTTCAATAGAGCTCAAAGCGAGACATTGTCGCAAGGCTTGTCTTTCGTATGTACCGCATGAGATCGAGACTCGAAATAAAGCGACTAAAGTAGCCTAGTTCGTAAAATTATGGACATTTAGCTTTACATCATCAAATCGCAACACTCGAAAAATAAATAACCTTGTATTATTAAGTGTAGTCAAGTTGTGATTCACTTGTTTATGATGTGTGTCTGAAGACAACTTGTTGTTTTTCTTTTGTCCTGCAAGGACAATACGTTAGTGACACATTGTTGATTATACAAAGGCCTATACCTAATTCCTGCTTAGGAATGTTTGATCTATATTTGTGAAACCTACATAGTAATACGATCATTCTAATTTTAAGCAAATGTTTTGGTTTAATGGTTATCATTAAACTGTCGGGCAGGTTTAAGTTTACCTGTTGCTGACCGTTTTTAAAGCAGACAAAAGATTCATATCATCTCTTATTCATTTCCAGAGATGAGATTACATTTATTACTGTCGAATATAACACACAGGAAACAGTGTACAAATCACTGTTTCCTAGTATGTTATGCTCGAGTGTAAAATTTCTGAGTCTTCAAAAGCCTGGTACAATGCTCATATGAATTAACGCAACGCCTCCCTTTCTGTCCGTTAGCGCAGAGCACTTGGAGAACAACTTACCCGATCTTAATAGATCATTCTCTAATTATCTCGTGAGCAGCGCTTGGCTAAATAATAACAGCCGCACGAATCGATCTTCAAGGTTAAGCAACGCTTGCCGAGGTTGGTCTGTGGATGGGTGACCATCTTAACATATCGAGATTCCTCCGTGCCTCGGAAAGCACGTTAAGCCGTCGGTTCCGGCTGTCGTTTGTAGATCTTTGGCAGTCGTTACGGATTGTTAGAAGCCAAGAAAATCTGACACTAGTTTTCAAGAAGTACCGTGTTACCCAGTTAATGGGTTGAGGAGTACTGGTAGCCTGTCCCTCCACGTAAAATATTGTTATTCGGCTGAATCCGGTTTGACTGGGAGCCGACCCCAATATAGTTGGGAAAAGGCTAGGCAGATGATGATTCTCTAAGTACCCATGTAGATTAAACCAAAGTTGCTGACTTGTTTTTCCGCTTACTTCTTCTTACCCACGCAACGGGACAGTTTCACACTATAGAAAAACGATAGACGCGTAAGGTATATAAATTGCTCTGGTGTGAAGCTAAACACACGTTTGTTTTCTGATTGACTTCAGATGTTACAATAGTAGTCCTAATAGATGATCTTCGTTTCGTGTCGGATGACTCATATTAAATTTTATCATACCTGTAGCAACCTGTACAACTAAAACTAATGAAAACAATACTTATTCGCACAGAACTGCCTGAGACGTCGTTCATGCGCAGCATCAGTAACCCCGAGGCGGTGATGCGGCGCCGGCGACAGCAGAAGCTCGGCCGCAAGCTGCAGCAGTTCAAGTCCAAGGATGGGGGACCTGACACAGGTAACAACGTTAAATCATTATGAAGCTGTCGAGTTGTCGCAAACGCTACTCATAGCTTATGGTTCGGGTTCGATTCCCGGATCGGACAGAGTCATTTGGTTTGTCCATCTGGATTTTCAGTATCAGCCTGGAGTCTGGATTCGTTGATGGCAATAGTTTTTCCATCAATTACATGGGATAAAAAATACCGGTAAAATGCGAAACAGCAAAAGCACTGTAGGTATACCTCTGCTTAACCCTGTGGTAAAATGAATACGTTTTGTGATTATTAGAAAAAGTTTCGTAAATCTACTATATCTATACTTCGATGCTATATCCTACTCCTACTAATATTATAAATGCGAATGTTTGTGAGGATGGATGGATGTATGTTTGTTACTCTTTCACGCAAAAACTACTGAATGGATCTTGATGAAATTTGGCACAGAGGTAGATTATAATCTGGAATAACACATAGGATACTTTTTATTCCAGGAGTATGTTTCCTTGGGATAATTCGGAGCAGCGGCTAGTAGCGTATATAATAAAGAATACTGACGCTTTCACTGTTCTGCTCAACAGTTATTTTCCTTGACTGCATTCATCAATTTAGCATGGACGCTCATTGCTCTTGGTTATGCTATTTTTCCTTGTCTTGGAAATCTTCATGACATATCCACAAATATCGTAGATCTCACCTAGAGAAATAATGTGAATTATATTAGAATGACATACTTATATCTAAAAAGAAAAGTTCATCTTGCCAATGGTACCTAGTTATAGGTACCATTGTCAGCATGAACTTGACATTTGAACTTGTGACTATTTCTCAACATCTGCCTCACGGTTAACAACACGCAGTAGTAAGTAGTTAATAGTAACAATTGTTTGATTAGTCACCACTAGAAGAGACACGCGAATTGTGTGTAATCGTCTAATAGACAGCTCACGCATGTTCAATTAATTTGTGAACTTTACTTTCGTTATACTATTTCTTCCTTGACTTTCGCAAGTCATCATACCCTGCTGAACGATCCAAAGCACGATCATGTTTTGTTTCACTTCAATTTTTTTTTTAAATGTCCATGAATTATTTAGGTATTATCCAGCGCAATAAAATGCGATACTGTAAGGGGAAATAACAGTGATCACCATGGTAATTGCAGTTTGTTTTTACCAGTTAGTGAAAGGTCGTTCAGTAGTAGTGGAGCTCTTTGTGAGGAGCTTGCCTGGGGTACTAACAGCATACATTTTCTGCCGCTTATTTTCGTCACTGTGTTCCATTATTAAAGGGAGTAGTGTTATCAGCGACGCATGATACATTTTAGCTAAAATAAACTCCAGAATGTCGAATGGTACAGCAACTGTGATATCCATAGGCGGCGTTAAGTGATCAAATTGTAATCATCAGGGTAGGCTCCACATTATCAAAAAAAAAAAAAAATAGATCGGCGTTGCCTGTCCAACTCACTCGATAAGGAAGGTGTAATAATAATAATAATTTTGATTTATCATTTTTAATAACATGTATTTGTATGCAGGTGGTACCCTCAGGGTATACGGTTCAATACTGCGGCCTGACGTGTCATACGTCACGTTACTGCTGTCAGTAAACGACTCAGCCGCCACCGTCCTTCGGGAGACGCTCGACAAGTACGGCATGTCGTATCAGGATCCACAGCAGTTCTGTATTGTGCAGGTAAGAGTACTTTTTAAATAATTATTACACGATTTATCACAGGACAGAGAAAAATGGAAGAAAGGCCATAGGCCTTTGCCCTGCAGTGGGACACAACGGGCTCATAATTATAATGCTGTCCCACTGTTTTGTAACAACGTTCCCCAAGTCCTTCCACGAATTTTTCTCTCTCGCATAGGTGCCGTCCATTTTCAGAGTACTGCTTTACTTCCTACCTTAAAATTAAATCTGTATTGTGCAAATGGGTTAATTTTAACTCAGAGTTAGTTGCCATCCCGGGGCCAATATGTATGAAATATTTGTTATACTTATAACAAAGTATGGTTTTTGCAAGTGGGCCTTATATTTTGGCATCTCCCTAGAATGCGATTTGTATCTCGTTTCGTCGGTGTCACCCTGTCAATTATTCTCACCATCATCTTAGTAAATTGACATCATCTGGGCGAGTGGCCAAATTAACTCAATGATAACTCCGTTACGCTTACGTTACTTTGTATTGAATGTGTATACTACAAGTGCGTTAGATAGATTACTGACTGTTGGCTAGTTTCACCACTTGATAAGTTTCAGTCAATTTGAGTCTTTGAGTCAAGAGTGATTAAGCTACGCTAACCATCAGGTGAGATAGTGAAACCATCAAGTGATCAAACGCGAGACTATTCATTTACTTATGTATAAAATAAAACTTATAGGAAAGTTCTTATACAAACTCTGTTCAATATTTTAATTAATCTAGTGCATATCCGGAAACAGTGAAACAGGCTCTTAGAGATTAAAATTGGTATTAATAACAATAACCATTATTATGAGGCCGGATGTCGTGACTGAAACAAGGCCGTTACCGTTAGGGACGCAACATTTATTAATGCTTCTGCCTTTTTGAGTTATTAAGTTTCCGACATCAATACTTCCGCTAAACATCAAAATTTATCCTGCAGTTTATTCATACGAAATAACCGGTACCATGTCATATGAATAAATACTCTTTATTGTACACAATAACAAATTACAACAGGAGCATAAAAATAGTACCTACGGTGTAACAATGAAGGAGGAGGTTCTCATGTCGACTGATTTTTTTTTCGCTAACCATATTTTCTGCTTGCTACAGGAGGACAAAACTGACAATTCGGAATACATTTTGGAAGACGACGAGTGCCCGCTCGCCCTGATGAACATGACAAGAAGTAAGTGCATGCTCTCTAATACATTCGGAATCTTTGATATCTTCGCAAACAATACCTCAACAGTAGAGCGAAAATACTGAAGAAGTAATTTATTGTAACCAATGTTTTGGGGCGCTAATCGTTTAAAATATTAACACTGTCAGTTCGATCCGATAAGACTTCTATCCAACGATACAACAAAAAAACCGCCAATTTTAGGCTTGATCAATGTTGTTTCCTAAGCGTCGATATACATCGCCGGCCAAAAGTTTGAGACCACTAATCAAAAGCTTACGTTATCGCTAATTTATATTGAAATATCGGCGTTATAAAAATAATCTGTATAGCTGCATATTCAATTGTTTGTAAATAACGTTTAGAGGTTAACTCTTTTGTATATATTAGCCAAGGGAAGGGGCAATAAACAAGCGTTATTTCAAACCCTCAATGTGTGGCAAGGAAGATCTAGTCGATTTTTTAAATTTTAATTTAGCGGATTTTGCTTTTATTTTAAATTAAGTAACGTTTGCGATTGTTGTAACATCTTAAGATTTTTTTTTTCACCCCATGTTATCAAAATTATTTACGAACATTTCTATTTAGTCTGAATTTGTGGGTCCCGCAGTCAAGACGTCTCATAAATCGGAGAAGTTCGCGAAATTAATACGTTATTGTTCTCCATAACAAATGATATCCGAAAGTGAGATTGCGTTTCAACTTAAGTTATCGAAGAGTTGTGTTTATCGCACGATTAGGCGTTACAAGAAAACTGGCTGTAATCAACATCGTCCACGCTACGGGAGGCCAAGACACTTCTTGTGAGGAAATTTTGCAGTGGTTTCCAGCAAGTGGAATAGACGCCTAAAAGTCCCAGAAATTCGCGTTAAAGTGAATAAATCTCGAGTAAAACCAGTATCATTTATTTCTTAAAACTTTATGCACTTGTAAAAAACCACTGTACAAAAGCGGCCATAGGCATTTTCTACCAGTTGACCTTAGGGTACTTGTTGGTGTTGGACAGAAAAAACATGGCAGGTGCAACTTAAAGGAAAGACAAACAGAGAGAGGAAAAAAATAATAATACAATCATAGATATGTCGCAGCCAATTAGCTTAATCAGCCGTTTAATTGGTTGCCTAGCCTTTTCATTTAATTGTGCCGATTTTTTTGCGACTTAAGTGACATCTTTTCTTTAATATCCTTTAAAGACTTGCCCATGACACTTTTGTCGCTGATTAAACGGCACAGTTCATTGAAAAGGCTAGACTTTTAATGAAACGGCTGATTCAGCTAGATGGCTGCGACAGGTACATACATACACTTAAACAAAGTTATAAGGAAAAAACGAATTAACGCTGTGATGATTCTACCAGCTTCTTGCGAATGTGCTCACGTGCCTTCATCTTAAAGGACAACCGACTGGTTGCCGTCCTGATGTTCAGAGGGAGCGCATTTCAAAGGAAGATCCCCTGAACAGAAAAAGAGGAGCGGATAAACCCAGAGCGTTGTGAGCATGGGCATTTACCGAGATGCTTAGTTGCTTGGACGTGTTGCTGTCCGAAAACCGCTGTTAAAATCACAAAATAGGTAAAAACGTATACAATGGGCCCTTGCTCATCGAGACTGGACAGAAGAAGGTTTCAAGAAAGTGTTTTTGGGTGACCAATCGAAATTTGAATTATTTGGTTCATAAAGAAGTGTTTTAGTTCGACGTTCCATCGAAAAAAAGATGATGCCAGTGTGTGGTTTCAACTAACAAAGATCACGGCGACACTATCGTAGTCTGGGGTTGTTTCTCATGCCATAGAACTGGAGATTTGATTCGAATTAAAGGAATTATGAAAATCCGGTCAAGTGCGAGTCGGACTCTTACACGAAGGGTTCCGTACCATTCGGTACCATAAACCGAAAAAAACACGTTTCTTGTTTGGGAGACCTGTTCAATTTTTATTATTTGTTGTTATAGTGGCAATTGAAATACACACTGCGAAAATTTCAACTAGCTTTCAAAAAAAAAATCAAAATTATTTATTTGCGCAAATAAGGTGACGGACAGCGGAGGCTTAGTAATAGGGTTCCGTTGGTTACCCTTCGGGTATGGAACCCTAAAAAGAAGCAGTATAAAGTCATTTGGAGACAAATGCTATTTTACTCTTTTTCTAAACTAATTAAGTATACTAAATAGGAAAGATTTATTTGTTGTTTGTTACGATTTAGCTCAAAAACTACTCAACCGATTTTAAAAATTCTTGCGCCATTAGAAACCTACATTAGTAACTTAAAACGTAGGCATTATTTTATTTTCGAAAAAAAAAATAGGTATTTTTACGAACAATTTTGCCTAATTTATTCATTATTTGGCGTGCGCTGAGAAAACTATTGATGATACATAACTCACATGATTAAAGTACTCATTCTTACCTATAAATAAGACCGCTTTTTGTTCAAGTTATTCAATCAAAACCCGGGTGGAATGGAATAGTGGTGATTTTGGTATCATTATACCTATTAAGCAGCAGAAATGGCTAGGCAATTAATGAAAATTGTTGTGCTTAATTTTCCAAAACCAACCTTTAAAAGGGGGTAGATGGGGCGTTGAAGTTTTGGAGTACTTACTAAATCCGAGCGGACGAAGTCGTGGGCAAAGTGTTAATCATAAATAATTATGTTAGTTTTATATATTTTCCTACATTTTACAGTGGTCTCAAACTTTTGGCCGGAAGTATATATTTGGATTGGAATAGAATTCGAACTTTGTGATGTAGGTATGACATACAGTTTGTGGCTCCAAAACTTGGTAATGATATAAGTTTCATAATCAAACTTTGAACATAATTATTGTCTCAGGTATCGATTACAAGTCCATAATGTAATGTTAAACATTACCTGACAGACGATTTGTTAATTAAGGTATCAGGTAAACAATACGCAGGTATTCACTGAGGCTCGTCCCGTTATTAATTAGCCTTTCATCAAAATTATAAATTGCGTCTTCGGTTTGCACAAACTTCACTGTTTATATCGGTCGTAATCTCTTTGGGCCTGACTATGTTTTTGTTTAGACTAATAATTAACAAACTATTAAAATGGAAATACAGTGTATATCATATGCTCTGAGCAACTGAATACTTTTAGCTAAATTACTTAAATTTAATTTAAAACGAATAATGCACTACTACTAAGTGTATTTGCAAGGATCTAGCTAGACCTATTAAACCCAATGCATTTAAAACGTTTTCAAAGCAAGTTCGTGTATAAATACTACCGTTTGCAAACTATGCGACATCGCGTGCCATATTATAGGTAAATTTTGCCTATAAATGTTGACAGCATTGACTACCGATTAGGCGAAATTGCCTTTTTATTAACTAAAAGATTTGATGAATGGCTTTTAGTAGCTGGTTGGTTCTTACGGCTCGTTGCCTCCGCCGCATAATGTGATAGCTTAGGGTTAGCGCACTGGCGTGAACTTGCTGGCTTTGTTACTTGCCGACACGTAAGCGGAGTAAGATCGTCTTTAGATTTTACGACATGGAGTAAAAAATTAGAGACGCGGTAAAGGCTTTTATAAATCTGTCAACTCATCGTTTCCGCAACCTACTAAGGGTGAAAAGAGCAAAGCGAATCTCATCGGGCCATCAATGAATTAAAATACATTTAACTTTTTCTTAACTTGCATCTATCATCATCATCTGCCTAGCCTTTTCCCAACTATATATTGGGTTCGGCTCCCAGTCAAACCGGATTCAGCTGAATACCAGTATTTTACGTGAAACGGCTGCCTACCAGACCTCCACAACCCATTGGTTGGCATCTATCATTTAGAAATATTATAATTCTAAAAAAAAATCACCTGGCATTATATTATATCTCATTCACGCCAAAAGAAGTCAGTAGTCCCCCATTTTTAAAGCATAAGGAAAATTCTTGCCACGTAAGCTACACTTGAGGAAGTGTAAGCAAGCTTGAAGCTGCGGAGAACAGCGTTGTTTAGTTTTCGTGTAAAGTGGAAATGAGATGACAGCGCATGAGCCACTTGACCCATTTGGCTGGCTGGAGTACAGACACACTATGTTCTAGAAAAATACAATGTGGAAACTTTCTGGGTTTTGTTTAGTTTTGGTATTGGTCAGTGGTGTAGCTATAGTACTTCTAGGCTCTTTGTTTAGGTAATTTCGAGTTGCTAGATGTTAGCATGTTCTACTTAATGGAGATAAGAACACTAGTCGTTAAGGTTATAGTATATTTATATAACACCAAAAAACTAGGTCTTATTAATCCAGAAAAGATAACGTGTTTTATCAGGGTATTTGCTAAGTTCGTACGTGAAGCTTAAATTAACTTTGCCCCCACTTATCGGCCATTTTCGTAAAGGTCTCGCAATCATTTCTTATATAATGTGAGATTCTCTTATGAAAAAAAATCCTGTAGCCAATTTCATACATGTGAAGGTACCATTGGATCAGATCACGTTTCTGTTTTATAGTAACATCATAATCATGTTTGAACTTTGAAGGAGTCTCGGGTGACGGGTGTAGAGATAGCATTTGAGACTTTAGGCATCGTATTCGCGGAAAAAAAGAGGGTGAAAGAAATTATTTACTTTTCTCTAAGATTGCCCTAGCCACCTTTTCCTAGGTTAATATTATACAAACCAGGCAAACATGAATCTGTATTTGGTCTAATAATTTCTATAACATAATTAAAAAAAGTTGTATGGGGAGCGATCATCGAAAGAGTTTTTACCCCTTGACTATCTCGGGTTGTAAAATATCCTTATCCTGGTATTATTATGGTCGGCTGTGGTCAACTCGTGGAAAACTCGATTTAAATTCTAATCATACTTATTATTTTACTCGCTATTGGCAGGCTAACCCTCGTTACAAGTCTAACCTACGGGAATGGCAGGATAAAACCAAAACACTGTCAAATAAAATATAGCTACTGTGTATTTACTGAAAGCTAAAAACTGGTTCTTTGTCTTCTTCCTAAAACGAGACTAACAAGACCTATATTAGACTCACTCATGTTAAAAAAACGACATTGACTTCTGAGGCACAAAGCAGATTACATCCGAATTCTTTTTCGTTTACAAAATACGAGTGGTATCAGTCGTCAGACCAAAAAGAATAACTAAATAAAAATTGTTTTCGCGACATCCAATCTCGTCGCTGGCACCGACGACATTTCAATCGTCGTACGTGTCCGCGGCGATAAAATGGTAACTCTAACTCTCGCAGAATAGAATCAGAGCACGCTCGCTCACTTTTCGTTCTCTGAGCAACGGTTGCATACAAATCTTGTGCTTATTGTAGAAGTCTCATTTTATATATGAATTTGGATGTGATGGATTATTTTTGCGACATTTGCGATTTGTTAATCCTTGGATTTCGGAAATGTTAATGGCCAAATAGTCCAGGCTATTCACTTTTAATTTAAAAGCTTTTTTCACATCAAACGTGGTAGTTTATTAGCAACTAAGTAGATTTATTGGGCCAGTTGATAAGGTTGCTTTTCGTTCGTGCAAAACGGTGCGAGGAAGAGCACTGTGAAAATGTGTGCTTGTCCTTGACCAGGCTAGGGAAATGTACCGATACCATTGGTGATTTTATCCTCGCGCACCGCCTAGCTGTAGCTAACTTACACATCTCTAGTATAAAAACCACCCTTCAATCGGGCTGTCTCTGAATTGATTTGCATCTTTCTAATTTATCTCATGCTCCATAAAAAAATACAATAAAATCCAAGAAACAGATTTATTTTATGCGTAGAGTTAGTCCGAAATATTCTTGCGCCCTTACTGGAGGGATACTAATGGGTTCAGTCAGTCGGTAGGTATACATTATAACATGAAAGCCTACCTTAATTCTCACTTATGATTTATTTTACAAAAGGTACCGTAAAGGTAAGGTGAGGTAGGCAGTTGGGTGCTCGTAACCGCAACTTTATAACGTCATCAGCCATCCTCGTTGTGGTAAGAACGGTACTGGGATAGTCTTAACTCGGCTGAGTATATTCGTAAATTAATACTAACAAAGCATTTTCTAAAAAATACACTCTTCAATATAATTGTATTCAAGGAAAAAGTTTATTTTAATAGTGATCAGTACTGGTAACCTACGTTTTGCAATTTACGATTCCAGTAAAAAAATATTTCAAGCTTCACGCGCGTGCTACCTATTGCGGTTATTTCCCTATAGAACTTTCATCTGTATGGTAATATTTTTTCATTTCATGTAAATCTGGCTAAGCTGCCATTCAGCGTGCTTACTTTGTAATAAACCCTTTATGCGGATAACGCCGTTTTTCGTGTTTAATTTTATGGCCTAGTTTCTTTTACACCTTCAGCCAAATTACCTACAGGTATTAAACTAAAAGGATTTAAACTCGGTAAATTTTATAAGATCAATAGTAACAACCTACCTAAACATATCTGTGTCAGAATACAGAAATCTAAGAATAATCAGAGTTACCAGAAAAAGTCCAACAGATAACTCGGACATTCTATTCGATCTAACTGGAAAGCAAAAGTTAGTTCATTACTTAGAACTTTTGTTTTACGGCAAATATCGAAATTGAATCTCGTTCCTCGTTCGATTTCGGGATGGAATTTGTCCCCTGTGTTGATTCGGGGTATACTTGCTCTATCGGTCATATACGAGTCTAGTTTAGCCAAACATTGATGCATTGCGGCAAAATTGACACACAAAGAGCTGTTTCCGGTTTTCCATATTTGCCTGGGAGGTAGGACACGAGAGCGTATTCCTTGTTAAACAATATCACAAAATTATAAACGAGTTCTTATTTGGACACAGCAAGCTGAGTGAGACACACCTATCATACATTAAACATACCATTTTACTAAAACAAATGATTCATCTTATTTTAAAATCAATCTAACCTATCAAATGGAAAAAGATGTTCAAATAATTTTCTCCTATACGCAGGTATAGTCACCCCTCATGTTATCAGATACTCAAGGATTCATTATTCATACGGATTCAGGTTTAGATATAATTTACATAACAATATTGTGAGGACGAACTCGTGCTTCAATCGAATCAAAGTTTGCCGAAGTCGAGAGCCGGACGTGACCTCCCCTAAGTTGCTGCAAGTTAAAAATATTGTCACGCTTGGTTCCTCGCGCAAATAGTGACTATCTTCGGACGAACCGAGAATCTTAAAACCCTCAAATCTTTATTTTCTTCTAATGTTTCATGGGACTTGAAATAATAAAGTAAAAATGAAAAAAAATCTTGGATATTTTCTCTTTAACCAACTTTGCCAAAAGTGAGTAGGTAGAACAATGATCTAATATAGAACATTTGATGGACATATAAAACGGAATCAAATCTCCAGCGGGAAATGAGTGAGTAGGCCGCAGCGAATTGTCCGATAACGCTTTTTCATCAATAAGCCCGACCGGCGACCTACAAATTCTTTGGTCCAAACTGAAGTTGAGGTAGGTACTATATTATAGGTAGACATGGAGGGTTTCTGAAGAGAGGAACAGAACTAAATTTAATTATTTAGGGTAAGAAGGCTTTTTGCTTAAGATCTCACTTCAAAACTTTATAAATTACGGTTCTATGTACAAGATCCTACTTCGGCTTCCAAAAATATTTTAAGTTTAACAAAACACGAACGAAGTAAATTGTTTTGGAGGCTTCCAAGCATTCTAAAGAGGAACCTATAGCCTGTTGCCAGTTTCATCACTGATGCAGTTTACACTCGGAACAATCACCTAACTACAGTCACGTGCGCACTGGAACTGATACCCTTATATTTTTATCCTGTGTCATTCGACTAATAATATATTCTGCATGTGATCCAAAACTATTTTCAAGAGCGGCGTTCAAACTTAATAGGACAATGAAAGCGTGCCTATCATGATGAGGAGATTCTTGGTGAAAGTACGTCAGTAGTGGCACTAAGTTGGCGGTTGCACTGTGTCCAGTATTTCCGCGAGAAGGTCCCTCTTAGGTCGGACAATGCTCGCCACGGTTCACAATGGGAATACATGAGAGGGAGCGTGCGGGCGCAGGACGCGGCAGTCGCCTCGCAGACGCCGCGCCACGCGCCTCACTTACCGCGCGCCTCGACATGGATTGGGGCCTCCGCCGTAAGTTCGCACGAAAAAACTTTTTGTTCAAAATTTGCAATGTGATCTGTGGCTAGGCCCTTCGCGGCCACCGCCGGCGCCGCAGCCGCGATCGAAGCAGATAGTAAACAAACGCATGTGGCCGACAGAGTAGTCCGACCGGTGTGCCCACAGATGCCGGTCGACCGGCCGCCAGTGCCGGTATTTTTAACTCGTTTCGCGGTTCGATGTCCGTTCCTTCGTGGAACCGATATGCATAATACCGTCCTTGAAAGTCTTAACTTTTGCAAGAGTTAAATAGAGTTAGTTTCTTCAAGAACCCAATCGATGTCTAACATATATTCCGGTGCACGACTGTAAGTTGCAAACTTGTTTTGTCATTATGTAGTAGTACTCACTAGTGATGCGGAAGTTCTGAACTTTCTAAATGATTTTGTGTCTGTCAGCGATCAAAGCTTGCTAGTGTTTCTTTTGTCTTGACTAAAACCAGTTTTATTTCGCCGAGAATGACGCGATAAAGAGCACTTTTTATAGTCTGGCCATAAAGTGGTGTGTCTTTCTTTCTGCCAGTTACAATTTGACCTTTCACATTATTTGTTATTGAGAGTGATCCCTAAGGCGACTTGTTAGTGAAGATAAACGACTGCGTGAACGTGCCGAGCGAAATGGCGGAGTTATGACGAAGGGGTATCTTGCATGAATTTATGGCACATAAGAACAATTCCAGAAGTCGCAATAAAAACGAGACAGACAATAAATAGTACAGAACTACATTCTACCTAATAGCAATAGGAAATGGGACTCTGATGGCAGTTACTCCATGTAAAACATTGAAAGCAGGTATAGGCACAGATAGAGTCTGGTTAGACTGGAAGCCAACGCCAGCACATCCTTTTCCTGCTGCCGACGAATGATAGAAAATTAAGTGAACTACGACCTGTGTGCAGTTTTGGCACTGATGTGGATTGAACTAACCTGATTGGTGAAAAAACTACAAACGTACGGGTCAAATCCATCGAAATAGGCATAAGAAGCTAGAAAAATACGTATTTGCAATTAGCTTAATAACAAGAACTAAATAAAAGTTACTGAGATGTTGCAACATATAAAGGACAGTTGAATGAAGCATGTCGTGGTATTGATTGTAAGTTCAAACGAAATCTCAAGTTATTATAGGTACCACAGGCATGTACTACTGGTATATAAAGTCCCCCTTAAAGGTTAATTCAGTACAAAGACCATCACATGTGTGCCAAATTGCACCTAAATCCGCTTTGTAGTTAGCGCGTGATTGAGAAACCCAAAGTTTTATTCAGTAGGGTTTTCGAACATTTTTTTTTTAGTATTTTTTTTTTTTAATTGCGATTAGAATATTGGTTTCACGTACGAAAAGAAAACAATAATTGTATGGGCAGTGGAAACTTCGGCGGAAAAAAGCCAACAGAAATAGTTTTGACCCATTCATACCCAAATCAAATTATATCGAGTGCTTCGAGGTATACGAGAAAGCACTAGGTAGGTACACACTCCGAAAGGGTATTAAAAAGATATTCTTTTGAACGATATCATTTTCATGCATGCTCCTATTATTAAGCAGCAGATCATATTTTCTGCTCGATGGAATAGAATACAAAGCGCATTAGAGTATTATCACTACCTTTGGCGTATCACGGTGAAGTGGGTCACGAATAATGGTATCCAATATCTTCGTGCAGAACCTATTACTGGGTGTGACACCGTGTACCCATAACACTTTGTTTTTAACTTTATTTGCGGCATCAAGTTGTAAATGTCAAGGTAAGAGGCACTTATCCTACACCTGCTCTATTAACCCAATAGAAACTGCGTGGAAGACGAATAGCTTGTGTATTTAGCTCGAGAACAAACTGGCGGGTAATGTATTTGTTGACCCTTCGCTCCCGCGCGTGCTTGCATACTTATACGTTGGCTATATCCTGCCTGCCATATAATACCATGCACATGTAGCTACACCGTACAATTGTACGGTCTGCTACTTAGTACTTAACTTAATATTAGACTGCACAAGTTAACTGTCGCCATTCTTATGTTTCTTTATTACTGATTTTATCATCTAACACAATATTGTGACTGCGCTCTGATACGTTTTTTTTAATTTACCACGAGAACTCTTGTAACTTAACAATGACGAAGTTTATGTTGCTATCTTAAATTGTACTTTGAGGTTCGTTTTAATTTAGTATACATTTTATCAGGCAACAAACTTCTCTCAGCCATTGGTTTTTCTGACAATCATCTCAATTTCATTAGGACTTTCATTTCACGCTTTAGCGCGTTGATTGGTACGGAATTCAGCGCTGAAACCGAAAATAGGGAAACCCAAATGTATTTTTAGACTAACTGAAGTTAGGTGTGTAAGGGCGTTGATTGACGTGGCAGGAAACTAGCTACTTATACTTGCAGCCCAGACTAATCAGGATGCCGTATTTTAAGCCAAGTCTGTTTACGAACTCCTTGTGTTGCGTGTTGCGGACGGTTCATTGGCGTTGAATTCTACAGTAATAAAGGGGCAGGAAATCAATACGACGATATACAATTTAAAATTAAAAAGTCGTGTGCATTTGTATTGAATTCTGTATGTAGTCTACTGTGATCTGCATATCTAAAAAGTAAAAAGAAAATTTGCGTTGGTGTTGATATTATTTTATCAAGCGCTTTTCCCTTCTTTCGCTATCAAACCCGCCACACAACATTTCCAAGCCACTGCAACTTCTGAAAGCCAGAATCAACATTGGCAAACACCAGAAAAATGCCGAGTCAATGAAGCTCGACGAGTCCCAGAGATATGATTCAACTGTCTTGGATCCCGCAACGAAATTAATTAGAAAATAACAGCGGAGGAGTAGGAAAAAAAGAAATATAATTTCCACTTCCCTCCTTTATTAAGCAAAAGACAGAACAGAGCTAAGCCATGCATATAGGTTCTTTCGCTATCAAAGGTTTTTACAAACTGAAAAGTGTTGCGAAACGCCTAAAACAAATAAGTATAGGTAAGTGTATTATTTATAGCTTTTATCCCAAAGAGGGCTTCAGCGGCTAGACTTTTCCCTCGAGGGTTTACCCAAGCCATTTCGATCTTTCTCACAAGTGCTTATACAAAATGGTTCAGAAATAATATTTGAAATGCAAAGCAAATACAGACTGAGAAAAGGCAACGGAGGTAGCCATATTAAAGATTTTGCTTTTAGATATCCGTCTAGAGCTTAACAAGCGTACTAAAAATATATAATAAGTATGGATTTAAAAAAAAAAAAAAACAATTTTTAAGGTAAAAAATTACAAAAAAATATCTTCTGGCGTTACTAAAAATTTTTTTTTTTTCATAATGAGCTACATTTTGAACTATTTTCAACTAAGAATATTTAGACGTATCGTAGACACCAAATAAAAAGTCGCAATAATCTTTGACGTTTCCAATATGAAAATGGCGCGAATTTGCAAATGGAACTACATCTTTCGTCTCATTTTCTCTTTAATATCAAAGTGAGACAAACGTATTGTGCAAAAGCGCTTCCATGGAGGTTCGATCATTCAGCTTAGTTATTCTCGTAATGTGAAACTCCTTGGTGGAATTCTTTAATTGTTATGGAAATAAAAAAAAAACCGTAAAGGATACGCACGGTATGCGGTAAAATATGTACTTAGGTGAAAGTACCTATTTTACCGCACGTTCCATTTGTGGTGCGTAATTTTTAACTTTCGAACAATGTTCAGTCTTCGTAAATGCAGTTTTTGAGCAAATGTGTTGAAAATGTAATTTATTGCAAATTCTAGATACCCGAACAATGAATTATGAACCGTTTTTCATTACTAGACAGCGTAAAGGATCACGATAGAATTTGATTCAGGGCAGTTTTATGTATTATTTATTTTATTTTATTTTTTTTCTTAAGAAAACTTACAGCTAGGATACAGATAGTTGATAGTTAGTGAGAGAAGGCCAATTAAAAGTTTTCACTGACAAAATTAAGGTAGCACAAGAAACAGTAGACAGTATCTAAATGTATGTGGTTCAATGACCGTTATTGGACATTTATCTGGTGTCTACCATAGATATTACACTGGGTACAATCACAGTGTATATAATATGTCTGGTAGACACCACTTTGATGGAGCAGCAAAATTTCGAAAATATGTTCATATCTTATAAGCCGCAAGTTTGTTGAGTACTATTAGCAATTCAGCGGTCTTGGCAAAGTATTCTTAAGAAGTTTAGAAGTCAGAAGCTAAGTTACTAATTATAAATCCACTCTAGTCTTAAATCTCGGTCCCCACAAGTTGGTCATGTACTTTCATGCATAATAAAGTCAACAGGCCTACAAGTACATCCAACTGCTGTTTTTTTTTTCAAATATCGTTTTTTGTCGCCTGAGTAATTATTCTGTCGAAAACGTAATAATTGCTGAGCCCAATTCAACACCGTTCGTCCCGTGGTTTTTCGTTTAAGAGCACTTGGCAGCTGGTAACATGTACTTACAAAAAGTAATTTTCTTCGTCTACTTTTCGCGGCACATTAATATTTTCGTATCGTCTTAAGTTTGACGAGGGACTTTTAATGTGTTAACGCTAAGACCTTGCATATTTCGTGATAGGAATTCTTCACATTGCAAAATCAGTGGCAAATTCACTATATCCTAAAGATATTAAAAAGAAATAAAAAATATCTTGGAGCAGAAACACAGTAGGGTTTTCAAGTTGAAAACGATTTTATTATAAAAACTGTCACGCTTGAGCTGCCTGAAGAATTATAAATAAGAAGTACAGTTTGCCGATCACGATATAAAGTCCCTTGGGATAGATAGCGAGTCTTCGTATCGACATTCTATAGAACTATAATATTAACACCTATACCAGGCGGAAATGGTTAACATCTGACATGGTTAGTTCTTAGCTATAAGTATGTTTAGTTCATGCTTTGCCATGAACCTTGAGTCCGTGACAATAGATGCGGGAAGTCTGTGTTGATCGCCACGCTTGAAGACAAATGAGAACAACACATAGGTATGAAGGTGTAGACGGATCTTAGTTTCCATCCTTGGGCTCGAGACAAGTGAGATTCTGTCAACGGTAGCGTGGCGAAGGCGATTGTCAATACGTCAAAAATATATGGGATTGACAGATGCTATCGAAATGTCACGTGATCAAATCCCTACATTTTGGCATTTCGACAGTCGCATTCGCTAATTGAATGGCACATTATCTAGGGCCTCTTGTCGCATAGGTAAGCTATTTCGTGCTGTATGGCACCCACGAGACGCAATGGCTGATCCTATTGTTCACCAAGAAGAGTGTACATGATTGGACAGGACATAATTATGATGGAAAAGTCTTTATTTTCTTGCTATAGTTTTAATGCAGCCACAGGGAGGTTGATAACCCTTTAACGACATACGTGTACCACACATCTATCCTGAATCGATACTTAGATTCGATAAGCATTGACGATGTTATCTTCACGACACCACCCATAGTGGTGTTATCGATTTTATTTGGTTCCTCAATGTTTTTCTTTTGCTATCCTTAGTTTATAAAATGGTGGCTTTGTTAATCTTAGCACGTTCTCAAGAAGATTTGAAGATGTAAAAAAAAAGTCTCTATTTTTCACAACGCATTTTCTTTAAAATGGATTGACTTAAAAGGCACGTAGGATGACAAAATGATTTTGATAAAACTGTCATAAAAAGGGACGTAAGTATTACAATTCGAGCGGTTTTGAGAGCAAGCAACGCCATAAGGCGGCTAGTCTAGTAGGTACCTCTCCCCCATTCAAATTTTAATTTCACGAGATCAAAAGAAAACAGCCTTTGATGATCTGGAAAATCAAAGGTTAACAGTTACTGTTGCAATTCAAATTTATGAAATGTTTCAGCGTGCCTGCTTTAAAATCCTTTCATGAATATTGTTTTGAAGAAAATTAGGTTTATTTATTATTTATCCTTTATTTCAGGCAACTAAGGCCCATTAAACACAATAAGTACATAAATGTATAAGTATAAAAAAAACAATAACTAATACATATTTATATAGGTACAAAAAAAGGAAAAAGGTAAGGTAAAAGATTTAGTTTTCATGATTTATTATAAGTACATGGTGTAAGAGAATAAACGCAATACCTCTTTAGGTAAGTGAAAGTTGTTCACAATGATGAGTACAATGACCCCTTAAGAGGTATTGCGTTTATTCTGTTAAACGTTGTATAGGTCACTTTTAAATTGTTTGTAGAAGAGTTTACGAACAAGAATAAATAAAAACATTACATTCCTTCTGGGACAGTCGGGTAAAAATAACTAGGTACTCACGTGAACGCTACTTGATATTATATTTTCCAGTTTTCAGAAAGTAAGCGGAACGAAAACAGTAACAGTTTGTTTTCAATGTAACAAGGAATAAAATACCCGTCCTCTTTTATTTGTTTATATCCGTTGCTACACGAAAGCATGTAATTTTCAAAGAGTGCTAATTATGCAGAAGTTCAGGTTTCAACTTCCGCTGAATAAATCTTTTGTTTTCACTGCATCAAAACTAGGACGAGGCCTATTTCCTCAAAGATTCTTTGTTATTTTGGAAGAATTGGATGTACAGTTGTAGTTTTTTAAGTTTTTTACGAACATTACTTGATAGGACTGTTAAACGATTTGACATTGCACGATAGCCGAAGAGCCACTGTTTAATGTTTTTGCCTAAAACAAATACACGGTTGGTATACCTACATTGAGTTTATTTCGTAGTCGAGGGTTATTTATTAATGAGACGTTCAAACCTGTGTATTTTACGAGGTAATTGTGTAACTCTCCTTAGATGTATTGTTGTCCTGGCATTGTCGGTCGTCGGTACACACGAGCACATGTCCGCCCTGCCCTGCCTGCCATACATTCATTGTTATGTTTACGCAAGGTCCGACGCCGCGACATAGCGTGCCGGCGACATCGGTCGTCGGCAGCATGTCATATATAGCTGCACCCACCTTCGTTGATGTTATCGTCGCAATAATACACACGCATACTTTGATATAAGAACATGCGGTACCGGGTATTGTTCAGACTTCAATTACGCTAATTTGTCCATGCATAATGCGTATGAGATAAAAATATTTGCATGCAATAACTCTCTGCTCGCAGATTTTTCTCTTTTAATGGTTGTCGGTCCAAACTCTCACGCTACGCTGTTTGATACGTGGTGGCCACTCCTGCACTAGCGGCTATTGGTCCTTCGACAAACCTGGTTTGTCTAATTTGGCAAGGCATGATGGTGGCTCCAAGATTTTCGAGATAGCGAGGCGGTCCGCATAGGACAACTTAGTTGGAACAGCTCACTTATTATTTCGGAACTGTACTTCACAACGGACTGAGCGCCTTCACACTAGCGTTTGTCCAGCGTAGACGTTCGATGAACGTATGCGCAACGCAGACGCCGCGGGTGCGCGACGCATGCGCCGCGTTACTGCGGCGTCATGTACAATCCTGCTAATGGGTTCTCACATATCCTTTTATTTTTATTTGCACGTTTTCGCAATAATTTTCTTTTTAATAGCAAAGCCAACAATAGAGTTTCCTCTTCAGAATCCATTTTGTTAATGATATTTCCGAAACGACAACGCAATTGTGTGACATCTGCGCCGCGTTAGCGCAGCGTTCAATTGACTCCAGAGGAAACGCCGCAACGACGCGACGCCTGCGCCGCGTTGTCGTGGCGTCTGCACTGCGCATACGTTTATCGAACGCCTACGCTGGACAAACGCTAGTATGAAGGCGCTCTAAGCATACTGGCTGGTTGCGACGAGAAGTGGTCTTCTTGAAAAAAAGTTAGACATCATTATGTTCCTATGTATAAGACTGAAAAAGTATTACCATCACGTACAAAGCAAATCGCAAACTGTTACTCAATATAAAGTGTAATTTGAGAGTCATTTGCGCCAATGAAAGGAAAAGGGTGTGGAATGGATTATGCTATACACATGTATATTCGTGTGACCTTTTAGAAAATGAGGTTTTCTCCTATACGAACCCAACGGTCCCATATCATTTAGTGTGTAATGTTGAGTGGCGTTTCGTCGGAGCGATCGCTATCGGTCCTTTAATACAGTAGCATACCAAGTGCTTAAAATCTGTATTGTACCCACATCTGGCTATAACACCGAGAGTACATCAGACATCTCCAAACGGAAGTGCCCATTGTTATTGCTCCGATAAATACAACTTAGACATCTGCACAATGGATAAACTGGTTCAACTGTAACCGGCTCAGTATAAATTCAATCGATATTGAACTGAAAGAATACTAAACTGAAAACAGCATTTCGTGTCGAACTAAATGTCAGAGCACTAAACGTTTTAATTATTCAATCTGACACGACGACGTGAAAGTAAAAGGAATACGATCGTATCGGAGTAAGTTGTGTCGATTTGTTGACTATTATTATTTGTGGAGTAGCAACAGGTGAGGTGATTATACAAATTCGGTAGGTCACGCAGGCACGCAAATATAGGCTTCGACGCGACGTGGCGACGACCCGCCAAGCAGCCGGCCGCTGCCGCGCCCAATCTACAGACTGCCATGTCCTGTCTCTACTGACGTTCGCCTTCGTCATCGTGTGCCATCTCTTGTTAATTAGTTTTGGGAAAAAACGGGTCACCTCTCAATAACACGCCACGTCTTGTCATTCTGGAATATCGGTTTTGGCAATTTGCATCATCGCTTTCAGGATGTCTGATCTTACATACTACCAAGAATGCTGTTGTAATAATACCATTACAAGAGTCTCAATTTCAATCACAGCCCTTCTGAGTTCTGCATTTACATATAATATGTTTTCACAAACTTTAGACATATATTTAGCAACTTTTCATGAATGTTTGCAGTGGAGCTTTAAAGTTTTCTTTGAATTTAATGTTGTTGAACTCATTTGAGTGATCGATTAATTATTTATTGACATGGGCAATTGCGATAGCGACATAGCGACATCTGCGACAGCCAACAGGCTTGTAGACGTCGAACCAGTTTATGTATGATACCTTGCATATAATATGTACGATGTGACATGTATTATTCCGTGTATCGACGTTTAGTGGTCACGATAAAACTAGGCAAAACCAATAAAGTAGTCCTTAACCTGTATTGCATTATGACTTAAGTGGCGGCCGGCTGGCACCGGTGGTGGTACGCCGCGTGTGACGTAGTGGTGGTGTGGCACTCAGTCCAGTTACAATTAGACCGCCGGTCGGTTTGAACTTACTACGCGCTACGCTTTTATAGTATTCGGCCGGCTATGGCTACAGAAAATACTAATCGCGCTCGCAAATATGCTTTTCAGCAGATCCTTTAGTTCTCGGTTGCGAAATGATAAAAAGGAAGTCGTGCTAGGTAATCGTTCCTCAGGTTTAGTGTTCGTACTCACACGTCTTGTATAAAGTGTTCATGTGGTGTGTTCAGTGTTTATTTTTTGTGCTATTGACCGCAATATTGAATTTTTGATCTCCAAAAATCCAAAGATGCAATGGGATATCAGAAATGAAAATTATTTATCTATTCCTCCTGAACTTTCATGCGAATTTTGAAACATAAATTTCACGATGACGAGAATTTTCATAACCAGCAATAAAGTACGTAGATAAGAGCTTTAGAGGATGTGAGCATGTTCCCGGCGGACGTCAATTTCGATGAAGATGCGGCAATTGACGTCTCGATACGGACGGATAGTAGTACCTACTAACTTGGACAACCCCTTGCTATGAATTCTCGAAACTCGTCAATTATTTATATTTCATTGCTTGTTCGGTTTAAGTATTGATTTTGCCATTCTGTTGAAACCAAGTGCATTATTTATGTATGTGTATGATATTCCACAAACGGCCCTATAAGCCGCAATTCCATTGTATAAGTATTTGAGCTCAAACAGGCTTACTTCGCCAATTTTGTGACTGTTGACCCGGTTTCCAATTCGAATATCCATGTAAAGCAGGTACGTAAGTTGTGTAAGTGTGCTATTGTAGTGTTACTAATATATTTAACCTTATTCTGGATGCCGACTACAGTTCGAAGTTTCATGGTAAATACACAAACTTTTACTGACAAAGTTCTAAAGTAATGACTGATTTTCTTCCTCCCAATATCGGCAGAGTGGTGCCCTCGATTAATCACGAATTAATTCTATGTTTCCATCGATCATTAGCTCAAAGACGTCTACAGTATGATTGATACTGTTTAATATTGTATGTATTGCGAATGACTGATGGCAGCGAAGTTGCTCGTCGCCAAGGTAAAATTTCGATTACTTATTTTGTAACTGCTATCAATTACCAGACGCACGTAATTATTTCAAGTAAGATTGCTGTACTGATACCAGTTTTAGTCAGTCATATTTTGTGTTCTAGTACCTACTTCTCTTGTTTAATTTTTATCACCGTTATCAAAATTTTCGCACCATAGGTGGCTGCCCTCAGAGGTTTTCTTTACTGATCTTATGCGGCGGTCTACGAAGGTTGTAGCTCCAGTAGAACAGCGGGACAATGTAGACACTAATGATGTTGACACTAGAGGCGCGCTTGTCTCACTCGTAGCACGTCCCCCTTCCTCCATCAGCCCCCTTCTCTGCGCACAACGTAACACGCTTTCGAGTGCATTTACCTAAACACGACACCACTAAACGTAGCACTTCTGAAATATCCACAAATTGTGTTAAGTCATGTGATCGTGTTTGTAAAGTGACATTATGTACAGTGTGTGGCTCCTGCGAAAAATAAAGTGCTTCATTTTTCATGTACGTACCCAACTCGTAGCTGAAATGTAGGTGACTTCGGTTTCAATCTACCATGTTTCCTCTAGGTTGTTATATTTTAATTATGTTTACCTACCCTCGTAATGAGTCCGTCTCACCGGCCCAGTTGGGTTAATTATTTCTTTATTCACTTAGCTAATGTGTTTGTGTCTTGTAGGTAGGGCATGCAATCATCTGGCCCTTTTTACTATCCGGATAATTCGGATACTACAAAAACTTTATCCGGATATTTCTGACGTCAACGTTGAAAGTAAATTAAATGAATATAATCAATGAATAATCGTTATTATGCTGCATAGTTCTTTTAAAAAAAGAACCATAACCAGCATCACGTTCCATCTTTTTATTTTTATTCCCTTCGAAGTTTAATGAATGACGGACTTAGCTTGTCAGAGCATTCGTTTTCGCAGCCTAGCTCAGCTATCCAGAAGAGAAAAAAATAAACGCTAGAGCGAGCGAAGTGATCGAAATAAGTCAAAAGATGTAAAACTCTATTGCTTTACCACAAATATAACACACTTTCCATGATTATGTGATAAAACGACAAAAGTGGATTAATGCAGTAAACAAACTTAGTAAGTATTAGTTTCAAAAACATTTAGAAACTACCAATAGTAGTTCAATATAAACAAATCTGTAAGTAAACAATGACATAACCTCAAATAATTTGTTAAACTAGGAATTTCTCCTGTATCGTGGGTGCGTTTACAAACATACAAACTCACATACACTAACAGCCAGAGCTGGTGCAGTGGTTGAGCGATTGACTGCTGCGCTGCGTGTCGCGGGTTCGATTCCCGCACGTAACAAATATTTGTATGGCCTACAGATAGTTGTTCCGGGTCTGGCTGTTTGTGTATGCGAGTATGTTTGTAAACGCACCCACGATATACAAGAAATTCCTAGTGTGGGGTAACGTTTTTTTGGACCACTCCCAAGTACTTGGGACTAAGTATCCGGATAGCATGATACTTGTAGATCAGAGTTCTGTTTACTGCTTGTTATAGGAACGACCAGTAAATAATGAAATATTAACGTTTTCATCGTTCGTGCGTTTTTTTAATTTTTTTTTTTGTACGGTCTTTGATAATCGCGTTTATTCTCAACCTAGCCTACGGGTAATTAAAACGGCGATATCGACCTCAATTTTAATAACACTGTACAATGCGATCACTATGTGGTTCGATATAATACTACTGCCAAACTGCCAAGTGTGGTCATTAGGGTAATGTCCCCCAGGATCCATTGTGCTGCCGCCATTTATGTTTGTACACCCATACATAAATTAACTTTCGACCACGAAGGTATATCGTCAAGTTAATTAAGTAGGTATGTAGTTAATAGGAATAGCAATGTATTCAGCACGGACTTAATTAGTATTACTAACGACTGTACAAGGTGTACTAATCAATGCCTTGTGTTAGAATTTTAACACTTTTATAATGCTGTTAAGTTAGCTGGGGCACGATTTAAGTCAAGTTTATAAATGAAGACTACGAAGTAAACTTTGACAAGTCTACAGTGACTAGCTTCACCTAGCCTAGCCTTCCCCAGTGTTAACTGCATTGCTGCTAAAACGACAACGATAAAGTCAGGAAACGCCAAAATATAGTTTTCAGAATTAATTTCGTTTAGCCCGACGGGCGACGCTGAACATTTTGCAATGAGTTTTTCATCAACTGCTAATCCATTATGAATTCGTTTAGCTTATAAAATTATTTGTAATAGGATTTCTTTTGTAATACAAGATGTGTTTGTTTAATTACCCTGTAACAATACAATTTCAAATGTAGTTCTTTCTTCAATTTTTTATTGTACACCATAGCAACTTATACATTTTACAGAGAAGAAAAGTTCATGAGGCGAGCTTAACTCAAAGTTGAGTTTTCTCCTAGCAAACCTTTGAGTGATAGAAAGAGATCACAATAGAAAATAGGATCCAGCACATGCACATTAAAATACTAGGTATTATATAAAACATTAATAAACCTACATACATAAAAATAAATATATACACATACATACATATGAAGATTATGTCAAAACCGATAGGAAATGCCCTTTAATTCTCCTCTTGAAGACATCAAGAGAAGGGCTGTCGCGTAGAGAGTGTGGAAGAGAGTTCCAGAGCCGCAAAGTCAAAGTCAAAGTCAAAGTCAAAGCATTTATTTCAAATAAACCAATCACAGGTACTTTTGAATTGTCAAAGTCAGTCAGTCAAAAACATGAAGCTATTTGCACGTTCCAAAGCGTAGATCTCTATGGAGAAGAACGTACAAGAAACTCCATGAACACTCTTTTAAACCATTTTATGTTTTACAAAAATCCTGGTTACATCATTACTTGTTGCATCTATATGTGAGAACAATGCAAAGAAAGAAAGGAAAAAAATAAAAGTATTCCAAGTATCCAATAAGTATTAAATATAGAAATAAGCCAGTGACAGCTAAGATATGACCAGTCTCCACTGACGGCGCCCGTTCACGAACATGACGCGTGCATCAGCACCATTCAGCTCAACCATTTTGAAGGGAACCGAATGATCAAATACACGCGCCACCATCAGCGAGACATTCTAGCGAGCATGACACACCCTCAACTGCCCCTGCTCACTCATGTCAAACAAGGAAACCATCTATATTATTAACAGTATAGGCTCCATGGTCCTCACATTTACAGGATTTTAAAATAAAAAATGCTTCTACTTTATATAAAACTATGTATATCAATTTTCAAAAACGGAAAAAGAAAAGTAGTATTTAAAACATAACATAAGAAAAGTGGAAATTTTTATTAGTCTACACAAAGAAGGGTGAGCATCTCTTCCAAATATCTTAACTAGAGGAACCAAGCGGCTGAGACTGTGGAGCAGGACCGGCATTTAGCCAAGCATTTTTATCAAGTATATACTTGATAAAAATGCTTGGCTAAATGCCTTCTTCTTCTTCAAGTTTATAATATGCTTGTTTACATAGTGTGCGTTTTATGCATGTTTTAAATTTTCTCTCATTCAGTTCTAGAATTTCAAGAGGTATTTTGTTATAAAATTTAACACAGTACCCCATAAAAGAAGTGTGTACTTTTGCCAATCTGAATCGGGGTTGATCTAATTTGTTCCTATTTCTAGTATTAAAATTATGCCTATCACTAATCTTACTAAAAAGATGAAGATTTTTCCGAACATACATTATGTTTTCGTATATGTATTGACAAGGTACCGTCATGATGTTAATATCTTTAAACAGTTCTCTTAGGGAATCGCACCGACCCAGATTATATATGGCTCTGATGGCTCTTTTCTGCAGAATAAATATAGACTCAATATCTGCAGCTCGTCCCCATAATAAGATACCGTAAGACATGATACTATGAAAGTAACTAAAATAGACCAGCCTCGCGGTATCTATATCAGTAAATTGACGGATTTTTCTGACAGCATATGCTGCTGAACTTAGCCGTCCCGCAAGAGATGTTAAATGAGGACCCCATTGTAGCCTTGAGTCCAGTGTGATGCCCAGAAAAACTGTGTTTTCGACGAATTCAAGTTTCTCTTTGTTCAATACTATGTCGCAATGATTACTTTTGACATTCGGTAAAGCAAATCTGATACACTTAGTTTTCTTTTCATTTAATACTAAATTATTAGCAGTGAACCAATTTTGGACCTGCTGTAGGGCGTTATTTACGTCGTCCAGATTTGTAGAACGTCTACAGGGAGCCACCATAACGGCAGGAAGTGTGACGCAGAGTACGAAGGAGAAGAGAAGTGGCAGTGCGACAGGGTTTACCCCTCGGGATGAGGTACTCAAAGCGTTTACGAAGATATTGAGGAGAATTAGGATTGTGCAGGATAGTATAGAGAAGGGATAGGATAATATGGGTATCTTGCCGACGCCGCTGAATTGAGCCACTTCAATCTGGTTCGAAACTCCGACTCATGGTCGTAAGTATTTCCGGAGGCCAAAAAAAAGTGAATGCACAAGTTCTGCAGACGCTCGAGTTTGTTTAGGATTACCTCCGTTGCATCTAGAAAGCAGACATCCGCATAGACTATGAGCGGTAAATGAAGAGATTGAGCAAGACTGACCTTAGTGTGAAATGGTAAGATTTTTTGAGACGTTTAAGAGATCGGAAAGAGTAGAAGACTTTTACTAACCTCGCTAATATGAACCCCCTAAGAGAGGCTAGTGTCAATATGGACGCTCTTGGATTATAAAATGGGCACACTAGGTTTTTGTTTGTCATTTTTTTTGATTCAATAAACGAAATATGTGAATGTAATTTTAAAACTTTTTTTTTTGGGGACGGTAGCTCCTTATTTATTTAACCCCCAATCTATTTTATTTGGTCGTAAAGCTAAGATATGGTAAGGTATAAAATCCTTGTACCTACTTATAGAAGTTGAGATACATATTTATTATTTACATGTGCGAGCAAAAGAAAAGTATCTCTGTGTGTAAATATTTTGTAGGCCGCATTTATCTCATAGGTCTCCTGGGTAATGTAGGCTGTACACCATTTAGAAATTCCCGACTAAGAACAAGGACTATCATCCAGACTTTTCCCTAACGTGTAGTTAAAGTTGCCTCTATATGAGATTACACAAAGAACATTATTGCGGACAGCCTTGAGCAATTACCATTGCTTTAAATGTGTAAACTTTGTAGTCAGCATTGTTCTGAAAAGCAATCAGACGAAGGGAATGTAGACGTTAGAAACTTGTTAACACCGAGCTGGGGATCGTAGCACAGAACATAGAAAGGAGTTACGATTCCGGTTGGGAAACGTGGGGAAACTGCGCGCAGCGTAGCGTACAGTACACCGCTTGACCCAAAGATTAGGTGTCTAGTTCACAGATGGGCACAGGTCAGCAATGAACAATAACAACAAAACCGAATAATAATTAGGTATATTTTATTTACATAAAGGTTTTCACTGATTTTATAGTGAATTTTATTATTACCATTATCCTAATTTATTTGGAGTCTTTAGACTATAGAGAATTGTAATGTCTTGAGGACAGTTTTGTTTTATAGGAAAACCCTATGAAACAAAACGACATTTTTTCCATTTCTCCACATCACATGCCCATAGCCAGCTGCCCATGGCAACAGATTTCCACACGACTATTCTTTTCCATTGATTTCCACAAATCTTATACTTACTAAATAAAAATGTGAAGAAATGATTTCCCCAATTGCTTCATAAGCCATTATCACATAGGTATACACAAACAAATAGCTCCTGTCGACACATTCGATCATCAATTAACTACTTACTTATAAATTGTCAATACGCCTGACCTGCTGTTAAGGCGGGCGTCGACCCAAATAAACCTATGTTAATTGTAGATATACCTTACTTTGAATACAATCTCACCGAAAACGTATATAGGAAGGAACACTCATATTTTTTCATTATAATATTATTTATGAAGACGTCTAAAGCAGGTTGATTGATTGGCAGTAGAAAAGAGATTGGCTAAAATCTATCTATATAAAATTAGGCAACCAAGATCAAAGATCTATCCGAGACAAGCCAGCTTAACACTCGACTAAGCACTTTTAAAATAAATAAGCCCACGTTTTTATTTATCGCAATATGCAAATTCAAAATAACGAGACACAACACTCACTTTGTCAATCATTTTATTTATAGCGTAGAAGAAATACTTACAGTTGGCATTCACCCTACGACAACCGCCCAACACCCTGCGCCCCATCACAAAGACCCACTTTCCTCGGTTGCCTTCTATAAATTATGCAATTTAAAAAGCAGCACAGTTTTTGTATCCATTTCCATATAACTGTGGAGTTACTGACAGTTTACCAAACTATCAAGAAGGGTTGCTTCTTTTGCTAAAAGTGGTCGTGTATTATGTAGCTACATTGTTTCTTCAACGTTTAGGACACATTTTTTAAGCGACGTAATAACCTGATATTTTATTCTAGCTTTAATAATGTAAATTGCAAATCAGTTAAATTAGTTTGTACAATTTTTGACGACAACTTCTTGTAAATTGAAACTTCGCTAGGATTGAAACTATTTAACAGTCACACGGACAAATAGAGCTTGTCGTTTTATGACGTGCAAACGACATCCAACCATAACGTGATTAACTTCCTTGTCTAAATTGTGTTTGATTACAGTATGTTCGGGATTGCGCTACTTACGTTTACTTATATATTTAAATTAACTTAATCCATGTGTTTGTCGTAGGCTCCATCATGTTCCATGTGCGGCGGCGGCCAGCGGACGTGCAGCCGCGGCGGCGCAAGAAGAAAGTCGGATCCGGCACAGGGACCGCCGGCGGCCGGCCCGGAAACGATCCCATGCTGGTGGAGATGTCGCCGGACGCAACCGTGCTAGAGAACGGACGACGGCTCAAGATAACAGATGTTGTCGAGGTTTGTTAGCAAGAATATTTAGGTCATCGCTTCGTTAGTACATCATCTAGTCTCAAGGGAACCGCTCATACAGGCACAAATTAGGTCTGATGTCCATGCACTTAGTAACATACTGCGGCTTTCCCCCTCCTAACATGTATCACAGTTAAAGACATAATGAATTTTGTCAACGACAATAAACACTGTAGCTAAGTCTATTACCTACACCGGTAGAATAACTAAATACAAGTAGAGTGGATTATATTCCTTTTATCGCTTGACAAATCTGAATAGCGGATCTCATTGCCAAGTAGGTGAGCCATATGCTAACATAGCGACTGTTGTTCCACATTACGAGTTTCAGTGGCTTTTGGTTGTCGCTACACACCCATCCCCTATAATCCCTTAGACGGGCCTTCAATCCTTTATGATTCAGGACCTTAAACACAAATCACAACGCCAAATCCCAGTCGGATGATACAGCGCGGAACCATTGAGGTTATATTATTTACTATCCAATTTATGGCGAGTGAGACTTGAAATAGACAAGCGGATAGACGTCGACCTTACTGAATTATAGTGAATCTTGTTTAGGGCTGGATTTAATTTGAAAAACATACTTTTTGGACGATCCACACCTGCTCGTTTCAGCAACATTTTTTCACACATTATTTTGACAGTTTCATTAAGTTTTAAATTAAGATCTTAAAATTCGCAACTAAGTTAATAAAAAATACAGTTTATTTACATTTGGCTCTCATCTTTAAAGTGTGTCTTTATATAAATTATATCTGATATGACATACATAAGCGATATTGAGTGTACAAAAATACGCCTGCCCTTTGGGAGCTAACAGAGCGGGAACAAAGTATTTTATACTTGCACAGTACAGTTTGTATAAAACATCAAACTACGCTTCGAATACACACAATGTATGAATGTTCGCGATATAATCCCATAGTGATTTCATTCATAGATTTCATACAATTTAAGAATGGGTAATTCACAAGCATTCAACCGACGAATGCCTACAATGAACTATTTAGTTAAATTTCTAAGTCGTAGTTTCGCGAGGGAAACTGTCAGGTGTGTTGTCGATCGATGAGTGAGAGATATCAATGTCGTTCGGTCAAACACATCATATTTTATATTCTGACAACATCCACTTATAAAGGCATTATTCCCCCACGAGTCAGTAAAATAGTTTAATTGGCTAGAATCATGTTTAATACATCAACCAGTATGTATAAAATGGTTTGTCCTGTCCTGACTGATGGATCAACGTACAGCCTAAACCTCTGGTCGTAGGGACTTGAAATTAGGAGGATGTTTCCTTATACTTAATTATTGTAGGCATCCGATAAGAAAGGATTTTTGGAAGTTCGTAGGGGGTGAAATAGGGCATGAGAGTTTATATAAAAAATCTGATTTCTTGGGTGAATACTCGAAACTTAGTACGAATACTGGCCAAAGTAGATAATAAAAGTGGTGATTATTCTTTTTCACAACTATCCCTAAGAGATGGGGGTGTCAAAAGTTTGTATGGAATAATTTTATTTCTTGAGCCAATATTATTGAATCTTGGTACAAATACTGGCAGAAGTAGATAATAAAAGTTGTCATTATTCGTTTTTCAAAACTACCCCTAATGAATGCATTAAGGCGTGTCAAAGTTTGCATGGAAGAATCTTATGTCTTGGGCCAATATTAAACTAATAATGACAACTATTAGTATCTATTTCTATAGATACTAATAGTTGTCATTATTAGTTTTCCACAACAACCCGCAATAGACGATTTAAGGGGTGTTAAATTTTGTATGGAAGAATCTTATTCCTTGGGCTAATATTATTGATACTTGGTAATACTAGCCGAAGTAACCAATAAAACCTTAATTGTTGTCATTATTTGTTATCCACAAATTCCCCCTAAAAGACGTTTTATGTGTGTGAGTTTTATGGAAGGTTTGTATTCTTTGGGTTGATTTTCTATGACTTATTTTATTAAAACTTCAAACTTGGCGTCAATAAATAGTAGACTGATAATGATAATATCATTATTATGTTTTCGCAACAACTAACGATGTAAGAAGTAAAGATTCGTATGTCTAAAAACTTATCATCTAAGTTAAGCAAAAAGGTTTTCATATCAACGCTCAGACCCTTGGACATAGAGAACGTTTTTAACATAGGGGTTTCCTTTGTGATGTGTACAAGGACTATGAATATTTCGTAAGTCAGGGAAGAAATGGGATGACAAAGTTTGTTCGAATATTATTGTTTGTGGTTAGATTTACTTGAAACTTGATCTAAATGTTGTTTGATATAATAAAAATCAAACACCTAATTCAGCATTATCTGAAAATCAATTCTTTAACGCGAGTGAAAAGGCATCGCAAGTATGATATAGATAGATATACAGGGTGTTCCAGAAGTGCGTGCGTGTCAATGGCGGGAATGTATTATCTTGGGATAAATTTCGAATAACACGCGGGCGAAGCCGCTGGCAGGAGCTAGTTAAACATAAAAACATTGTAGTTAATAGTTTTATAAAACAGTAACAAACGTGCTGCGTGTAACAGACGGACTGCGGCACAAGTGTCCTCCAGAGATGTTATCTAACGACTAACATTTACATAGCCACAAATATTAAATGCGGCATATGTATAAGCATTTATATCGCCTTCCCTGTAAAGATTTTCACTTCGTATAAAATTGCATTTGGTACTTCCAAAAAGGCTGCTTAACAGATAAGTTTGTACTTTCGTGGCGGTTCACGGTTGTCATATAAGACCAGCCTGAAACTGTTTAATTGCAAGGCAAAGGACTTTTTTCTCATACAGAGAAGGCACGCAAATTAGTCAGTACAGTTTAGATTTCAGAATTTTAAACTAAGTCTCTTTTTCTTCATGATGTTTTATTTCAGATTACAAGGAAAGTACTGTACATGATTGTAAAATCTCACTGTTACTTGCCCGGATTTGAATCACAAGCATGAGAGGCGAAGGCTTAACTTAACAACTGGGCCATTACAGCATCACTAACCGGTTTTCATATATTATCGATTATTCGGTAACCCATTTGCGTAAAGCCCCAAATCCGGGCTTAAAATCTGTGCTCCGAAAATTTAAAGCAATAATACCAACGCAAAGTTTTCTCTACTAGAATAATTCAATTACGTAGTTAACGGTGCCCCAGTCTCGAGCTTTATGAATTTAACTAGCACTTCGCCCGCGACTTCGTCCGCGCGGATTTAGTAGGTACTCCACAAACTTCAACGCCCCCTATACCCCCTTAAAGGTTAGTTTTGGAAAATTAAGCACAACGATTTTCAATAATTACATTTATTACTTAGCCATTTCTACTTATTCTATGGTCTCAGGTTCAGCGCAACTGTTCACTCCGTTCACCCCGTCAGGAGTTGATTATGCAAAAATTGTTAGGTACATCTGTTTCAATAATCCCATTTTTAGTTCGTTCATAGCATTCCGACGTAAATTAAAGCAAGCAATAATGTCCTCCCCTAAAAACTTGCTGCAACCCCTGCTTCACCCCTTATTATGTATGTAGTTTATTTGCGAAAAATCCAAACATTTGTTATTCTTATTGTTTTATCGAAATCATTTTCATCAACATCATCGGACCAAGCATTGTTATGATTCTCCCCAGTTCGCTCAAGCCGCGACATTTTTCTTACTCCGAGCATGTTTATTACCGTCGTAACTTTTGAACCAAAGGTCCGATTTGAATAATTTAAAGTGTGATTTATACGGACATAATCAACCTTAATTATCAAACCATTTAAATGGATAAGGATTAATATCATGATACCGAAATCACCCTTTTTTCATATCACCAAGGATTTGCTTGAATAATTTGAACAAAAAGCGGTCACGGTGACTTAACCATAATAGTTAGACATATGGTATCGCGGACTTTTTTGTAGACATTGATGACTTCTATAAAACTGTAGTACATCACTTTGCTCTATTGTCAATAGATTCCGCAGCGCACGCGATATAAGGATTTTTTCTCACACCTTGGGTTACATTATCGAAGTTTTCATACGGATCCCTAACTTTTTTGAAAATATTCTATAGCCTATGTCCATCATCGATAATGTACGATTCTACTGGTGAAAGAATTTTTCAAATCGGTTCAGTAGTTTCGGAGCCTATACATTTCAAACAAACAAACAAACAAACAAACAAATCTTTCCTCTTTATAATATTAGTATAGATAAACACCGCTCTCGCGTCAAAGTCAATTCGTACGAATATGCTGAGAGTTCCCGGCATATTTAAATTGCGACATCAGCCCAATTTGCTTCTTTTATTCGTATCTCTCAAGAAAATATTTATTAAATTGAGTTGTTTGCTTCTTGGTGTAGACTCTACTTTATGTTATAAGTATTTTCTACGAATTTTACTGTAAACACTTCTATTATTAATTACTGTGAGTGCTTAAAAATAACTGGCGTAATGTGGGTGTAGTAGTATACAGAGTGAATTTTTCAAGGGGGCCTGGATGGCCAAATCAGACTTGAAAAATTCACCCTGTATCTGCCTACAGCTACCTAGAAGCTTCGTTGAATATATGCAAGTGTATAGCGTTATGCTAGGTTTGCATGTGTAGCTCTACTGTAGCAATTTTAGACGTAAGTGGAGTTCTCAAGTTTTCAAGTTTCAGAAACAATTGAATTTTATAGTTCCAATTCCTAGTCTCGTACAAAGCGGATTCTAGATCAAAATGTCTTCATAGTCTGGTCAAAATAGATATGATATTCAAGTTTACTATAATTCGCATAGATGTAAAAATTGGTACTTACAGATGTTGGGGACACCATTATAAATGGAATGTGAAAAGTGCCCATCGATCCCCCATTTACAAAATAAATATTCAAGGTCAAAGTTCGCGAAATGGTTTTTTATCATAAAACCAGGTCAGACAAAAACTGTAGGTCATGCAAATATCTATAAAAATTGTTTTGATACGTTTTTCTTAAGGATCTCCATTTCTGAGTTATAGCACGAGAGCATATACAGGCAGACTGAATTGAATGCGTTCTATGAAATGGTTACTAGAGCTGTGGCCTTAGTGCGAGTTTTTTAACGTTCTCTATCGCGTTAGCGTAAACGTCAATTGGTATTGAAACTGAATAAGCACCGTTTGGTAACACTCACGGACAACCTGTTTTTTCTATACAATTTGACATAGAGGAACGTTTACGTTAACGCGATCGAGTACGTAAAAAAACACACTGAACCCTCTGATTTGCAACGATTTTGTCATTTTTGACTCCAAAAACCATATCCATAATTATTGGGTTATTTTTGAGTTAGCGAATAACGTGGCTAAAGAATAACAGCCTCCCGGGTTGATTATCAAGGTTAAGCAACGCTTGCCAAGGTCGGTCTCGGTATGAAGAGTCTCCTCCGTGCCTCGGAAAGCAGGTTAAGCCGTTGGTCCCGGCTTTGGTTTGTAGATCTTTGGCAGTCGTTACGGATTGTCAAGAACCAGAAAATCTGACACCAGTCTTGCTAAGAAGTACCGTGTTACCCAGTTAATGGGTTCTGGATGTCTGGTAGGCAGCCACTCCACGTAAAATACTTGTATTCAGCTGAATCCGGTTTGACTGGGAGCCTACCCCAATATATTATGGGAAAAGGCTAAGTAGATGATGATGATTTTGGAGCTAGCGAAAGTTTTATACATTTTATGCCCCACGATCAAAAACTCCATGTGATGAGAAATCTACTCCGCTCTGGAAAGACAATAGGTTACCTATTCTACAAAAAAATATAATTTCATTTAGTCCCCTAGAGTAACCATTGATACCTTTCGGATAGGTCATGAACGAATTCATTCTTCAAATAACAACTAATAACAAACAAACTCGCCATCTGGATTTAGGATAACGTCACACAGTTAACCATGCATTCTCATCGAAAATAAACGTGTACCGTGTGTTCAAAATTTCAGCTCAATCGGTAAAAGGTATCTGCTGCAAAATTGAGTTCAAAAGAATCATTGCAAGTTAAATAAAAGCTTTTAAAATAGCCACATCTTTGGAAATCAAGTTCCACGGTGAACACACTGTGGCAACAACGTCGTCCACCCTTCTCGCTGCCGGGCGGCTTGAATTATAACATCACTTACCCTTTAATAGACAATACACACAAGGACAAGATGTTCTACATTTCTTATAAAACTAGAGCACTTAGCTTAAACTATGCCATTACCATGTTAATATCCATTATTGCTCGGCAGGTGGGTTCAGTAAACGGCACGACGCTCCAGCTGTACGGGCCGTCCATCCAGCCTCGCCACTGCGTGGTCGCGCCGGCGGAAGGCGGCGGGTACAACGTTACGCCACTGCACGCAGACGCGCACGTTTATGTCAACGGACGCAGGATCATGCACTCGCAGCGGTTACAAGTAAGTTATCAATTTCGGTTTGCGACGTAACTAAATGTTTGTGGAGTCAGGAAAAGAGATTGACTAACAACTTTAAACTATTCTTAACTAGCTTTTGCTTGCGACTCCGCCCGCGCGGATTACGGTCATCGCGTAAATAAGTAGCATTTGTCCTTCACCATATCCCAGGCTATATATCTGTCAAATTTCATGACCGTCAGCCGTTCAGACCGTCCGTTCAGGCGTTTTAGCGTGTAAGCGTAACAGACAGAGTTACTTCCGCATTTATAATATTATTCTATAGCAGGGAGTAAATAGTTCTTTAGCAGTCATTTATTGTGTAGTGTGTCATTTAACTATATAGTACACATACACGCACTACATTACCCTGGCTGTACATGTGAGCTGTACTATGTAGTATAACTAACGATACAGGCAAAAAGGTCACAAAAAATACAAAGGTAATCTAATAGTTCTTTGGTGACAGCTGCTGTTCTGCACGCGTAACTAGACGTAGGTCATTTGCTAATTCAAACGTATCGAATACAACTTATAAATTAGATGCTGTATCGTTATTCTACGAGTATTAATACAAAGACAGCTTTTCAATTGAAAGTTTCGGGTTTTTTATTTGATCCCGTGTAACATCCAGGAGCCAATTTTCACCAATGAAATATCAATGTGACGTTTTACGCAGAGCCAGGTTTAGTTACTGAGCCGAGTAAATCCCCATGCCAGTTGATACAAAAGTAATCCTTGAATAAATCCTCTGAATTTCAGTAGTAATTTTGTGACGTAAATCCTGAACTTTATAACGGTAATTCAGCTTTTAATACTGAAAGCATTTCTATCTTTATGGATTCGTTATTGACTTTTACTGTGCACCTAACATAAAGACGATCGTTTCCACCGTAGGAAGACTGGCACGCGCGGACTGTCTCGCTAAATGTGCCATGTACTGCCAACCCTGTGAAAATATATTGGAAGTTTCAAACGCAACCAAACGTAGCGCCTCATACAGCACGAACGAACACATTGTTTGCATTGCTTAATGAAGCCAACGCTTGTGTAAATGAACGCGTTCCTATTCAGCTTTGTTTGGGCTTTAATATTTATAACATCTTTATTCGTATTTGCATTGAACCCATGTTATGAGTATGATAGACTTCTACGAAATCTAATCAAAAAGTTCGTTATTGATATAATGATCGGCCACCAATTTCAACGCTACTATCAATCAATAGGCGGTTACGAAAAAATAAATCAATTAAGAAAACATTTTCCCTAACAATGGTTTAGATTCGACGACAAGTATTGAGTATTTGTTATGGTAACCTAAATATGGCCCTGATAATGTATTCCAGGAACGCGTCGAACTTGTAGATCAAGGTCAGTCACTTGCCCCTAGGTTTGATTAATAGGTAACGGTCGAGTTTTGTTTGTAATACATTCATCAGAACGCCCACGTAGTTCACAGCGATATCTACATTCTCCGGCTAGAATGGACATTCTTGTGTAAATCAGCCTCGCTTAACAACGTTTCATAGCTTTCCTAGTGTTTTTATCTAGTTCAAACATACGTATTCGTGTCCACCAAGTAGCATGTGGATACCATTCAAAATCAATATTGTCCGAAAAACAGACAACTTTTAAACAACCGCAAACTCATCCCTTTAAATATTTATAGGGGTCCTTAAGGTGTTCATTACTGTTCATTTAAAATGTATGGCTTAAAGACAAATTGAAGGTGGATTGCAGTTAATTTCAGAGTTGTTAAACTGGGATTTGTGTTAATTAATCTAAATTGTTCTGTCGCAGCACGGTTGCCTACTTAAATTCGGTCGTGTTTCGACGTTCCGCTTCGTAGACCCGGCACAGGAGACCCTCATTAACAGGAACCTCGCGCAATCACAGTCACAACACTTCGGCTCCGGCTCAATATACGACAGGTGAGAACATGCACACGCACACTGTAGCTCGTTTCTTTATGTTGTGTAAGTATAGTTGGGCCCTATAGTTGAACTTACACTGACCCGGACATTACATACCTATTGGTCAATTAGTTATCAGAACATCATCGCACAATTGCAACATTTTGTTATTACTTTTAATTTTTACTAATTCTATCAATGTAAGTAAACACGAACAGTCCCGTCGCTTATCTAATCACTTTCAAAGCTGTGTATTTTATGTTTTGTTCATCTGTCATTGTTTGTTTTCTTTTGCATGTTTCTGTCACTGGCTCACGAATATCCGCTTGTGTACGTTACCCTTACGTTAGATCGCCGACTTCGCCCGGCGAGAATAGCGGCGCGATGTCGCCGACGTCGATGACGTCACACCAGCCCGACCCGCTCGACTCCAACGCGAACACCACCAACGACACAGAGTATCAGCGGACGATGAGTCCCGTGTCGCACGACACCTACTACCGGGACGCCAACGACACCATGCCCTACAACAACAATACCCTAAAACTCGACAACGAGTCGCTCATTATGTCGCAACACCATAACGACACCAAAGACGACTACGCGAAGGATGACCACACGAGCTCAGTGTACAACGACCAAGATCAGAGCTCCAATGTGAACCGAACGTCCAACTCTGTGCAACAGTACAAAGACAATTATGAAACGACGTTCGACTTGGACGGCAACGTCGAGACAAAGAGTATCTGCAGCGCGAAGAGCGGGGGCTCTGGACATGACAACAGGTATTTAGTTACAATTGATACAACCACCCTAATGGATTGCTGTGGAACTGACTTTACTACTCGGTTTATAAATTATATACAAACTTGTTAGGGCACAGGTTTTAATAATTAATTACGTCTCCTTTGATGTTGAATAACTGAAGAATTTATGTACATCGTTTCAGAAGTGTCCCTAATGTTCAAGTTAGTGTTTGGCGTAAACGTCTGATGAATAAAGCCTGCTTAATGCTTATTTATGTTTTATGTGAAGTGTTGGCTTGTTTACTTAAATCTGCTTGTTTATGTTGAGCATCTTCGACTGGTTTTACCACTTTTCTTTGTCGACACGAAAAAGTTCTAGATATCAATCTATCATCATGATATTATAAACTTATCGTACAACAAACAAATAAAAGCTAAAAGAGCTTATTAAGCTAAACTGAACTTCATCAAGTGGTAAAACAAGCCTTCAGCCCATTGAAAAGCAAAAAACAAAGACGCATTTCTTATCGCCACATCGTTCAATATTATTAAAATACCGGACGCTATAGGATGAGCGCGGGTATCAGCAGCGGTCGCGGGTGCCAGGAGGCGATCCTGCCGGCAGTCCTGGAGTTCCCTGAAGCAGGCCAGGCGCAGTTCCTAGCGGCCGTGATCTCGCGGCTCGACCCGCATGCGCCCGCCTTCAAGTTGGCGCCAGTCTATACGCTGTATCTGTGTGCCAGGTGAGAAATTATTCGACATCATTATCCTGCTGCTCCTATCCAATTAATCTGGGGTGGGTGCAACATGTCACCTTCTTCCAGATCGTCATCTCAATAATTTTACCTTTTTCTCGAAGCATATTATCTGGTGTGATTTATTATCTTCTTATTATCGTGTGGGCAGTAAGGTCTAATCGATCCCACACACCCTAGTGTCAGAGTTTCTAAACCGCCTCAAGGGCCTCTGACATGGTTTGTTTGGCGGCCGGGACCACCGGCTTATACGTGCATGATTCCGAAGCACGGAATCATCTTTTTATCAGACAATCAGGTGATTCAAGCATGCAATGTCCTAGCCAAACTGGAAAACAACTTTACAAAGTATGCTTCCCGTGGGAATCGAACCCACGACCACCGGGCCACAAGGCAAACGCCTAAACCCCTCGACCACGGAGGCAGTTGGTGATTTATTATTAATAGACATGAAATATTAGTTTACTCGTAAATTATGGTAAAAATAGCACAGTTGCCATTCAGGACCACCACATAACTAACCACTACTTTGACCCCAGCTTCTTTTCTACGGTTGTTAACCTTACTTATAAATTAAAACTTGGCAAACTACACTTGTTATAATCTACCCTACTTTCATTTATATTACTTATTGTCTAGCTTTTTAAAGCCACTTAATTAAACAATTCCAACTAAAGCTGGGTCATAACTTGAAGAAATAAACTCGACGTGTCATGGTTTACTTAATAATATATGCTCACGTTACGAGCTATATAAATCGTAGAAACGACACGTACATAAAACCTTCACGACATGTTTATAACGTGCCTGAATTACGCATAAAAGAAAATCAATTCCTTAACAAATTACGAATGTCTATGTAGTAAAAGTTATCTCAATTTCAAACACTACTAAATCCTTTCGGGGATTATTTATGATGAAATTTTTATAAGCATGAAATAATTATTTACTTCATGAGATGAAATTCTGGTAGCCTCGTTGGTCAGCAGGGGTTTCGAACCCCTGCTGCCAGCAAAGTGCTATTAGGTGTATGTACTGTAAACCTTTGCCTAACCCTTTCGGATAATATTAAGTTATGAGAGTAATACACATACATTACATCTAAACATATTTACAGACCCATTTATAACGTTAGCGAGATAAAATCCAATTTGTTAGGAGTGTAATTTATACTGATTACGTATGTACAGGTACCGAGCGTCCACACATTACCGGCCGGAGTTGACGCCGACCGAGCGAGCGCATAAACTGACGGCCTTCCTCCACCACGTCGCTACGCTCATACACGCTACTGTACAGGTAAATGTCACGCTTAATAAGTCTAGAACAGTGGTTCACAACCTTTTATTGCTTCGAGACCACTTTATTTCTGAAGAAATTTTACTTGTGTTAATCCCAAAAAAAAAACTGATTAGATTCAAAACTTTCTTAAAATAACTGGCGAGATAGTCCTAAAGAACATGACATTTCTGATGTAAATTTGAAATCAGCCTATGTGTTTAAAAGTTAGTGATTTAAATCTTTCGCGGATCATACTTTAGCTGTTGTTGCGAACCACAGGTTGGGAACCGATGGTTCAGACTTCAGGGAATATTACGTGCAATGTTTTTCGTAGATGAACAGATTTATGAACATGCCGCACGCCTGCCGAAATTAAGACTATACAGGCTGTTTCAGAAGTGGAAGTGCCTGGTCATATTTTTTTTTTGGTGGTTTTATTTGTGTTCAATCACAGACTTGATTCCACCAACTGCATCGGACTGCTTGAAGCGATTTGTATGGAACGACCGCAAGAAACGTTATATTCTTTATAAGCGGTCGGGTTTTAAAAAAAAAGTCAATATTTTTATTTTGGTCTTTACGGTATATTTTAGTTACAAAACATTACCCTTTAATATGGCCATGCACTTCTGAAACAGCCTGTATATTACCATGTTTTTTTAATAATTTTTGAGAGACATGTGCGTGTTTATAGGTGTTGACGGTTTTACGCAGCGTATTTAATTTGATTTTAAACTCCATATGTTTGTACCTATGTCGTCTGCTACCACGTTTCGAGTCCATAGGTCATCACTGGCAACACGCACTGGTCGCACTTTCGTCTTGAGACACTGTAGTATGTGAGACGAGAAGATACCGCGCAACTTCCCGAACGCCGCCCATCCGAGCCGGATTCGACGGTTGACTTCCTCCTCGAAGTTAGCCCTACCTAGCTGGATCGTTTGTCCCAGGTAGACGTACTTATCAACAACTTCGAGTGCAGAGCCTCCAATCTTGATAGGAGTGGGTGCTACATGGGTATTTACCATGACCTTGGTTTTGTCCATGTTCATTTTAAGACCCACTCTTTCGGAAGCTCTACTGAGGTCATCGAGCATTGTACTGAGGTCCTCCGTGGTCTCAGCCATGACGACTATATCGTCGGCAAATCGAAGATGAGTGATGTACTCGCCATTGACATTAACGCCTAGCCTTTTCCAGTCCAAAACCTTGAAGACGTCTTCCATTGCGGCCGTGAACAGTTTCAGAGAAATTACGTCTCCCTGCCTCACACCCCGGTGCAGGAGGATAGGTTCTGATGTCTGATCCTGAAGTCGGACTGAAATGGTGGCGTTTTCATACAAACACTTCAGCACCTCGATGTACCGATAGTCAATCTGGTACCTTTGGAGAGACTGCAGCACAGCCCAAGTCTCGATCGAATCGAAGGCTTTCTCGTAGTCCACAAACGCTAAGCAGAGGGGCAGATTATACTCTTCGGTCTTCTGTATAACCTGCCGCAGCGTGTGTATGTGGTCTACGGTGCTGAAGCCTTTTCGGAATCCGGCTTGTTCGGGATGGAGGCTGGAAGTCGTCAAACCTGCGTGCGAGACGGTTTGTGATGACTCTGGAAAACAGCTTGTAGACATGGCTCAGAAGTGAGATGGGCCTGTAATTCTTAAGCAAGGCATTGTCGCCCTTTTTAAAGAAGAGTACCACCACACCTCTGCTCCACGCTTGTGGCGTTTTCTCCTCGAGTATGACGGAATCGAACAGTTTCTGAAGGGCCTTAAGGACTGGTTTTCCACCCGCCTTCAGGAGTTCGGTCGTAATTCCGTCCTCACCCGACGCCTTGTTGTTTTTAAGCTGCTTCAGAGCCATCCTAATCTCATACAGGCTGACGTCCGAGATGTCTTCGGTATAATGCCGGGTCAATCTAGCTCTTGGGTCGTTCGCTAGATTTGCTGCGGGTTTGGTCTCGATCTCACTCAGAAGCTCCGATTTGGCGAATATGGTTCTGCCATCGTCGGTCTTCAGTTTTGTGAGCTGGCTCTGCCCAATAGACAAATCTCTCGCAAAGACCTTGGAGCCCTTATTCCGCTCTATCGCGTCTTTAATCTTTTCAGTATTAAAGCGGCAGAGGTTGTGTGTGCGAGCGTTTCAAGGACTTGGAGATCCGTCTATTGAGCTGCCGGTATTTGCACGCATCGTCTGAAGACTGCAGAATCATCTCCCGCCTCTGCTTCATGAGCTTGAGAGTCGGATCAGAGAGCCTCTCGGTCTTATCTGTACGGCGAGTCTTGAAGAACTTAGACCCGACCGTATGAACAGTTTCCACAAACCCATCGTTGTATTCGTCCACGGAGCTCCCTAGGCACTCGAAACGATTTTGAAGTTCGAGCTGAAAGCTTTCGGAGTTTTGGATCTGGATCTGTGCTGGACGGAGCGTAGACTTCCAGCTTGATATTTAGATTCAATGTGCCTCTTCCCATGCGGTGATCACTTCCGGTTTTCACCGCGTTGATCACAGAGACATCATTGAAATCTGCTTCTTCGTCGACATGATGAAGTCAATCTCATTTTTAGTTGCAAGTCGTCGGGGCTCTGCCAGGTCCACTTCCTGTGCTCACGTTTTCTGAAGAAGGAGTTCATCATACAGAGGCCCTCCTTCTCCATAAAACTGGCGAGTAGGTGTCCCCGGTGGTTCCGACGTCCATATCCAAATTGCCCCACTAGCAGCTCGTCACCGTCACGTTTGCCCAGTTTCGCGTTGAAGTCCCCCATGACCACGGTGAAATGAGTTTTATGACCATGCATGGCTCTGGATATATCCTCATACATGGTCTCTATTTCGTCGTCGGGGTGTGTTGAGGTTGGGGCGTAAACCTGTACGACCTTCAACGAATATCTTGACGATATTCTGAGTATAAGGTACGCCACCCTGGTCGACACACTCTCGATACTCACCACATTGGACACGAGGGACCTGTGGACGAAAAACCCGACACCACCCTGGGACTTCTGGTCACCCTCCCGGAAATAGAACAGGTTGCCGGATTTGAGAATTGTCGTGTCTTCCCCCTCTCTTCGGACTTCAGACAATCCCACAACACTCCATCGCAACCTGGTCAATTCCTCCTCAAGTTCGGTGATCTTCTCGTCGATCCGGAGTGTTCTAGCGTTTAATGTTGCCAGGTCCAGTCGTCGGTGTTTTACACGGTAGCCGTATCCACTCCGGGGATTCTTAGCACCCCTTGCATCGTCATAACCTTGACCGCTACCGGAGTCAAGGGTAGACGCGCTGCCGGGCACTAGGGGCGGCCATTTTTTTGTTGTGCTTTTCATTTGGGGGGGGTTTGCCCTAATCGCCACGCTTGGTAGGCGGGTTGGCGATCGCAGTATAGCTGTTGCAATGTACCGAAAGAATGCTGCTGCCCATTCTCTGGTGAGTCCCTTACGGCCGCTTTCTATAATATATCTCAATCTCAATCTTGATCCCGATCCTTATCTGTAACCAATCAACGGCCGAGTTTGTGTCCTTCACCACACAATCCTCACCTTTGATTGGTTACAGACAAGGATCGGGATCAAGATTGGGATTGAGATATATTATAGAAAGCGGCCGTTAGTCGCCTCATACGACACACAGGAAGCGATGGGATGGTGCTATTCTTTTGCGCCCCGGCACCATACGGGCGGCACCGTACTTGACAAATACGTGAATAAAATCGTGAACGTGAATCATCATTTGCTATTTTTCCATGTTGCACGGAAATATGTGGAAAAAAATAAATGGATAATATGGGGGGCAAGTTTCACTTCCCTTTTCATGGAAAATAAATACGGCTTTCCGCAAACCTAGTGTGACTTTCGAACATTTTGAAAATCCTTGCTACATTGGCACTCATTTTTGTAACAAAACCTCACTCACCTCCTCAATTTCCAGGAGCGTTGCACAGATTCGGCGGCGCAAGCCTTCTGGATGACGAACGCGAGTGAACTGTTACACTTCTTGAAGTACGACCGACACATATCATCGTTCTCCACTCAAGCGCAAGAAGTACTGTCGCTGACTGTGCAAAATGCTTTCAGGTGCTATATTTTTATTTGTTTCACTGTTATTTCTAGTTTTTAGAACTATTTTAGTTACATGGGTTTCATTTTTATTTCTAGCTGAGCAATTATAGTTCCTTAGGTCAAATGAAGTACGAAACATTTTATTGGGGAGGGTTAAAACGCCAATTAAATGTTGGTCAACTTAAGTGTGATATGACCTGTACTATAATTTGCTTCGAGTGCTGCAAACTGTCTACGATAAAATTATGCGAACTTGATTTAACTGTTATTGCTGAGTTCGATCTGTACTTAATGCCTCTTAGCAAATTACTGCTACCAATACTTACCTGTTGCTGGAAAATGAAATGTTTGGATATTATCGAAGCTTACAACATATCCGGGACAATTATCAATTTACTCAAACGTCCGCTACCAGACACCGGCGACGCGGCAGCTAAGTTACAAGTAAATGACAAATAAAATTTCCCGCAGCAACCTAGTAACGTGCTTCCAAGAAGAGCTGTGTGTCGGGCTGGCGACGCTGACGAGCGCGGCGCTGGGCGACGCTAACGAAGCCACGGCGCCCACGCTGCAGGCGCTGGCGGCCGCCATCGTGTTGCTGCGCCGCTGCCGCGTCAACGCCGCGCTCACTATACAGCTGTTCTCGCATCTGTTCCACTACATCAATGCTGTGTGCTTCAACAAGGTAACGGCTAAATCAGGATGTCTTATGTTACTTATCCTACCCTCATCCCAATTTGATTGGGGTCGTCGCATCATACCTCCGTACGATGCTATTGAGGTTGATCCACACATATCCGGGCCTTGCACGGGACGCGGAACACTTATACAGAACACGGACCAAAAACGTCCCGGTCACGGCACTGACATGTGTGGGTCAACCTTTAACCGTCTTGTCTAGGGTCATACCCTTAATAGCCAAAATATTTTTAACACCCAAAGGTTAAAAGCGGGACCCTGTCCGTCTGTCTATCTGTTACCAGGCTGTATCTCATGAACCGTGATAGCTGAAATTTTCACAGATGATGTATTTCTGTTGCCGCTGTAACAACAAATACTAAAAACAGAATAAAATAAATTTATGAGTGGGGCTCCCATACAACAAACGTACGGAACCCTTCGTGCGCGAGTCCGACTTGCATTTGGCCGGTTTCTATTAAGACTAAGTTTATCGATGACACATCGTCGCTTATGGCTCCTTCTCATTTTAGTGCTATAACATTGGCAAATAACCAACCAATTTTCCTTCACAGTTGGTATCAGAACCTGGCATGGTAAGTGCACGATGGGGCGCCGCTCTATCGGCTCGTCTGAAGGTGTTGGCAGCGTGGGCGGAGCGGCAGGGACTCGAGCTGGCTGCTGAGTGCCACTTCGCGCGGATGAATCAAGCTGGTATGTATAAAGGAACACAGAGGTCAATCAAGAATATAAAAGTCCTCATTGATATATTTTTGAATCGTTTGTTTTACGAACTATAATCGTATTCGGAAGATATTATTATAAATAAACTAGCAACCCGCCCCAGCTTCGCACGATTAGCAGACCATATTAAAAGCTCGCAGTCTGCATGATTTCTTCCGAAATCTGCACAACAAACATCGTCATAATTTAATGTTACACAAAATCTTAATGTCTCTTTTTTTTTTTAATTATCGCGTACAAAACAGACATGCAGCGGCCCCCGCGTTGCTTTGTAATATGTAGTGATTATGGTTAATTACGTCACGTGATCTCATAATTTCGTAACTCTTTAATTTCTTTTCAGCGCGTCTAATCCAGGGCGAATACCGCATCGCAGATGATGTAGTAGCCGCTCTAAAAGCCTGCTTCAAACTGAACTCAGTTCAAACGAGAGCGTTGCTAACACCGCTGGCCTCCCCCGACGTGGTGGAAGCGGGCGTGGCGTACGTGCGCGCGCACACGGACGAGCTGTACCGCGCGGACGGCAGGGACATACGGCTCGAGGAGAGCTCGTGGCTGGGGGCGCCGCTGCTGATACCGAGCGATGGCTTCAGTGCTGAGGTATGTAACGAACTTTTTGAATATTTAACGAATACGAAATAAAGTTATGAATTAAGATGTGTGTGCTTCGGTATGTCTTTATAGTCTGACAACATCCAGAACATCCCAAACTTATTGTCAGAAGAGCTGACTCGGCGACTACAATGTGACTGATCCAAATACAAAGTAATAAAGCGCTCCTATGTCATAAAGTTTAAATAAATAAGTTTTTCAAACCATAGACATGAATGTTAATCGATTTGGAATTTGTATTGATCGATAAGCTGATTGAAAGTATACTTCAGTTATAAAATGACGATTCTAGGTAGATTATAAAGAATCAAGAGGTTCATAATGAGTGTCCGTTCCAGGTGGTGTGTGGCGTGCCGCCCGGGCTGGCGGAGTTCGTGGCGCCGCTGCAGCGCGGCGGGCTGTGTCGCCTGGCGCACCAGGCGCACGCGCTGGGCGTGTGGAGCGTGTACCTGTGCGGACACGCGCCCGCGGCCTCGCACGCGCGCCGCCCGGACCCGCGCGTGCACATCATACAGCTGCACAAGAACTCCAACGGCATGGGGCTCAGCATTGTCGCCGCTAAGGTTATTACTTACAATCTTAACCAAAAAAATCAGAACATTTGCAAAAACACACTGTCAATTTCGACAGCAAACTGAGACGTCAGACACCTAGTTGCTTACTCTGAGTCCTTAGACAACTTCAACTGCAATAAGTCTCCAAATATCGGTTGCGTAAACTCACAATCGTCCTCCTGTCCTCCCAATCTATTTGGGGTTAGCACAGCATGTGTCCAATCCATCCGGACCCGAGGTGGCAGCACGTGGTGTTCCCGTGCGCCCCTCTGACGTCGCGGGGGGAGTTCAACACCTCACTCCCCCCGCTTACGAGATGTGGGCCGCGGAGGCGGGCCGGCACCAGCCGGGGATTACGGAAGTCGCGTACGTTCCCGCGGTCCCCGGCGTAAGTGGAAGATGGAACACCGGGGTGGTTTTAGAGAGTTTGACAGATCCCTCCGCCCGCCCCAGGGCGGAGGACATCCATGAGGATTTCCCCCTGTAAAAAAAAAAGCATGTATCCAATCCATCTTGGTTGCCTTGACACCATAACTTTTAAATAGTTTATGTAATCCTTGCACTATGTGTGGTCCAGGGCGCGGGGCAGACGAAACTGGGTATCTACATCAAGTCGGTAGTGCCGGGCGGTGCGGCCGCTGCGGACGGACGGCTGGCGGCCGGCGACCAGCTGCTGTCCGTGGACGGACAGTCGCTCGTGGGCATCACGCAGGAGAAGGTATGTCACTATCATCAAGTCGCTAGTGCCGGGCGGTGCGGCCGCTGCGGACGGACGGCTGGCGGCCGGCGACCAGCTGCTGTCCGTGGACGGACAGTCGCTCGTGGGCATCACGCAGGAGAAGGTATGTCACTATCATCAAGTCGGTAGTGCCGGGCGGTGCGGCCGCTGCGGACGGACGGCTGGCGGCCGGCGACCAGCTGCTGTCCGTGGACGGACAGTCGCTCGTGGGCATCACGCAGGAGAAGGTATGTCACTATCATCAAGTCGGTAGTGCCGGGCGGTGCGGCCGCTGCGGACGGACGGCTGGCGGCCGGCGACCAGCTGCTGTCCGTGGACGGACAGTCGCTCGTGGGCATCACGCAGGAGACGGTATGTCACTATCATCAAGTCGCTAGTGCCGGGCGGTGCGGCCGCTGCGGACGGACGGCTGGCGGCCGGCGACCAGCTGCTGTCCGTGGACGGACAGTCGCTCGTGGGCATCACGCAGGAGAAGGTATGTCACTATCATCAAGTCGCTAGTGCCGGGCGGTGCGGCCGCTGCGGACGGACGGCTGGCGGCCGGCGACCAGCTGCTGTCCGTGGACGGACAGTCGCTCGTGGGCATCACGCAGGAGAAGGTATGTCACTATCATCAAGTCGCTAGTGCCGGGCGGTGCGGCCGCTGCGGACGGACGGCTGGCGGCCGGCGACCAGCTGCTGTCCGTGGACGGACAGTCGCTCGTGGGCATCACGCAGGAGAAGGTATGTCACTATCATCAAGTCGCTAGTGCCGGGCGGTGCGGCCGCTGCGGACGGACGGCTGGCGGCCGGCGACCAGCTGCTGTCCGTGGACGGACAGTCGCTCGTGGGCATCACGCAGGAGAAGGTATGTCACTATCATCAAGTCGGTAGTGCCGGGCGGTGCGGCCGCTGCGGACGGACGGCTGGCGGCCGGCGACCAGCTGCTGTCCGTGGACGGACAGTCGCTCGTGGGCATCACGCAGGAGAAGGTATGTCACTATCATCAAGTCGGTAGTGCCGGGCGGTGCGGCCGCTGCGGACGGACGGCTGGCGGCCGGCGACCAGCTGCTGTCCGTGGACGGACAGTCGCTCGTGGGCATCACGCAGGAGACGGTATGTCACTATCATCAAGTCGCTAGTGCCGGGCGGTGCGGCCGCTGCGGACGGACGGCTGGCGGCCGGCGACCAGCTGCTGTCCGTGGACGGACAGTCGCTCGTGGGCATCACGCAGGAGAAGGTATGTCACTATCATCAAGTCGGTAGTGCCGGGCGGTGCGGCCGCTGCGGACGGACGGCTGGCGGCCGGCGACCAGCTGCTGTCCGTGGACGGACAGTCGCTCGTGGGCATCACGCAGGAGAAGGTATGTCACTATCATCAAGTCGCTAGTGCCGGGCGGTGCGGCCGCTGCGGACGGACGGCTGGCGGCCGGCGACCAGCTGCTGTCCGTGGACGGACAGTCGCTCGTGGGCATCACGCAGGAGAAGGTATGTCACTATCATCAAGTCGGTAGTGCCGGGCGGTGCGGCCGCTGCGGACGGACGGCTGGCGGCCGGCGACCAGCTGCTGTCCGTGGACGGACAGTCGCTCGTGGGCATCACGCAGGAGAAGGTACGTGGGAATTATTAGAATCACTCAAAAACGGTTAATTTATTGAACTGTTCAAAGGCCGTTCTCACCGCGAAGTTTGGTTTGTCAGTTCGTTGTGAAACAGAAGCTTGTGCCAGGTATGTTTGAGAGGCAAATTCGTAACTTCACTTGATTTTAGTTACCACTGGCTTTAGACGTTAGCATAAATTATTTAGTTCTATTATTTTGTCACACCTTTTACGACTGGTCTTGATCGGATTTACGAAAAGCTTACCTTTGGCCTAAACGGATAAACATCAAGCCGATATTATTAATCTAACCTTAATAATAATGGCTCCATCTTTCTCGTCTACTGATACTAGCAGGCACATAAGATTGCTTGCTCTTCAAATGCTCTAGGGTCTAATGATCATGAACATTCGTAGGCGGCAGAATACCTGGTGCGCACGGGGCCTACAGTGACGCTGGAGGTGGCGAAGCAAGGCGCCATGCTGCACGGGCTCGCAACGCTGCTCCACCAGCCCGCATACAACCAGCGACAAGGTAACATGCTCTTAACCATGTAACAGACTATATGAAGCGTGTAGGTAGGTAGGTACTATAGGTGGCAGCACAGGAGTGAAAATGTATATGGGAAAAGTTGTTAATTTACAAGACTAGATGGCACAGTTGTCGCCATGCACGTAGGGAACGTGCACGGTGAAGACTGTATCCCTGACGTAGTTATGGCGCAGCAAGATTGAATAGGCGTTATTAAGTGTTTTCACTGCTAATCAATAAATCATGATGTATCATTTTCTAAAGCCGTAATTGGTTCTCCTAATACTATATTTGCCCTAAGCAGAGTCGCAGAGGGCTGCGGATTTTGTTCGAAAGAGTTATCACGGCCCCGGAACGCAAAAGGCAAACTACTTCCAAATACCGATTTATATATTTGATTAATAATATACATGTACAAGTTTAAAAAAATATAATATGTAAATATTAATAATTTTCATAAATTTCATAAAAGAATATGAAATGGAAACGAAAACTTTTTTGCTTACTGGACTTGCACAAACGACATTCGAGCCAGGTGTCAAGTTAACTCGCACGGGTAGTACGCCTTTTCGATACCGTATAATATTAGCCCTTAAAAACTCGTACTCGATACGTACAATAAAGGACGACAGTATTTACAATTTGAATTGGAATACCAATTTGCTAAAAACGGCAAACATCAATTTACCGGTATAAAGAATTTAAAAAAATAATTTCATCTTTCTCAATATTTAGGGTCAAACAATCAAGTGTTTTGAGGAGTGGCTAAATGTGATCAATTCATTTAGTAGTTTAGTTATGATGCAATAGGATGTCTAATATAGCATTAGTCGAGGTATCGATCAGTAATGTGTGGCCTGGTATGTCCGTGGCGCAGTGGAGGAGGAGGAGGTGCAGTACGAGCACCGCTCGCGCCGCAACTCGGGCACGTTCACCAACCCGCACCCCGCGCTGCTGCGGCCCGCCTCGCCGCGCACCGAGCTGGCCACCGCAGGCATGACTCTTCTCTAGCCCAGCACCCAGCACTACCTCGCAAGTAGCACGCCCCACGCCCCACGCCCGGTAACGCGGAACCATAATGCGGCTTCTTTTTCGTCAGCTGATCGCAATTGTGTTTATTTTTCTTTTGATATCCTGGCTTCACTTTTGTGCTGTCAGAAGTTTTGAGTTCGCAGTTTTTAACGACGTTGTCGCTGACCATCCTTTTTTTGCAGGTTTTTTTTTTTCGTTTCTTTTTTTCTCGCTTCCTTAGCAATAAAAATTCAAATACCGATTTGAAGTTCATTAAAGTGTCTCTTGCAGGCTATGGTCGTCGGCCGTGTCACAATCGATGTCAATTCCTAAGAGATGAGTCAACAGAGTCTAGTACAGATGAGAGTGAGGAGTGGCAGCCTCACTACCATGGTTCTATACCTAGGTTGATAGTGACGTTGGATAGAGAGAATAATCAGTTACAGGAAGACTTGTCTCCCGATACTCCAGGCTGTCCCCTTGAGTTGAGGAGTGACGCACCGCCGCCGCGTCCCATTCCCGTGTTCACATTTACGTGCGAAGACTTCGATGAACTGCACCCCAGTGGCGAGTCCACGACTCAAACTGAAGAATCCCCACAGCACCCGCCCGGGTACGATACTCCCCACGAGGAGCCGCCGCCAATACCCGAACCTCCCATCAACTACGACCAGTCCAGCGACAACGGAGATTCTATCTGTCTACCACCGCAGATGGAACCTATAGACACCAAGCTCACCCTCGATTTATTCCATGCGCGCAGTAGAGAGAACGAGTTCTATAGACGACGTTGTACCGGCCTCGACGAGTGTGTGAGCGCGTGCGAGTGTTGTCGCACGCCGCAACCTGAAACACAACAGATTCCTTACATCGATGAACCAAATTCAGAGCCGCTGATATTTGAAAACGAAGGCCCGCCTGACAAGGTAGCTACGCCGAAAATACGACGAATATTACCTTCTTTATCTCTCGATCAATCAGACTCAGATAAAAAACCTGAAACAGCAGACGCAGTTTGTCAAACGCCCTCTTCACCGATGGAAGTTAAAAGTCTAATATCGACTCCTAAAAGGAAACTCGAGCTTAACCTTGATATTAAGAAAGATTATGACCAAATGGATAACATTCAGTGCAGGCTCAAGAGAGCAATATTTAGCATGTCGACATCTTATTCGGGTAAATCTGAAGATACCGAAATTCCGTCCACTTATTCTACGTCTGATTCTTTTGATGAGACGAATAATGATATGAAATGTGATGTCGGCGCCGCTAAAGCTCAAACTCCTGTAGAACCTGGTGCTAAACAAATATTAGATAGTGTCGATCGAAAATCATGGAAATCTCCCGACGAGTATAGACCTTCCTTCGGCAAGGTCAAAGAATTGACTAAACATTTCAACGACATCAATTTGACGTATTGCGTCAAGATATACAAGCGAAATTGTCAGTCGAGTCCGAACCTCAGCGTACGCGATAAAACTACCAAGGTCATTGAACCTCTTCCCGCTAGTGCGAGTCTAGCGGATATTCAATACGAGTTCAATAAAACGGAAACGAGCGACACCAAGTGTGAGAAATTATCCGACGACGAAGTGAAAAGTATCCTCATACAACTGGAAGACTGGTCTAAATACGGTTCGCGGGGTAGCGAGGACACGCTAGCGCACGGCAATGAGTTCGAAATACCGAACTTGCCTTCAGAAGAGCACACCGACAACACTGCCAACGGATATGTATTCAGCGAGATAATTGACAAGAAGCCGAGACGGATTACTTTGGACAATATTAGGTTGAAGTCGAATCAGTCGAGTATGAACTCTGATCAGGCGAAGCAAAGTAAGGAGTCGCTGGTTGTGAGTGGGAGTTCGGATAAAGGGTCATCAGAGCGTCTGCCGCGGGTGGTGGCGATGATTCCCGCGGCGCAGGCGTCGGCGGCGCTGGCGGCGTCCTGCCCCGACATCAGCGCCGCACACACCACGTGTAAGGCTCCTTCACACGCATGACGATAGGTGTGTTATAGCTGGACGCACAACTTTCTTTTCGTTACTTCTACAAGATATTTTATTTCGTTATTACATAGATTACGTTATAGGTACAGATTCTATATTTCCTTCGTTTGTCTGGGACACATGTATATTTTTCATTCGTCCAGGTGGTATTTCATGAGAATGTGTTTAGTTTTGTGTACTGGATTAAAGAATGGAGGAAGTCTATTATTTGAACAGAATGTATTTTTTTTTAAATGCATGGATTATCGTTACGTTTTTTTATTTTCGTCGTATTCAAATTATTTCTCGTTTATTTTCGTACTGTACGTTTTATGTCACTCGCACTCGTTTATTGTTATTGTTTATTCTGATTTTTAAATTTTATTTTCTTGTATTTTTATATAGGTTTATTAAATTATAGTTGTAGATTTCTTTATTAAACTAACTCATTAGCTGAGGCCAGACCGAGTGGAGAAAAGCCCTCATTGGCTGGTGCGGACGCGAATCATATAATGCGTCTGACGTTTCTTCATACTGAACACGTTGCTTCACGCCCTATGAGGACAGACTTGATCTGGCTATTGAGTTAGTTTTTGAAGTTCCAGCCGCCTATATGGACGTAGTATAATACTGTTGTAATGCTCTAGCGGGCGCGGCGGGTGTAGCGGGCGCAGCCGGTGCGGCTGGCGCAGTGCGGCGAGCGTCGGAGCGGGACCTGCCGGCGCGGCTAGCGGCGGAGGCGAGCGTGAAGTCCAGCAAGAGCACGCCCGCGCTGCACCACGTGGCCGAGCCGCCGCCCGCGCACCACCACACTCCCGTCAGGTACTACATAGTAACATGTCGCACGTGACCTGCCGGCGCGGCTAGCGGCGGAGGCGAGCGTGAAGTCCAGCAAGAGCACGCCCGCGCTGCACCACGTGGCCGAGCCGCCGCCCGCGCACCACCACACTCCCGTCAGGTACTACATAGTAACATGTCGCACGTGACCTGCCGGCGCGGCTAGCGGCGGAGGCGAGCGTGAAGTCCAGCAAGAGCACGCCCGCGCTGCACCACGTGGCCGAGCCGCCGCCCGCGCACCACCACACTCCCGTCAGGTACTACATAGTAACATGTCGCACGTGACCTGCCGGCGCGGCTAGCGGCGGAGGCGAGCGTGAAGTCCAGCAAGAGCACGCCCGCGCTGCACCACGTGGCCGAGCCGCCGCCCGCGCACCACCACACTCCCGTCAGGTACTACATAGTAACATGTCGCACGTGACCTGCCGGCGCGGCTAGCGGCGGAGGCGAGCGTGAAGTCCAGCAAGAGCACGCCCGCGCTGCACCACGTGGCCGAGCCGCCGCCCGCGCACCACCACACTCCCGTCAGGTACTACATAGTAACATGTCGCACGTGACCTGCCGGCGCGGCTAGCGGCGGAGGCGAGCGTGAAGTCCAGCAAGAGCACGCCCGCGCTGCACCACGTGGCCGAGCCGCCGCCCGCGCACCACCACACTCCCGTCAGGTACTACATAGTAACATGTCGCACGTGACCTGCCGGCGCGGCTAGCGGCGGAGGCGAGCGTGAAGTCCAGCAAGAGCACGCCCGCGCTGCACCACGTGGCCGAGCCGCCGCCCGCGCACCACCACACTCCCGTCAGGTACTACATAGTAACATGTCGCACGTGACCTGCCGGCGCGGCTAGCGGCGGAGGCGAGCGTGAAGTCCAGCAAGAGCACGCCCGCGCTGCACCACGTGGCCGAGCCGCCGCCCGCGCACCACCACACTCCCGTCAGGTACTACATAGTAACATGTCGCACGTGACCTGCCGGCGCGGCTAGCGGCGGAGGCGAGCGTGAAGTCCAGCAAGAGCACGCCCGCGCTGCACCACGTGGCCGAGCCGCCGCCCGCGCACCACCACACTCCCGTCAGGTACTACATAGTAACATGTCGCACGTGACCTGCCGGCGCGGCTAGCGGCGGAGGCGAGCGTGAAGTCCAGCAAGAGCACGCCCGCGCTGCACCACGTGGCCGAGCCGCCGCCCGCGCACCACCACACTCCCGTCAGGTACTACATAGTAACATGTCGCACGTGACCTGCCGGCGCGGCTAGCGGCGGAGGCGAGCGTGAAGTCCAGCAAGAGCACGCCCGCGCTGCACCACGTGGCCGAGCCGCCGCCCGCGCACCACCACACTCCCGTCAGGTACTACATAGTAACATGTCGCACGTGACCTGCCGGCGCGGCTAGCGGCGGAGGCGAGCGTGAAGTCCAGCAAGAGCACGCCCGCGCTGCACCACGTGGCCGAGCCGCCGCCCGCGCACCACCACACTCCCGTCAGGTACTACATAGTAACATGTCGCACGTGACCTGCCGGCGCGGCTAGCGGCGGAGGCGAGCGTGAAGTCCAGCAAGAGCACGCCCGCGCTGCACCACGTGGCCGAGCCGCCGCCCGCGCACCACCACACTCCCGTCAGGTACTACATAGTAACATGTCGCCCGACCTGAAGTCAGGCAACTCCAAAAAACTTTTTCAGCTCAGTTATGATCTAACTAAAGTCCAAAACACCAGAAAAAAAAACCTAGCATCTAATTCAAATAACAACTTCCAGCGTGCCCGTAAGCCCGCCGGTGGCGAGTGGCTCTCCGAGCGCTTGGCCCAGCAAGTCCCGCAGCAGCCACAACCTGTCGGCGCCCGCGCAGCACGACGGCTTCTACCAGAACCTGTCCACTGTACAGTCGCAGCAACACGCCTTACAGGACAGGTATTAATTGTCTCTATGGTTTTATAGACATTTCAAGTCATAGTCTATACCAACATTACATTCCGTCTGTCTTTATATCAATTTATGTGGGATCTGCGCAGATCTTTTCTTTCGATGTCCATGATGATCTTAGTTATTACCCCATAACTAGTCATAGCATCTTTGCAACCTTATTTTTATTAGTATACAGGGTAATTTTTCAAAGTGTGCGTGAATGGTCAAATCCGATACTATGTGGATTAGCAAAAAATTGTTTAAACTCCGAGCATTGCCCTCTCCATTTCCCTTTGGGTGACTTTAAGCCTTCTGATGAGGCCCATTGTGAGCGACCACGTTTCGAGTCCATAGGTCATCACTGACAACACGCACTGGTCATTGACTTTCGTCTTGAGACACTGTGGTATGTGAGACGAGAAGATACCACGCAACTTCCCGAGCGCCGCCCATCCGAGTCTGATTCGACGGTTGACCTCTTTCTCGAAGTTAGTCCTACCTAACTGGACCGTTTGCCCCAGGTAGACCCCAGGTACTCGTCTACAACTTCGAGTGTAGAGCCTCCGATCTTGATAGGAGTGGGTGCGACATGGGTTACCTTGGTTTTGTCCATGTTCATTGACCCACTCTTTTCGAAGCTCTGCTGAGGTCATCGAGCATTGTGCTGAGGTCCTCCATATTCTCAGCCATGACGACTATATGGTCGGCAAATCGAAGGTTAGTGATGTATTCGCCATTGACATTATGCCTAGCCTTTTTCAGTCCAAAAACTCGGAAGACATTCTCTATTGCGGCCGTGAACAGTTTCGGAGAAATTACATCTCCCTGACTCACGCCCCGCTGCAGGAGGATAGGTTTCGATGTCTGATCCTGAAGTCGGACTGACATGGTGGCGTTTTCGTACAAACACTTCAGCACCACGATATACCGATAGTCGATCTGACACCGTTAGAGAGACTACAGCACAGACCAAGTCTCGATCGAATCGAAGGCTTTCTCATAGTCCACAAACGCTAAGCAGAGGGGCAAATTATACTCTTCGGTCTTTTGTATAACCTGCCGGAGCGTGTGTATGTGGTCTACGGTGCTGAAGCTTTTTCGGAATCCAGCTTATTCGGGACGCTGGAAGTCGTCAAACCTGCATACGAGACGGTTCGTGATGACTCTGGAAAACAGCTTGTAGACATAGCTCAGAAATGAGATGGGCCTGTAATTCTTAAGTAGGGCATTGTCGCCCTTCTTAAAGAAGAGTACCATCACACCTCTGCTCCATGCTTTATTGTGTTTGTATATAGAAGTTAATTTACATTAGTAGTAGTCGCCTCTGGCGGCGTAGGCCTCTCTTAAACCTTTCCACAAATACCTTTCCCGGGTCGACATACCTGGTTTAAGATGTCTCTCCAATTTTAATTGGTCTCCCTCTTCCTGTCTCTTGGTGTCCATTTTGTTAAACGTTTTGGTCCACTAGTTACAATGTGTCTTACTAATTACTACTACTATAATTGCGAAAGTTTGAATGGATATTTGTTACTCGATCACGCCGTAACGGATGAACGGATCTGGATGAAATTTGGCACAGATAGATAGCACAGGAGTAGCACATAGGCAATTTACCCGGAGCGAAGCCGCTGGCTGAAACTAGTAAACTAATACTACATAATGTGAATGATTTTAGATGGTCGTCGTTGCGCAGCTCCACGGGCAGCAACCGGCCGCAGTCGGCGCACTTCTCGGCGGGGGGACAGGCCGAGGCGCCAGACTCACCATCACATCACCAGGTACTGTGCGCTGTAATGAATGTTGGGAACGAGCACGAACTTATAGGTGGCAGCACAGAAATGGCAATCTTCTTCTCTTAAAGTTTTGAATTTGCATCACTAGATGGCATAGTCAACGCCGTGCAAGGTGCACGGCGTTGACTATGCCATACAAATATGTAGGGACTGATGCACAAAGTTTGATTTTATTGGTTAATAATATTACAGCTAAATGGATATATAATGTCGCAGCCAATTAGCTTAATCAGCCGTTTATTTATTATTTATTTATTTATTTTATACTTTATTGTACACCTCATTACAAGAACAGGACAAACATTTATAAAAATAAGTGTACAATGATTATGGGCGGTCTTATCGCACAAGGCAATCTCATACAGACAACCTTTGGATGGACTGAACGAAAGGAGATAGATTTAGGGTTGTCAGTGTACAAAAGTTCTAAATAATACTAAATATACATAACAACATAAAATACACAAATACAATAACAGTTAATATACTAATAAATATCAAATATATAATTGGGAAAGTAGTGAAAAAATTAGAGTGAAAAGAAATGCTCTTTCACCATTTTTTTAAATGCTGGTAGCGTTAGAGCACGCCTTACTTCTATGGGTAATGCATTCCATAAACGTGCTGCTTGTATACTAAATGATTTATCAAAGAAGGAAGTAGAATGCATACGAATACTTAATTTTAGATTTTCCGATGATCTTCTATCTCCTAGCCTTTTCATTTAAATGTGCCAATTTTTCAGCGACCTAAGCCAGCAAGTCATTAAATGATATTGAACAAAAGATGTCACATCTTTTGTACAATATCATTTAATGACTTGCCCATGTCACTTATGTCGCTGATTAAATGGCACAATTCAATGAAAAGACTGGACTTTTAATGAAGCGGTGGATTCAGCTAGTTGGCTGCGACATATACACAATTCGATCCGTTTATAATTTCCAGGCACGAGACGGAAATATTTTAAATTATCCAATTTTGATTCGTGTTATTGTAGAGTAAATGTTGTGTTCACAATTTATCGATAGTTAATTAGTTTAGCTCTAAATATATGCATTTTATATCCTTTCGGTATTTGTAATAATTCGGTAACATATACCCAATTAGTTGATTTGTTGTTTGTTGGTGAGAATCCGCCGTTATTTTTACTTTATAAAAAGCTTTCGAATTGCATACTTGTGACTGAGGTCCGAAGTTTCGTCATCATTCCATTCAAGATGTAGCTGATATCTGATTGTGCCTTTATAAACTTTATAATGTGATGTGTGCAGGGCGCAGCTCATGCGCGCGCGGCCAAGCTGGCGGAGATGTCGGACGAGGTGTCGCGGCGCCAGCACGCCTACCTCGCGCAGCAGCAGCACCTCGCCGCGCATGCGCCGCACGCGCAGCATCCGCAGCCGCAGCACCATCACCTTATGGGTAACGCTTCACTTGTACTTTAATTCCACCTGCAAACAACAAGCGACAGGCTACACATACATGACAGGCCCCAGTGGCTGCAAGGGTTGCGGAATTGTTCGAAGGAGTTACCGCGTCCCTGGAACGCAAAGGGCATTTGGAGGAACTTGGGTAGGTTTTAGTGAGTGACTGGAAGGAGTATCAGACTCTTGTCTGATACTCCTTCATTCAGAAGTCATTTGATGATTTCCCATACCGTGTTTTTTGTAAACAAATTACTTTTCAAGCAGTCTGATGGAGTTGGTGGTATCCCTTGATCTCATCTGTGATTGAACTAAGATAAATACCACTAACTGTTCAGAACTTTTTTGGTCGGTTTGCGCTCGTTTCTTTTGTAAAAGTATTTTATTTTACTATTGTTTCTATTAGATATCCGTTACAGAATATCAACCTTAAATATGACTACACGCAACTGGATTTTAGATCGCCGTACGTCAGAGTTCGTGCGTCTGTTATCGCTCATTATGTGCAACCGAACCGGTTTTCTGTGCGTGTCTATTTTTTTATATAAGGTATTCCAACGACTTATTCACTAAAAACATACATAAAAGAACACATATCTATTATTATGGTGAATTTGTCACTTAAGGGTTGCACTAGTCGAACGACTGAACTTGTTGACGGGTGCGGTAAAATGCATGCTACCTCATCCAACATCATTGAAAGGAATAAATAAACGCTGTGACGAGCAATATGAAGCTAGTGCGCACAACAATTTACAGTTCCATTTCATTTAAGATAAGATAAGACTTGTAACAAAAAGATGGGCTCGTAAAATTTATTGAAAGACATTTGGTAGTAAGGATATTATGAAAACAACTGAAAAATATTATTTTATATTTAATTTAGGAAATAATCTATCCCTGTATGGTTAATATTTTGCCATTTGCGTACAACATAAGTTATTTATTTACACCCAAAGTTGTGTTAAAATTTTGAAGTTTCGACACAAATAACTTGCACATCAATATTTTTTTTTCTGTTTTGTCTCCATAAAGGGCTAAATAATGCCGAGATAAATAAATGTATTGACCAGACTACGTTTGTATGAAACAATGACTGACTAGGGCACCTTTAAAGAGCTTTTACATAAATAAAAAAAATACATAAAATAGTGTCTATAATGTGCATCGAAGATCTAGCGAATATTTTTCTATTATCCACTTCCGTTTCTACATTTGAAATGAAGTTGTATGATAGTTAGTTCATATACTGAGTGGATCATTCCGACGTCCAGGCCAGCCCGCGATGCAGATGGGTACGCCGGCTGGGTACGGGCAGCAGGCGGCGCACCCGCTGCACCACTCGCAGCCCATGCTGCACGTGCACCACTCGCAGAGCCCGCAGCAGCTGTTCCACAACCAGCAGCTGCCGCCGCAGAGGTCAGTGCCGCCACACGCCACACGCCACTCCCCACACACGACACTGTCTGCGAGGAGGATCAGGCTCCCTTTTCGATGCAAGATTTACGGGACTATGTTCCGCATACCTCTATATTAGAGCATTTACAAAGATGGCTCAAAACAAAACCGCAGAGGTCAATGTGTACATTACTTCAACTGTAAAGAACCTTGATATCTACGCAGCGATGACTTTGGGCAGTGGTCGAAGCGTCCAATCAAACTATTGTAACCAAATACACATCGCGTACGTGCTTGCAACGACCAGCAGCAGTAATGTACGATTTCAAAAGGTTGAGGTAAATTAAAGCGATTATAAACTTGTTAGATGATTTTTTTGTACGGAATTCAATATAACTAATGAGACCGTTCGGGCCTAATTATACGACCGTGTAGCTTATCGGTAACCTAACAATCTCTAACGCATAATATTATAATGCAATCTCAAATATCTTCCGAATACAAAACTTATTTCAGGTACGAATGGATGCCGCCCGGTCCACCGTCCCCCCAGAGATCGCAGCCGCCGGTCGCCCCGAAACCTCAGGTAATCCATTTTCTTCTATATTACATACGAAACTAGAAAAAAAGGTATGCGCTTCGGAAAACTGACGAACGATTCCCTAAGCGCAGTCTTATACTGGGAGATCTGAAATTATTGTTATTTTCACGAACACTTCCGATTGAATCCTATCTCATCATCATATCAGCCGAAAGACGTCCACTGCTGGACATAGGCCTCCCCCAAGTGTCGCCACAACAACCGGTCCTGTGCGTCTCTCATCCATCGGTTACCCGCGACCCTCACCAGGTCATCGGTCCACCTTGTGAGAGGCCTTCCAACGCTGCGTCTTCCGGTACGCGGTCGTCACTCCAAAACTTTTCGGCCTCATCGACCATCTGTTTTGCGAGCAATGTGCCCAGCCCACTGCCACTTCAATTTGGCGATCCTTCGGGCTATGTCGGTCGGTAACCTTGGTTCTCTTGCGGATATCATCATTCCTGATTCGATCACGAAAGGAAACTCCGAGCATTGCCCTCTCCATTGCCCTTTGGGTGACTTTAAGCCTTCTGATGAGGCCCATTGTGAGCGACCACGTTTCGAGTCCATAGGTCATCACTGGCAACACGCACTGGTCATAGACTTTCGTCTTGAGACACTGTGGTATGTGAGACGAGAAGATACCGCGCAACTTCCCGAACGCCGCCCAGCCGAGTCGGATTCGACGGTTGACCTCCTTCTCGAAGTTAGCCCTATCTAACTGGATCGTTTGTCCCAGGTAGACGTACTCATCAACAACTTCGAGTGCAGAGCCTCCAATCTTGATAGGAGTGGGTGCTACATGGGTATTTACCATGACCTTGGTTTTGTCCATGTTTATTTTAAAACCCACTCTTTCGGAAGCTCTACTGAGGTCATCGAGCATCGTACTGAGGTCCTCCGTGGTCTCAGCCATGACGACTATATCGTCGGCAAATCGAAGATGAGTGATGTACTCGCCATTGACATTAATGCCTAGCCTTCTCCAGTCCAAAACCTTGAAGACGTCCTCCATTGCGGCCGTGAACAGTTTCGGAGAAATTACGTCTCCCTGCCTCACACCCCGCTGCAGGAGGATAGGTTCTGATGTCTGATCCTGAAGTCGGACTGACATGGTGGCGTTTTCATACAAACACTTCAGCACCTCGATGTATCGATAGTCGATCTGGCGCCGTTGGAGAAACTGCAGCACAGTCTCGATCGAATCGAAGGCTTTCTCGTAGTCCACAAACGCTAAGCAGAGGGGCAGATTATACTCTTCGGTCATCTGTATAACCTGCCGCAGCGTGTGTATGTGGTCTACGGTGCTGTAGCCTTTTCGGAATCCGGCTTGTTCGGGAGGCTGGAAGTCGTCAAACCTGCGTGGGAGACGGTTTGTGATGACTCTGGAAAACAGCTTGTAGACATGGCTCAGAAGTGAGATGGGCCTGTAATTCTTAAGCAAGGCATTGTCGCCCTTAAAGACGCCCTATTAAAGAAGAGTACCACCACACCTCTGCTCCACGCTTGTGTCGTTTTCCCCTCTGGTATGACGGAATCGAACAGTTTCTAAAGGGCCTTAAGGACTGGTTTTCCACCCGCCTTCAAGAGTTCGGCCGTAACGTGTATAACTATCCATAGAATGTCTCGATCTCCCTCAGAAGCTCCGATTTGGCGGATATGGTTCTGCCATCGTCGGTCTTCAGTTTTGTGAGCTGGCTCTGCCCAATAGACAAATCTCTCGCAAAGACCTTGGAGCCCTTATTCCGCTCTATCGCGTCTTTAATCTTTTCAGTATTAAAGCGGCGGAGGTCGCTTTTCAAGGACTTGGAGATCCGTCCATTGAGCTGCCGGTATTTGAACGCATCGTCTGAAGACTGCAGGATCATCTCCCGCCTCTCCTTCATGAGCTTGAGAGTAGGATCAGAGAGCCTCTTGGTCTTATCTGTACGGCGAGTCTTGAAGAACTTAGACCCGACCGTATGAACAGTTTCCACGAACCCATCGTTGTATTCGTCCACGGAGCTCCTTTGGCACTCGATACGATTTTGAAGTTCGAGCTGAAAGCTTTCGGAGTTTTGGATCCGGATCTGTGCTGGACGGAGCGTAGACTTCATCAGTCGAGACCTTTCCAGCTTGATATTTAGATTCAATGTGCCTCTTACCGTGCGGTGATCACTTCCGGTTTTCACCGCGTTGATCACAGAGACATCATTGAACATCTGCTTCTTCGTCGACATGATGAAGTCAATCTCATTTTTAGTTGCACCGTCGGGGCTCTGCCAGGTCCACTTCCTATGCTCACGTTTTCTGAAGAAGGAGTTCATCATATAGAGGCCCTCCTTCTCCATAAAACTGGCCAGTAGGTGTCCCCGGTGGTTCCGACGTCCATATCCAAATTGCCCCACTCGCAGCTCGTCACCGTCACGTTTGCCCAGTTTCGCGTTGAAGTCCCCCATGACCACGGTGAAATGAGTTTTATGACCATGTATGGCTCTGGTTAATCCTCATACATGGTCTCTATTTCGTCGTCGGGGTGTGTTGAGGTTGGGGCGTAAACCTGTACGACCTTCAACGAATATCTTGACGATATTCTGAGTGTAAGGTACGCCACCCTGGTCGACACACTCTCGATCCTCACCACATTGGACACGAGGGACCTGTGGATGAAAAACCCGACACCACCCTGGGACTTGCGGTCACCCTCCCGGAAATAGAACAGGTTGCCGGATTTGAGAATTGTCGTGTCCTCCCCCTCTCTTCGGACTTCAGACAATCCCACAACACTCCATCGCAACCTGCTCTATTCCTCCTCAAGTTCGGTGATCTTCTCGTCGGTCCGGAGTGTTCTAGTGTTTAATGTTGCCAGGTCCAGTCGTCGGTGTTTTTTACGGTAGCCGTATCCACTCCGGGGATTCTTAGCACCCCTTGCATCGCCATAACCTTGACCGATACCGGAGTCAAGGGTAGACGCGCTGCCGGGCACTAGGGGCCATTTTTTTGTTGTGCTCATCATTTGGGGGGGGTTTGCCCTAATCGCCACGCTTGGCAGGCGGGTTGGCGATCGCAGTGTAGCTGCTGCAATGTACCGAAAGAATGCTGCTGCCCATTCTCTGGTGAGTCCCTTAGTCGCCTCATACGACACCCACAGGAAGTGATGGGATGGTGCTATTCTTTTGCGTCCCGACACCATACGGGTTGAATCCTATCTACTATTATAAAATAATGCGAGAGTGAGTTTTTTGGTTTGTTTTTTACGCTAAACTGCCTAAATCGCTGTTATATTTTTGATAAATATTGATACAGAGATAGATACGCTGGAGACGGATATAGGCTACTTTTTTTCGACAATTCATATTAACGCAAGCGAAGCCGCGAGCAAAAACTGGTATTCAATTAAGATATCTTTGTTGTTAGGGCGCGAGGCGAACGGACATGGACATGGAAGATCAGCCGCATCCGCAGCCACACCTTCAGTCACACCCGCAGCCTCAGCAGCCGCCGCCCAACAGCGTGCAGCCCGAAGACGGTATGGATGCATATCTTAATTAATAGCTACTTGATTACGAGATTTGACAATATGCTATTGTTCCGTGGCCATGGTAAACAAAAGAACTTATCGCATTGCAATTTTTTAAACAAAAATTTTCCCCAATTGCTGCTCAAAATTGTTTCCCGTGTATATGTAAGCCCCAATTACAAGTCAATTTATTTATCTTTGCTTCATTTCTCCTATCTAACTTGGAAGCTCGGTTAGATGGATTTTCACACTGAGAGTCAGCTCACACCGAGGCGCGAAACAACGCGATGTAGCTTGAAGGTTGAAAGTTGTGCGAAACACATTGTGAAACCGCGTGGCTTATGCCAACTACAAGCTCAGCTGTGCACTGCTCCACGCAGAGTCGCGTCTCGGTATGAGCTGTCCCAAGGATTGCTGAGAAAATGAAACATATTATTCAATAACGTTACAGAGCGTTACGTAGCCAGCGCGTTAGAACCGCCAGCGGTGTCAGTGTACCCTACTGGTGCAGGCGGCCAGGCGGGCAGGGGCGCCGCGCCGCACAACCCGTGGCAGCGGGAGGAGCGAGAGAGACAGCACGAGGCGCGCCGCGCCGCCGCACGCGCGCGCAGGTACCTCACACGTATCACTAGTGTACCCTACTGGTGCAGGCGGCCAGGCGGGCAGGGGCGCCGCGCCGCACAACCCGTGGCAGCGGGAGGAGCGAGAGAGACAGCACGAGGCGCGCCGCGCCGCCGCACGCGCGCGCAGGTACCTCACACGTATCACTAGTGTACCCTACTGGTGCAGGCGGCCAGGCGGGCAGGGGCGCCGCGCCGCACAACCCGTGGCAGCGGGAGGAGCGAGAGAGACAGCACGAGGCGCGCCGCGCCGCCGCACGCGCGCGCAGGTACCTCACACGTATCACTAGTGTACCCTACTGGTGCAGGCGGCCAGGCGGGCAGGGGCGCCGCGCCGCACAACCCGTGGCAGCGGGAGGAGCGAGAGAGACAGCACGAGGCGCGCCGCGCCGCCGCACGCGCGCGCAGGTACCTCACACGTATCACTAGTGTACCCTACTGGTGCAGGCGGCCAGGCGGGCAGGGGCGCCGCGCCGCACAACCCGTGGCAGCGGGAGGAGCGAGAGAGACAGCACGAGGCGCGCCGCGCCGCCGCACGCGCGCGCAGGTACCTCACACGTATCACTAGTGTACCCTACTGGTGCAGGCGGCCAGGCGGGCAGGGGCGCCGCGCCGCACAACCCGTGGCAGCGGGAGGAGCGAGAGAGACAGCACGAGGCGCGCCGCGCCGCCGCACGCGCGCGCAGGTACCTCACACGTATCACTAGTGTACCCTACTGGTGCAGGCGGCCAGGCGGGCAGGGGCGCCGCGCCGCACAACCCGTGGCAGCGGGAGGAGCGAGAGAGACAGCACGAGGCGCGCCGCGCCGCCGCACGCGCGCGCAGGTACCTCACACGTATCACTAGTGTACCCTACTGGTGCAGGCGGCCAGGCGGGCAGGGGCGCCGCGCCGCACAACCCGTGGCAGCGGGAGGAGCGAGAGAGACAGCACGAGGCGCGCCGCGCCGCCGCACGCGCGCGCAGGTACCTCACACGTATCACTAGTGTACCCTACTGGTGCAGGCGGCCAGGCGGGCAGGGGCGCCGCGCCGCACAACCCGTGGCAGCGGGAGGAGCGAGAGAGACAGCACGAGGCGCGCCGCGCCGCCGCACGCGCGCGCAGGTACCTCACACGTATCACTAGTGTACCCTACTGGTGCAGGCGGCCAGGCGGGCAGGGGCGCCGCGCCGCACAACCCGTGGCAGCGGGAGGAGCGAGAGAGACAGCACGAGGCGCGCCGCGCCGCCGCACGCGCGCGCAGGTACCTCACACGTATCACTAGTGTACCCTACTGGTGCAGGCGGCCAGGCGGGCAGGGGCGCCGCGCCGCACAACCCGTGGCAGCGGGAGGAGCGAGAGAGACAGCACGAGGCGCGCCGCGCCGCCGCACGCGCGCGCAGGTACCTCACACGTATCACTAGTGTACCCTACTGGTGCAGGCGGCCAGGCGGGCAGGGGCGCCGCGCCGCACAACCCGTGGCAGCGGGAGGAGCGAGAGAGACAGCACGAGGCGCGCCGCGCCGCCGCACGCGCGCGCAGGTACCTCACACGTATCACTAGTGTACCCTACTGGTGCAGGCGGCCAGGCGGGCAGGGGCGCCGCGCCGCACAACCCGTGGCAGCGGGAGGAGCGAGAGAGACAGCACGAGGCGCGCCGCGCCGCCGCACGCGCGCGCAGGTACCTCACACGTATCACTAGTGTACCCTACTGGTGCAGGCGGCCAGGCGGGCAGGGGCGCCGCGCCGCACAACCCGTGGCAGCGGGAGGAGCGAGAGAGACAGCACGAGGCGCGCCGCGCCGCCGCACGCGCGCGCAGGTACCTCACACGTATCACTAGTGTACCCTACTGGTGCAGGCGGCCAGGCGGGCAGGGGCGCCGCGCCGCACAACCCGTGGCAGCGGGAGGAGCGAGAGAGACAGCACGAGGCGCGCCGCGCCGCCGCACGCGCGCGCAGGTACCTCACACGTATCACTAGTGTACCCTACTGGTGCAGGCGGCCAGGCGGGCAGGGGCGCCGCGCCGCACAACCCGTGGCAGCGGGAGGAGCGAGAGAGACAGCACGAGGCGCGCCGCGCCGCCGCACGCGCGCGCAGGTACCTCACACGTATCACTAGTGTACCCTACTGGTGCAGGCGGCCAGGCGGGCAGGGGCGCCGCGCCGCACAACCCGTGGCAGCGGGAGGAGCGAGAGAGACAGCACGAGGCGCGCCGCGCCGCCGCACGCGCGCGCAGGTACCTCACACGTATCACTAGTGTACCCTACTGGTGCAGGCGGCCAGGCGGGCAGGGGCGCCGCGCCGCACAACCCGTGGCAGCGGGAGGAGCGAGAGAGACAGCACGAGGCGCGCCGCGCCGCCGCACGCGCGCGCAGGTACCTCACACGTATCACTAGTGTACCCTACTGGTGCAGGCGGCCAGGCGGGCAGGGGCGCCGCGCCGCACAACCCGTGGCAGCGGGAGGAGCGAGAGAGACAGCACGAGGCGCGCCGCGCCGCCGCACGCGCGCGCAGGTACCTCACACGTATCACTAGTGTACCCTACTGGTGCAGGCGGCCAGGCGGGCAGGTGAACGGGCAAATATTCTCAAGTGTGATTTTACTAAATTTAAAATTGTCGTTTTCAGGGACGCAACGATCGCTCAGTTAGTATCACTGGGAGCGGCGCGCACGGGCGTGCAGAGCCAGCAGCTGCGCGCGCTGCAGCTGGAGAGAGACTTCGAGCTGCGCGCTACGCAGCACGATCAGGTAACGACGCTACTAGTTATTACAAGCTTTTATTTAACTTGCAATGTATTTAAGTAAATGTTTGTTTGGGTGGATTCTTACAACTCAATTTTAAAGCAGATATCTTCAACCGATTGAGCTGAAATTTTGTATACACGTTTAATTTGGATAACAATACATGTTTAGCTGTGTGACGTCATGCTAAATCCAACATGGCGGAACACCCAAGTTGTTGGATTTTTTATTTTTAATATGGGTATCAAATGAAAGGGCTTCCTGAGAACTGGAAAATGCCGTCACTCTAAATTCTATAATATGGCGGACTTCGAAAGATGGCGGCCTAAGTTTTTTAAGCTTTTCTATAATATGGGTACCAAATGAAAGGGCTTACTGAGAATAACTCGAAAATTAAAGTGACGTCACTAAATCCAATATGGCGGACTTCTAAAGATGGCGGTCTAAGTTTTTTATGCTTTTCTATAATATGTACCAAATGAAAGGGCTTACTGAGAATAACTCGAAAATTAAAGTGACGTCACTAAATCCAATATGGCGGACTTCTAATGATGGCGGTCTAAGTTTTTATGCTTTTCTACAATATGCGTACTAAATGAAGGGGCTTGCTGAGAATAATTCGAACATTAAAGTAACGTCACTCTAAATTCAATATGGCGGACTTCTAAAGATGGTGGACTTAAGCTTTTTTATGCTTTCCTACAATATGGGTATCAAATGAAAGGACTCGAACATGATGTGTTGAATGAAATGAACAGACTGAGAATGAGAAACCTGTCCAGCGATAACTAAAAATAAATTTAAAAAATAGTTTTTAATTGATTTTTTAGTTATCGCTGGAATAGTTTCCGCAGCGTACGCGATATAAGGATTTTTTTGGTATTTTTTTCACACTTTGGGTTACATTATCAAGGTTTTCATATGGATCTCTAACTTTTTTGAAAATAGTCTATAACGTAAGTCCATCAGGGATAATGTAGGAATCCAATGGTAAAAGAATTTTTCAAATCGGTTCAGTAGTTTCAGAGCCTATATTCAATTCAAACAAAGAAACAAATCTTTCCTCTCTATAATATTAGTTTTTTTTTTACTTTTAATTTATATAAGCATTATATCACACAATACAGACTTTGAACTCCCAATAAAAAAAATCTATCACACCAACATTTGTCTGCATTGGTTTGTTATAGGTACAGAAAAAATTATTCCTTCATTCTAAGGTTGGATGTCTGAACTGGGTATTGATTCAAAAATGTCGTAACATTAAGCTCGGACTTTATAATAGTGCTTGTAGACAGGCATTGAGCTTAAGGCCGCGCTGAAGGTCGCCCTCCTATTACATGAAATTAAATATGAGGACGAAACTAAGGATGAACCAATTATCATCTATATCTGGCGAGGGGTCTTATTCAAAAGGTCACAAGTCAGATGTCTATCGAAAAACGGTCCTTTAAAAGTTTATTTATTTAATTGAGGTTCACCAGCAGTTGTTACAGATATTATACATATAAGTAACTAGCCCGCCTAACTGCCGCCCGCGGCTCCACCCGTGTGAATGTCTAAAATTATCCCAAGGGAACATACTCTCGGGATAAAAAGTATCCTGTGTTATTCCAGACTATAATCTACCTCTGTGCCAAATTTCATTAAGATCCATTCAGTAGTTTTTGCGTGAAAGAGTAGCAAACATCCAGAAATCCATACACACAAACTTTCGCGTTTTTAATATAAGTAAGGATCGTGTCTTAAATGTAACTATATAAGTTAAAGTAAGTTTTCTTTAAAAAGTGAATAATCACTTTCTCTCTTTCCCTCTGAACTATTTTTCATTCATTTCCATGTAAAGAAACATGAAACACCGTGAGCAATAAACACTCTAAGAAAAACCAAAAGTCATCTTCTTTAGCTGTTTTAATATTAAGCTTAACATTTATGTATGTATCGTAACAGGAGGAAGGCAACGCGGCAGAAGGTTCCGAAGAACCAGAAGAGTTCCTGGACGACATGCTGGGCTCCCCGGCTGCGTCGCCCGCGCCGCCGCTGACGCCTGCCGTGCAGCCACCCAAGTCCATCCTCAAGACCAACACGCGCACTGAGATCACTAACGGATATGCTACTGAACAGGTACTTATATTTTTTTGGATGGGAAACCATCAAACGACTCCTCCCGCTCTGGGCGGAGCGCCAGGGAGTGTCAGACTCTTACTGACTAAAACGCACCCGTGTTCCTTCAAATGCTCTTTCCGATCTAGGGTAACGCGTAGTAGTAGTAGAGTAGGGTTGCGCGGTAACTCTTTCGAACAATAATTCCTCAACCCTTGCAAGACTGAACAGGTACTTAGTATTTCATTTGCCTAGCGTTATCTTGCCTTTACGTAGGGGCTTGCAGTTCGCGGTTCGCGGTTCTTTTTGTTGCGATGAAGATTTTGCTACTTTGGTTTTTTTGTGGCGGTATTGATGCCGCTACATATTCAGATCAGTCATTAAGAGTCTGACACTCTTTCCCGCTCCACCCACAGCAGGAGTCATTTGATGAATTCCCATCCTTAAAAAAAAGGACTTCCGAAGTACCTACTTATGTTTATGGATTTTTTATCCTAATGACTTGTGGTGGACGGTCATCGAGAACGAGATAAAGTTGATGTACCGATTCAAACACTATTTTGTGGAGTTTCCAACGGATGATCGTTATTTGAAAGTGAGAGCGATCAGTTTTGTTATTGATTTTGCACATGTGTGATCCTTACGGGTATCGGTCGGAATAATGAATGATAATAAGCAATGATTTCCCCAGATGAGTTACGAAGAAAGCCGAGTGTCGGAAGTGAGCTCGGCCGTGAGCGCGCTGAGCGTGACGTCGCCCCCGCAGCAAGCCAGCAGTGCCGTAGCGAGTGCGGCAGGTGCGCCGCCGCCGCCCGCGCGCGGCTCGTCGTTCGCGGTGATGGCGGAGCGCGCGCGCACGCTGTCGCCGCCGCGCCACGAGCAGCACGCCCTGCCACACCATAACGCGGCGCCGCAGTAAGTTACCATCTTTTCTTACATTGTATTACTTTTATACATTGTAATAGTTATTTATGCAACTGTTCTATAAGAAGGGGTCTTAAAATACGAATGCGGGTTTATCACACGAGGCGAAGCGAGTGTTTGAATACCTAATTATGTACAGTTGCATACAAGACTTTATCCACACCCATGACATGACCCCTATAAAAGGCTCTTTTCTAATTCATGAAATCTTGGTACTTACGCCTTTTCATATTGTTTTCCCAACTTTTTTGGTAATAACTGGTTTGAAAAGTCCTAGAAATATCTGGTGATGATGTGTTATCACAGTTTGTATCACTCATTTTTGTAAACATAAATAAATTTTTGCAAGACTTACATCGATAATAATTGCGGGAATACGACGTGATTTCGAATAACCAATAAGTTTTTTTTTTAATTACGGCGGTGGTGAAACGCGTGTGCATGACAATGTTCTTTTTTTTTAATTCATAAAGATGCCACGAATTGAGTAGTGAGAATGTGACTGTTTGGTATTTCCTTTGCTTTTCGATCCCATTTAAAAAAAGCGAAGGAGTTGCATATTGAAATTAATTTAGTACAACATTATAACACTCTTTTGGATGATATTATCACACTGGTTGTTTTCATGTTGGCAATAAGCTAACTGTTTCAGAAACTTTTATAGAGGATTTATAGCATGGAAGTAAATAAAACAGTTGACTCAAATTAGCTCAGACGAAAAAGATCATATTTAGAAAAGAACTACTATTTTAATTTTGCCTATGTAATCTCCTGACATTAAACGCACTCACGCCGCCTGCATAAACATTACCTATATATACCTCTGAAAAATTATTTCATGCAAATCAGTTTTTAAACTACATAAAGCCTATACTGTAGTAGTCTTCGTCGTCGCCAGCTTGGTCCTAGGTCGTCATGTATAGTTCTTATCCGTCGACGCTCCTCTCCTCACGCTCCATTGCGCTCCGAGCAGCATGCCACCCATGCGCGAACTCCCGCAGCCGCTCAAAGTTCGCCGGTGAACTCACGAGATCAGAGTAGTAGACCGGGCCGGCCTCTACACGAACAATCCCATCCATCATCTTGCGCCTAGAAGATAGGCGCAAGATGATGGATGGGATTGTTCGCGTAGAGGCCGGCCCGGTCTACTACTCTGATCTCGTGAGTGTAGTAGCAGTAAAGTAAAACATCACCTCCTCCCCAGGTCCCCAGTGGGCAGCGCGCGCGACAAGCGCGTGTCGTTCCACGAGCGAGCCGCGCCGCCTGCGCCGCCCTCCAGCTCGCCGCCGCCGCTGCACGAGCCGCCGCCGCTGCCCGCGCACCAGCCGCACCAGCCGCACCTGTCGCACCAGCCGCACCTGCCGCACCAACCGCACCAGGCGCCACCCGCACGGGAGGACCCTGACGTACGTACAGGATAATAAACGTCAATATTCCTGACATGCCACGTCAGAAATATAGCAAACATACCAAGACTTTCAATTAATAGTTGGAAAATCGTGTTCTTCTACCTCATTTTATAACCGCGACTGCCTTGCTCCTTACGTTTAGCAAAAACTAGCACTTCGCCTGCGACTTCGTCCGCTTGTACTGTTCTCATCAAATAACTTTGCCCCTCTGAAGTTGTGTCGAGTGGCTGCGTAGTAGTCAAAATTACGAACACACTGCAACTGCGCATGCGTAAGAGACATGGGGGCGGGGTGCGATTTTATGTCTCAGTCTGACGTTTACGTTCGATGCATGCTTGCGTCCCGCTTGCTCCCGTGTACGTGACTGCACCTGCGCGATCTTTGCAAATGGCTAACTTCAAAGGGGCATAGTTATTTGACGAGAACTGTATTTAGAATTTACTCCACGAACTTTGACGCCCCCTGTGCACTTTAAACCGCAGTTTTGCAAAATTAGTGACAACGATTTTCATTAAATATCGGGGCTTTTTTGCTGCTGATTAGCATCAACATTAAAAATGGGTAATGAAAAACAAAAAGTTTTCATCAAAATCGGGGCCGAGTCTGATTTTTAAAAAAATATACGGTTTAGATAGGTAGGAATAGTCAGAATATAAAAAGTAACTTGTTAAAAATTAATGTTATTATATTATAGTTAAGTTTGATAAACGTATATGACCAGAAGATTGTTTAATCGCACAAAATTGAATACGCTCACTTCCCCCTATTTGAATTGAGCTAAATTTTACCTTTCATCACGAAAAAGTCGCTAAAATCCAGTCGCTAAACTTGCTTATACCCGAGTTAGTTTTTCTGGGTCATAAGTTGTAATGTAAACTGTGCATTACAGCGGTTCATAGAGGAGGCGGAGAGCATGCTAGCGGGCCCCGTGTCGCCACAGACTGCCAGCGCGCCCTCGCTCGCGCAACACACGCCCGGCGTCATCGGCGCTCAGGAGGTCTACAGGTAACACTGACTGTTCAGATCATACATTTTCTTGTATGACAAAAATAAATCTCGTGTAATACAAGTCAAAGTTTAAAATAACAAGCAATTCAATTGCAAGTGCAACCAATATTTAATTTATTGCAAACTAGTGACCCGCCCTTGTTTTGGCTGTTTGCCCGAGTATCGTATACCAACCTGTAACACTAGTACCTTAGCTTCTGACAGCTTACCGTGTTTTTTGAGACATCCCGGACGGTCGGCCATCCGCGGACCTCTGCAAGGGATCCGGCTTTGGATGGCCTGAGCAGCTGACTTTACATAGCCACGAGTTATTATGAGCACGTTATTACCCCACGGAAACTGAGCATTTTTCCAGGATACGAATTTGCTCATGTCACTCGACAATAATGTAGCTTCGAAATAATTCATCACTACGAGATTACCGATATCAAATAAATGAACAAGCATACTAAGAATGTTGCCTCTTGGCTCTTTGTAATATTAGTTTGCACTTGTATGGACGTAGGGACCCGCGCACGCGGCGCCTGGCGGAGCAGCAGGCGCGCGCGAGCTCGGCGCCGGTGCCCGAGCAGCTGTCCTTCAAGGAGAAGATGAAGATGTTCGCGCTGGAGTCCGGCGAGGCCTCCACGCCCAAGGACAAGGTAACCGCCCGACACTGACTCTGCCGACGAACACCTGTCTCCATGCTTCTAACATTAGTCTTATTCTTAGGCCTACCGCTTAACTGAAACGGTGCCCTCGGGAGCCACTCGTGCGGGAGGGCCGTACTGGCGTGCCTCACACATTCGAACGCTGACGGTCTTCAGCACCCTCTCGCACCGCAGCTCCCTCAAGCACCGTCCTAGTTAAACGGGAGGCCTAAAACCACATAGTGTACCACATCCGTATAGTCTTTGTGCACCTTCAAATTGTACGCTACTATTAGCGACTACTTTGAAGATGCCTTCCCTTCTCACATTGGACAAAATCACTCAATTCTTTCAGTTTGCATGGGTTTAAATATACACCCGGTATAAACGAGTCAATGTTATTTGCAGGTCAAAATATCACGCGCGCAGCGAGACATCGATGCGGTACATTAACCTAATGATGACTATTAAATTATACTAATTGTAATGCGTTATGAATACATACATTTTAGATGTACATAATTTGTACGTATAGAGGAATATCATAACTCGATTAAATGATTTTGTAGTAATATAGCAAAGTTGTAACGATACGTTACAGTTTGTGTTACAGTATTATAATAACATATTTATATTCCAATCTAAATACTACATGGTGTAAGCGAAAATAATGTTTTGATAGTTCGAACATAACCGTATTCAGCTTATCGGCAGCTAATTTATACACACGTTAAAACGTTTATAAAACATAATCAAAATTTCTCTTAAATACTAACAAAAACGAAAAATAATTACACTATTTTCGCTTTCACATATGACAAAAATGTAGGAAACCTTTGAAGTAATTCCGAAAGAATCCATGAGTTTTATTGTCGTGATTGTGGTCCACGAATTGCCTTGCGACGAAACGCAGCACCAATTTTGTATGTCAATCATAGAATCTGAGCGAGCTTTCTTTCTCAAATAGAAATATTTTTATGATTATGCAAATTTTGAATGATGTTTACAAGATGTCGCTTTAGCAGCTAGTGCAATGATATAATAATATACATTACAATTTATCAGACCATATCTTAATTATATGGAATAGTTGGTTATGATATTCAAATTTTATATTGTATTCATATTTTCGGTATTTTTCGTACATATTACCAACGGGCACATCCTATGTATGAACTAAAGTCGGAACTATTGTGCCATTGTATTAGTATATTATATAATGGGTTTTTGCCGGTTATATAATGATAAAAGTTTATTCTCTGGGAGGACCAATATAGTAATCGACATCGGAGGGTGCCTTTACGTGTACCTTAAAAGTAAATTTACATATCCATCATATTTTCAAGCCATGATATTAATATGCATTGTCATCCATAAACAAATGTTTTTTGTAACTTCGTAACATTCCAAAGAACATTACGTTTCTTTTCTATTTTATATGTATGTTATATTATAAAGCATTCCTATGAAACATGAATGTATTATGTGTGTACCGCTATAGCGGGTGTTATCTTTACAATATTATTTCAAAGATTGACCTGTTATTACAATTCGAATTTTAACAAAAAGCAATAAATATTGTGAAGACTTTGTTGTAAATACAATTACTAAAGTTTATAGTCTAATTAAGCACGTGTTTGTGCCAAAAACATGTTCCAATGTGGCAAACCTGCGTGGAATGGCGAAATTATTTTATTTAGTGGCAACTTATATCATGATTGGGTACTTGACTATTTTTTAAAATTGTAAAATAGGGTAAAAAAATATGTAATGAGTACGAATGTCGAGACAGCGAACATGTAATAAGCTTCCGTGTATAGTCGTACTTACTTTTCCCATTCTTAAGGGAGTTTATATTAAATCTATCGAGTAGACCATCAGTATTAAACAGGACATGTTACTTAGTAATACCAATACCCTATGTGTAATAGGCAGCAATCACAAAACACTAATCAATACATAGTCAAATCCCCCATTTCTTCGGTCACAAGTCATTATTAGTCAGCATGCATACACAATTAGTTTTAAAGCTCTGATAATGGAATTAGCTAACAGAACACTAGGTTGCTACTTATAACATTATTATGGTTAACGTTTTATAGCACCAATTTACTGTATATAATGTAGGTAGTGAAATCCTTGTGATTATATTAAGGTTTTTGTACACCTGTTTGTATATGTAAATGTTTATTCGAGGATAGAGCGATGGCAACTGTTTGATGACGAGTCCAAGAGACGGAAGGCCTACGTGAGGGTAGACTTAGATTAGTTCCTGGGGATTCGGTTCCGTAGATTCCCAGTATTCACCCAACGATAGTCAATTAGAGAAAGATTGAGATTACTTTTAGAAAGGAGTTTTAATGATTTCAATAGCTATAGTGTATATAATTACGCTTGAAAACGTCAAAGTAGTATCGTTATGAATATTTAAGTAACATAATTCGAATAATTATTATTATGCAAACTAATTATTATACTTGTTATTAACGGTAGCTATTGTACTTCCTTTCTTTTGAAAATAAATAAAGTAACATTATCCAGATGTTTTATTTATACCTACCTTGTGTGCATCATTTACATTTTGATCTACTTCCATGCTATAAATCCTGTATAAAAGTTTCTGAAACGGTGTCATAGTAACCATAATATCATACAAACGAGTGTTGTACTAAATTAATTTCAATATGCAACTCCTTCGCTTTTTTGAAATGGGATCGCAAATCAAAGGAAACACCAAAAAGTCACATTCTCACTACTCAGTTCGTGGTATCTTTTTGAATTTCAAAAAAAGAACATTGTCATGCACTCGCGTTTCACTACCACAACGTTGTAATTTAAAATAAGAACCTATTTTATTTTTTGTTCGATATTATTATTGCAATTTATTACTTTGTTGTTTACAAAATGCAGCAAAGGACTTTTCTAACCAGAAAAGTCGAGAAAACAAATGAAAAGGCGTAAGTAAGTACTTAGCCCTGTAGCACCCTCTGGCAGCCAAGTCAATCACACCTACTTTGAAAGCGTCCGGTAGAAGCAATGATATTTTAAGTAAAAGCTGTAGATAGGTTATAAGCACTCAGCAAGCGGCACGTCAAAATGTGGCTAATTAGCCACCTTTTTCTCGTCTTGTCTCTTTTCCGCTCCCGATAATTACGACTTGCCGTCCTACTTCTACGTCATCGTCGTCATCTAACAGTGTGACATTGTGCCGTTCTTGAAGATCGAATGTTGTTTATGTAACCTATCTCTACACCTTTTTACTTATAATATCATTGGGTAGAAGAATAAGATATTATTTAAATGCAGAAATATGGTTAGAACGTTTTGTTTGATAGATTGACAGATGTAATATCAATCTTCGAGCCGTAAGGCTCCAATATAAGTATGAGTCGCTTTTCAACAGTCCGATGCAGTTTGTGGTCTCAGATCTGTGATTGAACTGCATCAGACTGCTTGAAAAACGCGACTTGTTTGGAAAATTTTAGTCGTTTTTATTTTAGCGGCCGGATTTTGACAGTCAATTTTTTTTATTTCCTACATTTTAGGAATCGTCTAGGCTGCTCGTGCCCTTTAATAAATAAATAAATAATAAATAAAAAAATAAAATATCTTGGGACAACTCACACACGATTTATTTTGATACCCCACTTGATAGGTTTTGAGCAAAAAAAAACAACCCTATCCCCTTTTTTTCATTTGCAGGCGCCATTTTGAAAATTTATAAAGCCTATGTCACTAGCACAATTCTGACGAATTCAACGACACCTCATATTATGTCAAAATTCGTTTAGCCGTTTGGGCTGTAGGGCGTGCCAAAGAAATGGACATACATACATACGCTCGAAAAACATTACCCTCCTCCTGACGCAGTCGGGTAAAAATACAAAATCGAATTACACGAGGATCACCGCTGCGAGGGTCTGTGCCCCGCAGCACTGCGGATCTTCACCGATGGCTCAAAAACGTACTGGTACGGGTGCGGAAATCTTCTCAGAGGATCTCAACTCAACATCCACAGCCACACCATTGGGTGCCCACAACACAGTGTTCCAAGCTGAGTGCATGGGCATTTCCCTGGAGGCTTCAGCCATCCTTACCAGCGAAGTTAAAGACCACTCGATACGCATACTTCCCGACGGTGCAACTAAAAATGAGATTGACTTCATCATGTCGTCGAAGAAGCCTGCATATTCAATGATGTCTCTGTAATCAACGCGGTGAAAACCGGAAGTGATCACCGCATGGTAAGAGGCTGGAAGCTGATGAAGTCTACGCTCCGACCAGCACAGATCCAGATCCAAAACTCCGAGGCTGGCTTTATAGTCACGCCGCTGGGCAGCGCGCGTTTGAACAGCGGTGCACTGTGAAACGAGATTAGTTCCGCGCGTTCCGCTGCTGTGAGACAGTCGTATACAAAATGAACGTTAATGCGGTAACGGCGCGTCTTAACGGCGTCATACTAAAACGCATACTGGCCGTAGACGCGCACGAGCGGCGCGCGCTTCGGCAGCGCCGGCGAACAGCGCGAGTTTACTGGACGGCGCTCCTTAAGCGCGCGACTTTGTAATGAAAGCTGATTTCTCTTAAAATACAACACTCAGGAATGTGAAATTTTGGTCACTGTGACTTCTTTAGGAGTACTAATTTTTGTATAAATTTGGAGAGAAATTACAGTTTTTAATAGGGAAATCTTGAAATGAAAATTTAACACCGTGACTACCGCCACCCCACCAATGTCATGGTATCGTAAACTACTGCGAGTACTAGTTTTGAATTTTGGGTACTAATTCTATCTGGCAGGGTACTAATTTTCTATGTAGGTTTGAGAAAAGCGACAAGCTCCTGAAATTTGGAATCGAGTAATCGACATTCAAAGTCGTGGTTCTGCTGATCGCCCGCACGAAAGTTATCATCGTTGATTCCTCGGTAAATACAAATGCTTCAGTTCTGTTTTTTTACGAAATGAACCACATTTAAGGGTACTAAATATTTGTATACTTGTAATAGCTGTAGCATGCCACCTTTTTCTGCGCTCATGGTGGTCCTGCTGAAAGGAGCGTGACTACCGCAGGACCACCTTCAAAGTCGATTTTCTCGAAAACTACTAAGGTACAATTTTTTTTGTTCGAGTACCAATTAGTACCAATTGAGTACTAATTATTTGCAAAATATGGAAGCGATTGGAGTTCGTGGTCCTGCGGTAGTCACGCTCATTTTAAAAGCGACCTCCGCCGCTTTAATACTGAAAGTATTAAAGACGCAATAGAGCGGAATAAGAGCTCCTAGGCAAGAGATCTGTCTATTGGGCAGAGCCAGCTAATGAAACTAAAGACCGGCGCGATGGCAGAACCATATCCGCCAAATCGAGCTCCTGAGGGAGATCGAGACATTCTTTGGACAGTTATACTCGTCAATGGCTAAACCCGCTGCGAATCTAGCTAATGACAAAATCGTTTTTTAACAGACTTCAAAAAAAGGAGGAGGTTCTCAATTACGTTGTATTTTTTTATTTTTTATGTTTGTTACCTCATATATAACTCCGTAATTTTTTTTTTTTTTGACCCTGTACTGTCCCATTGCAGGGCAAAGGTCTCCCTTCCTTGCTTCCACTGTTCTCTGTCTTTTGCCACATCTGGCCAATCCTTTCGGTAGGAGTCTAATTCATCACGCCATCTCCTCTTGGGCCTACCGCGTCGCCGGTTCCTGTTTGGAACCCAATCAGTGGCCACTTTTGCCCAGTTCTGTTGCGACAAGCGGCAGATATGGCCAGCCCAGTTCCATTTTAGATTGGCGGCTGAGTTCCCTACGTCTGCGATTTGTGTTTTGGAACGAAGTATACTGTTTTTGATGCGGTCTTTGATTTTGACTCCAAGAATACTTCGTTCCATTGCTCGCTGGCAGACCCCGAGTGCGGACTTTTTGTTAATGACCACGTTTGCGCTCCGTAGGTGAGGGTAGGGAGGACGCACATATCCATGAGTTTCTTTTTGAGGGAAAGTGGAAGTGCTCCTTTCATTAGGTGTTTCATCGACCAATAGCTCTTCCAGGCGTTTTCGGTGCGTCGAGCATTAAGAAAATCGACCTTAGAAGAGCCACATTGTTATCTCTATTAACTCGTGTATTTTTTTAATTAGCGTGAACTTTAGAAATCCCGTCAAAATGTGTAATCCTACTAAAATTTTAAATGTGAAAGTTCTGTATCCCGCGGTTTCGGCATTCGGCAATTTCGGGTGATTATGCACACTGGTGCGTCATTTCTTCTTTCTGTCTTAGCGTTCTTTCTGTTTTGCTTTTTGCTCGGCTCCTATAGCCTGATGTTAAATATTTAGTCTAGCACCAAACATACATCTTCATGATTCTGGTAGGTTTTGAGTCTTTACCGCCCCAGAAATACTTTGACATGTTTTTATTTTAAGGGTTCCGTACCTAAAGGGTAAAAACGGGACCCTTTTACTAAGACTCCGATGTCTGTCTGTCTGTATGGCTGTCTGTCTGTCTTTCTGTCTGTCAGTAGGGTGTATGTATTCCCAGCGGAAAAAGGTCGATTTTCTTAATTTCAGTTAGGCAGATATTTAGTGTATGACGTCGTGTAAATGTGTATGGTAAGTACGAATTTGTGCATCCAACCATTGGGGAGTTATTCAACAAAAACTGTTTCCGCTGGAACTACGTCATCCCAGCGGCACTTTTTTTTTCCTATGGACGTACAAGAAAAAAAATACATGTAATATTAGTGTGTGACGAGAGGTAAATGTGTATGTTTAAATGAAATTTGTGTGTCTTAAAACTTCGAAGATATTCAAGTTTCCGCTGCGCTGACGTTTGGCTATTTGATGGAAATCATATAAATTGGTTTAGTGCAGAGTTGATTTTTTTAACGCACGTTGCTATGAATTTGTGTATAATGTTTGTGAAAACAGATTTTGAAAAAAGCATACCGTTTAGGAGATGTACACGTAAAGGTGAAATATGGTTATTAGGTCCACGTACTTAAAATAGGAACTTTAGAGCCTAACTTTTAACGTTTATTTGTATCTTGTAAGGGTCTACAACGTCTTGCCAAGTTTGATTTATGTGCGCTTAGTAATTAATGAGCGATGGCATAATTTACTACGAATTGACCACTATATTTCATGACATCCGATTGTAGGACTTTTTAATGGAAAAGCAAAATAAAACATATTCCACTATTTAGTGTATTATTCAACTATTCATATGTAAAATTTCAGCTCATTACGCTCAATTATTAAAGAGATATACTAAAAATACCAAAACAACCGAATTACATGGATAAACCGACCAAGTTTGAATGACTACAAAAAAGCGGCCATGCAGTACATAGAGCTAACGTTCTAGAATTTCCACTATAGTATCGTTATCGTGTTTAATAGATTCATACAGGCGCGTACACAATCGTTTCGCAGAAAATAAAACAACTGCATTAACTTTGTACTCTTAAAATCATTTATTAGTTACTGACTATTAAAATTAAAAAACATTATTAACAAAGTAATAATAACATCAAATAAAATCAAATTATTGTTAGATTTATTGTGCCGCTTACAGCAACAAATAAGTATGTCTTACAGTCACAGAATCACAGATCAGTACTAAGTAATTGACTCAATTTAAAGGTAGGTTTATAGTGTAGTGCAGTACCGATCTACTTACCTACGTTCTAGCGCATATTCTTACGGGAACGGGAATTCCAACGGGAAAAAAACGGGATGTGCGCGTACGAAGTCGCGGGCAACAGCTTGTATTATATAAAAATGCGGGCGGGGCTTGACTGTTGTTCTGTGTTTCGCGCTTGTAATGCCTGACAAGTTAAAAATAAGTAGGTACCTACGTAATATTATTGCGGGATTATACCTATTAATTGTGGTTTGAATAAATGCAAACAAGAACAAACGAAATTCTCGTCTCACACTTCAAAGTAACTACCTAGAAAAAAAAAGGTACCTACCTAATAAGAGACTGCAACTTTTAAACAGCTGAACTAACTTTCATCAAATAACAATAGGTAACATGGCTGTCATGAACACTGTATGCACTGGAATCTGTACATAGCAGATATAGACAACTTTTAGGCTTTCGGCGTTGTCGAGATGTAAGTAATAAAATACAGTTGTCACTTGAACCTATATACCTACCTTCCAATAGATAACATTTTCATGAGGTATTTTATTAGGAAGTACTTGTTTATCTTTTAATCATTCTCACTACTGGCTCAATAAGTATGTCACAGTCACTTACACTATGTCAATAACCGAGTCCAATAGGTACATAATATTACGTTGCGGCAAAATAAACAGCGCATACGCACGTTGTCCTTGGGTGCACATTTGTGACTGATAAACAAAACAGAACAGGAAGCGCGCGCATAACTACTACCCGTACGCGTTAACTTGGCACCTGGCTCGACACATTTCGAATGACGTTTTAATTAAAATTGAACAATTCAATTTCGATGTACCTAAATAATATAATCGCAATGGTAACAGTGATGCCAAGTAAAAGCGTTTCGAAACGTATCGAGCCAGGTCAATAATTGTGTTCCGACCTGTACTAGTCCAATAATGGTAAAACACTGAAAATTCTAGAACGTTAGCTCTATGTACTGCACGGCCGCTTTTTTGTAGCCATTCAAACTTGGTCGGTTTATCCATGTAATTCGGTTGTTCTGGTATTTTTATTATATCTCTTTAATTATGTAGCGTAATGAGCTGATATTTAACATATGAATAGTTGAATTAATACACTAAATATTGGAATATGTTTTATTTTGCTTTTCCATTAAAAAGTCCTACAATCGGATGTCATGAAATATAGTGGTCCATTCGTAGTAAATTATGCCATCGCTCATTAATTACTAAGCGCACATAAATCAAACTTGGCAAGACGTTGTAGACCCTTACAAGATACAAATAAACGTTAAAAGTTAGGCTCTAAAGTTCCTATTTTAAGTACGTGGACCTAATAACCATATTTCACCTTTACGTGTATATCTCCTAAACGGTATGCTTTTTTCAAAATCTGTTTTCACAAACATTATACACAAATTCATAGCAACGTGCGTAAAAAAAATCAACTCTGCACTAAACCGATTTATATGATTTTCATTAAATAGCCAAACGTCAGCGCAGCGGAAACTTGAATATCTTCGAAGTTTTAAGACACACAAATTTCATTTAAACATACACAATTACCTCTCGTCACACACTAATTATTGCATGTATTTTTTTTCTTGTACGTCCATAGGAAAAAAAAAATGCCGCTGGGATGACGTAGTTCCAGCGGAAACAGTTTTTGTTGAATAACTCCCCAATGGTTGGATGCACATTGCACAAATTCGTACTTACCATACACATTTACACGACGTCATTCACTAAATATCTGCTTAACTGAAATTAAGAAAATCGACATTTTTCCGCTGGGAACACACACGATTTGTAGACTTGTGCTCTGATTGGTCGCTATTTTATGTCAGTCCACAATTTCTCGGAATGACTTCGAGCTACCATGTTCTGTGGTAGACTTAATTACTTAGTTTTTAGACTATTAAATTTTGATGGGTAAAAAGTATTTTAAATTTTTAGTTGACAATTTATCGAGAGTTTACAATCTCTCAAGTTATTTTATTATCTTCCGGAGTTTGCCATTTCACGGTGACATACATAACAATTAACCCGTCTCGCAGCATTCCTCGGACTCGATTTTCTCATTATTAACTCAGATGCATGTTTTTCTCATATTAAAGGAAACTAAGGCAAAGTAAATAAAAAAGCAATTAATAGATTAACAGTGTTTATATTTGTTTTGAGGTTAATAATACGTGGGCCATGTGGCTTTAGGTACCTTTAGGAAAAAGCACTAAAAGATTTTCTAAAACATTATCAACATCATCATCAGTTAACATGAGTTTCATATCATAACAGAAATGATACAATACTATATACAACATTTGTTTTGTTTCATCCAGATCGAGCCGCAGGCGGCGCTACATGGACCAGACATTAGTTTGTGCACTACAAGTATAATATTACGTTATATCTAGAAATATAAAACTTTACAATATAGTGCATTTAGAAACATTCAGAATGTAAAGGCGGTTTGTACCAAACAACTAAAATTAAAATATTGTTTAAACTAAAATAACAATGTTTTAGTTCGTACCTACCGGTGGATACTTATAATTTCCTTATTTCTGTGACGTAATTTAAATGACAGTGAACTTTGGCATAATCTTCCACCTTACTAATTTGGAAACGTGACTTAAAATTACGACTCCGCTAAAACTTGTAGTGTTCTATAATATTATTTTAATGTGGAAGATATATTTCTAAAAATAAAGCATCTCAACACTTGTTACAAAAGTAAGTAACAGAAATGTTAGCTAATCATTTGGATTTAGGTCCAAGTCTACGTAATAAATTGGCATTCAATGTTAAGGAAGCTGAATCTCAATTAAGTCTTAATCTATAACAAATTTACATTGTAACAATTTTTCTACATTCTCATAATCATAATTAACATACTTAATATTAAAGCTTGCCTTTTATTTACATACTAAATGTTAACTCATGAAAGTACGCAACATAGAAAAATATACAGTTATGTTCAAGTCAGTAAATGATAAATGCCAATGGAAACGTCAATATAGTCAAATAAAAATATCACGTATTCAGTGTGTTTGCCCGGCTGCGAGGCGGAGGATTTGTACGTTGCGCTAAACCCCGAACTCGTTCACAGCTCTCGGATACAATTTATAGTTAAACTTATACTTACGTTAACAATGTTTATTCTTACTCAGTAAATGGATTCAGTCACAAAAAATCAATTACGGTATCTAATATAGATATATCTAATTTATACCCCATGCTAATCTGCGTGCAGAGATAACCATTATCCTGCTGCGCAAAACGTTGGCTACCAAATAAACTTGTACTATCATTAGGCGATGGATTGGCACATATTAAAACCAAAAATTTTAAGGATTTTGGAGAATAACAAAAAAAATATTAACTTGATAAATATTTTAATACTAGCTGACCAGACAGACTTGTATTGTCCAAATAGTTCATACAAAATCCCATACCAAAAAGAAGTTTCAGTTTTTCCAATTTTTCTTTTCCTATGAACTTGATTTGGACAAATCGATCTAGCCATTCTCTAGTGATGCGCTTCTCAACGAACTTAATTTATTTTATTTTCATTTCCTCAGAGCTCTTAAACTATTCTTGCCACATTCTGCAGTCCAGTGTCCGTACTGTAAAGTGTCATCATCTCAACAGACTGTACTAAAAGATTCAGCCGCACTAAATGCGAAGCGTGTGTGATGATGATGGTCGTGCTAAGGCGCACTACATACATTTGACGTGGTTAATGCTTTTTGTAAATTTTGTAACTTGATTGTGCGACTAAATCCAATTTTCTGTCCGCTTACACAAAATACTTGACGGTTTCGTCGCTAACCGGTGCAGCCAATGTGACCAGCGTAAACCAAGTCTAAAATTTGAATTAGAAAAATATAATAGTAACGAGTTCGGGTTTTAACTGCAATGTTAATGAGTGTTATGGCATATTCTATATGCATCTAAATAGGCGTACATCCACTGTGTATTATAATCCATATAAAAATAGTCATATCAAGACCTTATCAATCGAACTGTTACGTAGTAGATGTGAATTACAAATAGATCCCACACTAACTGTGACTGGCCACTATACAACATTTATTACTCTCTTGTTCTGCTGCTATTCGATACTAAGACAGATTGTAGTAAACTAATATAAAAATAAATTGAAATAGTCATTCATCCTGTATATTTGTTCTCGTATAAAATATTTGTTAATTTTTAATTGCGGAAGTCCCATGGCCGTCGCTCCACACACGTCGGGAGGCAGTGTGCTCACAAGTGTGGCGTTAGACATTGTAAATATAGTATCATACGAGCAATAGTTACGACTATACAATAATATCACACGCACGTTCGCGCACTCACCCTCATACTAATACAATACATATACCAACAACAATGGAAGAGTTATCAGAAGCCCCGCGTCATTGCAATTTTCTACGAAAAAATGGACTTAATGTAAAAATATGAATAGAACAATCATAAATTCAATCTTAAAAAATAATACCTTGTATTATATTTTTGGATTGAATGCTGTGGCACTAGGGACGTGCAGTCTCCTCTACACGCGGCGTCACCCTCACAGAGGTAAACATTCATGGACAACACAACTCGACGGTCCAACATATTGACAACCAAAAAAATACAGTTCAATACGCGCACTAGTTTTAAAATAAAATCAAACTGACATCAAATGCGTAGCATAATGGAAGATTACTCGGGAATGCATCTCAAGTCGTACATCCAGATATATGTCGAACTTATACAATTGACTTAAAAATATGTATAAAGTATATATATTTTACACTAATCCGACTCACTTAAGACTAACAGATAAAACCACACCCGGCGACGACGCCGGCCGCTCCTCTAACGTACTACGTCTGTCGCTACCGACGGTGAGAGAGTTCGCAGCGTGCTCGAACGACTATACAAGTTGAAACGTGCTACCGAACTAGGGAGGAGGAGGAGAGAGGCGCTGCGCCGGCGTGAAGAACTGTCATTGTGGCGTGTCACGCGCAGCGCTCCAGCGGTCGAACTCGATGCCCGAGTCCGGCGACACGCCCGAGGGCGCCGCGCAGCCGCACGCCTGGCTGGCCTGGCTGGCCTGGCTGGCCTCACGCACGCCCAGCGCCTCCAGCACCTGCGGGCAGCGGGACGGTGAGCAGGCGGCCGCAGAGCCGCGGGCGGCGGGGTGGGCTGGCGCGGTGCGGACCTTACTCAGACTGGCGCTGTGCTCGTGCAGGCCCAGGTCGCGCTCGAACGAGTGCAGCTGGCGCATGAAGTGGAAGTTGGGCGCGATGTCGGTCTTGCGCGAGCGCACCAGCTCGAAGGCGTCGCGCAGGCACAGGCGGTGGCGCTGCATGAGGTAGGCCAGCGTCACCGTGACGGAGCGCGACACGCCCGCCACGCAGTGCACCAGCACGCCGCACCGCGCCGACATCGCCTCCTCTGTAACACACACGACAACAATTACAATGAGGGACCCTAACATTTTGGCCAATTGATGCCTTCATCCAGTTTCATGAATGCTAAAATCAAAACAAGGAACTGGTTGGCTAGAGGCAACAATTAAAAAACAAACCGGTTGAAGGCAGAGACTCAAAATAAGAAACTGGTTGGAGGTAAAAATAAGAGTAAGAATTGGTTTGAAGCAACAATCAGAGTAAAGAACCGTTTCAAATTGAAGGGAAACACTCCTCCTGTAAACGTTGATCGAGACTATAGTTACCAATAAATCTTATGGCCTGAGGAAAGTGTACGGAGAGGTTTTGACTCCAGTGGTCAGCGATGGGTATCTTCAAGTAGTTGATGCCGCAGCCCTCCGCTTCGAAAGTGTTGGGCAAATCCGGGGTTACATTCAGCACATACTGTAAAGGCAAAAATGCAGTCATTTTAGTACTAGCTCCTATAAAATAAAACCTGACTTGGTGGTACTGTGGGGTCCGGTCCGGGGTACCGTTCTTTACCAAATTGCTTGAGTTTAGCGGATCTTTGTTTGAGAAAAGCTTATGTATAAACGAAATCTATATATCTATCCTAATGTCTAGATCTTTGCTTTTCGGAACCTGTCTGTAACTCAAAAGGCCGATATTGCAATCTGGCGAATCACAAGCAACAGTTGAAGCCCACGGATCGAAGAGAAACACGGTAATAAATAAAGTCGGAACCTTTATATTATGCCTAGCGAGCGCGTCACAGTCCTCGCTGTTGGTGGAGTTCCCGAGGTACAGGTTGGGCAGGATCTCGATGGGGAACTCCTGCGGGACGTGCCCGTGCGTGTCTTCACATTCGGACGACGAGCCCGACGACAGCGCCTCCTCGCAACCCGACCCTGAGATGCGGAGCGACCTGGAACATGAACAGAATTCCTGTCACATCTTATCATCACGTCTGCATGGGGCATTCATTGAATGGGAACTAAACCAAAATCAATATATTCAAATTCGACACTTTTCGAACGCCAAAAGTTTCAAATGACAACCAACAAAACGCCAACCCTTCATTTCCAATTACAATTCACCGTTTGTATTTAAACTCCAGGTGACGAGCGACTACTCAGAATCCTGAAAGAAACACTGCCAATTTGCCAAACCTGGTAATCGAAGTAAGGACTCCGAGCAGTCACGAATTCCCGATAGTCATCAGTAAGCCAACGAGGCAGCATTCTCGTTATTACGGTAATAATGCAGTTTGCGCTGGAGACATGTTGTGCAGCGGAGTTTGATTGATCGATTGTGTGACTGGCGAGCTAATGGGATTCTATTCTGTTGGTATCAACATCGTTGTCTGCAAACTAAACAGTTGCCAGAGCTCCGTGCGACGATAATGCAACTCTGTTTGGTCAGTACCTACAGCTATTTAGATAGAACTGATGCTCACTAAATTACTTAAGGGCTCCCTCACCGGGAGCATTCGCCTGTAATGTAGCATTTGACTGACGAGCATTTGCTTGTAATGTAACAATTCAAATTGGATTTTGAGCATTTGCCTGTAGCTGAATTAGTTGTTTTCACAATGTCAAACAAAACGGTCGTTGTGTTAGCGCGACAATATTAATTCGATTTTGTGATTTACGTACAAAAAAACAGAAGAAACGATATTGGTGACAAAAATTATTAAAATGTATGTTACACATTGTATCAAAATGTTACAAATTGTATCAAAATGTTACAAATTGATCAAAATGTTACAAATTGTATCAAAATGTTACAATTTGTATCAAATGTTACAAATTGTATCATTTATTACAGGTTGCGCACTTTAATGCTCGGTTCTCCTCACTTAGTGATAAAATGCACCTTGAAAGTACTGTGAATTTCTTCGATTTATTTATTTTCGTTCATTTTGTATCAGTATTATCATAACATGCACACAATAAAAACCATACTAGACCATTTTTGCCCTTATTAAACTTTCCTCATTAGTCAGCAGCATAACAAAAATTCAGACCCACTCAAACATAAGGTCACCTTTGTTTTTATAAAATTATAATTTACTTCCTCACACCGCTACACATTGTTATGACGTAAATTGCTTAATACGTGGAAGATTAAAAATAAGGCCTAACATTTTCGAAAACAAGGGTAGCCAGCCAGCCCTCGCCCTGGTAACGTAAATATCCTGCACCCAATCATCCAATTAGCGATATAATTAGGGACAACAATATTGACAACGCTTTCCAGTAAACAAACGTTTAAAAGTAGGTACTGTTATGTTGTATGATGTAACATTGCCAATTCGCCATCTAAGGACTTCAGAGGGAGTAATGAGAAAAAGAAGTCAGCTCTAAAGAACTCCTTATCGATGGAACATGACTAAAGAATGGCGTGAGCTAGAGTGACGTTCATGAGTTTCATTAATCTTCAACAAAACTGGTATCGACCTTCAGGAGAGCGACATAAGCATAGTGTTGTTAAAGCGTGGTAGGCTAGTGGCGCATGGAGCGAGCGTTGGCGGCTGTGTGTGGGCCCGGGCGCGGGGCGGTATCGATCGCGGGTTGCTCAATGGGGGAGGAGGCTCCGGGGGTTCACCATTCACCTGCCCCCGCGGCTCAATGGCCGCCCACGCAGAGCCGCGTCCTTACTCTCACCCCCTTGTACTCCCCCCAAGCCTCGCCTCCCTCACCCCTCGCCCGCGGCTCCAACGCGTCTCCTCCCACGCGACACTTTTCCAAATTCGCCCTCTGAATCGTCTCGCCGCCATTCAGTTTGCTGTTTTGAAAGCAATCAAATTAGGCGAATGCGCGCCCTCGCCTTGCCTCGTACAGCGTATTGTTGATAGCTTGCCTCCTACGCCACAATGCCAGATTCGCGGAAGATCTGCGGTTATATTGCCATATCAAGAAATTCTTGCCCTCCAAATTGCTGTTACGTGTGCCTATTCTAATATCTACGTCACATCTGAAGGTCATCATATCTATGTATAATAAAGTAAGACTACACAGTATTTCGCAAAGCTATGGAAAGACAATGGTAGTCGTTATACTGTCATTAACACGGAACTTTGAACCCATTGACATATAAACTACTATTCAATGAAAATGTCTAGCCCTTTTAGTAATAGGATTACTGTTACATAAAAAAATAAAAAATTATTCTGAGCAACCCTTAATATTCATTAAATGGAATAAAAATAAAAAACAGGCCAATGAGGTCCGACTCGCACAGAAAAAACCTGCCTTTACTCAACAACGGCAATAATTTTATTTGATTTTTTTATTTGTTGTTATAGATAGCGACAATAGAAAAACACACTGTGTAAATTTCAACTGTCTTCCTATTACGGTTCATGAGATACAGCCCGCTGACAGACAGACGGACGGACGGACGGACAGCGGAGAATTAGTAATAGGATTCCATTGGTTAACCTTCGGGTACGGAACCCTAAAACGGGTTCGGGTAAAACAAACCGCCATTTTTTTTTAAATCTAATTCAGAAAGAATGTTTGGCTTCCAGTCGCCAAAACAATGCTGTGTTTTTACGTTTGGTCCTCGTTTGTGGAATGCGGACCCTGCATCCACTTTACCAAATGCCAAAGCTTTGTGTCGGCGTGTCCTCTCAAAGAGTGATAAGATAATTAATTCGTTTATAGTTTACCCGAATAATACTAGCTCACATCACATAGTTACGAGGAGTAGTGGTATGACTACGAAACGAAAAAACCCAGGGCCTGCAGTCTCAACATAGTTAACGATCGCATAACGACCGAATTCAGTCGTTAAGTCCTAAGGCCGCCTGTACACAGTCAATTTTGAACGCGGTCCACGATCAAAATCAACGATCTGATCTGTGGATCTGATTCGTATCCATTCGTTTCGTAGTCATACCACTACTCCTCGTTGTAAATTGTACAAGAAACCCATTCCTTCCTGAAGGTTTTAAAGGTTCTAAGTCAAAATCTGTACTTTTTAACAGACTTCAAAAAGGAAGAGGTTCTAATGTTCAGCTGTTTGTATTTTTTTTAGTCATAAAAGTTACGGAAAATCTTCATTTATTACAAAACTGAAGTTAGCCCGTTCTTAATTGAATTATGATGTACTAAGAATTTGATAAAAATATCAATGTTATTGTATTGACTGGGGAGCGTGCGTCAAACAGGCGCTTGATCCAAATTGGATCAGTGTCGTGTGAGTGGTCATCAAGATAATTATGAACAGCCGGCAGCCAGTGGGCAGCGGCATGTACCTACTAGAATTAGTAGGCTCATAGTAGGTAGTGAGGGCGTGGGCTGCGCGTGGGCGCGCGCCAGCCGACACGTCCATTCAGGGGAGCTGCGCGCCCACGCGAGCCACGCCATTCCGTCCGATCCCATCATGTTAACGATATACTTACAAGAATTTTACCTACATGTGGGTGAACGGAGCCCCAGCCGTTACGCAAGAGCCAATTGTGAACTCAATATTCCCGATACACAGGTGTAACAAGGCTGCAGAGAATGTCACTCCGCTGAAACAATGAACGTGAGCTGCTCATTTAAATGCGCGCATACTATAGCTACTTGAAGTAGTGCATTGTGTAAGTGACGGCGGCGTCGGCGGCTCCATGCGAATACAATATTCGTATTTGAATGGCGGCGGCGTGTGCGAGGCGGACGCCGGAAGCCGTGACACGGTCGGCCGTGTTATTAATGAACGAGTCCGATACGTATGGGCGGCCGGTGCCTCCGCGAGCCGGCCGAATACCGAACACGGCCCGACTTGTGGCTACGGGATGTAGTGGCCGGGCTCCGCGAGTCGGTCGGCTAACTGTGTGCACACTGGAGAGCCGGTGCGTGTGGGCGTAGGAGTGCGTGCGGTGCGCTGGCGCACAGGAATGCGGCTCGACCCACCCGCTGCCAATGACCGCCTGCAAGGGACGGTTTTTTAATGGCAGACTCGCTAGTTCCCATCCTGGCAGCCGTTTTAACGATCGGAGTTGTCCGGACAAAGCCGATCGCTCGTTTATGTTATGTATGACGGGCTAAACTAAGTTATGCGTGGCCTGTTTGAATGATGTTCATATAATATGTATCAGTGTGGACGTGTGTTTGTTTGGTATTGTATTTTAGCAAGTGTGTCGAGGTCGCAGGCCACTCTAGCACCTACACTACTAAAGAGTGATGTCGAGTTAAATTAACACAACGGTCTATTTTTGTCCAACTTCTGAGATAGTAGGCTTAGTCGAGTACCATGTAATAGTTTGATTGGATGGTAAATTACATGAGTATCATAACATTCATAACGCTCGCGCTAGCTGTCGTTAATAAGACTTTGGCCCTCTGTGCTACAAAGCAGTCGAACAAACATTAATAGTAAATTATGTTGTCAAAGTACCAAAAGGAATAGATTTGAATCCGAAACGGTAAGCAAACTCTTTTCCTTACAAAATAATAGTAGGTAAGTATTGTATTTGCTAGAGTACCGAAGCTTGATTATTATTTATGTGTGCTAGTGCTACTATAAAATTTATAAAATAAGATTTCTGGTAAGTAGCAGCCAACGTTGTTTTTTTTGTTTTCAAATTTTAACCAAAAGGGTTAAGAGCGTGTACGCCGTATGTCATTTCATACAAACTTTCAAGTCCTTATTCTTCCAAATGAATGAACCGATTTTAACGAAACTTGGTATGCATACGCTAGACATCCAGGTCTAAATAGTTATCAGAAAACATTTTTGAAAAAGAGTTCAGGGGGAAAGATATAGTGATTTTTCACTTTCTATAGAAAACTTAAAATCACTCTCTCTCTCCCTCTGAAACCTTTTTCAAAAATGTTTTCTGATAACTATTTAGATCTGGATATCTAGCGTTTGCATACCAAGTTTCGTTAAAATCGGTTCATTCATTTTGAAGAATAAGGATTTGAAAGTTTGTATGAAAAGCCGTACCGCGTAAACGCTCTTAAGACAAAGTTATAGTTTTAGCAACCTGCAACTTAAAAACCAACAAGAGCATCTAAATGTACTTATTAAGATTATTATTATTTAGTTCTATTATTTAGTTCTAAATACGTTAACTTATTATTACACTACCTACTGTTTGTTCCCTAATAAATAAATGGCAGTATTATAGGTAAAAGATCTGCTATCAAATAATGGCTTATACATTATGGAGAATAGCACCGTGCTTAGTGTTTGCTGAGCATTATTTATTACTTTAAGGTTTATTGTGTTGTTATTATTGCAAATTATGGTGTTACTAGTGTGTTAAGAGGTTTTATGACGTAGTTGTGTGTTGTCATTATAAAACTACGTTATGACTAAAACGACCATGCTGTACTACCATAGTTTCAAACAGCGCTGTACTCATAAAATAATGCGTATACATAATGTGGCAAGTACTTGCTGCATTACAGGCTCTAAAGCTGAATTCAAGTACCTACTTAACTAATCTTAAAAAATCTTTTGAGAATAGCTCGAAAACTAGAAGCAAATAGGAATGTGCTATACATATTATGATGTAGAAATATGCGCCTTGCGATAAGGAATCCAACCACGTAAAAAGAAAAAAAAAACTAAAAATATCGAGTTATAAGTACATGAATTTAGCTTAGCGCAGCCGAGTTGCAACCTAACATGGCTTATAATATACTGTCTCACATTTACGTTATTAAATGAATAAATCGATTAATCGACGGCCTCTAGTATAAGTATACATATTAGGTTAAATCAATCACTTCGTAAAAATTTCAAACAATATTTAAATTATCTTGGACGTAGGATCGATAATCACTCTAATCAAACGTGATAGGGATTTTCTTTTCATTTATTCAATATACCTAGCTGATTCATAGTTGTTTGTTACGTTCTACTGTTTGTGGTAAATATTAAAATAAATTACTTATGCAAGGTAATAAAACTTTTGTATGGAGAATACAAAAAGCGTACCCGCTAAGTCCAGCTCAAGCGGGACTATCTAGATTTTGGAACCCAGTCGTTGACATGTTACTAAATAAAGTTCACTGATAAATTTACAATATTGTAGGTATATTATTTACTTATTATGTAACCTGATAGTGAACAAAAATGTTTCCTGAATAGTAAATTACCTTTAAGCTTATTGAAGATAATTATTGCGATTTTTATTGTGACATGAAATAATTCTTATTAAAATTCGCAAAATAAAATATAGCCGTCACCGACCGTGACCGTGTACGGATTATTTCGTGAATGAACTCACGCGGAGCGAGGATCGTCTTGACGTCAACAACGATGACGTCACGCCAGCGATAACCTGCCTGTCGCGGTCGCGTCGACCAGGATCTACGAGTTTCATCTCATCATTGAGCACACTGACATCACAGCTATGTATTGGAAATTAGCATTTCTCAGAACAATTCCTAACTCATAGAAACCATAGGTAAATAAACGGTCAAGACTAAAATCCACACAATGATGACTTCCATATCCAAATCACTTTGTTTCATTAATAGGTACTTACTTATTACATTGGAACTGGATTATCTATGGGATGAGGATTAGATACCAAATTATCAAGGGATTTTGACGTCAGCCCTTAAAGATAATAAAGCCGTTTACGTCATCTTGTATTCGGTAACTAAAAAAAAAACACTGAATGAAGATTCAATTTGAGAACAAAGGCATTTCTAAATACTTATCTATATATAAAACATGTGTAGGCGGGATCGTAATTTATATTTCGTCCTGTTTTTCTGAAGCCCGTACAATGAGCGTTGTTTTTTAAATAAAACATTGTTATTATAAGTTAGACGAGCGGTTTATCGGCCAAGGGCTTAATCGTGGGCCGCCTAGCTACCGTCAAACGGGGTGAATAGGAACGGGGTGTGAATAGAAAAAAAACTTTGGCTATGGATTTTCACTTGAATATCACAATATTGGTTGTCTAAGAAAGCAACTTTATTTTATTTAAGTACATCAATTCAATAAAATTGGAGACCGCAAATGCTGCAAACACGATTTCTAACGATAAAGTTGTCAAAAAATAAAAGGCCCGTTTTGACAGCAGGATACAACATTACTTTACTAGTAAGTGCGAAAGAGATTTATTTCATGTCTCTTTCTTACTTACCTACTAGTAAAGTAATGTATCCTGCTGTGTCAAAACGGGCCGTTTGTTTTTTGACAACTATAAAATCCCCTTCAAAGTTTTGTGCCGATTCACCCCTGCATTTCTATTTGCCCCGTTTGTGGGTACGTCGTTCGTGTTGAGTCGGTCCGGCCCGGACCCGGGAGCTAAGTACAGGCGACGGCAGGCGCAGGCCGGAGGCGCCGGGCGCGGTGCCGCGTCAGCGTGGGAGTCGTTACATTTACACCATTAATTTGAATGCTCCTATTTATAGTTCGGTTGGTATTATATCGTGAAAGGTAGCAGTGATGCGGCCCACGCGATTACAAACGGATGCTTGCAAATCACAGCCGAAGGAAAATTATTCGGGAAACTCTAAATATGTTTTGCATCCTCTTTATGTGAATTCATGCTCAGATTTAGCGCAAAACTCATCGTTTGCTTTGCCTACGCACAACCGGCATAATATCTACTTACAGAATAACATTAGCAAATATAAACGACTATTTACTATGTGCACTTCATGAACTGCATCTACTATGAATTATAAATAAATAATTAGTTTTGATAAGTGGCGTTTCATCGACTACAGCAATATTGTATGATGATGTCACGTTACAAGTCGCCATTCAACATCGTCGGTTCATTAACATCTTGTACCGAACTACTCGACTACAGTGATTTGCGCACGGAAAAACAGCAGTGAACGGCGCACTCACCGCATGCGCGCTGGCTGGCATGAATGGAGCGAGCCCATTGAGCGCAAGGCTCCGTTTCACCGCTTCTAATGCAATACGCCAATTACGTGTTTAGGTAACTGCACACTTACAGCCGGTGTCGACGGTGCTCGTCACCATTCAAAATGATGAATGAGTTTATTTTATTAACCAACGCGTATTTTTTCAGCTGTCTGCAATGCGGAGTAAGTTTTTTGCACTGGCTGGAACGTTCAACGATCGATTTAGTAACTAACCTTTAACGGGTGAATTTAAAGTTCAAATTAAAGTTTAACCACACTTCCCCTAGACTTTGAATACAATAACAGGATTTTTCTTATGACAGACCAGGTAGACAGGATCGCATATTATTGTGAAATTAGATGCTTTTTGAAACAATGCATCTATTTACAGACGCCAGCCAGCAAACTACAACAATCTGTCAATTTTCTTTAATAGATTTTAAATTAATTTAATAGGTTTAGAGATGATAGGGAAAATTTGACAGTTTCGGGTAGCTTGATGTACTAAAATACAATATTTTTGTCGCGGTGTTAAACATTGTTTTTTTGTTTACATATTATATTATAACTACGGACTTCTACATATAAATACTTATAAAAATAATGGCCTTCAAACGCGTGGGAATCCGTTTCGATGAAGATCTTCACGGTGGAAGAAAAATTTAACCGGCAGATCAAAAAGGTTTACGCCAGTTTGAAGAGCATCCAGCCTGTACGCAATGTCCAGTACTCATCAATCATCATCCGGCAAGTGTGACGGTTTGGTGGGGTGTTTCAAACGAGGGGATCATTTTGCTTCATTTTATAAGTCAAGATGAAGGCACGAAATTTCCAATATGACATTATGGAAGCGGTAGTTAAATCATGGAGTGATACGCTATACACCGAAAAATACTGGGTTTTCCCAACAGGACTCTGCACCTTCCCATGAGGCTAACGGCCGCTTTCTATAATATATCTCAATCCCAATCTTGATCCCGATCCTTGTCTGTAACCAATCAAAGGTGAGGATTGTGTGGTGAAGGACACAAACTCGGCCGTTGATTGGTTACAGACAAGGATCGGGATCAAGATTGGGATTGAGATATATTATAGAAAGCGGCCATTAGTCTACCCAACGCTGGCTGTAGGCCAATTTGTCAGCCTTCATTCTGAGCGAAGATTCTGAGAGAGAAGCTTTCAAGCCCTGATTCAAATCCTTAGGGTTATTCTTTATGGACTGAATTGGAGCTAAAGGCATGCAAAAGGTCTCACCCAATATCCTGGGTTCTCTCAAGCAAGTCCTTATCAAGGAATCAAAACGGATTCCTATTGAAAAGCTTCGTACTTACTGCCATGCCAGATGAATGGCCCACGCGTTTCAAGGCCTGCATTGAAAGCAAGGGCGGCCATTATGAATGACTTATTTTTATATTTATATCTAGATGACAGTAGTTATATATAATGTATTTAAACAAAAAAAAAAAAATAACACAGCGACAAAAATATATACGTACATATAAGTTTTACTTCGTCTCAAGACTTATGAACACACGAGGTGTGTTTCTTCAGATACAGAGCTTTGTTCTAACACAGTACTAAATGAGGGCTAGAGCTAAGGAGCTAACCACAAGGAGCTAATTTGATTAACATTCTACAACTAAACGATATGATTCTAGCTGAACGAATCACTCATTCTCATGAATGGAATATTTGACATTGACGTGTGTTCGCACGTGCAGAACTCAATCAGTCACGGCTACGTGTGATAGGTACCTATTAACATTATATTCCTGTACATTATCACATACTGGCTGAGTAACAAAGAGCGGTAGGAAGGAACCAGTGTTTGCAATTTATGACTAACATCCTCCGACATCGTCATCGATACTGAGAATTGGGTTTATGATTCGATCTGCTTGCATATGCGACCCACGCTTTACAAACTCCAGGTGAAGGTGAAATAAACTAGGTACACGACGATTATTTAACGCAGCTATTGAATACTCGAAAACTGATTTGATCGAAACTCTACACACATTTTTACCTTATCAGCGCACTTATTTCATAATTTCCAATGTCCTGCAATCATCGATATTATATCTAATACCTACAAAAAACTTTCTTTTGCGATGGAAATCTTGTCGTAACAAATATTTCAGGCGAAGGCACAATTACTTCTCACGGGATCAGCTCATCAACAACATCATATCGAGAAAGTCCGCCGCTTCGCATCCAGTCTCGCCGGAATCGGTTCGGACACTTTTTCTATCGAAGTGAAAAACCTTCTCACGAGCAAGTCTCGTTCCCACGCACGAGTTTCCTCGTTCTCTCAATCGAGTGAGGCCCGTTCAGAATTACAATTCTAATGATTTCCTCGATATACTTGTATTACACAATCCAGTTTAATTATAACTGTGATCTTAATAACCTTGCTCATTACGACATGGTTCCAGCGTTAGTTAAGTAATAAAAGCAACATGATGCCGAATGCGAGCGCGGAAAAGTGTATTATATGTTAAAGTTTTCGTAGGTCACTCCCGGTGGGGAGAGGCTGTATGAATTTTATACACACGCGTCTACATCCAGACCGTCCCTATGAGAATAAGCCCTCTCGACTTCTCGCCGTACCTGAACATAACACGCAAACTCCATTACTGGGCCATGTATGCCCACGAGCCACGATTGATGTGCTTGCCTACTGCCTGCCACTTAAGCCAATACGCCAGCTTTCCGTAAAGTGAACCTTACAAAATAATTGCATTTTTGACGCAAAGTAAATTGTGAAAAAAAAGCTATTGAAGCGGAAAGAGTTAATGCGGAAAACATTCTGAAATTGTGTAGAATTGGACAGGTAGGTGAGGAGACCAAGAAAATCTTTCAAGATTTAGAAGACATCCTCAGAAGTACAGTTGCAAGTTATACGTGATTTTGTAATGACTCAAAAATGATTAGTGGTGTCATATTTCCGTTGTCATCGTCAGCACAATCATGGTATTACCGTATGTTACCAGTCCTAAAATATCAACGAGTTTTATAAGTAGGGCTTGAAGTACTGACCGTAGTCCCATGAGTGGTAGATGAGGCACGTGCTGAGCCCCAGCCTCGCTGCACCACTCGGGGTAGGCGCGCCGGAACTCGTTGAAGTCTCCTGTTGACAAGCAGAAATTTAAACTCATTCAAAAGGTTTTATTCAATTTATTAGATAGCATCATATTATGAGAGTAATATTTGGAGCTTGGCACCACGCAGGGGTTTCACCAGGAACGAATGCTAGGGTTAAATGTTCAAACGCTTTTCATTGGATGTAGAATCTTTTGTAAATTAAGTTAACTTACTCAAAAGCCATGTTTTCTCCGAATCAATTAAGAGAAAAAGAGATAATGATGTTAGTCAATGGTATTAGTGTGAAAATAATTTAAATCTAAACTTTTAAGCAAGGCTGTAGTCATTAAAATACTTGCCTCACTATTGGCTGCCAACCAGAAATAAGGTTTTATAACCGGAATACAAACGTATAATATGCACAATTAATTTAAAGTTATGCTAAGTTATGTAATGCAGAATGGCGCCTAACACCTAAGTATTTAAATTTTCTGTTTGACGAAGAAGCTTCTTGCAGTTATTTTAGAAGATAATTAATACTTGTGTGGTGTCTAAGTCCACTTGCCACTCCCTATAACTGCAACTTGGGGATAAGATGACGTGGTCGGCCACCTGTGCTCTAATTAGAACAAAGTGATCAATTATTCGTATGTTAGCGAGAAAGCTAAGGGCATCTCACTGTAGACTTAATATTTATTTTGCTGGCCTAGTTTCAGAAGCAAATTTAAAGTATTTAATTCTGTATTAGAATGGTTTACAAAACATACTCGGCGAAAAGTTAGTTATACGTGGTTATTCCCCGTATGACACATCATTCAAGAATCATTTTTATAGTTTCCGAGTGTGACTTAATAATAAACTATAACATATTATTATGATTTGGTTTAGATGCAGGTAGGCTGATACATTTCTTCATAAAGAAAAATTCAAAGTTCAGAATTATGGTGCCACGTAGGGATCCCGGATTCCACTGCATATTCTATTGAAGCTTACAATCTCAAATTCGTAATAATCGTGCGCTGATGAGTAACATCTGTCCTTGTCGATGGGAATCAACCAGATAAGGATATTATGATAATAATGATCACTGCTAGACAGGTCAGAGGTGTACGGTGGACACAATCAGCTCGTGTTGTCACATACTACAGTTGTACTGTTGCTATAAAGTGAATTCAGCCGACCGAAGGCTCAAAACCCAACCCCCTTTCTTTTAGTGATGGGAAATCATCAAACGACTTCTTCCGCTCTTTGTGGAGCGCAAAGGAGTGTCAGACTCTTACTGACTAAAACCCATTCTTTGTTCTTCCAAATGCCCTTTGCGTTCCAGGGCATATAGTTCATATAACAGTGGTTCAGATCGTGTACAATATTCTCATTCTGTTACTACAACAAGCCAACTGTTAGTTGCAATTACTATGGTTGCGCGTTAACTATTGACGCAAATCCGTGTAGGCGGTCGTTAATTCAATTCCAAGTTGATTTCGTTCATTCATTGTTCTGTCTGTCCATTAAATACTTCCATTCATAATGATGCACGTCTGACATTTACTATCAAGCCTGAAAATATCTAAACGATGCTAGAAGAGTAACGGTGAGGATAATTTTAATGAGCGAACCTCAGTTGTTGAATATTTATTTATGACGTGTTTTCCGAACAACATAGACGTCTTGACTTTTAGAAAATCTTCAGAATATCTTATGGTAAAGGTCATGCTTTTATTTGTCGGAGTTGAAATGTTACTCAACCCACACCTTTAATGCCCACAATCAAAGTTACCTACTCTTTTAGTGGGAATAGAGACAGCTGGGAGGAATCTGGGCAAGTATGATAGCAAATCGTTAAAATAGAATAGGTAGAACAAAAGATTCTTAATAGGGTTTTAGATACAAGTATGTACAGCTCTTGTACTCGGTGTTCGCTGCTGTTGGCGACAGGTGCGGTAACTAGACGACACGCAGCGTTTCCGTCGCGTTCGGCCGCTTCCTGTCGTCCGCTGCTCAGCCCACGATTGTGATGCTAATAGCGCTCCCATTATGTCCATCACAGACCTATAAGAGGTATATCCAATGGTCACGAGCACGACAGCCCATTATTGACGCCCATTCAATATCCTTCGCATACGATATCATTTGTGGCTGAACAGTTAATCGATGTTTATTGGAATATTGCAATAAAGTCCCAATCAGTCTTTACTGAAGTTCGTGCTAAGGTGTTGAGGAAAAGCTTTGTTTTATTCAGATGACAATAACACTGTTTTAGTGCGCGTCTGAATTTTCTGATCAAAATGAATAACTTCCCATGAATTGCTCTTGGTTTTTTAATCATTCAAAATATTAACTTAGCCGTATCACAGGCAAGCAAAGCAACTTTCAACATTTTGTCCAACAAGGCCCACCCAAATTAAAATGTCGGCTACCGTAATGACGATAAATAATCAGATAGCAGGACAACTGTGCCAATTTGCCACTTTCACATTAAATATGGGCCATTGGGTGAGCTGCAGGCCTGGCAGGCAGGCAGGCATCACGCAGCCGCGCGGCGCGGGGGCGCGGGGCGGCGGCTCGGCATCGATCCGATGACTCATCGCGGCCCATTCATCCGCCGCACTCAATGAACCCGTCGTACCCTCCTCCACGTCTCTAACACCCCTCCCCCCACTTTTCACGCTCGTCCTCGGTAGCAAGGACTCCATAAAACTCGCCCCGCACCGCGCAAACCCAATCCTTCAGCCTGCTACACCCACACAATATAAACGTGATCGCTTCGCACACATTTAGCACCCACTCCTGACCGCCCACCAATAGCCATACCTACAACAAACAGTCTACCTTAAATGTAACTTTGATGTAATTTTGACTGATTATAAGATCCTCGTAGGTTAGGGCACAGCGCGAGCGGGCAGAGACCTCGAAGAGGATAAAAAATGATGCAAATACTGTAAAGTATAAAATGAAATGTGGAAATACGCATGGCACACAAGTGGGCAGGATCATGCACAGTGGCAGAGGCGCGGGGAGGCGCTGGCGTGGCGTAGGAGGCAGGTGCGGACTGCGGGAGGCCTTGGCCCGGCGGCGGCCCGCGTCCTTCCAGCCACGTTTATCAACAACCTTGTGCGATTTTAACCACCTAATACATCATTATGCAGACCTGTGAAACCACATGCAATTTTCTTCTCGATTTAGTGCTTGAAGAAGAAGCTCTGCTCTGCAAGTAGACAATGCGATTTTCGGAGAAGTAGTGAAACACCAATAAGAAGTCCTAGTTGAGTGCTTTGGTATTGGTATTAGGTATTTGTGCTTTTGTGTGATGCAACGCCTTGGACATTATTTAAAAACCTTTGCACACGCATAATATTCATAGATTCACGAAGGATAACTATCAGCGCAGATTAACTAATAGTTACGGAAACCTTAAACCGGAAACCTTACGGAACTATTAGGTGGTCTAGATAGCCCCCGACTACAAGACAATTTAGTAAGTCTAAGAGATAGGCGGACGTATGCCAATCCTACTCAATTAACACAATTTTACTTTGAATGTCGTAACTTCCTCTCATGAAATTTTAAAAGGGTCTCTCAAAATTAAAATTTGTCATCTTCCAACCCCTCTAAATTTTGGAATAGCGTGAATGACGTGCTTCTTTATCGTCTTCTCGTCGCAAGATTGCATTGTACTTCATTGTAGTCAGTAAATAGGTTGAAGCGAAAGCATATGTCATTGATTTATATGATATCTTTAAATAGACTTTAATCAAGCCTGTTGGAACAATTTAAACCAATTTACTATGGTTGGTCGGCGACTTATAAATATGATTGCACATCGGCCTCTATTGACTGTTCTTCGAGTTGGGTCAATTAAATCCATTCACAATGATCGTGACAAACAAGTCTTGTTAAATGAATGACATAAACATTTTAACCTTCTGGCTTCGCAGCTAATAGCCAAGAAATATACCCACCCTGAGTCTAAATAAAGACGCAGCACTTTCTGGGAATCAAGTTCATGTTACCTGTGCAAACAATTCTTATTAATGGGTAAATTTAGAACTTTCTGCTAAGATAACAATAGAGAAATAACACTAATAAATAAATAATAACGTTCGGCCAGGTTCTGGGAATGTTTCGGATTGACGTCACTCCTAACGATTTGATTCAGGTTCTTAGAATCGACGGAATGGGAGTTTTGGATTTCAAGGCGATATCACGAAAATAGATATTCTGCTTGTACTTAGAAAAGTATATCTGTACTATAAAATTCACAAGATAGCCCACGCGTTTATGAAGAGATGTCTATGTTAGGATTTGGAAATAAAATTCCAACAATAAATAGGATTGTTGGGACAATGAATCAACTGTTTACGGAGATTACCGTCACTGGGACTCCAGCCCCAAGGTTACAGTCAACGTTAAACTATTCGATGAGTACAAAAATACGGTCTCATTCTTCCTCAAGCCAGAGACGAAGTCCATCCGCGATGAGTATGACGGACATAAACCGCAGGCAATTGTTCAACTTGTAACACTTACGTTATTAATTCATTAGTCATTACTCAAGTTATATTTAAGATGATGTCTCGTCAAATAATGAGAAATTACATACATTGCGGTTGGACAACTAAGTGTTCATAGTTAGCCACCGCAAAGCGTTTAATTTTCTGTTCATTCACTTAAGCAGTTGGGTTTATTTGCCAGCGTATTGAATTATAAATGGCCAGACAGCAGGACATGTTGCACTAATTGACTGTCGGTTCGATTTCAAGCCGATAATGAGTGTGGCGCCGTCGTCGTCGGCTGCCCGCGGCCCGCCAGATAGTGCTGCTGATAATCGTATCAGTATATTACCAGAGTTACAGCGCGCTGCACCCCGACCTCACATCACTTGTTATATTATCCACAATAATAACAATTTACACTTGTACGCTGATATCTACTTCATGAACCAAATTCAAATGTACACCAGCGTTGGAAATTTGGTGACCTTTACGTGCTTTTACGGCGTAACAAGTTGCCTATTTTTTTTATTCAGCGTCACTGTAGCGTAACCAGACATAAATTAAATCAGAATACAATACGCAGCACAAAATAGTAATCCGCGAATTGGACATTACATCAGCACATAAAAAGTGTCAATGCCAATGTTACGCCTTCCGATGTACTTGTTTATGTACGCTCGGTGTCCATTCAAAGTTTTACGCTTTACATTTATCAATGATACCTACACTACTGATTAACATTGTCTACTCGTTTATTATATACTTTTATTGTTAAGCTTATATTAAATCCAGTTCATAAAACAGCTCAAAGCATACGTAATTGTTTCCATGCGGTCGAGTTAATTCTAACGCGATCCTCCTTTATGAGATCCCGCTTCCCTTTCCCATTTGCTTTTCCTCTATGATGGCATATTATCATATAATATCTGCGTGAGCCATACACTCCACCCAGATGCACACGATTTCCTCTACGATTATAAATGTTAAGCCCCAAAGAGTTTACATTCAATGCGGAGCTCACAACATCCTGTTGTTCGCAAGCACGTGCCATTTATTTTACGATCGAGTTGCTCCGTACTCAGACACTTCAAATGGGCAATTCACTGTCCAATATAGATCAATGGAATATCTTATTTACAATTAATGCCATCGTTGAATTTATTTAATTTGCTTCCGGTGTTTCGATGGGTCCTATTCATTACTTTATAGAACACTAGCTTCCGCTCGCGGCTCCGCCCGCGTGAATGTTGATAATTATCCCAAGGGAACATACTCCCGGGATAAAAAGTATCCTAAGTGTTATTCCAGACTACAATCTACCTCTGTGCCAAATTTTATCAAGATCCATTCAGTAGTTTTTGCGTGAAAGAGTAACAAACATACATCCATCCCATCCTCACAAACTTTCGCATTTATGATATTATTAGTAGGATAGGATTACCAAATTATGTTAATTATGCTATTATTAGTACTTATGAGTAGAGTATTAAAAAAATAACACCCGGGAATATTGGGAAATCTAAGCATTTTTACCATATAAATGCCTGAATCGTGAACTTAGAGCTAATTGGGAAAGTACTATAGAGAAAAATAACACGCCATATTCCTCAAAAGCTTGAAACTGTCCAAAACTGCGTACTGTCAGTTGAGCAAAACATGTTGAATTTTATCGTATAAAATATTTTTCATTCTCATTTTATACTACATAGTTTACACGCAAAGTTGAAATTGACAGGACGTGAGTGAAACGGGAACTTATTAATAAAATTGCGGCGCTCTTCCGTCGGACGAACCGACGAAGACCGAAGCAATAGCTCTACACATCCGGCCCGTTTGATCATCCAGTCTATAAATGTGATAAAATTTATACGATCCTCTCGAGTTTCTTACTAATGTAGTTGTTGAAACTAAGAAATATTTGATGATTGAGTCATCGAAATGAGGAGAATAGTCGTAAAAAAGATATCGCAATATTTGTCCTCAATGTGGACTGTGGAAGTGTGGACACGTTCGTATGATGTGATGTAGTTCTACGGTGTTAGGGTAACTTTCCTCATATTATTTGAAAAAAGAAAAAGAAAAATGGGAGTTAGATGAAAATGCAGTAAGTTTGTTTATTACGCTAGATGGTGGAAAACAAAGAGGCAGCTGTTTTCAATTCATACGTTATTATAATTTTTCATCCCGCTGTTCAGAATTTCCCGTTGCTTGAATGAAATGAATGACCGTGTGTAGTAGGTTCACATACATTTCATTCAAGCAATACATCTTTATCATTATAAAATAAATTACACAGCAATAAATGGAGCACTAAACTGTGTTCATTTACCAGTCCAGAAAATAACGTCGTCAGTACAAACAAGCGCATTCGAGACTGCGGTGATTATAATCTAACGTCTCGCATTGAGGAGCACAATAAGTAGTCGACTTCCTCTCCCACGTTTGGAGGAGCGGATGCCTCGACTTGCGACCTCCGGCATGCCTCTTACGCCCCTCACACATTTCAAACTAAAACCTATTGAATCGAAGACGTTTCATCGCATCTGAATCTGATAATATTTAATAACCACCGGTTATGTAGTCTGTCGTGTTGAAGAAGCACTTTTCCTATACTTTGCTGTTGCAAAATAAATCAATACAATCGATCTTAATTAATTAGTGCGGCAGACTGCCGGTTTAATTCCGGTTTACAAAGTCTGGAGAATAATACATCTATCTTTTCTATGTATAATTCTTTACCAGCTGTGTTCGCGACTTCGTTCGCGTGGCTGTAGGATAATAAAATGTACCTACAGCAATGAAATCTCTCCTTTTATTTTAATGAAGTAGCTTGCCAGTGAAGCAGCAGGACAAGAAGCCTTAGCGACCTTTTAGGACATTAAAAAATGATCAACGCGTTATGAGTACCTATTTCATAATTCGTGTACGTCGCTTTCAAATTCAAAGATTGATAAGCATCGAGAAGTTTTTGTCAATGAATGTTATGAAACGGTTCCTCGGCGTGGCAACGGGTATTACGTGTTACCACCAAGTTAGGTAATAATTTACTGAATGAATGCCGTCGCGAGAATAATATATGCGTAGCTACTTATTTGATAGCCATTAATATTTGAACTGTAACATATTAAAGCTCATTTTATTATTGCCGAAAGGCAAATACAAGGCAGATAATCCGTTTCAATCATTTTGGACCGAAAAAGGATGTTAACTGTGTTCAATAGTGATGAGGAACACGAAAAGATAAATAGAGCAGCTAGAATTGAAGTTTTTTAACCGATTTCAAAAAGAGGAGGAGGTTCTCAATTCGGTTGTATTTTTTTCATGTTTTTTTACCTCGTAACTCCGGAAAAAGTTGTAAGGGCTTGTCCTGGTATGGTTATGTGAAGAGGAGGGATGAAATGAAACGCTTGTAACTAAAAGGGTTATGAATATAATTATATGTGGATGGATAGAGAGGGAGAGGGAGGCCAAAGAAAAGATGGATGGATTGTGTGAGGAGCGATAGGACAGAAAAGGGAGTTAGTGATAGTGTGACGGCTGATAGGACAGAATGGAAGAAAAAAACGTAATATTTGCGCTGACCCCAAGTAACATGGGATAAGCGCAGGAATCCGTCATTTATGAACTGATTTGAAATAATATTTTTTATGTGAAAGGAATTTTCTGATTGGTCTCATAGAAATTTCATCACAATCGGTTCAGTAGTTCGGTTTCTAAATCAAAATACTTAGCTGGAAAAAATATGTCTTCCTAGTAAACGAAATTGCCTTGATTGACTTTCCAGTAGTGTTGTTGTTAGGTGAAACAAAACCACTAAAAAGTGAAAACTTTTTCCAAAAAAAATACATTCTAACTTCCAAATAAAAAAACACTGCAAAGTAGGTACAAAATAACTTTAAGTTCGGAAGTCAGTGTTAAAATATGAAGAAACAACCAAAAATAGTTTTTAAAAAGTTTTTTATTTATTTGGTGCTAATAATTTGTAATCACTCTGTGAAATTAATTGAAATTAAGTAGGTATACATTATTTTGCTGCATCATATGCTTCGTTGCATGCGTTTTATCAGCTAAAGAAAGTGAACTAAACAGTATTTAAACCTCTATGTGATTAACTGGTGCTGCTGATTATAACAACCAATAACCTTTTTAACGACTACTAATCTAAGATTGGTAAAGTTAAGAAAAAACAAACTTGTACAATAAATAAAATTATTGACTTTATGCATGGCCTTATAGTACCAGTAGGAATACTGCAATACTAAATAAAAATGCATCGGAGTATTCCTTGTTTAGGTTCATAGTTTATTTTAGTTTTTGTTAAAAACATAGTTAAACTCTTATTAAATTATTACTTTAACTACATGTTAACTTTTTTACAAGTACTAATTTTTACAACCCTTATATATTAGGGATGTTGATATGGTCAGTTGAAAAAATTAAATAATCAAATGATTACAGCAGTAAAACAAACAGTAATAAACTTACAGGAAATTTAGCAATTATTTCAACCTACAACAAAGTTCAGATTTGAAATTTTTTAAAACAGTGTAATAAATTAAAAGCCAGTAAAATGATGGAGTGGACAATTTAATGACTTGTCTAGCCAAGTAGCGGAACATAGGGCACAGGGAGCTTAGGGCACCCCAACACGGATAGGTTAGGATTGAATGGTACGGCAGGAGCTAGAGTGAGCCAGCGAAGCAAGCAAACTTAGCTCCAGTCATGCCATTCATGTTAGGTTCCTTTAAGCTCCGCAGATATAAATAGGAGCCCCGCGCAACGGAGCTTTGTTGTTGAGGTTAGAATTGTGAAATTGATTGATGATTTCAAACCAACTTATTTCGATTTGTTTACTGAACGCCTATTCAGTCATATTTCTGCTCAATATTTAATCAATTGCCCATTTAAATATTTCTTCCGAAGCATTTCTATTTTGTTTACTGCTCAGTTTTTACTGCTGAACTTGTTAATTTTTAACTTACCACCCTTCTACAATATGTATTAAGTGCCATTTTAAATCAATGCCCTTTTTTACTGATACTTAGAATCTTTTAACACAAATTACTAATAACAGAACTTGGATTTTTTTTTTTAGGTCTAGGTAACATTCATTCAAAAGTTTTTTTTATTAAATCATTATTTTCAAGAATCAACCCAACACTGAAAAACATCAGAAATTAGTCAAATTCAATTTGATTTTCTTTTTATTTCAGACTAATGTGTCCAGTGCAGTGTTAGTAAAATGTAGTCTTATAATAATGAAAAATAAAATCACAGGTTCACTGGTAAACTAAGAGATTTGTTAATTATTTTATTCTACTGTCAGATATTTTAGGCAGAGGCCTCCCTCTATTCCTTTCTGTCTCATTTCTGTTCTTTGAGCCAGTCTGCCATTATATTTATTTGGTCATTTTAATGTAGCATGCCCAAACGGTGACTGGATCTTTAGAAAACCTCTGTGGTCTATTTTCCAGACAGTAGTACCATTTTAAAAGTAGAAGGAAGCCACTTAAAATTTCTCTGATTTATGTGTCACCAGTGCCACTGTCATGGTTAATTATAGCAAAATTCCTTTGTCTTGATGGGATAAACTTGATACTTAGCTAATAACGTTTGCCAGGGGCAATGTAAAAAGAAAATGTGCCAGCCTCAAGTAATATATTTTCTAGATGAGCAATTGTGATGATTATTTTAATTTTAATATTTTCACCTGGATTTCTTCCCCAATAATTGATAGGAAGAGACACAAAGCCATGCACTGCATGATCTAATGCACTTGTTTAATCCTAAGACAATGGGATTACTCATAGTAAAAACCCCCCTGTGGTAGCTGCGTTTTATTCAATTAAATATAAATTATATTATTAGTTTTACCCAGAATGTGAGGGAAAGATGGGACAAAGGTAAAATGTATTAGATTAGCAGATTTAAAAAAACGGAATTTCTACATTATATGGCTGTTTATTGATACCCCTAGTTCAATAGAGTGTTAGTTCAATATATTATAAATAAAACCATAGATTATCAAGCAGATTAAATAGGTAGAAACACTTGGTAAGCAGAGATTCCCATTTGTTATTCATTCTATTTTGATATTGACAATATAAATACGGTTATATTCCTATTTTGTGTATTTCTTTTGATGATGCTTACTCAATTTTAATGATTACGGCAGATGACTATCAATTGCAGTGATTAGGATCTGAATTAATTCACTGTTTTGGGTTTATGAACAGTATGGTAAAATAATATCTGTAGATGGAAAACATTGTTTTGGAAATGGTTTACAAAGTAAACAAATTTCATGCTGTCAATTGTGCCTAACTACATGCTCAGTGTCTTGTTAGGTATTATGATTTAGTTGAAATGTTACTATACCAGGGTCACAGGACTCCATTGACACTAAATACTGTGGGGAGGATAGTGCAGTAGTGTGGTGCAACACAATACGGCTGAGGGCTGCACCCAGTGCGCTACGCGCGCAGGGCACTCTGGCTACTAATGTAATTAAGTAATACATGGTGTCACTCGTACCTTCAAGGCAGACGACCTGCACGCCATCTTGCTTTAGCCTCCGGAGCAGGATCCCGTGCACCGAGTCCGGGTCCCGTGGAACTCCGTCCCCGTACAGCACGAATATGCCCCGCGTGCGGCAGTGCGAGATCCTCGCCTTCAACTCCTTACACTGCACTGTCGACACGAGTTCGATCTTGCCCGCTGCCAACCGCCGCAGCATTATACTCGGTATAGAAAAGTTCACTGCAGAACGGATGTGAGCTATCGAGTACTCATTGGAACCGCGACAGTCTATCAGCACATTATCCCTCTCGTCGGAGCGCAACTTCGCCAACAACCACTCCTTCGACACCAGGTTGCACTCGCATTCAGAATCCGTAGGCATGTTGTAATTACTACGTTCTCTTATGTTTACACGAGCCCTTTGCGACTTACAATCGCCTGTTGCACTAATACATGTAAATCTTATAAATTGAGTTCATAAACGCCGACATTATTATTAACACTAGTTATTAGCGAATCCGAACAAACTAAATCTAACACAAACTGAAGAAAGCCATTTAGATTATACTATACAACAATAATGTAACGTTCACAGCGAGCGAGCCAGGCGCCAGACGGCGAAGCAAAACGCAACAACGCTACCGAACGAACGATTTCATCCGACATGGGCCTCGAGAGGGTATGGAGGGTTGAGGGGGCAAGAGGGTCGGTATGGGCACTGGGGGAACCATAGATGTATAATAAGTTTATACTATGTACCTACATATACTGGGGAGAACAGTCGGTCCGGGTGTCGTCGTCGGAGCAATCGGCAAGGGTCGGAACAAATACTTAGTTTGTCTAATTTAGTCGACTTGATTGAATAATCAAACACAAAACTTAAGTTTTACGAACAATCTGAAAAAAATCAACATGAATCAGTTAAACTCAATCGTAATAATTACAATCGGTCGGGACGAATATTTACATAAAAATTAAAATATTATTTATTATTCTCATAGTATTTCATAAAACTTTGAACAGAATATAATTATTATTTACTGGTAGTTTGATACTAATTTAACTTTAAATTTATTTATTTAGATTTATTATTTGAAACACTTGAAATAAAACAGTCTTAGTTGGTAGTTGTTTCCACATTATGGAAAGTAAGTTGAAAAATGTAAAAAATAAAGTTGAATACTTATTTTTGTTTAAAAAATAAGGTCATACCAAGCAAGAATGATTAAAAAAAAAGAGCCACATAGAAACTCACGACCCTCATGGTTTGAGAATCATCTTAATTTTGAAAGTTTAAACGAAATAAATAAAGAAAACCGCCTCACATGCTACTTTGTGGTTTTGTAAAATAGAGATGACTTTTGAAATCGACTATGTCGTAAATCGAATCAACCTAAAGATAGAGCACTACTCTACCAACTGTCCTACTGTCAATAGTTTCAATGTCTAATCAAAAGTCCTTTGATTATACGGACGTAGTTATGCAAAATGGATCCAACCCACAAAAACTATTTTTTAAGTTACTGTCATAAATGGCATCTACACAACAAACTTTGAATATGCAAAAAGTATCCAAGCCGCAAAGTATCTTTTTTCTAATAAAAAACACCGACATTAATGATACCAACTGCATTAATGCAGAGTTAAAATAGAACCATGTGTCATGGTAACCTAGATAATGGGTTAAAAGACAGGAAAAAAGATCCAAACTACATTGGATCTGATGTTAAATTATATTAAACAGATACTATTGTGTCTGATCATGAAGAAAACTGATTTATATTTTATGTAACTATGTTTTTTATTACTTTTAATTAAATCCCTTTAATATTATTGTAAGTGTTTTATTGCGTAAACTTAAAACAAAAAGATCCATCCTACATTTTTAATATTGTAAAAAAAATCCAAAGACAATTTTACTAAAAAAAAGTATATTAATTAACATAAAACTTATTAAAACAATACTATACAGGAAGTAGATAACAATACCCAATATCTATGATGAATTCAAAAACAATCTACAGTCTTGTTATTTTGCTATATCAATTTTACTAAAACTCCTGTTTTCTCAAACGTAAGTTTTTGTGGCTGGATCAATTTTGCCTACTAATTATACAAAAGTCATTATTCAAATTCAAACTTGGCTGAAATTTTTAACGAAAGATGGGTCAATACCGATATTTTTCAGTATTAAATAATACTAGGTACTTATTCTCTAAAGGACCGCTTGATAAATGTGTCATTTCGGGGAGTGCACTAAGGGAAGGCTGGATCATATTATTTTTATAAAGCTAATGGCACAGCGACGCGGGCTGGCTCGTTAGGCATAGATCGGGAATGGTTTTTTTTTCTTTGGCTTTACACAGTTTATTAATTTAGCCAATTTTACGTTTGAGAGCTTTATTCTATTCTCTACGGTCTATTCAAGCAATGTTTCCAGCTTAGTGCTTTCAGCACTAGGTCTAGTGTATTTTTTCTAATGCCTAGTAATCTGTGTATTTTTTTTTCTTTTTTTATCGATGGGAAATCATCCTCGCGCCACCGATGCATTGACGCGGTCTCGGACGAGGTCTGCTCCGCTTGGGCGGAGCAGACCTCGCCCGAGACCGTGCGCTATCTCCGGGCCAGCCGGATGGCCATGACCCTTTGGGACGCATTCAGTGGCTGGGCTGGACGCTAATTTAGGTCCAGTGGCTACACTGGGGCCCCATAAAGAGTCATGGACCGCACGATCCGAGCCTCCGGTAGTAATCTGTGCTAGTGCCCCAATTAGTGCATTTTCAAAAAGTCTGTAAGTCATCACTTCGTTGATTTTGCATTGCTCATTTTACTATTTTTTGGCAACAGTCGCGTTCGCATCTCCGTCGCAATCTATCAAAAAAGCCTCAATTTCCTTCCGTATTTTTTGTCAGAATGCGACTGAAATGCGAATGCGAACGTTTTAGAACGAAATTACTGGAATTGGTACTCAGTTGGCAACACTGTATTCAAGTTTTTTTTCTTATCTATATGTGTTTATTTATAATATATAGTAATAGTTGTGAAAATTTGAATAAAGACTAGGTAACTTCAGTTTTATATTTATATTGATTTCATTTCATGCTGTCATTCCATCTAAATAAAAGTACTCTGTGGTTTCATTCAAAGATGGGTTAATACCGATATTTATCAGTATAAGCTAATATGAATATATTAGTCTAGGTATTTTAATATCTTAACTAATATTTGAGGTCTCCCACAAGATGGACCGATGACCTAGTGACGGTCGCTGGTAGCCGATGGATGCGAGATGCACAGGACCGGTTGTTGTGGAAACACTTGCTGGAGGCCTATGTCCAGCACTGGACATCTTTCGGCTGTTATGATGATGATGATAATGAATATTTAAGGAACAGTGATATTGAACTAATACCTAATAATACGTATCACTTCACGAATCTGATCCCACCGTCCTCGGATCCGTGCTAAGTAAATGGAATCCCAGATTATGGTAATGATTATGTACATGTTAGTAATCTACGGATTATGTGAATATTAATTAGCATATATCAGGTCGTCGGATTACTAATACGTGAAGCCATAGAATATTACTAATCTCTTAACGAATACCAATATATTCATCACAGTCCACAATCCTAGTTTCATTCTTGAAAAGTTTAGATGGGTTAATACCGATCTTTTCAGTATTAGCTCATATGAATGTATTATTCTAGGGATATTATAATATCCTAACTCATTTTTGAGGATTACCCCGACGGGATACCGGCAATTGTACTGAGGACCTGCGTGCCTGAGTTGTCTCCAATCTTGACACGCCTATATCGCCTTCCGTTTAAGACTGGTAAGGTACCGATGGCTTGGATGCAACCTAACGTGCAGCCCGTGTCCAAGAAGGGTAGTCGAGCTGACCCAGCGAATTATAGACCCATCTCAGGAACGCGTGCTGAATAGTAAGCTTCTGGCATACCTAGAAGCTAGCGATATCCTTAGTGACCGACAATACGGCTTCCGCTGAAATTGGTCCTCTGGGGACCTTCTAGCGTATGCCATTCACATCTGGAGTGAGGCCATCGAGAAACACGGGGAAGCACTTGTGGTCTCGCTTGACATCTCGAAAGCCTTCGACAGGGTCTGGCACGAAAGCCTTATTGGTAAGCTTCTTTCCTTCGGTCTAACCGCCGGAATGTGTGATTGGATTGCAGACATCCTGAGGGATCGGTCTATCCGAGTGGTCATAGATGGCTGCTCGTCCGGACTGCTGGATATTAATGCCGGGGTTCCTCAGGGGTGCTCTCGGCAACATTGTTTTTGCTGCATATTAATGATCTGCAAAAATCCGGTACCTTTGGGTAAGCAGACGACAGTACTGTTGCTGAGAGATACGTGTCCAACGCACGAGCTGGTGGGTCGCAAATACGGTCTCTCCGAGAGCTATGGTTGAGCGCTTGAACTTATCCATACAGGCTGTCTCAGAGTGGGGCGATGCCCATCTGGTCAAGTGCAATGCTGCTAAGACCCAGGCGTGTCTTTTTTCCGCCAAAAGGAGCCAATTCCACCCAGCTCCATCTTTCCGAGGTGTAACCGTGCCGATAACCGACCAACTTGACCTTCTTGGTGTTACGTTGACATCTACCCTCAATTTTGAAATACCCTCAAAAAGTTGGGAATCTTAGCTAAGGTGCGACGGTACTTCACGTCGGAACAGCTGCTCAAACTTTATCAAGCGCAAGTTCGATCGTGTATGGAGTACTGAGGGCTTAGTGTGAGTCTTTTAACGTACTCACTTGCGTTAACGTAAACGATCGCTTATGTCAAATTGTATAGAAAAAACAGGTTGTCCGTGAGTGTCACCAGACGGCGCTTATTCAGTTACGATACAAATTGACGTTTACGCTAACGCGATCGAGAACGTTAAAAAACTCGCACTAAGGCCTCTGCTCGCATCTCTGAGACGGATCTGCCAGATACCAGCTTGATACCCTTGAGTCAATTGAGAAACGAGCTAAGAGGATCATCGGCAATGATAGGCTCGTCGAGTCGAAGCTTCAAAGTCTCGAGCATCGACATCGAGTTGCTAGCCTTTCGGTTTTCTATCGGTTGCATTTTTTTTGAGTGTGCAACGGAATTGCATAGTTTGATTCCGTCAAGCACGTTCCATCATCGGACCACAAGACGTACGGCGATGCGCCACCGGTACATGGTGCACATCCCACCCACACCCACCATGGATAATGGGAGACGCGAGACTAAGCGGACGTGTGTTCTGTATTTGATTATAATGAAATAAACAATTACAAAAATAAATGTAAATAGTGCTCCGTCAGTATAAAATTAAAGTGTGTCGCGTGTGTCTTGTAGGTTTTTACCGATTTTTCATAAGCAAGATGAACTAAATACGTTTTTATAAACAATAAATATTGTGTTTCGGGTAGAATGTCCAACCTAGGATCGAGCCCCTTTGGTCGTAGCCAACTACTACGGCGAAGTCCTCCCCCGACGCCCACCGAACCATTAACCCCGAGCGACCCAAACCCACCAGCACCTGCGGAGAATGAATTGCCGATGGAAGTCATCAGTACGCCGGAGATCCAAAAGTGGATAGGATCTATAGATGCCATACTGAACGAAGTTTGCACTATTGTCGGTGATGGGAAAATGAACTCGGACCAAAAGCTTCGTGTCTCTACTCTGTGCCGGAAGGTCTCAAGTGGGACTGCTCAGATGGCGGTTTTATACCAATCATTGAAGGCAAAAACGATCCAGGCCCATACCACAATCCAGCACCTTCAGGTTCACCAGAACGTTGTGCACTCCCTCCAGCAGTTCAGAGAGGTCGTAGAGACGAAGTTAAATCCATCGGAAAATACTTCTTATGCTAGCATGGTGAAGAAAGGTACCGACAACTTCGTCCGTCCTGCAAACTTGAGATCAGTTGCCATCTATCCTAGCGATAAGACCCAAACAAGTGACGATACCAAGACACTTGTCCAAAAGATCATCTCCCCGGAACAACTTAAACTTCATGTTCGTGGACTGAAAAAAGTGAAAAATGGTGGCGTTCTGATAAGCACCGAAAATAAAGGCGATATTGATAAACTCAAGAATTCGGAAAAACTGGTATCATCGGGCCTTACAATAGAAGAAACTTCTAAGCGCCGCCCTAGAGTCGCTGTCATTGGTGTGCCAGTAGCCCTTACTGAAAAGGAGGTATTTGATTGTATTTACGAGCAGAACCTATCAGACAAATTGCCGAATATGACTCGTGAGTCCTTCCTTGAGTGCATCAAATTAAGCCATAAATCGGGTAAGAAAGACCTAACTACTTGTAACTACATCTTAGAACTACCCGCTAGCATAAGAAAAATTATAATTAACCAAAGCCGAATTTTCATAAATTGGACATCATGCCCTGTGAGAGATTTCACGATAGTCACCAGGTGCTTCAATTGCCAGCAGTTCGGACACGCTGCCAAGTTTTGCCGGGAAACTACTCCTACTTGCAACCACTGTGGAGAGAGTGGACACTCCTTCAAGGAATGCAGCAGCAAATCTTCTCCCTCTCAATGCGCAACGTGTAAGCGCTTCAAGAGGAAATGTGACCATCCAACTGGTGATGTAGGTTGCCCGGCCCGCAAACATGCAGAATTGAACTACATCAACTCAATTGACTATGAAGGCGCCTAAGAGCGCCACCTAACACTTTATTTAGTTAGCAGATAAACAGGTAGCTTGTATTTTTTTCTTCTTTTGTAACTGTCATCATGACAAATCAGCTAATTTGCGATCTAGATAGTTTTTCTGTGTCTGAGTCTAAAGTATGTAATGTTGAGGATTGTAAATACCTTCTTCCTTCTGGTGACAAAACGTTAACCCTGCTTACACAGAATATTCGCAGCATAAATCGAAACATGAACGGTTTTGAAGTGTTATTACAGGATCTTGACATAAGCTGTGATATTATTGTTTTAACAGAATGTTGGTTATCAAAACAGACAGTCAACTTACCATCTGTTGACGGTTACTATTCCTACAGAACTGAAAGAAACATAAACCAGAACGATGGATTAGTAGTTTATATCAAAAATAACTTAAGAACTGTAAAAGAAGAACCTGTATCCCTGGATAGTAATTGCTTAATAATTAAAATTATTCCAGACACGGTAGTCGTGGCTATTTATAGGCCTCCATCTCAAAATATAGACAGATTTTTAGACTCACTCGACACAAACTTAAAAAACATAACATCTTTTAAAAACATAATACTTTTGGGCGATATTAACATTAACATTGCTTCCGGGAAAACAGATACCCATGTACATAATTATCTGAATATTTGTTCATTTCATGGACTTCTTCCAGCTCACTATCACCCTACGCATCAGAGCGGCTCATGCTTGGATCATATCATTCTAAAATCAAAATACTCATCCAAAACATTGGTTACTAATTCTACAATTACCGATCATCAAGCTGTTCTACTAACATTACAAATAAGTTCACCTAGAAAAAACTGCATGCGTAGCTACACTAAAGTCAATATGACAAACCTTGAAAATGACATACGCGGTATTAATTTTGACCCTGTTTATAATTCAGACGATGCAAATAGTTCTTTAAAGTATTTTATAAATTCGCTACAATCTGCAATTAGGAAAAACACGTTCACTAAGACAATGCCGAGAAAGTATAGTTGTATTAAACCCTGGATCACACCCGGTCTCGTTCGATGTATACGGCATAGAGACAAACTTCACCTAAAATTGAAACTCGCTCCTGATAACGAAATACTTTCTGTAACTTATAAAAGGTATCGGAACTTCTGTAATAATCTTTTGAAAAAACTAAAAAACCAGTATGATAAAAATGAATTACAAAAGGCGGGGACAAATAGTAAGCTTGTGTGGAAATTTATAAAAACTCATACATTTAGATCAAAAAACCCCGAACCTCCGCTTGATATACTATCTACAGGAATAAACCCATCCGAAGCAATCAATAAAGCAAACAACTTCTTTGTTAACGTTGGTAAAAACCTGGCTGAAAAATCGTTAAACTCAAGTATTATTTCCCAACAAATCCCGACCAGGACATCCTCCACACTAAATTCTTTTGTTTTATTAGATACCGACGTTAACGAAATAGTCAGAATAATAAACGGGTTAAAGGATGTTTGTGCCACTGGGTGGGATGATATACCTAATAATATACTTAAAAGATTTAAATACCAGCTTGCCCCTCCTCTAACCCACATTTTCCAACTATGCTTATCTAAAGGAATATTCCCTAAATTGCTTAAAAAGGCTGTGGTCACACCTGTATTCAAATCTGGAGACAAGAACTGTGTAAATAATTACAGACCCATTTCAGTGTTAACAGGCCTCTCAAAAATTTTAGAAAAAATCATTAACAGTAGATTAATAAAATATCTAGAAGATAACCGACTACTATCAGATAGTCAGTTTGGTTTTAGGGCCAAAAAATCAACTAATCAAGCAGTCCACGAATTGACTAATTATGTTACCACCAACCTAGATAATGGTATGCACACAATTGGGATCTTTCTAGACCTTGCCAAGGCCTTCGACACTATTTCTTGTTCTTTGCTTTTGCACAAGCTTGAAACACTTGGAATAAGAGGAAAACAACTTCTTCTATTTTCTGACTATCTCAACGATCGTCATCAATGTCTAAAAATGGGTCAGTTTACAAGCTCTGAACTTAAAAATAGTTGTTTTGGTATTCCACAAGGTAGCATTTTGGGCCCTACCTTATTTTTAATCTATATAAATGGACTATGCAGCCTGTCACTCCAAAATGGTGTTATAATGTCTTATGCGGATGACACCGCCCTATTGTTTTCAGCTAAAACAAGAGTTGAGGTCTATAAAAATGCTCAAAATGGTTTTAACATTGTGTCTAATTGGCTCCGTAATAATCTCCTAACATTAAATGCAGATAAAACAAAATACATTTTATTTACAATGAGAAATATTAAGATACCGCTTACTAACCTAAACATTCACGCACATAATTATTGCACGTACGCTGACACTGCATGTTCTTGCCCCACTTTAGCTAAAGCTGACCATTTAAAATATCTAGGTGTCACCATTGACTCAAATCTAAATTTCCGTAAACATATCGAATTACTCTGTACAAGAGTGCGCAAATTAATATATGTTTTTAAGAATTTACGGAACATAGCCGACTATAAATTAATTAAACAGGTCTATTTGGCTTTGTGTCAATCCATTCTTACATATTGCATAACTTCTTGGGGTGGTGCGGCAAAAACTATTTTACTCCCCTTAGAGCGTGCTCAAAGAGCTATTCTAAAGGTTGCTACCTTTCGCCCTTTTAGATTTCCTACGCAACAACTCTACATAGCATGTAGTGTGCTTACTGTGCGGCAATTATTTATTTTAAGCACAGTACTACACCAGCACACTGCACTTCCTTTTGACCCTGTACCTTTTGACAGGGGAAGAAAGGACTTGGTTTGCATAAAGCCCCATACTAAACATGTGTTTGCCAGTCGTTTTTATGTATTCTTAGGACCTTTTCTATATAATAGGCTTAACAAGGAGCTAAGCTTCTATAGTGTAAGGTATAAAAAATGTAGCAAAATGTTGTCAGAATATTTAGCAACACTCAATTACGCAGACACGGAAAAACTTCTAGAAATTTTGGCATGAAGATATTTGATCCCCTCGTGTTTACTTTAGTATTATTACATAGGCTTAGATTTAGGTATTAATGTACTATTAAGCTTTTTCTCGTAGTTGTTTAAAATAGATAATTTTATTGTTTTGTATAAAGTTATAGTTTATCTTTTGTCCCTTGTTTATTGGTTTGTAAAGTGATGGCCCGAAACACAGGTTTTTATTAACTTAGATCGGGCGGGTCGCTACCTAACATTGCAATTCCGAACCACCATTACTTGCACCTATACTATTAATATTTTTAGTTTATTTTTAGGCACTATAATTGTATGGAAAATATTATTACTGTTGACTTAATATTTTTTGTGAACGTTTATATTTGAATAAATTATTATTATTATTCTCTTTATTTATTTTCTTACACATACATTTTATATTTTTAAATATTTCAATAACAAAAAAAAAAACAATAAAAAAACATTTAAAAATATAAAAATAGTAGTCCGCCGGTGTCGGGAGCTGGGTCCAAGCTACCGGTGGTTAGGGCTCCAGAGAAAGGAACCTCCTCACAATACGAGCCGTATCGAGGAGTACTGCTTTCTGTATCAGGCCCTTTACCCAACTGCGCAACGCCAGCTTCGACAGGTGGTCGTCGAAGCTTTTGGCTATCAAGCCATTGGCCGTAACGACGATCGGCACAATGACAGCCGAGTCCACATTCCACATGTCGACAACCTCGTGCGCTAAGTCAAGATACTTGATTTGTTTCTCTTTCTCAGCTTTCACGAGGTTCTCGTCATGTGGAATGGTAACATCGATTATCATTGTGCGGCGCGCTAATCGGTCTATCACCACTATATCGGGCTTATTAGCGACGATAGTCCTATCAGTGATGATAGACCGATCCCAGTACAACGTGACATGGTCATTTTCGAGAACTGGGTCGGGCACATACTTGTAATACGGTACCTCAGAATCCACAAGTTTGTATTTCAAAGCAAGTTGCTGGTGAATAATCCTGGCCACTTGGTTATGCCTGTGCAAGTACTCGCCGTTAGCCAGACGAGAACAACCAGAGATAATATGTCTGATGGACTCACCCGGACGGTGGCATGCCCGACACACGTCAACCGTCCCGTCCTTCATAATATGCCTCCGGTAGTTGTTCGTCAAGATAACTTCGTCCATAATTGCACAAACAAAACCTTCAGTTTCTCCGAAGAGATCACCGAAACGTAGCCAGGCCACGGACGCCGGGAAATCTACGTCGGACCCATAAAGAGCCCGATAGAAGCGCCCGTGAAGCTCCTTGCCTTTCCATACCTCCTTGCGGTCATCTGTAGTAAGTATTACAGGTTTGCGCCAGTTCTCTTTCGCCATGGACAACGGGGTGAGTCCCTTGTCCACTGTGACCACATCTCGGTGCATACCCACATCGGCTTTGAGAAAATATTCTCTGAGACTGCACATCTCGCGGTTGTGGAGAGTCTTAGCATTTAAAAAGCCTCGACCTCCACATTTACGCGGGATGTACAGTCTCATCACCGACGATCGTGGGTGATGCATCCGATTTGCAGTCAGCAGTGTACGGACCCTTCTATCCAGGGCGTCGAGTTCGGTTTGAGTCCATTTGAGTATGCCGAAAGAGTACATTAATACCGGCATGACCCAACCGTTGAAGGCGCGCACCTTATTTCCGCCCGACAAAAGGCTGTTTAAAACCTTTTTCAGGCGGCCAAAGAAGCGCTCCTTCAGCGATTGCTTCATGTCAGTACCGTTAATGCCCAACGCTTCCGACATACCCAAATACTTATAGGTTTCGGTTGAGCTAAGGGATCTAACCTGTATGGAATCCGAGAGTTGAATTCCCTCAGATTCCATAATCTCCCCTTTCTTTACATGCATGACTGCACATTTGTCCACACCAAATTCCATCCTGATGGCACTACTGAAGGTTTCAGTTACTTTCAGTAGCTCCATCAGTCGCAAATTGTTGGGGGCAAAGAGTTTCAGATCATCCATGTAAAGGAGGTGAGATATGGCTTGACCACCTCTTCTCAACCGATAGCCTAGGCCTGAATCCTCCAGCAGTGTGCTAAGAGGATTCAGAGCTAAGCAAAACCAAAGTGGACTCAAACTGTCGCCCTGGAATATTCCCCGTTTAATCCATACAGGCTCATCATTCCCTTGAATCGGTCGACATCCTGGATATCGAAGAACCGTTTTCCATTGCCTCATACATGACTCAAGGAAGGCGCGTAGAGTTGCATCTATTTTGTACAACTCCAGCACCCTCATGAGCCATGTATGTGGCACAGAGTCATAGGCCTTCTTGTAATCTATCCAACATGTCGACAGATCCTTGCGGGATCGACGAACCTGTTGGCTTATGGCCATGTCTATGAGGAGTAGCTCCTTAGTGCCGCGGGACCCTTTCCTACATCCATTCTGAGAAGCGGACATAATTGAGTTATTCTCAATGTGATCATTAATTTTCACTCTCAGAATGGATGTAAGAAGTTTATAGACCGTCGACAAACAAGTAATCGGTCTATAATTCTTGGGTTCCGCGGGACTACCTGTCTTATGGAGCAGGTGGGTAACGCCAGTTGTTAGAAACTGTGGTAGCGACCCAGACTCTAAGGATGATTGGAATTGAGATGCCAGGAGTGCGTGTGAGCTGCTATACCATTTTAGCCAGAAGTTATGCAGTCCGTCCGGTCCTGGAGATTTCCAGTTTGGTAACGGACGGACTGCTTTGGCTACATCCAATGGGGTGATGTTGATAAGTTCCATTGGTGGTATAGCTTCACACACGCGCTCGACATCGCGCATCCAACCACCCTCGGCATGACAGACGGGCACCGACCAGATGTTTCGCCAGAATGTATTCGTGGCGATATCGTCCGGTCTGCACACGTCCGTCACACTTTGTTCAGGTCGCTCCCAAGCTCTGTATACCCACCTTTCATCGCTCTGGAACATGCGATTCTGCGAGTATCGATCAACCCGCCTCTTATACCGTCGAATACGGTTCGCCCATGCACAAACTTTCTGCTTCAGGAAGTCGATGCGCTCTGTAATACGGGACATGTACTCCTGAGGACTGATTTCAGTCCCCGAAAATGCCCGCCTCACAAAGCGCATCACGCGTGGTCGTGAATTGCCCTCCCTGAAGCAGTATAGTTTGCCGATGAGTACCCTGGCTTCATCAATACGCCGCTCGATCCTGCATTGCCAAGCTGGTGCAGCAGACTTTGGTCGCATAGCTACGTCACTATTTGTAAACTTTACGTTTGCTATACGACATGCCGCAACAGCCCCGCAATACAGGATTGAGTGCGTATCAACGAGGTTCTCGCTGCTTTCAAAAATATTCTCAAGCAGCGAGTCCAAGGCACACACCAGCGCCCTATTCTTTTTGTGCATAGGCAACCGTGGAATTCGAGGCCTAAGTTCGGTCGGAGTGGATCTGTACTCGCGAAGCGCATCCTCCAGCGCGCTCCTCAGTCGGTCGTTGCACTGGCTACTTACCGTGACAACCCTATCATCTACCTCATCACAAACATTATTGGCCCGCGGTGTAATTGCGCCACTAGCTGGCGCCTGTACCACGGACTGTGTCGGGGTCGAGATGACAAGGTTGTTCAGTACCTCTGAGCGCAGCCTATCAAGTGCGGCATCGTCCAACTTGTGATTACGTTGGATGACCCGCACCTGATCCGACAATCGTTGGGCCGAGACGTTCACAGTTGGCTCCAGGTCCTGAAACAGAGACAGCATCCTGACACGGTACGCAGTGAGGTTAGTTCCCCCCTCTGTAGACCCGTAGTATGCGCGCATGACGTTCTCGTTCATGGACTGAGTCCATTTCATGCGCTGCACACAACCACCGGTAGCGGGGACCCGGCTCGGGGCCGGTTGGCCCCTAGGTCCCAAGCCTCTCGGTGGCCGGCCTCTCCCCTGCCGACGTACAGGTGTTGGCGACGTCGGTGGAGAGAAATACTCGTCGCTGGAGCTCGACGCAACTGCAGCCGCCGGTGACACCACTGGTGATCCGATGTCCGGCGGCGGCGAGGCGGAGCTGAGCGACGAGTCCGGGGGTGGATGGTGTGCGCGTCGGGCAGCTGCTCTTGTTAACATTATACAAGTATTATTTTATACATTTTACGTACGTTATACGTACTCATCAATATTTTCGTAATGACATAAAATGTCATCTGTCTTCACTTCATAGTTTTTTGAAATTTTTATCATTTTATGGCCGTATGATATTGTAAAGTTTTTAATCAGTAATTTTCAGGTTTTTCGAAGTTTAGAGCGAAAAATATGTGCATAAATATCATCAAAAACTGTTATATTAAATTTAAATTTGCTTGGACGAAAATAAGACTTGTTTTGACATTGAGCAGAGTTGCCAGTTTTTGATGAGTAATTATTATTATTATTCTCTTTATTCATTTTTATACATATATTTTACATTTTTAAATATTTCTATAAAAACAATACATAAAAAAACATTTAAAAATATAAAAAATAGTAGTCCGCCGGTGTCGGGAGCGAGGTCCAAGCTACCGGTGGTTAGGGCTTCAGAGAAAGGAACCTCCTCACAATACGAGCCGTATCGAGGAGTACTGCCTTCTGTATCAGGCCCTTTATCCAACTGCGCAACGCCAGCTTCGACAGATGGTCGTCGAAGCTTTTGGCCATCAGGCCATTGGCCGTAACGACCATCGGCACAATGACAGCCGAGTCCATATTCCACATGTCGACAACCTCGTGTGCTAAGTCAAGATACTTGATTTGTTTCTCTTTCTCAGCTTTCACGAGGTTCTCGTCATGTGGAATGGTAACATCGATTATCATTGTGCGGCGCGCTAATCGGTCTATCACCACTATATCGGGCTTATTAGCGACGATAGTCCTATCAGTGATGATAGACCGATCCCAGTACAACGTGACATGGTCATTTTCGAGAACTGGGTCGGGCACATACTTGTAATACGGTACCTCAGAATCCACAAGTTGGTATTTCAAAGCAAGTTGCTGGTGAATAATCCTGGCCACTTGGTTATGCCTGTGCAAGTACTCGCCGTTAGCCAGACGAGAACAACCAGAGATAATATGTCTGATGGACTCACCCGGACGGTGACATGCCCGACACACGTCAACCGTCCCGTCCTTCATAATATGCCTCCGGTAGTTGTTCGTCAAGATAACTTCGTCCATAATTGCACAAACAAAACCTTCAGTTTCTCCGAAGAGATCACCGAAACGTAGCCAGGCCACGGACGCTGGGAAATCTACGTCGGACCCATAAAGAGCCCGATAGAAGCGCCCGTGAAGCTCCTTGCCTTTCCATACCTCCTTGCGGTCATCTGTAGTAAGTATTACAGGTTTGCGCCAGTTCTCTTTAGCCATGGACAACGGGGTGAGTCCCTTGTCCACTGCGACCACATCTCGGTGCATACCCACATCGACTTTGAGAAAATATTCTCTGAGACTGCACATCTCGCGGTTGTGCAGAGTCTTAGCATTTAAAAAGCCTCGACCTCCACACTTCCGCGGGATGTACAGTCTCATCACCGACGATCGTGGGTGATGCATCCGGTTTGCAGTCAGCAGTGTACGGACTCTCCTGTCCAGGGCGTCGAGTTCGGTTTGAGTCCATTTGAGTATGCCGAAAGAGTACATTAATACCGGCATGACCCAACCGTTGAAGGCGCGCACCTTATTTCCGCCCGACAAAAGGCTGTTTAAAACCTTTTTCAGGCGGCCAAAGAAGCGCTCCTTCAGCGATTGCTTCATGTCAGCAACATTAATGCCCAACGCTTCCGACATACCCAAATACTTGTAGGTTTCGGTCGAGCTGAGGGATCTAACCTGTATGGAATCCGAGAGTTGAATTCTCTCAGATTCCATAATCTCCCCTTTCTTTACATGCATGACTGCACATTTGTCCACACCAAATTCCATCCTGATGGCACTACTGAAGTTTTCAGTTACCTTCAGTAGCTCCATCAGTCGCAAATTGTTGGGGGCAAAGAGTTTCAGATCATCCATGTAAAGGAGGTGAGATATGGCTTGACCACCTCTTCTCAACCGATAGCCTAGGCCTGAATCCTCCAGCAGTGTGCTAAGAGGATTCAGAGCTAAGCAAAACCAAAGTGGACTCAAACTGTCGCCCTGGAATATTCCCCGTTTAATCCATACAGGCTCATCATTCCCTTGAATCTGTCGACATCCTGGATATCGAAGGACCGTTTTCCATTGCCTCATACATGACTCAAGGAAGGCGCGTAGAGTTGCATCTATTTTGTACAACTCCAGCACCTTCATGAGCCATGTATGTGGCACAGAGTCATAGGCCTTCTTGTAATCTATCCAACATGTCGACAGATCCTTACGGGATCGACGAACCTGTTGGCTTATGGCCATGTCTATGAGGAGTAGCTCCTTAGTGCCGCGGGACCCTTTCCTACATCCATTCTGAGAAGCGGACATAATTGAGTTATTCTCAATGTGATCATTAATTTTCACTCTCAGAATGGATGTAAGAAGTTTATAGACCGTCGACAAACAAGTGATTGGTCTATAATTCTTGGGTTCCGCGGGACTACCTGTCTTATGGAGCAGGTGGGTAACGCCAGTTGTTAGAAACTGTGGTAGCGACCCAGACTCTAAGGATGATTGGAATTGAGATGCCAGGAGCGCGTGTGAGCTGCTATACCATTTGAGCCAGAAGTTATGCAGTCCGTCCGGTCCTGGAGATTTCCAGTTCGGTAACGGACGGACTGCTTTGGCTACATCCAATGGGGTGATGTTGATTAGTTCCATTGGTGGTATAGCTTCACACACGCGCTCGACATCGCGCATCCAACCACCCTCGGCATGACAGACGGGCACCGACCAGATGTTTCGCCAGAATGTATTCGTGGCGATATCGTCCGGTCTGCACACGTCCGTCACACTTTGTTCAGGTCGCTCCCAAGCTCTGTATACCCACCTTTCATCGCTCTGGAACATGCGATTCTGCGAGTATCGATCAACCCGCCTCTTATACCGTCGAATACGGTTCGCCCATGCACAAACTTTCTGCTTCAGGAAGTCGATGCGCTCTGTAATACGGGACATGTACTCCTGAGGACTGATTTCAGTCCCCGAAAATGCCCGCCTCACAAAGCGCATCACGCGTGGTCGTGAATTGCCCTCCCTGAAGCAGTATAGTTTGCCGATGAGTACCCTGGCTTCATCAATACGCCGCTCGATCCTGCATTGCCAAGCTGGTGCAGCAGACTTTGGTCGCATAGCTACGTCACTATTTGTAAACTTTACGTTTGCTATACGACATGCCGCAACAGCCCCGCAATACAGGATTGAGTGCGTATCAACGAGGTTCTCGCTGCTTTCAAAAATATTCTCAAGCAGCGAGTCCAAGGCACACACCAGCGCCCTATTCTTTTTGTGCATAGGCAACCGTGGAATTCGAGGCCTAAGTTCGGTCGGAGTGGATCTGTACTCGTGAAGCGCATCCTCCAGCGCGCTCCTCAGTCGATCGTTGCACTGGCTACTTACCGTGACAACCCTATCATCTACCTCATCACTATTATTATTGGGCCGTGGTATGATTGCGCCACTAGTTGGCGCCGGTACCACGGCCTGTGTCGGGGTCGAGATGATAAGGTTGTTTAGTACCTCTGAGCGCAGCCTATCAAGTGCGGCATCGTCCAACTTGTGACTACGTTGGATGACTCGCACCTGATCCGACAATCGTTGGGCCGAGACGTTCACAGCCGGTTCCAGGTCCTGAAACAGAGACAGCATCCTGACACGGTACGCAGTGAGGTTAGTTCCCCCCTCTGTAGACCCGTAATATGCGCGCATGACGTTCTCGTTCATGGACTGAGTCCATCTCATGCGCTGCACACAACCACCGGTAGCGGGGACCCGGCTCGGGGCCGGTTGGCCCCTAGGTCCCAAGCCTCTCGGTGGCCGGCCTCTCCCCTGCCGACGCACAGGTGTTGGCGACGTCGGCGGAGAGAAATACTCGTCGCTCGAGCTCGACGCGACTGCAGCCGCCGATGACACCACTGGTGATCCGATGTCTGGCGGCGGCGAGGCGGAGCTGAGCGACGAGTCCGGGGGTGGTGAGCGTGCGCGTCGCGATGCTGCTCTTGTAATCATCATCCAATTATTTTAATTCCGTTCATTATCATTGTTTCTTTACATGACATCATGACATATGTCATCGGTCGGTCGTATTTTTCGTTTTCTTCATAATTTACTTGGTTTTTTTTAGTTTTTGAGTTTCTAATGATTTTTTTGATTCTTGTGCGCTTCTGTTATAAAAATTGTGCATTTAAAAGGCTAAAAACTAATTTTCTTTGAAATAAAATTGCGAGAACGAAATAAAAATTGGTTTGACAGTCAGAGTTGCCAGCTTCTATTATTATTATTATTATTACCCACAAAGCGTTTTGGGAATACATTCATTATGCGTACAGCTAAGGAGTGGAATTCCCTGCCAGAGTCTATGTTGCCTGATAGTTACAACCTGGGAATCTTTAAGTCAAGAGTGAATAGGTTACTTCTAGGCAAGCGTGCTCCATATTCGACCACATCGTTACTTACCATGAGGTGAGATAGTGGTCAAGCGCGTGCCTATCAATAATAATTAAAAAAAAAGATTAGTGATATTAAACAAAGACCTAATATTACGTTTCACTTTCATATAAGATTAGTGTTCATATCATTATGACATTTCGTCGGATTACTAATATGTGGATCCGTAGATTATGTACTGTTTGGTAATCTAATCTATGGATTATGTGAATATTAAATATTAGCTTATGACAGTCCGTCGGAGTACTAATATGTGAATCCATAGAATATTATTAATCTCATAACTAATAGTAATATATTCGTCACACTCAGTCCTACTTTGAAGTTTGAATTGAAGTTGATTGGCTCTGTGGTCGTGGTGCTCTGGTGCGCTTCAAAAATTGTACTTGGATCTACTGCTCTGTAGAACTCAAGAAAGCTTTGTTTTAAATTTGTCTTGATTGATATCTATATAGTCCTGAAAAACAACAACTTATAATTCCACTCTTCAATATGGAGGACATATACGACGATTTAAATAACTACGAAGACGTGCATGCTCTTGAGGAGGTATTGTGGTTTAGCGCCAAAACGGCCTGTCATAACATAATTTTTATGCCTCGAAAACATCATTTTATCAGTTACTTTGACGAAAAATCCAAATAGACTAACAGACTAGGTCGTCTGGTAAACTACTGACCCGCCCCGGCTTCGCCCGGATGTATTTTAATTTTCAAACCTCGCCCTAACAATAATAATTGCGAACACAACAAAAAGTTGTTCTCAAGTTATGGCCTGACCAAGAGAAATAGGTATTAATTTTATATTATATTTTTTTCTTATTATAGCTACGTTCTGAAAACAAAGAACTGAAAGTTAAGCTTGAAGAACATTCTGCAGCTATGGAAAAGCTTCAAAAAGTAAGTGTATAACAACTATGTTTAACATTTCAATGTTTGTGTAATATAATGTACTGAACTTGCTATCTGAAATTGCCTTGCAAGCTTTGCTACAAAAATCGGCTTTGTTGCACTAATTATTTCAACCTTGCCACTATCTAAATCTAAACAATGTTTGCTTACACATGCACAACTTTTTCATGTCCATTTTGATGTCTATCACATCATCATCTGCCTAGCCTTTTCCCAACTATATTGGGGTTGGCACCCAGTCAAACCGGATTCAGCTGAATACCAGTATTTTACATGGAGTGACTGTCTGCTTGGCCTCAGCAATACATTAACTGGGTAACACGGTTTTTCTTGTCAAGACTGGTGTCAGATTTACTGGCTTGTGAAAAACCGTAACAACTGCCAAAGATCTCCAAATGACAGTCGGGACCAACGGCTGTTTGATGTCTATCACTTAAGCTGAATTAATTAATTTCAAATCACAGCTGCAAGCCACAAAACATTTTATATCAAAACACAGTAAATTCTCAGTAACATAGGCTCTGTATTAAGAAGTGTCATATAACAGTGAGACACAATATCCTAACTTGCTTTCATGCATTTTGCCAACTGAAGAATATGATACATGAATGGATAACACATTGATATTGTAGGAAATATTGCAGGATTATGACAATCTTGAGATCGAATTTAAGTATCTGGAGAAAAACTACTCATCCCTGCTGATGACTGCCCGGGCGGAACTACAGAGGAAGACTCAGAGGATCTCTCAACTTACTGCAGAGTTAGTATTCTTTTTATTATTGTTTATTCTATCTCATTTACATGCAATATGGACTTTATTTGCTGAATGCAAGTTTTGGGCTACTATTACTCTTACTTACTCTTTAAAATATTTTTTTTTTGTTTTTAGAAAAGACTTAATGGTATTGGATGCTTTTAACAGTGGAAAGCGCATTAGAAGGAACTTTAACACAGTTGTAAATAATCCTGGTAGGATGAAGCAGGATAAACCTTTGAAAGGAAATAACAATACCAAGCAAGATAATGTTACACAGAAGAATGTTGATTTTAACCCAGAAAGGTAAGAAATAAATCTTTTGACTTGCTTAATCTCAAGCTACTAATGTGATGCACAGCCATAGTATTTACAATTGTTTCTGCTTTGCGGTCAGTTTCTAATAAAAATGTATTGTGAAAAGTCTACAGGGCCTACATTGTTAATTATTTCTAGACAATTTAACGAGTTGACATACTACTTGAATATCATATAATTGTTTGAACTTTTATAGGATTACATTTTTAATGGTATGTTCAAGCATATGACATGTATTAAGAGTGGTTGCATCATAGGGTACTTTAAGGTTATAATAATATGCCTATTGAGCACTTGTTACTTGATATGTGTCTTTTAAAACTGTATTGAAAGAAGCTAAAGTGTTAGAATAATGACATTGCTTTCCTGCAAATGTTGCATCTAATAATGCAGTAACTATGAGAACCTAAGTTTAGAAATATTGTCATTTTTGTATTGCTGTTGTACATGATAATAAATGGACTGTATTCTGATTAGTACTGTAACACTGTACAGATCAGAGAGAATAGCTTTTTCATGTATTTAAATAGTTTTTTTTTTTACTTTTGATTTGAATTATTAATTAGACAGTTTGACAGTTTTTGTAATAGAATTACTTTCACATAAAAATCAAAAAATGGTTGTTAGCCCTCGGCAGCCTAACAATCATCCTTTTGTCTTTTTGTATTAATTCTTATTCCCCATGATGTGTCAAAAGCAGACCATAGTGTTAACTGCCAGCTAGCATTCTGCACTAAGCTTTGCCATGTCAGATTTTAAAGGGCAACTAACACCCCTATTTAGCAGCAAATTAGCTAATTTTGCAGTACAAATCTATACTAATATTATAAAGAGGTAAAATTTGTAAGTTTGTATGTAGGGGGTAATCTCTGGAACTACTGGTAGAAAGCTACATTATTCCTGAGTGCTATAGGCTAAATAAATTATTTTTATAACATGTATATTAAATTATTAACCGAGCTATCACAACTTTTGTCTAGCAAGTGGGAAAGAAATACCTCAATAAAATAGAATTATTTGCATGCATGTATGTGTAGGGTAGGTGTAGGGTAGGTGTAGAGTAGGTGTAGGGTAGGTCTAGGGTAGGTGTAAGGTAGGTGTAGGGTAGGTGTAGGGTAGGTAGGTAGCCAGTTGACGGGAGCGAAGCCGCGGGGGACAGCTAGTTCTAGATATAGCAGCAAAATATATTACAAGTTATATCAATGCAAAAGTGGCTCCTCAATCTAAACATCTGAATTGAGGAGCCACCTGGAACTCATTAAGTAATAGACGAATATTATTGAAATTTGTGTATCATTTAGCAGCAATTATTGTGTATAGCACCTGCTAAAAAATTTGGTACTCAGTAGTGCTGAAATTCAAGAAAATACACTGCTTTTAGTATGGCTCCATTTAACAGGTAGTGTGTTCGATTTTGCAGTATAGGTTATTGTAGTGTGGAGGTTATTGTAAGTAGATAAGTGAAATATTAATTTGCAGGTACCCCCATAAATTTGGTCACCCTTTACAGCGAATTCATTAAGGATATTTTTAAAGACCGTATGGTGCCGGGGCGCAAAAGAATAGCACCATCCCATCGCTTCCTGTGGGTGTCGTATGAGGCGACTAAGGGACTCACCAGAGAAAGGGCAGCAGCATTCTTTCGGTACATTGCAACAGCTATACTGCGATCGCCAACCCGGCTGCCAAGCGTGGCGATTAGGGCAAACCCCCCCCAAATGATGAGCACAACAAAAAAATGCCCCCTAGTGCCCGGCAGCGCGTCTACCCTTGACTCCGGTAGCGGTCAAGGTTATGACGATGCAAGGGGTGCTAAGAATCCCCGGAGTGGATACGGCTACCGTAAAAAACACCGACGACTGGACCTGGCAACATTAAACACGAGAACACTCCGGACCGACGAGAAGATCACCGAACTTGAGGAGGAATTGAGCAGGTTGCGATGGAGTGTTGTGGGATTGTCTGAAGTCCGAAGAGAGGGGGAGGACACGACCATTCTCAAATCCGGCAACCTGTTCTATTTCCGGGAGGGTGACCAGAAGTCCCAGGGTGGTGTCGGGTTTTTCGTCCACAGGTCCCTCGTGTCCAATGTGGTGAGGATCGAGAGTGTGTCGACCAGGGTGGCGTACCTTATACTCAGAATATCGTCAAGATATTCGTTGAAGGTCGTACAGGTTTACGCCCCAACCTCAACAAACCCCGACGACGAAATAGAGACCATAAATGAGGATATATCCAGAGCCATGCATGGTCATAAAACTCATTTCACCGTGGTCATGGGGGACTTCAACGCGAAACTGGGCAAACGTGCGAGTGGGGCAATTTGGATATGGACGTCGGAACCACCGTGGACACCTACTGGCCAGTTTTATGGAGAAGGAGGGCCTCTATATGATGAACTCCTTTTTCAGAAAACGTGAGCACAGGAAGTGGACCTGGCAGAGCCCCGACGGTGCAACTAAAAATGAGATTGACTTCATCATGTCGACGAAGAAGCAGATATTCAATGATGTTTCCGTGATCAACGCGGTGAAAACCGGAAGTGATCACCGCATGGTAAGAGGCATATTGAATCTAAATATCAAGCTGGAAAGGTCTCGACTGATGAAGTCTACGCTCTGTCCAGCACAGATCCAGATCCAAAACTCCGAAAGCTTTCAGCTCGAACTTCAATATCGTTTCGAGTGCCTAGGGAGCTCCGTGGACGAATACAACGATGGGTTCGTGGAAACTGTTCATACGGTCGGGTCTAAGTTCTTCAAGACTCGCCGTACAGATAAGACCAAGAGGCTCTCTGATCCAACTCTCAAGCTCATGAAGGAGAGGCGGGAGATGATTCTGCAGTCTTCAGACGATGCGTGCAAGTACCGGCAGCTCAATAGACGGATCTCCAAGTCCTTGAAAAGCGACCTCCGCCGCTTTAATACTGAAAAGATTAAAGACGCGATAGAGCGGAATAAGGGCTCCAAGGTCTTTGCAAGAGATTTGTCTATTGGGCAGAGCCAGCTCACAAAACTGAAGACCGACGATGGCAGAACCATATCCGCCAAATCGGAGCTTCTGAGGGAGATCGAGACATTCTATGGACAGTTATACACGTCAATGACCAAACCCGCAGCAAATCTAGCGAACGACCCAAGAGCTAGATTGACCCGGCATTATACCGAAGACATCCCGGACGTCAGCCTGTATGAGATTAGGATGGCTCTGAAGCAGCTTAAGAACAACAAGGCGTCGGGTGAGGACGGAATTACGGCCGAACTCCTGAAGGCGGGTGGAAAACCAGTCCTTAAGGCCCTTCAGAAACTGTTCGATTCCGTCATACTCGAGGGGAAAACGCCACAAACGTGGAGCAGAGGTGTGGTGGTACTCTTCTTTAAAAAGGGCGACAATGCCCTGCTTAAGAATTACAGGCCCATCACACTTCTGAGCTATGTCTACAAGCTGTTTTCCAGTGTCATCACAAACCGTCTCGCACGCAGGTTTGACGCCTTCCAGCCTCCCGAACAAGCCGGATTCCGAAAAGGCTTCAGCACCGTAGACCACATACACACGCTGCGGCAGGTTATACAGAAGACCGAAGAGTATAATCTGCCCCTCTGCTTAGCGTTTGTGGATTACGAGAAAGCCTTCGACTCGATCGAGACTTGGGCTGTGCTGCAGTCTCTCCAACGGTGCCAGATCGACTATCGGTGCATCGAGGTGCTGAAGTGTTTGTATGAAAACGCCACCATGTCAGTCCGACTTCAGGATCAGACATCAGAACCTATCCTCCTGCAGCGGGGTGTGAGGCAGGGAGACGTAATTTCTCCGAAACTGTTCACGGCCGCAATGGAGGACGTCTTCAAGGTTTTGGACTGGAAAAGGCTAGGCATTAATGTCAATGGCGAGTACATCACTCATCTTCGATTTGCCGACGATATAGTCGTCATGGCTGAGACCACGGAGGACCTCAGTACAATGCTCGATGACCTCAGTAGAGCTTCCGAAAGAGTGGGTCTTAAAATGAACATGGACAAAACCAAGGTCATGGTAAATACCCATGTAGCACCCACTCCTATCAAGATTGGAGGCTCTGCACTCGAAGTTGTTGATGAGTACGTCTACCTGGGACAAACGATCCAGCTAGGTAGGGCTAACTTCGAGAAGGAGGTCAACCGTCGAATCCGACTCGGCTGGGCGGCGTTCGGGAAGTTGCGCGGTATCTTCTCGTCTCACATACCACAGTGTCTCAAGACGAAAGTCTACGACCAGTGCGTGTTGCCAGTGATGACCTATGGACTCGAAACGTGGTCGCTCACAATGGGCCTCATCAGAAGGCTTAAAGTCACCCAAAGGGCAATGGAGAGGGCAATGCTCGGAGTTTCCTTGCGTGATCGAATCAGGAATGATGATATCCGCAAGAGAACCAAGGTTACCGACATAGCCCGAAGGATCGCCAAATTGAAGTGGCAGTGGGCAGGGCACATTGCTCGCAGAACAGGTGGTCGATGGGGCCGAAAAGTTCTGGAGTGGCGACCGCGTACCGGAAGACGCAGCGTTGGAAGGCCTCCCACAAGGTGGACCGATGACCTGGTGAGGGTCGCGGGTAACCGATGGATGCGAGACGCACAGGACCGGTTGTTGTGGCGACGCTTGGGGGAGGCCTATGTCCAGCAGTGGACGTCTTTCGGCTGATATGATGATGATGATGATGATTTTTAAAGACGAATTTGCTAGCTCATGAGCCAGATCACGCCTGATAGAAAGCGATGGAATAGATCTATGATGGAGCGAGCGTACCCAGAAGATGCCTTAAGGCACAGGTACTCCCACGCGTCGACGAAACACAGCAGGCTGCTTTACGGCCGGACTCCAGTTTGGTTGTGAAGGAATATCGAAAAGTATTGTTTTTTTTTCAGACACCGAAAAATATGTAGGTACAGTGCTCAATAGTGCAGATGTACTTAGCAGAAACTTCTGCTAAATGTGAGTGTCTCTACTCTCTGGCTTTTGATTCCGTTGTGGTCTCAGACCTACCTGAGATGGTCTGCAAATAAATAATTGACTGTACTAGGTACAGTCAATTATTTAATCAGAATTGAGGAGCCAAATAAAATGTGTGAATTTACCAAATTCGCTCTTTCTTAGTATTTTATTCCTATACTGCAAAATTGAACACAACCTGCTAAATAAACACCATGTCGAATATATTAATTGATCGATCAGGATCACATTCATGGAAATTCACTCTCTTATTTATTGAATTTTAGCACTACTGAACCCAAATTTTTGCAGGTACTGTTCACAACTGCTGTTAAATGATACATAAATTTCAATAATATTCATCTGTTAACAAGTTCCAGGAGGCTCCTCAATTCAGATGTTTAGATTGAGGAGCCACTTTTGCATTGATATAACTTGTGATAATATTTTGCTGCTAAATCCAGAATTTGTGCTGCAAAATCAGCTAATTTGATGCTAAATAAGTGTGTTAGTTACCCTTAAAAATCTGTCATGGCTCTCCAATCCATACGGACATTTTCATTACAACAGCATGCAACCTGTTGTGCAATTCTGTAAACAGTTGTCATTCCATCTTGATTACATGGATTGACAGCACACTTCGTGATCACTTCACCCAAGCCTCCACTTCGACATGTTTAAGAATCGACACCGGCAGTTTACAGTATATGTCACTTTAGTAATAGTTCTACTTGCAACAAATGTTCATCAAAGACATTAATTCTCTGATAGCTTTTTAGACCTTAGTTGTATCCCTCATATTCGTAGGAATTTTTACGTTTCGAAAAATAAGGACATGAAAGTTTGTATAAAATGCCGTACTGTGTGAGGGCTACTTCCCGATTCGTCAACATTTTAAAAACAACTGAACACATGTGGCGTTTTGACAAGAATTTGATCTTCATACATCTATTCTCGTTTCGTCACCCTTTTTAGGGTTCCGTACCCAAAGGGTAAAAAGGGGACCCTATTACTAAGACTCCGCTGTCCGTCTTTCTGTCCGGCTACCTTTCTGTATGTCTGTCACCAGGCTGTATCTCATGAACCGTGATAGTTATACAGTTGAAATTTTCACAGATGATGTATTTCTGTTGCCGCTAAAATACTAAAAACAGAATAAAATAAATATTTAAGTGGGGCTCCCATACCAGTAACGTGATTTTTGTACCGTTTTTTTTATGGATTTTACTGTTTTTTGTAGTACGGAACCCTTCGTGCGCGATTTTGACTCGCACTTGGCCAGTTTTTATAAACAAGTTTTTTGTACGGTACAATCAGCTACAAAAGTTATCAAACTCCTTTTTGACGATCTTTTATCACCCGACTTTCCCAGAGGTGGGTATAATATTTTTTCAGTAAATTATGTGCGTGACATGCATGTATTTCCTGGGCATGCCCTGTAGCCAAAAGTTTGATAGATTTTAAAGGTATCAAAATATTAGTCTTGACACCCTAATTAACAAATGATGTCTAGGTTTTCAAAACAAAATGAACCCAAACTTTTCCCGTGTTTTATTTTATCGTACATTTAAGTCAAACTTAGGCTACTCCTAGAACATAAAAAAGTACTAAAGGTTCCGGACCAATATTCTAAAGGACAAAAAAAAACCGGCCAAGTGCGAGTCGGACTCGCGCACGAAGGGTTCCGTAAGTACCATTTCTTTTTTTTTGCCTTTTGAGGTACGGAACTCTAAAAACGGCAAAAAAATCACGTTTGTTTTATGGGAGCCCCACTTAAATAATTGTATTATGCTGTTTTTAGTATTTGTTGTTATAGCGGCGAAATAAATACATCATCTGTGAAAATTTCAACTGTCTAGCTATCACGGTTCATGAGGTGTGCGTAGTCGCAGCGGAAAAATGTCGAATTTCTTCATTTCAGTTTAGCAGATTTAGTGTATGATGAGATACAGCCTGCTGACAGACAGACAGCCGACAGACAGACAGACATCGGAGTCTTAGTAATAGGGTCCCGTTTTTACCCTTTGGATACGGAACCCTAAAAATAAAAACATGTCAAAGTATTTCTGGGGCGGTAAAGACTCAAAACCTACCAGAATCATGAAGATGTATGTTTGGTGCTAGACTAAATATTTAACATCAGGCTATAGGAGCCGAGCAAAAAGCAAAACAGAAAGAACGCTAAGACAAAAAGAAGAAATGACGCACCAGTGTGCACAATCACCCGAAATTGCCGAATGCTGAAACCGCGGGATACAGAACTTTCACATTTAAAATTTTAGTAGGATTACACATTTTGATGGGATTTCTAAAGTTCACTCTAATTAAAAAAATACACGAGTTAATAGGGATAACAATGTGGCGGAAATAATATAAACTATACTACAACAATATTCTGGTACAGAACATGCAGCCCCGGATCTACGATTTTTCCGAACCTGGGCAAATACTTGATAGTGGTGCCCCTTTCTCTTCCACGGTTGTGATTATATTTATTATGTTACCTATCGAGTGTAAAAAAAACCCTTAACTATAACGAAGACCCATTGTACCCACCCTTTTTTTTATGGTTGGGAAATCATCAAATGACTTCTCCCGCTCTGGGCAGAGCGGAAGGGAGTGTCAGACTCTTACTGACTAAAACCCATCCGTGCTCCCCCTAGTGCCCTTTGCTTTCCAAGGCCGCGATTGTACCCACCCTTGGCGTCAATTTTTTTCTAGACCACCCATGGGAAACCATTTGTTCTGGAAATATTGGTCAAAGTATGACGTAGGTATATATTATTTTGTTTTTTACGAAACAATACTACTTAATTCCAAACAAACATGATCAATATTTTCGATGTTTCTTAACTAATAACTTTGAAGTTACAAAACGCTATGAATATCAAACTCACCGCTGCCTTCCGTACAACACAGGCACAGCGGCTGCGTGCATTCTAAGTATTTATTTATTTCATATACAATTCGCATTGTGTCTGAACTTTGTAGTAAGTACATTTATTTATTAATTTATTACAGGTAAAAATAATAAATTATGAATTTTAAACTATAAACACCAAAAATAAGAAATGATAAATAATATAATTTATGTCAATAGATTGTAGGTAAATAGTTATTATATGAATGATTGTAAATAATAGTATTTCAAATGATTATAAACTTATCCTATAAATGCAAATAGTCTAATAGTGTGTTGAATATATTTAAAATAAAAACCATTTATCATCACTTCTCTCCAATTCGGATAGAGAATATAAAAATTTATTCAACAGGAATGCTTTAAGTTTAGCTTTGAATAGGGTACCTTAGTAAATCAGTGATCTTAAGTCAGCAGGCAACCTATTAAATAATTCTACTGCTTGATATTTAGAGCAATGTTTGGCAATATTGAATTTAGGTGCAACTTTGTTTTTATAACGTTTCTTCTAGTGTTCTCTCTAACTTCACGTTCTTCTTGTGATTCGTACTCGTGTATGTATTTTGCAAAGTAACTGAATAGTACTAAAACATATAAACTTGGTACCTACTGTTAATATACCTAATTTTTTTAAATATTCTTTACATGACTCACGTTGTGTGATTTTCAAAGTCAAAGTCAAAGCATTTATTTCAATTAGACCATTTACAGGTACTTTTGAATTGTCAAGGTCGGTCGGTCAAAAAGATGAAGCTATTTGCATGTTCCAAAGCGTAGATCTCTATGGAGAAGAATGTACAAGAAACTCCACGGACACTCTTTTAAAAATAATATTTTGTTACAAAATTATGGTTACATCATTCATATTGAAATTATACATATATGTGAGAACGATGTAAAAGACGTGCAGGATAAAAGAGTCCGGAGTAAAAAAGAAACAATTCAAAGAAATAATTAAAATAAACCATGGCAGTCGAGAGATGACCAGTCTCAGCTGACGGCGCCCGTTCACGAACATGACGCATACGCTAGCACCATTCGGCTCAACCATTTTTAAGGGAGCCAAATGATCCAACGCATGCGCCACCATCAGCCAGACTTTTGAGTGAGCATGACATCCCCAATCGCCAGGGTACATTCAAGTCAAAGGCCTACCCAAAATGATCATTATAATTTAAAGATACACAGTACTCACACATGTGCATGAAATTATACATTGCTAAATAAGTGGAGTCTATACAATGAAAAATATTGCATTCTTACAATCTTCAGCCGGACCAACAATATTACCAAATGCTAACATTACTTTCGAGCCCCCTAGTGGCTACCTAGTGGCGTTGTGGAGCAGGACCAGCATCGAGCCAAGCATTTTTATCTTCCATATACTCCCCTAACTTAAAATATGCTTTCTTGCATAGTGTGCGTTTAATACAGGATTTAAATTTCGTCTCATTTAATTCTAATATATGGGGAGGTATTTTATTGTAACATTTTAAACAGTACCCTATCTGATTCTGAACATCGTTCTTAATGCACGTTTCTGTAGAATGAATGCTCTTTGGCAATTATACCCGTAACTGCTCCCCCAAAACAATGCTGTAACGTAACTTGGATTCTACCAATGCATAATATACTGCTTTTAGCTGCTTTAGACCAATATCGTCCCTGAGGCTTCTTAGTGCGTAACAAGCTGAAGATATTGAGGAATCAATGATTGTGAGCTTCTTTTTCCAGTTTAGTATGGAATCTATAAAAACTCCTAAAAATTTAACTTCCTTTACTAGTCCAATATTATCCCTTTTGAGCATTACATCTATGCTATCGCTATTACGTGACGTTGTTTTAAACAACATCACATGGGTGTTGTTTGGGTTTATTATTAAATTATTTTCTGTAAACCAAGCAGAAAGATTCTTTAAACACATATTTATATTTTCTGTCAATTCATTTAAGTTTCGCATCGCGCGCTTACAATTTTGGTCAATTTAATTTAGTTTGTTAACAGTGTGCGTAGCTTTCGGCTATGTTATGGGTCTTTTCACACCCTGTATTGTAAAAAAAATCATAATTATATATTATACTGCGGTGTAATTGCCCGGGGCACGTGCCACGGTATGCCTGTTTCGGTCTGTCAAAGTTTGACTGTTTCTAATAATAATAATAATAATCACTTTATTATCAGGCAACTGAGGCCCATAGATAAAATACACACAACTAAATTAAACAATAATATAATAAACTAATACATAATTATTAATAAAACTTATTTCTATACACGTAAAGTTGACGGCGTCGTGTTTCGCTGCGAGGTGTCGCGTAATCGACCTCGGAAACGTCGAAATACGACACCTTTCGGCCAAAAGTCCTCTTTCAAGAAGGTCTGTAGATGGTGGGTTGGAACTCGTACCACGAACGACGTAAAGTTGATGCTGTGGCGCGACTCCAACCTTTCGACCCTCAGAGTCCAGTTGGTCTTCACTTTCAAATACTGCACGACTTCCTCAATCTTTGTGGAGTAATGCAGACGCGAAATGTACAGCTGCGTCGTGGGCACAGCAGGGCGCAGCAGCATGTTGGGTCCACTCGGTGCGGTACCGCACTGGTTACGAGAACAGGGCTTCTTCTTCTTCTTTTCTACTTTAGTGAAACCCTCTTCATCAACTTGGCCGGTTCTAATGAAATTTGTTTTCATTTTTTCAGATGTGAACCACCTGTTAAGTTGAAAAATGAAACGGGTTCTGATTCTGGTACTTCCAATACCAATAAGTCTAGTAAAGATGCTGGTGTACGGTTAAAATTATCTAAAAATAGGAAGAGCAATGTTAATGACAGTGTTGCACAACAAAAGACTGAAGTTAATGAGCGTCCCAAGACAACTGCTAGTGGCATAAAGGATAGAAGGAAATCCTTGCCAGCTGTGAAGTAAGCTACATAGATGTCTGAACATTCTTTGAAAAGTCTCTCTAAGCCATATTAACATGAACTATTATCATTCCAGCATGCCCATCGACACATTTAGTTCCAGTGATGAACTAGAAAGAGACTATCCAACCAAAGTAACAAGAACTGATAATGAGAGGAGAAACATTAACAAATTGCCTATTGAAAGACCTAGTAACAAAACTTCTGAAACATTCAGTTTGGACGACAGAGGTCACAAGCACCATGAATATTCTTCAAGAGACACATACAAAAGTCGATCAAGTAAACAACATGACAGTAGCTCATTTAGAGGCTGGGATAAGTATGATGTTCCATGGAAATACAGGAAGCAGTGCAGTCCAGAGAGAGGTCAGTATAGACCACTCAGAGAACATCCAGACGGATATCCCAAACATAGGGAATGTCAAGATGCGTATCCTAAACAACACAGGGAACATCCAGATGACTTTACCAAAAAACGCAGGGAACATCCAGATGACTATGCCAAAAAATACAGGGAGCATCATGATGCCTATCCCAAACAACACAGGGAACATCCAGATGACTTTAACAAACATGAACGTGGAAGATATCAAGGAAGATCCCTGGAGAGTCCCCCACTTCAATCTTATAATCGTCTTCAACGTACGAAATCAGCCCACCAATCTGATCCCGACAGATATCTTCATGAGCCAGAAAAAAATAGACATTACCATGATGATAAATATTCAGCCAAGTATAGATCAAAAGACTATGATGAACCTCAGATTAAAAGACAGAGGACAGAATCGTATGGTAACACTGAGACTCATTCTATGGACGACAAGAGGCATACCTGCGTGTCATCTGTGGAATCACACACCCCAGATTTCTCTCCACATGATTATGATATGCTTCGTTTTTCCTGCCAGTCTCCTGATTCTGTTCACATTGAAGGCGCTATTGCTAATCCCACTAAAGGTAATAGAAAACAAAAATAACTTATATTATGAATAGCTTAAAAAGACATTTGACAAGAATTTATTTATGTTAATCGCATTTTAACCCTTTATGTCTATACAATCGGAAGGTAATATTAAACTTGCCTGAATGAATGCTCAGAGATCCTTGAACTTTTGCAGAAATTATGGCTACAGCTTCAACACCACTGGACGATCCGCGAGTAACTAGCAAAAGATACGTCATTCGGAAAGAAAATGGCAAAGAGACATTATCTACTGCGGTAGGCAGGAATATTGATGTAATACCAGTTAACAAAGCTGTTTGGAATATTAAACCTGTGTATGTCCCTGTTGCTCTAGTGCGTCGACCATCACACTGCGGTGATCAACTTGTAAGTGACATTTACATGGACATTCAAAACCCAGTGACTAATCTAGATGCATCAATGGAATCAGGTGTTTGTGGAACTGATGACGAATTTAAAGAAATTCGTAGCAAACTAAAAGAAATTCAGCATAATACTCAAGATCTCACAATAAGCAAACAAGCACCAGAAGATATTTCAAAGCAACCAGTGAACGCTGAAACAGTTTCGAAACCAAATATCGTCAAATATAAAATTCCGAAAATAGGGCAAATTAATAAAAATACTCAAAGCAAGATGGATGTTCCTATTATTGAACTAGGCGAGACTGATCCAAAGCATAAGAATTTTAATAAAAATGGTGCAGCAGAAGATACTGTTCCAAAAGAATTATTAACGCAAAATAATAAACATGAAGATTTTCTTCAACATAATAAAAAGAATAGTAAAGTAGAAGATAATAAAAAATCAAAATCAGGAGAGAGAGGCGAGCATCAGAGCACACTCACAAAGATAGCTATTGTGGCAGATGATTTAGAACTAAGTGATGACAACAGCGATCATATGGATACTGGCAAAAGAATAGTTCCTGAAAAGGTTCAGAATAAATGCGGAATACCCTTAAACATGAATAAAGGTAGAGGTAATGAATCTGAAAATAATGTAGAAAACAAAACAGTTGTTAGTGCTCATACAGACATCAAAAATACTGTCGACACAGGGTTAAAAGATGTCGCAGAGGAGGAAAAAACGAAAGAATCAGACAGTGCAAAGAAACAAAAAGCCAAAAAGAAAAAGTCTAAAACAAAAGAGATATCTAAAGATTCAGCAGAAAGTACAGCTGTACCCATCCATGTTCCTGAAAAGAAGCCAAAATCCAAAAAAGAAAAGGAAAGTACACATAAAGAAACAAAGGAAAAGTTTTGTGATCTCTTTGGTGATAGTAGCAGTTTAATGACTCCAGAGGATTTAGGAATTCCTTCATATTTACCTATATCTGAAGATGCGCAAGAGACCGTTGACATGAAAATCAACCAAATCATTGATGCTGCCCCACTAGTTGTTAACGATGATGTTCCTGGCAAAATGCTACCCCAAAACAGAGTTGAAGTTACGATACAAGAAACACCAGCACATGATGATATCCCTAAAACTGATTTAGAAAAATCGAGTAAAGACATAGAAGCTAAAGAAGTCGTTCAGGAAATTAAAAAGAAATCTTCCAAAAGAAATGAAGAAATAATTGACACTAATCAACTTCCATCCCCTATCGTTTATGAAAATTTGAACCCTGGAACTGACTTAAATGATCCTAATGTTGTCAAAACAGTAATCATATCAACAGGAAAACAGCCCGAAATTGCGTATGAAAATAAAATAGAAGTAACAAAACCTGATACAGCTGTTGAAGTTAATTCAATACAGAACACCAAAGATATTAAACTCTTTCCGGCTACAATGGAGTTAAAAAAGGATATCTTGAAAGCTTTAGCTACATCTACACCGCACAAAGAATTTTTCACCATGAATCCACTAGAAGCTGATGCTACTAAAACTGATATTATTTGTGATCCCTGCGTAAGCAAAGCAGTCGCAACGATCATGCATGTAGAACCAGTAGTCAGCCAAACTGAGACAACTACTTTGGAATCTAACGACGCACCTGATGTTAGAATATTTGTGAAAAGGCGCAGGAAAGTCGTAAAACGACCACCGATGACTTAGTCGATAATATAAACTAGGTTTAGGAACGAAGTCTGAAATGTTGAGTGGATGTGATGTAACATGGTATTGCAAATATTACAGTGCAATCTAGTGTGAAAGTCGCGATGTTGAGAGTTTGGGAATTACGATAAAGTATTCAGTTATTATAAAGTTACCACAGTGTTTGAAATGAGAGCACTTACGTGGGTCACACAGAAAGTTTTAAAAAAATAAAAAACGGAATTTAGTAGAAGCTGTTAATTGTTTGTTCTTTTCGAAGTAGTCTCCGTTCCTAAGCACCGTCGCATGCGATAGAACCATCGACTGAAGCAGAAGACCCCCTCTTCTTTAGGGATCTCTTCTACGCCTTTTTCAAATACAGCTGGGGTTACATAAAATAAGTTCCTCTAGGTTTGTCTCTCAAGTTTTTGGAAATAAATAAAAGTCACAAGTGCCTTCGATAGACATTATTATTACTCGATAGTCCGTCTGGCGGAGTGAGCTGGAGCGTGGTCGTGGTGGAGGAGGATCCTGCTTCTTGGGCGCTGCTGTCTAACATTTTCCAAGATAACTGTTAAACAACGCAATCTGCAGTAACAGTCCATTTATCGTCAAGGACAATTGTTGCGAAATGACCCGTCCCTTCCTAATCCAAACGACGGCGTTTTTGGTCTTCCGTCAAATTATGAGGTATCAATCTAGTACAAAGCTTTCTGACGCCTAAATGTTCATGTAAGACTTTTTGTACTTGACTCATTACCAATGCCTAAAGCTGCCCGAATTCGTGATATGTCACACTTTATCAGCTTCTATCATTAGCCGCACAGCACTCACGTTATCTTCAGTAGTCGCCATAGAAGGACGTCCTTCTCGCGAATCATCAGTGAGTTTGCTTTGACCACGTTTAAACTCCTTAGAATACAGAACAAACCAGAAAGAGTCTTCATCTCATTTGTATGCAGCGCATTGTGTCCAAAATAACTTCTCACCCGCGCCTTACCCACCCAAGTAGTTTAAGGGTAAAATTAAAATTAAAACAACTATTGAGGTAGAGGGGGGGGGGGGGCACACTTGACTATAACACGCGAGTCGGCTATTGACTAATTGACAATTTAACGAACTACGCCATTCCGGCGTGGTTTACACTGCCTCACGTTTGAGCTGAGTGAAATCCATTTCGACGCACGACGAGACACTTTTTAATTGCAGCCTGTGTAAAAGTGTCCGTTTCGAAGGCGCGGCCACGACGTTTTTTTTTAAAAAAATTATGCCACGATTTTGTAAAAATTTGTAAAAGTAGACTCCCAAAACCATACATTTGTCAAAGCTATGGTTAAAAAGTTATAAGGGTTTGAACGTGGCCGCGCCATTGAAACGCTCCGAACCACGGGGCCACGGAGATCTGTGACAAATTCAGATCTAGGTTTTACAAAAAAACTCAGATGTCTGCGTTGCTTTTTCAGCGAGATATCGGCGAAAATGTGTTTTTCACCGTTTCAATGGCGCGACCATGGCGTATTAGTCTCACAGCTCCTAAAATATAAGCCCGGGATTTTTTCTATTTTTTACAATTATTTTACAAATTCAATCTGTTACTTACCAAAATTTCAAGTCTCTGCAATGCTTAGTTTTAAAGATCTCCGTGGCTGCGCGGTTCGGAGCGTTTCAATGGCGCGGCCACGTTCAAACCCTTCTAACTTTTTAACCGTAGCTTTGACAAATTTATGGTTTTGGGAGTCTACTTTTACAATTTTTTACAAAATCGTGGCATATTTTTTTTTTAAAAAAACGTGGCCGCGCCATCGAAACGGACACGTGTAAAAACAACTATGTCTTATGAAATTCATAACACATCTACAGATTCCCAAAGAGTTCCTAATTCGAAATTTAAATAAATTTTTCATCTGTTTTCTTACTGGTCTATTCTATTGACTAGTATAGATTTTCAGTGTGACCCTCGTAAGGGACTTAATATTCAAAGCACTCCGGACGCGCACACAAAGTAGGGATGTCTATAAATCAGTGTAATTAGTTTTAGTAAATATGTATAAGCGCAGTTTGACTATTTGACTCTTAACGGTAAAATTATGTTTTGAAGCGATTGTGGTCATAGTTGTGTCGAGAATGCACGTGGCATTGTATGTCCGTGTGTCCCAGGGTGCGAAGTCAATGAGCCAAAACAGAGTGAATATTTTTACTGTGTGTGGCACATAATTTATCTTCTAAATGTCATTTATTCAGGCTTAGTGCCTCATGTGCTTAATTTTAAGTAAATAAAAATACTAAGTATATTCCCATAACAGTCTTTATTTTCCTTATTAATTACTGTAAATTATATTTACATTGTCTTACAGTGTCTATATGATACATTGGAAAGAATGATTAACATCTAAGCTTACAGGAATTTGTACATAATTATTAACTATTTTAATTAAAGATATATTTAATTTCCATTTCAACTTAAAATTATTTACATAAAACCAGGAAGTCTTTTTCAAATAATATTGCTTGTATTAATTTACTGCCTAGAAACAACTTTGTTGTGACATCATAAAAAGGAGCCTCAACAAACTAATTTAGAACAAGTTCAGGCATACTATTAGGTAATTGTAACTCTCCCAGATACTAAGTTGGAAGATTTTCCTTATTATTTACAAACTCTTTACAAACAAATACAACATTTCCCATATTATTTGGATTTCTTATCTGATTACTCGGAACTCATAATCAGTTGGCGATAATCGATTATAAAAGATGAGTTTACAGTTTACAAATCGACCGTGACTTTGTGACGCACGTTATTTTTATATCAGCCGGTGTAAACAATATTCTTTGATAATAGCGCGTTGAACTTATTTAAAATTTACTTTAAAATTAATAATTTATTATTCTAAAATCGTCAGGATCTGCTGTATAAATTGAACTTCCATTCTCAGGACGCGCTCTGTGGTATGAAATTGGAACCGGATGCCATTGAGATTACGGTAAGTATAGGTCGCTTGCGAGCTAAGCTAAACGCGCGAACGAATCGCGGGCAAATAATCACCGATGTCGATGATCGGAGTCGTTCACTACATGTAGTCGCTGGGCGTTCTGGGATTGGATAGGGTTCCTATGATGTTGTTGGCAGTGGGGATGTCGTCGTTGCGGGAGAGCGTGGAGCCCGACGACGTGCCGGACAGCGAGGAGCCCGAGGCGGAGGGCCGCTTGCCGAGCTTCTTGATGACGGTGGGCAGCTGCTCCGGCGCCTCCGCGTGCGGCGTCACGTGCTGGTAGCACACCGCCGACGCGTGGCCCGAGCGCACCGACGTCAGCGCCGTGCCGCTGCTCCACGTGTTGCTGGCCGGCTCGTACACCTCCACTATGTCCAGGAACGACGTGCCGTCGTAGCCGCCTGGAGGAAGGAAATACGAAGGTCATGATATGGTTGTTGTAGTCCTAACTTGGGTGGGGCAACTTCACAACTTTAAAAAACGTCCTTAGTCAATTATTGCGCATTTACTATGGATTCCAATTGTGCAATTGCAATTGACGGAAATTGGCTGATATGATGATGATGACTGGATTGTGTTGAATTGAATACTTCGGGGAACATCACCCAGTATTTAAAGAGGGATCGCTCGATTGACTCTTGTTGTTTACCATAGTTGATGCAGCATGCATCGTGCGTATAGCTTGTTGTCGAGCACGGTGAGCGAGAGCGCCGAGCGCGCGATGTGCACGGGCGCCACCAGCTCCCACGTGTCGCGCTCGGTGTCGTAGCGCTCCACCGACGTAGCCGCCCACCAGCCCACAAGCACATGAGTGAGTGATACTAACCGAGCGCGTATAGCTTGTTGTCGAGCACGGTGAGCGAGAGCGCCGAGCGCGCGATGTGCACGGGCGCCACCAGCTCCCACGTGTCGCGCTCGGTGTCGTAGCGCTCCACCGACGTAGCCGCCCACCAGCCCACAAGCACATGAGTGAGTGATACTAACCGAGCGCGTATAGCTTGTTGTCGAGCACGGTGAGCGAGAGCGCCGAGCGCGCGATGTGCACGGGCGCCACCAGCTCCCACGTGTCGCGCTCGGTGTCGTAGCGCTCCACCGACGTAGCCGCCCACCAGCCCACAAGCACATGAGTGAGTGATACTAACCGAGCGCGTATAGCTTGTTGTCGAGCACGGTGAGCGAGAGCGCCGAGCGCGCGATGTGCACGGGCGCCACCAGCTCCCACGTGTCGCGCTCGGTGTCGTAGCGCTCCACCGACGCCAGCTGCTGCGAGCCATCGTAGCCGCCCACCACGTATATGTATTGGTTCATTGCTGCTACTCCTGGAAATATTACAATTGTTTGTTAATTATGAACGAAGAATTTTATGTCATCAACGGCGAGACAGGCACATATGCAATCCGTAGGCCTACGGAAGAATTTTAAGATCAGTGCAGAGCGATGCGCTCTCGAACACGGACGTGTTTCCACTGTGCACGGCACGAATTTTATGCGCGTGTTGAGCGGCCGTAGCCGCTGCCCGTAAACACTATGAGTTCCAAACAACTCATAGTCAATGAATTGCTGGCATTCCTAGTCCATGCTATCGACTATATGGACGAGGTGAGCATCCTGCTGATATGCCGGTACATTTTCAAGGAGGACGAGATCAGCAGTGGAAAACTATTACTGTTCCAGTCACTCGGATCACTCGGAAAACTGGACCAGATGCCATCTCGCCGCAGAGATGGAACCGAAAAGAGTATTCAAGATATCATTGATATGTTGAAGAAGACTGACCCGGACGACGACGTGCCAGAATTCTTGGCGAAGGAGCTGAGTAAACTGCCCCCGGTCACTTTCGATCACGTCGACGTTACACGGCTGCTAAAGGACATTACTACCTTGAAGGCGGAGATGACCAAGATGCAGTCCAGAATGGAGGTTTTAGAAAAAACCAACACTGAGCTCCGTGCAGAAATAGCATTATTATATTGCGAAACGTTGGTTCAGTAATTGGGTCTCCTCCTGAGGCCTCAAAGGTGAACACATGTCGAGGGGCGCAACATGCATCAATCGGCAGTTTTGAATCGGCGAACGCAAGTGTGTCACCAGTTGCTGATAATGCTGACCAAGCGCCGCCCGCCACCGCCGTCGCCCGCACCTCAAAACCGGTTGCGGAAACGTCACACGTAGGTTTGTCGACCCCTAAAAGTACCTACGCTGCCATTGTCACCACCGGCAAATCGGATGCGTCGCAGCCTAAGCGACAAGCCAAAGTAGGGGAAAAAAGGGTGCTCAAGCAGCCCCGACTGCGGTCTGTAGCTCTATGCCAAGAACCGGCCAAGTTGATGAAGAGGGTTTCACTAAAGTAGAAAAGAAGAAGCCCTGTTCTTGTGACCAGTGCGGTACCGCACCGAGTGGACCCAACATGCTGCTACGCCCGCTGTGCCCTCGACGCAGCTGTAAAGTTTTCGTCAAATAACTTTGCCCCTCTGAAGTTAGCCATTTGCAAAAATCGCGCAGGTGCAGTCACGTACACGGGAGCAAGCGGGACGCAAGCATGCATCGAACGTGAACGTAAACGTAAGACTGAGACATAAAATCGCGCCCCGCCCCCATGTCTTTTACGCATGCGCAGATGCAGTGTGGTCGTAATTTTGACTACTACGCAGCCACTCGACACAACTTCAGAGGGGCAAAGCTATTTGACGAGAACTGTACATTTCGTGTCTGCATTACTCCACAAGGATTGAGGAAGTTGTGCAGTATTTGAAAGTGAAGACCAACTGGACTCTGAGGGTCGAAAGGTTGGAATCGCGCCACAGCATGAGTTCGTGGTATGAGTTCCAACCCACCATCTACAGACATTCTTGAAAGAGGACTTTTGGCAGAAAGGAGTCGTATTTTTCGACGTTTCCGAGGACGGTTACGCGACACCACGCAGCGAAACACGACGCCGTCAACTTTACGTGTATAGTTAATTAGTTTTATTAATGTGTATTAGTTTATTATTGTTTAAGTTAATTGTGTGTATTTTATCTATGGGCCTTAGTTGCCTGATAATAAAATGATTATGATAAGAATGTAACAAACTCTGAATGACAATCCCTTTAATATTTTGACTATTCATCAATATCCATCGGCTAGAGTGCCTTTATATGCCGGAATAATGGGAAATTAGAAATCACGGCATTGCAGAAGAGTAAATAAAAATCATCAAGATAACGTACCAGCACCACTCCTTGCTATATGCATCGGCGCGACTTCGTTCCAGATATTGTTTTCAGGATGATAGCACTCTACGGACGCAATTCGTCTTGCGCCGTCGAACCCGCCGACCGCGTACAACAGTCGGTTGACGACGGCCACGCCGACGCCTAGGCGGGCGCATCCCATTGACGCCACTGATGTCCAGGAGTCACGCTCAGGGTCGTAGCTGTGATGACAGAAAATGAAGGATAAGTAAGGGTTATGGGTTGCCCAAAGCCGGGAAGAAAGGGAGGCCTAAGCCTTTGCCCTGCAGTGGGACGGAATAGGCTACAAAGAGAAGATGGTTGGGTTTATAGACGCTATAAACCATGTAAAATGCGGGATACAATTCTGACACAAAATCATAAAGTGTCTTATGCACGTTTTCACTGACACACCTGAATGAATTCCTGAATAAAAGCGCGCTGTTGTACTTTCAACGCTCGGCTCGACACCGAAAGTAAAGAAAATCAAACAACGCAGTTAGCCCCATATGACAGAGGCTTAGTCAAGATTCAAGCATTACTTTGAACTCGGCATCTAGGAGAGCCCATAAAATAAAATACATGAACATAAAACAACAACTATAAATAAATAAGTTTAAACTAGGTATAAAAAAGAAACCGACTTCTAAAAAACACTACAAAGTTCAAAATAACTTTAATTTCGGTAGTCGGTGTTTTTGGTTGCTTTTCGTTATTTGACACCGACTTCCGAAATTAAAGTTATTTTGAACTTTGTAGTGTTTTTTAGAAGTCGGTTTCTTTTTTTTTGTGAAAAAGTTTTTTATTTTTCACTTTTTAGTGGTACCCCACACCTAACAACACCACTGGAAAGTCACAGGAAAGCAAAAATACGCAATTTCGTATACATGGATGATTTTTCCACATATTTTTTCCAGCTGTTTGGATTTAAAAACCAAACTACTGAACTGATTTTGATAAAATTTCAATGGGACTATTTGGGAAGTATACCCTTTCCAACAAAAAATATTTTTTTTTACAAAAGAATTTTTCATTTCGGTTGGCAAGCGACGGAGTTATGCGCGAACAAACATAAAAAAAATACAAACATCCGAATTGAGAACCTCCTCCTTTTTTAGAAGTCGGTTAAAAATACTGCACACCAAATGACGGGACCTAATGGTTGAGTACTCTGTAATGCGGGCCTAAGCTAAGCCTAAGGCTGCGTCACCACCAGAGATGTGCGAGGATGCGTAGCGAGGAATGTGTTTGTTAAGAACCAATAGAATCGCTTGTGCTGAGCGAGGATAGGTAAATGAAGACCTTAGGTCAGCCGCATTCGTACGGTTCCTGATTAGGTTTTCTAATTGGAAGTTCAAATTTGGAATTCCGTGAGACTGTCGATTTTCCGTTCTTCTGACCCGAACACGGTTTGTTTGTGACGAAAGTATCGTCAGGTTTTTTCCCATTCGGAAAATAAACAAATGTCTACGCCTAGTAGAACATTTGGTATGTTAGGCAAGCATTCAGGTCTCCGAATCTGAATTCCGTATCAGGAAACCATACGTATGCGGCCGGCCTTAGTTCTTAAAAACAAGTAATGATGCACTTCCATACAAAATAAGACCTTAGTACATTTAAACGTATTTCTTGTCTCATTTGTGATTCTATATAGGTAGGTATACAACTGATCTACGTGACTATTTCCGTGTGCGACAAAGTATTTTCTATTTATCTATGGCAAATTATTAACCAGGCGAATAAAAATTTTATGTGCGACTATTCATGGAATACTTTATTACTAAACCGAACGGAGATAAATTAGTTTTGCGAAAAAGTAAACAAACTAGCGATATGTATTACTAAAAATAAGTGAAATGAGCAGCTTATAGTGGAAAAAAATAATCTAAGCTTGCATTTTAAATTTCAAGTAGCCATAAAATACTAGAGTGGGCGAAAAATATACTGAATGGGCGATTAAACAAAGTTTACGAGCTCGGGACTTGGGGCACCCCGACTCGGACATGTTAGGTTAGAAGAGGATGACCTCTTTGTGGTTAAATTTTTAAACCACCCGAAAATAGCCCCGAAAAGCGGGGCTACGTCGCGTTAACAGGGACCGAATGAAATGTTCCTTAGAGATTTTAAGCGTATAACAATTTTCGATATTTCGCCTAAAATTATAATAAAACACTTCAAGACTTCAATTAGGATATAATGCAGCACTCTCGAAATTAAATATTAGTCAAATGTTAAATTTAATGTAAGCTATAAAATTGACACTAAAATAGAAAAAAGATGACTCAAGAATTATTATACTGCTCTTATTGAATAACTCGAAACTCAATTTTTTATTTTCAAGTCATTGTTTTAAACATTTGTATTCGCCCACTTAGTATTTCATTATTTTTGACACCTTTCATTTGAATTTATTTTCGCTTGTTTAAATACTTTGTCCTATGTATATCTAATTCTGTAGGTACAGTTAAAATATGTTTACATAAACGCAAGTAATATACACGCTGCAAAAAAATTAACATGCTGTTAGTGACTTGTCGCAGTGAACCAAATATTCGTATCATGCTTACTGGTTTTTATATATCTAAAATCCTTTGTTCGTATATTGCAGTTAATTTCATTGTTAGGTATGTAGTTTATCAAAGTGGGAAAACCCGACCAATATCTTTATCGATTATTTATTAGAAGGCAGTTTTTGCGGACTCATTCTTTATCAGTTTACAGGTATACCTAATATTATTTCTAAGAAATAATGTCAATTCGAAGTTAAAATTGATTTTGAAAATATTATTACTTAATTGATTATTGACCAAGATCAGTAATTTGTCATGACATAATTGGACGATTTTTACCGAAATCATCATGTCACAAAATCTCAAGACACGCCCAGACAGCTAATTTATTAACTCAGCCTATCGCAATCCACCGTTGGACTAAGGCCTCTCCCAGTTGCCACAACACCTCGTTCACCCATCTGTTCTGGCCATTTTCAAAAGCTGTACCTATTCAACAAGGGACAAAATGCCTACCGAGTCGCGTATCTAGAGACTATTTGAAGTCACGCGACGTCGCCTGTCTATGCGCTATAAGATGAATGTCATCGAAAATGACGAAAGAGTTCATGTTGTAGGTACGTGAGGCGTGATGCCGGGCGATGTCACGTGACTTCTCGGTATGTCTATGAAAACTGACTTTAGTCGTTGGTCCATCTACAATCTTTGTTTCTAATTGAACTTTATATCATGCAATTTAAGTTGATTTCTGAATGACCAGTACCAGAAGAATATAAATTACATTTATGTTGAAGTTGTAGTGTAAACTGTACTTTATGTGTGGGTACTAAAGTTATTTTTCCAAAAACACATTTGTTTACATGTTTGAAATCAACGAAGGATGACTGGGGGACGCACCATGCTACGTTTTCGCAATAGATAGATGTGTGATGCTTACCATTCTACTGATTTGTGATATTCGGAGCCTGCAGAACCGCCGACTGCGTATAATAGTCCGTCCATTACTGCTACTCCTACCTGTGAATAAGGAACATTATTTAATTATTACAATGTTAAGCTTCTATTTGAGGTTGACGTATATCGACAGGATTTGTCCACACTAGCACAGAGCTGGGTAGAATAGAACGAAGAGAGGGGGTCCTTTGCCCTGCAGTGAGGCTAAAAATAAAAATTAATAAATAAAACTTCCACATAGGTACATACTGAATTTAAGATTTTTTTCATACATTAATGAAAATAACTAGTTTTAAGTATATTAATCTCCATTGTTATTCTTGTAAGACTTCAGATAATTCTAATTCACAATAATCGAACACAATACGTTAGATAAAGTTATGTTTGTTATCAATAATTTTCATTCATTCGTAAGATAGATGGGAAAAAGAGCACACTTGTAATAATATCTCGATTATGGCGCCTGAATACTTATATATGTTATTCTTATGCTTTATAAGACGTATAGAATATTCTCGTTTAATATCGTGTATTATTCCATCGGAACAGAATATTTCGCACACCCTCAATACTTTTAAACGGCCACACTATGGGATAGATGATTATAAAAAATCATCGCCACTTTACGTGTAAATCTTGAATTAGAATAAAAATTACCGCTTTTCAGCGTGATTAATATGATCATTGTATACCCATACCAAATTCCTACTTTCTAGTGCTAAGCGTCTCTGAGCTAAACCGGGGACAGACATAAAGACAAACAAACATGGCGAAACTATAAGGGGATTGTTGACTACGGAACCTTACAATGAGGATTTTTTAGAAGAAGACAATGTTACGCCGACAGCTATTATAATGGTTGAGTACATACCCTGTGCCGAGGCGTGGACATAGGACTGCAAGGCCTCCAGTGTTCCGTGGCGGGGTTGTACACGTCCACCCAGTCGCTGTCGTACGACGAGCCCGGCGACGTGTTGCGCCCACCCACTGCGTAGAATAGACCCTGGAGCAACAGAAACATTTTACGTTAATTGCTGCATAGGAATTACTATTAAAGATTAAAGAAATAACAATAACTTGGAGAAAAAAGTTAGGAGCATGGTATAAGCGATATTTTTTCTACTTTAAGGGTCATAGATGCGGTAGCATCTTACGCCCTACCCACACCCCTGTTTGATCCCGAGTTGGCCTTAAGCTGTACGACTTTCGAACGAAGGCTCCTTTTTATTTTTTGGATAGGAAATCATTAAATGACTCCTTTCGCTGTGGGCGGAGCGGAAGGGAGTGGCTGATATGATGATGATGAAGCGTTGAATTGGATAATTTTTGTTTTAAGTAAAATATGTTCGTAAACATGCACAATATAGGACAATGCTTGTACTCTACATGTACTTTTTTTCTGTGAGTAACATATCCAAAACACTCCAAAAATTTAAAAAAATAACTATCAGCATTAAATAACAAAACGAAACGCCGTGTGCGACTGATAAATATAGACAATAAATATTATTTTACGATGACGTTGAGAATGTTACATTTAGTCGCAGTCATCCTGACTCGGAAACATTTAGGCTTTGGTTGGTATTGCGCAGCGCGAATGTAGGATCGCCACGTAGTTGCTACACGTTGACTTTTGTTGTTAAATATTATTTTAGACTTATGTTGAATGGTTATTCTTGGAACATGGACTTGAAACTACTTCGCCATTTACTTTTTTTGTTGCTTAATAGGTTTAGGTATTTTTTTTGTTCTTAAAAAATTGTGAATGTCCAGAGAACACTTAACTTTAGGAGTAAATACTATTTCTTAAGTCTTTTTTTAATTTAAAACACTACTGGAGTGGACAAATCACGACTGGATTCACCGCTTAGGTAGTTTTAAGGTAGGTACCTACTTGTAGTAGGTATACAACATTCCTATACTTATGATCTAAGTACCAAGTAAAAGGCGAGCCTATTGTGATCATCTCAGCACAAGTTCAGTGGCCTAGTGCGAGTTGTCTAATGTTCCCGACCGCGTTAGCGTAAACAACAATTTGAAACTGAATAAGTCGGTCTGGTGACAATAACGGAAAACCTTTCTTCCAATTTGACATATGCGAACGTTTACGTTAAAGCGATCGAGTACGTTAACAACCTCGCACTAAGGTCTCGAACGCCGCGCTGTCCGTATCGTCCAAGTTGAAGGCCTCAAACAATTCTATCGAATGCCTGACGTTTATGATACGTTATCTCATACTGGCCTTGTTAAATCCGGCTTCTAACCCTGAATGTGGCATTTTCAGGTTGTCCAAAGTAATCGTTCAAGTTGAAGGCTCCTAACCAATATATCGAGTACCAAAAGGCGAAATATACGATACCGTGATAAGTTATCTATACATGACTGAAATATTTTTCCCTCTTGTAATACTCACGTTGAGAACCGCAGCTCCTAACCCTGAGCGCGGCACAGTCAGCCTAGGCAGGTTTGTCCAACGGTTATCATCCAAGTTGAAGGCTTGAAACCAGTCTATCGAGTGCTAGAAGGCGACGTATATGATACATGACTCTTTAAATCGTTTTTTTCCTACATACTGTGGATGGTAGATGTATATAAGCAAAAGGAGTATGTGAAGATCGTAGCAGGTGGCTTTCTGTAGTTTCTGCCTACCCCTAAGTGAAAAAGGCTTGAGTTTAAGTGTATGTAAAAACTGGATAGAGGGAGAGGGAGGCAAGAGGACAGAATTTTCTGAGGAGGATCTTTCAGGAGGGAATCGAAGAGTAAACGCAATATAACAACCCCAAGTATTATGTGATGAGGGTAAGAAAATGATGATATTCTACATGGCTCACCTTAAGAAACGCGGCTCCAAGTCCTGAACGTGGCACAGTTAGCCTGGGCAGTGTCGTCCAACAGTTATCATCCAAGTTGAAAGCTTCAAATAAGTCTATCGAATGTCTGAAGTAGCCGCCAGCGACGTATATAATGCGAGGAGTGTTCGGTCGCCTTTCTTTCACAACGGGCTTCTTATGTAGAGTGAGATCCTGTAATATGAAAATGAGGAAAAATATTTAAATATGCAAGTACTTTCTTCATCAGGAAAGTCATCACCTACTTAGCTTTTTCCTAATCTAATCACATGCAGCAGAATACCGGTACTTTACATAAATGCTCTGAACTCCACGCCCCAGTTACTGAGCGTTTGCCAAACTTTCGTGTTTGTGATCACCAGATCTCGGTATAGGTAGACTATATTTACCTAAAGTTCGAAGAAGTAAGTAACAGAGTTGATAATACCTCCTCTAAAATCCCGGAATCATAAACATGACCATTGAATCCTGGGATTTAAGAAATTTGAAGTAAATTATTATATTGAAGAATCTTATTATGTTTTTAGAGTTCCGTACTCAAACTGTTAAAATAAAGAGCTTTGTTTTACATACCTATAAAATTGGAATATGATTCCTAAATATTTCTTTTTTTGTAACTATAACTATTCTCATGTTCATGTTTTCATAATTTCGTGTTTTAATTGTCATGTTTATGATTCCGGGATTTTAGAGGTGTTATCAACTCTATGTTACTTACTTCTTCGAACTTTAGGTAAATATAGTTTACCTATTCCGATCTCTGGTGATGACCCGTAACAGACGGAACAAACTGCTGAGCCTCACCTCCTATGCTGCCTTTGTGTGCCCCAAAATATGCAACCAAAGTGATTTCTGCGCTGCCATCGACTATGCCCAGGAAGTGGCAAAGTTTAGGGCCCACAATATTTGAATTAAGAAGAAGAACAGCTTAACCACTTTGCAATGGCACGGAGGGGTCTCGGTATGCAATGAATGGTCAATATCAGTCCAAAAAACATGCAAAACTGACCTTAAATATTTTCGCGAGGTACTCCCGACAGGCGGGCACTTTCTTCAACACGGTGCACGTACTCATCTGCTCCTTGAGGAAGCTGGGCGTGAGGTACTGACACCGCACCGCTTGTAGGATGTGTTCCATGCGCGGATGTCGTCTGTCTTCGTCGTATTTCACCTGTCAACAAATATATTGATGAAACTAAAAAATAAGCAGAGGTGAAAGAATCGAGATCAACCAGTATGTATGTATAATGCTCGTTTTTATTAACACTGGACGAAAATGGCATTAGACTAAACAAAATTACGTAATTATATCGATTTTCAATGCTCAGCTCAGTGCCGAGAGTTGAAAACCCAACGTGCAATCATGTTGAGATGTTACATTTGGGTGTTAAGTTTAAATAGGCAGAAGTCACGACTGTATCGGACGAAAGAGTGGGCAGAGCAGGATTCAGCTACGATGTTTCGCCAGTAACGTAAATGCTCCATATTAAAAGATAGGAAAGCCTTTTGTCATTAGGTTATTGCGGGCTGCTATTAAGAATTTCCATATGGAAAAACCATACATTCGACCCGGATTTTGAACTTAAGATAATTATGAACCAACGAGACAGTGATAAACATGCTAATCAGCATAAAATTCATACAAACCTCTTACTAAACAGACAGGATTTGTTAGGGTAGGTCAGTTTCTAAATAGTCTAGCTTACTGTGACTGATTGCAGTAGTGATAAAATATTTCAGAAACAAAAAACTTTCAATCAGCCTATCGTTAAAATTCACGTTTACCAAGTATAAAAAAGTAATTGAAATAAAAAATCTACGTCCTGAATCCTGATACTTATCAATTTATTCAACTAATGACTTTTTAGCAGCCGGATCTGATTGGTGCTTTATATCCGCCTGTGGTATATTTTGCAGAAATGTCTTGTGTGTGTTGTCTTGTTGTGTTGTGTTGTGTTGCTAATGGTTTTTTTGAATCATCATTTAAGAGTCAGCTTACACTACGCGACGCTACACGCAATTTTTAGGAGATAGATACAATTTTGAATTTTATTTTGTAACTAAAATAAGTGTTGTACCTTTTTTAGTTACAAAATAAAGTTCAAAATTGTTTAAGTGTGAGTTTTAATCCACCCCGCGGTACATTCCAATTTATTTGAATTCACTCTCATGTGAAATGTGTACCTTTTTTTTGTAGTGAATAAAGTTCTATAGTGTCTCGGTGAGCTGATACATTTTTTACGTGCAATCTGAATACGCATAAGGTTAATTTTCCTCTGCAGTGATCATAGCATTTAAGGTGAATGGATGAATGCTCTCACTGCCATTTTGTCGCTAGATGGCGACACATCCACAATTTCGAACATTTTCAATTTTTACACTTAACATAGAAAGTTTTAATAGACAACTTTATTATAGGCTATACCTAGGGCATTAACTTGATTTTTTTAGATAATCACTATGCTTGTTAACTGCTACCATACAAAGATTACAGCAGAATAAAGATTTAGCCGCATGAATTTACTCTTTACACACACATGCAAAGTAAATAGTAGTAACTTTCGACCCTACTAGATGTCGTTTTATTCAAAAATGGTTGGAAATTAAAATGTCCAGAGGACCAAATTGTTATATTCCAATCTATTTCTTATTAATATAACCTTAGCAATGATTATCATCACGCTATACTTTCGGGAAGCTGAGCAGCTAAAAACCTTGACATAAATAAGGTCGGCTATTTGAAACATTTATCAACCGTACAAATAGACTGTCGGTTTAGAGACTGCCTTTCATTAGGCTTGGTGTGGGTTCAAATCTCAATAGTTGTATATATTTTTGAATTATTTTTTATCTTTCTTTATCCTTACCAAACCTAATATTTTCAAATATTAATAATAATATAATTATTGGTCTATGCATATTTTTGTTTCTAGGCTCGATATCCTATCGGATTTGGTGGTAAAAAGGTATCCCTTTTCACCATAACAAATTATTCAGATAAATTATTTTGGGTAATAAACATTGCATGTTACGCTCTAACATCGCAATCAGTAAACATGGGCTCGGCGTACGACTATGCACCGAAACTCACACATCTGTGATCAGTGTCATCACAGTCGCAACCTACTGTTACCGATAGACAAGGATAGAGATAGGAGACGGCGCTGTCGTGCGAGCGAAATCGCGTTAGCTGCCGAATGTTGACGAATGTTTACGATTATGAATGACATGGCATGTGGTAGCGTTAGCAAATAAAATAAAAAACATTAATTATTTTGAGGTAGTTAAAAAAGAAATTAATATTGTTCGCTCGATCGCGCAAGGTTACTAAAGCTTTACTTCTGCCTTTGTTTTCGGAAAATAACAAGCCACTTTTGTCTCCTTAATTCATCTTTAGGAAACCTGAATAAAAAAGAGCCTTAAGTATCACCATTATGCATTTATGTATAAATAAATAAAGAATATGGCTGCACATGACGTGCAGTTTGGGAGTTACGAGGAAGCCTTGAAATCATAACCGTTTGCTTTGCCACAGTCGCGTAATAAAGATAACTAAATATAGTGAAGTAGTGATTCTGCACCAACAATTAGGTACTAAAAACTAGACTTTGTCTTATAAAACATTTTTTTTAAATAAGTACCTGTTGCGTAAAACATAACTGTTATCAATTATTTATAAAATTGACTTGAATTTAAATAATCATGGTTGGTAAAACAATAATAATAAAAAACTATTAATATGTTTGAAGAAATTTGTGTTGCTAACCTTACGCAACCTCGGTCTGGTACTAGTCGTCGCGCGTTGTTTACAAAATCTCTCAACAACTCGCGAATTGTGCGTATCGTGTCTCTCACGCATGTTTTTAATATCTATCTCGCTCTCACAAACATGGCGAAGCAAACGATAAAATATTTTTGTTATTTTCAACAAATTAACATTTTTGGCTGTATTTACGAGTGGTGTGTCTTATTTTTATTCCTAGTATTATTAAAACACTGTTGAGCTGCAAAGATTAAAGATTTTATTACAGATTTTTGGTTTCCTATGTTTAGGTAGGTACTACTTGATACAGAAAGTCAAGTGAAGTCAATTTTTTTTCAAGTCTATGGAGTGAAGGTAGTTCAATTTACACGATAATTAGCAATAAGTACTACTAATTAATAACAATTTCCGAGATACTGATAAAAGCTAACATGTGGGTAGAACTAGGTAAGTATATTTATTCATAGTACCTACCTAAACAAAAAATCTCTAATAAAATTCTTTGCCTTAAAAATCTAGAAAAAATATAGGTATGTTTAGGTATCAAATAGGTACTAAATTTTTGTAAAGGCGAATTGAAATTTTTGAGCCTTTACGTGGAGATCCTAAATGTCGGCAGTCCATCCTGACATCAGAATGACTGCCCATTTTTTAAATTCATTTTCTCAGTTATTAATTAGGTACCAATTATTTAAACAAAGATATCAAATAGTAGCAAATAGGTATTAGATCTTAGTAATATTTTTAAGCTGATCGGTCATTTTGGCCAATCATTCTGAAGGTCACATCAATGATTTTCCGTGCGCGACTGAGTGCCAACTGAGTAGGACCGCTTGCTGTGACTAAGTCCCGTATCTAATGGTAATAAAGGTATATTGTACCTACACAGGTTGTTGTAATGTGACTGAACCTAAATAGTACCTAACGTGTAAATAAATTGTGACGTGTAGGTACTAAATAAATAAAAGATTATTTATGCAATTATTCGTCGCGATCTAAGAATGTTTTCTTTAGGTGATACAGTCGTAACATTCAGTGATTAGTGTGATTACTGGCGTTCTTTGGTGGAATGGTTTTAGATGGCAAAGCAAAGGGTTGTTATCAGCTTAGAATATCTTGGTATTAGTTGGTTAGAGTAGGTACCTACCTATGTAAGTACTCGTATGTGTCACCGGATAATTCCAAACATCGTAAGATTGTAATAAATGTTGTTTATGTTTTAGACTATAATCTATGATTATGTTGAGAACAGATAATGGATTGTGGAGGTCTGGTAGGCAGCCGCACCACGTAAAATACTGGTATTCAGCTGAATCCGGTTTGACTGGAAGCCAATCCCAGTAGGTATAGTTGGGAAAGGGCTAGGCAGATGATGTGTTGAGAAGAAATAATTTCGAATACACTGAATCACACCCAAATTCAATAGTTTCAATACTTGTCTTATCTAGAAGAAATTATAAGTAAGTAGGTACTTGTAAATATACAATCTTACGCGACTTATAATATTACAATCATGCGATACAAATGTAAAAAAATACATCATCTGTGAAAATGTCAACTGTGTAGCTATCACGGTCCGTGAAATACAGTCTGGTGACAGACAGAGACGGACAGACAGACATACGGACCGACAGACGGACGACCATTGCGTAGGTAGCTAGGAAAAAAATAGGTAGTTTGCCTACGCTGATCGCCTGATTTAGGTATAGGTACCCTAAGTATACCTACATGAACTTCTTTTCTCTGATTTGATTCAACCCAAACCAATGAATTAGTACTTAACCGTGTCAGAAAATGTTTTATCAGTACCTACTTACATACAGTGGAAAGATTTTTAAATCTTTAGGTAGGTAGGCACTATTTATTTAAAGTAGATAAGTAATACAATAATAACATTAGTATTGTATCTGTGTGAACCAAAGGCAGATCGCAGATAATTGTTTTCACTTTCTAGCATTATTTCTCATTCCCTAAAAAAAAACATTTCATCAATCATAAAATATAAAATCCGCGGGCAAACCCGCGCGCCGGCGCTAACTTGCTAGAAACACAATTTTGACACACAATCACGCATGGACTGGAATTTGGCAACACGCGTTGTTGCCAAATTGCGTCTTGAATGGCAACGTCGCATCGCCGCGTCCGTCACTCGATAACCTTGGCGCTTGTTCGAATTTTCGAACAGCGCCATCTACTTAAAATGTTCACCGCACGTAAACTCGTAACATAACAGCAATGAACTTTTTCTCGGTGGTTCTATAAATTTCTGTCAGATGGCGCGATTCAGGTCACTCACACATGTAAAGATTTTTCGTTTTTTATTGGGTCTAATTCTCATAGAAAGACTGTTTTTTTTCTAAATTTTGGGCGATAGGCGATCACAATACATTATAAAATCTCATTATACTTGCTTTATTCTGCAGAAACTGTTTATTTACGGAGATTACAGCTCCTGAAAAATGTATGGCGAGGTCTCTTTAGGGATCCCCCTTAAGTTAATTTTATTGACACAGTCATTTGAATGTCAACGAATAACAGTACAATGAGAGCATGAGTCTCGTATTCTTTATTTACTTATTTGTATTATGTACTAACAATGCGTTGTACTAGTCATAATATATGCTCTGTGGCAACAGACTTATTTGTGCAGCAAATTAGCTATGTTTATGATGATGATGAATGATTATTCGGTACATCCTTTATCTTCATTTCAAGTCATACGTGTTAACTTATAGGGGTATCAGCAAAGGCGTACCCTGGTCTATCAGCTAACCTATCACCTTGCTGAATGGCAAATTTTTTAGGGTTCCGTATCCAAAGGGTAAAAACGGGACCCTATTACTAAGACTCCGCTGTCCGTCTGTCTGCCTGTCGGTCACCAGGCTGTATCTCATGTACCGTGATAGCTAGACAGTTGAAATTTTCACACATGATGAACCTATTTCTATTGTCGCTATAACTAAAAACAGAATAAAATAAATATTTAAGGGGGCTCCTATACAAGAAAGGTGTTTTTTTCGGTTAAATGTTCGGAACCCTTCGTGTGAGAGACCGACTCGCACTTGGTCGGTTTATTTTTTTACAAAGGTAAGAGTTTTTCCAATAAATATTGCGTAGACAGGATTAGAACCAGCTTTCTTCATCTTAAAATCTTTGCCAAAATTAGTTTCATCATCATCATGTCAGCCGAAACACGTCCACTGCTGGACATAGGCCTACCCCAAAGGGGTAGGTTGCCATAAAAATTAAGTAATAAAACGTTAAATAATTATTTACAAATAGCACAGAGACAAACATTATGGAATTTACAATGACGTATTTATTTTCCGATAAAGTGATTATTTGATTACACCACAAAATTCTAGCCCACGTCATTTAATGATAAACATATCGGCGCACACGATAAGTGATTTGCGCTGTTTACCTCAAAGCAAGATCGATCATCGTTGACTGGGCCTTTTTTATGGCGTGAGACTACATTATTCAATAGTGACCCAGCACCAAAGGCATTATTTGGTCATACTTATTAGTGTGTATAGTCTACAAATAATATTGATATTTTTACAGTTAAATAGATCGATTAAAAACTTCAAGTCATAGACGAATTAATTATTGTTCCCCCAGTAAGCCTCTTAATTGCGACTTTGGTTGAAATCTAGTTTGTGAGTTGAAACTCTTAATCGAATGACCACAATTATGTGCAGACTTGAAAAACAGCTTAAAAACATGTAAAGTAATTGATTGCCAAGCGTTGTTTTCAGTGATAACGAAACTGAGAGTCACGGCTCTACTTAGAATATCGCTCATATAAGAGTTCAACGATATCTCGGGAGATAAGATAGTGGCGAATAGTAGCAACATTTGCGAGTGGGGCACATCTAGCATTCGGGCGGTCGTTGCTCTACAATCTTAGCATGCAACCGATGATAAACGGATTTACAAAGATTTACAAAACTTGATAATTATTGTTATTTGCACGTCACGTTGCCTATTGGTAAAGACAATTTGTTAGAGCGATGGTGACGTAACTACCTCGTGTTATTGGCACAATATTACTGCTTCTCAGAGCAACTGATGATGAATATTCTGCGAACCATTGCTATGTTTGAACACGCGATAACAGAAGTGAATTGTCAATTTATTTTGCGATATTGACGGATGTGGCGGAATTTATTTATCATGATAGGATATCGTTAGTTGGAGGTACTGTGTAGATTTTAATACTGTGCTTAGGAAGGCTTAGGAATATAGGACGAACCTTTTGATGAATAAAAATACTGACTAATATTGGGATCGATGTAGACTGTAAGCTGATGATGATAATTTTTTAATATTCACTAGCGACGCGCCCCGGCTTCGCATTCGCACGTATGGTAATTATATACCCAAACTTACCTCGTTTATCATTCATTCAATTAGTGAAAATTATTAAAAACCGTTGCGTGGTTTAGAAGACGTGAGTAGAGAAGCAGACAGCGACTTTGTCTTATACTATTTAGAGAAGAGTTACATCGTACTTAGGTGCTCCTAGTTCTTGAAACCCAATGCCTAATCGTTCTGTATTGACATCAACTTACAAATCCAAGCTATCATGATTGTAAATGATCTCATGATGGTTGCTGTAATTGATTGAACAAAAAGCCGACAACCGATCCAATCTTGGCATTTGACCTTAGGCAACATATCACAATATTGAACAAGCATGCAGAAATTGGAATTTAGTACTGAATAATGCTACAGTGACACACATTTTGTCGTAATATTCAGTCGTTCATTGAACATTAGCACAAAATGTTTAATGTATAAGACATTCCTAATGTGTTGCGTAACGAATTATTTTTAATGTTAATTATTCTTAAGACAAGGCCGAGTTCTATCACTGTTATTTACATCACCAGTGGACGTTTACGGTCCCTGGGAGTCAAGCCTCCCATCTGTACGCGGGAGTGGGCCGTACCACGCGGGCCTAAGAGTGTTATGTACGTTGTAATTGACTTACCCAGCTAAGCACTGCATTGTAGACCTCCCGTTCTTCCCTGACGTTCAGTTCGTCTTTCCGAATCATACATATTAATTCTTGAGGTGTTAACTGTAGGAACTCCTCTTCTTGACACACCTGTAACAATAAAATTGATTTACTTACCTATTTGATAACATTATGCATTACTTTCAGTTAGAAATTGAAGTTAGGTCCTAACATTAGTCGTAAGCTCGAATACACATAGATAAATAAGAGGGTTTTCAGTTAACAGTTGGTAGACAGCTGCCTTGCTTGACCCTTACGATAAAAATCGTAAGGGTCAAGCAAGGCAGACTCTTAGGATTTGCATTTGACCGTATTATTAAATACGTCACGATTAGCGTATGTAACTATCACCTGTTTACACGTATCAAACATAAAATAATAATCAAATATTTGATAAAAAAAACGCGCGGTTTCGACCGAATGCGATCGTCTTCTGCTTCGACACTGCGTCAATGTGCCTTGGCTTGAAAAATTATGCATCAAACTTCATAGGGAATATGCATATTTTTTTTTTATTTACAAGAAAAACAAACGAATTGAGATCCTCTTTTTTTGAAGTCGATTAAAAATGAAATACTAATTGCTTTAGAAAGCATTTATGAAATAATTTTTAAAACAACTTCATCAGCGATTAAGTTATAATTTATAAAGCATCAAAGTTTACAATTAAGAAAGAGAAGTCTGATATGGACGTTGACGTCGAAAGTCCATGACGCCTATACAGCTGCCATACAAAACAGCATTTTCGCGAGGGACAGATATGTTTGTTTCAAATAGTTATATCTCTATATAGTACTTATTATATTTTTGTACCCATATTTTAAAATAAACTGTGTAGATAACAAATATTTTTTTCATGCATATTCCCTATTGTGAAACTTGTGTGTCTATACTAATATTATGAAGAGGTAAAATTTGTAAGTTTGTATGTAGGGGGTAATCTCTGGAACTAATGATCCAATTCTAAAAATTTTTTCACTGGTAGAAAGCTACATTATTCCTGAGTGCTATAGGCTAAATTATTTTTATAACATGTATAACCGAGCTATCACAACTTTTGTCTAGCAAGTCGGAAAGAAATACCTCAATAAAATAGAATTATTTGCATGCATGTGGTAGGGTAGGTGTAGGGTAGGTAGGTAGATAGCCAGTTGACGGGAGCGAAGCCGCGGGGGACAGCTAGTATTTTATAACATAACATCACGTGTGTATCAAAAGAAGTGTCAGGCAGAGGTAAAACTATAGTGAACCCACTTTCGTGCCAGTTTATCCAATTTTTTTGCTTTTATCTAAAGGATTAGGTATATGAAGATAAGAAAGAGACATGCAAGCGTGCAAGAAGCCTTGCCACGCTTACCACTCGATTATGAATCGATTTTGAATATATGTGCTCGTTAAACACAAAAATCTAAGTAATTTTTTGTGATACCGATCAGCATTTAGGAGACTTTAATTCAAGAAGTGCCTTATTGTGCCTTATCTACTGTACCGAATTCGCGATATGATTGTTAACCAAATCATGCGTCACCTAGGTACGCACTATTACGCAGTTGCCACGTCGTGGCGTGACTATGTACTTTATCCCGGGATACTATTCTAACTTGTCACGCCGGCGTCGCACGATGTCACTCACGTTGTAGTGTTTACTTGGTATCATCACTGCAGCTGTGACTTGTGATAGAACACGTGAGCACTTTATGAGCTTTTTGTTCGTGGTGATATTGGTTGAAAGCTGGAAATTTGTATCGTATTTTTATTTAAGTATATAAATATTTCGTTATTGCGTTTCTTCCATCTTAAGCTTATCTAATTGAGCAAAACGTGTAAACGCTCGCGTTATTTAGAGGAATCCGAAGTTCGATCGACTTCATTCGGTCAATAAATCGTGTTGAAGTCCGTGATGACTTGCCAAATAATCTACTATACTGCGTAATAGTTTTTAAAAGATGATTAGATAAGATAAACTTAGTGTAGTTTTTGTAATTATGGTGGTATACAGTCATTCATGAAGGGCGATTGAAGTTTGTCAAGTTCGTTGGGAGATTCTAGGTACGTTCGGGGTCAGAAGTACAGTAGTAGTATATTCCCAGAGCTAGTATCCAAAATTCAGTTGTAGAAGAACTTGAGGACAATGCAATTTTGAGCCGACCCCGGCCTGTACATAATACTTTTACCTAAGTACCTGAGTAAAATGCCTCTCAATGAAGTGATGAGCCTTTTTCTTGAGGTCGACGCAGCCGTGTTGCTCCGCGAAGTTGGCGATGCCGATGGCATTGGACGGGTCCAGCTGCCGCTCCAGGAAGGCACAGCACGCGTCGATCACGTTCGATATCTGTCGGCATACAGCTAAAATAAGTGTAGATTGCTAAAGTTTACACATCTATTTGTAACTGAGCTCTGTCACAGGAATTTTTAAGAAAGGAATAAGATATTATTTTGTTTACAGTAGGTAATGAGAGGGAGGACGAGCTGTACACCAGCGTTGACCAGTGTTGTGGCTACGCTGCACACTACTCAACATTTGCTGAGCCCGCTCCTCTTGCCACACTGAGAATTTCATTCGTTATTTTGTAAGAAATCTTTGTTTTACTCATAATATTATGATTGTAATGTTGGTAATATTTATTTTTTATATTAGTGGTTCAAAAACGTATTAACATCGCCTTTCCCTGAAGTGTTTATATTGTTTGAAGAAAAAACAATTCTGAGCAAGTGAATTCGTATCCCGCATGACCATTGATCCATTACAAGTGGCATTGCGCCAGGCAATTAAAGTTTTCTAAGGACAAGTCAAAATGACAACACCATTACTGGCAATTATTGAAATGATTGTTTGTTAGTCACTGCAGGTTCAAGTAAAGCTGAGATCAATGGACTCTAAAAGGATGGCATTGGCTCAGGGTGACCTGCTATGGGATGATGATGAGGCAGATACAATTAAAGTTATAAAAACTACGACTAGAAATGAATTGACTGTTGAAATGACGGCGAATCAAAGTCAAAACGTTCATTTCAATTACGAGTAGGTCATTAAACGGCACTTTTGAATGTCATCATTTACATTAACTATTATTTTAAAATAACTATTATTAATTAATACTGCACAGACCCCAAATATATTGGGATGGGCAGGAATGAGGTACTAAAAATACTCTATACCAAAGTGAGTACACATACCTACAACCACTGATATCTGTGCCTTCAACACTATAATCAGTATACATTTTGCGTTGTGTCATTTGAATTCTTTTGAAACAAAGAAAGGAAAGGCGATGTAAACAAGCTTAGGTATGCATAAGTTACCGAGAATGTGCATGTATGTGAATGTTAATCAATACGATGATAAGTTCATTCTACACTCAGATAATATAATACTATACTAGTGCGGATTTAAAGTTAAAAATACCATATTACAACATCAACTGGCTCAATCTTTCTTCACATCAAAAACAACTATAAAAAAACGGATATTTAAATAGAAGTGTCATTATTCAATTAAGTTGAATTCAGATTATTCATTAACTTCTGCTGTTTACAGAGTAAAACCCCGAGCTTGTCATCGATAACAATTTAGTTTTTGCCAGTCAGTTTTTTACACAGTTAATATACTGGTCTACTCCGTCCTCCGTCCCGCTGCGACTCTTATAATGATGACGTAGTGAGTTTATAGAGCAAATAGTGAGTTATTCGAAATAGGCGTTTCACTGACTGCTGACTAATGTGGGATTTGCCTATGTACTTAAGTATTACTTCCTTCCTTTTACAGAACAACAGGTTTTTTTTTTGTACAGTAAAATAACATTAAGCAGAGGTTAACTGATTGACTTTTAATTCACAGGCATATTTTCAAAAAAACAATGTGGAAATCAGCTATTCGAATAGCTGATTTCCAGAGTTGGTCCCCCTGCAAGTACAACTTGGCGAAATGGGGTTTCATATAGATCCGTTGGATACCCAATGTGAATAGGGGCAATTCAGAGCATGAGCCACATGTTGAACAGCCCCAAGTGCCCATTCACCTGTACATTGGAAGATCTAATGAATGCCACCGCCACCTACTGGGCCCAAACAATTAACCATCAACTGGAAAAGAAGAAGTTCAGCAACAGTTAGACAATATCATGAGTACTTTCATCCCAATCAAACAGCCAATGACAACGACCTTGTATAGAACAGTAAGCCAGTAAACCTATATGTTATTTTTTTAAATATAATTGTTACGCTCACTTTCGGACATTAGGTGATGTTGTGTACGTCCCATGCATAAGGCCCAAAATAATTATTAAAGTTTAATCAAAACACAACGTATAACTTACTTGGAACATGGTGGCAGCAGGCAGCAACTGACAGACTGTGATCTCAGTGATCCTGATCTTGCCGGTGTACAGGAAGTACACTAGCCACGCGATGGCCGACGGGCATACGCCTTGCAGACGTACACGAGACATCTCGCACTCTTTCAGGCCACTTGTGAACATTGCCTGTGGATGGAAAGGCACGTTAGAACCTCTTTAAGAAACGGATTTTCATATTTAGCCCGTGGTATGAAAATTTTATGAGAAGTAAAATCGTGCGTTAACTAAAAGTGAGGCGTTACGTTCCTATGCGCACCTTTCTCTTCGAGATTATGTATGTGTGTATTTACAAAGTATACTCAGTCTTATTTTTTCATTGGAATGATGCAAATAATATAAATAAATATTTATGTATATGCTTTGATTATTTTTTAAGATGCTTTCATTTACCCTCTTTTACATAATCTACACAACAATAGCAGTAAACTCCAGTCGTGCGTCGGAGCTGACACACACATTTTTTTTTTATCAATAAGTCTAGAATTTCGAGTGTTGGCCTGCTGAAAAGGACGTAATATTTTTTCAGTAACACTTGGCAACATAGTGCCTAAGTAAAAGCGCCCTATTGGATTTTCAACTTTCAGCGCTCAGCCGAGCGTTTATATACCTGTATCATTCATAATGAATCGACTTTGACCTACCAATTCTACTTTAATCTTGAGTTTATCATCAAAAACTGATTTCACTTAATAATCTAAATCTTTCAAACAGGAAAGGAAGTGAATCACTTCAAATGAGTCATCAGCAATTGTAAATTTGACGCATCATAACTGAATACTGACTTAGAATCAGACCGTTATGTTTGCCTCAGTAGCGCCTCTACTCTACTATAGAATACTTATTCAAACGATAATGAATGATACTTTTAAACGATACTATTGAACTGGATTTTATTTTTCTCAATGAGCCTTTCCTTTAACCACGATCTCCCCTGATGGAAAGCAATGGATGAGGTCTACGATGCAAAAAGCGAGCCTAAAAGATGCTTGTTCACTGTTTCTTTGAAGTATCGGCCTTCAAAGCGGTAATAGGTGGTTTACTTTGGCTGTGCTTAAAATAAATGTGAAAGAGAGTGTTTTTTTATTTGCCTATAGTATCCCACTGCTGGATAAAGGTCTACCCAGGTTCCGGACATTGCGCGTCCATGTCTAATTGCTACCACTTTCCGTGCCAGAGAGCGATTATGAGTATGTATATCAGTTGTCTGGTTACCATAACACAAGCTCTGCTTAGCTTGGGATCAGATGGCCGTGTGTGAGTTGTCCCAAGATATTTATTATTATTATTATTATTCAAAAATTAATAAGTTTATCACTATTGTAAAAAAAATATATAACTAGGTAGGGGTCATCCAAATTCGAACGTAACTCATCAATAAATGCTTTCTGCTCTCTTTATCCATATAAACTCGTAGTTATGCCAAATCTCACACTCCTCGTGCACACAACTTACTAAAAGAATCTAAAAAGTATTCTCTTCACATGCTTATTATTATATTTAATTTATCTATTACCTACCGTAATATTCCACAGCAAAAAATGTGATGGACAAAAACATATTCTATGTACAGATTGCGGGGATTAACCGTGTAATGACATGAAAATGTGCAAGTCATCGCGCACGTTTTAAATATTATACTTCGGAAAATTGTTGTGCCGTTACTAACAACATTGGTTGAGCTTAACAGAGGCTCGCCTATGATAAGGAATCATTGTTTATCGAACAGTTTTACAAGTAGATACCCGCTCATTGAGAGTTGTAAATGAATGAGTAACAGCTCTTATGTACCTATAGGTACGCGATTATTTTTATTTTTATTTTTTTTATTAGTGATGGGTTTGCTCTTGACTCTAGTCAATGTCAGATATGACAGAGACAAAGTCTACGATGGAGCGAGCTTACCCAGAAGGAGCCTGTTCACTCTAACTTATTAGAATTGTATTTATGTATACAAGCCAAATATACCAATTAGATGGAAGATCATGAAACATAGAGGTTTCATCACCATTGGTGATCGCTAGCAATAATAGCGATGAAATAGAAATTAGACAGACATCTAGCATCCAATCAAAAGAAGTACCTAAATATTTGATACATCTTTTAGGGTAAGATTCACAGGACACACTTTGAGTTTAGAAATTGTTTCATACGAATATGAACCTTATTTTTATCAGCGAAATGTCCATATTCGCACGGGTGAACGTGCGAACTTATACGAGTGTACCTATAAGAATGTGCACCATATTTTTTCCTGATAAGGTTTATATTCGTATTCAACGCTTAGGTAAAGCAAAACTGCTTATGTGCTTTCTAAAAGACTGAAGTGTTTGTTGACAAGTTTTTCAGCAGTGTACCTAACTAGATGGACTGCCATTAATTACTTACCTACAATTTTAATATTATTTGTGTTGGTTACCTTCAAAGGATAGGATACCTACAGTTAGAATAACAAAACCATTAATAATAAAAATAGATGTAAGTATGTAGGTAGGTACCTAACTAATATTAATATTATTGTACATTTGTCATATTAATTGTGCAGGATGACTGGCAATTATTTAATTAGCGACGTGTGATAAACATTATGTTATATTATGATTACGTGACATCCCGCCGTCAACTTTAAAGTACGCTCCGATGAGCTTATTAAATCCGGTTGAAAACCATGTTCTAAGCTAGGTAGCAAAAGAAATTTTTTCATAGTTTTGAGCAGTTTCCATTCGACACACAAAGTATGAAAAACTAACTTTTTTGTTGTGTGGAAATCATAGACTCATGGACGTCCTCTGCTTACTGGCAGTAAAAATTAGATTCGTCAGACTCTTACTGACTAAAACCACACCGTGTTCTGCAGCTACCTTTGACCGTGGCGCTGCTGGAGTGCTAGTGAATAGGTTACTTCTAGGCAAGCGTGCTCCATCTTCGACCACATCGTCGCTTACCATCTGGTGAGATAGTGGTCAAACGCTTGCCTATCAATAATTTAAAAAAAAAAAAGCATTATGTCTCCCCCAGAGAACCTGATGAAAAATTTGCCAGCTATGCGAGCTAAGCGATCTAAGCTAAACTAACTTAGCTCAGCTATTGGTGTGCAACTACCTTAAATACAATAAACTTGTAAGATGCTAATGATTTTCTTGACAGTCTAATTATCCAATAAAACGAGGTTGTCCAATTCATACCTACATTAGTAAGACTTCTATCTCTGTTGATGGATGAGAAGTTTTTACAGAAATCATCATTGTTTGTAGAAGCAAATCTATGAGCAAATGCAGTATTGTTCTGATTTTTTCCTTGTTTAGTTGTCCACGATTATTATGGTAGGTACTATCCGAATAATCTTTATGACAATAATCAGATAACAATCAAACTTTTCAAGATTTTTCAAGCCTACCTCTGATTATAATAATATAGTGTCAAATATTGTGGCTCGTTTACTACATTCAGGCAGAGTAGCTAGGTATTCGTCTTTTTAGTATTTCCGAAGCGGTCCAGGAGTAGTAGATTGACCGGTCAAGCGCCTCTGGCACACCGGTGTGCCACCCGATTCACGCGTTTCAATTTAAACTCTATTATTACTATTGCAAGGTATTTTATAGGATGTTGATGTTTGACAGTTCGGTCCCGCACCGAAAGACCTATCTTCTAAGCTCTTGTGAAGGAAACCTCCACTTCAATCGATACAGCCGCTACGGAAAAAACCCTCGACAAATGTCAATGTGATTGATTCGACTGGAGGAAATGACTTAGGAAACAGGTTTTAGATGTATAGTTAAAATACTCACTTTGAAGTACGGACTCCCCGCAGCTAAGACGACTTTGTGAACATGGAACAGCTCATTGCCGACTTCCAACACGACGTCAGTCAACATGTGGTGTGAACGCATCGTGAACATCATCTGAAAACACAACCCATTGTCAAACTCGGTGGCTAAATATTAATAGTTAATATAATATAAAAATATTTACAGCATAAAGTTTGCTTAGAAGCTTCAAATAATTCATTAGCATTGCCTAAACTTTAGGCAATGCTAAACGCTCTATATATAATAATCTATGCTTTATGCCCTAAAGCATAGATTAGCGTTTAGAAAAAAAACCTGGGCTATCCAGACCGAATTCATTGTTTAAATAAAGTCATACTCATAAGGCCTCATCGTTAAATATTGACCTGACTTACTGCTTATCACTGATATTTTAATTTTTATTACATATTTACAATTCAATTAGGTATTTATAATCACGCTCTTATTAGATAACGATTCTTTATTACATCAGTAGGCGAAATAAAACGTTCCTAATTCCTATGGCCAAGGTTTGGAGCAAACCTCAGAAACACGTATAAAAATATCGGCCAGTCATCGTTAGACAAACTATTCCGCTTAGATAATCTGATTTATGGTCACCATTACAGAGTCCAAGGTCCGTTTATTATCAGAAACAGAAGACAAGAAAACACGCCTCTTTCGCAACAATTTTATTATGTAATTAAATTATCATGATTAAAAAGTATAATTGTAGAAAAAAAATTGATTTCCATCTCATGCAGCAAAACAAGTTCTCAACGGACAGCGTCGATAGCAAGCAGAATTTACGAGCGTGACTCAGCTCAAATAGAACATCAATTTATGTAAGCATTTCGAACTAAACCCGTTTCAAAAAAATACAATCATTTCCATACATATTAGACACTTATGTTAATACAGCTCGACAAAAATGAAGTACCTAGCTATGAAGGTGGCTGATAAAAATATGCATTGTCATGGCAGAGCGTGGTGCGAACCGGTGATAAAGTGGCCAAGTAACTAACTATGTTTATGTATTGGCTATATTATGTAGGCATTCTGTAATTCAGTTCAAAGCGTTCTTATAACATTATGTTTGTCTATAATGGCCTAGTCTCCAACTCAAGTTATTTCCATGAGATAAAATGGACTCATTGTCTATTCTCTATTTATTCACAGTAGCGTCAATGAGGACAAACGGAATAACGGAAAAAAGTATGACTAATTAAGTGTTCGCGGTTATGTTTGAGACTAAATCCATGGGCCATTGAAAAAGCCATTGATGCTGTTATGAAAACAGCGGGGTTCTTACCATCAGAAAAAGTAATGAATGTCTTGTTGGCATCTATACAAAATACGTAACTGCGAAATATCGTCTAGACTCTAGGACTAGGGTCATAAAGTGTAACACGCATTAAAAACTTTGGCATACAATTACAATTTACTGGCTAAAGCATAGACCAAGTACTACCGGCTTAACGCAGACATTTTTTATTTCTTTTTATAAAAAGAAAAGATAGGTATGATTAACATAATATTGACACAATACCTCAACCAAACATTTTAGGCATACTAGGACCTTGAAATATTAGATAGGTACAACGTACGATGATTAATTTATAAATTCGAGGTGCAAAGCCTCAAACCACGTGGTCGAAGTCGTGAGCAATTACTTGTAAATAAATACAAATTGAACATACTTATTCATTGGCAATTTTGCATTAATGATCTTTAGGGTTTTACGTAAAACTACTGTTCGCTATAAGAGATTGTATAATAATGAATGAGGTAAGAGCAATTCTCGGATTCCATGCTAACCAATTACAACGGTGGTACCGATACAATGTACACGATATAGCTACTTTAACACGATTCTGCTAATGAAAGTAAGGCGACGCCGTATTGAATGACAGTAAAACGTCATGACAGCGTGAGCCAAGGATTTTTCCGCACACAATGATGGTCTTTGACGCGTAGTTAGTCATACGTTCTGCTTTCACGACTCCATAACAGGATCAATCATCGTAACCAATTTTATACGCAATACACATATCTGAGAAAAACATAATGGATAACCTAAATAACCAATGCGGAGCTGTATCGAGAACAAGGGTTTCCACATGGTGTGGGAATTAAGACGTCACCATGACAAAGCATTTCTAGTCACGTAGACCAAAACTGAGAGGCATAAACAAGACTGTGATCATAATCATTTACAATGCCACGATAGTGCTACTTCTATAATGACCATTCGATCCGAATTTTAAGTGATGTCTTCAAAAATCGTACAAATCCACTCCTTTCTCTTAAAAACCTGATATGTAAGATAATAATAATAACATTGACCCGCTATATCCGGCCGATCCGGGGCCCTTTCCCGCATATATACATTCACCAATTTTAAGAGCAGACACTTGTCCGGGATATAGCCAATTTCAATTGCAAAATAAATAACGCATTCGCGGACGCGGCGAACAATGCACTATTTCTTTCCTACACAAATTGTGACCAGTTAAAAGAAAGAAAAAAATCTCAATGTAACTTTGAAATTACAGGGGGTTCATTAAGTTTAGAAAAAGAATGTTGGTATTCTGATGAGTCAACAATTTCTAGTGAGATTTTTCAAGATAAGTTTATGAAGATCGTCTAAGAGTCTAAGCTCAAGTATGTTGGGCTGATAAATAATTAATGTTATTCAGTCGCGTATTCGGTACGAGTAGCTTGTAAGATATTGCAAAGGTACGATAAGTTCGTGCTTGACTGATTTCCAAGATTACAATAGAATATCTAATGTTATGAATGTTAATTTACTACAAAACGATACTATTACTAAGTACAGTAAGTAGTAAAGTAAGTTTTTTATTATCTATATATTCTGTTTTGGTTATAAGCACCAGGTTTGTAATCACATTTTTTTTAAACACTAGATTAATTTTGTATTTGTCAATAGCTAGGAAACTACTACATACTCGTATACATAACCGGATGCGATTTCGCCACACGAGTCCAATGTTTAGTGGGGTCTTGTGAGACTCAGGAACTAAGTCTAGTTAATACTAAATACTTAACCGGAATCCATTTGGTCAAAAAAGTATTTTACGTGGCTCGAATGCTGCCAGTCATGTTAGCGATTGCGAAGCGGTCTCAAGAAATGACGTCGCGACTTCGCGAGTTCACGGACGTTGGACAATCACTGTGTCACTTTGTTAACATAGCTCGGCGCTGATGCCCGATTCTTAATGTGTTACTGATTGTCATTGCTTAACTTCCTTTAGAGCCGGCTGCTATTCTCCATAGCTTAATATAGAAGACCCTTTTGATTCAGTGGAGTATAATTGTCTCCAATATTTTTGTAACAGCCCATACAGGTTTGAAAAGCTACTTGGACTAGTGGTGCTAATATTATAACAGTATTGCAATTTGCAATGCAAGACGGGCGCATAGAGCTATGCAAATCTGACTATTTATTTGACTCATTAGATTCTATTACTTGAAAAAAGAAATTCACAGTTAGATGTGATTGCATTATATGACTTCTTTATGTGACGGTCAAGCCGTTTGCATTTAGAGTGAGCATAGCAGCTTCTTTTGATTTCACTTTGGTTGCCTGGTGCATTGGCTTTAACAATAACTCAAGCCTCGCCTAACTTGAATTTGAAAGTCGTTTCTGGTGGCCATTTATTACCAAAGTCACGATTAATATCTGGCATTTACTCACGCAGCTCTAACTCAATTTGAGCGAAATGAGGAGAGACCGTTTTTTTCAGTGTAAATTTTGACAAAACGAAAGCTAATTCAAAGTGAAAATCGATTCGTATGGTAGGGTGACGTGAACTCCCTTCCACTCCATCACTCCACACAGAGTAGCAGGAGTCATTTGATGACATCCTATCCATAAAAAAGGGAGATGTTCCTTATTGCGGAGAATTGAGGAGCAAGTCAGGAGAAGAGTTTTAAATATTTTTGAACGCTATAATTACAAATCTTAGCTGGATCTTGCAGAAGATGAAATGGCAAGGGGACACTGAAATGCAATGAGCGCATTCCGTCGTTGTCAACTATACAAGAATAAGTACCCCCCAATTTCGTTGAGTTCGACGCAAGAGATGGTGGAAAGTGGAACCTAAATGGTGAGTTATGAAATACTCTGAATTTTTCGATGAGGTGTTTGCGTTTTAACAGAAATGACGTCGATTGCCACTGGCAAACTACGACACCTGTTGCCGGAAATATCACTGACGTGTTTCGTTTTTCTGATAGTGTCCTAATTACTAGTTTATAAGGTTTATTGAACCTTCGCTGTTACATCCAAGGTAAAAACATTGGACTTTAAGATATTATTTCAAGATGTTAAAAGTATATAAATAATTTGGAACGTAAGGTACGAAGTCCAAAATGTAATTTTATCATTAAGATTCTTTAGATAGTATGCTTCGTCATGTTAAACGAAATAATGCAGACATACATTTTGTGTTGCACATTTTACATACACAGTGCTCTTTGGTCATTTTGCGACCGTACTCTCGCTTTGCGGCGCGGTTTTCTCGCGTGTCCGCATGCGGTTGCGGAACCCGGAGCATCCGAATACCCATTAACTGCATTATTGCTCTCACACTTAAAATTTTAAAAAAAATCTAGATGATTTTAGTAAGCATCGGCAACACATTCAGTTGAAAAACATCAGCAGTGCGATTCAGTAAACCTCTCACCATGTAAGCTTAGGTGAAGAAAACATGAAGTGAGCTGTCAAACCATACAAACAAGATGGAATGACAGTTCACTTCACGCTCACTCCACCTAAATTTACATGGTGAGTAGTTGACAGACTAGACCGGCTATACAACTGAACTGCTCAGTCGCGAGTTGCCAACTTGTTAGCAGTTTGTCCCACATAATACTGATCTACCTACTTTCTTGAAGAATTTAATTATTTATTGCGACCAGACTAGACGTCGCAACATAATAAGTTTCTTTATCTTTCATATGTAATAAATACAGCGCGATAATGTGATTGATAGTGATATAAAATATAAAAAAAAGACCATTCGATTAGCAGTCTAAACTAATCAGGCGGTTTTTAAATTCTGGGACAAAAAGGAATTCACTGTAGAAATTGGCTACATTTAAATGTATGAGGCGAATTGCTCAACGCCGGTATGATGATGAGATTGATGGTCTTCAGAACATCTTTTTCTAGGCTGCCATCAGACGGACTGCACCGCAGCAACTGCACGTAGGCGATATATTCAACTGCATGCAGTTGTACGTTCGACTTCGTACAGTCGTGATATCAATTTTACGCGGTCGGCTGCAGTTGTGTGGAGTCGATATTAACTGCATAAAGTCGTGGCTTCAACTTGACGCGGTCGGCTACAGTCGTGTAGTGTCGACGCACACTGTCCATCGCTAACTGCATACAGTTAGTGTGCAGTTAGTCAAGGTACAGAACGCGCGTCGGTCGCGTCGAAAGTTTAATTTGGATAGTGAATCCTATTCCGAGTACATAGAGTCGTTAAAGAACGTTAGACTGCCACGCCATCAGATGGACTGCAACTGCATGCTGTGTAATATATCGAATAGTGCAGTTGCTGCGGTGCAGTCCGTCTGATGGCAGCCTAAGGTGAGGAGCTGAAATTCGCTCCGTGCAAATTCCAAAATTCAACTGATTTGGAATAATTAGACTAAGTCTAGCAACGAGTCATTATGATGATGTAGCGATTTCGTCTGCAAGTCGGGCTCCCAAAAATATTTCTGCTATGTCAATGACCTATCAAATTTTGACCCTAGGTCACTGAACTATGTAGCAGATTAGAAATGTGGCACTGGTGTGTTGTTGCGTTGACCTCAATTTTTGGCGCCGATTAAATTAATTCCGAAGCTACTACTATTTTTAGGGTTCCGTTTTTCCATACAGAGGCCAAACCTCTAACCTCCTTTTAAGATCATTCGGTTTTTTGTCTGTCACAGCCGATTTTCTCCACTCTTGAATCCACTTGATCATCATCTGCCTAGCCTTTTTCCCAACTACATTGGGGTCGGCTACCAGTCAAACCGGATTCAGTTGAATACCAGTATTTTACGTGGAGCGGCTGCCTACCAGACCTCCACAACCCATTAACTGGATAACACGGTACTTCTTGGCAAAACGAATCCACTAGATCAATTCAGTTAAAATTAAGTACCTACACATATAATCTTCCGGGACTTAAACTCGGACGCGTAATGAAACTAAATAAATTTCGGAAAATGTAAACATTCCGTTACAGTTATTAAAAAAATATATATATATTTGACTATTTCCCTACTGAGCTTAAAATGTTGAACAAAATACAGATAATACGTCTTTACCTATAGATTACAGGAAAACTTATGAGAAATTTTCGATTTAAAGGACCTAACATGTTAAAAATATGTTATTCGTTCGGAACCCTTCGCACGCGAGTCCGACTCGCACTTGTCCGGTTTTTAATCGACTTCAAGAAAAGGAGGTTATCAATTCAACTATTTAACACTCTAAGGTAGATGCATCCTGCCAGTGCGAAAACCCAACGTGAAGGAGAATCTAATGAAAGAATCGAAGTTCTGGTATAAAGGATCGAAGTTTTGGTATAAAAAATCATGCAGCATGCTTACCTTCATGAAGTCACTGATATAGTTTCCCATGCAGAACGTCAGGTCACCGATTTCATTGGAGCCAGTGCCAACTTCACCTTCTAGCACGTCGCAGCTGATGGGTGGCATGTTATCCAACATGTTTCCTCGGCCCACATCTTCGTCTGTCTCCATACCTGGTGGAAAAATAACTCTATGTACTAGGGTTCTATGAACTGGAGAAGTTACGGTAGCCTGTCCGGCGAGAGTACTGGTATTATGTCACCAAGCTGTCTGTGATGGCGGTTATTAGGAATCATGGCTGCTGTCTTTCAGAGAGGCTTTAATATAAGCTAGCTTCACACAAAAACTGTGAACTGTGACAATGAAGTGGAGCGGTGAGTCAGGAAAAACAACCAATAGAATAGCTCCATTTTGGATGCTAAGCAAGTTGATTGGTGGAAAGCCCAGCCCTACTGTGTTTATCCTTATGGCATGGTTATCTTATTGGTCAACGCGAATTTTGTTTTGTAGTTACCTACTCCAGCCAAAGAACACCTGCTAGGCATAAAAGTGGAATTAGTATTAACCAAATATTTCCAGAAGTGACTAACGAGGACTACAAGCCGATTGCCGCAAGTACTGAAAAGAAAATCTACGGACTACAATTCCCCAGTCGACGCTCGCGACATCCATTTCTCCAGACTTTGATGAACCTATCAACAAGAGCAGGGCTAGCAGGCGGGCATTACTGAAAACTGTATCTGAGATCATTTCTGGCCGTTGTCATGGCCTGCTGTGTTCTTCATTGGAGGATATCGTGTGACGTGTCGTACCCTAGGTTCACAGCAAAGCATATCATTTGCAATTACGAACAAAAGTTTGTGTATTGTATAATATTTCCCAGTAATGGCATTAACCCATACCGAGCTTCTGATTCATGGATTTATAAAATACCAATTATATCATCATCATCATGTCAGTCGAAAGACGTCCACTGCTGGACATAAGTCTCCCCCAAGTGTCGCCACAAAAACCGGTCCTGTGAGTCTCGCATCCATCGGCTACCAGCGACCCTTACTAGGTCGTTGGTCCATCTTGTGGGAGGCCATCCACCGCTGCGCCTTCCGGTACGTGGTCCTCCAGAACTTTTCGGCCCCATCGACCATCTGTTCTGCGAGCAATGTGCTGCCACTTCAGTTTGGCGATCCTTCGAGCTATGTCGGTTAGCTTGGTTCTCTGGCGGATATCATCATTCCTGATTCGATCACGCAAGGAAACTCCGAGCATTGCCCTCTCCATTGCCCTTTGGGTGACTTTAGGCCTTCTGATGAGGCCCATAGTGAGCGAACACGTTTCGGTTTCAAAAACCAATTATATAATAAAAAGAAAAGAGCCACGGGGCAACAATTTAAAATGTCAAAAAAATCTCTGATTAAAAAAGAAATTACCTATGTAAGACGGGTTGCATTGTGATCCAAAAACATTTGTGTCTAGTTTCATATCTATCACTTACGGAAAATATGTTATAAATTATTTATTTACTAAATTAAAATATTAATTTTCACAATTTCAATTTGAGATCAAATTCACTACACTTCAAAGGATGCACAGCACACACTTCACTATTCCACCACAACTTGTTTATTTTTTATTTAAATCTTTTATAGCACTTTTGGGCTTACACCACTCATGGCTTGTGTTAAATCCGATAAAGTGTTGTATTAGCCGCAAGAGACGCGCGCTCACTGACTGGGCAGGACAATATACAACTTGCACACTGAAGTTTTGGTGTCTGAACCAAACGAGGCAAACGTTGCGAGTCATGGTGACTCGGCATAAACCATATCGCATTTTCAATAACCCCGAATAATAAAAATTCAAAGTCATTGCGTACATGTTTTAGGTTGGGTTAACAAAACCACCTGAGACAATTTACTTATCTTATTTATTTTAATACTAGCTGATCCGCCCTGGCTTCGCATGGCTGTCTCAGTAAGGCAACCTCTAAGAAAAAATAAGCGATTGAAAGTTCGGCGTGTTTACTTAGTTACATCTCTTGCTCCCCTTCAATACTTTTTGAATTACTTGCAAGCCTGTAAGCTGTAACATATAAGCAAGCCAAACTACAGTCGCGCAACTCGTATTGTTGGCGTGAGCACGCCAAAATTCCGTAGCGTATTTTTCCGATGATGCGTCTCTGCTCAGGTATCACTTTATTGTGCGTGCTATTTTAAACTAAATTACCCTTGATTTAAGTAGTACCTACATCATCTATTTCGTAATCTTTATTTAACCTATTCCCAATTTAATTAGGGTCATCAGCGTGGCGTTGGTCTCGGCTGTCATTTGTAGATCTTTGGCAGTCGTTACGGATTGTCAGAAGCCAGAAAATCTGACACCAGTCTTGCCAAGAAGTACCGTGTTACCCAGTTAATGGGTTGTGGAGGTCTGGTAGGCAGCCGCTCCACGTAAAATACTGGTATTCAGCTGGATCCGGTTTGACTGGGAGCCGACCCCAATATAGTTGGGAAAAGGCTAGGCAGATGATGATGATGAGCGTGGCATTTCTTCTGCTTCTTTGCGTCTTTATCAGCCTTAACCTCAGTAGTTACTCTTGCATTTAGATATCTTAACTCCAACCACTGAATATTGCTTGACGGTTTTGCTGCTCAGTGTATGCTGACCTCAAGTCACATTTGGAAGCTGATGATAACGCTGCATGCACTTTTGTGTCAATTTCGCGAACAATACCTTCTCGTACTGAGTGTTTGGGCGAGGCCAAAACACTGCGTTGCGGCGTCGCATCGCAAAATTCTACGACACTTTTTGTATTGCTTGCTATGCTATGTCCAGGCGTAGACAGGCGTTGACGTCGTCGCTTCCACGCCATGTGGACGCTACGAAAACAGTGCTTCAGCGCCGCGTAGACATTACTACATCTAAAACTACGTCGTAGTGAATAGTGATAGCGCTTTAGCTTACCTACGCTGCATAGGTACCTATACCTTTGATACAAGCCTTACGCTAAACTGGATCAATGCGAGATGGAAAGGCACCCTAAGTCTAGTTCCACCCAATTTTATTATTATTTTAAAATTGAACTGTACGACTTTTTGGATTTCCTAATCTTTAATATTATTGTTTATGCACTTGTAAATAAATTTAAAAAAATATACAAACTGTGTTACCTACATTTTTATTATTCATAGGTACGTACCTACGGATAGAATCGCGCTGACCACAATCTCACAAGATGGAAAGCAGTGATGTAGTCGACGATGTTTTTTTAATACAGCAATTAAACTAATCCGCGTTTAGCGTTATTGACCCTCCGCCCGTCGCGCCTCTTTTGTAACACTAGTCGTCGCGCGGGAACAGCATCATCACAGACCCCAGATAAAAACAGCATTCAATTGGTGTTACAAGTTTACAACATACATTTTATCAAGTATTGTAACGGATTTTATTTGGGTAGCAGGATCACAATAAATGAGGAGAGTTAATTAAAAATAGTTATTTATTTATACTTTAATAATATATTATCTCCGCTCGAGCACTGCCGGCACACCGGTGTGCCGCGAATTTAATGTTTATTTACTATTATGTAAGATTTATTTTTTATTTGGGAATTTTCACACGTCAGGGCTGGAGCGGTTAATATAGGTATTAGGTAGGTACTTTATTTATTGAGATCACCATAAACTTAGAATTAATACAAAAGAGAAATAAAGAAAAACTAGTACTTCGCCCTGCGTCTGCGCAGATTTATTACAAACGAATTTCCCCCTTTTCACCCTCTTAAAGACTGAATTTCCAACAAATCCTACTTAGTGCAGTCTGTTCCTAGACCATGTAGTTTCGGCTGTGCGTTGATATGTTAGTCAGTCTGATTCCTTTACATTCACCAACAACGTCATCATTTTAGTCATTCAACTATTTCAGTACCAATTTATTGACACTGTCTTACGTCCATATTTATATATTATAGTACTGATCCAAAACATAAGAAACAATAAACAATCCCTACTAATATTATAAATGCGAAAGTAACTGTCTGTTATGCTTTCACGCTAAAACGCTTTTTACGCGATAACCGACATCCACGCGGGTGGAGCCGCGGGCAGAAGCTAGTATAAAATAAAAGTAAGTACTAATAAAAACAGAAAAATAAAAGTAAAATTTTACTTACGCCAGCCAGTTGCCACGCACCAGGCCGGTTTTTTGGACTAGTTTCTGAATTATTGTTTTGTGTAAGTAACGTAATTTGGATCGTCGTCGCGTGAAGTCCCTCAGAGCCTCGCGCAGAAACACACGCCTATATCTACCGACCGGCACACGGGTGCACATTGAGTGTAGACAGACAGCGCCAGTGTCAAATATAAAATCCATTTTAGGAAGCAACTAAAGTAAGAGGTGAGCGCGAACATTCTAAAACTGCATATAATATAATTTGCCTGCATTTAAAGTCTAGGCTTATAAAGATCCCACGAGATGGGTCGAGGGTTAATTCACTTTTTAAAATGCGGTTATTCTTCAGGTCTTCTTTGTAGATTAGGTTCTCACTGAGAACCGAAATGCAGGATTGGCTGCAGAATAAAATTTCCCTTCCCTGTGGCCACAAATATGAAAAACTTTCTTTAAGTATTTACTTAATCGTTTTCTACGTTTTTTCCGAATAACTTATTTTCATTATGTTCTGTTCTTACCTAAACTTTATTAATATAAAATCAAAAACCTACTGTTCAACAGAATCCCAACGTTTTGCTTCTTATTGTTCTTGCAGCAGATTGCACGATTCCACATTATTTCGTTTTTAATTATTCAAAATTAAATGCGACAGTGTCTCTTTGTCCGTCTGGTACGTTTGCCACAGCTATACTACCCAATTTTTAATATAGATGAATTTCACGTTAAACGAAAGAAAAACATTTGCCTTACTTTGACGTAATACCTATTGTTTTGTGCCAAGGTTGCAACTGAAATAAATTATTGTATGAAAATATTAGCTCAAGTAATTAAAATAATTTCACTACATATACGAAAATTTGGATTACAAATTACAATGCATTTTAAGGCGACCGTAGATAGGCGCTGCGTGACAATGCGAAGACCATAGAATTTGCTACAAACTGGAACAATTTCTTCACAAAAGTGTTGTATTGTTGCTTTCTTGCCTTTAGGATTAATAACGTAACTGTTTCAGATTCAGAGTATTTTAATTGTTGCTAACATACAATCCAACATGTGTTTGTTTCACAATGCTGCTTAACTTTTTAGACTCATACAATGATTGAGTTCTTTTTTGCGTTTTTTTAGGAGGATTTTTTTCTGGCTCTTGCAAACTGCAAACATTTGGTCAGTGGGTCATCTTATGTTTAATTTAATTATTTTTTTAAACTAAATAACATTTAATTTAATTTTACAAATAAACCGTGACCTGCAAAACAGATGGAAAAACGAATGACAAGCACGTAGGTATGTAATGGTACCTACTATAAATTATACAATATCTATAATATAACATTTAATACGTTATTTACCTAATAAATATAACACAATACTAGTAAAGCCATTTAATAAAGATATATTGTGGCCATTTATTATTATACAATTCTACAATGACTTGCAGAATGTTGAGGTTTTTTTGTGAACTATAATAATGACAATCTTTTAACAAATGTGTTGACATTGGCATTGAAAGCTTAGTTCTATTACAAGCTGATGCCCAGCATAAATTTAAATATTATGATGGATTCACAGATCCCATTGACATCTATAGCAGAAATAATAAAAAAAACTTTGTTTTTTATTTTTCACTTTGTATGTGGCTTTAACTAAACCCAACGCAAAAAGAATCATCAAAATCAGTTCATAAACACTAAAGTTATGCCCGAAGATAACCCCAAAACCGTGGTTGACTTGTACGTACACATCTGCGGACCCCTTTATAGCGTACCGGCGTGATGTTATGTTATGAACTGGTGTAAACAATAGACAGACATGCGATTTCAACAATCCCGGCAGGTTTGCTATCATGTGTTGAAGAGTTCCGTTAGGTACCTATCTCCGAATTTCTTCATCAAATTGAAATGGGACCAGTCCGGGAAGACATTCTTCCATAAAAAAAATAATCATCAAAATCGGTTGACAATTGGCGAAAATATCGCTGAACAAACATACAAAAAAAAAACATTCAGTCGAATTGAGAACCTCCTCCTTTTTGGAAGTAGGTTAAAAATTGGTTTTATCTAACTATTAGCTTTTCCCATGTGACTGTGTCTTCCACAAAAAAAAGAATCATCAAAATCGGTTGACAATTTTGGCGAAAAAATATCTTTAAAAAAACACCTGTCACAGGTTTTTAGCGATATAAATTTTGCCAATTGTCAAACGATTTTGGTGATTCTTTTTTTGTTTGGAGGAGTATTTTCCCGAACTGGTCCCAGTTCAATTTGGTGAAGATCTGATGAAGAACTTCGGAGGTAGGTAACGAAAATCTTCAATAAATGATAGCAATTCTCTCAGGATTGCTGAAATTACATGTCTGTTTATTGTTTACCATAACATCACGCCGGGACGTTGTGAAGGGGTAGAAAGATATGTACAAACCATCCATGGTTTTCGGGTTATCTATTTGGGCATAGCTTTATTGTTTATGAACTGATCTCGATTATTCTTTTTTCATTGGTTTTAGTTAAAGCAATCTTGAATTTGCATTAGACGTTGAACTTCACAGATAAACCAGTGACCTCCTCAATTTAAAATGTAGTAAAGTGAGATATTATCAGGTTTATGTAAATCTCAAAGCAATGTAGATTATTTAACTATGAATTGGTCTGGACTTGGACTGCGAAGGCACACAAAGTAACTACTTAATGGCAAATAGCGCAGCCACTCATTATGGGAATAATGACAATTTTTTTTTTTAGCATTACTTTTTAACTGGAATGTGACGTCCTATTTACAATGCACAAGAAAAGATGGCTTTAATTAAACTATAAGTTTTCTTTATTGTTGAATGAAAATAGATAACTAGGAAATATAAAAACACATTGACACAAAAGAAAAGCCAGCATTTAAATCAAATATTTAATTGCAGTTGTGTGTGACTCACACCACATGGATACTCAGGGTGCCAACTGGAAGCATTGGTGAAATAATAATAATAATAATCATGTCTGCCTCTCAAAATGGATGTAGGAATGGGTCTCGCGGTACTAAGGAGCTACTCCTCATTGATACGGCCATTAGCCAACAGGTTCGGCGTTCCCGAAAGGATCTGTCGACATGTTGGATAGACTATAAGAAGGCCTATGACTCGGTGCCTCATACATGGCTCATGAGGGTGCTAGAATTGTATAAAATTGATGCAACGCTACGCACCTTCCTGACGTCATGTATGGGGCAATGGAGGACAGTCCTTTGCTATCCAGGATGTCGAAATATCCAGAGGAATAGCGAACCGGTAAGGATCGAGCGGGGTATATTTCAGGGCGATAGTTTGAGTCCGCTTTGGTTTTGCCTAGCCTTGAACCCTCAGTACACTGCTGGAGAATTCAGGACTAGGCTATCGGTTGAAGAGAGGTGGTCAGGTTATATCTCACCTCCTTTACATGGATGATCTGAAACTCTTTGCCCCCAGTAATCTGCAACTGATGGAGCTACTGAAGGTAACTGAAACTTTCAGTAGTGCCACATCAGGATGGAGTTTGGTGTCGACAAATGAGCGATCATGCATTTCATGTAAAGCGAGGAGAGATTATGGAATCCGTGGGATGTCAACTCTCGAATTCAATCGGCTTACAATACAAGTATTTGGGTATGTCGGAAGCGTTAGGTATCAATGTTACTGACATGAAGCATTCGTTGAAGGAGCGCTTTTTTGGCCGCCTGAAGAAGGGTTGCGTACTCAAACGGAACTTGACGCCCTGGATAGGCGGGTCCGTACACTGCTAACTGCACATCGAATGCATCACCCACGGTCGTCGGTAATGAGACTGTATATACCGCGAAAGTGTAGAGGTCGAGGTTTTTTAAATGCTAAGACTCTCCACAATCGCGAGATATGCAGTCTCAGGGAATATTTCCTAGCTGTCGACGTGGCTATGCATCGAGATGTAGTGGCGGTGGACAAGGGACTCACCCCGCTCTCCTTGGCAAATGAGAACTGGCGCAAACCTGCGGTGCTTGACACTTACGATCGCAAGGCGGTATGGCAGAGCAAGAAACTTCACGGACGCTTTTTCCGGGCCCTACACGGACCCGACGTGGATCAGTTAGCGTCCGTAGCCTGGCTACGTTTTGGTGACCACTTTGGAGAAACCGAAGGTTTTGTCTGTGCAATTATGGACGAAGTTATCATGACGTAAAACTACTGGAGATTTATTGTGAAGGACGGCACGGTTGACATATGTCGGGCATGTCACCGTCCGGGAGAATCAATTCGCCACATTATCTCTGGTTGTTCTCGTCTTGCTAACGGAGAGTACTTGCATAGACACAACCTTGTAGCCAGGATTATCCATCAGCAACTTGCTCTGAAATACTCTCTTGTGGAATCGGAGGTGCCGTACTACAGGTATGTGCCCGACCCAGTTCTCGATAATGGCTATGACACATTTTACTGGGATCGGTCCATCATCACTGACAGGACTATTGTTGTAAATAAGCCTGATATAGTGGTGGTGGACCGAATCGCGAGGCGTGCAATGATTGTAGATATAACCGTTCCGCATGACGAGAACCTCGTGAAAGCCGAGAAAGATAAACAAATAAAATATCTTGACTTGGCTCGCGAGGTTGTCGACATGTGGGATGTGAATTCGGCAATCATTGTACCGATAGTCGTCTCAGCCAACGGGTTAATAGCCAAGAGCCTAGACCAACACCTCAGAAGGCTCTCGTTAGGCAGCTGGATCAAGGGCTTGATTCAGAAAGCAGTACTTCTGGGCACGGCTCGTATCGTTAGGAGGTTCTTCTCTTTGGAGCTTTGACCGCCGGTAGCTTGGACCCTGTGCCCGATACCGGTGGGCTACTATTTTTTATATTTTTAAATGTTTTTTTTTTATTTTTTGTAGGAATATTTAAAAATGTAGGTAATCAATATGTGTTAAAGTGAATAAAGGAGAAATAATAATGATGTTTATTTGTCCTCACAAAAACAGACTTAGAGAGGACAGAAATATAGGATATTACACAGGTATATGGAGTAGTCCCCAGATGCTACTTGAATAACAGTCCAGTGGGGAATTCTTTAAAAATACAGTTTAAACCTCTATCGTCTGGGGGAACCAATTTAATGAAAAAAAAAACAAAGAATTTAAGTGTTTAAGTCAATTTGTGGTTTACTGGAAACAAACATCCACCGGGATGAGATCCGAGAGGGTTATTCGCATTGCATTCTCAATTGCAAACTGTTAAAAACGCCTCTAATTTCCCTATTACTATTTTTCCTTTACTGAAGAATTGCGTGTTTTTGCTTTCCTGTAACTTTCCAGTGGTGTTGTTAGGTGTGGGGTACCACTAAAAAGTGAAAAATAAAAACTTTTTCCCAAAAAAAAAAAAACAACTTCCAAAAAAACACTACAAAGTTCAAAATACTTAACTTTCATTACGGAAGTCGGTGTCAAATAACGAAGAAGCAACCAATAACACCGACTTCCAAAATTAAAGTTATTTTGAACTTTGTATTGTTCTTTTGGAAGTTGGTTTTTTAAAACTGAGAATTGGCATTCAATTTAAAATCAGATGCTTTTTTCATCTCAAGCTTTGCATTTTCCTAAAGAGGCATAAGCATAACATGCAATTAAAATCAGACTTTTTTAGTGTTGAACTAAAAATATGTCATATGTGGGTACCAAGATGTAGGTATTCATTTTCTTTTAGTTTTAAGTGCTTTAAATTTGCAAGACAGGATAAGTTTCATAATAAATCTTATCTAAATAATGTATCACTGTTACACTTTGATAGAGTAACAAATTAGTAATATGAGTCATTATGATAATTTTAGAAAATTTTTCCTTTGATTACCCAGTACATGTTGTACTTACTGTACAATATGTACAGGGTTGTATAGTTTGGGGCAGCAAAGTGATGTTATGATGATTCATACCAGTCATAACGTTGGTGAGACTGCAATACTGCGAAGCTACACTTTGCTATAAGGTCTAATTTCATATGTCATTTTATTATGAGTTAGGCATTATGGCAAAGTGATTTTCGTGGTTTTTTAAAAATTAGACCTATATTGCATTACCGCGAAGAATACTTGAAGTATTCAAAATTGGAACTTATAGCAAAGTGTATCTTCGCAGTATTGCAATATAGGTCTAATTTTCACTGTTATTTTATTCAAAGTTTTGCATTATAGCAAACTGTAGTTTGGCGGTATTGCAGTCTCATCAATGATAATATTATGATGATTATCAATGGCTTTTAAACCATTTATTAAGGATGAGGTATTCAGATACAGGTGAAGGCCAAGCTATTTTAAAAGAAGAGTGGTAACATACTGTTAGAATAACCTCTTTTGTAAGAGTTTGACTCTTTGCTGACAAAAGAAACATACTGTTTTAATATATGATTTGAATATCTGACACCTAACTGTCTCTGTAATAAATTTTTCATTTTTGTCTGTGTTGCATTGCAAACAATATCAGTGGTTTTATTATATATTTCTTCGTGGTTTTATGCTATTCATTTGTGAACCTAAGTGTAGGTTCATCACAGGTTATGGGCGTATAGCACATATACCAAAATATATTGCAGATATCCTAGATGCGAATACTTATACGTATTACAACCAGATGTAAAAATTATTGTGTGTGAAATATTTATATATTATACAAATATGGCGCATGGAATGTCGACGGAAAATGTATCGTCGGAGAATCTATTTTCATCGAATAATAACATAGTTATTAGTACGGGATCGAATATGGTCATCGAAAAATTGGAAGGAGTAAGCAATTATGGTACGTGGAAATTTCAAATGAAATTATTGCTCATTGACCATGGATTATGGAATTTTGCAAATGGAACACTGCCAGCTTCTTCTGACATTTGTAAGGACCAGAAAACGTATGCTAAAATTTGCTTAAATGTGAAGCCGTTATGTTACCCGCATATAAAGGATGCTAATACAGCAGCGGACGCGTGGCAGAAATTAAGAAAAGCTTATGAAAATAGTGGAATAAGTCGAAGACTTAGTTTAAAAAGAAAATTGTATCAAATTAAATACAAAGATTGTGATTCAATGGATCATTATTTAGGAAATATTATTTCTATAACGCAAGAACTAGCTGACATAGACTGTGCCGTTGATGACGAAGAACTAGCAGAATTAATGCTTATTGGATTGCCTGCTGAATTCGACACATTAATCATGGCAATGGAGGCCACAAATACGAAAATATCATCAGAATTTGTGAAATGCCAGCTTATTCAAAGCGAACTCAAGCGAGAATCATCGAATTTGAATGTGGAACAAAATGACAAAATACTTTTGGCAAAAAACAAATTTACGCCAATCTGTCATAATTGTCATCAGAAAGGACATATTAAGCCCAGATGTCCTAAATTGAAAAAGAATTCGAAGAAGATCGATTTACCTTTAAAGAAGGGAAGTACAAATATTTGTAATCTTTTTTCTACAGAGACTGCCTTAATAAGTAGTGTTTGTGATAAAAATAGCTGGATATTAGATTCAGGTTGCACTAGTCATATGACTAATCGGAAGGACTGGATTAATAATTATACTCCTAGTTCACAATCCGAAATTACTACTGCCAACAATAATAAAATATATAGTGTAGGCGTAGGTGATGTCAATTTGCCATTAGATAATAATGTTGTAAAATCTATTAAAGATACTTTATATGTCCCAAATGTAGCAGTTAATCTTTTGTCTGTTAGCAAGGTCGCAGCAAAAGGCTATACATTAGTATTTGATACTAATAAATGTCATATTTACAGGAAGGATAATGTGTCCGTGACTGGTTCCTGTGATCTGACTGCATCCAATGTGGATGGGATTTATAAAATTGATCAAAAGCAGGGATGTTATTCAGCATTCGTGGATAGCCAAGAGCCTAGTATCAGCACTGCAGGTAAAGCTTTTATGTCCAAATTTGTTCCTTTGGAAATATGGCATCGTCGCCTTGGACATCTAAGTTATAAAGGTATGTTAACCCTTCGTGATTCCTTGGCACACGGTATTGCTTTTCCAAATGGGGATTTAACTCCATGTCATTCTTGCATTGAAGGAAAACAAAAAAGCAAATCGTTTCCTCGTGGTCAGGCACATAGAAGCGTGACTAAATTAGATTTGATCCATACGGATTTATGTGGACCAATGTCAGTCAATAGTTGGGGTGGTAGTCGTTATTTTATTACTTTTACTGATGATTTTACGCGAAAAACTTTTATTTATTTTTTAGATCGCAAAGATCAAACAACAGTTTTTAATACGTTTATTGAATTTAAAACATTAGTTGAGAATCAAACCGATCTAAAGATAAAGCGTGTCAGAAGTGATAATGGTACGGAATATTGTAATAAAAGTTTCGGAAATTATTTTACGCAATGCGGTATTATTCACGAAACAACTGTTCCATACTCACCACAACAGAATGGCGTTGCAGAACGTTTAAATAGAACTTTAATTGAAAAAGCGAGAGCCATGTTACAGGATGCAAAGTTGGAGAAGAAATATTGGGCCGAAGCGGTAAATACTGCTTGTTATTTAAAAAATCGTAGTCCAACTGCTGCTTTGAGTAGTGTTACTCCTGAAGAGCTCTGGACTGGATTCAAAGTGAACCTCAGTCATCTTCGAGTCTTCGGTAGTACAGCTTATTCTCTTACTCCACAATCTCAGCGTTCAAAGCTTGATCCCAAATCAAAACCCTACATTATGTTAGGATACTGTAATCATTCCAAAGGATACAGACTTGGTGATCCAGCTGATGGCCAAACATTTATTAAAGCTCGTTCTGTTGAATTTATTGAAAATCTTCGAGGCATTCAATTTAAAAATGCAAAGTCTAATGATTGTACACAAGATTTAATAAATACTGTTGAAGTTTCTCTTAACAATTTGAGCTCTTCTGAACAAAATGTCGATGATCTTGACAATGACGACTATGCTACACCACCAGATGCTTTATCTACCAATTCTGAAGTTCTTGATATTGTTAACGAACCTAATGTTCAAGAAACATATGATGAACAGGAAGAAGCGGAATCTCAGTTGAATGATATTCAACAAGGTACTGAACAGAATGTATCAATTATTGACCATTCTAGGCCTATACGAGACCGGCGTCCTCCAATTTGGTTTAAGGATTATGAAATCAACTATTTAACCCAACAAGCGTTAACAACACAATGTGAACCAAGAACATTTAATGAAGCCATTAAAAGTGATAAAGCAAAATATTGGTTAGAAGCTATGAAAGAAGAATACAATTCACTTTTACAGCATAATGTATGGAAGCTTGTAGATCGACCTATAAATGAAAACATAGTTAAATGCAAATGGGTTTTCAAGGAGAAAATCGATCCAAGCGGTAATTTTGAAAAGTTTAAAGCTCGTCTAGTAGCAAAAGGTTTCACTCAACAATATGGCGTTGATTACGAAGAAACTTTTGCACCTGTTGTCAGACATTGCACTTTAAGAATATTATTTTCAATTGGTATTGAAAACAATATGGATATAGAACATGTTGATGTAAATACAGCATTTCTTAATGGAGATCTCAATGAACGTATTTACATGGAACAACCTACTGGATTTGAAATTGAGGGGCAGAACAAAGTCTGTTTACTCAAGAAGAGTTTATATGGACTCAAACAAGCCAGTAGAGCATGGAATGAGAAAGTACATAAAGTTTTAATCAGTAATGGTTATACTCAGTTAAAGACTGAAAAATGTGTCTTTTACAAGGACAAGATTATAATAGCGCTTTATGTAGACGATTTTTTCGTATTTAGTTCAGATGAACAACAAAAATTGGCGCTATATAAAATGCTCAGTTCTAACTTTAAAATCAAAGTGCTTGGGCCTGTGACACAAGCATTAGGGATGAAAGTCGAAAGGGACAGGGAGCATGGAACTTTAAAGTTAACGCAGTCAGAGTATGTTAAAACTTTATTAATTAAATTTGGCATGCAAGATTGTCATAAGGTGGCGACTCCTATGGAGGTCAACTTCAATCTGCCAAAAGCTGATAAAATCGACCAGCGATTTCCATATCAGGAACTCATTGGAAGTTTAATGTATCTCGCTGTATGCACACGTCCTGATATAGCATTTGCGTGCAGTAAACTTAGCCAGTTTAATACTTGTTATGATGAATCGCATTGGCTTGCAGCTAAACGTGTACTTCGGTATCTATCAGGTACAATTAGCTATGGACTCAATTTTAAGAGGGGTAGTGATATTATTGAAATTTCATCCGACGCAGATTGGGCGGGGGATACGACTGATAGAAAATCTTATTCAGGTTTTATAAGCAAGTTTGGACATTGCTTAATTAATTGGCATAGTCACAAACAACAAAATGTTGCTTGTTCGAGCACAGAGGCTGAATACTACGCTCTTGGTAGTGCTGTAAAGGAGGCAAAATTTATTAAAAACTTTCTTTTAGAGCTTCATAAGAATCGGTCACGACATAAGGAGCCTATTACTATTTTTAATGATAATCGTAGCACTCTCAAGATGGTTGAAAACGAATGTTTCCGTAGAACAAAACACATTGATGTACATCATCATTTCATACAAGAATGTGTTAATCGTAAAGAAATCTGTTTGGCTTATAAGCCCTCATCAGAACTTGAAGCAGATCTTTTTACTAAAGCCTTACCTAGAGTTAAACACAACTTTTTTGTGAACTGTTTAGGTTTAACTTAGTTTAATTTTAACTTAACTTGTTGTTAGTTACTTATACTGTTTATTGTGAACAAAATTTATTTCTTGGTTGATTTTGTACTCTCACAGTGTAATAACATGATTGCTCGAGTAAGGGGCAGTGTTAGAATAACCTCTTTTGTAAGAGTTTGACTCTTTGCTGACAAAAGAAACATACTGTTTTAATATATGATTTGAATATCTGACACCTAACTGTCTCTGTAATAAATTTTTCATTTTTGTCTGTGTTGTATTGCAAACAATATCAGTGGTTTTATTATATATTTCTTCGTGGTTTTATGCTATTCATTTGTGAACCTAAGTGTAGGTTCATCACACATACAAATGGAAAAGAAGTTGGTTAGTAAAAAATGATGATTATAATATTTTTTTAATAATTATTAAAAAAATTTGCAACATTACAAATTAATTGATGTAAGTAGGTACTTGTAAAAAGATTGAAAGTTAATAAATTCAATCATAATTTTATATACAATGGGAATGAGCTGTTAATTAAAAGTAATTATCATTCTATGGACAGTTGAATAATGCAATGCTGTCAGTTGAAGAATCATGTATAAAATAAATAAGTACCTACATGATAAGACTAATATTCTACTATTTACGCCAAGTTCGGTTTTAATTCAGAGTTTCGTGAAGATAAACAAATCAGACCTTTCTTAGTTTCTTCAGTATCAAATTGATATAACTTACAATTTATTACTAAGAATAGTCAAGTTTGAAAACTGGTTTCGACACAAAACATATAATATTTCTATTACAATGCTTACCTGCGATGTTTATATTTGATGTGATGTGATAACAGTAGTAAATGCACTTGTAATAGTTGTAGAGGGCCTTATTCAAGCAGTTTATAAAAAAATCCAAGTAATCCAATTCATAATATAATCGTAAATACACAGAAAATATTTTCGTAACAAACTTAATTATCACGTCACAAATTCACTGAATTATATATCCTGTTTCTGGAATGTCTTGATTATTTATTGTATTAGTATTTTATTGTATAAACTAATTCTTTACTTTGTGTTCACTAAATTTTGCTATTTGCTCCTTCCGTTTCTGATTGACAAATACATGACATTGACAATTTATGTAGGGTTGCCACTACCAACTTTAACAAGTTACCCATACCTAGTTAAAAGTCTGAAAGATTTACCAAGCAAATTGAAAAAATCGTTTGAAATTAAATTATTTTCGAGAAAACATAGGTATATTATGGTATTCCCGCACTAAAAACCCAGCCAACCAAGCAGAACATGGATTTATGCGGTTCGTTAATCTTCTAGTAGGAATGCACCATGCAGTTAATATGAAGCGAGAGCACAGAATGTTAGTCTCAATGGTCAGCTTGAAGCTTGCCTTCCTGATATAATTTATTTGAAGAAAAACGTAAAGCTAGAAATTATAAAATCAGAAATGCAAGAAATTCCTTGAAATATAGTATTATTTAGGCGCTGGCAATACTTTTTTTTATAGAGCTGGCCCTTGAATTGATAAAAATAATTTTAGGGTGCACCACTATTTATCCGTGTGCTGAAAAACATTTCATTTTATTGCATATTGTCATTTATATTACGATTTTGGGCATAATTAAAAGTTATAGTCATAATTATAACAAGCAATGAAATAAATAATCTCGACATTTATTTTTTTACTTACTATAGCCATGCAATTCGCTTATATGTCCTTGTCACTCTCTATGATCATTTTGGTTCAGTTAAAAAAAACCTACAAATTCGACAATGGCAGACGCAAAGCAAGGTAAGATTTTGCGTTTCTTGTTAATTTTCTCTGCTCTGAAGTGTTTAAGTCAAGTGTTTTTTGTACATTTCATTAAAGTTCTTCAGTCTGCATATTTGATCAAGTGTCTAAGACACATAAACGAGTTCGTTTCACTTTGTCCATGCTGCATCGTCAACGAATTCTTTTTACTATTTTACACCTGTTTTGTTGCTTCTCTACGACAAATAAAGATATGTAGAGTTATTTATATGTGCTTGGGCTAGTTATTTGTGGATATACCTCGCTTTTGAAGAATGAGAAATGTTTAAAACGACTTTGATGTTGTTACATTCACCATACTGCTCCTTTTGTATGAAGTTCCTACTACCTTTTTTTTCAGAGCAAAGATGCAATTGAGCAGTTTACTTTATTATTATTGTGTTAGTCCAAGTTTAGAAGATGGGACTATTCGTATGAAAGCATAGTCATAATGTGTCATAGTCAAAGTGTTATTGACTTTTTTCCATGTACTTAAATGTTTTGTTACTTTTGCTGTGTATGAATGTAAAGTATGTAAACTAAGTAAAGTTTTACAAGAGTTTGTGCATTATTTGAAAGTATTATGCATTGCATGAATCATTAAAATTGTCCACTTTCTATTTTGTGATTTTCCAAATTTTTTGTAGGCAAATCACCTATTGAAGATTTCTATAATGGGTCATCACAATCAAGAGTGGTCCTGGCAAAACCTCGACTTGGTGGCTTTGGCTCCTCCAGTTTTGCATCAAGTTCCAATAAAGGGTGTAATCCATTTGGTAAGAAGCAACTTTCGAATTTTTTGGTCCTTTGTCAAACATTTATTTAATGAATGCCCTGCTAATGCTGTCTTTAATATTCAGGTTCCATTCTGCGACCTTCTCAGCTGAAACCTGGCACTAATCCATTTCTGAAAGTTGCTGAACCAACTGAAGCTTCTGAGGCAACAAAGGAAAAAGAAGAAGAAACTCCAACTGAAGACAGACTGAAGGAAACTAAACCTGAGCCTGAAGCTCCTAAGTTTGTACCTTTAGGAGCTGCTAATGTCACTCCTCGGACTAACAACACAGTGCCCCCTGCAGGACAGCCTGCCCCGGGCTCTTCAGGATTTGTGTTTGGCCAAAATTTAAGTGAGAGAGTTGTTATAAAGGAAACAGTTAATAACGGGGAAGCATCATCTGCAGAACACAGCTCATCTAATGGAACAACAGAGTTATTGTTCACAAATGCCGCAGCAACTGTCAAGGATAATCAGGTCAGTTGATTACATGAAATGGTTTAAAGCTTTAACTAATTAGTCTGCAATTATTACATACTTATTGTAATTACTAAGACAATATTTTGTTAGTAAAACATGCTCATGTTCCTTGGTTCCACCACAGTTAGTACATTTATGTATTGTGACCATTTTTTTGTTTGCAGTACATGTGTACTCTGTTTATAAACTTGTTTCCAATCAATGCAAACAATACAGAACTGACCTCTAATGTTGTTTCAGAAGTTTTAACCAGAAAACGTAACTTCCAAGTGTAAATTTGTTTCATGTTTGTCTTGTGTTTATTTACATTCATTTATTGTAGCCCTATGATTTTTTTTTCCTATGGAACAACTAAGATATTTGTTCATGTAGTCTATAATATTATGTTCTATGGAGCTGCTGATTCTATTACAAACAAGATCACAGTATAGTAGTAAAATAGTGAGTATTTAATCAACTGGCTAACTAAAGTATTGAGCTTTTTATTATAAACCAACAAATAAATTTAATATGAATCGTATATCAGGCTCAGTTATTTCTTTTTCTCATATTTGTTAGCTGTAACTTCCCACTTCTGGGAAAGCTATCTAAGGCGTCCTGCCATCTGTTTTTCGCCACCCCGTCTAACTATATAAATCTTTGCAAACTAAAATGTAAGTCTATCTGACATTGTGTTGCTAGGAGGACAGTAATCCGGGTGAGTCGTCGAGCGGCGGCGACGGGCTGGCGGCTGCGGCGGCCGAGTACGAGCGCTCTCACGCGCGGCCGCCGCCGCCCGCCGCACATGTCAACACTATCACTGGCGAGGAGGGCGAGATCAATGTTCTGCAGGTAATATTATACTTCCTATAGGTTTACAGCTGACTATAAATCCTGTATCACAAGATGCCTGTACACAGCTGTAAAATGGTTAACTGAGTCACATTACTTGTGATGCCATATGGGTCCAATGTACACTGACGTAGAAGTCGCTCTCATTCGATGTGCGATCGCCTTTTTTATCCTTTTTATTTATTTGCTAAATATATTCAATTCTGCTTTCAACTTAATGCTATAGGTGGATTCAGCTGCTGCTCAAACATTATAGGTGAAATGAAATATAAGTCCATCAGTTTGGCAGGCTTCTTCAGACCAGATCATAACAGTATGAACTAGTAAATCACTAGAAACTATTATAAGTTTAAGGATGTTTTTGATTGATGGATAAAAGTCCTTCTATCTGGTATACAATACAATAACAGAGGTGGTTGGCATTCATACGTAAAATTGTACACTCCAACATGTCATTAAAACCTTGTCGCATTTCCCCTTGGCAGATATCGTGTCGCCTGTTCGCGTGGGAGGCGGGCAGCTGGCGCGAGCGCGGGCGCGGCATGCTGCGCCTCAACGACGCGCCGGGCGGCGGAGGCCACAGCGGCCACAGCGGCCACAGCGGCCACAGCGGCCACAGCGGCCACAGTGGCGGCGCCGCGCGGCTGGTGGCGCGCGTGTCGGGCTCGCTGCGCGTCGTGCTCAACACCAAGCTGTGGCCCGACATGGTCGTCGAGCGCGCCGGCACCAAGTCGCTCAGAATCACTGCTGTCGATTCCCAGCAGCAGATTAAATTGTTCCTCATTATGGTCAGTAGTATAGAGCTGCAAATAGTAATATTTCCAGAGCAAACAGTATCCCTCAGTGAATATAATCATGTACTAGCTTCTGCCACTGGCATGCTGGCTGGAATAAATACAAATTTTTATATAATTATGATCTATGGTCTACTATAATTGAGAGAAAGTTCATCAATATTCGTTCAGTCATTGAGGTTTGATTAACATACAACCAAACTCGCAAACATCGTTGGTGAACTGCAGGCTAAAGACAGAAAACTTTTTGGTGTGGTTCAAGAGATTACTTACCATGTATTGCATAATGACTAGACATTTGAACGCATGAAGCATGCTTAGTTAGCTAAGTGCAAGGCTAGCAGTACTTAAAGTCTCATAATCTTTTTTCAGACAGTCATAAAGGTTAACATATATTATCTTCAAGGTTGCTTACTGTGCACAGACTGTACAGGACATGATAGTATTTGTCCGCAAAGTACTTGCTGCACACATATTGTGTTAAAAGTTTTGTTTTTGATTTTTTGACAGGGCGCTCCAGGAGATATAGTTCAACTGTACCGGGCTCTGACGGCTCGCATTTCTGTGAGCAAACGTTCAGCATCTTCAAACACGGGCTCACAGAATGCTACCTCTCAAAAGGCCGCTGAAAGGCTCGAGGCGGCTGCAGACGAGGAAGACTACCTCGAGAAAGCTGATCACGATGAACCAGACGGCGCCGCTGACGACATCGCACTCGAAGACGACGTCCCCGATAACGAATTAGCCAATAACGAAAGGCTAGAATCTGACCATGAACAAAAGACTGAGGAACACGAGTCCAATGTAGATGGCATGAAGCTAGACAAGGACAGCAAGTCACTGAAGCGGAAAGAACCGGCGGACGACGAGACATCCCCTAAGAGACAGTGCCCCGAGATATTAATAGAGTGATAACTATACTTATGTTCATAACAACGTGTTGTATAAACTTTGTGATGTAAATGTGGACATGGTTCATTTGTTCGACATCCGCTGAAAGCTCTGGGTTCAAATAGAAATCTTTATGTAAATGTAACTAATAGATAATGTGTAGAAATATTTATGATTAAATTAATATAGCATTTTACAACATTGTTGATTATTATTAATGGAGTATCCATTTCTAATAATGATTGCGACCGCACACGCATTTGAGTAATAATTTGAGTACAAAGTAGAATGGCCGCAGTATTAAGTAATTATGTGCTATGTAACGGCTCAAAATTTCTGTTCTGACATTCCAATCGTTGCATGCGAACGCAAATGGTTTAGCATGTTCGGCCAGAGCTGAATACCAAATACAATAACTGATGTGGTTTATTTTCTGATAGATTTTTAAATAAACTATTTCACAATATAACACACATTGTTATTAAAACACCTGTTTCCTGTTCCTTGTGTCCAACATTGCGTTCCAATCGCGCTATCTCAGATAGACATAAACATTTTGTGTCAACCATACATCCCACTTCAGATAAAGCAATCATTATGAGCATCGTGGAAAGTAAAGGCGCCCGCAGACAGCCGACTGGGGAGTTTAGATAGATGATAGTTAAGTCGTTATAAGTTCACGGCTGTACGCACGTCTACAAAATAGTTTCCATAGTACCATTCAACCATCTAATCCACCAACTACATTAATCATCAGACGAACAGCGAAGTGGAAGCTGGTTTTCAAGTTGCACCAATCAATTCAATACAAATAGTCCAGTTCCATTGGGTTATGCCATGGGGTAGCAGGCGCTCAGATACCGCTCAAAAAACAACCCCGAGGGAAAAAATGAATAAGACCGGTAAAAGATTGACACAAGATGAAACTATTACTCTGTTGTCCACATTTCTTTTTCATTTCTCCAGTTCTTTCACAGGTCTGCTGGAAGAAATTTCTTAAGAAATAAGCAGTGCCTTTGTAACATGTTACTTGTTAGATCAGCTACTATTTCTCTGTGTGTATCTATCCCACAAATGATAAAATATGTAAATAAAACGAATCGACGATGTGCACCAAAGTATAAGATCGGTTTAATCGTACGTGTATATTGGCAACAGACACCCTGGCCCCATATCATACATCTTTATCTACCCACTTTTACCTAATTAAATTCATAATTCTCATTTCTACTAAACGATGCATAAGTACCTAGTATTTAAATAAATTACCTTCTAAATATTTCAATAAGGTTCAATTTTCGTCAAATCAGTTTGTTTACAGTGCTTATTAGCCAAACTACTTAATTGATCACTTGACATTTTCAAATCATTAACTTAATAGGAAGTGTCGCAAAACTAACACCTTCACGGTTCGCAGGAGCTATAAGTTGATACAGGCTGCTTTTTATATAGGTGCAACTGAATGAGACTTGCCTATCGGACTCAGGAGAGTTCGATTTTTAGGTCGCGCGATATTTTTAGTATCCATGGCTTTAATTGGAATCCCGTTTGTTTCTTAATTAAATAACTATCTGTGAACATAATATATGAAAACGATACCTACCTCAAAGAATAAGGCAAAGATATGGTGCTTATAATGAATTAAGTAGATTTTCCTGGGGGTCTACTTTCTAATCCCGAAGTCCGTAGTTTCGGTTTTAGTGTCGGGCGTATTCTACTCCGTATCATGTAAGTACGGACTTACGATTAGTCCCGAACCCGAAACTAAGAATGAATGATAACTCGATTTGACAGTTGATACAGGGTGAACAAGAGCGGGAGGAGTCATTTCATGATTACCCATCCAAAAAAAAACCATATTAACCTTACTTATTCTGTTATGGTCAAATATTATGGGTCATCCGGGATGACCCATAATATTTGACCATAACAGAATATATTTTAAACAAAGAGACAGTTTAAAAGTGAAACATCCTGTATCTTTCAAGAAAATTATGAACACTTGTCAATTAGAAATATTGACGCCCCAATAGAGATAATTAACAAAAATACGTGCCTATCTACTTAACCACTTTAGAAATCAGCCCCAAGTAGTCAACACCTACGCTGTTGATATAGAATTTTCTATGTTTACAATATTATAGGCACCTATAGAAATAAAGCAAGTTCTTCATTTTCAATACCTACTCATTCATTGTTTTTACAAAATGGTGGAAATTGTAACATACTCGACATTCGAAGGATTTAGGCCTCATTTTAATGCGTTAGCCAGGGTTGGCTACTTCAAAATAGTTTTAAAGCCGTTGTCTACAACGAAGCGATTCTTGCACAATGCATACCGTTTTATATGTTGGACTTTTATTTTAACTTACAATTTGCAACACGTCATTCGAGTTATTCAGGTAAGGATTTGCCGAGAACCACCACCAATCTTCCCGAAAGGTAAACGACCGGAACAGGTAGGTAGGTTCCTATGATCTATGAAATAAAGTAGATTAAGCACTGTGTCATCTAAAAACTGCCACTAACAAAATAATTCAGGTCACTTTGTCATCTCAGTTAATTTTCCAAAAGATTGCACCGGAGCCGCGGAGGTGCGATATGTTTGAAGTAGGATTAAGGAAAGCCGAGTACCTATTGCACCCATTCAACTTTCGTTATCGCTCTTGGTGGCGAATACCGCGTGGATCTGCAGGCGATTCTGCAGTGCGATTCTGTAAGCATGTCGAAGTGAACACTTGGGCGGGGCGCACGACGGGTGAGTTGTCAAATCATACAAATAAGATGGAATGACAGCTCTATTGTCGTGCACTCCGCCTTGGTGAACACCGTGAGATGTCGACAGAATCGATCGACTGTAAACATGTCGAAGTGAACATCCGGGCGGGGCGCACGACGGGTGAGTTGTCAAACCATACAAATAAGATGGAATGACAGCTCTATTGTCGTGCACTCCGCCTTGGTGAACACCGTGAGATGTCGACAGAATCGATCGGCTGTAAACATGTCGAAGTGAACATCCGGGCGGGGCGCACGACGGGTGAGTTGTCAAACCATACAAATAAGATGGAATGACAGCTCTATTGTCGTGCACTCCGCCTTGGTGAACACCGTGAGATGTCGACAGAATCGATCGGCTGTAAACATGTCGAAGTGAACATCCGGGCGGGGCGCACGACGTGTGAGTTGTCAAACCATACAAATAAGATGGAATGACAGCTATATTGTCGTGCACTCCGCCTTGGTGAACACCGTGAGATGTCGACAGAATCGATCGGCTGTAAACATGTCGAAGTGAACATCCGGGCGGGGCGCACGACGGGTGAGTTGTCAAACCATACAAATAAGATGGAATGACAGCTCTATTGTCGTGCACTCCGCCTTGGTGACAACCGTGAGATGTCGACAGAATCGATCGGCTGTAAACATGTCGAAGTGAACATCCGGGCGGGGCGCACGACGGGTGAGTTGTCAAACCATACAAATAAGATGGAATGACAGCTCTATTGTCGTGCACTCCGCCTTGGTGAACACCGTGAGATGTCGACAGAATCGATCGGCTGTAAACATGTCGAAGTGAACATCCGGGCGGGGCGCACGACGGGTGAGTTGTCAAACCATACAAATAAGATGGAATGACAGCTCTATTGTCGTGCACTCCGCCTTGGTGAACACCGTGAGATGTCGACAGAATCGACCGGCTGAACAGGCCCTCAAGTCGATCGCTCTTTACATAATCTTATCGGCGATTCCGCTACATCGCCTCTGGAAACAATGGTAACAGTGGTACCTAATGGATAAACTACATTATTTATACATAATGGTTTTTTCCTCGTGTATCAGGTTCGGCACAGCACCAATCTGATAGTGGACACCCTTTTCATATTGCTCACCACTTTGAACTCGCTGGGGAAGCAAGCGGCCTTCAACCTAAGGATCCGTCGCATTGATAATCTCATCGCCGTCATTAATGGTTTGATATTTTTTATCGATAGGTTTACAAGTAAGTACTACCTAACTAGGTATAGACCATACCTGGAAATACCTACCTACTAAATAGGACTGAACAAACTTAGTCTTTTCTATAGCCTTAGGTACCTACTTATATCCGCTTAAAATTTTGTACTGTGTACAAATCTTAGTCGGAACATACAAATTTTACGTTCGATCCTCGAAAAATTCAATCAAGAGCTAAAGTTGCCCAAATTATGAAGGTGAAAATAAGTTCTTTATAATTCTGTGGCCTAGAAATAGGCCCAATGTAGGTAGATATGAGAGAGATGAGTTCCGAGTCCAGGAATGAAGAAAAAAGTTGGGCTACTGCTTAGAATTTTTCAAGATGTGTCTTAAATTTCCACTAGATATGTGCAGTTTATGAGTTTAACATTTCCCGCAGGACCCATCTTCGCAGCCAGCAGGGCCTACCACGTAGAGGTGTTGAAAGAGAACGCATTGGTGATGTCTCGCCTCCTCACTCTGTACCACGTGGCTATATTCACTTGTGGCACCATGTGGACTATCTTTCCGATCGTTAATCGGCTTCTCGGCACTGAAGTACAGTTCACTGGATACTTTCCCTTTGAAACTACGAGCACGATGGCGTAAGTGGAATTCCCATTTTATTTAGCTTATCCGGTAACTATTGCCCCCTTTTTTCTGTTAGGTACTAATAACAAAAAAATAAACACATGCCAGGTGCCACCTGCTCCTGGATTTATGCGATGGCTTTTTTTTCGGGGTGGGCCGTGCTCACCCCAGAATGGTCTGGTGCCCACCCCAGAATCTTTGGGAACTGAATCGATAGCCTAGGCTGGATACTTATTAATCTACTACCTACCGAGAAACCTACAAACTTATTATTACCTACATTATACATAGCCAGTCAGTAAAACATCGAGTAAAATAAATTGGACGTTCCTGATTTTTTTAAATGTTGCTAGCACGAATGCCAATAGTGTTTCTGGCATTCACATTTTCTAAGTTCTTGAGCTACGCAACGCAGGAAGCGTTGGTGGAAAATAGTTTCTTTAATGCTGAAAAGAAAATCAAACCTATTAGAGGTAGAGTGCAAAAACTTTTTCACACCACCTGATCGAAAACGTCAAATTATATGTCATGCCAACCTAACCTAAAGTGAGTCATTTTTGGCCGGTGGCACAGCCGGGCAATAATATTGTACTGGATTTCATTATAACCCGCTGGTCAATAATGTGATTTAAATTTGGAACCTCATCTGTCTGCTCAATTGGCGGTATATTAGGTACTTACAACGCCTTCTGTCTCTGTCTCTCTCTTTCTGTTCCAGAAAGAGGAAAGATATTCTCGATACTCTTACTACTTAGGGATGATATTCTCGAATTTCTACAGAATCATAAGGATTGACCAGGATTGAAGACAATATTATAACAATAATTGGTTATGTACGGATTATTGTATAAAAGGATAAGAATAACAGTTAAAACCCATTTATAGTCGATTTATTAATTTAAAACTATTTTCTCGAGCATCTCCTATGACGTTCTAAATTCAAATTACATACAGCCAAGCGTCCGAACCCATTCTACCAGCTCATAGAAAGCTCTGTATAAAGCTTTGTGTACACATAAATTGTATTAGGTTGCTAACAATAGGCCTGCACATATTTACTTACCCACAGAGAAGTAAAAAAAAACGAAAATCGAGTTGGTCGTGGCCGCTTTGTGGTAGGTATACCGAGTGGAATGCAAAAAAGGCGCGAATATTGCAAATCCGTATGGTATTAAACTAACTTTTTTTAAGTAGGTATACATACAGTATAGTTCTGAATACATATCTCTACTTAGTGTTTGTAAATTTAAAATACTTTGTTTTTCGTATTATGGCTTCTTATTTTTCTCACAGGAGGTGTGAAAAGTAGAGTATCCTCCTCGGGGATAAAGGTGTCTTTGCCTTGGGCTAGCTTGAATCCCTCGCTGCATTCAGGATTCTTGTATTAACTCCCTCGCTTCGCTCGTGAGTTAAACTCTAAACACCCTCGCTACGCTCGGGAGTTAACTCCCGAATCCTTCATTGCGTTCGAGATTCAATATGACGCCCGTAACACAAGACACTGCTTTATCCCCTGGGTGCATAATCTACTATTGGAACTCGCTTCGCTCGCTCTTGAATTCTAGTCTTTCAGTGCCAATCCTGTATGAGTCAAGAAGCCACTTCTATTTATCTATGAAAGCCTTAGTAGCATTGCTACTAAGTTCACAAGTTTCCTGAATCAGTCAACAAAGTTACTAGCTATTTAGGTATGAATAATGAAAACAAAAACCCTAATTTATAACCATTTGTAAATTGCATTATTATCCAATATTATCCCATCTATCATTATACCATCCTGGGCCCCGGGTCTGCGGTGAGCCACTCGGGCTATTCCGGCCCAGTCCGAACCTGGACATTGACAGGGTCTGGACCAAGTGCTGCCCAGAAGTGAAAATGCAGCTTTATTGAGATCGTTGCATCAAGAAACATTTAAAAAATTGGCTCATGAAAAAACTAAAAAATTCAGTTTAAAAAAAACCCAGTTTTGTTCTTATTTATTAAATTAGTTTTTGTTATCTAAATCATATTTTTGATGTTTTATTTTGTGCTCACCGATTGTGCCCTTATTAGGCATCGCATCTTACGTAAGGAGCCAGGCACACCCTGGAACAAAGGTGGCCCCACACTAGGATTTTCCTATATCGTGGGTGCGTTTACGAACATATGAACTCACGTACACAAACAGCCAGACCTGGAACAACTATCTGTAGGCCATAAAAATTTGTTCCGTGCGGGAATCGAACCCGCGACACGCAGCGCAACAGTCAATCGCTCAACCACTGCGCCAACCGTGCCCGATACGCCAATGTGCTTGTCCAATAATGAAACAACATGCTTAAAAACACTGATCTTTAATTTTTAGATTCGCGCTGGCATTGGCCTACATGATTTTTCTCATAACTTTCCAAGCATATGGCAATGTTACAATGGACTGCACGATTGTGGCGTTCTATGCGCAAGCCAAGATACAAATACAGATGCTTCGATACAATCTGGAACAATTGATGGTGTTTGGTGACACTGAAAAGAAAAGCATACAGTTATATTTAAAGAGACCCATTCAATACACGTCTTACAAAGATGAAGAACAGGAAAAAACTGAGCTACAAGACAGACTCAAGAAATGCGTGTTACATTATGATCAAATCCTATGGTAAATTGCATTTATTTTAAGTTCAGTAAGATCGCTTAAATGTATATAGATATACTTACCTGTCTACCTAGATATCCAGAGCTGCAGTATGTAACTTAGTGAGATTTCAAAACTAAATAATTAACCCGTTGCCCATTAAATAATACAACATTTAGCGGAAGAATCTGGGTTTCTAAGCTACAAACAATTGGCAAAATTAATGGCCTGACCCGTCTCATTCTTTACATGCAGTAATTAACATTTTTCTGTGTTACCAGGTTTGCTAAAGAAGTAGAATCGATTTTTGGCGAAGCGATGGTCGTCCAATTCTTTGTGATGGCCTGGGTTATTTGCATGACTATGTACAAGATTGTTGGGGTACGTTCCCAATTTATTTTGACCAAAGGAATATATTTCTTACATAAGATCTAGGTGCTGAACTGTATTCTGTTATTTTGTTCTTCCAGTTGAGCATAGTTTCAGCGGAGTTCGTGTCCATGGCCGTGTATTTGGGTTGCATGCTAGCCCAGCTGTTTATTTACTGCTATTTCGGGACACAACTCAAAGTTGAGGTAACTGATTGAGACATTAAGAGTACGTGAACGAATAGACGCCACTTCGTTATGAACAGATCGGATGCTAAATAACATCGTACGGTTACTAAACAAAGCGTAGTAAAAGTAATTCATCTAAATTTGGCAGGGCCTTGTGTAATATGTGCGTGCGTGTGTTCTCAGAGCGAGTTGGTGAATCAATCAATATACTGCTGCGACTGGCTGTCGCTGTCCCCGAGGTTCCGGAGGCAACTCCTCGTGATGATGCAGTGTTGTGGCCGGCCGCTGGCGCCTCGCACCGCGTACGTCATCCCTATGTCTTTGGACACCTACATACATGTAATGACAAATTTTTCCAAAGGTTCTTGTTTGACTACGGTGATCCGTTTTTAATGATAATGACACTTTTTGCAGGTGCTGAGGTCTTCGTACACCCTGTTTACGTTCTTGAATCGTTAGGCGTTAGTAAATTAGGCAACTTTGCTTTGTTTACTATCCCACAGGATAGAACAAAGCAAAGTTGCCTAATTTACTTATACCCTGTGTATGATATGGCTAAAATGGCTTGGTAGGGAAGAGCGGGGCCTGGACGTTCTGATTTTCAAATAACATGAAGTTTCATTGTGAAAATGAAGAAGAGAATTTCAATATTGTACATTTACACCATGTAGGTACAAATATTGAAAGGATGTCTATCGGTCCTTGTAACATTATAGTCACTTTCAGTAAATCAGTAGTTTTGTTTTCAGAAGCAAATTTTTGACAAACGGAGCGGAACATTCAGTCCCGCTTTGGGGCGAGTCGTTCCATCTTTGAGGCAAATTGTTGTGTACACTTAGAATAACATGAGTTTTCTTGAATGAAACAACTATTTTTCTAATTGTTTACATGCTATGTACACCTAAACTTGAAAAAACCCTCCGCCTCGAAAAATCGCTCAGGCTGTTCAGCATCACTTCCAGGTGCGAGATGTACAGATGCCAGCACGCCGCGCCAGCTACAAAAATCTGTCAAATTTCTTTAATAGCTTTTCAAATTTATCTCTACAGCATTAGTGGCACTAAGTTCAAGGTTGATTGGGAAAATTTGTCATTTTCGGGTAGCTTGATTTGCTGGTGTCTGTACATCTCGCACCTGGACGTGATGCTGAACAGCCTGAGCGATTTTTCGAGGCGGGTGCGTCTCGGGATGAATCTGGACAAAACCAAAGTCATGTACAATGTACCCTCGAGGTTGTGCAAAAATCTAGGCCAAATTATAAAATTGGGATGGCACAACTTTGTGAAGGAGGTTGACCAGAAGAATTCGCTTGGGCTGGGCGGCATTCGGGAAGCTGCGTGATGTCTTTAAATCGTCGATCCCACAATGCCTTAAGACCATAGAGTCTATAACCAGTGCGTCCTACTCGTAATGACTTACGGAGCCGAAACGTGGACACTCGACACCATAGGTCTGGTCCACAAAGTCAAGGTTGCTCAGCGTGTAATGAAGAGAGCAATGCTCGGGGTTTCTCTGGTGGAATTCGCAACGAAGTCATTCGCCAGAGAGCTAAAGTCACCGACATTGCGCGAAGAATCAGCATGCTGAAGTGGAAGTGGGCCGGCCATATCTGTAGACGGACAGACGGTCGATGGAGCAGACATGTGTTAGAGTGGAGACCGCGTATGGGCAAACGTAGTGTGGCGGCACAATGGATCGATGATTTGAAGAGGGTGGCTGGCAGCGGATGGATGCGGACTGCTCAAGACCGGGATGGTTGGCGCTCTTTGGAGGAGGCTTACGTTCATCAATGGACTCAATTGTCAGCAATTGGCTAACTGATGATGATGATGATTGCTTGCATTGTTATCTCTTTTCCTTACAAAGTTATTGCTGTCGGAATACCTTACCCCGGGAACATCCAGCTCTCTCTCCCCTACTCTCCTTACAACACCACGAATTTTAGAATATAAGTATGACTCAAAAATGAAAATAATGGCAACAGGGGCGCTTTTTAAGCCCTCGCCAAAGCTGGCATCGCAGTTCGACGATTTTAATCTACTCTTTTAGATTAACCACCAAGTGACCTGCAGAGAAGACGAGGAAAACACCATGAAGCGTGTGGCTCTACCTTTGGGAAGCTTTTACTGAACTACATTAAGTAGTAATATTTTATTTGGTGAACGTCAGAATATTGAGTTCTTGAGTTTTGTTCGGTGATCTCCGCGCACAACAGTTTCAGAGGTCGCTCGTAAAATTGACCACCGTTTGATTCATTGCGCCTATTTACTGCCGTTTTATGGCTCTGCGCCGCCAGAAGTAAACCGTAGTTGATCCCGAGTCCTGCATTGTTCTCCGGTTGTTTCTTATATCGGTTGTGTATCTACATAGCAATATCACTCTCTGGGTATCCGCGTTTGCAAACTAGTTAACTATTATTTTATTGTGGCTTGGCATAATAAGCTCGACCTCGCTTACGTACACACGAAGTTATTTAGGCGAGGCGACGCGACGCAAAAGAAAGCACCATTGTTTTTGTATTCTGTCTGTGTCACTGAAAAATAAACATTAGAGGCAACTATAAATAAATATTGGTGTTTTATTTATTCGTCGCAGCGTTTTCACAAGCTTGTAATATAATTATTTTAAGCACTGTTTCTTGAGTGAATCGCTTAACTTTGGCGGTGTGAGTCACGCGGGCTCCGCCAGACAATCCCGGAGCCCGAATCGGCGAAACCCGCCTCTTCAGTGCTCCGTACGACGTAAGTGCTGAAAGTCGTGTAAAAAGTTGTATCCGGCCGCGAATAGCGCGTGTGGAATTCCGTTTATAAATACGCGAGTGCGGGCGAGGCGGGAGATCTCCGTGCTCGGCGGCTGCGCAGGGCTGTGCTCGCGCGGCCCGCAGGCACCGCAGGCATGCGCGCGCGCCGATGATATTCACGGGCGGGGGGGCGCGGCGCCGCACCTCGGCCGCGCCACGCGCGCGCGGCCCCGCCCGCCCGCACCAGTACCAGCGACTCCATGCCGACTATGTGAGTCCTAGCGACCATTAGCTATTTACTAATAACGCTACCTAACACTTATCAATACCGTTACAATCGATTGCTCTTCCGCGGCTACGACTCCAACTATGAATGAGAATTGTACTACTTTTTTCTTAGAGGTATTCTCTAAGAGCGCGGCAGCATGTGCAGACCAGGTACTGGTTAACTGGCCTTCAAAACTCCTGGCTGATAGTGATCACTAAAGGCTGTTAATTCTGAATTTATAAAAAGCTTTAAATTATGAAAAGCTCTCATACAAGTTGCTACCAATAGTTTAATGTCAGCACTAAAACAGCTATTCGAGGATGTCGGGCATTAAACGACTCGAGATATATAAATTCTGTCCAGCAATTAAACAGACATAACGGATGTAACTAATGCAATAAACACAGGATGATAACAATCAATCGTAAGTACGACACGCATATCGAGTCTAATAATTGCATTATTTTTCTGAAGAAGTAGTGTTTTTTTAGCAACTCTAAGTGCAGGTTTAGTTCCGAAGAAGCTTACCATCACACCCTTTTTTGTGGGAAATCATCAAATGACTCCGCTCTGGGCGGAGAGGGAGGGAGTGCCAGACTCTTACTGACCGTGTTCCTCTTAATACCCTTTGCGTTCCAGGTCCTCGAACTCGTTGCCGGTGACTCTTTCTAACAAATTCCGCAACTACCATCACACCCTGCACCCATGCCTGTGGTCTGACACTAAGCAGCCTTGCTGTATTTCATTTTGAAGGGAGCTGGTTATGGCATTCGGAGATTGAATTGTAGCTTCTAGACAGTCGAGCGAGAAGGTTTGTCAGATGCCTGAAATACCACGATACATTTTGGAAAGACTGGTGTTAGATACCAGTCTTTCCAAAATGTATCGTGCTACCCAGTTAATGGGTTGAGGAGAGCAGACAGGCAGTCGCTCCATGTAAAATTCTGGTATTTAGTTGTTTCCACTTAGACTGAAAGCTCAGTTGTTACCTATCGAATAATTAAATTATACCTATCGAATAATAATAAGGCAGGTTTCACAGCTGTACGTGAGGCGCTAGAAAATTTTCACAGCAACGTGGATTGATCCGTATATGTAGGCGACATTAGTACCGCCACAAAATATCAATGTAGCAGAATCAACAAATGAGACTCGTAGCGCCATCTATCTCGACAGCGGCAAACTAGCTTGACAAAATCCTAAATCGCGATATCAAAGTTTACCGTGCGATTAGAACACATGCAAAGCCCGAATATCAACTCTTGGGCAGTTGCCCACCGGACACCAACAACCGTCCGGTCGGAGGATCCTCCCTTTTCAATGGAGGTAATTACCTATATGGGACTTTACTCTCTGTTCCCCTACCTCTAAACGTATGCCTCCGTTCCGGGAGCCCGTACGGATCTACCGGACAGCTGTGAAACCAGCCTTACTGATTTAAAGTTTTCTTAGCGTTTAGAGGTGTATTGCATTTGTATAATACTAGGGGAAGCTCAGAGCTCTAATACCTATATACATCCTAAACATATTTATTTTGAAGGATAATTTATGGTTTCGTCATTTTAAATCTTAGCATATTGTAAAAGCTTTGATTTTCGCCGAAAACCCACCCACTGCATTTAAATCAAACCATCTTAAAATACTTATCTATTGAAGTTAAACTTTCAACTAAATCGATGCCGGATTAATCATCCAGTTTGAAGAATTATGATTGGATGAGCTGCAGACAGTTCCATAAAAAAGATTTATGGTAAGAAAAATTAACTAACTATTTACGAAATGATTAAATTATGTTTTCGTGAAACTGACATCAGTCGCTAGATCTCTATTTAAAATGTGTTAAGAAACAATATAAATTTGTAAGCACTTAGATCCCGATTTTACGATTGTCGGAATGTTTACTTGCAGAGTTACAGATTTATCTTCAGTTCTAGCGAGAAATAGCTTCGTAGATTAACATTGCCAGTTGAGAAGTGGATACAAAAGTACAGTTATAGGTACAGGCTGTGATGGCAGGCAGGTGCCTATTTTTTTGTTTTCTGCTTTTAGTGAGTAGTTTGGTGGCATCATGTCCACTAGCCCAGCGGCCAACCTTTATTATGATAAGTTTTGAAATGCCTCATGCATCATGACTCTGTTATACACCGGCTCCCTTTTACATGGTGCACAGCAGTCAGCACTACAGCAGCGCTGTTTGGTGGCAGACCACAGACATGAGTGTGATGGTAGACTTCTTCGGACCTACACCTAAGCTTAGAGTTACTAAAACTACACTACTTCTTCAGGAAAACATGCAATCAGACTCAGTATGCGTGAAGTATTAGATTTATATTCAAGTGGGCTAACTTTAATTGCAGCCGAAGCAGAATAGACGCCCGAGCCGAAATGCAAATACGAGGTCGTTATGGAGTAGGTACCTATGATGAAAATCGTTTGATGCGCGAGAGTATTTGCTATTGCAGTTTCTCGGCTCCATTAGCGGCCTCTCCTTCGGGTCGGGCATCTATTCCACGTCGACAAACTCTGGCAATGACAAAGCTTGCCTTATTGCATAAAAATGTACTAAATTCGTTACCGCCCAACCGGGTTAATAGGGACGGAGCTGAGGGGTGAATAGAAACAAAACTTTGATAAGAATTTTCACTAGTTTTCAAAAAATAAAAGGTCGTTTTGACAGCAGGATACAACATTATTACTAGTAAGTATGAAAGAGACACGAAATAAATCTCTTTTCACACCACCTGATCGAAAACGTCAAATTATATGTCATGCCAACCTAACCTAAAGTGAGTCATTTTTGGCCGGTGGCACAGCCGGGCAATAATGTTGTACTGGATTTCATTATAACCCGCCGGTCAATAATGTGATTTAAATTTGGAACCTCATCTGTCTGCTAAATTGGCGGTATATTAGGTACTTACAACGCCCTCTGTCTCTGACTCTCTGTTCCAGAAAGAGGAAAGATATTCTCGATATTCTTACTACTTAGGGATGATATTCTCGAATTTCTACAGAATCATAAGGATTGACCAGGATTGAAGACATATTATAAGAATAATTGGTTATGTACGGATCACTGTATAAAAGGATAAGAATAACACTTAAAACCCATTTATAGTCGATTTATTAATTTAAAACTATTTTCTCGAGCATCTCCTATGACGTTCTAAATTCAAATAGCATACAGCCAAGCGTCCGAACCCATTCTACCAGCTGATATAAAGCTCTGTATAAAGCTTTGTGTACACAAATTTCTTAAATTGTATTAGGTTGCTAACAATAGGCCTGCACATATTTACAAACCCACAGAAAAGTTAAAAAAAAAACGAAAATCGAGTTGGTCGCGACAGCTATGTGGTAGGTATACCGAGTGGAACGCAAAAAAGGCGCGGATATTGCAAATCCTTATGGTAAGGATTAAAATAAGTTCAAAATACATATCTCTTCTTAGTGTTTGTAAATTTAAAATACTTTGTTTTTCGTATTATGGCTTCTTATTTTCTCACAGGAGGTGTGAAAAGTAGAGTATCCTCCTCGGGGATAAAGGTGTCTTTGCCATGGGCTAGCTTGAATCCCTCGCTGCATTCAGGATTCTTGTATTAACTCCCTCGCTTCGCTCGTGAGTTAAACACTAAACTCCCTCGCTACGCTCGGGAGTTAACTCCCGAATCCTTCATTGCGTTCGAGATTCAATATGACGCCCGTGGCACAAGACACTGCTTTATCCCCTGGGTGCATAATCTACTATTGTTGTATCCTGCTGTCAAAACGGGCCTTTTATTTTTTGACAACTATAATATCATAATGTTGTTTGTCTAGGAAAGCAACTTTATCAACCTCATACGAAGTTGTTCGTGTAGCATGCACCGTTCTTCAGAATCGTTGTAATCAAAATACAATAAACTGATTGCTGATAGCACTTCGATGATAAGGTTAGTCATAATCCAGGACAGATTTGCGGCATGATCACGTCACGTCAAAAGAATTTTCAAAGTAGGCCAAGTAAGTAGATTAGCAGAGCATGGAGTCACATGGAGTCTTGCAGTTCCCTTGTTTTCTTTTTCTCATAGAAAAATACTCTACACCAATCTCCATGTAAATATTTAAGTGTTGTTGGTACAAGCTGTTGCTACTACTCGCTCGATACCCAATTCACGATGTTTATGTATCTACGAGTACAGATCTGTATTATGATATCTATTGTTAGACATTCAATTTACAACTCGCATAGCTTCATTGAAAACTAAAATCGAATGGGAAATATGTTCTGATTTCGAAGAAAAAAGCTTGTTGATAATTATTATACTATAAGTTTATTGTTTCTACTGCATATTTACGTTCCGCTAGATAACAAATTAAGCCTTTAGTGTTCCCACTACTGGAACACTGGACACTGGACACAGGAGTGGAACCTAGTGGTAGGCCTCTTCACTGAGAGATGACAACAGCCACGGGGCCCCATTGCTGGTCGCTACAGGTTACATGACTTCGAATTTTTTGCTTCTAGGTTATGTTATGACTTCCATTAGACTAGGTAATCAAAACTCAAAATAAGTACCATCTTCCCTGACATCTAAATACAGTCGCAACTTCTGTTAACAGTACTTAATCGAAATTGATATATTTGGTGATTATACAGGTTTGGTCCTACGTTTCATCTTTTATGCACTTCATACAGCTCTGCAACGTTATCATTTAGTACCTATCTTATAATTTTCATAAAATCTGACGTTAGCTGAACTTTCTCGCCACGTTACAAGGTACTTCACCAGGTGTTTACCAGCAAAAGTTAATGAGCCGAAACTAATCACGACACCCGACGTCACTGGCCGTTTTTGCACGTACTCAAGAGTTAAGATGTCGTTATTCTGTTATGATAGTGAGCGAGTGTTACCTGAATGGGCGCTGACGCACAGCTCACGGCGGTGGAGCAGTACCATCGAGCGAACCGTTGGGTTCCGTCTATTTTTACTCGTGCATTTACCGCGCAAGCACTCAGCCTTGATGCTCCTCGTGCGATTCTCTCCAAGTCTCGTTCAAGTTTACTTCACCTGAAAAATGTTTCGTATAATTCCAAATATTTAAGTGCTGGTCCCAGCTTACGGTAACAAATCTTTGAAAGTTGATGGTTTGATTTTAAATAATACCCAGTTCAAGGAATTCCATTTGTTTGAGTCTCCTTGACCCTATTGTTCGATCTCGGCCACGATGGATAGAGTCAAACATGTCAGATTTATAATATTGTGATGGCGTTTCTCCACTATTCATCTGGTACACGTGTAGAATGTCTGAGAAGTGGAGAAACGCGTCAGTACAACGGCGCTAAACAGATATAATATAGTACTGATGATGGATCGGAATCCGATCGGATCGGATGGGCGATGGTTGCGAGAAAAGAAAAAATACCGCAGGGGAGGTACGCCGTATTTTACTGTCCTACATTTCAGCAAGAAGAGTAGAGGTCCTAGTACGCTGCCCTCAGCGTACCGTAGGATCTTTACTCTTCTTGCTGTAGGCATTAATGATCTTCCCGGATACATAAAACAACCTATGGTACTGTTTGCTGACGAAAATGAAATAAATATCACTTTAAATATAATATTATAACATGGTTTGACAAAAATAATCTTATTAAAATTTAGAAAAATCTAAAATTAGGCATTTTCACCAGAGAGTTCCGAATAGTATCCCTGACATTAATTATTTAGGGACTCAAATAGATTCTACTACTGTCACCAAATTCCTTGGGATCATTATGATAGACAAAAATTTGACCTGGAGATCTCAGACAGACGAAATTTGTATAAAAAATAAATTCACATAGCAGGCATGTTCTTTACAAACTGTCAAAGACTGAAGCCCAGAATCGGAAGGTACTAATGGCATAATAAAATGATCACGGCTATGTTGCATCAATACTTAGTTATGGCATAATTTATTGGGGTAGGTAACTAAGTCGACAGGGAATTTGTATTCAGAGATCAAAAAAATGTATCCGATCTATGTGTGGCCTAGATTGCACCGACAGTTGCCAACCGTTCTTTAAAAGCCTAAACATTCTTACCTTACCATCATTACACATCTACGAAACTAATATATTTGTCAAAACACACATCTCGCAATACAAAATAGCTTCCAAAAGCTACCATAGAAAGTTACGGGACAAAAATAAGTAGAGCTCGAAATAACACATGGCAGAACAGCCCTATGAGAATGAAAGGTCTTTCTGTATGGCCACAAAAATATTTAACAAACTGCCTGAAACATTAAAACTACAAAACCTGGACAAATTCAAAAGTGTACTTATGAAATTTTTAATCGATCAATGTTATTACTCAATAAAGGACTATTTGGATTGACAGTTTTTAATTCCTCCTTTAGATAATAAGCATTAGATCAATCAACATTCTTGAATCAGAATCAGAATCAGAATTATTTATTTGCCAGCAATGTAGGTACAATTTTGAGATGGTACAGTAGTAGTGGTGGCTTTATTATTTATCTAATTGACATTACACTATAAGTTTTTTACTGTTGACATTCTGGGTTATTTAATTAATTTTGTACTTGCTTAAAAGCAAGTACAAAATTAATTAAATAACCAAAACTGAACTGAAAACTGAACTAAATAAACAAAACAAAAAAAATGTAATGAATGCAAAATTGCATTCATTACATTTTTATTAATTATTATTTTTTTGTAGGTACCGTCTTAGATTTTATTGTTGACATTCTAATTTCATCAAATTGTGTCCTATTATTATCGCTCTTACTTTGAAGGGAAAAGAGAATAAACAGAATAAAAAGACACAGAAAAGAGATTTATCAGAATCACCCGGAAAAGTAGACCAGCCCGGTGCAATAAAAAAACAAGAAAACACTTTCTACCAAAGCCGTAAGAAAACAAAAACTTATGATATCGCAACCTATATGCAAAAGGCTTCTTTTCCCCGGCGTACTAACAAAGGAGAAGAACACGACGACTCAGATTAACAACTAGCACCCCTCTCACAGCACCCTCTAGGCCGGCTAGTCCCCGGAACTTCGGTTGAGGGTTTAGACTACAGCCCCCCAAATCAGAATAAGAGAGACCAGTCGCGAAATCTATATATTGCAACTTTAAATGTAAGAACATTATTGTCCGACTCGAGAATAGAAGAATTAGATTATGCTACACAAAAATTAAAATGGGACATTATTGGACTATGCGAAACTAGAAGGAAAAGCGAAGAAATCAATGAATACCAAAAACACATCCTGTACCACACGGAAAGTACTCATGGTCAACATGGAGTAGGTTTTTTGGTAAAAAAATACCTAAAAAAGGACATCGTTTCCTTCAAAAGTTTCTCTGATAGAGTAGCGACTCTAGAGCTGAACCTGCCCAATAAAAACATGTTGTCCTTTATTCAAGTCTATGCACCGACTGAAAAATGCAATGACGAAGAGTTGGACAGATTTTACAGTACACTTGAAACAGCCATAGAAGCAACAAACACAAAAAGATTTATAGTGATGGGCGACTTCAATGCCCAGATCGGGAAATCGCGACAAGGCGAAGAGTTAGCATTCGGCAAATACTCAAAAGGTAAAAGGTCAAGACATGGACAAAGACTGGTAGAGTTTGCTCTAGAAAATAATTTAATATTTGCAAATAGCTTATTCAAAATAAGAAAAAACAAAAAATGGACTTGGCAGTCACCAAACGGTTTATATCACAATGAAATAGATTACATACTTACAACCCACAGCCTGGATGTACATAACTTTAACATAATTCAAAACCTGAATTTTAATACTGACCACAAAATGATAAGATGCAAGATCTATATAAACACGATGAAAAAAAAAAAAAAGTACATCAAAATAAGAACCAACTATACTAGAGACTTACCGATACTAACGAGAGAGAGTGGAAAACAATGGGAAGAAAGTTTTACTACTGCAGTGAAAGAATCATCGGATATTCAAATACAATACAAAAATTTCGAAGAAGAGATGACTAAACTACTTCTACAAATACCTAAAGCAAAGAAAACCCAAATAGATGAGAAGAAAACCCAAATAAAGAAACTACTAGAAGAAAGGAAACAATTATACAGTGAAAAGAGAACCAAGGAAGTAAAAAATAAGATTACACAATTAAGCAAGACAATTAACAAAGAGATTTCAGAAAAAACGAAGGTTCACAGGAAGAGTACGTTTGAAAAATATGTAAGTAAAACGGGAGCCGTGAAAAAAGCTTACAAGGAGCTCCGCACATCTTCAAAATGGACATCACATTTTACAGATAGAACAGGAAATAAAATAACGAAACGTTTAGATATAATAACGGAGGCTACAAAATTCTATCAAAAACTCTACTCTGCACAAGTAACATCGAAATTTGATGAATGCATTTTGGAAAAAACCGTAGAAAAAGTACCTTCGATATTACTTTCAGAGATAGATTTTGCAATTAAAACACAAAAAAATGATAAATCACCCGGAGAAGACAATATTACGAACGAGTTATTAAAATGTTTATCCGAACCTCTACAGAGACCGCTACAAACTATGTTCAACAACATACTGGAAAAAAGGACGACTCCTAAACAATGGTCCAGATCTACAACGACTCTATTACATAAAAAAGGAGATAGAGATAACCTGAACAACTACAGGCCAATTAGTTTAATGAGTAATGTCTACAAAGTTTTCTCAAAAATTATTCTGAACAGGCTCTCCAAAATCTTAGACGAGAATCAACCACGTGAACAAGCAGGATTTAGAAAACATTTTTCAACGATCGATCATATCCACGTAATGGCACAACTAATAGAGAAAAGTAAGGAATATGGAAAGACTCTATACATATGCTTTATAGATTTCTCTAAAGCTTTCGATTCTCTGGATCACACTGCTATCTGGAAAGCACTAATACAACAAAGCTTAGACATAGAGTACATTGAGCTCCTATACAGCATATATTCTAAGAGTGTGGCTAAAATACGACTGGAAAGAGACGGACCGGAATTCCGCATAGAAAAAGGCGTAAGACAGGGCGACCCCCTCTCACCAAAGATATTTTCAGCAGTTCTGGAGATGGTTTTTAGAAATACCAACTGGGGAAAACAAGGCATTAAAATAGATGGAGAGTACTTAAGCCACCTACGGTTCGCGGACGCTATCGCTATATTTGCTGAGGAGAGTACTCAGCTAGACAGCATGGTAAACGAATTGGTGAGAGAGAGCAGCAAGGTTGGTTTATCGCTAAACGCCTCAAAAACAAAAATTATTACGAATGGTAGTGTTCAAACCATCAGAGTGAACGGAGAAAGTATCGAATATGTTACAGAATATATTTACCTAGGTCAGTCAATTTCATTCCAAGATCTTACAGAAAAAGAAATAAACAGACGAATTGCAATAGCTTGGAAAAAGTATTATAATAATAATAATAATAATAATAATAATCTTTATTATGAACATCTTACAGGGTATCTTTGAGGTGAGACCCTGACCTTCAAACTAGTAAAATACTGTATCTTGAAGGTCAGTTCCTTCCCTTCACAAACGTGTTATAAACTACAAGTACAATATGTCCATAATTTTAACGTAGGCTATCCTTTTTCTTTTTCTTTATCTTAAATATCTATGTCTTAGACCAGCAAACAAAAAAAAAAAAAAAAAAAAAAAATATATTACTGGATTTCAATATAACTAAAATTAGAGAATAAAAATAAAAAAATAAAATAAAAAAAAACAAAAAAGAAAAGGAAATGTGTGTGTGTGTGTTTGTGTGCGTGTGAATATATGAAAAGTGTGTGTATATGTGTGTGAGTGAGCGTGTGTGTGATTAAGTGTGTATTTCATACCGTTACAACAAAAAGAGATTCAATTTTTTCATAGTGCATGTCATTCAACCATGCAATAATTTTACTTTTGACTTGATTATTACTGCATGATCTGATGTGATGAATGGACTGTGATAATTTATTGTATAACCGTGGAGCTTGGACGTTGTAAATTCTGCTAGCAAATTTTGTGTTGACTCTAGGTACTGGACACTGCACTTTTCTTTTATTCAACTTGGGTAACATCGGAATGACCTGTCTATGGTATCTACGTAAGACTTCATAAACATAAAGTTTACGAACGCTCAAGACATTTATTTCTTCGTAAAGATCTTTAGTGGGATAACGATAGGGAAATTTAAATGCGACTTTTAGCAATGATCTCTGTGCGCGCTCAAGAACAATCATAAATGTTTTACAAGCCCCACCCCAGGCACTGATGCAGTAGTTAATAACACTTTGACCAAGAGCAAGATATGTTTGTACCAGAAGATCTCTGCCAGCCACATCACGCAGGTTTTTAAACGCGAGTATTAATTTCCTTGTCCTGGCCGCTACCGAATTTATGTGTGCACCCCAGTTCAGTTTATCATCTATTATGATACCTAAATACTTAATGGTTTTTGATTTAGCTAAAATGGGACACGTGCAACTTGTATCGTTATCTAGATAAGGATTCCTGTTGCATGGGTATGATGAAGGAAATTATGAAGAACAGAGACATAAGAATCGAAACAAAGAGGAAACTGTACGACACAGTAATACTACCATGCCTAACATATGGTTGCCAAACATGGTCATTGAGAAAAATAGACGAATACAAATTAGCCATACACCAACGGAAAATGGAGAGAAGCATGTTAGGAGTAAAAATATCAGATAAGATCAAAAAGGAAACAATAAGAAAGAAAACCAAAGTAACCGACATAGTCGAAAAAATAAGATATTTAAAATGGCAATGGGCAGGTCATGTTTGCAGGATGACCAATGACCGATGGACCAAGAAACTGACCGAATGGGTACCAAGAGAAGGAAAAAGAAGTAGAGGTAGACCGAAAAAACGATGGGAGGACATTTTTAAGGAAATATGTGGACCAGACTGGAGAAGACAGACTAGGGACAGAGACAACTGGAGGAAGCTGGGGGAGGCCTACGCCAAAGAGGCAACTTCCACAAATTAAATATAATAATGATTTATAATAATTTGATGAATGAAAATGAAAATCTATTTTTAATTTTAACTTAAATTTTTTTATTCAATACTAATTTAAAACAATTTCAATTTTAATTAATATATTTATTACTTGTGATTTATGATATGTGATTAGTGATTGTACTTAATTTATAATTTTTATTCAATATTAATATTTAACAAATCCAAACTCAATTCTAATACATATATTTATTACTTAATTCATAGTTTTATTCAATATTAATTTAAAACTGATTATACTAAATTTATCTATTAATTGCGATTATTGTGAAAAATTTTGCTTTAATAATTGTTAATTGTGGTAGAATAAAGGCTATTTTTATTTTTATTTTTATTTTATTTTATTTATTATCGCTCTTTCTTTAATTCTGTTTGAAATTGTTAATTAATAATTAAAAAATTAAATTGATAAGTACTGACATTTGTACGCCCAATGGCAAAGCATAGAGCACTTAAAAAAATGTACATCTCACACACCTGTGTATAAATAATCTGAATCTAAACGATTTTGATAATATTATAGGATTATGAGACTAATTTAAATAGCAAGAGAAACGCTTAGAGACAGAAGGCACACAGAAATACAGCAACCAGCATCTTGGTACCAAAATCCAGATGACTACTATTTTATACCTAGAGTATTTTTGTTTGTTTGTTTATCCCTAGGCTGGAAGATTAAAAAAATATTTCACTGATAGGATAGGGTATGTGTTGCATTATCCTAGGCTATTAGGACGCTGACAACAGCAAAAGCTCGGTCACTCTCGGACTGTATAGAAAAGAAAGAGAAGCGCGACGACTAAATGCTTGCAATTTATTGCCAAATATGAAGCATTTTATCGATTTCCTCAAAACTAAGTTGATCTATAAAAATCTAAAACAACAAAGTTTTGCATTAAGATTCGATTCATTATTTGGTATAATTTTTATCGGCATAAGTAGGCTAGTAATATGGGATTTTTTTTCAAAGGTCAGTTAGAGTACCTAACTTTGACGATCATTAGGTACTATCGAGGATTTTATTTTTAAACATGTTTCGGAAACAAGTGTTCTTTGAAATATAGTTAAAATTAACATATATTTTTTCTGCAGCTTGAAACTAAACAGATTTGGCTAAAATTGCGTGAGGAAACCAGAAAATTACTAGTTTTTGCTGTTCACAGCGCCTTAAACCCGTAAAAATCGGTTCCTGTGGGCTAGGTCACTTGAGCGAAGCCGCGGGAAAACGCTAGTGAAAAATACTTTAAGAATTCAGAAACAAAAACTACATTTTTTTATATCAGCATATAATTAACTTGTTTTTTTTTTTGGGTCCCAGTAAATAGATACACCATAAAAGTCATGAACTCAAGTGAGAACAACGAACTCCTTGAAGGTTAACTTGTCTGCCTGGGTTAGGCATGATGAGGCAAAAATAAGTACTCCTGTCTATTCGTTATTATCATTATCATCTAAGTCACTATCATGATGACTTTGCTTTTTGTAAAAACATCTTTTCTCATGAATAATTTATTTCATTAAAAGATAACTCGTAATTGCGTCATATTTTGCATTATCTATGTGCATTAAATTATAAACTGGAATCTATACCTACCTATTCTTATCAATTCTTTAATCTGAAAATCACCACCATAATTTAGGTAATTACTTACATAATTATGATAATTATGTAAGTATGAATTATTTATCTCTTTAGGATATTTTAATAAATTACAGGATCTATTATTGAAAACGTGTTTTCAGAAAGGCTTTCGACTTCTTCGCCGTCGTCATCTTTATGAATTTTGAGATATGTGGCTCTCTATAAACTTCCTTTGTTAAATCTGTCCATGAGCTTCAAAAGAAATACCTACAGATGTTTTTTACCCATATTCGTGTTGTTTTACATGACACCAGTTAATTTAATAAAGATTGGCGCAAGAATCTATCTTAGGACCACATCGGCTATTAATCGTAGCCCTATTTAAGGTTTCGTATTTTTTCTGTGCAAAATTCTATTTATTGTTTTATTTAGTGTTAGACCAAAATTTCGATTTGGGTTTTTTTGGTTAATGTTGCCGACTTGGGGTTTGTTTTACCGGAATCCCTAGATAAAAAGGAGATAAGCATAACTTTGTCTGAAACCAGTTGTTACTAGGTATGCACCTAGGTAAGTTATAATCCTTCCTTTTGGGAACAACTGAATTGTGTTTGACTTTTAAAATTGCCTTGGGAGGACTAGGGCAAAATGTTGAGACAACGTCCAACAGTGCTTGTAACATTACACAGCTAAGTACCTATAGGTTTGCCGTGCTTTGCATCACACAGCTGTGGTATTAAGCGTAAAATATACAGTATCAAACTGTTAGAGATGCGATACCATTTGTACGTATGTTTTACGAGCGTTAATTAAAGCTGAATCAGAGCGATGAGATTATAATCTGCCAATTTAAATTTCTGTGATGTTTGAATGGAAAATCAATTGGAAATAATATCTGTCTCGAACCGCCGTCCAATGCCACGCGGTGTTTCCGGCTGCGCATACGACTGCAATCGAACGCATCGCATCGTGCGATCGCTCACGTGACCGCGCTGCATCTCAACATATGACAAACGAATTCTCAATTTTGGCCATTTGACACTAGCCGTGTATTTCAACTGTAACCACCCGGATCCATGCCAGGGAATTCGCAGGCCTTGAGCGGCGACGCTTTCTATACAAATACCGGTGCATCTAGTTGTGTCCCTTCGGCTGTTAGGGCACTACATCGGTATAACAGAATCTGATGTTTATTGGCGATGGCATTTTTGTGCATCCCGGCCAGTGGCTGTGACGTCTGAGTTGGCGATGTGTCCACACAGCGACATCAGTTGCGTGCGATGTCATCTTGGTTTCGGGTATGTCCAATTTCTCGTTTCGCACGGCATCCAAATTCTTGGCTTTCAAAGAGCTTTACGTTGATTATCGCTGAATAAGAAACTCGTAATGTTAATAACCGCGGGCTTTGTAGCGAGCGGCGCGACGCGCGGAGCGGTGCGCGCCCACACTAATTATACATTTAACACATGCTGACTAATATCATATCAAGGGTTCATGCATTCATCAAATATCTCCCTATTCTAGCGTTTGTTGCGATATTTAAAAAGTTTCTATTTCGTTAAACTGTTACATGGCGTGGGTTTAAAAGTCGTTGGTCTAAATTTATTTAATGCAAATTCCATTTTCCAGCGTTCAAGTTGTTTATTTTTACTGCTAGTATCTTCTTTAATCTTGATGCGCGTTGAACAGATTCAGATAAATGCTTAGTGGGCTCCAAAGAAAACGTCGGAAAGTTATTTTGACCTTTAGAATCTGAGTTTCAATCTTTTGTAACGCTGAAAATAAAATGATTTATAGTTATTTCTGTGGCAACAAAGGCCTCGAGTTGTTTTGCAACCGTTAGGAGTAACATATATAAATAAAACTTTGTGTGAATAATGATGTGTTCATTTTCCATAATAAGTGTTAGGCTGCATCACGTATGGCCGCTGTTTCGCGTGCAGTATGGGTGCGCATTGCTGGCAGGCGCTCAAGTCCCCGTAATTAGCGCTGAGTGACATAATGCTCGAGCGCCTAAACAACAAACAGTTAATCGCTGCTACTAATGTTTACAATCAGTTGTAATGTCGCCGTTTGGAAAACAATGAGGATGGGTGCTTGGAAGGAATCTACAACTAACATGCTGTTCAAAATACGTTATTCTGTGTCTGTCTTTATCTTGCTTCATTTACAGTTAGGTATTGGTGGCTTTTTCTGTTTAACATGACTTCACCTCACATTAAAAATAAGGTTTTGTTAACAAAATATGTGGCACGAAGCCTTATTAGGTACTAAATAAAAATATTTTTTCATAGTTTCAGCGATTTTTATTAAAAATTGCTCAAATGATATTTAAAAAATGTACAGTTAGCAAATGCCTACGCGGAAGCAGTGCGCCACCGCAAAGTTCAACGATGCCGATGCGTAGCGAGCACCAAAGACTGTGTTTGTTTATATAGGTACCGATGCGCTGTAAACAACGCTACACCGTGCATCTTGATTCCCAGCATCTCTAATAGGTATAAAAAGCGTGGCAGAATTACAGTTTGGGATAACCATTTCTGTTAACATTGTATTTGGAAATTTTGATGAGGCCTGGCTGCAAGTTTCATGCTATTTATATGGAAAAAAGAGCAGTTTGAAATCGAAACATGCGGAAGAGCCACGCCAATGCGTCGCGCTACGGTGCATAACCGTGTGTGTTTACATTCCGATGCGGTGTAAACAACGCTGCATCTGTATTGATTCCCGGTGCATATCGAAACAAAGCGTGGTAGGTATTGTTATTTACGAGTAGGTACATAACATGGGATGAGGATGAGATTAACCTCGGTGTTGCGGTTGCAGACAAAGAACTAAACTTATAGGTAATATAAGCTTGGCTTGTAAATCTCTAGGTACAACCTATAACAGAATAAACGCAATACCTCTTAATGAGGTGTACAATAAAGTATAAAATAAATAAATAAACTTTCACTATGGGACCAAAACTGAAATCGCGAAAAAAAATCGACTGCCCCAAACATTTAAAAGTGCGCATAACTTGACAAAATGTAGGCAGGTATGTTCCTTACTTAACAGCTGTTATTCTCCACCTCGTAAGGTAGGTATCAAAACAAAAAAGTTATTAACATAAGTAACTAAATTCAATAGGTATAAGTAGGTACCTAAGTACTACATAAAAGCTTGTTTTTAAAGTAAAGGGTCGATGTTCAAGGCTTTGGAGGTTTGACTCGACAAGTGCATTTAGGGTCCAAAGGACGAACAGTGGCAATCAGTTCGCTTTTTTGTATCTTCGATGACTACTTTCTCGCCGATACCAACAAGCTTATTTGGTTTTTTAACCTTCATCCTAACTGAAGTTTCAATTTACAGGGATTTGTTATCAAAAGATGTCAAAATAATACTCCACGTTAGAAATGTAACCATTGCTCTCAATTTAATGTTACAATGACCACTACATTACTACCAGAAATAAAGAAATGGTGTGAAGACTGTTCTTGGGCGGGAAGACTCGACAGCGACAGTAACAGTCAATCTCGATCGCGATCCACGGACTAGATTATTGATAGTTGATCGCGTTCCAGCCGGTCGATTCTGTCAACATCTCACGGTGTTCACCTAGGCGGAGTGAACGACAATAGAGCTGTCATTCCATCTTATTTGTACGGTTTGACAACTCACCTGTCGTGCGCCCCGCCCGTGTGTTCACTTCGACATGTTTACAGAATCGCACTCCTGGAGTGCTTAGGGCTTATGGACCGAATTCGATCGGTAGGCGATCGGTAACTATGTCGAGACTTCCCGCCCTAGGGCCTTACAATAAAATCTTAAAACCATCATGATTGGTATGAGAGAGAGACGGAGCTGCACAGGACGAATGGTGCTATCTCTTTCTCACAACGGAATCATGATGGCATTAGCACTTCGTAGAACGAACCAACAATTGCTGTAGGCGGCCATCCGCATCTTCAGGCACTCACTTTGCGGAGACTATAGTGAGCGTGCAGCTATGTGGCAACACATAAGTGTCAATGTCAAGTAATTATAAAACAAAAGTTTCGATTTTGCACCACTTGATGGCAGTGTACACGCCCGGCTTCCCCTAAAGGGAACATGTTTGACGATAACGTAACGATGTAATACGTGGCAGAACAGAAGCGTGACTCTCAAGTATATAAAACGAGCTAGTTAGATGGCACGGACCATGCCATGTACGTTCCCTATTGCCCAGCGGTCACTATAGTGTATTTAAAATATAATTTATGTCATTCCAGTGGTTGCCGGGCGGGGTTTGCGGCGAGGGTGGCGAGGGTGCCATTCGCCGCTCTCGCGGCAAGCGGATCACGCAGAGGCGCGGTGCCATCAAACACCATAAGTAAGTATCATAATCATCATCATCATCATATCAGCGAAAAGACGTCCACTGCTGGACATAGGCCTCCCCCAAGTGTCGGCACAGCAAACGGTCCTTTGTGTCGCGCATACATCGGCTACCCGCGACCCTCACCAGGTCATCGGTCCACCTTGTGGGAGGTCTTCCAACGCTGCGTCTTCCGGTACGCGGTCGCCACTCCACTACTTTTCGGCCCCATCGACCATCTCTTAAAGTAAGTCTGTTGTGTAAGTGAGTTTAGTACCCCACAATTCTGAATTAAGTATTTTAAGATGAGTACTTGTGTGAAACTCTATAACTTTAGCCAGAAACCCTGTCAGTTTTTTCTTTAAAGTTAAACCCGCCCCTAGTACTCATCCGATCGATACCGGTAATACGGGGTTAATTTGACTTTAAGGATAACTTTGACAGTGTTTGGGGCTCATTATAATAAAGCCCCAAAATTCGGTTAACATGTATTAGGGGCGAGTCCGCATGGGTGAGAGATGCAGAAACTAAAAGTAGTCAAGAAAGTAGAGTAGGTAGTTAAAAAAAAGAACGTGTCAAAGTTACCTCTAAAGTCAAAGTTACCCCGTCTTATGGTAATATTTAACTACTAGCACTGCCCGCGGTTTTGCCTGCGTCATTCATTTTACAAACAGGATTAGCGGGTGAAGCCTCGGGCAACAGCTATATAGTCTCTCGTGGTCTCTACCTTAATACGTTTTGTTTCTGTGAGCACCAATTAATACTTAAAATCACGCATGTCATTCACAACATCTCGCTCACTTGTGACGCAGACACGGGCAATGCTAATTGAACGATTACATCGAAAATAATTGTCTTTTAACGCCTCATGTTCTACCAGCATTAGCGACAATGAGACAGCATTCTTAAATCTTTACTTACTCATATATCATCATCTACCTAGCCTTTTCCCAACTATATTGGGGACGGCTCCCAGTCAAACTGCATTCTGAATACCAGTATTTTACGTGGAGCGGCTGCCTACCGACCTCCAGAACCCTTTAATAAAACTTGGTAGCACGATACTTCTTGGCAAGACTGGTGTAAAATTTTCTGGCTTCTGACAAATCTAAATCTTCACTAACACTTCTTTTCGCTCGTTGTCGGGAAAAAATTGCGCCGTCGCTATTAGCGTAGGCAAGAGTAATGGACTGAGCAATACCGCCACACAATTTACGTGTAGAAAGAGACAAAGCGACTGTGCAGTTAATACCTGACTCTTTCTTAAAACACAGTGAATGCAACAGCCTGTGAAGGAACGGCATTTAGGATTCTGAAAAGGTAATTACTGGACGCAGGATTGAGGATAGCTGTGACTCTTTGACACTTGGCTCAAGGCTGACATTATTCACTTCACAAATGGATCAGCCGGTCGATTCTGTCGACATGTCACGGTGTTCACCTAGGCGGAGTGAATGACGATAGAGCTGTCATTCTATCTTATTTGTATGGTTTGACAACTCACCCGTCATACACCCCGCCCAAGTGTTCACTTCGACATGTTTACAGAATCTCACTGCTGCCGGTCGATTCTGTCGACATCTCACGGTGTTCACCTAAGCGGAGTGAACGACAAGAGCGCTGTCATTCCATCTTTTTTGTATGGTTTGACAACTCACCCGTCGTGCGCCCCGCCCAAGCGTTCACTTCGACATGCTTACAGAATCGCACTGCTGTGCACTGTGAACGCTTAGTCCACTCCTCTTAGATGTGTTTGGTTATCAGTGAAGCCGTCATTCTCATCAAGTGGTTACTGCAGATATTTCATTCAACCAACCAGGGGCCTAACCACCAACTCTTAAAGCAAACTTTAATATTACTTCCAGTGGGAAAGAGACGGAGCTATAAAGGACGTATAGCTCCGTCTCTTCCCACTGGAAGTAATACTGCTTTAAGAGTTGGTGGTTTAGGCCCTGGACATTTAAAAAACTAATCGTCAGGGAAAGACATTAATGGACTCAAAGCATAATATCCGCGGCAATATATCACGCCTTGGGTAATTTCGCGGGACTTTGGATATTTGAGAGATTCCATTACAAATAAAACTGTCGTGGCTTGATGTGCGCTGGACATAAGTTTCCGCTGTACCAGTCATTTTGGGCACTTGACAACGATGTGGACGAATTTTGCGATGCCCAATGAGTAATTCTTGCCCACCCATTTTTATCCCGCTTGTACATATAAATGTTACATATATGAATGGATAATACAGCTTGTTAAACTCTGTGCTTAAATAGTCTGTATGTATGTATCGTAATAAACTTTGCCAAAATGGTCTCGGGACGTCAAATTATATCAGTAAAAAGTGACGCTTATACTTAATGCGCTGGGTTTGTATTGAAATATTTGATAAACCAGGCGGCATTATCATTCTGCCAAAGTTGCCGAATTGTTCGAAAGAGTTACCGCGTCTTTGGAACGCACAGGGTAGTTGAAGGACCACGGGCGGGATCCCAGCGTCAGACTCTTACTGACTCATCGTCATCGCAGTATGAGTCTCACGCTCCACGAGTTATTTGATGATTTCCAAAAAGACGGTATTTTAAAATGACCGCCGGGGCGTCTCTGTTCTCTGGGCTTATGTTAATTATATTTAGCCAGGATGTTAACTAAAGGATTGGTTGTTGGCTCATCACGAATATACCTATTTGAATAAATCCTTTGTAAAGAAATTGCAGGACAATCCCTAAAAGCGAAATCTCTTGTTTCCAGAGTCCACGAGGTAAACGGTCACCGTTTCGTGGCGAAGTTTTTCCGGCAGCCAACGTTCTGTGCCTTCTGCAAGGAGTTCCTATGGGGCTTCGGCAAGCAGGGCTACCGGTGCTCCGTGTGCCAGACGGCTGTGCACAAGAGATGCCACAACAAGCTGCTCGGAAAATGTACCGGGTCTTCTGCTCATTCGGAGGCCACTGTGGTGAGAAAGTTTTATTTTTTGGTTGTCTATTCCACAGCCGAGGAGGCCGATATGAAGCTGAGATAGTGCAATGACAAATTGCCACGTGTAGGTATTAAACGACCTTATTCAATACACTTACTCAAAAAAAAAAAACAACAAAATTAGATACTTATATAAAAATTAGATTCTGTATTCAAATATGTGTGAGATATGGCTTCATGGCTCGCCAATTTTTTTCGTGTTTTGAGTTCGTTTTTGAAGGGGACAATAGACAATATAATATGAAATAAAATTATTATTTATGATAGGTAGGTACCTATAGTGCGTTTCAAAAAATAGTACCTATGGCGTTATGATGGCACACCCTGTCTATCAAACTCATTGGCACGAGAAGACGCTCCCGCAGATTTTGTTTATTTTCATTTGATTTTCGACTGAAATCATGCCCAAAACTTTGAAAAGTGGTAAAAGAATGATGATGTTAAAGGTGAAGAACTTTTGTGAACGTGAAAAACGTAATGATTCCTCATTAATTCCTTTAAGATGTATTCAGGCTCGTGTTGCCGCCCTTACAGGTAAGTCAAAATAGGGTTACCAGTAGCAGATAATAAATTTATAACTTAAACTGCAATTTTCTATTAACTTTATTGGTTTATGTATGATTGTGACAATAAACAAATAAACCGAAATATATGTTTTAGGTGTATCCGAAAAAACCGTGTCTAAAATCACCAAAGAAGGTGAGGTCGCAGCCAGCACGTCGACTAAGGTTTCAACACCTCGCAAAAGCGGTCCCCGGCCTAAAAGAATCGAACTAGATGAAGAATGAACTGAAGAATGTGAGCACGTGAAAAAAGTGGAAGAAAAATATTACGCAGATGGCCCAGTTATTGATAGCGAGATGGACAGGTTTATTATTGAAGTGGGAGACGATAGTGACACTTCTGATGACGAGGATGATATAATGGAAGATGAAGATGACGACGACCGCTCGGGTATAAATCCGTTGGATGAGCATAACTACTCCAAACACATTTTTTTTTGTCTGAGCATTATTATAATAAAAATTATTAAATTATGCATTTTATTACTGTGCTGATATGATAACAATCAAAAAATTAGTAAATATGTAAGAATCTAACTAAAAAACATAGAAATCACCCTTACTTTGAGGTAGGTTATTATAGGTAATCTGGAAACACTGTAAAACATTGCTGCCAACATAACGCCATAGGTAATATTCGGTGAAACGCCCTCTACCCAGATATTACCTAGTTTTAATAGTCACAAAAGTGTAAGACCTCAAATAGGTTGCATTGCACCTCTTTGTTGAGATTGGGTTGTACTACTTGTGTGAATTTAATTATTCCGACCCTAACGGAAGGGGCAATAAGAGCCAGTTTTCGAGTGAGAGCGTTGAAAATGAATTAATAGATCACAAAGGTGCACTGTCACTTGCACATCTTAAAATGTCGAAGTAGGTATGTTTTTGCCTCAATTTCTGCAACGAAATTACCCCTTCATTCAACTCAACCTGTCATCACAGTACCTATATAGAAACAGTATGTTTTAGAAAGATAAAGATTATGGAGAAAGCGCGGGCTTATTGGCTTGGTGGGTATGTTTTCTCAGGTATTTACTGTCTCCCCAGGGATGTGCCATAACAGGCGTTGAACAGAGGGGGTGTCGGAGTGGTCTTTTAGTGAGGTAAAAATTCCACCCTTCTTGAGCTTTTCCCCAAGTCTAGCCGTCTTTTGAACGTTTCCCCAAAAAAAGATAGGTTTATATGAGTGAAAATACAAGTGCCTGCCAAGGTTATGGAATTAATCGAAAGATTTACCGTGGTCTTGGAACGGGGCATTTGAAGAAATTCGGGTGGGTTTTAGTTAGTAAGAGTCTGACACTGAGAGAGTGTAGGTTGAGAAGCACAAAAAAAAGAAACTCGTCTTCATCTATCTACCCCAGAGGGGAGGATAATCGAAATTCACTTCTTATTTTTCTTTTACCCCAAGTATAGTCAACATCAACATGCAGTACCTTGATCAAGACGTTTTCTTTCAACAGTTTTGGTGACAAAATCGTTTACATAAGTAAAATACGGGAATGCTTTAAATTGCGCACCGAGGCACGGGGGTGTCACACCACCAACTTCCAATCTCCGGGCTGTCACAGGAAAATTCTTATTGGAAAAACCCAATAACACTTTTTGTCCGACCTGAGCATCAACCCCAGGACTCCACGCTCGACCGCGAGACCAACGGATTAGTCAAAAAAATATACTAACTGTGAACTGCGGAATAGGTACCTCTTAAACTGTGTAAGCTGAGGGTTGGAATTTCCAGACGGAGTCTGTTTCCTGATACCTTGGAATAATTCGGGAAAGAGTGAATAGGTTATAATAGAGAATAAAGAAAAAAAAAATAAAGAAAAAAAAAAAAAAAAAAAAAGAATAAAGAGAATAAAGAAAAAAAAAGAAGAAAAGAAAGAAAGAAAAAAAAAAAAAAAAGAAGAAGAAAGAAAGAAGAAGAAAAGAATAAAAAGAAGAAGAAAAAGAAAAAAAAAGAAGAAGAGAATAAAGTGATTATTATTATTATTCTCTTTATTCATTGATATACTTATAAAATACATTTTTAAATATTAAAATACAAAGATATAAAATTATTTAAAAATGTAAAAAATAGTAGCCCACCGGTATCGGGAACAGGGTCCAAGCTACCGGCGGTCAGGGCTCCAGAGAGAGGAACCTCCTAACGATGCGAGCCGTGTCCAGAAGTACTGCTCTCTGAATCAAGCCCTTGATCCAGCTGCCTAACGAGAGCCTCCTAAGATGTTGGTCGAGGCTCGTGGCTATTAAGCCGTTGGCTGACATTATTATTATTATTATTATAGGCAAGCGTCGACCACGTCATAAATTTAACATCAAACAAAATTGAAGTAGAAACCCGCCACCCTAGCGGGGTTTGAACCCACGACCTACAACTTGTAAGTCGCAGCGACAACAGCAGTGCGATTCTATAAACAGCTCACCGTGTACACTTAGGCGAAGTGAACATGAAGTGAGCTGTCAACCCATACAAACAAGATGGAATGACAGTTCACTTCATGCGGCTGCTCTACTTCAATTCGTATTTCAGCGTTGGATTGCAATTCAGAACCAGTATCCTAATACAGCCTTAATTAAACGTATAAACATTTAATTGTAGTTAATTTTGTTTCCAGTACCTTCGCGAGAGGTTCAAGGTGGACGTGCCTCACCGGTTCCGGCCGCACCAGTTCATGTCACCCACCTTCTGCGACCACTGCGGGGCCATGCTCTACGGGTTCTTCAAGCAGGAGCTCAAGTGTGAAGGTATTCTCGATTTTATGCTGCTGAATATTAGGGTCTGTTTCGGATGGCAGTGCACGCACATGACTGTGACCTTAGTGGGGGTTTTTATTGGTATTCGAATGCGATGCGTTAACATAGTATTGAAACTTGTACTATACTTTGTGCCAGATAAACTTGCAATAAAGTACATGGACCTTTCCCTAATATCCCTTCGTAGATACCCGAACAATACATTATGAACCATTTTACATTACTAGAGAACATAAAGGATCACGATAGAAGTAGATTTAGGACTGCTCTAAGTCTTGATTTCTGTTTTTGATTTTAAGAAAGTCAATAAACGTATGTGGGTCAATGACCGTTATTGCACATTTATCTGGAATCTACTATAGTCATTTTGTATTGAAATTTGTACTAGTCATTTTGAATTGAAACTGATTAGCGCAGTCAAGTTAACAGAAAGCTTATTTCTTCAATACAATTGTCATAAGTTAATGTTAACGATAAGGCAATCGAATAGTAATAAAAATAGGGGCTTAAAAACTCGCACTAAGGTCTCTAATTAGAACAGTGATGATAGAGGCCGAAAATTTCACACGGCGTTCGGTACTTTCTTAGGTTTCTTGACTTACCTACTCTTTAAATAAAATATGCACCCCATAACAATCTGAAAATGAGGTGGGCGATATCATTTAATAAAACTACAGAATTCTTATCGAAACATCACGCGATAATATTAAAACGCTTTGTGTGCGTGCAGTCGCTGATGAGTTTCTTAACTTAGCACAACGTTATTCCGAGTCAAGAGATATCTGGCTTTTACTCATACAGTAAAAACGAGACTTGAAATGATGCAATCCTTGTCTGAAATGCATCTTTATTTACAAAATATCAGTTTTCTCAGAAAGTGAGCAATAATAAAAATATCACGTTGATATAAGTATCTGTTACATTCAATATTTATTATTGGAAATCCGAAGCTAATTTTATAGAGGAAGCCAGCACTCATGATCGAGGACCAAGGCCGTGCTAAAATTAGATCAACTCAATAATAAATTATTGTAATCAGTGTCGTACACGAGAATCAATCGGTACACACGAATCACGATGGATTGCTATTACTTGCGTGGGCAAGAATCTGATGCACCGTCGTATTGTCTTGATTGGCAAGAAATCGAATTCTCATACAGGGTGACTTTTAATTCGCTTAGAGGTACGTTAACAAACAGCAGTCACGTCCGCGACGCCAGACAGTCATGTCAAAAAATATAGTAGTATTCGCAGGACATGTGCCCCAAAGCTCGTCGTCACGACTGACATGTCTCAGGCGGTATCTTAATAGACAGCGATCATCGCGCGAAAACGTGATTGTCGCGTCAATTTGTACGGCCAACGCGAACGCGTCGCCGCGTCAACAGAGGGCGCCTTCCAGTTTTGCCGTACTAATGACGACGATCATTCACATACAAGTAATTCTCATTAATCGTATGTCGGCGACGTGGCAGTGACATGACTGATGTGTGTAATTGAACCATTTATCTTTCAGGGGGTGAAAGCACCCAGAATAAGAAAACATAATAAAAATAGGCTGTACCCTACATTTTGTCAACTTAAGGTTAAGGTGGAAGCGCCAGGGTAGCCCGCGAAATTCAAATTATCTTAGGTTTATTGCAATTTGCAGGTCAGTGTCAGGTTGTATCTTGGTCAAAATATGATTCGCGGCCACAGCATATGTATTTAGGTACAGAATTATAACTTAAAATCATCAATACAACTCTTTCAGTAAGAATTGATATCAAAAGTTATATTTCATGAAATCTACATTTGGCATCAATTCTAACTGAGAGAGTTGTATTGTATTGTTGTATCATATTTTGACCAACAAACAACCTGATACTGACCTGCAAATTGCAAAAAACCTAAGATAATTTGAATTTCGCGGGCTACCCTGGCGCTTTCACCTTAATCTATACATATCAGGGCCATGAACGGTACGTGTCCGGTCCAGGGTCCGTCACTACGTAGTCTCATACGTCCCGAGTACCTTGACACGGACGTGTGTGAACGAGCTCATATAAAACGTACACACCGATATTGCTTTGAGCTCCGGACGGACCACGGCCCGCCCACGTCCGGCGTAAGTAGGTACGTATCAACCTTTATGCAAACACAAATATTGTAATAAATAGCTAATTTGTTTTTTTTTTATACAGCGAGATGACCATAAAAATTGTTAGTAATCAAGAGTACTTCCATCCCCTGAAAAATTGCCAACGAATTAAAAATCACCCTGTACATCGAAATAATGTGTATTATTTATTTGTACCTGTATTTTATTGATGTACACCTGTGTTTTATTTTTAATTGCATGCTTTGAATGGCTGCATGGTGCAGGAATAGCCTCTGATACTTAATGTGAGTTTTAAGGGTGAAAAACTTTTATATTATATCAACGCCATAATAATCTGTTAGTGTATGCTATGTTGTTGTTTCTTTATTTACTATCACTCGGCTTCTGGAAAGAAACTATAATAGCTACCTATTGACGCGTCACAAAGTAAAAGCAGTGCAATGAATCCATTGGCCGTTAAAATTAATTCAACCAATCACTGAAGCGCTAGTTTGTCACATTAACTTTGAGACACATTTTTTTCCAGAAATTGGTGAAGAATTTTGGTATAAAAGAGTTGCATGTGGTGTTGAAAAATGGCGTTCACTTGATGGGGCTGTTGCCCCTTGCCAGGGTGTACAACGTGTAACAGAATAAACGCTATACCTGAAAAGGGATCATTAAGTACCTACTCATCATTATGAACAATGCTTCATACATTTTTGTGCGCATAACTCGACAAAATGTATTGAACAGATTGTATATTGCGGATTGGTCTCATAGAAAAAGTTGTTCATTTTGATGAGTACAATTACCCCTTTTCGATTATTGCGTTTATTCCGTTACACGTTGTATAAATGTATTCTTTTTATTTATGTACTTTTTAGATATGCTAGCTGTGCATGAACAAAACAACGGTTAGCAACGCCATGATTGATCAGATAACCCTACTTTCATGCATGTGTGTTTAAGGTATGTCATCGTTTTCCAACTTTTCGTATTAATAAACTATGGAGAGGTCTTATTATAAAAAAACAAATGGGCCCTGATATTATTAAAAAAATATATTTATTAACATCAAATAATTATGTATTTTTTTTTAAGTATGTCGTTGCTTACTAAAGCAGAGATGATAATATAATTATGCAAGGTATTTACAAAATTGTTAGTTTGTCACCTGATTAAGCGTGCTACGGCGTTCATTTAGTCACTAAGTGTGCTACTTGCTACGAAGGATCTACGAATTGCTACGAGAGGTCAACAACCTACTACGAGGGATGTAAGGCCTGCTACAAGTCTTAGTACGAAGGGTCTACGACTAGCTTTAAAGGATCTATGTACGAACGTATTTTTACGACCTGCTACGATGAGTCTGTGACGGACTACAAAAGGTCTACGACATGCTACGAGTGATTTACGAACAGCTACTAGGAATACGACATGCTATGCGTTGTCTACAACATGCAAGGAAGGGTCTACGACATGCCACAAAGGGTCTACGATATGTCACAAAGGATCTACGACATGCTACGAAGGGTCTACGTCATGCTACGAGTGATCTGCGAACAGCTACTAGGAATACGACATGTTATGCCTGGTCTACAACATGCTAGGAATTGGGTCTACGACATGCTACGAAGGGTCTAGAACATGCCACAAACGGTCTACGACATGCTACAAATGGTCTACGACATGCCACAAAGCATCTACGACTTGCAACTAAGGGTCTACGAAATGCTACGAAGGGAGTCGAAATGCTACGAAGGGTTTACGAAAGCTACAAACGGTCTTTGAACAGCTACAATGGGTCTACGAACAGCTACAATGGGTGCACGGCCTGCTACGAGGAGTCTACGACATGCTCCGTTACGTCCGACGTCCCTGACGTGCTACGCGTCTTGCTACGTAGGGTCTATAATCTGCTAAAAACGATTTTTAACCCACTTCTAAAAAAGGAGGAGGTTCTCAATTCGGATGTTTTTTTTTTTTTATGTTTGTTCGGGCATAACTCCGTCGCTTGCCAACCGATTTGAAAAATTCTTTTTTTGTTGGAAAGGGTATACATTCCCAAATGGTCCCATTTGAAATTGAAATTTTATCAAAATCGGTTCAGTAGTTTGGTTATTAAATCCAAATAGCTGGAAAAAATATGTGGAAAAATCATCCATGTTTACGAAATTGCGTATTTTTGCTTTCCTGTGACTTTCCAATGGTGTTGTTAGGTGTGGGGTACCACTAAAAAGTGAAAAATAAAAAACTTTTTCACAAAAAATAACGTGTTGGGTGTCAAATAACGAAGAAGCAACCAAAAACACCGACTTCCGAAATTAAAGTTATTTTAAACTTTGTAGTGTTTTTTGGAAGTCGGTTTCTTTTTTTTATGAAAAAGTTTTCAAAGTACGTCTTGCTATGAACGCTTTTACAAACGGACCACCATCTGCTCAGTCTTACTACAAAGGGGCTACATACTGCTGCATCTTTATACGAAGAACGTAAGACCTAATGTAATCTTATGGAACGCAAGCAAAATGTACAAGCTTGGCACTGAGGGTATTTATAATTTGGAGGTAGCGGAACAGAGAGTAAAGTTCCGCAAACCTCAGTTGAAGGGAAGATCCTCTGACCGGACGGTTGTGTCCGATGGGCAACTGCCCGATAGTTGATATTCAGACTATTGTATCTGTTCAAATCGCACGGTAAACTTTGATATCGCGATTCAGGATTATGTTAAGTTAGTTCGCAGCTGTCGGGATAGATGGCGCTGCGAGTCTCATTGTTGCGATGTAGATTCCGCTACGTTGATTTTTGTGGCGGGATTGATGCCTGCTACAATAATAATACAGACGTTTTCAATGAACATACAATAAGTAGGCACAAAATTACCAAGAATCCGCGTGAGCAAATAACGATAATTCTTATTTCCTTCTAGCGAAATAACGTCATTACTACTTCTATGAAATCTATCTACTGCATATTTCTTTGCAGTGGCTGTTATAAAGTTATTATTTATTGTGAACAAGAAGGAAATCGTAAACTATTTTCTTGACCATAAATCCCGTTTTATATGTTTTAAAGCTCTCATATTTTGCAGTGTTTTTTATTGGAAGTTTAAATAGTTATTTTAGGAAAGCTTAGTGAGACGTCCAAGAAATGTTGAAGATTAAAGTCTCCAGGGCTTCCTGGCAGATACGGTGCCAAAACATGGGTCTTTGCTCTTTGCCAGTGTCGTGGTTAGTAGGTAGTTCATTTTGGGAACGAAGTTCCTTACTGCAAGTTACACTTCAGACTCTTTAGAAATGAGATCTAGGCTGAAATAAATGTAAGTTTTTGCAGTTACCTACGACAGAGTTTATCGTATTTGTTTGCTATATGAAAGTGATGAGTTAGATACATTTTTACAGGTGGCTAGTGTGTTTTGCAAATGATCTTGAATGCTGAATGCTTAAAACTTATTATTTTGAACAGCTTTTGTATAGAAAATATGTCAAACCTCCATATTTATCCTTCGGATAGAACTCGGCCCCTTTTTTATGGATGGGAAATCATCAAACGACTCCTGCCGCTCTGGGCGGGAGGGGTCGTTTGGAGCACGGATAGGTTTTTTATTCATTACTGAATAAAAACCTATCCGTGCTCCTCGTAGTGCTCTTTGCTTTCCAGGGCCGCGGTAACTCTTTCGAACAAAATCCGCAACCAACTCGGCCCCTGTGGGTGTTATTTTTGTTAAACAAACAAATATAACACATTTATTGGCAGAGTTTGTTGTGAAGTTATTTGTTCTCATAAATTAATTTGATTCTGCTTGTTATTATGTATTCAATTATGAAGCGAAAGGAATTTCGTTCCAACCGTGAGTATATCACGATCACGACACCTCTCGTTTTTATTTTAAAGTGTGGGTTTCACTAAGCTAGTAGGTACTTATGTTTAGGTACTCAAAGATAGTAGGTATGATTGTGATTATCTGGAATAACCTAACAAGAGTTCTTCAGTATTGTTCGGATAAGCTTTCACAATCAATCAACCTGCCTAGTCTTTTCCCAGTTATTTTTTAAGGATGGAAAATCATCAAATAACACCTTCCGTTCTGGGCCCGTCTGCTAGATATGCTGACATCTCTGTGAGGCGCGCGTGGAACACAACGGCCATCGATTCCCAGTTATGTCGGGGTCGTCTTTCAGTCTTACTGGATTCAGCTGAGTACCAGTATTTTACCAGGGGTGACTGCAACAAATATGTAACTCTCATTCAAAAGATTACCTTTAGGTGCGTTTACAGTGAAAATTTATCAATTAGAAGTAGGTAGGAAATACTGGTTGATTGTGACGTCCAAAATATCAAGCAATTTACGGCAACTAAACTGCAGCAATTGCCCATTTGGCGAAATGTTTTGTAGTGACAATATTGAGCGACAGAGCGATATGGAAAAACTCCAAATAATTTAGTTGAAAAAAAAAAAAAACGCAAAGACCAATATGGAATAACCGGAGCAATAAAATTAGAAACAATATTGCCGAAACAATTGCCGCATGTTATTGAAGTCGCTGCAGATTGTTCAACTAATTGGTCCATCCGTGTTATCGAGCAATAATTGCTCAAATAATTGTCCGTGTAAACGCACCATTAGCAATAACAGTGTCATTTGATTATCGAAACATAAATGTGAACTGGAGACCACGCTTTGCGGAAAAACAAGTTGAAGTGAGGCAAAAAATCGACCAAACGTCGAAAAGGATGTTGCAGACTTAACCGCTGCGCTGGAGCAAAATAATACGATTCTACTTGATTCACAACCAACAACTGGGAACAACAAAGTCTCTCCCATTAAATTGCATAGATCTATAAGAAAGCTACAGTTTTACTACTCGGTAAAAATAATAACCGTAACTCCATATATCTGTAGTCTCCATTCAGAGCCAAACCATATTTTGCTGCGGATAAAGCGAAGCGAGTTTTATAGAGGAATATACTGCTAGAGCCAAAAATACAAAGCGTTACTACACATTGTACCTACCTACTTGTAGATTTTAGTTTTATGACCTCATTTAAAATAGGATTCTACATTAGGTATATCTATCAGCTATGAATGACTCCTTTCCATTCATGTAATGTTATGATGATTGTTATGATGATCCATATATTTAATTTTGCTCTAGATTCATGGATCATCATGCGTTTTAAAACATGGTACCACATATTAATGACCAGTTTATTTTATACAAATATTCCAGTTCTTAGCGTAAAGATAAACTGTTTAGGTGACAACTCGGCTTACTCTACTTATATGAACTCATTTTTATTTTTGTTGACCCTATTTTTTGTCTTTCAGCTCCAGTAGCTTCGATTATAAGTTTCAAGTTTTGATATTTCAGTTGAATTCAGATTTCTTATATATCAGAGTCGGTTAGCAGACGGGCAGTCGGCGATAATATTTTGTAACGATTATTTTATCCGTCAGAAAAAAAAACTTGGTTAGAAAATCAAAATTTGTGTTATCACTTTGCGTAACATGAGGTTCTACTTTCTTACACGATATTCATTTCAAGTTTTTAGTCAAATAAAATCAGGTCACGGTTTTCCATTTCACAGAACATGTAGTCTTTCATGTACGTAGGAATATACAACACTATACAACTTTTATATTGAACTAGCACAATGACATTATTGGTAGACAGTGCATCGTCCTGCTATAACAATAACCCATTTTCTTGATTTGACTCACGACTTCCGCGACATAGTAAACATCTGATAGGTACATTTTCTTGTATTTTTTCATTTGAAAAAAGTGCTGGTCACAAAGAATCTTGTCCCTCGTTAATAAACAAGTCCAGCTCGGAATAGTTCTCATAAGTAGGTAGACAATGCTTGCTTATCTATTTATACGACTAGGCATGTCGCAAGAAGCTTTATTTTTGGATCCTCTAATAATAGAACGGTAATAAATGACATGCAAACAGCTTTTAAACTTATTTAGTAATAGAACATTTATGTTTTAAGCGTTAAATAAGCGTTCAACATTTAAGTTTTGGTTGGTTGGCTCTAAGCTTTTTGCTGCAACTGAAAAGTGAATCATAGGGAAAAACTTTCGTCCAGTCGTGTAAAAACTTCCTTCCGAGATTGTGACAAAAGTCATACGTGTCTATTATTATCTACTTGCCATCATCAATCAATCACCTGGGCGGGCGGCGCGGCTGGCTGGCGCAGGCGGGGCGGGGGGCGCGGTGGGCGGCGCGTACCTGCGCGTGCGGCTCACCCCGCGCTCCGCCTGCGCCAGTCTGCGCGCGCGCTCCGAGGCGCGACCCCGGGTGTCGCACGTCAGTGATTTAACGCGCCATTATGCCACTGTTTTCCGAACACATCGCGAACATGTATTACGGGTCATCATCCCCGTATAGTGGATCTCCTTACAGCTACAGCAGTTCCGCTTCGCCTCTGGGATCGTCTTATAGTGCTTCGTACCTCAATCCTGGAGGAAGTTACAGCAACCATTCGTCTCTCAGTAGCTACTCTCGTGCACCATTGTCGTCAAGATGGATTACAAGTGCTGGAAGAAACTACTCTCCTATGCTCACTACTATAACTGAAAGAGGAACTTCGAGTCCTGTAAGAATACATAGTCCAAGAAGAATACCAATTACATCTAGAACTTATGGTACTCCCAATTATACACCGCGTCCTGTAAATATAAACACCGCTGATATCGATGTTTCTAGAGATAGGTACAGGCATAAGGTGGAGGCTCCGCCACCTGCTAGGCGTCCCACGCCCCCTGCACCCCCTAAACCTGAACCAACGCAACCAAAAGAGGATCCAAACAATGACAATGCAAGTAGTCCTTTCATGCCCAGGGTAGACGGCAAACCAGAAACCGGTATTGATTCTTCACCAGGTGTTGAAAGGAGTACAATAAAACGCGGAAGAACAGTTGTGCGACTATATACTATTAAAAGAAATTCTCCACGAAAGCCAAACGAAGAGCCTGAAGCTTCTGAAGTTACACAAGACCATAATGATCAAGAAGCAAATGAAGAATCTAAAACAGATGAGAAAGAATTTATGAAATGGAGGGAAAAGCTTTCGGATGATTTAACTTACAAGGATAAAAAAGAAAAGAAAACCATGGGTGCTAAGCTTGTGGAAAAGTTCCATGTCAAAAACGACAATGCCTGGGAAACGCCAAATAAAATACAGAAGGAAGAACCAGGAGAATCTAAAAGTTTACCAGTGACCCCGGCGCCAAAAACTGTTCCGGTTGAAAATATATGTTTAGACCGAAGATGTTCCATGGAACTTTTGACAGAACAGGCTAATTTATTAGATTCATTAATTAGGAGCGAGAATCTCAGCACAGCAACTTTGGACTTGAGCAAAGTTGGTATTGCTGCTGAAAGTAAAAATAATTTGGAGACGTTTGAGTCTAATAAACGTCGAAAACAAGATTTACAAAACCCTCTCAAGACTACTAAATCTGACCATTCATTACATCACAGTCTGAGCTCATACAAGGATGTTAGAGAGCCAAGAAACTTTTCAAAAAGGCGAAGTATTAAAAAGTCATCATCAGGAAGTAGTATCCGGAGATTAGATTCTATAACGGAATTCCCTAAAGAACAGGCAAATGTGGACTTGCCTGCCATAGAAGAAAGCAGATTATCAGTGAAACAAGATATCATAAAACCCAAACCAAAATTAAAAACTAAAATAACATCATCGGTTGAAGTTACTGAATCCCCAATGAGTCCGCTGAAATTCAGAGTAGAAAATGTTATAGTAGAAGAAAAACCACGTGTGCCAAAAAAAGAAATTACTTACAGCAGTGAAGTAGAAATATTGCCTAAACCAGCAGAGAAGGTACCTGAATTTAGTAGAGAAATAAATAACATAATGAAAACAACTACTAAAAAGAATTCTGGAAATGATCTTGAATCACCCGAGCCTGAGGATGGTAATTTTTGGAGTAAAATAGGAAAAAGAGAAACTGTATACTTAGTAAAAAGAAAGCAAAATTTAGAAGAAGCCAGAGAAAAAAATATGCGTTCTTTATTCTGGTTTCCAGAAGAAGAAGAAGTTGATAACCGTGAAGAAAACATAGTCAATAATATTAGCCAGTCAAATCAAAGTCCAGATAATGACACGTCATTTACTGGTGCAAACAAAGGGACAGAAACTATCAAAGACGCGCCGAAAGAGCTTTCACTAATTCGTGAAGAATACATTAAAGATAAGTTAGAATCAAACCTGCTGAAAGAGTTTTCCGACCAACAAAACGTTGAGCAACGAGGAGCACAAAATTCAGATATCAGAAAAGAATTCGATATCTGTAATCAATTTGATTTTAAGGATGAAAGTATGGTCAAAAGAGTACCTGAGCTAACTACTGTTGCAACAAAAGAAATAGAAAAAGATAGTTCAAAATTACTTGAAGAATATAAATTGCAGGACAGTGAGACAGCATCTGTCAAAACATATATATCCAATGAATGTAAAAGTATAGGGAAAAGTGCGTCAATGGATGCTTTAGATGAAAATAAAGTGAAAAAACCTAGCCAGAAGAAGACAAAATCAGAAAAGTCTAAGAAGGTACTAAAAAAGGATGTTAAAGCAGAACTAAAACCTCTTCAGACCGTATTACCAAAACCCAGTACAAAGACAGAAGCATTAAAATCTCAGAAAAAAATAGAAGATATTACTAACAGTAAAAAGTTGATTGAAAACAAAGCATCGGTCGAAAGCGTTCATAAAATTTCTGAACCTGTCGTTAAAGTACTTAAAAAAGAAAGTCAAAAACCTTTCCAGTTGCCTGAAACACAATTTGCTGAACAAAGAACCATAGAATCGAATACTGTGGAAATAAAAGATACTTCCGTAGCAATTTCAAAGAATCAGTCCGAATTAGGACTAGAACAGAATGAAATAATTAAATCTAATGAGCAAGGGTCGGATGATAAGGATAAACTAATAAGCACAATCGCACAATCATCAGAACTATTAACTTCAAGTAATTACACGTCTAAAACTACTGAACCAACAATAATTGCTGAGCTTACCGAAACAAAAGCTACTGCTATAAGTAAAACTGTTAACACAAGCATAAAAAGCTCACCAAAGTCTAAACCTGTTGAAAAAGCAATTTCTCAAAATACAAGTCAATTGCCAGAAGTAAACAAAATAGACAAAGGATTGAATGGCCCTATGGTCTTGTTTGAAAATAAGAGACCATCAAAAGACAAGCCAGCTTGCACATGTAACTGTTCGAATAATGTTGTGCAAAAACCAGTCGACACGAAAGTACCTAACTCAAACAAAATCTTTAGAGCTCCAGCAAAGAGTTCTCCAGAATCCAAGTTCAAAGCTAGCCCGCCAGTTAAAAATCTTTTAACTAAGAGTGATAAGACTGATGATGAAGTGTTGAAAACAGCTGTTACACCATCAACAAGTGCAGAAACATCGAACTTATCAAACAATGATGCAACTTCTAAACCAGCTGACATAAAGGCTAGTGTTCCGGCTACGCCAGTAGTGTTACAGTCACAAGACATTCCAAAAGAAGAGATTGAAGCAAGTGTACAAATTGAACAAAAGACAGGAGAGGAAATTAAGGCTGAAAATATTATTAAAAAAGACGAACAACCAGAAACATCTACCCAAGCTGTGACCACTACACCAGTTATACAAAAGAAACCAGTGAAGGAAGAAAAAGCAGTGAGACCTTTAATAGCAACTCCGCGCCCCTTGCAGAAAAAACCACCACAAGTGATACATTCAGATTCATCGGAATCGTCTTCAGAAGAGGAATCTTCAGACGAGGATGATGAAGATGAATCAGACGAAAGTGAAGCTTCTGCGGAATTTTATGAGTGTGAAAATAACCCAGATGGCAGGACTTCTACCGGTTCAAATGATTCTGGCTTCGATTCTTCAGCACCTGCGTCACCTGCGACATTTTCCCAAATTAAGAAAGGTAATTAAATACACCAAGAACCAATTTAGGGACTTACATTCATACTAATGAAACTCATCTGTATATTGTATCCACATACCTTACTAAATTTCCACTTAACCGGTAGAAAACTCAGCAAGTTTGCTTTTGCATGGCTTTCAGCATATATATTAGATGTAGCATGTCTGCACAGTTGTACAAAAAACTTTTACTAGCCTAGAGCCACGCGACAATTCGTAATCTGTTTTAGACTGCGATGTAAACTGCCATCGAAAGTGTGAAAAATTGACAGCGAATTTGTGCGGCGTGAACCAGCGTCTATTGGTGGAAGCCTTGGCATCAAGAACTGCATCTAGAAAAGGTGGGTAGACACTCAGAATAGGAACACAGTACGTCTGAGGTGATATCAGCGATTTTTATGTTATCAGCTAAACGAAACATACCAATGCGAGCGTCATTACGACGTCAGTCGTTCAGCCCAAAATAAAGCAATTTTATTGGCTTGCTATCTAACGTCTGTTACTGTTTCTGTTATTATTAGGTAGGCATTTACCGACATGGCTGCGATTAAGAATAAATCTTAACAAAATATTCAAATAAAGAAACCAGGTTAACAAGTTTTTGAAGTGAAAACTTCTTTAGCGGCGTTGTGCACTTTTTGGGATGGGTAAAAAATGTTACTCGCGTCAGGACACGTGACCTGATCGAAAATTTCGTAAGACGCATAATATAATATGTAATATAAATTGTCATGTTTGTGTACGATAGCGCAATAAATTAATATTGTATTTGATACTGCACAACGTTAGGTAATGTTCAAGTTTTCACTTCTGCAGGCACTCCCGGAGTGCAACCCGTTGTTCTTTTTCTATTATGACGATTATCTAGTAAATAAACTAAACGTTAATCCTCTCTATGATTTTCGATTCACAAGTCAAAATAAAGTCAAATTCAAGTGAATGTATGTATTTCTAAATTTGTAAACGTATTGTGCGTATTTGTTTATGTTCAGAAGAACATTGTGGCGTGGGTGTGAGAAGTAGCTGGACACAAGCCAATCATTTGCTCACCTGTACAAAATTAATAGGATCAATTGCAGCTACAATTAACATAAAGAGGGAGTTGACATTTAGTAAATACGAAATTTCTATACCCTTCCCTTTGTATCCGAAAAATTTTCTACAAGGTTGACATTTATTCGGTTCAGATTCAAATTGTCATGATCGGCCATCACTCATCTGATGGTCATAAATCTAATTTGACCTGTAGGTACAACAAGATTCATGGAGTAATTTCGACTCATTTCACTCGAATGTAGGGGAAGTGTTAATGAAGGACATTATAAATTGATCAGTCATCGACATGGTGGCGTATGATGATGGATGCCAGCGCGTGTCTGCGCCTCACGTGACTAACGGATCGATGGTTTCTTCGATAAACGATTAATTGGCTAACCACTCTTCAAACGTCACCGCATGTATTTTTATTTACAAGCTGACAGCCTGTGGATTTTTGTCAAGATTTTTATGACAAACAGAGTGTCGTAAAAGCAAAGAAGTTTGAAAAACTTTGTCTGTTATTCTCAAACGTCAGAAATATTTTAGGATTAGGAGTAGGTATCAGCAGTTTTGTTTTTATCTTTTGCATGATAATAAAAAAGAACATCAATAATATATAATATTATGTTTCACGAATAAAATGTTTGTATCTGCCACAACTTGTGCCGTATCTATTTTCTTCTTTTCATCACACAAAGTAATAAGCACAGTTTTCAAAATCATATCTGTTTCATTCTACAACGTGTAACAGAATATAACGCAATACCTCTTAAGGGGTCATTGTACCCGTCATTATAAACAACTTTTACTATGGGGCCAACACCGAAATCGTGAAAAAAATTAGCTATTCAGTAGGTACATTTTATCGAGTTATGCACATAGAAACGTATGGGGCAGTCGATTTTTAATCGCGATTTTAGCGTTGGTGGTGGTGAAAGTTGATCATAAAAATGAGTACAATAATACCCCCTTAAGAGGTATTGCCTTTATTCTGTTACACGTTGTACCTATTTATAGGACACTCGATTAAAGTCCAATTTTAGGATGTTTAAATTTTTGAGTGTCAAAACCTTAAAAATAAGTACCTACTTACATAATAAACACTTGACATTTTTGAAACTCAAAAATGTCAAGTGTTTATTACGTATTTTTAAATTTTTTTAAGATATACAACAAATAGGTAACAAATATTTGGTCTAGTTTTTTTATTTATCCTCGTAACAGTATGGATAAAAAATAATGAAAATATGCCTATAATTTTCTTAATATTCCAGTATTTGGTTATTTTATGTACCTAATCCAGAGCAATTTGACTATTATTCCTGCGCACAGGTGGTGAGGCTTCCGGGGCATCGTCGAGCGCTGCGCCGGCGCAGGCAAATAACACCGACCTCTTAGAACAGGAGCTTGGTGAGACATGTTGTACTAAAATAACGAGTATTTATTGTCCGGTTGTAAATGTTATTTTGTATATATACGTTTTCTTCTAATAGATGTATCATTGATTTTTCTAGATATAGTGTTTCTAGTCTCAACTAAATATTGCTTGCTAGCTACTAACACAGTTTCCATAGTTGTCGTGTCTTTCATTTCAACTTTTTTCAAAAATGTTTTTACCTTCAGAAACTTCTAAAGAAAGAATAAAGGATTTCTTGGCTCAACATTAGAGAAATAAATTATATGTGGTTGTATGTAAATGTTTATGTTTTTTTCAATCAAAGAATCATCAAAGGTGTGGGTCGGATCCATTCTCGTTCGTGTAATATTCGCTGCAGTCGATAAATTATATTTTGTTTGATTGATTATAAACTCGGATGTTGGCACGATTGGCAAAAAAGAACTTATTGTATTCTGATCACATCTATAAATATCTGCACTGAAGCGGCAGGACTTTCGCTTAAAACAGAGTGCAGGCCCACGACCCACTTCGAGATGGGTTCCGCATACCGGCCGCGCGACTTATCACGCTATAAATTATGTAGGTATAATACACTCGGTATTATATCACTTCCAGGATTGAACTAATTAATGAGCCACCGCTGGATCCGCACAACAGCTTTATTAAAACGTCAGCTGTCCACAAAGAGTAATGTAATTTATTCAAACATTTTCTTCCGTGAACGTTATTTTAAACTTAGTTTTTGGGAATTATTAGCATAAACAATGGTTTTTCTTGCATAAAAACAACGTAAAATACACAGAATTTTCTGTGAAGCAGCATGACTAAACGGGAAAATTAGAAACTCTCAGAACATGGAGATGTACGAGTGATTTATTTCCAATCAAGCGAGACTTGCCAAGTTTTGCCACCACAAAAGGAACATTAATTTTGCAAATTAATGACTCGGATTCCGAAAATAAAACAAATAGGTATTATTATAATAGAATACTTTAACAGAAACGCAAAAGTTAAGGTTCTTAGGTTCCTATACTCATACAAGTTCCTACTTAAAGCTTTTGGTGTTAATGAACTGCCATTAAGTAGACCATAAAGAAATCAGTTGAAACTTTTAAACTTTCAACGAGACTACTTCATATAATACAAGATAGAAATATTTAAGAAAAATATCTAACCATTCTAAATAAACATAACGTAAAGATACGAAGCCAAAGACTTCATCCGTGCCAAATAAAATAATTGTAGCTATTATTTATATGAATGATTCGAGTTACGTACAAATTAAAGGAGATTAAAGTAGAAATAGAACATAAACAGAGATAGTGTGCCTCTTGAATTATAGGTAATGGGGCTACCAGCTAGCACGTAGGTAATTTATGAGTTATGTTATAACAAACGTCTGAAATATATTGGACACCGATCATTAGGTAGGTACCTATGTTTAATTTTATCCGTCGCGCACATTCAACACACATATTTAATTTTTGCATAAACTAACACCTGTATCTCCGTATAACAGAAAGTTATTGACTGAGAAACTAAAACAAAATATGTCACAAGGTTAGATCACGCAGTTTTAGACTTTTCTATGTGTCTATCACTGTTCTAAAACAGCGGTCATACATTTTTGTCCCTTAAATCTTCTCTCTACTGTGGTTGCGTCTACCAAGAGTAGGTCTTTAAGTAAGACCCTAAAACACTGATATAGGTACATAGTTTATCATTGTTGGCTGTAAAATTAAACATGAAAGTAGGTAGGTACACCGAAGACAACAATCCTTTCGTTTCAATATCACGCAATACATTTTTAATTGCAAAAACAAAACCTAATGGAATGCTCGAGTTTTCCCTCTCCTAGATCCCAGTTTCCATTGAAAATACAAAACTTAATATGGAATGCTTGACTTTTTCCCCACCGAGATCCCAGTTTCCATTGAGAATACGAACTTAATATGGAAAGCTCGATTTTTCCCAACGAGACCCCTCGTTTCCATTGAAAATACAAAACCTAATTTGAAAAGCTCGACTTTTTTCCCACCGAGATTCCCGTTTCCATTGAAAATACAAAATTTAATTTGGAAAGCTCGACTTTTTTCCCACCGTGATTCCCGTTTCAATTGAAAATATAAAACTTAATTTGGAAAGCTCGACTTTTCCCACCAAGATCCCCGACTCCATGGTAATAGAAAACTTAATATGAAAAGCTTGACCTTTTCCCCACCGAGATCCCCTTCACATTGAAAATAGAAAACTTAATATGGAAAGCTGGACTTTTTCCCACCGAGATCCCGTGATATCCCTCGAATTAACCGCGGCGACCTTGATATTGCCGTCTGAGCAAATATTTTTAGCGATGCTCACGATCTCACCCGAGGTGAAAGAGAATTAATATATCGCACATGCTGTACCAATTATGTCATACTACTATACGCAACGTAAACATCCATGAACTTGAATCATGTTGTAAACCAACGACCCGGGCGGCGTTTACGAAAAACTGTACCTATAAACAATCCTGCATTGGGTAGGCATGAACATGTGTTAATAAAAGGACGAGTGGAGCTTTCAGCCTTCAGCTTACATTAATAAATAAATTTTTAATCTGTTAACAGTTTGAAATAATAAAATAGTAAACTTCACTCAGCTCTCTTTAAAAAAAATCCAAGTTTAAGTTGCGTAAAAGTATTCTTCCAAAGCAGCGGCCTAGTGATGGCACAGTTGACGTAAGTACCTAGGTACCTACAAAAGTTGAGCAGGTATTCTCCCAGCAAACCTTAAAGACAGCTCGCACTAGAGGGTATGATTCAGTGTACAATTTTAAAATATCTTAACACGAATAAAACAAAACATAAAAATAAGTAGATACTTTTAGTTAGGAATTCTAACCCAAGTAAAAGACCTAGGAACCAAAGATTAAAAATAATAAGAATGTAGGTATTCTGAATTCTGGTACTTACAGCATTTGGCAATAACAACTTTGTGTTACAAAAACCTCTCAAAAAAGCTGAAAAGCATAAATTAAGTTTTAACAAGTAAAACTGTCGAGAACATTCTGTAGTTTCAGCCAAATGGACTATTAATTTAGGTAATGATAAAATAAATACGGCTATTTCATATTTTTTATTAATATGGCAAACTAAACAAATTAGTAAAGTGACCGTGTCGGTGATCGCACTTGGAAGTGTCACCCGATAAGGATCAGTTGGTGGCTAATGGCTTCAGTAAAGGATGTTTACAGATTTGTATCGCCGCAGATGTGGTAAATGCCAACACGCTCGTGCCAACATTTAAGCATTTGAATCTATATGCGCAAACATAGACAAAACAGTAAAAGAATAACCTTCCCTACTGCGGCAGCGCTGGTATTAAAAAGGCAAATAAGAAGAAAAGAACTTGAAATTATTTATGGTTGGAATTGGTAAAAGCAAAAATAGAGCGGGATGAAATTAAACTGTCTGGAATACTACAGAATCTTGAAGCATCCTACAATATTAGTGGCCAAGTTTTCGTAACCAGGTAGGGTTTTGTTTTTACTTGCAAACCACGTAGGTAAGGAATGGGAATTAGTTTGGTCATCTCGGGCCATTGCTATAAGGATTCGACTCACATCATGCGAACGACCCACACTGCAGAAGGACAATTCTACAAATTTTTACGCAACTCTCGCATTCGCATGTCATCGCAATCTGTCAAACATGTAGGGAAAATGAGGCTTTTTTGACAGTTTGCGGCAGACATGCGAATTCGAAAATTGATTAAAAATTAGTAGAATTGGCACTCTGATCACAAACAAAACAACTTGTTTTTTTATGCTTGTTATTTCAATCTTCTGTGAAATTGCATTGCTTAAATTTTCTGGGTTTGTAATAGTAGGTATTAAACTTTCAGACATTTTCGACTGTTGTAGCAGGTTGTAGCTCAAGCACACAGTCCACTTTTACCGACGGGAACGTTGGTTTTCGTAACCGTGCCAAATAGAGCTTCAAGCTCTTTCTTTTCTTTTTTATTATTTTATGAACAAATTAAATCACAGGTGTTCTGAGTTATTTTATTTAATAAGTATGTGTGCTTTTAAACAGATTTTGGACGAAGTTTTATCTTTCTCAGAGCAATCCACTGCCTACGATATCTTCAGGAAGACTGGTCGGTTCACTCCCCCCGCGCGGTCTATCCCTCGCTTCAGGAAGTATACCGTCGAAGATTTCCAGTTCATCAAGGTGCTGGGCAAAGGGAGCTTTGGAAAAGTAAGTTCATTAACTCCTTTGTTTTCGCAAACCTTTCAGCTTCCGCACCATCAGGGCATTAATTTGTCAGTGGTGTCTGTTCGCAACGATCATTGTTCTCTCGATGACCTGAATCTCGCTCAGAAGAGGTAAGTGCCAGATTTCTGACATGAAGCCCCGCTTCGAGGTTTAAAAATGGATCAATATATCACAACAATCAAAAAGATCATCTTATTCTACTTTAAGATAGTTTCAAAGTAGTATTCTTCAAACGTGCCTTTGAATTTTTAAATTCACTGAGATGTTTAATGTCGTAGATATCATGTTGATTTTTTTCCTGTCCAAAAAAACTTAGCTAATGCTCGCGTCTGCACCTCGCAGATATAAAACATTATTCTACCTAATTGCTACTAAGAAATAGTGATTTTATTTTGTAAAAATCCAAGGTGTGTACGTATTCTCCGTCCCAAAATAAACGAAAACTGAAACAAGGGATTTTGCCAAGAGAAAAAACAGCTCTCGCATACATAGATAAATCCGTTGTGTACACATAATGATTTGCAACGGACAACACTGAACACAGTGTATTTAGTTGCTGAAAGACGCGTCCAATAATAAAAAGATATGACAAACTCGACACATTCCACGGCTGAAAAAAGTGTTAAATTGTTTAAATTCTGAAGTAATTTGTTCAATTTAAAACTTAGTCCCTGAGATGTGTTTTCTACTGGCTTTTCTTACTCAATCACGTCTTCCGGATTGCAAAAACTAATGGTATTTTCTTAGGGATTTGCGTAATGCGGAAAGTTTCGTTATAAGTAATACAGTTATAGATTTCTTATATCATTCTTATATAACTTTGGCACGTTTTATTAATGCCAGTTTTTTATTTATCACTCTTTTTCTAGCTGAGACTTATAGTGTCGATCTTGCTTCCAAAATGTCTGTTACGTCCTCCGTAGTTTATTCCTCATGTTTTCATAGATCTGACATCTGACGCATTTCTATTGTCATTTCTTGCATCACAGTGGGAACAGTCAGACAAATGTTATTCTTGGACAGTGGCATTATGGCTTGCCTCCTATGACGTATTCCTGTTGCACGTAGTCGCCAATATGCATAAGGTACCTAAGGACTTAAGGACAGTGCTAGTGCAACAGCCTATATAACATAGGTACACTTATGCTGTCAAGATAGACCAATAGGTACTGGTCGGCCAAAAATTTGAGAAGTCACATCGACACGAAAAGAAGATCTTTTAGTTAGATAGTGCTGTAATGCTGTAACAATTTCTATTATTATGTTATTCGTTTCCAAGCCAGGAGGTAGGTGTATTTAACTGCTACGAGCGCAACAACTCAACAAATTTTAATATTCTAGTGTCTTGACACCTTAGTTATTGCACTCGAAAACTGTGTCAAAGTGTTAGGAAATCATATGAAAATAGAATTAACTACCTGTGAATTCAAGAATAGATGGAACTAGGTCACGAAAGTACTTCATGTTCATGTAAACTCATGACAGTTTGAACAGAAAACCTCATAACATTTCGACTGACGTTGGCAGAGAACTTATGTAAAATGGAAGAAAATACTGTGTGGGTAACGTTTTTAGGTTTCCGTACCCAAAAGGTAACCAACGGAAGCTATTACTGAGCCTCCGCTGTCCGTCCGTCTGTCTGTCAGCGGGCTGTATCTCAAGAACCTTAATAGCTAGACAGTTGAAAATTTGTGTATTTCTATTGCCGCTATAAAAACAAAAATAATAAAAATTAAAGGGGGCTCCACAAGAAACGTGTTTTTTTTTCGGTTTATGGTATGGAACCCTAAGTGTGAGAGTCCGACTCGCACTTGGCTGGTATTTTTTTAATTATATCTTAACGTGCTATTATATTACACGAGTGATCATGGTTGATGACGTCAAGAGACGCGTCCGATTCCCAACAGGTAGACAGAGCAGACAACATACGTCATAGCAAGTCGAGCCATCAAGAATATTAGGTGTCTAGTTGATTTTGACAAGTGACGATATAATACTATTAATTTCTCGCATTCGAGACGCAGCGGCGAGCGGCCAGTTAATGATGACGTTACACATAACATCAAAGAGTTAGGAAATGTCAAATAATATTTTTATTTTACACGTAGCGGGCGATGAACTCGTACAGTTTTGGACCAAAATGAATCAGGCGTGCGTTTAAAGAAATATAAAGTGCAACTTTTAATGAACTGAATTTCAAATGAGGTACAGTTAATTACTCATGAATTTTATTGCTGATCAAATGCTTTCGTACTTACCTCCTGAAGTGACGAGGCTTCGATTTGAGATTATGTAAGAACATTTATGGACCAAATATCTGTTGAAAGGGGATACCTGACTGAGGTAGGACACCTTATTTTAGTCTTCAGTGTTCGCATAATAAATAAAGTGGACATAAAGTCAGAGCTCCTATATAGCTGTCAGTGGTGAGCTATAAAGTTCTCTCTTATGTCGCCGTTGCCCTTTCCTTTCAACTGAGGATAAAATTATCTACCGATATTGTGCAACAAACTGTTACAGCTTTGAGCTCAAGATATTTCAGAACCGTGAAGTTTAAATATAATTGTGAGATACCTGTACAAAAAGATAACTTTCGGAAAATTATTAAGAACAGAATAACTAAAGACTAATGGAGAACGTCTAATGGTACCTAAGCATCACAACTATATATGAATTTTGGATAAATAACATTATAGGTCGTTATCTTTTGAACAAGTTAGTTATAATAAGGACTTTAAGCATTTCGAAAAGCCTAAATAGATGACAAAAATCGGTGAACCCATTTCTCTAAACCCACTAATATATTCATACATAGAATATATACCTGTCTCAATATAAGTGCTTTGACTTTTCAGGCTGTTAGCCAGACTAGCGTGAAAATAGAAATCAGGACAGATGAGCAGGTATCACTGTGACGGGTGCAATAAATTATTTTAATAATCGCCCTGTTTCTCAGAATCCGTTTGAAAGAAAATATTGAAATATTGTGACAGAAAAATTAGCACAACAAGACAACAATGCTCGTCGGAATTAGGTTGACTTTTTGTTTATTTGGCATGGCATATTAAGCATGATTTGTAAGTAAGAGATAGTAAAAAAACACCACAAACGGTATGATAGTAGTTTATGCAACGGTCATATAAAAGGGGTTATTAGAACAAAAGTGTGGGTTTATCACACGGGTGTTTTAATAGGTACCTAATTATATGCCGTTGCATACACTAGGTACTTTTTCTTCAGTCATAGATACAGTTGAAATAAAACAAAAGTGGAAAAATAGTGTAGGTACTTCAAACTCACAGCCACGGCAAAAATATGTGTTATGGCGGGTATTCTCATTGTTTGTGTATGACTGCGCATCCATAGACAATGATACTATTTTTCAATGAGCCAAAAATTAAAAAGTAAAAGTGTACCATAAAAATTAAAAAAGATGCAGTTGTTTGAAAATCGAAGGAAAATGTTGAACTGTAAAGGTTTTTGTTAAGCCGCGTGGGCAACAAAATGTTGCAACAACATGTGTTCAACATGTTGCTCATCATGTTGAACGGCAACGAGGGACTATTTTTAGTAACATTGGCCATGTTGCGCGCCTGCTGGCAACGTCGCGCGTTGTTGTGCAACGTTGCTGAACATGTTGGGCGTCACACGTTGCGCGTCAAATGTTGCCTAGTGGAAACGAGAAGCTTTAATTTTACCTATCAACAAAAAAGTACGTGTTTATACAATAGTTTTTTAATTCATATTTGGAACATTAGGTAGGTACGTTGCGAGTGTAGATAAAATAATATTGTGGACAGCAATAGACAACGACTATTTCTAATTAAATTTTGATTTTAGACAATATTTGGTGTCTTGGACATATCCGATGAATAAGCATTTATGATTTTGGTGTAAATGCAGCGCTGACCGTAACCTCAGCGTGATGCGCGATGGCAGGGTGCCATCTGCAGCTTAGCGGCTCCCCGCAGTTTACCTGCCGTACTATCGTACTGAAACATTACATTTATTCGCTCTATTTCGGGTGCCTACATCACTGGCCACCTTTCCAACGTCAGCAAGCACGTGTCATCGTCCTCCCTCTGCCCGACGTTCTGTCGCCTATTAACTATTGTCTATCGTGGCTTAATAGTCTACCATCTACATTATTATCTAGCTATAGAATGATATGTGTTAGCCAAAACAACACGAATCTTTCAACGCACGTAGAGGCGCGCTATTTTTCTACAGCGTATTTTTATTCTCTAAACGGATGCGTCACATGAATGTGTTTTCATCGATTCCTTTCGCTCTTGTGTTTTCTTTTCTTATACTTTAGAAAAGCTGCAACTTCTTTTCTAAAATATACCTTCATTTTAGCTAGCACACCTGCCGGTCGATTCTGTAAACATGTCGAAGTGAAAGACTCGGGCGTAGTGATCACGAAGTCAGCTGTCAATGATGCTAGGGATGGACGAAACGTTACATTTCCAATCATATCGACATCGTCAAACGAGTTTTTTCAATAATAAAATTTTACAAATTTTACATAATTTTAAATTTCATATTGGTACAAAAGTGGTATTTATGAGTCAAAACATCAATGCATAAGATCGTTTACTCCTCAAAGTTTTTTATACTAGCTAAGTCCTTATATTGGGTAATCAATGAACCCAATGAACCCAAACTTGGTACGCCTACACAAAGCAAACTGCGCGTGCGAAAAGTGGAAATTAGCGAAGTGTTCACTCCACCGTATTCAGCGGACTATAAGGCAAGGCGAAGTGACCGCTCCCTTCGACCGCGTTTTTTTTTTAATCTTTGATTCTTCCATAAACATTCAGAGAGTATTTTAAATTCAAATCTTTTAGATATTTTTTGATGTAAATCAGATTTTTTTTTTTAATTTTCTTTAGGCGTTTTGGTAGGTACCTACTTTTTTTCATAAGTAGGCAATCAATTATTTGAGGGGTAAGTAATAATTAGAGATCTCACTTTCAAGAAAAGCCTGATTACAATAAAAAAAAACGACTGGCTGGAGTAGTGTGGACCATGTGAGACCATTGTCGACCATGAAAACGGGTGAACACTGACAGTAAATACCTACTCTTTGACGGTAATTACCTAAAGTTTGACAGTTTTGGTCACCTCACCTTCACGCGTTATTAATGTGTTACCAGATTAATAAAAAAGTCTGATTTCAATAAAAAAAAACGGCTACTGTTCAAAGCTTTATGTATTATTAAAACAAATCCGGACGCCTAATGAAACCCTGTTATGTCGGAATAAAAATTCTAATTCTGTCTTGAAACGCGTGGCTAGCTTCCGAAGTGTGAGCCATTGTGACCATTGTCAACCATGAAAACGGGTGAACACTGACAGTATACCTACCTACTTTTTACAGTGTTGATCACCCAATCTAACCTTCGCGCCTCGCATCGAGTACATAAACTATCAAAACATACGGCGGGAGAGGGAAAAAATAATAAAATTTACAATTCGTATGACCACCGAGCGAGCAGCGAAGCTTGAAGACCGAATAATTACGACTAAAATGTGGCAAGACAGTGGTGTTAATGATGACGAAGCTTTTGTTGCTTCTGCTACCAAAATGGCAAGAGTAGAATCAAAACCGAATCAACCCGATCCATGATGAACCGAGCACAACCTTCCAGATTTTACCACCAACACAAAATGTGCATTCCAATCTGGTTGACAAAAATAGCAGTCACGATGCCGATGGAGAGGACACCTTTAATGACAGCAGCGATAGTAACCTCATGATATGGAAATCACTCATTATTGAATTTTGTGGTGGAGAAATAACATTGTCAAGTTCAGTGCCAAGTGAACTATTGTTTAGTGCAGCTGGCTTAATTTCTTAACCCCTAAGAAATTGTTTGAAAGGAGACAAAGCCACAAAACTATTGTTTGTGAAACATAATTAATTTGCCTATCCTTAGTTTTGATTAGGTACCTACTAGCAGGTAATGTTTGTATTTTTAAGAAAGTACCTATTGAAATAAATATTTACGACTTTCTATTACTTCAATCAATCATGAGTTATTATTTTTCCACTTCCACGAACACCTCTGCCTAATTGGAACAATGTAATTTTGGACTCTTACTGAACCCAGCTAAATCTCAAGCACTCATTGTTGGTGGCAGATACATGCTCAGCCTATTGGATCACCAGTCTCTGCCGCCTGTAGTGTATGACTCAGTGCTCATTTTATACTCCAAAAGCGCTAAAGTTGGTAAGAGGATATTCTACTCTTTCCAGTCTCATAAACGTCTCCAAAAATTCTTACCATTTCACACTAAGGTCAGTCTTGCTCAATCTCTTCTTCTACCACTTATAGACTATGCCGATATCTATTTTCTAGATGCTTCTGAGGTACCTACTCCTAAACAAACTCGAGCACTGACACTTCTCTTCTCCTTCGTACTCTGCATCACACTTCCTGTCGCTGTGGTGGCTCCTTCTCTGTTACTGCAGTACATCTCTGGAACTTGCTCCCACACTCCCTATGCAACAGCCCTTCTCTTGATGTCATCAAGAGAAAAGTTAGAGCATTTCCTTTTGATTTTGACATAATACTCTTATATATTATTATGTACCTATGTGTATTTATTTACAGTTATGTATGTAAGTAGGTACTTATATTTATTTATTATAAAATTATAATGTGCACTGGATCCTACCCTCTATTGTGATCTTTCTCTATCACTCAGTTTGCTGGGAGAAAATTCAACTTAGAGTTAAGCTCACCTTTGTACAGCTGTTATGGTGTACGATAAAGAATTAAAAACTAATCTTGTGGTTCAAAATACCACTGAAATTGCCACCATTTGAGAAGAAGAATAAATGATAATATATGGCTCACTGACTTGTATCTTTTCTATTCTAGCAACTTGCTTTTCTATACTAATCAAGTATTATTAATAATAATTATAAATTGTGCTATGCATTGATGCTTACTTCTGCATAGCTACATAAAATTAAAACCATGTTACCAACAAATTAAGGTGCAGCATCATCAACTTTATTCAGATCTAAGCAATATTTCCTATCTTTTGTACTTGGAGAGGATATAAATAAATCAATGTCAGGCAAAATGACAATTTTACTCATTTTTATCCACATCAAAAAATACTAATACATCTTTTGCACTGAGCCAGTGGCAGGCAGAAGCCTGCGGAGTTCCCATATTCTGGATCTTCTGCTGAGGTGCTAATGGCAAAGTTAGAAAACTTGTCTGGATGGAAGCTGGCCGGCTGCCTATAGCTGAAAACAATGGGTAAACATAATTCATCATTATGCTAACTATTTTATTCATTATTTCCCATGTTATGCTGATTGGTAATTCTATTTTTCAATAAAACATTCATCTATGTTTTAATTTATACAGCACATCAGTTGCATATTGTGAGCGTCTGAAACAATTCCATCCATCACATGGAACAATGTTACTCCTAGCTATTTTTAGAATAATCAGAGTTACAACTCTTATTAAGTGCCCCCATCAATCACTAATATAGAACGGTGCCCCATTCATGGCTTTCGTGGTCTACATTGTTATAATGTGTAAGTATTCCTATTTAATTTCGTAGTAAAGCAATACCTACTCAATTCATTGCGGTATACCCTTTGATTTGTGATCAAATCAAGATCAATCAATCAATTATAAAATTAAGATAACGTTTCAGTTTAGTAGGTAAACAATATATTATCACATCTTGGTAGGTCGGCCGTACTGTCGGCCCGACTCGGTTTAAACACATTTACGATCATCACATATTTAATAATTATCACTACGTAGGTACCTATAAAATTCGAAACTCGGAGAACTTCAAAACTTTCTTTTGTTTGGTTAAAAATAGGTAGGTAAGCATTCATTACCCATACCGACGCGACGTTTGAAAATTTTTCGAACTTCATTGGCGGGCGAGTGGCGACATTGCTTTTTTTGAGATTTTGCTGTGTTGGCTACTGAGGCTTTTAAGCCAATCATATTTTTTTAGGATACGTCAATGGACGATGGACAGAATGTTTCGATAATACCGAGCAAGTACACAAAATTCTTGCAGTTAATTTTATAACACCTTAGAAATATAGATAGAATGAAAGCTTGTAACTACATTTATTATCATTACACATTTAGTAATTGCAACATTCTAAACCCGGACTTCAAAACTTTATTTTATTTAGCATTGCCGACATTGTTCTTCTTTTTTTATTGGGATAAGTGATGGGCACTTCATATTTCACTTCAAAGACAAATAATAAACGTTCGTTTTTTTTTAACAAGTGTTAATTATTATTTTTGTGAATGTATTTATAACACATCTTGGTTAACCAAAAAACTATTATTGCAATAAAAACGAACGTTTATTATTTGTCTTTGTTAATGAAGTATTAACAAAGACAAATAATAAACGTTCGTTTTTTTTAACAAGTGTTAATAATATTATTTTTGTGAATGTATTTATAACACATCCTGGTTTAATAACCAAAAAACTATTATTGCAATAAAAACGAACGTTTATTATTTGTCTTTGTTAATGAAGTATTAACAAAGACAAATAATAAACATTCGTTTTTTTTAACAAGTGATAATTATTATTTTTGTGATTCATGTATTTAACACATATAACCAAAAAAACTATTATTGCAATAATTGAATCTACCGTGGCCATAGATTCCGGAAGCCCGAAAAATTAATCTTAAAAGACTTGTACACATATTGAAAACAAAAATGCGGTAGAGTGGTACAATAGACTTGGTGTAGACATGCGATTTCGCGCCCTTTTGATAAATAATTCAAATCGCCGCGCTGTTTCCTACGATACGTGTTCTTTTATTTTTTATTACCAATTCGATAAGAATGACGTAAGTATGCACTACGGACAGATTTTTAAATAATAGGTTCTTATAAAGTATTTGAGAATATTGAAAAACGAAATCTTACAGGTAATTTTTGATGATTTGACCTAATTTAAGGATATATTTCTAGCCCATTTCGCTCTTGTGCTGCAAATGAGGCGCAGTTTGTTGCCCTGGTTCAAATGATGGAACTCCATCCGGAGATGGCCAGGGGGCATAGTAACACCGCAAATGCCCGCCTCAAAACCCAAAGGTTCTGGGAGGAAGTAACATCGAAAATTAACGCTTTAGGCGGGGCTACCAAGACTAAAAAGAAGTAGATGAAGGTACCTACCTACCTAAGTATTTTTACTCTTGGAATTTGTTTGGATTTTTTTTAGCGACAAAGGCCATCGGCTTACCTACTAAACAGACTAATCCTTCTTTCTTATCTAGTATTGGACGGACCGAAAATCTAACATAAAAAAAAAAGCTGCTGAGCGCGCCGCAACTAGGCGACGGGTGGGGGGTTCGAGGAAGTAAGATAACTTACTAACACCGAGGAGCGTGTGCTTCAAATTTTAGGCGGCTAAGGGTACGCTGTTCGTGACAGGTTATTCCGGCGAACAATGTTTGAATTTGAACAAAACTTTATTCTTATATTAATGTTAGTAGTAGTGTTGATACCTATGTGTTTTTGGGATAAAGAATTCTAAAAAATCGTGTCAAAAACATTAATCGCCTTCATAATAATCACTTTTTACCAGACTGCCAAGGAAGAGCTATGTTTTTATAAGAAGTTTTCTTTAGGTACCTATCTCTGCAACCGATTGAAATAAAAATCTATATCAGACTATATCTATATCAGTGACATTGTTCGGGAAAGTTATCATTTGGACAATGATGACAAAAAAAATATGGCACTTACGGATAAAAAAGAAAAAGAACACAATAGAGAACCAAATCGGTTTGCCATGTTAGTTAGTATTTAAACCACATTATATTTTATATAATGCTGTGATATAAAAATACCTCCATAGATAAATCTTTAGCCGTTAAGTAATTATTTCATTGTATTCTATAACCGAAGACCAGAATTCAATAGAATTGAACAAAAAATATGATTGGCTTAAAAGCCTCAGTAGCCAACACAGCAAAATCTCAAAAAAAGCAATGTCGCCACTCGCTGACTCGCCAATGAAGTTCGAAAAATTTTCAAACGTCGCGTCGTCGGTATGGGTAATGAATGCTTACCTACCTACCTATTTTTAACCAAACAAAAGAAAGTTTTGAAGTTCTCCGAGTTTCGAATTTTATAGGTACCTACGTAGTGATAATTATTAAATATGTGATGATCGTAAATGTGTTTAAACCGAGTCGGGCCGACAGTACGGCCGACCTACCAAGATGTGATAATATATTGTTTACCTACTAAGCTGAAACGTTATCTTAATTTTATAATTGATTGATTGATCTTGATTTGATCACAAATCATAGGGTATACCGCAATGAATTGAGTAGGTATTGCTTTACTACGAAATTAAATAGGAATACTTACACATTATAACAATGTAGACCACGAAAGCTATATTAGTGATCGATGGGGGCAAAGTATTGTAACTAAAAAAAGTTGTAACTCGGATTATTCTAAAAATAGCTAAGAGTAACATTGTTCTCCATGTGATGGATGGAATTGTTTCAATATGCAACTGATTTGCTGTATAAATTAAAACATAGATGAATGTTTTATTGAAGAATAGAATAACCAATCAGCATAATATGGGAAATAATGTTGAAAATAGTTAGAATAATAATGAATTATGTTTACCCATTGTTTTCAGCTAAAGGCAGCCGGCCAGCTTCCATCCAGACAAGTTTTCTAACTTTGCCATTAGCACCTCAGCAGAAGATCCAGAATATGGGAACTCTGCAGGCTTCTGCCTGCCGCTGGCTCAGTGCAAAAGATGTATTAGTATTTTTTGATGTGGATAAAAATGAGTAAAATTGTAATTTTGCCTGATATTGATTTATTTATATCCTCTCCAAGTACAAAAGATAGGAAATATTGCTTAGATCTGAATAAAGTTGATCATGCTGCACCTAAATTTGTTGGTAACATGGTTTTAATTTTATGTAGCTATGCAGAAGTAAGCATCAATGCATAGCACAACAATTATTATTATTAATACTATGGCTGATTAGTATAGAAAAGTAAGTTGCTAGAATAGAAAAGATACAAGTCTGTGAGCTATATATTATCATTTATTCTTCTTCTCAAATGGTGGTAATTTCAGTGGCATTTTGAATCACAAGATTAGTTCTTAATTCTTTATTGTACACCATAACAGCTGTACAAAGGCTAGCTTAACTCCAAGTTGAATTTTCTCCCAGCAAACCTTTCAGTGATAAAGATGACAATAGAGGGTAGGATCCAGTGCACATTATATATTTTATAATAAATAAATATAAGTACTTACTTACATACATAACTAAATATATACACATACATAATAATATATAAGAATATTATGTCAAAATCAAAAGGAAATGCTCTTTAACTTTCCTCTTGATGACAATCAACAGAAAGGCTGTTGCATAGGGAGTGTGGGAGCAAGTTCCAGAGATGCACTGCAGTAAGAGAGAAGGAGCCACCACAGCGACAGGAAGTGTGATGCAGAGTACGAAGGAGAAGAGAAGTGTCAGTGCTCGAGTTTGTTTAGGAGTAGGTACCTCAGAAGCAGCTTCAGCTTTAAAATAGATATTGGCATAGGTAGTCTATAAGTGGTAGAAGAAGAGATTGAGCAAGACTGACCTTAGTGTGAAATGGTAAGAATTTTTGGAGACGTTTATGAGACTGGAAAAAGTAGAATATCCTCTTACTAACTGCAGCGCTTTTGCAGTATAAAATGGGCACTGAGTCATACACTACAGGTGGCAGAGACTGGTGTTCCAATAGGCTGAGCATGTATCTGCCACCAACAATGAGTGCTTGAGATTTAGCTGGGTTCAGTAAGTGTCCAAAATTACATTGTTCCAATTAGGCAGAGGTGTTCGTGGAAGTGGAAAAATAATAACTCATGATTGATTGAAGTAATAGAAAGTCGTAAATATTTATTTCAATAGGTACACTTTCTTAAAAATACAAACATTACCTGCTAGTAGGTACCTAATCAAAATTAAGGATAGGCAAATTATGTTTCACAAACAATAGTTTTGTGGCTTTGTCTCCTTCCAAAAATTAAGCCCGCTACACTAAACAATAGTTCACTTGGCACTGAACTTGACAATGTTATTTCTCCACCACAAAACTCAATAATGAGGTTACTATCGGTGCTGTCATTAAAGGTGTCCTCTCCATCGTGACTGCTATTTTTGTCAACCAGATTGGAATGCACATTTTGTGTTGGTGGTAAAATCTGGAAGGTTGTGCTCGGTTCATCATGGATCGGGTTGATTCGGTTTTGATTCTACTCTTGCCATTTTGGCAGTAGAAGCAACAAAAGCTTCGTCATCATTAACACCACTTGCCACATTTGAGTCTTAATTAGTGGTCATACGATCGTCAAAAAGTAGGTAGTTATACTGTCAGTGTTCACCCGTTTTCATGGTCGACAATGGTCACAATGGCTCACACTTCGGAAGCTAGCCACGCGTTTCAAGACAGAATTAGAATATTTATTCCGACATGACAGGGTTTCATTAGGCGTCCGGATTTGTTTTATTAATAAATAAAGCTTTGAACAGTAGCCGTTTTTTTTTATTGAAATCAGGCTTAAATAATTGATTGCCTACTTATGGAAAAAAGTAGGTACAAAAACGCCTAAAAAATACCATTAAAAAAAATCTAATTTGCTTACATCATCCCAAAAAATGTTTTAGATAGGTATTTTTAAGTTTTGAATATAAAATATTCTCTGAATGTTTATGGAAGAATCAAAGATTAAAAAATAACGCGATCGAAGGGAACATTCACTTCCCCTTGCTTTATAGTCACCGGAATAGGGTGAAGGGAACACTTCGTTGTCAAGCAACGGGTGAACGTTACGATCGCGCGTTCACCTCTTCTTAGAGTCCGCTGAATACGGTGGAGTGAACACTTGTTCATTTGAATTAGTTAATTTCCACTTTTCGCATGCGCAGTGTGCTTTGTGAATGGGTTCATTGATTGATTTGTCCCAACAGAAAAATGTGATAAGGTGAGGATGAATACTCTTTGTAGGTAAATTTATTATTGGCAACAGTTAAATTAGTAACTCATGTACTCAGGTTGGAATTTTTCTTTTTGTCGTTCCTACTTAGTAATATTTAGGTAGAAATTTGGATAATCAGTCTTTTAGGTAGGCTTTAGCATTAAAATTCAGTAAACTCGATTTATCGACAGGATTCTCTAATAGATTTGTCCATCACTAGCGTTATTGACAGCTTACGTCAGTCCAAGCTCACTGCACCTTTTGTTTGTCGAAGTGTTCACTACGACATGTTTACAGAATCGCACTGCTGTTGCACTAAGCATTTAATTTTGAATTTTCTCAAAATAAATCAGCAAATATGTTACGTTAAAATTGATTTATGGCTATACCAAATACACGTTTATTAGCGCAAGTGATCCACGCGTTATGTGAGCCAGAACGCAACGTCTTCCTGGTTTCGCAGAGCTGGCCCAATTGCCTTTGAGAATGGGCCAAGAATACGGAGAAAGCATGATGTATATGAATTATAAAATGAAAACTTCTGTCGTGCGGGTGTCACGTTCGCTTCCTGCGACATATATCAGCACACAATTTTACTTTGTTTGTGTCAATTTAGGATGTGCCAAGCAACTAATAAAATCAATAACACTTCTTGAAATATTTGATGTGAGGCGCAACGCCTTGTTATATAACAACAAACAAGATGGAAGATCATCGGGTGACTCGATCTCTTGTATTGAGTCTGCGTCGCCATCTGCATGACTTTTCAAAGACAAATCTTTCACACAGTTCGTTTTTGTGGCATCCGCTAACGATTTGCGTCTCTCTAAATAGAAGCAGTATCAATATCTGTTTGTCTCTGTAATGCCGTCTATTTATGCGTGCTTACGCACTGAACTGGAGAACTTTAGGTCGATGAACACTAAACCAGAGTTTAAATAGATGTATTAGATTCAGGGAATATTCAGCAGGTATTTTATCAAGTGGATAGATAAGTAGGTGTATGTACGAGTATCTAATGTCACGATCTATTATAACGATATTCTATGAGCGACGCGTCAAATTGAGAAGCTCCACCTCTAAGGTCTGAATATGATTTTAATTAAGTACATTTTATTTTTTATTAGAGCCTTGACCTACATTTTCCGATAAAAGCTACAAACCCAGTCAATTCAGTTGATTCTTCATATTTCCAGGTATTATTGGCGGAACTTCGCGACACAGAATATTACTACGCCGTCAAATGTTTGAAAAAAGACGTGGTTTTAGAAGATGACGACGTGGAGTGCACTTTGATCGAGAGGAAAGTTCTCGCTCTTGGCACAAATCACCCTTACCTCTGCCATTTGTTTGCGACTTTCCAGACGGATGTAAGTACACTCAACATTTACAATAATATTTCACGCTTCACGATGACATTTGAAATTGCTACATTCCACCATTTTTTTGCGAAATTAATTAATGGTTACACTTTCATATTTACATCGAATAAATTCTGAAAATATTTCTACAAATCTTCATTAATATAGTTTTTAAATGGAGGATAGTGAGCGAATAGTATTTATAGTGAAAATTGGCGCACTATGTGGGCTCTAATAGCTTTAGGTATATAGGTATATGTTATGCAAAGTGATGATGAGTGGGCCATGTAATTCATAAGACCTTTGGCATACCTACCTAAAACGATTCTGGAGTCAGTCAGTCTAGAAAAGCTAATCTTTGGACGAAGCTAGTAGGTAAGGATAGCGGACTGCAGCGGCGATAGACCATGTAGGTAGGTAGGTACATCTACCTACCTGGTCTATCAACCTACACCCTGTGTTGTAGACCGTTTAGTTCCTTCTCAGAACGTTTTAAGTTTTTACACTCACTCGTATTTCTATGGATAATTTCGGTTCCGGTTTAAAAAAAGTTTGTCAAAACTCACAAATAGGTAGGTACGTGAAAATACGAACCGATACCTACGAGTATCTACCAAGTTCACAATGTGTCCCTAATGCGAATGCCATAAATTGGTGTGATAATTAAAGGTGTGTTCTTATATGCGTTTTAGTCTCACCTGTTCTTCGTGATGGAGTACCTGAATGGCGGTGACCTGATGTTCCACATCCAACAGAGCGGGCGATTCCCCGAGGCACGTGCGCGGTTCTACGGTGCAGAAATTGTATCAGGACTTAAATTCTTGCACAAGAGAGGCATTGTTTACAGGTAATTTCAGAAGCATACATTTAAGTTTGAATGAAGTCGCTAAGGAACGGACAGTATAGTTAGAAGTATATACAGTGTAACTACTGGAATAAGCATCTTGAGCCGAGGACGTTCTTGTATTGCACTCCACTGATCTAAGCAAGCACCAACAAATGTAAGTATCTAGTTTAAAATCATTATTCTTGCAAAATTATTTGAATTTTGTTTAAAAAACACTATTCGCCCTTTTTTGAATGGGAAATCATCAAATGACTGCTTCCGCTCTGGGCGGAGCAAAAGGGAGTGTCAGACTCTTACTGACCAAAACCCACTTTCTTCAAATGCCCTTTGCTTTCTAGGGCTGCGTTAACGCATTCGAACAATTCCGCAACCCTGGTAGACACTGCCCCATCTCAACTCCTTAGGACGTGCTTTACTGATTCCCATGATATGAGACCCATCTTGTTCGGACCAATTCTTATTAGGCACTTAACTACCTGCATATTTTTCCAGGGACTTAAAACTGGACAACATCCTCCTCGACTTCGAAGGTCACGTGCGCATCGCCGACTTCGGCATGTGCAAGCTGCAGATCTACTTGGACAAGACGGCAGACACTTTCTGCGGCACACCAGACTATATGGCGCCGGAGGTCAGTTTCAATCTGCCTAGCCTTTTCCCAACAATGTTCGGGATGGGTTCCAGTCCAACCAGATGCAGCTGAATATCAGTAATTTTAGATGGAGCAGCTCGACCTCCGCAACCAATTAACTGGGTAACACAATACCCCAAGCAAGACTGGTGTCAGATTTTCTGGCTTCTGGCTACCAATTGTTAAAGATGGTTATCGAATCATCCATACAAATGCCAACCGGGCTAGGTTCCCGGCCGAACCATGATTCAGTCCAAAAAAGGGATGGCGCTATCAATCATGCATGTCCGTCTCTGTCTCACACTGGAAGCAAGATGGTAAAACATCGTTATGTTATAAGGCCGCAATTGTAGATTTTTTTGGATGTGTGAATTATTCCCATTGTAGCAATTACTGAAATAAAAGCATTTATTTATATAACTACACATCTACATTTCAGTATCTAGTGAATCTCTCTATAATGAATCACTCTGTCTCCATAGATCTTGTCATAATGAATGGTTATCGAATCATCCATACAGCTGCCAATCCAGTGCTTGGCAACTTGGCAGTCGCGTTAATGGTCTTATAATCGTGTGGCCGAGGTCAAAGGTTGAAGTTTTTTCTCTCATAGTCATATTTCTACAATAGACCTAACTTTATTGTTTCTGTACTTATCTATACCTAAAGGTACGTCAAGTGAACTCGATAGACTTCATAGTTCACTTGTGCCTTTGAGACCTAAGGGCGCACTCCACATGGCCACCTGTTGGGCTCAAAGTACCGCCAAGTTCAACGTTCGACTCGCGAAGGAGACCACTAAAACACGAGAAATTCTAAGTACCACAATCCGATTTCACTTGGTAAACTGTGATCTTGAGAAAACCAGTGACTAGATACTCAAAGTGTTGATGTTTGATCACAAAACCTCGTGATTTCTGTATCGTGTTTGTTTACTAAATAAGCTACGACACATTGTGGCTACAGCTTGTGTTCGATGAAAAATTGTCAGTCTCGCTGCGTTGCATATTTATGACATGACACATCTTGACCACGGATGATTTGTATTAGCAGCCAAATATCTGTCAACACTATGCACAACAACAACACGTTAAGTCTCGTTCTGTCCTCTACAGCCGTACAGTGAAACTGGTGGCGGAGGTCACACGACTTTATCTAAGTAATCAGCGACATCTTGGTAAAACTCGTCTCATGTAACTTTAAACCCGCTCTACCCAATGTGCATGATGTTGGATGACGGATAACTTGAAACCAATTGTCGCCCCTCCCCTTCAATAGCATTAGGTATAGATGTCGTAGCCAGCTGGTTGAATCAACCGTTATTTAACGTCCTAGCCTTTTCATTGAACGGCGCTGTTTAGTCAGCGGCCTAAATGACACAATGCGTCTAATACAACATTTCAATGAACGGGCTTAGGCCGTTCATAGAATAAACATTGGACGAAAATAAATATGTAGGTACCTATTTGGCCTTTTCATGAAATAGCCATCTCAAGCCTAATCTCGATCTATTTCTGTCTGCAGGTATTAAAGGAACCTAACATGAATGGGTTGACGGGAGCTGAGTTCGCTTGCTCACTCTAGTTCCCGCCATCCCATTCGAACCTAGCCTATCCGTATCGGGGTGCCCCAAGTTCCCTGGGTCCTAAGTTTCCAAATGACTTGGCTAGGCAAGACATTAAACGGTATTGAACCAACTCAATAGAATAGAATACTCTTTATTATGTACACCATATCCGTTACAGAAAAGATAGATGAAGAAATAGGGTGACACAATAGGCGACCTTATCGCTAAAAGCGATCTTTACTAGACAACCTTTGGATGGATTTTATAGAGGAAAGGAGCAAATTACTACCTGCAGTACTGTCTGTACTGCAGGTAGTAATTTGCTTAGCTGTTCAAATAAATGCCGGGATGTGACTTACCTACGCCGCTAAATAAACGGCGCTGTTCAATGAAATGCCTAGGCCGCTAATTAAACGGCTGATTAAGATAGTTGGCTGCGACATAGACATGGTATGGGTAAGCATGCTTGTGGCTTCTCAACGTGCACACATCTTTAATCGCACCATGAAACTAGTGAAGCCCCTAGACCCTGGACTACACAAGTTTTGAGCCGGAGCTAGACTGGCCATGTTAGCCAGGACTTCCACGTACATACATCGGGCTGTTTACGTCTAAATTCGGCCCAGAGATTTGGGGACCTCGTCGCCGTGTCGCGTCGACCTTTATGATCCAATTAAAAATAATTTATCTCCTTTCAGATAATAAAAGGCTTGAAATATAACCAGACAGTGGATTGGTGGTCTTTCGGCGTGCTGCTATACGAGATGCTGATTGGTCAGAGTCCGTTCAGCGGCTGCGACGAAGACGAGCTGTTCTGGTCCATCTGCAACGAGATGCCATCTTACCCGCGCTTCCTTTCGCATGAGGCGCTCACCATATTGACCAGGGTATGTTGAGAGATTTATCTATCCTACTAATATTATAAAGAGGTAATGTTTGTGAGTTTGTGAGGTTGTAAGCAAAGGGCACTAGGAGGAGCGCGGATGGGTTTTACTCAGTAAGAGCCTGACACTCCCTTCCGATCGAGTCGTTTGATGATTTCCCAACCATAAAAAAGGGAATCTCTGGATCTACTGAACCGATTTTGAAAATTACGATTTTTCTGTATGATAGCCACATTCATAAGGAAGGCTATACGGGAACGGGAAATTCCAACGTGAACGGGAAATTCCAACGGGAACGGGAAATTCCAACGGGAACGGGAAATTTCAACGGGAACGGGAAATTCCAACGGGAACGGGAAATTCCAACGGGAACAGGACATTCCAACGGGAATGGGAAACAACGTGTTATACGCGTACAAAGTCGCGGGTAAAAGCTAGTTTAAGATAAGACCTAGGGGATTATCAACCACACCGACATCTGGTGCTGTTCAAACAGTTCAAACCATATCCCATCCGAAGTATCCAAAAAAATGTCACCGATTGGCAAAGCCTTTAACTGTGCCCAAATCATTTAATTAAACATAATATTTAGACGCATTTACATTGGCTTGAAAATAATAACAAGTAATTATATACGACCTACGAGAGAGAGGAATAAAGGAAAAAAATAGAAAGTGTAGCTCAGCTCAGCTCACCCTACTATCTATACCAATTTACCTTTGCTGGGTATGAAAAGGTTGTTTTCGTAATGTTTATGATCTTTGTTGTTGTAGCTTTTGGACAAGGACGCGCGGACCAGGCTGGGCGGCACCGAGTGCATGCACGGAGACATCAGGGAACAGGACTTCTTCCACGCCATCCACTGGGACCGGCTCGAGAGGCGCGAGCTGGAGACGCCCTTCAGACCTCGGGTGGTAAGTGCGACATTACTACCAGACGACTTGCAAACATTGTAGTATTATAGATTATTGGGAACTTTTCAGTTCTAAAACCCAAGTCCTTTTCAAGAGAAAGGGCCTTCATCACCTAGGAGTTCTTCGTCTTTAGTTAATGATCTTCCATAGTAGGCAATCCGTCTTGTTACCCACAGACAAATCAGTTCAGTCCATCAATTCTTTCTACAGAGACACCCGATGGACACTCAATACTTCGACAAAGCGTTCACCGGCGAGCGGCCCCGCCTCACCGCAGTAGAACCCCACGTCTTGCGCTCCATGGACCAAGAGCCTTTCAGAGGCTTCTCCTACACCAACCCCAACACGACGGACCGCTAAACTCATCTCTAGCACATAGAGCGATGGTTGAAATCCCCTTGTTACATTAAGCAGGCGCGGGCGCAGCAACGTTTTCGAGAGCGTTGGATGCGTGATCGTCGGTGTTATTATTGGTGATTGTAAGTCCTGCTGGACGGTAGTCTTTGGCAGTCAAGTTTATGTAGTCGTAACGAATAAGTACTTAGTGCCCATGAGTGGAAATTAGAACATTCGGAACAGTAGATGCTTATAATCTACTTTTTTACAAGAATGGGTCGAGTTAAAAAGCTGCCTTAAGTGTTGTATTCTAAAACGAATGTATACCTACATGTAGAGGGTATCTTAAATGAAATCAGTTGAAATGCATATCAATTAAAACGTATGTTATTGTGTCTGGTACACGAATTGTATTGTTATATGGAATAGTTGTTAAGTAAGGCCTGTAACACACACGCTGCATATCGTCTAGTTTGTTTTTACATTAATTCAGCGATCAGCTTTTAATCAGCGTTTTAATTATCAGCCTGTGTGTTATATGGCTATTTAAATAATTAAAAATATTTTATACGTTCACTATATTTATGTTAATTATTTAAATTGTACAAACTACAAAAATATTTTATAAATCTGAAAATTGACATTAAATGCAAAAATGATCGTTTTCAATCATAAGTATTATCCAAATAGAGAAGCTCAGTGGCCTCAACTAATTTTGGTAAAAGTTCAATTAATTGAACTCAGAATCGAAATTAATAATTAAATTTGATCAAAGAAAAAAAATGTTAATTTGTGCAATATTATTGTTACTGAACTAATGTCATGATTAGGTATTTATGATTATTATACCCAATTAAAATATTTTAATATCTTCCTTGCATAGGTATTGAATAAATTATATCAAAAATAGTTTGTTCGGATTGTACATTGTTTGTTGGATAATAAAATTACAAATTATCATCGTGGTTTATTATTTATTATTCATCAAATTTCACAGCTTATAACATTATTAAAAACCTTCCCGTTTTCCCTAATTTTTTCTCACTTCTGCACGAAGTCTGCATGAATTTCCGCCTTTACATAAGGAAGGATCACGATAGATGTCGATTCAGGAGTTCAGGACAGCTTTATGTCATTATTTGTTTTTGAAATAAATGTAGGTCAATGACCGCTATTCCACATTTATCTGGCGCCTACTATAGACCAACGACGTACCTACATCTACAGGTGGCAAGTAGTTTACATAGCATATTCAACAATTTTAATATGGCACTGCTGGAACACGGGCTTCCTCTCTGTGAGAGTGAACGGTCCGTTATCTACCACGCGGGTCCAGTGCGTTTTTATGGATGACACACGTATTCGTTTTTTTTGTTCATTACATGCTGGTTTGGTTCCCGGACCAGAGCCGTTGGTTCCGGCTAGCCCGCCACACATTCCCAAACCACTGCAACTCCTGAAAGCCAGAATAAACAGTGGCGACCACCATAAAAACGACGAGTCAATGAAGCCGACGAGTCCCGGAGAAACGATTCAACTGTCTTGAATCCCGCAACGAAATAAATCAGAAAATAACAGCGGAGGAGTAGAAAAAAATATAATTTCCGCTTCCCTCTGCCATCTTTGGCAGTCGTTACGGATTGTCAGAAGCCAGAAAATCTGACACCAGTCTTGCCAAGAACTACCGTGTTACCCAGTTACTGGGTTTTGGAGCTCAGATAGGCAGTCGCTCTACTTCAAATATTGGTATTCAGCGGAATCCGGTTTGATTGGAATGGCATCTGCCGAAGATGAGATGACATGCAGGTCCGTTTTCTCCTGTGGTAGGAAGGTAAGTATACATAAGCAGTTATTCATAATACTCCATTATGTGGTACGGATAAGTGATCAAGAATTGTAGAACTTTATGTTGCGTGGCCACTAACAGGTGATGGGACAGTTTGTCCTCAAACACTTCCACCCCCAATATCATGGGGTCTTCGATACTCCTGTCATAATCATGCACATTAAACAATCTGTCCAGTTGACCGTGTCGAGCTGGCATAGTATGCGGGGTACATATTGCGACCTAGAACAAGAAACATAAACAATAACACGATCAAAAATTTAATTACGAAAATTAAGTGGATATATTTTTTTTTTTTTTTATTAGAGATGGGTTTGCTCTTCACTCTAGTCAATGTCAGAGATGATATAAAATTATTCTTTTGAATCTAAAAAAAAAGAAAAAGGAAGCTACCTACCTTGCAGTGCAGGGCAGTGCTGTACCAAGTTTATATCTTTACCAATATGTTAAAGAGAGAGTGCGAATATACAGTTTTATCTATACTAATATTATAAGCTAAAGAGTTAGTTTGTTTGGTTGAACGCGCTAATCTCATAAAGTAGGTACTGGTCCGAATTGAAAAATTCTTTTGGTGTTGGATAGCCCATTATAGAGTTAGGCATATAGGCTATAAAATCACGCTACGCAGTCTAGACGAAGTTGCGCGGATCAGCTAGTGTATGGAAGGTATATAACATGTGGAGTGTACCTAATCTCCAGAACCACTTCACCTATTCGGAAATAGCGTGCGCGTGCCTATCAATAATAAAAAAAGAATATCTTTCACTACTTATTTGAAACGTACATTATTAGTTCATTACAGATAGACTTATGCTATTTTATTACGTTACGCATATATGTCGCACCCAATTAGCTTAACCAGCCGTTTGATTGGTTGCCTAGCCTTTTCATTTAAATGTGCCGATTTTTCAGCGAATTATCAAGAAATGAAACGTTTTCTTTTCAGTGTGTGTAAATTTTTGACTTTGTCAGTTAGGTATTATTGGCACTTCGCCGTCTATTTATAATATTAGTTTGGAAGATTAGGTAGGTACATTAACAAGGGTAAAGCTGGGGCGGAGCGCTAGCAATAACTTAATAAACATTATGTACTGACCGTTCCATCCTTATAGCCAATGAACAAAAGTTCTCCATGTTCGGTGGCGCATGTCATGTCCCCACATTCTAACCACGTGAGGTTCGACTCTATGTCTTGACACACTTTCACCCGCTGATTGCTGTTATTCACTGAAAACAATATGTTGAAATAATGTAGGTACTACACTTTATTAGACTAATTTTCGCCCTTATACCTTTTTTTTTGTTTTTAACCCTTTATAAGGCTCTGTCCATATTTTGGACACCATGATATTTAATTTTTGGCGGCTGAATGAAACGTCAAGAAAATTGAACGTTTTTACTCTGTGATTTGACAGTTTATTAGCAAGAATAAAACGCAAAAAAAAAACCAAATCTATGGACGTTATTTATCAGGTGGTTGGCTAACCGCCAAAATTCGGTGATTTTTGAGTGCTTTATGTTTATCCAACTTAATCTTCGTGAAAAATAAATAGAAAGGTAAGTTTTATTTTACAAGATGTTCTAAATATAGTAAATATCGGATCCATGCATTGATTTTAGTCATATGATTCAAATTTCCTCACTGAACTTCGAAAAATTATGACGTCCATATATTGGACAGAGCCCGTTGGCGTGTCCGACAAGTGCGCTTTTGAAAACTGCATTTTTTGTTTTTTTTTTCTGTTTCAGGTAAATAAGACGATTAGATAAAGTTGAGGAAACAAAAATGTTAGGTAGTTTTTTTTGTTGGATGGATACCAAGATCCTCAATATTCTCAATACTGCCTACCATCCAAAACAAAGTGTCCTGCAAAAGGACACAAAAAGATGGCAGCAAGCAGGAAGTGCCTTGCCCACTGGGAGTAGTTGTATGTTGTTGTATATACACGAAGAGGATGGGGGGTGTGGACCACTTCGACCAAAAGCGTGGCGAAGTCGAAGATGGTGGATAAGGATATTTTATTTTATAATAGATGCTGCCATCACCAACGCATATATTTTATATGCTCAAATAATGCGATACCCTACGAATAGTTGGCAGTTCCGCACAATGCTGGGAAGAAATTTGATTGTTTCTTTCAGCAGTAGGAAGAAGAGGGTCTAGATCGAGATCTAACTTGCCATCATTTGTGTAAAAAGCCAAAACTTGATAGCCGACAGAAGGCTAACTTGTGTGGTCTTCCAGACGATCTCCGGCTTACAGATGTAGGATCTCATCTCCCTGGTCCACTGGAAAGTTATAGAAGAGGCAGAGCTTGCAGCAGCAAAGAAAACAACAAAAAACCAAAGATACAATGCATCGGCTGTGAAGTTGTCTTGTGTGCTGTCCCATGCTTTGCCGATTTACATAAGCCATGCTTTGCCGAATTACGTAAGCCTAGTAAGGCTCTGTCCAAATAATGGACACCATGTAAACAAGTAAATAAAAAAATAAAAAAAATATATTCTTAATAAAGAGGTCCTAGTTATCATAATTATCTATTTTTTATTTCCAAAGCCTTAGCAGTTTCCTCTGCCTTATAAAGGGTTAAGGTTGGGAAATCATCAAATGACTTCTTCCGCTCTGGGTGGAGCGGAAGGGAGTGTCAGACTCTTACTGACTAAAACCCAACCGTGTTCCTTCCATTGCCCTTTGCGTTCCAGGGCCGCGGTAACTCTTTCGAACATATTCCACAACCCTGGCAGGCTCTGGCCCTAGCTGGCCCCGTCTTGTTTGCTGACTGCTCTTTCCGGCACGCGTGGAACAAAACGCGCCGTCGACTCGGGCCTGTTCTGATCGGACAGCGAGCTACCCGTTGCTCGCCCATCAATCACTGCGCCATGCTCAGGAGCATCAGCCGGTCGATTCTGTCGTCATCTCAAGGTGTTCACCTAGGCGGAGTGAACGACAAGTGAGCTGTCATTCTATCTTATTTGTATGGTTTGACAACTCACCCGTCGTGCACCCCGCCCAAGTGTTCACATAGACATGTTTACAGAATCGCAATGCAGTTATTGACCGGCGCAGTGACTAACGTTCGCCTGGAGGAGGCGAAATGAGGCCGTTTTAGCACTCCATTTCAGCCCCCTCCCGAGCAGTGGCAGCCGCCCTTATGCCTTCAGCGACAAGGTTGAAAAGTGGTCGGCTAGATTTGTCATTGTTGTATTAAATGTGCCATTAATATTTTTTTTACAGAAATACTTACTTACCTGATATAGCAACTCCATTTTGATTAAACAATTCCAAAATGGTGGAATCCTGAAGGCTAGCTACGAGGTTGGTCTTGTTTACTTTGTGATACGACTCTGTTTCCGGATTTTCACATAATATAAATCCAAGCTTAGTTAGCAAGCAAACCCTATCATTGTAGACATTCATAGAACATACTGTGTCGAGGGCATTCCCGTAGTAGCGACCTCTTGATTTCAGATCCCACTTTTTCCTATCCCATGTAAGGGCCCATATTACGTTTTGTCTAGTGATTATATAGCAAACGTTGTCTTCCAGTCTGCAAAAATAGTATATTAATATGATGGCTGTTCAACATGTGACGTGGAGAATGAAACATAATGCAGCTTTGATGAGAATGCTACTGCTAAAAGGGATCTGTGGTTTTACGCAAATTGTAGGTATTAATTTGCGTAACACCACAGATCCCTATGGTGTTGGTGCTCAAACCCCTGATTGTATTATCAGATTGTTAACAGGTTGGCTATCATTTTGATCCTACAAAGGTATTGATCTGGCTGCGCTGATGCGGACTGGATGAACGCGACTCTGCTTTGGCACAGGGGGTTACTTGGAAAGTTTCCAGAAGTTTTGTAAATTGGTAAATTTACAGATTTTGACGTGCTCTTTTCTAATTTTCGCTTTGCCACTAAAAACTGTTTTTGTGTGCCACTTTGCCAATATTATGGCGCGCAGCAAAAATATGCGGTAGCAAAGTGAAAATTCGGAAACAGCCTGTATAAGAAACAAGTTTTAAAAGTCCCCGATAACTTTCTAGGTCAAAGTATTAAAAGACTGGATGGAAATGGATATAATAAGAAACGAGTAAGTAGGTACAGACGCCAGCACAAGCTACACGAAACTGTCAAATTTTCCCAATCAACCTTGAACCTATCGCTATAGCGATAAAGTGGAAAATCTATTAAATAAATTTGACAGATCGTTGTAGCTTAATGTGCTGTCGACTACGTGGATAAGAGGAAGTCTGAAAGTGGCACGGGTGGCTGAAAAGATGTGTGGAAATCGGTTGTCATAGTATGTGCATGTGATGCGAAGGAATGAGAAATGTGTCGCTAAGTGTAAGGGAAGTCCAAAGAAACGAAGGATGGACTATGCCTGATATGTCTAAAAAGAGGGCGACTACTGACGTAACGACTGACAGGACATGTTGAGCCAACCCTAAATACCTAAATTGGGTTGAAGTAGTGAACGATGATGTGGCCGTTCAACAATTTAAAATGAGGATAAAAGGTCAAACATGGACCAGTTTATAAAAGATTCAAAGCGAAAACTGGTTTCGGGACTTCACTTGGATTACACAAATCTTGATAGAAAATGTGTGGAAGTAGGTAAAGTATGGGACCGCAAACTTACCTATACAAGATGGGATTCAATATTTCAAACGTTGAGTCGGGATTAGTTCCACAATCAAGATACGGGCTTTCTTTTCCGAACGCGCGGAGATCGCACCCATCAATAACTACGCGCATATAATCGTTCTCTCGTAAACTAATTTCTAAAATGGTTAAAAAAATAACAAATCAAGTTTTGAACACACAGTTCGCCGTCAGGACACAGGACCTAGTGGCCCAGTATCTGTGTTTGTGTAGGTATGATGTGCTTATGTTGAATACCGCAATGCAAGCTGCTTAGGCCCGGGCGAGCCCGAGAGGCAGTAACCCTGATATGTGTGATATCACCTCACTCTTGCCCTTCCCTATTTATTTGGGGTCGAACTTTAAGATAATGAGAGTCACAAGTATTTTCCGTTACCAACTCTCACATGTATAAAATTACGTTTTTAAACCACTTGGGAAGAAAATACATAAAAGTTTAGTACTTACCTATACAACGTGTAACAGAATAAACGCAATACCTGAAAAGGGGTCATCGTACTCATCATTATGAACATCACCATCGTACTCATTCATTACAATTACCCCTTTTCAAGTATTGCGTTTATTCTGTTACACGTTGTATATTTTCGTAAAATTATAATTTAATAAACATTATCTATACTAATATTATAAAGAGGCAAAATTTGTAAGTTTGTATGTAGGGGGTAATCTCTGGAACTAATGATCCAATTCTAAAAATTTTTTCACTGGTAGAAAGCTACATTATTCCTGAGTGCTATAGGCTATAAATTATTTTTATAACATGTAAATTAACCGAGCTATCACAACTTTTGTCTAGAAAGTCGGAAAGAAATACCTCAATAAAATAGAATTATTTGCGTGCATGTAGGTATAGGGTAGGTGTAGGGTAAGTGTAGGGTAGGTGTAGGGTAGGTAGGTAGGTAGCCAGTTGACGGGAGCGAAGCCGCGGGGGACAGCTAGTTCGTGTATATTTTTGTAAAAGGTAATATTATACTGATCCAGTTTTTTTTTTTATAATTTTAGGTGTTTCAATATTGTATCCCACGGCTGGGCAGAGGCTCCTTTTCATCCTTCCAAACCTCTCTTCTTTGATCGGCCAAGTTTCCCCTCCTTAATTATCTTTTATTTTCTACTTACCTCCTTAAGTAGGTACCAACCTAATTAAAACCTGCACTTTTGCCGAGTACGAATACGGGGTACACTCAGATGAAGAGGCAGAAGGCAGTGCAAATAAAGCAGACATAATAATATACCATACCTACCTGTGCTACGTACATATTTCGTTAGAAGCATATTCGGAATATTAAAGTAACTGATATTGTTCTTCCATGTCTGCGGGTCTGCTGTCACAATCAGTAATTCTGTAAAATTATTAACACAGCACTTAGTAACGATGAAAAAGAAGTTCAAAAACTATAACCCGACTACAGAAAATTCACGTTCTAAAAAGTATGAAACAAGAAAACATTCTCATCTGGAATTTATTGGTGTTCAGATGATAGCTGTGGTTTTATTTAAATTATTTTGGGTTTTAAATTATTATTACAAAATATAATATATATTTGGCTAATTAAGCTATTTAGTAATGCGCCCTAGAGGGCGCCACATACAATTTATTGCAACATAACCTAGCCTATAACCAGCGGACAATTTAGACGCTTCCAATGACACCTCATTTCTAAAATTATGATAAATGGTTTAGAAGTTATGAGGGAACAGATGAACATACATATCTATACATACTTACATACATACATACCGGTCAAATTCATAACCCTAATGTTTGCTTCGCCGTAGTCGGGTAAAAAGGAAGAGGAGCTTGCGGGCTAAGTCAGGCACGAAGACCTATTTCGTGCCTTTCTTAGCACGCAAGCTACGCAAACGGGTTTTCATTGCCTGACACCTAAAATATGAAAATTTTCCGAAAATGCCGTTTGTGTCAATACTAATAATACTGAATCAAATGGGACACCCATATTCTAAGTAATTTCCTCTATTCAACTCGACCTCGCTTCGGCCTTTTTTTTCTCTGTCAGACTCTTACTGACTAAAACCACCCCGGTGTTCCATCTCCCACCTACGCCGGGGATCGCGGGAACGTACGCGACTTCTGTAATAACCGGCTGGTGCCGGCCCGCCTCCTTGGGTCACCTCTCGTCAACGGGGGGAGTGAGGTGTTTGTAACCCCACGACGTCAGAGGGGCGCACGGGAACACCACGCCACACCGCCACCTCGGGTCCAGATGAATGGGGGCGACGGACGTCCCCAAGTCCGCAACCCCTGGACCCAGTTAGGGGGGGCCGAAGGAGGGCAGCGCCCTCCTCCGACGCCCGGTGCGCCTGCTGCGGGCCGGGAGAGCACTCGACATCTGCCTCTCCCTTTCCGCAGCCTCCTTTACATGTAACCTTAGACTTATCTTATTACCTTTATTGACCTGTATCCTTAATATGTTCCGCAGTGTGTATGTGTAAACATGTTCTATCTCCGCTAGCGGTACAAAGGACCAGAGCAAAGAATTCATCAACATTTCTTTGAAGCTAAATTGAATTCCTGATTTTCTTTGGAAAGTGCGCCCCTTGTTAACCATTGCTTCTGAAACAATTTTCGGCCAAAGGGAATACAACTGTAAAGAAAGAACTTCGTTAAATGGAAATGCCCACAGAACAGATAAAGAAGCTGTTCTGTGGAAATGCCTACACATAAAGTGAAATGTGGTTTCTACATTTTTCTGTGCTATTTTTCCATTTTTCACTTCCTATGAACCTTCCTCAGACTTCAACAAATACATGAAAACAGAAATTAGCTTAAAATTACTTGCAGAAATAAGAAAAAATCATGTTTAGAATAATTGAACATTTGTTCCTTATTTAATTAATTCTTTAATGATTTTGTTCAAATACTCACACTTAATTGGTTTAATTAAAACCAATTAAGTGTGAGTATTTTTATAAACACACTATTCAATAGAGGTGCCGCTCATATATTATAAGATTATTTGCTCTATTTTCAAAAGATATAACGCTCAAATGGCATAACATTTACTTCATCTAACAACACTTTACATATTTTTAATTTAATATAATGTTCAGTTTGTATAACATGTGGTATTACAACATTTTCTCAACGTTCTACTATATAATATCACTTTGCATAACGCTCTTTTGATATAATTATCATTTCGTATACAAACATTAATTTGATAAGTACACAAACTTTCGATATAATTATTTTTCGTCAAAATTATTTTCTGAGGCTCTTATTCGGACAGGTTAAATTTTTAAACCACTTCTAGGGCAGATCCGACACGGATAAGTTAGGTTGTTGGGTCTTTTTATTAAACCCTTATACCACTTCTAGGGCAGATTAGACCCGGATAGGTTAGATTGTTGGGTCTTTTTATTAAACCCTTATACCACTTCTAGGGCAGATCCGACACGGATAGGTTAGGTTGTTGGGTCTTTTTTTTAAACCCTTATACCACTTCTAGGGCAGATCCGACACGGATAGGTTACGTTGTTGGGTCTTTTTATTAAACCCTTATACCACTTCTAGGGCAGATTAGACACGGATAGGTTAGGTTGTTGGGTCTTTTTTTTAAACCCTTATACCACTTCTAGAGCAGATTAGACACGGATAGGTTAGGTCGTTGGGTCTTTTTTTTAACCCTTATACCACTCCTAGGGCAGATTAGACACGGTTAGGTTGTTGGGTCTTTTTTGAAACCCTTATACCACTTCTAAGGGCAGATCCGACACGGATAGGCTAGGTTGTTGGGTCTTTTTTAAACCCTTATACCACTTCTAGGGCAGATCCGACACGGATAGGTTAGGTTGTTGGGTCTTTTTTTTAAACCCTTATACCACTTCTAGGGCAGATCCGACACGGATAGGTTAGGTTGTTGGGTCTTTTTTTTAAACCCTTATACCACTTCTAGGGCAGATCCGACACGGATAGGTTAGGTTGTTGGGTCTTTTTTTTAAACCCTTATACCACTTCTAGGGCAGATCCGACACGGATAGGTTAGGTTGTTGGGTCTTTTTTTTAAACCCTTATACCACTTCTAGGGCAGATCCGACACGGATAGGTTAGGTTGTTGGGTCTTTTTTTTAAACCCTTATACCACTTCTCGGGCAGATCCGACACGGATAGGTTAAGTTGTTGGGTCTTTTTTTTAAACCCTTTTACCACTTCTAGGGCAGACCCACGCCGATAACTTAGGTTGTTGGGTCTTTTTTTTAAACCCTTTTACCACTTCTAGGGCAGACCCACGCCGATAAGTTAGGTTGTTGGGTCTTTTTTTAAACCCTTTTACCACTTCTAGGGCAGACCCACGCCGATAACTTAGGTTGTTGGGTCTTTTTTTTAAACCCTTTTACCACTTCTAGGGCAGACCCACGCCGATAAGTTAGGTTGTTGGGTCTTTTTTTTAAACCCTTTTACCACTTCTAGGGCAGACCCACGCCGATAAGTTAGGTTGTTGGGTCTTTTTTTTAAACCCTTTTACCACTTCTAGGGCAGACCCACGCCGATAAGTTAGGTTGTTGGGTCTTTTTTTTAAACCCTTTTACCACTTCTAGGGCAGACCCACGCCGATAAGTTAGGTTGTTGGGTCTTTTTTTTAAACCCTTTTACCACTTCTAGGGCAGATCCGACACGGATAGGTTAGGTTGTTGGGTCTTTTTTTTAAACCCTTATACCACTTCTAGGGCAGATCCGACACGGATAGGTTAGGTTGTTGGGTCTTTTTTTTAAACCCTTATACCACTTCTAGGGCAGATCCGACACGGATAGGTTAGGTAGTTGGGTCTTTTTTTTAAACCCTTATACCACTTCTAGGGCAGATCCGACACGGATAGGTTAGGTTGTTGGGTCTTTTTTTTAAACCCTTATACCACTTCTCGGGCAGATCCGACACGGATAGGTTAAGTTGTTGGGTCTTTTTTTTAAACCCTTTTACCACTTCTAGGGCAGACCCACGCCGATAACTTAGGTTGTTGGGTCTTTTTTTTAAACCCTTTTACCACTTCTAGGGCAGACCCACGCCGATAAGTTAGGTTGTTGGGTCTTTTTTTAAACCCTTTTACCACTTCTAGGGCAGACCCACGCCGATAACTTAGGTTGTTGGGTCTTTTTTTTAAACCCTTTTACCACTTCTAGGGCAGACCCACGCCGATAAGTTAGGTTGTTGGGTCTTTTTTTTAAACCCTTTTACCACTTCTAGGGCAGACCCACGCCGATAAGTTAGGTTGTTGGGTCTTTTTTTTAAACCCTTTTACCACTTCTAGGGCAGACCCACGCCGATAAGTTAGGTTGTTGGGTCTTTTTTTTAAACCCTTTTACCACTTCTAGGGCAGACCCACGCCGATAAGTTAGGTTGTTGGGTCTTTTTTTTAAACCCTTTTACCACTTCTAGGGCAGATCCGACACGGATTAGGTTTTCTTTACGTATAACTTACAATAATCACTAATAAATTATATGAAATGTTGATTAGATCAAAGAAATATTATACAATATGAGCATTTTATCTTTTAAACATAGTTTAAGTGTATACATCAACTAAAGCTTATATAAAATGAAATTATATCTCTTGGGTGTAAATCACAAAGTTTGTTGTAACTTACTTATAACAAATGAAAATTATAACAAACGAAATTATATCATCCATTGATATAGTAATAATAGTTAATACTTAACATTACACACCCATTCAATAGTGTGTTAGAAATAGTGGTGTAATGAAAAATTTACAATTTGGTTTCTAGGTTTGTGTCATAGAAAATCCAACCTCTTTCTAATTAAAATGCAAACCCCGTTTACTAATAAGTTATATTTATCCCTTACTGTGTTCTACAGTAGTCCACTAACAAAACACAACTAATGTAAGTATTCCCCAGAGGGTTAGGCAGTGTACATACCTATAATACAAGGACCCCCAGAAATGAGCTCACACAACTTGAGAACTGTTACTTTCAGAATAATTATTTGGTCTATAGTTTTTTATAGTCATTTATCGACTAAAGGACTAACCCAAATAATGACATTTACCTCGATGTAATCAAGTACAATAGCCTTCCATCTTTTGTTTACCGTCATACAAGATACTAAACTTTTCAAGCTTGATTGTTTTAGTATCATCCGTAGTAATTCCTCAGGACAAGATGCCCAAATCAAAGTTGTGGTATCAGCAGGCTTAGCCATGTTGACAATCTACAATCAATAACGCTAATAAAAAACTAATCAATTGTATGGAGATGATCAGATGAAGTCATCTCAACGTTAAGTCACATGGTCTAAAGATGGGCGTTTGTGAATGACATTATTTGAATGATTCAATTGTTGAAGTCATTCATTCAAGGAGAATCATCAATTATTTTTTTGGGTCTTTTTTTCATAGTGCCCCGTTTCGTATCGACTGACCGGAATCAGTACAATCGCCCATCGCTAACATGGTCCAAACAAATGAATAGAAAATTCGTAGACAAATTTACAACTTATCGTATCGCTCTAAATGTTAGAATGAAATGTAATTGTTTCTACAACGTTGAGCACTGCATCCCAAATGGTAGCGATGTTAGTTTTGAAAAGCGTTAAAGAAACGATGTCGTAGTTTTTGGACGATTGGCAAGCGATCGTCGATCGCCGTGGCCCAAAAGAGTTAGCCTTAGCGATAATAAAATGCTGTGTCCTGCTGTGTTAAGACCGAGAAGTATTTTGTTTATTCATAGTCTGGCCTCGTTTTATCGCCATGGCTAGAACTTAAGTTATAACTAGGTATTTCAGACATTTTCAGAGGAACAAAGGGTCAAACAAAATATTGTTTCTTTAGTTTCGTAAGTGATATTAGTTCATGTCGCGTATCACGTATTCACGTCATTATCTTAATTGGGCGCTTGAAAGCAAACAATGACGTTCGAACTTCGAATAACAAAGGAAGTTTACAAAATATGTAACTAATAATTTATCTACCTTTCCATGAATTCCAATAAAGCTGTGAACTGTTCAAGTTATCACTTCATGGTATCTTTCATTCTTATTATTATGCACGATCATATCGTTACATTTCGAGACACAGTAATGTTTAAAATTACATTAGCACAGTGACATTATAATAAACCCACCATAGGAAGGCCCCTAAGACGACCCACTGACCCTTATTTCGCTTACTTTTCTATCACATAAAAATAACAATAATTATTCCTTCCATAACAATATTCAAAACAAAAGTTCAGCCCGCGCACGGCGCGCACAACACATTACAAATTACAAAGTCAAAAGTACACAACTACACAACAGACAAATGTGACTTTGACGTTAGTTTGACGTTTGCAGTTTTTTTTATTATTTACCCCGAAAGGAAGACTAGTCTTTTGACCACATTGCCTAGTCTTTCCAGTGGTTCTCACGTCCTTTATATATTTTGGTTTTGCATTAGAAAGCGGGTGTTTTACATTCTAATGTTTGCTGGAGTATTTGGCAGTAAATATGTTGAGTAAGTCTTCTCTGTGGCTTCGCTGTGGTAGTCATACCACACTAAAATTCACAGAGAGTGTACCTACTCCTAATTAGATGTAATTATGACATTATCATTTATTTTCAAGAAAAAAAGTGAACAAACAATAAACCAGTGCCAATTGCCAAATGAGACGATTGTACTTGTAGAAATGGGCGTCGAATCAACGAATGGTTTAAATCGACGGTCGACGTCCAATCAACGTTTGGACGGTCTCTTGTTCAAGCGTGGACTATAGTGCGCGCGGAACTAGTTGGCTACGCCTTAGGTGGCGACTCATCTCGCTAATGCAATCTCATGTGCGTTCAATTTCAACGCCTATTGCCGTCGCGAAGTACGGCGCCGCACTGAGTAATGGCAGCAAGCGCCTCCGCCTCTCCGTTCCACCGCTCACATACCTAAGGAGCGGCCAACTAGTTCCACGCGCACTATAGTCGATTCATGGACGGCTTAAACCAAAAGTTTACAACGTTCGAACGTTGCGGTGGCAGTTTATAGGAAAGCGTACCCACCCCACCCCACCCCACTGCCACCGCAACGACGACGACGCCTAAACTTAGTCGGCTACTACGTTCGTTCGTTTATTTTACCGAGAAATCTAATTTGAACTTTATTTCTTTAAAAAGGGAGTTGATTTTATTACAATAGAAATGTTAGAGTGCAATGGTATAATGTGCGAGTGAGTACGTCTATAGACTGGCTAGCTAAGCTGGACGGTGCTAGATAAACCCGTTTATACTGGTTTGAAGTTGAATTTGTTGTTATTTAAACAGTAGAAAGGACTTTGTGACGTAAGCACGGTACGGTACGTACAAGGTCATCGTCGTACATGAATTGTTTTTTTTTTTGTATTGATTTTAATAATTGGTATTAGTCGAAATTGTTGTAGGTAAGTAAATCTTCTCCAAAAATTGAGATTTTTGTTTCTAAAAATATTGGATGATGAAGGGAAGTTCAACGCAGTTCAACGAATAGAGTGTACATTTTATTAACAAATAGACACATAACCATCGTCTATCTATGGCCGATGCAACATTCTATGAAAATTCAAATTAAACGTTGTTTGTAACTATGTTTGAACAGTTCAACAACTCTGTCCGTTCACCGTCGAACCATATTCACACAGTCGCACCAAATAGGCTGCCAAATATCTCGTACTTTCAATACATAATCTCGTATGTGCAAGGGCTGCTTAGTCCAATTTTGGGACTGCTAAAACATTCACACGTGATAGGGCATCAGCCACGACGACGTTGTCCTTTCCTGCGATATATTTGCTGTCCGTGGTGAACTGAGCAATGAAGTCAAGATATCGATACTGACGCGGTGAGCAGTTCTCCCGGCTGCGCGCATGCGCGTATGACAGGGGTTTGTGGTCCATGTAAATGGTGAAGTGCCTGCCCTCGACCATGTAGCGGAAGTACCTGACGGCATCGGGGATGGCTAAGAGCTATGTCATACGGGCTGTACTTATTCTGAGATGTGGACAAACGTCGTGAGAAGAATGCTAGCGGGTTCCAGGTGTCACCCACCTTTTGCTGCAGCACTGCACCTATGGAGGCGTCGGACGCATCTATAAAGATTGCAAGGTCAGCAGTGGTGTCCTGGTGGACGAGTAAAGCAGCTGAAGCTATGCCTTGCTTGCAAGCATCAAAAGCTACTAGCATTTCCTCTGTCATCACTATAGCCTGTGTTCCTCTCGTTTTAGGGCCAGTGAGGACGACGTTGAGTGGCGATTGCAAGCGAGCGGCGTCAGGAACAAATCGGCGGTAAAAATTGAACATACCCAGGAAGAGACGCATCTCCTTGACGGCCTTGGGAGCTGAGTAGTCCTGGATCGCCTTTACCTTCTCCGGTAAGGGACGAACACCTTCCGCGAACACCTCATGCCCTAAAAACGTGATGGTGTCTCGGCCGAACTCACACTTTGCCGTGTTGATGAGTATCCCGGCCATACGTGGAAAACCTCTTAAGGATTTGGTGCAAATGTTCAGTATGCTGGGCTGCCGTCTGTGAAAATAAAAGCACATCATCCAAGTACCAGTAGCAGACCGGCAGCCCACGGAGCACCTCGTCCATGAATCGCTGAACTGCGCCGCGTTCCTCAGCCCGAACGTCATAAATGGGAATGCGACACTGTTCGATGCCGAGCACTCAGGGCTGTCGAAAAATATCGATGAATCTATGAAAATTTGTTCGAAAAATACATTTCTACTTATATATCGAAAGCCAATAAAGAGAGAAATGTTCCAAAACTGGCTATATACCATTTATAAATACTAAATCCTAATAAACATCAGTGACATGCATCGATCACTGATTAATCGATGCATGTCACTGATGTTTGAAGTTTTTGGCGGGATTAACGAGTGAAGTATAGTGGATGTTTTTAATTATTCGCAAATTGATTCGATCTGGTGGATATTGTGGTGTAAAATTATTGTTGTAGTTCTATGTCTCAAGTGTACGCAACTGGCCAGTAAAACGTCAGTGACATGCATCGATCACTCTACTCAACTGGCCTTTATATGAAATTGAAACAGACGCGATTTCGGTAAAGTGGAACTGTGAATTTTATTGTAGTATGTATGACTACCACAGCGAAGCTTGCCGAGAAGGCTGACTCGATATATTTGCTGCCAAATACTCCAACAAACATTAGAATGTATTACACCCGCTTTCTAATGCAAATCAGAAATATAAAAATGACGTAAGACTAGGCAATAAGGTCAAAAGACCCTTTCCTTCGGAGTAAATTAAAAAAAAAACCACATGACAACATGTCATTGTCAGTTCATTTATGTCCATCTGTCCATGTCATGTCACTTGTGTCAAGTTCACTTTGATTGAGTTGAAGTTGAAGCTTCCGATTTGAGGTTATGTTGTTTATCGGTTGTTGTTCTGTATCCTGTTATTAGTTAGTTATTATTTCGGTGATTACTGGGCAATTCTCCGACAGCGATCAAATTAAGTGGTACTGATAAATAGACAAAAATGGTAAGCATACCTACTGTACATACATTGGTTGGTAACTGCAGTGTTTCAGAAAGTGGTTTGTCTGCTTGTTTTATATTTCTTCTAGTAAATAAGTCGAAAATATATCAAGTATGGGTCGGTGAGTATTGTTGTGTGCGAAGATTTCTAAGTACTACCACAACATTTTAAAATTATCTACTTTATAAAATAAAAAAAACTAAATGTTTGTTTTATCACCAATTACCCCGCTGTGGCGCTCACCAATAGCGCAGTTTACTGTTGGGTAAAGCACGTTTGTAACCAGATCAATAGGTGACTCTATCTACTTCCAGAGTACCTGGTACATTTGTTTAACAAACAATCTAATCTCTTTTTATTGTAACCGTCAAACGAGTTGAACGCATAAGATGCAAATAAGATTTAAATAACGTAAAAATACCCTTCAAAGTTTTGTGCCGACCCCTGCATTCCTATTCACCCTGTTTGTAAGTAGTTTACAAGTATTGATTATTCTGATAAAATATATATTCATGTAATCAGAGTGTTTGCACAGTTCTGTTTAGTATAGAAATCGTCAGTGAAATCATAAGGGTTTCTTTCTGTTTCAGGCTCGCAATGCAGAAAAGGCCATGTATGTATTATGTTAAGTTTATGAAACTCGTGATACACCAATATAAAAAAAAAAAGATATGATGTAGCCCCAGACTGTCTTTATGTGATAGACTTTCTGGGGTCTGAGCATTTGAGAGCAAGTTTATACTAAATGTATCAGACATTGTTATCCTCTTCTCCTGTCAATCATCCCCATCATGGACATAAGAAGAGGATAAAAAATAATGTGAATCCCAGATTGTAAAGAGCTTTAACCCATAATGTTGGATGTTTAATTAATTATGGTAGTAGTCTAATTCGAGGCCCATATCGTCATTGCAAATTAAAAATTTCCTGTGACATTTTAGTTGAAAATGAATCAAGTCAAAGTCAACGCATTTACTTCAAATACTTACGCACATATTATAATTATTAAAAAATTCTGAAGTACATACATTTTACAAGAAGTTTCTTTTTTATTTTTTCGCGAAAAGGTTCTATATACAGATAAACACATAGGAGATTTTAAATTTGCCAAGATTACAAGGTATTTCTTCATGCAGAAAAGGCTGAATTCTAAACGCCAACAGCTATAGATTTCCATTTCACATGGAGGGGGAGGTCCAACAGTCCAAAAGTGTACAAAGCTTATGTAGGTATTTCTTGCTCGGGATTCACGCAGAAAAGGCGGAAACGCTAATCATTTTCGAAGTGCTAGTTATTATATATTTTGGTATACTTAAGCGATTTCTATTTTGCGTCGTATGTCGTATGCTAAGGGGGTTGTCCGTACCCCCTAAACACCCACCTTATAAATGCCTATGGCCACCATCACAAAATTGTCAATTGTTCGTTTGCAGGACAACGTTGGCACGATGGCGCGCAGCGCAAGTACAGGAGGCGGGCGGGCAGCGCGAGCGCCGGCCCTACCTCGCGTCCGAGTGCACCGACCTGCCGCAAGCTGAGAAATGGAGACTGCAGATTGTCAGAGAAATAGCTAAGAAAGTTGCACAGATACAAAATGGTAAGACTTAAGCTGTTGTTTTTGATGACTTCAAGATTACACATTGCCCGTGGACCAGCAGCAGCAGGTACTCTTTACAATCACTTCGAATTGTATATATTACCTAGATAAAGTATATAATCGACAATAATATTCAGTGATCAGATCACATGCTGGGAAACTATGCCAAGCCTACATTCATTTAGCACAAATGTTATGAACATTGGGACTGAGACTGGCTGACTGGCATAGATAGACACAACAACTTGGAAGCTATATTTAATTGATTGATTCAAAATCTTTGTCATAAATCGGTAGGGCTATGGCTATCAACATGATACCCATAATTTAAAATGTGAAATTTTTGTTATACTAAAACATTTCTTTCATAGTAGGTATAGTATTTAAAATATTCTGAAATGGACGATGCCGAGACAGCTTCGGTTCAAGGTTCAGCTCAGGAACCAAGTATAAAGTCAGCGGTGGCTACTGCGCCATCCCTGGCGCCATCTGCGGCGCCATCTGCAGCGCCATCTGCGGCAAGGGCGAGTCCCCGGCGCAGCACCACGCTGGCCGCCCCCATCCCCTCGCCCACACCTCAGTCGCCACCGAAGTCCGCTGTACCATCACCTACTCAATTGCCTGAAAAAGAATACAAAAGTCCAAAATCACAGTCTCCGAAATACGTTGTCGGATCACTAACTGAAATGCCCGATAAGGAAGACAGAACCCCCGTGTTACAGTCTCCAAAGTACGCTGTACCACCGCCGATCCAACTGCTTGACAACGAATACATAACTCCAAAAGCAGTGAGAACGACACCTAACCACGGCATCGATAATAATGAGACTATAACCGATAACGTACAGTATCTTGCAGGTGAAACAGTGGATTCCAAATCTACTACCCTAACTACCAATATAGATAAAATAGCGTGTATGAGCAGAGCGCTTACAAGCGAAGCTAACGCATTGCGACAGTCTATCAAGTGTTTAACTGAGGATATCGCGCGTACCAAACAGGAACTGTGCCACTGCAAAGAAGAGGATGTTAATTTTCCATATCATTTATTCCTTATCGAAATGATTATAAATAAAATCCATATGAAGTGTGAATGTTTCGACATAGATTACAATAACTTAGTTATTTCAGCTGTGTTTTTGGGGAAACCACCCATTGTGTTATATGATTCGTCTTATGGTAAAATTGATAATTTCAGCAAACTTAATGTCGGAAAGTCCACCTTGTTTGCTATGACTTATGATAAAATATGCAGTATCAAAGAATTCGAAATTATTTTGCTGTTGACGAAACAACCTCCATGTTCTACGTGTGTGACGAGAATAGCTGAAACACACATGGACTTCACGTGTGAATTTATCCAATTAAGAGAAGAACTTTGCAAAAAATGGATGGAAGAACAGCCAACGGACAACATACTGTGCACCACATCAACACCGCTTTCCAAGAACATGTACTATTTGTCTTGCTGTGACGGTGAGAACAGAGACTCAATAGGAGTCATCGAGGTGACAGTTCGAATGTCGTTTTTAGGAAAAGAGATAACCACTGCATTCTGCGCTTCACCTAAACCGCGAGGTACTTCATATCTCCTGAAAGAAGATCATGGTATGACAATGTACTCTTGCCATAAGGTTGAAATGGACGACCAGGGCAAAATACTTCTTGATGAAGAAGTTATGGCAAAGAAAGCTACGATTTGCGCAGCAGATCAACACAAAAGATCGGAGAGTCCACAATCGCAAAGGTCTAACGCAATATCTAGACGATCTTACGAATGTCCGTCTGTGCCTTGTTGTGAAAATGGTAGGTTAGGTATATTATAACCTAAAGTGTAATACTGTATATAAGTCAACTGTCTAAAAACTAAATATTCATATTATTTTCCAGAGAGATCGCAAAAGTATGACGAAATTTATACCAAAATGAATGTCAATGAATTGAAGATCAGAGTACCGAAGAGCAGTAGAGTAGAAAGAATAGGGAAGTATGATAAAATTCAAGAGTTATGCTCATGTGAAAGTACGGCATACAATACTGGCGAACAAATACAATTCGAACTGCCAAGAGATCCCACAAATCAAGATAAGACTTATACATCAAACTTGACATATTCAATGCAAGGGCAACCACCTGACAAGAAAGACAGGAGGACTATTAACGTAACACCTACCAACTGCCCCGTACCTGTCGATATGGCGAAAGTCCTGCATCCACAAAAAGATGTGTTCATTTTAAAAATTGGAAAGAAACTCGAAACAAAAGACAAAAAGACTGACCTCGAAATAGAACTAATAACTCCGAAAGCTCCTCCTTGTGATAAATCTATAGACAGTAACAATGTTGGTCAGCAGTGGTCCGGTGACGAGCCCCCAAAAAAAAAGAAGCCGGGAAAGAAAAAAAATGACAACAAGAAAGACAAGAAAGGGAAAGAAAAAAATGATAAAAAAGGAAAAAATGATAAAAAAGGAAAAAAGAAATAACACGTTGTAATAACCTACATTTTAGCACCTAAAAATGTTGACGATATTATTTCTAATGTTTTACAACAATAAAAGACCTAAACTTAGTCGGAATTTTCCACATCATTTGAAACTTAGTGAACTAAAAAAAAAAAATAACCTTTCAAACAAAATTAAAATTGTATCATCCGTTTAGGAGCTACGTAGGTACGATGCAACAGACAGACAGGACACACAGATACATGACTTCAAAGTTATAACACCTCTCTTTTTGGTGGGGGAACTTTTTCACTGTGGAACCTTTTTTATAAGTACGAACACCATATAAATAGTGAAGCGGTTTATTAATTTTATTTTAGGCTGAAACTGAAGCGGAGCCGGTTACGGTTTCACTTTGGGTTAAAAATCGTTTTCGGCCGGACGAATAAGAATCATGCAGAAAGGCATCAGAACTTAACACGTATGATTCAAGTGCGAGCAAGGCTAGCACACATTAAAAATGGGTTTATTTTTCTGCCTTCGTGTATATTATTATTTCAAGTTAGTGCCAGCGCTTGCATCGGGGCTATATGTATAGCATGGTATTGTTGAAAAAATCGAGTTGCGTCGTGTTAATTGTAAAAAAAAACACTACAAAGTACAAAATAACTTTAATTTCGGAAGTCGGTGTCAAATAACTAAGAAGCAACCAAACACCGACTACTGTTTTTTTTGGAAGTCGGTTTTGTTTTGTGAAAAAGTTTTTTATTTTTCACTTTTTAGTGGTACCCCACACATAAAAACACCACTGGAAAGTCACAGGAAAGCAAAAATACGCAATTTCGTAAACATCGATGATTTTTCCACATATTTTTTCCAGCTATTTGGATTTAAAAACCAAACTGCTTAACCGATTTTGATAAAATTTAAATAGGACCAATCGAGAAGTATATTCTTTCATATAATACAAGAATTTTTCAAATCGGTTCATAAATGACGGAGATATGAGGTAACAAACACAAAAAAAAAATACAGTCGAATTGATAACCTCCTCCTTTTTGGGAAGTGCGTGCGGCTCTGCTCACGCGGAAAACAGCGTAAGTCGGGATAGTTGAGGTGATAAATAAGTACGAGTACACATTAAGATTTATGTCGCAGGCCCATAAGACCCTACGCCCGGGTTTCTTGCTACCGGGAAAGACAGCCGTGCTCGCGTTCCATCTATACATCAAATCAACTAATGAGCTGCATTATGAATTATCATGCCATGCATAAATTTAAATTATGTCGTATAAGCTTACTCGGGACCCTGGGGGTCCCGTTCCATTGGTAGGCGTACGAGAGGCCGAAGCCAACTCGCAGAAGCCCTGTTAGACATATGAAGAGTTAGTATGTATAAATAATTAATATTAAAAATTATTTTATGAATAAAATACCAACGTTTCCTTCCCCTCAAGTACATGCATTCTAATAATAAAGCGATTTGAATAGAATTTCATTTATGAAAATTAGGGCTTATTAAGTTACACTTACATTAAACGAATTTTACAAACTTAAAAAAAATACTACAAACCCCTTTTTATCTACCAGCTGGTCTTGGTGAGTTTCGGATACGGGACTTGAACGACGAAATAAACAAACTGATGCGAGAGAAGCGCCACTGGGAGGTGCAGATCAAATCGCTGGGAGGCCCGGACCACGCGCGCGTCGGGCCTAAGATGCTCGACCAAGATGGCAAAGAAGTCCCCGGCAACAGAGGCTACAAGTACTTCGGAGCCGCTAAAGATTTACCAGGTTTGTAGCCAACTCGTACCCTACAGGGGCCTTTTTTATGGGAAATCCTCAAATAACTCCTGCAGCTCTGGGCAGACCGGAAGAGATTGTCAGACTCTAACCGACTAAAACCCACCCATGTTCCTTCAAATTCCTTTTGCGTTCTAGGGCCGCGGTAACTCGTTCGAAAAATTACGCAATCCTGTCAGGACCCTACAAGGACCTTACCATGCCATGTTAAAGCCATCATTGCTTCGATATGAGAAAGAGATGGGAGTTGTACAGGACGAATAGCACTATCTCTTATTCACAACGGCATGACGTCATTGACACGTCTTAGAATGGCCCCACGACAAGAGGAAGAATTATTAGGCTTACGAAAGAGTCGTCGAGACACTCTAGGCTAAGTGATATTCTATCAACGATAACGATTATCGGGAAATCAAACTCTGCCAGGGTTGCGAAATTTGTTCGAAAGAGTCACCGCGGCCCTGGAACACAAAGGGCAATAGGAGGATCACGGATGGGTTTTAGTCAGTAAGAGTCTGACACTCCTTCCCGCTCCACCCAAAGCACTTCCCAGTATTTTTTAAACTAATTTCCGTCTTATTTTAAACAGATAAAGTTGACATTTAATTGTTCTTGAATGATTCCCACAACCATCGTTTCAGTAGTTTGAACACTAAGATAGTCTCACACCAGAAGATTTTTTATGTCATTGAATATTGATTCTTATTCCCAGAAGTTTAAGTTCAAACAACCTGTGCAGCACTATATTATTAGAGCTGTTTCAAGGTAACTAGTGTGCGTCAGTGTTTGTGCATTTTTGAACTTTATGCGAGTTGCATTTTGGTGCATTATTGAAACATCCTCCATGGGCAGGTGTTCGCGAGCTATTCGAGCAAGAGCCTCCCCCGCCGCCGCGGCGCACGCGCGCCGACCTCATGCGGGACGTGGACGCGGACTACTACGGCTACCGGGACGACGACGACGGCCTGCTGATGCCGCTCGAACAGGAGGCTGAGAAAGAAGGTTGTATAATATACTATGCATATTGGTATTTATGTATTGTTATTTGTATACTGGATCTCCCCCTTTATGCTCGGCTATCTCTATCACTGAAAGGTTTGTTGTGAATAATAATCAACTTTCAGTTAAGCTCGTTTTTGTACAAGAACTTTAAATCACTAAGTAATATAAGTTACAATAAAGAATTAAGAAGGTTCGTTTTATAGTTTTTTTTTGCGGTCTCGCCTAATTGTAAGGATGGATGAGATCTGAGGGCTTAGTGTGAGTTTTTAACGTACTCGATCGCGTTAACGTAAACGTTCGCTTATAAATGTCAAATTGTATAGAAAAAAAACAGGTTGTCTGACTTGTCCTTGAGTGTCACCAAACGTTTGGTGACACTCATGGACAAGTCAGACAACCTGTTTTACGTCAATTTAAACGTCAATTTGTATTGAAAGTGAATAAGCGCCGTTTGCAAACGGCGCTTATTCTTTTTCTTTTTCAACTTGTAATATTGAAATTCTACATTACAGCAATAGCACAGGCGGTAGACGAATGGAAGAGGAACAAAGAACAAGATAAGGATCAAGATTTACCAGAAGAAGAGGACATTTATCCAGAAGATGTAAGTTAATTGACTTCTGAAATTGACTTGAAAGATGCCATCAACTAATCATTTATTATTAGTTGATGTTTCACATTGGCATCTTTGCTGGCAACTTCCAAACTCCGGGCAAAGAAATTCCTAATGGAAAAACCCAACAATACTTCATGCCTGACTTGGGAATCAGTAGACTGGGGAGGGTTGGGAGTTAGGTATACTAAGATCTTGAACATCGCCGGTCGTCGCAGTACAGCACTATTGTCACGAATATCAAAATCGCTTACGTAGAAATAAGAAAAAAAATAACTGCCGGGAATCGTACTTTTCCATTAGTAACTGCGCAATGCCGATACTGTTTAGGCAGTGAATAGCTCTCAGCGCTCTTCACAATCAATCAAATAAATACCTCGCCTTTTCCCATTTACATCGGGTTCAGCTTCGAGTCAGACCAGAATCAGCTGAATACCAGTAATTTTATCATGCAGCGACGCCTGTCTGATCTCCACAACACAAACTGCATATAACACGATATATTCCTTGGCTGGAAGACTGGTGTCAGATTTCAAGCTTGTCTATTTGTAGCGACTTTCAAAGATCTGTAAAAGATAGCCGGGGTGGTATACATACATGGTGAAGTGTGCATGGGATGGCCAAATCCGAAACTATCCTACTAATATTATAAAGGTGAATGTTTGTATGTTTGTGTAACAATCAGGCAAAAACGGCTGAAGGGATTCGGATGAAATTTGGCACACATGTAGTTCATAACCTGGAATTAAAAATAGGCTACTTTTTATCCCGGTAAGTGACGTGGATTAATGAAGACTGAGGAGGAAGTGGAAACTCAGAGCCGCTGCTGCCTTAGTACTTCAGATTCACAAGTACCAGGAGACCAGAAACATGTCATAGTATTTTTGGGCTGGTATAATTATGTAGGTAGGGTAGGTGAATGGTAGGTGTAGGGTAGGTGTAGGGTAGGTGTTAGGTAGGTGTTAGGTAGGTGTAGGGTAGGTGTGAGGTAGGTCATAGGTGTAAGGTAGGTGTAGGGTAGATGTAAGGTAGGTGTAAGGTAGGTGTAGGGTAGGTGTAGGGTAGGTGTAGAGTAGGTGTAAGGTAGGTGTAGGGTAGGTGTTGGGTAGGTGTAGGGTGGGTGTTTCCTGAGTAAAAAATGTACAATACAAATCAGGAAACCTTGCTATTTCCGATATTAACGCGGGCGAAGCCGCAGCTGGTAGAAGCTAGTAAGGAATAAGGAAATACACTGAAAGGAGTCTCTAGTTCGATTTTGATGAAGACTAAAGCCGCGTATCTACTATACTCGGAATTATAATTCGATTCCACATTTGACATTAGCTACTGTCATTTTGTAAAATAATGATACCACATATAATAGTGTAGTGATGAACACAAAAAATCGATAAATAATCGCGATTTATGTTTATGTAATCATAATATTGGTGTGCCAATTAAAGACTAAATTATTGATTTTTATTTAAATAAATACATAATTATTCATAATAATTATTTATTAATTAGTAACCGCTGCTTTATTTAATAAAAAGTTAATATTTTTGTTTTTTATATTAAAAACAAAACTTATAATAAAAGAGAACTCATAACTAAATTATCCGTTCAGAAATATTTAATTTCCTGATATACCTACTTAGTTTCTAATTAAAGTAGTAGTTGTTTAAATATACTACTATAAACGAGAGGAATCGATCCGGAAATATTCCATTTCCGTATCGAATAATTTCGCAACGTCACTATTTAGTACTTGTCATAACGTTGCAACACTGAAATTGTCAAATCTGGAATCGAATTAAAATTCCGAGTATAGGCAACAATTGACGCACGACATGATGCACAACATGTTGCGCTTCATGTTTAACGGCAACACGAGCAACTTTTATTTAGTAACATTGTCACTGTTACGCGCCTGCTGGAAACGTCGCGCGTTGTTGTGCAACGTTGCAGAACATGTTGTGCGTCACGCGTTGCGCGTCTAATGTTGCCTAGTGGAAACGAGGCTTAAAAGAGCATCATTGGATTTTGGAAAAATCGGTATTCCTAGCCGGTAATCGAAAAAAAAAAACAGTGTTTTATTAGTTACAGCATTCAAGTGTCGTTAGATTAAATTCTGGGATGAAACAATACATGGCAAACAAAAGGAAAAAACTCAATTTTAACTGCAACTGTATAATGTAGTCATCAATAGACCGACCTCGGCATATTACCCCGAAGGTCAACCCGTGCGACTCCTATAATCAAGGCTCGAGTTCCCATCAACGTCTACTTGTTCCCTATTATGACTTGCTAACGAACCTTATTCCAGCCCGACGACAAGCGAATAGAAGAGGATGAAGACAGCGAACCAGTCCGGCCAATAGTACCGTCCCACGTAGCAGTGCCGTCGCAGAAAGACATAGAGGAAGCGTTGCTGCGTCGCAAGAAACAAGAGCTCTTGGAGAAGTACGGCTGCATGGACGTCAAGATGGAAGCCAGTTGACAAACGATCAATTTGAGTTAATAAATAAGGTTTTTACAGTAAGCAAGTTTGTTTTAACCAACTTCTTCCAAAAGACACGAGGATTTATAATGTAGTAGCTTCTGCCGCGTGAAGATGTATTTATTTTTTTGCACTGCACCATAATCATATTCTCTGAAATATAAGTAGCCTAAGTGTCTCGGTATAGCATCCGCTATCTGCTAGTGAAAGTCCCGTCAAAATTGGTTCAGCCGTTTCGGAGATTACCCAGAACAAAACGGCAGACAAAAATTAAAAAAAAAATATTTCGTTTTAAGTATCGTAAACGCTTTCATAGACATTTATAAAAAAGTGTTATTTTGATAGTACAAACAGACACTTCAATATTATTTATTTGTAAAGATGAAACTGACTTACTCATAACTGTTTTGTTTTGAATGATTCTTTCTGCGCCAAAATGGGGCCACCCATTTCAGTATCATTAAACGGAGCCTCTAGAAAAACCCAGTTTGCCGACATGGCTAATTATTATATATTTGGACAGTGATGCATTAGTGGGATTGTGGGACAAAAGGAGTTTAGTACGAAAAAGTCGCTCAGTTTACTTTTCAAATTACTTTATTTTCGAACAGATTTGTTATTTAGACATAGGTACGTTATCTAAGCAAAATATACACGATATTGGTGACTTCACTGGCTCATACCATATTGCAATCAACAAGAAACTTGACTCTTTTATAGGCCTAACTACTTATATATAAAATTAAGATTCCAAAATGAACTATTGCACGATCTGTAATTAAGTCGGATGAATGGAAGCCTCATTCTAAGTTCAAATACTGATTCAAATCATTCATAAGATTCTGAAGAGACTGTTTTTAGTTTCACATATATAAACCACAACTATTTTAACGATAGTGGACATCCGACTACACTTATTTCAATAGGAATGTATAAACTTAACATTATCGTAAGCTCTCAGAGAACTAATTTAATTAATATCTAACAACACCAAGTCCTGAAACCCAAAGGAATTAAATAAAATATCTCACTTCAGCGTTCATTAGATTCCATGTACCAGTGACCCGTTTTGCATTGATATAATTGCGCGACTTACCTTTGTTTTACCTTGTAAATTGGTATCATAAGAATTATATTTATGCGACTAACGGTACTCACAGGAAGTATCCGAATTCAGCGTCGTATACGTAACACAAGCGTTAATAAATCGAAAACAAAAAACACTTTTAAGTATACCAGTTTAGGGTTTGTATGCGTGACGTTTGAAACTGTTCTGCCTTCCTGAACAGTATACCTACATACCTACATTATAAAGTAGTAGTAACATAATAAAGCGAAATCGCAAACAAGCTGAATATCTACTCTTCCCGCAAATAGATAGACACAGCATAATTATTTATTTTATCAATAACATCGAGTCAAAGAATAACTTTCTTAACCGTAATAAACTGTAACTTTTCATTAACTTCATACATTTTAGCTCTCGTGATATTTAATATCTAAAATACATTTTGTTCTATATTATGTACGTGAATGTACTAGAATACGACACTAAAGACTATTAAGTAACGCCCACAAATTATTATTTTGCTGAAGAATAACTTTATAAAATAATCCTTTTCATGCACCCCCCACGGACCCGATTCGTATATTTATATTTAAGCAGCTAAACCAACTAAGTAATTTATTGAGTAGGTAATGTACAATGTTGTAACGTAAGAAGCTCTGACTGAGTCGTTGTTTTTGCAGTCAGTACAGGGCGGTTTCGTAGCGACGGCATATAGGTAATGTCTGGCGGAGCGACTGAGCGAGACAACGCTATACGACAGCTAAGAGCCAATAAGAGCAAGAGCTGTTGTCACACGACCGTCTCGAAATAGAACGAATACCATCGCCAAGTTAACGCCTAGTAAATTAATACTATGTATATTGCATCGGTTACTATTGCTACGGTATCTAAACAAAATGCAATCGGAAGACAAGATATTGACTGAACGAACTAACGTCTTTGAAATGGCATTGTATGGAAAGTGGTTTCCCTATCATCACGTTTTGATGTTTGGTATTTTTTTAATTTAATTGAAAGTTAATTGTTGTTTGTGAATGAAAAAGGGTAAAAGGTTCTTAAAACCGTTTTTGTAAGAACATGTTTGAATTTCCAATAAAAAATTGACCTGATTCTTTTAAATATACGCAATAAAATATTGATGAATACGAGACATTTAAAGATCTACTAAGAAGCCTTTATTAATTGGGGCTACATCCAAACATCAATATAAGATGCATATCCACAAAGTTAACATTTGATTTAATAAACTATTTAAGAATTTATCACAATTCTAATTTATACTTACTTAGCGATTTCCCGTTAAATTCTAGCGGTAAGACAAATCCGCATTAAGCTTTACATTTTCATATTTCCATCTCGCTTTCTGAATACTCGCCATTAGCAGGATCTATCTAAGTAAACATATATTCGCTATTATTATACTGTTTGAGTCTCCATTTTATTGGAGTAATGAACAGATGGAGTGTGTACGTGCGAGCCCACGTCTTCAGTCGGCGGCGAGCTCGCCATACAGTCGCATGCTTGGTTATACAGAGGAGCATGCGAGTCACATCTCCATTTTGTTACTACTCCGTGTTTATTGTATCGTAATGTTTTAGCTGCACCGTGACGTTTAAGAGAATAAGTTCTGTTGCTTGGCGTCGTTTTCAAAGTCGCTCCACGCGTTATTCAGTTCCATGAAGATCATTTTCGCCATGTTCTCGTTGGCGGTGCCCATTTGCTGTAAAAAAAGCAAAGTGATATTGTAGATTAGTAAAATAATTACAAGGCTGACGACGCAATTCTTATAATAACCATAGTTCACTGATACTTAAAAGTAGGTCAAATATTGGCAAACATACGGAACAATATAAGGTGTGATGAAGCCACACTCTTTACAGCTTCGCCGCATAAGTGTGCTTAAAAGTGTCATATACAGTTGGTTCTCATGGCAGCCGATGCCTGAGACTATAGCTTCTGCTGTCCATTTACTGATACAATCTGCAGTCAAAGAGTCAAATAGCATCCAAAAAGTCACATTACCTTATCAGGATGTACAGCCAGGCACGCTTTCCTATAGTTGCGCTTGACGTCGGCCGGCGTGACGAGCTGCGACATGTCCACGCGCGCCCAGCGACAGTCGTCCCACACCACGGTGTGCAGCGAGCACAGGAGCGCGCGGATATTCGCCTTTTTGCCCTCCGTCTGTGTCGAACATACAAGATCTGTGAGTATATCCTTAGGCCAGGCGCATACATAAAATTTTTAATCGAACAAGTATTGTGTGTCCAAAGTATATGGAGAACAATAATATAAAAAACTACATCAATCACTTTTTGATTAAACAGTCGAACAACTATCGACCAACAGCTCAACGTATTGCAGCGCACATACGCTCGACTAAACAGACGATCCGCGACTCAGTATTGTATTAAAAATTACGTAGATTTAGTATGAATTTATCTTAATTATCTCGTCGACTAAACAGTTAAGTCGTCATGAAATCGACACAACCACAAGAGTCAGCGTGCAAGACATTGCTAAGGCTCTCTAAAATGTACCTTTTATAGTAAATAAAGTTCAATATATCGTCATCTAAAAGCGCGGTGCGTCTCTTTGTGAGCTGACCTTTAAGGTGAATGGATGAATGCTCTCACTGCCATTTTGTCGCTAGATGGCGACACATCTACAATTTCGAACATTTTCAATTTTTACACCTAACATAGAAAGTTTTAATAGACAACTTTATTATAGGCGACACCTAGGGCATTACCTTGATTTTTTTTAGATAATCACTATGCTTGTTAACTGCTACCATACAAAGATTACAGCAGAATAAAGATTTAGCCGCATGAATTTACTCTTAACACACACATGCAAAGTAAATAGTAGTAACTTTCGACCCTACTAGATGTCGTTTTATTCAAAAATGGTTGGAAATTAAAATGTCCAGAGGACCAAATTGTTATATTCCAATCTATTTCTTATTAATATAACCTTAGCAATGATTATCATCACGCTATACTTTCGGGAAGCTGAGCAGCTAAAAACCTTGACATAAATAAGGTCGGCTATTTGAAACATTTATCAACCGTACAAATAGACTGTCGGTTTAGAGACTGCCTTTCATTAGGCTTGGTGTGGGTTCAAATCTCAATAGTTGTATTTATTTTTGAATTATTTTTCATCTTTCTTTATCCTTACCAAACCTAATATTTTCAAATATTAATAATAATATAATTATTGGTCTATGCATATTTTTGTTTCTAGGCTCGATATCCTATCGGATTTGGTGGTGAAAAGGTATCCCTTTTCACCATAACAAATTAGGTATTCAGATAAATTATTTTGGGTAATAAACATTGCATGTTACGCTCTAACATCGCAATCAGTAAACATGGGCTCGGCGTACGACTATGCACCGAAACTCACACATCTGTGATCAGTGTCATCACAGTCGCAACCTACTGTTACCGATAGACAAGGATAGAGATAGGAGACGGCGCTGTCGTGCGAGCGAAATCGCGTTAGCTGCCGAATGTTGACGAATGTTTACGATTATGAATGACATGGCATGTGGTAGCGTTAGCAAATAAAATAAAAAACATTAATTATTTTGAGGTACTTAAAAAAAGAAATATTGTTCGCTCGATCGCGCAAGGTTACTAAAGCTTTACTTCTGCCTTTGTTTTCGGACAATAACAAGCCACTTTTGTCTCCTTAATTCATCTTTAGGAAACCTGAATAAAAAAGAGCCTTAAGTATCACCATTATGCATTTATGTATAAATAAATAAAGAATATGGCTGCACATGACGTGCAGTTTGGGAGTTACGAGGAAGCCTTGAAATCATAACCGTTTGCTTTGCCACAGTCGCGTAATAAAGATAACTAAATATAGTGAAGTAGTGATTCTGCACTAACAATTAGGTACTAAAAACTAGACTTTGTCTTATAAAATATTTTTTTTTAAATAAGTACCTGTTGCGTAAAACATAACTGTTATCAATTATTAATAAAATTGACTTGAATTTAAATAATCATGGTTGGTAAAACAATAATAATAAAAAACTATTAATATGTTTGAAGAAATTTGTGTTGCTAACCTTACGTAACCTCGTTCTGATACTAGTCGTCGCGCGCGTTGTTTACAAAATCTCTCAACAACTCGCGAATTGTGCGTATCGTGTCTCTCACGCATGTTTTTAATATCTATCTCGCTCTCACAAACATGGCGAAGCAAACGATAAAATATTTTTGTTATTTTCAACAAATTAACATTTTTGGCTGTATTTACGAGTGGTGTGTCTTATTTTTATTCCTAGTATTATTAAAACACTGTTGAGCTGCAAAGATTAAAGATTTTATTAGGTACAGATTTTTGGTTTCCTATGTTTAGGTAGGTACTACTTGATACAGAAAGTCAAGTGAAGTCAATTTTTTTTCAAGTCTATGCAGTGAAGGTAGTTCAATTTACACGATAATTAGTAATAAGTACTACTAATTAATAACAATTTCCGAGATACTGATAAAAGCTAACATGTGGGTAGAACTAGGTAAGTATATTTATTCATAGTACCTACCTAAACAAAAAATCTCTAATAAAATTCTTTGCCTTAAAAATCTAGAAAAAATATAGGTATGTTTAGGTATCAAATAGGTACTAAATTTTTGTAAAGGCGAATTGAAATTTTTGAGCCTTTACGTGGAGATCCTAAATGTCGGCAGTCCATCCTGACATCAGAATGACTGCCCATTTTTTAAATTCATTTTCTCAGTTATTAATTAGGTACCAATTATTTAAACAAAGGTATCAAATAGTAGCAAATAGGTATTAGATCTTAGTAATATTTTTAAGCTGATCAGTCATTTTGGCCAATCATTCTGAAGGTCACATCAATGATTTTCCGTGCGCGACTGAGTGCCAATTACGGGCAATCACTTAGTTGAGTAGGACCGCTTGCTGTGACTAAGTCCCGTATCTAATGGTAATAAAGGTATATTGTACCTACACAGGTTGTTGTAATGTGACTGAACCTAAATAGTACCTAACGTGTAAATAAATTGTGACGTGTAGGTACTAAATAAATAAAAGATTATTTATGCAATTATTCGTCGCGATCTAAGAATGTTTTCTTTAGGTGATACAGTCGTAACATTCAGTGATTAGTGTAATTACTGGCGTTCTTTGGTGGAATGGTTTTAGATGGCAAAGCAAAGGGTTGTTATCAGCTTAGAATATCTTGGTATTAGTTGGTTAGAGTAGGTACCTACCTATGTAAGTACTCGTATGTGTCACCGGATAATTCCAAACATCGTAAGATTGTAATAAATGTTGTTTATGTTTTAGACTATAATCTATGATTATGTTGAGAACAGATAATGGATTGTGGAGGTCTGGTAGGCAGCCGCACCACGTAAAATACTGGTATTCAGCTGAATCCGGTTTGACTGGAAGCCAACCCCAGTAGGTATAGTTGGGAAAGGGCTAGGCAGATGATGTGTTGAGAAGAAATAATTTCGAATACACTGAATCACACCCAAATTCAATAGTTTACAATACTTGTCTTATCTAGAAGAAATTATAAGTAAGTAGGTACTTGTAAATATACAATCTTACGCGACTTATAATATTACAATCATGCGATACAAATGCAAAAAAATACATCATCTGTGAAAATGTCAACTGTGTAGCTATCACGGTCCGTGAAATACAGTCTGGTGACAGACAGAGACGGACAGACAGACATACGGACCGACAGACGGACGACCATTGCGTAGGTAGCTAGGAAAAAAATAGGTAAGTTTGCCTACGCTGATCGCCTGATTTAGGTATAGGTACCCTAAGTATACCTACATGAACTTCTTTTCTCTGATTTGATTCAACCCAAATTAACCAATGAATTAGTACTTAACCGTGTCAGAAAATGTTTTATCAGTACCTACTTACATACAGTGGAAAGATTTTTAAATCTTTAGGTAGGTAGGCACTATTTATTTAAAGTAGATAAGTAATACAATAATAACATTAGTATTGTATCTGTGTGAACCAAAGGCAGATCGCAGATAATTGTTTTCACTTTCTAGCATTATTTCTCATTCCCTAAAAAAAACATTTCATCAATCATAAAATATAAAATCCGCGGGCAAACCCGCGCGCCGGCGCTAACTTGCTAGAAACACAATTTTGACACACAATCACGCATGGACTGGAACAATTTGGCAACACGCGTTGTTGCCAAATTGCGTCTTGAATGGCAACGTCGCATCGCCGCGTCCGTCACTCGATAACCTTGGCGCTTGTTCGAATTTTCGAACAGCGCCATCTACTTAAAATGTTCACCGCACGTAAACTCGTAACACAACAGCAATGAACTTTTTCTCGGTGGTTCTATAAATTTCTGTCAGATGGCGCGATTCAGGTCACTCACACATGTAAAGATTTTTCGTTTTTTATTGGGTCTAATTCTCATAGAAAGACTGTTTTTTTTCTAAAATTTGGGCGATAGGCGATCACAATACATTATAAAATCTCATTATACTTGCTTTATTCTGCAGAAACTGTTTATTTACGGAGATTACAGCTACTGAAAAATGTATGGCGAGGTCTCTTTAGGGATCCCCCTTAATGTAACCTATGAAATAAAAGTGCTAGTTATAAGCGGAATTAAAACCTAGTCGTTTTCAACCATGATGTCATCTGCAAAACTTTGATGGAAAAGCTTTCTAATCGTTTTGATATTCTAGTATTAGATACTGTGGCTTTTATGATAATGTAGGCGTCTAAGGATTTTCTACCAACTGACATTTTCTCAAATGTTGATAAGAAAATAAGGTAAAATTTTTGCTACCAAAATTAAGCTTTTACCAGCATTAAATAATATCAAATGGAATGGAAATCTGAAGTTTCAAATGAGACAGACATAAACCACATCTTATAAATATCCACGTTTCAATGCTACTATGGTAGGCCCCAGGTAAATTTGGAATAAAGTACATTGTCCTTTCCCTAATATCTGTTCATATGTACCCAGAAAATAAATTATGAATTGTTTATCATTACTAGATAGAGTACAGTATCAAGATAGATGTCGACCGGGGCAGCTTTATGTCTTTATTTCTGTTTTCGGAATTAAGTATGTCACTAAATGTAGGTGGGTCAATGATCATTATTCCAAATTTGTTACAACTTACCCAGTCATTGACTTTCAATTTCTCCGGGTCAACGCCATCTCTGACCATTTCCTCTTTCCTCATGGCGTTCATAGTCTTGGGACCGGAGTCCCTCTTGGCCGCAAACTCGTAGCCCTGGCTGCCGAGCAGGTCACCGAACACGTCCATTGGCTTCCGAGGCTTGTCATCTGCAGGAGTCTTCGCTGGCTCGAAGTGGGACCTACTGGGAGGTTGTGACCATTAGGATCATACAGACAGTTTCGTTGCAGCCCCATCGGAAGTGTCAACCGACTGTCTTCACAGCGCCGACTGCTAGTGGATTGCGCAGTCGGCTGAACCATGTTAACTGCACATAAACTGTAAGTTTGCAGCTGGTGTTTAGTTTCAATGCAGCCCGTCCGTATAGACCCTTAGGACACTCACTTTAAATAGAATTGTACTTGAATTGGAGTACAAATCAATGCCACACACAGTTCAAATTCGAAAGCAACCGAAATTTATTTAGAACATCAAAACTGTAGCTACAGGTTTTTATGACGCTAAAGTTGCGTGCTTGTCGGTCCATCATCTGCCTAGCCTTTTCCCAACTACATTGGGGTCGACTTCCAGTCAAACCCGTTTAACACTGTACTTCTTGGCAAGACTGGAGTCAGAATTTCTGGCTTGCTTGTCAGTTGATACATGTAAATTATTGGGTATTCAAGTTAAGTTCACAAGAAGCTGTTGAGCTCACACAACTCACTTATAGTCCGGCTGATGAGCGGGCGTGTGCGGCTGATGCGCCGGCGTGTGCGCGGGGGACGCGCGGGGCGTGGAGCCGATGCTGCCGCTGGCGCTGAGCGACTGCGCGGAGGGGGGCGGCATGGCGCTGCCCAGCACGCCCAGCTCCGCAAACGGATCCTTGCGACCCCCCTGGTTAGGTTGAGCACGTTCTAAAGGCACGCTTTGGGGACGCCCTAGACAAGTGAAAAGAGTATGTTGATTATGAACTAGCAACTCGCACGAAACGGACAACATATCAAAAACATCATGATTTCTAAACTCTTATCTTTGTGGAACATAAACCTTTTGGAAAAAAAATATCTAAATGATATTGTAAACTATATCAAAAACAAATTTAGCGTCATAATTACAGGCAAAGAAATCAACTCTTTAATTTTAATGGGGATTTCAACGATTTATACGCCCTATGTCAGATACGTAAAATGTCAGAGGCGCATATTGTCAGATCGACAGACTTCATCGCAAAATGCCATAAACACTGAATGACAGATACTCAAAAAGTCAAATATGCATAAGGCCATGATTACATGAAAACATGATCGACATTTAAGAGGATGTCAGAAAATTATAGTTATTGAGACTCAATAAGACCAATGTTAATATTTACTTGTATTTCAAAACGATTGCACAGTTCTAACTGTCGGAAAGGCCGAGAGTTCTAAAAAGCTAGTGTTAGCTCTTCACCTTCTTCCTGAATCAGCTGTTGCGGTGTAAGCACGGGCTCTATCTTCGGCAGCGGGTCATTGAGGCCGAAGGGGTCGAAGTTAAGGGGGTCGCTTGAGTTCACGTTCGGCTTCGCTTCGGCTTGCTCCGTCGGTGGAGCGGGGAGGTCGCCGAATATCGACTCCGTTGGAAATGTCTTTAACAATAAACAGAATTAGGGTCGGCGTAGACATAGATAAGTGCAGTAAACCGTAGTTACCTGTCAAACACACTTGATTCTATAATAAATTGATCTCGCATTACTTGAAATAAATTATTTATTAATTAACTACGTATATCCGCGTTGCTGTTGTCTCGAATGAGTGGAAGTTTATACTTTAATCTCAACGAATTTAAGGTTGATTTTAGTTTGTCAGTAAAAATCACGCTTTTTAGTCGGTTCTTATTTTCTTGTAATATTGAGGGGGTTAAAAAATGGCAGTCAATTACTGCATTCCGATTTACTAATTCAGACAGAATTCACGATAAAACATCCGAACTAACCTGAGCTTTCTCCCCCTTATTTCCAGTGAGGAAATCTCCGAAGCCATCATCAGTCTGCTTCTCCATCATGCCAAAGAAATCGAACGAATCATCACTTTTCAGTTTCTTCTCTGGTTTCGGTTCTTGCGGTACTGCGCCACCGCTCAGGCTGAGGTTTAGGAAGTCTGCGGTGTTCTCTGAGGGGACGCCGGGTTCGGGGTGCGGCTGCAGGCCGGGAGGGGGGGGCCGCGCGGGGGGCAGCGGGGAGGGGGGCGCCGGCCGACACGGACGCGTTGGACGGCTAGGCTCCGGCTCTCGCGCCGGGTACTCGGCTGTCACTGTGGGTGGAACATGTGACGATGATTGGATGGTTCCCTTGGTGGGATTAAGAGCATTTAGGGGCTATTCAAACATTTCCTGGTTTGTCTCGTCAGTGTTGTGCTTGAGCATGCTCAAGGATACGGATGGCTGTGATGCGCCTGACGCGGAACTGTGTGAAAGAGGTCATACAAAATGTTTGCCAAAAACGAGTTTTCTGTTCCTGAAGGGACCCTGATCCAGAAATGTGTGCATAGAGCCTTGTGCGTTACAGCAGGTAATTTTCAGCTTTTCGATTTTTGTTTCTTATTTTTGGACAAGTGCAATTATTGGGTGGGACTAATAATGTGAGTAAACATGCATAAATTATTATTATTATTAAACAGGCATTAATTATAACAGTTATAACTTAATTAGAATATGAAGTAAAAAGGTAAAAATACACAGTATAAACACCTCTTAAAACTACAAATAAAATCGTGCCTTGGAAAAATTAATTACAATTGTGTGCACGATTAAATATGAGCGTCGAATGAATACATATATTATAATACAAACAAAAATTTACAAATGTTTCGGAGTATACCTGCGAAAAATCGTTCAATAAGTATTTCCGGACAAAATTATGGTAGATTAAAACCACACAATGTGCTAATATTAGTTTATGCAACGGTCATATAAAAGGGGTTATTAAAACATGAGTGTGGGTTTATCACACAAGTGTTTTAATACCTAATTATATGCCGTTGCATACACTACTTTATCTTCACTCATACAATTGAAATAAAACAAAAGTGGAAAAATTGTTTATTCCCAACTCACAGCCACAGAAAAAATAATTATGTGGTATCGCGGGTATTCTCATTGCGTATGACTGCGCATCCATAAACAATGATACTATTTTTCTACATTAAGTCAATGCGCCAAAAATTAAAAAGTTAAAGTGCTATAAAATTTAAAAAGTTATTTTATGATGCAGTAGGTGAAAATCGAAGGAAAATGTTGAACTGTAATGGTTTTTTTTGATATTTTACACATTTATCCACAAAAAAAAGTATGTGTTTATTCAATAGCTTTTGAATTCATATTTGGAACATTACATTGTGAGTGGAGTTATAAAAATATGTATACATATATGGCGTGCCTACAGACAATTAAGTCTTCCACTACAACATGGATTGAACCACGAACGTGCACATAGGCTTCAATGCGATGGGTCGAACTAGATTTATTTCAGTTATTTCACCTCTGATTTTGCTACACCGTGATCTCAAATCGTTTATTGCAATCCATAATGTACATACATATACACAGAAGGTTAATATAAAAGGAAATAGAAACAATTATGGACCATGTTGGGTAAAGACGGTGTTAATAAACTTTTCCTGTTTACAATGTTTGAATTACATATTTTGTATCGTATTTAAAATTACCATTAAGAGCGTATACGCGTTACGGCTTTTCATACAAACTTTCAAATCCTTATTTTTCAGAGAGTTCAGGGGGAAGGATATAGTGATTTTTCACTTTCTATAGAAAACTTAAAATCGCTCTCTCTCGCCCTCTGAAATCTTTTTCCAAAAAGTTTTCTGATAACTATTTAGATCTGGATATCTAGCGTATGCATACCAAGTTTCGTTAAAATCGGTTCATTCATTTTGAAGAATAAGGATTTGAAAGTTTGTATGAAAAGCCGTAATTGCGTAAACGCTCTTAATTGACGTTAACTATTTATTTAATATATGAAATCTATCTATTAATTTAATATCTAGATTTATTATATTTAATATTGCTTGTTTGTAAATTGTTACCGTGTTATGTTACCCATTTAACAGGTTGTGGAGGTCTGGTAGGCAGCCCCTCCACGTAAAATACTGGTATTCAGCTGAATCCGGTTTGATTGGGTGCCGACCCCAATAAAGTTGAGCAAAAAAAGCTAGGCAGATGATGATTGCTTATTTGTAAACTTGCTTAAACATTTTTCATTATTAGTATAGTATAAATTATTGTAATATTATATCTGAGGGAGTACTCAATGTATTACTGATCGCGACGATAGGTCGTGGTGAAGCAAATGAAAGGATAGTGGACTGTATAACATGTAATGAATAATAAAAATAAATTATTTTGCTAATTTGCTTACTAAGTAACTGTTAATAATAATTATGTATGATTCAATTCATCCGTTAGATATTCTTCTAGTCTTTATTATTGTTGCTATACAGGGTGTGACTATGCACTTATGGGACAACCTGTATAGGGTAGGTTGTGCTCACAGGTAAAATAACTAAACCACATATTTACAAAATAAATATAATTTATTTATGAATGTTTCCAATTAAAGTTGTCAAAAAATAAAAGGCCCGTTTTGACAGCAGGATACAACATTACTTAATAGTAAGTGCGAAAGAGATTTATTTCATGTCTCTTTCGCACTTACTAGTAAAGTATTGTAAATGTCGTCAAATATCGCAGCCTAGGTGCGCGTGCGCGGTGATATTATTTTTTTTAAATGTCCATCTAACTGCTAAATGAATTATTCGCTAAACACAACACTACAACATACTTGTTTTCGGTACTGCGGCGGGGTTCTTGCGAAGGTTCGCTGCGTAAATAGATAGAATAGATGTACATAAATATAGGTACATAGAAATATTTTATACCGCTGTATAATAGTTACATAAATATTATGTTCACAATTAAATAGCAAGTTGTGGCTCAGTGAATATTGCACACCGTTGAATTTTAAACTCTATTCTTTTTGTGAAAGAGTACAAAACACACTCCTATCTGGGGACAGGTACTAAAACATCACAAAATCAATATTAAAACTTACCAAAGTTATCAATAGTCTCATCTCTCTCCAAGTTAGTAGAGAATAGTACATCGGGCGTCCGGATGGGGAAGGAATGGTCTTCTTCCCAGAGATCAGATCGTGGCTTGCGACGCTCACCATTTTGAACCACGAGGCTTATCACCGCGTTCGTGTTGTTCGAAAAGTGGTCGTTCACCGGTAGGGACTCATCTATGCCGTCGATTTCGGACCTATAGGGGGCAAATATATCAAAATGAGCACTAGGGTCAGATGAGGTCTAGATCTTTTGAGACAGAAATGTATGTTACCCCTTCTTCTGAACGCTTAAAACCTTTCATTGAATAATAGTGAAAATGACCTATTAAACTTGATGTGGTGCTGGTCGAGCGACAGATAGCCCGTGTGGAAGTGCAGCGACAGCACCGGCACGGCGTGCACGCGGCCCAGCTGCTGGCGCGCGTGGTACACGCACACGGCCACGTCGCCCACCACCGTGCTGTCCAGCGGGAGCGTCACCTGCGGACAACGAACATTCTTATTTAACTTACTGGCGTAGAATTTAAAATGGACTATGTATATGGATTAAGTTCTTCTTCTTCGTGTCGCTGGCACGACAGTTGTTTAGATTTGGGTGGCTCAAAACGTTGCCACTTCCACAGAATCGTTGGTAGCAGCACACGTCACTTAGGCTGCATGTTTTGGGACACAGAGGTCAAGATCCGGCTCCACATCCACACCCTGCAGTTGATGTGTCACGGTAGCCCCCCTTAGCGAGGTTGAAATTACACCTTCCTACTTGCGTTCTGAGGCGGACTTCCAAGTGGGCCAAGGACGGTTAGACCCTGCGGGAAGATGTTTGCTTATTCGTAAGTAGTTCATGGGTGGGGGAGAAGTATCCTGCCACAGTTTGCAGCAGGCGTCAGCTGGGTTACCTGACAGCAAGACTGCCGATTTGAGGAAACTCTGTCTACTACTCAGTCTTTGAATTAGTACTCTTTATTGGATAAAGTGAAAAATTAGTATTTTTAAGGTTTGTTAAGGAGCACGCAGGAACTATAGGTGGCCCAGAAGTGTTAATGTCAAATATTTATTCAATAAAAGTACCGAATGAACAACACTAGATGGCACAGTCTACGACTCTACGCTATGAATGTTCACCTACATCCCGAGCGCGCAAGACCAGCATGTCTGTGGCAGCACAGAAGCGTCAATGTCAAGTATTTATAAGGAAAAAGTTCCGGATTTGCCAAAACAGCTTGGTAAAGATAATAAGGAATCGTCTGTTAGAATTGTGTCGCAACGTCAAGTATAAAGTTTGCAACAGTACTCACCACGTAAAAAAGCTTGCCGAAGCTGCCTCTTTCATATGCCTTTATAATAACCGCAAAATAAGACAAACGAAAGACCCATTGTGAGTTCACAGATTGCCAAGTTACAGAAAAATTTAAGACAAAAATACTCACTTTCCCCTCAGCCATGCTATAGAGATGAAGCCTGTCGTAGTCTTGCATCGTCGACAGCAGCATTCGGTCCTCATTGTATATCTCTACGTAGGGCCGGCAGCCATCGCGCGCCTTCGTGAACAGTGGCACTGGCTGCACGGTCAGCGACACCAGCGTCACCGGCCGGAAGTGCGGCAGGATTGGTTCTGGTCTGGAACAATGCGTTATGTTAGACACACACACATGGGTGATACACGGTGCGTATAATATTATGGTGTCTCTCCAAAAAGATAAATTACTTGGCCATTATTCAATGTTATCACAAATTATCTGCGCTCAAGGTGGTTTAATTCTTGGTGAATTTTTGGCCTCGGGCGATCCGAATGATTACGTAGCCATGTGTGTATCAATATTCCGGTCATCACGCACCTTATAATATTAGAGAGATAGTAGAGGTATCGCAGCTGGCTGGGCGGCATGTTGATGGGCGTGCGCTTGACCGCGAACATCTGCAGAGCGTCCTCTGGCACCGTCACCAGCTTAGCGTACAGCAGCAGCCCGCACACTAACATGCACGACATCTGCTTGCCATCCTATAAGAGAAGGGTGGCGTTAAACCTGGTATAATGATCAGATGGGTTTTTGTATGATATAGAACAATATATTTATACAGAATACAGGATGAAAATAGAAGGAGGTGGTGAAGACCTATTCTGAAGTCATACGATGCTTTGACGGCGTAGTGCGGCAGTGGAGCAGTGCAGCTGCGTCGCACCGCGAGCGACTGAGAGGCGACTGAGAGGCGAGGCGGGGAGGGGTGATGCGCTGCGCCGGACTGACAACATGTCATGTTTGCTGCGCCCTATAGCTCAATTTCATTACGGTGTGGCGCCGCACCTTTAATTTTTTTCTCACTTTGCCCCTATGGTTGTATTTAAATGGAAACCCTGAATATGGTCCTTGGTAATAAGATTTCAAAATTCCCAACATGTTAGTCTCGATCCCGAAAAGATAAGTTTCGCCGGTCCTTTCCAAAAGCAAATATAGTTGATTTTCAACTGTTATCGGAACAATAGGTCACCTATTGATATAGCCACCATACATACCTGGCACGTAATAACAGCCGCTTGCCGGTCATCCTTGCCCAAGTCCTGGTACATGTGCTGCAGCAGCGCGTAGGTGGGCGCCAGCAGGGGCGCGCGGTGGGCGGCGCTGGGCCACAGCGGGCGAGCCGCGTCCGTCACGCACACGTGGCGCGGGAACGACAGGCGACAGCCGCGGGACGCGTTGTAGATGCTGTACTTGCCGCCGGGGTGACGACTTTCTAGGTATGCCTGGAATTAGGACGTTGTTCAAACATAAGGTTAGGTTAGCCTTAACGACAGCGAATCCTTAGTGAAAAAGCTATTATATATTTTTTGCACCAAATTTTCTAATCAAAACAGTTTTTAGGGACGCTGTTGTTTTCGGAATCAATATTAGAAAATCTTGAAATTAAAGGGAATAAGATCATTAAAAGGCACTTTCTATCGTCATAATTACAGTTAAAAGAATAAAGTGACTCTAGTTATTTATTAAAGACATCAATCAATGAAGATATAAAATCTTACCCGGACGTCATCAATATGGTTGGTTTTGTAGGCGCTTTCTAAGCCCTCTGACGGGTAAGGCATCACTATTATACGACTAGTTATGTAGCTAATATCCAAATCTGTTCTAGCTATTGACCTGGAAAGAAAACACAAGTTATTTGGAAAAATAGATCAGAATCATTTAATCAAACAGTTAGAATTTAAATTAGTTAAGTATCAATAACATTTAAATACGGCATGATTAAGCGATGTTTGGCCTCTCGCAGGTCTGTCGTGTGTTGGCTGCTTAAACGGACTTGCCTGTGGAAGTCTTATTATAAAAATTAAAGCCTCCAGTCAGGGCTTGTTATAAAAAGTTCTAAAGTCTTGCGACTACACGCTATGGGCACCCCCATCCCTGTGGGGTACGGACCTCGGCTTAGGGCATCCCCACAAGAGGACAGCAAGAAACGGGCTAGATCGATCGATTATTATTTAGGGGCGAATGTAAGACTACAGGTCAGGGTGGACAGACGTCACGGTGCCTGGGAGGCCTTTGTCCAGCAGTGTACGTCTTTTGGCTGAAATGATAATAATGATAAAATCAGAAATAAATTAAATGAAAAATATCATGCACAAAGATACTCACTGTTGCACAGTTTGCATAACCTTCGAAGAGGTATCCTTTAAATTCTTCAAGAAGCTTCCAGCGCCCCCTTTGATAGAGGAGAACAGTCCCCCTGAGTTGGCGGGTGTGGCTGGCAGCGGCGGCTGGTAGTGCGGGGCGGCGGGGGGGCGCGCGGGCGGCGGCGGCCGGCTCGGCTCCGGCGGCCGCGAGTTCGGCACCTCCTGGCTCACTGCCGCCGGCTCTTTGCTGGCTAAAACGAAAAACAAATTAGAACACAGATAATTAAGGAAAACAGACAGTTTATTTGGCGCGCTTTAGTGTCTATTTGTAATGAAGTCATTCAAAAGAGTTCTGTTCTGTTAGTTTCATGGAACGTGAAAAACGTTAAAGTGAAGAAGACACGTCACCTATGCAAGGATTAACGTCTCATCATCATTTCATAGCCATTTTTAGAGTTTGAGTTTGTATGTGTTACAATTTCATCCTAATGTTGTATTTAATTTTATATAATTATAAAGTTAAAAAAACAGTATGTTTAAAGGTAAATAAAAAAAGTCATTTAGCGTGGCACTCTCCACAGATCGATGACTGGCTCAGGCGACCATGTGCCAACCATGGGTACAGCTTATGTGTAGTTATCATATATTGTGTACTCACTCTGCTATCCCTTACTCGAATGTCATTAGTCATTACAGATTAATAATAAAAAATATGACGATAATGTTGGTCAGGATCTTGTGTTAACATTATGTAAATAGTGTTTTAACATCACAAGGTTTCTGGTAAGTTATTACAAAAACAACATTATTGAGTACTAGATATTTATTTCTAACATTAAATATCTTACATGTTTACACTTAAACGTCTAAATAGTAACAAAAATATTGCTCGTCTAAACACTATCTCTTTTAAATTAACTATTCGAATATAATTCAAAACAAACCAGTATTGTTTCATAAAATCACATGTGCCTTCAAAAAATTTAAAGAAAATTCAAAATTATTGAATATAATGCAAAATGTTTAACATCACAACAATATACTCTTTTAACAACATAATATTGCTGACATTTTTATAAATAAAAATATTTAAAAATAATCAATTTTACTTACCTATTGGTAATAGTGCCTAAAGGTTCATGTTTAAAACACACCATTTTGACGCATTTTCGACTTTTTCTCGCAAAATATGTATCAAAAGTTGGGTCGTTACCAACTCACAATGAGACAAGCTCCGCCGCCACACCACCGGTGTGACGGCAGATTTACGCGTTTTAAAACTCTATTATTACTATAATGCAAGATATTATATAATTTTGAATTTTAGCATGTCCGGCGCTTGAGAGGTTAAATTTGTTCGAATATTTCGTTCTAAACTTGTATACGAAAATACTGAATACGGTATCTAATAAGCAGACTTAAGAACCGGCCAAAGAACAATTTCAAAACCTCTTCATCTGTTGGAAGAACGATTGATATGCGCAAGCGCATAAACTTAATTTGTCAATAAAATATGAATGAACACACTAAATGAAATGAATATGAATACACTAATAAAATTACGAACTGTACACAAAATAATCCTTAGTTGGTAACGCTTTTAATATTTTTTCAAAGACAACATAGAAAATGCGTCAACATGGCCCCGCACACAGGAACCGCAATAATAATACTTTTTAAAAATATTCTACAGAATACTTGGAACTACAGAAGACTTGGATATTTATAATAGAAAACTATTTAGATATACTTTCTTTTAACCAGTAAATTCAATGCTTTAGTGAGCAAAATACTATCATTTTTTATCTTAGTATAAACTTGATGTAATACATTCAAGTTAAGAATATATTTTGACATAAATTGGGGCAAATGCTTATTTTCCTAAACTAAATGGAATATAGTATGAATATAAATTAAAAGCACCTATTTAACATTTATAGTTTTTTAATTGGATAAAGCTGATGGCAAAAGTATTTGCCAGTGTATAAAATAAACCATTATTTCTGAAGCACGCATCCGTTGATATCCTAAACTTTTTAGTTTCCCCACTGATAAAATCATATTTTCACAGCGCAGTTTGATTTGGTTTTCTAACGTAATTATATTTCTTGTTAATTTTAGTAGTACTTTTTGTTATAAAATATCGAAGCATATAATAGATCTGATGCCGTGATAGCCTAACTTTGATAAAAATATTTTACGCAGATCTATGTATATGAGAAGGTTTGTTTACCTACAGCTCTGACAACGTAATTTATTGTAATGCAGATTTATGACACGTGCAAATTAAAATGCACTTTTAACTGAATAAAAATCTAGTACCACCTTGAATACTACACATGGTACTGCATGAATATAACAGAAACCTTAAACTCGTAATTACATAACAATTATGGTAACTAATTAATACTATCGACCGACAACTTCACTTTTGTACCTTTTCATGGAATGTGAGAAATATAGTTGCGACTATATTTGATTTATGTTGTAGTAGTGAAGCAACAGTTACATTGAACAATTAGACTATACATTGACTTTTAATTAGGCTACAAAATATAAGGATATTCGTATTGGAAAAAGTAGAACTATACTAAAATCTAAGTATAGGACGGACCTATAATATCTATAGCCTTGGGTTTATTTAGATACAAAGAGAATTGTAATATTATTGTCATCGTTAAATCTTTATAGAATACTATAATAAACGGCTCTATACAAATCCGTTTGGCGGGCAGAGAACTCTGTTCACAAATATATTAATAACTGCCGTTTGTCAAAAATTAGGTACATGTTAATTTTGTTGTCAAAAAACATCAAATTTAGTAAAGAAATTATTGGTACATCGCTGCCAAACACAAACAACCATCGAGTGGTTTATAAGATAAAATATTCTAAAGGCAATAACAACATTATTAAATATAGTTAAACATTAATAAATAAAAACAATGAATACTCATCATTGCGAGCATATCCAATGGTTCTAGCAAGCGTCAATGTGTGATGGGTGTCCGATGCAAGGTTTCATGCGAGCGCAGCGGGTCATTTAAACGAGAAAACTATTGGGCATCCGAAAAAGTTGAAAACACCTAAAATGAAAAAGAAAACGTGATATGTATTGCATACACATTAGTCTACAAGACAGAAGTCCCTCGCCTCTAGCCACTAGCGAAAATACATCTTAATCAAATTGATCTGCTGTTGCCTCGTCAGTGAGGGAGCGTTATCTTACCACGTAGTAGTAGTAAGTACATAATCTGATACAAATGTCAACATATTGATTGTAAACACTTCAGTGCAATTGTGGTGTTGATTTCAACGAGCTATCTTTATCTGCTACTTATAACGTTAAATGATTTATTACTAATACCCGATCACTCGCAACAGGCGTCGCGATGCGTCCACTACAGAAAATATTTATATTGAAAAAATATTTAAAGTTTTCAGTTAAAATGAGGCGAGGAACTCCTGAAACTATACAAACAGGTACATGCAATGTGTTATGTATGACCATTCAAAAGAAACAAAATATAAAGCACTGATTCCTTGTTTAACAGGCTAACATGCATGGCAGGTTCCATCCATTAACATTGTTTTAAAACAACAGTAATTGAAGTATTTCTTAATCATGCCTCTTTATTATTAGTTTTATATTATATCGCATACCGTCGGGCCTATTTAATAGTTCATATAATGGTATCTAATAGTTATCAATTCAAGATTAGATTAAAGTAATAGATACTTTTAATACTGAGTCAGAAATAACTTGATTACAGTAAAGTGTTAGTGAAATAAATGTATAAATTTAAATATAATTTTATAATATGAATTAGTAAAAAAATATGAATTAATATGGCCATGAGAAGTGCTTTCTATTGTAAGAGTATAAAAATATTTCACATTTTGTATGATTATTAAATCCCTGTATCTTTTTTGTACATGTATCAGTTTCAATTTTGACGATACATAATGAATATGAAAGTACTTATATGAAAGTGAGAAAGAAAATGGAAAGTGAACTTGAAAAAGTTATAACACGAAAACTAGCAGAAACATGACATACTTTTATCAACAAAACAAATTAAAATAGAGCAATGATGATAAGTAGAAAAAAAAAGTAATCTAATAACTATCCGATTCGCAAAAAATCTATTGGAAATATAAATAGAGAAACCAGCAAAGGAGTCTAAGCACTAATATGAAGTAAGAAGCCATAGAACAAGATAGTTATTAGTTTATTTCTCAGTGCGACTCGCTTCCAACACAGTATGACCCAGCCAGGCGAGTAAATCAAGCTCAACTACGCTCCGCGTTCAATATAACACTCCTACGCATCACACATTGCTAGGACTCGGTATAAACGAGCCACCATCGTACATAGTTATGTGGAAAAGATTACAATTGGCTAACGCGTAGATACCGTGGAATATTTTTCTAGTTTATACGTATGGCAAGGAAAAATGTTGCGTATAATAATTTAATGTTGTAGTACCTACTTCGGTGAAACAAATTAGTGCTTACGTTTTCGGTGAAGAATTGGCGGTTAATTTATAAGAGGTCAATTGTAAACTTCTGCAGTAAATGGTCGTGCCTGTCTGTTAAGTACTTTAGCACTCCTAATATTGATTGCACTGATTTGGATAAAATTCAGCAAACAAAAATAATGGGCTTTGTGCAAGAACTTCAAGAACATGTTGAAGTTCTTGCACTAAGGTCATTCCCCTTGCGTTTCTTTTCAAGGTGGGGTCAACTGTTTGCTGCAAGTTATAGTAGGTCTTAAGACAACAACAATTAGCACGGAGGACACAATCACTGTTATTGATTCAAACTAACTGAGCTATGCAACTATGCGCATAAATCTGTCGGCAAGCCACACCACATGTGATATCGTTTAACGCAATGTGCATCTATTCAGCTACGATGAAGATTTTTAGCTAACTGTCTGTCTAGCTGTATGCCTTTATTCTTCCAGCTTCCGCTCTACGAAATACCCACACCTAGTGTTAGGGGCCCAACAGAAGTGAAAATGGGTTAATTAATAAAATGATTCTTAGTAATTTACACCAAATAAATCGTTAGTTGTTAATAAAACTTTACAATCGTGCTTACGAATGTGCAACCACAAGATCTACAGTGCGTACCATCATGTTAGTTGAAAGCGAACGTGAATGAGATCAGTAGATAACACGGAGCATGTTACGAACACATTATACCCACATTTGTCCACACACGGAGCGCCCAACCACAGAACTCACTTTTCAATATCTGTGCCACTCAAAATGCGTTAGAAATAAAATCAAACGACGGCTGTGAAGAATATACTCATTTATTTATCTATATTAAGCTCCCACATGACTAAATAATAATATGCACAACAGAAATAATGATTCAATGACATAATATGTAAGACATAGTGTTCATAGAAACACTAACTTTTGTGATATTAACTAATGACATAAGTATGAACGTTAAACATCATGTATTCTATAATATCATATAACTCTACTCTAATTCAATACTTGTACCTCATTTTAACATATCATTTCCTCATATTGTCTGAAAAGTATGGACTGATCCATGATTTTAATCATAGTGTTTGATTGCATCAACTCAAATATAATAAGATTGTGATAACAAGCAGTGTAATAAAATACACCGATCTAAGTAATAGACTAGTTATATACACACAAATAACTTAAGATTTAAGAGCGAAAATATAATCTACGTGACAAGTGCGCGAGGGTGCCGAGACCACCAAGCCACCGCAACCGTTAAATGCCAACGAGAGCCGCGACGGCCGCGGCGCACCGCAACCAATGTTAGTTCACAGATACTTCAAACGTGTTATTATAAGCAATATATATCATATAATATACTAGTCAATATCCAGATTTAGTACCTACCACTGTACATTTGTCCCAATACTACTGGATATTTATTTAATATTAACTATTAGACTATTTAGAAAAATAATATACCTAATATAGTAAGGGGTTTAGACATTGGTGTGAAATTGTATATATAGCCCAATAAAGTTACAGGAATGTATAGACAGTTTAATAATTACACCTAAAATATAGTAAAGATTCTAACTAGCGACAAGTATCCTATCTAGCTATAAAAGGTATGCATTTCATAAATGCACACTGACTTTTTGGTAATAAGATTATTCAAGAAGAATGTTAGAAGAATTTCCGACAAGTTTATTCAATTTTGTCCGGTATCTCGTTACATAATTTTAGTGATTGTTCTATTATTCTATCACTGTGAATCTTTCAAGTCTCCCTTCGTAATCAGACTTAAACATCAAATTAAAGCTTATTAACTTTCACTGTTCATGAAACATCATGGCTAATATTGCGTGCTATGTAAATGCAGTCTGAGCCTCTTCCAAACACAAAGAAATGCTCGAAAATATTAATGTCTAACTTTACCAACATCATGATAACGCATTTCAGCATTGAAGCAAGATAAATAATCAATTTTGATTTAAGTCAAATAAATGCTATACTACCTTATTTCATTCAGAGAACAATTTATTCAACATTGCCTTACCTTTGGTGATGTTCAATTTTTGGTGATAATCAACATTGGAATGTAAATAAATCTCACATTTCGTTTAATAACCTTTCTAAGGAACTCAAAATAAATATATGGAAAAAATAAAAAATTTGAGTGTAAAAAGTCAAAAAATACTTGACCATTTTTAGCTCGAGTATTTAATGCAACAGAACAGAACGATGGTCCGTAGGGGATGGAAGTGAACGCGCGCTCGCAACTCAACGTAACGTTAGGCGACTCTGTCTCGAATGTATCACAAAATGTTGAACGTGTCGCGCCGCGACAGTCTCTTAGGATATGGTAGTGTAATATTTACTTGACTTCTTATTACCTGGCGAGCTAGTGGCCACAGATTGTTCAACTTTTTTACGCTCAAATTTGAGTGGTTGCTTGAGATTGACATTATTTGACTCCGCTATCGCCGCCAATCGCTCCAGCACACTACTTATTGTCAAGCGCTCTTCGGGGTTCACTGATAGGCAACCACCTGGGAACAACACACATCACAATCACATAATGTATTCACAGACAAAACATAATACTATAACAAGTAATTTTACTCACTTATGACTTCATGAAAACATTTATAGCGTTGATCATTGGGGTTAAGATTATAGTTTCCATTTAGAATTGCAAGTTTAGCAGAATCTTCAAATGGATGTTGCATATAGCACAGTGTGTAGAGGATGCATCCCAGGGCCCAGACATCTACACTGTGGTCAATTTTACGATTGTCCCAAGTGTCTAACATTTCTGGTGCTCTGTACATAGGAGTGGTGAATTGAGCCAACTGGAAATAAAAAAGCAAGAGGTGATTTTGTTATTTCTGTTATGTACGTAATTGGAGGAAATAGTCTATCTAGAAATTCACAAGTTGTACTAAAAAAAATAAGGACAACTTACAGTTTCCTCTAACATATTTCTTTGATTTGCACTCCAGGAAGGATTTGGTGAATAAATATCTGTAGTTGCAGAACCAAAATCACATAATTTTATTGTACCTACAAAAAATCATCAAAGTCAATTAAAACACACTTTATTTTATGTATATGTCGCAGCCAACTAGCTCAATCAGCGGTTTAATTGGCTGCTTAGCCATTTCATTGAACTGCGCCGGAACATAGGGCACAGGGAGCTTAGAGCACTGGGCACATACGACACGGATAGTTTAGGTTCAAATTGTATGATGGGAGCTATAGTGAGCGAGCGAACTTAGCTCCCGTCAAGCCATTCATGTGAGGTTCCTTTCAACCCTGTAGACAGAATAAGCCATCAAATATTTCATATATTTTCGTTACAGGTATATTTTCGTTACCCTATACTGATGTTCATTAATTGTTGTATTAGACACATTGGCTGGATGTCATTTAGGCCATTGATTAAACGGCGCCATCCAATGAAAAGGCTAAGCAACAAATAATATTATTTTTGTTAAGTGGCTGACTAAGCCAGTTGGCTACGACATATACATCAGTGGCAGCACATCTTCCATAAGTATCATGCACAAGACATTACACAAAAAATGTTACCTTCATTGGATATTAAGAAATTTTCTAGTTTGAGATCACGGTGTGCAATAGGGGGCACTTGAGCGTGCATGTGCTGCACTGCCCGGCACGTCTGGTAGAACACCCTAAGTATGGTTGGGAGAGGGAAAGCGGTCCCTCTGTTCTGCAGAGCTTCCATCAAGCTTCCCCCGCTGCATAAGTCCGTCAACAACAAATACTCTCCCATGCCATGTGATGTCTTCGCCTTATCAATAAAAGATGCTGCTATATATTTGATTATGTTAGGGTGACCTGACAATTTTTTTAAAATGCTAATTTCTTGTATAATGTTTTTGTTTGCCTGCTCGTCAGCTGCCATTAGCCTTTTCAAGGCATATTCGGTGCCAGTGGATACATCTTGAGCAACAAACACAAAAGCAAAACCACCTGAAATAGAAAGGTTTCAGTAGGAATATTGTTCATGGACCAATTCTTTGGTTTTTAAAATCAATTTCCTGTTAGCAGTTTCCTGCAGATGCAGATAAAACAATTTCTAGATTAATAATAAATACATTTCCTGTGTAACTTGTAACTTCCTAGTATATTATACGCAATGGCAATATACTAGGAAAGTTACAGGTTATGGGAGAACCCAGGAAAATTTTATAGCTTCAAGAACATAATGAATATACTTTATAATAAATGAGAATTATTTAAACGAGTTCATTAAGGAAACATATTTGGATCTAACTTTTATAATTAAATGAAGCAGTGGCCCTAAAATGTACCTCATGCTATTAAAGCCAATGATAATAAAAAAGTGAAAGGACAACAGCATCTATTTGTGAATTTTTATCAATATCATATTGCAATCTCCAACCAGTTAGCCGAACATATGGCATGGAGCACAACTGTCCTATTGGAATATATTATCACAAATATTTATGTGCTATTAAAAATATCTGCTTGTAAATAATTGTTCTCTTATAAGGCAAATACCTCTATTTAAAAAGTAACCAGCATTACAAGTGATTATTCTATAACTATAAAAGTTCTCCTATACTAACATGTAGGTTGCTTCAACAGAACACAATCAACACTCAGTATGTGGCAGATATACTATGGTTACTAGAATCACATTATCTGCTGATAAACCAATCATTTTTTACATTCACTCTACATTGGTATGAATCAGTACTTCAAACTAATTTATATGACCTTAGGACATGTAAGATTAGTAGTAGCTTCTTTAATTCACTAAAACTAATGAGAATTATGAATAATTTTGTCTAAATTTTCTGACTTTATCCAGGAAGAATATTTCATCATAACAATGTTATTGTCAATCTTATTTAAAGGTTCATTCACTTTATTGCAGCGAAATTAGCTCGAGTGTCATAACGGATATGCTCATCATAACGACCCCAAACATTTGTCGGACAATGTACCCTTACGCCCCCAATTTCTATGACGTTAGTACGTGTACTGCACCATCCTACACGAAAGGCGATAACGCCAGTCTTAAGATTATGCGTTTCTCTAGGCGGAGCTTGATAAAGTTACTACAATTTGATACTGACTTACCTTCGGCGATCACTTTTTTAACTCTCAATTTCATATTTCCTATTTCAACAAACTGACCAACAAAATCATTATCACTGCCACCGTTTGCGCCTCCCGAGCTGAAATAGCCCATGGCTGATTTAAAGACGCTCATTTTGGAATTCAATTTTGTGATTTATCTATTATAAATTAAGAAGAAAACTGTGTTTTATCAGCACCCTTCGCCCAGATCCATTTTACAATGGCACAGTCTGCAGAAAAAAAAGAATAGGCAGATTTGTTGGCAAATGGCAGGACAAGTACAATGTTGCCAAAATTCAAGTACAAACCATCTTAATTGGGTATTTCTATTTTTATGAATTTACTGATAACAATAAAATTGTAAAACACTGTTTTCATTCAAATATTTTTGGGAAACATTTATATATTTTAAGAATATAAGCCATATGTCTAAAAATGTAAAAAAAAAAAAAATAGCACAAAAACTCAAATGAACACTGCAAAATATTTGATTAAAAATGTAAAGGGAGGGAGATTTTCAAAAGAAAACATGGCAACATTTTATTAGCAGAGACAAGTGTGATTTTTTTATTTTCATCCCCCATATGAGGTGCAACCCTAAATGGCATGTCGAAAAACGTAGTCTACGTATGTTTATTGACTCGACTAAATTAGTGACAGCTCTGCATTTTGACATTTCCTTGTTGATTGATTATTCATTTTTTGGTAATCAGTCTGTGGTAAAGTTGTTAAAAAACATTTAGAAGGAAAGCAAAGCAAACTGTGCTGATTTTATTATTTGTTATTGGTATTTCCTTCAATTGCAGTTTTATAAATAGTCTAAATTCCGCGCAAGAACACACCGGACTGATGTTTATCAATCCTGTGTGAAAATAACAAACATGGGATTTGAAATCAAAAGATTTCAAGGTGACGTTGATGAAGAACTCATTTGTCCTATTTGTTCAGGGGTTCTAGAGGACCCACTTCAGGTTTGTGTCTATCTTCTGTATATTTTTTAAGGAAGCAGTGTGTATAATGTGTATGTTGTTATGAATGGGTATGTTTGTGTACGTAGGCCCCTGCTTGCGAACACGCGTTCTGTCGTGCTTGTATAACGGAGTGGATCAGCCGCCAGCCCACCTGCCCTGTGGACCGACAGGCCGTCACCGCCAGCCAGCTCAGACCTGTTCCCAGAATACTACGCAACTTACTATCAAGGTGAATATTTCACAAGAATGTCATGGTTCCTCACTGTGATTTGTAGGTCACACACTGTGATTGTTTTGCAAGGGCTTACATAATAAATATCATGAGTTAAATAGCAGAAGTGTTGTAATTATCAGAAAATGGATTCTGTGAAATTGATTGGATTATGTTTTGATTAACAGTATTTATTAATGTTTATGAATCAAAACATTGTTGAGTGTTTAATATAGAGATGTTACTACACAATATAATAGTAATTCATAAACTAACTTGAACTCTTGAGTCATAAGGACTTAAGAAATTATAAATGCAATGTTTACTTTATAGACTGTGTACGAGTTGTGACAACGCACCACATGGGTGCAACGCTGTACTGAAACTGGATTCACTGGCATCCCATTTAGTTGAATGTATGTTTAACTTTTGTAAATATATTACTTCATGACTAAGCATATTTTAGGAATAACAATTACTGAATTATTTTCGTTTTCATAATATAATTATCTTTTTGTTTTCTCTATCATCCTACAAAAACTAAGTGATTTACATAGTGTATTTTTTTAACCGACTTCCCAAAAAGAAGGAGGTTGTCAATTCAAATGTATTTTTTTTTCTTTTTTGTTTGTTACCTCATTTCTTCGTCATTTATGAACCGATTTAAAAAAATCTTGTTTTATGTGAAAGGATATACTTCTCGATTGGTCCCATTTAAATTTTATAAAAATCAGTTCAGCAGTTTGGTTTTTAAATCCAAATAGCTGTACAAAAAATGTTGAAAAATCTTACGAAATTGCATATTTTTGCTTTCCCGTGACTTTTCAGAGGTGTTTTTAGGTGTGGGATACCACTAAAAAGTGAAAAATAAAAAACTTTTTCACAAAAAAAAAACCGACTTCCAAAAAAACACTACAAAGTACAAAATAACTTTAATTTCGGAAGTTGGTGTCAAAAAACGAAGAATTAACCCAAAACACCTCTCTTTTTAAATTATCTTTTGGACTAAGCCTAGAGATAATTTGCAAATGAAGTTGTAGGCAATATATTTGTTGCACAAAACAGTTTATTATTTGCAAAGTAAAATTAAACAATAACACAAAATATATCTGTAAAATCTTAATTGATGGTTAATCTAATCATCTACCCATTAGGTAATAAGATTTTTATTGATAAGATAAACTAACACATTAGTAAATAACTAAATCTATTATCTTTTTTACAGGCGAATACAATCCCAAAAGGCCAATGCCATGTGAAGCAGGTTGCGGACTCGTGATACCAAAAGATGAATTGTCCGAACACAACTGTGTCCGAGAACTTCGGGCACTCATTGCAACGCACCAGGGAAAGTTGAATGACTACGAACAGGAATTGGCGGAACAGAGACTTGTGATAAATGAACATAAACGAGAACTGGCATTGTTGAAAGTATGTTGTGTATGTGTATGTTTTGATACTTAAAAAAGGTACATATTTTTAAGATTTTCAGGTTTAGCACCCCACTATGTTCTGATATAAATTCTCGAAATCAAAGTAGTCCTAAGTTGTTAGGTCAATGAACTGTTAACCTGAAAAATCTGCAACCTGTTTTTTTAATCAATAGTAATATAATATCATTATAATTGTAACATTTGTCAGCTGTTTAATGATAATTTTGTTTGATATGCAAAATGAATTGAATACTAGATTACCAAAGCGAATGCTTGCTTTGTTGCTTTGACAATTCAATAATATGGCATTATAATTAAATTTTTTAACACTATGGAGACAGCTATTGCAAAACACGAGTGAGCAATTTTTTATAGCGGAAGGCTTACATATCAATGATTCACTTCATATTAAAAATGCATCTAAGTAGTTATGTCCCATTGCTGAGCAAGTGAGCAAAGACCTCCTTATCTCTTTTTCACACACACCATTCTTCTGCCATTGCGTGCCAGGCCTTCTGAAAAGAACCAAGCTTATAGAAATGCATAATCAACATTATATATGTTCTTTGAATTAAGAAACGAGTAACTAGTTTAAAAGTGTAACTTGGATAAACTATGACCATTGTCATTTCAATTTCAATAGCTTGTTTATCCTCAAACTCCTCCCTTGTGCTAATGTTATTGTTGTTATTAACTATCCCTAAGTTATAGTATATCTCGGGAGTTCAGTGTGTCTCTTGGCAATAACAATTTCCTTTCCTTTCTGTCTATTGCACTATTCTTCTCTCATCATTAACATGGTCAAACCCACTGAAATGGAGACAGAATGGTAGATCAGAAATGGTAAACAAAATATATCATTTCTGATCTACCATTCTGTCTGAATTTTGCTGTATTTGTCCTGGGGGCACTGTACCATTTGACTAGTCTGTCACATGTGTAGTTATCTGGTTATCCTAGTTCTTATCTCTATTTATCCTTTCTTTATCTAGTTTTTTTATTCCTAGCTTGCTTCTCTCCATAGCTTTCTGAAAGTGTTCTAGCATATTCCTGTAGTGGTCATCGTCACACCCTAATTTAAAGACAATGTTTTGTGTTAGGAATTTATGCGAGCGATGCGTCTATCGAACCCCTCCATGCGCGCGCTAGCTGACCAAATGGAGCGAGAAGAGGTCGTCCGCTGGGCCAACTCACTGACGCGCGCGAGAGTCACCCGGTGGGGCGGCATGATCTCCACACCTGATGATGTTTTACAGGTTAGTTATTATCTGGCGAATTTGAACTTTGTCATGTAAAAAATAGTTTGTTGTTCCATAATTTTCTCTAATTCTGAATAATTAAAATGAATTAGGATGTTGACAAAAGTGCCCAGCAGTATCTGTAAACTATAGCAAAAAGCGGCACTGCATGTAGTAATAACGTTTGTTATTCTTGTTTCAGATGATGATCAAGCGAAGTTTATCAGAATCTGGCTGCCCACCTCACATAATAGATGACCTTATGGAAAATTGCCACGAACGACGGTGGCCGCCCGGCCTATCCTCACTCGAAACCAGACAAAATAATAGGAGGCAAGTTGTAACACAGTGTACCATAAACACTTATCATTTTTTTAACCGAATTTTGAATGTTAAGTTTGACATTTAAAAAGTGGCACTTTAACAACTGTTTTTGCGATTGCCTTGATCCAGAATCGCTTAAGTATTTGGAAACAGCATTATGCAATGAAGAATCATGACTGTAATTAATTAATCAATATTTTATTTTTATTATAAATTGAAGAAAAATTAAAGTAACTGCTGTTAGTCACTACGCAATTTCTTGCCAAACGCGACTTCCGAAGATGTCAACACAAAATTCACAAAAAATATTCTCTTTCACAGATTATATGAAAAATATGTGTGCAAAAGAGTGCCGGGCAAGCAAGCGGTGCTCGTGCTACATTGTGACAATACCCACGTGGACGAGCACATGATGATCGAGCCCGGCCTCGTCATGATCTTCGCGCACGGCATCGAGTAGCACGCGACCTGACGCCCAAGGTGCTCAAGTGACAAGCTACATGCTCGCACACGTGTGGACATTGTGTGACTTGGATGCGGAGGCATTGAGTACCACTACTATTAGAATTTATCAGAAATGAATGGAGCCTACTATTGTTGTGCTTTACTAGAGATACGAACAGGGTAAACTAAGATTCCCTCACAAGAATTAAGGGTTTGATGTAAAGTCAATGTATGTACAATTTTATTAATTTGTCCGTCCACTCAGTGCTTCCGCAAACCACACGTATTGTCAGGGTCGCCACACTCGAAGGAAAACACGCGCGGCAAGGAAGAGCCGACCTGGATCTCTGAGCGACCACGACAAACTCCGCCAATATGAACCATAGTTCTACAATTAAAAAAAAAAACCACCACAGGAAAATTGTGTGGCCAGCCATAAATAATGTGTTGGCATTTTTGAAAAAAAAACTATTTGTCTGGCAATTGAATAAGACCAATGATTATTGTACAATAATATACAAATCATATTTGATAATGAGTGTTAAAATATTTTTATGTATGAAGTATGAGTTTCTAGTATAAATAACATTGGATTGAAGACATTCCGAATAGATATGAAATGAAATAAAATATTTACTGAAAGTTTATAAGTGGTTCAATGTTATGGAATTCAAAATTTAAGTATTAATTAAATATAGTTTTTATAAGTTTTTTTTTTTTAAATATTGAATTAGTGATTGAATGCTGTGTTATGTTAAGAAATAGTGTGTCATTGTTTTTTATAGAAAACCTTCAACTTACGCTGCGTACATTCTAATTCATAAAAGGTGAACATGTTGTCTTTCTATGTTAGGAGGTTTAGCGAAATATACAAATTACAGGAAAACTCGGTTCATTGGATTTTGTTCATTCAGTGTGTACCCATCATTACTAGCAGCTTAATTTTATTGTATTACTCCTATTTTACTTTAACTTCATTATTCTATTTCTATCATTTTTGTAATTGGTAACCTATGTTATGTATTTAGCTCAATCTTTAAATAAATACCTATACCTAATGATCACTAATTGATGGAAAATCGTTTTTCATTAATTTTCATGGAATACCTTTTTATGTAAACATTACCTACTCAACGCGTTAACCCAACTAAGAGTGTCCCTGACACTGGCCAGGTCACCAGGGATTTTAATTTTGATAACAAAAAAATTAGTCGCTATTTAGTAGAAATTAGTCGGCAAATATCAGAATAGCAACTATTTTATTGTGATAACATAATTAAAATGCCTGATGGTGGCCGCGCCAGTGTCAGTGACACCAACTAGGATATTATAATTTGATTACGATAAGTTAGGTATACCTATTTTATTACATGTGATTGGATGCTAGGCCCACCATTGATCACCATCGGATGGTTTTACGTTTACGGAAAAACCCTGCTCGCATTTTTGTGAAACATAGTGAGGAAATGGAAAAATGAAGAATAAGGAATATCAAATATTAGGACTGTGTTATCTAAATATGACTCTCCTGTTTGATCCCTCAATTTTAGACTTTAGTCGCAAGTAGGCCTGCTATAGTAATTGGCCACGCTATAGTAACTGGATAACAAAAAGAGGTAAAAACAAGGTAATGCAAGCAAGCCCATGAATGTAAAGGACAAAAAATATTATCTGAACCTACAGGAATATTTTTTGCATTACCTTGTTTCTACGTCTTTTGTTATGAGTAGCCAGTTACTATAGCGTGGTCAATTATTATAGCATTTAGGTAACTGCTATAGTAATTGGCTACACTATAGTAGGTAAGGTTACCTACTACTGAATCCAGGGGGAGCAACAGTGGAGTTCCGTGTTAAATAAGTACGCCGCTCTATAAAAAGAAATTATTCGGTATGGTAATAAAGAATCGATATGGTAATGAAGGAAAAATATGGTTGAAAAGTCAAAAGCGGGCAAAGTGAGTTCGATAATTTTGGGACTTAGTCTTGGAAAGGTTTTAAATAACAAGAAGTTGCAGGGCGGATAGCTACAAGAACATTCTTGTTCTTGATTTTGAACCAAACTTCTAAGTCCTAGTTCCACGGTGTATTTTATTCTACAAGGATGAGCGTGACTACCGCAGGACCACGAACACCAATCGCTTCCATATTTTGCAAATAATTGGTACTCGAACAACAAAATTGGTACCTTAGTAGTTTTAGAGAAAATCGCCTTTGAAGGTGGTGGTCCTGCGGTAGTCACGCTCCTTTCAGCAGGACCACCATGAGCGCAGAAAAAGGGGGCATGCTACAGCTATTCTAAGTATACAAATAATTAGTACCCTTAAATGTGGTTCATTTCGTAACAAAAAAAAAACTGAAACATTTGTATTTACCGAGGAATCAACGATGATAACTTTCGTGCAGCGTTCAGCAGGACCACGACTTTGAATATCGATTCCAAGTTTCAGGAGCTTGTCGCTTTCCTCGAACTACATAGAAAATTAGTACCCTGCAAGATAGAATTAGTACCCAAAATTCAAAACTAGTACTCCAGTAGTATACCATGACATTGGCGGGGTGGCGGTAGTCACTGTTAATTTTTCATAAAACTCCAACTAGTACCAATGACCGAGGACCAATTAGTACCACTTGAGTATTAATTATTTGCAAAATATGGAAGCGATTGGAGTTCGTGGTCCTGCGGTAGTCACGCTCATTCCACAAGGATTGTTTGCACTGGGCCCGCCAGGTTACAATATTAGTTAAAAAGATGCTGCGTGTAAAAAAGCATAAAACGAAACGTTCTGCAAAACGTCAAGCAGCAAGCAGCTGTCAAATATTTTTGTTTGTCATCTTCAACACAAACTTTTCGAAGTTATTGTGAATTAAAACCACAAAAATGTCTGAAATGGAAGTAACAGAGTGTGGGAACGATTGTTCCAACGATTTGTGTAAGTAATAATTTACCGTATGTTTTAATAAAAGCTGTTAAAATGCGCGATAACCTAGCTTGTATCCACCGGCTGTTTGTCAGCTTTTTATTCAATCTTTGTTATACTATTTCCAGTGCTTCTGGATCGCGTGTTCCTGCGTCTTGGTAACGCGGACAGTGATGAACAGCTCGAGAGCTGTCTGAGCCGATTTCTTCCGCCTGTGATATTGAAGCTGTCATCTCCTCATGAACAGGTCTAAGTTGCTTTATTTACATAAAATTAGAATGAGAGGATTAAACTCAGTTCCGTTTGAGGTGTTGTTTGTACAAACTACAGCATTTTCATTTACATAACTCTACCCAGGCAAATTTTGTTATAGCCTCAAAAGCCTGTTATTAATAATACTAAAATCTAGAAAAATGCTGTTATCACAAAATAATTCAAGTTGGTATACAAAGCTCTCAGGCATTTATATTTAACTGTAGCAGATAGTTACCATGTCAATAAAATTGTAGGTATATTATTCTCTGTTTTGATATACTGTCTGCGTCATGACCAGGTGCGCACCAAAGTGATGGAGTTGCTTGTGCATGTGAACAAGAGAGTGAAGTGCCGTGCTGATGTGCAGCTGCCTGTGCAGACTCTTCTGCAGCTGTATAAGGATCCCACTTCCAACAGCTTTATTATTGTAAGTATAGTCATAGTGTAGTAGGATAGTCAGACAAGACAAGCAAGGGTATGGAATAGAGTACTAAGCAAAGTACTGGCTTTATTTCAATGACTGAGCTAGCCTTGAAAATTCTTTTTGCCATGTCATCTTGGGTGTTTCAAAATTATTATGATTCATTCATCACCAAAACTGTAAATATTATTATTTCATAAATATTTCAGTTAAAGTCAGCTTTAAATAGTAATACTAAGTGTTGTCACTTGACATCATTCTTAGCTGAGGACATTCTGCCATATTTATTTTGTGGGGAAAGTGTTATTTCAATGTTATATTATGTGCAAATACACGCTATTCTTTTGTTATAAGTATGAGACTGCTAACTATATCCCGTACGAGTTAACATGGCACCTGGCTCGACACATTTCAAATGATGTTTTGAGGTTTTAATTTAAATTGAAAAATTATATTTCGATGAAAACAATATGAACGCGTTAGCATCACTGTTACAGTTGCGTTCATTTTATTTTCATCGAAATCGAATGGTTCAATTTAAATTAAAATGCCCAAACGTAATTCGAGCTAGGTGCCAAGTTAACGCGTATGGGTAGTAAATTCTTAACACCCTTCTATTTCCAAGCTTCTAATGTAATTTTTTTCAAGTGTACAATGAAGAATACTTCTATTCTATAATTTACAGGTTAAACACTAAGTAACAATGCAATATAATTTTGTTATAGAACTTCACAATCATATACATTACTATGGGTTTCCCGAGACTGCCTCGTGAACAGCAGCTCAGTCTGGCTCCCTCTCTGTTACAAGCCATTGAGAACAAACCTCAAGGACACCAGGATGGGTGAGCACTGAGAATTCAATATATTTCCAGAATAAATAATATACTAAACAAAAGATTTATAATAATCTGTGTTCCATTCCCATAGCACAGCTAGCCCATTTTGCTAACACCATATTCTGGCTTGAGATGGCACGGGAGAAGAAAATCTTCATCAAAATTAGGCCTTTCTTTATGGATGCGAAATCATCAAATTACTCCTGCCGCTCTGGGTGGAGCGGGAGGGAGTGTCAGACTCTTACTGACTTTAACCCATCCGTGCTCTTCGTAGTGACTTTTGCTTTGCAGGGCCGCGATAACTCTTTCGAACAAACTCTGCAAACCCGGATCAAAACTAGGCCTGAAACTCCTTTGAGTATATATTGCTATTCCTCAAAGTTTGGATTTGGCCTTCCATGGCCAGTTGTATAATTCATCCAGTATACTTACCCCTTATTTTTGCTTCAAATTGTATCTTCTAAGTTTTAATGTTGCCCTTGTTACAGTATATTGATGCTAGTCATGCCGCTGTTGGGCAACATCAAGGAAACTGATCTGAACTTGAAGGAGAAGCCAAAAGTTGCCAATTTGATTCTGAAGTTTGCCACAGATGTTCTACTGCTACCATACAGGTAACATTTTGTCTTAAAAAAACCTTTTTTCTGCTTTTATTTTTTACTGTCTCAAGTTTTCAAAAAGAGGCAGTGAAAATTGGAACCTGGAAATGGCCAGAAATCATTTCCGGTTGAACCAACCATTGATTTTCAGAACCTTCTACATAAAAATGTTGACCAAAGCAAAAATTTAAATCTTAAAACTTTAAGTTAATGTGTAGCCACTTCCACCATTCTAAGAGTGAGTGTATCCCGTTAAAATTAGTATCGTACTGCTACTTCATTCTATAACAACTTTATTATACGTGTCTCCACACGGCGATAACACTCGCGACCGCGAAAACGACCGCAGCGCCCTCGCCCCGAGACGTAAAACCTTTTTCAACAAAACAGCTGTGCGATTTGTTGTGGGCTTACGACAATCTGTCGATACGCTGGCTGAAGAATAATTGTCTAGTGAGATCATTAGCCGATAGTAGGGCGATTCTTCTGCTCTTATAGTCGGCGCCTGAGATGACTATCTTATTTATGCGTATAAGCAAGATTTACTTGTGTTTTTGATGACGTGATAATAACACTGTGTGTGTGTACTACATTTTGTGTGCCAAATAAACATGTATTCTTTATGTTCTTTTTCTTTGATATGCCTTTTATTTTAGGGCTTTACCGAATCCCGGTGAGAGCGAGTTTCAAGTGCCACCTGGTATGAGTATGAAGACTTACAAACGTATTGTTGACAAGAACCAGTTGAATCCAAACCAGCTTGAAGAGGTATAAACAAATTATTATGTTGGCTTAAAACTTACAAAGATATTTATTTATTAACCATGTAAATTATAGTACACCAAATCTACATAAAAATTTAAACTAAAACCAATACAATGGGTGGTTTTATCGCATTCCGCGATCACTTCTAGGCAACCTGGAATGGACAGTAATTGCCTGGACATAGAATGGTGATGGTGCCAAATGAATATCACCAAATCTCTAAAAAATTCAAGAATATTTTAGTTCCTAATTAATCTGTCTTATATGTTTTTAGATGAAGCTGTCTATAGTGAATTTCATAGGCAAGGATATATTCAACATGAACGACACACTGCTAACGCTGATCGTAGCCGCTGCGGACTCTCGGTTCAGTGTTGCTAATCACGCGAACAGTCCACTCATAAGGGTTAACAGGTAATCTCCTCGTCTAAATTGAATACTAGCCAGGCTGACAGATGTTGGCCTGTCTAACTGTCGAAAATTCATAAAAAATCAATAAATTTATTTATTCAAGTAACCATAACAAATTTGTTTGTAAAAAACTTATCCTATGTTAGTAATTAAGAAAATTTCATTTACATCCTACAAAATCCTTAATATGTGGCAGTACACAGTGGCAGTATTATCAGACCATTCCATGAGAAATGGCGCAGCAGCGATTCACGTGCGGACAGTCCAGCCTGCTCGAAATTAGAGACAGGATACTGTTGTTGCCGCAACACACCTCGCGCACCAGGGACGCACAGCGCTTACGCATTGTGGCAAAGAAACAATCCACATGTGCGTCCGCGAACATCCCTGATGCGCAGCAGTAGCGGGGCAGCCTCAACAGCACCCTGAACGCGTTGTAACTGCACGCGGAGGGCATTGTACGATTTTTGAGTATATCTAGCCCACAGGCTGCTCATGTAAAACGCAGTTCAGTACTCTCTGAAAAGAGTAATTTAACGCTTACTGAACAACGAGCAAACCGGCGAGCTAGTATGTTCAAAAAAAGCAATTGAGAAAAGCACGTTCAGTTGCTATAGTTTTCGAATTTTCTAGGTCACTTACGAGTACCTTACACTGACTATAACTAAGATTTTTTTTAAATAACGAAATCAGTCCAGCTTCTCTTAAGTGCCGTGTTTACCAACGATCAGCAATTCATTTTTAACCCCCAAAAGAGGGGTGTTATAAATAAGTTTGAGTGTGTGTCTGTCTGTGGCATCGTAGCTCCTAAGCGGACGAATATTGTCACTTTATTTCGTGTAATTCTTTGTTTAAAAAGAGAGGTTGTGACGGTTGGGTCCCGCAAGGTTCTATTTTGAGTCCCCTATTAGTTAAATTGTGTTGAAATTACAAACAAGTCCTCCAGCCAGATCGACCCTCGGTACGGCGGCGGCGGCCCATCTTTACGTGCGAAAGAGATTTATTTCATGTCTCTTTCATACTTACTAGTAAAGTAATGTTGTATCCTGCTGTCAAAACGGGCCTTTTATTTTTTGACAACTTTAGCGGAGACTTGCTGTTGGCGATGCAAAGATTACGCGCGAGCCTCTAGCGGCAAAATTTAGAAGTTCCTTACGAACGACACTTGTCTTACTGTGTTACCAACACAATTTTTTAAATACCTACCCCGAAAATCGAAGCCTAGTTCCCTAAGTTGAGATTCTCTGCAGTTTGAGCAATCCCCCACGTTGGCAACGCTGTGCGAAAACTGTAGTCACAATTTTGACACTAGCGGCGCTAGTTAAAATCTTTGCATTGCCAATAACAGCGGGTGATATTATTAATAAGTGTGTGCGCAAACACAGGAGCACTCTCTTCCGTCTCATAATCCGAAGGGACGTCAATTGTATACGACCGGAAAGAAATCAGACGCTGGACCAACGGTTCATCGGGTTTGCCGGATCTCGCGAAGGTGTGACTATTTAATTACGATTGTATTAAACCACATAATCTTACTTTGTTTCAGTTCGGTTGACTGGTCTCAGCCTTCAGTGGTCGCTCCACTATACTCCTTATATTTAGGCACTTGGGGAGGTATGAAGGCCCCCCCAGATGATCGCAAGGTATTTGTTTACACAGTTCCTTCTTCAGAATAAGAGGTGCGTTACTTGTAGAATGTTATGTTTAATTGTTGTATTTTAGGTCCCCGCTTGCACGAGACTGCGTTTGAAACTGATCCAGTATTTGAACAAGGCCACCGGACCAGCCATTATGTTCCCGCATTGTGTACAGGTGATAATTTTATAAATTGCAAGTTTTTTTTTTTGCTAGCCTAATTTCTGTCACGCTGCTGGGCAAAGACCTCCCCTTTCTCTTTCATGGATGGAATGACAAATTCCCCACTGGTATTAAATAAAATTTACAAAAAACAGGCAGGAATTAAAAGTGGTTCTTTAATGATCCGAATTCCGTTTTCAGGTTGTATTTTCATCGCTCTTTGACCCGAACACGAATTCAAGACTACGTAACCAGGCGCTAGTCTTCCTCCTAAACGTAATAAATAGGTAAGTTCTTGTAACATTGTACTAACAAAAATCACTAATATTTGCCTTAGGGTCGGTTTACAACGAGACTTGAAGATGCCTGTAGTCATAGCGCCGCAATCGACTTCTCTCAATGAAATATGTACTTTATTTTGTAGAAAATAAAGTTTCCTATCCTACTCTATCAAAAGTTCGCCCTTAGCTGCTTCACGTCGTGTCTGGGTGTAAGCTGACCCTTATTTTTCGATGTAAACTTTTAGTGCGAAAGAGACAGATGCAGTTGTTATACATGACGAATAGCGCTATCCTTTTCTCACTTCAAATTTGACTCCTTAGGATTGATTTTAGTTGACATTATGATCTTGATGTAAAATGGCAACCTTTTATTTTAGCGGTGACGAGACCCAACTGAGGAAGGTAGCGACAGTATTCCTTCAGGGAATGCTAAAGCTCATCAGATCTGATGAACATACAGAACAACATCCTAAAGCGTACATGTGTTTGGGTATGTCTTCTTTTGGTTAAAAATCTGTTGATGGTAATGTAATTTAAAAAAAATATTAATAATATTATTATTATTGTGTAAGAGATCATAAAACCCAAACCAATATTATAAATGCGAAAGTGGGTATTGTTCGTTACGCTTTTACGTCTAAATCGCCGAACCGATTTTGATAAATTTTAGTATCTTACATAGTTAAAGCGATCGATAAAAGAAGCCGTTATATGGTTACTTTAAAAAGGCTGGTTTATCTGTGAATTATTTTTGAGCGTATTTTTGTAGTATATTATCACTGTATCTAATATTTTCTTGACATTCAGGACGCCTGGCAATGAAATGCCCGGACACGATCAACAATCAGTTCGCGTTACTAGAAGAGCTGGTCAAGAAGATTCCGGAAGCCGTGCCCGAGATGAAGACTGCGCTCAGAGACGCACTGCTCGATATGTCGGCCGGTTTCAGGATTAATGCTGAAGGTAAACCTTTCTAACGTGCACGTCGTAGACCGTGCCATTTAGTGTTTTAAATTCGAAACTTTTACGTTATAAATACTTGACATTTACGCTTTTTTGCTACTACCGATAGTTCCTACATGCTCATAATTAGTGGAGCAAATTTTCTACAGGCAAAGGCATAAAGGCATTAAATAAATAAATAAATAAATAAATAAATAAATAAATAAATAAATAAATAAATAAATAAATAAATAAATAATAATAATATAAAGTTTTTATGTTTAAATTGAATAGGCTCCGAAACTACTGGACCGATTTGAAAAATTGTTTCACCATTTGAATCCTACATTATCTACAAAAAAGTCCGTAATACCATATGTGTTAGATATATGGTATTACGGACTTTTTTATTATTTTTATTAATTTGAACAAAAAACGGTCATGGTGACTGGTTAAGTCACCGTGACCGCCGTTCAAATTATTCAATCAAAACCCGGGTGGAATGGAAAAATGGTGATTTTGGTATCATGATATTAATTCATCCTTATCCATTTAAGTGGGTTGATAATTAATTAAGATTATGTCCGTGTAAATTACAAAATACAATATTTTCAAAAAGTTAGGCATCCATGTGAAAACTTCGATAATGTAACCTAAGGTTGAACACCAAAATTTCCCTCGCCCAAACTCTCATCCAGCCCATCATAGACTACGCTGATGCATGTTATTTGGATGCCACCGAGGAGCTTTTAAATAAACTTGAGCGTTAGCAAAATATTTGTATTCGTTTTGTGTTCAATCTTAAAAAATACGATCATGTCTCAGGATTTCGCAAGGTACTCAAGTGGCTCCCTATTGGATTTCGCAGGAACTCTCGGATATTGTGTTTGCTATTTAACATCCTTCACAACCCTAAAACGCCTTCCTACCTGCGAGAACATTTCTCCTACTCCCGTCCTTCTGATGCACCCTGCAGGACCCATCTTAGAAATCTCCTGAAATCCCCTCCACACTCTACCGATTTTTACTCCTACTCCTTTACTGTGCACGCGGTACGGTTGTGGAATGCACTGCCGCCTGACATTAAGCCGAATTTACATTACGAAACAAGTTTCATGCATGATGAAATTAATTTCATAACACTACTTTCAGTACCTGTGAAACTAGTTTCATTAAAATAATAGTGTCGTGGAACCCACAGTATGTCTGTGTCCATGGCTCCGCCAACATCAAAGCTTTATTTTGCGTTACAAAATGTTGTCATACAAATGTTATTGTATAAAATTAAAAAAAGGTTGTCTCGAAAGAAAAGATGTTGGTGGATTCGAGGCTGGCTAGCAAGAAAGCAAGCACGACTAAAAAACACACGTCCTATCAACGCAGGCGCTTTCGTGACACTAGTTTCACGTCGCGTAGCCGGATTTACATTACGAAACTAGTGGCATGAAAGTAGTTTCGTGACATTAATTTCACCAACAATTTCACGTGTAAACGTCAAGTTTTACAATGCATGCATCGATTTCATGACACTGAAACAGTTTCGTGATGCGCGCGATTTTTGGATAAAACTAGTGTCATGCAACTAATGTCATCGTATAAACGCGACGCGAAACTAGTGTCGCGAAAGCGCCTGCGCTGATAAGACGTGTGTTTATTAGTCGTGCTTGGTTTCTTGCTAGCCAGGCTCGAATCTACCAACATCTTTTCTTTCGAGACAACTTTTCTTAATTTTTTACTATAACATTTGTATGACAACATTTTGCAATGCAAATTAAAGCTTAGATGTTAGCGTAGCCATGTACACAGACATACTGTGGGTTTCACGACACTATTATTTTTAATGAAACTAGTTTCACGAGTACTGAAAGTAGTGTTATGAAATTAATTTCATCATGCATGAAACTTGTTTCGTAATGTAAATTCGGCTTTATACGATGACATTAGTTGCATGACACTAGTTTTATCCAAAAATCGCGCGCATCACGAAACTGTTTTAGTGTCGTGAAATCGATGCATGCATTGTAAAACTTGACGTTTACACGTGAAATTGTTGATGAAATTAATGTCACGGAACTACTTTCATGCCACTAGTTTCGTAATGTAAATCCGGCTTAAAGGGACTGCAAAACTCTTAAGCCGAATTTACATTACGAAACAAGTTTCATGCATGATGAAATTAATTTCATAACACTACTTTCAGTACCTGTGAAACTAGTTTCATTAAATAATAGTGTCGTGAAACCCACAGTATGTCTATGTCCATGGCTACGGTAACATCTAAGCTTTAATTTGCATTGCAAAATGTTGTCATACAAATGTTATAGTAAAAAATTAAGAAAAGTTGTCTCGAAAGAAAAGATAATGGTGGATTCGAGCCTGGCTAGCAAGAAACCAAGCATGACTAATAAACACTTGTCGTATCAGTGCAGGCGCTTTCGCGACACTAGTTTCGCATCGCGTTTATACGATGACATTAGTTGCATGACACTAGTTTTATCCAAAAATCGCGCGCATCACGAAACTGTTTCAGTGTCGTAAAATCGATGCATGCATTGTAAAACTTGACGTTTACACGTGAAATTGTTGGTGAAATTAATGTCACGAAACTACTTTCATGCCACTAGTTTCGTAATGTAAATCCGGCTTTACAGTTTTTAAGAGACGAGTGAAAGAACACTACCCTTCGTTACCGTCATAGTTGCATATAAGTATATATTCTTATTTATCATAGAATACTATTTGGTATATTTGTGTTGTTAATTTTAGTCATATTTATGTATTGTATGCTATATTTTAAGTTTATTGTTTCAATTATTCTACCTTTAACTCTTACACACGGTGTCTACATCTCTTTTATTGGACTCTCCTTTCGCAGGTATGCTGGAAGAGATTTCTTTAGAAATAAGCATTACCTTTGTACCTATTTTTCTGTTTCCTTCTTCTTATTTCCTTTTTTTTTGTTTAATGTGTGTACATAAATTGTTAAATAAAAAAATAAAAATAGGTGTGAAAAAATACCAAAAAATCCTTATATCGCGTACGCTGAGGAAACTATTGATAATAGAGCACAGTGATGTACTACAGTTTTATAGAAAATATCAATATCTACAAAAAGTCAAGTCAAGCAAAAATTGTTTCAGTTAAATCTGAAGCGTCTTCAGCCCCGGCGGCCGGCACTTCTCAGGGAGAGAAGATGGATGTGGATGAGAGCGCTAAGACGAGCCCCTTCGATGAACCGCAGGCCTTGGCGCTCTTCGCTTTGTTGGACCAGTAAGTCGACATTGTTTTTATTAAAACTATTAAGTTTTACGAGTACATAAGTACTCGTGACAATCTAAGAAGTCAGATTTGACAGCAGGCAGGATACAACATTGCTTTACTTAGTAATTATGAAAGTGACAGGAAATAAATCTCTATCGCACTTAGTGGTAAAGCGATCCTCTCAGCTGTCATATCCGACTTTTTAGATTGTCACGAATATAGTGAAAGACACTGTGACATCATCTTCTGCCTAGTCTTTCCCAAACTATATTGGGGTTGGCTTCTAGTCAAACCGGATTCAGCTGAATACCAGTATTTTATGTGGAGCTACTGCCTATCTGACCTCCACAACCCAGTAACCGGGTATCACGGAAAGAAAGAAAGAAAGAAGAAGACACTGTACAAAGCCGGACTCAATGCCTTAGGCATTTTCTACCAGTTTACCTTAGTGCAGAGACGAAACATGGCAGGTGTTACTAAATGTAAAGACAAACAGTGAGAAAAAATACAATAATAAATACACATAACCATAACTAACAGTGGTTGATAGAGCTCGTGGCTAAATAATAACAGCCGCACGGATCGATCTTCAAGGTTAAGCAACGCTTGCCGAGGTTGGTCTGTGGATGGGTGGCCATCTTATCGCATCGAGATGCGATCCTCCGTGCCTCGGAAAGCACGGTAAGCTGTTGGTCCCGGCTGACATTTATAGATCTTTGGCAGTTGTTACGGATTGTCCGAAGCCAGAAAATCTGACACCATGTCTTGCCAAGAAGTACCGTGTTAGCTAGTTAATGGGTTGTGGATGTCTGGTAGGCAGCCGCTCCACGTCAAAAATACTGGTATTCAGCTGAATCCGGTTTGACTGGGAGCCGACCCTTTTATAGTTGGGAACAAAAGGCTAGGCAGGCATCACTAACAGTGGTATTGAGAAAAACGAATCCAACATATCAATGCTGTGATGAGTATGTAATGATACAATATCTCTACTTATTTACCTAAAAGTATTTCATATGTTACACGATTTGGTATAAACGCCCCAAAGTTATTACGTACATATTTTTTTAAATGCTTCAATTTACTTCACCTAAGGATTTAATACAGTACACGACCCTTAAACTGGATACTTGAATACATCAGTTAAGGTTCACTTTTCTATAGCGTCACCTGTGACTGACAATCATGCCTATTGTGAGTCTCTTTCTTAAACGAGATGAATATTAAGGCATTTGCAATAAGACCGCCCGTTGTGTCACTTTCATATTAGACCTTAAAACATCATGCGGCATGTAATGATAATTTATGAGTATTCTATTGTAAATATTCCAGTTCTCCCAACTTAAAATATAGATGTGTCGCTGATGAGTTTGTTGCACCACTTCCCAGCTAAAACACTAAGAATTGCTGCTTTAAAACTTTGAAATTCAAAACTTGCATTTGTATTATTAAAAATGTACACCTTTACAGATTAGTAACTTTTTTATTTTATCCACAGTTACATGCACAGTGAAGAGTCAATGATCCGGTACATCGCCATGAGGTACTCTGCGGCCGTGTTCCCACAAGATTACGTTCCGTCTAGATATCTACTGTTACTGGCCAGTGGAGACAGGTAAGAGACTACATCGATCAACGTAGCACATAGTGACATTGAATAATGAACCTTATAATCGGAGTCCTAAAGTGTAAAAGAACCCCTGAGAGCCGTTTAATGTCTGTGGTGATCTTTGCACATCTTTAAACTTTAAAACACAGAAAATAAAGTGTGTTTTCCAATGCTATCAGAAAAGCATCTGCGTCTTTCTGTCATTCTGTTTTATGGAAACTAGAGCAAAAAAAGACCGTCTGTTTAACAAACATTTTATCCATTAGCCTAGACGAAATTTCAAACGAAGCGCTAAAATGCCTGTACGGCACATCGCGCGCAAGCGAAATAGAGGACGCAGTATTCAACGTATCAAAGAAGGATACAGCAACAGTCAACATAGACGAAGATGCTTCTAAGAAAGACAAAGACAGAGCTACGGAGAGTCAAGAGCTGAAAGTACCGAAGTTTACCGAAGTGGTGAATTACGTGTGGGATCAAATGCAGAAGAGGAAGAAGGGGTCGAACGCGAAGCATAGGTTCGTGATTGGGAATCAAGTACTGCAGTTTCATCCTATGACTTATCAAGAGGTAAGTTATTTGATTGAGTACGCTTCGCTTTATTTTAAAAGGTGTTTTTGAATAGGGAACATTGTTTTTTTTTTGTTTTCTTAATATCAGCAAGCAGACGTTCAAACGACTCTACTCATAGCTTTTTAGAGTTCCTTAACAAAAGGGTGACCAACGGAACCCTATTACTAAGCCACCGCTGTTCGTCAGTCAGTGTACAGCCCACTGACTAGCTAACAGCGGTGGCTTAGTAATGCAAAAATCGGATAAACCGAAAAAGCATGTGCTGTTTTTCGGTTTTTCCAATTTTTTACGCGTGAGAGTACCTACATAGGTTGGTTAAACGTTAGATTAGGGCAAAATACCTAAGAAAATGTTACTAAAATAAAATATATGGAAGCACAATTTTGAATCCTTGGAAGACGTTAATTAGGACCACTCTCTCGCGAAATTGTCGATTCCTGTATTTTATTTATTGCGACTACACATATAAACACTAGCTTGCCAATAACATACTTACATCGCCAGAAGCACGCACGAAGTCAAAGTCAAAGTCAAAGCATTTATTTCAATTAGACCATTTATAGGCACTTTTGAATCGTCAAGGTCGGTCGGTCAAAAAGATGAAGCTATTTGCACGTTCCAAGGCGTAGATCTCTATGGAGAAGAACGTGCAAGAAACTCCACGGACACTCTTTTAAAAAATAATATTTTGTTACAAAATTATGGTTACATCATTCATATTGAAATAATACATATGTGAGAACAATGTAAAAGACGTGCAGGATTAAAGAGTCCGGAGTAAAAAGAAACAGTTCAAAGAAATAATTAAAATAAACCATGGCAGCCAAGAGATGACCAGTCTCAGCTGACGGCGCCCGTTCACGAACATGACGCATACGCTAGCACCATTTGGCTCAACCATTTTTAAGGGAGCCAAATGATCCAACGCACCCGCCACCATCAGACAGACTTTTGAGTGAGCATGACATTCCCAATCGCCAGGGTACATTCAAGTCAAAGACCTACCCAAAATGATCATTATAGTTTAAATTTAAGGTACATAGTACTCACAAATGTGCCGTTAATGCATGAAATTATACAATGCTAAATAAATTGAGTCTATACAATAAAAATTTTTTTCATTGTATAGACTCAATTGCATTCTTACAATCTTCATCCGGTCCAACAATATTTCCAAATGCTAACAGATTACTTTGTGTGCCCTAGTGGCTGTGGAGCAGGACCAGCACTGAGCCAAGCATTTTTATCTTCAATATACTCCCCTAACTTATAATATGCTTGCCTGCATAGTGTGCGTTTAATGCAAGATTTAAATTTTGTCTCATTTAGTTCTAATACATGGGAAGGTATTTTATTATAACATTTTAAACAGTACCCCATAAAAGATGAGGATACTTTAGCCAGTCTGAAACCTGGTTGAACTAATTGGTCCCTATTTCGAGTAGCATAATTATGTTTGTCGCCTCTTTTACTAAAAAGTTGTAAATTCTTTCTAACATACATAATGTTTTCGTAAATGTATTGACAAGGTACCGTCATGATGTTAATATTCTTAAACAGTTCCCTTAGAGAATCGCGTCGGCCGAGTTTGTATATGGCTTTAATGGCTCTTTTCTGCAGAATAAAAATAGACTCGATGTCTGCAGCCCGTCCCCATAGCAAAATACCGTAAGACATGATACTGTGAAAGTAACCAAAATAGACCAGTCTCGCGGTATCAACGTCCGTAAATTGGCGGATTTTCCTAACAGCATATGCTGCTGAACTTAGCCGTCCTGCAAGAGATGTTAAATGGGGACCCCATTGTAGCCTTGAGTCAAGCGTAATTCCCAGGAAAACCGTTTTATCGACGAATTCAAGTTTTTTCCCGTTCAATACTATGTCACAATCACTGCCTTTGACATTTGGTAAGGCAAATCTTATGCATTTCGAAAATATACTAATTATGTTATTTAACTTTTTCCTCTAGATTCTGCGCTACATGCGAATGTGTCTGAACCGTGGCGCTGACTTGAAGGACTGCTCGAACCATCCAAACGCGACGTCTCCGCTCCTGTCTAAGTACTTCTACAACAACTTGCTGGATACTGAGGTGTTGGAGCGGTATCTTACTATGATTACTTCGCTGCTGAACGCTAGTCCAGGTAAGATTATATTATACATACATTATGGAACAACAAACGCTGTCATACACGACAAAATTCAAGTTTCATTGCAAGCCATACTGCTTAGGGATTTTTTTAATAGAACTCACGTAAGAAACAACTTAAAATTCACAACGTTAAAGTCGATATTTAGGTGGGTGACGATAAATTGAAATTATATTGATTCATTCATTCACGTATGTATTTCTACTGTTTAAAGTTAGACTATAGTTTCTAGTAGTGTTAATTCACTGACAGACAATGCACAGCTAAAGACCTGAATCACAAATTTTATCTGTTGAAAATTACGCGTGCGGTAATGAAAATTGTTTCTTGAGTAATAGAGTCGCATCGCCTTCACCTTCTTTGCCTACATTTGACTCATACAATTGTCTTTTATCCCCAGAAATAATGCCACTATCATGTTTCCTTGACATTGTCGGCTGCGTACCCGAGAAAATGGCGTCCAAATACACGTCACTCCTACCATTCCTTCGCAACCTATTCACGACAAGTACCAAGGAAGACATTCGCGACATAGCGGCTGTCATATACGCGATAATCACGGTGAATACTAGCGAGAAATCAGCGATAGATAAGGAGATAAAAGAGTTCGTGGTACAGGGACAGAATAATAAGAGCTTAGAGGCCCAGTGCGGGTACTTGGCGGCGTTATCGAATATGTGTGAGAGGTGCGTTGTACTGTCGAAGAGAGGCAAGTTTGGCGGGAAAGGTTTTAGTCCGGCGAATTGGGAGCCGTATCAAGAAGGGGCTGTTGTTTTGGGTAAGTGCTTCATACTTTTAATGCATTTTCTGACTAAAATCGTGTTTTAATCTTTAGCCAGATTGTTGATGATAATTGTAAATAGGGCACTTACCGTGACATGACAGAAAAACCTACTCTAATGTTACCGTGTACACAAAAACATACAAAGTATTTTTTTTCTTTTTTTAAGAGTTGATTTTTGGATAAATCTTGTCTTTCCTTGATAAATTAATGAAAAATTTTAAAGTGAAAAAAAATCATCACGTATTTAAGATGAACATTAGAAAGCTTTCATAATTAATCTCTAATTAAATAGATATTTTTTTCCAAGAATGGAGCAAAATGCAAGCATCTTGACCACACCCCACATACCCACTTTTTGACAGATGATAAATTCTTCAGTCAAATATTTAAATAATTTTTTTTTTCTAAATACCAACATTTATTTTGCAGCAAATTTCTTAGCGAGCACACAAACCCTGCTGGTCAGTATCTCATGCTCGTCGATATCGCTGCTGGCTCGCTGTAGCGGCTTGCCTCTGCCCAACACGTCGGCCAAACAAGACGCGATGTTGCAAAACGAGAACCCTTTCAATATCAATAAGAGTGATACCAATATTGATGATGTGGATGTCACCAAGTTTACTGTTGCTGATAGGTGAGTGATTACCATTCAACTCAAAAGACACTTATTCAAATTGGACAGAAGTCAGAACTTTTTGTAATCCTCAATAAAACAGCCGGTCGATTCTGTCGACATCTCACGGTGTACACCTAGGCGGAGTGAACGACAAGTGAGCTGTCATTCCATCTTATTTGTATGGTTTGACAAGTCACCCATCGTGCACCCCGGTCAAGTGTTCACATAGACACGTTTACAGAATCGCACTGCAGAATCGATGGCAATAGAGAATATTAGTTGAAGTTTAAACTGGGAAACGCACCATGTCGCGCGTCGTCCCGTCCGCGTTGTAGTGTGAACGTGGCTTTAATTAACCTATTGTATTTTTTTCCTTTTATGGCAACTGATAGCCGGTAACGTATTGTAAATAAACTTGATGAAATCCAGGTGTCATAGATTATTTTGGCAGATTTTAGTCCCTTATGGCTTCATCTAAGGCACGAAAGACGCTTAAAGACGTTTCTATGAGGTCTTGTCCCCCTCCCCTTAGGAAATCGCAGTCATAATTCATCTTAGATTTTACATTTATGTGACCATGCAATGAATTTTCTGTTTTATTATTTCAATAACTTTATTTTAAATCTAGGTTGTTCAAGATAGTTGGGAACGCAAAGCTGCCATCGAAGTTAAAAGAGAGGGCGCTGTATACGCTTGGCCTTCTATGTTGTGGTGAAAGATTGTCTTTCTCCAAACAAATCGTTATGGGATTCCTGCAGATGGCTAAAGATGTAAGTTATTATTGATGTACAAGCATTTAATACTCATTATTATTCCCCTGCTCCTTTCCCAATGACAGTTATCTGAAATGACGCATGTCACCTCCTTCCATACATTTTTATTCGCCATCATCTCAATAGCCACCTCTTTTCTAGCCATATCATCTTTCACACAATCCATCAAAGCGTGTATTATTTTATGTTACTATGATTATTTTATGTTTTTTTATATAACTGAAAAAGAAATAGCGCTATCCGTTCTGTAAATTTCTATCTCTCTCTCATTCGCACTGGAACAATCATGGTTCTAAAATGTCATTATACAGCCTCTACGACTTGTTTCAGATATCCATCTCAAATAAGCCTATTTTCCTTAATTTTTCCTACTTAAATTATGAGAATAACAATATCGAACAACTATCATCGAATATCGAACAACTATCATCGAAAATCGAACGATTTAAGCTGTCATTAAAAACGTTTATTTTTCTTTTTTTTATAGAGCAAAGAGTTCGAAATCCATTTACAAATAGGCGAGTCTCTAGTGTTATGTGTTGAAGGAGTAAACTCAAATGAAAACAGGGATCTGTGGACGGAATTGCCGAAAGAGGTAAGTTTTTTTATTTACTTAACAAAAGATGTCTGTGACAAATTGATATTAACTTAGAGACTGCTTGTTGTACTGTTGAATATGTATTTGTCTTTTTCCATTTTTTCAATAAAGAATACTCTATACGTGTATATTTAAGAATGTCACGCAATACTCATAGACATCTGTGATAATGTTTCTTATTTCACCATACAGGGTGCGGCAAAAATAAAGAATACGGAAGCTTTGAAGGAGAATGACCAGTTGTTAGAGTGGTTACTAAAGGAACTGTTCAAGATTGGAAGACATCCACACCCACATTCCAGACAGGTAAACCTTGATACAACTTTTTGAAGAGAGTTTTCAGTTTTTTTTACTGTGTTCGCGTTTGAACACTAAAGCACGAGAGGGCCAATTCCTCAATTTTTTAAACAATACGCAAACATCTAATTTCCGTACATTTTGACAGATTCTGACTGAGATGAGAATGAATGAGAATGAGAATGTTGCTTAAAAATATTAGAATTGGGCTTTTGATAATAAACAATCAGGGGCCTAACCACCAACTCTTAAAGCAGTATTTCTTCAATATTACTTCCAGTGGGAAAGAGACGGAGCTATACAGGACGTATAGCTCCGTCTCTTTCCCACTGGAGATGATATTGAGGTAATACTGCTTTAAGAGTTGGTGGTTTAGGCCCAGGTGGTCGACGTTAGAGCATGCTCGCTTAAAGGTAACACATTCACTGTAGAGTTAAAAACACCACAGGTTATTGCTGAACTCCTTAGCTGTTTGCAGAGTAAAAATAAATTCTATCTAGTTTACTCTAAGTTCAAATTCGTATACCTATGTAACTTTGTTTATAATACATTTGTTACTTTATCTAGGCAACCAGTATTTGGCTGTTGGCGTTGCTAAAGAATTGTCCTGAACGAGAGCCTATCACGAACAAACTGCAAGTGTTACAAGATGTCTTTATGGACTTCCTATCAGAGAACAGCGGTAAGTTGTCATGAGGAAATTATATCAGACATACATCATCATCATCATTTACATCTTGTGAATTTTCGTCTCATTTCTACAGTTGCATTGGTCACTCGCTGATAGCAGACCACTATGTGGTTTCATAAATTTGGCTCACTGAAGAACAAAGGATATATCCTCGGTTGCATTCTTTCAAGATCATTTTATCCTCGCAGTGGAATTTAAGAACTACAAACGAGTGTTTTAACGATCCTTTGTTTATTCTCTGCACTATAGTGAATGTGCAGGAAAAAGTTTCGAATTTGCAACACTAGATGGCATAGTCTACGCCATGCACGTTCCATGTATATTGTAAACTATGTTAATTACCTTAGAAAAAACGTTCTTTTATTATTATTTTTTGATACATTCAAGATGTTCTTTAAGAACACAATATTTAAAATCGACCTAACATTTTCCCCTACAGACATAGTCCAAGACGTAGCCAGCAAAGGTCTATCCCTCGTCTACCAGAACTCAGATGAGAGTCAGAAACAAGCGCTGGTGGGTCAGATCATAGAACAGCTGACGAGCGGCAAGCGATCCGTCGCGCAGGTCACTGACGACACCAAGATATTTGAGGAGGGACAGCTGGGGAAGGCTCCTACTGGGTAAGTTATTATATTCTGATGAGAGTCAGCAGCAAGCGCGAGTGGGTCAGATCATAGAGCAGCTGACGAGCGGCAAGCAATCTGTCGCATAGGTCACTGAGACGACACCAAGTTATTTGAGGAGGGACAGCGGGGGAAGATTCCTACTGTCTAATGAGAGTCAGAAACAAGTGCTGGTGGGTCAGATCATCATCAGGGTTGCGGAATTGTTCGAAAGAGTTACCGCGGCCCTGTAACGCAAAAGTCATTTTATGGAACGCGGGAGGGTTTTCTTCAGTAAAAGTCTTACACTCCCTTCTGAACTCCGCTCAGTATGGGAGAAGTCATTTGATGACAAGCATCAATGTAATAAACTGATGCTCTGTTACCATTGCAATTCTACGACCATGTCGTTTCATTTTAAACCTTATTACATTTGAATATAATGAACTGTTTTGAACAAAAATACGTGGCTTCCTTTACACTAATGGTTTGTTTTCTTAATTTCTTTAGTGGCAACCTGTCCACTTACAAGGAGCTGTGTTCTCTCGCGTCAGACTTGAACCAACCGGATCTGTTGTACAAATTCATGCATCTAGCGCATCACAACTCCATGTGGAACTCTAAGAAAGGTTAGTCAAGTTACACAAAGACCGTCCCTGTTTTTCGCGAGAATGGTGGGCATCGACACGACACGCTAGAACTGCGAAGTATGCCCGCCACACATTCCCAAACCACTGCAACTCCTGAAAACCGGAATCAACAGTGGCGACCACCAGAAAAACGCCGAGTCAACGAAGCTCGACGAGTCCCGGAGAAGCGACGAGGAAATAACAGCAGAGGTGTAATAAAACATATCATTATTTCCACTTCCCTCCTTATCAAGCAGGAGACACAACAGAGCCAAATAGGCACCAAGGGACATATACAATTGGTTTAAGCCCAGTTGCCAAGCACCACAGATTATACATTAACACTAATGGGTCCTAAATTGTGTGCGCTGTTGATGTACCACTACTTACTACTGAACAATATAATTATGTAGATCGACGACGCTCGCACGCTAGCTCGCTGTTCACTGTTCGGCCCGGGCCGACAGCGGGAGCGGTGGAGCCTCGCGGTGCCTGCGAGCGGCTCCACTGCACCGTCACGTACCCTCACGGCTCGATATGCCCCACCGGCCCAAGCGATCAGTTTGCTGAACGCTCGGATTGCTCAGGAACTGGAGGGCGTTATACATCGTGTAACAGATTAAACGCAATACCTGTTAAGGGGTCATTGTACATTATGAACAACTTTCGCTATGGGACCAACACTGAAATCGCGAAAGAAAAATCGACTGCCCCATACATTTATAAAAAAAACACTCTTTATTTCAGATATGTAACATCCATAATTTATAGGTTAGTAAACAAGAATCTTATAACTATGTTAGTAATCATAAAATAACAAATAATGTACATATTACTATTATGAGACCAATTGATTTTTTGAGATACATCTCCTTATAAGGCTACAAACTATTGGAGAGTCGTATCTCCTTGCTATGACGCTCAGGATGGAGTTGAAGCTCCCCCGCAATCTGCAGAGCAGTGAGGCAGACTTCTTCCTGACAATGGCATGGAATCCATCAACGTGAGCCTGTGTAAACATACCAGACGCACTGCAGAAACGGGGCAAACCCAACAGCATCCTGAACCCATTGTTATATTGTACCCTGAGGGCGCTGAGGGTCCGCTGAGTATAATTGGTCCACAAGCTACACGTGTAGAACACCTGACAATAAGCTTTAAACAAACTAATTTTAACTTGTTCGCTACAACGCGCAAACCTGCGTGCCAACATATTGCATCGGACCGCCAGCGCGCTACGCTCTCGCTCAACATCTACCTGGTCACTAAGATCGTCAGTCACGTAATGCCCCAGGTACTTGAACTGATAGACCCGTTTGAGTTCAGTATTGTTCAGTTGTATCGCGGGCACGGATTCTGGGCATTTACCACCATCCGCCTTAAAGACCATGAACTCGCTTTTTGCTACATTATAGATTAAGCCATGCGCTTGAGTATAAGACTCACAACAAGTTAATAGCTCCCTGAGCGCCCTGATCGTTGGGCTCAGCAGCACCATATCGTCCGCGTAGCTGATTTTATTGACACTAATGTCATCAATGCGACAGCCGATTTTCTTACTGCTGAGCTCAACGATCAGATCGTTGATGTAGAGGTTGAAGAGCTTTGGTGACGTTATCCCCCCCTGTCTCACTCCGCATTCCAGACCATATGGCACAGAGAGCTTATCAGCCCATCTCACACTATTAATCTGATTGTAGTACCAAAACTGGAGGATACGCAACAGTTCAGCTGGCACTCTTCTCTCACGTAGTTTTTTCCACATGATATCGTACGATACCAAGTCAAAGGCACGGGAGAGATCTAAGAAGCAAGCATAAATAGGTGCTTGGCGTTTCGTATAATATTGCACCGTATACTTGAGGCCAAGAATCGCGCTTTCAGTGCTCAGGTCACTACGAAACCCAAATTGCGCATCGTGTATGTTAAGGATACCATCCAAACGCGTATCCAGCTGGCTGTCTAGCACCTTTCCAATAATCGTAGCAAGGGAGATAGGTCGATAATTGCCCTTATCAGCCACGTCACCAGTTTTATTTTTAATAATGGGCACAACACTAGTTCGCATAAGGTCCTGGGGGAGGTATGAGTGACACATACACAGTGAATATAACATAGCCAGTACTCTGGATATGTGAGGACCGGCATGCTGCAAGTGCTCAATGCTCAGCCCGTCGTGACCTGGGGACTTTCCTCTAGTCATTCTTTTTATTGTTTTGGACACTTCTTTAGCGGAAAAACGAACAAGATCAGTATCACGACAGTCTACGTCATCGAGCACTCGCAGCGGTGAGCCCAGCGGTGAGTCCACTTTAAAATGGTCTACAAACATATTGGCAATGCTGTCCGGCTCATCCGCACCCCCAACACTCACAGGAAGACCAGGCTTAACATCAAGCTTTTTTGTCGCCTTCCAGAACTTCTGAAAGTTGTTGCTCTTATGGTGAGAAGTAATAATATCTAGCTTGATCTGTTCTTGATGATTCTGGCACCACTTTAATTTGCTTTTAAATATTTTACGAGTAAGACACATGTCGTCATAAATATCACCCGAAGATGGTTTGTTATGCCATAACCATAGCTGATACTTAAGCCTGGCCTTCGCGTGGGCATCTCGTACGTGCTTATTCCACCCGACAACACGGCCACTATGTCTATTTGACCGTGTTTCCCCTTTGCTTTGAATAGCGGCTTCCGACAAAATCGACACAATATTGGCATACATGTGGTCAAGAATCTGCCTATGCGCAATATTATCACAATGTTTATTACTGCACAAACCAAACTCTTGAGGGTAGTCAATCAACCTTAATTTAGTATTACAGATATCATTGTACACATTGATTTGATCACTGTCCCTTTCCCCCCAAACAACTTTGTTACCAGACGTGTTTGTAGCTACAGTCTTTGGTTTAATTTTGTCCAATCTACACTCAACAAATAAAGGAAAGTGATCAGACCAAAACACATCGTGAACCACACCTATATCAGTAACCGTTAGCCAAGCCGATTGTGAGACAACACAGTGATCAAGCCATCGCCTACTACCGTGCGCGTCACTGATAAAGGCATAACTATTTGACCTTAAACCTAATTTGTCAATGTCTGCACAGATCCACTTTTGATCGTTACAGAAAACCAAAAGTTCATTGCAAAATAACTCACCGGGGTGGGCATTGAAATCACCGAGTATGTAAACAGTTTCAATGTTAGTGGTTTCAATAATCGCACTCATTTCACTTGTTGTTGTGAAGTTCTCACTTGAGTCTGTCGGCATGTATACACTAAATACAAGCATAGTCCTATCTCCGATCGACACTTTTACAGCAGTCAAACGCGCACTAACACAGATGATTACAGACACGAATTTGAACACTCGCTTACGCCACAAGATCGCAACACCTCCATACGGCCGCCCTCTAAGAATTTCAGCCGATGTATCGACGGCTGACTTTCCTGTGTATTCAAAATCCTCATGCAATTGGCCCAGGTAGGGTATATCATGGGGAAGCAGCCATGTTTCCTGAAGGGCTACTAAGTCGGCTGACTGGCACAGAAGTTTAACTGCATCGGCAGACCGTTTCACCGATTTGCAATTAAAACTTACAAATCGACTAGTTTCACATTTACTGTTATCCATGTTAGTTTGTTTGTGTCAATGTTTATTACAATATTTATTATTGTTATTGTTTATTGTTGTTTGGTATTGTTGTTTATTACAATTTTGTACAATGTTAATTTATGTGCACTTAACTCGACTTTACTCGACAAAATGTAATGAACAGCTGATTTTTTTTTCGTGGTTTCGGAGTTGGTCTCATCGTAAAAGTAGTTCATAATGATGAGTGCAAGGACCTAAGAGGTCGTTTATTCTGTTACATGTTGTATTTACGTGCACTGATCGATGATAAAAATCTGTTACTATCGGTTACTATTTTTTTAATTTATAAGATGAATTTATTCTATGATGTTGGCTTGCTATACGCTGTTGCAAACTGTAAGCAAGAAATAAATAAATAAATAAATAAATAAGTAAAACGTATATTTGTGCATGTTCATTGTTAGCCATGCTCATATCTAAGCGGCTGCATCAAATTTTTATGTCATGGAAATTCCTGCATTGCACGTTCGTGTTCTGATGTCTTGTAGTGTGCGTACATTTTGAAATTTGACGTGATGAGCTTGCGACTTGAATAGGAGCGTTTTTATACGAGAATTGATCTTTTACACTGTAATCTCTATACTACAGAAAGTTCATTATTAACAAAAAAAAATGAATGAATAAGAAAAAAAAATGGTTGTGTACTTAGTGGAGAATAGTAATCTTATATTCTCCGCTAAGTACACAACCATTTTTTTTCTTATTTGCACTTATTTTTATTTTAGGAAAATATTCTTGTTCATCAGCACCTATTTCATTTTACATTTTTCTCCAGGTGCGGCGTTCGGTTTCCACTCGATAGCCTTACAAGCGGGGGCCCAGTTATCAGACCACTTACCCAAGATAGTGCCGCGCCTGTACCGCTACCGGTTCGACCCCACGCCGCGCATACAGAACTCCATGCAGAGCATCTGGCACGCCATCGTGCCCAACACTATGGCTACTGTAAGTTTAAAATAGTAGTCCTTCTGACAGATTTCGGTCATGGCGGACAATCTCAACGGAGACTAGCCATCGACGCGGGAGATTTTATAGTGCACAAATGCGTGCGCAAACACAGGTGCACTCCCTCTTCCATGGACGTTTTTTTTTAGGGTCTTTACAAAAGATAGAATAGAGTCGAATACTCTTTATTATTTACGCCATATAAGTTACAGATAGAAGAGAATATTTGAGTGAACAGAACTGCTGACATTGGCTTTCTATTACAGGTACACAAATACCACAAAGAGATTCTGGATGACTTAGTATCGAATCTCACTTCGAACCAATGGAGAGTGAGGATGTCTTGCTGTAACGCACTCGCCGATTTATTGAGGTAAAATATATGTATAATTTTTTGTCATATTGAAGGTCTGGTAGTTCAGAAAGAAGAAGTTTCAGATTCGAGTGTGCTTTTATCATATTTTTCGTTGCTTATTCTAAACTTTATGTAAAACAAGTGCCCAGGTAAGAGATTTCATAGGTTTTGTTCATAACATTGCCTGAAAAGTTTCAGTATGGCAACATCGCAAGCGCAAAATAACGCTATGGTTACTTTATCAACATTATGCTTTATTTCTTCGTACAGAGGTGCCACAAGTCTACACGAATCGCTCGAACAACTACCGACGATATGGCTGCAGTTGTTCAGAGTCATGGACGACGTGCACGAAGGTACACGCCAAGCCGCCACCTCTACTGCTTCTGTGCTGTCTAAGGTAAGAAAAAGTAACAATTTAAATGACTACTTTAAATTCAAGTATCATCATTCATCATAGACCAGTAAATATCGTTCCGATTCTGGTTATGGGTCTTTCCAAATGGCACATCATCATCCACATACCGACTTCGCGCAATTCTGAGCATAAGCCAGTTTGTTCTTGTGCCAATCTTCACTTCGTATACCAGTTTCATCCAAATGCGGGTAGTCCGCTACGGTGGCAACACTGTCGTTGGCCCATCTCGCTACTGGACAACCTACACTTCAGCCCTTGGACGCCACTCGATCACTCCCTTATTCCATCAAATTGCTTTAATTTCTCATATCAGCTATCCCGCGTTAAGAGCCATTTCACAAAATGTAAGCGCTCGAGTTTAGGTAAAATACCGCAGCATCGTGTATGTGTGCGTAACTACGCACACGTACACAACGCAAACAGTGTAGCGCAAGTGTCGAGACGGACTAAACAATCTTGAGGCGTTATAATCGTAATGCACCTGGGTTTGAGATTTATGCCGAAGGATAATTTATTTATTCAGTCTATTAGGTAATCTAGTAAAGCTTTCTAGACTAATATGAAAACCACAAATATATGTTATGTAAAGTATATAATAGAAATAACACAAACAAGGAAACAATTACATATTATTCTCAAGAAATAATGACTATCATTTAAGTGGTCGTTAAATGAATATTTGTCGTAAAGGCATTGATCTTGCCTTTCTAGGGTCTATGATTTCTGGCAATACACAATCTTGATAAAATCGAATCAATTTCGGAAGCATCTTTTCCTGCCAAAAAACGTCATCTTTTACTACCCTTATTACTTTCAATGGAAAATCAGGACCGGTCCATACAGCAAAAAAACATACGTTTTTTTTCGCTATCTGCAACTGGCCTTGTATTTGGTAGTACCAGTCATGATAAGGGTTCATTTCAACTTGATGATGACTGTTCAATTTAAAACATTTTAGTTTTTTTGCTAGTATAGCGGTATCAGGATCCATACCAAAAAGTGAGCTAGGACATTTCACTTCCACTAATCCTTCACTGCACAATCCATCCGGTGTCGCACCTAAATAAAATGTTCCTAGTCTATAATAAGTAGTCTAAAGTAAGTCTAAAAATATTTACGATCGAGTCTAAAAGTTCCATTGATTCGTCAAGTCCAAGGTCTAATGCAACAGGTTCTTTTTCCTATAAAATTAAAGAAATAATAAGATAGTACCTATACCTACTACTGCATAAACTTCTGTTTAAAACATAAAATTGTTACTAAAACATACAATTTCTGTTGTCAAATCTGACTTTTCACTTGTACCCGGCACGGCGTCTCTTCTAAAGGTACTATCTTCCTCTACTCGATTCACGCGATTTCTCATTCTGAAATGAAAACAAAATAGCTGTCAAATTTCGAACCCACAAATAAATGAATTTTTACTCAATCATCATAACTAAATGATTATTAAAATCATCAATACAACAAGCTCATTTAATACCATTGAATGAGTTTTTGAAGAAATATTCATTGAACGGGGTAAGGCTGGTGCGGCATAGAAAATTTGAATTTCGCGGGCTACCCTGGTGCTTCCACCATCGATAACTGTGTATATGAATTGCGAATAAAAAGAATATCTACCTCGCTTCTATTGCTTTCTTTATGGCTGCAGAATTATGATTTTGCCTTTTTTTGACACATTTGTATACACAACCCTTACGCCCCATTGCTAAAACTAATAAAACAAAAATATAATAATTATTCTACAAACTACTAAAATCATATTTTACTTGATATTAAACGAAAATCTTACCTTATGAAAAAAAATACAAAAAGGATCAAAAGGTTGTAGTCGTAGTTTAACAATGCGTTTACGATTGATGCGCTCGAAAATCGGGACGCGGAAAAAAATGGCACAGGTCCTGCTTCGATGACCGCTCGGGCCGTACTAATCGGTGCCCGCGTTTGCATTGTAATTTATTCTAATATATAGTGATGTTAAAAATGATATTACGTCTGATTAAATGAATTGATTTTAATAAAACTTTGGAATTCGTTTGGTAAAAGAACAAGGTTTATTTGTATATATTTTTTTAAATGTAATTACGCTTAATTCAAACCAAAAAATCACGATAAACTTGCGATATAAAACGTAAAAGTTGACCTAAGACTTTGTTTTTTTACTAATTAATGGTAATAATTATCGATATTCTTGTACATTAAAAGTCAACAAAAGTATATGTCTGAAACTTTATGTATTTTTTGTAGTTAAATTTATTAACATTTATGATAGATTTAGGAGTCCGAAATTGACTCTGCGATGATTTTTCAGTAAACTAGTTGTGGGAGATTAATCACTACATCATTTACAAATAAGTTTTTGTAAATGTGTTACATTATGAATCAATACGAAAGACTAGTCTATTTTTTACATGTATTCAAAAATTCCAGAGTGTTATCTAAGATGGTAAATTAGGCGACCAAAGTCTTAGGTATTTGCGCAAAAACGTGAAATGGCTCTTAATAGTCGCTCTACTAACCAACTATAGGCAGAGTTCCGGTCTCCATGTTTAAGAGTTCCCGAATATGATTTAAATCGAGAAATAAAAGTTATAAAAAAAAAACAATTAAATATGTTTTTTTTGTATGTATGTATATTTCATTTTGTTCTATTGTAGCTATGTATCCGCGCAGCAGACGTGAGTACAGGCAAGGACGGCAAGGAGGTGGTGTCTGTCATTCTGCCAGTCCTACTGGATACTGGGATCACCAATGTAGTCAAAGAAGTTAGGAGCGTCAGGTATGTGCTACAAGATATTGGAAAACAATTTCCATTTATGATAGAGCTTTTTGTCTAATACAAATGAATCGTTCCAATTCGTTCCCAACTCATAAACTCCAGTTACTTCAAAGTTACGAGTAGATCAGTAGTCATTTATCGATTCAAACCCATAATATTTCATTGTATCGGTGTCGTAAATGGTGCTATTGGCAATCGAAGTATCGACTTTCAACATTTCATTATCTGCCGATATTATGTTTTCAACGATTTTAGCCAACAAGAGCTTAGTAAGGCCTTGCGAGTTTGACTTGGAATAGCATAATTTTCTTTAGAAACATAGACATTTCCGCAGCGCAGAGTTCTCCGCACATTATTTAAAATGTTCTCCTCAGTTTACAGACAGTGTCCAAGCTAGTGACGGCCGCGGGAGAGACACTGAAGCCGTTCCTGGCGCGCCTGATCCCTGCGCTGGGCAGCGCGGCGGGCGAGCTGGAGTCGGCGCGCCTGTCCTACCTGTCCACCGCGCTGGCCGACAGCTCCACCAGGGACGTGCTGGACGACATGCGCGCCAGCGCCGCCAGGCATCACTATACTACTGATACCGTTGTTAAAGTAACTTTAACACCTTTTACTTGGAATATCATTAATCATTATGGTCCAATTTACGTCGTCTACTCTTATGCCACCCAGATAATAAAATGTCGTCAAATCTCGTCTCTTTAAACCCGCTTTCTGCGGTAGTTTATGTGTCCGTTAGTCACAAATAGCGTTAATGAACTGATAAACGACCGATAAAGTACCTTATAAATCGGGCTTAAGAAGACTTTTTTGTGAAAATATCAATTTATCGCACAGACAAGACGGGTTTCTGAATAGAATTTTCTGTAAAGAACGTGTGAAATTACTTCAATGACTAATTGACAGCTTTTCAGGCAAAAGTAGAGTTAGAGAAATACTAAACTCCAAATGGTTAACTCAAAAAACGAGGGTTTGAGTATAATTGTTACGTAGCTTTATTGTAATTTAATCTTTATGTCCATACTAATACGAAACGTGTTCTCGTTCTGTAACTTTACTTTATTATTCATATGATTACGGAAAAAAAATACTGGAATGTCTCTAAGAAAATAACTAACGCCATATCTTTCCACAGTGCATGCCGTACGTCGACATCGAAGTAATGAAAGAAATGCTGCCCAAAATCTTAGAGCTGATGAAGTCCCCACAACTGGGCACTAAAGTAGCAGTCTGTCACTTTGTGGTCCTAGCCGCCCATTACTTGAGGACTGACCTAGAGCCGGTCGCCGGGAAGATCATGTCGAACCTTCTCAACGGGACCTTTGATAGGAACTCTACAGTGAGGAAGAATTATGCTGAGGCGTTGGGTCAGGTTTCGGCTTATGCTAAGGTGAGTTTTTGGAGAAATTTGTTGAAATATTTTGACGTTGCGTTTGTGAGAAAAATAATACATAAGGTACCAATATACAGGGTGAATTTTTAAACTGTGCGCGGATGGCCAAACCAGGAATTTTAAAACTAATTTGTCAAAAATGAGAGCTTTACCTTAGATTGCCATGTGTTATATGGTATACTTCCCAGAATTTGAGCTTTAGTAGGGACACTTTGGGATGGTGTACCTTATAATACAGGTAATGTTTTTTTTTCTTCGAAATCAACCGGTTCAATTCCTGGCTAGGAATAGTGAATTTTCAAAAATACAATGAAGCTGTTTTAGTTTTCATAAAAGTTGGGCTCGAGACTCCTTTCAGTGTTTTTCGTTATTCCTCATAGTTTCGGATTTGGCCATCAACACACTTTAAAAAGCCACCCTGAGTAACTAAAGATTTTATTAATTTGTTGGCTATAAGTTTATGTCGCGTGTCTTAATTTGAATTTAAGAGTCTAGTGGCTTCTGAAAAAATCAATGGAAAACAGAATTATTGAATTAAATAAAAACTAAAAAAACCTGTTGATGTTTCATTACAAAATCCAATGTTTCTTTGGGCTCATAAAATGAAAGATAATATATTATCGATGTAACATCATTGTACGTAAAGACAATAATCTTTTTTGTTTAACAAAAGCATGTCTGAAACAACTAAGTTTTACTTACAAACCTCCCTTTCCAGGTCCAATCAGCAGAAAAGCTAATGAAGAAGCTAATAACATTATACGAGACGAAAGAAGACGATATGTCGCGGTCGGCCATCGCGCTCTGCCTCAAGTCTATCTCCAAGGCTAAGATAGAGCATGTCAAGGATAATGAGGTCATACTTGCACCCATGGTGTTCTTGGCTATGCATGGCTCTAAGGACGATGGTGAGTATAAAAGAGTCGCCATTTTGAAAAGTTTTTGAACCTTAATTATTGTTTTTAATTAAACCCAACTGTCTTTTGGCTTTAAATTTAGAGTAAGGAGAATTGGTCCCTGTGGTCTCTCTATATTATAAATAAATAAAAATACATATATCTGTGAAATATCTAGTTAGCTGTTGGTATTTTTAATTACAAATAAAATAAAATTATTCATCCTGGTGAGTTTTTGCTTTGGAGAGAAATTAAGTGGGTAATAGAATATTTTGACTGACGTATTTAATATTGTTGTTATTCCGAAAATTGTGTTTGTATGATATAATATTATAATATTATCACGCGTTGCCGTTCAGCACTCTAGATCAAACTTTTGATAGATTTTTTTTTGATGATATAAACAGCTTACGTTTGGCCACTATCATAATACCTTATACCCAAAATTGTCTTCTATTCTTTCAATTGTCTCTTTCTGCGATACAATTATGTAGGTAACTTAATATTTTCATACTAAAAGTTCTTTTGACTTCTATTCCCAGATTCGACAACAGTGGAAATGTTCGAAGACATATGGACGGATATAAGTCCAGCGCGGGAAAGCGGCATCAAACAACACTTGCAAGTCATACGGGAGGAGATAGAGAAGTGTCTCAACTCTAGTAGCTGGACGAAAAAGATTCAGGTATTTTACGTCAATGTATCATACAGAATTTATCAATTTCATGTTCAACCTTTGTCATTGATTTACAACCAATATTGCTGATGCACTTGTGTACTTACCCACAAAAGGTACCTATAGATCGTTTTGGCGCTATGTATACCTACTTACTATAGGCGATTACAGGTACTGAGCTGTGCATCAGAATGAATTCATTGCCACACTACCATGACAGCTATTTTGTCTACCACAAAAGTGCAATCAGTGCGAATTTGGGGATCATCCGTATCTTCTACAAACCTTGCAGTAATGTTTCTGCTTTGCGACTAAAACATTGAAATCAAATTATTTATTTTCATATAGGTCCAAGTGTTGTTGAGTGACGGGCATATTGATTTTCTTAAATACTTTCCTTTGTCTTCAATTGCTCCTCTATCAATTGCAGGCAGCGAACGCAATAAAGACGATATGCAAGGACGTGTCGTCCGGGCTAGGCCCGCACCGCGAGCAGCTGATCCGCGCCGTGCTGGCGGCGGCGCACGGGAAGACCTTCGACGGGAAGGAACATGTCATCGTGGCGCTGGCCGAGCTGTGCGCGTGAGTACACGTCTTAGTGGCTCTACACCGGTGCTCCCTGGTAGGACCCAAACTGGTCCGCGCCGTGCTGGCGGCGGCGCACGGGAAGACCTTCGACGGGAAGGAACATGTCATCGTGGCGCTGGCCGAGCTGTGCGCGTGAGTACACGTCTTAGTGGCTCTACACCGGTGCTCCCTGGTAGGACCCAAACTGGTCCGCGCCGTGCTGGCGGCGGCGCACGGGAAGACCTTCGACGGGAAGGAACATGTCATCGTGGCGCTGGCCGAGCTGTGCGCGTGAGTACACGTCTTAGTGGCTCTACACCGGTGCTCCCTGGTAGGACCCAAACTGGTCCGCGCCGTGCTGGCGGCGGCGCACGGGAAGACCTTCGACGGGAAGGAACATGTCATCGTGGCGCTGGCCGAGCTGTGCGCGTGAGTACACGTCTTAGTGGCTCTACACCGGTGCTCCCTGGTAGGACCCAAACTGGTCCGCGCCGTGCTGGCGGCGGCGCACGGGAAGACCTTCGACGGGAAGGAACATGTCATCGTGGCGCTGGCCGAGCTGTGCGCGTGAGTACACGTCTTAGTGGCTCTACACCGGTGCTCCCTGGTAGGACCCAAACTGGTCCGCGCCGTGCTGGCGGCGGCGCACGGGAAGACCTTCGACGGGAAGGAACATGTCATCGTGGCGCTGGCCGAGCTGTGCGCGTGAGTACACGTCTTAGTGGCTCTACACCGGTGCTCCCTGGTAGGACCCAAACTGGTCCGCGCCGTGCTGGCGGCGGCGCACGGGAAGACCTTCGACGGGAAGGAACATGTCATCGTGGCGCTGGCCGAGCTGTGCGCGTGAGTACACGTCTTAGTGGCTCTACACCGGTGCTCCCTGGTAGGACCCAAACTGGTCCGCGCCGTGCTGGCGGCGGCGCACGGGAAGACCTTCGACGGGAAGGAACATGTCATCGTGGCGCTGGCCGAGCTGTGCGCGTGAGTACACGTCTTAGTGGCTCTACACCGGTGCTCCCTGGTAGGACCCAAACTGGTCCGCGCCGTGCTGGCGGCGGCGCACGGGAAGACCTTCGACGGGAAGGAACATGTCATCGTGGCGCTGGCCGAGCTGTGCGCGTGAGTACACGTCTTAGTGGCTCTACACCGGTGCTCCCTGGTAGGACCCAAACTGGTCCGCGCCGTGCTGGCGGCGGCGCACGGGAAGACCTTCGACGGGAAGGAACATGTCATCGTGGCGCTGGCCGAGCTGTGCGCGTGAGTACACGTCTTAGTGGCTCTACACCGGTGCTCCCTGGTAGGACCCAAACTGGTCCGCGCCGTGCTGGCGGCGGCGCACGGGAAGACCTTCGACGGGAAGGAACATGTCATCGTGGCGCTGGCCGAGCTGTGCGCGTGAGTACACGTCTTAGTGGCTCTACACCGGTGCTCCCTGGTAGGACCCAAACTGGTCCGCGCCGTGCTGGCGGCGGCGCACGGGAAGACCTTCGACGGGAAGGAACATGTCATCGTGGCGCTGGCCGAGCTGTGCGCGTGAGTACACGTCTTAGTGGCTCTACACCGGTGCTCCCTGGTAGGACCCAAACTGGTCCGCGCCGTGCTGGCGGCGGCGCACGGGAAGACCTTCGACGGGAAGGAACATGTCATCGTGGCGCTGGCCGAGCTGTGCGCGTGAGTACACGTCTTAGTGGCTCTACACCGGTGCTCCCTGGTAGGACCCAAACTGGTCCGCGCCGTGCTGGCGGCGGCGCACGGGAAGACCTTCGACGGGAAGGAACATGTCATCGTGGCGCTGGCCGAGCTGTGCGCGTGAGTACACGTCTTAGTGGCTCTACACCGGTGCTCCCTGGTAGGACCCAAACTGGTCCGCGCCGTGCTGGCGGCGGCGCACGGGAAGACCTTCGACGGGAAGGAACATGTCATCGTGGCGCTGGCCGAGCTGTGCGCGTGAGTACACGTCTTAGTGGCTCTACACCGGTGCTCCCTGGTAGGACCCAAACTGGTCCGCGCCGTGCTGGCGGCGGCGCACGGGAAGACCTTCGACGGGAAGGAACATGTCATCGTGGCGCTGGCCGAGCTGTGCGCGTGAGTACACGTCTTAGTGGCTCTACACCGGTGCTCCCTGGTAGGACCCAAACTGGTCCGCGCCGTGCTGGCGGCGGCGCACGGGAAGACCTTCGACGGGAAGGAACATGTCATCGTGGCGCTGGCCGAGCTGTGCGCGTGAGTACACGTCTTAGTGGCTCTACACCGGTGCTCCCTGGTAGGACCCAAACTGGTCCGCGCCGTGCTGGCGGCGGCGCACGGGAAGACCTTCGACGGGAAGGAACATGTCATCGTGGCGCTGGCCGAGCTGTGCGCGTGAGTACACGTCTTAGTGGCTCTACACCGGTGCTCCCTGGTAGGACCCAAACTGGTCCGCGCCGTGCTGGCGGCGGCGCACGGGAAGACCTTCGACGGGAAGGAACATGTCATCGTGGCGCTGGCCGAGCTGTGCGCGTGAGTACACGTCTTAGTGGCTCTACACCGGTGCTCCCTGGTAGGACCCAAACTGGTCCGCGCCGTGCTGGCGGCGGCGCACGGGAAGACCTTCGACGGGAAGGAACATGTCATCGTGGCGCTGGCCGAGCTGTGCGCGTGAGTACACGTCTTAGTGGCTCTACACCGGTGCTCCCTGGTAGGACCCAAACTGGTTTTAAAATTATCAAAAACTTATTTTTCATCAAAATATTTCGATGAAAAAACGTTTGGATGGCAGTGCCAACATCAGCCGGATTCAGAAGACAGGTTAGTAAAGCCAGAAAACATTTTTAGCACCGTATTATCTCCGAGGAGTTGGTGGTCCATGGCAAGACAAAATTTTGCAAAATGTTCCCTTATGATGACTAACAGGTTAACCACTGCTCTAGACAAAGTGCCGTTTTATTCGCAAATGCATTTGTCGAAATGCCAATGTATTGATTTTTGTTGGTGACATTTCGACAGCGTTTTGCAATCCCATTTTTGATGTTTTTGTCAGTCGCCTTGTCCTAAAAGAACCGTGCATTTGTGATCTTCACCCCGAAACTTCTTGTTTATCTCAGTGTAAAAGAGAACGAGCCTCCAGTATCACAAGCGCTCTCCTCCGAGGTTATCAACGCGCTGCTAGTGGAGAGTCGCAAGCAGGAGATGGTGTACAAACGTCACGCGATTACCGCGCTCGGGCAGGCCATCGCAGCCACGCACTGCGACCGCTTCCAGCAGCTCTATGAGATCGTCAAGGTTATACTGTCTAAGGTAGGTTTTGTGATATTTGCCACACTGCACGACACAGGCCTTTTTTCCTAGTAACCATTTCTCCCAGTTGAGGGCAAGTGTGGACCAATCATTTTTATAGGTGTCAAGCTATCCGACATAATATGTCGCAATGTGTATTCAGGGACCCGCAATTTGATGTGTCTTGAAGACGAAAAATATAAAAAAAAAAAATCCATATCGATACTTGTTGATACACGTACACGCACATTTATATAATGATTATATTTTGGCAGGACGAACTATCAATGAGCAAAGAGTCAGACGAGGAAGACAACGAAGGCGCGAGACAGCGGCGCGAGCAGCTGACGGCGCTGAAGGAAGCTGCCTACGAGCTGCTGGGCAAGGCCTGGCCGAAGGAACCGGACACACAAGGTGAGGCGAATTAACGACATGTTTATTATACAATAATAATAATAAAAAGTAACTCCGCTGGCCTCGTAGTCAGCTGTAGGGACCTAAATATAGGCAAGATTTTTTTTGTTCTGTTTTATCGTCAATAGAAATGTCTCAACACGCGGAGTTTCACAAATTAAATTAATTTGTCATATCAACCGACGCCACGTGACGGTTTGTTTGTCGATGATGCTAAATTGGTGATTAACCTATTTTGAACCTTGTTTCTTGTAAAATTGGTAGCTAATACACAAAAAATCTTGGCGCACAGATGCGATAGTTAAAAAATTAAAATAAAACATTTCATTCTAACAGTCAGCTAGCACAATTTGACCCTCTCTTCAGTAAGCAAATTTTTAAAAAAATAATTACCTATTACATGTGGCAAAGAATCCAAAACAAATTCATATTATTTTACAGAAAAATACCAAGACGTATTCTTCGAGCACTGTTCGAAGTCGTACCCAGTGAGTTCGCGATCTACGCAGCTGGCCATCCTAGCGTCAGTGGCGCGCGTACTGGAGCGGCTCAGCGTGCTCAGCGACGCGGAGCCCATGGAGACAGACTCCGCGCCCGCCAGCGACAGGGATAAGGCGATCGGCAGTGTTACCGGACACGTCGCCTTGATCATCGAGTATACGCTGCGTGAGTATTGTTTTAAACTTTTCCTTACATGGAACATTGAACTCTATTGAGAAACGAGCCAAGAGGATCATCGGCAATGATAAGCCTGTCGAGTCGAAGTTCCAAAGTATTGAGCATCGACGAAATTGCAGTTTAATTCCGCCAAACTCGTTCCATCATCGGACCACAAAACGTACGGCGGTGCGCCACCGGTACATGGTGGACATCCCACCCACACGCACAACACCGTTTTGGGGAACAGCCGGTCGATTCTGTCGACATCTCACGGTGTTCACCTAGGCGGAGTGAACGACAATAGAGCTGTCATTCCATCTTATTTGTACGGTTTGACAAGTCACCCGCCGTGCACCCCGCCCGTGTGTTCACATAGACTCACAGAATCGCACTGCAGTACTTGATATACGGCGCGCTCCGGATGCTGTGACTACAACGTGTTACGTCTGTCCGCGCGCCTGCGACGCTAATTATATTTCGTTCCTTTGACGCCATACTTTTATCTTGTCAGCACTCTGTCCGCTTTATATCAGGTCTCTAAGGAGTAGAATAACCTGCCCGAAGCTGTTTCCTGATAGCTACAACGTGAGAGTCTTTAACTCAAGAGTAAATAGGTTACTTCTAGGCAAGCGTGCTCTATCTTCGACCACAACGGATACCAGCAGGTGAGATAGTGGTCAAACGCGTGCCTATGAATAGTAAAAAAAAAAAAAACTAAACGTTGGTGTTCTAAATATCATGTGCATATCCGATAAATCGATTTCTCAGAAATTTTCTGAATAACTTAGCCAGCCCACATGCAGAGCAAAGGCCTGCCTCTCCTTTTTCCTTTCACCATCCAAGCCTTGGTTTGTCGATGACCTCTGGCGTTAAAAGGGTGGTTTTTGTTCTCCAGTTTCTGTCGACTGATCAAAACTCTCGATTACTGGTAAAATTGTTGATTCATAAAATTACACGGAACAGCCCCGAGCTTGATCTGAGTCAACTCCTATTTAAGTTGCATGTCAATAATTTTGTTATTTTTTTACAGAAAACAGCAATCAAGTAAGGCACAGAAGAGACGCGCTCAACATTATGGAAATACTTGTCAAACAATTAAAAGGTAAGTCATCTAACTTGCACTACTCAATATGATCACCAAAATGCCCTCAGGGATCATTTCCTTTTTAGTATATGTAGATACCTCCACAAAATCGTGTTGCGGAGCAGTTTGGAAAGTCCCGCAAACTCAAATGAAAAGGAAGGTTCCTTCGGCCAGACGGATATTGTGTCTGGTAGGCAACTGTACGATGGTGGGGTTGTTGCATATGATTAAATCGCGCCGACAACTTTGATAGCGCGATGTAGGATTTTGTGTTACCTTGGGTCATTTTGTAGTTCGTATGTTGTGGTGTAGATGCTCTACAATAACCTACTTTGGCAATCGTCCAACGCGCCCGCATCCCCGCGCCGGTCGCCCGCGCACCGCCGCAACTGGCCACTTTTGTAGGGAACCGCGCGGGCGTCCGCTTTATGCTGTTTCACGCTGAAGTTCCCGTAAATCTTTCTCTTCACTCCACTGTCACCAGATTTGCATTCAACTACTAAACTTTTTTAGGTTCTGCCACGTACAATCATATATTTTGTTCTGTATGGTGTCGGACGTAAATCGAATAGCACCATCCCATCACTTCCCGTGGGTGTCGTAAGATGCGACTAAGGAACTCACCAGAGAATGGGCAGCAGCATTCTCTGTAGTACATTGCAACAGCTACACTGCGATCGCCAACTCGCTTGCCAAGCGTGGCGATTATGGCAAACCCCCCCCTCCCATATGATGATGATGATGATATCAATGTTTTTATTTTTTTTCAGATCTCAATAAAATCGAAGAGTTAGACAAACTCCGAACTATCTACCAGTCGCACGCACAAGACTTGTCCAAGGACTCCTCCCACGAAATACGAACCAAAGTGGACAGTATCAAAGTGCACTTTAAATAGTACAAGCATCTGTTATTTATTGTCGTGACTAAACTAGTAATTAAATACTATACGATAACATTGTGGTTTTTATTGTAACAGCGACATAGTACCAGTTGTATACAGGGCTGTAAACCTATTTGCCTGGTCCGCCATTTATTTTTTTTCTCAAAATATTAGTACGAACGTGTAACAGAATAAACACAATACCTCTTCAGGGGTCATTGTACTCGTCATTATGAACAACTTTCGCTACAGGAGCAACACAGAAATCGCGAAAAAAAAAACTTTTTCTTTTTTTCGGGGATTTTTCATATTTTCCACACTAATTAGAGACTAAATTTAGAAGAAAACAGATCATCTTAGGTGCCCTAGCTTTTGAGATTCAAATTGGGTCAAGCTGGGGAGACTCCAGATCGGCCACTTAAAAACCCTTATAACTTTTGAACCAGTGACCAACCAACTCTGATTTGGGAAATTATTTCGCCTATTTACCGACCAGTTTTTTGTGTTATCAAAATTAAAATCCCTGATGATGGCCATGCCAGTGTCAGTCACACTGTCACATTCTAAACTAAGCAATATTTATCCGAAAATAAAGGGCTGAAGAAGACACAGACTAATTTAGAAGACATAAGGAACGAGTTAGAAAAAATAAAACACCAGATAACAATATCACATCAGTGTTTAATGCTACTGCATTAAATAAACCTATGGAATGAAATAAAGTATACAATAATAACAAAAATAATTAATTCGCATAAAAACATCGCCTAAGCTAAATAAGTAATATTTATGTACACAAAAAAAAAACATAGTTTAGTGATATTCATTTAAATACGTACTCGATGACAGCATAGTGATATCTTGATTAAATAATAATGAAACAAATACTTCCATAGATACTGTTCTATACAGGTGCTCATAGTTTATATAGAGTGTAACAGGAATAAAACAAAAAACTTGAAAATGGGTCATTTTTCTGATCATTATGAAAAAAAAATACTATGAGACCAAACCTGAAATCGCAAACCCTTTTCAGGTTTAGCCTTATCTATGTTTAACGTACAATAAAGCTGAAGAGTTTGTTTGAACGCGCTAATCTCTGGAACTACCAGTCGGATTTGGAAATTTATTATTTTGTATTATGAATGCCACTTCACGAGGAAGGTTATAGGCTATACGGGAACGGGAAAAAAATTGTATATGCGCGTACGAAGTCGCGGGCAAAAGCTAGTCTGTTATACTTTATTATTATAATTATACAGAATGAGTTTTTGAGATGTGGTTTCAGGGGGAAAACTTTGAGAGGTAGAGAACATTTTGTAGAGATAATAAAAATTGCTGTTTGAGTTTCTTCAAAATTGATTCGCTTATCTTTCTATATTTCAGAAGTACCATTTCAAAAACAACCTGCATACAATTAATTTATAAGAAATAAGTTTATACAAGTTCTACATAAGTGTGTAGTGTTAGGAAAATTAAAATGATAGAATTAACTCTTTGATAAATATTAAAAGTGCATTAGGCTATTTTGACCGGTTAAAATAATGAACTAAGTAATAATGTGCGTTCAAGCACCCTATTCATATAAATACTCCGTGCCTAATGTAAACTGGTGTTTCACTTACATTATTATGCGATATTAGAACTAAACTACCCTACACGCCCGGTTCCTAATGTCTAAAACAACTTCTGACTCACGATTTTGAGGCAGTTTTACCTTAAAAGCAAATATAGGTCGAATCAAACTTCAAGATGTCTGTGAAGTTAGCTTTTGGCTGCCAGTACTTTACCCCTCACCCCCGCTCTCATGCAAATTTGTTACTGTTCAACGACTCGCGTAGTATACCACGAAACATGAAGAAGAAACCTCCTGCCGTTAGCCAGTCTCCATGCAAGTACAGGTACTGGCTAACAGCAGGGCAGGAGGCTCCTTTTTATGGTGTCATCACACCGATCGATTGTCGATCAATGGTAGAATGGATCGGTAGACGTCGTTCGACAGCTCCTACTAAATCTAAAGTTACCACACCAAACGGCCAACTTCGATCAATGATGGATTGGTGTCGTAACACCCTTTTCGTTACAGTTCGCGTCAAATAACTTTGCCCCTCTGAAGTTAGCCATTTGCAAAGATCGCGCAGGTGCAGTCACGTACACGGGAGCAAGCGGGACGCAAGCATGCATCGAACGTAAACGTAAGACTGAGACATAAAATCGCGCCGCCATAATCCCCGCCCATGTCTCTTGCGCATGCGCAGTTGCAGTTTGTTCGTAATTTTGACTACTACGCAGCCACTCGTAGCCAACTTCAGAGGGGCACCGTTATTTGACGAGAACTGTACTGGTTGGTACGTCTAACAAAATTGAGTAAAAAACGGAAAGTTTAACAAAACATAAATCGTTGCAAAGTTGAGGAATCGGGCAAACGTAGGTAAGGTTGAATTATGCCAGCTGCCTAACAGAATGTACGACCATCAAAATGGCACCACTATATAGTGTTCGCGACCCAAAATGTTACTAACTACGAATAATATCGTGGTGGGTACTTAGTGCAATAATTGTAGTCCTAGACTAGAATTTGAAGATCGAACAAATTGTGTTTTAAAAATAAGAGTTATTTTTTGGAGTAAAACCTGCTGTAAGCGTCAAAAGTTTTTCTATTTAAATTGCATTATTAGCAAGCTTCATTATCTATTTTATGCTGAATATTATGTTTGTTTTTCGACGAATTCGATTCTTTATAAAATATATAAGCCATAATATATTATATTTGTACCTAAAATAAATCAATTGAAACTATACGCATATCAATCACTCTTGCAAAACATTCAAGTTCATTTATTTTATCATTATCACTATTAACGATTACTAAAACGATAGCTTTAAACCTAATTACAATAACTTAATTGACCTGTTTTTGTGGAGGTATTACCATTTACAAAATTAATTAATATTATCTATGAAAGTGCATGAGTGACACGATTTTAATTTAGCCAAAACGAATTTAATTAAGTTTAATTTAAATGATGCACAGATACATTGAAATGCCATAAACTGTTTTATTCGAGACTGTTATAAATCTGTTTAGCAGGCGATATAATCGTATCATAGTACTAATGTCTAAATAGCTCCATACAAATATGTCACCGGATAATTAAAAGACTATTAAATCTTACAAGATTAAAAATTCTCGATGTATTGTGAGCAGATCATTCGGAATAAGTACAATTAATCCCAACCATGTATTGTTGGGAAAAATGAGTTAACAGTTTACAATCTTACGGCGTTTGAAATTTTCCGGTGACTAAGTGTCTAAACACACTATACCGAAGTTACGCGACCGAAGTTCAGCACAATTACGCCTGCAATGCTATTTGAATTACTGACGACACACTATGCCAAAATTACGTCGCGTCATAGCGTACAGCCTAACTTCGGTCGGGCGTAAGTTCAGCGGCAACTTATTCTGTGAGCACACATTATACGCGACCGAAGTTCTGTTCTATTACCGACGAAGATCCGGGATCCACGATAGCGCTCGAGACACTGAATACACACACAAAGTTGCGGAACTGAATTTCTGCCGCGTAAGTTCAGCACTTATGGTGTGTCCTTTCGACATTTGTTACGACAACGACTACATTGGCTTACAATGCTACTTTATAAAAAGGCGTCCCTTCTAAACAAATCTAAACAATAATACCTCCACAAAAACTCCTCTAAAAATTACCTACTAAAGTAATATTGCACTCTATACATCATCAAACAATCCGCGGGGCGGAATGGTCATCTTATCCCTCCTTCGGTCGTCGAAGTCAGTTCGTATGGACGGCAGCGTGCTCTCCCCGAAGCGGTGATCGAGTTCATCTTCCAGGGTCAGATTGGACCTGTTGTAAGGTACTTCAGCTCTTTCGTAGCCGGTGACCTGTGGCTGGTTGCGCTGAGGGCTCGGTTGCACGTAGTAATCTGAATCGACGTCGTGTAGAAGCCCGGTGTGGGCTGAAATGTGACCGACATGCACAATAACCGATAACATTAATTAATGATGGCAGGAAAGAAGGGTCTGTTTTTTGTTGGCTTTTGGTATTTATACAATCTTATTTAGTTAGGTATAACTAAACTAAGCCCGTATAAATAAAGGTGTAATCAAGTGACATTCTGTCAGCGGTCATAGACAAACGCTGCCATAATGTCACGAGATCAATCCTATAGATTTTGGTATTTCGACAATCGCATTCGCCGATAAAATTGCACTTGGTATTGCGTCTCTGGTTCTTTCAGGCATTCGTACAAAAAGGATTAGCGTTAGCGTCTACGCTACGGGCGAGCGTCATCTACGCGGCGTCAACTAACGCAATGGGCTGACTTTATTCATTTAACCATTAAGATATTAATTTAACACACTTGCAGTTACATGCAATTAAAACTTTGCATAGACACGTCGTTAAGAATAAAAGTTGTACTCTTATTCGTTAATTCAATCTCTAAATTAAGCAAGTATTCAGTCAGTTATTTTTAAAAATGTCAAGGAATAAGGTTTTAAATATATGTATAGGTATATATAGTAAGTATATAGGTTTTTTAATTATCTATAAGTTGAATACCAAGAGCATACAATAAACAGAGCAGAATAGTAGTAATTTTAAAGGGCAGTGCAAGAATGAGTTTAGTGCATAATGAATGACAGTTTTAGTCACAAAGGAAATTTAAAAAACGAAAATTAAAAAAATAGTTGAATGTTGCAAAACAAAATTCTAAATACACGACAAGACGATTTTAGGATGAAATTAATTAATCAGTAAAGATAGAAAAAAGAACTAAATAACTTGATTTGATCATTATTTTTTTTTATATAAATTTTATTTATTTATTAATTTTAAAACTATTTTAATCAGTAATTAATTTCTTTCGGTAAAGTTCGTAAAAGTTCGACAATTAGAAAGAGAAAGCACTATAAAACAAAATGGCTGATCGTATTACCTCCGTCCTGTGCGTCGCGCGGCGACCTGTACTTCGAGAACCTCTCGCTGTAGTCGCGGCGACGACTTAGCGACTCTTCGGCACGTTGACGCTTGCGTTTCTCTGTTAAAATCGTAAAAAATAATGTAAAGCCATTTTTTTAGACTTGTAAATGTTTAAAAAATGTCCCCTCGATAGAACTATTTTAAAAAAACAAAGGAGAGCTCCTCGAAGTTATTATTTCATTAAAAGTAATTAATTTTAGCTTTAATATATGTATGTATATAGTAACAAAGCGGCATAGGAACATAAACAACACTTTCTATGGGATTACTATAAAAGCGGCCGAAGCTCTTTGACTGAGTTTGTGTCTGAGATTCGAAAACAAAAACATAAGGTTTAAAATGACTGACACGCCACGAGCACGCACTTGGCCACATAAAGTCAAACTGCGGTATTTTCAATATGACTCTGAATCACACTTCTTACAAAGTTAATATTACTAGCAGGTGCACTAACCTCTCTTCACAATCTCCCGTCCTTCATCAACCAGATCGGTAGTAAGTTCATCGTCACCCACGAACTGCTGGAAGCCGCATAGCGACAAGAGTCGACTTCCAAGCGACAAGTATGTGGCCACACATAGTAGGACGACCAGCATCGGGAAGTAGATGTTGAAACCTTCGGCGATGATGCCCAACACGTTCATGTGACCCATTATCTACAAAAAAAAATGTTTATTTTAAGATTTTTTTTTTCTGCCCTTTGTGACAGAGCGGTCCCAGTCACTACATATTGGTCGGACACAATTTGAGAAGTTGAGTCGACACGAAAAGAACAACGAGAACTAAATTAGATAGGAGTGATCGAGGTCAAGAGCTAGCCCATTCCTCAATAATAAAAAAAATATATATTTTGAATTTCAGTAGAATGCACTCATTATATTCAACAATGAGAAAGGAAGAAAGTTATTCAAGCATACAAAAACGGTAAAACATGATCTTGATTTTGGTTAAGTGCAAAAAAAGACAAACAGTTTCATGCATTGTTATTATTTAGTTTCTTTCGTTATTAGAAATCATCGTTAGCCACATCGTCGTTTACCATCACGTGAGATGTAGAAGAGCCTTTTTAATACTATAATTACATCGTTGCATAACTAATATTTCCTTAAAAAAACATACCTGCGTATAATAAGTCTCCATAATGGGCTCCTTGATAACATGCGAGTCCATATGTATCAAACCCAAGAAGTTGAGGCACATAGCGGGAGTCAGCCTACAGACCATCATGCCGGAGAATATGAGACTGTACTCATTGGTCTGGTGATGAGGCGCCAAGTAGTACAGGTTCAGGAGACGGATCTTCAGCACGGTGGAGTAGGCACAATAGAACATGTAGGCGATTATTACTGTTGATATTGCCTGCGGAGAGATATATTTTATTGTACACGAAAAACAGTAACACAACTCTTTTACACAAACTTATTAAGGTGGATCACTAAAAAAATCGAATTAGTCTTTAGATAGATTTCCAAAAAATATTAGACGCAAATTTTTCTTTAATCACGTTAACAAAAAATTATCGTTGAAAACACTTTTTACCTACACGTTACGTCACAAGCCCCCACTCCTGATCTTGGTCCGTTTTATCTTCGTTTTTTTTTTATTGATTTGATAAAGCAAAAAATACGTGTCCAATATTTTTCTATAACATAACTGATGGACTAAATATAATCATATATTTTTTAACCAGGAATCATCCCTATTTTATAGATATAGAGAGTTATTTTGGATATAGAGAAGGAGCGCAGGGCTTTGGCGATCAGAGGTAACATGCTGGCCCGCAGATTTTCCCGCTGCTCTGAACAAGTAAAGATAACCTTGTTCAAGGCGTATTGTCAAAGCTTTTATACGGGAAATCTGTGGGTCAGTCACACCAAAAGGTCGCTGGATGTCCTGCGCATCCAGTATAACAATATATTCAGGATGATGTTGGGGCTGCCTCGCTTCTGTAGTGCATCGGGGATGTTTGCGCTGTATCGTGTGGATGGCTTTCATGCAGTCATCCGCAAGAAAACTGTATCCCTGATCTGCAGAATGCGTGGCAGCTACAACGGAATTCTGAAGACTGTAGCTGATAGGATCTCTTCTCCGATATGGAGATCCTTTATTAAGCGTGTAATTTAAATGTATTTTAATTTAATTTAATTTTGTAGTTTTTGATTTATAATTTAATTTGTTTAATTTTTAATCTCTTTTATCTTTAATTTTTAATCTTTCATTTGTAATTTAATTTAATCTTATATTTATTTATTTTTATTTTAAGTCGGACTTTATGAAATTATGGATCAATTAGTTATCTGAAATAAATGAATTTTAATTTAATTTATGGGTACAATGTGGTCAAGAGAGATATAAATAGAGGTTTTTTATGTGCGATTAAGTTACATCCGCTCAGCATAGCTATTAAAACCGTTCCAGTCCGTCCCGAAACGATTGGTTGTATGTAGTTCTAAAAAGCGCGACTAGCGAGAATGATTATTTAATCAATTAGAAAACAGCAAAGCGAGAATGTAGCATTCTCCCTAAACGAACCTTACAAAATCACATTTCGTATCGGGATGGACTCGAATGGTTGTGTAAAGTTATGCAGGAGTGAAACTATTCAAATTAAATAACCATAAGAATGTACTGTAGTCTCAATGAAACATTTTAGTCCTTGAAAATCAGGAGCGAGTATGATGTATCTTTATAAACAAAAAAACTCAAGTTTTAAAATGACTGGCGTGCGCTCTTGAAGACATTGGAACATTAACACAAAATTGCTAAGTACTTAAATGTCGCTTATAGTTTACCTAGCCGAGTCGTTACATCATGGAACAGTATCCTGGAAAGTGTTGTTACAGCTTCTACATTGAACTGCTTCATGAACCGATGGGTCAGAATATACACTTCTGGACACATCTATTGGCCCACCTTGTATTTTCAGTTTCGTTTGGTCCTAGCTAAAATTTTATATTAGGTCGAGCAAAAAGTTTTTATGCAGTTTTGAACCTGGCACATTCACAATATCATTCAATAGTCTTTTTTTGAATTTCGAACACAGAATTTAAAGAAACAAAAGACAATTTGGAGCCTGTTTGTTGAAATCAAACAATCGAATACTAAGAAAACTTGGTTTTATTGGTTTACTTGGATTTAATTCTTGAAAAAGTGATTGATATCTTTGGTTTTGCAACAAACATTACTTATTCTTAACATTAAGGTGAGGTTCTATCAATAATCTATGGATACTTCACCTGAAGTCGCCGCCCAAGCTGTGGCACTTATTCAGGCCGGACACAGCCAAAGAAACGTGAGTGCTCAACTTAATTTAAGTCGATCTGCGGTCCGAAATGTTTATCGGAGGTACCTAGAGACTGGCGGCTTTGTTCGTCGCCAAGGAAGGCCACGATCTCGGGTCACAACTGAAAGGCAGGATCGATTCATCGTGACGACCAGCTTGAGAAATCGTCACCCTTACCTCCATTGAGATACAAAACCAACTTCGCGACTTCCACGGAGTATCTGTGAGCGCTCGAACTGTTCGGAGAAGGTTAAATGAACGCGATATGGTACCACACAAGCCAGCTAATGGGCCCAAACTAACGCGAGCCCACCGAACAGCGCGCCTTCATTTCGCACGCAGTCATTTAAATTGGACACAGCAAGATTGGAGCCGTGTACTCTTTTCTGATGAGTCTAAAATTCTGTTACATGGCAATGATGGAAAGAAGAAGGTCTACCGACGTAAGGGAGAGCGTTTCGCACAATGCTGCTTTGAAGAGAGGGTTGCTTATGGCGGTGGCTCATGGACTGTCTGGGGCGGTATATCCGCGAGCGGCAAAACTCAACTTGAGGTTGTTACACGACCACGGCTGCCAACATTAAATGCTGAAAGGTACATTCGTGAGTGCTTAGAACCTCACGTGATACCATACGCGGACTATGTGGGCCCAAATTTCCTTTTTATGCATGATAATGCAAGAGCCCATGAGGCCGGCATCGTCAGGGAATATCTTCGGGATGTGAACATCACAGTTATGGACTGGCCAGCCAGAAGCCCAGACATGAACCCCATTGAGCACATGTGGGACGAGCTAAAAAGACGTGTTAGGGCTCGTCAGCCAGTTGCCCAGACGATGCAGGAGTTGAAAACTGCCATAGAAGAGGAATGGGAGATGATCCCTCAAAATTTCATAGAGCGGTTGATAAACTCTATGCCTAATCGTATGAGAGTTGTGGTAGATGCCCATGGAGGCAACACGCGTTATTAAATTAAACCTTTATTTGATAAAACATGTTTTTTATTCAAAAATCAATTGCCTTTAACAAGGCGCATATCCGACTTGTTAGGCGTAGCTCCATGTCGTATGGTATTCTGAATTCAAATTTAAAACAATACGATCGAAAAAGATGGTAAAATGTATCAGGTTTAAAACTGCATCAACAGTTTTTGTTCAATCTAGCAATCATATTTCGGTAGGGGCCATCGAAACCTAAACTCTAAGGTGGGCCAATAGATGTGTCCAGAAGTGTATATCTCCAAGCTATTTAAAACACACGCTTCAGCTAATAGTTGCCAGTGTCTTACCAAATAATAATAATAATAATAATGATAATATTCTTTATATCTTACCTCAATGGCCGAGTAGTTGTAAGAATCGGTAGCTGCTATGACAATATTGGCGAATATAGAGAGGACGGGCTTCTTGCAGAAGAACGTCACCTCGGACCAGACCACGGCCACGGACATGATGCCCGTTATCACCGCCATCGTCTTCAGGAAGTATTGCCGCAGGAAACATTCCCAATACCATTCTGCAAAATTATCGTTTTCATTCTACATCTTACTTAATACTTTTTTTTGGGACAAGCCCGCAACACATTCCCAGACCACTGCGACTCCTGAAAGCCAGAATCAACAGTGGCGACCAACAACGCCGAGTCAATGAAGCTCGACAAGTCCGGGAGAAACGATTTAAGGCGCTACCCCGACCAAAACCTAGCGATAGTGCGTTTTTCTTCGTTATTCAGAGGCTATTAACTCATTAGATAAGAGAAATAAACTACTTCTAAAAGCACATTATTAATGTTCGATATTTAACATCACATTCCACGTTCTAATTTATTTGTAATAAATACATTTAAAATCTACCTTTAATAAAGTACTAAAATAATTGATTATATGCATCTGATGCTAAAGGCGACGCTCTAATCAATTGAGGATTACACTAATGGATAGATAATTTAGAAATCTAAATTATTCACGTTTTAGTTAATTTCAAAACATCGCTTTTCTTTTTTATTAAAATAATTCCAAAAATTGTGTGAATTCTATGACACGAGGTGCGGTGCGGCAAAGAGGAAACGAATGTTCAAGGTCATTTGGTCAGGGAAGCACCTTAACTATCTTAGATCTCGCAACGAAATTAATCAGAAGGCAGAGTAAGAAAATCTTACTTACTACTGTTATAAATTTTACTTTTTTAGTCTGCCAAAAAATTACCTACATAACCCTATGACAAAATTAATAACGACTATATCAATCTAAAAACGTTAGAAAAGCCATGCTCGAAAACCTGCTTCCTGAACAACAGGAAATCTTCACAAAGAAATACTGCTAAATCCTATAGTAACCAAAGGGATTTTCAGAATATTATGATTGCTAAAATGAAGTGATATAATTTAGTTTTTTCTTCCTCCTGTAATATATGCAGAAATGGACTTAGCTGTTTAACGAATTAGGCCGACGAAATGCGATTTTGGATGGATGTCTGTTTGTTTCTCAATCACGCCAGAACGGCTGACCGGATCTGGATGATTGATTTACACAGTGGTAGATTATAGTCTGGAATAGCATATAGAATACTTTTTATCCCGGAACTATGTTCCCTTGGGATTATTTCCGACATTCACGTGGGCGAAGCCGTTGGCAGAAGCTATCGCATGTCCGAATAGCCGAAAGTCACTACTCACCAATCGCATACCATCTTTTCCAATCATATTTAACATCATAAAGTTCGTAGTCTTTGTTATTACTAAACAGAGGGTAAAACCGCGAAACACAATTACTGGTTTTAGATAATACGGCACCAGTCAAGTTTTTAATTAAATTCAATAATTAATAACATAGTTATTTGATATGAATTTTATTACGATCAGTATAAGGTTGGTGATCAATTTATCTGAATTTCAACCTTATGATGATATTAGAAAGAGTAAATTTCGCATGATATCAGATTGTAAGGGCCAAAATTAAAATATGTGTTTAGAAATCAGATTTTTATATAAAATTACGTTATCGCCGTTATTGGAACGGAACTAACTTATGCCGCTAGGCTAATTAGCTAACGATGCTTGGAATGCTTTCCACTATACAATGATAAAATACTTTAAATAATTCTAATCTAATTAGGTTAGAATAATTAATAAATTGAGGATTATTTCGTCATATTAAATTTTAATGTATTAATTTCGTAATTTAATTAATCACCGTTTAGGAGAAAACACTGATACCTGTAACATCAGGTGATTTTACCTAGCATAGGAGTCAGAGCCTCAATTTTTTGGCGAACATTTTGTTATGCAATTTTTTATCTTACCTAGTTCTCAATATTTTACCACTGAATAAGATTCCGTAAAAGCAAAAACAAAATATGTGCCTAGTGAATACGGGTCATTATTGCGAAGCGTATCCTATCCATGGTGTTCACTTACCGATGATTGGCGGGTAGAATATCCGTTGCACCCTAGGCCGAGGCGTGTGGAAAGTGTGTTGGAACCGATGGTCAGGCGACCTTTGGTTAGCTGCGATGTCTTCGAGATGGAAGATGCGTTCCAGCATCAAACCCCATTGCGTTTCTGTACGCTGAAGCACGTGTAGTGCTTTGATTGTCTGTGTACATAGAAATATAAGTAAATATATAAGTAAAATGAAAATAAAGTGGGCTTAGAATAGCGCCTTGCGAAACTCCTACTACTTTCTCCAACCCTGGAAATCGTTACGAGTTTATATTGACGGGCTAAACCTGATTATTCAAGTTTTAAACAATAACATTGAAAACAAACTTTTTAATCACAATCAATCACAAATGTTGATGCCATTCCTTTACTAATTTATCGTGGACGACATAGTCAAATGACTTTGACAAATCAAATTATCTCAGAAACGGTTTAGCTCTTAGAAAATGTTTATAGACTATTATGTATTGTATTGTGGACTCTTAGATTCTTGTTTGGTCCACTTTGCGTGTATGGTACTCTTACTTGCTAGTTAGAACTTACCTTTTTATGTAGATTGACAAGTGACTTCAAGGAGGGTGGTGTTGGTCTGTCTGGCGGTGCGCGTCCATTCAGCCGGTCTCGCAGTTGTATGGGTAACTTCTGCACTATGGTATCCACATGACGATATAGAGGATGACCCGACCCTACTGCTGTTGATACCGCTTTTAGACTCTGTATGGAGCAGAAACATGGTGCATCAAAAGTCTCGAAAGCAGAAAGATCGACGCTTTCGAAATGTTGGTTTGGCGAAGACTTCTTCGTATACCATGGATCGCCATGAGAACGAATGAGTCCATACTGTCACCTAGAACTCAATATCACCAAACGGCTTTCTATAATATGCCAATAGCGTGCCCTCAGCCTTTTCGGACATAATATGCGTTCATCCAAGCATAATCTGGAAAGGCTCATGATATTGGGCCGGGTCGAAGGAAGACGCGCTCAAGGTAGAACACCGGCAAGATGGTCCGACGCTATAAAGAAGGCTGTTGGAGGCACTGGAGGCAGCATAATATACAGAGCGGTCCACATTGCAGAAGCCGGCATGGCTTGGAAACGCGTCGTATGTGGTCGCGATCCTCAGCAGTGAGGGAACGACGAAGAAGAAGAACAATGGATAACAAAAGAACTTCAGGTGGAATGACTGCACTTAAACAAAAGTTAACTTTAATTAGTATAAATTAAGCTGGTATCACAGTGCCAAGTAGTAGATAGTGAAAAAATCGTTTAAAAATATTTGAAATTGTAGGGCAAACTGAACTTCTACTTCAATTGTTTCAGTAAATGTTCTTCTATAACTATGATTAATATGATGTATAATATTATACTTAACCTTAGCGCCCAAACGCACTAGCGGTCAACCGCGAGGGCGGCTAAACGCGCGGCTAGCCGCTTCTCAATATTGATATGAAACCGCTTGTGATCGTACGCACTTAACTGTCAGGTTCCATATTAATATTGAGAAGTGGTTAGCCGCCCCCGCAGTTGACCGTTACTGTTTGGGCGCATAGGTATTACCCTTTGTAAGATCATAGAAGCATTGCAAAGCAACTGAACTTAATCAAAATATGTCAGTATGACTGATTAAATGTTGATAAAATCTGTCCACATTCTATTACCACAACTACTTGATAAATCTTATCTTTTATTGTCATTTCCGAATTGCCAAAAAAAAATGTTAGTGCAATAAATAAATACTTACATCCAAGATATCATCAACAGTTTCTTCAGCTTCACACTTATCTGTGCTTAGCTTAGCTATCTTGAAGTAACAATAAGTCAGCGTGTAATTCTTCTTTGAATTATTCCATAGGTTTCGAGGCACTTCAACCAAGGCATATCCGAGTAACAGGATTAGTAGGAACAGACCCCATGTGTTACTAGCTGAAGATGCTATAGCCTTTATCTTAGGGGGGTCTAAGTAAATGCCTGGTTTTAAGGCAATGTATATGAGAAGTATGCCACATATGAATAGGTATGAACCGTAGTATATGGCATTGTCGACTAGAGCTGACTTTAGCTTTCCTTTGACTGTGAAGTCACCAGCTTTGCTGTATGATTGCATCATTGGCATTATTAACCTGGAATAAACAAAAATGGTTCTAAAAACTGAGTTTTATTTCTGAAAACTCCAAAAAAAATTGAAATGCACAGTTATATCAACTACTGGCCAGTTAGGATATTATCCTGTTAGTTTTTGAATAACTTATTCCATAAAGATGAAAATATGTTGTCATTAAAAAATTTGCACTGATAGGAAATGTAAAAAGGTTTTAATTATCATTACATTAAAACAGTTACTTAATTTAATGATATGGTACATAACAGGAAAGATTAACTGATAACAGTAACATTTCAAATAAAAGTCATACTATCTAACACAGTAACACCATTATTTACTTTAATAAATGAACAGATTGGATGAAAACAGGAACTCTGTCTCTTGTGTCCAGTTCATAGATTGAATCCAGTAAAGAATAAACAAGGCAGTTACGTTGAATGCAATATATGATTGGGAATGGAGACGTAAAATTCTGACAACTATGGTGGCTACCATGGCCGTCTCCGATTGATAAGTAGATGATCTCTCCTAGCAGATTCCTCAATGAAACATAAAAGCAATGTTTTTTCCTAGCTCCATTGAGTTTTAACACTAAAAATAAATAAATATATATCTGTTGTTTTTATTAACACCTGGAAGAGTGAACTTGCTATTTAACTTTACCAAACAGTAGTTTTGTAGACCTAAGGATATTTCTTACCATGTAAGACATTGTGATGTCCAATAAACAATCCTCCAGAGGTTAGGGAACACATCTGAGCTCATCAAGCTCCAAGGCTTATGACACTCAACGATTGGTGGGGCAACCGTAGTTGTGCCGTTCTGTAGCGCAGCTTGCATCGTCTCCATAGCTTTTGTTGCATTTTCCATACATTGTCGATACACAGTCTGTTGGAAATAAATGGAAATTGAGACATTTGAATGAAGAAGGTAATGACATCTTTAAGTTTATACATTCTACAGGCAAGTCAGCTACATTATGTTTTTATTCACGATCTTTCAATGTTGCGAGGTCATTGTTTTAATTTAATTTATGAATATTTTTATGATTCTTAAAAGAAAACTATTTTTATGGAGATTATTTTTACTCACCGATGATATATCCAGGGGCAAAATGAACATAATCACAAAAGAGAAGTACCATGCTGTTAGCACTGACACTGTAACTATAATGTGGTTCCTGTAGCAGTCACCATATCTGTACAATAAAGTTGCTGCTAAAATGAATGCAGATATCAGTTCTATCACAAATAACGTGTAAGCCATTTTGACACAACACTACACTTGTTCACAAATAAAATAATGTCAGTTTTTCTTCGCAGTTTTCTGCTTCTCTCTCCAAACCCTTGCCGCTTCGTGCTGCAGCTGCTCAAACCGAATCTGAGTCGCAGATTTCAAAGGCAGCAATCTAGGCCGTTCGATTTCGTACTCCGCAGGGCATTCTTCATAAAATAATACTCCCTGATCGGGCAAAATAGGGTCGAACTCTATACTTTTGTTTTCTGGTTTCGTTTCTGACATATTTTTAGGTACAAAAGATTGACTGTGATGACATCGTAGCAGGAGTTGCACAAAAACTAAAATCACTGTTAAATTATGTGAACAAAGAAGTAATGCACTAAAATTATACACAAAATCTAACTATTTATGCATTTGTGATATCATCACAAATCGCTATCAAGACAATCAATCAAAAGGTAATGTCTATTTTCCAGACTTTTTCACAAAAAATATCAATGTTTAACAAGTTTGACAATTTTGCCATCTCTGTCACTCTTGTTTCGATTTGCCTATGATAAACGGTTTTTTCTCAACTTCAGACGTTAAAAATGTATGTAATTTTTCGGACGGAACGATTCTTCATACAGATTAAAAATAATAGCATTTACGACGAAAGCTTTGAAATATTTCTGATGGCACGTCAACATGCGAAAGCGTGTTCATCATAGTTTGTAACAATTCCTGAAAGTAGTTGGTTTAGAATCGGCTTCTGAGTCTGAGTTAAATTTTGATGGAAAAATCTCATAAATAATTTAAATTGGAACAACTGTGTCAAGACAAGTTAATACAATCCGAAATTGAAACCTTAACTCAGCCTCCTTAAGAGAGCCTAGGAGGCGCTAGGCTCTCGGCAGATCGCACAGAACTAGAAAACACTGTAACAAAACTATCGGGCTACAGAACCGGAGCATTATCGTGCTGCAAACTAAGGGCATCACACACCAGGGGTAAGGGTGGGATGCTGAACTTAGCAGACTCAGGAGTACACTACGTCAAAAACACTAGACTCCCAGAAGACTGGGAAATGTACAAAAAACCCAATACACCTTTAAGAAACTGATCAGGACCGCCAGGAAAACTGCCTGGCGGAAATTCTGCGAATGTCTAGAAACAAACAACGAAACCGCCCGAGTGAGGAAGATCCTATCAACTGAACAGGATCAGACTCTTGGCGCACTGAAAAAAACCGACAACACATAAACACAAACAAACCAAGAGACCAGTAGGGTCCTTCTGGAAACGCACTTCCCAGACTGTAACCTTCTGACAGGACGTGGGCGAGCGAATCGGGATGGACCCCTGCTGACCAAGACTGGTCTACAGCCCGTAAAATAGTAACAGAAGATCTAATAGCACGGGGTATAAACACCTTCCAACCATAGAAATCTGCAGGACTAGATGGTATCTTCCCAACCCTGTTACAATGGGGTGAGGCAATCCTAACACCGTGGCTGGCAATCTGCCAAGCCATCATAGCACACAGATATGTACCCGTAGCATGACGAGAAGTGAAAGTCATTTTTATCTCAAAGCCGATGAAAACAGACAACACACAACCCAAAGCGTACAGACCAATAAGTCTAACATCCTTCCTACTGAAAACCCTGGAGAGGATCTGTGATAGATACATTCGGGATGGACCCCTGCGCCAATACTCACTCCACAGACAACAATACGCCTACTCCGCGGGGTAATCCGTAATTTGACGACACGGTTAGCGCAGTGGTTGAGCGATCGACTGCTGCGCTGCGTGTCGCGGGTTCGATTCCCGCACGGAACAAATATTTGTATGGAGTACAGATAGTTGTTCCGGGTCTGGCTGTTTGTGTATGTGAGATTATATGTTTGTAAACGCACCCACGATATAGGAGAAATTCCTAGTGAGTGGCAACGTTTAAAAAAAGAAAATCAAAAATAAAAATCAACAGATTCTGCTCTGCACAGCGTGGTCTCAAAGATCAAATGCGCTATACACCATATATGCTCCTAGCTGTCTTCCTTGACATCAAGGTCGCCTTTGACAAAACAATGTTTCAGAGTATTGGCACAGCTCTCGGAAGGCATGGTGTGGACCCTGAGTGGTTGGATCACAAACATGCTCAAGCAAAGAGCTGTAAGGGCCATTGTGGCAAAAGGTTGCTCCCAAGGGGGTGTCCTCTCGCCACTAATATGGAACCATCACTAGCAGTATGAGAACTGCACCCACTGCGGCCCTGCAAGCTATGCTGGGACTGCCACCAATACATCTTATAGTACGGGAGGAGGCAGCCGTAGCGCTTTTCAGACTCAGCACATCTGGCAGTTTACGAACAGACTCCAGAATCAAGCACACGTACATGCATCATGGAAGATGCCGTCAAGCGACAACCCATAATGTTATCACCCAATGACAAAGCTCAAAAGACACACCAGTTCCAGAAGCACTATAACATAATTGTGACGTTGCAAAATTGAATTTCATGACGGCTAGCGACATCTCTTATGATTGAGTGATTTGTCAGTATTGACATATCTTGTATCTCATCGTTCAGCAAAGAGATGGCGCTTGAGTCGTAGGAAATTAAGGAATAAAATAAATTCAATTAATTACAAGTTTATTATTGTGCCCAATGAAACATTGAATTGGTTTTTTAATGTTTATAAATTATAATTGTCACAATGATTGAAATGGTGATTTGGTTTTGAACAAGATGTAGACAATTTGTCTATGGATTATTGAAACCTATTGTGGGTAGGTGGACTTGTTTGAAAGGAGAGAACATAGAGAAATATAATATATCGGGTGGAGAGAACCTGAGAGCCGCGAGCGGGGACGGCTGTGCGCCGGGCCTCCGCCGCGGCGGGAAATAAGCTCGTGGCATAAAAGCACGAGGTTTCCGCTGTAACGCGAACTCGTTGCTGGCAGCCGAAGCACAGGATGGAGTTGCTGCTAATATTCCCTGTATGTGGGTTCCGATCCTGAATTTGCCCGAGATCTGGCTCTTTTAACTAGCCTTAATATTCCAACACCCTATCTTCCTGAGGACGGACGCTGAGAGACGTGTCGTCTTGTTGTGTGCTGAGGTTAGACCAGACGAGGGTGGATGACGTGCCGACCCATGTGGTACGACACATGATCCGACCATCGTCCATGGAAATCACCAGGTACAGACGACGTTCGTTATATTTCGTTCCGGATCAACATCCTTCCCCGCAGGACACGTCATCGTGCGGTCTACCCGTGTTTTGTCACGTGTAGCCGATGCCAAGGGGTCTTTGTTCCACTATTTGATGCTAACGTAAACGCTGACCATATATCTAATGTAACGCTATATGACGCTAAAGCTAAAAGCTTGATCTGATAGTCTGCTAATGCTAAATGACTGACTCGCTAATGCTAATAGGAGTTACTTTATGTCAAGTTACATTTTGAGAGAGAGAGAGTGAACCTTCTGTTCACTAAGAATAGAAAGATCTAGGTAATTGAATGGTTGCTACTTGCTATACTTTAGAGCATATTATAACATGTATATTTTCTGCACCGAGCACACCTAGTATATCCATAACTACTTATTCGGTTGAGCTAGAAGTTGCTAGCGGTTCACCTCACGAATCCATTCAAGCGACCCTAAGAGTATTTATATATATTATTTCTCATGCACATTTTTCCACTCTGGTACACCTTTGTACGGAGACGGGATGTTCCAGAATTGGAATTGCGCTACAGGGTTTAGGGATAAGACAGTAAACCTGTGTATTTGATGTAAGTACCTACTTATGGTTTGATTATAATAAACTTTGTATTGTATAGTATGGTACCTTATTCCCTAATTTATATACCCCATAAATTGACTGTAGCACGGTTAGTGAGTTCTCACACCCACGGGCCGGGTGACATAATGCTAACACAAGAATTGGATGACTACTCAGGTCCCAAAGAGTTGAGAATATACACTTACGGACCTAAGACAAGCACCGGAACTGGAGTTGGAGTTTACTTCAACGACCTCAACATAAGAATATCCAGGCCGCTAGGAAAGCTAAACACCGTCTATCATGCGGAATGCGTGTGCATTAACCAAGCGGCCCATGCCCTAGAAGCCAGGAGAGTTAGGTACGGATACTCCAATCCCTGCAAAATAATTACATCACCTCGAAACTCATACAAGAAAGCCACAATGCACAAGAACGCGTCACGGTGACCAACCGCAACACTGTGATGTTGCAGTGGATAAAAGAACACAGCGGATCACTAGGAAATGACGCGGCCGATGAGCTGGCCAGAAGGGGATCTGGTGCGATGGTTGTTGGACCCGAACCCATAGTACCAATCCCTTTCACCCAGCTGCGGACAGTGCTCACTGAACAAAAATTTCCATACGATAGGTATAACGGACAGTTCTTTAAGCAGAGCATGCATGGAGGAGGAAGAAACGGTATTACCGTGAGTGTACGGGCGTTACTAAAGTACGGAGGCTAACAACACTGCCTAAGACAGCCATCCTTAAAAAAAAAAAATCAAATCACTTCATAAATGATGGAATTATGAGATACCTAACATAAAAAAAAAATACAACCGTATTGAGATCCTCCTAGTTTTTTGAAGTCGGACTCTCAGTCAAGATGTCTAACGATGAGGTTGTGTTTGATTAGATCTTTGATTTTACTTTATTGTTTAAGCGGGAACTCGCAAATCGGGTGTTCAGTGGTTAATCCAAATCAAGAAGAAAATTAAACATTATTGGACATAAAACTTAAAAAATGGAGACGAATGTGGTGTTTTGTCGTTAATAACAATATTAAAAAACCAAATGACCTACTGGACATTATAAAACTTTGTGCGTATGTCTCCGATTGATTGTTGCGGGTTGAGGCGTACCTACTGTTTGAACCGCGTCACAAAAGGATTCGCCAAAAAACCTACAGTGCAGCGGGCGGGAACTCAAAACAAGCAACGAGCGGCTCGTTGCTCGCGTATTCGTGCTCGTTTCCACGTACTGATTGCAAGAATGCTCGCTTTGTAACATGCTACATTACGCCCCGTAACACCGGTCAGTACCCACCAAGGCGTCGTCGGCGTCGTCCTAATTATATTATAATAGTCGTCCTGACAGATTTCGGCCATGGCGGCCAATCTCAAAAGAGGCCATATTAAAGAGCACAAGTGTGTGCGCAACACAGGTGCACTCCCTCTTCCATCACTCTCATATTCCGATGGGACGGCAACCCGACACGACCGGAGAGAGATCTGGCGCATGACCAACGGCTTACCGTGCTTTCCGGGCCGTGCCTCGGGTGCACACCAACTTCCGAACTCCGGGCTGTGGGCTGTCACAGGGAAATTCCTATTGGATGAACCAATAACACTATTTGCCAGACCTGGGAATCGAACCCAGGACTCCACGCTCGGCATTCGCGCTTGCGACCGCGAGACCAATGGAGCAGTCGTCCTAATACAGTGGTTCCCAACCTTTATTTGACCCGGTACCACTTTGACTTCTTTGTTGCAAGAAATTAAACTGTGTTTATCTAAAAATAAACTTATATCATTTATAGATATTCAAAACTTCTAGCTAGTATATACCTACTCATCCGAGTAGGTAGTTAACTAAAGGTAAACAAAAAAAACACGTGACCTTTAGTTAACTACTTACTCGGATGGAGTATAGGTTACTATTCTTTGAAATGAAAAGTATAGGGTAGTGTCATGGAAAACACGTTTCTGATAGAAACTTAAAATCAGATTGGATCAATGGCATTTTTCAGGTGAGAAGATCCTTGCGGACCACCTGTCCTAATACACAGCGATCATATAATATCACATAATATATATGGGTACCTATCTATTTTTACACTTAGCTAATAGCTGTAGCATGCCCCCTTTTTTGGCGTCGATTTTCTCGAAAGTTACTAAAGTATCAATTTTGGTGTTCGAGTACTAAATTAGTACCTACCAATTGAGTACCTACTTATTATTTACCAAACATGGAAGTGATTGGCGTTCGTAGTCCTGCGGTAATCACGGACATGGCGAGGCCCCGGGCGTTTGGCCTGCTTGCCACCCTATATGGCCGCCACTGGTGGTCAGTAGGAGACAGTCTTGACAGTCAAGGGCCTCAAGTCTGCTATAACAATAGTGTCAGAATGGTCTCTCATTGATTTCATAATTGTTAATTTTGACAAATTTGGTAATCTACTGATATAAAAGCGTCATTATGACTTTCCAATAGTCAACCACACAAGTGACACTCCATTGAAAGAAATGGCATAGAATAGTAATCTCGTACCAAGGAACTTCTACTACAACCTGGAATGTGCACAGGCTGTCGATACGCGGTCCGAGGGAGATAGCTTCGCGAGAGCCCTCTGTCCCTTTGGCCCTCTGTACCAACCAATATAATGTAGGTTGAGACTAATATAATAGGATATAATATATTAACCAATAATTTGATTTCATAAGTTAATAATAATTATGCTTTAAGGATGGATTAAAGTAAAACGCATTAAACTATGTTTTATTATGTCCTGGGGCCTGAAATGAAGACTGCCAATAACGGAATAATTTTTGATATTTGAATGACTTGGAATGACATCAAGCCATTTTTTCTCCCTGATTCTTCTCCAGGCAGTCTGAAATTATATTTTTTAAATTTATTTCAAATATACGAAGTAGCACACCTAAATCAGTGATTAATATGGGAAGTTGAAACTTTTTTGCCATTTCCCTACAATGTTCCTCGGGAAATGTGAAATTTCATGATCACGTCTTTTAAGTATTCGGTACACCATTCCATATAAAGTTTTATTATGCTTACGTTGAAGACTACCTCCTATTTATATGCTGCATTGTGTAAATAATCTTATAATTTCGTTCATTATGGGCACCCTACTTCAAGAATTGCAATATACTTACTTGATGAAAGAAACACCGCATCCTGCATAGGATTCGCTTTTGCAACCGAACAGCTTTTGAATCGCACACTTTTTAACCATCTTTATTACATCCGAATAAAGAAATTGATTGTTTTACAACAAATAAATATGGCTGGTGGGTTACCAGTCTAACTTATATAATTATATATTCTACTAATAATCTTTTCTTTTTTAATTACATTTCAATACAGTATCTAAATTATTGCTAAAAAAATGTTCTCATTCTAACAGATAATTTAAAAATATTAGAAATATATCAGAACGAAAGTTAATGTTTTTGTAATAAGACACGACAATATTATTTTTTCCTACCATTCCTACTAAATTCGGGAATAATCCTCCTAGCAACACTTTAGAAAGGGACACAGGGCTCTCCAAGCGCTTTCTCCCTCGGACCGGATTTCTCTTTGACCAAGTGATTGTCTGTAATAGAACTTAACTTCATAAACGTATGGTTTATTTTTATATTGGTGTCAAATTGACAATGCTCATTCCAGGTTGTAATAGAAGTTCCTTGTCTCGTACACAATGGCGAATGAATGACAGACGTATGCGGTAATCTGCTAAAATGTTGACAGTTCCTTCGATCAGTGACCTACCATTAGAACGTTAGTGTGCAGTCATTGCTTTTCAAAGACATTAGATATTTAGAACCACGATTCTATTACGAGACCATTGACCAACCAATGATCGACCATTATGAATTTAGCAGATTACGAACTTATAAAAATAGCAGACTTGGGGCCCAGGGGCCTAACCACCAACTCTTAAAGCAGTATTAAGCTATACAGGACGTATAGCTCCGTCTCTTTCCCACTGGAAGCAATATTAAAGTAATACTGCTTTAAAAGTTGGTGGTTAAGCCCCAGGACGGATGATATCCATCAGGACGTCCACATGCTAAAAATAAAGTTTTATTAGACTACCAAGGTGTAACAACCAAAATATGTTTCTACCTAGATTCGAGTAACAAAAGGCTGGCCTATTGAAAACAAATGGAACGGAAGGCGGGATTATCGGCTTTACCTCGGAGCCTTTGATTGAATGGACCTTTGATATCTTTTGAACGGAATTCTTTTTAGAAGTTACTTTAGTAGGACAATGCAAGGAAAACTTCATCTATTTTCTCTTTGTGTCATTGTGATGAGACGGGCAGGTTCACTGAACAATGTGCGTCCAAAAGTAGTGTTGTGTCTTTCTGCTGGGCAAAGGTCTCCCTCAAATCCGTCGAGGTAGTATTTAAAAGTTCCCATAATGTCGAATTTTTTTTATTGAAACTTATTGAGCCCCGAAGGCGTAATGCCAAACTGAATATTACCACAGACATGGGTTGCTCTTTGCTCGCAGGTACATAGTTTGCGTTAATGAATGAAGATAATAGTACATAATATCAGCAGAGGCAAAATCTGTGTAGAAATACATTTTGTTAACGTACACATGTTACACTCTTGCATTCTCATTAAAAAAATAACTACGAATTCCGTACTATCAAACAAACTACATAACTCATAAGAAAACACCTACATACAACACTAGTAGTAAAAACAAGTTTTAGCTAATGACTACACGTGCACGGACGAATTACGGCAAAAAGACAATATTGACTGATGGAGTACAGCTATCCAATGATTTACCGGAGGATTTAAAGAAGTGTGGTACTTAGTTTAAACATATTTAAAGCGAAACTCAAAAAACATAATGTATGCACCCTGTAACGTTGCCAACACGCTAGTGGCAAATATCCTACACTATTTACATGTAAGCAATGTATCTCATTTTAAGTGAACTGTAATATTTAAGTTCTTATGAGAATAAAAATTCTACCCAACCATATTTATTTAACCTATATTGGAACAAAATACATGCATGAGTACAGATACAGACAGCCACAATGGCTTTTTATTTACCCGACTGCGCCAGAAGGATGGTTATGTTTTTGACGAAAGTTTACAAAGCTTGGGGCACCCCGACTCGGTCAGGTTAGGTATGGAAATGACGAGCATAATGTATACTAATACAGAGAATATCTGTGTTGAAATACATTTTGTTCTATACTGTAACGAGCACAAAGTGGTAGCATAGACTATGGATGTCTGTGGTAATATACAGTTTGACATTACGCGCCCCGGAGCTAGCACGGTTTTAGAGCAACCATATTCAGGGCAAAAAGTTGATAGCTGAGCAGATGCGGCATGCTGGGAGGACCATGAGAAGATAAGTAAAAAGATTCAGATAGGAGTCTTGTGGTCAGGGGTCTACTATCAGATTTCCAAAAAGGAAGCTTTTAGACGTGATCTTCGGAGACATTAGTTTTGATTAGATCGAGTGCGGCTTGATGCAAAATGACATAAACAGGCAAATCTGACAAAGAAATTGTAGGCTTTCGCAATTTTTTATTTGAGTTTATAGTAAATTACCTAGGTACCTACCTAACTACCGTTTCGCTCAAACATCCGCTGTATATACCAAGATAAAGTTCAATAAAACTTCGCGGCAACACGAGAATAGCTTAAAACTTATATCTGCATTACCTTTCTCGCCTAAGCCGAAGTGATTTTCCCTTCAACGTTATCACATAAAACTTCGGAAGCGGCGATATCGTAACGAATGTTACAGACAACGCTACGTGTTTAGAGTGCTGAAATAATACCCCCGGGCTCGATAAACAGCCTTCTCGCGGAGGATATCGAAAGAGTAATTCTTATTGAAACAACGATGAAAAACCGAGTTCCTACGGTAGATGGGTACCTACCTCGTTAGGTATTTTATCTGAATTTACGAAGATGTTGGCTTACCGTGTATGAAAAATAGCTGACATTCGGGATATTCCTTTGTGATTGACATACTTACCTACTTTTGTGGCCCAAATCAGTGAGGAGGTCGGTAGAGAGGTAATTTAAATTGCTTTATTAAATAAAAAAAATAACTGGGATTACGTACTTTATTTTGTAATTTTTTTGTCATAAGTAGGTACTTACATCATATCGAAGTACCTACACTAAAAAAAAATACCCTGCTCGGGCAGTTCGTAAATATCTACTTATGTAGCGTGGAATAATATTGGTATTATTAGGTTAAGACTGAGTTTATGTACAGCTGTCATCTGAGACGTCACTCCAACGCCTATAAAAAGCGGTTGTCAACCGAGCTGCGCCCCTTTTTAACGGTCAGCGCTCGCGCAGAGAGGTCGTTGGATTTCGTCTTGGATCACAGCTAAGTCTTTGTTTGGTGGTCATTTCCTTTTTATGTGCATATTGCTTTCGATTATTGTGTTTTGTTGAAGTTGATTGTTTCCTATTAAATAGTGCGTGATTATTTGTGTTAATTATTTAGTTTGTTATTTGAATATAAGTTAGGCCAACTTGACAGTTGTTTTTTTTTATTTAAATACCACTCCTGGTCCCTAAGATCAGAAGTGGGATTCGCCCTGGTCCACTAAATTTGATTTACACTAGGAAACAATCAACTCATATCGTTTTTTTGAAAAATGCCTCGATCAAGATCGCGTAGTGTGTCGTCCGAATCGAACTACCCACAGAAACGCATACATAAACGTAAACAGCACCGTTCTCGCTACCGCGATCGAACTCGTTCCCGTTCTCGTTCTCGTGATTGGCCTCGTTCTCATTCTCACTGCGTTTCACGTTCGCGAGCTCATCATAAGTCGCGTGAACGATCGAACCGAAGATCTCGTAGTCGGGAAAGCTCCGTAAAACAGGCATTGAAAACGATCGTCTCGCGTTTGAATGCAATCGAGGAAAGTTCCGCGAGCGTACCTCAAACTCCACCGCGGCCCGCTGGTCACAGCACTCCTCAAGATGTCAGTGTACCCCCAACGACACAAACATTAACAGAGATACTAAACATGTTAAATCCTGCAAAGTCGCATGGTTATTTCGTATCCAATTTTGATCCCGCTATCCATGACATTGAGGTGTGGTGTGAAGAGGTGGAGCGCGCTAAAGTATCGAATCATTGGAACGATTACGAATGTCTTTCGCGAGTGTCTAACTGCCTTAAAGGCGATGCAAAAACCTGGCTTAGTGATTGGAATACCAATGACCGTTGCTGGTCTAATTTTAAATTAGAATTTAAACCGTTGTGCCCTCGCAAACTCGACTACGCCAATATTTTGTTTGAGGTTATGAATTCTAATTCAGATAAATATTCGACTTATGCAGAATATGCCCGACGTTCGCTGTTACGGTTGCGTATTGTTAAAGGTCTGAGTAATGAGTTAATGGTGCAGATCGTAGTACGTGGTATTACCGACCCACACGTTCGTGCAGCGGCCGCGAATGCCGACTTAACAATTGATAATTTGGTATCGTTTTTAGCTATTTATGTCAAACCTGCTCGTACCAAGAATGAGACACGCGTATCTTCTAACACAATAAAAAGACGCCATATTTCTTCTAATGATAAATGTTTTTCTTGTGGTCAGACTGGACATAGAAGCTACAAGTGTCCGAAAAATCAGAAACCTCCGGAAGGTTCAGCAAAATCTTCGGAAAGTGTTTCAAAACCAACATGCTCGTTTTGTAAGAAGATTGGGCATAAGGAGGTAGACTGCTTTGCTAAACAGCGTTCAGAGGCACGGAACGATAATCAAAGAAAAGTTAACCTTTGTAGGGAACTCGCGGGTAGTTCTAGTGCCAGTGATGTATCTACTGCTGTCGTTCAAGGTATTCCAGTAGATGTTCTGATAGATAGCGGTGCGATTAATATTTCTTTGATCTCTTCAGACGTCGCCAAACTATTTTCCTGTCCGCGTAGGTCCACTTTTTGCGTTATTAAAGGGGTGAGCGATAGCGAAATAGTTTCTCGAGAATACGTAACTCTCACTATCGAGTTCGAACACATTTCCCTCGAAGTAGACTTAGTAGTCATACCCTCCTCATGCATGAATGCTCCAATTGTTATCGGCACAGATGTTCTTAACAGGAACGACATTGTATACGTTCGCACAAAACACAAACAGTACTTGAGCCATGTCCCAAATAAAGTTTTTCAAGTAAACAGCACTCAAACTGATACGCAAATTAAAGTAGATACGCCCGTTCAGGGGGACGATCTTGCTGCTTTAATGGTCGTCATTAATGAGTTCTCAGAGTTTCTAATATCTGGCACTGCTACTACTACGGTGAAAACAGGACAAATGCATATCAGTTTGACAAGCGAGACTCCTATAGTTTATCATCCCTACCGTCTTTCCTACCAAGAAAAGATTAAAGTAAGAGAGATCATACAAGATTTGTTGGATAAAAACATAATTAGAGAATCGGAATCTGAGTACGCCAGTCCTATCTTACTGGTAAAAAAGAAAGATGGCTCTGATAGGTTATGCGTGGATTTTCGTGCTCTCAATCGGATTACTGTTAAGGACAGATATCCACTCCCTCTCATAGACGACCATATCGATCGACTAGGATCCTCTAAATACTTCTCCTGTCTTGATATGGCCTCAGGTTTTTATCAGATTCCGATTCATGAGGATTCTATTCATAAAACTGGTTTTGTTACTCCTGAAGGCCATTTTGAATTTTTGAAAATGCCATTTGGCTTATGTAATTCCCCCACCGTTTACCAGAGAATAATAAACAGCACTCTTCGGAAGTTGATTGAGGCCGGGAATGTCCAGGTGTACGTCGATGATGTACTCCTTGTGAGTGAAACCGTTGCCGATGGCATAAAATTATTACACGAAGTGCTTCAAACACTCACTGAAGCAGGTTTCTCAGTCAATATCCAAAAATGCTCGTTTCTAACCACCGAGGTAGAGTACCTAGGCCGCATTATATCACATGGTCAGGTTAGGCCGAGTCAGCGCAAAATCTTAGCCTTGGTAAACACCCCGGCCCCGACCAACGTTAAACAAGTCCGGCAATTCTTGGGTTTAGCTGGGTACTTTCGACGTTACATCGAAGGTTACGCAACGAAAACAGCAAGTATCTCGCGTTTAACTAAAAAGGACGTAAAGTTTGAATGGGGACCCGAGCAGGAGACTGTTCGGCAAGATCTATTAAAGAGACTAACAAGTGAGCCCATACTTGCTATTTTCGATCCTAACCTACCCACGGAGCTCCACACTGATGCTAGCAGTGCTGGATATGGGGCCGTACTAATGCAAGTTCATATTGATGGCACTAAACGAGTGGTGGCTTATTTTAGTAGAGTTACACAAGGTGCTGAAAGTAGGTACCACTCCTATGAATTGGAGACGCTGGCTGTCGTCAGGGCATTGCAACATTTCAGACATTATTTGATTGGGTTAGAATTCAAAATCATAACTGATTGCAATGCCCTGAAATCAACCGAACGCAAAAAAGACTTGCTTCCTCGAGTGGCACGCTGGTGGATTTACCTACAAGATTTTAACTTCACTATCGAGTATCGAAAAGGCGCACTTATGTCACATGCCGACTATTTAAGCAGGAATCCACTGGTGGCGCATGTAAGTCAGGTTGACAGACCTCGCAACTGGGCTCACATTGCACAAAGTGCAGATAATGAGACCCAGGAGCTCATTCAAAGGTTGAATGAGGGGAATCTCGATCCGCGGCGTTATGTCTGTCAACATGATGTCTTGTATTACCGTTTCTCGCCTACTGGTGAAGAATCTCGCCTATTGTGCTATATCCCCAAAGGCCACAGGCTAAGCCTGCTACGGATATATCACGATGAGCATGAACACATCGGGGTAGAGAAAACATTGGATCTTATTCTTAAGCATTTTTGGTTTCCCGGACTTAAAGCTTTTGTGGGAAAATATGTTTCCCACTGTCTTACTTGTATTTCCAAAAAACGTGTACCTCGAGCCCCATTACAACCCATTACATCATGGGAAAAGGCTGAAATTCCATTCAGTACTATACATGTCGACGCTTTGGGTCCTTTACCAGAATCGAATGGTTACAAGTTTGTGCTAGTCTTAATCGATTCGTTCACAAAATTTTGTTTACTTTACCCTATGAGTCGACAAGACGCTGAGGAATTAAAACGCGTGTTTAATAACGCGATCTCACTGTTTGGCGTTCCAAAATTAGTAGTTTGCGACCGTGGTCGTATGTTTGAGGCATCTAGTTTTGTGAGTTTGATTACCGAAATGGGCTGCAATATCCACTATATCACACCCGAGATGCATCACGCAAACGGCCAGGCGGAGCGTTATATACGCACTGTTTTGAACATGATTCGCATCGAGACTAGTAATAAAAATACTCGTTGGTCTGATTTGTTATGGAAACTTCAATTAGTTTTAAATATAACAAAACATAAAACCACGAAATCATCCGCTTTAAACCTGTTAATTGGTACTGAGGCGACTACACCTATAATCCGTGCGTTGGTGCGAGACTTGGCGGTAGAGGACACTAACCCAAATCGCGAGGCTTGGCGTGAGATATGCAGGAGCCGCGCGAGTGAGCTCCTTAAAAGGAATCAGGACGAACAAGACTCTCGTGTTAACAGACACCGTGGATCTCCTAAGGGGTTTAAATTAAATGATTTAGTGTTTGTAATCAAGTATTCACAGAGCACTGGAAAGTTGGACTCCGGGATGAGAGGCCCGTACAAGGTCACAAAGATCTTACCGAGTGACCGATATGAGCTCAAATTACTGACCGGTGCTCGAGGCAAGACAACCCAGGCTGCGGCGCAATATATGGTGCCGTGGAAAGGAGAATGGTGTCCTGACACCTGTTCAGCCTTTTTTGAATGTGAGTAATTGTTTGGTCACAGATTGGTTCGTGTATGTGATGCTTTTCGTCGGCTGCCCTAGTGGAGCTGCGATGAAACGGCGCGAGTGCGAAGCCAGCCAACTACTGGCATGATGCGCGCTGCGGTGCGACTACTCAGCCTCGCCGCCTTGGTGGTGACTGGCACTGCGGTGCTGATTGAGAAGACAGATATGCGCTGCGGTGTTTTCTGTCTTATAAGCTGATGATGGATTAGTGCTGCGGTACTTTTCCACTAGTTTTTGGACATGCGCTGCGGTGCCTCTGTCTTGCAGACACGGCTTGTACGTGTATTATCGGACATGTGCTGCGGTATCATGATCTCGATATTTTGTAGAAATGCGCTGCGGTGCATTTGTTGCGTAAACACTTTCTAATAATGAGAATGTGTGGCGCCGGATGATATAGAGTGATGGATGTGAGAACAATATAACTGTGATTGACTGAAAGCGATTTGACATCTTAGCTGGATTGTTTCATTGAAAGAGGGCCTCAAATGTGTGATGAATGATTGCATAGGCAAAAGCTTTTAGGCCCTCACTAATCATGTCATGATTTCAGGCGAAGACAATGGTGTCGACACGCGAGCAGTACCCTGGGCTGATCCACCTGCGAGCCAACACGAGGAGCCAGCTCAAGATGCCGCCACATCAGATGTGCCCGAGGACGGTGCACAGTCAGGAGAAGCCGTATTAGGTTAAGACTGAGTTTATGTACAGCTGTCATCTGAGACGTCACTCCAACGCCTATAAAAAGCGGTTGTCAACCGAGCTGCGCCCCTTTTTAACGGTCAGCGCTCGCGCAGAGAGGTCGTTGGATTTCGTCTTGGATCACAGCTAAGTCTTTGTTTGGTGGTCATTTCCTTTTTATGTGCATATTGCTTTCGATTATTGTGTTTTGTTGAAGTTGATTGTTTCCTATTAAATAGTGCGTGATTATTTGTGTTAATTATTTAGTTTGTTATTTGAATATAAGTTAGGCCAACTTGACAGTTGTTTTTTTTTATTTAAATACCACTCCTGGTCCCTAAGAGTATTTATAATGAAAATATTGGAAAAGGAGTGAAAAAATTAGGTAGGTAGATACCTATCTTGGTATGCTTTGGTATGCCCAAAATCACGTTTCTTGTACGCGTTGTATTAAAATAAAATTAACATTTAATTTTATTTTAATTTAATTATTTATTTTTAAAGTCAATATAACTATTATATTCTGTGAATATTTCAAGCACCTACCTGTTGCCGTTTTCAATATCGAGCAAAAACGAGCAAAAAATCATGTTTGTTGTATGGGAGCCCCTTAAATATTTATATTATTCTGTTTTTTTAGTATTTTTTGTTATAGCGGCAACAGAAATACATCATTTGTGAAAAGTTCAACTGCCTGGTGACAGACGGACGGACGGACGAACGGATAGCGAAGTCTTAGTAATAGGGTCCCGTTTTACCCTTTCAGTACGGAACCCTAAAAAGGTCCAACCATGGTCCAGCTATTATTTTGCTATTCAAAACCGACTAGGTTTCACAGTGCCACAGATTATTCACTGTCAGTTGCCAGTATCGAAATAAACCCATTTTTGTACTCGTCGTATCAGCAATTCCAAGTTTGAAAAATTTACGAATGGGTTTGCGGTAAAAATGTCCGTTGGTGAGATACGGCGGAGGCATTTCCCGACGCGGTAAAAGGGAATTGTTCCCGGTTTAGAAAAGATTTAACACTGCGGCGGACTGTGTTTTACTGCGTTTTATTATCTACTGGAATCCGGTGTGGCCCGGGACGAGCGAGGAGGCAGAATGAATGAGAGCTCTTTGCCTATTTCCATGTTTGATTTGTTGGATGTTGGATGCTTAGCGGAACTTTGTAATGCAAATTAGGTGGTTTTATGGTGACTTTTGTGTTGAGGTGTAGAATAGTTTTACGAGTCTACCTAGATTCTGTTCTATAATTAGGTGATCTGATCACCTTAAAATTTTTATGCAAAAAATTCTAGTCTGTTGCAGCATCACCTATCCATAGCAATTTATAAACCTAATGAGTTCAAGACACGCTATTGGTCAATTTAGAAGACGAACTACCCCATAAAATATTACAGCTATAGACTTACCTGTAGGGCTGCCATCATCCTATTTGCCGAAGCCGGACAAAATATTTAAAAAACCCCGGATATTTGGGTGAAATTGAGTTTGGGTGAATTTTTTAACTCTGCAAAAAATTACACTCTCTCTATTTGTCAGGTATGATCTGTAACAAAAATAACCAGGAACACTGTTGTTTTTGGCATCAATTTATAATAATAAGTTTTGGTTCTATCAATAATCAAATAAGCCATTTAATAGTCTAATGTAGAATGTAACTCAGAATCGGATCAAAAATTTCGTTCACGGAGGGGGGCGAATATTTGTCAGTCTGTCCGGAAAAATATCATTGCCACAACGTGTTTGACGCTTTCGCAGTTGTTCAACGGTGTATTTACTAATAACCTGAACAACCGACATTAACAACGAGCGAAGCGAGCGCGAAACTTTAGGATATCGAAACAGGATTAAGTTAATCGGCTAATGCGGAAAGGCAACAATCGAGCGAATTCTAGATGCGAGGGCGAGCGAAGCAAGCTCGGTTTAAGCTCCCCGGCTCGGATCAGACTTATTAGAAATTTCTCTTAACCATTCATATATGAATGAACTTATGCCTGAAAACTGAGAAACCCAGCCTTGGGTAGTTTTTTTGACCAAATAAACCTAAGTATTTCTAAAAGTTGTAGAGTAGCAGACTCGAAGACTGCTAGAGTTTTTATCAAGCCAAAACTCTCAGTGTGAGGAATAAAAACGCCGTGGTTAGTTTGTTAGGAGCTTACAATTTATGATTTGTTTTGATTTATTGCTAATATCTTTTACCTATTAATCATTTGAGATTCTGACACAAAAAGTTTTGGGGTTTTCAAAAAGGACCCATTTTGAAAACTCTGCCCGGACGCTTCCGGTCGCCCTCCAAACTAGGACAACCCGGGAAAACCCGGACGGATGGCAGCCCTACCTATTATTTTCTTTACAAATATCTATGTAACATGTGTAACAGATATTTGTAAGAAAAATCACTTCCATTAATCTGCTTTCACAAAATGATAGGTCGGTTGTAGTTAGGTTTATCTGCCTGTTACATTTGCTAAATCGCTGTACGGATTTTGACGAAACTTTTCACATTGATATACTGGACGGACATAGGATAGGTACCTTCCTACTTTTCACTCGGGCAAAGCCCCAGACAGAAGCTAGTACGCGCTTAGTACCTAGGTACCTAATAAAACATAAGTAGGTACGAAGCGTGATAACTAAAATCACAAAAAACTCCGTCCTAAAACCAACCTTTTTTCATAGAAAAACGGGAAAGACCCAGCAAGGCAAGTAGGTTGTTAGCAAAAAGTTTCGTACTTGAAATATTTAATTCCTACTACAATGGACCACGTATTCGGAATAACGTAGAAACGTTTGAAGCGCGGAAAGTTTCAATTATGCATAAAACTTTTTAACAGGGTTCATTATTTTTATATTCTGTTTATAAAAAATAAAATCAGTTACTTTTGTCTTCAAACATTTTACCTATAGGTACCTCAAAATCATTTTAAACGTTAATCCTTTTCAACCTTGATGGCTCTACTTTACTAAAAACGAAAGATGGTCAAAAGTCCTGATGGCATCAATTCAAAACTTGGCATAGCGCTAACGATAAGGGTTTTTTTTCGAAATTGAAGCAACAAAATAATATACCGTCATAGGTTTATTTAATCATTTTCACAAATTGTATCTACTATTTTCAAAACAGTTTCTATTGGCGAATACTGTTTTGTTTTTGAGACAATTTGATTAGCCTTTGCTATGGGTAAGTACTCAGGATTACAGCCGTATGATAAAAGCTATATGAAAATAAAGAACCAACAAAACCTAATTAAATTAAATTAAAAAAAAACACACCAATTACAGCCCCAATTTCATGTCCAGGCAAATACTGTCCATCCCAGGTGGTCTGAAACGTTGTATTTGTTGTAGTTATAAGTTTGCTTTTGTAATTTACAAGGCCCTAGCTTACGCGTGCCCCCACAATCCTGGCGTGCAGGGCTTACTGCAAGCCAGGTTGACTATTACCTACTTACAAACTTCATATAAAGTACAAAACTCGAAATATTCGAGTTCGCTTTGCTCTTTCTGGTATTCTACACGTTCTACGTTCTTGAGCTTTACCGTGTTAGTCGAAAATAGTTTCTTCAATATAAAGTTGTTTGGGGTGCAGAAATGTTCGAGTTTGTTTCGCTCGCTCTTGATTTCTACAGTCTTTCAGGTCTTGATTTTTCCCGTGTAACTCAAAATGTCCCTTCTATTTATTTATGAATGCACTAGCTGTCTCCCGCGGCTTCGCTCCCGTCAACTGGCTACCTACCTACTGCAGTGTAGTCACTACATAATTCCTCAAATCACTCCAAGAAATAGGTGGAGGTTTTAAATGTCTTGTTATTTTTTCTGTTTGAAACGCGAAACTCCTTGATTATTTTTTCAAATCACGTTCAGTATATTTTTTTGAATGCGATTCGAATTTTTTTGACATGGGATAAAGTCGACGTTTGTTCTGGCACTTGTGTTATGTCAGCGACCAGGAAATCATGTTTTATTCAGAGGAATAATAAATAAAAATTATGTGGTGATAGTTTTAGCCAGTTGAGCTTAAAGCCATGGTACATATGTCCATGCACAACTTGTGAACAACTCTTGAAGCCGGATTACCGGTTTTATGGTCTGGTGATTGTAAATTGCTGATTAAGCGGGCGAGGTTCCCAGGCTGCCACCCCAGAAGCCAGTAGCAGGGAAGGCCATATCCCCAGAGGATACTGCGGGAGAGGCGCCCCATTGCCGTCGTCAGGAGGACGACGGGGAGGTTTACCTAAAAATATTCACCCGAATATATTTTTTCTTTTTTCGATACCCACTTTTGAGTTGACGTCGGTTCTCTACTTCGGGAGTGAAAAGACATTTTTCGTACGCATTTAAAACTAATGTAATAACGTTTCTTTTTTTCCTTGTGAGCGAACAAATCATTACGAGTTTCTAATCCTTTAGGAAACCGGCCTTATCGGGTTTAAAATAAAACGAGTTGCAACCGTATTTTTTAAATCCGCGATATTCGGTCTAATAAATTTATTAACGTTCTCAAATTAAAAAGAAATGTAATGATTTTCGTAATGTAAGATAGATCCTTGTTTTTTAAGATTAACGGTCACGACAACACACGATACCTATTTTTTGTACTTTTATATACTAGTTTTCCTATTTTTTTATTTCATCAAATTTAGTATTTTTTCTTTAACCAAAATTATACGTATTTGAAGCGTAATGAGTGTTTCATTTCTTTTGACATCATAATGCTACACTACCTACCCTACACCTACCCTACACCTACCCTACACCTACCCTACACCTACCCTACACCTACCCTACACCTACCCTACACCTACCCTACACCTACCCTACACCTACCCTACACCTACCCTACACCTACCCTACACCTACCCTACACCTACCCTACACCTACCCTACACCTACCCTACACCTACACCTACCCTACACCTACCCTACACCTACCCTACACCTACCCTACACCTACCCTACACCTACCCTACACCTACCCTACACCTACCCTACACCTACCCTACACCTACCCTACACCTACCCTACACCTACCCTACACCTACCCTACACCTACCCTACACCTACCCTACACCTACCCTACACCTACCCTACACCTACCCTACACCTACCCTACACCTACCCTACACCTACCCTACACCTACCCTACACCTACCCTACACCTACCCTACACCTACCCTACACCTACCCTACACCTACCCTACACCTACCCTACACCTACCCTACACCTACCCTACACCTACCCTACACCTACCCTACACCTACCCTACACCTACCCTACACCTACCCTACACCTACCCTACACCTACCCTACACCTACCCTACACCTACCCTACACCTACCCTACACCTACCCTACACCTACCCTACACCTACCCTACACCTACCCTACACCTACCCTACACCTACCCTACACCTACCCTACACCTACCCTACACCTACCCTACACCTACCCTACACCTACCCTACACCTACCCTACACCTACCCTACACCTACCCTACACCTACCCTACACCTACCCTACACCTACCCTACACCTACCCTACACCTACCCTACACCTACCCTACACCTACCCTACACCTACCCTACACCTACCCTACACCTACCCTACACCTACCCTACACCTACCCTACACCTACCCTACACCTACCCTACACCTACCCTACACCTACCCTACACCTACCCTACACCTACCCTACACCTACCCTACACCTACCCTACACCTACCCTACACCTACCCTACACCTACCCTACACCTACCCTACACCTACCCTACACCTACCCTACACCTACCCTGCACCTACCCTGCACCTACCCTGCACCTACCCTGCACCTACCCTACACCTACCCTACACCTACCCTGCACCTACCCTGCACCTACCCTGCACCTACCCTGCACCTACCCTGCACCTACCCTACACCTACCCTACACCTACCCTACACCTACCCTACACCTACCCTACACCTACCCTACACCTACCCTACACCTACCCTACACCTACCCTACACCTACCCTACACCTACCCTACACCTACCCTACACCTACCCTACACCTACCCTACACCTACCCTACACCTACCCTACACCTACCCTACACCTACCCTACACCTACCCTACACCTACCCTACACCTACCCTACACCTACCCTACACCTACCCTACACCTACCCTACACCTACCCTACACCTACCCTACACCTACCCTACACCTACCCTACACCTACCCTACACCTACCCTACACCTACCCTACACCTACCCTACACCTACCCTACACCTACCCTACACCTACCCTACACCTACCCTACACCTACCCTACACCTACCCTACACCTACCCTACACCTACCCTACACCTACCCTACACCTACCCTACACCTACCCTACACCTACCCTACACCTACCCTACACCTACCCTACACCTACCCTACACCTACCCTACACCTACCCTACACCTACCCTACACCTACCCTACACCTACCCTACACCTACCCTACACCTACCCTACACCTACCCTACACCTACCCTACACCTACCCTACACCTACCCTACACCTACCCTACACCTACCCTACACCTACCCTACACTACACCTACCCTACACATACATGCATGCAAATAATTCTATTTTATTGAGGTATTTCTTTCCGACTTGCTAGACAAAAGTTGTGATAGCTCGGTTAATATACATGTTATAAAAATAATTTATAGCCTATAGCACTCAGGAATAATGTAGCTTTCTACCAGTGAAAAAATTTGTAGAATTGGATCATTAGTTCCAGAGATTACCCCCTACATACAAACTTACAAATTTTACCTCTTTATAATATTAGTATAGATAAAGAAAATCAAACCTATCCGAGATGGAGTGCCAAAATTGGCGATCTCGCTTCGCTTGCATTCTACGCTAAGTTCTTGAGCTTTCCTGCATTAGTCAAGAAAGTTACTTCTATTTTAAGTGGATGGATGGTTAATAGAAAATGAAACCTATTCGATATAAGGTGCCATTTGAAAGCTCGCTCCGCTCGCTCTTGTATTCTACGCTAAGTTCTTGAGCTTTCCTGCATTAGTCAAGAAAGTTACTTCTATTTAAGTGGATGGATGGTTAATAGAAAATCAAACCTATTCGATATAAAGTTCCATTTGCAAGCTCGCTTCGCTCGCTCTTGCTTTTTAATCTCTCAATCTAAATTCTTTAGCTTCCCTGAATCAGTCATTTAAGTATGAATAATGATAAAAAAATCAGGGGTGCAAACATTTCTATTCCCCCTAATAGGTAAATTGAAAACCCTATTAACAAAATAATAAATCATTTGTTTATTGCATTATTTTTCGATATTATTATTATAACACCCTTTTTTTTCTTTTTTTTTATGGTTAATTATCACATGACTCCTTTCGCTGAGCGGAAGGGAGTGTCAGGTTAGGGGCCAGCCCCCCACCTGGAACCCAAGATATGCCAATGCATATAGGATAAATGAAAAGAGTGTTTAAATTAGAAAGTCCTGATGTAAAACGAAAGAGATTACAAAACCTTAAACCCTACTGAACCATTTTATAAAATAATTAAATTCACTCTTGACATTTCACTGAGCTTTATGAAGTTATGAAACACCATTTTCAGCCCGTAAGTGGCTTGTGAGGAGCAATTCGGAAGTTTATTATGAAGTAATAACAGTGCCGGGCTAATGCGGGCTATTGTGAGTGTAGGTATGTGCTTTTAAACAAGGAAGGCAAGAAAGTTGACAGCAGATGCGGGAGGGAACGCCATGTTTTCAAGTAAATCTAAACTACTAATTAAATTATTAAACTCTGAACTTTAAAAGTAGGTATACCTATGTGTTCAGGATAACTATACGCTCATTTACCAAGTCAAATATCTACGTAGGTTATTTCTAAACAATGATTGACAGTCGGATTTAATTCCAACTTTCAGTTTACTACAAAATATTTGACAGTATGTGGATGTGTGTGCAACACTGTGCATAGTTACTATCAAATACGAGTACGTACTATCGATAAGGATTTTTTTCAAATAATTTGTATGTATGCATGTCAGTTCTGTGACGATAAACACTTTGATTCTTTCTTTTTCTTCTTCTTTTCTTTTAATTTTTTATAACTGCAACACTGGGTTGGTCGTCACAGCAAGCTGGATTTTTTGGTGATGGTTTAAGGACTCTTTGAATATGACACCTGAATTATTTCGATATTTTCACATCTTCAGAATAATGGTTTTTCAGAAAGGCTACGAGAAACTATCTTCTTATTTAAGTTATGAAAATGAATATCATCTTAATATTTTCCTTTAGTGTCGGTATTATTTACCTGATACTGTATTGTATACCTCATAATATGAACAGGAAATTTATACATTTATTTATTTAACAGTTCTTTTACAAACATTTAACAAATAGATAAGAATAAGGAGACAGAAAATAGGTACAAAGGCGATGCTTATTTCTAATTAAATTTCTATCAGCATACCTGCGAAAGGAAAGTCCATATATTTACAAATACAAGTGTGCAATAGGCAGTCTTATCGCATAGAACAAGCAAACTCTAACAGACAACCTTTGGATGGACTGAATGAAAGGAGATAGATTTAGGGCTGTCAGCGTACAAACATTATAAATATATGATTAATTACACATACCTAATAATATAAGACAGAAGCGGAAAAAGTATACTGAAAAGTAATGCTCCTTCAGCATTTCTTTTTAAACGTTGGTAGCTTTTGAGCACGCCTCACTTCTATGGGTAATGTATTCCACAAACGAGCTGCTTGTATACTGAAAGATTTGTCAAAGAAGTAGAATGTTACAAATACTAAATTTTAGATTTTCAGATGATCTCAAGGACCTAGAATGTGTATCACAGAGGAACTAAAAGCGTTCTTTGAGATTAAAGGAGTGGAGAGATTAAAGCGCACATTATAAAGTAAAGAAAGTAGGTATGTGAATACTCCGGCGAAGGCGAGTTAGATATGAAGCCTTTTGACCTTAGTTTAAAATTAAAACAACGTGAATTGAAACGTGGCCTTAATTGCGAAAACTAAACTTAATAGAGATTTTGAATTTTTTAAGTTGCTCAAGCTTGTCCAATTGGTCTTGGGTGAGATCAATAGTCCAGGAATTGGAGAAGAAGAGATTGTGCTACCGCTCAGTAAGATATGCACAGTTAGTACCTACAAAAGGCACTATGAATAGTTAGAAAATTCGGATTTAATGTTAATCACGTCTAGTCATAAACTCGAAAGCATTTCTAAATTATTATTCAGAAAAATCTTTGTTAATTTTCGGCATTAAGGAGCATGTGACCGATATTTTATAAAATTCTTCATGCAAATTGAAAAAAGACCTCCATAAATAAGCCTTATTAAATAATTCCTTATTTAATTTGGATGCTTTCTTTTGTCAAAAAGAAAAATACCGTACAATCGCTTCGCCGTACCTATCCAAAAAAATTACGCAAACTTATTCAGAATAATTTAGCATTTCTATTTAACTGGGAACGTCACATCACATTCCACCGAAAAGAAAAAAAAAACTTTCGTATTTTTGGTCGAAGAAAAAAGTAGAAATGATAGCAATGTTCCATTTGCATTATGCGTTCAAACGTTACGGAACGGAACGCCAGGACGCGTTTACATGGGAGAGAACTTTTAATGCAAACTGCCTAGGTGTTTTACATACACAGTGAACGTTCAATGTGCACATTTAAGATAAGACGACAACCGCGAAACCCGTATGGCTTTGCAAATTGCGTAGTGCTTTTACCTTTTCTGTCCGTAATTGAACAAAAAGATATCAGTATGAGGTTTTATCTGATGATGGATGGTGTATATCAAACATTAAAATATAATTTTGTGAAGGGAGCCCTCCCTTCACAAAATCATATTTACCTCTTATTTGCCCACTCTAGCGGGTGCTAGGCCTGGGTAGGCCAAAGATAGTTGCAGAACACCTTGTGCTTTTAGTCAGTACGGTTCTGAATGACCCCTCCGCCAGCCCCATGGTGATTGGTGGGGGACATCCATGGAATGTTCACACGATAAAAAGGTGTGTTCGTCTGTCTGTCTGTCCGAGTGTCCGTCTATCACAGAAAATTTGGTTTGAATCTACTGAACCAATTCTGTTGAAAATTGGTACCTAATTATATGAACTTTAGCGATACTACGGGGTCGCTTTTAAGGGAAAATAAAACTATGCCATCCGTGTAATATACCTACCTATTTTTTTCTTAATTTAAGAATAAACAGTTTAAAAGTAGGTAAATTTAGAAAATAGATGGAAAGGTAAACGGGCATTTTGGTCGGACCTGTGACTGTGACCCACCAGCAACCACTAACGGAACGAGTGGGAGAATGATAAAGACCATGAACTACCCAATGAGATAAGTCGCATTCCTCAAAAGTATGGGAAAGTTTTTTTTTAGCAAAACAAGATTTGACTGAATTTTGCCTCAAGTTAATTCACACATTTTCAGATTGAAACTGGAACTTGATTGAATTATTAAGAATTAGGTGAAATAAAATGTAGATGAACAAAAGGAAATATTGTTTTGTCGTCAGTACCTACATAGATATGGCTCTTGACAATAAATTAAATCACCTTGTGCGTCAATATATTACCGACAATGTTGGTTTAATACAACGTATCTAAAGAGCAAACAGTAATAAAAGTCATATTAATTTTAAATACCCCAAAAACAATCATAAATTGTAAAAAAGACGTATTAAGTTACAACAAAAACACATTTCACAATGTTTCTTTAGAGACTCCTATTTACTTAGTTGTGAGCATTTATCATAATTTCTAACAAGAAGCCACCTATATCTGGTAGCTATACGAAAAACAGCAAGTCCGTATAAAAACAAAAGAATCGCTTTAAATATAAACAGTGTGGCGAAGAATAAACCTTGCTCGAGAAAAGGTACATTGAGTTGTATTTTCAACACTTTTGAATTGAAAATTGGACACACGTGTAGTATTGAATTTTCAGAACTGACATTGTAGTGACAATTTTATTATTATTCGAAGCTCTATAAATCTTATTTTTGACGTAATGAGTAATTTTCGTGTGTCTACACACATGGACAATACAAGTAGAATGGTGACAATAGTGTTTTGTTTATACAGCTTTTTCGAATGTTTTATTTGTGTAAACCATGGCTGGTTTTAAACAATAAAGAGCGCTCGGAAATTACCAGTATTGTGTGAAACACCGTTGATGTAGTTTATGATGAAGTCTAAAGTGATATTATTTTGCGTTTTGCTTCTTTTCTCTAAAATTGTCGGTAAGTTCTACATGTTTAGATACCTCAATGATCGTTTTGATGAATTTTATATTTAAATCGCAGTATTTTTTCTGTGGAAAGCGGATTCAAAAGTTTGTAACGTAAGGTTGCTTTTTCCTATATTTTCAGATTCGATCCCTCATTCAGAGGATCATCTCCTACAAAGAGGAAACCTGCCATCGAATTGGCAGGTTGACCAAAATGCACAAGATGCACAATATCTCGATACAGATTTTACACAAACTCGAATTGTAAATCCACTGACGAATACAGCGATACAGCAGGAAAGTACTCAAGATTATTACTCTAATCAAGAAAGTTATAATTACGATGGTTATGGGTATAATAAAAGTCCTGTTGCGTCGCCTTTGAGAAAACAGCTTGTAGGCAATTATAATTCACGAGCTGATGGACGCAGATTGGAATCCTACCCACCCAGAGTGAACTCCTATCCGTTTCAAGTCGGATTTGACAGCCAACAAATTAGAAACCCAAACTGGCGATCTCAGAATCAATTTACCAACTCCGATCCAAGCGGAGTTCTTATCACTGACATTGAAAGGCCTTTGGTAAATACTGTTCAAGAACCTTACCGGGGTCCAGTTCAATATCCACAGCCAAAATACATACCATCTTCAAACCGACGATTCTATCAGGACAGGTCACACCTGAGAGGAGAACAATTTCAATATCCTTTGTCAGACAATGCTGGTGATGGCCAATATATTGCTAACTCCGCACATCGTTTTGGATCAAGTAACCCCATTCCTTACGAAAATTACAGTGAAGGTCTAGCTGGAGCATCTGAAATAAAAGCAAGGCTAAATGTTGGTCAGAGATACCTGCATAACCTTGCAGCTAAATCTGGAGACATATATAATGAAGTCCCTGTTTTAATAGCCGACACTTTGGCAGACCAGTCTGAAAACATTAAATATCAGGAAAGTTATGGGTCAACTTCAGATTTTATTAATACTGCACCTTCAACTAATTACGATGACAGTTCCCCAGTGATATCTGAAAAGGACAATTTCAGTTTAGACTCTAGATCAAGCAATGCCCCCGTATCTTACGAAAGTTACAACAATGGTCAAGTCACAGTATCTGATACAAAAGCAAGACTAACTGGACACACCCAGAGATTTTCACCCCAATCTAGACTTATTTATAAAGAAACCCCTGCTGTCCATTCCACAGATACTTTGGAAGACCAGAGAAAAGATAGATCACGTTCAGATTTAAGTAATACTGCTCAAACAACCAATTACAATGATGGTTCCCTAGCTATTTCTTCTGTTAATAATTATAGTTCAGGTTCCAGACCAAGCAATGTTCGTGTGCCTTACGAAATTTATGATGAAGCTAAAGTTGCAGGATCTGAAGTAAAACTAAAACCAACTGGCGGTCTAAGATATGTACAGAACATTGCACCTCAATCTAGACCAATGTATTATAATGTCCCTGCTTTAATTACTACAGACGTTTTAGCGGACCAGTCCAAAACGATTAAAGAATTTGAAAACAGAGAAAATTACAAATTACGTTCAGATTCAAGTAATATTGCAACTATAACTCATCAAGAAGATAGCTCAACATTGATATTTGCAGATAATACCAATACAGATTCTAAACTTAGCAACCCTACTCCTGAAAATGTTGAAAGGAAGGCTAATGTTGACATTAGTAAAATTTTGTCTGATACACCTCTAGCCCGCAGAAACGAACAAAACTACAAAACAGAGTCTGGATCAAGTAACATTGCACGTAATGTTTCTTACAATTATGTTTCTCCTACTGTCATTTCGGAATCTGTAGAGGAAAAATCAGGAGAAAAGCCCGTCCCGATTAATACGTATTCGGGAACTTCTTTTACATCTACCGATACAGAAAGTGACGTGCCAGCACACAGATCAAGTAGTTCGATTTCTTCAAACACTAATCTAAATCATGATATGAATCACAAGTCATCTTCAGGAATTACGGGTGAGTAATTTCAGTGTTTGTTTTTCGGATTAACAATTTAGTAGTTTAATATGTAACATAGATAAGCTGTAGAAAAATTAGGATACGTGAAAATTATATTACAATATGAAATGTAAAAGGCTTTAGATGATACGTAAAAACCAAAGTTAAATTGTTCACATTCGGTGCTTACATTTATTTTTCGCAGTGTGGTTATGCCAAAGTAAAAGAGTTACCTATTCTTTATTTTTTTTCAGAATTGAGTTTACTCAACCTACTTTCAAAGACGGATATAGAAAAATTTAAGGCAGGAAATACTAAACGTTTTTTAGTTATTCATCCAAATAAAACTGTGGAATATGTGGACAACATCGATACTGATTCGCACCAAAATTCAAAACTCCGTCTGGTGAACACAAAATCAAAAAAAATTGGGGATTCAGAAGGTGACGGAATTCAGTTGCCAGAGAATGTCAAAGACAATCCTGTTGACGAATCCGATTCGAACTTGCCAATTGAAGATTTGCCAAAAAATCGTAGTAATTTGAAGCCATTGTCTCCACACGCAAAACAACAAGCAGACAGTGGTGGCTTTAGGCCCCTGACTCCAGTATCAAAACTAACAGCGCTTGTTAATCAGGCAGGAGATGATGACACACCATATAAGCCATTGACTTTCCCTGTATATCAACCAGGAGAGGATAAATATACGAAACCATTGCGTCCAAAGATACGACACCCAGTAGAACATGATAAATTAAAAGCCCGACTTGTAAATCAGCCAGCAGATGAGAACAATACAAATCCATCGTTTCAAAATAGAAATCAGCTAGCGGGTGATAATAATTTCAAACCTCAGCCTTCGAATGAAAATCAGCCAAGAGATGAAAACAATTCAAACTTATCTTCTCCATCTAGTAATAACAATGTCAAGACATTGTCTTCGAATGAAAAAAAATCAGTCGATGATAATGATTTTATACCAATGAGTCCACACAAAAGATGGCTAGCACATCATTATAATTCAAAACTATCACATAAGGATCAGCCAACTTACGATTATAATTCTAACCCATTGTCTCCAAATGAAAATCAACCATCGGATGCTAACAAATCCAAGCCTTTGCTTTCGAATGAAAATCAACCAGGAGATGATAATGATTATAAGCCACTGCTTATACACAAAAGACAGCCAATTCGTCATTATACATCTAAAAACACGTATTTAACTAATTCAGAAGATGGTAATAATGTAAGTTCAATGTCTCCAAGGTTAAATAAGCCAGCTAATTACAATGATTATACACCGGTGCCTCCATACAGACGACACCCAGCAAATCAACCAACAGATGGTAATAATTCAAAGCCATCGTCTCCAGACAAAAATCAGCCCTTAAATGAAAACAATTCCAAGTCTTCGATTTTGAATGAAAATCAACCAGGAGATGATACTGATTCGAAGCCACCGTCTCCAGGTGAAGATCAGCCAGGAAATGACAAAATCTCCAAAAATTTGATCGCGGAGAAAAACCAGTCAAATGATGATATGGACAATAAACCACCGCGTTCTCACAAAACACATCGAGTAGTTTATCGTAGTAAATCGAAGCCACCACGTGTAAATCAATCAGCAAATGTTGCTAATTCTAACCCGTCAAATCTAGATGCAAATCAGCCATCAGATGATGATAAACCATTGTATCCATTTAAAATACAGCCAGCTATTGAAAACAATTCCAAGCCATTGGAAAATCAAACAGGTGATGATACTGATTCGAAGCCACCGTCTCCAGATGAAGATCAGCCAGGAAATGACAAAATCTCCATAAATTTGTTCACGGAAGAAGACCAGTCAGAAGATGACATGGATAATAAACCACCGCTTTCTCATAAAAGAGGTCGATTAGTTTACCGTAATAAATCGAAGCCACTACGTGTTATTCAATCAACAAATGTTGATAATTCTAACCCGTCATACCTAGATGAAAATCAGCCATCAGATGATGATAAACCATTGTATCCATATAAAATACAGCCAGCAGATGGAAATCAGCCAGCTATTGACAACAATTCCAAGCTATTGGAAAATCAACCAGGAGATGATACTGGTTCGAAGCCACCGTCTCTAGGTGAAGATCAGCCAGGAAATGACAAAATCTCCATAAATTTGTTCACGGAAGAAGACCAGTCAGAAGATGATATGGATAATAAACCACCGCGTTCTCAAAAAAGACGTCGAGTAGTTTACCGTAATAAATCGAAGCCACTACGTGTTATTCAATCAACAAATGTTGATAATTCTAACCCGTCATATCTAGATGAAAATCAGCCATCAGATGATGATAAATCATTGTATCCATATAAAATACAGCCAGCAGATGGATATCAGCCAGCTATTGACAACAATCCCAAGCTATTGGAAAATCAATCAGGAGATGATACTGCTTCGAAGCGACCATCTCCAGATGAAGATCAGCCAGGAAATGACCAAATCTCCAAAAATTTGTTCACGGAAGAAGACCAGTCAGAAGATGACATGGATAATAAACCACCGCTTTCTCATAAAAGAGGTCGATTAGTTTACCGTAATAAATCGAAGCCACTACGTGTTATTCAATCAACAAATGTTGATAATTCTAACCCGTCATACCTAGATGAAAATCAGCCATCAGATGATGATAAACCATTGTATCCATATAAAATACAGCCAGCAGATGGAAATCAGCCAGCTATTGACAACAATTCCAAGCTATTGGAAAATCAACCAGGAGATGATACTGGTTCGAAGCCACCGTCTCTAGGTGAAGATCAGCCAGGAAATGACAAAATCTCCATAAATTTGTTCACGGAAGAAGACCAGTCAGAAGATGATATGGATAATAAACCACCGCGTTCTCAAAAAAGACGTCGAGTAGTTTACCGTAATAAATCGAAGCCACTACGTGTTATTCAATCAACAAATGTTGATAATTCTAACCCGTCATATCTAGATGAAAATCAGCCATCAGATGATGATAAATCATTGTATCCATATAAAATACAGCCAGCAGATGGATATCAGCCAGCTATTGACAACAATCCCAAGCTATTGGAAAATCAATCAGGAGATGATACTGCTTCGAAGCCACCATCTCCAGATGAAGATCAGCCAGGAAATGACCAAATCTCCAAAAATTTGTTCACGGAAGAAGACCAGTCAGAAGATGATATGGATAATAAACCACCGCGTTCTCAAAAAGGCCGTCGAGTAGTTTACCATAATAAATCGAAGCCACCACGTGTTAATCAATCAGCAAATCTAGATAATTCTAACCCGTCATATCTAGATGAAAATCAGCCATCAGATGATGATAAACCATTGTATCCTAAAATACAGCCAGCAGATGGAAATCAGCCAGCTATTGACAACAATTCCAAGCTATTGGAAAATCAATCAGGAGATGATACTGATTCAAAGCCATTGTCTCTGAGTGAAAATCAGTCAGCTGATGATAGTAATTCAAACCCCTCTTCGTCAGAAGAAAATCAGCCCGAAGATGCAGACAGTTCACCTGAAAATAACACACGGGATGATAACAATTCCGAATTATTGCCACCCGATGAAAATCAGCCAAAATATGAAAACAATGCCAAACCGTCGCATGGAATAAATAAGAAATCAAAACCGCAACCACGCAAGAGAAAGCCATCACATAATAATGAACCAAATTTCTCGTATGAAAATCAGTCGGAAAATGATTACACTTTCCCTAAAAATAAACCAGGAGATGATTACATTTCAAACACATCTTCACCAGATGAAAATGAGCCAGAAGATAATAAAAAATCAAAACCTTTGCGCCGATATGAAAAACAGCCAAAAGATGGTGCAAAACCAACTCCACATGTTGCAAGAAAAACTGATGAAAATTCTGATTCTACAACACTATCTCCAACTACGCCTAATTATACTACATCGCCTAAACTACAAGATGCAAAAAAACTTAAGCCCAGGTATATTCGTCGGAAATCAACTACCAGTTCACCAAGTGAGTACAATTGACTACTTAACAAAGAACTAACTATTATGTCTTACATGAACCCTTATTTATTCGGGTCGGTGAAGTAGTGGGAATGTCTACTTCATCCACCCGAATAAGTAAGGGTAAGGGTTTCTAAACATTAATAATCTTTCATAGTCTATCCATTATTTTTGGTATTTCTCTACTCTTCTAGCTATTTGCATTCATATTAAAAATAAATCATTATTTAAACAATGGGTTGCATTGTTACAGTTGTTAGCTCTACTACACCAAGTTCGGAAGAAACTTCAGAGGAGCAAATTATTACTCTATCTCCAATAGAACAGGTAACAGATAATGTGAGCAATGTTCCGCCGGTGACAATCGCAACTAGTACAGCAAAACCTATTGAAACTCTTGGCAAATCAGATACCATTAAAGACGACAACGATAAACAAGATGATAATAGCGTGAACTCATCATCTGGAGATTTAGACAGCATTTCAGATAAAGTGCAGGTACCTACCACAAAAGCATTTCCAAGTAGTTCAACTACGCTGACAGACTATACAAGTGATGATAAAACAACAATAGAAACAGAAGAAGAAGAAGAGAATAACAAAAACGAAAGTCCAGTAAGCAAGGCGAAAAATGACGTACAAACAGGTAATTGAAACTACTACATATTACTACACTACTGCATTCATTATAGATAAGAGTAAAAATTGCTCAAATTTTAGATAAACATCATTTTTTTGGTGTATGTTTACTGCAATAACGTTGATGTTTAATTTAATTTGCAAGCTGATATAAAGCTTCAATATTTTTAGTTTCATCATCTGTGTACAATAGAAGTGAATTGTTAGACACAAATACTGATGTTCCGGCCGAAAGTGATGTTTACTCGCCTGTTACAACCTCACCGTCACCTTTAGTGCAAAATGATGCAAATACAGGTGACGCTTCTGGTGATAATACATTAGAACTCGAACAACCCGAGACTGATGTAACAATAACAGTAAGCAGTAACACAGAAAATGATTCTGAAGATGATGTTATCACAATAAATGTTGAAATCTCGGAAAGTGCAGGTGATGCCCCTCCATATTTAAAATGATTGTTCGGAATGTGTATATGTCGCAGCCAAATCATATAACACGCCGTATTACATAAAGGCGCGCCGGATTGAAAAACGCTTCTGTAATGTAATGCGGCTACCTCACGTTAAGCCAGAATTAAATTCGGCCGAAATATAGTACTTACGTCGCATTGAATGAGTACTTCGCGTTCTTCAAAGCGGCTTAGTAGCGTCCAGCTCACATACAAACGGTCGCATCGACGATACGCCGCTTTGAAAGTTTTAGTTCCAATAACTAGCTTAATCAGTCTTTTAATTAGCAGCCTAACCTTTTCATTGAATGGCTCCGTTTAATCAGCGGCCTAAGTGACATCCGGGAATTTAATTGAACAGCTAGGCAAATGGTTCAATATGGTTTAATGACTTGCCTAGCCAAGTAGAAGAACATAGGGCACAGGGAGCTTAGGGCACGCCGACACGGATAGGTTAGTTTCTTAGCTCAAGGTTCCTTCAAACCCTGTAGACAGAAATAGGAGCCCCGCACACGGGGTTCCGTAGTCGAGGTTAGAAAGTTGAAATTGATTGTTGTTTGAGTTTAGAATTCCAAAAATTTTATATCTATACACCAAAAAAAAACGCCAAAAAAAGCAGCTTTTTAATACATTTTGTCGAGTTGTGCTCGCAGAAATGTATGGAGCAGTCGATTTTTTTTTCGCGATTTCTGTGTTGGTCCCATAGTAAAAGTTGTTCATAATGATGAGTACAATAGGTATTGCGTTTATTCTGTTACACGTTGTATTTATGTATAAAAATGAAATGTAAAATACTGGTATTCAGCTGAACCCGGTTTGACTTGGGACCCTACCCCAATATAGTTGGGAAAAGGCTAGGCAGATGAAGATGATGTTGTATAAAAATGAATCAATGAAAAAATGGTAAGGTAACGCAGGCAGCCAGTTGACGGGAGCAAAGTCGAGGAGGACAGCTCGTTTCATATATATTCGAACGGCCTAAGCATCCAGCCAGCCCATTAATTAAATATTGTATTAGATACATTGGCTGTTATACAATATGGCGAAAAATGTCGCAGCCCTATTGTATAACAAAAAAGCTTAACGTTGGAGGCCGCTTTGTAGAACGTATCGTCACCACTTTTGCATTACATTACAGCGGCCTTTTTGTAATACGGTTACGATATGGCTGCGACATGTCCAACTCAAAGGCCTCCGAAGAAACCCTGTGGTTTCTTCGGAGGCCTTTGAGTTGGAAAATATTTATATAAATTCTACTGATGCAGGTTCATCCGATAGTGACAAAGCGCTTTTGATTAGCATCGATACGGATGATGACAGCGATGATGAATGCGATGATGACAGCAATGATGACCGCGATGATGACAGCGATGATGACTCTAAAACATCGCTAGCTACAGGTGTCGGTGGACAATCCTCTGATTCCAAAAAGGACCACAATGATGATGATGGCAGAGGGAAGAATCTCGAAATTGGTATAGACTCCGTGGTTTTTTCCTTTATTAAAATTATCCGAATTCATTAAGTGACTGATAATACGACTAACGCTTGTTTCAGATATGTCAAACATCCAAGGGGAACCGAAGATGTGGATCAGGACAACCAACAAAGATTTTATCGAAAAGTTGACGGATAAGAATGACACAGCGTTCGATATAGTATACTTTTTCAACATGGTAACCCAACCTGTAATAGAAAGAGAGAAGGAAACTAGATTTTACTGTAACGGGACAGTTGTCATTACAATTACGGAAACAACGTATCCAAACAAAGATGGTAATACTGAGTACATTTTTAATTCTGTATTTTAATCTTGTTTCACCCACTCTGATTAAGTTTCGAATAAGTAATATGAAATAGGCGACTTCCAGGCTTATTGATTAAAAATATTTTACCAGAATTAATACTTTAAACACTTACTAATTAGCACATTCTAATTATTTTTGTATAGAGAATTTGGATTTTGAATCTGCTTATCTGTATTTAACCTTTCATGGTTATTTTTTATGAATAAGCGTGATAATGTTTCAATCGTGTGATTTATGAAGTTGTCGGATGTAGGTATATTGTTAACCATGTTTTTTTAAATTACAGATTCAACACCTACTGTACAGAAAAAGACGCAAACAATGCAAATTGAAGACTATAAACGATATGGTCTAGAATAATTTCGTGATTAAAACTTAGATAGGTACTTATATGCTGGATCTTTAACATACATAGGTTGTTTTATTCAGTTTCATTTGTTTTCCATACAACACAGATTAAGAATAAATATAAATATAAAAACATATCCACAATTTTTTATTTACAAAATATTCTCATCTGATCTGCAACTTACCTAGTAGGTACCTGTACTTCAATCTGCCCCTAAACAAAGAAGAATTCTTCTTCTTCTTCAGTCGGTCCCTCATTGCTGAGGATCGTGGTCACTGAACCCCTTTAAGCGGACAATCTGTCTCCATCGATTCCGGTCCAAAGTTGCCATCACCACCTGCTGGAATTTGCTTGAGGACGTAGCATATTTTACTTGGTCAGACCATCGTGTTGGCGACCGGCCTCGTGCTCTCTTGCCTTCGGTATTGCCAACAATTACCAGTTTTTCAAGGCTGCTATCTCCCCTTCGCATTATATGGCCAAAGTAGGTCAAAATACGCAGTAAGCAAATTGTAGACAATCTGGTCTTGACATTGAGTTGAGAAAGGACAGACACATTTGTGCGTTTGGCTGTCCATGGAATACGGAGCAACCGCCTTCAGCACCACATTTCGAACGCGTCTATCCTCTGTCTTTCTCTTGCTCGGATTGTCCATGTCTCAACTCCATAGAGGAAAATCGGGAAATCCAATGCTCTGACCAACCGAGCCTTTGTCTTGAAGCTTATACCGCGATTTCTCCAGATGTTTTGAAGGCGCGTCATAGCATCTTTAGCCATAGCTATCCGTCGCTTTATCTCCGGGACACAGCTGCCTTCATTATTAATACACGAGCCCAGATAAATAAAACTGTCCACGATATCAATGCCTTGGATGTTATTGGCGCCGACTAGCTTTCCCGCACGATCTATAACCACAAGCTTGGTTTTCTGCCTATTTATTGCAAGCCCTAACTTGCCACTCTCCGCCTCCAATCTATGCAGTAACTCCCTCATGTCGTCAAAAGTTGTAGCAAGAAGAACGGTGTCGTCTGCATATCGCAGATTGGAAATGCGCTTTCCACCAACAGCAAAGCCCTTTTCCCAGCCCTCCAGAGTTTTTCGGATTATATACTCTCCATATACATTGAAGAGCAGGGGTGAGAGGATGCATCCCTGTCTAACGCCTTTCTTGATAGAGAACACATTTGAACAGTCGGTGTCTATTTTGACGAAAGAGCGGTTGTTGATGTAGAGGCATCGGACTAGGTCAATAAGGTGTTGAGGCGTACCCATGTCTCCCAAAACCTCCCACAGCTCATCCCACTGGACACAATCAAAGGCCTTGGTGTAGTCAATGAAACACAATAACACAGGGCTGTTAAATTCCCGACTTTTTTCAATAATTTGGCGAACGTTCAGGATTTGTTCCCGTGTGCCCTTGCCTTTAACAAACCCTGCTTGTTCTTCTGAAATTTGTGGACTGAGAAAGTGCCTTAGCCTATTGTTAATGATGTACAGGAGTATCTTGCTGACATGTGGGATAAGTGCCAGGGTCCTGTAGTTGCTGCAGTCTTTGGTAGAGCCTTTTTTATAAAGTGGAACAAACACTGACTCTGTCCACTCTTCAGGCCATCTCCTAGTCTTCCAGATGGAGTTGCAGATACATAGAATTAGCTTCACACCATTGGAGTTCAGGTTTTTGAGTAACTCGGCGGGAATTCCATCTTTACCTGGAGATTTTCTAACTTTAAGACATTCAATTGCATGTTCGACCTCTGACTGCAGAATTTCCGGCTCTTGCGCCATTTGTGACAGGTTGACCGGTGTCATAAAGTATTGCGCAATACTGTTTCCAGCGTTCCAGAACCTGATCCTTTTCAGTGAGTACGTTACCTGCTTCATCTGCGATTGTGCAGGCTCTCGTACTACGAGATTTGGTCAGCTCTTTGACCTTGCGGAAAAGATCTCTTGTCTCGTGTTTCGCAGAATTCTGTTCGAGATCAGCACAGATGTTGTTGATGTGCTGATCATAATCCTTGCGGCAACTTCTCTGGACCTCGGTGCTGAGTTGGTCATATAACCTTCTGTTTTCTTGCAAGGTCAGACCCTTTCCCTTTAACTCACGTCTACGAAGAATCAGGTCAGCTGTTTCCGAAGATATATAAGGCTTCATGGTTGGTTTAGGCAGCATATTTTCCTTAGCAGTTTGCACAATAATTCTTTTCAAGGCATTCCAAGCGATGTTTGGGTCAGTAGCGTCACTTAGAGAACATTCAGGCACTTTATGTTCAATCGATTCCCTAAAGGCTTGTAGGTCAACATGGCGCATATTCAGTGTGCGTTCTTGCTTGAGAAGTTTTCTCAGCCGAAGTCGGACTGTGGTGACTAAAAGCTGGTGATCAGAGCCACAGTCCGCCCCCGGGTATGTCGTGGTATTCATGACAGACGATTTCCATCGGCTTTGGATGAGGATGTATTCTATCTGGTTTCTAAAACAGTCGCCAGGAGAAATCCAAGTGTACAATCGTCGGATATGTTGCTTAAAACAGGTGTTCGTCACGGTAAAATTTTCCTCACTACAAAACTGAAGCATACGTTCGCCTCTCTCGGTCCTGTTACCGATTCCATACTTCCCGACTACCCGCCGAAGATGTTCGTCGCTATCTGTTTCACCGATTTTGGCATTAAAATCGCCTAAAACTACCGTTATCTCCCTTTTAGGTATTTCTTGGAGAGATTTTGCCAAGGCACTATAAAAGTTCTCAATTTCGTCCTCGCTAGATTGGGCGGTAGGCGCATATACTTGTATAATGTTCAGCTTACAGGGAGTGGTGTTAACTTTAATGGCAATTATTCGGTCGTTAATGGGTTTGTAACCGCTGACATACTTATCTATGCTAAGTGGTACCACAAAAGCAACACCTTTAGAGCTTTCATTCTCAGGTCCCGAAAAGTAGACTTTATTGGACCGGTCAGTCGAAAAGTAGCCAGAATTTCTCCAGTGTGTTTCGCTGAGTCCGAGGATAGTGATTCTCTTCCTTTTCATTTCACTCTCTACAATCTGGAGTTTGCCCGGTTGGTTTAGGCCGCGTACATTCCAGGTGCCTAGACGGTGAGGCTGTCTAGCTGATTTCGATTTATCAGTAACATAGTTTCCATGTGCTGCCTGATCTGACACAATCACATGGCCGGTAGCACATTTCACACCACCATCCCCGGTTTGGTGGCGCCGGGCGTCAGTCGGATCGCTCAACAGATCTACTTCGCTATTCCTTAAATCCATTGTGACTCTCGTGGGAATTAGTGCAGTGGTTTCCCGTTGCCTTCTGCACCAGACATTTCAAGGGTTATTTAGCCCCTTAGGCCGCTGCAGAAAGAAGAATTATCTTACGTTAAAAAGTCAACTAGGTCACAAAGAGCTCATTATGTTTCTACCTATCGTAATGCAAGAGGTAACAAGAGCTTTTGATAATATGTATTTCAAACTAGCCACTGACTTGTAACTATTTAAAAATCTATGGACTTAGCTGTATAATAGGACACAAATGTCCAGTATAGTAAAGTAGTTAAGTAGTTAAACCAAAAGCTAAAATAAAATAATGTTTTATATTTCAATCAAGTCAAAAAATCCCTCATAAACCTGATATGTTGTCAAGATATATCCCCAACATTTAGAAAAAACTGGCGTTTGTGGGTAGTTGGAAATAAATATTCGCGCCATTATAAATGGTACCTGTCCGGCCCGACTGTGGCTCTATAAAAACAAATGACTACGATTAATATTCACCATCCCTCATCATGTAACATTTGCTTTGTTTGCATGTTAATCCGATTTAAGATATTTCATAATATTTTGACTATTCAACTATCTGGCGTAAAAAATGAGATGTTTTAACCACTCAATCGTTTTCGACTTTTTTAAACTAAAGAATCGTTTTTTCGATTATCTCTCCGTGCTTTATTATTCCAACCGTTTAAAATAATAAATGTAATAACCTCTGTACCAAGTTCTATCCAAATCTGTAAGATATTCGTACTGCGTGATTGATATACAAACACACTTTAGTCTACCATAGCCTGGATATTTTAGGACAGAATATTATTACCTACGCGAACATAGGTAGGTACTAACGTGAAAGAAAAATAGTTTATTGTAGAATCGTACAAGATAAACAATAAATTAAAATTAAGTGATTTAAAACTAACAAAAAAGACCAGTGCGATGCCAATTTGCATCTTTCAGCAAACGCTAAAAGGGACCATATTTTTTTTCTTTTTGAGATAAACCCAAACAAGTGCGAGAGTCATTTGCAATTACTGAAAACCAATCTTATTCAGGCAATTGATTTAAGATGTATTATGGAATATTCGCTCCATTGAAGAAGAAAATTAAAGGGGCTGTCATTCGCAGTCTTTCTAATGATTTAAAACGTTGGTGAGAATGACCCTTAGACGGAGAGAATCAAGGACTTATTCCATTGTTTGCAAACAAAGAAATTATACAAACGTTTACTACAGATTCTGCCTCTTTGGGTCCTACAGAATTAAGGGGCCATGATTTGCCCAGACAGGTGCGATGCAAAACGCAACGACGCGTTCTCATCATAGAAATTGTTTTACAGATAGAAACCTTGCTTACAAGTACGTAAAGCAATATACACTATATAATATACACACAAGCCGACACACTACCTGAAAATGTGTCATTGTATTCATCATAATGAATAACTTTTACTCTAGTGTACCAACACTGAAATTGCGGAAAAAAATCGGGTGCTCCGTATATTAATATGCGCATAACACGATAAAATGTACTAAACAGCTCCTTTTTTTCACGATAACGAGATTGTTCCCATAGTAAAAGTTATTCATAGTGATGAGTACAATGAATGACCCCTTTTCAAGCATTGCGTTATTTTGTTACACGTTGTAGCTACATCCATGCTATAAATAAATACTCATATCAATTACTTAGAGCTAACAAACAGACAACACATCTCAAGCTAAGCTAAGCTCAGCATGTTACCAGCTATGCTTGCGAATCAAAGCCTATGAATAGTGTACCATAATAAAAACACTTTAGGATTTATAGAGCCGTTTTTTTTTTAAAACCGGGGCTTAGTTTAATAGTGTATGCGTGTTTAAATATAAACGTGTTTTTCCTTTGTTTAAAGTCCCAAGCAGACTTATAAATAATTAAGTGCTACCAACAAGTTGGTTCACAAGTTCTTTGTCGTGGATTCTTGCAAACAGAACTATAAATCTGGGCCATTGTAAGGCTCTTGTTTACGACAAACTTGAACAACAACATGTTGTATTCATCAGTTTTTGGCAGCTACACGAGCTTACTATACTCTGTTGAATAACATCACGCCTGTTTTCCCTGAAGGGGTCATCAGAGATTTATAGAGACTTACATCATCATCTGCCTAGCCTTTTCCCAACTATATTGGGGTCGGCTTACAGTCAAACGAATTAAGCTGAATACCAGTATTTTTCGTGGAGCAGCTACCTACCAGCCCACCACAACCCATTAACTGGGTAACACGGTACTTCTAGGCAAGACTAGAGTCAGATTTTCTGGCTTCTTACAATCCGTAACGACTGCCAAAGATCTACAAATGACAGCCGGACCAACGGCTTAACGTGCTTTCTGAGGTACGGAGAAGTCTCGGTATGTTAAAATGGACACTCATCCACAGCTTTACCTTGAAGATCGACCCGTGCGGCTGTTTTATTTAGTCACAAGCTCCTCCATAGAGACCTACATGTCATCAGCAGTGCGATTCTGTAAACATGTCGAAGTGAACACTTGGGCAGGGTGCACGACGGGCGAGTTGTCAAACCATAATGGAATGACAGCTGTATGGTCGTTCACTCCACCTAGATGAACACCGTGAGATGTCGACAGAATCGACCGGCAGTTATGTTACTTTGTAAAATAGAGGTCAATTATATTTTCATTTACAAGCACACGTTAGATTTCAAGCTGCTAGCTGCTTGCTACTGAGAAATACTCATTAATCAACTTAATACGGAACAATACGGTTTATATTTAGGTGTACTTCAATGCTTATCATCTGTCGCAAATCATTTGTATGATGGTCCATGCGGTTATTTTAGGGCTGTGTGTCACACACGTCAAAAGTTGAAGGTTTTGTACATACTAGCGTTTACCCGCGGCTTCGCAAAATATCTTTTGGACCAATATTCATCAAAATCCGATCAGCGATTTAGGGAGAATCAACCAAACAAACAAACTCACCTCATATTTATATAAATAGTTAGGATTTTAAGAAACGACATCTCTTCAACGTTGCATGCAAATCACCATGTAATGTAAATAAATGTGATTACACATCCAGGAAATTATACTCATTTACAACGCGCTGTTTGAGACAAGCATTGTGATCTGAGTAGCAGTGTTATTTAGGAGAGATCCGTTTGTACGCAGCTGCAGTAATTTGCACCACAAGTGGGGGAACAATCTATCCAGATGTAGCAGTGTTTCTACGTCAAGCTAGCTCAGTTTTGTGGGTTCTCTACATACATTATTCTTTCTGAATTTCTGGATGTTACAGGCACATAATTAATTAAAAGCGCTGGCTTGCACTCGTAAAAACTAATCCTTTTCCGACTTGCTAAATTCGTTCTGCTTGTTAATTTTCCATCTAGTTTTATATTCTTCTATCCTTCTAACTGTTGTCTCAAGGGTAACGTGCTTTCTACTCTTGGGTAACCGTTATAAACCTATATTTCGAATATAGGTAACCGTTTTTAGTGACTTTTGGACTTTTATTTGGGTGGATTAATACCTACAATTATATCTCTCTCTTTGTCTATTATTATTTTCCCATTATTGTTTGGTGAGGCGTCTCGAGACGTGTGCGTTCTTGAGCTAGAACCATCTAAGTTTTCGGTCGTTGTTAACGACGGATATCCAGGGTTAGGGTGGTCTTACCCATTATAAAACGTTTTTTTTCATGTGGTTACATATCGTATCCGGTTATTTAAATATAATGCCTCAAGGCATCTTCTGAGCACGCTCACTCCATCACAGACCTCATCCATCGCGTTCCATCAGGGGAGTGATCGAGGTAAAAAGCTGACCCATTACCCAATAAAATAATAAAAAAATCTTATAATTGACGTCTTGTCAGATGACAAGACGTCGACGACGATTTGATCTGAAAAGGGAAATCTTCGATATCTTTATCCACCAAGAACCTTAGTACGAAAAACTCATAACTCGTAGTTATTATGGCAATGTATTTTGGTCGTACGTTCATTGTAACCGACCGCAATAACAGGTGTCCTGGGATTTTGTGGCGACCATCGCTGTGTTATAATTATATAATATTTTAATTAACGTTTCGCTGATTTTGAACTCTGAATTTGAGAATATTATCTCATCATTCTGTAAATGTAATACTTTCTATTCTTCTTGCTTCTTTCAGTTTTCTATTACTTATATTCTATTAGGGTTATGCAGGAATTTTAATTGTGACGAATCCACAGCGGTGGACATGTTTTCCTGAAATTGATAACGCATCAATTGAATTATTTTTGTATTTACCTATTCATATTGGGCGGTAAACTCATTAGGCCGTCATTCAGATTGCTTGCTAACTCCTAGTTTGGCTTCTTAAAATCAAACCTATTTAGTATTCCGACTTTTAAGGGAAAACGGTACATTTCTAAGATACCTAACCAGATAACCTAGAACCATGTCAGAGGCCCTTGAGGCTTAGAAACTCTGACACTAGGGTGTGTGGGGTCGTTAGACCTTACTACCCACACGAAGAATTAGAAGACCTAGGTATAGAGGTTTTTCTCGATTACTATACAAAGTCAGAATATATTTTACAGTAAAATTGTACGATTTTAAGTTTTAGTGATACACCCACATATTTTTACACTATTTATCTCTGCATAACCCATATTAATTCAGCCCCTGTCTATTTGTGTGCGCACCTACATACATATTTTTTTTGAGAACAGTTGCATTTTTTTGGAACTTACTTAAGTAGTAATAATACCACTCGAGCCTTCATAATCCAAAAAAGAGAGGATTCATAATCCCCGCAGTTCACTAGATCCCTTAGCACATTTTGCCAACCAAAAAGCCAACAGAATAACATAAATACTAAACAACTACAAGCAAGAGCCTCACAGCTGTTTGTCATTCAGTAACTAAATAAATAATGTGATTGGCTCTCAGCTCAGTCGCTACATAGAATCTTTTTGTTATTCATTGAGGACCTACGACAGTAGGTAGCTTTCGAACAGCTGTAAATTAAAAATTATTTGTTTTATGACAAGGAATGGGAGTAATTTCAATTATAGTTAATCAGTCTGGTGCGGGACCAAACTGTCAAACGTTAACATCCTATAAAAATACATTTCTTTTATTTTATTTCTTATGGATGGGAAATCATCAAATGACTTCTTGGGCAGAGTGGAAGGGAATGTCAGACTCTTACTGACTAAAACCCATCCGTGTTCCTCCTAGTGCCCTTTGCTTTCCTGGGCCGCGGTAACTCTTTCGAACAAAATCCGCAACCCTGGCAGTGCTATAGTAATAATAGAGTTTTAAAACGGCTGAATCGGGTGGCACACCGTTGTGCCAGAAGCTCTCGACCGGTTAATAATTTAAAAAAATCATTTCCTCGTGGTGAGAAATGGGTACCTCCACTTACTCAAATATATGTATAATATTTAGAAAAATAAGGGTACATTATATCCCTGTCTTTGTGATCCGGGAGATTCATCTGAAAAATATACAGACAAGAATTATATCCCAATTTAGACATGTATCTATCACCGGAGTATTGTAAACTCCGTAAGATTATACAATCTCAAAATCATCTTCCTAGTCTTTTTCCAACTATATTGGGGTCGGCTCCCTGTCAAACCGGATTCAGCTGAATACCAGAAGTTTACGTGCAGTGGCTGCCTACCAGACCTCCAAACTTCTTTGCAAGACTGGTGTGACATTTTCTGGCTTCTGATTAAAACCTCTGACTTCTGATTTTCTTTTCTGGCTTCTGATTTCTTTCTTTCTAGATTATAGACTAAGTATACAATTTTGATGCGTAAAAAGGTATTCCAAATGTTCAGTTGACAATTTATCGTGAGTTTACAATCTCTCAACATATTTTATAATCTGACGCAGTTTGCCATTTTCCGGTGACATATATGGTCCCCAGAAGTTGGGCCCGCTAGGGCCAGTGTCCGCCAGTGCCGCCTGGGTTAAGGACTTGTTCGAAAGAGTTACCGAAGCACTGTAACGGAAAATGCATTTGATGAAACGCGGGTGAGTTTTAGTCAATAAGAGTCTGACACTCCCTTTCACTCCGCCCGAGAGGGTGGGTTCCTGTATTTGTCGGGTCCTGAAACAAGCAAGTTAAAGAAAGATTTGAAACAATGATAAATGAATATATTCAATCGTAAAAGCCTATGCTAGTAAAGACATGCATGCGTAAAAGTAGATCCATTATAAAAGCAGAATCGATTTTGATATATCACCCTCTATGTCTCCCTACATTTTTATAAGGCTCAATAAATCTTGCCGTTGATTGATTGTTTTGTAAGTAATTCAGATAGATAGGCGTCTTTATTTTTTGTACATTGTGATCGATGGTACAGCTTTCAAAATACATGTAGGCCTTAAGTCGTTTTGTTTTTGGACGATTTATTTTGGTTGATTATATATTGTAGCGGCATCAATGCCTCCACCAGAAAAACCAAAGAAGCGAAATTTGTACGGCAACAATAAAAACTGCAACGACAGCTATCCCGCCACTAAGGAACTACTAACTGCGGTTTGAACATATACGGGGTTATTTTTTAATGACCGCCCAAATTTTCACTGGGTGTTCTACCCATGAATATGAACAACTTTCACTATGGGACCGACTCTGAAATCACGAAAAAAAAAACAGCTGTTTCATACATTTTAGTCGAGTAGGTATTGAACTTTTGTATGAAACAGCTGAGATCACCCAGTGAAAATTTGGCCGGTCATTAAAAAATAACCCCGTATAACAGTCCGAATATCAACAACTATCGGGCAGTTGCCCACCGGACACAACAACCGTCTGCTCGGAGGATCCTCCCTTTTCTATGGAGTTTTGCGGGATTATTGCACGGGTTAATCTTCAAGGATAAAAAACGTTTGCCGATGTCAGTCTGTGGATGAGTGACCACCTCCGTGCCTCGGAAAGCACGTTAAGCTAGTCCTGGCTGTCATTTGTAGATCTCTGGCAGTCGTTACGGATTGTCAGAAGCTAGGAAATCAGACTTCAGTCTTGCCAAGAAGCACCGTGTTACCCAGCTAATGGGTTGTGGAGGTCGGGTAGGCTGCCGCTTCACGATAAATACTGGTATTCAGCTGAATCCGGTTTGACTGGAAGCCGACCCCAATGAAAACAAATACAAGGAAATGATGAGGTATTTTAGTTAAGGAGTATTCTTCAGTGGATATTTTAAGTAACACGCCGCGGCAGGATCCAATCTTCTCATAATGCGGCGTCATCGACTAACGAGCGGGGCTTTATTCCGTTTTTATCCAGAGGATTACATCCCTTCGGGTGAGCGGTCGGGAAAAAGTTCGCGGGAACCGAGCCAGCTAATGGCACGCCGAGGTCCAATTTACCTACGTAAGGAGGTGGCGAAAAAGAAATAGAGAATTTATTTTTGTTCGAGTAATTGCTTCGAATAATGGAGTTTGTTACTTCTTCGAGTGGAAGCTCTGACGAAATAACCGCGAATGACGCTTTGAAAGCCCATTAGAGACGATCAAGAACAAAGGTTTAAAGTGACCGTTGTTTTATATAGTCGGCGATATTAAATTAGCTTTTAAGTAGACGAAAATAGGCGACTTAAAGATTACTTTTACTGTGTTAAAATTTTATTATGTAGTTTGATAATTATTTGCAGATAAAAACAAACATAATAAAAATTTACGTTCATAAAAGCTAATAAAAAATATTTGTACTTAAAAGTACAAGCAGGTTAAAAAGCGGATGCTAAAATTAAATTTGCATGCTAAAATTGCTAAAATTCAATTCTGATAACTAGGCTTCATAGACAAAGTGCTTTATGGAGTAAACCGGAGACCAAAAAACAAGAAAGAGGTTTTCCTTTCGACCTTCTACGTCATTTCCGGTGAGGGGATTACCTGCTGAAGCACCACTACCTTTAGCTTTATAAGTAACTCAAGTTTGAAATAAACTTAGTTATAAATCATCTGGTCGGACTAAGGGACGGTCGAACCGGTCGAACCCCTCCCGTGGCTCTCGGTACAGGGCCATAGGCTTATTTTAATGGATGAGACGCATCCAGCTAAATTCCACATGTGTGTACTGGCATTGTTAACGACGAATGTCTTGCTTAATATCCCATGCAGGTCTATGAAACTGACTATTAAAGCGCAACAAAGAACCTCGGCATGAATGAAAAAAAAAACATTAAGGTATTGGTCGACATTATATCGTCTGTGAAGTTTGCTTTTCGCTGCGCAGTCCCCCACCTCTCACCCATCAGTCACATGAATTTGTAATTCCTTTTCGTTTCGATCCGCTACTAGGGTTGGTTTGTATCTGTAAGTCTAGTCGCAATCCTCACTAATTAGTCTAAGGACCACAGATAATTTTAAAAACCTTTTTAAACCACTGCATAAAGTCATGACAGTAAGAGGGTGTCCCATTCAACCAGATAATTTTCTATACCCAAGAGAAATAAAGGCTCTGAGAACAGCCTCATTTTCCATTATCAGAACGCAAAATAATTCAAAAATTAACGAGTTCAGAGAACTCCCAAGAGTCACACATGAAACGAATCTACATCGTTCACGAAATGAGAAAACGTCTGCTACGTTTTAAGATATCAACAAGAACGTTATTTAAAATACAATCTTCTGTGAATTGGTCATAAACAGCCAACGTTATGATATTATGAAGAAATGTTGCATTTCATTTGAACTCTGTAAATGTGAAAGTTAATTTGTCTGTCTGCAGTGTAAATAGCTAAGACAGCCTTACAATCCCATTTTTCAAGTTATGACCGCCTTCTTCTAGGGTCATAGTTATTGCAGATAAAATACAATGCAAGTCTCAAACAGTATAAAAATTATGAAATTGACCATTCCTCACATTTTGACTCTAAAGTAAAAATGAGGGAATAAAAAAGTGAGTCAAAGAAGCTCGTAGTCGACGTTGTCAACGACATCATTCACAGCCCGATTTCTCGGAGGTCACTGCTATCTCCAAGGTCTTAAGCCAGTCTAATGAAGGTTCTATCTATGATGGAATTCAGGTCCACCTTCCATCTCGTACGACGACTTAGCTGACAGTTCTTGACCGCAACTTAGTCACAGCTTGAATCAAAATTTACTCAACATTACGCCTCACCAATTTTAATTTTTTGTGGGTGAATCCACATGGATATCCTCAGTCTGAGAACCTCACAGATTCTACCACTATCATGAGTCGGAGGCCCGGGATACAAATTAATTCGCAGGCACCCCGACTGATTACCAAATATCCTACCCTATTCAATTTGAGGTCTATTACTCATTTGCTCAATTCTTTTAAATCTGTGTGCAAATGGAAATAATCTGTTTTACAGTGGACATAGTTTCATTTAGAGCTGCTTAATCCGAGCTGACTTTAATAATGATGATTTCAACGGATCGGATTGGAACCTCCGAAGGTTCTACGGTCTGGCCCCGTCAGTCCTATTACTTTCAATGTCCAGTATTTGTCCAGTCAATGACGCAAAGCCCCATTCTCGTTGCGAGAATCGTAAATGGGCATTGAGAACGATATTAAGCCTCGTTGACATATTTCAGTGATAAATTGAAAGCAAAACAACTCGTTTTCCATGTGTTTTTATTTATTATACAGGTTATTTCTAAAACACAAACAACCTTTTAGGGAGTAAAAGTATTCACTAATATAAACAAGTTTTACTTGAAAAAATATATCAGCTGTTTCATACATTTTCGGCGGCAATGCATTTTGTATGAAACAACTACATATTAGATGTTATTTTTTTCAAGATTTCGTGTGTTCTTTCGCTCCCTCAAAGTCTGTACCGAAGTGCTTTACAGATAACGATGTTGTTGTACCTACTCTTCATCATAAACATGTATCTCATGAACCGTGATAGCTAGACAGTTGAAATTTTCATAGATGATGTATTTCTATTGCCGCTATAACAAAAAATATTTAGACGCATTTTTATGGAAAATGGATATTATGCAATTCCATTGGTTAACAATGGCACGGTTCCGCTCCGCTCCTCTCCTCTCCGCTTCAGTGGACACACTTATGCAAACGCCAACTTAACTCGAACTCCAACCATCGGAGCTTGTCATAAATTGAAGTTTTTGCATTTGTTTGCTCATCTCTCGAGTACGAAAACGGCAATCAGACAATCTTTATTGACATTTTCGTGCTCCAGTTCTTCTTCTTATAAAAATCAAATTCAAACTCAACATTTATTTATTTACAATACGCGTCCGTGTTTGGGTCACTGAAGCTCATTTGGGTACCTACCAAACAACTGATTCTGTCCAGGGGGCCTACCACAACCTCTTAAAACAATATTACTTTAATATTACTTTGCGTTCCGCTCTGTTGGATTTTCAACGCTCGGATCAGCGCCGAGAGTTGAAAATGCAACAACAGAAATTACAAAGTAATATTAAAATAATATTGTTTTAAGAGGTTGTGGTAGGCCTCCAGGAGACAGACATACACACGCACGAGTGATACTTAGAGTACCGTTTTTTCATACGAACGTTGGGAACCCTAAAACAAACGCCATATTTTAGAAACACAATTAAAGTCGCGCCATCTGTATCTATTTACATAATGAAGACAGTATTAACTGTACGTGAATAATATATTCATAAAAGTGTTGTCTACGAAACGTTGCGTAAATCAAAACGCGAGTAGGTAAACATCGTTAAAATGATAAAATACACAGCTTTGGGGGGAAACTGAAATAGCAGCAGACGTGACGTTTGAATAAATCAAAGAATTTGTGGAAACCATGGTCGACAATGGCGACAATGTTCTACGTTAGAAATTGTTTTCATTATTTTGAATGTTGCTCATTATTCCTGACGTAAGCACGCTGCTGATTTTTATTTTGCCTGTTATTTTAATGGCTTGCTGGAGTTCAGAGTTATATTTGGTGAAAAAACTTCTAGTGACTTGTGGCTATATTGTGTGTTGAAATCCTGACATAAGCAGACTGGTGATTTTTATTTTGCCTATTAATTTGATGACTGGCCTTTTTTATTTTACTTTTAAATTAATATTGTAAGTGTAGGATGTTATTTGCTGAAAAAAACTTGTGGCTATATTGAAAGTTGGTCCATTATTTCTGATGCAAACACACTAAGGATTTTTATTCTGCCTATTGACAGACTAGAGTTTAGGACCCTATTTGTTGCAAAACTTATGGTGTTATTTTATGGCTGTATAAATAGTGGCCTTAGATCCAATAAAAATTTCGTCACCGTCCGACGACGGAATAAAAGTTGGAAAACTAAACAATTAATCGTATATTTTTAGATAGTAAGCAACACAAGCAACAAATTTTATATTTATTTATTTAAAGTTCCGCTGCGGAGCTGTTAGTGGCCAGAGCTTTTTGCATCACGCTGTTACGTGTTAATTAGTGTACTTTTTTTGAATGCATTATACGAAGTAAAGTGTAGAATAAAAATAAAGCTGGTAACATTTATTTAATGAAGTCTCCTTCTGGCTTTTTCATTTAGAGTTTCTTTTGCTTTTTTTAACCTCAGCTTAATTTCTGGGTTGCCACTAGAACGAATAGTTAGTAGATATTTTTTTAGACAGCATTTTCATGTTTGATTTATGACCTCCAAAACTAAGTAACTGCGTAACACAATACCCAGAAAAACCAGGAAAACTGACTATCCGTAACGACTGTCAACACCTACAAATGACAGCCGAGCCGGCACGGATGAGTCAAAATCGAAAAAAAAACAATAACCTAAAATAAATCATTCGCGTGTAAAATAACAAAAGCTCCATTACAATGGTTCAGTGATTTCTAAATCCTATGAGACATTCTATCTGCAAAAATAAATAGGTCTACAAACTGTTTTGAATTCGAAGAAAAATCCTGAAAATATTACTCCAACAAAAAGTAGGTACTTGAGATTTTGCATAAAGAGATAATATTAACCGCTCAGGCCCACATGTGAAAATTCAATTACACACCGGTGTGTTGCGAATTAATCGCGAATTTAATGTTTATTTACCTATTACATAAGATTTACTTTATATTAGGGAATTTTCACATGTTGGGCCTGAGCGGTTAAAATAAAAATTATGAGTATATACTTAAAAACGCAGTATATTTTGATAATCGATGCGCTTTTAATGACCCAAAGCCTCTATAGACAAAGTGATCAATGATAACAATAATCGAAAAGCCTCTAGACAAAGTGATATTCTGTAAATGATAACAATGATGGAAAAGCCTCTAGACAAAGTGATATTCTGTAAATGATGACAATGATGGAAAAGCCTTTAGACAAAGTGATATTCTGTAAATGATAACAATGATGGAAAAGCCTCTAGACAAAGTGATATTCTGTAAATGATAACAATGAACGAAAAGTTTATGAGATTGACATGAGGTACCGAAATGTCACGTGGTCGGTCTTAATCATTTTGGTATTTCAACAATCGCGTACGCTTACGGATCGTCAATCCCATGTAATCATCATATCAGCCGAAAGACGTCCACTGCTGGACATAGGCCTCCCCCAAATGGGGCGGGGCGTTGCCATAATCGTCACGCATGGCAGGCGGGTTGGCGATCGCAGTGTAGCTTTAGCAATGTACCTGCAGAGAACGCTGCTGCCCATTTTCTGGTGAGTCCCTCAGTCGCTTCTTACGACACCCACGGGAAGTGATGGGATGGTGCTATTCTTTTACATCCAACACCATACGGAACAATCCCATGTTATGTAGGCATTTAGAGTTTTTGTCATTCCATAAAAATTATAGAATGTCTCCTTATCTAGAACCCCATCCATGCCTTTCTTCACGACGTGATTGTGAATATGAACCGAATATTTGTATTTAGGTAAATAAATGTAGCTACAGTAATCAATTTATCAGCTTGTCCTCAGCTTCCTCCCTCGAAATCTCCTCTAGCTAGTCCTAAATCACTCCCGAACGATGTCTAGTCAATCGGTCAACGTGCACAGTTCCCGTTGTCCTAAGCTTCAGTATTGGATGCAGCTGAATTATGCACGCCACTGTGATGAAGTTTGTTTTGATTGGTCGAACGGGTCCGGGACTAATAGCTCTCTCGTCTATATAGAAGGCTCTATTGTCTATGATGAATTTGAGAGCGATATAATCGAAGAAGTTAAACATTCACAGGCTTGACATGATGAAGTTGGAACACTGAATAGTAGATTCCTTTTTCTAGTTTTTAAATTATAAATAAGGTTATTATTTATTTGGTGCATTGGTAAATTACAATTTCCTTAGGTAATGTAAATGTAGTCGAACTCACTATACGACCTGTAATTTTGTTTGTTTTTTTTTGTATTCAGTTACAAAACAATATAAGTATTTTTTTGTAACTACTAATACACTGTTAAAATATATATAAATAGTATTATTACATTTACATTCAAAGTAAGGTACTTTGAATGTAAATGTAAAAATACTATATACATTTTTTTTTTCTATATTATTTTGATGTTATTTATACCAGTGAAAATAGAAGAGAAAAGATGTAAATAGGACAATTGCAACGTTGAATGACAAAGCTAATTTTCTAAATAAGTAAATTTCATTTCCAATGTTGATGATTGTGGTCGAGAAAGTGTTCTATCAGAATCGATTAAAATACGTTTAAAATGTGTAAAATTACGTTCAAATTATAGAGTAAATTTATATTTCCAACAAGGTTTTTGAGAAACCGCTATCCCTACAGTTAAGACTGAAAACTCTTACTGCCGACTAAATTGAGAAAAACTGCATGCATCCTTAATATCCCCAAGAGACAAAATCAGGAAGAAAATACTCTGCGACTAAGACACTCACAACTCCCAAGGGCGTATGCAAGTATTTAAGAATTTATACTCCACTGTATGCCAAACTATCCGGAACTGACTAAGCAATTTAGTACACCAAGTGACTTAAGCACTTGTACACTGGAGTGCAAGATTAATGGGCCGAAAGTAGCCATCCAAGCTGCTGGTAATTCATAAAGTGACCTTAATAAAGTGTAAACTTAACGTTCTATGTCGTAAAGATCCCGCTGTAAAGTTTTTATTTTATTGGCCATAACTGTATTAGGGTCTTTTGGAAGGTCATATGTCGAGGTACTTTGATATTACGATCAAATGTTTTTGGCAGTCTATTCCAATTTTTTTTGCGATTTAAAAATTATGATTGTGTCTATTTCAAATAGTTCGCACTATTATTAGTGCCTAAGAAAACATTTTTATGTTATCATAAATACATAAATCTTCTTGCTTCCATGGAGGTGGCAAAAACTACAGAACCCCATCTGCCATTATCCTAACATTCATCTTTGCGCTTTCGTTTACTTTCATACATCTCATCATTTATTATTTATACACTCACACCTCCTGTCCAACTGTGAGTAGGTTCTAAGCACTTGAATATAAATATAGAATTACACGTTCGTCAGCAGCCACGTTGGCTACCACTACTCTTGTTTTTTGTTTGTTACTTAATTGTGCAAATGTTTAACTTCGGCTTTCGATGTGTCATCATCGATAAACGTTTTTGTCGATAGCATGTAAAGTAACGTGGCAGATGAGTGGGTATACCACAGTAGGCCTTGATTGATGGACTAAAGTGGATGGACGCTATATTTACGTCGTATAATGTGCTGAGGGAAATAAAGAAGTCATTACTAGCACCCACTTATGAGTATGTTACGTACAAAATAAAGAACAAGCACAGTGGTCACCAAAAATTACAACAATCTATATACTAATATTATAAAGAGATAAAGTTTGTGAGCTTGTGAGGTTGTAGGTTGTTCTCTGGATCTCCTGAACCGATTTTGAAAATTCTTTTTGTATTATTATGATAACAACATTCATGAGGAAAGCTTATAGGCTATACCGGAACGGGAAACAACGGGATATATACGCGTATGAAGTCGCGGGTAAAAGCTAGTTCTCTTATAAAGTACCTTACTTGTTAAAGATTGGTAAAGAATATCAAGATTTTCAGTGTTTCAGATCACAAGTAAATCTCTAAGTTTAGTCGAGGCGCCTCGGGTTGTTAGCCGTTTTACTAAGCTTGTGACAAGTTTATCTTTTCTTGCATGCTGTGTTACCAAATCAAGCGATGAGAAAAATAAAATTTCATGAACGAACGTACTTTGATTTTATTTTGTTGGTAAAGCTTCGCAAGATATTGTTACGCGCCAGAATTAATGCCGGGTACATAAAGATAAAAGTTACTACTAGCGCCATCTAGTATCGAGTAGCAGAACTAGTAGAGTCAAGATCCTTCTAGACTTTTCTATGCTAGAACATTCTAGAGTTTTCGATGTCTGGTTGGTCCGGACCGGTATGTACTCGAACTTTCTAGATGTTTCTATACTAGAAGGTTCTGGAATTATCTGCCGACCTATATAAGGCCCGCATAGCCTGCGATTGAGTTGGCAGGCTGCGACTTCTTCGCGCCTGCCGGGAGGCTATGCCCTTGCAAGGCACCCCCACGACGTGCCCGTCGTTACGGGCACGCACACCCCGATGCTGCGGGAGTAAAGGCCCAGCCTATGCCCGCCGCCGCGCACCCTTGCGGGGGCGCCGCGACTACTCTGATGCGGATTGAGTCAGTATTGAATTTGCGATACAAGCGACAACTTCGAGAGCGAACTTCGACTGCGAATTAAAGTGATCAGTAGTGCAATTGTGATTTATATTAGTGAGTTTAAAGTTGTAATTAGTTTTGATTAATTAAAGTGTCATTTTGGTTATTTAATCGGCTATTTTTATTGTCACGAACCCTAATCTCGTAACAATATGTACATTACAGAGTTTTGTAACAAGGGACTATAATAATAATACGACTATGTAATACGAAAATGTATATGTGTCTAAAAGTATACACATAAGTACTTTAATCTATAAGAAGAACTGATCAGGAATTTTATTTAAGTAGGTACTAACAAATTGAAGTTTTCTTCACATGCAATAAGTGTAGCGCTGTTACGCTGCATAACTTTTCCAAATGTAAAAACAATAAAGTTCGCGTTATTGTTGAATCTTTTTTAACAAAACACAACAGAAGTTTCAACGTAATACAGTAAACATTGTCGGTTTATTTCAGCCGCCACTGACGTCGGCAACTATTTATTGGCACAGTAACTTTTAGATGAGTTGCACAACTTTGCGCCGACTGATTGTCTAAGTTGCTCGTGAAACACCAAAAATGTTTTGTGACGAACTTCTTCTGCTAGTTTTATTGATATTGTAACCGACAAGAATGACAAGAATGATAAGAATAAGAATTGAATTTTTGATAAGAATGTTGTTTGATGTGTTTCTGACTTTTTGCAGGTCAATTCTCGTACTTAAAAGGGTTGAAATTCAAGTCATATTATTATCGCAGCGACAAATGTCAAAAACTTATTTCTATTCTATATTTTTATATGGCAAGCAAAGCCGATGTCGACTATTCAAACACACAGTTTGACAGTTTGTGACTCCGATGGCAAACGCTAGCGCTCCTTAAAAAATCGAGAATTGCCCCTCTAGTTAAAAAATACCGCCAAGTGCGAGCCGGACTCGCGCATGAAGGGTTCCGTAGCATCGCCATTAAATTATTATCTATCTATCTACTATTATACCGTTAAAATCTACCCATTTTATTTTATTATTAAGTATAATTTTTGGCGAATATATAGCAATATACTCCGTGAGCATTACCACTGCACCTATTGCCGTTATAAGATCGAGCAAAAAACGCAAAAAAAAAACGTTTCTACATAGCTGGAGAGCCCCCTTTAATTTATTTTTATTATTTGTTGTTATAGCGGCAACATAAATATAGATTCCGTGAAATTTTCAGCTGTCTATCTATTACGGTTCAGGAGATACAGCCCTGTCGGACAGACGGATGAACGGGCGGACGGACAGCGGTGGCTAATTGGGTCCCGTTGGTTACCCTTCGGGTACGGAACCCTAATAGTGTCTAAGATTCACAAATTTATAAAACGTGTTATGTGTAATTTAGTTTCTTAAAATACATTTTCGACCACTTGTAATGAACAAAAATACCATTTTAAGAGAAAAGCTATTTATTAAAAGAAAGTTACCTTAGATTATGATGACTTTCAAAGTCAATTTAGCTATTTATCGTCTACCAAGAATATAAGAGTAGGCTATTTCCACTCAATGGAAGTTTTCGAACTTATTTTGGGCCACCTCGAAACGGATGCCAATAATTGAATTCAAAAACGAAATTGTCTCGACTAAAAATGGCGTACGATTTGTATAACTTTGAGAAACTCGTTTAGACCACAATGCGGCGAATTTTGACAATAAGAGAGTTTCATTCAAGTTCAATTCCATTTCCTGTATCAAAAAGAAAATTTTTCGAACTCAAAACACGTTTACAATATTCATTCACCAGTTGAAGTAGAAAGAGCTATGCTGCCTCGGAAGCCAAAAAGCAGTATCTGAAAAATTTCGAAAAAATGTGTTTGTTTCGCATCGAATAGCTTTAAACATCCGCGTCAGATAGCTAAGTCGAAAAAGAAATAGTTTTATAAAAAGAAACATTACCCATCTTTACAAATCCATAGGTACAAATAAATAAAATTGAAGTGTCTGTTTGTAATCAAAATAAGAACTTTTTATTAATTGCTTATGAAAGTATATAAGATGCTTTGACAAAAAAAAAATTGTCTGACAATTTGTTCCAGCTAATTTCCAAAACGGCTAGACCGATTTTGACGGGACCTTCATGGCAGATAGTTAACATTGTAAGAAGTAACTTAGGCTATTTATATTTTAGAAGAAGGAAGGAACAGGGTCCAAGCAAAAAAAAAATCATGAAAATAGCTAGTACTTAGTATAAATGCGAACTGCTCTTATTCTCGAAACTTACTTCGATTGAGTTATCGCTTTTTGCTTCTGGGGACAGTATGAAAAGTTTAATTTCAATGACATCGCGGTCTTTTGTGCGTGGTTTGAAAAAGTGCCGCAAAGCGCCATTCGAGTGGAATTTCATAAAGCAGACTTGTCGTCGAGATTCAAACCGCTTCATAGTTCATATGTATGGCATGTGTTCGACAATTGAACGAGTCGCGTTTTGAAAATAGAATCACTATTGTGAAGGTCTATTCTTTCTGTTATGTAAGTAGTTGTGACTGCGGGATTTTTCGAAGTTTAGCTGTTTTTAAACGGATGTGGATTTTTTTAATTTGGAAAAGAGTTTATGGAGCTCACATGTAGCTGCTGTGTTTTGTTTTAGCAACCTTTTGTCATTCGATGCTCGACTTTGCTACCGTTAGACCAAGCCGGTTCCTACCTAGGTGAATCTCTGATTGGAATTTCCAACTTTACATACCCAATAGTAGATATCTTTACTACACGGTAAAACCACGTACAGTTAAAATCGTACAAGGTCACAATAGATACAATAGTTCAGTGTGCACACTGGCACGGCCTGGCAGTGAAATGTGTAAACGTCACGTAAGATATCTGCGCTCAAAATAAATCAAATACTCTGCTCCGACGAGGCGACACTTCTAGATAGCAGATACTGGAGAGATTATATTCAGAAGGTTCTGAAAACTGCCGCTTTTTTTGTGATTTTTTCGAAACAGTCTACAGCTGAACCTGCCCCAAGCGTCTCCACTTCGATCATTTCTGTACTTCTCCAATAGTCTCAGTCTCCTTCGGCCCCTACTAGACCACGTTAATCTTCGTGAGTAGCCTTCTAAAGCTATATCTTCCGCTGCAGGGCCTCCACTCCAGAACCTTTCAGCCCCTTCACCCCTTAATTCTGTGAGTATATCTAACGTATGCTACTGTCACTTGAGTTTGGTAATACTTCGAGCTATGTCGACTAATGAGGTTCTGATATATTTTTTAATATGAAAACTACCTTGTTCAATTGGTGATGTTATGAAGTATTTTGGCGGTGAGCAACGCAACATAGCCAGAAAGATATGGGTTAAGAAATCAAAACTAAATAGTTATAGAAAGGGATCAATTTCTTTTGGTCCAAGTATCTCACAGAGAAAAACCAGCTCAAGAATCTCTTAGTAACAGTTCACAAAGAACCTCAAAGAATTAAATCTTTGAGTGGATGGGAGACTATTTGTATTGTATTCAACATCGGCACTAGCGCATCGTAGATACTCTTTCGTATTCTGGAGACGCCATCTTGCTGTCAGAGATTGAAAATCAACTCGAACTCCCTACAGATGGATTATATGAAAACTGCAATAAATGAAGTCGCATTCTGAAAGTTGTTCAACGTTCATAGACTGGGTAGGTACTGTCGTGGACTAGGTATTCACTTCATTTATAGGATTGGTGCAAGGCATTTTTGCTATTAAATTTTAATTAAATGCTGTTTTTTTAAATTCTCTTATTGCCCTACTATTTTTTTTTTTTGTTATTGTACCGTATAAATCGGATAACAATGTAGGCCATAATCTATCTGTCTTGAGATGTTGATTAAAAATAATGCTAAACAAAAAACATCTAAACACAGTCATACAGACTTTTTTAAGACGGTTTAAAGTGAATAAAGAAACTGCAAATCGATATTTAAATTAAGCAAACCGTTACAACTCTTTTAAGAAACAGCCTGTATGTTTATAAATAGACACCTACAAGAAAAGTATCCGAATACAACTTGTGACTTTGTCTCCTGTAAGCACGTATATGTATCTTCTCAAAATGGGTTACAATTCAGGGTTGAATGAGCACGGCTGAAATCAATCCATCAACTCTGCTTCTCGAAGATCAAAGCTTAGGCACAGGCTCTTTCTAGTTCACAACATCTTTTAAGATTACGATTCCATTCCGTGTTCCTTTTAAAAAGCCCAATCACACAGAAAAAGGGAACTCATTCTATCATAATGTTTCTTCACATAAAGATGTGAGTCTAGATGTTTGAAAGTATGGTATTCGCCAGATAAACTTTCAATAAAGTACATTGACCTTTCCCTAATATCCCTTCGTAGATACCTGCAGTGCGATTCTGTAAACATGTCGAAGTGAACACTTGGGCGGGGTGCATGACAGGTGAGTTGTCAAACCATACAAATAAGATGGAATGACAGCTTACTTGTCGTTCACTCCGCCTAGGTGAACATCGTGAGATGTCGACAGAATCGACTAGCTAAACAATAAATACCGTTTTTCATTACTAGAGAACGTATAGAATCACGATAGAAGTCGATTCATAGGCTATAGACAACGTGACATTCGATTAGCGAATGCTATGGTATGCGATGATAAGGGATTGATTACGTGACTTTTCGACAGCGTCTGTCAATCCCGTACATTTTTGACGATTTGACAATCGCCTTCGCCACGCTGCCGCTGACAAAATGTCACTTGTTTTAAATCCTTGGGATTAGGATATGTTTTGGGGCCTATTTAATCAAACCAACTGGTGACATGTGACTAGCGACAATTGTGTAAGTTTATTTCATACATTCTCTGCTTTATTAAACCACACCTGTCGCGAGGTAGTGACAATAATTTCAGTATTTGACCCATTTATCGCATTGTCAGTTATATTATAAGGGCCCTTTTGTTTGTATGGATGGGAAATTATCAAATGGCTCCTTCCGCTCTGGGCGGAGCGGAAGGGAGTGTCAGACTCTTACCTACTGACTAAAACCCATTCATGTTCCTCCTCATACCCTTTGCGTTTCAGGGCCGCGGTGATTCTTTCGAACAAATTCCGCAACAAAGGCCATGAGGCCCTAGACAATGTGCCATTCGATTAGCGAATGCGACTGTCGAAATGCCAAAATGTAGGAATTTGATCACGTGACATTTCGATAGCATCTGTCAATCCCATACATTTTTGCCGTATTGATAATCGCCTTCGCCACGCTACCGCTGACACAATGTCACTTGTCTAGAGCCCCTGGTGGGATAATTTTCGAAGTTGCTGGCAAAAACTAGTAACTTATATTTAAGTAGGTATCAGAACCGCTTTCTTGCATTAAATCTGATGCACCACCAATTACAATCAACGCAAATGCCCACAAATTGTTTCGAATACTTTACACTTGCGGCCCACAACTTTGTATTATGTGTTAGAATAAGCTGCTCACACAATGTGGGCAAAGTTCTGAGCCAGCCAGTGTAAGTACGTGCCATGGCCGAACTTCGAAGTGTACTCCGAACAATTCCGGAGATGCCCGAATACCTAGATAGCCGCAAACTGCCCTAACTTTGTAACTATGTGGAATACTTCCTAAGTGGTAGCTGACTAATTTTTCTTCACGGGATTGTACAACGTGTAACAGATTAACACGATACCTCTTAAGGGGTTCTTGTACGTATCATTATGAACAACTTTTACATTTACTATGGGACCAACCAACCAAAAAATCGACTGCCCATTTCTGTGCGCATAAGTCGACTAAATGTTCTGAACAGCTGATTTTTTTTCACTATTTCGGGTAAGTAATTAGAGGCTACATACATAACGCCAACATATTAGAGTTGGTGTGTTGGTGAGTTTTATGTATGGCGGCCTCGTCGGCCTCAGCTGCTGGAGGTACCTCGTGGTCGCACTAGTCTGTGGAATAAGGCGCCCCTGACGCGGGCGGTTCGAACTCTTAACCCTGAAGCAGAGGCGATAGATATTTTCAATACTCAATACTCAATACTTTATTGCATTCCATATGTATTACAAAGATGGCAAATAACATAACATTATAACATTATATTAAATGAGTTTTAGAAAATAAGTTGATATTATTAGGTTTGCTTCACTATTGCATTGGGTTGTACCTGTAATAATAGTTGTAGGTGATGAATAAATAATGAAATAAAAGAAGTCGGTTAAAAAAATTGTTACACGTTGTATTTTAAGTCCCCTTTATCGAGTGTTTAGAAAACATGGTACACATTACTTATTAATAACTATAAATAAATGCGAAAGTTTGGTTGTTTACGAGAGTTTGGGTGTATCAACATAACCACTGGATCAACATTTATTTTTAAATCTAATTCTGGGTTTTGATTAAGAACACTATTGTAGTCTTTGATTAAGAATTTATCAAAAGTTTTCACAACTACCCATATTTAATTTTACAATAAACTACGTGCTTAGTTTGGTAGTTTGTATTTTTTTCTATGTGAGACGATGGGAAACGAATCCACATCTACAAATTAGAAAATATAGGAATTGGAACCTGCGGGCGCTTTAGAGGGTTTGTGGGACTATTTTATTAAATATTGCAATGCGGAATTACAACTGTCATTACGGGACGGTCCCGCAGGATGTGGGACGATTGGCCGCCTTAGCCAGAACAGCTGAAGGGATCTGGATGAAATTTAGCACGTAGATAGATTATAGTTTGGAATAGCACAAAAGCTAATCTTTAGCCTGGGTGTATGTTGCCTTTGTATGATTTCTGACACTCACGAGGGCAAAGCCGCTGGCAGAAGCAAGTTTTAATAAATGAATACTGAATAATTTTAAAGTAGGCGAACAACAAAAATAAGGAAAATATAAAAACAAGGTTAAAAGAGACAGCACAGTAAAAACATTTCGCAGAATAAGCCTACATAAGTACCTACAGCCCAGTGGAATGAAAGGTCGCGCAGGAATCCTAAACAAATACTAATTTTACTTTTAATTGAGTTCGCTACACGAAAAATAAACGTAATTACAAAGGGCAGAATCATTCATTTCTTTTTAATGCGATTACTTCGTTAAGGAAACTTTCACTTTCAGTCGTATTTAATTTTTATTTAATTTATTTAAAGGACGTTACGACGAATCACTGACCGATTGGTGACACTGACCGAGGCGGCATTACATCACTTCCCATACAAACCAAGCTTGTCAGTGACAGTTGTAACTATACCTGTGAACGCTTAAACAGTGCTCAGCGCAACACCTCGGACATTAAAAAAAATTGAAACCGGTGTGGATTTTTTGATCTGCGCTTCAGCACATTCAACACATTTTTTTTTGCTCTAGAACCAATAGCGATAATTCAGTCTCAGGATCAAAGGGCTAAGAGCTCAAAGAAGTTATATTTGGATAGCCTCGTGTAGGGTGAACGTGACCGGAGGTAAATGTCGACGCAGCGTGGCCTCTCAAGAACACACGTGACTGAGAAGAAATAGAAGATTTAGACTGGTTCTCAACCTTTTACCAAATGCACCCCCAACTTTCTTCATACGTTAAACTACAAGAGCCTCAAGTCTAGACAAACTACCATTATATGCGTTACCGAGATGTCATGTGTGGGATTTCGACAATTGCCATCGTTGAGTGTAACTTTGTTTATGCGTTCGTTCAGAGTATAATATATTAACACTAGGTACTAAAGTACAGTTACTTACACTAGGTTATTCTCACATTTTGTTACTGATAAAATAAGTAACGTCTGGAAGCTCCGGGTTCTTGCTCTATTACGTTCCAGGTGCTTGCTATGAAGACAATTGTTTCAAATACCATAAAAAAGAACATATACTTTGTTTTTCAAAGCATCATCATCTCGTGACACTCTACGCCCCCAAAGTGGGGCACTCCCCACCGCTTGGGAACCCGTGATCTAGCTAGACACTGGAATAGTTCAAATAAAGTAAAAAGAACGTATAGCTGATTGAACGAGTCTAGTAATAAACTAAGTTAACTGTGACAGTTTGGCTATAAAAACCGAGAGACTCGAAGTGCACCGTACGCAACATAAAATTGGCACACGTTCGTATTTTTCGTGATCTTCGGACAAAGTTAATGTCATTTTTTCAGGCCAAACTTTGATGAATTAAAATGAAGTTTACTGGCACAAATAATAATGCTAATTCTGTGAAAATCACACCGTAGGTTCCGACTATTTTTATACCGGTATGTCTCTCTTTCTAAAGTTTGTTGACTCATCATGCACGAGGACAACTGTCCTTGTTTGGAGTACTTTTTATTCCTGTTCCTTCCACGCCTGATGGTAAACGATAGAAGCAGAATATTCCTTCTTATTCTGCGATCACAAGAAACCGTTTCAAGAATTTTAATACTTAATGGCACTGAAGCATGTGTGTGCCAAGTAAAATATCAAACCATGCATACAAAATTCAATCTCGTTCGATCCCAGAGTTACCCATATTTGCAAGTCTTCGAAAGCTTACGCAAACGTAAGCAAACTAAATCCTAAATCTGATGGAATATGGATTGAAAGGCCTCTGAGAGCTTTACACATTCATTTGAGTAAGTAACTTTTATATAAAAGCTCTATGGGCTAAGGGAAAGCGTTTCTTAGGAACTTTTTAAAAGTTCTGCCCCTTTTCTAATGAAAAATGTGTTTTGTTTATACGTCATTAATTTACATGAATGCTCCAGCAGAAGGAGGGTAAACACAGTTAGTATTAAAAATGTTTGACTCCGTAAAAGGTTCGCTGAAAAAAGCAAAAGCAGGTAACAGCTTGTTACTTTCATTTTCCGTAAAAATATTAAACACGTGTGTTGCCGACTAATGAGCGTTAATGCACTTTTTCGGGTGCTTTTCATAAATTTATTCGCCGACAAATTTTTGCCAAGCTGGTGTAAAAATCTGGCGCAAAACGTTAATCGTTGTTAACATTGCACACACATATTTTGTTCATAAGACTTAGCCGAAAGTTGCTTTCTTAGAAAAGATAATGAAAAATAACGCTTCCATAATCCCAATTTAATAATAGAAGCCAAAATGGCCGAAACAAAGACCTCATCTAGACCTAACAGCAGTTATTTATCAGACCAGTTTACCCGCGTAATTGTAAACTGTGCCTCCATTTTTAAAGCGCCAACGACGCAGTCACCGTGAGATATGGTGCTTATTTAATAATGTGTGGCATCTGTTCCTCGGTCCTAACGTTCATTACATGGCGGGAAGCTAATCCAATTTTACGACCACATACACATAGAAGTACGGTGATGTTTTTCTGCTCTTGTTGGCTTGTGAGCCAGAGTTTGTGAGGGAAATTTTAAGTTAAATTGTAGCGCAAACTTTGTGAGAAACTTGTTCCGTGGTTATCTGTTGGGGCGAAATGTAGAATGTGTCGCTTTTGTGAGGGAATTTTAAAGTTTGTTGTAATTAGGGGCCTTGGTGCTGCGTCGGTTAGTAGTGGGTTAGAAATTTGACTCCGTTGTTGATTCTCGTGTATTCCATGATTAATTTGACTGCTGACACACACTGATCTTTGACTATCTTGAGTATGTGTTGGGATTTGACTTGTATCATTATTATCACCATCATCTGCCTATTGAAGTGTAGATCGAAGAGGTCTATACAGGGCTTGCACCATGTAACTCGATCATCTGCTGCTACATACATATACCACCAAATAGTTACTACATTATACCACCTTGCGTCATTAAAGTAGAAATATAAAGGTAAGTATACTAACTTTTGCCCGTGTCTTTGTGCACGCATATCCCATTTTTTCCCGTTCCCGTAAGGTTTTCGAGAAATCCTCTTTTAATGCTTGCTTGGGGAAGGAACATTCATGCCAAATTTCAGCTATCTACGACCAGTAGTTTCGGCTTTGCGTTGTCTGTCAGTCACCAAATCTCAAATATTCTTTTCTTCATGCTGTTTTCTTTGGAGCTTCTTCGTATTCATTTCTGTATGCAAAAAATATCTTTGGAGCATTTGTTAATCATGACAACATTTTTTCGTCGAGCTCTATAGTTGTTTTTAACTTTTTCACTTCAGTGCAGAATTTTTTATTTTCAATTCGTCTGCCAATTTTTCCTTCCTTAACTCATTAACGCATTTAAGATACTGTTATCGCTGCCACGGTTTTGTAGCGCATCAGGTATGTTTGCGGCAATGCATACAGACGATTTCTTTGCGATCATGCGCAAGAGATCAGCATCCCTGTTGCGTCGTGTCCGTGGCAGCGGTAACGGTCTCTTATGCGTTGTTGCCAGTAAAACTGAGGGACACCTGATAGGAAACTTGTGTGGAAAACACGTATTCCTGTCGGATGTGCCCAGAAGATAGGTTATGTAATATAGTGGTTAATATACTAACATAGTTTATAAGTCTATACTAACACATTTATGGGTAATTTTTGCCTGAAATAAAGATTTATTATTATTATTCTCTTTATTAATCCTTTATACATACTTTTTATATTTTTAAATATTTCAATAACAAAAACAAAAAACAATAAAAAAACATTTAAAAATATAAAAATAGTAGTCCGCCGGTGTCGGGAGCTGGGTCCAAGCTACCGGTGGTTAGGGCTCCAGAGAAAGGAACCTCCTCACAATACGAGCCGTATCGAGGAGTACTGCCTTCTGTATCAGGCCCTTTACCCAACTGCGTAACGCCAGCTTCGGCAGGTGGTCGTCGAAGCTTTTGGCTATCAAGCCATTGGCCGTAACGACTATCGGCACAATGACAGCCGAGTCCACATTCCACATGTCGACAACCTCGTGTGCTAAGTCAAGATACTTGATTTGTTTCTCTTTTTCAGCTTTCACGAGGTTCTCGTCATGCGGAATGGTAACATCGATTATCATTGTGCGGCGCGCTAATCGGTCTATCACCACCATTATTATTATTCTCTTTATTTATTTTCTTACACATACATTTTATATTTTTAAATATTTCAATAACAAAAAAAAAAACAATAAAAAAACATTTAAAAATATAAAAATAGTAGTCCGCCGGTGTCGGGAGCTGGGTCCAAGCTACCGGTGGTTAGGGCTCCAGAGAAAGGAACCTCCTCACAATACGAGCCGTATCGAGGAGTACTGCTTTCTGTATCAGGCCCTTTACCCAACTGCGCAACGCCAGCTTCGACAGGTGGTCGTCGAAGCTTTTGGCTATCAAGCCATTGGCCGTAACGACGATCGGCACAATGACAGCCGAGTCCACATTCCACATGTCGACAACCTCGTGCGCTAAGTCAAGATACTTGATTTGTTTCTCTTTCTCAGCTTTCACGAGGTTCTCGTCATGTGGAATGGTAACATCGATTATCATTGTGCGGCGCGCTAATCGGTCTATCACCACTATATCGGGCTTATTAGCGACGATAGTCCTATCAGTGATGATAGACCGATCCCAGTACAACGTGACATGGTCATTTTCGAGAACTGGGTCGGGCACATACTTGTAATACGATACCTCAGAATCCACAAGTTTGTATTTCAAAGCAAGTTGCTGGTGAATAATCCTGGCCACTTGGTTATGCCTGTGCAAGTACTCGCCGTTAGCCAGACGAGAACAACCAGAGATAATATGTCTGATGGACTCACCCGGACGGTGGCATGCCCGACACACGTCAACCGTCCCGTCCTTCATAATATGCCTCCGGTAGTTGTTCGTCAAGATAACTTCGTCCATAATTGCACAAACAAAACCTTCAGTTTCTCCGAAGAGATCACCGAAACGTAGCCAGGCCACGGACGCTGAGAAATCTACGTCGGACCCATAAAGAGCCCGATAGAAGCGCCCGTGAAGCTCCTTGCCTTTCCATACCTCCTTGCGGTCATCTGTAGTAAGTATTACAGGTTTGCGCCAGTTCTCTTTCGCCATGGACAACGGGGTGAGTCCCTTGTCCACTGTGACCACATCTCGGTGCATACCCACATCGGCTTTGAGAAAATATTCTCTGAGACTGCACATCTCGCGGTTGTGGAGAGTCTTAGCATTTAAAAAGCCTCGACCTCCACATTTACGCGGGATGTACAGTCTCATCGATCGTGGGTGATGCATCCGATTTGCAGTCAGCAGTGTACGGACCCTTCTATCCAGGGCGTCGAGTTCGGTTTGAGTCCATTTGAGTATGCCGAAAGAGTACATTAATACCGGCATGACCCAACCGTTGAAGGCGCGCACCTTATTTCCGCCCGACAAAAGGCTGTTTAAAACCTTTTTCAGGCGGCCAAAGAAGCGCTCCTTCAGCGATTGCTTCATGTCAGTACCGTTAATGCCCAACGCTTCCGACATACCCAAATACTTGTAGGTTTCGGTTGAGCTAAGGGATCTAACCTGTATGGAATCCGAGAGTTGAATTCCCTCAGATTCCATAATCTCCCCTTTCTTTACATGCATGACTGCACATTTGTCCACACCAAATTCCATCCTGATGGCACTACTGAAGGTTTCAGTTACTTTCAGTAGCTCCATCAGTCGCAAATTGTTGGGGGCAAAGAGTTTCAGATCATCCATGTAAAGGAGGTGAGATATGGCTTGACCACCTCTTCTCAACCGATAGCCTAGGCCTGAATCCTCCAGCAGTGTGCTAAGAGGATTCAGAGCTAAGCAAAACCAAAGTGGACTCAAACTGTCGCCCTGGAATATTCCCCGTTTAATCCATACAGGCTCATCATTCCCTTGAATCGGTCGACATCCTGGATATCGAAGAACCGTTTTCCATTGCCTCATACATGACTCAAGGAAGGCGCGTAGAGTTGCATCTATTTTGTACAACTCCAGCACCCTCATGAGCCATGTATGTGGCACAGAGTCATAGGCCTTCTTGTAATCTATCCAACATGTCGACAGATCCTTGCGGGATCGACGAACCTGTTGGCTTATGGCCATGTCTATGAGGAGTAGCTCCTTAGTGCCGCGGGACCCTTTCCTACATCCATTCTGAGAAGCGGACATAATTGAGTTATTCTCAATGTGATCATTAATTTTCACTCTCAGAATGGATGTAAGAAGTTTATAGACCGTCGACAAACAAGTAATCGGTCTATAATTATTGGGTTCCGCGGGACTACCTGTCTTATGGAGCAGGTGGGTAACGCCAGTTGTTAGAAACTGTGGTAGCGACCCAGACTCTAAGGATGATTGGAATTGAGATGCCAGGAGTGCGTGTGAGCTGCTATACCATTTTAGCCAGAAGTTATGCAGTCCGTCCGGTCCTGGAGATTTCCAGTTTGGTAACGGACGGACTGCTTTGGCTACATCCAATGGGGTGATGTTGATAAGTTCCATTGGTGGTATAGCTTCACACACGCGCTCGACATCGCGCATCCAACCACCCTCGGCATGACAGACGGGCACCGACCAGATGTTTCGCCAGAATGTATTCGTGGCGATATCGTCCGGTCTGCACACGTCCGTCACACTTTGTTCAGGTCGCTCCCAAGCTCTGTATACCCACCTTTCATCGCTCTGGAACATGCGATTCTGCGAGTATCGATCAACCCGCCTCTTATACCGTCGAATACGGTTCGCCCATGCACAAACTTTCTGCTTCAGGAAGTCGATGCGCTCTGTAATACGGGACATGTACTCCTGAGGACTGATTTCAGTCCCCGAAAATGCCCGCCTCACAAAGCGCATCACGCGTGGTCGTGAATTGCCCTCCCTGAAGCAGTATAGTTTGCCGATGAGTACCCTGGCTTCATCAATACGCCGCTCGATCCTGCATTGCCAAGCTGGTGCAGCAGACTTTGGTCGCATAGCTACGTCACTATTTGTAAACTTTACGTTTGCTATACGACATGCCGCAACAGCCCCGCAATACAGGATTGAGTGCGTATCAACGAGGTTCTCGCTGCTTTCAAAAATATTCTCAAGCAGCGAGTCCAAGGCACACACCAGCGCCCTATTCTTTTTGTGCATAGGCAACCGTGGAATTCGAGGCCTAAGTTCGGTCGGAGTGGATCTGTACTCGCGAAGCGCATCCTCCAGCGCGCTCCTCAGTCGGTCGTTGCACTGGCTACTTACCGTGACAACCCTATCATCTACCTCATCACAAACATTATTGGCCCGCGGTGTAATTGCGCCACTAGCTGGCGCCTGTACCACGGACTGTGTCGGGGTCGAGATGACAAGGTTGTTCAGTACCTCTGAGCGCAGCCTATCAAGTGCGGCATCGTCCAACTTGTGATTAGGTTGGATGACCCGCACCTGATCCGACAATCGTTGGGCCGAGACGTTCACAGTTGGCTCCAGGTCCTGAAACAGAGACAGCATCCTGACACGGTACGCAGTGAGGTTAGTTCCCCCCTCTGTAGACCCGTAGTATGCGCGCATGACGTTCTCGTTCATGGACTGAGTCCATTTCATGCGCTGCACACAACCACCGGTAGCGGGGACCCGGCTCGGGGCCGGTTGGCCCCTAGGTCCCAAGCCCCTCGGTGGCCGGCCTCTCCCCTGCCGACGTACAGGTGTTGGCGACGTCGGTGGAGAGAAATACTCGTCGCTGGAGCTCGACGCAACTGCAGCCGCCGGTGACACCACTGGTGATCCGATGTCCGGCGGCGGCGAGGCGGAGCTGAGCGACGAGTCCGGGGGTGGATGGTGTGCGCGTCGGGCAGCTGCTCTTGTTAACATTATACAAGTATTATTTTATACATTTTACGTACGTTATACGTACTCATCAATATTTTCGTAATGACATAAAATGTCATCTGTCTTCACTTCATAGTTTTTTGAAATTTTTATCATTTTATGGCCGTATGATATTGTAAAGTTTTTAATCAGTAATTTTCAGGTTTTTCGAAGTTTAGGGCGAAAAATATGTGCATAAATATCATCAAAAACTGTTATATTAAATTTAAATTTGCTTGGACGAAAATAAGACTTGTGTTGACATTGAGCAGAGTTGCCAGTTATTATTATTATTATTATTATTAACGAGAAAACTTGGATTCCTCTTCTTTCCCCGAGTAAATCTCAAAATCTTCTCGCTTAGAAAAATTTGAATAAGTTTTTTTAAAATCGTTAGCAAGCGACATTAAATCCTTCTGATCAATATTCCAGAATCTTCGTTCGCACTCGTTTCGTATGGGTTATTTGCATTTTATTCTCTCTCAAACCATTTTTATTGAATTGAAACTTGGCAATCTGAAATAATAACAGTGGTATTATATTAATGTATACTGAATTGGACATTTTGCACGAAAGATTTCAGCTGCTGAGGACAGCAGTCATCAGCCGAAAGACGTCCACTGCTGAACATAGGCCTTCCTTAAATGGGGCGGGGGGTTGCCAGGTTGCCATGATCGCCACGCATGGTAGGCGGGTTGGCGATAGCAGTGTAGCTGTTGCAATGTACCTTCAGAGAATGCTGCTGCCCATTCTCTGGTGAGTCCCTTAGCCGCCTCTTACGACACCCACAGGAAGTGGGATGGTGCTATTATTTTACGCCCGACACCATACGGAACCAGCCTAGCCTATCGTCAGCAGTCGGTCCATGTAAAATATTGGTACTCAGCAGCATCCGGTTAGACAGGAAGCCGACTCCAACATAGCTGAGAAAAGGTTTCGCAGATTTATTGACCTTCAATCATCGAATGACTAGGTACTCCCCTCTGGCCGGAACTAAAGCGAGTGTCAGCCTCTTACTGACTAAAACCCATCCGTGTTCCACCTAATGCATTCCAGGGCCGCGGTAACTCTTTCGAACAAATTCCGCAACCCTGGCAGGCTCTGGCCCTAACGGGCCCTGTCTACTATGCTGAAATCTCTTTGAGGCGCGCGTGGTTCACAGCGCCCCGTCGACCCGGGCCGGGTTCTGATCGGACAGCGACCTACCCATACCATAGGGGAAATCTTACTAAGCGAGTGCTTTAGCAGAGTATATCCGGCGGACTTCGCCTCGATAGGTATGCGACTGCCACCAACAGAAAAGACATGGAACAGATAATATAAAAGTGGAGTCCGGAGGGCATGGACTTCGGGCAAGTCCGTTTAGTGAATTCTCGGCTTAAGGCCTACCCGGTCCGGTCTCATCAGTCCAAATAAGCGAGGAATTTGAAAAACGGTCGAAATAATGAAGAGAAACATAAATGGCAAATAAATGTAAAGGGTGACAATATCGTTGTCTCCAGGCACACGTTACTGGATTCCCGAACATTCGTTTGTTAGAAGATTTTCCGGCAAATCTTAGGGTTTACTCGCAGCTCACGGTAAACGTTATTTATTTTTTGGATAAACATAGTAAGTCCTTTTTCTAGGCCTTTACTGATTCGATTTGGATAGCTTGAGAAAATAATAGTTTAAGCTAGATTGATAGCATATAGGTTATTTTTTGTTGTTTCTTCCTAATATTCTGACACAACGTTATTAAAGTTTACGCAAATATAGTTCTGACTAGTTCGTTTTAAATAAAAAACCAACCAATATGGAACGAATCAAATCAACGATTTACAATAAAATAAAGTGGAAATTATTTTTATTTCCCTCTCATTCCGCATCAGCCTCAACAATCTTTTCAAAAATTCATACCCAAAGCCAATTCAGGTTATTTTCTTCCACAAAACCTCGTGAACGATATTACATTATAAGTAATAACAGTTTGTAGTGAAGTTGCCTCTTTCCTAGCTCACACAATTTCAAAAATTCGCCGAAAATATTTATCTGCGTCAATACATTGCTCGTTGGTTGTATGAAAGGAAAAGTTATATCAAACAGTGCTCGCAGTGTATGTTTAAATATGCTTTGTGTACGGGTTTGTAAAAAATCTGGCACTGAGACTTTGGTGTCGATTGAAAACGTAAGTGACCTGTGAAATTTTCCCGTGGAGGTATGGAAAATTGCATTTAACTTTATCACTGGCAGCTCAAACTGGAATTTTCCAGTTTCAACACAGCTTAACGAATTTCGTTGCAGTTATTGAGTGGACCGTATTCAATGGGGACAGCTGTTTGTATGGACGCGCACGTTACTTCTTTTGTTTGAGCGTTTCATTCGGTCTCGTTCCATTTTTAAACCGAGCATATTGAATGCACGCGTTATGAAACCTTTTTAAAGTCAAACCTTGTGATGTTTTGTAAAGCTTGATTTACAACTCCACTGGTGTAGTTAATAGATAGAGATTATTTTAATAAAAACAACTATAAAGTTTATTGGCGATACATGATTTATCCTGTTACAAAATTCTTGAAGAATTATTTTAAGGCGTTACTGATCAAGCAAACTTCGGGAGTTTGTGTTAAAAAAAACCGACTTCAAAGTCGGTTTTTTTTTTGTGAAAAAGTTTTTTATTTTTCACTTTTTAGTGGTACCCCACACCTAAAACACCACTGAAAAGTCACAGGAAAGCAAAAATATGCGATTTCGTATGATTTTTCCACATATTTTTTCTAGCTATTTAGATTTAAAAACCAAACTGCTGAACCGATTTTGACAAAATTTAAATGGGACCGAGAAGTATATTCTTTCACATAAAACAAGAATTTTTCAAATCGGTTCATAAATGACGGAGATATGAGGTAACAAACACAAAAAAAAAAACTTAAGAGGTGTCAAGGGACACCCGGATGGAACGAAGTTCCTTTCCAATAAAATTTATACACTACACATTCTTATTAATAAAAAGCAACTCGTCTAAAAGTTTCAGTAGCAGTCACTGAAGTGCACCTCAGGTCAAGAGGCAAGATTCATTAGGATTAAAATTCACTATCGGCGACCTCGAAAACCATTAAAATGACATCCATGACGAAAAGTTATCAAAACTCGTGGGCGCCATCTTGGATTTCGATTTTGACCCGGTAATCGTTATTAGCGACCCCGAAAACCATGAAAATGACACCCATGATGAAAAGTTGTCAAATCTCATGGGCGCCATCTTGGATTTCGATTTTGACCCGGTAATCGTTATTAGCGACCCCGAAAACCATGAAAATGACACCCATGATGAAAAGTTGTCAAATTTCGTGGGCGCCATCTTGGATTTCGATTTTGACCCGGTAATCGTTATTAGCGACCCTGAAAACTATGAAAATGACACGCATGATGAAAAGTTGTTGTTGTTGTTGTTGTTGTTGTTGTGTGTTGTGTTGTTGTTGTTGTTGTTGTTGTTGTTGTTTTATTATTAACAAATATCTTGCTTTCTATAAGAGAGAGAGAGACAGACAGAGAAACATGCGACGCCGCACAGCTTACAATAGCTTACTATAGCAAAAAGTGTCGTGACAACTTTTCGTAAGAATTTTTTCCGTCTAGCCCCCTTTCACAATGCGCGATAAGGAACTTCGTTCCAAAAAAAAAATACAGTCGAATTGAGAACCTCCTCCTTTTTGGGAAGTCGGTTAAAAAAGAAAGAAGTTGAAAGAAGAGGTACGTAAGAGGAAACATTAGATATCATATTAAGACTACACTTTACGTCTATAAAAATGTTTATTTGTGTCTTCAACTCACTGTTGAATTTTCGAGAAGATTTGGATGACCTTAAACAATTTAAATGTGACGGGAAAAATAGACGAATAAAACGCGCCGACCACAAATAACATGAGACATGGATGATGTTGAAATATATCCATTAATAACATTATTTTTATTTTTGGTTAGTAAACTTTAACAAAAGACATTACATTAAATACTATTATGATAATTTGTAACAGCATAAAACCAAATAAAACTATTCGTAAAGTATAAACCAAACCTATAAACACACCAGGCAGTGTCACCTGTGTTTGACGTAAAAATGTTGACTCAAAGCATACAGACCATTTATAAAAGTTAACCAGACGTGATTTATTTTACCGTAATCAATTATTAAGAAACAGACATAATTGGAGTATTTGTGTTTGTCTAACCAATCAATGTAGTGTATGTGTATGTATGTACCTACGTTACTATGTAATACAATACGACATGACGTGTTGTTTTTCGGGAATATAAAGGCTCTTACACATGTGCTTTGAAATGAAAGAATGCTGCTGCCCATTCTCTGGTTTGAAACTGAACGCGATCATAAATACATCTAAATTGCGTTCAAGAGCTGTCAGTGTAAATATTCCATAGAAAAATAATTACACTGACAGCTCTTAGACTTGGTTTATTCGCTGATCGCGTTCAGTTTCATTGGTGAAATTGCCCATAATCGCCTCACTTGAGCCTTTGCCTTCAATATATTATCAAAATTGATGGTGGATTAACTTTCAGAACCTGGTAAGCTATTTTTGAAGCCTTTTGGTGGGTTTTTCATTATTTGTCGTTCGTCTGGCATTGTTACTGTTGTTGTCGTTGTTGTTGTTGTTAACTTTTTTTTAATTTTGTTATTTTTGTGCGTCATTTCTGGCGGAATAAACGCATTTTCTTTTTCTTTCTTTAATGTTACATGTAACAAAGCGAGCATTCGTGCAGTCAGTACGTGGAAACGAGCACAAACACGCGCATGTTACTCGGATTTTAGGACACGGCGTATCGTAACACGCTCGCTGCGAATGGTACAGTCGCCAGCACATCAAGCTACAATAATCTGTAAAATTTCTGTAATATATTTTCAACTTTATTGTTATAGCCTAAGGTTCAAAGTTGATTGGGAAGATTTGACAGTTCCGGGTAGCTTGATGTGCTGGCGCCTGTGCGTTACGGCCCGTAACACCAATCAGTACCTACCTTAATGGTCACCAGCGCTACTGTTGAACATAAGGTCCTGGGTGCGATTTCCGTACCGTTAGTGTTTTTGGGTTTTTCCATCTGTAATTTGTCAATGGTAGCACCAAGTCTGTTTTTGCGCCCGCTTGATGTCCAAAGGTTCGTCCCAATCAAATGGAATTTGAATGTAACGTGTGTTTTTGGTTGCTTCTACGTTATTTGACACCGACTTCCGAAATTAAAGTTATTTTGTACTTGTAGTGTTTTTTTTGGAAGTCGGTTTTTTTCACTTTTTAGTCGTACCCTAACCTAACCTAACAACACCACTGGAAAGTCACAGGAAAACAAAAATACGCAATTTTGTGTTTTTTTATTTTATGCCTAAAGCAAATTCTGTATTCAGTTCTAGGCTACACAAAAACTTCTGTTTCCGAAAACATATTAACATACACTCAACGTACCATAAAATTGGTTTGCCAAACTATACAGTCTACATAAAAAGTTTGTACAATATTCTCTTCTCACACAAAAGTCTTCAGGGACAAACCTTTTACGACGGCGTATGACAGAAGTTGGTCATTGTTCGGCTACGAGGCCGTCACGTCGTCATATGGACGGTTAGAAATTGGATTTTAAAATTTTGAATGCCGGGAAACTTGTGGCTAAGTAGCAACAGCCACACGGGTCGATCTAAGGGGTTAAGCAAAGATTACCAAGGCCGGTCTGTGGATGGGTGACAATCAATTCTATATAGAGATTCCTCCGAGCCGATTTTCCGTCCCGGTTGTCAATGAGTTTTGTTACTGACTGTACGCACAAAGTGTAGAGAACATTTTAAAAACTTACTAGCTCTAACAGATAACTACCTGATATACAAGGCGATGTCTTGATTAAACTCATCCATAAAAGATAGAGAGGTAGTAAGATTCTCGTCTAAAGTGCAGAAGTGACTAAAATAAATCGTCGAACGTCTGTCTTCGTCCGGAATCCGTGTCCCACTTAGATTTCATTCGTCTCAAAGATCGTAAATTGGATTCTAAAATGGATCGTAACTTAACTTTGATTGGAGATAAGAAAGGTAATAATTTAATATGAAAGTCATTCTAAACTGAGAAGTGATAAAATTGTAGTCGTTAACTTGAAGAACATTCATATGCTTTGCTTTAAACGCAAGTGCTGCATCTGCTTACCACTGTTGAAGAAATCATACGATGCCGGACATCAAGCATCAATCACGAAGACGGTTGTATATCAAGAGTTATGCTATGTACATACGCTTAGCACGTACACACATACTCTTTTTTTGGATGATAAATGACTTCTGCACTGGGCGGTGTGGGAGGGTGCTAGACTGTTACTGATTAAAACCCACCAGTGTTCCTTCAAAATGTCTTTTGAAGGAATACTTTGCGTTCTAGAAACGCGTAACTCTTTCGAACAATACCAAAACCCTGGCAGGCACTGGCCCTATCGGGCTCCGTTAATTACGCTGACATTTCTTTGAGACGCGTTGTGTTCCTTATCAGAGAGCGAGCTACCCATTGCTCGCTGTCAGTAGGCCCGTGCCTACAGTGGCCGGAATCGCCTGCGTCTCCTAGCGCCCAGGGCGTCTCCTGCGGCTTTCGCTCCGGACCAAGGATTGGACCAGGGCCGGACGCGAGAGGTCGTCGCCACCGTTGATCGCCGCTACGAGGACACGGCGATGTTCTGCCACCAAGCCGCCTTGAAAAGTTGAAAAGAGGCCTATAGGCACTCTTTTTATAACCAGGGTTTAGGTCGCCTATATCCTACAATGACACAGTAAAAGGCTGGTATATTGTGCTAGCTATGCAAAACTAGTTTACCTTAGCTATTGGTCTGAAACCAGCTTAATTTCTTGACAGCCTTGCAGCCGAGTATAAGCCTAACTCCCCCCTTTAGTATAATGCTTCCTAGTATAAGTAGTTCCTAGTATTGCTTTTAGTATAAGTCTCATCCTTACCCTTAGTTCGTTGTAGGTTATCCACCCGTCTGGCAGTTGTTCTGCCACAACCTTGTAACACATTCCACATAGCATGCTAGTTTGACACGCTTCCATTCCGAATAACTTTTATTTTGGCACTTGAACAATATGCATGCTTGTGTGTAGGTACCGTATGTGTTAAGCCTCTTATCAAAGGCAGATCAACAAATGTAATGAATTTTCTCTTCGCAAAATGAAAGTGATTACGTTCGCCAGTACGATGTGTAATTAAACCGTAAATTGGGAACCTATGTACGCATTGCAGTTGATCCTACTAAACATTTTTATTCAATTACGCCGTTAAAAACGTTAGTACGTTTGAACAAGGTACGCCTGAAACTTGTAATCAAGGGATTGACATAAGACATATTTTTATTTCAGAATAAGGAAGGAAAATCTTCTATTGCGAATTTATGTAAACAAATAGAAAAAATCTGTGTATGCTCCTGAAAAAAAGGCACACAATAATAAGTGTGATTAAAATGTTAATAGAAAAACAAAACTGTACATCGGTCAAACCACGTCAAGGACATTTCTCCCAGCTTTTCCGGCATCGTGGTCAAATTATAGACATAACACATTGTCGTATTGTCTAGATGAGAAGCTGTGGGTTTAAAAGGTAAGTCAAGTTTAACAGTTACATACCTATTGAATTTAAAATATGCCAGGAATCGAAACCCTTCTAAACTTTTTCCGCGTCAGGTACTACATGCAACTACCGATCATAAACTTATCAACAATACAAAGCAATAATGTTATAAGCAGTCAAATTGTGATATTGAGCCGTCACTTGACAACGACGTCCGTACCGCACAGAAAGTGGATTCAAAATGGAATGGAACAAAGTTTGTCGTGCGCCAATTGAGAGTGGCAAGTAGTGACAACTTTGTTATGGGTTTTATAATTAAACCACTAGCGACTGTTGGATTTGATGTTGACATGATTTAGTTAATGTAAGTTTAGTTGAGTTATTGAGGTATATTCGCGAGGTGAAATTATATCATTTCACATAATTAGAAGAAACAGACACTAATTATTTTTTTTTTATGTGAAACTTCTTAGGTGTCAAATTTCAAGGCGTTGTTTCAAGAAAACGTCACGATCTTGATCTCTCCTGATTGTCAGCAATGTATAAAGTCAGCGATGAAACAAATTACCCTAGAGTATCAAGATGCCTATTCAGTCTCTTTCTTTTAAGGCTCTTATAGATGATAGAAAGGATAGATGCTGGCCGAGAGTTCCACTTTAGCTGTGCGCATCATTAATGTAAAGCAGTAGCGCTAAGTCGACTTGTCGGGCCAACTACGATGACCTGTTGACAGCCGCCGGAGTCCGCACGCATGGGACACGCACGCACATGGGAGTCGCACAGGACCGGACAATGTGGCGACACTCAGGAGTGGCCTATGTCCAGTTTACTGGAAGGCTGAAATGATGATGATGTATGAACACTAATTGAACGGCGTTATCAACTAGTAACCCCGTTTTCCAAGATATTTTATTACCTGAAGGGTAGACCCCAATTAAATCAGCTGTCTGTCTCCTAGACTAATACCGCAAATTTAATGCAGCGTGTTCAATACAGTTTATTAGCAGCGCATATTAATGTACTAATTACTAGGTGTTGCGCGTTAAATAGTCCGCCAAGCACTTAATATTGTGCAGGCAATAATTCACGACTAAATAGATGCTCCCCATTATTTACGAGACACAAATTTGCTTATTCCGGAGTATTTAATTTATGTACACGTTCTAATCATTTCTTGTTTCACCTTGCTTGCTTTGTGACACACGGGCACAAATTATAATGAGCATATCATAGTGGCAATTTTTTAAAAGAAAAATAAAACGGGCTACTTGACATATCTATACAAAAACTATCAAACCACCATTTAAATTCCTCAGATAAAAGTTATCCGACTACTGAAAAATCGGCCCTCAGTATGTTTAGACTGAAGTAGATTCTTGGAGATTCATGGATTCATGATGTTTATTTGAAAACTACGGACAACATGTGCATGTGCATGTGTGGTCTATGAAGTTGATAAAGATGCTCATACAGATGACCAGATCATCGGATCGGCTCAGGGTTTCTTTTTACGAAGAATTCCCTGAATTTCCTACATACCTACCCACACTGAAACGTTTACTGACACCATCTTGGCATCCACACGATGAGATTGGGTAGCAAAAATTGGAGAAATGTTTTATTACTAGTTTTTTCCAATAGATTTGCATTTTCTTGATCGGTTCGACCCGATCAGATTATCTTTTTGTTACTCGTTGGCGGGAACCCCACTACTTGGTGTTACGTCAAGTTGACATCTGTCGGATTCGTTCTAAATTCAACTATGAAAATATCTTCGTCTCAAGACCAATTCTAGGTGACTAAGGCTGGATTGCCACCAGAGATGTGTGAGGATGCGTATGCGTGGCGAGGATGTGTTTATTTATTTATTGAAGACAAAAAACATTTACATGCTTAATGAAAACAATAAATCCTTAAAATTAAAATCAAAAACATGTAACCCACACCAATGTCCACGTCAAATGACATTTAAGCTGCGTTTTCACCAGAAATGTGCGAGGATGCGAGGGATATGTTTGTTGAGAACCAATAGAATCGCTTCATTAACTTAGCCTCGCTCAGCGCAAGCGATACTATTGGTTCTTAACAAACATATCCCTCGCATCTTCGCACATTCCTGGTGAAAACGCAGCTTAAATGTTATTTTAAATGTTAAACATTGTAGTTGTCTATCACGTTGGTCCGTATGTATTGAAGGATATTAATTCGAGTTAGACGCTGGTGACGGTCGTGGAATTCAACGTTTAGTTGAGTGCTGCACCGTTCAATGTAATTAATTTGCTCATGTTATACAAACGTAAGTATGCTGACTGAATATTCTGTGTGAGAGGATATAATGAGAGTAAAATGATCAGGTAAATAAATGCACATAAAAGGTCTGTTGCCGTAGAATTTTATTTATTTTTTATAATTAATAGGGTTGTGTTTGGGCATTATCTCACCTGAGTACCAAATCTACAAATTTTTAACCAAATTGAGATGGTAATGTCGTTCACATTACCATCTCAGTAGTTGGTTGCTTAAAAATTAGTAGAATTGGCCCCTTACGAATTCTTATAAATAAAGAAGTGCCACGAATGTTTTAATAATGCTCGTTCAATATTGTGCGGGAAAACGCAAAAGCATCTAATGATAGGTCCATATGTATAAATAAACACTATAACATCGAAATATTATAATAATAAGGTATCGCAAAGTTATGAAATTTTTCGAAAAGTTTATATATTAACTAAAACAAACTTACGATGTTAATTTACATACACAGTTTAATTAAAAAATTCTCATATGTAACAAAAGTAAAATGTACCAACGTTATTAACGGGTTTTCGATTACACTCGTATGTATTATCGAATGTTAATTATTTTTCTGTGAATACGTCGATTCTACGACTCTATTTGCTTTACATTAAACTAAGTTGTGCCCGCGACTTCGTACGCTTTCCGTATTTTTCCGTTCCCGTAGAAATTTAAAATCCTCTCTTAGTACTCTCCTACACTCTCCAAGGAACCTACATGCCAAATTTCAGCTTTTCACGACCAGGGCCTAAACCACCAACTCCTAAAGCAGTATTACTTTAATATTACTTCCAGACGGAGCTATAAAGGACGTATAGCTCCGTCTCTTTCCCACTGGAAGTAATATTGAAGTAATACTGCTTTAAGAGTAGTAGCAGTAGTGTCGGCTGTGCACGTGCAGTCATGCATCAGTTTCGGAAGAATTTTAAATAAATTGATTGATTTACGAAAGTGTTGGCTTCTAAAATAATATTCAGTTCAGAATGAAATTTATATAAGTACCTAATACCCAAACGAATGTAGTTTAGCTTTATACTTTTACAGAGGTAGGCATAAGCTATAGTTTGCTTTTTTTTTTTAGAGGATGGGAAATCATCAAATGACCCCTCCCGCTCTGGGTGGAGCGGCAGGGAGTGTCAGACTTTTACTGACTAAAACCCACCCTTAGTCCTCCTAGTGCCTTTCTTCCCAGGGCCGCGGTAACTCTTTCGAACATATTCCGCAACCTTGGCAGGCTCTGGCCCTGGCGGGCCCCGTCTCCGTTGCTGACTGCTCTTTCCGTCGCGTTCGGAGTAAAACGCGCCGTCGACTCTGGCCTGACCTGATCGGACAGCGAGCTACCCATTGCTCGCTGTCCGCAGGCGTCAGTCACTGCGCCTTGCCCAGGAGCGTCAGTTCCTGAGAGGCGCAGCGACTAACGTTCGTCTGGAGGAGGCGAAATGGGGCCATTACTGGCACTCCATTTCGGCCCCCTCCCGAGCAGTGGCAGCGGCGGCGACGGTGGCGGCGGCTGCGGCGGAAGCGACGGCGGCGGCGGCGGCGGTGGAGGAGGGTTTTCTCCTCGACCCGGCCCTGGCGGGTGGACCGCAGGCTTTGCCCCCAGCCCAGTGATCGGCCGGCTTGCCAGCTGCCGCACATGCGAAGCAGTGCGGCGCGGCGTCGCACGAGCCGGCCCTGTGACCGGGCTGACCACAGCGGAAGCAGTGGTCACTGCGGTCCACCTCCGAGGTGCAGCGTGCTCCGACGTGGTTGCCAACTTGGCAACGGAAGCACCTCAGAGGTCTGGGCTCCAGCAGTTTCACCTGCGCGGAGACCCAGCCCACCAAAAGCCTTCGGCCCTCCGAGACTTTTTTGGCCGCCGACACGGGGCAGCTCACCACTACGGTTCGCATGCCCGTGTTGTCAGGACGGATGGTGCCCACCTTCACCTCCTCTGTAGAGCACCCCCCCGTCCTGACGACGGTGGCCAACACCTCCTCCTCCGTGACGGAGTCGTCCAGGCCCAAAATGCGCATGTCTATGCACTTCGTGGGCCTGGACACTCGGACGTCATCCGCGCCCAAGGACGCCCTAAGCCTTTCGGCTAGAGCGTCCGCGGCCGGACCGCTGTCTGCTCCAGGGATCTCGAGCATCCTGGCCCCGGTCATGGTGACCCTGAGCCGGAGACCCCCGACGATGCCAATCTCACTGAGGTTGACGGCCTCTTTCGCCTCAGTGAGGATATTGGCATACGACACGCCCCTCTTCACCGCGTCCGGCTGCAGCGTTAAAACTACAGCCGCGGTCTTCGGGGAGCGGAGCGCAGCCGCGACGCCTCGCGCTCTCTGCCTCCGCCTTCTCTCCCGCCTCTTTGCCACCCTGGCTGCCTTTCCCGCCTTCTTCTTCTCCCTGGCCACTTGCCATTCGGCTTGAGCCGGGGGAGGTTCAGAAGGCGAGGAAGCCGGGGGGAGCTGCTGCACGGCTGGCGCAGGAGCCTTCGCCGTCCGTGCAGCCACGGCCCCGGGAAGGAAGAGGAAGGGTGGGGCCCTTCCTCTTCCTTCCCGGGAACGGGTCCGGTTTTCCCGACACCGGCTTCGCGGGTGCCGGCCCGGACCCTTTGTCCTGGCGGGACGACCCCGGTGTGGCAGCCACGGCGGCTGCGTACGACGCCTCCTTTTTCCGGCCTGGAGCCTTCCCACTCGCCGCTAACGGGGGGCGCAGGACGATGCCCTCCAGGACGGAGAACCGCGCCTGGAAGGCAGCCATCTCCTGCCGCACAAGGTCCAGCATCTGGCTCTCTTGCGGCACGGGCTGGCTTTCCTCCTTGCGCCCCCCCTTAGGCGCCCCCTGCGGGCCGGCTCCCTGGAGCCTGGCCAGGTCTGCTCGGAGCCCCGCTTTCTCCCTCTGGAGACGCTCGGTGGCGGCAGCCAAGCGGGCGACCTCCGCCCGCAGCTTGGACAGCTCGTCCGCTGGAGGCCCACCTCGGTTAGCCTCCGCTGCCGCCAGGATGGAGGCCAGCGCCGCGCTTATGGCCTTGTTTTTCGAGGAAAGTTTCCTCTTCAAGGCCACATCGCGGATCGCGGCCTCCACCACCTCCGAGCTATAGTTTGCTTTTGCTTTTTGTTTGGCCCTGTGAGACGGCTGTCTCTTCGTATCGAATTCAGTAAATTAAAAACGTAGTAGCGCGAGAACAGGATTCTATTCCTGTAAAGATATACATTTGGAGGAGCTCGTAGCTAAATAATTACTGCTGCACGGGTCGATTTCAAGGTTAAGCAACGCTTGCCGAGGTCGGTCTGTGGATCGGTGACCATTTTATCATATGGAGATTCCTCCGTGCCTTGGAAAGCACGAAAAGCCGTTGGTCCCGGCTGTCATTTGTAGATCTTTGGCAGTCGTTACGGATTATCAGATGCCAGAAAATCTGACTCCAATCTTGCCAAGAACTATCGTGTTACCCAGTTGTGGAGGTCTGTTAGGCAGCTCCACGTAAAATACTGGTATTCAGCTGAATCCGGTTTGATCGGGAGCCGACCCCAATATAGTTGGGAAAAGGCTAGGCAGATGATGATATAACTTTATAGAGAGACGGGCTAATAATTATTGTAATACGTTTTCTGACTTCGAATGTCCAAAACTTTTCTGTAGCGTTAACGTCAGACGCTCACGACAAAATGTATGGGAATGACATTAGGTGATGACGTTTCCGTTCCACACCTAATGTCATTCCCATACATTTTGTCGTCAGCGTGTCTAGGCACCCTGACCTCTTTTTTTTTTTTTTTTTTTTTCCTCTTAGGGTCCGAAACGAAATAAGTATGGGTGGGTGTTGCTATAATAGAAATACTACGTTTTTATTTCGTTACAACGCGTGTTGGTGTATTTACCGTTTGGGCAACGGAGTTAGGCGTCTTAATGATATTAGACACGCGTGATGCGAAACGATCCTACGGGGATTTCTTACTAAAATAAAATACCAAGAGGAATGGTTCTTTTGAGTATTTGCTAACATTAATATTTCAGGCAACTATAATGTACTGTAAAGGTTCTGTAAGCTCGCTATCCTACCTCCATGGAATATACATAAAACGAACACTTTTATAATAAAGTACCAAGCATGTACCAAGTATATGAAAAGATAGGACAGAGCCTGTTTGCTGGTAGGCGGTTCGTATGATGTGGGATTTGTCCGTTTAAGAAATAAGTCCTATTATTATTACTTATGACCTGCGCAGACTGGCGGACGGGACTGCAGAGGATTTTAAACGTATTGATTGAATTGAATAATAAATACAATCGAAATAAGGCACATATTTCAATGCTCGGTGATCGGCCTCGGATCTATGCAGCGCAGTTTTCTTTGGAGTATAATATATAGGTACCTTATTTCGATATTTTTTTTTTTTTTTTTTTTTTTTTTTTTTTTTTTTTTTTTAAGGTATGACCACTAGCAAGTTAACACACGTGGGATATTAACTGCTTAACCGGACTAACCTGTGGTGGCCTCAAATGAATTTAAAGCCCCCAGCCAAGGCAACAAAACTAGCTACAAGCTAAAAACACTACTGACCGCTCACTAAGGGCATTCCCTGTGGAATACGACCTCGGCTTAGCGGCGTCAGTTTGGGACAGCAAGGGACAATCAGGCTGGGTCGTTTTATTATTTAGGGGTTATTAAAGCTAAGGGCTCAGCGGCGCGGGCTGGCTCGTTTGCAAAAGTCGGGGAGGGTTTTGAGTGGGTCGTCGCGACGGACCTCGGCGGCGAGGTCGGTGTACGGAACGCGGTCTGTATCTGTTTATTCTAAGGGTGCTGGTTTCCCTACAGCTTTCCTGTATCTTAGTACCTTATTTCGATAGGATTACTATTAAATTTAAAATCTTCCGCTGTCCGTCCGCCAGTCTGAATATTACAAATGCGAAAGTGATTTTATCTGTTACAATTTCACGCCTCAATCTCCGAAATGATTTTGATGAATTTTTGGGACAAAAATAGATGGGACCCCAGAGCCGTCAAAAACTAGTACTAAATATGCTTAATGTAGAGTACCCTAAAGTCCATAACTGAGTGTTGTTAAAGGTCCCATTTAAAATTCCATTGGCCTATTGTCATTATCCAGTAAAATAACAGTTTCTGGGTTAATTCATTTGTCCAATAAAGTTACTAACTGTGTGTACTTTACCTATTTAGGACCAAACCAGTCAGGCAGTGATAGCTAGAAAAACAAGGCCATTTTCACTTTTACAGTTTGTAAGAATTTGAGGGACGATTCATTTTCTGTCCGACATTCCTTGCATAAATGCAAGTTCTGGAATCTTGCCCATTTAGTTTCCAGCGAAAGATAATTATCCTTCCGATAGCGTTGATATACGCGAAAATTGATAAACGCGGTTGTAATAAAGCAGCGTGAAAGTAGCAGTTCACATAAACGTTCCTGTCGAGATATAACTTTCTGTGTTTGGAACTTGCACAACCGATATTTCGTTTCAAAACCTACCTTCCTGCGTAGTTATAAGATTAGTTCCGAAAGGTATCTAGTGCACTAACCCAAAAGCGAGTTCCAGTAAAGCCTGTATTTGGCAACTCGCCAAAATACGAAAAAGGGGAACAATAAACTATTATTCTAAAAACAACGAACCAGCGTGAAATATTCCTTATTTGATAACAAACGATTATTCAAGCAGATTTATAGGCTGCGTACATACGGATCGGCAATAATTCACACTTACAACAGTATTACAATCGTGATCGGAGAATTTCTTCTATTGGGTTTAAAGTGTTTTTTTCTTTACTTGTTTCGTTGATGTAGTGTTTGGATAACAAATATGAATGGCCCCACCAAGATTTCAATTTTGCGAAAATGAATGTGTTTTTGTACTGGCTTAAATTGTTCCCACGGTTTCGTTCTAGGCCCTGAGGAGAATTTGAATTGCGAATGTGTTAAACATTCGCAATTCAAATTCCCCGTGGACATTTTGAAAGTAGAATCTGCCAATCAGTTTTTAAATTAATTAATTATTGTGGTTAGATTTTTTTTATGAATAAGGCTGTTGATTTTTATACCGTTTTTGTTTACTAAGTTAGGCCAGCAAGGAAAAACACACTATCGTTTCGTTGGAAATAGTCCGATAAGTTTAAAACTTGGCCATTTGGGGCTGTTCGCTTTGCATAAAGTTTGTTCTCGTCGGCCGTTTGCTCCTGAGTCCGTTATAGCTGTACTGGGAGTTCGAAGATGTATTAGATAGTTTCGGAAAGGAATAAAAACTATTTTTATGTGAATTTTTGCTATAAATGATTTGTATAGGTTTAGTTTTATCCATTCAGGTTATATAACCTAACATCAAGTCTTTGCTCACAGAAAGATTATACAGAGGTGTACTGTGATACAGCCTTTGTAGATACTGGCACGAAAGAATTAATCTGTTTTTAAAGGAGAAAGAACAGAGTGCCAATAAATTCTACTAAATTAGGTATAAGCATCGTTTTTGCATTCCCATCTCAGTCGCAATATGTCAAAAGTTTATAAAAAATGAGGTTAAATTATAATTAAATTATATTAGGTTAAATTTAAATTATATTTTTAAACCGCGTGCCCTTGCACGCGGTTTAAAAATATAATTTAAATTTATCGATTTTAAATACAAAGAAATAATAAGTCTCAAGCAGCTGTGTGGCAGTATCTACGTAGATACTTATTTCGCTAGTAACTAGCTAAAGGTGTTTCATTAATTTTTTTTATATTCAAATACCTACCTATACCAGTTGTGTTATACCCATAACAGTTATAGGTAGGTATTTCAATACGAAAATTTGCTGTCAGTACTGTAGGAACCTAGGTATTTGAACCTTGTGTAATAGAGGTCGAGTCTATTTCCATCAACCGGGAAAAATCCCAGCTATGGGATCCTACTGAGCCAATCAAAAGTTATATTTTCAATTTAAAGATTGGAACAAATGGTCTTCAGATGTTTGTGCCAGTTTGAGTAGCTCCTTTTCTTTTTTCTCTACGAATAATAACGCAAAATCTGGTGGTGTAAGTCAAGAGTGAATAGGTTACTTCTAGGCAAGAGTGTATTACCGTCCGTCGACCACACAGCTTGCCATCAGGTGGTATAGTGGCATCAGGTGGTAAAAGAGCACCTAGTAGGTATGCCCAGGTACTCCGATGTGAACCGTAAAGACTTTCCTTTACCTATAGGTATTTTCGGATAGTTTCAGTTGTCGACCCGTCTTATCTCAAAAACTAATCCTGTATACAGCTATAAAGTATCATATTATACGTTACCATGCAAGGTATTTACGTGACCCTGTAATGGACTCGCTAACTCGGCTTAAACTAAGCCGATTTCACGATACATTGCGAAGTTTATTATTAATATTTTTGGGATAGTTGTTTGTCTATGAGAATCTGTTTTGTGATGGAAAAAGGATTTGTGAAAAATTTACATATTATACATTTTGGTTTGATGCTTCAGTCAGTCGATAGTTGACAGATTTTATCTACCTCTGCGTAGTACTATAAAGTTGGCGTTTTTTCTGTAGACCTTACCTACTAAAAATGTATTGAAAAGTTTTTAATTGTAACATTTTCTCTAAATATAACATCTTTAGAACAATCGGTGCATACCAGATACAATGCAAATAGTGTTATTTAAATACTTGCGTAATTTTCCAATATTTTAACAATTAGTGCGTTCATTGAATTTCGGACTCTTTGTACAAAGGGCCTTGGTAGGATTCATGTAAAATCTGAACGTCCATATGAATAAACGGAACCCGTTTGTGATAAATAGATGTCTGTCTGACTGCCTGTCTGTCGTTCAGTCTGTCTGTCTGCCTATCCATCTGTCCGTCTGCCACAGACAATTTTTTTTTTATACTAAGGCCATAGAATAATCCATTATACTCATTGTCTTTTTAACTCTCACTTTACTAAAAGTTAATAAAAATATGAAGATTTTAATGAATATGAAGAGGTCCGCCATCATGGGCGGATAAATACATAATGAATTCGTACATCTTATATTAATTTGCTCGATAAGCAAATCCAGGCACAGTTTCGTGACAAGCAACATCCCAAGATCACGAATCGAGTTTATTTAGATCAATGAGACATTACATAAAGAGTATGCGAATTTTAAGATGGATGAAATTTAGGTTAGTAGTTGTACTTGGGAATGCTTTAAGTTTACCGGTGTGACAGTAGTCCGTCAGTCTATCCTGGTCCTCTTGGAAAAGTTGAATATTATGAATAGGTCTCTATACTCGAGATCATTGGCATATAATAAAAATGATGGAATTGGAATGATGAATACCAACAATTACTAATGTTATTAATGAATCAAAGAGGACTTAGAGTGGATTCATATCCTTATGAGATTTTATTTATTTTCTCGTGTAAGTGTGTAGAAAAACGTCGTTTGATACACGTGAGCAATTTCTATAACTGTCTCTCGGCTCCATAACACTTTAACATGTACTATTTCAATTAAATCATTATATCTTTGGGGTGACACTCAATCATGGGACCGCGTAAACCTTTAGTTTTGAAGACTTTTCTTTTTTAAGGATGGGAATCATCAAATTACTCTTTCCGCTCTGGGTGGAGTGGAAGGGAGTGTCGGACTGACTAAAACCCATCCATGTTCCTCCAAATGTCCTTTGCGTTCCAGGGCCGCGGTGACTCTTTTGAACAAATTCCGCGACTTGACGAATTAACGGGCGAAAGCCACTCTTGGCTGGCATCACCTTTTAGATTAGTGATGCTTATATTATTCATTGTATCAGTAGAAACAGCTCTGTTCCAGATCTGGACGTTCACAAGCCGCTGCAAGTGAATTCCTATCGAAGTTTAGATTGGATCCGGCTCTAGCAAACTTACGCGGTTGATCCACTTCCAGTATTAACATTCAAGTTAGTTAGAGCTCGGTAGAACATTAGTAATGCATTAGACAATGTTGCTAAGTTTCTGTAAGTACTACTATACTTTAGTAGACTGTTTGTGTAATGCCTACCTGCAGACGTATGGTGTATATTGTTTAGTTGAGGTGAAAGCCACCATAGCAGCTATGAATACTGCCTTACAATCAAACTGCCTAACCTTTTCCTAACTATATTGGGGTCGGCTTTCACTCTAATGGTCCCTCCACACTATACAGACTTCTATAAAGTTCTTTAGAATTTTGTGTGTGCAACAAAGTCTGGGCAGCAGCATTCTCTGTAAGTACATTGCAACAGCTACACTGCGATCCCCTAGCCGCCAGGCACCTAGCGTGGTGATTATGGCAAACCCCCCCATTTGGGGGAGGCCTATGTCCAGCAGTGGACGTCTTTCAGCTGATATGATGATGATGATGATGAACAAAGTCTGTGCAGATAAATGTCGGTGTGATCGTAGAGTATATACGGGTGAAGACACAACTACGGTTGGACCTTGAGGGTGGAGAAATTGGAGGCGCGCCATAACACCAATTTCAAGTCGTTTGTGGTGTGCGTTCCGACTCATCATTTAGTGACCTTCCTCAAGGAAGAGTTTTGGCCGAGCGGTGTGCTGTACGGCGTTTCCGCGACCGGCTATGCGACTCCTCGCAGCGTAACACGACGCTGTCACTTCGTGTGTAGTTTTTAAATTTGTTGTATAAAATATGTATTAGTTTATAGTTATTGTTTTTATACTTATAAATGTATTATTTATTATGGGCCTTAGTTAAATAATATAAACGATAATGTTATTATTTTGCAGATTAAAAGTCTGTATCGTATGGACCCACTATAAACGGATGCAGCTAAGCACCAGCATTTACAAAGAGCGACTGCCTATCTGCCTTGTACCAGTAACTGGGTATACTGCCTAACGAACTATAAAACATTGACAACTACTTATTGACTCTTCCATAACGAGTTTTTGTCAGTAATTGTTTGTAAATAGTTCGTAACATGAAATGTTTTAAAAATTAACAGTTTTTGGAAAATAATTCACTAATAAAGAGAATGTTAAATCTAGTAAAAGTCGTGTCATCGTGTATGAGTACTACAAACTACATTTTAGTGCATAAAGTATTCGGTACTTAATAAGACCCATACATACATGCTAACTTCGAACGAGTTGAAGAAAGGGTAAGCCACACATAACTACGGGTTAGCACTCGTACAAGTGAACGAAACATTAAATACCCCTACTTAAGCTATACAGGACGTATAGTTCCGTCTCTTTCCCACTGGAATACCGCGCTACTGTCGCGCTGCTAACGTCCTAATGTGAAAGCGGCCTAAAACCAAGCACGGGTAAGCAAGGATTACAGATATACCCAAATATTAATCCGCCCCAAAAGGTGTAAAATATTTCTTGAAGAACCCTTATATATCACGAGAGCGATGAAAGTAGCTTTTGGGTGGCTTAAACAGGTAATAACCAAGATTTAATATCCGGCATGTGGATAACCAAACACATAAACACATATTTCATCAACATAGATCTTATATGAAAATTCGGTGAGCTTAGGAATAAAAAAATACGCAAATACGCGCAGGTGATGTTTGTTTTACTCATCAATCTAAGTTTATGTTCTTGTTTTTAAGACCACTCCCGAAGTTTGAAAAAATACGAGTTTTCTTGAGACCATTAAAATGTTATACATATCCTGAAAGTTCTTATATGCGCATGTATGGGGCAAGAGATACAAGGAGAAAATATTAGAAAAGAGTAAACGTTTACATTATGTCCAGATTTTATTTATTCATTTAAAATGTATGCACAGTATTGGTACAAAGGCGGTCATAATTATTATTATTCCTTTATTTCAGGCAACTGTTGCCCATACAAAATACACTTACTTATATTAAAAAAATATACTAATACAACAACAAGAACAATGCAACAATGTGTTCTCTATTACACTATTGTGTTCTCTACTTCACTATTACAGGTAGTGGAGGTATAGTAGATCATAGATAACCTTCTCAAGATTCTGTATTGCTGACTGTTTAAGACCGCCTCAAAAAAAAAAAAAATTGTTTCTACGCATAATTGCATAGAAACCATCTACGTGAGCGTCCGCAAACATGCCTGAAGCACCACAACGAGGGAGGCGTAACAGTGCCCTGAAATGGTTTTTGTAGTGAACTCTGAGGGCATTGTAGAATGTGTGTACTTGAACCATAGACCGCTCGTGTAGAAACTTTAACAGTGGGGTTTAAATAGCGTCAATTTAGCGTCGACCGTAAAACGAGCGAATCTATGCGGCAGCATGTTTCCCCGTGCCGACAGTGCCCTCCCTAATCTAATCTAAAAAAAACTAATCAGTTTTCTTCCACTTATACAGGGTTATTTGTAAAACACCAACAATCTTTCAGTGGGTGAAAGTACTCATGATTATAAACAACTTTTACTATGGGACCAACTCTGAAATATCAAAAAATAAATCGGATGTTTCATACAAAATGCATTATTCACCCGATGAAAATGTGTGAAACAGTAGATTTTTTTTTTATTAATCATGGATTAACCCTGCATAAAACTAGCTCCTGCCAACAACTTCACCCGTGTGAAAGTCGAAAATCCCGGGATAAAAAGTATCATATGTCCTATTTCAGAACGTGGTCTACCCATGTGCGAAGTTTCATACAAATCTAATCAGCCGTTGAAACGTGAATAAATAACAAAACAGAGGGTCTAGCACGAATGTTTATGACGTATAGTAATGTAAAGTAAAATATTATTATATTTATAATACACGTTTCGCACATAATATTCATTTGAGTTGAATACTATATTCATATTTTGTATGACACAAATTGTAGTCGCATAAAATTAAACCAAAATACTAAGGGGTTGTAGTTTTTTATAAATATACAAAAATCACTTACGTTGATGACACTGTACCGTTAAAAAACGTACGTCTGTACGTCAAAACAGTTATTTTCGCATTTATGATAATATAGTATGGACGGTTGACATGTTTAACCCTTAAAATGGCCCGTCTCGCAAACAAAGCTAAAAGGGGTCAGAGTTTGTGTTTGTAGAAGATACACATACCCGAGGACTAGAAGCGGAAGGTACAAGCGTTAGCATTATGCTAAGGCACAGGGTTGCTATGCGCTGATTTCAAAAAACTGCTGATAAGCCGACTGAGCAATGCTGACTGGCAATCTTTGACCACGTTACCTATTCCTGGAGAATGCTTATTACTGCTCAACGATAAATAGACTCTCATTTAACACCCCCAGAGATTTTTTTTAATCTACTTTTTTATTTGATATCTCTGGAAGTCCGAGCTGGTCTGGAGGTGTGAAGAGGCTAGACAAAGTACGAAACGACACATCCGTGATAGCGTCAAAATCACACCTATATCAGATTATAGGTGTGATTTTAAACCGAAACTCGAAATAACCGAGAGCCGATTCAGATGATAAACTTGTTGTTCACGAGTGATCCTTTAGGGTTCCGTTTTTTACGGAATAAATAATTTTCGCAATTTGAAAATAGGTACAGTCACAGTAGAGTCACTTTATATTATTTTTAATGTAAATGATGTTTAGGGTTCCGTACCAATATGGTAAAAAGGAACCCTTATATGGTGCGACTCAATCTGTCTGTCCGTCTGTCACAGCTGGACATCTCAAGAACTTACTAAAGTTCAAAAGTGACGTTTAATGGCCTAATTGAAATAACCGTTTTGACTTTGACTTTGACGTTGACTTTGTACTTAACTCCACAGGTTCTGCTTCTTCCTTCTCGCTCTTTCCCACTTTATGTGTGTTTGGCTCTCCTAAATTTGTGGTTACGGGACAATCTTTCCTGGGTTGTCGGATCGGGCAATTCTTCCTCTGTTAAGGTTTTTTCGTGCTAGTCCACACGTAGCAGGAGGTCGTCCTCTATTTCTCTTCTATTAAAGTGCTTTTTAAGGATCCGAAAATCCGCAAAACCTACCTATTTTCAAATTGTGAAAATTATTTCAATCAAAGAAAGTTACACTACCACTGACTGTGGTAGAGACCAGATAAATAACAGTCATTAACCAATTTACATTTATTTATTTTCTTAATATCAAAAACAGAAATAAAGACATAAAGCTGTCCTGAATCGACTTCTATTGTGATCCTTTACGTTCTCTAGTAATGAAAAATGGTCTATAATTCATTGTTCGGATTCTACGAAGGGACATCAGGGACCTTGACCTTCAATGTACTTTAGTGCAAGTTTATCTGGCGCCTACCTTAAATGCTACTTCCCGGAGTACTCGCTAGTCACACTTATTTATGATTGTGTACAGTTTTACATACGTCCAAGTTTCCGTTTAGTTCAACTAGTTTCTAGTTTAAACGGTGCCATTATTCATAAGTTACAGTTGGTAAGTTTGCAAGTCGAACTTTATACAGTAGTTTAACTCAAGTCTTTGCGATTGTGAAGTAACTGACATAATTATCTGCTACATTCGAAGCAGTCATCCTCTTACTAAGTAGTATTAATATAAGCCTGTATGACTATATTTGTTAATTACCCCTCCACTTTTTAAGATATAAACGATGTCAACAACAGAGCTATACCGTTGGCTTACATAGGTACTAGTCGTATGATAGTATCAACGTAAGGGACATTTACCCAAAAAGCCGAAATGTTCCATAAGACTACTAACATAAAGGATATTTTATATGTCTCATATATTAATTGATATATCTGGGACCGGGGTCGGCTTCCAGTCAAACTGGATGCAGCTGAGAATTATATATTTTGCGCCACTGCCTGTCTGATCTAACAAAGTAATCAATTATGTTATTGTAAACTTAATTTATTTACATACAGAAAAGATTTGTTTAGGAAAATAACTTAAATTAAAAATACACGAAACTTACAACAAACTAAAACTTATTATGTTATGTAACTTTTATCAATTTTAGTCTGTTCTAATTTTCATTTGATTAATTCAAAGATAAATTATTTTTTATGAAAGTTACCAATTTCAATTTATACTTGATTTTATCATTTTGAATTGTATTGCTTATTACTATGTAAGGTAGCTTGACCTTCAGATTTTTTTTTTGTTTTAAGCATGTGGTGATTGCACTGTTTTATATTTAAGCTTGTGTTACTTTATGGGAAGTCAGTGTAAATAATTGTTGGTGAACCTAAAATAAATAAATAAAAAAAAAACCAGCACCCAGCAACTGGGTAACAACCCCCCTTAGCAAGACTGGTGTCAGATTTCTTGGTTTCTGACTACCCGTAACGACTGTCAAAGATATACAAATGACAGCTGGGACCAACAGCTTAACTTTCTTTCCAAGGCAAGGAGGAATCTCGGTATGTTAAGATGGTCACCCATCCACAGACCGACCTCGGCAAACCGATCCATCGAGTAATAGACACAGAAAAGAAGAAGAATCATGCCTGATCGGCTATGACGTTTTTTTCGTGGATGGGAAATCATCAAATGAATTCTTGCGCTCTGGGTGGAGCGGAAGGGAGTGTCAAACTCTTACTGACTAAAAGCCATCCGTGTTCCTCCTCATACCCTTTGCATTCCAGAGCCACGGTGTCACTTTCGAACAAATTCCGCAACCCTGGATAAGAACATTATGATACTTTTATCGCGACGATAGTACGTACCCAAGGATTTTTTCTTCGAATTACATGAGTGCGAAGCTGCTAGCAAAACCAAGTACAAGCAATAAAATGGCTACGGCTGACGGCAATGATCAACACACGCCTACGCTTGCACTGCTTTTATAGCAATTCATGAATATGACACGCGCGTTAATTTGCGGTTAATAAGCATAACACTCGTATATGTCATTAGCGTTAGCGTGGCTTTGACACGTGTCTATTATGACTAAAATCTCTTGTGCTAGCATCGACATTGCCCTCTGAAAAGAACTGAGAATAGTCTTTTCGACGAAAAACAACGCGTTTTTAAAAATAGTTGCCGTTTATAAAAATAGAATGAGTTACTTGGCTCATATTTCCTACTTATCAAACGATTTTGTTGTCACATTCTTCTTTTATTGCTATGGAGTTGATGTTATTTTTTGTTTCAAGCAGCTTAAGAAATATCGTTATCCTCTTTAGCTGTACGATCCCTGATAAACGCATGCACTCTCTGGACCGGTCAACTGAAATCTGTGTGGTTCTTTTCTATAATGTTAATGGTCCTCATATCATGGATCTGAGTTAATAACGACTAGATTTATTTGAATTGTCAGTTTTCATTGATTTATTTTCTGTTTGTCCCGTAAAAAATAAAATTATCATCTGATGAACAAAACTCATATATTATTGCAAGTTTCATCAAAATCTGTTGAGGAGTTTTTGCATCGCAGAGTAACTCCTCACAAACTTTCACGTTTTTAATAGTAGTAAGATTAGAACTCAGTCAGCTTACCACCACAGGTACGTTGCACAACGCCTGCGGACAGCGAGCAATGGGTAGCTCGCTGTCCGATCAGGTCAGGCTAGAGTCGACGGCGCGTTTCACTCCAAACGCGCCGGAAAGAGCAGTCAGCAACGGAGACGGGGCCCGCCAGGGCCAGAGCCTGCCAGGGTTGCGGAATATGTTCGATAGAGTTACCACAGCCCTGGAAAGAAAGGCACTAGGAGGACTAAGGGTGGATTTTAGTCAGTAAAAGTCTGACACTCCCTGCCGCTCCACCCAGAGCGGGAGGGGTCATTTGATGATTTCCCATACTCAAAAAAAAAAAAAAAGGTACGTTGCACAAAAAATCCAAACCCACGTAAATGCACAAGTACTTCCGATAGGAATCGATCGTAAATTATTCGTATCGGAATCTATGTTTGACCTAACCAGATTAGTCAAGAACTAGCTTTTGCCCACGATTTCGTACGCATATATTCCGTTTTTTCCTGTTCCCGTAGGAATTTCAGAAAATCCTCCCTTAGTGCTCCGCTATACTCCCCAAGGAACCTACATGTCAAATTTTTAGCTTTCTGCGAAGTTTCAGCAGTTTCTAGTCAAAGGATTTACAAAGTTAATAATCTAGCCTTACTCAATTTGACCTTAGGAACATAACTTAGTTTTCATCAATATATTTAAAACTCTTGCGTTACTGAATGACTGAGCTCACAACCGAAACTACAATATTACTTCCAGTGGGAAGGAGACGGAGCTAAACACAGGTTGGAATAAACCTAGATCGGGCAGGTCGCTACATATAATTTTAAATTCCTAGTTAAATATCTTGTACCTGTAATTAATATAATTTAGCCATGCACTAGTTTTAATTTAGCTGTTATTAATTAAACCATTATATAAGACTTTACTATAAATGTACTTCATTGGCTATCTATATACACCTCTTTGTATAAGTTCATGAATAAAATTTATTATTATTATTTATTATTATTTATTATACATCCTGTATAGCTCCGTCTCTTTCCCCCTGGAAGTAATATTAAAGTAATACTGCTTTAAGAGTTGGTAGTTAGGCCCCTGTAGTTTCGGTTAGAATGAAGAAAACTTATTAGGTCGAGATTCATATTGATTTAGTTATCTCGACTTAATAGGTTTAATTGTTGTTCGCCGAAATCCTTTCATAATTAGAATCGAAATTGTTTTTGTTTTAAATTTTTTTGTGACTAGAATAAATTGTCAAATTCAAGGTTTTTCACTGTTGACCTAAATACATAGCAAAAGCTACACTTACAAACAATTAACTTTCTAAACAAGGTCAGAATTAACAAACCGAACACATTAGACGAAGAGTCAGTAACTCATCCCGAGATTTGGCAGTGAAACGGCATAGTAATTGTAATTATGTAATACTAGCTGCCGCCCGCGGCTCCGCCCGCGTGAATTTTGATAATTATCCCAAGGACACATATTCCCGAGATAAAAAGTCCTGTGTGTTATTCCAAACTATAATCTACCTCGGTGTCAAATTTCATCAAGATCCATTCAGTAGTTTCTGCTTGAAAGAGTAACAAACATACATACATCCATCTATCCTCACAAACTTTCGCATTTATAATATAAGTAGGTAGGATAGGATATAAAGTAGGATTAATAATAGGTATTAGTAGGAAGGTTATGATAGGAAGTAGGATTAGTAGGACAAGGTTCTGCTAGCGGCTTCGCTCGCGTTATTGTCGCAAAAATATTCATAGGGAACATACTTCTACCCTAGCCTATGTGCAATTCCAGAGTATAATTTATTTATGTATTTAAAATTTATGTACAATAGTGGTACATGGGTAGACTTATGCCCGGGTTCTAAGGTGCTTTATTTCTCCGTTAACGCTATTTGTCATAACGCTATTGGTTGGTTACTGGTTAACGGACAGATAAAGTACCTCAGAAACTGGGCATTAATGCAACAAGACTTTCTCTACCAGTCAACCTTTGAGTTTTAATCTATGTCTATTGGTAATTTCAACCAGATCCGTTTAGCCGTTCCGGCGTGATTGTGTGACAAACATCTAGCCGTACATCAAAACTTTCGCATTTATATACAACATACAGCGTTGGAATTTTTCATCGGCTTTTTCCTCATTTTTCCATTTTTTTCAGGCGTTTTTTTTACTTTAGACTGTTCATAATCGTTATTCTTACCCAACCCAATGTGATTTTTTATAAAAAAAATAGTTAAATCACTACTTTCACTAAAAACAGCAATGTAAATAAAACTAGAATTAGGCATCTGCTCAGCTGTTTTGTTGCAAAAGGTCAACGCATCCTGCCTTATAGCAAAACACTAACTAACCCATGTGTGTGTAGCGTCTAACTTATCGTCTAGAAAATACATTTTTCATGTGTGGTCTGTAAACCGATCATTAGCGAGATTAATTACTTCTACAATTTGGTTAATGGCATTAAATGTAGCGTTTTCGTGAAGTTTGCGTTACGATGTCCCTAACACCCTGTATAGTCCTCCTGACCGATTTCGGCCATAACGGCCAATCTCAACGCAGATTACCCATTGGCGCGGGACATAGTGCACAAGTATGTGCGCAAACACAGGTGTACTCCCACTTCAATCACTCTCATATTCCAATGGGACGGCAACCAGGCACGACCGGAGACAAATCTAGCGCAGGAGCAACGGCTTAACGAGTTTTCTATGGGGGTGTCACACTACCAACTTCCAAACTCCGGGCAGTCACAAAGAAATTCCTAATAGAAAAAACTCAATAACACTTTTTGCCCGACCTGGGAATGGAACCCAGGACTCGGCAGTTGCACTTGCGACCGTGAGACCAACGGAGCAGTCATTTCGCATATAGAATAGTAGTATAACCAAGTATTTACCGGACAAGGACGGACGGTCCAATGTTTTTTTGAGCAGAGATAGTTTTACCACTCATTTATATTCCAATTTGGATTATATTTTTCTCTTTCATTTGTTCACCATCGTTTCTTTTGTTTTTTTTCGTTTCAAGGAAATTCATGCATAACTACCTCGTTGGATTCAAAAAGACACTGGTTTATTTAGAAATATTGCATACATTTAAAAAGTTTGTTCAAAACATATTTTTAATTGTTATTAAATTTTTAACTAAAAAATATACAATACACACGTGTACAAGTTACATTGTGTATTGTATATTTTTAAGTTTTGTGATTTTCTTTATACTATTTTTATTTTGATGTACAATAAATAAATGAAACCCTTTAGCAAACTTGTTATTTCTTCGGTTTTCTAAGAGTCGGTATGGGTTATGAACCTGGCGGAAACCGTAGTACTAATATGCATTTAAACATGAATATTGAAAAACGGCTTATATTTATTACCATCAAGCGTAAAAGATGAAATGTTCATTTCACTTTCTTGACGTTAATTTGACAGAGAAGTATAAAAGTGTCAGGAAATGAGCAGAGAGCAATCATCTTAAAAATAAAAAAGCTGACTTACAAAAAGTCGCAAGAATAAAAAGAGGGCGGAAGCGGTTATACAAATTTAACACAACACATAAAACCAACTTGTAATTCTGCGGAAAGTCGCGTAAAAATGTCAGCATCGTGCAATTTTACATAAATTACTGTACAAAAGAAGTCGAGACGGTTGTCGTTCGACCGCGTTCCCTGACTTACGAGCGGGCTATTTGAAGATGCCAAGAATCGCTTTCATTAACAATTCGCGATAAAACACCCCCGGCTCAGTGTCGAAAGAGATTTGATGTGAAGCGAGTTCGCGTCACGCCTGGTTATTAATTAGGGTCCCACAAAAAGGTGTCGAGGTCCAGTGGTTGTGACGCAGGCTCCTGCGGCAAAGCTTCCAGTACCCAACCGACCGTGGTCGCGCGCGCCCGCGCCCGACGCGCCCCGACACATCGCCAGCCTCGAACCGCGAACACCTTATTCCAAAATCGATCTCAATATAAAATTAGAATTTAGTTTTTTTCGTGTAGTTCTCTCTTGTGCCAGTACTGTCTACAATTTTTAATTGATGGTTTTAAAACTTTTTTGTTTTCTATAATGTAACGGATTCAAACTTTAATTGCTGGTATGTAATAAATTATAAGTAATAAATATTCATGAAGAACTATTTGTTTATGCAAGTGGCATACATTATCTGAAAGTTTGAGGAATGTTGGCTAAGTACTATACATATTTCATGGCTTTCCGCGTTTAAGATGTAAATAGCGAGTGTTCGTTTTAAACGAGCAGACTGGTGTAAAGTTTTGTGGCAGGAAAGTGTCATAATGCGTTTTCGGGGATTATTTTCAGTCGGGTCACGTCATGTGGCGAGGCCTGGAGGCTTAACTTAAGCCTGATTAAAGTCATCGATGGCTCGTGCCTGTATCGGGAAATGGAAAATATTAAACCGGGAATTTGTGAGTCCTGACAATTTTAGGATTATGTTTTTATATTATACGTAATTGTATTTTTATCCATCACATTTTATTTTTATGTAGAAAAAATATTGCTATATTTAAAATTAAGTGCCTGTTAGTAACTATTAGACAACATGATAATTAGCATTTATTAAAATACGCTTCCAAAGTTAAAATTCAAGCAATTTTCTAGAGGTTACGTAAATGTACGAAGAAAAACAGCGTAGCATAATAATTAGTCGTTCGTATGCAGTTAACCTCAGCTTCCTTACGACTGTACTAAAAAGTAATAACCCATTAGTAACTCGACTCCCGGGAATTGTCTCCAGCGTTCAAACAAAAAAAAAAAAACATTCTCGGGAAATAACGAACGAGGCTCGGGGACCAGATGTTTACAATCACTCGCTTCGCGAAAGTCCCGACAATTATAAGAAAGTCCTTGGCAAGGATGCGAAGCTTGCCCGCTCAGTAAATACTTGGCAAGTTTTCCGCCAAGTCACCGTACTCCAAATTATTGCTGCGCTCGTTTTAATTTTAATCCGATATCGATAATCGATTTTAAATTATCTGCTAATTAATTTCGTGGTGGCGATGGAATGTCATAAATGTGATAAGAGGGTTCGGACTCGAATGAATTCCAGTTAAAAGCGTTATGTTTAATTAAAACGCCTAGTTCATTAAATTTGTATTCACGAGGCTACAACAAAATTTTAGTATTTTAGATAGTCAGTCATTTCAATCAAAATATTTTGTCCATCAAAACGAATAGTATTCAAAATAAAGCCTCGTTATTATTCGTATTGCTATCACAAAATTTTTGTTGCCGAACGTTTTGAAAAATAAATAAAAAGACATGTCCATTTGCCGCCAAAAGCATGAGAAGATTTAAAACACAGTAGGTAAAAATAAATGGTTTTATTCATAGAAATATTAAAATTAAGCCATCATTTTTATAGTGGAACTCAGTCTTCCCGGCGCCACACAATAACACATAAAGCATGTTTTCATTAGCATGTAATATGCGTTCCACATCATTTTGTCCATAGAACGTCTATTGTCTACGCCGTAGAGGGTCTACGTAAGTGCTACGAGGGCTACGAGATTTTCGTAGCAGTTTGAATCGTTATAAACTTTTCCATCCACCGACCAATTTGTATCTCTCTGTACAATAATCGTACTTATATAATAAATGCGACAGTATAACTGTTTTTATCTATAAACGAATGAGTAGATTTTGGTAAAACTTGAGACATTTCGTAGATTAGGACCAAATATATTTTTTTTGGCATTATATTCTGTTCGTGTAACAAATACCTGTCTTTTTACAACATCTAGTTTTTTTAGTATTGCAACGTGTACACGCAAAAGTATGTCACCCGCAATTTGTTTAACTAAACTAAAACCACAACATGTTTCTACAAAAACATATGATCCAGCATTTTTACAAAATGTCCAACACAATCTATTTCCCATAAAAAATGGTCACAGGGTCACAAAGATTAAATTCGTATAGTTTCTCTTTATCATAACCAACTTTACAGAAACAAAGGTTCCCGATATAGTTATAAAATTAATACTTAGATTTTAACTACCAACCTGAACCGTAATAAAATAAGGATTAAATTGTACTATTAGGTAGTTATACAAAAGAACTAGTCAGCATCGTACGTGAACGAATTGACAAATATGCTGAATTGAAATATTTTTGCTGACGATAGAACGGTTATAGAATTTTTCAGAAACGTGATTTTTTTTTAATTAATGAGATCATAAATCTAGGGTTGTTTTGCGGTGGACTTTGACTGTCTTCGTTTACTATATTTGAGATCAAAGTGCCAGGCAAAAGTCACTGATAAGACTGATTTAACAAAAACAGTTAAATGTTAATGGAAAAAGATCATTTTTCTCTTATTTTGATTTCGTGAATTTGAAATTTACAAAACATTTCAGTATTTATTTACCAAAAACAGTTAAATGATAAATGGAAAAAGATCGTCGTTTTCTTATTTTAATATCGTGAATTTGACATTTGCAAAACGTTTATAATGTCAAGGTTTTCAACAGTAATGATGCAGACAAGCCTGCAGGCAGAAACTAGTTAGACATAAAATAACGATTGGAAACGCGTACCTACATTTTGAAGCGACAGCCTTTTGGCACACGTTGGCGAATCCATTAGGAGTCCTTGGGGACGAAATATTTGCATGGCTTTGGATATTATTTTCAAACTGGAATATTTTGTATACTATGTATACGTAGCGCTTTAAACTCTATAGGATAGCATAGTTTAAAACTATAAGCGTGGGCCGACACAGTTTATTGGTGGATACAATAAAATCTCCATATTATTTTCTCTCAGTTTGATTCTGTAGCAATACGCAGACCAATTGCAACATTTGCAATTGAATTGATTGACATTTGTAATTGAACTTATTGACATTTGCAATTGAATTGATTGATTGACATTTCTAATTGAATTTATTGACATCTGTAATTGAATTTGAACTCGTAATCTACAGTTCACTATAAAAAAGTGATTTTTTACTTTAATCATAATCGATAAGAGTTGTTATTAACTTACTTGTATTACAAACCTCGCTGAGCAACGGATTACATAGATTTGAAGAGTGTTACTACAGTGACTTTTGAGACACGAAGAATAAAATAGAATACTCTTTATTATGTACATCATTTACGTAAAATATGGGACATAGTATTAACCACGGTGATTGTCAAAATGCTGACTGATTGTCCATGTGACATTTTGGTGGGCAATGGCAATCCCATGCATTTTCGGCTTTCTATCAATCGTTATTGCTGATAGAATGGCCCTATGGGTTTCTGTAAAAAAAAAATAGTTAAAACCGGATGAAATCCTGCTCAAATGCGGCTTAAATAGAGTTATAGAAATGCTTAACTTCAACTGCTTAATTTAGAAATCGGGGGTTTGTCTAGAGCCCAAGATAAGCTTCGCTTAAACCACACTTAAATTGTGACCGCGATCAAAACTAACCTTAAAAACGCAAACGTAGCTTTTCACGGTTGAATCTTATCCTAACTATAAACATACATAAAATATACTCCGCTTCACGTCTTAACGGCAGAACCGATTTGGATGAAACTTGGCATACGGCTAGACCATGTCTTGGATTACGACATGCAATACTTTTTATCCAGAGGGTTACCCCCGAGTTAGGGGGGAACCCTTGGGATAATTTCTGACTTTCATACGGGCGAAATCGCGGGCGGCAGCTAGTTATCTACAAACATTATTTTTCTCTCGCCTTAAAAAGGCACCCGTTTGTATCTCTCATGGGTACTGTAAGATGGATGGCTAGTAGAATGAAATATTGCACCCATCACTTTCTATAGCCCACAATATTTTGTTTGCTTATTTTTTATAAAGATAGAATATGTTTAAGGTAGGGTATGTTGTTGTTGACAGTCTAATAATAGTAAGTGTTAAATTAAGTTTGTTCCCGTTCAGTTACACGATGTGTTACACTGTTACCCATTGGGAGAAAATATCCCGACAAGTAACACTGTAATCCAATCCCGACATCTGTATTTTAATTTATAATAAATTGTAAAGCATAAATAATTTTTGACAAAATCGGGACTTGGGGCACCCCGAAGTTTTTTTAACACCACCCAGAAGTAGTAGTCCCCGCGAGGCGGGGCTCCGTCGACCGGCCCGTATAAACAGTTTATTAGACATTTTAAGCTTTAAAATACAGATGGTTAAAATGAGTATTGAGATACAGTGTCACAGTGTTAATTGTCGTGATATTTTCTCTCAATGGGTAACAGTGAAACACAACATGGTGTAACTGATGCAGCAGAATACTAGTATTAAAATATAGAGCCATTGCATATCTGACCTCCCAAACCCAGTTACTGAGCAGCACGCGATACCCCTTCTTCCTCTTCTTTCTTTTGCTTTAATAATGACTGTAATTTATCTCAAAGCTGTTTCTTTGTTAAGATAAATATAAAGCCTTGGTTTTTGGCGAGGCCAACCGTAAAATTCTTTGGACTCAAATTGAGATTAATTTGTATACTGAGGGTCTGAAGTTCATGTGCCTGAACGAGGAAATGAAATACAAATTGCTTTGCCCTTGTAAAATAATTAGGGTACAATAAAGGAATAAAAGAGGAGCCCGGAAAGGGCGGCTTGATGATTCAGTTACATCGTTTTGAGAGGGATTGGTAGACGAGTTTGAATAAAAGTTAAACATATTTGAAAAAGCCTTTCTGCTTCTTTTGTAATTAACGAAACATTATTTATTGTTCACGTTATCTCACTCCTTTTTTTAAGGATGGGAAATCATCAATCAATTACTCCTTTGGTAGTATCAGACTCTTACTGACTAAAACCCATCCGTGTTCCTCCTAATGCCCTTTGCGTTCCAGGGCCGCGATGACTCTTTCAAACAAATTCAGCAACCCTGACAGGAACGTGATCTCACCTACCTGGTATTTTCCCAACTAAGAATGTTGGGGTCGGCTTCTAGTCTAATCAGAAATTGTTGAATACCAGTATTTAACTAGGAGTGTCTATCTGTCATCCACAAACCGTTTTCGAAACTCATCAGAAAAACACGGGCAAAAGCGACTTCATAAGCATCATATCAGCCGAAAGACGTCCACTGCTGGACATAGGCTTCCCCCAAGTGTCGACACAACAACCAGTCCTGTGTGTCTCGAATCCATCGGCTATCAGCGACCCTCACCTGGTTATCGGTCCATCTTGAGAGAGGCCTTCCAACGCTGCGTCTTCCAGTACGTGATCGCCACTCCATAACTTTTCGGCCCCTCGACCATCTATTCTGCGAGCAATGTGCCCTGCCTACTGCCACTTCAGTTTAGCGATCCTATACAAATAAAAACGAATATTTATTTTCGATTTAATAGATGTTTGTTTTTAATTACCAAACAGTTTCGTGCCTTGATAACTCGCAAGTCAAAATCCTATAGAGGTTTTTGCAATCTGCGCTCCTGCGTCCATATTCCTGAACCTGAAACGTAACATATTGGCTGTAGACATTTGTTCTAGTTCGTGATTTATGAGTGTAATACCCACCACTTACTTACTTACTTACTTACTTACCAGGATGCAGGGAGTTCTGCCAAAACGATTGCAATTTGATTGAAACTTTTTGAACTTTACAGCATAGTCTGGGCGTATTTACATTGATTTTTTATATAAACCTTAGGGCGAGTTTTTGATCCGTACTCAGCACAAACAGTAGTAAAAAATGTGATTAAAATGTGTTTTTGATCAATTGCTAATTATTAAGAAATAGTTATTTATTTGACTATCGGTCTAGCAAATAATTGATGGTAAAAACGCATTTTACGTCACTATTGTTTAAGTTTACGATTTTTTGTCAGCCTATATTGTCCCAGTGCTGGGCAAAAGTTTCCCACATAGAATTTCACTCTTCCCGGTGTGTTGCTCTTTCCGACCAATCCGTCTAGTTAACTATGGATAAAAAACTCACCTTAAGCAAATAACTTGTCTAAAACCACGCGGGCAAAAATCGCTTTTTCCACACAACTTGTTATTGTCAAAGAAAAATAAAGCGCACTTTTCGCTTGAAATAACGGTGTTACACAAATAAATTTTTATAGCGCAATCTCCTTCAGTGAAGTTCAATAATGACATTAAAAGCACTTAACGGGTAAGCACTAGCCTGCAAGTAGATACTTTAGCAATCCATTTTGGTCTGCCTTATCTTATTGAGTGTGGATTCAAGAAACACATTCGATATTTTTATAAAATTCCCAGTTCAATATGGGAACAGAAATAGACGTTCTCTTTTGGAGTACGAAAATAGTGTTCATGTGGGAAATAAGCTGTGGAACATGTTGTGCTTCCAATTTGTAGGCAGTAGACATACGTTTACGTACCAAGTTACTATTTCGGTGAACAGACAAAAGTATAGTATATATTTAGTTCTTTGTTTGGGTATTTAACATTTAATTATATATTTATTTATATTATTTTATTATATTATTTTATTTTATTATATTTGATGCAAATGCATGTTGACGTTTTACATCCTAAAAGTAAATTAGCATGCTGTAGGGTTATATCCGGTGATAATATTATGTTTCATCTACGTATGCATTTTATCTATATACATTTGCAAAACAAAAAAAAAATAATAATTGAAATGACAAAAAATATTTTTAAAAGTTTTTTTTTTGCCGAAATAAATTAAAATGTCCTTTAAAAGCAATCTTTTTTGTTTCACATAAACTTAGGCACCTCCGTAGCTTTCTTTTGATTACATTGTGTCGTTCGAGTATCGATAAAAAATTCAATCTAAAGTATATTCTACCTTTTTTTCACGTATTTTGATACGGTGCGGCCATCATAAATCTTTCATCATTCAATCACTTTACGTTGAAACCGACACACACCGTTATCGATGACATTCCCAATTCAAATGTTTGCTTTTTCTGACATTTAATTTCTGCTCTGTATGCCAGCCAGTGATTCGAGTTGCCAAATTAGTATGACGGGTTGTGACGTTGCCTTGTGAATTTAAACATAGAAATAGAATGTTTTCTTTTGTTTTAAGCGTATACATGACCTTTTCATCTTAATTTGGATTCACAATTCGAAGTCATTTCAATCTGTCGCGCGTTATCGTTAAATAGCTATAAAAGGTATTGGTTGCAATGCAACCGAATCTAATTTTTCTTGTGTGATAGACTTTATTATTCCAAAATTTGTCACTCATCTCGAATTCAGATTTCATATAGCAAGGATTGATTTTAAGAAATTTATTTTTTCAAAATCTACCAATATAATTCAATGTTGGTGTCTTTCCAGATGAATTTATGAATACTAAAACGTTTTCACTTATAATTTAAGTCAGTAGTCAAAAAGCTTCAGCAAAGTCACGGGAATCTAGGCTGACAATTTTATTTCAGGAGCTAATCTAATTAAGAACCAGCGCGGTGACATTTTTGGCACAAACACAATACTGTTTCTACCCACTGACTGTTTTATTTGGCAAAAATATACCAAAAGACTAAAGAAATTAGCCTCATACGTTATGCGTTTTGGCATAATGCTCTCTACTAAAATGCTAATAATATCTGCACTGGCCTGGCCACATTTTGTGCGAGGTCTAATGTTCTGAAATACTCTGATTGGCCACAATGCCATGTGCCAATAATAACGTTACTTTAACACGTACGTACGTTTACGTTGTTTTATGTTACGTTTGGGTTTTGGTGCAGGATCCACTTAGGTCATGTGTGTTGTTTTTTGTGGCAATTAAATACTTTTTCTTTCTTTTTCTTTTTCTTTCTTTCTTTATGAGGCCACACATAATGCTGTTGTCTACTCTAGGTTGTGGTAATAACAATAGGCACTGTCTATTGTTATTACCATACTTTGTGATTAATTAATGTTTTGAAATTGAGAAGGGCCGGAAAATCGTCTCGTTTACTTTTCGAGCAATACGGAAAATCTCTATTGGTTTCGTAAGGGATTCTGGTTTCGGCTGTGCCACAACTCTGAGTTGAACTCGCCGTTGTACATAACATTTAATTACTAAAAGTTGTTTTGTTGTCCACTAATTAAGGAATTTTATTCCGTAATCAAAAAATACCCACAAAAAAAGAACAGTTTAAATTAAAAGAAAACAGATTTTGTTTTGCTATAAAAATCATAATGTCGTAAGTCGAGGGTCAGAATAGCTGTAACTACTATAATTTACAAGAAAAAGAGGCAAAACAGAAAAGTAAAAGTTATTTATTTTCGTTTATGTTTCTCCTGTTTTAAAAATGGTTCATAATCTTGGCTAATAAAATCGAAACCCAACGCATTAGTTAAAAAAAAAAAACAAAAAAAAAGCTTAACAACGAAGTTAAAGGAAGTTTTTCAAATGATGGAAAGCAACGAAGCGGAATTCTGTTACCCGGATAACTTGTGGAAACTTTACGACACAATAAATAAATAAATAGATACTTGCGTTGTAGCAGCGCTGTAATGAAACAATGAAACTGTTTACAAGGGTGCTTCAAAGTGCTAATAAATGTACAAAGGCAAGACGGCCGACGCGGTCTTATCTTGTCCTTAAGACTACACGGACTTCTATCGATTCCCAGAAGAAAAATAAACTGGTTTTGTTTTTTGTGTGTCATGCTTGGTTTTAGTTTCCTGTGGGTCACAGAGAACAAACACTTTTACCCGACTATGGCGAAGGGAAAGGAGAGTTATGATTTTTACATATAGATTGTAGGCACCAGATAATCTTGCAATAAAGTACATTGACCTTTCCTTATTATCTCTTCTATACGCGAACAATAAATTATGATTCGCATTCGCGTGTCAGTCGCAATCTGTCAAAAATAAAATGGAGCCTTTTCTATGGGATAACTGCCGGTCGATTCTGTCGACATCTCATGGTGTACACCAAAGCGAAGTGAAAGACAAGTGAGCTGTCATTCCATCTTATTAGTATGGTTTGACAACTCACCCGTCGTGCACCCCGCCTTAGTGTTCACTTCGTCATTTTTACAGAATCGCACAGTTGATATCCGTGCGGGCGGAGCCGCGGGAAACTGCTAGTAATATTTTAAATGTGAAATTTTGGATGAATGTTTGTTACTCAATCACTTCAGAACGGCTGAACTGATCTTGATGAAATTTGGCACAGATAGATTTTAGTCTGGAATAACACATCTATACTTTAATCCCGGTATAATAACAGCTTAGGTATTATCCGAGATTTCACACCAAATTTTGACCAAATTAGCTCGATTCTTTATTAACATTACACATTATACGAGACCAAATAGAAATCTCAGCTTGAAAAATATTTCAAAAACCATAATTTTATTACAAGAAACTACTATTCGAGTTAAACACTGAAATTACTGGAAGTGTTAATAAAAGTCTAAAAGCTGGAAAAGATTTCCACTATACATCGCCGTATCGAGACCAAATAGAAGGCTTCTATTAGTTCCCCTGGGCATAGAAGCCGTTCAAACAGTCTGGAGCGAGATATATTTACAGTTTATTAAACTGGAGAAAAACACTTTTTTCCTTTACTTTGAAGCTTATGAACAATACTGGCGGATTTTGATCATCTATACTAATAATAATCTATACTGTTGTCACTACTAATCCTACTTCCCATCCTATAATATTACAAATGCGAAAGTTTGTGAGGATGGATGGATGTATCTTTGTTACTCTTTCACGCAAAAACTATTCAATGGGTCTTGATGAAATTTGGCACAGAGGTAGATTATAGTCTGGAATAATACATAGCATACATTTTATCCCAGGAGTATGTTCCCTTGGGATAATTTTCGACATTCACGCGGGCGGCAGCTAGTAATATAATAAAACTGAAGAGTTGGTTTGTTTGTTTGAACGCGCTCGTCTCTGGAACTACCAGTCGGATATGGAAAACTTATTTTGTATATGATAGCAATAAAAAAAAAGCCGACTTCCAAAAAACACTACAAAGTTCAAAATAACTTTAATTTCGGAAGTCGGTGTCAAATAACGAAGAAGCAACCAAAAACACCGACTTCCGAAATTAAAGTTATTTTGGACTTTGTAGTGTTTTTTGGAAGTCGGTTTCTTTTTTTGTGAAAAAGTTTTTTATTTTTCACTTTTTAGTGGTACCCCACACCTAACACCACTGGAAAGTCACTGGAAAGCAAATATACGCAATTTCGTATACATGGATGATTTTTCCACATATTTTTTCCAGCTATTTGGATTTAATAACCAAACTACTGAACCGATTTTGATAAAATTTCAATGGGACCATTTGAGAAGTATACCCTTTCCAACAAAAAAAGATTTTTTCAAATCGGTTGGCAAGCGACGGAGTACGGCCCGAACAAACATTAAAAAAAAAAAAATACAAACCTCCGAATTGAGAACCTCCTCCTTTTTTAGAAGTCGGTTAAAAACGGTATAAGCGCATACGAAGTCGCGGGCAACAGCTAGTAGAAAATATAAGTAAAAAAAATACACTCACGAAAAACGTTACCCTTCTTCTGGGGCAGTCGGGTAAAAAGAGTATCTTACGAGTATATAGCACGCGCTCAACAAAATGCATGAATGATAAATAAGTTGAAGAATTATGCACGAATGTGTCATGTTGTATTTCCTTCAAGGGAAAATATGTAATATTTGAATAGAAAAAGGTGTAATATGGTTTTATAAACGGTTCGTTAACCGAATAGAGTCTTCAGTAAAATAATATTTTGGTGGAACACATTCACTAAATCTAGTTCATAAAAACTACGAATACGATGCACGAAAGCTTGTCTTCTAGATAACACAGGTGGCTAGCTGTCCTCTAATTTATTTAGGAGTTTATTTAAGTCGTTTAGTCCTGTCACGTCAATTTTATTCACCTGAAGTCATTCATGCATAATGCTTTATTATGAATAGATATTTAAACACGTCAAAAATTCATCCGCTTTACTGTCGACAGAAAGTGTGCTCAAAAGACTGGGGGCATTGCCTCTTTGTATGGCAAAGCTTATCCTTTGTCCAAGGTAAAAGTCAGCCCTTAGGTCACGCTAAGTGTCAACTAAGCGTCTTGAGAGATCTTCAAACAAGTTATAAGCACTCGGACCCCATGACCCGAGATCTTTATTCCCAAACGGCTCGAAAAAATAACTATCAACTAGATTATTATATATTTTCGCCGCTTGAGGTTCACCGCAGCCGCAGCGGCAGCGCTTGCACGGCACGAACATTGTTTAGTTAAGATGTTTTCAGTACTTTGGGGTTAATGTTTCTCTACAGCAGCACATAGTCACAATAACGATATTGACCCTTTCATAAAAATAAACTTTATACCCAAACCAGACAGCCAATTGAACCATCTACTGCCCTTCAAAAATTACAAAGCTTGCCCAGCCAAAAACCAACCGCGACCCGACCATTGTTAAGGCCTGAGACAGACTTTCGCAATTACGAGTCGGTCGGTTAAGCCAGGGGAGTAGTGGGCTAATTAGGCACATTACTGGCTTATCGTGTGAGGAGGAAGTTAGGGTATTGTGGGTCAGTTGCGGCGTGGAGTTGTGTTGCCAGCCTTATGTAGGTTGTGTTGCAAGGATTAGTGTGAAGTGTGGTCGGGTTATAGTTGTGTTGTCCGTAATGATAATGAAGTAATAAAAAAGAATGGTAGGTCAATGCGATTCCTTGTTTTGTGTTTTTTAATAACGTTATTTTTCAATATTCGGAGAACGTTATTTTTTTTATCAAGGCAGTTAATTTAAGGTCCACCTACGGCGGTAAATCTTGGTGAAACACGGATATTACTGATCTCATGAAGGACCCATTTCCGTTTTTATTTGGGCTATCTAAAATTATGCAATTTTTTAATTCATCTGTTTTTTGTCCTTGTTTTGTTAATAGGCACATCGGTAATACCAATACTCTATAAAAACCTATGTACATAAATAAAGAAAGGGATAAGCTCATTTCTGATTCGATGTCCCAAAACTAATATCTATTTATAGAGAGGGAGTTTGAATGCATACGTCAAATATCTTAAGTAGGGTTTATATAAAGCTTAGGAACTAGGGCCTGACAGATGCTTAGCAAGATAAATGACCAGGCGACCCGACTGATGTCGTGACAAGGATCTAGTGATCCTTCATGTTTGAGAAATTCAAATAGTTTATATTTACTATCCATCCATGAATTAAAATTGTTTTAACCCGGCTGCCGCAGAAGGAGAGGGGTTTTCGAGACTAACCGAAGAAAAGAAGAGAAAGAAGAGTTCAGTGTATGCATGTTTGCATGCCTATTTCTTCGGCACGCCGTTTTCAATTGACAGTGGGTAGCCTTAAAAGTTACCATATTCCACCATTGAAAGAGACTTTTCATTCTTTTTTTTTACTAATGATAGCCACGAGTTGGACCACCATCTCACCTGGGGCTCGAGTCTGCTATTGCAATGGTGTCTCAATGACCGGTCAGTGATCGAATATTTGACAACTTTGACAGTTTTTGTATGGGAAATGTGTCATAAGTTTGACGTTATACGTCAAAAATCGATCATTGACCGGTTATTGAGACACGATTGCAATAGCAGACTCGAGCCCCTGATGGTAAGCGATGATGTGGTCGAAGATGGATCACGCTTACCTAGAAGTAACCTATTCACTCTTGACTTAAAGACAGGCCCTCCCGCTCCACCCAGAGCGGAAGGAGTCATTTGATAATTTCCCATCCATGAAAAAGGATCCCATCAGTTTGTTAGACACTGGAAACAAAAAAATCCAAATATCCCAATACAGAACCCCACACTACATACACAGTGACTGTTACAACACACATTTTCATTCAGAGCATTATTTAATTATGATTCCTCTCTGTGTGTGATCCCTACAACACACCACTATTTCCTTTGTATCAATTATTACGTAAAGGAACATCTCTATGAAGCACTTAGTCAAGATTCACTACATTGCGTACCACAGAGCATCTATATTTTTTCTAGATAAATTTCATACAGTAAAGGAAAAAGTCTGAAAATTTGAATTTGTATTTTTATATATCATATAAATATCATTTTTTGCGAATTAAAGCTTATATTTTCGGTTGAAAAATTGACCGTAACGTACATTGACGTATGGGAGAACATATTTTCAACAACAAAGTTAAGTTTGTCCTTTAATCTCACTTTCTATATTTTTGTCAGAGTAATAAGAGTGCTTTCATAGTTTATTATATAAACTTCCGTAGGTAATGTATACTCGGAAAAAAATAAGACTCGATCGAAACCCTCGGTGTGCGAGTTAAATTCGTACTTGTGCGGTTTTTTTACGGATACATTGAATACCTAAACGTTATTTTTATCATTAAGTACGTTTTGTCACATAACGCCAGTATCGACGAGTAAATGATGACACTTACAAACATGCTAGCATTTGACAATACCGTCGCTAGCAGTGGCCGCTTATGCGTATCCGCGCTCTGTGTTGTATACAGTTATCAGACTACATAAGAGGTCCCTTTATGTTCGGTCTTTGGGATGAATTGCGACCGTAATACATGAATGGAAGGTTAAGATATTGCAAAATATTGAGTAATAAAATATACCTTTCTTTGAATTGCTATTTATGTCATAAACTGCCGGAACGTTTTGGTTGTAACACGGATTTTTATAAGGTTTTTAGGACAGTTTGCAAAGCTGAATCATAGCAGTTTGAAGGCTCCAAGCAGACAGGTATGATGAGACAGTGCGACAAGCCTTTTTTGTAAAAATTGTCTACATAATATATTTTATGTATTGGTATGTATAATATTATCCGTAACTGATACCGAAATTTTATCGTAGCATTATAGTTTGGTCGCGAGTTTAAGCGTTATATTTTTTTTTGAAAGAAAAAACCCCTTTGCCCTTGCCCCTTGCCTTGGCCTTGTGACCCGGTGGTCGTGGGTTCGATTCCCACGGAAAGCATACTTTGTAAAGTAGTTTCCAGTTTGGCTAGGACATTGCAGGCTTGAATCATCTGATTGTCTGATAAAAAGATGATTCTGACTTACATGGCATGACTTATATGGTGTACATAATATAGAGTATTCTATTCTATTCTAGTACACCTCCTGAGGCGTCTATATGAAAGCGGAACAGCTTCAGTTCGAACAGACGACTTGCTATCGAGCAATTTTCACCCCAGTGCGGGCGTCCGCCAAGGATGCATCATATCACCACTCCTTTTCAACGTATACACGGAGCTCATAATGCGCATTACTCTTGAGAACTGGACAGACGGTGTTGTGGTTGGTGGCTACAGAATTGCAAACCTACGCTACGCAGATGACACCACCCTTTTTGCCACTAGTTCCCATAAAATGGAGGAGTTGCTTCGAGAGATGGAACGTGTCAGCCTTGAGTTTGGATTAAAGATCAATCGCAGCAAGACGAAAATGATGATTGTGGACCGCGCTAACAACAACTCGCCACAAGTGACCCAAATTGCGAATTGTGAAATGGTCCACTCCTATGTATACCTTGGCTCTTTAATCTCAAATAATGGCGGATGCATCGATGAAGTTAAGAGACGTATGGCTATTACTAGGACCGCAATGGACAAGATGAGGAAAATATGGAGGAATAGAAAGCTCACTAAGGCTACTAAGACCCGGCTCGTCCGAGCACTCGTATTCCCCATATTCCTATACGCCGCGGAGACGTGGACGCTGCGAGAGACAGAAAGGAAGAAGATAGACGCTCTAGAAATGTGGTGTTGGAGAAGGATGCTCGGAGTATCATGGACGGAGTTCCGCACAAATGCATCCATACTCGAAGAATTGGGCATCAAGCAGCGCCTATCAGCCCAAGTACAAACTCGCATCCTCAATTTCTTCGGACACGTCTCTAGGCGGGATAGTGATTCCATCGAACACCTCGTTGTGCAGGGCAGAGTCGAAGGTACCAGGCCGCGCGGTAGATCACCCATGCGATGGACCGACCAAATCAAGTCTGCTGTGGGCGGCCCATTGTATGAGTGTGCCAAGATGACCGCTAACAGGAAAAAATGGCGGGAAATTGTGAAAAAGATCACCACTGCCCGTAACACTACATGACGACCACGACCGCTCTGGCAAGAGCGTACCGACTGAGAAGATTCTATTCTATTCTGTGCTTGAGAAGGCACGTATGAGCCGTTGGTCCCGGCCCCCAAATGGCGGTCGTCAAATGAACTGTGTCAGAGGCCCTTGAGGCGGTTTAGAAACTCTGACACTAGGGTGGGTGGTGGGGTCGTTAGACCAGTAAGGTCTAACGAACCTTACTTCACGATAAGAATATTAGTCTGATCGCTGACAGTCTTCCTAGTGGAAAAAAGCCATAATTACTTTGCTCGTCCCGGATATCGAATCCAATTTAAACTGTTGCGCATGTGACCACAAAACAAGTCACACCAACTTAATTACGAAGATCACAAAGCGTTAGGATAAATGCCATCCGATCTTCATAACTCTTTGTCTAAGGGAACCCAGTGTATGACAGTAAATTACGTCCTTATTCTCAGAAATGTATAGTTAGAAGCGACTTTACGAGCACTTAGGTAAGATTTAGTAGGTACCTACTCTGTTATCAGAGTACGTTATAGACGGTCCCTTTATGTACGTCGGTCTGGGGACTGATTGCAAGACAGCAACGGTATTATACAGTACTGGAGGATGTGCCGTCCTTCACAGGAGACAGACTTGTTCTTCTCAATCAACTTTAAAGGGGATAGAGACTTTGTGGCATAACTACCTGAGGCCCTAGACAATGTGCCATTAAATTAGCGAATGCGACTGTCGAAATGCCAAAATGTAGGAATTAGATCACGTGACATTTCGATGACATCTGTCAATCCCATACATTTTTGACGTATTGACAATCGCCTTCGCCACGCTACCGCTGACAGAATGTCATTTGTCTCGACCGCCTGGCCGCCATTTTGTTTTTTTTTTTTCAAAATCGCGGCACATCGTGAAACATTTGTGTAGATATATGTGTAGGGAACACTTAAACAAAGAAAAAATATACGCAAGATGGTGCTCTAAAGTCTAAAGTGTCACGTTGGCGAGATATTTTGAGGTAGTCTTCATGTGACAACAATGACTACCACTAAAGTTGAATTTATTACCATTTTTGCAAACTCCTTTTTCTTCGTTTTCGTTCATATTTTATTAACAATATACCTGTAAGTAAAAAAGTGTAGATAGGTTATAAGCGCTCAGCAAGCGACACGTCAAAATGTGGCTAATTAGCCACATTTTCCTCGGCTTGTCTCTTTTCCGCTCCCGATAATTACGACTTGCCGTCCTACTTCTACGTGTCATCTAACAGTGTGACATTGTGCCGTTTTTAAAGATCGAATGTTGTTTTAGTAACCTATCTACACCTTTTTACTTATAATATCATTGTGTATACATATTTAATTCGAGTATATATCGTTTGAATCTGGAATAATATAATCCCCTGGTATATGTACTCGTATGTGGTTAGCAACAAATTAACAAATTCATTAGCCATTATATTAATTGTCTGTATTGTATTCAGGACGATTACGTTCAATAATGAATAGCTTTAGTAATTGCAAAATTTAATTAGTAATATAATTAATGATATTGTCCCAAAAACATATTTTTGTGGTCAGTTATTTGTGGACCGCAAAAAATAATTGGAATTACATGCAAGACCCATTTTCCGTAATAATATCTCAGATGAACTATCTTTGAAGTCTTTTTATAAAATCTTAAAATCATCATAAACTGAAGGCAAAGAGATTTCTAAACTTCAGGTCCTTGAAAATGCCGTGCCAAGTTTCCAAACGAATAATTTCTTAAGGTTAGGGTAAGATTGGAATATTTAAAGTATCTTTTCCCCGGGTCTTCCCTCCCTGGCCTTTTTCTGTAGGAACCATATCCGCGAAATTAAAAGTAGTCAATCGTAAGAAAATCAAATGGTAGCTACTATTATAAAATTATTTTAACTCAGTGAAAATAATTTTAAAAGCCGCCTAAGTACCTACGTCTGGTAGTTCCATTTATAAACATTGAAACAATCAAGCTTACTCCCTTATGATACTTTTACTGCTTTATAAAAATTTCACACCTTTATGATAAGTTTTATTTATAAAAACTGGTTAACCATATGATACATTAAACACTGATTGACAGATTCTAAATTATTCAAATACGCCTTGAATTAAGAATCTGCTAATAACTGTTTAAACTAATCGTAAGGTAAAATAGTTTTCATAAATAAGACCCATTCAGTTCAGATATGGACTTTCTTGGCCAGGGGATTAACCACCAACTCTTAAAGCAGTATTACTTCAACATTACTTCCAGTGGGAAAGAGACGGAGCTATACAGGACGTATAGCTTCGTCTCTTTCCCACTGGAAGTCATATTAAAGTAATACTGCTTTAAGAGTTGGTGGTTTAGGCCCTGCATTGCATTGCATTGCAGAAGTCACACTTTTCAACCGACGACATTAACACGACACAATAGCAGAAACCGCAGCGCAGAGTGATGCTAATGTGACGTCCTTATAACCGTAGCGTGAACACAAAGAGGACATATTCGGCGTAATCGCACAAAACGCGGCCTTATTATAATTTCATGACGTGCCACTGCGATACTAAGCTTTTCTTATGGCGTGGTTACAAGGTAGCGGGGCGAGCAGCGGAGCGATTCGAGGTAACAGGGAATTTTGTATTGATATAATACTTAATTTATTGTTCGAGATTAATTCAATATATCGCTTTAAACTCAAGAATCAGCTATAGCGTTGTGTATTCATAAGTTGTTTTTTTTTTTGTGACAAAAAGACTACAAAAGAATGGGTTCCAATGGAATTTGAACTTTGTTTTACATGCCATATAGTTACTGTTGCAAAATTTTATAATTTTAAGAATTCTAAATTCAAATAGGAGTGGCTAGGAAGTCGACTTAAACGTCGCTGGCAAAAGACTAGGCAGAATAACTATCGTGGATTCTCTGTCCAGTATCACCTTTTTATTATATTTTCTTTCATAAGTGGGTGAGGTATCTCCATCTACATAATTATGTTGTCGTTGACAAAGTCAGACATTGCTACTTATATATTTTTATCCAAAAGGAACACACGAATAGGCTTATATAGTTGAAACGACCGATTATCGTACGGTAGTAAGATTTATGACTGAGAAAAACCATCTGCCAACATCTGTACCGTTGAAGTACAGAGTATAGAGAGCTTGACACATTACGAATGTACTTTATGTAAAGCAAAGGGCCTTAGAGCGTAAATAAATGGATGGAGTGAGGGAATGGTACCGTATATGTACAAAATTCAATTAAGTGGGTGACTGTTTTGGAAGCTCTGGTGGGTACATAATATTTTACGACTTTGTAACGTTTTCCAAATAATTATTGTCACTTTTAATTGTGTAAACTCAAAAGAAAACGAAAATATTTCACTATGCCGCAAAACACACTTTGCTACGAAACCGTAGCTGATTGCGCTACGCCATGTGCTACGCGGAGCTACGGCGTAGCAGCTTTAGCTTGAGTGTGAACAATTTTCATATCAACTGCACTATGTACCCGTGGTAATTTTGTGAGCACAAGTAGAGGAGTACAACTGAATACATTTTATTAAATTGCAAACACAATTAAACGATAAAATAATCACATCAACATAGATAATGTTAGTAGGTGCTAGTTTCCGGCTTGGCCCACGTGAAGGTCGATAATTATCCCCAAAAATAAACTTCCTGTATTAATAATATCGTTTGTCCTATCAGAGACATGGTTTAATCGTGTGCCAAGTTTAATTCAAATCCATTCAGCTGTTACAGTTTTCGTCAAATAACTTTGCCCCTCTGAAGTTAGCCATTTGCAAAGATCGCGCAGGTGCAGTCACGTACACGGGAGCAAGCGGGACGCAAGCATGCATCGAACGTAAACGTAAGACTGAGACATAAAATCGCGCCCCGCCCCCATGTCTCTTACGCATGCGCAGTTGCAGTGTGTTCGTAATTTTGACTACTACGCAGCCAGCCACACGACACAACTTCAGAGGGGCAAAGCTATTTGACGAAAACTGTAAGACGTGAATAGGTAGCAAATAGATACAGTCAACACTTTAATTTTTTTTACAATTTAATTTTATAAATGCGAATTTATAAAATTAAAGTGCATCATGGATGGATTATGGTTTTATTGACTTGATAATTCATGAAAATGTTAAAGTTGTTCTTTATTTCTCAGCAGCTTCCAAAAGTTTTACTAATTCACAATTTCATCTCAAAACGGCCTTTCACGAAACTTTTCTAAATAGAACTCTCAAAGTTTTCCTATCTTGCATGTTTTTAGCAAGTGATTAATTTTCACGGCACACACTGGTTCCAACTTAGCATGTTCATTAACAAGCGTGCCGTATCTACGCCGCGTGTACTGAATACGCCGCGTATTTGTTCAGCCGCTGAAATGGAAGGTGGAGTTAACTGGCGTACTTTATAGGATTATGGTGTAATGTTTGAGAAGTTTTTGATGAGTAGGATTAATTTTGAATGTACGCCCTTATGTGGCAAAACCAAGAAAATACTCAGCAATTTTGAAACACAAACCTTCCTTACATAGCGAGCGCAGCATAACCTTTTTTTTATTACAGATGGGTTTGCTCTTGACTCTAGTCAATGTCAGAGATGACAGAGACAAAGTCTACGATGGAGCGAGCTTACCCAGAAGGAGCCTGTTCACTCTAACTTTGAAGAGATTAGGGTTGTAAGCATTTGGCAACTGTCATTGTCATTCAAAATTATGTCAATATCGTAGACGAGGAATTAATGACAAAGCCGAGGCAATGAGACGTTCTATCAGCGAATAACTGTCAAAAAGACCAAAATCTATGAGATTGAAATGTGCTATCTTATGATATATTAAGTGCAAGTCAAACTCGCAGACGAAGGTACCATTAATTTCATAATACAATTTAATAAGGAGTAATTGTACATTGATAATTATGAAATCTGACATAAATGTATCATTATTAAAAAAAAGAACGTAGCCCCACACTAGGATTTCTCTTGTATCGTGGGTGCGTTAACAAACACATAAACTCACACACACAAACTGCTGTAGGCCATACAAATATTTGTTCCGTGTGGGAATCGAACCCACAACACGCGGCGCAGCAGCCAATCGCTCAACCACTGCGCCCACCGTGCCGTCAATATTAAACCGAAGGAATCACTTTTCTTGTATGTATGGCGAAGCAATATAAATGCACGTTCTGTGATAATGTTAACTGTCGACATATTAAGTTTCATGAGATATAGCTCGCAGAAAAACAGATGGACGGACATCTGAGGTAGTAGGTAATATGGTTCCGTTGGTTATTCTTCGGGTACGAAACCCCAAAAACTAAACATTTTGTATTTTAATCAGTCGCAATTGCTAATAATTCATCCTTCGTCTAAAGTCCAAGGTTTTTTGTAACTCCTTCGCTCTGCCCGTCAGACTCTTACTGACTAAAACCCATCATGTTCCTCCTAAAGCCCTTTGCGTTCCAGGGCCGTGGTGACTATTCCGCAACAAAGTCCAAGATACCTCTCAAACACCTGAGAATAAGGAGAAACAAATGAATTCAGCCGCTCGTACATGTTTCGAGAATGAAACGACTAGTTTCAGTCTCAAAGGCTTGCTAATGTCCGCAGCTGTCTGTGAAAATGTAATTCGAACTATGGAAACTCCGTCTGCGCTCAAACTAGTCAGGTATTTTACGTATTTTAATACGTGTGGGTGCAGCTGTTAAACAATTATAAACATGAATATGTGAAGCAAAAAACTGTCATACTTCGATGGTTCACGGAAGCTTACAATTATTCTATTACCGATTCTAAAGCAAAAACACAACAAAGCCATCGTTAAAATTCATAATGAGTATAATGGCTCCCCATATTTTATTTCAGAGGTATAATCAAAAAATAATTGCCAGAGTTAAGCTCCAATTAAAAAGGTACCTTATCGTCAAATAATGCTGGTCATTAAGCTGAAGCGGTTCAAGATTCGGGGGCGAAGGAATAATCGTAGCATTTTAATAATTACCACAATTAGTAACAACCATTGTTAATGACCGTGGTACGATTACTGCCCGTTTGATACTGATTAATCTGAGTTACTGATTTTAATAACGACCTTCTTTTATGAATTGTTTTTAGATTTATCCGGGTGGGCAACTTGTTATTAATTTAAAAAATAAGCGGGAATGTATAATTTAATTCATTGTAGATCTTTTGGTTTTAATTTGTAAATATTTGAAAGTCGCTACGAGTAATCAGAAGCCATAAAATCAAATCAGACAACAGTTTTTCCAAAGAGTATCGTGTTACTCTGTTACTGAAATGCATAGGTAGTTTAAGTCCGCCAAGCCTATTCCAGCATCGGAACACAAGACGTACGGCAAGGGGGCACCGGTACATGGTGGACATCCCACCGGCACGCACAAAACGTTTTGAGAATACATTCATTGTGCGCACAGTTTCTTGATAACTACAGCCTCGGAGTCTTTAAGTCAAGAGTGAATACTGAATAGGTTACTTCTAGGCAAGCGTGCTCCATTTTCGACCACATCATCACTTACCATCAGGTGAGGTAGTGGTCATAAGCGCGCCACAAAAAAAAAACAGGTGTCGCCCCATATAAAGTACGAGTAGGTACTCATCTGCGTCTGGGTAGACGTGAAGCCGACCTCATTAGAGTTGGGAAAAGGCTAGACAAATTGATTGAATTTAATTTAACTAAGTAAATATTGAACTAAGAACTTTATATTTGCACCAAGTACCCCATTTCGTGGCTATCTCTTTCCATACCAGGTTACCTGCAAGAGATCGTGGAATGCGAAAAGGCCGCCAATTGCATATTTTTTTAGTTTAAGTTTTCTTTAAGTGTCTATATTTTGGTGTAGAAGAAGTATATAAAAAAACAAAAAATAATAAGAGTTCGGGGCGAGGCGTTCAATTCTATTTATTAGTGATTGAAGAAATAACCAGAAAAAAAAACTAAGATTTTGTTTATTTGTGTACGCATTTATGACTAGGCGCCAGATAAATGTGCAATATCGCTCATTGACCCTCATACATTTATTGACTTTCATAATATCAAAAACAGAAATACAGACATAAAGCTGTCCTGAATCAACTTCTATCGTGATCCGTTACGTTCTCTAGTAATGAAAAACGGTTCATAATTTATTGTTCGGGTATTTACGAAGGGATATTAGGGAAAGGCCCACTTGTACTATATTACAAGTTAATAAGGCGCCTACCATAGTATAATGCTTCAAGACTCAATTTGTATTTTTCTTCACAATTTTAAAATACCTATACGTATTACATTTATTCAAACCTGCACATAATTTCACCATTTTATTTCCTCAACTTATCTTTTTCGCACCCAAATACACCGGCGCACCAATAAATATCCTGAACAATTCCCTTGCTCGTACATTTAACACATTAAGACGATGTTACATGACACAAGGTCGTAAGCATAGAGTGTCGAAAACGACTAGAGGGCCCAGGCAATGTGCGCCGAGCACAAGTTTGACCTGTCTAAGTTTTTTTCGCTATTTCTTAAATTGTTATTTTTAATCATTTTAAAAATAAATATCACTTGTTTATTCCATTATATTTTATTTATGGCTTTTGTTGCCGATGTTGACAAATCCGCCAATGTCAAAATGTCGTATGGAAGAACGTGTGAGACCAAATAACTTTGTTTTTGGATTTGAAAATGGAGCTGTAAGCCGTGTATTTGTCTATCTACAGATGCTTCACTTTTTTAAATTACTAATACCACACTTGCTTTTCCAATCTACTTTAAACATTGGTCACAGAATAGTCGGCATCAGTTTTTTTTTTTTGTTGAGGAATGGGCTAGCTCTTGACCTCGATCCCGCCTGATGGAAAGCGATAGATGAGGTCTATGATGGAGCGAGCGTGCCCAGAAGATGCCTGTCCACTCTTGCTTTGAAGGCAGCTTTGCTTGCCATAATAAGATTGTAGAGACAAACTGTAGGCTCTAGCCAAATGATATTCTGTCAGTGGTCGCCCAGAGCGAGAGGAGTCATTTAATGATAATTCAACTAAAAAAAAAAAAATCGGAGGCTTTTGTCAAATTGTCAACAGTGTATTGGGGTTAACAAACACTGTCTAAATGTCACGTGATCAATCCCTTATATTTTGGCATTTCGACAACTTCATTCGCTGATACAATGGCATGTTTTTTTTATGTGATACTGTTATCACTTCACGTGGAAGGTTTTGAAATTGCCATCTCTAGAATTAGTCACCAAGGGGTCTTGGTGGTCTATGGCCGTAACCAAATCGACTGGCACGGGTACATCTAACCCGACCGATAAATTTCCCTGACGCGAAGGGTGAACTTAGGTCTGTACATCATGATCGTTTCTCGGATAACGTTTATCATATTAAAATGGCGGGACGAGTTGTTTACCGATGCCAGTTAGAAGGAAAAAAAAGGAATTTGAATTAAGAATGGAACAAAAACGACTTCACGACTGTCACAAAAGTATTTAATAATATTCTTAATTTAAATTTCTTATATTTTGTGTGTGACTGATTTTTTTCCGAGTCAAGCAGAAATGAATGGCTTGATCTAATTTTTCGTGAAAGTAAACTCGGTTGTCTCGTCCTTACTAAAAGACATAAGTAACAGTGCTATATTACCGTGTAAAGAACATTTTGACGTAATGTTTTTCAAGCCACGTTAAAAACATAGGTACAGTATAATCAATAGGAGTTATAGGTACTCAAAAGATTACAATTCAGTTGTACCTTCCTAAGTTACTATCAGGTACCTGAATTCAGCGAATAAATTGATTAGATTTGTATCAAAGGCTCCAATACCTACAGATGTTCCTAGAATACTGAAGCAATTGTTGAAGTTAGACTGCGAGCACTTTAATTGTCTGAATACCAATGAGAAACTGTTCCTCTGTGTCTCGAAATGATCAAACGCTTCAACGTAATCCGACACAAATAATATGACTTTCAGAGGAATTGTATCATTTCTCTCGAAATTAAAAACACATAGGTATGTACCTATTCTATAATATCTAGAATTACAAAAGATAAATAAACACAGAATTCTTAAGAGTTTCCTGTAATTTATGAGTAAAGATCATTTCCTGTATATTTCCCAAAATTAAGATTCATTACTTCATAATATTAGGTTAGTATAAGGGTTACGTTATTTCGTTTGGACGTACAGAATCCTAAAATGGACAGAGGGGTACATAAGTGCCTATTACTACGCCCACATTTCGCCAGATATTTCTAAGTTCCTCGTTAAAATGGCCTTTTTGCCGATCAGTATAGTTACATTTAATTTTGCCGAAAATTCAGACGCAGATGAATTTGTGTCGCTGTTTACTCTGAAAAAAAAATCTCTTGTATAACTCTCGGTGTCACATATTTATAGCAATTTACCTCTTGTGTTCGTCGGTGATTTTGACTTTGTTCTTCTTCTTCTTTGTCGTACCCTCACTGCTGAAGATCGCGACCACATAGGTACGACACGTCTCCGAGCCATGCGGTCTTCTGCAAAGTGGACCGCTCTGTACATGCTGCCTCCAACAGCCACCTTTATGGCGTGTTCTACCTTGAGTGCGTTTTCCTCCGACCCGGCCCAATATCATGATCCTTTGCAGACTATGCTTGGATGAACGCATGATATGTCCGAAAATGCTGAGGAAAATTGACACTATAGACAGTACTAAGCCCTGTGTCACTATTTTTCTATGGAATATTGACGCTGACAGCTCTTGAACGCAGTTTAGGTGTACTGGGGGCCTAGACAAATAACTTTTCTGTAGCGTTAACGTCAGACGCTCACGACAAAATGTATGGGAATGACATTAGGTGTGGAAAGGAAACGTCATCACCTAATGTCATTCCCATACATTTTGTCGTGAGCGTCTGACGTTAACGCTACAGAAAAGTTTTTTGTCTAGGGGGGCTGATCGCCTTCTGTGGTGAAATCCGGTCTTAGTCGTTAAAAGCACATTTTTTTTTTCTGTTCACACAGATTAAAAAAAAAAAACCGCCTTCAAAAAAAACAAACAAAAACCGTTCCCACTAAAAAGTTTAAAATAAATATTTGAATTGCTTTAAAGAAACATAATTTAAAAGTAAACTTATTTGACATTAATATTTTGCAAATATTTAAAATTTATTACTTCTTTTTGGAGCCGGTGCCAGCAGCTTTATTGTTGGAACTTGATAAGTATCTAGTTATATTTAATATCCCGTGCCTCTGTTTTTTGATCCACAATGACAAAATTTAAAAACAGATGCATAAAGACAATGCTAAAAATGTCAAAGTAGTTACTTAAAAAGTGGCTGGAATTTTTTTATAAGTATATTTTTTTCGTTTAAAAGAAATTATTGTGCATATTGGTTAAATTTTTTCGAATTTAGTCTAGTCCGTATTCGTCTTTTAATTAATATGTGTATGCAATTGGTATCTTGGTAGTTTTATAGTTAAGTTAGAGGTAGTTTTTCTAGGAATTATTGCCTATTCGTATTTCCTTGCTTTGGCTGGCACCGACTCCAAAAAGAAGTAATAAATATTAAATATTTGCAAAATATTAATGTCAAATAAGTTTACTTTTAAATTATGTTTCTTTAAAGCAATTCAAATATTTATTTTAAACTTTTTAGTGGGAACGGTTTTTGTTTGTTTTTTTTGAAGGCGGTTTTTTTTTTTGTAAATTTTTTTTTTATTTCTCGCCGGTTAGTGTTTTTTTTTATTAAAATGAAGGCAACGAAGTTAATATCGTTCCTACATTGAATATTCTTATGAAAAAGGTACCATGTCGTAAATATTGTACACTGTTTTTTTTTAAACGTTTTATTCCCGTGAAGGGATGATACGCCGCAAAAAATACCTACTATCGATGTGTCTATTTCAAATAAAAAAAATGTCCTTTTTTACAAATTCGAATTAGTTCTCGCCTTACGAAAAACCGAAAAACTAGCAGTACTCAGTAGGCATTTTTCTCACCTTAACACTGCTAGAATTCATTGTTTTATTATGAAGTTCCCATGCCTACCTTCTACCTTCCGGTTCCATCATCAGAACAGTCTGATAGTATAGTTGTTTTATCTCATGAGTGCGGGCGAGCCATAGTTGTGTAGGTAAATGTACGTGCACATTGTCTTAGTGTGCGTAACCTTGAGAGCGACTGACACAAGCTCACGCACACTAAGACAATGTGCACGTACATTTACCTACGCAACTATGGCTCGCCCGCACTCGTGAGATAAAAAAAACTATACCTTATAGCCAAAGTGCATCTCATGACAATTCTAATAAGCCCAAACACGGCTGGGATACAGTGATTAATTACGCAGTTCCGGTGCCTACCATCCAGCTCCATCATCATCAGATCAGTTCGATGATACCATTCTCAACATAACTATTCAGAATCATTTGTTTATTTGCATTGTCATAGTTGCATTGTGATATTTATGCGAGTGTCAAGTTCCGTTGGCCACTGGTTTCTGATCTTCTCCACCAGTTCCACTTCATCAAATGTTACTTTTTGACTGTAGATGCTTAAGTTCTCGATGAAAATACCAAAATAACTATATGGTTGCCTACAATATTTGAGGAGTTCCCTCGATTTCTCATAGATTCCATCATCAGAACTGGATTTTGAAAAAAATGGGACCAATCTGGAAGCATATCAAGCAAGGGGAAAAAAAAATTTTGCAAATCGGTTCATGAACGACGGAGTTCTGAGGTAACAAACATAAAAAAAAAAAAAAAAAAAAAAAAAAAATACAACCGAATTGAGAACCTCCTCCTTTTTTTGAAGTCGGTTAAAAAACTTCATTTTACTTTTCCCAAGTATTGAATATTTTTCGGTAGTATATAGTAAGTATTTAATACTTGAGAAACCGCTTATCTTGAACAAAGTATTCTTTCATGAATGTTGAGCGTGTAAATTTAATTCAAAGCAAAGAGGAATGTCTGAATAGTTTGACTGTATATCAGGAATTTGTGTGAACGTGAGAGGGCTACGAGATTTCTCGAATCTGATTTGAATATTTGCTTGTAACGTATGTTATAAAGCTTAATATGGCAGTCTTAGGTATTGTAAGAACTATTCTAATTACCCGTGACCCGCCCTTGTATCGCACAGGTGCAACTTATTTTCACAATCTTTGTAGCTCTTTCTCGAAAGAGACTCTTTTTAGAAGAAGTAAGTGGAGAAATAGAGGGAGACAGAATGCGACTAGGTTTTTATAGGTAATATTTAGAGAGCACACCCAAGAACATAGAAATATAATAAGACAGTTTCTATATACAGACGAGCATTTACGACGAGCATGGAAATGTTAATTTTTCATCTAATTTCTTGGATAACTTCAAAATTGTTTAATTTAAAATTATGAAAAAAATATATCAATATAAATAAATATGAGAGGGCTTATTATAACCTTCATAATTTGCCCTCCCATTTGGAATCTCACACGGTACAGATTGAAAACTTTTTTTAACATTTTCTAAAAATAAATCTTGAAAAAGGGGGTCACTTTTGGTGTTTTACCCACCAAAAGTGACCCCCTTTTTCAAGATTTATTTATTTCCGTAATGCGTCCGTGTTTGGGTCACAGATGTTCATTATGTGCACCAAATTTCAACAGAATCGGTCCAGTGGATTCGGAAAATTGCTGTGACAGACGGAACGACAGACAACCGAGTGATCCTATAAGGGTTCCGTCTTTTTTTGGATGTGCGGAACCCCAAAAGAAAATAAACAATAGAAGAATTAGATAGATAGACTTAAATTGCATTCCGTTTGCTGAATTTCATCCAAATCCGGTCAGGTGCTAAGACTTAAAGAGGTAAAAAACAGACACATGTATTTACAATGTTAAAGTATGGTTTGTATATTGTATGTACTCATATTGTAGGTATATTGCCTACTAATATTACAAAGGCGAAAGTAACTGTCTGTCTGTTACGCTTTCACACTAAAACGGCTGACCGGATCGTCATGAAATTTGGCAGATATATAGCCTGGGATATGGAACAGAACATAGGCTACTTTTTTACGCGATAACCGACATTCACGCGTTCGGAGTCGCGGGATAAAGCTAGTAAAGTATGTCGTATGGGTAGTGTGGATAAATTGCTGGTTGATGTTACTTTTTCATGCACCAAAGAAAAATACGTGATCATTTTATTTACCGGTTAATTAAGGCATGGATACTGAACCACACGTGATTAACTTGGCGGGATAAACGATCACTACAACAGCGTGAATGGCACGACACGAAACTTATTATTTTCATCGCATTTATTCGGTTAATCGGCAAGTTTCAGTTGGCCATATAATAAATCTATCCTAATATTATAAAAGCGAAAGTTACTCTATCTGTTTGTTTGTAACGTTGTAGCTCCTAAACTGCTGAACCAATTTTAATGAATTTGGAATAGATTGGACTGCAGAGAAGGACATGGGATATTTTTTATCCCGAAAGAAAAAAATTCCCTTTGGGATTATTTCCGGCGTTCACGAGGGAGAAGCGATCGGCAGAAGATGATAATGATATATTAGTGTCAGGGTTATGAAAAGAAATGATCAGTTTGGGATGTTAAACGATTCTGTGTATTTTGGAAAAAATATGATTACTTATATGTATACTAATTCTAAAACAAAACACGACATGCGCGTGACTCAAAAAAATAAACAAATTAAATTAGCCAATCGCTGCACAGCACGAGTCATTCTGTTGTTCGACGGGGGCGCCACCATCGCGGTGGCTGCAGCGAAGAACCAGGGCTCCCCGGCCGGTCACTCAGCCCAATGACTCAGCCGGAGCTTGCGGCGCGCTGCGGACGTTTTCAGTATGGTACGATGATGCGGCTACACTATGTATTAATATTATAGACGTAAATTCGAAAATAACTCTAAGCGATTGTTTTTTACGTGTTCACGACTAAACCGTTGAACCAATTTGAATGAATTTTGGTAAAGGATAGATTGGACCTAGGAAAAGGATACTTTTATCCTGGTAGTACCAGTTCTCTTGGGATATAAATTTCTTCATCACTTTTAACGCAGCCGAAACCGCGGAAAAAGCTAGTCGTAGATAACTATATTTTCTTTATTGGTTTTAAACGCTGAAAACGCATTAAATTCATCCCATAAATCGTCTAAATTCGGGATCAGCAAACAGTAACGCGGGCATCCAATTTAGCTACTTTTATTGTTCTAAACAACGGACAATTTCTACGAGAGATATTGTTTTCAAATGTTCTTGGGACATCTAATAACCTACTAAAGCAGTATTTTGGCAACGGATTTGCTTCTTTAATGGGGTCTCGTAAATTACGAATGAACTATGCGGAACAGAGAGTAAAGTGCAGCATACCTCCGTTGAAAAGGGAGGATCCTCCGACCGGACGGTTGTTGGGCAACTGCCCGATAGTTGATATTTGGATTGTTGTATCTGTTCAAATCGCACGGTAAACTCTGATATCGCGATTCAGGATTTCGTTAAGTTAGTTCGCAGCTGTCGGGATAGATGGCGTTTCGGATCTTATTGTTGCGATGTAGATTTTGCTGCGTTGGGTTTTTTTTGTGGCGACATTGATACACGTGTCTTAGGCAAAGTCAGGTCATTCGGTACCCACTTAAGTGTCCTATTTTGCAACTGTTCTGAATTTACAGCCTGTTTTAAATCACTTGTTCCCCACATTTTGTTGAGTTATACGAGCAAAAATATTCAAAAAATATTTTCATTGATTTTTGCATAATTTCTGTCTTTGATTGATACCTGACGCCTGGATTTTTGCATGGTTATAAGAAAAATTAGATAGTATGTATCAACGGAATCGCATAGTTTAATTCCGCCAAGCCCGTTCCATCATCGGACCACAAGACGTACGGCGATGCGCCACCGGTACATGGTGGATTTCACACCGGTACAGTGCACGTTCATTGTGCGTACAGCTAAGGAGTGGAATTCCCCACAAGTGTCTGTGTTTTCTGATAGGTACAACCTGGGAGTCTTTAAGGTCAAGAGTGAATAGGTTACTTCTAGGCAAGCGAGCTCCATCTTCGACCATATCATCGCTTACCATCAGATGAGATAGTGGTCAAGCGCGTGCCTATCAATAATAACAAAAAAACGTTACAAGAAATCCAAACTAGAAACAGTTCAAACTATAATAATCCAATACAATATCCAACTTGTTCCTCGAACATACGTATATTGGTAAGATATTGCGCTCCATTGCCGCTGTCTGCGGCGACTCGGCTAATAAAGAAGCTTCTCGCATTCACTTTATCGGCCCTCTGAGATCAAACGCCACGTCTACGCCACTACGAGGCAGCTACGAGGCGTTCTCACGACTCGGTAACCATTAACGCCGCGTTCTTCACTTACGCCTCGTAATATCAACGGTACGATGTATGTCAATAAATTCTTTAGCAGTGCAAAGATGTTTGGTACGCTTGATTTTAGTTTTGTATTAATGATGTGCAAAATTGTGAGTTCTGAGAGAACGTAGAGAAAAAGAAACTGATCTCATTTTCGATACAAATGACATACAGATCTTTACATATTTAGTGTCTTATTTTCTTTAACTAATGTTCTATCCACAGATGAGGCTAACAGCTTTTTTCAAGCGCATTCTGATAATATTAACGACTTGAAAAGAGCAATGCGCAGCGACGTTATCGCGCGAATAGGGTAATAAAATCTAAATTGTTTTACGGTAAAATTTTATTACATTACACACGTAAAATTCAAGAGAACGTATCCCCAAGAGATTAGAATATATCATACAGGCATGGATAAATTATGATTCTTCACCAAATTCTCTGAGGAGCATAGCTCCTCCGCGTTCCTTGGAAACGATAGTAAGAATGAACGCGGAAGTAAATTTAGAAAAGGCAATTGCTTTCTTTTGATACTTTATCTTGTAACTTATTCGGCGAATTGGCTTTGAGAATTACGGTAAAAAGGCTGCTTCATTGGATGGATAAATAAATTGGAAAGAGTTCGGATATAAAGTTCTGAAAAAATCTAATTTTTTACTATTTTTTTTATATCTTAGTTAGGGCATGACAAGAAGTACCTACCTAATATATTCAAATTAATTTGGTTTTTAACCGACTTCAACCACGGGGTATCCTATCCTATGTATACCTTCAAGGGGTATTCGAAAAGCGACTATCGATACAATAGCAATAAGGTCGCGAAACAGTCGCATTGTTGTCGTTGCTTACTAAGATTCTGCATCGCTACTATCACGATACAATGAGGGCATTGTTCTTGAATTCGCCGCTAGAGACGCTAGTGTCGCGCGAGGTCTTTAAATTGTAAAATTTCACTATTGGTTTGCTTTTGACAAGAGTTTCTTTACTTTTTTTTCTTTGTTGTGATGATTGTGAATATTTTACTAAAACAGCCTGACTATGCCAGATTAAGTCACGGTTCTACCGACCACTCTGCATTGAACTTTTTTTTGAGTCCGCGTAACTCTGCTGCACTATATATGTTGTATTTAATCGCACGTTTACGGCATTATACATTATTTTGCTTCTAACATTGTTCACATGCGCGTTTAATAACTACTTTAAGGACCTTACTCCCCAGTGGCGTTAACGGGTGAAGAAACGGTGACCCCCATTCCGATGCAGTATTCTACCCGTTTGTGAGTAGACTGCGGCAGCACTCCCTTTACCTGTTATTGCCGAAACGGTAGCGGGTTAATAGCAATGTAAAAGCGATGCTAAATCGATCATAAGTGATGGTATCGTTTCTCTCGTGCCTTGAAAATTCGACAAATGGCCCAAAGTAGCGATGCGAAACGCGCTACTGAATCGACTTACAAAATACTACTACTTTTTAAGTCGATTCAGTAGCGCGTTTCAGTAACCTCCCCAATCATTATTATTACGCCCGTGATCATCGCTTTGGATACAATGTGCGTACACTTCTGCCTAGGTACTCGAGGGAATACCGGCAAGTCAAACTGATCTTGCATTTCATTATTGTTTAATTTCCAATAACACCTTCTTTAATTGAAAGTATCTACCTAAACATTCAACATTCACCACACCACAAGCCCCACATCCCAAAAAACCCGCCGGTTTTTTATCTTCAAAACAAAATAACGTAAAAAAGAGTTTCCTTAGTCAACTCATTAGCACTGAAGTACTACGAAATGTAGTTTTTGTGCTTACCTGTGTCGTAATCACTTGGTTACGACAGTTACTAGTACTGTTGAGCTAAACGGTTACCTTTAGGCGACCTACGAGTACCTAAATGTGTGTTGTTTTTGTTAAACGTTTGCTTTGTGAATTGTAGACGTTTTGCTTGTCAACTGTTTATGCCGTTTGCTGTTTGAGGGGTTATTTTGAGTCTGTGTTGTGTTTTGTCATTTGCTTGAGGTAGCATTTTGTGTTTTAGTCTGGATTTCAGAGTATATACTGTGTGTTTTTGCTGTTGATTTTGGACGTTAATTAGTGACGAGTTTGTGTATCTGCTGTGATTTGGGCGCTCTCTCAGAACTTAACCTCTTTTAAGTTCAGAATCCAAACCGCAGGCTTTTTATTTGCATCGAACTCGTCGTGGAACGAATGGTTCCAAGATTCTCTCCCTTTGGTCCACGACTCTCATGTGACTGACTGAGCAATTTAGGTAAACATGAATGGATGAGGGAGATAGAGAGGCTAATGAAAAATAGCGTGACAGGGAGAGAAAGAAGAAGAAAACGAAAAAAATGTGATTAATTTCATTTAGCAACAATTTACTCAAAGGACAACTCTAAGCATTTCTCACAACCCTGCTCACACGTGCCAACAAGCAACAAAGTACGACATAATTTACGGGCAATAGTTCACAGGTCGTGCGGCTATAAGGGCAGCTACAGACTGGCTACACGTACGATTTACGAGTACTATCGGTATAACTTCCTAGCGGTGCCGTAGAGACACAAATTGTCGGGCATTACAGTGCGTTTCGGCGACGCTGTGGTGCAATGGAATTGGGTAGTGGGGATTAAATGTTGTTTAAGGCCTGTGATGAGGAGGGGTGAAATGTATGAGACTAATATAGTTGACCTTCTGTTAGACCTCAAACAAACTCATCTTCAGGAACAAAACAGCAGCCTATAAGCCATCAGAATATTTTCTTCGGACTTATCGTACGAGTAGAAATTACAGTTGGTAGTTTGACTTTGTCATAAGGAATGATCTATCAATCTGTGTGATAAAGAACTAGAACTAACGATTCCTGTCGGATAAGTCGCGGGAATATCCCGCGACTTATCCGACAGGAACCGTATATTATGTATATAAATATGTCACTGGAAAATTGCATTACGCTATAAGCCTGTAAAATATCGCGTGAAATCGTAAATTATTTTTATAAATAATACGGATATTTTGGAACTTATTTTTTTGATTTACTGTAGGTATACAAAAAGATTTTTTTCATAACATATCACGAAATTACGATCTAACTAGCTTTTGCCCGCGGCTCCACCCGCGTGGATGTCGGTTATCGCGTAAAAAAGTTGCCTATGTCCTTTTCCATATCCCAGGCTATATTTATGCCAAATTTCATGACGTTCCGTTAAGCCGTTTTAGCGTGAAAGCGTAACAGACAGACAGAGTAACTTTCGCATTTATAATATTAGTAGGGATAAAGATTTATTACAATCTTACGGAGCCTACTATTTTCCGGTAACATAATATTCGTGATAAAGAGCAGTTTATCCCCTGATTTCTGAAATTAGCATTTCTTAATTTCTAATTTAGCGTGAAAATCTGTCAAAAATTGGGATTTCCAAACTCAAAATACTTTTTTTTAAGTATTTTGACGTTCAAGTTCATATTATTCGAAATGATTGAACCGCTTTTGTCCTTTTTCGTCGAAAGTTATCAGAGAACATTTTCGAAAAATAATGTTACAGCTAAATTCGACCGAAATTATCTTAGTCATTTCGAAAATGTTCTCTATATGATAGGCAGATAAATTTTAACTCTTTTCATGAGATTAAGAATTCAATAAAACTTTTTCAATTAATTAGCCTTTATTGTCCAAATAAAAATAAAGCGAAACAGCTGTTCTTAAAGTTAAGTTATTTAAGTTAATGGCGCACTTAACTCCGCGACACCAAGTACGTAGCACATTTAACTAAAGCTTTCTACTTTACTTTAGAGTGGAGTACAATGCTTAATCTTGAAATAGTATTCAAGATGGTAGCGTCATTATGGTCGGGTTACAAATATACATATAGAATACATATATACAATACTAATATTCAAACAAATAAAATCGTCTGTTTGCAAATCAAAATAACAGCTTTTTACTATTGCATATGTCGCCGCCAATTAGCTTAATCAGCTGTTTAATTGGTGGCCTAGCCTTTTAATTTAAATGCACATATTTTTCAGCGACCTATGTGACATCTTTTGTTCAATATCGTTTAATGACTTGCCCATGACACTTATGTCGCTGATTATACGGCGCAGTTCAATGAAAAGGCTTGGCTTTTAATGAAACGGCTGATTAAGCTAGTTGGCTGCGACTTATACATATACGATGCTTGTAACTAAAACACAATTTCTGTCCGATTCAATTAATAGGGTATTCTGCCAGGTAGAAAAAATATAATTCTACTTATTCCACCGTTAGATTTTTAAAACATATGTGGCACGTATTTTTGCCATTTGAAATCGCTAAGTAATGATAAAGATAAAGCGCATCAAAGTTCAAGAGAGGGGGCTGATGACGTCACGTTGCTAGTAAAAATTGTACTATCATAGTGACGTCATGCAAGTTTTCAACGTACTGTATCTTCGTCATTTTTTGTTTACATGAAAAAAAAAACTACACGTGTCCTTTTTTGAAAATCTGTCTGACGGACTAATTCGATTTCCGTGAAAAAAAAAAACAATAGCAAATAAGGTACCTACCAAACGTGGGTTTACCTACTGTTACAGGTACACCCAACCTACCTCTTATACAGATGCATACGTCCTTTTGTGCCTATTGACCTAGCTCTGTTCTGTCTCCTGCTGAATATGGAACGAAACGTTAATAATGTTTTACAAACATAGAACAATCAGAAAATCAAGGAAGGGAAGACTTCCATGATTTTCTGATTCTTCCCGCTACAGGGTCTAAGACCTATGAATTGTTTTTCGGGAACTACTCAAGCATCACTGCTTCGCTCAAAAAAATGAGTAGGTACAACTTCAGGAAATTCAATCGTTATATTACCTGCTCAAGTAACGCAAAGTGGGAGTCTATAAGTGTTTTCTTTGGCCCAAAAACACCGAGAGAAAACTTTATCCTTTCTGAGCCGGTAAAAAAGAAAAAGTTTGTCGTGAATACCTAAGTAGTATCTTCTCGGGCGAGTATCACGATTCCGTCACTTGTTTCCTAGTAACAGGGGGATAAAACAAAAGACGGTGGACGCGCTGTGTCTCGATTGATCGTGGATATGCGAAGCGAGTGTGAGTTGTTTCAGTGGAGCCAGTGCTACTCGCCTTGCAAGAGTTTATTATTATTATTTTGTTTATTCAGTTTAAATAGTTTACATTTTTAAATATTTCTTCTAAAAAAATTTAAACATAAAAATTAGTAGTCCGCCGGTGTCGGGAGCAGGGTCCAAGCTACCGGTGGTTAGGGCTCTAGAGAAAGGAACCTCCTCACTATACGAGCCGTATCGAGGAGTACTGCCTTCTGTATCAGGCCTTTTCCCCAACTGCGTAACGCCAGCTTCGACAGGTGGTCGTGAAAGCTTTTGGTCATCAAGCCATTAGCCGTAACGACAATCGGCACAATGACAGCCGAGTCCACATTCCACATGTCGACAACCTCGTGTGCTAAGTCGAGATATTTAATTTGTTTCTCTTTCTCAGCTAAAGTAAAAGTACATTATAATTGAACATTAAAACAATCAATAACAAAATTAGACAGAGATCAGATTAGTTTAGTGATACGAATTTTTTGACATGATATATTGGTCTGTTAGAAACTATGAATACAGTAGGATTAGAAAAACGACAATCATTTTCTCATTAAGTATTAATTTTTATGTTTTCTATTGTGGAAAAATAGCTTTGCATTATTCGCACAATAGCCACTGTATGATTGTAAAAACTAACCTAAATTTTGGTGTGTCATATCACAACTTGATTAAAAGTACATTTTCTGATTTTTATTCCATACACCACAATATATACTCAATATCTCTTACCCACAACTGCCCACATGTTTTCCTTCGGATATAAGTTTCTACTCCGTGTGTCCGCAACATACCAGATTTCCTCCAGCCTGTACAAACGGCGACACATCCCTCTATACATTCCAGTATAACCAGACCCTGCGTTTTACAGGCTCTACAGCCAGACCTCGGCTTATTTACGCTTTCCGTACACAGTGTGAGGTCAGTATATACTGGAAATGTATAGCATGATATTTTCTCCGGCTGTACCTACCACACACGTTTATGAGTGAGATCTGCTTTCCTATCACGTTTCTTCTTTATTACAGGCGCTATCTTCAATTTGCTTTGTAAAATATTTCCGTGATGTATTTTAACTATTACGGGTTATGAATAGCGGTTGGTTTTCTTTTCAATTGTGGTTTTATTTCGAGGGTTATACTTTTGGGTGTATTTTTGGTACCTACTGAATTTTATGTTAGTTTCTGTAGTTGTAAGTTTTTTTCAGACTGCGTCAGCAGCTGTCAGAAGATTTGAATTTGGTCGCAAAATTGTTGGAAAAAAATTATAGTCTCTTTGCGAAAGTGATATGATTTTTTCTAAAATCCGGGTACTTGGAAACTAAAAAATATTTGCATAATGATACGAGCTTGTTGCAGTTATCTTGCGACATATTCAAGTCTATCTCATCTTTAAAGTTCTATGTTTACATTCTAAGTACCGTTTCCTACATCACCTACTAAGGCTACCTACTCACAGTGTGAACAACAGAGCAATTGATGCGACCGTAAAAGACGAAACGGCACGTCGCGTCCATTCACAAGACATTTGGCACGAAACACCGTCGTTACACAAGGCCGTATAACTCACATACCTCCTTACAAATGACGGATAGGGAAAAAACAAATGACAACAAAAATATGCCGAACGTAAGGAGGTAAGCCTACGTATACATTGTATGCGAATACATCGAAATGCCAAACTACACCCTTTTCTGCGGATATGAAATCATCAAATTACTCCTCCCGCTCTGAGTCGAGCAAGAGGAAGTGTCAGCTGGTCGATTCTGACGACATCTCACGGTGTACACCTAGGCGGAGTGAACGACAAGTGAGCTGTCATTACATCTTATTTGTATGGTTTGAAAACTCACCCGTCGTGCACCCCGGCCAAGTGTTCACATCGACATGTTTACAGAATCGCACTGCAGACTCTTACTGACTAAACCCATGTTCCCTCAAATGCCCTTTGCATTTCAGGGCCATGGTAACTTTATCAATCAATTCTGCAACCTGGCAGGCACTCGCCCTAGCGGGCTCCGTCCATTATGCTGACATTTCTTTGACGCGCGCGTTATACACAACGCGCCATCAAACCGGGCCTGGTCCCTATCGGACAGCGAGCTACCCATCACTTGCCGTCTGCAAGCCTGCGCCTACGGTGTCCGGGAATCCACCCTGCGACGCCCAAAATCGGAAACCTGTCTGTGTATGCAGTTAGGCTAATGGAGTTCGTGAATCATAACATTTAATATGTTATGATTCACGAACTCCACCTCAACCACTACTGAGACAGAAGTGACTGTTGTGTAAATATTAAACACAACAGTCACATCTGTCTCAGTAGTGGTTCATACTGTTCAAATTTTAACAGATGAGACGAAACTGAAGGTCATGAAAGATTCGAAAAAATATCTGACATCTTCCAACAAAAACGCCTCGCATTCTTAGAAATGACGGATAGGGCAAAAACAAATGACTGCAAAAAATATGGCAGAGACGGTGAAAACGGCAGAAGCACTCCCCTTTCACAAATTGTGAGGAATCCTTTTTTATCGTCCAGTGATTTGTAAGAAGGTCCCTCAATTTGAATTTCATCCCCGTCCTGCGATTTCGTCTCGTTAACATGCAGATTTCAAGATTGTCCGAGATCCTTTGCGGCGTTTTTATAGCTAGCTCCTAATGTATCTTTAGAACTTTTGTATTGAATTAACAGAAAGTTTTCTGAGTGATAGACACTTTGGGATTTGACTTGATATTCATGAGACGAAAACGTTTAAAAAGAACTTTTTGTTTTCAATATAGGACCAAGGAACAATGGCTACCTCAATAAAAGCTTTTGTAGAATGTTACTTTTTTGCTTCATAGTTTTGTGCTAAAAGAAAAGCGCTTGTATACTGCCATCCGAGTCGTCAATCTAAAAGATGAATCTGTTTTCATGATCGTCTGGTACTAGGTTCATAACAAAAAGGAACAACCTAGAACAATCTCAAACACCATTAATTTTCAAAGAAGATTGTACTAAGATAGTGGAGCTAAATAAATTACAATCATTTACTAAACTTATCTCTTCGGAGGCTATTTACACGAGTAGTTTAGTGTACTAAGATAAAGTTTCATGAGATCATAAATTCATTGTAATTGGAGTATTTCAGCCGCTTTATTTGAAAAGCTGTGTTTGTAGGCCAGTGGTTTCAGTAGCGGGACAGTTTGTATCAAGTTTCGGGCAGATAACATGCACTACGATTTGTAGGGAATGGGTAATTCACACTGACTTACATAGTAAGAACTAGGTGGACCGTGCGTTTTCTAACGTCACAGATTCTCCGGTTATTGGCTCGTGAAACTGATGCGAATTCGCCACGCGGTCGACTATCTTCGGGAGAAGTCGTGTACACGAGACATTAAGCATGACGTTTTTCTTGTATGGAGAAAACGTGTAAGCAACTACTTGGACAGTCCTGTCTTTATTATTCAGATCTATAACAGAGCAACATTTCCTAAAATATATTTAAATGATACGCAATTGTTTTATTGTAAGAGCTAGTGAACGGAATGATGGCCACATTCGAGGTAGCCATTGACGATACGTCTGTTTGGAATGCTTCTAAATGGAATACTTCCTTATGGAGGTACTTAACTTTAAAGGCACATTGACTTACTTCCATTTGGACGTACGCGCCGCCACTTCGAAGATAACACTCTATCAAGTCGATGTCGTACGGAAAAATTATCACAACGGATTTTTTAATGGTGGCAAACGCAGTGTGTACTTCGATAAAAAGACAAAAAAGACGAAGCCGAAAATGGATGAAAGGCTGGTTGGAAAAAATAAGTACATTTACACATACCAACTTATTGTCTGAGTTATCAATAGAACCCAGCGATTGGAGAAATTACTTGAGGATAGACGAACAGACTTATTACAAATTACTGTAACGTGTAACACCAATAATAAAAAAACAAGATACAAATATGAGACAAGCCATAAGTCCTCATGAGAGGTTATGTGCTACACTTCGCTTTTTAGCTTCAGGCATGACATATGAAAATCTGAAATTGTCAGCTGTAATTTCTGCACAACGCCTAGGAGACATTATTCCTGAAACTTGTAAAGCAATTATAACTGTTTTGAAAGATAAGTTAAGTAAATGATACAACTTGTTTTCAGTTTTTATTATAAGTTTAATAAAGTAAGTAAATTATAACTTCACTCACATACGTATATACATGGATACATGGATTTCAATCCGTTTGGAAATCCAAAGCTTGAAGATGTCCAATTGATTGGCATACGTTTATCACATTCACGAAACGATTTTGGAAGACGTCCACTCCATTCGGATTGATGGACGTATCGTCAATGGCTACCTCTGTCTGTCTGATACCCCTTCATATCTTAATGACTGAACGGCTTTGTGTGATTCCACTCTGAGTGGAGCGGAAGGGAGTGTCAGACTCTTACTAACTAAAACCCATCCGTGTTCCTCCTTATGCCCTTTGCGTTCCAGGGCCGCGGTGACTCTTTCGAACAAATTCCGCAACCCTGACAAGGACATACCTACATAGAATCGTTGTATCCGCGAGCGAAGCCACTGGCAGAAATTATACAATACAATATTTTAGTCATCATCATCTGCCTAGCCTTTTCCCAACTATATTGGGGTCGGGTCCCAGTCAAACCGGATTCAGCTGAATATTTTACGTGGAGCAGCTGCTTACCACAACCCATTAACTGGGTAACACGGTACTTTTTGGCAAGACTGGTGTTAGATTTTGTGGCTTCTGACAATCCGTAACGACTGCCAAAGATCTCCAAATGACAGCCGGGACCAATTACGGCTTAACGTGCTTTCCGAGGCACGGAGAGTCTCGGTACAATACAATATTTTGTTTTTCAGTTATTATTATTTATATATTTAAAATTTCGTGAATAACACCTTAACAGCTATACAGCTTATAGCGTATATTAGTTATTCACACTGTAAATATAGTTATTATTGTACTATACCGGTGCTGCAGCTGTTTCGAAAACAGTTTAGTTCTGTTACATTAGTTTGATGTGACAAGCGTGGAATTGTTTTAACAACGCGAAACTCTGTCGGTTTCGCGTAAACGTACTCTGAGACAGCACTTCTAATAGGACATTTGGTTGATTTATATAGGCATTTCATCGCTTTAAGTGGTGTGTCTAGACATAAGCTGGTAAACAGCGATAAAACTTAGCATGTTTCATCTACAAAACTGCTGAAAGGTACACTTTAGAATCTAAAAGGCGAGGCAAATATTTATCTCATAAATATGGTCTCGTTTGATAGAAAAATTATTTCTATGCAACAAAAATCTGTATACTTTACTAGCAGTATAATACAGCTGAAAAGTTTGTTTGTTTGAACGCGTTCATCTCGGGAACTAGCAGTCGGATTTGGAAAATTATGTTTGTATATGATAACCACATTCATGAGGAAAGCTATAGGCTATACGTGGTCGGGATATTCTTACGGAACCGCGAAAAAAACGAGATATGCGCGTACGAAGTCGTGGGCAAAAGCTAGTTTCTTATGTTAGAAACACCTATATGAAAAAAAACTTGTAAGTTATTATGTGCAAGTTAAAGTAGACATACCGGGCGTGACCTAACAGCAATTCTATTCTGTAAATCGTTATTCATTCACAGGCTGTGTTTTATAGAAAAATACAGCAGTTCTTGGTAACTAAGGCCGAAGCATAAATCTTTAAATACTTTAGTACCTCACTTGAGCGAAGTAGATCACCTGCTGTTTACCACGATCGTGCTCTAGAAGTTAACTAAGCCTGCTCTCATACTTAGGAGAATTTGGATAATAGTGTGGTGCGAAATAAGAGTGAGTCACCACATCATATTATATTTACCTATTCAAAACGTTGGCACTTTTTTATTCAGATTTCTTGAGCACTGACTTTAATTTTCATAATTCTTTTACGATTTTCGAGTGTAGTTTCATTATCTAATCGTAAGACTGACTCGTTTATAAAAACGTCACCGGATTGTTGCACAAACACCGTAAGATTGTAATAAATCTTTATTCAATTATAAACTTTGGTATATTGTAAACAGATAATTTGAACAACAATAAATTCCATCTTAATTCAATAGTTTCCCATACATTCGTGTCTACGGGACTTGATATACAAATAACTACGGGACGGACGAAATTGTATGGCGTTTGGCTGCGCGTCCGCGACGCTAAGTACCTACCTATATTTTTCTTTGACGTCATACATTTTATCTAGTCAGCACTCTGTCCGCTTTGTAAAGAAAAGAAAGAAAGAAAAGAAAAGAAAGAAAAAGAAAAAGCGTTTATTCCGCCAGAAAAGACGCACACAAATAACTTAAAATAATTAAAACAAGGTTAGCTTAAACAAAACCCGTATCACTGCCACCAGGCTATGTCAGGACCGGGCACGAGTCTTTGGTCATGCCATACTAAGTTGTAGGTATATAAAGTCTCATAATGAGAAGAAAGAGTTTAAGATCGCACGTGATTTAACAGGGTCTAGAAAAGTGTAAATCACTACGAAGTGACATCTAAATACAAAAAATGAAAATGATAAAAGTTTTATTTAATGTGATATTGTGATCGTTTCATTTGTTGAAACTAATAAACCATGTGGAGCTGTTGTACGTACCTTTGAAGTAGTTATGCAATTAAACTTGTTACTGTTTTACAGAAGCACATTGATATATCTGTTCGATAGTTTGCTTTGAATCTAAGGCCCATATTCCAAAACGTAAACTCCAACTCAACTCCAACATGAGCACGAAAATGTCAATGAGAGCTTGTCTCATTGACGTTTTCGTACTCGAGAGATGAGCAAACAATTGCAAAAACTTCAATTTATGACAAGCGCCGATGGTGTTGGAGTTAGAGTTGAGTTGGAGTTTACGTTTTGGAATATGGGCCTGAATGTATTCTGTTTCCGTCATGTAGTTGTAATAGACGTCTTAACGTGGCCTTATTCTTAACGACTGTCATTACAAGGCGGCGACGTAGTGTAGAGGTGGTATTAGTTTAACCATTATATTTGATTGTAGCCCATATGTATGTTGTATAACGGCCCTATTATATGGGATTGTAGAAGCTGTTGTTTCTTGACATTAATAATTTAAGTTATAGTGGTAATTTAGTACGGGACGCGTAGAAAACTAGGTCTTAGAATGCACATGAGTCATAGAAGTCTTCTCAAGTTATCAGAAAGTATTGCGATGTTTATGATGGTGACTGATTTTTTTCTCAAAAAAAAGGAAAATAAAAATTTCAGACAAAGTCTATTAATTAGTTAGAATACACACAGCTTAGAAAATAGTGTTAGTTCTTATTAATACCAGAAAAAATACTTTTTACTATTTATAAAACTCCACAGTAATGTAGGCTTATTAAATGTCCCATTATGGGGCTGTCCCACCACCTGTCCGCTATAGTTCAAGTCGTTCCATTTGTCATAGTATAATCATAAGTATGTTAACAACCGAAATCATTGTTTTTTTTACACAAAGTTGAAGCAAACAAAACAAAAATTAACAAACACTCTTTATTAAATAAGGTCACAACTCTCACAAAACAAACGCCAACAATTTCACTCTAGCCAGGTAAACCCTGTAAAACAAACTAGTCTAGAATGTAATGTATATAGAACAGACTTATGAAACATTCATGGTGGCTTCGTATTATACATTACAGCCAAACCTTTCACATTCGACGTAAGAAAAAACTATTGACTTAGCTCACCGTGAGAATAGATTCTTATTTTTGGAGACAGATTTAGAAGTTTTTCCGATTGTTTTTCGGGGAAGAAAATATTTTTTCGTCATGTGTGTTTACTAGACAAGTCTCAGGAAACTTTTATTGCTGGAAAAGTTATCTATAGTCGCAAGGTTTTGCGAAACATTCAAAGACACTTCCTTAGACAAAATTGGGCGTTTGAGTATAAAATATTCCGCAGAATTTCATCGCCTTGTGAATATGAGGCGCCATCTTGAGAATATAATTTTACACTTCACTTGGTGACTCATTTGTTAGCTTTATGGAAGCCTAATCGTAAAACGTTATGAAAAGTCATATCATCTGGAAAATTGTGGCATATTCTTTGATAAATATTTTGTAAATAACTAAAAAAATCGAATTAGTCCGACAGATCAAAAAATATTAGACACGTATTTTTTCTTTTTTCACGTAAACAAAAAATTAAAACGATACAGTACGTTGAAAACTCGTGTGACGTCACTTGTAAGTACACTGTTTACACATGACGTCACAACCCCCCACTCCTGATCTTTGATGGGTTTTGTCTTCATCTTTTTTTATTGATTTGATAAAGCAAAAAATACGTGTCCAATATTTTTCGATAATCAGCTAACTGACGCTAAATGGAATCATATTTGTAACTCAGGAATCATCCCTATTATCCAAGGAAAATCTCTTGGGATAAAAAGGTTAAAAAAGACACTGTCTAACTACTGAGTAGTGACTGACACTGAGTACGTGAATAGGTATCAAACACACATACAGGCAATTGCTTTCGCATATTTGATTTACGATTTCTAAAGTTCTGCTATAAAAAATCCCGGTAAGCATTTTTTGCAAACGATCTTAGTACATCATACACACATTCTTATATGTGTGTATTTGTTCGTTCTCCTCCTACACAATCACTAGCATGGCCTACCGTTTTTCCGACAGTTGTTTCTCAAGTCCGGATATTTTGCGAAAGCTGACGTTTACAATAGCACACACACACATAAACACACTCCACAATAATTCTCATGCACAGATCCTCACACATACAGATACAGGATGTTATACGCATACATCTACAGGCTGATACACATACGACACGGGAAATCCTGGCGGGATGCAAACAGGTGTGGAGCGCAAAAACAAACATTTTAAATCTGTTTTACGAAGAATTTTTCAACGATGAGCCTATGTTGTGTTCGTTGAAGCGTATGTCATTGGATTACCTGTTTTGTTTAGCAAAAGAGCTCACGGTTCGGTTCAGGAAGCACATCTGTGACTTAATGTGTGATCGATCTGTAGATTTACACATCTCTATCTATCTTTCTTCTTAAGTAAGTCATGATAGTGGTTTTAACGTTAGATAAAGAAAAAAGTGTGGTCTTTCCCACTTCAAAAGGAATTAAAAACTGAATAATTTGCAAGTGGTATGACCAAATAGTTTGATAAACAATTGGTACAATAAAAAGTAAGGCGTTTTTACGCAAAGCCTGACCCTACTTTCATCTTGTGCCGCATACCCCTGTTTCGATTGTTTTGATTGCGTCGGAAAATGGTATTAACGTGGCCGAAGACTAAACTATTTATGTGCTATTGACACGCTCACAAGAAGGAGCTACCTAAAACTCACAGTCGAAATTAATTAGAATTTCCTGAACAGGATAACTGAAATATTTTTTTTTATGGATGGGAAATCATTTAATGACTTCTACCACTCTGGGTGGAGCGGAAGGGATTGTCAGATTCTTACTGACTAAAACCCATCCGTGTTCAAAAGAATCACCGCGGCCCTGGAACACAAAGAGCATTCTCTTTGCGTTTCAGGGCCGCGCTGATTCTTTCGTACAAATACCGAAACGCTGGCAGGAACTGAAATACCTACGATTGTTATTGAGTAGGTACTTGTTTTCTGGGCACCACTATGACTTCTTAAAACCCATAAGAATAAAAAGACGGTGCAGTATCAGAGTCATAGTAATATCCCTTTTTCACGACGGAATCATTGTAACATTGGCACGTCATAGTGGGCCCTGAACACGTTGAAGAAACTCTTCGTTTGGATTACAGCTGTATCGTGGGTGTTTAAGTTGAATCTCAAATGCTCACTGAACCAGACGTGATAAAAATACCTGTGGAATGTAGGGCACACATATCGGGGTGAAACTGTGACCTCTTGGCACAGAAAGTCAGGGCATAGCCTATGCGCCAATAGACTCGATTGCAAATGAATACCTATTCGATTTATGTTGATCTTCTTTTGTCTATGATAGGCTCCCGTTTGACCGGCTACTCCTGCTTCGTCACATTCCCGATTCATCAACGTATTAAAAGTTTTGAAAAACAACTGAACACAAGTAGCGTTTCGTAAAGATCTTGATCTTCATACATCCATTCCCGTTTCGTCACCCTTTTTTTAAACTAGATTTTTGTACGGTATAGTCAGACCACTAACTCATCTGATTGTAAGCGATGATGAAGTCGAGCACGCTTGGCTAAAAGTTATCTGCCGGTGTCTATGTTTCAAACGTTTGCAACGTGGGGAAACAGATGCCAGCAGGAAATTTTAATCCTTAGCTAGACCTATGTAGCGAATATACATAGTATCACGATTTTTTGTCTCTAATTCCTGCTTCTGCCCTGCTATTGACCCGGAATATTACGCCAGTCTGTGTGACAGCTAGAAAGATATAGATTCAAGATCGTTTCCAGGAATTTTCATTAAGGAAATATTTCTCACAATTTTCAGGCAAAGCACAAAGGAATCATAAAGGTAATGAAGTTCAAAGAAAATATTTAACTAAGTAATTAATTTGACAAATTGCCAAAATTATAATAATCGTGGAAATTATAAAAATTACTATTTCGGCAACATAATCATTTAACAAATTGTTAAATTCGGTTTATTTCACACCTGTAAAAAGTTCTGGCTGTAGAGTTCTTTCACCATTCATCTGAGTCCGGGTTACTAGGTCGAAAAGAGTGGCTCTACACGACTGAGCGAATTTAAGCTGCATACATTTTTAATGCTTAATTTTTGTAAAATATATTACGTCAGAGTAGGCCTTTAACGATGTAAATAATTGTGGCGTGTGTAATTTTTATAAAAAGGTGCTTTATTTTTTGGTGTGAACTATGTATGCTGCGGTTTTTGTGAGGGGCGACGAAACTTGGTAATTTTAGTACCGTGAAGAGTCATAAATTGCTTCCTGTGCGGAAGTAATACAAGACCCCTTCTTTCTTCCTGTGGCGTGCGCGTTGAATCTAAAGGGACTTAATGTCAAGAGGTTTTTAAACAGAGGGGCATTTCCGTTATATTTAGGGAATCTTCGCATCGCAGTCGCAATCTGTTAACACCTCTAATTACCCTACATTTTGACAAGTTTTTGACAGCAGTACTTATTATTCTATACAATATAATAAAGCTAAAGAGTAAAAAGAGAGAGAGGATTTGGAAAATTCTTTTTGTATATGATAGCGCTAAATTCTTTTTGTATAAGAAGGCTATAGGCTACTGGGAACTGGAAAAAACGGGATATGCGCGTACGAAGTCGCGGGCAAAAGCTAGTTGATGGATAAGATAACATTGCAACTTGAATTTGAAAGTTATTTTAGATACGAGGATTGGGCTTTCTGGTTTATTATTTTATTTAACATAACAAAAAAATACTATCCAAAATATCCATTCGATGTAATAGAAACCAAAATGCAGTATTGAATGTCAGAAATATACAAGTTTTTACAAGTTGTTGTTGGCATTGTTGTAGTTGTTGTGGTTGTGGTTGTGTGTATAATATATATGATAGGATCATCCAAGTAGTTTTCGCAGACTAGTTTTTATGTGAGCCGTATTTTTATTCAAGTTATATTTTCGTCTGAAATTTTCCCGATAACAATCTTCATTTTTACACTGCGGTCTGCGGTTTGCGGCGGATAACAAAAAGCTGCACTTAGTAGAACTAGGAATTCATTCGACATTTTCCAGGTCTTGGAATATTGTTGGATGAAATGTAAAAATATGGGTTACATAGTAATTTCTAGATAATTTCTAGGTATTGTTTCGATTTTTTAAAGGAATATGCTAAAGTGCCTGTGTCTATCTAGCTACTTCGTACTTCGGCTCAATAAGGTGCCTACTACAAAAAATTAATGGTTGATTTCATTGGTTGTCGAACGAGTCATGGATCGCTTATAATTCTAGATATTTTTTTGCAGTTTGGTGAGTTTTAAAATAAAATCAGAAATCCTACCCACATTTAGTCTAGTCCCAACAACCTACCACATATTAGTAAAGAATTTATTTATATAACCCTACACTACCCGATGTAAATACAGTTCAAAGCTAACTGGAACGCTTGTACTAAAACCGTATAAATCAGAAGGTTTACTCAGATAATGGATCCATAATACGTCGGGATTGGCCACCGATTGGTTTGATATAACGCTCCCGGCTCAGGCTAAAATGGAACCGCAGTTCCAGACGGGTTCAAAATGGCGCCATCGGAATACGAGGCTAATAGCATAGTCAAGTTAGAAGGGATAACGGCTAAGTGTTTTTCTTTTTACAGCCATTTCAAAATGGGGTTTCGCGTAAAACCGCAAGACCTTTTCGCACTTGGGTTTTATTGCATTTTCCAGGTTGTTAAATCAGAGTAAATGGGTCAAGTTGTTCACAATTGCTCTTCCTTTCTGTAGCTCACTCCAAGTACTTAATTCGTTTACCTACATACATTTTTGTTAGCTTTGGTTTTAAATGGGTCACTGTCGTGTATTTAGATAAAGCCCAACTCAATTAAATCGTGTAAATACGGAAGTGAATCATTCCATGTCGGGACTACACTTAGTTTCTACGCCTTTGAAATAAAGTTAAACAATGTTATTGAACTACACGATTCAATCGAATTCGTGCATTTGCGGATGCATTTCGGGTTGACGCCTTGATGATCTGTTTACTCCTCCGCGTGAGGGAGAAGCAAATCTCACCCCGAGCCGTCGCAACCAAAAGAAGACGCCCCGTTGGGAGTCGCAGGGTGATTCCCGACCACCGTAGGCGCGTGCCTGCGGAACCCAACGCTCATCAGATCAAAACCAGGCCTGCGTCGACGGCTCATTGTGGTCCACGCGCGCCTCGTAGAGCTGTCAGCATATTAGACGAGGCTCGCTTGGGCCAGTGCTTGCCAGGGTTACGGAATTTGTTGGAAAGAGTCACCGCGGCCCTGGAACGCAAAGGGTATTTGGAGGAACACGGGAGCGAGCGGAAGGGGTCATTTGATGATTTCCCATAAAAAAATACAACAAGTGGGTCACATTGTACTAGTGACTTTTATGGTAAAACATGTCGATTCGACACAGATGTGTAATCAATTCGGTTTGTTATCGGAAAGTTCTGGATGTGCCCGAATATTAGTTCGGGTGTTTTTACACATGAGACAGGAAATTCTATATAACGTCGAAGTGCCAAAGTTAATTCTATATCCGTTTGTTTAGGATGGCAGCTGGGCCCTTGTTGACTTACGGTCGCTCCTAATGCATATAATATAAGTTGCTCATTTAGAGCCCTTCTCGTCTTTTCTTATAGAGAAAAATATTTCATGTTATGTTAGCAAGATGTAAGTAGGGCTGGCTGTGTAAAGTGAACTAGATGTAGACTACATTTAGGTTTCGCCGAGATTGTAATTCGATTAAGAGCGTGTACGCCGTATGTCATTTCATACAAACTTTCAAGTCCTTATTCTTCAAAATGAATGAACCGATTTTAACGAAACTTGGTATGCATACGCTAGGTATCCAGGACTAAATAGTTACCAGAAAACATTTGCGAAAAAGAAAGTGAAATATCACTATATACTTCCCCCTGAACTCTTTTTCACAAATGTTTTCTGATAACTATTTAGTCCTGGATACCTAGCGTATGCATACCAAGTTTCGTTAAAATCGGTTCATTCATTTTGAAGAATAAGGATTTGAAAGTTTGTATGAAAAGCCGTACCGCGTAAACGCTCTTAAGGATTGATGTTTCAATCATCAGATAAAAATTGTACATAAGTTATACCAATATTAAAACCTGTTCTATTCTGATATTTTAGCTATGTTACTGTAGAATTTCATCAACACGCATTCACTAGTTTTTGCGTGAAAGACTAAAGAGATAATCATTCAGTAGGATAGGCAGTCGGGTAATTTTTAAAAGCAAGTTATTTTAACGTAAAAATTTGAACACCATAAGCAACGTGAAGCAGCGTGAATATTTTCATACGATTCTTGGTAGAGCCAAAGGGATGAACTTCAGTAATAGGGTAGGATTATTGTACAGATATAAACACGGTGGAAAAACGTTCGCACGTTGTACATGTTTTATAGGCCGTTAGTTTGCTGGGATAGCCAATTGGTGAAGATATATGAGAGTAACGAACAGGTTTCGAAATCGAAAATAAATCCATGAAAATTGTTAAAATATATTACCAGCCTACTGACATGGTTATTTAGTGATACATGACAGTTATAAATAACATTGTAAGGTAAATGAATATGAATGAACTTGATTTGTAGAGGCGAGGTGAAGTGATATGTTAACTTGAACGAACACGACTATTTAGAAAATAACTAAATTTTTGCCTATTGCCTGCTGTAGCTTGTTGCCGTCTCCAGGGTACCATCTCTATTTTTAATTTATCAATAGCTCTTGACCTCGATCACGCATGATGGAAAGCGATGGATGAGGTTAATGATGGAGCGAGCGTGCCCAAATGTGTTAGGTGAGACTGTCCATGATGAGCCGAGCACTCGTTTCAGCTGAGTGCCTAATGGAACAAATAGCGCCCGCTACACGAGGTGGCTCCTACACGCATCCCAAAAATCCCATCTATCTCTGAACAAAAAATCATAAAACTTGGTTCGGCGATAAAGGCATTTAAACTTAACAAACAAACTCAGTTTGGCATTTATAGTCTTAGTTAGGATTAGGATTCTAAAGTATAATTAAGTTCATCTAACTTCATTCATCCAGGATGTGAAAGTTTAAATTAAGCTTAAGTTCAGTGGGATTCTTTGGTTGTGATTTTGCGAAAGATTAACGTAAACACAATAATACATAAAATAATCGGTACATAGGTATAGTTTGGTTTAGTTTTTTGGTTTGGTTTCACTACCGACACCCACGCGGGTGAAGCCGCGGGCAAAAGCTAGTCATGTATAAGAGCGACCTCATCTCAAAGTTGAATTTCTTTCAAAAAAAATTTAGTGACAGAGAGATCACTAAAGGCGTATTTGAATATGCAGAAAAGTGGATGGCTATTTTCCCAACAATCCTAACCTAACCATTAAAGCAAAGTGATAACAAACATCAACACTGCACTGAATTCGTATCAAAACAATCATGGTGTTCGAATATAAAAGGAAGATAATATAAACAAGATGAATATGTATTCTATTCAGTTTATTTCGGCACTCCGTCAGAGCTCAGATAAGCATTCTTCATACGATATTATGAATACGGAAGGGTCTTGTGGTCTAATAGATGCGCATCGCATTATGGTGAATAGAACCAACTAGATTTGATTCTAAGAGCTTAGGGATTTACCACAGTACCTAATGTAAATTGAAGTTCTCTGTTAATATTGAAAATCATTCTGACCAATATCGGCTATGGCAACCAATCGCAATGGAGATTAGTCGTCAGCGCGGGACTAAGGGATCCACTCAAACACAAAATACATTCTTAAATTGAGTCCAGTCGTTTAGGAGCCGTTGCAAACGTTTACACACACGTAGTACACACCAAATAACATTAAGAATGCAAAATCAATGTTAATCTTTAAAAAACTGTTAAAATTACATATTTTTAATAAAGCAAGCTCACCTTAGTACATACCACTTCCAGTTGCGCATACTCCGTGTATGTTTACGTTTCAGCTGTGCGATTTATAATTTTGGTGACTACCCTACACTTGTGAAATATTTATTTAAGTTATAATATAATGTTTGCTACAAGTATTGTTACTGTGCGTCAGTTTTTTAAGTGCAATAATGTTTAATGCTAGTTTTTAAAACATTTCTCATGTAAGTGAATTAATTCTTATGGGAAATAAAGATATCTCAAACCTCAGATATAATAAAGATATCGCCGCTCTATTTAAGTTCAAAATGTTCTACCAAAAATAGTTTTAAAGATGAAAACAGAAGGTTGCCAATCAACTTGCCATATTTAGGACACAGCTAATTATTTCAGAACCTAACAGTCCGTTCCTATAGGTATTTCTGAGCAACTCAAGACAGCGAGAAGTGACGCTTGGTCAAGCAAATCGATTGAACTACGCAGTACTAATTAAGTGGCTCGAATGTGGTGGAAAACGGTCTAATTAGCATACCTTATAATTGTTGAGGTAATTGGCGTAATACGAGTTCTTATTACGCACATAACATGAATGTTAGGACAGTTGATACCACAGCAAGACGAAAGGGTCAACAGCATCTATTAAATGATCATGTTTCAAGATATCAAAATTATAAGGCCGAGAACATGTGGAGGGTTCTGAGAAGCCTGACCATTGATCTTGATGAGCTTGGCCATTTGATCTGCGGTCAATCTTATGGCTTTGGGGTTGCTCAAGACCCCTAGCAACTATCATGAGCATTAATAACTGCTGTAATTCAAGATATGGTTGCGGGAAGTTTAGTTAACTGTTGTCTATCTAGTCCATGGCACATTAACTACTGAACGCTTTTTGTCTTGACTCATTATACAGGGTTATTTGTAAAACACCAGCAACTTTTCAGGGGGTGAAAGTACTCATCATTATAAACAACTTTTGCTATGAGACCAACCCTGAAAAATCTAAAAAAATATCTGCTATTTCATACATTTTCATCGGGTGACTATTGCATTTTGTATGAAACAGCTGATTTAATTTTTGATATTTCAGAGTTGGTCCCATAGTAAAAGTTGTTTATAATGATGGGTACTTTCACCCCCTGAAAGGTTGCTGGTGTTTTACAAATAACCCTGTATACAATGAACTTTATCTGACTTATATTTTAGCAAGGCTTTTTTTATAAAGTTCATGCCGGATCGAAAGTAGATACAGAAAAATACACTGTTAACCCTTATCGGGTACAGTTATGTCGCGGCATAAGTCACAATGTTCAGACAAATCTAAAAGATTGAAGGAAATTTCTTTGCAATTCTTGTGTTACTCGAAGTATTTTTGGTTTTCGTTTTGGTCGCGTTGATCATCCGGTTTTACTGCAAAGAGAATTTATTCCTCAAGGTCTGGAGGACTGTGGTCCATTTATCAACTTGGCATCCCAGTCGTGAGGCGTAGTCGACAACATAATTAAGAAATCTCTGTGTTTAGTCAAGTCTTGCAAACCGCTTGAAACAAGGACGGGTCGCTATTGTAGTTGCTCATAAATTGTTCCTTCTTCGAGCGATCTCCTATAACAATGTGGCGACGTTGGTCCCCAGTTTGTGGTAACTGGTCTAATGTGCCAAGTAATTGTCAACTTAATTGGCATAATGATCGTTCGTGTTACGCAGAATATGTGCCAGTTAGTGCTGCTAATTGGCACATATTCTGCTAGGAACATCGTTAGACATGATGGAGGACTTTGACGTTACAAGATATTTTAGTGGGATGTAAGTTATGGCGGCCATTTTGAATTTCAAGTACCTATGTGAAGTTAGGTTTAGTCTTGAATAGTTATGAGTAGAAGTGACAATGATGGTAGGTAGGTATTAATCAAAGTAGTTATTGTGCTATGGTGGACGTTAAGGTGATTTTGAGCCAATTAACGCTGTCAGCAATATCAAAAACGCGTTCAAGAACTGTCAGTGTCAATATTTCACAGCAAAAATGACACTGACAGCTCTTGAACGCGGTTGAGATTGCTGATTCAGTTTCATTAGTGAAATTCACCCTTAATAACGACGAGTATATTGAATGGTTGTTTGAAAATTGTTACTTACTAAATTAAATACGTCTTCCAAGTTTGTGATTGCTGAAAAGCTTGGCCTGGCAGTTTATTAGATTTTATGTCAGCAGAAGAATACTAAAGGATGCTAATTAATGAGAAACGTTTATATAGGTAGTAGTTACAGTAACGACCTTAACATTCCTACTTAAACCAATAGTTAAATAAATTCTGAAGCATGAATAAAAATCATAAAAAATATATGTTCATTTTTAAAGTTCAAGTGCGAAAATTCGGTACATTTCGCTTTGACGTAGCTGCGTATGCAGGAGATAATGACGATAATTTAAAATGTACAATTTCATTCCGCGGCTATCTGATCTCACCCTGGCAAGTTATCTGCAGTGCGATTCTGTAAACATGTCGAAGTGAACACCCGGGCGGGGCGCACGACGGGTGAGTTGTCAAACCATACAAATAAGATGGAATGACAGCTCTATTGTCGTTCACTCCGACTAGGTGAACACCGTGAGATGTCGACAGAATCGACCGGCTGAATATCTGCTAATCTGCTACGTAAAATGTTACAAATAACGACAATATGACATACGTTTATTCTCACACGTTATCGTCGCATAACGTGTGAGAATAAACGTATGTCACATTTATCTGATCGGTAAAGTTTAAAAATATACACCACACTACAATACTGTTAATATTGGAATTAGTTCACACGTTGTCAACTCTTCCGTAATTAAAATACATTTTAACCGCTCAGGCCCAACATGTGGTAGACTTTGCTATTGCAGTCGAGGCGAAATAGACGCCCGAGCCGAAGTCGTGGCCTTGTTGGAGCTGAGAAACTGCAATGACAAATGGCCCATTTTTATCAAACCGCGTTTATAAACATGGACATTTTATGCTTTTTTTCTTGTTAGCATGTTGAAACAAACATACTAGAAAAAAGAACATAATCAACAATTAAGTTACAATCTAAACTCTAAAGTAGACTTTAAAAAACAGTTATAACATGCTTTACTTCAAATTCTTAATTCATAAACCGGCCATAGGTCAAATTAAGTCGGGATCAGGGGCCTAACCACCAACTCTTAAAGCAATATTACTTCCAGTGGGAAAGAGACGGAGCTATACGTCCTGTATAGCTCCGTCTCTTTCCCACTGGAAGTAATATTGAAGTAATACTGCTTTAAGAGTTGGTGGTTAGGCCCCAGCTTCCACTATGATTGGATAACAGTTAAGTACTCTATTAAATAATAATTTCTCCTTTCGTCCGATGTTAGGCTATCACAACGTCGTTCCTACTAAGCTTCTGCCTAAATTCTCGTTCATTCATCCTTGTTCATTATGTGAGTAAATCATCATTATCTTAAACTGTAAGGGATGGGAAGGGTCTAAGGCAGCACGAACAAACACGTGTGCGTGACAGCCCTACAAAAGTTCGAGATGTTCTGAACATCGATCAAATTCACAAAATATTTGTAGGTATAAATATACAATACATAATTATGTACGCACCTAAATTGTATTAAGAACCAAAAAATATTTACAGCGTGTCCGTTTATATAAATTTTCCCTTTATTTTTTCAAATAATAACAATTTGTCGAGAAAGTAAAAATATCATTACAAAGTAGATTTATTACTAATACACTTGATCAGTCTTACAGAAAATGGTCTATAAGCAAAATAATATTCTAATTTTAGTGTTAAATATAACTAATTCCTACTTGACTTTATTATGATAACTTATTTTTATAGTTGTTTGCTAATAAGCAATCAACTATAAAAAAAACTACAAAACTCGATGGTAAAAAAATCATGAGGTATTCCTCATGATTTTTTTACCATCGAGTTTTGTAGTTTTTTTTGACCATAGAGTTTATAATCTTTTCTGATCTCTGATATCTCTCATTATGACCCCATGTTGTTTACTGCTTTATTTTTGTGGCTTTTCATAATATTGCCGTTGTCTAAAGCCTAGCCGTAACTATAATGTTTAGCTATAAAAGTGACATAAAGTCGGGTAAAAATGGCGAGTAGATGAGTGTGAGTTTCGAGATAAGTATGATGTCATTGTTGGTTTTTATAAGTTTTCTTAGATCCACCTATATTGGCACAAATGGATGTATCTAGTTATAAAAGTAACATAAAGTTGTGACTATACTGTTTCCATTATGTTTTTATAACCATATTTTTTCAACTTAGAAGTTTTCATGTTTTTTTATATAATTATAACGAGAAAGATTGAATGAATGATCATCACTTACATATTGTACTGCATACATATACTATAGTATGCGCCAGATAAACAAAGAATAACGGTCATTGACCCACCTACATTTATTGACACACTTAATTTCAAAAACAGAAATAGAAGTTATTTTATTAAAATTAATAAAAATACTATAGCATAAAAGCTATCCTATTATTTTTGCATCTGAATGTTTGTTTGTACAGTAAAGAATAAAATTACAAACAAAGAACTTAAATATATCGTCTGCTATTTTATCATTGTTAATTCTGACTGAAGTTATCTACCAAAATCTTTATTGAATTTCGTGTTAATAAGACTCAACTAACACTAACTTCACCAATATTCGACAAAAGCTACTGAAAATTTCCATTCACGCAGTCTTACAGCGATAAAAGCCTGAAAAGTGCCCTTCATTATGTATAATAATAGGTTTCATTGTACTCAGATTAAACACTTGCCAAAATGGGGGATTCAGAATCAGAAATTAGATCGTCTAGCCTGAAATTCAGTCTGAAATTAACAAAGGTTTGCTATTGTTACCTACCATTGTGCTGTTTGCTTCTCTATGCTAATTCAGGCTAATTTATGCTAGCCCGTCTATACAGTATCATTCTGTGCTATATTTATAGCACAGAATGATACTGTACATATGTATGTATGATAACATCGTTACAAAGCAGATTTTTGACTAAATTGGGTATTAAAATATTTTGTAATGAGATTTAAGCTTTTTTTATTATAGAAAGAACAGCTGATTTTTTTTCGCGATTTCAGGGTTGGTCCCATAGTAAAAGTTGTTTGTAATGATGAGTGCAATGACCCCTTAAGAGGTATTGAACACGGATGAGTTCTCTACTCCCTCTCATAAAAAAGTCATCACAAAACCTTGTATTTAAAACGACACCCTAATACATTTTGGTGAAGATCTGTTTTAGAATTTTGAGGAATATAATAGGTTGCTTTAGACTCGTTTTGTATTAATTAGCGTCAAAAGGACACAGAATGTTTTTTTTTATGTGGACAAAAATTTGAATAAGTAAATCACATTTTTTAAATCTTCCATGCAAAAATCTCATCACTAACACCATAAGCCACACAGTAGACCAATTTTGCAATTCTTTACTCTGCCAGTTATAAAGGCAACGACACATAACTTATAGGACAGGATTGCTTCACCCTCATCAAATATGATATCCTAGTCGACATCAATATAGGATTCTTTATGGTGAATATGCTGTGGTGTGAATAAAAACCCTTTTATAGCTTTCGGCCATATTTTTATTGGCGATAGAAATATAGCGAAAGACGCTATACAAGACATATAGCGCCATCTTTTTTTCGCACTGGAATCATGTCTTTCACACTTCGCTATACGGCCTCAGAATTATGTAACTCCTTTTATTATTATTTTCACTTATCTGTGGTAGATGGTATTGGGACTTATCAATATTCTTTTGCGTAGCGATTTTCACACTGCATTGTGTATAGGTTCGATGGGGAAAATGTTGTCTCAGAAAAAGGAACTCGGAATATGATTATTTTGGATTGAATAAGATCCTCAATGGTATGGTTATCGTTATGTTCTTATCCCGTATAATTTATCGAAGAAACCGATAACTGCTTTAATTTGATGGACATTAGTTGTTTGGAAGGATAAAATCATATATGTACACAATTAAGGCGCTGTCATAGCAAAAACTCGGTCACTCTCGGACTGTATAGAAAAGAAAGAGAAGCGCGACGACACAATGCTTGCAATTTATTGCCAAATATGAAGCATTTTATTGATTTACTCAAAACTAAGTTGAGATTTTAATAATCTAAAACAACGTTTTGCATTAACATTCGATTCATTATTTGTTATAAATTTTACCGGCATAATTAGGCTAGAAATACGGTTTTTTTTTTCAAAGGTCAAAGTTAGAGGTAACTTTGACGATCATTTCTATCGAGGATTGACTTTTGCAGCTTGAAACTAAACAGATTTGGCTAAAATTTCGTTAAGAAACCAGCAATTTTTCAGTTTTTGCTGCTCACAGCGCCTTAATTACATATCGTATTCATTGTGTTGTACCTGTAATAAAAGGTTGTACCTAAGTGATGATTTTAAATATAGATCTCTACAGAGAATATGTATGAAACACGTTCCACATCAAAATTATAAACTTATCCACTCATTATGCTGGAGAATAATGTGAACTGAATTCCTCTGAGGGTATAATCTAGTTGCTGTCAAAATTTCTTAAGCCAACCGTCACCGTGTTAACTAACTGAATTACTAGGGAAGCTGAGGTTGACCGGACTTCGAAGGTAAAGGGATTATATACTGCAACTCAGTTAGACTTGAGAATAACATACCAAGACATTGATAAAAGGCTCACCAAGTCGTATAAACGAGGCTCATCATCATCATCTGCCTAGCCTTTTTTTCACAACTTTATTGAGGTCGACTCCCAGTTAAACCGGATTAAGCTGAATACCAGTATTTTACGTGGAGCGGCTGCCTACCAGACTTCCACAACCCATTAAATGGGTAACACGGTACTTCTTGACAAGACTGGTGTCAGATTTTCTGGCTTCTGACAATCCGTAACGACTGTCAAATATCTCCAAATGACCGCCGGGACCAACGGCTAAGACCTATTAAGTCATGTAAACGAGAATCGTAGGCATACAAATTAAGTATAGAATAGTTCTTCAATTAGTGTGGGGCAACGCTTTTAAAAAAAAAGAAAAAGAAAAAAAAAAATTGCATTACTTACGGCACACAGTGTGATGATTTGATATGGTATGTAAAATATCTTGGACTTTTAGCTCTGTCGAATCCATGATATTATGATATTTCTGTAGATATATTTTTGCGTACAACAAGTCTATTCTGTAACCCAAACCCTTAACTATACCACTTCACTTATGCTTTCAGTAATCACGAGATTGACAAATTGTTGATCCACATACGATGACAGGCAACACGCACTTCACATAAGCTCATTCACAGGGTGCGTTTTTACACAACGGCACTGCTGTGCTCATTTCCTCTGTGATCTATTAATTGGTGTGACGTTTGACATGTCATCAGCGTCAGCGTATATTTGCCATTCGGCGCATCGTGCCACTTTCCATTGCCAGCATCGTAATCACATTAAGTAGGTTCTTTTGCTTGCGTTGGTTAGAAAATAGATATAGAATTTGGAGTAGGTATGCCACTTAGCCACAGTCAAATTATTACTTCATTCTGTACGTACAACTTAAACTTTTAAATGATCAAGCTTTTTTAATGTAGAAGAAGTATGAAATTCTGTAGTCTTGTATCCATTAAGAATAATATACATAAGCTAACTATTTAATGTGTTTTTCAGAAAGTGCATTTGCTACGTGCTAAATTGATTATAAGTATAGTACAGACAATCTTCAAAAAGATTTGAATGAAACTAAAAGAAAGGTACAAAAGTGTGCAAACAATTAAACAGAAAAACTGCAAAACGTCAACTAATAGTGTTCAATCTGAGTGACAAATCCAGTGTAATAAAATAAAGGACTTCAGCCCTATTGTAATGTCAGTGAATAGCAACGTCATTGGTGCAAAAATGCAATGGGCCGGTGGGGGGGAGGGGGGCGTTCTGATTGGCTGTCACAGTGATTCATTGCATTCGATACTTAACTTCCATTAAAAGCGGACGTCTGAACGCCAAAATGTCAGCAGGTAATTCTATGGTTGTTGTGATATGTAAATGTGTGTTATATGTATGTTTGTTAAATGTTGTAGATTGATTGGAAATAGCAAATTGGCTTTTTACGTCTCATTAAAGAAGTCCAAAATTTCTAAATTTTCTATTTTATTTTTTCAAACGATCTCTGTTTTAGATTATGAAATAATCAGAAGACATCGATCGTATCTTGTCTTTTTACTGTATTTTATTTGCAAATTGTTGATGTTTACTTGAACAATATTTAATTTCATCTTTCAGATCACGAAACTAATAGCAAAATAACAATAGGTAACTATGGGCCTATTTCTATGTTCATGTTGTATTGTATTCATGATTGTTTTAACAGGAGTTATTCCTCAAGCAGGGTCTGCCGTGGCCATGATCGGAGCGAACCTTCGCTTCGGTTCGGCAGGCGCCACTAACTCTTCGGTGGTCAATAATACGCGGCATTGTCCGCCAGGAGGCGCTGCTAGCGCTGCGGCTTTGCTCGCACTCTCAGGATTAGGAATGTCAGCCAATTTGGCGCTGATGGCTGTGATACTCAGCAAAAAACAGCTGCGGAGGTGAGTTCGGCAAAATATTTACTGGTTAAGAAAAACTGTTTGTTTGTGTCGGTAGTGAGATCTCTATCGCAAGAAGGAAAACTAAATCCTAACAAATGTGGATAACTTTTCTTTGTGAAGGTAAATCTCGATTCATTGAACACTTTTACCATAGAAGATTTATGTAGAACTCTCACAAAGACCTGAATAAGAATATTCGAATAACATTCCAGACCGTAAGTCACGATAACTGGCTACATTTTAATATCCATAGCCTCTACAGCAATATTATCAAACATTGTCGCCAAAAAAAAACAAACATAAATCAAGCCGGAATACTTTGCAAGAAATAAAGGCAATAAATAACAGGGACCGTTTCGTTCCGAAGAATGAGAAAACAGGAAAAAATGAATGTTTATCATTATTCAAATGTTGCTTATTTTACGATACTGTGGTTCTTTTAGAGCCGTATAACATGTTACGACAGTCGTAGACATTACACCGATGACATTAACGTTATGTTCAACATAACATGTAGGTCTCGTATGTGTTATTGTAGAGCGAGCGATCGGCGCCACTGATTGGGCACGTTTGTATTCGGGAACACGGAATACTACTTACGGGACCACTGAATCTGCATTTTATATGGCAGCAATCTAATAAGTGTTTAGTTAAGCACGATTTTATCAGGGTCGAACTTGAAAGTGACTTGCGAGGTTCGAACGTAATTAGATAATATCAGGTCTTCTGTGTTTAAAGGGTCCTTATTACTTGGATGAAACAAGATTTTCAAGCAAACGGACTGTGTCTATAGGAGTTCCATTAAAAATGTTCAGCTTATTTGGTACGAATATTTTTTTATTGATAAAGGTAGATTTGAAGCTTTGCTAAGTAACTCCGAAGATTTCTTATTGCCTTTATAATGTTTCAAGGACAGAAAAGTTTCCAGTTCGATAAATAAACTACATTAAGGCGAGACATTTCAATAACTACTCCTAAGTAAGTCCCACTTAAGAGTATTTCGGGCCTCCAATACATAACAGGCCTTGCGAACAAAGTTTTAAGTATTCCCAGAAGTTGTGGGCAATCCACTATTCTTATACCTAGGTAGTCATATTCAAATAGAACGATAATTAAGTGAGGAAAACGGTTTGCCCTTATTTTGTCTTGATGGGAAATCATTAACTTTTGGTCAATACTCTGTGCATTTTTATAAACCACCACAGAAAATTGGAAATTAATATTATCTTTCATGTACCTATAGTGTAATTTTTAATGGTGAGAAATAAACTATTTTTATTTTATTATTTATTTTATTAAAATGAATGACTTAGAGAGTAAAGCCCATCCGTGCTCCGTCAAATGCCCTTTGCGTTCCAGGGCCGCTGTAACTCTTTCGATCCATTTCGCAACTCTGGATGCCCTAAGAAACAACAATTTGAGGACGTGTGACATCCACCAACCCGCACCAGGCCCACGTGGTGGATGTACTGCCCTTTCCAACCAAGGGTCTTAGTGAAGAGCCCTGTGTCCCTGCAGTGGGAACGTTGAGGTTATAGCATAGCATAAATAAGGTCATGGGAATATTGGTCATCAAATATGAACAAAATATACTCAAATATAGGTCACTAACTCACCTTAAGTAGTCAGGTACTTACACGTCTTCTCTTTACCCAATTTTCTCTGAGTACCTTCATCCTCCAGCTACTAAGAGATAAAGCCTCCAGAAAATATGATTTAACACTGGAGGGTTGTCAATTTACTGCGAAATCAAATTACCGAGTCACTAGCAGTGGTAATTCAATAAGGAGCTATTTAAATCGGATTGAAGGGGTCTTGATAAAATGGCTGTTAGTAAAAACTGGCTAGCAGGTATCCTTAACACTCCTTTTTGCTCTATACTGGGGTGGTAAAAAATTGTTCCAATCAAACCATCTTTAGGTGGTACGAAGTTCATAGTCAACTAGTTACTTGTAAAATTTAAATAATATTATTATTGCAAGACCATTTATTAATTGCCAGGCATTAAGCATGATTTTGATAGTTGAAATCTAGTGTGACTTTTATATTAAGAGCCCTTCTTGTGTAGGTAGGAACGTCGTTACTTCGGTATGTTTATGCATGCTTAGTGCCAATAGTAAGTAGGAATAGATACTTGGTACAGATAAAGTCGTGAGGGAGTATTTTAATCTTCTCAAGTTCAAACATGAGGAGCAAAATAATGTGTTGATCAATGCTAATTCCTTTTCTTCGGAATAGGCTCTTTTCGTAATAGTTCTTTTTGCTTTGGAATGGGGGGGGGAGGGTTTTTTGGCAAATGATAATAATGTTTATTTTGCAAGTAGGTTGTAAATAACACTTTAACACGTTAAGTGTTAATGTTTTTGGTCGTTTTAAACTAGATGAAGCCGGTGTTTCCTAGCTGACTACCCTGAGAAGAAACACCGAAACAAACTCAGAGGTCAAAGTCTCTTTTGAAGTCCATACAATTGTACAAATCATATCAATGTATGTTTTATACGCTAAAATTAGTTTCTTCAGAAACCAATATGCAATGCACCTGCGGGTAAAGCGCAATATTGTAATATCAATTTATGCGAGATTATAATTATTTGCAAATTGGAGCTTGCGTTGATGTAGACTTTTATTATAACGTGCGTTATCATGTCTTCTAAATGTACGCTATCAATCAAATTGTACGATTAGTGAAAAAATTAAACAAAATTGATAGCAAAATAGAGGACTTACACGCTTTTGAAGTTATTCTTCTATCCTTGTCAATTGTCATGCAAAATATCGTTTGTACCGGATGGCGCAAATTCACAATACCGATGCTAGTGTTACGTCACACGCAATTAGTACTGCCTCTATTTATCACAGATTTTAAAACACTCATATCTCTGTAATTTTGATTTTCAAAAAAAACATTTTTGTTCGCTTGATGTTTTCTAAAGGTTTATAAAACAAAAAAAAATCCAGTCAAATTTCCTATTTGACATTTCAACCGAAGGATGTCAACTTTTGGACATAACCCATCTCTATTTTTGATAGGCTCGCGTTTAACCACGCATAACGATGATGTGTGGTCGACGATGGAGCACGCTTGTTTAGAAGTACCATCAAACGGGGTGAATGGGAACGGAGGGGTAAATAGAAACAAAACTTTGATAAGGTTTTTCACTTTAATATTAGGTTTTAATTTTATATTGGTTGTCGACGGAAGCAACTTTATTTTATTTAATATCAATTCAATAAAATTGGAGACCGCAAAAATGCTGCAAAAGTGTTGTGCCAATTCATCGCTACATTCCTATTAACCCCATTTGTAGGTAACTCTTGACTTGGTGAACGCGAAGGTCTATTTTGTGCATATTTGAGTCGGCATAAATATAAAAAAGTTGAACAAAAAATCGCCTTTAAATTCAGATACCTAGCATTTGGCTTGTCATTGTCATCTTATAAATTATCTTTGGGGTTAAAAGCCAATATAATTTCACTATTCAAGTTTCAAATTACCAAATTATGTACAAACGTGTATTTCAAATTAAGTTATATCTTCATTTCAATCTTATTTTAATTCCATTTCAAGAGATTACGGTTTCATTAAGATTCAGATCTCTGTTGATTAAACGATTATAAGTATTGTAAAAGAGATAATTTTATGTATAAAACTAATTTAAATCTAAAAAAGTCCCAATATCGATTCGACGATCAATGTACGTATAATCTAAAATTATACGTACATTGTTCGCTGGGTCTAGGAGAAAGTGCACAACAGGACCTTAAATAATAATAATTTTAACATTCATCCCCTAAGAATTTGGAAGGGTATGGAAGATCGTCTTTATGTGGGAAATCCAAACATAAAAAAAAATCAAATTCAAATTCAAATTTATTTATTGTTTGTCACAGGTTGAAAAGCAGTCATAATTTTATTACATAGTACGCTGTAACATACCCATAGGGTGTACAATATCTGATATTTTCAAAATCTGTTTTTTCATTAATATCATTATACAAGTCAGAAAAAACAACGGGTTGGCAGAAGTGAAAACTTAAACATTAACGTTGTGAATTTTTGAATATTTTGGAATGGATAGGGACTCATTTCGCACGAATTGCTTTATTTATCAGTATAAAAGTACTATAATTTATGTGGTTAAATACAATATTCATTTATTGCGCGATTACCGTACACAAACATGAAAATTTATATTACATATTACATTATCCGTCTTACGAGTTTTCGATCAGGTAACGTGTCCTAACGGTCACGTGTTCTGACGCGAGTTTAAAAATTTTACCCATCCCAAGAAGTGCACAACGCTGATAAAGAAGTTTTCACTTCAAAAATGCGATAGTAACTATGTCTGCCTGTTTGTTAACTCTTCAGGTTTTTCCCGCTGATTGGATTCAGATGAAACTTGGGAAGTGGGTTGTTTCGTTTGGATGATTTCCGACTATAACACGAGACTTGCCACAGGTGGAGGCTACACTTGTGACAAATTAATGTTATAAACACATGCTTTTCTTAAAAAATCTACTGTCCAGTTTTTGAGGTTTTTATCGGTCGTTTATTTTTCCGTAAACGCTATTTGCCATAACACCATTGGTTGGTTAGTGGTTAACGGACAGATAAACGACCTCTAAACTGTAACTGATGGTGTCCATCAGATACAGTTTAGAGGTACCTAGCGAGCACAACGACAAACGACTTTCTTTCACATTAACAAAATACAGCCAATTCTACAAATTTTATACAACGTTTACATTCGCATAATTATGTCAGTGGGAAACTGTCAAAAAAGCCATAAATTTCATACATTTTTGACAGATTACAACTGATTCCAAATAGCCTTTCTTTGTCTAGTCACGTAGACATAACCTTGCCTAGTTCGAGGTGATTGACAAGTCAGTGTAAAAAGTATTTCGAGATTCACCATCATCACACACGATCAAAATGAAACTGGTAGTGGTTCATGTTGTTTAGAAGTATTAATTAAGCGAGCACACAGACAGACGACTTTCTTTTACACTTACAAGATATTACACAAAACTTTCACTTTTACAATTCCAAACAGCTTTTCTTCGTCTAGTCACGCAGACATAACCTGGCCTAGTTCGAGACGATTAACTTGCCAGTGTAAAAAGTATTTCGGGAGCTTTATTTTCGTCTTGTAAGACTGCTGTAGGGGCGGCGACTTTGTTGGGTGGGTTCCTCGTCTGGGGAAGATCGATTTTCGGTGTAGTAGTTTTATAGATGGACAATTGTATTACCTCGTTTATCGGTCAAATCAGGTTATCGAGTTACGTTAAATTGGAAATAAATATTTTACCATACACTAGATTAGAAGGTATTTGGCCAATTCTTAATGTTTACATTTACTTAATACGGAGGCATTAGGTATCAATGATTCTAAAATCTGCTGTATATTTTTAAAATTCAAATTCAAATTTTTTATTTCAGGTTCTCGCATAACTGGAAAAAATGTAGGGCAGTTTTTTTTACAATTGTTTTTTGCATAAATTGCAACTTTAGTTGATACTATTGCACATTTTGGTTGGTGATAGAAAAATTAAGCAGTAGGAATGACAAAAGAGTCCAATAGGGGATTAAAGTTGGACGTTTATCTATTTCGCTAATGGGAAATCTGTCATTGTACGAGTACCTATCGAAACTTATGTTCGCAACGTTTCAATGTTAGCAAGCTTCGCAATAATGTTAGTAACATTGTTATTGACATAGTACGCCGTTGTTAGTACACTCGCTGGCAAAAGTTAGGAAATGTTGGCTGTAAAATGTTTTGAATGTTAGAGGTAACTCAGGTTTATAGCATGTTTTACTTAATTAATGTTTTGTGCTAACAATCAGTTTTGGTTTGTGTACAATGTTGGAAAAGTAATATAAAAATGTTATTTGTGCACTAGTTTCTGTCAGGGTTTTGACCGCGTAATCGAGAAGCTCCAGGCTAAATTATAACAGCCGCCCAGGTCGATTTTCAAGGTTAAGCAACGCTTGCAGAGGTTAGTCTGTTGATGGGTGACCATCTCAACATACCTACTGAGAATCCTCCGCGCCTCAGAAAGCACATTAATACCTTGGTCCTCGACTGTCAGAAGCCAGAAAATCTGACACCAGTCTTGTCAAGAAGTACCGTGTGATCCAAATAATGAGTTGTGGAGGTCTGATAGGCAACCGCTCTACGTAAAATACTGGTATATTTCAGCTGAATCCAGTTTGACTAGGAGCCGACCCCAATATAGTTGGGAAAAGGCAAGGCAGATGATGACCGCGTGAATGCCAAAACTTATCCCATATGAACTTATTACCTGGATTATAAGTACTCTACGACACGTCATGGTTTACTCGTGTTCTAAGTTTTGTGTCTGGAACGTATAGGACGTTAGGAAAAACCAGAACCTAGGGCTCTAGACAAGTGACATTCTATCAGCGGTAGCGTGGCGAAGGCGATTGTCAATACGTCAAAAATTTATGGGATTGACAGATGCCATCGAAATGTCACGTGACCAAATTCCTACATTTTGGCATTTCGACAGTCGCATTCGCTAAATGAATGGCACATTGTCTAGGGCCTCTGGTGACTGTTTTGAACAAATTCCGCAACGTCCCTTATACCTGAAACTTACGAAAAATACCCCAAACATTCACCTGCTGTATTATTTACGTCCGAGATTTTGAAGGGAAGAGCCCCTCGGGTGTTGCCCCTCTCCGGGGGCCCCTAAGTGCGTGACACTTTGGATGATTGATAAATCGCTTATCGAAATTTTATACCTGTTACTTGACAGGATGAATTATAACGTTTAGCTGGCTCTGGGGAATGTCTGGACCGGTAGATTTAATACTTAGGTACAATGTTCAAGATATGTAAATTCTGTGTATTTTGCAAAGTTTTTACAACGGTTTTTAACATGGTAAATAACAGTGGTCGGTACGCCAGAGGTGAAGCCGCCATTCGCCATAATACATTGGGAAACTAATTTTGTTACGGTTTTTTTAGAATTTCCAGACGAGTATTATAATATAATTGTTTGTTATTAAAAAATACTTACCACTGAAACAAATCCTACTATAATTAAAAACGGTGAAACTTGTGAGGATATATTGGTTACTTTCCACTTAAAACCTACTGAACGGATTTTATGAAACTTTATCTACAGTAATAAAGCTTATACAGTAGGTATACATATGTCAGAATTTCTATGTAGCATAATTATGCTCTGTGAGTGTATCCGTGGCAAAAATAACACAGCATATGCTTAGATAGGGACCTTTTTGGCCTCGCATAGATAAAATCCATTTTGTTAGCTTCTATGGTAGGTACTAACTGTTATTGTTTTTTTAGTTTAGTTTTTAATTTATGTTAGATACTTTTTGTCTGATTTGTGCGATTCCCAAATAAACATTTTTCTTTCTTTCTTTCTAGAATAGCACATAATATGCTATAAATTAGTGAAGTACTCATGCGCCCCTTTCGCGAGCGGCAGCTTTACGCCTATAATAATTAAAATCATCATAACATTTCTCTATACATAATATTATGAGAGACTACAAATGAATGTAGTACCACAGAACGCAGACATAGTGTGTAATTCGTCGGTACACATATAGCTACAGATTAATATTTACCTGGATATTGACATTTCATTAAGTCTGTCTGTTACCTGAAACATGTCCCTGTAATCAATTTATGGTTGGGTATTCAACGGCCATCGCTTTCAACGGGTCTATTATGAATATAATACTTGACGAAATTAACGCCATATTGAATGGAATAGATAGACATTTTCATTTGAATATTCTGTTTTTATGTATGTAATATGCTGTAAATACATTGCAGTATTGCGTTGATTTGTATTATAAATGCACAAATATTTTGTGAGTTTTTTTATGAGGGTCTTTAATATTAAAAAAACAGCTTTTCAGTACATGCGTGCGTGATTGACGCTAGGTCATGGTGAACTAGCGCGTTTTAAAACGGCTATATATTTTTATGCGCTGATCATAATAATTCTTTTAAGCGTTTGCGTAGCTGGAGGTACGTCGTCCCCCTCCCCGATCCGCCGGCACGCTAAGTGCAACGCCAGTTGCACAGCGAGATACACGTGCATCAAGTAACATTCTATCGTCAGCAAAGATTATCGTAGAGTAGTATGATATGCGTAACCGAAATAATAAGTGCTTGTTCAATCCGGACCATTTTGGTATTATGACAATCACTATCGCCAATAGAATCAAGAATGTCACTTTGTCTAGAACCGCTGATAATTCCAGAGGATTCGGGGTCTTCGCTTTCGTGGCGCGTCCCATAGGAAACGCGAAATTCTCGTATTTTAAAAGAGTTTTTAAACGCAAACTTTTAAAAACACCTCTTATTTCCTTATATCTTGACAGGTTCTGGACATTGATTGTTGCTGGAATGATATTGCGACTTGAATTTGAACGGTTTCTAAGTTATGAGAATTGGTGTTCAGATAGGGTTTTCTAGAGATCTACCTATCCCACAAACCAACAAACAAACACTTTTATCTTATACTTAGCATTCGTTTAGATTTAATTTAGATATTTAATATTTTTACTTATGAATGTTGTTCTAGATGGTCCCACGGGCTGCTGTTCCACCAGGCGATAGTGGACCTGGCCCGGGCAGCCATCTTGTTACCCCTCGGTATCGCAGTGTTCAAGTGCCAACCGGTGTACAAGTGCTCACTGGTCGAAACTGCCTTTTTGTTACTGGTAAGTTTTAAAGAAAGAAAGATAATATGTTTATTGGGACTCGCACGAGACAACTAATGTTAATCCTTATCACAACTTGGTGTGTATTCTGTAACTGTACCTTATATAAATAAATAAATAAACTAACAAAAAAGGCTACATAATAATATTAAACCTGTGTGAGGCCGAGGTCTCAGCATATGCTGCGATATTAAAAAAAAAATAACTATCACATAATTATTGTTTGTTTCACCTCTACATTATTTTAGAAGTAAATGTTTGAATACGAATTTCTTTCAACCTGCCTATCACTGAACACAATGGGCGTTATTTATTTAAAAAAAAACGTAACTAAAAGAAATACTCTTCACGCAAAGTCTAAATTCAATTTTTCTATCGATATTTGAATTCAAAATCTGCTGAACAGTATTTAAACTACTGAAATGAAGAGATCTTTTTATAAATAAAGGTTTAAGTAGGTACATTGTGAAGCAGGGCCTCAGAGTGATTTTAAGCTACTTGATTAGGTTTTATTTTCTTACACAATGAAGGTCATAGGGTGATGTCTAAGAGATATATTTTAGATCTAACGACCAAGTCACCCAAAAATTTAGCAGAAGAAAAATAATTTTGATTTTAAATTACGTTTTCTGACAGCTGAAGAGCCGCTTAGAAATAACTTTAGAATAAACAATTCCACACAAATAAACACCAATACTTGAAATGACTGCGTGTTTGTAAACACAGATCCAATAACGACACATACAGGCCCAAAAATACCTATGTATAGGGGAAAAAATATAAACAGACTTGTTTATATTTTTTCCTCCCTACGTGACACACTTCGGTCACACATTTATGACACGTAATCCAACATGGTTGACCGAACGAGATGAACCTACACAATCTAAAACCGTTCGACCGTTATAAATTAAATACCGCATAGGCCACAACCACACTGGTCGTATCAGCTCTTTTTTGTCCCACTAAATTTGTGTCACGGCCAGACATCGTTTTTGAAAACAGTGTACCAAAATTGGAACTGCTAATTCGAATAGTGTGGTGCAGGCCTCACGTAACATCGTTTATTAATTTAGTCATACTTATGTATACCCCATTATTTGCACAGGACAAAAGTAAAAAAAAAAACAATTGTGCACATGGCGGTCTTATCGCACAGGGCAATCAATCTCTTCCAAACAACCTTTGGATCGACTGAACGAAAGGAGATAGATTTCAGGCTGTCAGTGTACCTACAACAAATATCGTAAATAATATTCTTTAGAAATAATAATGCTACATTTACTTGTAAAGCGGACGGGGTCATTTGATGATTTCCCATCCACATAAAAAAGTGCTAAACGAGTAGATAGATATTTTCACACACCTCCAAATAAGCCTAACCAATTATCAAGAACAACAGTGATGAGCCAAATGTCATTGGAACTTTTCTAAAGGTAAAGTATTGGTTTATTACCTTTTAATAATTTCTGATGTTCCAAGACATCAAGACCAATCTATTGATGTTACGTATAGATGCTTATATTGGATCCGTATCCGTAGTACCTGCTATAAAAACGGAAAACTTAAGCCTTTAACAAAGTGACATTTCAGCTGAGTCCGGCGTTTAAAAACCCTTCGGATACAATGATACAATTTTATCCAAAAAGATCCGGAACGGGAGAGTCCATTAGAATCAATAATGTATTCGTCCACATTTAGAAATGGAGGATTCCCATTGGCTGGTAGCATTTGTGGAAATGTTTGCAAATGATTATCTTGATGAACGGCCTATAACTTGACCATTCGGCCATATGGCTCCATTAACTTGTATGGGCCATTGAATGTTCATTGAGCCATTACTTTTTATCTTTGTGAATGTCACTGTTTACGTTATCAGTATGTGAATTAGTGGAATTAGCTCTTAGGGGGCTTTCTTTTGCCTTGTGGTGGTTAATGTAGAGTAACGAGCAGACATTATCAAAGGCGGTTATCTGCATGTATTATACAGAATCGTAATCAGACATTTTTAATCTCTAAGTAAATTAATGCTCAATGTAAATGACTGAATACGCAATCCTTTCGATTTAGAAGTAATTGCTTGCTTTAGTTAGTCATAAATAACGTGCAACAAAAGAAACGTGTTATGTATGTGTGCAAGGCGCGCTCCCCCCCACGCCGTCTATTGTGACCGCGTGTCCTACGCGCGAATAAACTAGTGCGTTGATAGCTAGCGAACGTTCCACTTGTGCTACCCCCTTCCCCGCGCGACCCGCGTACACTAAACGCAATACATCTTAACGGCTCATTGTACTCATCATTATGAACAACTTTTACTATGAGACCAACACAAAAATCGAGAAAAAAATTCGACTGTCCCATATATTTATGTGCGGATAACTCGACAATATGCTAAACTACCACTAAACAACTGATTTTTTTGTGATTTCAGGGTTTGTCCCTTAATAAAAGTTGTTCATAGTGATGAGTACAATAACCCCTTAAGAGGTATTGTGTTTATTCTGTTGCACCTTAATATAAACACAGAGCTTTAATAAGCGAAAACATCCGATTTTAAAGGTACTCCAGAACTTAGGTGAGAAAAATACAATCTCCTTTCTTATAAACAAAGGAGGCTGTGTCAAGTTCACAGTCGCAACGCCCTTTTTGGATACCAAAATGAGCCTGAACTCAAGTATCATCAAACTTAGATGAGCATCAATAGAATGCAAAAAGTAACAGATCTTCACTGACAAAAGTACGATTGTTTGGAACTGGAGGCAGTTGGCACATAAAACTGATTTATAGGCACTTAACTTCAGTTGGGACGAACGAGAAAAGTGCCAAGAATAATCTTCGATGCTTAATTTTGATAGTATCTTATAAGTTCTGAATAGTTGGAGTGTTTGTTTGTAGACGAATGTGTCTGGGAGTCTAGAATTATGATGTAGATTAAGAAAATAATCCAGTATTATTTTCCTAACTAGGTTGGAGAATATTGCGAAGTATAGCAATTTGTTTGCTAAGCTTGTTTTGTTCTTTTTTTTTGTTCATTATAACACAAAATGACTTTTATTACATTGACATTGTTTCAGGGGATAAAAAAAATAGGATTAACAGTAGGGATAAAATGTTGGGAATAGCTGACTTTTTATTTTTATTTGATAAAATTGGTTCTGAGAATTTTTTTCACAACATTCACGCTTCAGTATTTCATCCCTGACAGGTTGCTAAAAACTAAAAGTCAACATACTTTTGTGCTTTGTAAAATCATTCACAATTATTGAGAGCGTTTACACCGTACAGCATTTCATACAAACTTTCAAGTCCTTATTTTTCGCAATGCATAAATCGATTTTAATGAACTCGTCAATCTTAATAAACGGTGAAAAGTTTTAATTTCTAACTTCCAAAAAATTTTAGGTGACAGTTTCAACAGTGAATATGCTCACAACAGTGCTCAACGACAGTCCAATTTTTCCCGAAAACGAGGAAGAGCAAGCTGATTTATCAGCGCCATTGCTGATGGACAGCCCACAGGTAAAGTTATGATCCAGTCGTTCCCTTCACGACCCATGCCGTTACTTTAATTTACCCGTGGAGAAAATTTCAAAATTGTCAGAGATAAAAACACCCTGTTTCCTGTTCTTAATTTTAGCAATTTTAAACAGGTTCCCAAATGAAATATTAAGCTCATTTAAATATTTTGTGAGCCAAAGTAAAATGAACCCTTTGTTACAGTGCGTCCTTTTCGGAACATTCATGATTTGGTTCGCATCAATAACGATAAATCTCGGGCCCACGTTCTTATCCGGAGCTTTAGCTGCCAGCGCAGGCTCTTACGGGTCTTACGGACCCGCCCCGTCGTGTCCCTTGGTCCGAGGACCCTTCAGACATTATGTGCTTAACGCGCTCTGGATAGGCGTTAATGCAGTGTGTATTGGATTGACACTTTTCCACTTGAAAAAACTCCACCGGGATCTCACGAAGGTTTGTATGTCATTAATCACACTTCACTCAGCGAACACCCTCGGGACCCTATAACAGATGGCATGGAGAGGTTAGTTTCACGAGAACTAATAATAAAAAGTAATGCTTTGTTTACATTGTTTGCTTCATCTTCCATTCTCACAGAACCGACTTCTCCATGATCATCATTGATTGTGAAGTAATTTGTAACCATGACATGTCATCCACAGCTTTATGAGAAATGGTACTAGCTATAGCCGTTGTTTGTATGACATGTAACAAGTTCGTAGTGTAATGCAGTTCACAGTTGCGAGGATGCAGAACTGGCGCGCTCCAAAACTCGTTGAAACTCACGAAGTCATCCGCATAATTCCAAGTTGCTGTACAATATTGTGCATATATCCTAGTCTTACGTTGGCCGGTATAGGAATTTTTGTTGGTAACTTGCCAATATTCCTCGCGATATACCGCAAATAAGATTTAAATTTTCGGAATTCGCCCCACTCGAAATGGACGTTTGCATTTAGAAGTGCAAGTCCATATACTCGTAAATTGTAAACAACAAAACCATACTCAATGCTTGCCGTTGCCAAAGTGCGGTTCAGATTTAATTATTCGATAAATTTAAATCTTATCGCATGCAGGCTAACGTAGAAGCAGTACGGGTAGCTGGTTTAGTGACCACGCTTGTCAGCATGGCAGGGGACAACAGGCGAATGGATAACCTGCCCAACAGCGTGGGACCCAGGGTAAGGAGTGTGATGCATGCTTGTCTCATCTCTTAGATCTTAGGCTATTTGTACTTTGAGCTTCTTGTTGTCTTTTTAATCTGTCTTGCTATATGTATCTGTTTCCATTATTCGCAGAAAAACCAATTAAACTGACACTACTCCTTTAAAATCATTTATATAAGTACGTCTATTTTAATAACTTCCCTCCACTGATTTCCGTTTCTATTTAGCAAACCACGGCTATCTAAATAGAGCTTCTAAATTACTACAGAGTGACGTCTATTGACGGCACCTCATTAATTGGCTATGTTTCTAAATTACTTGATTTCACTAGGCACGATTGGCTGATTTTATTTTTGGTACCAAAATTTTTAATACCTTTCAAAATTGGGGCTTTAGCAACACCTGAGTCGTTCTCGATCTGTTCTAAAACGACTTCTTCTTTCTTAGACTATTGACGGAAATATGTCAGATGGTCATTGCCGTCCGTCAGGCAGTAACAACCTGCCTCTGGGAGGTGGTCGTCGTCTCCGAGGTTACTTGGCACGGGTGGAGCGTGAGGGCGTCCGTCGTGTGCGGATGTTCCTGGTCATCACGGCGGCCTATGTGCTGTTCTGGGGACCATTGTTCCTGATCACCTTGCTGCATCACCCGGCTTTGACGTCGCATATAGCTTATGAAGTAAGGACATTAGAATACTAAGCAGTCTAGTCTCAATGTTTTCTGAATAAAGTTAGATGTTGACGATGTTCAAATGACAGGTAGCCAGCCATACAGGGAACTTGTGGCACGAAGTTTGTACGGGCTTTTTTTGTTCCAGATGTATTTCCAAATCACTCTACATATCTCGTATGTGCACGCGGCGGTAAACCCACTGCTGTTCATGGCTTTGCATCGAGCTTTACGAAGAGCGGCTCTGCAGCTGTGCTGCGGATGCTGCGTGCATTGGAGTCAGTTCGTGCTGGCTCTGACTGCTGCTGGTAAGTGGTCCCAGAGGAAAAGCCTAACTCAAAGGACCATATTCTGGAATAATGATCACATTTCAATCACTTCTTCTAGCGCAATCGCCACTAGCGCCAGCCTCGTTCTCGCCCGCGGCCGTGTCTCCGGAGCCTCCCCCCGCGCCGCCACCGCCGATGGCTCCTCCCGCCCCTCCGGCGCCGGCGCACTCCGCGCCTGCGCCTCACACGATGATGGTAATTACTTCTTATATGTAAGTGTTGACACCGTAATACGTGGTTTAACTCACTCGCACAATCCCGCACGTCAACTCCCTAGACCCCGCGAGTCGTAGACTAAGATTGCCTGCGAGCTGATTGCATGACGAGGATGAGAAACTTACTGTCGCCTAGTTTCCTCTTCCGTGGTAGTGGCGTCCTAGTCCTAGCTGCCCTACTCATAGTTAAACGAATGAAACATCTCGCTCTCAGAGTTGGGAAGTTGAGGAGTGTGATGCTGAGAGTATGTCGAGTGCGCGTGTGCAGGGAGACGAGGATATGATGGGGGAGGCGTGGAGCGGCAGCGTGCGGCGGGTGCCGCGCTCGCCGAGCCCGCTGCTGCACGCGATCTGAGCGCGAGCGGCCGCGCCGCCCGCGCTGCCCGCGCAGCCCGCGTCGCCCGCATCACCCGCGCCGTACGTGCCGCACGCGCCGCGCTCGCCGCACGTGCCCCGCCTGCTGCACGCGACCTACTCGCCGCGCCCGCCGCGCCCGCCGGCCCGCGCCATCTTCCCCGACATATCCTACATGTGGCCGCCGTAGTCGTCCGATACAAGATCAACCTGTAAATATTAATAAAAACATTAAAGTTATCAAATTGTACATAAAATCCTTGAAGTGTCTCTGTCTCAGTAGTCGTGATGCTCTCAAAATATTGATGTATAGAAAGGGTATTTATAAATATTACGAAATAATATTTAAGATAATTTTAAATATTCGTTAGATTGTTGTACGTGGTAAAAATATGATTTATTTAATTTAAATCTAGGTTTTGAATTGTACATTGTAATTTCAATTCTATCTTGTAAGTAAGTCAGTATAGAAAGCTAAATTCTAAAAACACGAGTTTGTAGAAAGATAAATTATATTAAACGGCACTTCCAGATATTCAGTCAGTAGTGACCCGAACACAACTAAAGTAAATTATAATATATTTTTGTGAGGTTAGTAGATGATGTGTATTTCTCAATAAGTGGAACACCAAGTAGATAGGTATATTAAGAAAAAAAAGTAGTTTAGGAAGATAAAATAAATGTTGTCATTGAGTATTATTTCTAGATCATGTTTGTATTAATTGTGTAGCTGAAAAATAACTTGCCAGTATTTGAGAACTGTTTAAAGACTGAATATTTTTTTGAATTATTTTTCATAGTTTATCTATTTCAACTAACAAACACGGTTTTTTTGCAAAATGCTATTTATAGGTGTTTTAGAAACAAAAATACTAACATTTTTAATGTTTATTTTGTATTCCTATTTTAGTAACTACTGCGCCAACATTTTTTATTTGTACTTTAAAAAACTGTGCCAAATTCAATGTATAAATACCTACTTATGAAACTCATTGTGACATAGAATTTAAGGTGATCAAAATTATAGCGGGACTTCTTATGTTACTTTTATTGTTTAGAACAAAAAACCTTTTTTAGGGTAAAAGAAGTTTATACAATATATAAACTTCTTTTACCCTAAAAATATGTACTAACAAGAATTGTACATACAATAAACAAAGGTAATATATAATATTTGATTTTAATTCATGAAAAAATCAAAATAAAAGTTTTCTTCCTAGCAGTGTAATTATAAATATTTTGTCTTTTTAAATTTTCTTTATAGGTGTGTATTAAAATGAGTAATAAAACAAAAAAAAATAAATAAACACAAAACGTAAATAAAGTCGTCCCGTTTACAATTATTTATAATAATATACAATTTTATTAATAGTTAGGTGATTATTTATTGTAAATCGGTGTATTAATGATGGTTGTAAAATAAGTAACTATGTTGTAAAATAAAAAGATATATGAACTAACAGAAGATTATAAAATTGTGTTCTTCAAATTATAATAAAAAGAAAAATATAAATTATTAAAAATAAAGGGATTTATTAAATGTTTTAATTTATTTGTTAATTGTGCTCATTTCACTACCACCCACAATTCCCGCTCTATAGAGGCATCATCATCTGCCTAGCCTTTTTCCCAACTAAATTGGGGTCGGCTACCAGTCATACCGGATTTAGCTGAATACCAGTATTTTACGTGGAGCATAGATAGCATCATAATTATGCCGCTGTAGAGGCTATGGCTGTAGCTGTAGGGATATGACTTAAAAATAATACAAAAATCACGCAGTACACATTTTCTTATTCCACCATAATTCTAAACCAATCAATCAAATAATGAAAAGCAATTCAACTTCGAGGAAGGCCGCCGAACGAAAATCACGCAGTAGGCAAATATAAAAATATATTCGTATGCAGAGAGAGAAAAATATTTCTTTATTTATACTTAAGTACTTCGCTGTAGGTAAAATGTACGCAGAATAAAACAGATTGATAAATCTCCATAGCAAACAAACATTTGACATGGTCTCCGCAAAATATTGTAGCGTCATGAAGGATAACAAAATATAGCGTCATGAGAATTGTTGCCAGAATTATTTATTTCCTACATCTATCTTCACATTGCGCTTACTTTTTTTTAAAGAAGTATGTCAGTTGTAAAAGGTTTCGTTGGTAATGTAATATTATTTTCGCAGATAAAATATGGGTATGATGATGGGTCAATAAACACATAATTTTTCAATAGTCAGATATTTTGTAACTCAAACTCAAAATGGCTGTTTGACATATTTCTACACAATGCTGAAAATCCGCCAGTTTTATCCTTAGGTAAAAGTATCTGAATATTTAATAAAAATCGGCCCTAAGTTATTATTATTCTATTCTCTGCCTTGAAATTAGTCTCAAAACGTTCAGTGTTTATGTAATACATGATGAAAACGTAGTCACCAACAATGCATGATAATTAACATTGTCTGCCTGACCTTAGAATCTAAATTAGAAACTCACGCCAAGCCAATCAATAAAATCGTATCACCTTTTTGTCACATTTCCGACTACATTTTGCTTCTATTTAATTCGATACAAAGTTTATTGTAAAATCGAACAGAGTTTGGTAACTAAGCACATATATAACCCTACTGGATCCATAGAACAATTCGTACACGATTAGCGGTAAACACAAGTCTATCCTCGGTCCTTTACATTATTTAAAATTTGGATTGTTCAATACAAAACTCGTATTAATGTTCAAGCAGCAGTATCGTTCGAATATCTTTCAACCTTCTACATGGTCCTTCGAGCCGGATAACTCAGACATTTCTCCACTACCCAGCTAAAATTCTTTCTGTCTTAAATTCCGTCATTCATTGTCGGTCAATTCTGTCATATCACTCTGGTACATTTACATTCTTTACAAGTTATTGCAATGATAGCCTCCTGAACTGTTGTGCCTTCTCAACAGACGAGCGGATAGTTAGCTGCCCGTATTTACCTATATATATACATATCTGGAATGTACAACCCAATTCATCTGAAGGGGTGCGCGTCACATGGTCGCCCCGCGCTCTCTCGAGCTTCAGGGGTTGCAAAGGGTCATGACCCTGACCGATATAGCCGACAATTAAGGTTGGAGTGACACGCTCCTGCCATAAATAAGGACTGCGTTTGCTAGATATCATTTGATGAAGGTAAACTCTGGTGGTTGAGGGTGATCAAGTAGTTTTATGTCGGATTATGTTATAAATTAAAGACGCAAAAATAATAGCAAATGGGACTATTAATTTATCAGTGAGACTTAAATAATTACAAATTAGCATAAAAATAATAGTTGTACCTACACACTCGTCGGGCGCAAATTGTTCAATAAAGTGATCTCGTTATGGTATAAATTTTTTTTTAATATCTAGTCAGTTTTAATATCTTTTTGCTCTAGCGAGAACCAACGAGGGTATTGCTAACTCGACGAGAGCACACGTTTTTTTCATTATTACTATCTCTGCTCACAAGTACAGTCAGGTATATAAATGTGTCATTTGATCCACATTAACCCACTTGTTACTGCTGTAACTTGTACTAAATTCGTATTACTAAGCGTTGTTATAGAACAACAGCAGTAAAAAGTGTTTTTTTCATAAGTGATCTTAATTACCAAATACAAACCAGAAACCGTCTACGCGCTTAAATATGAGGCGGTGTAAGCCGCGCCAGAATGGCGTTGTTCATTAATTTGTCAATTAGTTAATGGCCGACGCACGTACTGATCTATGTAGTTGCAGTTGTCAGTTTTTAAATTATTACATCGTGTATCGTTCCCACTTGCAATAATGCTACCGGCTATACGAAGAAATCGGATGAGATCACGTTTCATCTGTAAGTAGCATATTTGCGATCAATTTTATTAAAATATTGAATTTAATTTACGTAGGTAACTTATTTGTCAACGAAAATCACGCGTTCGTTTCGTAAGTGTTGTCACAGAATAACCGAATACTTTAACCCAACTTTTTAAATAACTTTTTATTGAATTAAAATTGCCTATAAAAACACACACGTTCATGTTGTAAGTGTTGCCACAGAATAATGAAATAATTTACCCAACTTTTTTCGATTCAGGGATACGTTTGCTTCAAAGTGCTTAAAGTTATAGTCAAGTGTCCCTCCCCCACTGCCAGCTAAATGGTTGTTTTAATTTTAATTTTACCCTAAACGAGGTAATGTCATGGAGCGCTGGTAACATAACACTACGCGGGTGGGTGAGGCAGGCTGGGAGTTATTTTGGATACAATGCGCTGCGTACAAATGTGATTGAACGCTCTGTAAAAGTCTGGACACCTCAACACTCGTACAGCGTCGTTCTAAGCAACTTTAGCAGCCAGTGTACCAATCTCTTGGTTTCACTGTACCTATTTCGGAGACTTAGAACAAGTTTTAAGTCCTATAGACATGAAATATACGTATATTGTGTGACCCTCGCATTTTGCGGTTATAATAATGACGGACTAAAGTCTGCGTTTGAGTTTCTGATAACCTATTATCACGAGACGAATAGAGGACGATATTGATTTCTAGAATTAATAATGTAATATGTGGTATCTAGTACTCATGCGGGACTTAATAATTTGTAACTGAATTTAATATAGACTGAAGTTTCATTATATAGGGTGACTTTTGACGTATTGGCAACCTTTCGTTGGGTGAAAGTTAATTGGTAGTCATGAATATAAACGACTATGTCATATTATGTACCAAAAAACTTGCTATGTAGTACATCCAAGTTCGCATAACTTCACAAAATGTAGGGTTCCTTTTTTTATGGATGGGAAATTATGAAATGACTCCTTCCGCTCTGGGCGAAGCGGGAGGGAGTGTCGGACTCTTACTTACCCGTCCGTGCTCCTCCTAGTGCCCTTTGCGGTCCAGGGCCGCGGTGACTCTTTTGAACCAAATCCGCAAAAACAAATGCTAATGAAATGAAATAAAAGTTATTGTGGTATGGGTGGGTACACCTATGTTCTCAGACTAAAATACGGCGCCAATTTTTTTTTTTTATTTATGAATGGGCTAGCTCTTGACCTCGATCACGTCTGATGGAAAGCGATTGATGAGGTCCATGATGAGCGCAGCGTGCCCAGAAGATGCCTTGAGGCACTGCTACTCCCACGCGTCGGCGAAACACAGCAGGCTGCTTGACGCCGAACTGCGGTGGGAGGGTGGTCGTAAACCAGGCGGGCGCTAGCCCTACCACCGCAAGGGAAGGATTGGCCAGTCTTATAAGGTGTTAGGTGAGACTGTCCAGGATGCGCCGAGCGGTCGGTTCAGTTGAGTGCCTGATGAAACAAATTGCGCTACTCGAAAATGTATAAAGAAAATCTTAAATAATACATAAATCAAAATAAAAAAATCAAGTCATTTATTCAAATTAAGCTGAGAGCCAGCACTTTTTGAACCTCAAATTTTACATAAAGACAGTCCTCCATAGCCCATCACCACTTCCTAGTGTTGTTGGCTGGGAAGAAGAAGTGGCGCAACAAACTCCCCAGTAACAAATACTTGGTTATAATATACGTCAGTCTAAACATGATACTCACAGAAAAATAACAAAACAGTCTGTCTCAACTGCCTGCCTGTCAAAACATCAAAAGATTGGTTACAGAATAAATAAGATAATTTTCGACATTCCTAGAAATATCACAGCAAAAATATCATTTTCTGCGTCAGTAATGGAGTACTCGTAATATAATTTCGTAATCTAATTTCTCGTAATATAATTCTAGATGAACCACCTATTTTTAAACTCGATGAGGCCGGTGTTTCTTAGCTGACTACACTGTGAAGAAAAACTGAAACTAACTCAGAGGTCAAAGTCTCTTTTGAAGTCCATACAATAGTACTGGTCAAATCATATAAGAACCATGTCGGTTGATGTCTGAGGTGGTCTTTTGAGGAAAGTACCACACAGATTTCAGTGGGCCTGTCCAGACAGTACAAGCAATTGTCAGTTATCGTGTAGCTCAAACTTAGAACTTTAAGGAGCTCAACGATTTGACGAACAATACCAAAGTAAGGACATTTGGGTAGGCCGCATTAAAAAAAAAACTCAAACCGCCAGACTAATATGAAATGATCCCCTAACATAGTGATCTACATGGTCCTCACATTTCTGTTTCACTAAGAACCACATCCCTTTTTCACTAAGAAACACATCACTTTTTCACTAAGGAACACATCTCTCTTTCACTAAGAAACACATCCCTTTTTCACTAAGGAACACATCCCTTTTTCACTAAGGAATCATGATGCCATTGACGCCTCATAGTATCCCTTGATCAAAATACATTTGCGAAAGTTAAGAGTCTAGTTTAAATACCTTATAATATACAGTACGTTTTATTAGGTAAAAACTATTCTGGATTCTCACTCGAAATAATTAAATGACTGTTTAACAGATGGACAAATGTAAAGGGTTCCGTTTTTGTCATTTACGTACGCTACCCTAAAAACTATCGTACAGTCTGATCTCGAGTAATCAATTCTTGTAAGGCTATTAAACCTACACGGGCAAAAACTACGTACTACAAAGTTGGGTCGACCCTAAAATGTGTCAGAAGCAAATTGAATTATCTCGGCTTCTCTCCGTTCTATCTTTGGTGACATCAAAGTATGATATCCATTAACTGTCCAGACCTCTTAATTAAGGTTTCAGGTTACCTAGACAGGTGAATATAATAAACCTAGATTTATTTCATGAGTCTAGTCTAGACTTACAATTTATACAGACCTAATTGGACATAGTCTAACTATTAATCTAGTGTGTTGAATTACATAGGTCCCTAGGCTTTAGACAAAATGACTTTGTATTATTTATTAGCGATAACGATTGTTCAATCAGTCATAAATGTGTGGGATTACATACGCTACTGTAATGTCACGCAGCCAATCTTGTACCAGAGGGCCAATTCTACTAATTTTCCGATGCTTGAAAGTAGAGTAGTAGAAGAATTTCATTTGCATCTCAGTTGCAATCTGTCAAAAATATTTGAAAATTAAGGCTTTTTTGACAGTTGGACACTCACATACGAATGCGAACGTTATTTAAAAATTAGTAGAATTGGCTCTATGGTGGAACAGAATAAACGCAATACCTCTTAAGGGGTCATTATACTCCCCACCAACCGTGTCTCCACGTTGCCGTCGTGGTGGGGCTTGCGTGTCTCAGTGATCTTGGGGGCTTTGCCGGTAGAGCCACTCATGCCGGAAGGTCCCAAGTGAGAGACCAGACCAAGAGAGACACAAGAGGGGCACACCGTTCGGAGACTTGAGCAGTGTTCGGGTCCTCGGACGGTGTGCGTCTCATTGGCTTGCTCGCTGCTCTCTGGTACGCGTCTGATCATCAGACGTGACTGTGAGAGCAGCGAGCAAGCACTGAGAGAGAGGGGGAGAGGAAGGGAGATAGGGACCGCACCCTCAAAAAGGAAAATATGGACAGGCCTGCCAAAGAATTATTACCCCAGGGCGGTTCGGACTGCACAGCAGTCCGGGAATCCGCCACGCCTAGTGCGTCAAGCCCCTCGTATTCTGGGGGGGGCAACAGGGCTGTCCGCACTCCGCTTGCCAAGGGCAACAGTGGCCGAGGAGGCCCCCGATTCGACTTCAAACAATTAATCGGGTTTGATTTTAGCTCGCCCGACGAAGAGTCGGCCGGGCAGAGCGCGGGCGAAGGCGCGCTGCGCTGGGAGGAGGGCTCGCTTGAGCGTCGCGCGGGTGTAGAGTCGGAGTCCGAGTTGGACTCCGACGACCTGGCGACCATTTGCTCGGCGAGCCCTGTACCCGAGGGGGCGAGGGCTGCTGCGGAGGACTCCAGGTCCTTCCGCAAGCGGCCCAGATCAGAGGAGGACCGGGGGTCGTCCGGCAGCGAGGAGGTAGCCTCGGCTCGCAAGATCCCCACCAGCAGGCGGGGCAAGGGGAGATTGCCCGCCTCCAAGGTGGCTGGTCAGCGAGCCGGGGAGCTCGTCGCTGACGGACGACCCCCCGCAGAGGGCGGTCGCAGGGCCCCTGGTTCGGAGTCCTCCGGCGGTGAGCCGGATGACTCCGGACAGGAGCTTCGGAGGGCCGGGTTTGCGGAGGTGGTGGAGGCCGCGCTTCGCGATGTGGCCCTGAAGAGGAAACTCTCCTCTAAAAACAGGGCCATAGGAGAAGCGCTGACCTCCATCCTGGCGGCAGCGGAGGCTAACCGAGGTGGGCCTCCGATGGACGAGATGTCCAACCTGCGGGCGGAGGTCGCCCGCTTGGCTGCCGCCACCGAGCGTCTCCAGAGGGAGAACGCGGGGCTCCGAGCAGACCTGGCCAGGCTCCAGGGAGCCAGCCCACAGGGGGCGCCTAAAGGGGGAAGCAGGGAGAACAGCCAGCCCGTGCCGCAGGAGGGCCAGGTGCTGGACCTGGTGCGGCAGGAGATGGCTGCCTTCCAGGCGCGGTTTTCCGTCCTGGAGGGCATCGTCCTGCGCCCCCCGTTAGCGGCGAGTGGGAAGGCTCCAGGCCGGAAGGCGGCGTCGTACGCGGCCGCCGCGGCTGCCACACCGGGGTCGTCCGGCCAGGACAAAGGGTCCGGGCCGGCACCCGCGAAGCCGGTGCCGGGAAAACCGGACCCGGCCCCGGGAAGGAAGAGGAAGGGTGGGGTTGCTGCGCGGACGGCGAAGGCTCCTGCGCCGTCTGAGCAGCGGCTCCCCCCGGCTTCCTCGCCTTCAGCTCCTCCCCCGGCTCAAGCCGAATGGCAAGTTGCCGGGGAGAAGAGGAAGGCGGGCAAGGCAGCCAGGGCGGCCAAGAGGCGGGAGAGGAAGCGGCGGCAGAAGGCGCGAAGCGTCGCGGCTGCGCTCCGCCCCCCGAAAACCGCGGCTGTAGTGCTTACACTACAGCCGGACGCGGTGAAGAGGGGCGTGACGTACGCGGACGTGCTCACCAAGGCGAAGGAGGCGATAAACCTTGGTGAGCTAGGCATCGTGGGGGGCCTTCGGCTCCGGGTCACCATGACTGGGGCCCGGATGCTGGAGATCCCCGGGGCAGCCAGCGGCCCAACCGCGGACGCTCTAGCCGAAAGGCTTAGGGCGTCCCTAAGCGCGGACGATGCCCGAGTGTCCAGGCCCACCAAGCGCATCGACATGCGCATCTTGGGCCTGGACGACTCCGTCACGGAGACGGAGGTGGTGGCCGCCGTCGTTAGGACGGGGGGGTGCTCAGCAGAGGAGGTGAAGGCGGGCACCCTACGTCCTGACAACACGGGCATGCGCACCATTGTGGTGAGCTGTCCCGTGTCGGCGGCCAAGACCATCTCGGAGGGCCGTAGGTTTTTGGTGGGTTGGGTTTCCGCGCAGGTCAAACTGCTGGAACCCCGACCTCTGAGGTGCTTCCGGTGCCAGGTGGGCCACCATGTAGGAGCTCAATGCACCTCGGAGGTGGACCGCAGCGGTCTATGTTTCCGCTGCGGTCAGCCCGGTCACAGGGCCGGCTCCTGCGACGCCGCGCCGCACTGCGCAGTCTGTGCGGCAGCTGGCAAGCCGGCCGACCACTGGGCTGGGGGTAGGGCCTGCGCCCCACCCACCAAAGCCGGAAACCGGAGAAAGCCCTCCGCCACCGCTGTCTCTGCCGCGACCGCCGCCACCGCCGCCGCTTCCTCCGCCGCCAAAGCCGGTTCCACTGCGGCTGCTGCTACTGCAACAGCCGCAGTAGAGCCCCTACAACGGGCTCCGGAGGGGGCTGAAATGGAGTGCCAGTAATGGCCCCATTTCACCCCCTCCTGTTGAACGTCAGCCACTGCGCCGCCCAGGAACTGATGCTCCTGAGCATGGCGCAGTGACTGATGCCTGTGGACGGCGAGCAATGGGTAGCTCGCCGTCCGATCAGAGCAGGCCCGGGTTGACGGCGCGCTGTGTTCTACGCGCGCCAAGCCAGCAGTCGTCAGCATGGGTCGGGGCCCGTTAAGGCCAGAGCCTACCAGGGTTGCGGATTTGTTCGAAAGAGTTACCGTGGCCCTGGAACGTAAAGGCACTGAGAGGAGCATGGGTGGGTTTTAGTCAGTAGAAGTCTGACACTCCCTGCCGCTCCACCCAGAGCGGGAGGGGTCATTTGATGATTTCCCATCCAATAAAAAAAAAAAAAAAAAAAAAGGGGTCATTATACTCATCATTATGTACAACTTTTACAATGGAATCAACCCCGAAATCGCGAAAAAAAATCTGGTATTCAGTACATTTTGTCGAGTTATGCGCATTTAAATGTATGGTGAAGTCGGTTTTAGCGTTTTCGCGATTTCAGTGTTGGTCCCATAGAGAAAATTGCTCATATTGAGTACACTGACCTTTTAAGAACTATAGCGTTTATTCTGTTACACGTTGTATATCTTTTTTTTAAAGCATGGGATACCTAATTTTTCGTCGACCACCGACTCTAGCTTTATTAAAATTTTGTAAATGTTTTTATTGATAAAAACCACAGAAAATAAAGAACTGATTGATTTCAGTTATAAACATAACAAAAACATTAATTGGAACTTCGAATAACAACCAGTTTTTTATTATTCTGAGTGAAATGTGAGCTGAAGAATAAACACAGACTTTATTGTTTCTTGTGATTGATACCACCAATCCAACATCGCGTTTTTTATAAAACATATTTTTTAAATTAATTTATTTGTTCAGAAAACTATAGATTTTTTTTTAGTAAGAACTTATAGAGTGCTGTCGGTAACTTGAGATCCATAACGACGACTGTCCAAGACAGTAATTAATTAATGTAGTATCTAATTAAAAATTCTACCAGGATAAAAATTATTTCCATTTTACACGTTTTAACGAGAAATATTAACATTAATGCGAAAGACAAATTCTTTCACGATTTTCACTGATAGCCTACTGTCGTAATAAATATTTCGAAAGCGTGAAAATAAATTTTTGTTACGCGGTGTTCTGCGTGAGCGACGAACTCGACGCGACGCGACGCTGCGAACGCGACGAACGCGATCAACTCAACGGCATACCCTACATGCGGCCTATATGACAGTCTGCGGCGAGACGCGACGTAACGCGTACTTGTTTTGAGGGCGACCAGATGCGACAACACGAACTATAACATTTTTCGCCCTAAGAAGAGTTCCTTGACAGTTCATCTTTTTCTATGGCACGCATACTACTTTAGACTAATCAAAAATTAACTAGCAAAACAAACAAACATGAACTTTCAAGCAAAATTGTACTGTACTTCTCCATGATTCGAGAAGTAATGACCAAAATCACGTAGGACATTTGTCGCGTATAGCATCGCGTCGCATTACGTCGCGCCGTGTTGCGTCGCGTCGCGTTGCGTTCGTCGCTCACGCAGGACACCGCGTTAGCACGGAATTTCTTAGAATAAGTTATCTAGATTAATTTTGCCATAATTGCAGAACCTTCCAGAAAATTATGAGGATTGAAATTAATTTGCTTTCTTCACTTAATTTGGTATTTTTAATAACGTTTTTAGGTTGAGAATTAAAATTAGCTGTCTAGATTTTTCTTGTGAGTCCATTTCAACTTACAATTATATTTTATTAACGTTATTAAAGTTTTGCAGGCTGTTTGTTAATTGTAGAACCCAAAAAGATAGAGTCCTTGTTGTCAACTTTTTAAAAACAATCGTGGGAACACAAAACATTGCCAGTATTTTTTTCTCCATAAATACTATTATCTAGCGTGAAAAATAAACTAAGTTCCGTTAATAATAGATCCATTTTATATATCATCGTCTTCGTAAATTGAGGAAAACAGAAACCCAATATTTTCCTTATCTTTGTGGCTTTTCTTGCCAGCATTGATTTGATACGTTTGAGGAATTGACACTGATCTAAGTGTATTGGTTTGAAAATAGACTTAACGCGATTCTTATTTCAAATTCGATTATTTTTTTATTGTAATCGGAGATATTGTCTAGACAGCCAGTATAGTATCTATTCCAATCGCTACTACTTGATCCTCCCAATCCAATGTATGTCAATTTGGCATAAGAATGGATTTGATGACTATGTATATACTCTTTCGTGCTCGAGCTTGTGGCTAAATAATAACAGTCACAAGGTTCTATCTTTCAAGTTAAGCGACCTTTGCCGAGGTCGGTCTGTGGATGGATGACCATTCATAACATGCTGAGACTTCTCCGTGACACGGAAAATACGTTAAGCCGTTCGCTCCGCCAGTCTTTTGTTATTATTCACAATTGTTGCGGATGGCTAGAAGCCAGAAAAATCTGACTCCAGTCTTTCCAAGAAGTACCATGTTACCCAGTTAATGGGTTGTACGGGTCTGGTATTCAGCTGAATCCAGTTTGACTGGAAGCCGACACCAATAAATTTGGGAAAAGGCTAGACAGATGATGAATTTAGTATAATTCTTATTTCGCTTGACGTTACAAGCTCAAACATTTACTAAAATTACAGTATTTTTGTCATCAATCTATTATTTTTCATTAATAAGGTAAATCTACTTTTTTACCTTAATATATCAAGTGCCGCCATGACACTTATAATGAGGGGGGTGCCAAAATGAATGGTATTATACAGGGTGGAGATTAATTTATAAAGGTTTATCCTTGGTAATAAAATATCACATAAAAAGTAAGCTTGGCAAGTCATTAGAGGAGGGGGGGCTGGAAATGAGGTTATGTACTACATAGCAACTATGTTATAATGTTTATGACAGGACGAGTAATTTGTATGGCAATCTGTGATAGTGAGGCCCGAATTTTTACCGTTCTTTTTATGTTTTTTTTATTCAGTGACGTAACTTTGTGAGATTAGAGAACGGTATGACTAAAATGGAATATTTTGCTGAGGAAAATATTTCAAATAATTTAGAAGCCGGTTTGTCATGGCAACATTTTATTAAACAAATAACTTTTGTCCTGGAACGTGCCAGCAGTGTAGGAAGGGGAACTGGTGCATTTTACAAGAGATCGTAGACTCGACCATCTTCCCCATGTTTAAAACAGGCATGGTTTGATTTCTGTTGGTCAAAGTCTAATATATATCCGTCTACTTTCAAAAAACCTCGATGATTTTAACACATAAATGATACTTACTTTCTAATTTCTAAATTTTTAGGGATCGTGTAACAATAAGGTATGTTAACCACGAAGCAATTATGTTTACTTAGTTATGTGATTAATAATAAAACCTGCATGAGTCCATTGTAGAGGTTGAGCAACGCTTGCCAAGGTAGGTTTTTAGATGGGTCATCAATGGTCATCAAATAGTTTAAATCGGTTTTTTTTTAATTACTGCTTCTATCTGCCATCGCAGATGCTAGTAATTTTATATACCTACCAAAGTTTCGTTTGAGTTGTGTGTTAATAGTAACCACAACAAAACGTTTTATTTCAACACTTAAGAAAGTTTACGCCCTAAGGCATTTCATACAAAATATCAAGTCCTTATTTTTTAAAATGAATGAACCGATTTTAATGAAACTTGGGTAGATACGCTAGATCATTATATCAGCCAAAAGACGTCCACTGCTGGACATAGGCCTCCCCCAAATAGGGGGGGTTTGCCATAATCACCACGCTTGGCAGGCGGTTTGGCGATCGCATTGTAGCTGAACTGCAATATACCTACAGAGAATGATGCTGCCCATTCTCTGGTGAGTCCCTTAGTCGCCTTTTACGACACTCACGGCACGGCAAGTGATGCGGCTATTCTTTTACGTCCGACACCATACGGAACATACGCCATTTTCGAAAAAGTGTTCAGAGCACTTTCTATAAAACTTAAGAATCACTCTCCCTCTGAACTCTTTTTCTAAAAAGTTCACTACTATTTAGACCTGGATATCTAGCGTACTAAGTTTAATTAAAATCGGTTTAATTATTTCGAAAAAAAAGACTTGAAAGTGTGTAAGAAAGACCGTACGACTCTCTTAACTACTTAAACGACACATCACAACGTTTCGTTTGAGTTGTTTGTTGATAGTAACAACAACAGAACATTTTATTTTAACACTGAACTTTAGAAATACAAAAGAAAAAGTTGTCCTATTGTACAAAGTAAAACGAAAAAAACTTAGAAATAAAACAACTAAACAAGTTAAACATTTGAAAGCATTTTATATTCCCTCTCGACAGCATTACAGTGACAGTAACATACTTATCATGTAGTTCTATAAACGTCAGTGGAACGAGGAATATGAGTGAGTCGGAAATTAAAGTGCAATTCAATGAGGCCAGCTCGCTTCTTCACATACCTACTTATCTTGTTGATTCTGTAACTTTTTGTTAGCAGAGAGTTAAGTAGTGGAGGACTATTATATTTTCTTTTTTTTTCTCTACAATCTCAGGAGTCAACTCAAATAATGATTGTTAACCGACTTCCAAAAAAGGAGGATGTTCTCAATTCGATTGAATTTTTCATAAGCAACTCGTATGGTTTGCATTCACAATTAAAGTTCTGGCTCAGGGAGTGCATTTTTTACTCAAGGCCGGTCAACGTTGTGACTCTTGGGGTGATATGTCCTTCCCCTTCTTCTACTGCTGTATTGTACCTATTCACAAAATCATTCTAAAATTAACACACAATATTTTAAATATAAATAAAAAACTCTCGAAAAAAATAGCCATATATTGTTAAATCTTTTAGTAGTATATGGCATAATTAATGTATAACAAGGTTGCATGCTGACGCAATATCGTGTCATTTCACGCTGACGAGACTACCCGCTGCTTGCCGAGACAGCACTAAACGACATATTAATACCACAATATACTATGTAGGTAGTGGACATAAGGTTACGGTTAAGGGAGTCCAATGAAGTGGAAGTTATGAAAATGATGCGTGGCCCCTCCACGCACGACTGCGGTTTAGCTTGCGTCATTCGATGTAAATATTGTTTGGTTATTTTTATCTTTGCATGCATAAATAAAATGTATGGTTCATTCTATTGCGGAATTTGTTCGAAAGAGTCACTGCGGCCTTGGAACGCAAAGGGCATTTGGAGGAACACGGATGGGTTTTACTCAGTAAGAGTCTGACACTCCCTCCCGCTCCGAGCGGACGGAGTCATGTGATGATTTCCAATCTTTAAAAAAAAAGGTTCATTCTATGTTTTTATGATGATTCAGTGATCGTGTTTTTGTAACACTGATTTTTGTGATTGAGTAATGTAGTGCTAAGAATGTAAGCTAAGAAAATAGACGTGATTTTTGCAGGTTGTGAAGTGGTGTAATGAAGAGATTTTAGGTGAGCGCCTCATTTTCTTCTATGGATTTCTAAACTTCAAAAATAGACTTAATGATCAATCAGTCTGTAAAACGTATCCATAAACGTCGGGTCAAATCCAGTAACTGCGTAGCATGATACCCCTTGGTAAGAATGGCCTCAGATTTCATGGCATCTGACAGCTGTAACAACTGTCAAAGATCTTCAATTGATAGCCAGGAACAATTCCAAGGCACGGAGGAGTCTCGGTATGTTATGAATTCTCACCTCAGTGCCTGTTCCCACTTACACGGACCTTTTTCGCCATGTCAGTTACAATGTATATGACATTGTTCACATTTAGGTGGATCCGAGAAAAATAACGGATCCGAGTTTTTCGACTGACATTTGTTATGCCACTGCCAAAACTGTCTAAACGCCTGGATCGGATGTTGTGTGAATGAATCTGCCGATCGTCGGCCGCCGGTTCGTCTATGTGTGAACACGCACGTCCGGCCCCCTCTTACCTTTAAACAGACGATCCGTCTAAGTAGGAACGGGCTCTTAGCAAGTAAACTAAATCTTGGTAATCGATTAGTGCGGCTGTTATTACTAAGCCGCGATTACAAATTGATCTTATCTCAATGAAGCATAAATACATTATTGTCGTAATTATATTCAAAGCTTTTTTGTAATTCTTATTCATATTGGTAATATTCACAAGTGCCATCAGTTTACGGGCAAGCAGACTGATACCTATTGTTCCAAGAATGAGTGGAGTGGAGACAGTACTATAAAATTTTATGTAACGATTTTTATGGTAGCTTATTGATATTGTTATTGAAAAAGGGTGGTTTTTGTAGCTTTTCCTTGATGTCAAATTGATATTTCACGACAATATGCCTATGGGGTCGTGACAATGTGTTTTCTATATTTTTGGACGATTGATTTTTATGCAAAAGCGTTAGATTTTTTTTCGCGGTTGCGTACTCGACTCTGACTCCTACAGGTACCATTATAAATATTATTGGATAAAAAGTAGCCAATGGCACTCATCTTTTCGTAATCGGATCAGGATTTCCACAGATTGCCTCCTATAAACAGACATACGAAAGTCACTGAACTTACCTTCTGTGCAACACTTGCAACAGTACTATAAACTCCCATGTTTATCGTTAGATCCTGATATTCATTTACGACCTTGTATTGTGTCTGCTACAGTATTAATCAATTTAGAATTTACCTCTTGAAACACCATCTCCTGCTCAAAATATTCTCAAACGCACTCCTAAAGTAGCTCATCTAAATAACAAAGCCTAAATGCTTACATTGATGTTCTAAATTCTAAAGTGATATAATGTTCTTTACAGAACTTCCCTGTTTATAATTTATCTGCAATTGAACACGTAGTGTATTAGCATTCAGTTCGAAACTAGCTAGAGCAATAGTAATGAATAACATTAATATTCATAGATCACACAAATCGTGCTTAGTTACTCAGTTGTAACGTGATTACATGTAGGTACAGTCACGTGCAATAATCATGTGCTTAGGTAATTATTTTCGGCTTAATAAAAAGTTATGTTAACATACATACCTTCATCACTTTTAATATTGTCTAACCTAACACACAAATCTATATACAGGGTTATTTGTTAAACACTAACAACCTTTCAGTGGGTGCAGGTACTCATGATTCTAAGCAACTTTTATTTTTAAATCAACTCTGAAATTTCACAAAAAAAATCAGCTGTTTCATACTTAATGCATTATTCACCCGATGAAAATGTAAGAAGTAGCAGATATTTTTCTGGTTTTTTTAGGTTAGTTACACCATTTAATAACTCAGGAAAGGCTGGACCGATGTTGAAGATTTTTGGTTTTATTGGATTTGTTACTGCCCCAAATAGCAGAATAACTACATACAGAAAAAAAACATCGGAAAATGTCACGCTTTTTTTGTCTCTTACAATAATTCGTACCTATGCAACTCCATCTCTGATACACGACAGAAACATAACACGGCAAAAATGAATTCTGAGGCGGTACGAAGTTCGTCGGGACAGCTAATTGATAATAAGTATAAATAATGTACAAACGTGTATAAAAGGGGACAGGGAAGAAATTAATTGGGCATTCGTTAGTATTGCTGTCAATGAGCAAAGCATTACCACTTTGAATGGCGATGCTGAATCTTTCATCGAAGAAAAGACTAGCCCTCTGGGTCACAAGAAGATGAAATTACATCTCAAATGAATCATCAATATTTTGCCTTTATCCCTATTTTTCATTTGTTTTGCATGATTTATTTACTATCACGTACCTACTTATAATGTTTCATCATTTAATCAGTCTCTACGAGACGAACAAATTAGAATTTCCATTGTCGCTACATGTTTTTGCATGTATCTGTACTTACCTACCAATATGCAAATTATTGTCAACTAATCTGAACTTCCTAGTGAAAACCGCTTTATTACACGAATGATAATGTCTTTTCAAGATATTCAAGGTACAAATGAATCTTGTTTTGGAGAAGATCGTTTAATTTAACATTTTAATGAGGTCTGTTACCTCGGAGGACAGAGCACTGGAAAGTCTTTGAGCTTCAAACTTGTTTAAGTTATTTTGTGCAGCATACAATTATTATATACCCTGTTATGAAATCATCAGTTCATATACTTTATTGTAAACAAAAACAATTAACAGATCAAAACATGAAACAGTCCTTATCGCATTCTGCAATCTCTTCCAGAGGACCTGTAAATGACAGAAAATGCCTGGACATGAAATGGGGTTGCCATTGGTAAATATTTTACTTTTTTTACGATTACTGGAGGTGTAATTTTGAGCTTAAAAGCGAATTCTGAAGCGAAGCATCATCTCAATAGTACACTTTTTCTTATTTTGATTAACCGCTGCGGCCCCGACATGTGAAAATTCCCGAAAAAAAAAAAATCTTATGTTAAAGGTAAATAAACATTAAATTCGCGATTAATTCGCGACACACCGGTGTGTCTCCGGGGCCGGAGCGGTACACACAACAATATACAAAGACAGCTTTTGTACCAAAGCAAGTTTAACACAGATTGGGACCTCTAAGAGCATCCTCAGTGTTATACTTAGTGTGTCTTACGTTTTAGTATCCCCATTAGTATTTTTGTACGCTCGTCAAGAAAGAGAAAATTCTTAGTTTAAAATTAAGTTACAACGCTATTATCATTTTCGTGCAGAAAATACTGCAATTTTTCAAACTGTCATTACTAGCAGCCAAAGTTTTGTGGGCAAGATACCAGCATGACGCAGATTGACGATGCCCAAACTTTTAGCTCTGAAACATCAATACGAATATTACTTAACTTTGGCGACGGCCATCTATAGCCAATATTGATCTGCGGAGGTCCACAGTACACCTAAAGTTGACTAATGACCGTATTAGGATCCAATGTGATGGATGGCTTTCTGAATTTATCAGGGATCATCAAGAGTAATAATTGCGACATGTTTGAAATGGTATTTTCGTTTGGTTTGTTCATTATTGACTAGACTGGTAAAGACTGAAAAAATTTTTTGTTGCTTTTCTAAATATAAACTATGGTTTTACCGTCCCAGATGTACGAGAACGAGTTGGCGACTATGTAAGTCCAAGTCGTATTATCCTATACCTTAGATTTATTGTACACATAATACTGTGGGTGAACCTTAAAGCGTGCTCCATCTTCCACCACATCATCGCTTATCATCAGGTAAGATAGCTGCGCTTGACATTGTGTTTGGCGCTTAGAGGTCAAGCGCGTGCCTTTATTAAGTAAGTGTGTATTGTTTTTTTTGATATGTTAAAGAATCGTTGTAAAACTTATTTTGTTTTTTGTAATATTAAATTACTCATCAAAAGACATTGCGTCGAAAGAGACATCGAGTAGAAACGAGAGAAGGTGGCTTTCACTCTGCAGTACCCTGGCTTTTGTCATGCAGTGGGAGTGCTAGTTAGAATATATAAGATTAATCTATATTATGAATACAGTAAATTGTACACACACATCATCATCAACAACATTTTCTTGCACGAATCTATTGATTTTATCACAGTATAGTATGTGATTGATGACGAGTATGTGATGCAGCTCACTTGCTATTTGAAACTTGCAACACACTAGAAATATCTTCAACCTGCGCGCCTAATAAAATATGTCTGCTCAGCATACTGAGTAATATTTTACGACTGTGTATTTTATTCTACACTCGTGAACGTGGTGAGTGCTGAACACTTGAGGTAATCGTTCTCGCCACATTTTATAGTTCTAGTCGTCATTCCTGCGTTTTTATGATGAGTACACATGTATGTCATTACTATAGGTGCAAAGGTGGGCACTTAAAACTCGAATGACAATGGCTAGATAAAGTTGTAATGAAGTCAAGTTTAAATCATACATATGGGTGGTGTTCTGTAGCTGCTTTAAAGTAAAGGAACAATATCAAAATAAAAATGTATTGACTTTTTTTTAAAACCCGACCTTCAACAACAAGTAAAAAGTTAAAAAAAAAAACACTTTTCAAGCAGCCAGATGCAGTCGGTGGCATCGAATCTGTGATTGAACTAAAATGGACACCACTGACTGCATCAGAGAGCTTGAAAAGTGTTTTTTTTTTTTACTTTTTAGGAAGTCGGGTCTTTTTAGGTCAAAAAAATTGTTTTGATATTTTTTCCTTATTATATAGCGGATACAGAAAACTACTCTTAAATATGACCACGCACTTCTGGAGATCTTCTTAAGATCTGTGGGACGATTTCCGTATTTTTTGACACGCAATGCAGTCGCAAGCTGTCAAATACAACTCTAATTACCCCACTTTAACAAGTTCTTGACATTAACTGTCTCTGAGATGATTATAACGATTATAATAGTAGATGAAGAATTAGCACGTTTTTTTTTAATACGAAAATTTCTCTCTTCTGGTCTTGGAGAATCGTGCCGCAATTACGAGTGTAAGGATTTGTATAAAAACTGTTACAGCGCTATGAGAGTCATCATCATCATCATCATATCAGCCGAAAGACGTCCACTGCTGGACATAGGCCTCCCCCAAGTGTCGCCACAACAACCGGTCCTGTGCGTCTGCCATCCATCGGTTACCCGCGACCCTCACCAGGTCATCGGTCCACCTTGTGGGAGGCCATCCAACTATGCTATGTCGGTAACCTTGGTTCTTTAATTTAATTAAGTTAATCTAATTTAAAGTTAAAGGTATATTTTTAAAATTAACATTGTAAAAAAGGTTTTTCTACTAGTAAACGGTGAAGAGTTCTATCTATGTCGAAGGAACCACCACTGGCTTGTAGGATCCTATTCAATTCAGTACAAAATAAACGTTTTATGAAATAATTTAGTAGAACAGTGAACAAAGCTTCACATTCCTACCCAAGATTACTACAGACAATGGATGATATAAAACCAATTTCCTTAAACCGTAAAATACAACTCTAACGTCACAAGGCATGTCAGTTTCAACCACCATTTCTAAAATAGACAATGGCAGTGAAATTTATAGTAGGATGCGAGACTCCCTCCAGACGAATCACTTAGAACTACTAAATGCGGACTGGGTTACAAAGTTACAATGGAGTAAAGATAGGTCAAAGGGAAGGGCATACCGAGTAGTTTAGAAATTCAAGTGAAACTAGATTTTGTAATATATTTCGAGGTACTAGAAGGGATGTAAATTATTATGATGACGGGGACGTGGTTCTTTAAAAATAAAGGTTATTTTTGATTTGACATACAATTTATTCTAATAAAGCGTATTTTAATATTTCCTTTGTTTTTTTTTTCATAATTATATTTTTAAATAGGTAGTAGAATTTTTGTTTATTCGTAATTTGACATTATGATCTTAAAGTACTGAAGAGGTCCTGATGAAAGAGTAAATATTATGTGCGAAACGAGTATTATAATATAGTAAAATTTTACGTTACGTCAAAAATATTCCTGCTAGGCCCTCAGTTGTCTAAATAAAAACCGCTGCATGGGTCGATTTTCGATCGGTTCGAGGTTGAGCAACGACTGTCAAAGTTGGTAAATTAATCCACAGCATACCGAGACTCCTCCGTACGGCTTAACGAGCTTTCTGAAGAAAGTATGATAAGCCGTTGGTCCCGGCTGTCATTTGTACATCTTTGACAGTCATTACGGGTAGTCAGAAACGAGACAATCCAGTTTTGCAAAGGAGTTTCGTCCAGTTTTTTTATGACTTTTTTTATTTAAGAATGGTCTTGCTCTTGACTTTGATCACGCCTGATGGAAAACGATGGATGAGGTCTATGATGGAGCGAGCGTGCCCAGAAGATACCTGTTCACTCTTGCTTTGAAGGCTGACGGGTTATATGTGAAAGGGTACAGAGACGCTGGCAGAGAGTTCCACAGTTTGGCTGTGCGCAGTATAAATGTGGATGAGAAGCGCTGAGTATGACTAGTCGGGATATCGACCAAGTGCGTATCGTATATCCATACTAGCTTTTGCCCACGACTTTGTACGCGTATATACCGTTATTCCCGTTCCAGTAGGAATTTCCCGGCTATCATGCTAATCTAATCTTGCCCGGTATGTCCCACTGCTGGGCAAACCTCCCTCACCCTTTTCCAAACACATCTGTCCTCTGCCATTGGGGGCCAGTCCTTCCGGGAAGAGTCGAATTGGTCTCTCCACCTTCGCCTTGATCTACCGCGATGTCACCTAGCATTGTAAGAATGAGGCCATCATACACAAAAACAATTATCCAAATCCGACTGGTAGTTCTACAGATTAGCGCATTCATACAAACTCTTCAGCTTTTACATGTTAGTATAGTATAGAATAGATGAGTTATAGACATAGCAATAATTTCGACTCACTCGTCTGTGAAAATTCCAGCGAATACTGACAATTTTATTTTTAGGTCCTGCTTTGTTACGTACTAACGCTACCAGTCTAAAGCTCGGTTTTTTCAGCAGCAAGATAATTTAATCTCCTACTCCGCACTCAGAGTTTCCCTGAAAAAGTATCTTCCTAATAAAAATAAATCCTACAAATTGTTTTTATACATTATTTTCACGGGTACCGAGTACTTCGCTTATTACGGTTACTTCATAAAACGTACGTAGATATAGTTTATTGTGTTTGAAGATACTTGAGTTAGAATCCTGTTCTGTTTTATACTTATGAATTTGTTTGCTTTGTTTTTCTGATTGAGTTTTGAAAAGTGGTAATATAGTATGTTTTAGTGAGAGTCTATTGTTGTTCATGCATGTTGTATTATTTTGACCTTTCTAAGCTGACTTAGCACAGACTTTCAATTTTATGTGTAATGTAAATTAAAAGTCCGTGCTTTATTCAATGGTTTTATTACCACTGACATCGGTCTACTATTGGCATTATCCCTACTTCCCTACTAATATTATAAATGCGAAAGTAACTGTCTGTCTGTCTGTTATGCTTTCACGCTAAAAATGGCTGAACGGATCGTCTTGAAATTTGCCAGATATATAACCTGGGATATTGAAATTGAAAAGGACATAGGCTACTTTTTTTACGCGGTGACTGACATACACGCGGGCGGAGCCGCGTGAAAAAGCTAGTCTGATATAAGTTAATGCCAATGTTGTGGTAAAATGATTAGTCGTTCAGAAGCCGCAGTGGCGTTCAAATTAGACGATAAAAAATTTCAACACCACGCCAATGTTGTCAAACAAATGTTAAAAGTAAAGTTTACCTATTTAAACGCAGACTATCGCAACATTGTAGTGTTTACTCTGACACAACAACAGGCCTATCTAAATAATCCAAGGGCAACAATATTATGTTGTCCTGACAAAAAATAAAGTAGAAACCTACAAAATATAACCCTGCGTGGTAAATCCTTGCCGCCGAGTATAATGGCTGCCAATTACTTACGCACAAGATATCGGTCTCGTCTAGTCGTACTACTAACGAACCTACGTCTAAACCTCATCTCTCAAGACTTCTTTTTATTCGTGAGGTTCTTGATATAAATTTATCAAATCTTCTGTCATATTTCGTGAGCTTTTTCATATAAATTATTTCAGGTGCCTAAAAATATATTTTTTCACTGCCTCTCAACCATTGATGATTTCGTCATTTATAACTTTAACATAATGATGAATTTGAGGTATCTTAAAAATCATCTGAAGATGATCCTTGTGGATTGAGTTCAATTAGGATAAACATAAAATTTCTGTATCGAGGGGTGCCATTAGTGGACAGCTGTTTTGTGCACCCGCGCGATGCTAGAAGACAAGAGGACTTGGACAACGCAATAATCCATCATCGAAAAAGATTGTCATGATATCCAAAACTTGCTTTTTCCCGCGACTTTGTACGCGCATATCCCGCTTTTTCCCGTTCCCGTAGCTTAAAGCCTTCCTCATGAATGTGGCTATCATTTACAAAAATATTTTTTCTAATCCGACTAGAAGTTCCAGGGATTAGCGCGTTCAGACAAACAAACAAACTCGTCAGCTTCATTATATTATTAGTAAATATAGATAGTATAGTACAGATGCATGCGTTTGACATGCATTCCAAAACGCCATATCCTAATTAATTTTAACTTTTGAAAATCGCTGTATCTGAGAGTCAATTCCATTATTTTTAAGCAACATCAAATTCGCATCTTATACGTCAAAAACACCTCAATTTCCTTACATGTTTGACAGATTGTGACTGCAAATGCGAAGGTTGCTTAAAAATAGTAGAATTGCACCTCTTCTTCTTCTTCTTCGTGTGGGTAGAAGGTCTAACGACCCGACACACCCTAGTGTCAGAGTTTTTAAACCACCTCAAGGGCCTCTGACACGGTCTGACGACCGCCATTTGGCGGCCGGGACTACCATGGCGCCTCTGATCAAGTGTTACTTTGTCTAGAGTCCAAAAAGGTGTCAGACGTATCATTAGAGCCACAGGTAAGGACTTAAAATCTCTGCTACAAACATTTCCACCGGCAAATCATCACTTTTTCACAGAAAAGCAATTCATCCCAAATGTCTCTAACACGCAGTGGGTGAGATCTGAGTTTTATGACAGAAAAAATACGTGAAAATGTTCACGGCTAAGAAGATTGAGCGACACCCCGCCGAGTCCCAAATTAATGTCTAGCATAAATACAAATACTCCGCGATCGTCTGACTTGCAACTTTTTTATTACGGAGACCATAGAATATGGAATGACTGTGGTGGTGGAGGTAGCCGATGATGATGAGACGCTATCCAGAAATAATATTTTTTAATAGAGAGTGCAAGTTTTGTGAGTTATGTGGAATGGATGGTAATATCCAAACATCAATTTTTCTACTATTTTCCGGCTCGCGTTTGACCTCTATCTCACATGATGGTCAGCGATGATGTGCCTGACGATAAAGCATGTTTTCCTAGAATTAAAGTACAGTGAAGAGTGTTTCCATTCTATTCTACTCTAGCAGTGGCCAAAAGGCGTCTCCTTACTCTGTGACGGTGACGAAAATTGCGTACAAGTTTCACCGTAAATTGTTTTACGACAAAAACAAGATTTACTTCTAGAAAATGTGGCTGAGAAATTAGGTTTTTTGGTGTTCGTGGTTATGCTGGAAGACAAATGTGTAGTAATTCAGTGTAATACTGTGGTATTACTTTTTTATTTTTTGTTGCGTGATGTTATTAATTTAGTTGAATAATTACCTATTTTTTTTGTACTTGTCTTATATTTATATGAGTTTTGAATTTATGCGAAAAATATAAGGCTCACGGAGGCAAACACAAGGCAGATACGACATAATTTGAACACGCACTGAATGTATATTATAAAAAAAACCCAAAACATTTTTTTGTTTGCACGTATGAATTGAAAAAAGTTTTCCTTTGTAACCTAAGATCGTGTGAAGATTTTATCAATTTCTAATCACCTATGACCCAGACAAGATAATAGTTAAGCCACGTACTCTTCTTATGCTATTCAAAAGATATAACAGAAGAGCAAGTCACTTAAAGTCAAGTAACAAAAGCAAATAGTTTCCGCTACGGCGTAGCACGGTTACATCGTATTACTGCTACGGCGTAGCACGTCTACGGCGTAGCACGTCTACAAAAAGTCCGTGCACCTAATCTTACGAGGCCATTACCTACGTTTTGTGTGAAACCTGTCTTGTTAGTGATGTCGAGAATATTTTACAGTACAAAGGTAACCTTTATGTTGTGTGTGAGTATTTTCTTTACCTTAGTAAACGGTTTAGCTTGTCGGTCAATTTCGCTAACACATTTTTCTTTTAGCAGGAAATAGTTTTTTTTAGGACCGCAGAATTAGACGGACCGTTTTTTCTTCAAGAAGCTGAAGTTTTTTATGTGTATTATAACATACATAGCGTGGCTATTCGCAGAAAGAAGAGGCAGAATTTTATGACGACAACATTGCGGCAATTTTCGTTTAAGTTTCATGTAGGCAAGCCTATTATATGCTCTAAACATAAAATAAAAGCTTGTAACACTGAATTCCGGACTCTTTATTCTTTCTCTCCATCATTTTTTTTTAAGGTGGGTCTTTAAACGTTTAATAAATGAGTATCTACGAGTACACACCGAGACATACCGAAACTCCTCCGTGCCTCGGAAAGCATGTTAAGCCGTTGGTCCTGGCTGTCATTTGGAGATCTTTAGCAGTTATTACAGATTGTCAAAGCCAGAAAATCCTCACACCAGTACCCAGTTAATGGGTTGTGGAGATCTGGTAAGCAGCCACTCCACGTAAAAGTACTGATATTCAACTGAATCCGGTTTGAATGGAAGCCGACCCCAATATAGTTGCGATAAGGCTAAGCATATGAAAAGAGTACCTACATATGTTGCAATTGGTCTTCTGTCGTTTCTACTTCCACGTATGTATTTCGAATAAACAAATACTGTCAGATACCCAATTAACTAAATGGACATATCAAAGTTTAAAGGACAATTTCCTCTCAAAATTTTGACGTATAACTTGTCCCTTAAATCGTGGACCGACACCGTCATATGTCATGTTATTCTTATCTCTAATTAATCTTTAGTACGTCGCGCCCACGGGCTGCGATAATCTGTCAGGCGGAGACATGTTTATGGGTGTTAGCGACGAAGGAGGATAGTTCAGAAGGTTGGTTTCAAACGACGATAGAGGTATTCAGAGTACGGATGCCATATGATATCGTGGTATGCATCTAAACTCACTTTTTTAACGCGAAAGTACCTGTCCCCATAGACAGGTACTTTCGCGTTAAAAAAGTGAGTTTTACTAATTTTAATGGAACGTTTGTATTCGAAGTTAGATGGCGACTGACATTATGCGAATGTTGCTTAAAAATTTGTAGAATTGGCACAAGTTGCCCTACACCAGGATTTTCTCCTGCATCCTGGGTGCATTTACAAACATATAGACTCACATACACAAACAGCCAGACCCGGAACAACCATCTGTAGGCCATACAAATATTTGTTCCGTGCGGGAATCGAACCTGCGATACGCAGCGCAGCCGTCAACCGTGTCTTCAGTCTGTTTAAACTACTAAACTAATGTTGATGGATTTTGTTTGGGAGATGGACTGGCAGAAGCTACTATGACTATTATAGATTAGTTTCTGCCTGTGAATTTGCCCGCCCCGCATGATAGTAAATTATTTTAAGGGACCATAAGAGTACTTCTGGGATGAAAATTATTATATGTCCTATTCTAGGCATGGTCTAAGCTGGGTAAGACATAAAAAGGTAACTAACAGACTATTTAAAAAAAAACTAACACTATGGGAAGTGGGAAATAAGGGCTTTTTTATTTTATTGTTTTAGTGTTATCTCTCGCAGTTCGACATTAGAAGAAACACCAAAAACGACTATCTCTGAATTAAGGACTTGAAGTTGAGTATTTCTCAAGCTTTACTTTAGCCTGAAAACCACATCATTAAAGTAGGATTTGACATAATGTATTTATCTAAAAAAAAAAAAATAAGCAGTATATGAATGGGTCCTCGTGGCCTCGCGAGTTTGTGGCGTAATAACAGCCGCACGGGCCGATCTTCAAGGTTAAACAACGCTTGCCGAGGTTGGTATGTGGATGGGTGACCATCTTAACATACCGAGACTCCCCTATGCCTCGGAAAGCACGTTAAGCTGTTGGTTCCGGCTATAATAATAATAAAAAAATAAGCAGATAATTACGGCAATGAAAAGACGAGTGTAATGTCGTATGTAAAGCAAATATGGAGGAGTTACTTCGAGCCTTCAAATTGCCGTAGTAATAACAATAAAAAGGATAATGTCGGTATTGTCTGTTCGTACGTTTGTTGTTTATTTAGTGGGCCCAATGTTTATTGCTTGCTATTGTGTTGAAAGCTTGGGGCAAACAAATACGAGGGTGATAAACTTATTTGTAGTTGATTGGATATTTTGTACTAGCTTTCGCCGCGGTTTTGCTTTGTTTCTGTCAGTGTAAAAAAAATGAAAAGGGATCAGTACTTTTAGAGGTTTTTATTATTCTGACTTATATAACACTTTCAGTGCTACTGATACACATGTGTGGTGTTTTGATATTTCAGTGTCGGGTGTCACTCACTGACATATAATTATGTAGAGGTAAGTATGTCGTGTTTTTCATGAGTTTTATACGTCATTCGCAAGTGCTTCATGAAAATAGAGGTGACCATTCAAGTGTTAACAAACAAACGGTGTTACCACTTTATTATGTTAGGTTGATGATTAGATTGACTGGATATTGGTATTCATAAAATGGTTTGGATACTGAATACTATAAATAAAAAAGAAGAACAAAATCGAATAGCTTTTTTGATGAGAGCACGGATTGATAACCCCAAAAGTTTTAAATGTAAAACCGTTTTATTTTCGTTTCCACACATCGAGTAAAATAAATTAGTTATTTTCGCCAAAAGCGAAATCAAAAAGCAATCCGTTTTTAAACCTTATGTTTATTTCACAGGTGTGTTACAAATTCACAATATTTGTGAATTTTCGTACAAAAGGGTTAAATGTAGGGGTAATTCGTTGTTAAAAATTTGAATGTGGAACAAAAGCAGGTAGTCATTGTTTTACTGGGGATGTGCTCGCGGCTAATTACCTCCAAGTCCTTTCGTGACAGTGAGAAAGGTACTTTAGAGATCAATTATTTTGTTGAGATAGGATGGTACCGTACAATGTGTTTATGAAAGGGGCTTTATTTGGGTGTAAGAGAAATATAATTGCTCTGTTTTTTGAATCTGAATTAATTTTGAGAGTTAACAGGTATATAACTTCGACGTTGGTTGATTTCTTCTCTCTTGATTATTCTAAAAACATGATGTTGAGCTGCAATAACATATGAAATTAAGTAAAAAAAGTGATAAAGTTATCACTTTTTTTACTTAATTAAGGTATTAAGTAATACCGAGATGATTTTGCACGAACATTAAAAAACAAACCCTATAAATAAGGGACTTGATATACAAAGCGCTCCAGGCAAGCAGGTGTCCGCGATGCCAAGTATATTTCGTTCCTTTAACACCATACATTTTTTGTTGAACAGAGAGCCGATTCTAATAAAATTCAATTCAATCTGTCAAAAAACCCTCAATTTCCGTACATTTTTGATAGATTGCGATTGACATTCGAATGCGAACGTTGCTTGAAAATTAGTAGAATTAAAATATGTTAGGCCAGCAAGGAGTTTAATGAATTTAAAACATTTGATTTTTGTCACCGTAAAACTTTGGATGCATTTAAGCGCGACGCAAAGTTTGCAGTGACTACAAACTTCCTAAATGTTAATCCGGTCTAGCCGTTAAGAAGCAAAGCAAAAGTTTCGGTTAAGCTCCGCTTAGTCCCTGATTACACGGTTTTTTGTATAAACTAGTTCTTATCCAACAACTCCCAACTTTTGGTTTGGCTGTGGCACCGATGTTGAAAGATAAGTAAAGAATTTTACATCCAAAGTAACACTGTTAGGAGTTAAAATTGTTTGTATGTATGTATGAGGTAATTTCTGGCAGTTCTGCTCCCCTACTATGACGTGCCAACGCCATCATAATTCCGTTGTGAGAGAGAGAGTAGGCTATAAAGGGCGGATAGCACTATTTCTTTCATACATCATGATGGCAATGACACGCCATAGTACGGAGGCCGATCTGATACCATTTCTCAAATCAAAAATTTTCAAATCGGTTCATAAATGACGCAGTTATGAAGTAACAAAAAAAAATATACAACCAAATTGAGAACCTCCACCTTTTTTGAAGTTGGTTAAAAAGTCACGGTTGCGGTAGAATAAGCCACGGATGTGAAGCCGCGGGAAATGAGTTGTTTCGAATAATGTTTTTGTGTGATGCATATTAAAATTTCTGGTGCAACATTTTGAAGATACTCGTGGTTTCCAACTTAACGAGCGTGCACTCAAAGTTAATGTGTTTTTTAATGAATGTAGCTTACATGTGAATGTGTATTTTTAGCTTAGTTACTTCCATGTGTTGACTTTATAAATACATTACGTGTAATTTTATAAAAACTACCACGCTGCAATGAAATTGAGCTGCACAATTGCCGCACTTCAGTAGACCGAATGGGCTAAACAAATGGCCCAATGAGTTTCTTAACTCGGTCAGCGGAATCGCGACCAGCCAATGTTAAGATTCCAGGATGAGCTGGAATGAAATGCTTATATGTAAAGGATATCATTGACATACTTTACCGAATGCCTGGTAATCAATCTAACTACTATTATAAACGTTTGAATGGATGTATGTTTGTTACTCCATCACGCCAGAACAGCTGAATGAATCTGGTTGAAATTTTGCACAGTGATAGATTATAGTCTGGAATAGCATATAGGCTATCTACTTCTACATTCACGTAGGTGAAGCCACTGGCCAAGGCTAGTCACATATAATTTTGGACAGTTGACAATCTCTGTCGTAATTGAACATTTTGGTTAAGTGGTTTCACATGGAGCCCTAGACTTTAGCATAGTCTTTTAGGTCTATTTTTTTTTATCGATACCCTTTTTTAGCTACTGTTATCGTAAGAATATTTTGAGTTTCGATATCTTTATTAGTGATCCGAAGCTTTTGACGATAATTCATTCAGTGAACCATTTAAGGGACAGACGAATAGGCTTAATCACAGGCACGTCTTCAGATAAAGGGTAATTAGTTCGTAAAGAAACTCAACTCAGCAGTCATTAGTTTTATTTGAAAACTGTTGAGCTAGACGGCTTGGTCTTAATCAACCTTTGAATAATATTTTGAATAGGATTTGGTACGAGACTTACTTTTAAAAGCTGATTAGTCCCCTGGGTCTTTTGATGTAACTTAAACAACATACAACTTAACTAACTTCTTCATTTTTTGTTTACGTGAAAAAAGAAATGGAAATCATCTGACGGACTAATTAGATATTGTCAGTAAAATACCCTATTCTAGAGGCAATAATCTAGCTCGCGATATTTGAGCGTACTACATGTACAGTCACCTCTAGTTAACCTTTCAGAGGTAACAGGCGTGATGTTATAGAAATACACAACTAAATAACAAGAAAACTTCGCTCGATTAGACCACAACTATTCATTGAAACATTACACAACTTTGTGAACCAACAAGTAAATACCAAGTGAAAGCTCACAACTGCACGTGTAATAACTTCACTCCCACGAGTTCAAATACAGTCCATTGATTGACCACTTTCATTGAAATACGAAAGTTGAAATGACTGCTGAAATATTGGCTTCTTTACACATTTTATATGAGAAATATTAAGTCGAGCCACACTTTTATTTATTAGCCACGTGATCAAACTTCTCATTTTATAACTAAGCAACGGGAAAATGTGATAGCCTCTAATAAACTAATTCGTCTTTTTTACAACGCCAACTAAATATTCTAAGGAAACCGTCAAGTAAAGATCAACAATTATATTAACTTGTCCTTTTTATTTATACATTGCCACCTAATTACTAACTCAGCCACGGAATTTATATCTCATCACCATTTTACAGCGAGTTTGGGATTTGGGGCACCCCGACTCGGACAGGTTAGGTTAGAAGGGGATGCCGCCATCCCCTTCGTGGTTATTTTTTTTATGATACTAATGAAATAGAAGCTTATAGAATATCTTTTTTGATGTCATTTAAGAAATTTACTGCTTGAATGCATGTTACAAATTTAAATGCTGAAAAATAACCATCATGCTGAGTTGTATTTAGAGTGGCTTGCATAGAAGATAACTAGTGGCTAAGATAGTATCATTCAGACGTTCGTTAATTGTCGCTGACTTAGTAATTTAGAAGGCAATGTAGATTTTTAGAGGCAAATAATGCTATTAAAAAGATATCTGTTTAATTAGCACCCATTTTATATTGGTGACGTGTTATTGAAAAACACGAGGAAAACACGTGTGTTAGAAGTTTAATGATTGGTAGTGAGTGAAATCTTGTGTTTCATAGATGACGAATAAAACATAATTAAGGGGAAGTATTTTTAAGTACAATACTTCCCCTTATGTTGATTTGACTGACAGACAAGTTGGAGCGGAAGGGAGTGTCAGACTCTTACAGACTTAACCGCTCAAGCACTGACATGTGAAAGTTCCAAAATAAAAAATAAATCTTACGTAATAGTAATAATAAACATTAAAATCGCGATTTCCCGCGGCACACCGGTGTGCCGGCAGTGCTCGTGAACCCATTCGTGTTCCTCTTCAAACCCTTTGCTTTCCAGGGCCGCGTTGGCTCTTTCAAACAAATTTCGCTACACTGGCAGAAAAAAAGGAACCTAAGGTTGACTTAGCTAAAGACTGAGTGGATGTTGACTTGACTGACGGGTGCCTTCAGATTTTTTATCGCCTTTAGTTTTCGTAGAATAGGGGAACTGTCCACTGGTAAAACTGCCCTTATGTACAACACTGTCCCTAAATAGAGCACTTAAACTTGTTTTATATTTGAATGGAATTTTTCAACAGTGTTTGAAAAGAAAAAGTATTTATCAGCAGATGTGACAAAACTTTATACAAAGTGTAACACAACCCTTTTCAATGTTTAAAGTGAAAAGGGGTCATTGTACTAATCATTATGAACTACTTTTACTAAGGGGCCAACAGTGAAATTGCGAAAAACGACCGACTATCGACTGCGCCAAACATTGATGTGCGGATAACTCGACAAAATGTATTGCAACAGCTGATTTTATTTTCGCGTATTCGAGGTTGATCCCATAGCAAAAGTTGTTCATAATGATGAGTACAGTTACCCCTTTTCAGGTACCTATTGCATTTATTCTGTTACACGTTGTATATGTTCATCTGAAAAACAGTAACGTCAGCCGATGCTCCCACAGGATGTGGGCGCATCGGCTTTCGATTGGTTTGCCACTACAATATAATCCAGAATTGACGCTGAATGTGCATTTGGGATCGGCTGACGTGGCATTTAATCCAAGTTCTCTTCAGGCGTAATACTATGGAACAACAATACGTACATATAGCTACGCATCAGGAACCGCTCACTCTCCGTTTGAGAGGGCATTTAAACAACGGGAGGATTTTTTAAGCAACGTTCGCATGTCAGTTGCAATCTGACAAAAAAGCCTAAATTTCCGTACATTTTTTGACAGATTGCAACTGACATGCGCATGAACGTTGCTTAAAAATTAGTAGAATTGGCACTCAGACGTTGTCCGCCCGCGAGAAATGTTAGAAAATAACAAAAGACACATATAAAAAAAAATCAAGCCCTTTTAGGTACATAACTATTGTCATGACTAAATGTCCATTTTGCCCTATTTTATCTTGCGTCCGTCTGCAAAATGTGCGAACACGACATTTTACTTTGCGACTGCTGCTACACAGTTGGCTTCCAAGAAAGCTGACCGTTACACCGAACAGTTTTATGGTATTTAATATGTTACTTGGAATTTACGCGTGTACATCTACTTTTGTTCCTCTTGGTAATCGTTAAGTAAATAGGTACGGTGGGTTAAGCAGGAAGCTTTGTTGGGTGTTACATAGAATGTACAGTGTCATTAACTGTTATTTTTAGACAATTTAATGCAAGTGTGGCACACATAATGCAGCTGCCTGTACTTTTTATAATAGGCAGCTGCATTATAACTATGGACTTAATCTTACGGAGCATCGCTACCTTAAACTGTCGTAGCTGTATTGATACACTAGCTTTCTTCTGCCTGCAGGTTCGCCCACGTGAAAAGTATTTTATTCCAAAGGACCGTACTGCCGGGAATAAAAGTTATTTTTTATCGACGCCATTATGTCACCACCACGTTATGTCTTAATCCACGTCACTCTCTACAATTCAGCCGTCGAAGCGTGATTCATTTACATTATTTACAAACACTCACACAACAAGACTTTCACACTTGTAACATTAGTACGTAGGAGTACATAACGGTGTGATAGTGTGCCGGGTCCTCAGCAAGCATGTTGTTTTATCCTTACATTGTGGCTGCATTGTATCAGGCTGTATCAAGCTCTCGTAGGACAATTAGGATTATTTCCCCGAATGCGATGGTTGGACGCTATCTCTTCGAGTTAAAACCAGTTTTTATTGCCTCCAGTTTTATTTAGATGTAAAAGTGTATGTCTGTGTGTTGTTCGAATACATATTCAGGTTTTGTTATTTTTTTATGAGATTGTTGCTTTTATACGGGGTTTATAGCTAACGGTTATACAGCTACATACGTATAAAAAAACTGATTGGGCATCAAAACATTCACGTAAATCGCTGTCAATGGGAAAAGTTCCTAGGACGCTGGGAGCATTGATTGGCAATGCTTATTCTTTGGCCAGCCTTGTGATGACCTGCAGAGTCGACTAGCTGTTTACTGATATCTCAAAAACATAATCAGCACTCGGATCCCATGGGCCTTATGTTTCAACGCCAAACAGTTCAAAAAACTCCCTAAAGTTATTATATTTGCGCTTTTGAAAACTGAACATAAGTGTTAAATAAGTGTACGTTTGCTTAACCCTTCACTGAATACAGATGTCACATTTTTAAAGAAGCTAACCTACATAAACCTACATATTCAAAATTATGAACAATAACAACGATTACATAAAATATTTAACAAAGCAAACAGTTAGACCGTGGAAACTTTACACGCAGTTAATTTTACAAAGGTTCTCAACCTGAAAGTTATGTTACGGGGTGTAACTTGAAAAGTTAATTAGCCTTTTGTTTCAGAAGAGGGCTTTGTAATTAATAAGTCGCTTGCGCAGTTTTGCTCGGTCGTGTTAATTCAGAACTTTTCATAAAACATCAAGCTTCTATAAGGTCCCATTAAAATAGGTGGACAAACTTTTAGGAATCATTCAGACCACCAAAATAAGGACAATGGTAAAAAAAAAATTAAGAAAATCGCATTAGATACCTACAAATAAAATAATCAGCGAACAAAAATACACTTATAAATGTTGGTTACCCAATGCATACATTTTAATCAGTGTTTTTTTTTGCTTGGATATCTTTGGTTAGACCTACTGAGCGCTGTGGTAAAATTTGTCCACCTATTTTAATTGGACTCTATATATTCCCAAAGGGTTGGGTAGAGCTGTGCCTATGGTACACGTGCATTTCACCAGTAATTTCTATGTAAATGGCGGCGACTTTCATCCAGAATTTTTGTCCTAAAAATACCTGGTTTTTTCAACCTATATGGACAATATAGGTTGAAAAAACCAGGTATTTTTTGGCAAAGGTCTCCCCCATAGCCTTCCACTCTTCCCGATGTGTTGCTCTTTTCGACCGTGTCGTCACGCCAGCGTTTCCTAGACCTTCCTCGACGTCGCCCGTCTTCTGGCTACGACTCTGGCCCACCCAATCCCACTTCAATCTGGCAGATTTGTTGCCCACATCGGCGATCCCTACCTTAAATTAAAAGTTATCTTAGTATTAATTATTAATATTGTGAAAGTTTGTAAGTATATATATGTCGGAAAAACGTTAGTCGATTGAACAATCGAGACGCAAACGCCATCTAGTGGCGTTTGACGGAGTCTAGAACGTCGTGCTCGATCGAAGCTGAGTTTGCAACGGCAGTCTACTGGAGGCGATCGAGCAGTGAACAAGTCTAGGAACCGCCGCGCGTTTCGTAAGGTGGTGCTGTGTACCTATTGCGGAATTATTGAGTGAGTTTGAATATTGTTATAGTGAGTTCGAGAGTGAATTATAATTTGATTTATAAGTAAACGGTATTTCTATTGCGCAATAACCAACACTTCCTATAGTACGCCCACTGTAGTTCCAATATCATGGCTGATGTTACCTAGGGAGATGTACCATTTCCGTCATATATTTGATACTCTTTCGTGCAAAAACTACTGAATGGATTTGGATGAAATTTATCACACATATAGTTTATAATCTGGATTAATACATCAAATCGTAATATCCCTTGATTTACTATGAAATTATGCCATACCCGCAAGTGGAGACGCAGGCGACTTCTAGCTAGTTGACTAATATTTATACAAGACTCAACGAATATTGAGGCACATAATACTGTTTTACGAAGAAATTAATCAAAAACTTGGTTATGGTAACCAATCTTTTGGCCCACTGCAAGCGCAATTCCAGCGAGTTCGTAAAACAGTATTTTTGAATGTTTGTATTCAAAAATTGTTTACATCACTTTTCAACCCACGATAAACGATTTGTTTTGATCACCACACAGTAACAAATAAAAAAATAAATGTTGGGACATCAACATTTTGATGCAAAACCTTTGTATTCATGCGTCATGTTGACAACGGCTACCAGGCGCACATAACGCTGCGAGAGCTTTCAAACGAATATTATTTGTTATTGCACTGTCACCCGTCATTCTTTTAAACGAGTGAAATATTAGTACGATTTATATCACTTTGTATGGTTTTTATGTGCACTGTAGAGAAAAGAGATGTGTTTGTAGGACCACTGTAATTTGCGCACTATTCTGACAACTCTCGTGTATTTATTTTACAGATGTTTATTACTATAAACACACTGAGACAGACGATTCCTCACACACAGTTTCTGTGTCCAGAATTCTAAGTGAAGCTCTTGCCTGTTTCGATTAGTGCATAGGTACTTATGAAGTCTTCCACCCAAACGTAGTAAAGTCATCAATGTGTTTATAGGTACACGATGAATCATATTTATTTTGCACACTAATTATAAATAATACTCTTACACATAAATTTTCATCAGTTTAAACTTGATAGACACAACTGGACAGAGGCCAAACACACTGACCATCATACCAGCTGAAACGTCAGTGTTTCCTAGCTGACTACCTACCTAGAGCTCATGGCCAAACATACAATCACGTTATGAGTTTCTTTTGACGACTTATGAGAGAAAGTAGAAATATTTTTAGCCAGTTTGTCTCATTCACAAATACTAGTGAAATACTAGTTTGTATTTGCTCGAACATCAAATTGTTATGCTCATCTTACACGACCGACATAAACTACATCATTATTTATCATATTGGTCACGGGCAGTTACACAGGTCAGAGAAGAAATGTTTTTTGTGCGATAATATCGGTCACCGCAGATTTTCTTTCCACATCTTCTATTTGGCGTTTCCGGACGATCAGTCATCGGTGGTCCATTTTTTTGGGTTCAATATTATGGTGGTTGTTATTCCCGGTCTTTGATAGAAAAAACCTGTCTCTGAAATCAGGCTTATTTTTCTACATCAATTTAATTAGGTACTGTAATTATGTCGACCTTATCAACCGCTGCGTGATCATTTTTAAGATAGAGAAAATGTTAATTGCTATAAAGATAAAAACAATCCTTCGCATTTTAAAAGAAAAATATAGGCGCCTATAGTTACGTTATATCATGTCATTCATAATGTAAATTAATTTATTTAATAGGAATAAATCTCGTTCAATCTCAAAACGTATATTATTTCCACAGGTCTCTATAGGACGTAACCAACGTACGTTTATTTCTATGTTTCAAGGTACGGTAGTTTATTTTTATGTTTTTATAAAGTAATATCGATTTGTTCGTGTGATAATATGACCGATTGCCGCCGCATTTTGATCTAAGTTAAACGGGTATTTCACGAATCAAATGATTATTTTACCTTGTATAAACTCTAACTCAGTTTGGTCCTTAGTTTGCGATACAAGTACCTACTAACGGAACTACAGGTTCTTAAGATTATTAACACTATCATGATGGATTATACCCTTGATCGACATTACCCAATAACTGTCTTAAATGTTTGATGTGGAGAGGGGTAATTGATACTCCATTAGTACCGACGTATCGAGTGGGATTATACGCATAAGTGCGGTTAATATAACCTACAGTTCTCGAAATATTCTATACAGGGTGCCTTTTTAATTGATTCGTGGCCTATCTCAGGGACTGAAAATTGTATACAAATGAACAATTTTTACACATATATTATGTGTCAAATATGTTATAAAAATAATAATAACATAATTCTCAACATTTTGTCTGTCGAGTTCAAGAATTTGAATATTAAAATATGAATACGTACGAGTATGTATTCGTCACATCTTGAAACTGAATTATAAAATAGTTGTTACCCCAGCCGGTTGAACTGAACTTTTGCATACACGTTTGCTTTGGATAACCATGCACGTTTAGCTAAATTACTTCATTCTAAATCCAAAGATAGCGTAAAATTATTTGGCTCAAATAAAATGGCTTTGCGGTTTGCGAGAAAATAAATGTTTTTTTTTCTAATTAATATTTTTACTACATTTCAGAGTTGATTCCATCGTAAAGCTGTCTTATAAATATTCATCGACACTTGTTCTCACATCAACCCCGCCTTATAAACGTTACCAATTAATGAAAATTCACCATGTATGTGTCGCTCGATAATAAAGCCAGCCATATTCTAACAAAATTCACTCCAAAATCGAGCTAAAGGGAGTTGCCTTTTTATTTTAGGTAGGCGGCGCTGACAAAATTAAAAATGGAACAGTGTCATTTGAATTTCGTCTCGGATTGTTTTTGGTCGACTCCTTCATTGTGTATGGTTGTAAAATGTGTACTCTGAATTTCTGAACATCAGAATAATCGATCGTGTAATGATTAGAATATAAATGTAGATGATGAATGGAGGGGGAGAGGGAGGTCAAAGGGAAAATGGGTGGATTGTGTGAGGAGTGATATGAAAGAAACGGATCATAGCGTGGCGGTTGACCGGACATGAAGGGAAAAAACGTGTTGAGCCGACCCCAAGTGACATGGGATAGAGACATGAAGATGCTAATCGATCGTGGAAACTGAGTAACGGGCACCTCACCTAAGCCAGGCAGTTTGATGTAAGCACTCTTAACTTTTATAAGATCCTCCGGTCCCGTAGAAATTTCGGGAACTCCACTTTGTGCTCCCCTTTTTTTTTCTTGAAATATCAAGGATGGGGAATCATCAAATGACTCCATCCGCTGTGGGTGAAGCGGAAGGGAATGTCAGACTCTTTCTGACTAAAATCTATCCTTGTTCCTTTAAATGCCCTTTGCGTTCTAGGGCCGAGGTGACTATTTCGAACAGCTCTCCCCAAGAAAACTACATGCCAAATTTCAGCTTTCTACGACAAGTAGTTTCGGCTGTGCGTTGTCTGTTAGTCACTCAGTCACTCAATCACTCAGTCACAGTAACGAAAGAATTTACATATTAAGATTGTAAAGCAAAGCTGATTAAACTCTAAAGTTAAACTTTACTCAGTTACTGACGTAGCCTTTTCAATTAAAAACAAAATAAATTGTATTCAACCTTATTTTTAGCCATGACGTGTCTACCTAATTACTGTTAAAAACTGTAGCATTTCCTGAAAGTTGCTGAAAAGGCAGAATTACCTGCGACTCGAGGTTTTAATTAGCTACGAGGGATTGCACTTTAAGCTATTCAAGGTGCAGAGAAAATTTTCTCTTGGAAGACTGTTACAGGCGACTTTTATAAGAGGATTATTTAAAGTTTATTTACAGAGCTTCCTACATCTTTGGCATGCTTTCTAAAATATTGCATCCCTAAATGAGCAATTGCTTTTGTAGCTTAGATATATTTATGTTGTTAAGTAAGGCTTGCTTCTCTTTCAAGTCTTCAAGAAAATGGAAGTGTATAATGTCAGGACTATATTGGTTATGTTAAAAACACACAGTTACACTAGGCACACTGTACTTAAAACACCGCGGAGTCAATGTGTATCACGATTAGTTCAGTAGGTATGTCTCGATATATCTGTCAATAGTTTAAAAGGAGGTTATGGTGTTTTTGGAGACCGTAGCAAACCCCCCTTTTCGATCAGTAGAATGGCAAGCTGATCTCTTGGGAGAAGCGAACTAAATAATGTGATCCCCGATTCACACCTCACTTTCACTCAGCATATAACGCAGGCACGATAGAAAACCGGCCAAGTGCGTGTCGGTCCGTTGTTAACCGTCTCATAAGCCATGACATACTCGTAAAGAGGCGATGAATTTTTAAGCTATTGCATAGCTTCTATCGCGGGCTTTGAGCGTGGAGACCGAATCCAGAAATTCCGTAACGAAAATAACCTAACACCCCCCACTCCGACCGGCACAGCGGTGATACTTTTTGTTTCTATGACAAGCTGTGTTCTTAATTTGAAAGTTTTGTTTTTTTTAAATTATTTTTATAAGTTGCGAGTGGCATTTTTGAACTGTCAAATGCAATGTGACCTCTTTTGAACTTTTTGAGGTTGGTGCCCTATTTATTAGTATTGCTACTTTCCCGCGGTTTTGCTTGCACAATTATTAAGCTATTGCAATAGCTTTACCGCGGCAGTCTCTGAGTGCCACACGTCTTTTACCCAAAAAAAAAAATCAACATTTTTATACTTTGTTAGCGTGATCAATATGTACACTTACCCGTTTGCATATTTCAAGTTTCTAGCGTTAAGGGCCTCTTAGCTAAGCCGCGGACAGACGGAAGAACATGGCAAAACTATAAGGGTTCCTTGTTGACTACGGAACCTTAAAAAAGTAATTCATCTTTCTTACGAAAATAATAACATATTGACGGTACAGGTTAGTTGTGTTAGTCTGTGGGTACATCTGGCTGGACATTATCCGGTCGAACAGAAGACACCCTCTGTAAAGAAATACCCATTCTATAGAATATTGGTGGGAAAAGGTTAATTGGCTTCGCGTAAAACTTTAAAACTTCTTCGAAAAGGTCGAAGTCTCCTTGGTCTCCTTAATTAACTGGCACTCTTGAGAAAAGATAGCGAACGAATTGAATAAAAAAGATATTGACTTTAAGGAAAATCATAGATTTAATGAGAATTATGTAGGAATTATTTAGGTACCTTTCTATTGTAAATTGAGCATCTACCTTTTGTTTTTTTTAGGAATTACATGCATGCATTCTTTTAAAGACAAACAAAACTGTTGCGTATGTTATTTTTAGCGCGATTGGTATACCTAGATAAACGAGTTAAATGCCAGAATCTGTATGGCCGAGAATTTGTATTGGATTCATTAACTAGTTCCTTCTTTTAAGGATGGGAAATCATCAAATGACTCCTTCTGCTCTGGGCGGAGTGGAAAGGAGTATCAGAGTCTTATTGACTAAAGCCCATTCGTGTTACTGTAATTGCCCTTTGCGTTCCAGGGCCGCGGTGACTCTTTCGAACAAATTCCGCAACCCTTGCGGTAACTAGTACCTACCCTACATGTTTGCTTTTGTTTTTTTTCCCTATAATATAGGATCCCAGGAGGCCTACCACAACCTCTTAAAACAATATTATTTTAATATTACTTTGTAATTTCTGTTGTTGCATTTTCAACTCTCGGCGCTGATCCGAGCGTTGAAAATCCAACAGAGCGGAACGCAAAGTAATATTAAAGTAATATTGTTTTAAGAGGTTGTGGTAGGCCCCCTGTAATACTAATTACTTGCATCACATTTTTATATTTAAATTAGTAATTTGACAGCAACATCGAATAAAACATTTTGCTTCTGATTTAATTGGTTTTATCCTACGTTCGTCTTTAAAACCTAATTGTAATGATTCAGCAAATCCAACGCAGCCTTTAAGGTTCGCTAAGTCGCGAAATTATTATTAGGTAAGATTTTCAGCCGTTTCGGTTCGAGTATTTTTATGTAGGTACCAATTTTGTTGGCGCATCAAAACTGAGATTTTCTTATGATTGAAATACCTACTTTAGCGTTCAGAAAAGTAATGCTTTCAAGGTTACCTAATTTAAAAATAGCTTAAAAACTTAAATGAATTACCTAGATACTTTTAAAAAAACGACGAAATTGTTAGAAAAGATTTTTACTTTTTTGTCGCTTTCTCTAAGAAACGTTTTACCTATAGCTCGTCAAAAAACCTTTTTACTTTAAAAGGAATCTCTTATATAATCTGATTACTTTTCCAGTTACTTCCGAGTACTTTAGCAAAAATGTTATAGGTAATGTAATTTAGTCTACGTGACGTTAATTTATGGAATTGATTACGAATATTAAGTGGGCTGGATTTTGCCTATGGGCCGAAAATATTTACAAGAGTGGATTTTTAGAGTTCTTTAGTATTATAACAAGGAACCATTATAGTTTCGGTATGTCCGACCGTGTCCGTCCGATAGATATTAATCACGCCGACTAAGTTGTAAAATAAAATTAAGATTTTTTTTTAAGATTTCGTGACACCAGCTATGACGCGAAGACCCTTTCTCCTTTTACTGGCAATATTGTTAGTCAACAAAGAAGGTCAAAACCTCATTTTATAGTTTAATTTTTATGTTTATTTTTATTCTTTTAACTTTTTCTTTTGTTTTTTTCTCTTCGATTGTTGTGTTGTTGAGTCTTGTCGTCTTGATGCACAACCCAAAATAAATATTATTATAAATATTCAATGTTATGTTACTTATGCTTAACAAAATTCCGTTTTTGGTAAAGGGAGAATGGGTTTTCGCGTCATAGGTGTCATTTTCATGGTTTTTGGGTTTAACGAATGTGAGCTTGAAATATAATTCCTAGTTGGAGCCATTGATGCACATTTCTTGCCACCGGATGGGTGTTATTTCCAAAATTATGGGAGCAAATAATATTATGCGTTGCCCGACATTTACAGGGTCGGTTTTTAATATTTACGTTAAGACAAAATCATGCCTTACCCGAAGGGTTATTTGAATTTCATTATATAAGGGCAAGCCTATTGCCAACAAATGGAAACAGATTCAGTCTCTGGGCGTTTTCCCGTTATCATGACTGAGTCTCCATGTGTGCATATAAATACATATTATTATTCAAGCATGTGTTAAATCAAAGCAACTCATTCTATCAATAGGAGCTAAGCGTTCAAGGAACCTGATGTCCTCATTTTGCATTAAATACTTTACACAAAACATTACTCTATTTTGGCATACTGACCCTGACAAAGCACAATATAATTTATCATACGTATCAATATACCATGGCACCCTATCGCAGTAAGACGTAACAATCTCCTCAATCTATCAAAACCAACGAGCCGTGCTACACCTAAATAATATTTATTACTGTACCTACATACGACACTTATGAGTTACGATAGTGTACGGCAGATTCCTATTCTAAGCAGTCGCATGAATATCATTGGGCACACATGCTCCTTTCTCTGCCACTGTGATACGAACTCAGAAGTTTGATAGCCCGTTTCAGTTTCCGGGTACAAAACAAAAAAAAGAGGTAATAAAGAGATTATTATTATGATTTCGTTTATTCACATTTTATACTAGCTGTTGCCCGCGACTTCGTTCGCGTGTATGTATTGTAAAATGATGTGGCTAGTTTAATATATGAAATAGTTACCAGAAAAAATGGAACTTCAAACACATCCAGTTATGCTAATTGCGTAAATGGTTAAACCATAGACGCTAAGTACTTATACAGTACATACTCGTAACACAAGATCGGTGCCCTGAAACTGCGACACAGGGCCGTGCCAGGGGTCTACTCTCTAAGCCCGAAGTCCGTAGTTTCGGCCTTAGTGTCGGGCGTTTTCTACTTCGTATCACCTCCGGACTTACACTAAGGCCGGAACTACGAATTTCGGGCTTAGAGAGGAGACTCCCAGACCACGAAGGAGATGGCGGGACAACCTGGATGCCTTCCTTATGAATTGGAAAGATGAAGCGCGAAATTGTGACCGTTGAAAGGAATGGAGGGAGGTCTTTGCCCATTAGTGGAATAGTACGGGCTAGTAGAAAACAATAATGAAATACGTGTTTTAAGCAAACATAGATATTAAAGTCAAACGATAATCACAATAGGAATGTCATGGTTGATAAATCCTATCGTATTAAGAGATATTGTTTCCTTAAGATCAGGTTATGATTTCTCATGATAGAACATTGTCTGCTGTTGTTCTTTGGTTGACTACACATCACTGGTGACATCGGAAATTGTGACAAACTGAAGAAGCAATAACTATACGTTGTATTAGTGATATTTAGTTGTGCGCGTATAATTGGTACTTCCCCATTGACAAATTAGTCTTTGTGTACTGATGTGAAAGCAATATGTTTAAATTCGCACTCGAATTAACTCATTGTCGCTTTATAATGTGGCACAATTCTAAGTTTAGAACTAGTTAGGAGATCTTGTGTCATAAATAAGTGAGCACAAAACCGAAAACATGTTAGCAAAATTGTAATTACAGGATTATCATGTTAGCTCTTGCTCTAGGCCAGGTAGCTCAAAACACAGACTAAGCTGTAGTTAGCACAGACTAAGCGAATATAATTAATTGCTACCTACATAATTTAGCACTAATTTACCCAGCTTAGAGTCGCAGAGGCTCGAGTAAGTCTGACGATCCATTGAGGCAGAGTAGAGCAGTGATGATTAAAACTGATATAACTTGAGATTGATTGAATATCAAGGGCACGGTTGGCGTAGTGGTTGAGCGATCGACTGCTGCGCTGCGTGACGCGGGTTCGATTCCCGCACGGAACAAATGTTTGTATGGCCTACAGATAGTTGTTCCGGGTCTGACTGTTTGTATAAGTGAGTTTATATATTTGTAAACGCACCAAACGCACAGGAAAAAATCATAGTGTGGGGCAACGTTTCTTTTAAAAGAAAAAAAATGTAAGACGAGTCTTGTATTACATTTGGATTAATTCCACCAAACTCATCGGGCATATATATTTTTTTAAAACCTTTATTTTATTGAATATTTTCCATTTTGGAATCAAGAGAAGTATCTTGCCGTTGTATTTGGACTTGGTTTTCTGATTTACTTATGCCATGGAATTCTCAATAAATATTGATATGTCCTGCTCGCCACCGTGCCGATCGGCTCATGGATATTTTATTAACTACTTATGCATTAGAACGGATATTGCTGTGTACATTTGTACATAGTAACTATTGGCGGAACGTGTTCACGTGGTGCATTTACACTGGGATACATATCTGAAACTGAAACTGAACAACTTGTGGACGTATAATGGTTCCCTATCCATTTGCATAAAATTTTAAGACCTAATATAACTTTGCATAATTTTGTTTGGCAGATTTATATTCTCGCATAATATAATTACGCATAACAGCTTACGCATAATTTTTAAGCATAATTTCTGTAACCATAATAATGATTAAGCATAATATTCTAAACCATAAATTTATTAAGCATAAAGTTCTAAAGCATAACTTTTTTAAGCATAATATCCTAAAGCATAAATGTATTTACGCATAATGATATTTAAAACATATTTTTAGGAACGTATTGAACGATTTTGTGGTTTTTTTTCGCTGTAGGAAGCATGAAGCAAGCAAGCATACAGCATGCAAGCAAGCATGCAAGCAAGCATGCAGCACTCAAGCAAGCATGCAGCATGCAAGCAAGCATGCAGCATTCAAGCGAGCATGCAGCATGCAGCAGGCAGGGTTTTTGTCACGGCTCCAGCGCTGCGGGCCTCCGGCGGCCCCACGCGTGCTATTCGTCGCAGACGGCTTTCGTTCGCTCGCAGCCGCCAGCTCCTCAGCCCGCGGGCCGCCTTGCCCCTACGCGCCTACGCAATTTTAAATTACACTCTAGGGGTAGGACAAACAAGACTACGTGGAGTCGGTTTTGCAGCAATTCGGTTCTGTCACTAACTTTTGTTGCACAGCATATTAAAGTCATAAGGCCTACTAATGTTATGCTAATAGTCATTAGGCCTACTAACGTTATGCTAATAGTCATTAGGCCTACTAACGTTATGCGAATCAAATTTATGCCAAAACAAATTAGTCTTTAATGATTATGCTAACATAAAATGTATGCCTAAAAAAATTATGCCGAAGTATTATTATGCCAAAACAAATTGTGCCAAAATCGTTATGCCGAAGTATATTAGGACAAAGAACATTATGCGAAAAGGAGGGATCCCGTTATATTGGACTCCTACTGACTAAAACCCCACAGTTTCTACCGTCACCATGAGTCGGGGGGTTACAATAAAATTATGGGATACTTTTTTATCCTGGTAGTATGTTCGCTAGGGATTACTTACGCTTGTACTTTCGCTTGAGATATTTTCGACTTACACGCTGGCGAAGCAGCTGGCAGTTTTATCCTGGGAGTATGTTCGCTTGGCATATTGCCGACTTACACGCTGGCGAAGCAGCTGGCAGTTTCATCCTGGGAGTATGTTTGCTTGGGATATTTCCGACTTACTCGCTGGCGAAGCAGCTGGCAGTTTCATCCTGGGAGTATGTTTGCTTGGGATATTTTCGACATAAGCGTGGGTGACGCAGCTGGCAGCGCTGTGTTCGCTTGGGATAATTCCGACTTACACGCTGGCGATGCAGCTGGCAGTTTTATCCTGGGAGTATGTTCTCTTGAGATATTTTTGACATATACGCGGGTGAAGCAGTGCAGTGCAGTGCTATGTACAGCTTGGCCAAAAAGTCGTGAAATTAATGGTGGCGCCACTATCGTGCATGTTGTAACCCTATATACTACGACAAAAACGGTTTTGATACTTCGTTTTTTTTTAACTAATGTGTGTATTGGCGGGTTTTATGAAAAAAGAAAAGTCTCATAGTGTTCTAAATAAAAACTAAGAAAATACCTAATCAGAATCAAAAATTTTAATCATCATCAAAAATGTTTTCGTCTAAGAATTCAACTCCCGAAAAGTCTTCATCCATGTCTTGGTTTGAGCCTTCACCAAAATACTGCTGGCTATCTTCAGATGTATCACTACTGCTGCTATCATCTTGCAAGTTAATGACTATTTTTTCAATATCATTATACAGAGTTTGCCCCCTTCGATAATAATCTTTTTCTATTTTCATAACATGTTGACATGAACTTTTCCAGTCGTCAACTGAAATGCTCTGAAAAGCTTGCTCAGCCTCTGCCTAGAAAAATAAAATAAAAACAAATAAAAATTTACAATTACTTATTATAATGAATTAAAATATAATAATGACTTCAAAAAATGAATCCAATACCTTGATGTCAACTGATCCTACATTATGTGAGGCAATTTTATGTTTTACAATACCCCAGATCAGTTCAATGGGGTTAAGATCACAGTGATAAGGTGGGAGCCTTACCACTGTGTGACCATGCTCACTTAAGAGTTCATCTATTTCATAGATGGGCATCTGTTTGTGTTGTTTAACAAGCATGAGTAGGTTCGGCTTCCGTGCCGAGTCTTCAAACACACATTGCACTTTGTTCGCAGACAACCACAGCTTTATCAGGACACACTTTCTTTTATTCCACTGACGTCAAGAGACTGCCAGCATTTTTTTAATTTATAGGAAGTATGAAAAAAATACTATAGTTATATTTGTTCAGTGATGTATGCAATATTAAAACAAAAGTATCAACATTTATAGAACGCGCTACATTGCGAATGTTTTGTAAACATAACCTCAAATTTGCGAATGTACATTTCAATAATTGTATGAAAGGTTTAAACTAGATATCACACCTTGAAATACACACACATTACATCTCTAATCTGTATAAAAATCATTTTACCTGTCATTTCAGCAGTTCTTTTATAAACATTGTTAAGATCGGATAAAAAGTTGTCCGGCTTCGAGTTCCGCCAAACATCTCACGTACACTTTATAAATTATCGCTCTGGCGGAGGTGCGGATAACAGGTCTATTCATTGTGCACACAATGGATCAGCAGTATCACCACAATAATGCAAATAAATAAAACAAACACGAAAAAAACAGTTACCGATTACAAGAAATGACAGTTCATGTACCTCACTCGACGAGACAGAGCGTGTGTTGCCAATGATTAAATATTTTAGTTCCGTTTCAGGACTTTTTTGCCAAGCTGTATGTTTGCTTGGGATATTTCCGACTTGTAGCTGGCTAAACAGCTGGGAGAGCTATAGTTCAGTTATTTAAGTCAAAATCAGTATTTTTGATTCTTCTGTTTTTATCTAAACAATACCTATGACTTTTAACCTCAGTGGTTAAAAGTTACAAGTTTGCTTTCGCCTGAAGTTAGTTTTCATCTCAAATCCACAATATTTGCCTCAGCAAACCGAGACTTTCCACCAGGCGTACCTCGTTAGAGCAATGTCGGTTTACCGAACGAAGGAACGAACGTCTAAAAATATCATCGAGTTTCTCAGGAATACGATAATTATGTAGGTTGCGGTACTAAATGTATCGTAAATTATGTACGACCTCATTTTAGTTATGTTTAAGTTTTAAAATAAGAATATTATTACTTTCATTGTACAGAAATTATGCGAGCAAGTTTCGAGTTCCAACATCTGAAGCCAATATGAAATTATTTATTTTCATTACATTACATTTATTTGTCAATAGTGTTTACTAGTTAATAAATCAGTCAACACTATTGACAATTATAAGTTTTAACTAAGTTGTATACTCATGTTTTACAATAAAAATATATTCTATTCTATTCTATTCTATCACATCAATCCATTTATAACCGACTTCAAAAAAGGGAGGTTCTCAATTCCACAGACTTTTTATTATTTTTAGATTCTATTTTTTTATTAATATTTAATTTTGGTATTATGTGAATGTTATTAACGTAAAAGGAACTAGATAAGTTAAAAAGAAATATTTCAAGATGGGTTTGATTTTACGAATACTATAAGAATTACAAATCATTTTTTGGTTCAACTAGGTTGCCACTTATAAAAATAGCGTGGCGTGTTTTCGCTACAACCCACATGAATATTTATCTGGAAACACGATAAAGATTTCAAACATGGAACACGTTTAATACGGCTGTGTAGAGGCTTTATTTGGGGCAATTAGGGCAAACAATAACATCGCAAATAACAAATAGAGCAATCTGGAGTGTTTGTGTAACGAAGCAATCTAATATGTAGTTGTGATTGACTGGTCGGATTTAGTTTGTGAAAAGTTATTTCTGGATAGTTACAACCTGGGGTTTTTAAGCCAAATAGAAAATGAATAGGTTACCTCTAGTCAAGGGTGTTCGATCGTCGATAAAATGATCGTTTTTCATCAGGTTTGATTCGCGAGCCTATCAATCTATTATAAAATCACCAGTGGCTAACATGGCCTAGTGTAATACGAAGTTTTAATAGAACGAAAGGCCATTTTATACTGGTGGCCTACTGTGCCTGGTCTACTTTTATGTGCAAGTGAATTTCTTTTGGGGGCTCCCTTTTTTTGGATGGAAAACTTTCAAATGACACCTTCCGCTCTGGGCAGAGCGAAAGAGAGTGTCACACCCATCCGTATTCCTCAAATGCCCTTTGCATTCCAGGACCGCGGTGACTCTTTGGAACAAATTCCGCAACCCAGGGTACCTTACCCTAGACTATAATGCCGTAAGATAGGGTTAGCAGCCTTCACTTGCCGTGTTAAAATTCCCCCAAGTTACCTATTTCTTTGGTGATACAGTCTCTAAACATTGGCTGACAGTTTTGACCTTGAATTCGTACCCAACATCCGTTGTATCCAATATACGATGGGGTTTGACCTCTAAGCCAATGGTTCGTGACATCTGCCAAAACATGCCAATATCATGATGTTGACGTCCTCATTTGAATAGGAGACAACCCTATTTTATTTTATAGGGTCAGCACGGGTCAGTTGACGTTTGTATTTCTTAGATTGAGGGATTTGGGCCATACATAATAATGAGATCTTGATGTGTTGTTGTTTTTCTTGCCTGAAGGCGGCTGTGGAACGATTTGAAGGTGATTGAAATTCTTGGTTAACCTGAAGATTGCCATCATTCCAAAGTAACATTCAACACTCGTAAACTGTCAGAAAAAACTTAATTTACACACATTTTTGACAGTTTGCAATTGAGATGCGAATGTGAACGTTGCCGCGTTGCTTGAAAATTAGTAAAATTAGCCATCTCAAGCGGAGAGTGAGCGGTTCCTGATGTGTAGCTATATGTACGTATTGTTGTTCCATAGTATTACGACTGAAGAGAACTTTTTTTTTTTTGAGGATGGGAAATCATCAAATAACCCATCCCGCTGGGTGGAGCGGCAGGGAGTGTCAGACTTCTACTGACTAAAACCCACCCATACTCCTCCTAGTGCCTTTTGCGTTCCAGGGCCGCGGTAACTCTTTCGAACAAAATCCGCGACCCTGGCAGGCTGGCCCTAACGGGCCCCGACACGTCATGCTCACTGCTGCTGATTCGGCGCGCGTAGAACACAGCGCGCCGTCGACCCGGGCCTGTTCTGATTGGACGGAGAGCTACCCATTGCTCGCCGTCCGCAGGTATCAGTCACTGCGCCATGCTCAGGACTGTGACAACGACTGTTAAAAATTCCAAAATCAAACATTTTGGAATTTTTGTCAGTCGTTGTCACAGATCAGAGTGCTAATGCTACTGAATTGATATTCATTGGTACCAAAATGTCACCAGTTCCTCTACATTTTGACTTTTCGGCAATTACTGTCGCTGATGACACTTTATTGTCTAGATTTTAAGATCAATGTTTTTAAACTAACTTTTACCCGCGATTTTGTACGCGCTTATCCTATTTTCTGGTTTCTGACTATCCGTAACGACTGTCAAAGATCTCCAAATGACAGCCAGGACCAACGGCTTAACGTAATTTCCGAGGTACGGAGGAGTCTCGGTATGGTAAGTCACCCATCCACAGACCAACCTCGGCAAGCGTTGCTTGACTTTGAAGCCGCCTGTGTTGCTGTTATAGTTTAGCCACGAGCTCCTCTACTATAATTTGTACAGGTGTTGGGGATATCATAATAAAATTGGAATGTGTTAAGTCCCCATAGATCCGGAAAATTTATATCTTAAAACTTTCGCTATCTTGAAAATTACTCAATATGAATATGGGTTTTTGGGGTCAAATCAGCTCTAGTAAAAACCATTTTAAGGAACGCACTCAATTATCAGTCAGCCTGTATATGCGGCATACTCGTGCATATTATGAAAAACACGAGTGTGAATGGTGATTCTTAGGAAAAGCAGTGTAAGAACAATTTTTATAATAATTGCATGACCTACAGTTTTTTTCTGACCTAGTTTTATGGTAAAACTTACCGTTTGACTGAAAAGTGCAAAAAACCCATCGATGGGGACTTTTCACATTTTATTTATCTGCTCTATGCAAATTACTGTAACCTTACCCCAATTAAATAAGCTAACTAGACCGGACTATTAGTAAGTAAAAGCTTTTAGTTACTGTATTTATTAATGCCTTGGCTCGATATAATCCAACCAACATTCCAAACATTAGCTACCAATAATGTGAACAAGATTCCAATATGTCGATGAATATTAATGACCACACATTGCCTTTAATTTAGGGCCACACACGCCTTTTGCATGCGAAAGGGGTTAAGTGACATTTATACCCTGAATGCCTGGCCGACCGTATGACGTATTACTGATCATTTTGGACCAATTTGGTTGGCACAAATGACATACATATAATTATGTACATTCAAAGGCAAAAGAGCGAGAGACTTTGTGCTCTTAAGTGCTCTTAATTGTTGTGCTCGTTTTTATGTAATAATTTACTAGCTTAGTAATATTCTGCACCTCTATTAATTTTTCAGTTTAGTATCATTTTTTTGAGCGCCATAAAGCGTATTCGATGTCGTAAAAATGAAAAGTTTAGACATAATTTCAAGTTTTATTGTCCATATAAATAAAACAAAGCAATCGAATTTTATAACTATGGTTTGTGTGAGGAATGACATGAATTTTTTTTTTGTGGCGGTAATGATGCCGCTAAAAAGCATTTACTCCTCATGGTATTTTATACAAACAAGTCTTCTTCGAAAAAGAGTTCAGCAGTGCGATTCTGTACACATGTCGAAGTGAACACCCGGGCGGGGCGCACGACAGGTGAGTTGTCAAACCATACAAATAAGATGGAATGACAGCTCTATTGTCGTTCACTCCGCCTCGGTGAACACCGTGAGATGTCGACAGAATCGACCGGCAGAGAGCGATTAAAAAAAAGTGAATGCTCAATAGGGTGGTGTGAAAAAAAATGTGTTTACAATTTTAAGAAGATAGAAGATTAGAAGTGTTCATAAAAAAATTAGCTAAAAAGTCAAATTAGTACGTTTTATATACGCGATAGTTACGAAATTACTTAAATTTTGCAGGTACAATAGAACGAATCATGCAAGTTTTTTTTTAACCAACTCTCGCGGTTTGGTTTTTTTGTAAAAATGACGCTTTTACATCGGTTCATCGATTAATGATAAGTTCAGGACACGTAAAAATAAATTTGCTTGTTCAGCTCCACCCTAATGCTCAATTCTATCAGCGCACATACGGGTATTTTGACAATCTACGCGGCCAAAATTATTTTATATTCTTATTATTTTCTAAAGGATATAACTTAGTAGAAAAAAATATTTTTTGTGGTTTATAAAGGTTTTATTATACCTAAAATATTCACTATATAATATTCAGAATTAAAAAAAATTACAAATCGAGTAAATTATAATTAATATTAGTACTATTCTTCCTCACTCCCAGGCATGAGAAGCGCAATCGTTTCTTGCAAAAAATACTGCAATTTTCTTTTTCTTTTGCTTCTCATACAACTTATGAGAGGGTCTGATGTCAAAAGCAACCGATTCAAAATATCTCTGTTGCAGTTTTCTCTTGAAAATTTTCTGGCAAAATCCTGGCGATATTATCTAAAATGTTTATTACGCGCTTCTGCGGCCTCTTCTGATAGCTGCCCAATAGGTAACAGCGCGTTTTTTATGATCACTGCACCATGAATAAGAATCTTGTGCATTGTTGGAGTCATTGGGTGCTAAGGGTATAAATCGACATATAAGCGGGCAGTATCCAAAGCGTATTTGCCGGGTTTTTCCGTATCAATTTTATGGCAATTTTATTCCGTATCAGTTTCTTCGCGAAATCTTTTCTGGATTTCGAGTTTTTTTTCGTGTTCTAATTTTTTTTCGTTTTCTGTCTTCCTCTCTCTATACTTCTTTACTGGCAATTTGTAAGCGTATGTAGGTACTTATTTACGGGTCACTACTCTTACTCCCGAGGTACCTCACAAACCTAAAACAAAGAGACATTTTTTTTTAAATTATAAGAATTACAGTAGTTTTTTTGCACATTACTCAAAATAAGTTCAAATTATCAAAACATAACGTATCCGCGCTTATCCGCGGCAGTTTTTTTTATTTTTTACTACTCAAAGCTTCAAACTTTCATTTGTATAAGGAATTATAATAATAATAATATAATAATAAATTTATATATTTTTACAAAGGTAATGATGAAAATAACAAAAAACTTAATAAAATACAGCATAATTACCTGCTACATCAGAATCCATCACAAACACTTCTTAAGTTTATGCAATATATTTAATATTTAACTTCAAAGTTAATACTTTTTCACGAGCGCCGAGAACAGACACAAACAACAAGTTGAACGATCGAATTCCGACTAAATGTATGACTCGACTAGTGCAGGTAGTGGAGCGGGGAGGGCGGGTTATTGTTCCCAGGACTGTCTCCTAGCTCAGGTAGTCGTCCTATTCAATGTTATCTACAGTTTGTAAATTCTACTTTTGGCCGCGTAGATTAGCAAAATACCCGTATGTGCAGCGGCTTGAAATATAAACACCCTCAAGTTTTGAAATGTCTAAAGTTATCACATGCGTGTGCCGAAACTTGATCATGACAAGTTCATAATCCGTTTATAACGTAATCCCTGCTTCTGGTACAAAGCGGAGATTGCGAATACCTAACGCAATGACTCGTGAGTCCTGAATAACATTCAAGTTCCGACCTTAACGAAATAGTATAACTTATGTACTATATCCTGGGAATATTACTCCGTATTTCTTATGTGGTCAATAGGTGTTACATAAATATGGGAGAATATTGGTACAATTCTTGGGTGCTGTTTTTTATGGGGTGAATTGATTTGGTGTAATGTTTTGGCCTTGTACTGTATTGGAAATATTATAAGGTATGTATAGGCACATGTTTTGTGGTCTACCTAGGTTTAAACGAGAAGAAAACCTCTTGATTTTGAGACGATTTCCAAATCGTAAGAAAGGCTTTCAAAGATGGCGTTTCTTGTTTAGGAAACAAAAAACTTTATTGGTGTCTTATATTATGAATTTATGAGTTAGGGACTTTTTCGTTAGTTTATATTCCAAGTTATGTCTTACAACTCGACCTCATCTTGACTCAATCGAATTGATATTAATCGTGAATTTTATTCGATGGCGGCGTAGGTATATGCGTTAAACTCAAAATTCGCAGATATTAAATTGTCTTTACATAACTCTAAATTACTTTCGCATCATCTTCTCTCACAATTAATTAAACAATCATTTTACAAACTCACTTCTCGATAATTATCGTTATAACAAGGCAAACCCATTATCCGGTTTCGCGAAATTTAGCGAAGCGGCAACCAAAGGGCCGATTAATTATAAGAAATTATTAATTTCTTAAGAACGATGGAAGGTTTTAATAATATTGGAGCTAATGTATCGGAAAATGAGATCCACTCAAGTGAGCTAGATGATCTCGTTACTTTGAAAATTGGTTGTTAAATATTCATAGACGTGGGCATTGTTAAAACTGGTGGAGATTTCATCGTATAAGGATTTCTTTACCTATAATATCATACATACACATCTTATTGGTGATATTCTTCAGCAAGGCCTGGTATGTAGTTAGTCACACCTAGTGTGCGTTTATATAAAAGACACAATAAGGGCTCATTCACACGAGGACAATTCGTGTTTTTTGAGGAATCGTTCTTTTTCACGATTTGTTTTGACGGCGGCAATGCTTAAATACCCGTGTATAAACGCATCACGAATCGTGAAAAATTACGGACACGTCTTGAAATTATCACGTAGGTATCATCTTCGTCAAAAAATCAAGTTCATCAAAAACATGAATCGTCGTAGATTTTGTGACGGATTTCCACCCGCATGCACCCACAAAGTTCAGTAGGTAGTAGTAGTAGGTACTTCATCCAAGCAAGATTGAACTATGAATCACGAAACGAATGTGAAGATTATTTTGGATATTTTGACATCGCTAATGACGAATCCCGTGTGAATGTGGCCTAAGAGTACCTACGTAAGATCGGTGGCATTCTGCCTACCCCTTGCGAAAATGGCGTGTTTTTGTAGCTATATGCCTACAACGTGTAACAAAATGAACGCAATACCTTAAAAGGAGTCATTGTGCTCATCATTATGAATAACTTTTACTGTGGAACCAAACCCGACATCACGAAAAAGTGTCCATACATATGTGCGCATAGCTCGAAAATATGTACTGAACGGCTGGTTATTTTACACGTGATTATTTTTTGAAACTGTGATATTATATTTAAAGGTGATAATTTAATTAAAGACAAGCATTATTACTAGACCTAAAATCAAAGGATAGGTACTATAATTATTTTTTCTTAATTTTTTTATTAGGTTTTTTTTTATTGATGGGCTCTTGACCTCGCTCCCGCCTGACGCAAAGCGATATATGAGGTCTATGATGGAGCGAGCGTGCCCAGAAGATGCCTGTTCACTCTTGCTTTGAAAGCAGACGGGTTATATGTGTTATTTATCAAAGGAATGTACATTTTAAATAACGAGCCTGCACACAAGTAAAGCAATAATTTCCCATTCAGAAGCGCCACATTTCCCCATTAGTAATATGCCGGTTGTGGATTATAGCCAATTACTCACACTTTATGGATGATTATACTCGTAATTGTAACTCGACACGTGCGTTAAACATTTTATAGCCTGTAATGTTTGAGGTTACCGTTCATAATTTAATAAATAAAATTAATAATGGAATAATTCGATCGACAGAAACTACAGTTCTCATCAAATAACTTTGCCCCTCTGAAGTTAGCCATTTGCAAAGATCGCGCAGGTGCAGTCACGTAGACGGGAGCAAGCGGGACACAAGCATGCATCGAACGTAAACGAGCGACTGAGACATAAAATCGCGCCCCGCCTCCATGTCTCTTGCGCATGCGCAGTTGCAGTTTGTTCGTAATTTTGACTACTACGCAGCCACTCGTAGCCAACTTCAGAGTGGCAAAGTTATTTGACGAGAACTGTTATTGCATTGTCGCTTAGTTCACAATGAGTCATCAGTAGGCGATCCTTCCATTTGATTCCTTTGCTGCGTTATGGATGTTATATAGATAAGTATGTAGTTGTATCCGATTAGAGTGAAAGCTTAACCCCGACATATGTATGTATGTTGGTGGAAAAGATAAGGCATTATGAATAAGAGTAGCGGAAGTCCGAGAAACGTATGAATCGTATGAAAGTATCATAGAATACTGGCAAGAGAATGATTATGATGTTTCAAAGATTACCCAGAAACGGGGTAAATAGGAATGCAGGGGTAAATCGGCACAAAACTTTGAAGAGGATTTGTACGTTATTCAAATCTTGTTTGCAGCATTTGCGGTCTCTAATTTTTTATCGAATTGATATAAACAAAATAAAGTTGTCTCCTTAGACAACCAATATTCTGATATTAAAGTAAAAATTCTTATCAAAGTTTTGTTTCTATTCACCCCTCCATTTCTATTCACCCCGTTTGATGGCACTGTTGATTAAGGACAGTAGATAAGTATTGTAGTTCGCAACAATACGAATTCGTATTTAACATTGTTACAATCGGTGTTATAGATTTTTGTGGAGCCTTAGGAAAGGGACGACAACGAACAGACGCCGTGATTGGCACCATACAGTGGATATCAATACTTAGGTATTTAGGCAAGATGCTGCTACTTCACCAACTTTTTCGCATAGACGAATTATTCATACCTATTTACGGTCAGAGATTAGTACTGGAACATGAAGATTGATACTAAAAGGTTCTCCTTTGAGTGTCAATCCTCACGTTCCAGTGCCAATATATCTGACGGTGAATACGAATAATTCGTACTTATAGTTATACAGTATTTAGAACACATCTGGAGTTGTTTAGATATCCCTTGGTTATAGCAGGAAATTACATTTTCCTTACTCCTTCATTATTCATTTCTGAATGATTTCGTTCGACAGTTGATTCGTTTCTCCGAGTGCCTGGCATGGTTGCGGAATTTGTTCGAAAGAGTCTCCGCGGCCCTGGAACGCAAAGGGCATTTGGAGAACCACGGATGGGTTTCAGTCAGTAAGAGACTGGTACTCCCTTCCGCTCTGCTGAATAATTTCGTTCGACGGTTGATTCATTTCTCCGAGTACCTGACATGGTTGCGGAATTTGTTCGAAAGAGTCACCGCGGCCCTGGAACGCAAAGGGCATTTGGATGAACACGGATGGGTTTTAGTCAGTAAAAGTCTGACACAACCTTCCGCTCTGGGCAGAGTGGAAGGGAGTGTCAGACTTTTACTGACTGTCTAATGGGAGTGAGTAATATGATGATTTCCCATACTTAAAAAAAGGACTCGTTTAGTGTCTTTGACTGAGGCGTTTTTCTGGTTTTCACCAATGTTGATTCTAGCTCTCAGAAGTTGCACTGGTTGGAGCATCTGTATAAGATTGGCACAGGAACAAGACCTTGTTCCTGTGCCAATCTTATACAGATGCTGGTATAACCTAGCCTAAAATACTGTGATTTCACAAAGAACATTTTCTTACTACGAATAATGGTGAGCATCAGTTTGTGCAGTAAACAGGGTGTTGTATCGAATAGATCTGCGCTCCAGGCGGGAACAACAGCCGGGTCATTAGCTAGCTCATCAACATATACTGCGTTCATAGGACGGTGGGTTTCTTGTTTGTTGTTTGTAATAAACAAACAATTTGTTTATCAACTACATGTTGTGATGTGTTAGGTATGGCTGTTTAAAATGGGCTTTATTTTAGAACAATTATACTTTGGACTGGTATAAACATAAATCTTGATTCCAAATTGTTTGATTTGTTTGTACTGTTTTATGAGTTAAATCTAGTCTTCAAACGCATTAATTGAGCACGTTCTGGAAAACGAGTTACATGGTGTGTTTGTGTTTGTATGTGCATTGACGAGATAGATACGTCCGTTCTTCGTGAACGTCTCTGTATTCAATGCCATAGGTACATTTTTCAAACGTATATTCGGAATCGTAAAAAAAAATTTAAAAGGAGTATAACAACTCACCATTCACCTAACCTATTGAAAATGTTACACATTTAAATCGTCAACGGTCTGAGTTATGATTTAATTCCGTTAAATTATTACATCGTATAAACAGAAAATAAAAGCTACGTCGATAACTGTGCAACATGTTCGACACGTTAACATAAAGTCGGTTTTTCTTTATCTTTCCCCTTCAGTAGTTAATTCTAACCGCCTTCCGAAGATAATACCAGGCCATACGTGAGTTCTATGTTCGAACGAACGACGCCGCGTTAGCAGTTTTATACTTACAAAATCACTTGTCCTGACTGACTTATTAACGAACAACCAAACCTACTAAGTTCTTTTTCCCACAGTTAACTCAATCTAAAAATATGATAAAAAATCGTTTATGTCAATTTTTCGATCAATAATAATAATTATTATTATTATAAAATGGCACACATGCGCATGGACATAGGCGCCACAACAACCGGTCCTGGGTGTCTCGCATCCATCGGCTACACTCGCTCGCATCGCGGTCGCCACTCCAGAACTTTTCTGCCCCATCGACCATCTGTTCTGTGAGCAATGTGCCCTACCTCCGCCACTTCATTCTGGCGATTCTTATTAGGTCAAAGTCGGTAACCTTGGTTCTCTTGCAGATATCATCATTCTTGACTCGATCACTCATCAATTTATTGTTGTTAACCAATAGTTTTTTTTACCAACCCAAATACTCACATCAACGAAGTTCTATTACTTATAACTATGATCTAGGTCTAGGGAATTGACATTTGAAATATAGGTTTATTTTGTAACGCTTAGAAAGGATTCTTGAAAATTTCAACTTTAAAGCGAGAAATGGAAGCCCAACTTTGTATGAAGTCTTTAGAATTTTGTACGGATTAGAGGATAGAAAGAGCAATAAACGAGAAAGGTTTAAATTTACAGCCGAGCAAAGCCGGGGTGGGTAGCTAGTTTAAATATATTTTGTCAATGCGTGTATTTTTAATACCTTCAAAGGAATTTCTGGAACAAAAGGAATGTTCTGTTAAAAGACATTTTGATGCAAAGAATTTGTTTTGCAAGGAAACTTACGAGTTTGTGTTAAAGTAAATATGAGTATAATGTCTTTTGCTTTCCGGGACTGTGTAGAAGGAAGTTTCATTAATTTAACGGAAGAATAACTGATTGTATACTTCAGGAATTAATTTAACATTTACAGCATTAAGAGGAGTGGCGTCCGAAGATTTACAAATAACAGCCAAGACCAATTTTAGGAAGTGTGACTTAACTTGGTAGATCGTCAGCTCTACAATGCGGGTGTAAATCATAGTTGCGAAGTTCATTACCGCGATGTACGTTACTGCGAAAGTTCACCATTGCGACATAACAGCAGTAACGTACATCGCGGTAATAAACTTCGCAACTATGATTTACACCCCTACAATACATGTATAGTGAACCTTTTTTCGAAAAAGTTCCTAACTACGAGTATGTAACTTTTTAGATCTTTATAACTTGTATATTACGCATACTAAGTTTAAGGATTAGTTTGTATGAAACACCGTGAGGAGTACACGCTCTTAAAAAGCTAAGGAACATTCATTTAGCATTTACAAAACTTTAGTCCAGAGAGCTTATTCTGAAAGTTATTATTTTTTTGACTGTTTATGCCACAAGCTACTTAAAAATCATAGATACAATTTATTTCCATACATGGCCCTATTGATCTAGCACACAGAGCAAGCGAACCAGTTGATTGCTCCCGCCATAACGAAGTTAGTGGAGGTGAGACGTTAATGTGATAACGAACAGTTTTATACTGTTCGAGGGCGATCGAATTTTATCAGACCCTGGTACCAAGCGGTAGACGGGAAAATAGTACGAGATGATTTTATCGAATTAAAATATTTGAGACAGATGAAAAATGGAAATGGGATGATGTTTGGGATGATGATGGTTTGGAAGGAAAAAAGGCTTTTGCCCAGTAGTGGGACATAAATTAGGCTAGTACCTATAAAAATCACTTTAGTGGTGGGCCCGTAAAACACCCTGAAATCGCGAGACGGGGCCGCGGCAGATCACGAATGTCCCGCCATCTCCTGGTGGTACAACTTGTGTGTCTTCTTGATGGATAGGCAAGAAGTTGCACAAACCCGGGAAGAATGGAATGAATGGAGGGAGACCATTGCCCAGCAGTGGGAGAGTTCAGGCTAGATATAATAATTATAATAATAATCATCACTGTTGGTAGTGGTTGTGACATTTTAGTGACTGCTCCACAGAGGAGCTCTTGGCTAAGTAATAACTTGTTTAGGATCTCAGGGAGACGAATTAAATGCAGTGGACTGTATGTACATTGTATTTATCCGTAACAAATAGGAAGATGTACAGTGATGTGTCGATAGAGGGACGCATGAGTCGATTTTAAGGTTAAGCAGTGCATTTTGAGGTGGATCTGTAGATGGTTGATCATCGACGTGTCACATATTGAATGCAAGTCGAGTGATTTAGTTGGTCACTGACAGTTTGACAATTAGTCGCGTTATCTATGCGATAGTTTAGTTCAATTATCAGGAAGTGGGCCGTTAATATTATTTGATTTTTGGATGGAATGAGGTCCGGCTAAATCAACTGTTTCAGAAGCTCAGTTTACTTTTTTAACCAACCTCATTTCGGTGTGATGCTTTATTCGATGTAAAAAGAAACGATCTATTGATCCGTCACTATTGTGTTCGGATTTTGAATAAAATTCTGGCAACAATATAATGTCGATTATAATGGCTATCGCTTTAAGGGTTGTCAATAGGTCAAACTTGAGTTTCCAGTTATATCTTGTTTGTATTTTTGCATAATAATTTTCTAGTATAGTATATAAAGTAAACGATAAATTATGTAAATGCTTACTTTGTTAAGTTTTTCGTAAAAAAAAAACACGTTGCAATGAGGCAGTTTTTAGACATTTACTTTCTTAGATTAAGGAATTATTTGCATTGACTTTTCTCTGATTTTCTGATTTTACTCTTTAGCTGAATCCTGCATTAAATGATAGGAAGCCAAAAAGACAAATTGATTGTCTCTCTGAAAACATAATGCTGTCACAAAAACAAAGTCATCCAATCATAGACCTACATCATTCAATCGAGATCGAGTATTCACAAAGCCGTCAGTAACATCCTTGATCAAACAAATCGAGCCTAACTCAGTCGTACAATGAAAACAGCGATGTTCATCAGATTGCTCGGTTATAATTTTTAGCACCTAGTTAAAAAGTTTTTAGTAAAAATCGTTGAAATTATTCATTTGCACAAAAATCTTTTACCAAATTAATTCGTCCGACCATAGACCTTCATCATTAAATAGAATTCGAGTATTCACAACGCCGTCAGTCACATCCTTATCAAAGAAATCGAGCCTAACTCAGTCGTGCAATGAAAACAGCGATGTTCATCGGATTGATAGCTCGGTTATAATTTTTAGTATTAGTTAAAAAGTTTTTAATAAATTGCGTTGAAAGTATTCATTTGCTCAATAAATCTTTTACCAAATTAATTCATCTGACCATAAAACCTTCATCATTCAATCCTGTTGGTTGTCCAAAAAGCCGACAGTGACACCCTTGACTAAAAAAATCGACCCTTACTCAATCGTACAATGAAAACAGCGATGTTCATCAGATTGATAGCTCGGTTAATTAACGAACCATGTTCCGTAATACAGACAAAGGGGAGGGCTGTTTCATTTAGAGGGCAGAATAAAAACCCTATTATTTATACGGGAGACCGCCATTCATGGATAAAACTAGGGCTGTTGAAGCAGAATTGGCTGTTAAAATGGTGGGCTAAATGTTTTGTAGCTGAATTGAAAGGACCAAACACGGACAACACCGTGAGTGCTTCAGAACAGTTCTAATGGATTATTTTATAGGTACCGAATAGTTGGATGGCAAGAGACTCTTGTGTTTGTAGTTACCTGTCTTTCGATAATGAAACCCCTGGAAACGATGGATTATTATCAGCTCTATCCCTGTAAATCAATCTCAAGGGCCAATCCAACATCGATTAGTGGCAGAATGAAGACTTTCAACGCTATTTATCAATTGTTTAAATCAAATATGCTTGGTTTAAGTACTGATTAGCAGATTTTTTATCAATATTATACATCGTAGAAAGCTGAAATGGCATGTAGGTTTCTTGGGGAGTGTAGGGGAGCACAAAGAGAGAATTTCCTGAAATTCCCACAGGAACGGGAAAAAACGGAATGTGCGCATATGAAGTCGCTGGCAAAAGCTAGTTCAAATACCATATATTTGAACTAGCTTTTGCCTAGTATTTAAATGTAAAGGTTTTTTTGACGACACGGTTGGTGCAGTGGTTGAGCGATTGACTGCTGCGCTGCGTGTCGCGGGTTCGATTCCCGCACGGAACAAATATTTGTATGGCCTACAGATAGTTGTTCCGGGTCTGGCTGTTTGTGGACGTGAATTTATATGTATGTAAACGCACCTACGATACAGGAGAAATTCCTAGTGTGGGGAAACGTTTTTTTTTTTAAAAAAAAAAGGTGAATTTGAAAATTGAGAAAATTTAAATTTGGAAAGGAGAATTTGAGTGTAAAAATGTAAAAAAAATTAACCATATGAATAGATCAATTAGCAGATCTAATGTAGAATCTGATGGATCCATCTGCTCTCTCTCTGTATGCTAATCGAACTAATCATATGGTCACATTGTTTTCATGAATAAGCCAGAAAATCTAACAATAGTAGACAAGAGGCCCTAGACATTGTGCCATTCAATTAGCGAATGCGACTGTCGAAATGACAAAATGTAGGAATTTGATCACGTCACATTTCGATGGCATCTGTCAATCGCATTCATTTTTGACGTATTGACTATCGCCTTCGCCACGCTACCACTGGCGGAATGTCACTTGTCTAGAGCCCAAGGCAGAGGCAAATAATAAGATAAATAATTTACATATTATGGATTTGCAAAATCGACAGCCCTATTCACAGACAACAATATTATACAATAAACAAAAGCAGAACAACATCAAAGAAATGACGCTGCATTTTAACTCCAGTTATAAACTTGTTCCTCTCTTTACAACATAATCTGGACCATTTTCCTGCTTTCACGGAAGCCATATTTAGACGGCCATTGTCCTTTTTGTAGGCAGAGATTAAGATTAAGATTTTCTGTGTTGATTTTGTGAACAAAACAGGCTTTGTACTCTCCAACCTTTAAGTTATCCTTTCGTTACCCCTGGACTCTCTCCATGCCAAAGGTAAAGGTGCCTTTAACTGGCACTTAGAAGTATTGGTTTCATTTTGTTTTTTTTATTATACTGTAGCGGCATCAATGCCACTGCATGAAAAATAACGAAGCGAAATTTGTACTGTAACAAGAAAAAACACAGCGCCATCCATCCCGCCAGCAGCAAACTACTGATCGAAATCCTGCATCGCGGTATCAGAGTTTTTCGTGCGATTTGAACATGTACAACAACCCGAATATCAACTATCGGGCAGTTGCTCACCAGACACAAATGTCTGGTCGGAGGATCCTTTCTTTTCCATGGAAATTTGCCGGACTTTACACCCTGTTCCGCATTCCCTTCATAACACAACGTATAACAGAATACACGCAATACCTGAAAAAGGGTCATTGTACTCATCATTATGAACAACTTTTACTATGGGACCAACACTGAAATCGCGAAATCATGGCTTGTGTCTACTAACAACTATCAGGGTTTCCGATCACTCGCGCAACTGTTCTCCTTTAAGCAGGTACGAGTAAGTTTAAGTCATAAGTCAATCTTATGAAAGTTCAAATTAGAACAAAAACATGCAAAAAGAAAGCAGCTCAACTTAAATCAATGTTACGGCGGCGACCTTAAGCAGTCTTATATCTTTCCAATGTTACTCTGCGGTCAGTGATTATCCCCAAGTCATTAACCATAGCCCCTTATACCAAAAACTTTTACTTATACATAGACAGACACTAAGATAGCCTTCATTCCTGGATAGCTGCCAAAACCTACTCTATAACTGCCTCAAAGTAAATGCGAAGAAAAATAGGATTAAGAATTCAGCTTATTTTCGTGATAAGAATATTTTGTGCAAACACGTTTTATGGTTTGTTCTGGACTCTGGACGATGTTTTTTGGATTTTAGTGTCGTAATATCCATTAGGATTTTTTAATGGAAGTCATTGGGTGTGAAGGTCACTTTACACTGTCACATTGGTGGCCATTGTAATTTTTACTTCGCTTTTTTACTTCGTTTATAATTAAGTTACACTTGTATTTGCAAATATTAACTCCCTTACTAGCGACTTCTTCTGAGTGTCGCCACATAAACCAGAGGACCAATTCTACTAATTTATAAACATTTTTGACAGTTTAAGACTGAGATGTCTCAAACTGTCAAAAAAGCATCCATTTCCCTAAATTTTTGACAGATTCAGACACTCTGTTCTGTGTTACTTGCATCTAGTGAAGACCCACAAAATTTTTGTAACTTTCTTTTACAATGAAAGGACAGAGAAAAGAAAGACACACACACACCATACATAACTTCTATACACTTCTTTTTGCTCCAACACGGGGTATATGACATGTACGTATCTCTTTCAAATTAAGTTGAGGATATTACGCCGAGCCATTCAAATTTAATATCTCGCGAACGCCCAGCATTCGTTACATGCTTCGTTGAACCTAAGAAGGAATTTAATAGACAATAAATTCTTTATAACACGTATTAAAGAGGTTTATGCCTTCTATGAAACGTAGCAGATGACTCAAATGAGTTTTTTATTACATGTTTATGATATTTATGAAAGGATGCGCGAGATTAGCTGTATAAAAAAGTTGAGTTGAAATCAATATGACATAGAACTTACTTTGAATTATATCGAGTGATGGCTGTTGTCGTGTATTATTTTTTCATTTAATTTTGATTCATTTTTTGGTACGCGTAGGCTCAAATAAACTGCCGGAGTTGCGAATCCTGATAGGGTTGCGCATTTTGTTCGAAGGAGTTACCGCGGCCCTAGATAGCAAAGGACACTAGGAGGAGCATGGATGGGTAGGTCAGTAAGAGTCTGACACTTCCTCCCGCTCCACCCAGAGCGCTCAAACAAAATATTATTTGACACACACACTTTGTGTGCAGAAGTGGTTGCTGCTATTTAATCAAAACCAAGTTTCATTATGGCCTCTTTTTAAAAATAAAAATGACACAGGTATATATATTAGTCTATGACACAGGTCACACTTCTAATGGAACACTAAGAATAGATAATACACTATTGTTATAGCTACACTAATTAAGGCACATAGACTACTCCGCCGTTATTGAAAAATATTTTGACAATTTGAACAATATGGTGACATTATCTCAATAAAAAAATGCTAGCGGAAGATTCAAAATATCGACGTTCTATTTTTAGACAGTGGAACAACGGTTATTATGCAGCCTCCAATTCAAAATGATACCCGTGCCAGGCTATTTTCAGTCTTTTAAAAATATATTTTTAATCTGTCATCTGAAATTTTTGCTTTTAGCTTGTCTGCATGAGAACTCATCGGCTGAAATGTCGTATTTTATTTCAGCCCTTATTAAGGTTAAAAAAAGCGAACAAAGGATGTCTTTTCTTTTAAAAGAGATTCATTTACGGTATCGTATATTGCTTCTTCAAGCTTTATATCTTGAGCTTTGAGGAGAATATTACTTTTTAAATTACTTTGACGTTTTGATGTGTCATTCTCATGGATTGAGGAAGTTTTCTTTTGAATAGCTTTTGTGGCAGGAGCTGGCGTTATTATTACATGTATGGTTGGTACGCCATTTTTGCAACTATAATACGAGTAACTTCTTTAAAAATTAATAAAGTTGTATTTTTTTTTGAAACTTCATATTCCGCACAATATTGTTTAATTGCGGTCAGAGTCCATACCAAGAAAGTCCTATACTTTCCGATAACAGTTTACATTTTCATGAAATCTTTTAGTCTCGCATATTCACTGACAATATCACAAGTTCATCTCATATTCTGAGGTCACCAATAACGGACAAACACTGATCCTAATATCACTGTTTGCGGTCCTTTTAGCCGCGCAGCTAACCAAACAGATCTAACTACACAGAGACCCAATTAACCATATTTGTTTATCTGACACATTGGGTTAGTGATCGATCAGTGACGTTGGGTCTGTTGGACTTCCTGTCAAAAATATTTGCTGGCTATTTCTGAGGGCCAATTCTACTTACTTTAAACAACTCAATCGCAATCTGGTAAAAAAGCCCCATTTTCCATTATTTTTTGGCAGATTGCTACTGAGATGCGAATGCCAACGTTGTACCTAGAATTGGCTCTCTGATAGGTGAAGAATGAACGAGATGAGACACGTCAGCGTTTTAAGGATGTCTGGAAGTTTAATTGCAGTGAGAGGTTTTACTTTATTCGCTATCTTATTTTGAATATCCATTACAAAAATACATGATGTTGCTATTTCTAAATATGGGTTAAAGCTTTATTTTCCTGCTAAAGCCGTCATGACTAAAATACCAGTGTTTAGGTTGATGAATCATAAGATGATTCAAAAGTTCCAACAATTATTTTACACTAGATAAATAGGTATGCAACAAGATTAAAACAAAAAATAACAACGTAAAACCGAAAAAAATGGAAAAAAAAAACACTAAATAAAACAGTACAATGTACATACAATGTGTGTGTGGTCTTTTATTCGACCATCAATTCTTTTATACAACTGAAAATAGAATCCTCAATCCAGTATACAAACACGATTTTTCTATAAGCAGATTCGAACACTATTCTTCAGATCCTTTTGTGTGTTTTGTAAAGTGATTTAGATCTGAATACAACAGAGAGATTACCACAAAATGGATAGGCATAGTAGGCCAGTTCCGTACAATGAATGAAATAAAGCGCACGCACAAATATAAAAACAGATTTCAAAACAAAAATTGATTGTTGGGAGTGCGCTTGCACTCGCTGAGCTTGAAGTTCCATTTTTTCTATCATCATTATCATCATATCAGCCGAAAGACGTCCACTACTGGACATAGACCTCTCACAAGTGTCGCCACAACAACCGGTCCTGTGCGTCTCGCATTCATCGGCTACCACCGACCCTCACCAGGTCGTCGGTCCACTTTGTGGGGGCTTCCAACGCTGCGTCTTCGGGTACGCGGTCGCCACTGCAGAACTTTTTGGCCCCATCGACCATCTGTTCTGCGAGCAATGTGCTCTGCCCACTGCCACTTCAGTTTGTCAATCCTTCTGGCTATGTCGGTAACCTTGGTTCTCTTGCGGATATCATAATTCCTAATTTCTGTTTTTTTCCTATGTGAGTGTGTATTTCGCTCATATAGTGCCTTTAGGCGAACTTCTGAATGAGCAAAGCATATTCAGGCAATGATATTCCCACCGCTGAGAAATAAGTACTCTGCGAGAGGGAGTGGGCCATTAAACAAAACGCAAGACACAGCACTCCTCTCGATATGATGGAGTGGGCCGTAACCCACCACCAAGGATGTTAAAAGCCTTTGATGTTTTGTTCACGACATGCTGGTTACTTCAGGATGATTTTGTTGACTGCTTTGAAAGCAGTGGTGATGGAATAATCTTTACAAAATCATTTACCTGGTTTGTTCGGCCGATTTCCTGGGTCATAACTGCTATCACAGGCCTTCTGTATTCATTCATTTAGTGATAATACTGTTCTACAAAGACGATTCACCTAGCCTTACAATTGAGTAGTAAGGAGATTACCTACGTGTGTCAAGCATCTCTTATGTAAATTCTGTACATATTTCAGTGAATAATGGCATTCTATTGAAGTATGCACTGAAGAAAATGGTGACTGGGTATTAAGGAGCACTAAAAACTCCTTTAAATAGAAATATTAGCAAAAAGCGTAAGCATAATAGTTATTATACTGTTGTATAAGAAGGGGTATTAAGGTTGAACTAGTCGCGGACTCGAACTATATCGAACAAAAACAAATGGCGGGATACGACGTAAAGCGCCGTGATTTAAAAAAAAAACTTTAAGTTTTTTTGAGCAGAATAAACGTGTTTTCTTTTCTTTTCTTCAAAAATATAGGTGTGCTGTATAGTAAACATAGCTTCACCTCAAAATGATCCAGAACGTCCAATGTAATTAATTATACCTAATCGCATGAAGCTCTAGTCTAGTAGGTACCAGGAATCACATCAAAGCGTGTTTGTCAACTAAATTCCATATTGAAATATCATGCGAACTCACCTGTGACGGAGTTTCCAATTCAGGATTAAATGTGAACATGTAAGTATTTGATTATAGGTAGTTTCAGGAATACCTTTACTGTAACTGAGAGCTATATTGCGAAATTGCAAGCGAAGGTACAGTCTTGAACATCAATAGTTGTAACAATCACGCAAACTTCAAAAGCAACTCTTGCCCGCGACTTCGTACGCATCAAACTCGTAAACCAGCACCAATGACAATTTCATGGGATTTTATTTTTTGTACACTACCCTTTTTTTTCTCTAAAATATAGGGAATATAACATTGCTTACTTTCGTACCCTAAGTTATATCACCTTTTTCCAGTTGTCAAAATCGGTCAATGTGTTTCGGAGATCAGTTGGAACAAACAGACAGACCGATAAAATTTAAAATTGTTTTAAGCGTCGTAATATTACAAATAGATAGTTCTATTTCATATAGAGGTTATTATATTGTAAAAATACTGGCTTTGCTGTCGCGTAGTCGGATAAAAATGGTGCTTCGAACTTTGTTCTAAGTAATTTTTCATCATTTCCAGTAAAGGTATATATGCAGGTGACTGTACTACAAATTGATAGCATGAGGCTGTCAATGCTTTGAAGTGGAAATGAGTGGAGAGCTGTAGTGCAGTGCTAAGAAAATTTATCATAGAATTTCAAATAAAACTATCTTCTCCATTGATCTTCAGTGGTTTTTAACCGTGAGTCTATTATATGACGTGAGTGATTTCTGGAACGAAAATCAACCTTTTGGATTGATTTTCGTTGCTACTGAATTGTGAAAACTGTCAATCTTTTCTAAATAAGCCATTACATTTTTCCGGGATTTACTACACTTCACAGTTCAGGGGCCTAATCACCAATTCTTAAAGCAGTATTACTTCAATATTACTTCGAGTAGGAAAGAGACGGAGCTATACAGAACGTATAGCTCCATCTCTTTCCCACTGGAAGTAATATTATAGTAATACTGCTTTAAGAGTTGGTGGTTAGGCCCCAGCACTGATCCTTCGTTCTCCTCCGTTTGCCTGACCTCCAATAAAAGGTTTTAGTGCACAGATGACAGGATAGGTGGTGTAAATTTGCAATGCGCTACGATCACATTTTCCTGATGGATAGAATATTTTTTAAAGTGTATAAAAGATAAAAAACTTTTTAACCGACTTCCAAAAAAGGAGGAGGTTCTCAATTCGACTGTATATTTTTTTTGTTATGAACCGATTTGAAAAATTCTTGTTTTATGTTAAAGGAAATACTTCTCGATTGGTAGAGAGAGAAATTTTATCAAAATCGGTTAAGCAATTTGGTTTTTAAATCCAAATAGCTGAAAAAAATATGTGGTAAAATCATCCATGTATACGAAGTTGCGTATTTTTGCTTTCCTGTAATGTTCCAGTGCTGTTCTTAGGTGTGGGGTACCACTAAAAAGTGAAAAATTAAAAACTTTTTCACAAAAAAAAACCGACTTCAAAAAAACACTACAAAGTACAAAATAATTTTAATTTAGTGAAAAAGTTTTTTTTACAATCATAATACAATCGATTTCGAAGAAAAAAAAAACAAAGTACAAATAACTTTAATTTCGGAAGTCGATGTTAAATTACGAAGAAACAACCAAAAACACCGACTTTCAAACTTAAGTTTATTTTGTACTTTGTTGCGTTTTTTTTCACTTTTTAGTGGTTTCGTTTACTACGCAATTTCCTTTACTTGGATGACATAAATGTTTTCCAGCCATTTGGATTTAAAAGCCAAACTACTGAACCAATTTTGATGAAATTTTTATGTGAAAGTATATCCTTTCAAAGAAGAATTTTTCAAATCGGTTCTTAGATGACGAAGTTATGAGGTAACAAACATAAAATGAAGTCGGTTAAAAATACAACCAAATTGAGAACCTCCTCCTTTTTTTGGAGTCGTTTAAAAAACAAGTTTACAGTGTAACTTTTCGAAGTGTCAGTCAGTCGAGTCGGCAATAAAATATTTTTGGTTCCTTTTAATAATATTTTATCATATTAACTACATATTATTTTTATTAGTGAGTACTTACTAATGTCTTCGACCTTGACCATGGCGTCAATGAGATAAGCGACGGGGTTACTACAGCTGACCCGCGTTGGGTCGATTCCAATGAGAGATTTCCCATGGGGACTACGTAATTTACCGAACAAGATTTTCTGCTAGTAGTACTTAATCTTTTCTAAAGCTGTACGTTATCTATGAACGAATCTTTCTTTAATTCTCTTTATTCAACCCTTTAGGTACACAGGTATCCACTGGATACCAGGGTAGCCAAATCTTACAATTGGCTATTTTATGAAGTGGCCAACCATTATGTGGCCAAATCAACAATATGGCAACGAAATATCATCTTCGACACAGGTGCCACCTGAAAGAAAAATAGTTTATTTATGCCAAGCTGTCAACAACTCTGTCATTTTATCCTACTTATATAACGAACATGAAATCTGTATGTTTGATCGTTTTTTAGGGTTTCGTAGTCAACGGTTAGTTTTAGGGGGGGTCCTACAAGTAAAGTGGCGACGTATTTTTTTATTATCCATCCCATGGTCGTTGGATAGATCGTTTAAAAGTATTGAGGGTGTGCAAAAACCATTTTTCTATACAATAATCCGTTTGCGATATATTAAGCTTTAAAGTGCTAATTTTTGTTAGAGTCAAGCCCCCCGTCAGACAGCTAAACGGTTGTTTTTGGAGACGTGAAAAAATTCATGGGAGTGGTACATATGTCGCAGCCAACTAGCTGAATCCGCAGTTTCATTAAAAGTCTTGCCTTTTCATTAAACTGTGCCGTTTAATCAGTGACATAAGTGACATGGGCAAGTCATTTAACGATATTGAACAAATGATCACTTAGGTCGCTATAAAATCGGCACATTTAAATGAAAAGGCAAGGCAACCAATAAAACGGCGGAAAAAAAAAATTAAAATGAAAACTATCACAGCCATCGCACGAAAGAGATGTGCATCTCTGCTACGCCGTGTTCGCGCCAGCCCCAACACCATTCTCCGAACGTTGGCGCATAGGTGGGACTCTCCGATCTTGGGGCGGTGGATACGACTGCATGCAGTCAAGTAGACATTCCCGGGATCGGCGTGCCCCACGCTTAGAATAATAATGTTACTAACACTAGTTTATAAGTTACACTGTTACTAACAAATATGGAACTGATTCTGAAATAAATGTTTATTATTATTATTCTCTTTATTTATTGGCATACACATATATTTTACATTTTTAAATATTTCTATAAAAACAATAAAAAAAAAAACATTTAAAAATATAAAAAATAGTAGTCCGCCGGTGTCGGGAGCGAGGTCCAAGCTACCGGTGGTTAGGGCTCCAGAGAAAGGAACCTCCTCACAATACGAGCCGTATCGAGGAGTACTGCCTTCTGTATCAGGCCCTTTACCCAACTGCGTAACGCCAGCTTCGACAGGTGGTCGTCGAAGCTTTTGGCTATCAAGCCATTGGCCGTAACGACTATCGGCACAATGACAGCCGAGTCCACATTCCACATGTCGACAACCTCGTGTGCTAAGTCAAGATACTTGATTTGTTTCTCTTTCTCAGCTTTCACGAGGTTCTCGTCATGTGGAATGGTAACATCGATTATCATTGTGCGGCGCGCTAATCGGTCTATCACCACTATATCGGGCTTGTTAGCTATGATAGTCCTATCAGTGATGATAGACCGATCCCAGTACAACGTGACATGGTCATTTTCGAGAACTGGGTCGGGCACATACTTGTAATACGGTACCTCAGAATCCACAAGTTTGTATTTCAAAGCAAGTTGCTGGTGAATAATCCTAGCCACTTGGTTATGCCTGTGCAAGTACTCGCCGTTAGCCAGACGAGAACAACCAGAGATAATATGTCTGATGGACTCACCCGGACGGTGACATGCCCGACACACGTCAACCGTCCCGTCCTTCATAATATGCCTCTGGTAGTTGTTCGTCAAGATAACTTCGTCCATAATTGCACAAACAAAACCTTCAGTTTCTCCGAAGAGATCACCGAAACGTAGCCAGGCCACGGACGCTGAGAAATCTACATCGGACCCATAGAGAGCCCGATAGAAGCGCCCGTGAAGCTCCTTGCCTTTCCATACCTCCTTGCGGTCATCTGTAGTAAGTATCACAGGTTTGCGCCAGTTCTCTTTAGCCATGGACAACGGGGTGAGTCCCTTGTCCACTGCGACCACATCTCGGTGCATACCCACATCGACTTTGAGAAAATATTCTCTGAGACTGCACATCTCGCGGTTGTGGAGAGTCTTAGCATTTAAAAAGCCTCGACCTCCACACTTCCGCGGGATGTACAGTCTCATCACCGACGATCGTGGGTGATGCATCCGGTTTGCAGTCAGCAGTGTACGGACCCTCCTATCCAGGGCGTCGAGTTCAGTTTGAGTCCATTTGAGTATGCCGAAAGAGTACATTAATACTGGCATGACCCAACCGTTGAAGGCGCGCACCTTATTTCCGCCCGACAAAAGGCTGTTCAAAACCTTTTTTAGGCGGCCAAAGAAGCGCTCCTTCAGCGATTGTTTCATGTCAGTACCGTTAATGCCCAACGCTTCCGACATACCCAAATACTTATAGGTTTCGGTCGAGCTGAGGGATCTAACCTGTATGGAATCCGAGAGTTGAATTCCCTCAGATTCCATAATCTCCCCTTTCTTTACATGCATGACTGCACATTTGTCCACACCAAATTCCATCCTGATGGCGCTACTGAAAGTTTCAGTTACCTTCAGTAGCTCCATCAGTCGCAAATTGTTGGGGGCAAAGAGTTTCAAGTCATCCATGTAAAGAAGGTGAGATATGGTTTGACCACCTCTTCTCAACCGATAGCCTAGACCTGAATCCCCCAGCAGTGTGCTAAGAGGATTCAGAGCTAAGCAGAACCAAAGTGGACTCAAACTGTCGCCCTGAAATATTCCCCGTTTAATCCATACAGGCTCATCGTTCCCTTGAATCGGTCGACATCCTGGATAGCGAAGGACCGTTTTCCAATGCCTCATACATGACTCAAGAAAGGTGCGTAGAGTTGCATCTATTTTGTACAACTCCAGCACCCTCATGAGCCATGTATGTGGCACAGAGTCATAGGCCTTCTTGTAATCTATCCAACATGTCGACAGATCCTTGCGGGATCGACGAACCTGTTGGCTTATGGCCATGTCTATGAGGAGTAGCTCCTTAGTGCCGCGGGACCCCTTCCTACATCCATTCTGAGAGGCGGACATAATTGAATTAGTGTCAATGTGATCATTAATTTTCACTCTCAGAATGGATGTAAGAAGTTTATACACCGTCGACAAACAAGTAATCGGTCTATAATTCTTGGGTTCCGCGGGACTACCTGTCTTATGGAGCAGGTGGGTAACGCCAGTTGTTAGAAACTGTGGTAGCGACCCAGACTCCAAGGATGACTGGAATTGAGATGCCAGGAGCGCGTGTGAGCTGCTATACCACTTAAGCCAGAAGTTGTTCAGTCCGTCCGGGCCTGGAGATTTCCAGTTCGGTAATGGACGGACTGCTGTGGCTACATCTAATGGTGTGATGGAAATAGCTTCCATTTGTGGTATAGCTTCACACACGCGCTCGACATCGCGCATCCAGTCACCCTCGGCATGACAGACGGGCACCGACCAGATGTTTCGCCAGAATGTACTCGTGGCGATATCATCCGGCCGGCACACGTCCGTCACACTTTGTTCAGGTCGCTCCCAAGCTCTGTATACCCACCTTTCATCGCTCTGGAACATGCGATTCTGCGAGTATCGATCAACCCGCCGCTTATACCGCCGAATACGGTTTGCCCATGCACAAACTTTCTGCTTCAGGAAGTCGATACGCTCTGTGACACGGGACGTGTATTCTCGAGGGCTGATTCCAGTCCCCGAAAACGCCCGCCTCACAAAGCGCATCACACGTGGTCTTGTATTGCCCTCCCTGAAGCAGTATAGTTTGCCGATGAGTGCCCTAGCCTCATCGATACGCCGCTCGATCCTGCACTGCCAGGCTGGTACAGCAGATTTTGGTCGTATAGCCTCGTCACAATTTGGAAATTTGACGTTTGCTATACGACATGCCGCAACAGCCCCGCAGTACAGGATTGAGTGCGTATCAACGAGGTTCTCGCTGCTTTCGAAGATGTTCTGCAGCAGCGAGTCTAAGGCACACACCAGCGCCCTATTCTTTTTGTGCATAGGTAACCGTGGTAATCGGGGCCTAAGATCGGTAGGAGTCGATCTATACTCGCGAAGCGCATCCTCCAGCGCGCTCCTCAGTCGATCGTTGCACTGGCTACTTACCGTGACAACCCTATCATCTACCTCATCACTATTATTATTGGGCCGCGGTATGATTGCGCCACTAGTTGGCGCCGGTACCACGGCCTGTGTCGGGGTCGAGATGATAAGGTTGTTTAGTACCTCTGAGCGCAGCCTATCAAGTGCGGCATCGTCCAACTTGTGACTACGTTGGATGACTCGCACCTGATCCGACAATCGTTGGGCCGAGACGTTCACAGCCGGTTCCAGGTCCTGAAACAGAGACAGCATCCTGACACGGTACGCAGTGAGGTTAGTTCCCCCCTCTGTAGACCCGTAATATGCGCGCATGACGTTCTCGTTCATGGACTGAGTCCATCTCATGCGCTGCACACAACCACCGGTAGCGGGGACCCGGCTCGGGGCCGGTTGGCCCCTAGGTCCCAAGCCTCTCGGTGGCCGGCCTCTCCCCTGCCGACGCACAGGTGTTGGCGACGTCGGCGGAGAGAAATACTCGTCGCTCGAGCTCGACGCGACTGCAGCCGCCGATGACACCACTGGTGATCCGATGTCTGGCGGCGGCGAGGCGGAGCTGAGCGACGAGTCCGGGGGTGGTGAGCGTGCGCGTCGCGATGCTGCTCTTGTAATCATCATCCAATAATTTCAATTTCGTTCATTATCATTTTGTTATTCCTTACATGACATTATGACATATGTCATCGGTCGGTCGTTTAATTTTCATTTTCTTCATAATTTATTAGGTTTTTGTAGTTTTTGAGTTTCTAATGGTTTGTTTGATTCCTGTGCGCTTCTGTTGTAAAAATTGTGCATGTAAAGGGCTGAAAACTATTTTTCTATGAAATAAATTTGCGAGAACGAAATAAAAATTTGGCTTGACAGTCAGAGTTGCCAGCTATTATTATTATTATTATTAAGTAGGTTTTACAAGTTAACGAGTAATAAGTTGACCAACTTATAAAATGTATTTGATTAGATACTAAAAATTTCGTAGTAACCCCATAGAAAATGACTTAAAACTAAGTGTAATTTAATTTTGTATTCTCATAGTACTATTTGCTATTTTTTGTCACGGTTTACGGTACGGGTAACTACGGAACCCTTCACTTTGCGTGGCCCGATACACACTTGGCCGGCCGGTTACTTAATCAATAACCATGGCACAATGCAGTACATCCTATGTTCTATTTACAAGTAGTACATTAGGATATTTTAAATGCCACGATCTCACAGGATAATTTTTGTATTTCACGCGGGCGTAGTCACTGGCGAATGCTAGTTAATAAACCATGTTCAGTTAAACTTCTTCAGAGTCCTAACCCATCATAAACCACAAGACTCCTAATAAATGATATAACTTACCTAATTAAAAACTTCTCGGATCGAATTAATTAAATATCGCGTTAAATATTGCACCTGCCTGAAAACTTTGCTAAAGTTATTTTTTATGAATACCAGAACACCTGGTAAAGTTGTAAAACTCTGGAAAATTTGTGAACTCAGTCGAGCTGTATAAATTATTTTATAGAAACGCTTTCGAGAGTAGCATCCTGTTTAAAAATATAATGAAGTGATATAATTTTTTAAAAGTTGATGTGCTTCTCTACGGTCTTATGTTGATACATACTAAGGTTGTAAAGAGAATTTAAATAGGATAGTACCACAATTTTCAATTGTTGCGGATTGTTGATAGAAGAGCGACCATAAAGGGATTAAACGAAAACATTTAAAAAGGGTACCAATGGTGTGGGGATCACCAGGATGGTTTAGTCAAAATCCCTTGATAAAAGTCCTGGAGCCTTTGAAAATTTTCCCCCAAAAATAAAAAAGCCGGCCTAGTTCGATTTGGACCCGCACCCGAAGAGTTGCGACCCATAAACCAAAAAAAAACACGTTTCTAGTATTTGGCCCCCTCATACAAGAATCGATTTTTTATTATTTTTTGTTATAAATAGCGGCAATAGAAATACACACTGAAAATTCTCCTACACTTACTCTCTCTACCTGTAACATTTCATGAGATACAGCCCACTGATAGACAGACGTACGAACGGACAGCGTAAGCTTAGTAATAGGGTTCCCTTGGTGTTTACCTTCTGGGTTCTCAACCATAAAAAGGTGCATAATACAACGTATTACAGAATAAACGCAATACCTCTTAAGGGGTCATTGTACTCAACATTATGAACAATTTTAACTATGGAGCCAACACCAAAATCGCGCACAGAAATGTAGGGGCAGTCGATTCTTTTTCGCGACTTCAGTGTTGGTTGGTCCCATAGTAAAAGATGTTCATAATGATGAGTACATATAATGACCCCTTAAGAGGTATTCCGTTTATTCTGTTACACGTTGTATGTATGTACCTAACCTCTAAGCAGTTGTATACGTTGCTTATTTCTTGTGATCAAAATGAAACATTCATTTAGATCAAAGGCAAAAATGGAACATTCATCTGTATTATTATACAGCCATTTCATATTCAAATCTTGAGAACGAGGAATGCAATATCGTTCAGTAATGTCACTATGAAATATTGAAGAAATATTACAAATAAACTCTGATACTGCACTTGAACGTTTCATATTGTAAGTTATTGCATTTCTATGTCTGTATTAAGTTTATTTTTGAAAAATCACGAAATGCAATTTAAAAATATTTCCTTGAAATTAATGCTCGAAAGTAAATTATGTATAACGGCGCGCAGCTAAATTAAAAGTTAAGCCAAGATTTAAGATGAGAGACGGATTGTGTTATTTTGTTGAACAGTAATTATTGTTAAATTCAATATTAAAAAATGGTGATTTATTTCAATTGGTCGAAAATATATGGTGATTTATAAAATATGAGCGGGTAACCCCGAATAGGGTAGCAAGTTTGCGTCTACGCCGTGACAGCTGGCATTCTTTTGACAGACAGCGTACGAAGTGCTAACCTATTGGCTCGTAATCTAGTTTCATCTTGTGTTTTACCGTATATTTTGTTTATAAATGTAATCGAATATAACGAGTGACTGTTATGAATCACAAACGTGCTATTATTTCAACGTTTCTTCTATAACACGCCCATGATAGATGGCTATCACAAAGACCGCTCCGCTGCCCATCCTGATACTCCGTTATGTATTTTCTATGGGTACTAAGGGCTTCAAGTTATGAGTGAAGATTTTATTTCTAGGCAAGCGTGCTTCATCGTCGACCACATCATCGATTACCAATATATGAGGTAGTGGTCAAAAACGAGGTTATCAATAATTATTATTTTCAAAAATGCTCGATATTAACTGGCATCCTTGCCATAGTAATGTTATGCAATAATAATATATGTTAACCCTATAAAGATGATATAATCATCTTTATTTGTGCCGTAAATAGGGAAAGTCACCGAATATCAGATAGTTGCGCAAATTCGGATAGTCGACTATCTCGAAATTTTAATAAAGCGACATCTATTTTTAACTTCATATACTTATTAGTAATCGTAAAACAGCGCCCATGCTATGGCAACTTAGAACAAAATTAAAATTCCATTTTTTTTATTGAAAACAGCGCCATCTAGTTCTTAGTTAAGGGAAACAAATTGCGGTGTTGCTACGGTTAAATATATTTTTTTTTCTAGGAGTAACTTTATAACATTAATCAAGAAAAATAATATAATTTCATGATCTTCTTATATAAAAATAATAGAATATATGAATTAGTACATAATTAGGTTTTTATTATGAGCTTTAATAGTGAAGAAGTTTTATTTTGGTATTTAAACGTGCAAAAGTTTGTTTTTGAATGGCCACACTTAAATTGCAAATGGCTGCGTGAGAGTGTAACTACTCGTGCGCATTTATTTTCTTTTTGCAATAGAGTTTTTGTTGTTTCGCTAGTGCATCTGCAGGTTGAGTTGAGCTTTCGTTTCTCCATGTTGTTGAGCCGCGTTACAATTCGTTCGTACGTTCGTGTTGTGTTGTGTTGTGTGTGTTGTTGTTGTAAACAACTGGTGCAAAGATATCAATAATGTTCTCACTGGCCAAATAACCTTTTGGTATATTAACGATTCAATGAAAGAAAAGGTTTATCGGCACTGCCTTAATCATAAGGGACGAAAAAGGCGAAGTTAAAATTTTATTGTAAAATGTGTGATGTTTTTCTAAATAAAATGGTTTAATATTCAATTATGTGGTTTTTTTCCTTTATGTAGTACGTATGTTTGTAGTATATAGCGGATATACTCATCTCTCTACCTAATATCATAAAGAATCAGACAGCAGCTATACACCTACCAACCTATACATTTACTTATATAAATTAGTTCCCTTAACTAAAAACTAGATGGCGCTGAGTTCGACCACTTCCTGGTATTCAAAAATAAGGTAGAGTTGCCTGTCTATAGCCAGTATACTATTGTAGTCTTTGACAGCGCCACTGCAGAAAGTTTGACAGTCTAGAAACAAAAATGGCGGAACAGTGAGCTGACGCAACTTTTCTCTTACGTGAAAAAAATATTATTGTGTATAAAAGTGTTGTTTTCATTGAAGTAAGTACAATTTATTTTTGTCATTGCTATGTTTTATCAAGGGTAGCAATTATTTTGTTGTTTAAACGCATTTCATTGCAGAAAATAGCAATGTTTAAAAAGTTGTTGTTGTTCTTATTCAGCCATGTTAAATCTCAATATCAGATACCTACGCGTGCCCAATATCGGATATCCGATATAACGAAACTCATTTTTACATGTTGCATATTTTGGTTGTTCAGTGTCATTATAATGTTTTATGTTTTTCTTTCAGTTTCACCATGTCTTCACGATTAAATAGAAAGACATGGGATAGCAAATCCATGAAAATTGTCTACCGTGCTGTGAAAAACAAAGAAATGGGGTATCTTAAGGCTTCGAAATTATATGGTGTTCCCAAAAGCACTTTAGAAGACTATGTTAAGAGTCCTAAGGACATAGATGAGCTCTTGGCAACTAAATTAGGCAGAAAACCTACATTTGACAAGGAAATAGAAGAAGAATTAGTTAAATACTGCCTTGAGATGGTAAAAAAATACTATGGGCTTCGGGCAAATGATATCAAACACATTGCATTTGAACTTGCTGTAAAAAATAACATTCCGCATCAGTTCTCCCACAAGGGTCAGGCTGGAAAAAAGTGGCTTGCCAGTTTTTTGAAGAGGCACCCACAGCTTGCTTTTAGAACACCTGAAGCTACCATAGCTTTAAGAGCAAGGGGTTTTACTATGGAGAAGGTGACATACTTCTTCGATGAAATTTTGGGTCCTGAGATGGAAAAAATAAATTATGATCCAATGCGTATTTTTAATGTGGATGAGACGGGAGTCACTGTTGTACAAAAGAAAATGGCAAAAGTAATTTGTTTGAAAGGACAAAAGCAAGTCGGTGGAATCACATCTGCAGAGAGAGGGGCTCTTGTGACTTTAGTATTTTGTATGGGAGCTTCCGGCATATTTGTACCTCCATTATTTATTTTCCCTAGAGTAAATATGAAGAGAGATTTGGAAGATGGAGCACCACCTGGTTCGAAGTTCGACGTGCATAAATCGGGGTGGATTCAGCTACACATCTTCACAAAATGGTTTCAACATTTTATTGATTGTGTTAAACCCTGCAAGGAAAAACCAGTTATTCTTTTGCTGGATGGACATTATTCGCATACAAGGAACATAGATGTGATAGACTTAGCTAGAGAAAATGGTGTAATCCTCATTTCAATTCCCCCGCATACCTCACACAGGTTACAGCCGCTAGATGTGGGATTCATGGGACCGTTTAAAAAGTTTTACCATCAAGAAATAGAATCATGGTTAAGATCTCATCCAGGACGGGTAGTAACAGCATACCAGGTATCAGAGTTAGTCGGCAAAGCCTTTTTGCGTGCTCAATCAGCTGAGATTGCAGTTAATTCATTCAGAAAGTGTGGAATTATTCCTTTCAATAAAAACGTCTTCAGAGACGAGGATTTCGCCGTCGAGGACTCTCCGGGTGATATAAGCAACACTTCTGAAGCTACGATTAATGATTCTGCAGTGTGTAGCCGACCATCGACTCCACAACCGAGCACATCTGGATTGCAACAGTCCACTGGGTCAATTACACCTTTACTTTTCAAAGAACCTGCGAAAACGATGTCAAAGTTGATGGTGTCACCACAGATAATAAGTCCTATTCCTGCTATTCAAAGAAAACCTAAGATAAACAGCAGAGAGACCAAGCCTACTGTTTTATCAAGCTCGCCATATAAAACAACACTTGAAGCACAAATGGAAAAAAGAGATGGACCTCTTACAAAAAAAAGAACGGCACCAGCTAAAGAGACCAAGGGGAAAAAGAAGATGGAAAAAAAGAAAGTTTTAAAAGGAAAAAAGAAAGATGTTTCTGATTCAGAAGATTCAGAAATAGATATGATTTTAGAAAGTGATGGCAGCGAAGCTAACGATGATGATGCCGAATGCACTTTTTGCAATATGGCCTTTTCTACTGACAGTCGAGGGGAACGATGGATAAAATGCCTTGCATGTCGTCGCTGGTGTCACGAAGAATGCGCTGGAGTAGAAGATCATAGTGTTGTAGACTTTGTCTGTGATTTATGCCTAGCTTAGAAAATTATGTTTTCAGAAAAGTTTTGAATGTTTAGTTTTTGAGTTTTTTTTATTTGTTAAGTTTTGAATGTTTAGTTTTTGTTTCTTTTTTTAATTTGAAAGGTTTATTAAGACCATTAGTAGTATGATGGACCTGAAAGGTCACCCCACGGTCCCAGGTCGGGCAAAGAGTCATTGGGTTTTTCCATCAGAAACCATTGACAACACGAAGTTTGAAAGTTGGTGGTGCGACACCCCGTGCCTCGGAAAGCACGTTAAGTCGTTGGTCCTGTGCTAGATCTCTCTCCGGTCGTGGCGTGTGGCCGTCCCATCGGAATATGAGAGTGATGGAAGAGAGAGTTCACCTGTGTTTGCGCACACATTTGTGTACTTTAATATGTCCCGCGTCGATGGCTAGTCTCCGTTGAGTTTGGCCACCATGGCCGAATTCGTTGAGGAGGACTTCATAAATGCCCACTAAGCAGAGATAGTCATTAATGGTTATGGCAAATAGGAATCATTATCATTAAACATCAGAGTGCGTACCCGAAGCCCGCCAAATAGTCCTTGGAGACGCCATGGCTTGCCAAATCACCAGTAACTTAAACGTAATGACCACCCTTTGATCGTAAATGTATAATTTACGAGCTTAAATATATACATCTTAGCCACTGGTACGCCGTTTGTATAATTCCAGACAAAAGGCTTAGCGTGGCAATAGGTTTTATTTCGATTTTAATTTACTAAGAAAGAAAGAAAAAGAAATGGACACAGGACAGACTTGCATCAGTATATGGGAAAATTATTGTTGTTACATCTTAATTATAGTATTAGTAGATACTGTATTAGTAAGTATTACTCTAACGATGTTAGGAAAGACAAAATAAATCGAATACTTTTTACACAGTACATAACACATTTCCAAACGTTACACAATCACAACTAAAGGCTGCAGAGAAATCAAGAATACAGTTATCTGTGGCCCAACAACCCTAATACGATCCTAAACGAAAATTTCCGAAATATAACCTCCAATATTATTTTTTTCGATACCGATTACGATTACTCGGACCGTATTATTAATATCCGACATTAATCGATGTTGCTTGAACATCGATCTCAGGTCTCTGACGGGTGATAAATTATATTTTGACATTAGCCTTTAAAAAAACTTAGTGAGTAATTGGCTGTAGGGGCTTAGGTTACAGCTTAGGTGCCGCCTCACAATCTCAAGATTTGTCATAAAAACTGTAATTCTTTTCAGTTTTTAGCAGATGTTTGATGATTCGCACTAAGCGTTTCCAAACGTCTTTTATAATGCGCACAGCAAAGGAGTGGAACTCTCTGCCTGCGTCTGTGTTTCCAAAAGCTTACAGCCCTAATCTCTTCAAACTTAGAGTGAACAGGCTCCTTCTGGGTAAGCTCGCTCCATCGTAGACTTTGTCTCTGTCATATCTGACATTGACTAGAGTCAAGAGCAAACCCATCACCAATAAAAAAAAAAAAAAGATGTCTGAAAGCTAAAACATCCCTTAAAGGTAAATTAAAAGAAGCCTAATACAACACTTTTAGGTTTTAATAAAGCTTTCAAGGTCATTTTGAAAAATAAGGCTACCGTGTACGTAAAAGGGGCGCGCTTAAAAAAACGTAAAGCTTAGTTTTGGCAGAGACAATATAATCTAGCGACGCAATTCAGTATTCTTGTAAGGCTATCTTCAGACGTTGATGTCCATTTTAAAAATAGTTGAGAACTAACAAGGCTCTACTCGTTAGGGAAACCTAAAATTCTCTGAAATTGAAAGTGATGTTACCTTTCCTCGAGTAGCAAGTAAATCATATGGAAAAATGTATATTATTTCCTTCTTTTTTTTCGACAAGTCCACGTAACTATACATGTTTAATATATAATCGCACGTTTACGGCATTATAAATTATTTTCCTTTTAACTTTGTTCATATGCAACTATTTACATGCAATATCAACTTTAATGCCATGTTTATGGACCTAACTCGCCAGTGGCACCAACTGGTGAGAAAGCAGACGGTGGACCCCATTGTGCACGAGCCCAGCTATCTACATATTCTATGTCATGCCAATGCATACATGATGTTGTTGTGAGAGAGAGGTACAGAGCTTAACAGAATGAATAACTCTACCTATCCCTTTTTCATATCGGACTAAAACAACCTATTAAAAATATTTAACGTGCTTAGATACAAATCTTGAATTTTCTTAACGCTCTGTTCTTACTTTTGTTGATACTAATTAAACACTAAACTACAAGAGTAAAACTAATTATTAACTTTCAAAATAATTTTTACTAGAAGTAACTCCGCATAAATGTTTAATTGGTAACTGATTACTAAACTTTTTCTTTATACCTAAAACACAATCCCAGTATTATCCTAACTATATAAATCATTCACAGGTTGTTTCTTTCAAGTTTATCAGTAACTAGCTCTAGTCCGCGGCTTTGCTTCCGTGGCCAACCCCACGGGATTAAACTACACCATACCCACTAAGTATCCATTTCGTGCCCAGGCTATCTGTACCGACCAGTTGTTTTTAGGGTTCCGTACCTCAAAAGTAAAAACGGAACCCCTATAAGATCACTTCGTTGGTCGTCTGATGGCCTGTCACGATCCTTTTTATCAGGAACGCGTGGAGGTATCATGTTGAAATCAATATCAAATACGTAGTTTGATGGTCCCTTGGCTCACTACTTGGCTCACCACTTTATTAGCTTCAGCTTGCTGGCCGGCTTCGCCAGCGTCGCCGGCCTCCGGCTCTGGCGGCAATATCCTCAGTACTCACATCTTCCGACACATTGTACAATGTAAACGGTATTTTCACATATGCGACTTTAAATTTCGCTGTCATGTCAACATTTAAGCGGTACCTTTTCGTCCTACAAATTGAGACTGTTTCTTGTGTGTTTCGTTGCTGCTTATTACTACTTATTTGACAAGTTATGGGTGCAATCACTATATTCTGTGAGTTAATTTGCTGTTTTCGTGCTTCCGCAGGCATTACATATGCGCAAATGACAAGAATGGCTGGAAACTCCCGTTGTGCGCTGCATTTGGTAGTGGAGTGAATTAAACGGCAGTATCACTGTCGCTCGTAGGTATCACAACATGTCTATTTTGTGAATCAACACAGCTGTCCTCTTCTTCATTCAAGGATTCCAGTACCTTTAGTGGTCGTTAATTAGCAGATACAATAGTAAAGCATTGACGTCACAGCTTGCTGTGAACAAAACGTAAATGTTTCAAATTAAAATGTAATTTAAAAGAGATTGCTCAGTTTTCTTCTGGCCGTGGTTGCGCATCAAAACATTTTGTATGATAGCATAAATTGGACATAAAAGAGGGGTGATGTCGTACTTTCAAAGGAAATAAAAATTATCCATTTATTTTGTGGGGTTTTTGTAGTTTTTTTGATTTTCTGTTCAGTTTTAAGGTTAGTTTTGTAACAAACTTTTCACCAAAAAAACAGTTCTTTACAACAATGTGATTTGAATTCAGATAAGACTACAGAGCACCGTTTCAAGAAACCAATAATGATCCCAAATAAATAATATTTCATAGGTAGGGCATGCTAAATGTAGGTTTGTACATAAAATAAAGCAAGTAGAAAATAAAAAATGCTTGAATAGAGCACAGTTTTATTGATCAATATTATCATATTCATAAAACATGTCGTCTAAAAACGGAGCCGGCGCGGATCAACAGACCTAAATTGAGCCCAACTTAGATACCGCAATATGGTAACATAACGTGAGCACAGCATCCTACTGTTCGATTTTCACAGTACAATCACAATGGTCTTCAAAAGTGCTTCTGAAGACTCGACTGGACACGGTCTCAACACAATGACACAGATTTAATAATAGTTCGCAATGATAAGTTACTTATTAGCACAACAAACTCAACTACTATCAAATAAAACCGAAAGTTCGCTGCCGAGTGCCGACAAGATGCTTTGTTTGATAGACATGTTGACAGTAAGGATGAGCAAAAAATATCGATATTTTTAAATATCGTTATTTTTTCATCCAATTATCGATGTTTTTAATCGCGATATATCGATATTTATTTTGGAGTATCGAATCGTTTCAATTTCGATATATTTTTAACTAAACTCTGGTTTCGAGTTTAATGTTACAAGATAGGAACTCCTTGCATGCAGGCTCCTCGCGCATCGTCAACTTTTAAAAAAACCCGCCAGAATCTACATGAAATGCATTATAATAACAGTAAGACTCTTGGCTGACGATGGAGCATACGGTGGAGGCCTGCCCCGCATGGGCGGAGCAGCGCCGTGTTCTCGTCGAGGCGATCGGCGGCGGCGACCTCTCGCGTCCGGCCCTGGTTCAATCCATGGTCCGGAGCGAGGAGGCATGGGAAGCCGTCACCTCCTTCTGCGAAGCAGTAATAGCAGCTAGTGAAGGAGGAGGCGGGCCGCGTGAGGGAGAGACAACCCTCACGCCCCAGCCGCCGCGGCATAGGGAGACGCACCGGGCGTCGGGAGTCGTTGGGCGATTCCCGGCCACCGTAGGTGCGGGTCTGCGGACGGCGAGCGTTGGGTGGCTCGCTGTCCGATTAAAGCCAGACCCAAGCCGACGGTGCGTTGTGTTCCACGCGCGCCTCAAAGAGATGTCAGCATAGGAGTAGGGGCCCTTTAGGGCCAGTGCCTACCAGGGTTGCGGGTTTGTTCGAAAGAGTTACCGCGGCCCTGGAACGTAAAAGGCACTAGGAGGAGCATGGGTGGGTTTTAGTCAGTAGAAGTCTGACACTCCCTGCCGCTCCACCCAGAGCGGAAGGGGTCATTTGACGATTTCCCATCTACAAAAAAAAAAAAAATAGACTTAGCTGCGTGCTTAAAAATACTATCTAATACTATTATGCCATCCAGTGTGAGACGTATATGAATCTGAAATTAACATGTAATTAACAACAAATTGTCGGATTTTTTAAATAAATCAATTACAAAAAAGATAGAAAACTAAAAATAAGCATATGTAGAAATTAAAAAAAAAACAGTTGTTTTAAATATATTTTTTCTATGTACGAATAATCATGCCAAAACTGAGGATATATTGATATATCGATATTTTTCACTCGATAATAATTTACCGATAGTGTTTAAAAATGTTAAACGATACAATAAATATCGATATATTTTTTCACTTGCCCATCTCTAGTTTGTTATACAAATATTGACAGTAGGTGACACTTTTGACGGTTCATCTTTCACATTGGCCGTGATAATGTTATCAACAGCTAATCTAAATCACTCCTGATCGTAACTGATTTGTCAACTCAAGAAAGATTCAAATAGTAAAGTAATACCATTTAAAGATGTTAATTAAAAATAAACTATTTTCATTATTAACATAATTAATATAAATATTAATAAGGAGGAAAAATGTTACAGTTCAAATTATTTTTGAAACTCGTAGTCTGTCCGTTAAAACCGAATATGGGGAGGAGGTAAAATTGGCCACATTGTTATGACAAATATACGCCATTTAAAAAAGTATGCAATAAAATCCAATAAATGTCTGATTAAATACAAATATTAAACCCCACATACGATTTCTACCAAATGAACTAAGAGAGGCTAAGAAATTATTTTATAATTTATGCGTATATTTTTAAGGTCATACTCTTCTTCTTAAAAGTGATACTGTTGGTGGTCAATGTCCTTTGAAATTTAATTTTAATTTGAAATTTAGTTTTAATTTGAAACTTAATTGTAAATTGAAATTTAATTTTAATTTGAAATTTAATTTTAATTTGAAGTTTAATTTAAATTTGAAATTAATTTTAATTTAAAATTTAATTTTAATTTGAAATTTAATTTGAAACATTAATATTTGTTTAACGATACCATATTATTATCCGCAATTAACTGACAATTTTTTTTGTAAAAAGTCTTACAAAACCAGACTTTACACAGCTACCTACTTCAGCATATCTTAAAGATTGTTTGCAGATGACAAGTGGGGTCTGTTTTTGCGTGAGCTTTCAATATCGAGACGCTCCTGAGTAGGCCCAACAGGGACGGGTCAAGAGTCTTGTCCTTATACCTATGGGTAAGCATACAGATACGTTTTTGCTTTAACCGCTCGAGCACTGACATGAGAAAATTCCAAAATAAAAATAAATCTTACGTAACATAATAATAAACATTAAATTCGCGATAAATCGGTTAAACAGCACTAGTAGGAATATTTAGAAGATTCTGAAATATTGGTCAAGTTTCTGAACAGAATATCGCGTGGTGATTTTTGAGATTGCTTACATTACACTTCGAATGACTTCAGAATCAAACATAGAAGTATTATGAAAATTGAAATTCGTTAGCGGATCATATTAATTTAACAGTCCACGCACAAAGGTACTATCGGCTTAGCCGGCGTGATTGACGCTGAGTCCTTTTTTCTGTGGCCGTTTTTAGACGCGCTGGGTTACCATAACCCAGCGCGTTTAAAAACGGCCATATTTTTTTATGCGCTGATTATAATGTTTTAAGCTTTTGCGTAGCTGGAGGTACGTCGTCCCGTTCACCGATCCGCCAGCAAGCTAAGTGCAATGCCGGCTGCGCAGCAAAAAGTGCGATCGTCAAATCAAAGCGGGTACCTAAGTATGACCCAGCGTCATCGCTGGCGTGGTATTTTTGTGGCATACCTGTATGGTTAATTTCATGATTTATTAAATTTACTTTGTTCTTTTTCAGTTATTCAACGAAAATGTCATTGAAAAACCACCCAAACCAAATTATGTTTTAGTAGACTGGAGATATTGCAGTAATTCTATGACGATCAATGATGATGTCAAAGACTGATTTTATAATATTTATAATATTAGAAATTACTTTGATCTCTTGTCTGTAACCTAAGATTGCTGGTTGATTCCTTTTATTTGTAAGATAGGTTTGATAAAAATAGAAAAAAAGTATGATACTTATTAAATTTTTAACGTTGATTTTGCATGTGTTACTTTGGAAGTTAGTAAAAGTTTGATTTATTTAATATGGTGTCATTATTTTTATTTTATTTCATACGTCAAGAACCCATTTTTTAAACGGTTTAAAAATGAAGGAAACATCATTGATTTCGCTAAAATTTGCCATTAAAGTCTTTTTTTTTCACATTAATAGGGTAGATGACAAAAATCTAAATAGCACGTCAGACGGATTTCCAAAAAAATGAACACGTTTTTTTTTGTTTTCACGTAAAGAAAAAATGAAGACAGTGCCTTGAAAACTCGAGTAACGTCACATTTCAGTAGGTACACTTTTACCGGAAAGTGACATCACAAGCCCCACTTCTGGATCTTTGATGCGTTTTATCTTCGTAATTTTTTATTGATTTGATAAAACAAAAACAACGTATTCAATATTCTTCGATATATAATCTAACTGACGGACTAAATAGAATCATATTTTTTTTTCACCATGATTCCTGACCGGCTGAATAGGTCATGAAGCAGTGATGCCGATAGTACAAATGGGGACTAGGCCGGTGAAGAGTAGGAAAAACTGAGCATATTTCTAAGTAGGTGTAGCTTATTTCTATTTCCGAATTTAACAAAGCAAATGACCCGTGAAGACGGTAAACTTTACAAAGTAAACAAATACGTAATTCAATGTCTTGAAGTTTCTATACAACTTTAAGTTCTGAAGCCGAATTTATTCTGCCTGGCAATAAATTGAGCTGTCAGTTTCAAAACCACTTCTGAAACTTAAGTGAAATGTTCTTTTGTTCCAAATGTAGGGTACAACGGTACAACGCTGACCTCTTTGATATTTTACAATACTATTACATTAGTGGAACGATATTCCGAAAATGGTTTCCATGTTTCGGCTGCCAAGTGGGAATAGCTAAACGAGGAACGGCGAAGTCGTGAGTTTAAACTCCTTGGACATTGGGGAATTAGTGTTTGAGTCAGTTGCTTTTACGAGTTTTAAACTTAAGTAATTAAGGACGATTGTATTCTACTCGTTTATCAAGCCCAAATATTGTAAAATCATCATCATGAAAGAAGATAGAAACAAGACTTTATTTGCGCCAAGCATGACGCATACCAAAAATAAACAAAATTACAAAAGTTATGAAAGTTGGGAAGATATGCGTCACAGCAAAACGGCCAAAGCTCAGCGTAATGCTGGAACTCATGTGCGCGACATAGCCACAGCGCTGGTTTTCAGCGACAGCCGGCAGCCGTGATTTCTTCATTTATCCGAAAGACGTCCACTGCTGGGCATAGGCCTCTCCCAAGAGTCACACACCGACAGGTCCTGTGCGACTTGCATTGAGCGACTTCGCGCGGCCTTCACCAGTTCATCGGACCTTCGTCTTCCGGTACGGGTTCGATGCTGCAAATAGGCATGAAAGGTAAGGTAAGCTACAAGATAAAACCCAAGGAACCTATATATGAAATTTCAACTTTCTATGGAGGTAGTGGAACAGAGAGTAAAGTCCCGCATACCTCCGTTGAAAAGGGAGGATCCTCCGACCAGATGGTTGTTTGTATCTGGTGGGCAACTGCCCGAAAGTTGATATTCGGGCTTCGCATATGTTCTAATCGCACGGTAAACTCTGATATCGCGATTTAGGATTTTGGCTAATTAGTTCGCAGCTGTCGAGATAGATGGCGCTGCGAGGCTCATTTGTTGATTCTGCTACGGTGATTTTTTGTGGCGGTATTAATGTCGCCTACGACTTGTAGTTTTGGCTGTACGATGTATGTCAATTACTCACTCAGTCAGTTACTCATTAGTAACGGAAGAATTTTATGGATATTCATGGCGCTATATTTACTATTTTGGTTACGATGTTTTTGAACCCAATACATATTTCGTAAAAAACATTATATGTGCCTTTAAAATTTGAGAGTTGCCCTCGATTTCCCTGGGATCCCATCATCAAAGTCTGACTTGGTGACAACGGAACCACCTCAGGAGTATAGAACAAAAAAAAAAGGGTATTTTGAAAATTGGCGGAGTAATCGGTGATCATACATAAAAAAAAACATACAGTCGCACATAGAACCTTCTCCTTTTTGAAGGAAGTCGGTTTTAGTTTTAGGCAGGTAGGCAACTAAAATGGGTCCTTTGCCCAACTCCCGACAGTCGTATATCGTCTCATAGGACTCGTACGGTCAAGTTTACATGAAAGCGTCTTGTCCCTCAGTAGTGCCGCTTTACAGCTGAACTTTACGCAGGTACTTCACTACTATTGCCTTGACAGAAGTGGAAAACATTGCGTGTATTTTGGTTGAAAGGATTTTTCAAACAATGTTATTTCGGAGACCGTGCAGATTTATCTTTCATGCAATCAGTATCGTTAATCTATACGAATATAATAAAGCTGAAGAGTTTGTTTGTTTGTTTGAACGCGCTAATCTCTGGAACTACCAGTCGTATTTGGAAAATTGCTTTTGTTTATTATAGCTACATTCATGAGAAAGGGAATTAGATAGAAAAGAAAAAAAAAATAACGGGATATAACACGGAACGGATAGACGGACGGGATAGTATAACGTATTAGACTTCCTTGGGATAGTTCCGACCAGAACGCATTGGCAAAAGTCGCATTATATATTTTTTTGCGCTGTGCCTACCATTTTGGTAATGACCTTTTTGACCCCTAGGTATATTTCTTCAAAAGGACCCATGAAAGTTGCTTACCTGCCTAAAACTCCCTACTATCGTATATTGTCCGTCTCGTCGGGCCTCGTACGGTCAAGTTTAAATGAAAGCGTCCTGTGAAGTCGTGTCTCTACGTCCCTTACTCCCGCTTAGCAACTAAACATTACGCAGTAAGTCTCTACTTTTTGCGTATATTTTCATTTTAAAGGATTTTTTTCATGTTTAGCTCTGCACTCAATCGCGCCCAATGAATGAGGTATGTTATGTAACTAGCATTATTCACATATAAATATCTTCTTTTCCAAATGACTTACAGCGTAACGTCCATAGTAAAAGTTATTCATTAGTAGTTGGATTTTCATTTGGCACAGGTTTCGTTACTGGTCGCCGATAGAACAAAAATCCTATTCTTCTTTGCAAATACCAGCAACAGTGATTCGGATCCATCATCAGACTCTCGAAGGGAGTCATAACCCAGTTAGTTATATTTATCAGTCTAAGTTAGTGATATTTTTATCACTGAATTTCATCAAAATCATTCATACCCATTGCATTCCTCTATTTTTTTTGTCGGCTTACAAACTTTTTTCCTTCAACAGCCTATACGCAATTATGAACGTATTCAGTATTTAGGTTTACCATCCCTGCTTAACGTACTTTCAGGGAGAAATTACCGTCGGCGACTTGTTAACGTCTGGTTTAAGGCTACGGTTCTATGTTTGTATTGTCTGAACAATCCCCGGCCTGTGATAAAGTTAACGCCTAGCTTTGTGGTTACCATGTTTATTGTACTAACAATCTCTTGTCGAATACTTTCGACGGACATTTTGTTTTCCTTTATTTGTTTTCGGGTTGTTAGCTTTGATCAGTGTTGGAGATTACGTTGTGGTTTTTTATTTTACTTGCGTACCTACAAAGTATTTTGTTATGAAAGTACCAAAGACATTAAATCGGTTTTCGGTAGTTGAAAATTATACCCTAACATTGTGATTCCGCTCCAGCCCTGACATGACTGTGATAATTCCCAAATAAAAAAATAATCTTAGGTAATTGGTAAATAAACATTAAATTCGCGATTAATTCGGCGCACACCGGTGTGTTGCCGTTGCTTGAGCGGTTAAGGTGTAACTTTATCCTTTTTAAATCGCGATGTTTTGTAAAAATACCTAACAAACATCTTAATATGTCACCGTTGTTTATTTTTAAACAAAAATTTGAAAAAAAAATTAACGTTTAGGCTACCATCCACCATTATCATTCTCAGTTTCCTCAGATTAATTCGAAATCAACATTAACGTTGGTTAATTGAAAGACATTGCAATTTAGCTAAAAAGTAAAGAAAACAGTAATTTCTCATTACGTTTGACTGAAAAAAGAAACGCTATTTTTTTTTCAACACAAAAGGTTGTATATTTAAATTCCTTTGTAAAAACAAATGAGAGTAATGCAGGGCCCCATTCTCTTTGCAGTCACGTAGTCAAGTAATGATGAATGCATGAAGACTATTGTCTCCAGAACATCTGCGCTAAGCGCGCTTTGTGTTACAAATGAGACAATTTGATGAATGCTAAAGCTTGTAGAATGGGTTGAGGAGAATTGGTTATTAAGGAGAAGTGATGTATGGGTGTGGGTCTTTAATATGTGAGGGAGTAGACTGTTGTTTTAGGTTATATTGAGAAAATATTACAGGTGCTTTTTCCCAAGTTTACATTGGATTTCAGACGACTAATGAGGATGTTATAACTGAAACAAAAGTAATAAGTTTTTGAATGTTGATCAATAATGGTCAAGTAAGACTATCTGAGCCACAAGCAAATCAGTACCTAGGTATATGTACCTAGGTACTGATTTGCTTGTGGCTTAAAACATGACATTTATTTAAATAAAAATGTAATTACTTATAACTTTAAAAAATACAATTATATGTGATAAGGTATTGCAATTAAAATAAGACTTTCATTGAACCTATTGAACAAACTGTTATACAATCGTGGTGTAAATACAGTAAAATATATTCTATCTATCTATGCTACTACCTCTACCTACTAAGTATAGGTACACAGATCTTTTAAAAATCCTGTTTCCTCCCTACAAAGTTAGGTAGGAATTCTTTCACCAGAAGCCAGCAATTTCCCGTTTTAAATGCTCCGACGGCTCCTTACAACAATCATGGCTAACAAGGCGATTATTACACCGCCGGGTTTTTTCTCATTCAGCGTCGTCGAGACCACAGATGTAGAGAATGTGGATAAGACAAGCTAAGTGTGATTGGGTGATCCAGATTTGTGCCAATTCTTGTGATTGTAGGTTCTGTCAATCTTTTTGGGATGCATGGAGGAGCCTCCTCTTGTAGCGCAATTTGTTCCATCAGGCACTCAACTGAACCGAGCACTCGGCGCATCCTGGACAGTCTCACCTAATATCTTATAAGACTGGCCAATCCATCCCTTGCGGTGGTAGGGCCAACCTACAAGGTTAGTTTTTAAACTCCCTAAAAACAAAAATCAGCTGTTCAGTCTATTTTCGCTCGCATTACTTATAAGATATTGGGCAACAATTATTTTTCTCTTTATAATAGGAGTGTATTTAGCATGAATTGTGTTTTTGCTTGAAACCTAATGCTGTAATGGAAAAATTGTCTGGTTATTGACACCAAGAAGTATTGTGCGTAAAAGTAATGAACGAACAATATTGCGACTTGCACTATCTATCTCCTTAAATCCTTGGTTTTAGCCTTCTATTTCTTTTGTTCTACTATTTTTACTCCCGGATCGCTGGCACAAGAAATCCCTGGAAAAGTAATTGCTTTCATCTCTGACTTTTATCGAGTATTTTATAAATATAGCTAAGCGTTGTTTTACTTAAATATTTAACAATCATAGCTCTTCCATGTGGATCTGAAGGTCCTTGAAGTCTGCTGTAGAACGTCACGTAAAAGCCAGATAAAAGTATTTTAACCAGTGAGCTCCAAAATCTTATTGTTGTGATTGTTTGATCTAGGTAAAAATAAAAACTGAAAAATAAAATATACTACTGAAGCGAGATTAGCAATACAAATTTAAAACAAAAAAAAACTTTTTCGCAAAAAAAAGGAAACCGACTTCCAAAAAACACTACAAAGTGCAAAATAACTTTAATTTTGGAAGTCGGTGTTTTTGGTTGCTTCTACGTTATTTGACACCGACTTCCGAAATTAAAGTTATTTTGCACTTTGTAGTATTTTTTGGAAGTCGGTTTCTTTTATTTTGCGAAAAAGTTTTTTATTTTCCACTTTTTAGTGGTACTCCACCCCTAACAACACCACTGGAAAATCACAGGAAAGCAAAAATACGCAATTTCGTATGCATGGATGATTTTTCCACATATTTTTTCCAGCTATTTGGATTTAATAACCAAACTACTGAACTGATTTTGATAAAATTTCAATGTGACCATTTAGGAAGTATACCCTTTCCAACAAAAAAAGATTTTTTCAAATCGGTTGGCAAGCGACGGAGTTATGCCCGAACAAACATAAAAAAAAAAATACAAACATCCGAATTGAGAACCTCCTCCTTTTTTAGAAGTCGGTTAAAAAGTTTGTTCTGTGTGTGTCTATTTCATCACAAAACCACGGTCATATACATACAAAGTTTCAGTGTTGTTATGTATTTTGTTCCTAATTTATATTATTTATATTATATAGCTTACGAACCATTGTCGAATATCAATGTCTAAACGGTACCTACTTAAGATTTCGAGAGAAATTCTCGTCTGTATATTTATGTTCGGTCCTTCGAGTCGGGTATTATCCACAAGCCCTTTCTTCTAGATTATATTAAATATCAGTTAGTTACATTCCCTCAAGGCAAGTTTCTTAGCAAAACAATAGCCGAGAGAGATTTTATTATATCTTGAGCCTGACCTTTGTTTACCGAAACTAAGGTCGGTAAGATATTGCTTTTCAACGGGTTTATATTTTTAATCTGTTGTTTCTGTATAAAATAGTTTTAATAAGGGTTTTTTTTTTGGTAGATAGCAAAATGATGATCTAAGTTAGAAGAGATTGTTTTTTGAAAGATTTTTGTTCAACAAAATATCGTATTAATTTTGTTTGGTTTGGTTTTTAAAATTGAATTACCAAAAATTGCAATGATACACATAGATTTTTTAGACAACTGACTGCTTAAATTACGCTTAAAAGAATAAGTAACAAGTCAATTTGTACGAAAAAACACATAGGGAAATTTAATAACAGGTTAGTAACCCATTTAACGATATAAACATTCACTTAAGCCATTATTATCGTTAATACAGAACAACCCTATAAACGATTTATATTGAAAGTGTGGCAATTACCTACTTTATTGGAATATGGGCTTTTTTGTACTTTTACGAGTTGTTTACTTTTGTATTACTATTTCTGATAGTGAATAATTTTGACACTTATTTTAAAATAATACGTAATGTTTAATTTCTAAAAACCCTCCAAAAATGTCTTACAATATTTAGAAAAACATTTTTTATCACAAAGTTACACCTACAGGATATTTCAGAATAAAAAAAAAAACTCATTTCAAACTTTTCGAAAGATATGCTTTAATATACAAAAATAATAAGTTGCATTGTCCGACGACAGTTTAAGATCAAAAGAAAAACAAATCAGTTCGATTTTATGATCCGGCTCGAAGGACCAAATCTCAGATAGTTTGATAGATATACATATTTATTTTATGTTATATATCTTCCGCTATAAATCCAAATATAAATTGTAACCAAACCCTTCAGATGTTTATCATAAAATTATTTGCTCGTAATCTTAGGAGCCAGAACCAACACAACACTTGATATCCAAGTAAACAATAGCTTATATTTCCTTGTTTGTCTATTTACCCAGAAATCGGGCAATCCATTAACTTTGGATATCAGTATAATTAATCCAAAGCTATCGCGAAATGATAAGCACATACGCGAGTAGTAATTATCCTGTCCCGTTTGTTATTATTATCTATTAATTGACTTGCTGAGTTTAATTATTAAGAACGTGGTTTTAATATTTTAGTAAAGTATAAACCTCTGTCTTATCCGTAGCATTTGAACTGGCATAAAATTAAATAATGTTTTGTATTTAATATTTCTTTTTCTTTCTTTATTTTTCGTTTATATTTCCTGTAAATAATATAGTGTACAAAATGAAGAGTATTATTTTCTATTCTTTTGAAGAAATAAAAAATCATTACCACAGAATGTGTAGTCTAAAATAACACGTAAAAATGTTTGTAATTAGGAAGTTTTGATCTTATTACCTTAATTTACTTTCTCTGATAGAACTAAGACTACGACTCTTCTTATTCGTGTCGCTGGCACGACAGTTGATTAGATTTGGGTGGCCCAAAACGTTGCCACTTCCACGGCAGCGTTGGTAGGTAACAGCACATAGGTCACAACTACGACTAGCGGTAAGATACTTTTTTTTCTCAAAAATGCTTGGTTTCTATGAATACCTAGACCACGGCAGCTCATGTGACTGAGTCAGAATCCCAACATTTGACCGAACAAGCCATGTTTAGGCGAGTCAACAAATAAGCTATATTAAATATCGCTTACTAGCTCTTTGTAATAAATTACTAGATAGACTTGCGCAAATTACATGTTATCAAATAATAGTTAAAATTAATTAATTAATTTTAAAAATACTTAATAGGATAAAAAAAATTCAAACTTAGTAAAAAGGAAAATTATTAAAGCGTTCTTCCTCTCTCTACTTATTTAAAAATTGCTGTGCATTTTTTACATATTTACCACCTGTATGTGTACATTATGGATTACAATAATCAATTTTAGACGATTACAATGAATGAAAAAATAAACCTAAAATAGTCGCCTCGGGTCAAAGGACCAAATTATATTATTCATATTTTTAGCAAGTTATTGAGATATTGTACTAAAACATAAACATTTATATTCTTTTTACGATTTTGTTAACGATATTACTTTGTTTTGGCATAAGCAATATAAGTAAATACTTAGGCTTTCTCTGTAGTTTCCATGAACACGTAAAAATGTAATGCTAAGCAAATTCACCAGAAGTTTCCAAAGCATGATAAGTTTTTGCTATGTTTTAATAAAATATTTTATAATCATATTAAGGCTCTTCATAGAAAATCATTTCAATAATATTAATAACCGACATCTAGTTAAGGCTGAGAATTAGAAGCACAAAATTACATTGGAAATAAGCTTAATTGCCACACAGAAGTTTAGTTGAAAACCACATTTCAAATTAAAGTAACTAAAACAACGGTACTAGTTCTAATGCTTTCAGCCAGCTCAATTAATTGCCTGACTATATTAATTAAAACTCCACCGTATACAGATTATTTGAAGAATGTCTATAACCCAAAGTTCCGTAGCCAAATATGCAGAACTATCCGGCAGACGGCGTAGTAAGGTGCGTTCACATTGGTCGAGTAACTAGCTTCTTGGACTGTATAAAGCTCTCTACGATTTTATACCCGTAGATGATCTGGAACCTTTATCGCTCTCCTCCTTCGCCTCTCTGTACTAGCTAGCACTTAGTATTGTTTGTTAGAAACAAATGGTTACCTATGCAATGGGTGACTGAAACACAATTCTGCAAGCGTCAGGGCTAGTTTCGTCTAGCGGAATTTAATATTTTGGGGTGACAATTTTTTTATAGTAACTAGCTTGTTGGGTTGTTTTACAGAACGGTTCCTTCGAGCGGCAGATTTACGATTTCACAACTGTAAGATAATCTGGAAAGTTTGAAGCATTTTGGACTAGCTAGCACTTGGTATTTCTTACTATCCTATCTTCATAGAATGTTGTGAAAAAAACGGGTCTCTTTAAAATATAAGTGTCAGTGTCCGAAAGTAATCATAATTAGCATTTAATTTTAAGACATAAGACTTATAAGAGACTAGTTTAATTTACCAGAATTTAATACAAATTTACAAAATGACAACTAGGCTTTTTATTTGGACTTGAAATTACGTTTAGTGCTCTCTTTGAATGCTTACTCGACCAATTTGAACGCGCCCTAAGCCTTGTAAAATAATTAGTGCGAGCAACCGACGCGAGTCTTCTACGAACCACAGAGACATTTAACCTTGAATCTCTGTCTTTGTATTATTATGTCAGTATAATAATATTAAATTTACGTTTATACTGTACATATTACAATGCTGCAGTGTAATGGCTTTATTAGATTTTGCTTTATGTACCATTCCAGATTTTTGCGAAAGTTGTAAAGCAAATTTCTATGAACAAGGTACAATTGTCTCATACCTGAATAAGCCATGCCTTGAAGAGCATAATAATATTCAACATAAACTAAGTACCTACAATCCTTATGTCATGCACGTCTTTCTACATCGTTCTCACATATATGAAAAATTTCGATAAGAACAATGTATCCACAACTTTGTAACAATTTATTGATTTAAAGCGAGTGTCTATAGAGTTTCTTGCACGTTCTTCTCCATAGAGATCTACGCTTTGGAACGTGCAAATAGCTTCACCTCTTTGACTGACCGACCTTGGGCTCTAGACAAGTGACATTCTGTCAACGGTAGCGTGGCGAAGGCGATTGTCAATACGTCAAAAATGTATGGGATTGACAGATGCTATCGAAATGTCACGTGATCAAATTCCTACATTTTGGCATTTCGACAGTCGCATTCGCTAATTGAATGGCACATTGTCTATAACCTCTGAACAATTTAAAAGTGCCTGTTAATGGTTTCATTGAAATAAATGCTTTGAGTTTTTATCGACATCGTTTTGGAAAAAGCCACGTTAGAAGGCTCCATCGCGGACCCGTGACCTGAAGAGGGCCGCGAGAGTCCACTGAATGCTAGATACGCAAGACCGGTATATTTGGCGACCCTTGCGGATCGTCTATATCCAGTGGTGAGCGTCTTTCAGCAGAAATGATGAATGATGATAATGATGCAGCCATACGGGTACAGTTCTCTAGTCACCTTACTCATAGAGTTCGTCCCTTTATCCATATATTCTATACTTTATAATAATATATTCGACTAACCTGAAGTGAAAACCGAAATCCACCATTTTCCGGCGTATCACAAAGTAATATTAAACGAAGTGCCTGACTGTCTGCTACCTTCCGATTTAAATCCCGAACACAAATTAGAAATTTTCCGCCCGAAAAGACGTCTTCATTGATTCCATTCGATTCTGAATCCAATTGCTAATATTCCAATTCAACTTGCTAATATTCCAATTCCACTCGACATCTTGCTAAAAGTAAAACTGGGTTTAATTAAAATGCTCAAGTAAAGATTTTAATGTACAAGGAATTCGTGATAATGTTTATTGTGAAAGTTTCGAGTTAATAAAGAGCTGTTTAAATTAGTGGTAACTTTAGAAGCGTCTATTTTATTAACGTTTTGCTTCGGAAATAAATGTGTTTGCTAACTTTGAACAGTTCAGTAAGCATGTTGTTGTTTTCTAGTCATATAATCAGGAGTTTCCATGTTGTGCCTTGAGTTTGTTTGCAGTCAATCTTCCTCAAAGCGTTTCGATAGCAAATACAAGAGTTATTTTTTTAAAATAATGTTTGGCCTAAAATTTAGTTTCATGTCAATTCCGCTCGCTGACGCGGTCATGAGATCGTTAAGTTAGGTATACTTAACGTTATAGGGATGGAATTTGGGCTATAGTCTGCAGAGAGACGCTGGATATGCGGCGTTCATTGACAGCATGGGCGGTCCAGACCTCAAAGGAACAATTATGATTCACTTGAGATATGAATCTCAATGGAGAAAAGCCAGTTGCCATGGGGAGGATAAAACCACAGTGTGTGCAATTTTAGTGAAGTAGCTGTTGCTTATTCAGCCATGAGTCGATGACCACTCTCAGCAGTCGCATGCTTGTAAGCTGACGGATGTCTTCAGCCCGTTTTAACACTAGGAATAGTGAAATTAAATGCCAAAACATGATTCTGACACTGTTTGGTTCTCAACTCTGAGAGCTGAGTCGTGTGTTGAAAATCCCGCAATTGCGTTTTTATTCAGGAATTATTTCAAATGTGACTTGAAGCTACTACCGAAAGATACCTTGATTTCTAGTTCCAGCCAAAGAAACGCCGACACTTCACCAGCAACTTGACTTCAAGGGAAAAGTTCAGTTTCCACCACATTTTATTAAAAACTTAAGCAGCAGCAGAGTGATATTATTGGCCAGATGCCAACCGAACACAGTTGCGCCCATTTTTGTCCACTACATATTTATGATGGACGTCGATTCAGGCAGTATCTTTCGACACTAATTGAATCGTTTATCATAAGCCTTCTTGATTATGTTATTGTTTTGTTTTATTTTGTGGACCTGACTTATGAAGTAGCTTCATAAGTCACTGCTGTGAATAGACCACTAGTTACACTACCGCTCAAAAGTATTTGGCCACCCAGAATAAAATATGTCGTAAAAGTTTGAATACATAAGAACGACATTTAAAAGTAAATTCAATTATAGAATAGCATTTTTTAAACGTAATTACAATACCGTTTCTTTAATTTTAGACGAATTATAATTTGTATTCAATTCTGTCTTTATTGATGACCTCACAAAGTTTTGGCCTCACAATATACCCGTTAGGTTAGGTGGCCAAAGACATTTGAGCGGCTGGTGTCCAGATTTGGCTACAATCAGACCGAATCAACTGTGGCAGCGATACAGTATCGTTTGAAACATTATTGTAGCTCTAGTTCTAGGCTTTAAAATTACGTTTGGCCTTTGCTGCCGACTGGACTGTTTTCGAATTAGAATGCAACGTTGTTTCGGCGAATCATTTTCAGTTGCGTATAAAAATATCGGGGTAGTTTACGAGTGGATACTATTATGTGACTCCTTGCAAAAACACTTTGTTAAATTGTCCACTGTACAGTAACTGAACTTTTGTCTTACAACACAGTCAGGCCTTGTAAAATATATGTTCAGTTGATAAAACTAGTGAATAAATAACTCGCTTATTTTATCAGCCTAGCCTTTTCTCTACTTTATTGTGGTCAGCAAGTCAACCCGGGCAAAGCTGAATATCAGTGTTTTACACTGACTTCCTATTGACCTCCACAACTCAGTAACTGGGTAACACAGTACCTCTTGGTAAGATTTCGGTCTGATCTTCTGGGTTCTGACTATCCAAAACGACAGCTGGCATCAACGGCTTAACATGTTTTCCGAGGCACGGAGGAGGTTCCAAAAGTACTGGACTTGGACACCAGATTGGTGACCAGACCTACCTCGGCAAGCGTTGCTTAACCGTAAAAATCGACCCTTGATACTGTTATTATTTAGGTATGAGTTTCTCTATTGAGTTATTTTTTCACTCTTACAAAATAAAGTACCTAAATTCTTAAGTAATCTCTGCCTGCGTCTGTGTTTCCGAACATATACTCGTACAACCCTAATCTCTTCAAAGTTAGAGTGAAGAGTTCTGGATAAGCTCGCTCCATCGTCCACATTGTCTCTGTCATCTCTGACCTAGACTAGAGACAACAGCAAACCCATCTCAAATAAAAAAATTGAAATACTATAAGGCACAAACTCCGCCGGTGCTGCCATGGTTCTAGTACAAGAGTCAACCTTTAGAACTACTAAAGTGTTTTAGTAAGTACAAATAAATTCGAAACTGTTTCAGTCCATTTCGATGGTCGGGTCTGACCAGAAAACTTCGGAAGTGGATAGAGTACCGCTCAATAGTTCATTGAATGCAGCCCCGCCGCGCCTATTCGTAATTTATAGCCTTGAGAGCAGCTATACTCAACATGCGGCCCACTTTTCTGTGTAGTGTGAACTCCTTGGCTGCAGGTCGAGGTCCAGGTTAAAACCTTGGTTAAAACAAACGTTTTGCAAAAGAAATAAGTTTGAATTGAGATAAGAATGTAAAAATAGAGATTGTTTTTAGATGAAAGTCATACCTACGTATTAGTTACCTTTCAAGCCAGATGGCCTAAATAAGTATTGAATTAATTCTCAAACAGTCTTTTATTTATAACATTTTATAAGTGGCTCACAGGATCAGCCCTGTGGTGTCACATTAGCACCAATATTGTGCTTTCCTATCACACGCCTATCGCTAGATTATGGTCTGTATTTATAAGCTAAGCCGTTTTTATGGTTTGTTTTTATATTGTAATGCTTGTTTTACACGTAAATTATAACATCGCCTTGGATTTATCTGTTAAGGTGTTATTAAAAGTCAATTAGTAAATAATTAATATAAATAGTTACACTGTGTCTCAGTAGTAATTTGATTACTTAACGTACGTACTAAATTACGAAGTATTAATGTAAATTTGATCTCAGCTTACTGATTCACTTCTTCAAGATGTGCTGTGCCTATTGACCCGGTAGAAAAACCAAAATGCCATATCATGAAGAATTTTTTTTAAATTGTATATTTGTATTAATTTTTAATTCCCATTAATGTAGATACTGTTAAATGTAAAGTATTTCTGTACTCTAGATTTTTTCGGTCCATCATGACAATAGTAGAAGCACTTTGTGGCCCAGGTAGAAAAGTTTGGGTTAGGCTGCTTTAGAGCTCTCCTGATATCAACTGCAGAGCTACTTGATATTATGGTGGAAAAATACGCAAGAACGTATTTATGAAGAGGGTTTTCATCGGTCAGTACGATATTTGTAAATATATTTTTTAAAAATTGTTAAAAATAGATTCGTAGGTATGTTTTTCTGTATTCGCACGTGCAACCAATTAAAATGTAACTTTTATTGCAAACATACAGATTTTCAGTTTCTGTAGTAGGAGTTTCAGTGTTTATTTGTAGAAGGCAATCTCTGGAAGTACTGAACCGAAAAATAACATTCTTTGGCTAGTAGAAAGAAAGCTACAGAGTGACTGCGTGCTATTATGTTACTTTATGTTTTATGCTTCCTGTAGTGGTGTACACGGATGCACAGCTGTGAGTAAAAACTAGTTTTCATGAAGAATCGATTCCTGAATTTCAAATATTTATATCTTCCTTCCTGAAATGGCAAGGCATGAAAGCAAAAATCACATCACAAAACAAGCATCATGCAGCCAAAATCCCAAACAATTATCCCGTACGGGTGTACGTAACACCAAGCGATTACATTTAAACCCGAAACAATGGCCCAGTAACCAACAGCGGTCAATACACAAGCCGGTCATGTAATTGGGTGGCGTAAACAAAAAATATTTATTGGCAGGGGTCGTCGACCCTTGGCTCGCCACTGGGCACCCTGCCAACTGCTCAGCACCCCGACGACAGATAAATTCGGGTGTCCGCTTTTGTGCACGTGTTATAAATAGTAGCATTCGCAAAAATGTACGAATACTACGACTTTTGACATTTTTAAGTGTAGGTAATGTGAACTGAATAACACGAGTGTCAGCTGTTTATTTCTCGCTTCATTTTTCGATAAGAGGCTCTAGACAATGTGCCATTCAATAAGCGAATGTGACTGTCGAAATACCAAAATGTAGGAATTTGATCACGTGACATTTCGATAGCATCTTTATGAGAATTAAATATCTAAGTAGTAATGATAATTATGTAAGGGTGGTAACATGCTTTCTTTTTTTTTAAAGGACGGTTAATCATCAAATGACTCCTTTCACTCTGGGCGGAGCGGAAGGGAGTGTCAGACTCATACTGACTATAACCCATCCGTGTTCCTCTTATTGCCCTTTGCGTTCCAGAGCCGCGGTTATCTTTCGAACAAATTCCGTAACATGCTACGCAAGCTTTCTATTCTTCTAGGTTCGAATCAGACTAGACATTTTCCAAACAGGCATCTGCGAATCGGCCTCGGAAAGTGTTGCTCGTTGCTTAATCTCGATGATCAACCCATGCAAATGTTTTTACTCTCCATGGTCTATTTACTGAACTAAAACATTTACGTCACCACATCCACTGCAACGCTTGTGCAATCCCACACCGCAATTCCCCAGTGACTCTGCAATACGATAATTTTGCACACATTTTGTTCTGCTACCATTGTGTTTCCGCCGACTGTGTGTGGTGTGCAAATGTATGATCAATTACTACCGCATTTGAAAGTGAATTTTCAGATTCATTTGTCTTTTTTTTACATTTCTTTTATTATGTTTAGGATTAAACTACACGATCATTGACCAATGTGTATACTGACTGCACAAGTTCACTTAAATCTGTGTGCTCTTTTTTTTCTCAAAAGATCATCTCAGCCACATATCTGAATTTATTATAACAGATCTCACCAAGATAATGCGTCGTTGTCGTCATTGATATTAAAAACTACTAAAAATCTATGTTTTCGGGGTTAGAATGAACACTTCCTTCTCAAAGTCGGATAGGAAACACTATTATTAAGAACTAGCTTTTGCTCGCGACTTCGTACACGCATATTTCCGCGCATTTTTTCCCGTTCCCGTAGGAATTTTCTGTTCCCCTGTTTCCCCATGAATTTTTGATGACTGGCTATCGTACACAAAAAGCATTTTCCAAATTCGACTGGTAGTTCCTGAGATTATCGCGTTGAAACAAAACAACAAACTCTTCAGCTTTATTATATAATATATATAATTATTATAGATTATATTAGTATTGATGATAGATAGGGAACTCTGATCACCGTTTTAAAACATTATTTTCTTGACTTATTCATAAAAATGTTTGCTAAGTAATATACCCACACACAGACTTTAATGATTTAGGTAAACCTACTTACTCTCCCATAACTCAGTATTTTTCTGAAACTAAAGTAATATAAACGCCACTTCAACTTTATTTCGGTCTACGTATCAGTTACTTCGACTGCCCTAGTTTTTCTTGTACGTAACTTTATTTTACCAAAACTTGTCTGTAAAGTGTCGGCCACTTATTTTCGGGATTATTATTTTTTATTGAGGAATGGGCTTGCGCTTGACCTTGATCATACCTGATGGAAAGCGATGGATGAGGTCTATCATGGTGCGAGCATGCCCAGAAGATGCTTTGAGGTACTGGTAGTCCCACGCGTCGACGAAACACAGCAGGCTGCATGACGGACGCACGTGGGAGGGTGATCCAGGCGGGCGTAAGCCCTACCGCCGCAACGGAGTGATTGGCCAGTCACATAAGCTATTAGGTGAGACTGAGTACCTGATGGATCAAATTGCGCTACACGAGGAGGCTCCTTTATGCTCAATTGTATTATTTAGTTTTTCTTGCTTTCTTACAGCCTTGAGAGGTTATTGCGTATTGAAGACACTAACACTAACTGAGATTCCACTAAGCCATAATTATTTTACATGCGTAAGTATGTGTCAGTTCTGTGACGGTAAAATTTTTGTCTTTTTTTCATCATTGTTTTGAATTGATTCCAGAATTAAAGTTTTTGTGGTTGTTTCTTAATGAATGCCAACGAAAGTTACCCTGTAGAAGTAGCTTACATAATAATTCAACTTATACCGAATTTCCATACCAGCATTGAAAAACAAGATTCTTGAATAACTTAGTTCACAAGGGAAATACTTTGAAAGTGTCCTAACTTTAAGCCTTCAATACATTAAGTGAAAGCGCAGACTTGGAGTCGCGATGCCAATTTGTATAAACTTTTCTCTTACAGCTGACTTTTAAGCATGTTTTGAACAAAAACACTCAGTGTAATATTGAAGATTTGAAAGTTTCTTTGCAATCCTAAGTAATGAAAAAAATATTGAAATCGGTGCGCAAAGTTACCTATACTATTTATTTATATGTCTTGCTTACTATTTGTTCAGTTTTTGTATCAACAGCAATAATTCTCGATGTACCTTATTTAACTTATATTTTTTTTGCGATAATTCTAGGCAGTTTGTCTTAATCTGGTTAGATTGTCGCCAAACCGACTAGTCCGCAACGACCATCTGCGGCCCTACCATGACGTGTTAAAGCGTGAGACATTCGAACGAGAAGGAGGGATGGAGCTAGGGCCGCTGTTCTGCGAGCAATGTCCCCTGCCCATCACAACAACGTTTTTTTTTAACTGACTACAATAAAAGAGGTTTTCAATTCAGTTGTTTTTTTTATATTTAATACCTCATAACTCGATCAATTATGAATCGATTTGACAAAAAATAATATGTGAAAGGATATATTTTCCGATTGGTCCCATTAAAATTTCAAAATCGGTTCAGTAGTTTTGTTTGGTTTGGTGTTTGGCTGAAAAATTTGTCATCCAAGTAAACGAAATTGCGTATTTTGCTTAGTAGTGAAAACAACACTACTGAATAGTGAAAAATAAAAAAACTATTTTACAAAAAAAATACAACCGACTTCCATACAAAAAAAACACCACAAAGTACAGTACCTTGTAGTGTATTTACTTGCTCAATCAAACACCCAGCTAATAGCTATCAGGAAACATTATTCAGGGAAAAATAAACATCTTATCTGCCACACTTCAAGTTTACTTCCAAATTCCACTTCAAAGTGGAAAGATCTCTCGAATCGACGTTGAAACACTAAAGTAAATACTACAAACCAGTTATTGAGATAAAGTTAAAACGTAAAATGTGTATTTCAGTAAAACCACACGATCCATCCTCGTCTAGAGGAATTGAAAACAAAATATTCTAGCGGAGTGAAACGTTCGTGGGGCTCATGCTCAGCAATGGAGTGTTTTTTGTCCTCAATAAAATATAATTGATAGTAAATAAAAATATTTTTTTTCTCGTCTTGAAAACAAAAAAAAATATTGTTTTCCGCATAATAATTTATTAATTATTTGTACCAGTCAAAAGCATAAAATTCAAAAGCGATTTTCGCCAAAAGCATATAAACAAACTGTGTTTTGTTACGAACATTATTGTTATATAATTTACAACCTAGTTACAAATAAATATCATTTATCATTGCTCGTTCTCAAAGTCATAACCATTATTTCATAAGAAAATTGCTTTATTTTGAATTTTGCGTAAATGTAAAGTATTTATGCTGATGCCTATACAAATGTATGGCCCAATAAGAAAAGGTTGATAATCCCTGGCGTAGAGACGAATGATAGCCAGCGAGTCTGACCTGTCTACGGCGTAGAGGGTACTAAGGCGTAGCCGCTGCTACGTCGTAGCTCCACACTGCACTGCTACGATTGATGTTTTGAGACCTGTCCGGCCCCGGCGACACACCGGTGTGTCGCGAATTAATCGCGAATTTAATGTTTATTTACCTATTACATAAGATTTATTTTATTTTAGGGAATTTTCACATGTTGGGCCTGCGCGGTTAATAAAAGTTGTAGCATCTCTGATGGAGGATCTAGTTTAAGTTTATGTTTAAAGAAAGTGGGAATAAAATTCTAGTTTAACGGCGTTGTTAAGGGAAGCGACGGTTTACAGGGGTATGTTTAATATGCGTTTATGAACAAACGAAACCGATAAAACCTGTTTATCATTTTATACTGTGATAAAAAAACATAACATTACGCTTATGTACGTGACCTAGTATAGGTGTATTTCATATTATATGTTACCAGATATATTAAGCTACTATTGGAGCGAGCCATTTGTCAAAAAAAATCTGTATTTGTCCCGTACAAATACAGATTATTTTTATAATAACTTTTTACTACGACAATAATATTTTTATTTGTAGAAATACTCGACCACTATACTATGGCGGTCTGAGATGGATGATTAAAAAAAAAACCGTTGCCAATTACAAGGTTTCTTCGTTCTCAATTCGAATTTAATTTTTAATTAAATTCCCAATTTATGGTAAAACTGTGGCTTTGCACAATTTCGCATATGTAAGTAGGTATATGGCTAAACTTTAAAACGAAACGTTCCCAATATATTTCTAAGTCAATAATTATCTAAGAATAATGCTGCGAGTATAAAGTTTGATCGCTCCTGTATTCGCTGCGGCACTGATGCATGGAGCTTCCGAACTGGCGACCGCCCTGTGTTTCACTGACGGACAGCTGCACTCAGTAATGCTGCTTCAAAATAATCCAATTCGCGAAATCGTTAATCGAACCTTGGAATTCAGTATCGGCAAAAGCAACAAACTTGTTTTAGTGGTCGATGGTCACGCTTCTCTTGAGTGTGAAATACTAGATTCGATTTCTGGGTCGGACAAATTATTGATTATTTCAATCTGAAATTTCATAGGAGCAGCCCGAAGAGTCAAGATTTCTCCCCAGTTGATGCAAATATGCTCACCATAGTTAACTTAGGCTAAATTTTGGTATGCTATAGATTGTATAGTTCTGTGAGTCTAAACCTGATCTCTAAATCTCAATCTAAAGGATTCTAAATCGGTGTGTTAAATAGTGTTGTATGTAGCTAAACTTTAAAATAGAATATTCCCAAATTATTATAGTTTTAAGTAAACAAAAGTTTCATCTATCGCTCTCCGACCTCGCTGCGGCACGCTGATGCATGGAGTGTTCGAACCAGCGACCGCCGCCGTGTGTTTCACTGACGTCCAACTAAACTGCTCAATAATGCTACATTTTTAAGGCAACCTACGTGTTTCAAATACATTGCTGGTTTAAAACAGAACATACAGAATAGCCACTCTAAGTACCGACAGCTATTTCAAAATATTTTAGTCATCACCATCATCATCATCATATCAGCTGAAAGACGTCCACTGCTGGACATAGGCTTCCCCCAAGTGTCGCCACAACCATCGGTCCTGTGCGTCTCGCATCCATCGGTTACCCGCGACCCTCACCAGGTCATCGGTCCACCTTGTGGGAGGCCTTCCAACGCTGCGTCTTCCGGTACGCGGTCGCCACTCCAAAACTTTTCGGCCCCATCGACCATCTGTTCTGCGTGCAATGTGCCCTGCCCACTGCCACTTCAATTTGGCGATCCTTCGGGCTATGTCGGTAACCTTGGTTCTCTTGCGGATATCATCATTTCTGATTCGATCACGCAAGGAAACTCCGAGCATTGCCCTCTCCATTGCCCTTTGGGTGACTTTAAGCCTTCTGATGAGGCCCATTGTGAGCGACCACGTTTCGAGTCCATAGGTCATCACTGGCAACACGCACTGGTCATAGACTTTCGTCTTGAGACACTGTGGTATGTGAGACGAGAAGATACCGCGCAACTTCCCGAACGCCGCCCATCCGAGTCGGATTCGACGGTTGACTTCCTTCTCGAAGTTAGCCCTACCTAGCTGGATCGTTTGTCCCAGGTAGACGTACTCATCAACAACTTCGAGTGCAGAGCCTCCAATCTTGATAGGAGTACATATTTTAGTGGCATGTTGGAAACAGGGGGACGGATGGTGTTTGATAAATAACGTTAGATGAATTTGAATATTTTCGAGACCTGACCTGGGAGATAACCGGGGCTCTAGACAAGTGACATTCAGTCAGCGGTAGCGTGGCGAAGGCGATTGACAATACGTCAAAAATGTATGGGATTGACAGATGCTATCGAAATATCACGTGATCAAATTCTCATATTTTGGCATTTCGACAGTCGCATTCGCTAATCGAATAGCACATTGTCTAGGGCCTCTGGTGAGGATTGCGGGTAGCCGATGGATGCAAACGCACAGGACCGGTTGTTGTGGCCACACTTGGGATAGGTCCATGTACTCTGCGAAACTGTCATCGCGCAGAAGGAGGCTGCGGAAAGGGAGAGGGAGATGTCGAGTGCTCTCCCGGCCCGCAGCAGGCGCACCGGGCGTCAGAGGATAGAGGAGAGGCATACGCTGCCCTCCTTCTGCCCCCCTAACTGGGTTCAGGGGCGGACCCGAGGTGGCGGCGCATGGTGGTCCCGTGCGCCCCTCTGACGTCGCGGGGCGGGTTGCGATTTCAGTGTTGCTCCCATAGTAAAAGTTGGTCATAATGATGAGTACAATGACCCCTTTGTTTAAGGATGGCAAATCATCATATGACCCCTTCCGCTCTGGGTGGAGCGGGAGGGAGTGTCAGACTCTTACTGACTGAAACCCATGAATGCTCCTCCAAGTGCCTTTTACGTTCCAGGGCCGTGGTAACACTTTCGAACAAAATCAGCAAACCTGGCAGGCTGACGGGCCCCTACTCCTATGCTGATATCTCTTTGAAGCGCGCGTGGAACACAACGCGCCGTTGGCCCGGGCCTGGCTTTGATCGGACGGCGAGCCACCCAACGCTCGCCGTCCGCAGACCCGCACCTACGGTGGCCAGGAATCGCCCAGCGACTCCCGACGCTCGGTGCGTATCCCTATGCCGCGGCGGCTGGGGCGTGAGGGTTGTCTCTCCCTCACGCGGCTCGCCTCCTCCTTCACTTGCATTACTGCTTCGCAGAAGGAGGTAACGGCTTGCTATGCCTCCTCACTCCGGACCATGGATTGAACCAGGGCCGGACGCGAGAGGTCGCCGTCGCCGATCGCGTCGACGAGGACACGGCGGTGCTCCGCCCAAGCGGGGCAGACTTCCACCGTATGCTCCGCCGTGTCCTCCGGGCGATCCTCACAGTGAAAACACCCGGGCGTTTCCTCCCGCCGAATTCGATATTATGAGGTATTTCGTTTATTCTGTTACACGTTTATATTTATTTACGATGATGATTGACACAAATAAACAATTCATCTCTTCGTAATACTAGTTTAGAGAAAATAACACATACAAACCATCAAATCTATCCACAAACTCGTCGCTTTATAATTAAAACATTGCCAATCCACGTATCCACTTCAGTGCGCCCATACTTCAGCATTACTTGCGAGTTCAACCACTAGTACATTGTTGGAATATTTAAACGCAATACATTTCTGCAGCTGGCCCCAACTCGTTTCATATATCAGCGACTCCGTGCGGGCTATTTTTAAGAAACTTTTAAGAAAATAGCTGTACTGCGAAGACTGAAATGTAGCCACGTCAAAATTCTGTCTGGATAATAATTTATTAAAGTTAGCGATGTTTTTAAGAATTCTGTTGGAGAAAGAAAGCTTGGACATAAAGGCGATTAACTAATAACGTTGGTACAATATTTTGTTAAAAGTTTGGTGTACACCCACATTTTGCCAGTTTTGTTTTAGTGCCTTGTGATTAAAACCTATTGCCATCAAATGAGCTCAAACTCAGATTACGAGCTGGTACTAAAAATTGCCTGATAAAAAAACTCGATCATAAATGGGTCCGATAATATATAAAATTCTTCCGTTACTGACTGAGTGGACAGACAACGCACAGTCGAAATTTGTGATCGTAGAAAGCTGAAATTTGGCATATAGGTTACTTCCTGAGTGTAGGGGAGCACTAAGAGAGGATTTTTCGAAATTCCTACGGGAACGAGAAATAAACGGGATTAGCGCGTACGAAGTTGCGGGTAAAATAACTTATTAATTAACTTCGCCCGTTAAAATACGAAGGAAAGATTTTTCTAAATTATGAGAATTTATGTTCATTATGATGAAAGTTGAGGCACGATGGATAAAAATAAAATAAAATAAAAAGACTACGTCTTACAAATTCTCCGCGTTGCTACTTGAAGTAATAATCTTCTGCTACCGATACTTTACTAAGTGAGCTACGTAGTAACTTAGAAGAAACATTCATCTTCCCTGCGTAATTCTTTCAAAATCAGTTGTAAGTCTAGCAATATTTACATTTCATTTCATTTATTCAAAAAACAACTTACATTGTGTCTGCATGTTACAAAAACAAAGAAGTAAAAAAAAGAAATTAATAAAATCACAATAATAAAACAACATTAATTCTCCAGTTGTCAAAAATCAAATGATTACCTAAAACTCATTAAAACACTTTCAAATATTGAAACAAGTCATACTCGTTAATAATAAATAATAATAGTAGCTTGTTATATTTAGGTTAAGTTTTCTATCGGTTGCATTTTGGGAAGTGTGCTACGGAATTGCATAGTTTAATTCCGCCAAGCCCGTTTCATCATCGGACCACAGGACGATGCGCCAATGGACCTCCCACCCACACGTACAAAACGTGTTGGGAACACAATCATTGTGCGTATAGCTAAGGAGTGGAATTTCCTGCCAGAGTCTGTGTTCTGTGTGGGAGTAGAGTTCAACTCAGCGTAGTTTATTAGGCTATTAATAAGTTAAATCATTAACGTTTACTGAGAAATAATTATTAACTCGAACGCCTACTTATGAGACAGAGTTGGATTGAGAAATAAATTATTGGGTAGTTATTATTTCACTTCTTGAATTTCGCAGTTTCAAGACCAAGTGACATTTTTATCAGTGAAATTGTCGAAGGCAAAGACCCTGTGACATTTCGATATCGCATGTCATGAGAGTTTTTAGGAAAATACATACTACCAGAGGCTCTAGATTAGTGAAATTCTATCAGTGTGCAGCAGTAGCATAGTGAATGCGATTTTAAGAACCTCAAATTTACGAGATTTTCAAACGCTGTCGAAAATGGCTCGTGATGAAATCTTTGCGATAACATATTTAGACATTTTGACAGTCTCATTCGCCCATAGAATGGCACTTGTCTAATAAAGCCTAAGCAGGTGCCATTAAGGCGAAAGGTCCTGGTGGTCCACGTTGAAACATCACGTTGACGTCATCATCTGCGTAGCCTTTTTCCAACTATATTGGGGTCGGCTCCCAGTCAATCCGGATTCAGCTGAATACTAATATTTTACATGAAGTGGTTACCTACCAGACCTCCACGACTGGAGTCAGATTTTCTTGCTTCTGACAATCCGTAACGACCTCATTTCAGAAAACCTTCATTGTGCAAAAAAAACAATAGAAAAATGAATTATCTTCACCATAAAAACTCCTTAGGGTGACATAAGGTCGTCGTGAATTGATATTAGAACAAGGCACACTTATAGAATATGTCCGGAAAATGGACATAGTAACAGGCTAGCTTTACAAATCATGGGCATTTAGCCCATCGCTGAAGACCATTACCATTACAATAACATTGAGTCGGCAGACTCGAACGTGCCTCGAATATAACAGCTTACTAACAATATATGAATTTCTTCGATTAACTGTAACAGTTATTGCCCATTTCCTTAAGACTAGGTTACATCAAAATGCCTAAACAAAAGCTCACTGTTGGATTTCTAACGCTGGGCTCAGCAGTGAGGGTTGAAAATCCAATGGTGCAATAATATTTAGCCGTTGTTTTATTGTTAGAGAAAACGGGCATTACAAAAGTTGGGACTAAATATTGAAGTATTTAATAGTTTTATGGTTGCTAAATATTTGGATGGCTGTCCCTCTATTATGACAGTAGACACTATCGATATTGGATATCGATAAACTGTAGTTTACGAAACCTGCATCTTAATCTTATGAGTTGGGTTTATATAATGTACGGATTACCTAATGCACTTTGAATTTATTGATTACCAGTTACAAAAAAAAATGTAAGTGACATGAGTGACATGTCACAACCACACGAAGTGTCATTATTAATTAGCAAAAACAATTACCTAAAACTTTGGGAATGGGTCCATCAGCTGGCAGCATCAAGGCGTTAGATTCATGTAGGTACCTATCAAAACACTTATGTCTTCCGACATTTGTTAAATTTTCGTCTTTGTAATATTTTCAAAGTAGAGTATCTGTCGCCTAGACAGCGGCACCTGGTGCCGTGAATTTCCAAACTAATTAGTAGTTTGGGAATTTTTTTGGAGATTTTAAATTTGTTTGCTATTTCAGAACTTGGAAACTTTAAACATAAGACACTTAATAAATGTCTTCAGGCACACACTGTGTGATGATTCCTGCCCATTCGTAATGATACATCTTAAAAGTGTGGCCCGCCCATTTTTATTTTAGGATAGTAATGACTTTTACCTTAGTCACTGGAGTTAACAACATTATTTGCATAGATAAATTATGTTCACAAGATTAATGACGCCAAAAACAAAATATATATTCGTAGCAGGTATAATTTTACATGGTATTATTTATAATACATCGGTTCACTATGCTACCTTGCTTGGCATACAAATATTGTTTACACAAAATAAAAACAATTTCCCTTGTCATTTATCCATCCTTAACAAGGGTCATTGGATCCCATGAAGTCGCATTAAAAACGCAAACAAAGCACTCCTCTCTTTTGGCAGCCATCTTACCATAATATTTCCCTTCATTAACAAATCGTCTGCATAATACAGATCCTGGAATGCGGCCAGAATGATGTTATGCGGGAAAAAAAATAATTTCTCGTACTTGACACACTTTCTTAAGAGGTTTTTGGTCTACTTTTATAGGACTAACGACACTGAAGTTTCAAATGTTAATAAAATATTCGACTTCTATAAGTTTTTATTTACTGACTAGCTGCCACCCGCGACACCACCCGCGTGAATGTCGAAAATTATCCCAAGGGAATATACTCCCGAAATAAAAAGTATCCTTTATGTTATTCCAGACTATAATCTTCCTCTGTGCCAAATTTCATCAAGATTCATTTAGTGATTTTTGCGTGAAAGAGTAACAAATATTCATATATCTATACATACAAACTTTCGCGTTTATAATATAAGTAAGGGAGTAAGGATAAGGATAAGGTTTTAATTTAGAGAAGAAGTAGGCTGACAGAGGCAAGAGCTGACGCAGAAAAATTGTCTGTTACAGACTGAGAGACAGACAAACACAATTGTGGGGACCAATTATAAGGATTCTGTTTTTTTACCCCTAATAAAAACTATCCCAAACTTGGCAAACTCGGTTCATGGATAGCTAACCAATTCGTGACCATCTTCATGGTTTGGAAAGTATGTTAATCCTGAAATTCGAATATCACTTCAACTTGCCTTGCCAAGGGTTCTGACGTGGAAGACAGATAGGCACTCATTTCATGGTATTCCGCTGCATTCAATTAGACTGGAAACCGATGCTGACATATGTTGGCGATATGATTAAGTTCTGCCAGGGTTGCGGAATTTGTTCGAAAGAGTCACCGCGGTCCTGGAACGCAAAAGGCATAACAAGCCCGCCACACATTCCCAAACCACTGCGAATCCTAAAAGCCAGAATCAACAGTGGTGACCATCAAAAAACGCCGAGTCAAAGGGCATTAGGAGGAACACGGATGAGTTTTAATCAGTAAGAGTCTGACACTCCCTCCCGCTACGCCCAAAGCGGAAGGAGTCATTCGATGATTACCCATCGTTAAAAAAAATAAATAAATGGTTAAGTTCCTCTTACAGGACGGAGTTGTAAGAATATGGTACACTGTAGCAAACTACTAGGTTTCGGCTGTCTTTGCCAAAATTTTGATAAAAATATTTATGACGTGATTGAACTTGAAGCAATATTACGAGTAGGTATGAAAAACCCCTACAGTTCAATACTTCGAAAGTTGGTACGAATCTGTCGATAAGGAATTGATATGGGTTGACAGGACGCGAAAGAAGGAATACGAAACGTTGTTATTGCGAAATTGATTTCTTAGGAAAATACGCTTTTCGTTTAGCCGATTTTGGAACATAGCTTGAACAAAAGAACTTGGGCTCTAGACAAGTGACATTCCTTCAGCGGTAGCGTGGCGAAGGCGATTGTCAATACGTCAAAAATATATGAGATTGACAGATGCTATCGAAATGTCACGTGATCAAATTCCTACATTTTGACATTTCGACAGTCGCATTCGCTAATTGAATGGTACATTGTCTAGGGCCTCTTGTTTTCTGTTTTCCACACATGTTTTAATTGACCCAAGTATTTTTAGCCTCTGTGACGTTTGAAAAAGCGTCTGACACCACTTATAAACTACCAAAGGCCCTAGACAATGTACCATTCAAGTAGCGAATGCGACTGTCGATATGCCAAAATGTAGGAATTTGATCACGTGACATTTCGATACCATTTGTCAATCCCATACATTTTTGACGTAGTAACAATCGCCTTCGCCACGCTACCGTTGACAGAATGTTACTTGTCTAGAGCCCCACACAGTACACGTTCTGAATACGTTTTTGTTTTTCAGCACATTCATAAATCGACGGCGAAGTGCCAATAACGCCTAACTGATAAAGTCAGAAATTTACACAACCTGAAAAAAAAATTGATACGTTAAAAATTACTTCCCTTATATTAATTAATTACGGATTGTCAGGCGCCAGAAAATCTGACACCAGTCTTGCCAAGAAGTACTGTGTTATCCAGTTAATGGGTTGTGGAGGTCTGGTAGGCAGCCGCTCCACGTAAAATACTGGTATTTAGCTGAATCCGGTTTGACTGGGAGCCGACCCCAATACAGTTGGGAAAAGGCCAGGCAGATGATGATATATATTAATTAATTAAGAATAAAAATAATGATGTTGCAAGTAAAAATATACTTATGAGATTTCACTAAAACATGCAAATAACGACTATAAATTTTTTGATTTGAGTTTATCCAAAATTTTCAGTTAGGAGGTAGGTACTGGGACTTCACCGTCAAAACCTAAGTTATGTACTCATGTTGCTGAAGCGTGATTATTGATGACGATATTTTTTGTTCTTTAGTAGCCCCGACAGATACGTTAGTCATTAAAACGTGGTCAACATATATATTTTTAAAAGATAATCTAGAGTAATTGACCCAATTACGAAAACTTTAACTTCTTCAAATATTAAAGCTTTACTTGCCAAGTAATAACTACTTATTAATAACCCGTAAAAAAGGCTTAGTACGGATCATCCTGTAGTAACCCATTTTTACGGGTTATTAACGGCCGCTTATATCTCAATCCCAATCTTGATCCCGATCCTTGTCTGTAACCAATCAAAGGTGAGGATTGTGTGGTGAAGGACACAAACTCGGCCGTTGATTGGTTACAGACAAGGATCGGGATCAAGATTGGGATTGAGAGATGTGATAGGTATATCTCTCCAAATATTAAAGCATTACTTACCTAATATAAGCTACTTATAAATAACCCGTATAAATGGGTAAACCGCAGGAGAAAGCTAGTTTGTTAAAAATTCATTAAAAAACCCTGACGGATAAAACAACAGTCAAAAAAATATACATGAGTTCAAAATCAAATCACGAAATGTCTTGAGGGATGCATGTGTATGAACGGACCGTTGCTCAATATACGTAAAATACATTGCGTAATATACGTTTTTTTTTTTTAAATAAAATAAATCAATAGCCTACTTAGTTTCAATATTAATAAATAGATTAGATAAATAGATGGAAAATTTAAGAGGATACAATTTATGAAAACCTTTCCCAAATCCATACCTGATCCAATAAGCAGCAACAGGAAATTAATACCGGTATACCGGAAGCTCGCATTAGATTCTATTTTCTTCCAAACGTGTGTTTGTAAATTAACGAAGGCTCTGTTTGTTTGAACAAATTAACATTGCGTTATTTTGGTATTTTTAAAAGTAGATTTTCTGTTTTAGAATGAAAGTTATGTGAACTTGAAAAAAATCGGCCAAGAGCGAGTCGGACTCGCGCACCAAGGGTTCCGTACCATCATGATGATTTTTGAATAAGTGTATTTAGAGACATCATTTTATTTGTCCTGTAATTTTTACATAAACCTCTATCACATAGATTAATTTCAGATTTTTTCTGTGCATACTTCAGAGATCAGGGGAGGGACGGTATATATTTTTTTTTTAATTTTTCGTTTAAAGTCGAAAACTACGCAGCTTAAAAAAATGAGAATGTGTAAATCTTTTCATATAATGCCCTGGTAGCCCCACTTCTTTTATTTTTAGAACCCCTACAGTCCCGGTTGCAAAAATTATTTCTATATTATTTGCAAAATATTTGGGCAAACGTCATCTAAAACTATTCTAAGTTGATTCTTGGGATATGCAGCTGTGACAGACGGACACACAGACAGACTGAGTTGCACCATAAGGCTTCATTTTTACCATTTTGGTACGGAACCCTAAAAGGGAAGGAGAAGGTAACTATTTTCTACAGCTTCTTAACGCGTAAAACTTCTAAGGACCGGTCAACGTGTCAAAAATTGACAGTTTTTTAGGCTGAAGTAGAGCTATGTGCTTTAAGTTTCCCTTCATCAGCCATTCTTGACTACAGTCAAGTCAAGGGAAAATGGTACTTACCCAAAACCTCTTTAAAACTTGATGTAAAACGTATTTTTTATAACAGTTATTCTAATCCTTAAATGTCCCAAGATATATAATCCTAATTTTATTCCGGGATTCCTATTATTCAGTACAGCTTGTTAAAAGTTGTGAAAATTAAATTATTTATCAAGACGTGCTTTTGTTCTACGTGACCGATGTGGAGTCATAAAATGACAGGACTTTCAAATTGGAATTTTTATATCATAGGAATTTAATCTAAGGTACGTTCTGTTATGCATTACATCGTATCATCGTTAAGGGTCATTTTCTAAATTGAGTATTTGGAGTTATGAACGTGTTAAATCCGGGTGTGTAATACATGCCATAATAACAGATAATATATCACTTGAAATAACGTTCACATGATATAATTTTCAGCGGGAGCAAGTACAGGCGGGAGCCTTTAAAGCCTTCTAACCTAACCTATGCGAGTCGGGGTGTCATAAAAAATTAGGTAAACTGAAATTATATTAATAATTCATTATATAATTTCATCGTTATACTAAAAAAATATATATTAAATGAAGTTAGGTCATGTGATCGTTAGAACTTTTGTTATTATGTCAATTGGTACGCACCCGTTAAATCCCACCCAAAGTCTGACCCATTTTTAAGTTAAAGTAGAGCTTGACAAATACCACAGTTAAGTAAAGTTTAGTTTCTTAATGTTGAAGTCTGGGGTGAAGGTAACCACGGTTAATTTCTAAGTTCAAATTATGTAACGGTTCTAAGCGAGAATGAAAAATGTTTCCTCTGTACATTAAACTGGCCATCGTACTTTAGAAAAATAAAAAAATAACTTACAATGCAATCAAAAGCAAACATGAAAATGAACAAGTCGACCAACATAAAAATTATTTAAAAGATAGTTCCAACTCGTTTAAATACACAACATCAAAATCAGATAGCAAACAACAACCATACAATAATGTTTTCAATTCCAGTTATCTTATTATTAATAACAATAACAACGAGGCAAGGCACGCCAACTGAATACACAATTTATACTCGAGACAAAACTCCCAGATATCGAACAAAGATTACTCAGTAATTTAACTTTAACTGAACTTCAACTTTGTTAAATTATATTTTCGAGCCGTTTGGGGTTGAAACTCTTGGACTGTGGGGTCCAAGTGCTCATGCGTTATTTAAAGAACTTGCTAAACGCTTAGTTGACACTTCGCGTGACCCAAGGGCTGGCTTTTACCTCTGACAGATGATAAGCATTGCCATACAACGTGGCAATGCCGCCAGTCTTTTGGGCTCACTTCCAGTCGACAGAAGAAGTTTTAATTTTAAGTGTATAAGTTCAATTAGAAACATTTTTAGCTTGAAGTTATAGTTTGTTTTGGAGTGGCGACCGCGTACCGTAAGACGCAGCGTTGGAAGGCCTCCCACAAGGTGGACCGATGACCTGGTGAGGGTCGCGGGTAACCGATGGATGCGAGACGCACAGGACCGGTTGTTGTGGCGACACTTGGGGGTGGCCTATGTCCAGCAGTGGGCGTCTTTCGGCTGACATGATGATGATGAATAGTTTAGTTAGGCGCTGAACTTTACCTTAACTTAACAAGTTGTTATTAATTTTAAATATTTCAAGATAGGGTTGTACTAACCTCGCATCCGATTCGTAAGTCGTCGAGGTTCTTTAAAAAGTTTTAGGTTGAAGGAAGTAATCCATTTGCGAACCGGCGAGCCAACTGTTTAAAAAATTGTTGGCCCGTTGGCTTTCGTTGGTGATCCATTGGCGAGCAAAACAGTCTACTCTTATCGTTGGCGAAGTCATGGCGTGCTCCCAGACGGAGTTACTTTGTTACTTGGGTATACTGTTACATCAGGAGAATCACCGGCTCGACTGATTTGGTGGTTTTATGCACCGCGGACTTAGAATTTTAAACATGCACAAATAGCCAGCGAGCCAATCCGCCGGTTTTAAGTACGCAGACTTTTAAGTAATCCATTGGCGGTTTAGACCTTTGGCTCGCAAGTTCGTTGGCGTACCGGAGCGGTCTTCGCCTTGAGCTATGCAAAAACTGACACATGCTGTCACTGTCTGGACAGGTCCACTCAAATCTGTGTGGTGCTTTTCTCGACCCTGGAACATTAAGATTTTAAGTTTATTGTTTAATGGAGTTCGTTAGCAAAATTGCCTCGAAGGTGACAACAGCGAAATGTTGGGGTAATCCCTTCAATTTCATTACAAATACGTATTTTTGTAAACTAAGTTAAATGATCTTTTTAACCGACTTCAAAAAAGGAGGAGATTAAGATAAGATTTTTATACTTTCTGATTGGTCGTATAGATATTTCATCAAAATCGGTTCAGTAGTTTGGTTTTTACATCTAAATAAATTTCGTATTTTGCTTTCCTGTGACTTTTCCTGAGTTAGTTGTGGGACCACTCAAAAGTTAAAAATAAAAACTTATATAACCTTCTTGGAGCAAAACACGGACACTGGACGTAAAAAAAAAAAATTGTCACTTCTGGGCAAAAAAAGTTAAATAAAGTGCTGTGCGACATAAACAATGAAAGGGCTCTTACTCGTACTATTAGGGTGTCGTAGTTTTCCTTAATTTTAAAACGTTTTAAGTTTAAATTTAAATATATAATATATATTTAATTTCCTCAGAAGACGAAATAGCCTGGTATTTATTGTACTTAATATAATGAGATTAATGGGCAGATATGACTTCTAATGATTGTAAAATTATCATCACTAATAAACGGCTAACTTGAATTCAAACTTGAAATAAAAAAATATAATAAATTGTTTGTTTAATAATTTGAAATATTATTGTAGGTATTTAATTTGTAAAATACATCAATCGCAGACAGAAACTACGATAATCTCACCAATACCAGAGTTTTTCATGTGAACTCGTAAAAAACTCAGAAACAAATGAAATGAACGAACTTTTTAGACCCTGTTTCTTGTCTGTAAGTATTAAGTTTTATCGGTTTATATATTTCAAAAAATTGCGAATTTGTGTGAATAAGAAATACCCGGAGGAGCTCTTCCTTTTCATTTCAATGATCTGATTGATGAAGAAAGACACACTCCCACAAGATAGAACGAGGACCTTTTGAGGGCCGCGAGAGTTCGTTGGATGCGAGAAATACAAGATCGGTCCATTTTACGGCGCTTGCGTTCTCCCAAGCGCTCTCTCGGCGCTTATGTCCAACAGAGGACGTCATTCAGCTGAAGTGATGATTATGCCGTAAGTATTTTTATTTCCACTTGAACATGAAAATTTTGTACCTCCTTTTCATCGCAGATTAAATTCAACAGTAAAACTACAGGAATATTTTTCTAAAAAGCAAAGAACTAATAAATAAGCATTAATTAATTTTAGTTCGTTAACACGACAGCTCAAAAGCTTCGTTACTCTAGTTTACTAACTCATTAAAAGTTTCACTAATTACCTTACTTATCTGTGATACAGCGTTGTGGGTTCTTGAACAACCGAGTATTGCGTGCCGAAACTAAATCGAAATTAACATCACTTCATGATTGAATTTCTTGATGGAATTGGCAGAGGTGTACACTTGATAATATCTACACATACATTTCATCTTAAGTCACTTGTAATAGAAGAGGTGCGAACCTCAAAGTAGCGAAACAAAATGAGTACCAATTACTTAAATTTTTGTTTACTCATTTTGTTGACTGTATTATAACCAGCTGCATTCGGATAAACTTGATGTCGATCCTAACATACGAGTTGATAAAAGGCTTGGTAGAGGATGACTCATTTTGATGATTTACTTCATAATTTACACTTTTTGGTACCAATAACGTTACTCATTTAATTTTCACTTTCAATAGCATAAGGCGTGGCAAATAGCATTTATAAGCAATAGCAAATGGGGCATTCTTCACCCATCCCAAGACATATATCAATCACCTCCTTAGTTGCCCGTCATGCACAACCACTTGCACTATCCAAGATCTAAACGAAGCCAATGATAGAGCTGTACAGGTTACTCAATACTAGTCAGACAAAATCTAAAACGAGTCAATTGACGAACGAAGAAGATAGCATAATAATATGACAAAAGTATCACAATCCCCAAATGAATAAAAGGCAAATAAACAGACAGCACAGGCACACACATCTAAAATAACAATTCAAAATCGAAACGTACCTCTCAACCATTTATTAAATGAAAACCGTTCGTGTATTTATTCTTTATAGCGATTTAGACAGCTGCCAGAACGGTTCCAGTTCAATTCCCTGCAACATTCATGTGCTTTGTATTTGTTTAGCGAGGCCAATATCAGTGGCCTCAGAACAACAGTATGGACAAACATGTGCTGTGGCCCGAAAATAGATTTGTGATTTGTTTGAAAAATACGACACATTGTACGCAGACCTTATGGTCGACAGGGCCAAGGGGTTATCGAGGAGCAATCGCTTATCGGAAGGCGCAGTGTTAGTAGACCTGTCATATGGTGGACCGATGACTTGGTGAAGGATGAGGGAATTTGCTGGACGCGAGTAGCCTAAAACTGATTGTTGTGGCTTGGGAGAGGCCTATGCCCAGCAATAGATGTCTTTCGACTGCATTTATGGTGATAGAACAATAGGCTTGATCACGTATGAGAGCAAAGTGCATCGTGAGTCATTTAAGCGGGCAGTTAATACTAGACATGTTTCCTCAGGCTAAAACAGTAGACGTCGCGACATAATAGTCAGATTCATTATAATATGTTACTAAAAATTTGGATGGATGGATGAAAATTTGCTACTCAATCAGGCCAGATCGGCCGAACGCATCTGGATGAAATTTGGCAAATAGATAGATAGCATGGTCTAGAATAGCAAAAAAGCAAAGCCGTCGGCAGAAGCTAGTGTTTGATACTTTGTAAACGAAAAAACTCCTGACCCTGTCCGGGATTTTAGTGACGCCAATATATCTGACCTTTGAACTAAAAATATGAACTGATATATGCTGTGGCCTGGAAACGGATTGAATGGATGTTTGAACAAAAGGGTTTTGGCCTTCGATCCCTTGAGTGTTTAGGCCAATGGATGTAGTTATTATGGGATGGGACTAAACACATATGTAATAGACGTGGCCATTAATGTTTGACCAAAACCCCTTTGTTATGTAAGTCTTTAGATACATAAGACGGATTCAAACTCGTTGAAAATTAGGATTAAGATAGCATCAACTGCCTAGCCTTTTCCCAACTATATTGGGGTCGGCTTTCAGACAAACCGGATGCAGCTGAATACCAGTGTTTTACGTAGAGCGCCTGCATTTTAGACATGCACAACCTATTAACCGGGTAACACAGTAATCCTTGTCAAGACTAGAGTCAGATTTTCTGGCTTCTGACTATCCGTAATGATTGCCGTAGATCTACAAATGACAGCCGGGACCAACGGTTTAACGTGCTTTCCGAGGCACGGAGGAGTCTCGATATTTTAAGATGGTCACCCATCCATCCATTATTTAGCCACGAGCTCCCCGCAAACGCATTAACACTTTTCCCGACCCGGGAATCGAACCCAGACACTCATGTTCAACAGTAATATTTGCCAACCACTAAGCCTACGAGCCCTCGGGAATTGCGGTGAAATCAATTGCAGCACATACTTTTAACAGTTTTCAACATACCAAAGGAACATAATTATTACCATTCACTCTACATCACCCAAATAAAACTAGAAAGCCGATAAAATCTAGAAAGCCACCTAAACGAACTACAGGCCGAAAACAAAAATTTCCACACTGGGCCAGTTTGCATGTTCATTGACAATGCCAGGCCAATTACGCATCGGCTCAGGCCTCGGCCTTAATCGAGGCCGAAAGCCGGCGCTACGTAATTCGGCCCATCACTACATCCACCTGCAACCAATTAAGTTAGGGTTGACTCCTGATTAAAACTTAAATAGGTTTTGATTGAACTGGTATTTGTTAATTTGAACTTTTGATTTGTTTTAAAGTGGTTTAATGTTTTTCACACACAGTGCGATTAACGAAAACCGGCCAAGTGTGAATTGGATTTGCACACGAAGGGTTCCGCACCTACCCTTTTTCTCATTTTTTTTTTATTTATTGAAATCATAACAATCAAGCATAAGACTTCTACTGTTGGACATAGACCTCCCCCAGATGGGGGAGGAGGGACCATAATTGCCACGCTTGGCAGGCGGGATGGCGATCGCAGCGTAGCTGTTGCAATGAATTCTGAACACAATGGTTCGCATGCCCGTGTTGTCAGGACGTAGGGTGCCCGCCTTCACCTCCTCTGCTGAGCACCCCCCCGTCCTAACGACGGCGGCCACCACCTCCGCCTCCGTGACGGAGTCGTCCAGGCCCAAGATGCGCATGTCAATGCACTTGGTGGGCCTGGACACTCGGGCATCGTCCGCGCTTAGGGACGCCCTGAGCCTTTCGGCTAGAGCGACCGCGGTTGGCCGCTGGCTGCCCCGGGGATCTCCAACATCCGGGCCCCTCATTGGCCACCCTTCGGATAACCATAAATAATGGGAGGTGACATTAACATGTAACAGTAATTACTTACTGATCTTACGAAGTTTCATTTACTTATACTTTAGGTAGTAGTTACTAGATAAATTAAGCGAATGTATAACTTTTAGATAACCAATCTTCAAAGATCTACAAATGACAGCTGGGACCAACAGTTTAAACGTGCTTTCCGTGACACGAAGGAATTTAAGAGTTAAGACCACCCATCAGTGAAGCTATTATAGGCCTTGAAGGTCAACCCGTGCGCCCACTTATTATTTGACGTACAGTAATTTAAATTAAATACCAACGACAAAAGACTTCAATTTGATAGTCCTGTAATTATATGACTCCATACCAGCCACGTACCCCAAACTGCACAGTAGCTATACTTATGTAAATAGTTAAATTTTCTACAACCTTTAACAAGCTGTCATATATAATATTATGAATCATAAAATAAAATTATTTAATATGGAATTTATGGACAATAAGTGTTATAATAGAGAAATAAATAAAAATGTTTCTCAACAAGTTTTTTAAGCAGCTGTTACGTAAGTACGATAGGTTGGTAGGGGATAGGCCAGCTGTGGAAATAGTTCTAACTGAATTTAAACACACCGTAAGCGTAATGTAACATTTACAAAATAATGAAAATTATCTTAATAAAAATTGTACCATTAGGCAGACTCAAAAAAAAATAAAAATCTTGACAAAAAAAAACAACAAAAAATCTTGAAATCTTGTCAATTTTCGATTACCTATAATATTTCTGTGGTAAATGTTTTTTTTTAGGTTCCATAGTGAAATGTCAAAAAAACTCGACAGGAGACGCAGAACGTGGTATCAGTGCTATCTTAACTTATCTTCATAACCCACCCGTAATGCAATTGTTCAAAAGAATAATTATGATAGAGGAATCCATCCTCTCCCAAGTTAATCCATATTTATTAGTCTATGAATAAATCTACACGTTCGCTTATATTACAGGACTTACTACAAGCTATGAAATAAATGAACCTCCCGACAATTAAACATAATACATAAACATAATATCTTGGGACAACTCACACACGGCCATCTGATCCCAAGCTAAGCAGAGCTTGTGTTATGGTAACCAGACAACTGATATACATACTTATATAATTTATAAATACATACATATTATAGATAAATTACACCCAGACACAGAACAAACAATAATGCTCATCACACAAAGTTTGTCCTGGGTGGGAATCGAACCCACGACCTCCGGCTTTGCAGTCAGGGTCACTAACCACTAGACCAACAGGTCAGTCCTCTTTGTTAAATATTTATTATACCCTCATTAACCCAATACCTAGAAATAGGTACCGTTGACTTGTCCAAAAAAAGTAATATCGACGCTAAAACAATATTACTCGATCCATTGAAGCTTATACAAGATAAAGAGAAGCCGACCTTGAATACCCTCAGAAACTTCGGAAATCCCAAAAACTAACTTACCATGACCCTTCCGTTTAACCCAAAACAATCAACTTTCAACCTTATGAAGCCAAAAATAAAAGCGTTTCAAATATAGAAGATGTGCCAAGTAGTATTGGTAGTTGGTCTTTGATACACAAAGTTGAAATCTTTGGAGAATCCGACATTGATCTTTCGGTCAGTGTGATATGTGCCATCAATCTGAAAAGATAAAGAATGAACGGATTTTTTCTTTTGTGGATAGACAAGACCACACATGTTTTGAATAAGATACCTTTTAGTAAAGAAAAGACTTTTTAGACTTCATTCTTTTATCGTACCTACATTTGGTTTGGCGCTCATTACACGCTCATGCAAGCGTCACTCAACTCCAAAAGTCATGAATGACGAATGACCGATGGTGAGTGATGGAATTCAATCGACATAGACGTTCATTCTTAAATACGCGACAGTATATTATTGGCTATTATATTCGAAAAAGGGCTTGCCCTTTTTCGAATATAATAGCCAATAATATATTGCCATTGTCCTTGGACTGAACTATTACCCATTCTATAAAGATATGAAAACGGTTGTCTATTGTTTACCCGAAGATTATATACCAAAATCATCATATTCCCGAATTTCATTTAACCGAATTTCATTTACCCGAATGTTTTGTTTGCCCTAATAGACATATGACATTCTGTTAATTGCCCGAAACTTAGATACCATAAGATACGAGTGCCATACGTATTGTTTTTCATATTTTTAAGTGCCATAATAATTATCAAACATAATATTTAAACGCCATAATGATTATTAGACATAAAATTTAAATGCCATAATAATTATTAGACAAATATTTAAACGCCATAATAAATACCCTAGCCAAACCTTAAAATATTCTATGCATGGTTGATTGTGGGCTTGGTCGACGGAGCCCCGCTTCGCGGGGCTCCTACTTCTGTGTGGTTTATAAAAAGAGTCGGAGTGCCCTAAAGTCCCGATTGCATCCAGTTTCTCCTGATATAACAACCGTTACATACCCAATGTCGATGGCAAATGATGTTATGGCTGGCATATGATAATTATGCCATGTGATAATTAGGGCATGTGATAATTAGGGCTTACAATGATTATGACAAATTAATGATGTTATGGTAAGTGACTTTATGGGAAACAAAGCTTCTAGCACGTGACTAATATAGCAAATAAGAGTAGGGCAAATGAATATTACGTCGTATAATATTATGGCTGTTGACTATTATGGCAAATGATATTAGGGTAAATAAAATTCGGGCAAACGGCGGTATACCTATGAAAACAGGCTCATTCTCTTAAAAGTCGTGACTAATGAAATATTCAGATTTATCCACTCAATTTTATACATATAACCATCAGTCACTGCATTTCACAATATGTTATCCGTCAGTCACAGACTTGACTGTGATTAAACTGACAGCAAAACCTATCATGTAATGGGCGCCTTATAAAATTCCTTTCTTGGTAGGTCTTGTCACAGCGAGCACATGAGCCATAAAGGTTTCATATTCACAGCAGTAGTAATACTTTTTGAAAAAGAAAACGTTGTGCGCAAATCCCAAGGAACATGGGACAAGGAAGATGATGATGATGAAGTATACTTACGTAGGTATTTTTTATTAATAACGTTACATTATTATCTGATTGAACTAAGGTACAGGCACACAAAACACCAAAAATCTACTGACTCTTTGGTTTTCTGAATTAATTTTTTGAGGAAACCATTCAGTTAAAATCGGAACAAGTAAAATTTAAAAATAGTAACCTTTCGCAATATGAAGTACCAATAAAGCGGCTTTCAGACTACGCTATAATATAATAGCATAGGGTATATAGCTTATGGCACAACAATATCGCGCACCATACATTGGTATGAACACGTTCACACTGTACTGTACTATATATTATTGGCCTACTATACGCTATAAAATTGAGCGATGCGCTGCTGCTTATTAAAAACTTGCATACCAGCCAGCATCGCAATCGAAAAAAAGAATGATTAGTTTATAATTATACGATACAGGTTAATGGTCAAATCAAACCAAGAACATTATTTGAATACAATCTACTACTAGACGTGATTAGTTCATTTTTAAATATTGACAGCTACGTGACACTTTAAGGCACAGGTTCCTAACATTTTTTGTTGGTTTGTGTCATCTACCCATACATAAATGTTTCATCGTGCGCAGCAATTTAGAGAAAAAAAAACAAAATGGAGGGCGGGGGCTGTGCCAGTTTCCATAGAAAAATGTTCGAACCCCTTTAAATGACGTCAAAATGTAGCTGTGTTAATCGATTTTTGTCGCTGACCAAATTCAAACTAATTTTCAAATTCGATTTTTGTCGCTGATTGTACTTATTCAAAAGTGCATTTTGGGATTTAAAATGGTACAGAAGTTCCGCCATTTGAGAGCCAAAATTGTTAACAATTTTCGAGCATATTTCGTTTTACCAGACAGTTTGTATTTTCAACTAAAAACATAAATCAATTGACGTACATACAAACATAAATAATATTCCTGAAACCCATTTTATCGCTTCACCAATCTTCAATTAAATCGGTAATACTCCAAAGGTTTACAGCCCCTAACTTTGTACAGGGGTTATAAATTACGTAGTCTCAAACGGTATTTCATTGAAGTAGACACCTAGGGAACGTGATGGAACTTGTAAATGATCCTGAAATACGGTTTGGTTAATATTGCTTTTGCCGACAATAGTTTTATTATTTCAGGATCCGTCAGATAAATATAAACTAAAATGATAATGAAGCTTTGATATGTACGTTTGAAAATGATAATATTCCATATCATTTTCAAGCAACTATTCGTTTACGGAAATTCTTTCACTGATAGAAGGCTGGGTGACATAGAAAACTAGTTTAGGCTTTTTGCTCTGAAAAAAAAAACTGTTCCTCTGTGATGAAGAAGTAGGAAAAAAACTAGTGAAAAATGAAACACGGTTTTTATTAAATTAAGGGCTGATTTATCAATAGTCAGATAACGTGTATCTGGGGAATTAAATTGGCAGTTTGACAGCTTTTGTATAGCAAATCTGTTGCTTGAAAAACAGCCAATGTAAACGCGTTTCGTAATGCCACAATGTGTAATCAAAAGTTGCATAAATAAGCAATTTAACGGCCGGAGTGTCTTATTTTCGGATTTTTTTTTTTTTTTTAATTATTGATAGGCAAGCGCTTGACCACTATCTCACCTGATGGTAAGCGACGATGTGGTCGAAGATGGAGCACGTTTGCCTAGAAGTAACCTATTTACTCTTGACTTAAAGACTCCCAGGTTGTAGCTATCAGGAAACACAGACCCCGGCAGGGAATTCCACTCCTTAGCTGTACGCACAATGAATGTATTCCCAAAACGCTTTGTGCGTGTGGGTGGGATGTCCACCATGTACCGGTGGCGCATCGCTGTACGTCTTGTGGTCCGATGATGGAACGGGCTAGGCGGAATCAAACTATGTAATTCCGTTGCACACTCCAAAATGCAACCGATAGAAAACCGACAGGCTAGCAACTCGGCGTCGATGCTCGAGGCTTTGGAGCTTCGACTCGACGAGCCTATCATTGCCGATGATCCTCTTGGCTCGTTTCTCTATTGACTCAAGGGCATCAAGCTCCCCACCAACCGTGTCTCCACGTTGCCGTCGTGGTGGGGCTTGCGTGTCTCAATGATCTTGGGGGCTTTGCCGGTAGAGCCACTCATGCCGGAAGGTCCCAAGTGAGAGACCAGACCAAGAGAGACACAAGAGGGGCACACCGTTCGGAGACTTGAGCAGTGTTCGGCTCCTCGGACGGTGTGCGTCTCATTGGCTTGCTCGCTGCTCTCTGGTACGCGTCTGATCATCAGACGTGACTGTGAGGGCAGCGAGCAAGCAGTGAGAGGAAGGGGGAGAGGAGGGGAGAAAGGGACCGCACCCTCAAAAAGGAAACTATGGATAAAGGCACTGAAAGAGAAGTTGTACCCCAGGGCGGTCCGGACTGCATAGCAGAAAGGGAATCCGCCACGCTTTACGCATCAAGCCCCTCGTATTCTGGGGGGGGCAACAGTGATCTTTATTCTCCGCTTGCCAAGTGCAACAGTGGCCGAGGAGGCCCCCGATCCAAGCCGTCCTTTCAGGACTTGATCGGGTTTAGTTTTGGTTCGCTTAACAAAGCGTCGGTCGGACGGAGCGCGGGCAGAGGCTCGCTTGAGCGTCGCGCGGGTGCAGAGTCGGAGTCCGAGTCGGACTCCGACGACCTGGTGACTGTAAGCTCGGCGAGCTCTGGACCCGAGGGGGCAGGGACTGCAGCGGAGGACTCTAGGTCCTTCCGCAAGCGGCCTAGACCGGAGGACGACCGGGGGTCGTCCTGCAGCGAGGAGGTGGCCTCGGCCCGAAAAATCCCCACCAGTAGACGGGGTAAGGGCCGAGAGGGAGGCAAGGGGAGATTGCCCGCCTCCAAGGTGGCTGGCCAGCGAGCCGAGGAGCTCGTCGCTGACGGAAGACCCCCCGGAGAGGGCGGTCGCGGGGCTCCTGGTTCGGAGCCCTCCGGCGGTGAGCCGGATGACCGGAGGGCCGGGTTTGCGGAGGTGGTGGAGGCCGCGCTTCGCGATGTGGCCTTGAAGAGGAAGCTTTCCTCAAAGAACAAGGCCATAAGCGAGGCGATGGCCTCCATTCTGGCGGCAGCGGAGGCTAACCGAGGTGGGCCTCCGCGGGACGAGATGTCCAAGCTGCGGGCGGAGGTCGCTCGCTTGGCTGCCGCCACGGAGCGTCTCCAGAAGGAGAACGAGGGGCTCCGCGCAGACCTGGCCAGGCTCCGGGGAGCCGGCCCACAGGGGGCGCCTCAAAGGGGGCGCAGAGAGGACAGCTGTCCCGTGCCGCAGGAGAGCCAGGTGCTGGACCTGGTGCGGCAGGAGATGGCTGCCTTCCAGGCGCGGTTCTCCGTCCTGGAGGGCATCGTCCTGCGCCCCCCGCTAGCGAGTGCGGCGAGTGGGAAGGCCCCCCAGGCCGGAAAAAGGCGGGGACATATGCGGCCGCCGTGGCTGCCACACCGGGGTCGTCTGGCCAGGACAAAGGGTCCGGGCCGGCACCCGCGAAGCCGGTGTCGGGAAAACCGGACCCGGCCCCGGGAAGGAAGAGGAAGGGTGGGGTGTCTGCACGGACGGCAAAGGCTCCTGCGCCAGCCGTGCAGCAGCTCCCCCCGGCTTCCTCGCCTTCTGAACCTCCCCCGGCTCAAGCCGAATGGCAAGTGGCCGGGGAGAAGAAGAGGGCGGGAAAGGCAGCCAGGGCGGCAAAGAGGCGGGAGAGAAGGCGGCGGCAGAGAGCGCGAGGCGTCGCGGCTGCGCTCCGCGCCCCGAAGACCGCGGCTGTAGTGATAACGCTGCAGCCGGACGCGGTGAAGAGGGGCGTGACGTATGCCAACACGCTCACCAAAGCCAAGGAGGCCATCAACCTCGGTGAGCTTGGCATCGTCGGGGGTCTCCGGCTCAGGGTCACCATGACCGGGGCCAGGATGCTCGAGATCCCTGGAGCAGACAGCGGTCCGGCCGCGGACGCTCTAGCCGAAAGGCTTAGGGCGTCCTTGGGCGCGGATGACGTCCGAGTGTCCAGGCCCACGAAGTGCATAGACATGCGCATTTTGGGCCTGGACGACTCCGTCACGGAGGAGGAGGTCTTGGCCGCCGTCGTCAGGACGGGGGGGTGCTCTACAGAGGAGGTGAAGGTGGGCACCATCCGTCCTGACAACACGGGCATGCGAACCGTAGTGGTGAGCTGCCCCGTGTCGGCGGCCAAGAAAGTTTCGGAGGGCCGAAGGCTCTTGGTGGGCTGGGTCTCCGCGCAGGTGAAACTGCTGGAGCCCAGACCTCTGAGGTGCTACCGTTGCCAGGTTGGCAACCACGTCGGAGCACTCTGCACCTCGGAGGTGGACCGCAGTGACCACTGCTTCCGCTGTGGTCAGCCCGGTCATAGGGCCGGCTCGTGCGACGCCGCGCCGCACTGCTTCGCATGTGCGGCAGCTGGCAAGCCGGCCGATCACTGGGCTGGGGGCAAAGCCTGCGGTCCACCCGCCAGGGCCGGGTCGAGGAGAAAACCCTCCTCCACCGCCGCCGCCGCCGCCGTCGCTTCCGCCGCAGCCGCCGCCACCGTCGCCGCCGCTGCCACTGCTCGGGAGGGGGCCGAAATGGAGTGCCAGTAATGGCCCCATTTCGCCTCCTCCAGACGAACGTTAGTCGCTGCGCCTCTCAGGAACTGACGCTCCTGAGCAAGGCGCAGTGACTGACGCCTGCGGACAGCGAGCAATGGGTAGCTCGCTGTCCGATCAGGTCAGGCCAGAGTCGACGGCGCGTTTCACTCCGAACGCGCCGGAAAGAGCAGTCAGCAACGGAGACGGGGCCCGCCAGGGCCAGAGCCTGCCAGGGTTGCGGAATATGTTCGAAAGAGTTACCGCGGCCCTGGGTAGAAAGGCACTAGGAGGACTAAAGGGTGGGTTTTAGTCAGTAAAAGTCTGACACTCCCTGCCGCTCCACCCAGAGCGGGAGGGGTCATTTGATGATTTCCCATCCTATAAAAAAAAAAAAAAAAAAAAAAAGGCATCAAGCTGGTATCTGGCAGATCCGTCCCAAAGATGCAAGCAGTACTCCATACACGATCGAACTTGCGCTTGATAAAGTTTGAGCAGCTGTTCCGGCGTGAAGTACCGTCGCACCTTTGCTAGGATTCCCAACTTTTTGGCAGCCACTTGAACTTTTGCCTCTATAAATGTACCAAAATTGAGGGTAGATGTCAACGTAACACCAAGAACGTCAAGTTGGTCGGTTATCGGCACGGTTACACCTCGGAAAGATGGAGCTGGGTGGAATTGGCTCCTTTTAGCGGAAAAAAGACACGCCTGGGTCTTAGCAGCATTGAACTTGACCAGATTGGCATCGCCCCACTCTGAGACATCCTGTAAGGACAAGTTCAAGCGCTCAACCATAGCCTCTCGGAGAGACCGGATCTGCAACCCACCAGCTTGTGCGTTGGACACGTATCTCTCAGCAACAGTACTGTCGTCTGCATACCCAAAGGTACCGGGTTTTAGCAGATCATTAATATGCAGCAAAAACAATGTTGCCAAGAGCACCGACCCCTGAGGAACCCCGGCATTAATATCCAGCAGTCCAGACGAGCAGCCATCATTGACCACTCGGATAGACCGATCCCTCAGAAAATCTGCAATCCAATCACACAAACCGGCGGGTAGATCGAAGGAAGGAAGCTTACTAATAAGGCTTTCGTGCCAGACCCTATCGCAGGCTTTCGAGATGTCAAGAGAGACCGCAAATTACATATAGAATAAGTTATAATTTAAGCTTTAAACAAACATTTAATTAATAATATCAAATTTGAATAAAATTACCGATTTAAAACCAGCGCCACAAATGTGCGTGTATTGGCCAAGTTTGGCCAATACGTACACTCTTTTTTTTAAGGATTTAATCAAATGTCCCCTACATTTGATTAAATCCTTAAAAAAAAAGAGTGTACGTATCGATGGGGTACACGCGACATTTTAGTAGTTACACGTCAAGCGCCGCTGGCACACCGGTGTGCCACCCGATTCACGCGTTTTAAAACTCTATTGTTTCTGTGGCAAGGTATTTGATAGGATGTTGACGTTTGACAGTTCGGTCCCACACCGCTAAATAATATCTAACTATTGTTGGGGTATCAGCTCTGCTGCGTGTGTGGAGACTGAAGGTTTCTTCAAATGACTTAGTCGACACCAGGAATTACTTCGAATTAGTTTATTGCGAAATATTATTAATTACAAAGTAAGTATAGTAATGTGCGTGCGATTCGATGGAAGCGATCGAAGAAGGGAAGAAAAAAATGACGTTGGTGCATAGCTCGGCGGTAGTTGGTCAGCGGCATCTATGGACGACCAATTGCTGTGATGCAGGTAGTTTAAGGCGATGTATGTCTGTTAAGGCGATGTCTGAACAACTATTTAAATAAAAATAAAAAATATTACACATTCCACATTTTCCCATCGTTGCGGCTTGACGCAAACCAAATATTTACCAAGTAATTTAGCATTGGTGAGAGTTAGGATAATATTGCTCCAAGCCCTCAATACAAGAGCGAGCCTCTCGTGTAGGCTTTTAAACTGTTTGTTAGTGATAGTCGTTAAATAACTACCTATTTAATAGGGAGGTAATTGGCACTCTCGTATAGTGTGTGTGGCTTTGTTGATTTTGAATATATTGTTTGATATTAGAGAAGAGCTGGAATAAGAGGACCTTTTAGTGGTTGTTTAAAGAGGAATAGAAGTGAATATTTTATTACAATTTTAGATGGTTATTAAAATAAACTTATTAGGAAAGTTTAAGTATCCCCAACCAGTTATGTTATACTTGGGGTCTAATAAATTAATCTTTATTAGTATGCATATTTTGTGTGTACTCCATCGTCGATCCAGTCATCGCTTATCAGTTATCAGGTGATATGATTTTATTATTGTCTACTTATCAATAAAATTACAAAAGTAGATTTATAATGTTTTTTCTGGTTATAGAGGGTGTTCTAGAAATGTGTGGTCATATTTAAGAGTAAAACAAAAAAAGTGACAGCTTGTTACATATTGCTGGTATTAACTTTAGTTGAATCACAGATTTGATGTCACCAACTGCATCAGACTGCTTGAAAAGTGATTTGTTTGGATCATTTTACGTTGGTTTTTGTATAAAAGAAACAAAATAAAACGACATTACAATTTAAATCTTATAATGTTGTCGTTACGCAATGAAACACAAAAGCCTTATATTTTTGTCGTTTCGTAACTGCAATAGTTATGAAAGGCTTACCTTTACTTTTACCGAGAAAAAGATTCTCATTATTGTGAACTATTTTTCGTTTACGAGCGTAATTTCCAGACAATGTGGATGATTTAAAGATACGCTTCCCAGCACCACTGCAGCCTTTGGTTGAAATTTATGACTAGCGCGGATGATGAAGATGCATTTGACTTTACCGCATCGCACTCAGCCGCCTTGGTGCAGTAGGTTCCCACTTATGAAACGAAAAAAGTGTGCGTTAGAGAACCTTCATTCCAGTTCCAGGGCTTGTTGAGGTTGGCACAAGTTTTTTTTTTTTTAAACTTTGCCCCACACAAGGAATTTCTCCTGTATCGTGGCTGCGGTTACAAACATTATAGAAACTCACACACACAAACAGCCAGACCCGGAACAACTATCTGTAGGCCATACAAATATTTGTTCCGTACGGGAATCGAACCCGCGACACGCAGCGCAACAGTCCATTGCTCAACCTCTGCGCTAACCGTATCGTCGAGAAGAAGTGTTGACACAGTACACACACGTTTACGATTATTGTACGAAGGCAAATATTAAGATAAATATTAATTAAATTATATTAAGATTAATTTTTCATCATATTTATCTTATTTTATTGTTATCATAATATTTCCGTTTGGTTTCACACAGGTGAACTGTAAATGGACTTTATTTATTTTTCGATCTTGTTTATTTTAGGGAGAACCATCCTCGTCATTCTTCGCCAGACGTGTTCGTGCTGGGTCATCGAGACATCTAAATTTCTTGACGGAAAAGATCGGACTTCTCATTATAGATTACTTATTAAATATTTTCAGATTTATATTATCAAGATAGCCAATGAGTTATGAATATAATTGTGTGTATAAGTCAAGTTGTCTCAAAGAAAAATATATCCTAAAGTCAACACGTCGAAGGTCGCAGATCGCAAATTGACACTAAATCTCACCTAAAACACGATAGTACTTATGTCAACAAAAGAACTATCAACAAAAACATCTTTTCATCAAAAAAAATCATCATCATCATCATATCAGCCGAAAGACGTCCACTGCTGGACATATGCCTCCCCCAAGTGTCGCCACAACAACCGGTCCTGTGCGTCTCGCATCCATCGGTTACCCGCGACCCCCACCAGGTCATCGGTCCACCTTGTTGGAGGCCTTTCAACGCTGCGTCTTCCGGTACGCGGTCGCCACTCCAAAACTTTTCGGCCCCATCAACCATCTGTTCCGCGAGCAATGTGCCCTGCCCACTGCCACTTCAATTTGGCGATCCTCATTCGATCAAAAAAAATGCTGAAACGTAAAACGAAATCCAAAAGATTTATTTGCAGTTTTCTGCAAAACCATCACGATGAAAATCTTACATAAGGAGTGACGACACACCCTCTGATCGAATATTTTTTCCAAGCGTCAGGAGTTCCCGTCAAACGTGATCGATGACGTCACTATATCCGTTCTTAGACCTAATGTAAGTAAACGAGGCTTCCTCAGTATGTTTTCATGTTGACGTGGAATAAAGTGATGCTGACGTAATACCTATCGGAGGTGAAGACAACTTGGGAAAATATGTGCTGTTTATGTCACTATTTTTTTCGTGAAAAATTGAACGCGACTGAGATGGACGTGAGATCTAACCAACATTATTATATTTTGAACTTCGATCCAAGCATCAATGGTATAGACACCTGGTACGAGGAAGTAGACCGTGCTAAGGTTTTAAATTTTTGAATTGATGACGAGGGTCTATCTTGCATTCGGAATTATCTGAAAGTTGATGTTAGGACTTTTTTTTATGGATGGGAAAACATCAAATGAGTCTGACCCTCCCTCTCACTCCACCCAGAGCGGAAGGAATGTCAGACTGACTAAAACCCATCCGTGATTCTCCTAGTGCCCTTTGCGTTTCAGGGCCGCGGTGACTCTTTCAAACAAAATCCGCAACCCTGCAGGCTCTTGCTCTAACGGGCCCCGCCTACTATGCTGACATCTTTTTGAGGCGCGCGTGGAACACAGCGTGCCGTCGACCCGGGCCTGGTTTTGATAGTACGGCGAGCAATCCAACGCCCGCCGTCCGCAGGCCTATGGTGGCCGGGAATCGCCCTGCCGCCGCAACATAAGGAGACGCTCCGGGCGCCGGGACACGGGGCGTCTCCTTATGTTGCGGCGGCTGGGGCGTGAGGGTTGTCACGCCGTCCGCCTCCTCCTTCACTTGCATTACTGCTTCGCAGAAGGAGGTGAACCACGGAACCTTAATAACCCCAAAATAATTTTCAATGTAAATACCTTTACAAATCACTCTGTTAACATCCATTTTTTTTCGTCTGTATTCCTACTTCCTACTTCCGTTCTTATCAAAGAAAACACAACAAAGATAAGATAATACATTTAATTAAATCCCACAACATTTAAATAGGTACAAAGACGTCAGTTAACTTCCAATATCAAGTTATGAATGGCTGAGATACACAGAGAGAGAGCGAACAAAGGCGATGTCACTCGAGGGTCTTACAGTCCTATTTTAAAGGCCTTGTCCAGAGAGAACGCGCGATGAATAGAGCGAGTGCGAGCACGGTAGCGGGCGCTCGATTATAGACTCTAAACAAGTGTCATTCTGTCAGGGTAGCGTGGAGAAGGCGTTTGTTAAAACGTCAAAAATGTATGAAATTTACAAACGCTGTGGAAATGTCATGTGATCAAGACCTTATTTTTGGAAGAGCCTCCAGTGCATTTCGAGTTGTTGTAACAGGCGGTCTACTGCCAGGCTAGAAGTGTTTCTTTAGAGTAAAACAAAAGACGATGGCTTACCACCGAGGCGACAACGTCCCGTCGCGTCGTACTAAGCGCCCGTCATTTTCACTTCAGTGTAGACACAAACATTTGGTACTTTTCATCTGCCTTATCACCCGCGTAAGCTTTACATCCTGTACGGGGCTTTACATCGCTATTTTATAGGGTTACGTATTTCAAGTGGGCATTCCCGGAACGCCGTTTTAAGAACAATTGTATACGAAATGGTCGGAAACGGTTAAAAAGAAATGATGGGTCCGTTTTTATGAATAATGGAGATAGTCCTAATATTATCTTATTTTGGGACATTATAATGTAAGTACATAGTAGACTTTTTGTGTGTCTGTGATTTAAGTAGATTTGTGTTTTGTATTTTATTTATAAAATATTCCGTGTAAATAAATGGAAAGAAGCTAGCCTCTTAACTATAGAAGGGTAAATTCCAGAGGAATAGACGCTCAGTTAATATGTGGTGGAAAACTTTGAGGCTAAGTGGAGTGACGATCTCCGCAGGGTGTTTAGCACCAGCTGGATGCGAGTCGCTTAGATTCCAGATGAATAGTGTGCGCTTTGCCAGCCCTATGTCCAGTAGTGTCGAATTACGGAGCTAAACTAGAGCTGGGCAGGACACCGGGCAAGTCGCGGTGATAAATAGTTGAATGAGACGGTGACCGAGTGGCGTCCGCGGACTGGAAGAAGAAGTGTCGGTCATGCGGCAGTGAAAATTGCAAACAACATTACCAACAATGTTGCCATCGCAGGTAGAACCTGGATTAGGCTGGTCTGGGAACGTGGGGATTGACACTAGAAAAGTGAGGTCTATTCTCAGCAGTGGGCGAAGTTGGACTGTGTAAGTTTGGATAATTATGATGATGTCAATTAGTGAACTGCTTTAAGCTAATGATAATAGTGAGACGCTCAGAAACAAGACGCAACAGTTTGGAAAAAGTAAAAAATAAAATAAAACGATAAATGATATTTATTTTGTAAATAGGTTAAACTCAAGGTTTGCCAGCGTGCTATGGAGCACAGTATACTTGGTGTTAAATTAACGGACCGCGTTAGCAACACTATACAGGGTTATTTGTAAAACACCAACAACCTTTCAGTTGGTGAAAGAACTCGTGATTATAAACAACTTTTACAATGGGACCAACTCTGAAATATCAAAAAATAAATCGGCTGTTTCAAACAAAATGCAATATTCACCCGAAAAAAATGTATGAAACAGTAGGTTTTTTTTTTGATATTTCAGAGTTGGTCCCATAGTAAAAATTGTTTATAATTATGAGTACTTTCACCCACTCAAAGGTTGTTGGTGTTTTACAAATAACCCTGTATACTGCGCTCCTAATCACAGATCGTTGACGTAGCTCAGAAGGTATCCCAGCTTAAATGGGACTGGGCTGGACATGTCTCCCACATGCTCATCGAGCGGTGGGCCCACAAAACACAAAATTGGTGCCATGAAATCACAAGGCGGGGCCGCGGCAGACCATGAAGGAGATGACGGGACGACTTGGATGTCTGCCTTGGGAATTCCCAAGGAAGACATCTAAGTAGTCCCGTCAATCTTTGTTCGTTCTTGCCAATTGACAAGAAGAGGCACAGAACCGGGAACGGTGGATTGAATGGAAGGCGACCTCTGCCCAACAGGGGGATAGTTCGGGCTAGATAAAATAATAATAATAAGAAATAGGTTAAAAAGAACACTTTTGCACGTAAAGCGCCCGACATGTCAAAATTCAAAATAATAATAATATAATCTTGCTTGAGCGGTACTAGACCCATCTAGTATCGCTAGCAAGGAAACACCGGTCACAACCCGTGTGTCCTTGCTGAATACCCTGAGAAAAATCACCGAAACAAACTCAGAGTTCAATTTATTATTAGATGAATTACAGGTAAGGCTTAGTACCAAATTATTCTAGTTTAGTAACAATATCACAATTTTAAATACAGGCTTCTTCCTAGTTATATTAAACTCTTCCCTAGTATGGTATGGTGCGTAAGGATCTTCAACATAATTATAGACCACTTATTACAGGGTTAAGTGTTTTCAAATGGGTCACGATCCCGGATAACATTTTAAGTACAATTTGTACATTATGAAAGGGTTGGACGCAAGCGATAAAAATAAATTATGAGACTTTTATGAATGATAGAAAGTGGGGGGGTTTTCGGACAATTTGGGAAATTGTGTGTCCTTATATTACCGACCATTGTGCTACAATTTTATGTGAGTAGAATTAGTATTCAGTATATCAGTTAAGAGTAAGACTCTTATTTAACTAAAAGGGTGTGTGTCGAAATAATTATGAGGGAATTTAAACGATACTGAGGGCAATATTTTTTTTAAGTTGTACCTTTTTTGTAATCTATGTTTGTACCTATTTTTTTATCGTAGATAAGTACCTAACCGACTTATTTCCAGTTAGTGCGGAAAAACCTAGAAGCATGACAGTATTAAAAATTTCCACTAGCCAGTATACTATTGTAGTCCTTGATTTCCGCTCACGAAATTCACTCGCGTGTTTATTTTATTATTTATTTATTTACACATTAGTAAATAAAGTTATTATGTTTTCTCTTTATTTTCTCATGACAAGGAAAAATCAGAAACCAATTTTCGTGAGTTCAAGAGATGTAATTAAACACTTAGAGCTGGTCTGTGGAGGGTCAGCAGGACACGCGCGAATCTGTTGGTATTAAATTATGACGTCACGTGCCGCGAATGCTTTAATGTTGCATGCAAATATTATAATTTAAAGGAGTGTTGTTAATATCAAATAGGTAATACATTTTTAGACAAGTAGACAAACTTTATCATTGGCACAATAGACTGGCCAAAAGCATTGTGAGTAGGAGAGGGTTTTTAGTACTTAAATAAGTTGAAAAATAACTTTTAAATGCAAACTTATCTATACGAAAGAAACGATAGAAAAATATACACAACGACAGTCACAACAGACATTATACCCATCATTATGAAAAACTTTTACTATGGGACCAACCACAAAATCGCGAAAAAAAATCAGCTCTCCAGTACGTATAACTCAACAAAATGTTGAGTTATTTAATTTTAACGGTAATCCTTGGTGTACCTACTGGTTTTTCTATGGATGGGAAACCATCAAATGACTCCTTCCGCTCTGGTTGGAGCGGGAGGGAGTGTCAGACTTACTGACTAAAACCCATTCGTGTTCCACCTAGTGCCATTTGCGATCCAGTGCCGCGGTGACTCTTTTGAACAAAATTCGCAACCCTGGCAAGCTCTGGCCTTAACGGGCCCCGTCTACTTCGCTGACATCTCTTTGACCTTCTGGCAGAAAATGCCTAAAGCATTTAGTTTGTATAAGTATGTATCTTTTGTGTTGCACAGAGTTTTCATAAACAAATAAACGATATACTCATACCCAATAATTATCTTAACTAATAATAATATACCTACTTAACCTATATTTCATCTAAGCCGTAATACCAAAATAAATACAATCGTAATTGGATACAGCTGTATTTATTCGGCCATTACTGTCTGATTTCACTGAGCTTAGATTCCTATTTCGGCCAATATTTACCTAAGAGATTGCGATAATAAACATGAACGTTTAGACTATATTGCTCACTCACTCAGCATAGTGTCAAATTTGGTAGGTACATACTCTTTTTTTTTAAGGGTGGGAATTCATCAAATGCCTCCTTCCGCTCTGGATGGAGTGGGAGGGAGTGTACGACTATTACTGACTAAAAGCCATCCGTGTTTCTCCTAATTCCCTTTGCGTTCCAGGGCCGTGGTGACTCTTTCGAAAAAAATCCGCAACCCTATAATTAATAAAGTTTTGGTTGGGTAACCGCTTTACTACAGTTCCTTGCTTGGTTAAATTATCAATCATCATAAAAATAATCAAATTTAATGATTACTTAATATAAAGCAGAGTCCTCTAAAGATAACTATTATAATATTATAGTGAAAACAAAATAAGTAATTAATCTTGTTTCATAAAGTTGGAGTTTATTTTTATACTAATCCCATAATATATTTAACCTTCTGCGGCTGAGATGGTAGTCTATTGGACACCACCAAACACAAAAAACGTTGCCAGATCGTATCATGGCGTGATGTAGCTCTGTTAAGCTCAGTACCTTCCTGTAACGGCTCGTGCTAACGGTCAGTGAGACGCGGGCGACCCTGCAGTGTGTATGTTTCGAGTTTTTAACTGCTGGTGTCCCACAGACGTAAGTTCAGCAATAAACGTTGATTCTGACAGACGTCACCTCACCAATGTCTTTTTAGACTCATAGTGTCTGTTAGTCGTTTCATCAGTAACATATGAATACTAACATAGTGTCTCTCAGACATAACCTCACATTTAATTTGCTAAACTTATAATAAGTATTCATTTATATTTTTTTAGATGACGACTCAAAGTACAGATAGAGGGCCACCAAAACGAGACAGCAGGAAGTTCCCACATACCAAAAAAAAATAAGGCCTTAATATTGGTTTCATCATCTCATCATATTAAAAGCAAAGATGATTAGACGATGAAACCAAACTATGATCGCGACTATAACCATTCTAAAGGTGGAGTCGATGAAATCGATAGTGTTCAATTTATTTAAGCAGTCGTAAAACATGCCGCTGGCCCATGATGATATTTTACAGAATTCTGGATTTAGCTGGTACTAAATCCTTCATCTTGTCCAGGTGCCAATCTGCGAAGAGGGGACTTCCTACTATCTCTGGCCAGAGAATTGGTTATTACTAGCTTAAAAGAACGCGTTAATAATGACAGACTGCCCAGAGAACTCCGTCTTACTATAACGCGAGTTTTAGGCACTGATTTGCCTTCCCCTCCACCAGTGGCTCAGCTTCCAGGTTCTGCTGGAAGGAAGCTATGCAGCATGTTCCCCAGTAAATAGAAGGGGCAAACAAGGTACCACTGTTGCGCATGCAAAAAGCCAATTTGTCTACAATATTCTTCTCCACAATGTCAAGACTATAAATTTAAGTTTTAGATTTAGGGTTAACTTTGAGACTGATTTGTGCCTGATTGAACCGTGATATCACGTTGTGTCTTTTGTTTTAGAGCTTTAGGATAACGCATACAAGATTAATATTAACAGTTTCATAAAAGTTTTTTTAATAGTTTTGTAATTTTACGCGTAAAAATAGTGAAAATACCGATCTCAATAATTTATTCCACAATAAACACGTTTTCTGTTTTGAGAATGCTTATTCATTTTTATTTCACTATACATAAACCCATAAATCGTAAAATAAAACTAGAGCTCTATTATTTCTAAAAGTTATAAAGGAATCATGATGTTTATAATGACGCCTGACAGACTACACCTCAGTCGAATGTTGATAAGAAATCCACCTCAGTTGCAGAAGGTTAATAAACAAACGTTACTAAGCTTAATCTTTTTATAAAATTAAGAGTATTTATGATATGTTGATCCGTTACATCGAGAGCTAAATTAATCCCTTCAAGAACATAAGTGTTTCATAATGAAACTTAGCTCATTTATATGCCTTGGCAGGTAGAATTGCTATTATCTTAGAAAATGCTGTGGCTACTAGGCTGCTTAACTTTTTTTTTTAAATAAAATTTTTGACGATTAATTCTGCGGATAAAATAAAAAAAATGTCTACTGTCAGAGTAGACATTTTTTTCACAACTCGATAAACCTATCTAAAATAAAAAGTCGTATTCGTTCAAAGTCAAGGCCAAACTATTCATGAAACATAGACACAAATCCTAGAACCCACTTGTAAAAAACCCAGTCTTGCAAAGCCAGGCTTACACTCCTGAACAATAAAAGCATATTGTATCAGTACAGTATAGGATCCGCACAATACCGAAACAGGGTTTTACCACGATACAAAAAGTAGTTTTACACAGAGCCCGGGTTTTGTCGCGAATTGAATGTATTTGCATGTGAATAGTGAGCTGATTGAACTGGCTGTACTGAGATGTACGCGATCTTGCCCCATTTTATAGTCGCGTGTACAGACATTTATTACGTCGGATTAAATTGAAGGTTAGTTAGTAAAATGGTAGATGTTTAGTAAAACATGATTGGTCACCGCAAAAATAAAATATTCGCAATTAAAGGAACTTAGTGCATCTACTGCCATCATTTAAGGTGCCAAATATATTATTTATTTTTCCATATCATCTGCCTATCCTTTTCCCAATTATATTGGGGTCGGTTCCCAGTCAAACCGGATTCAGCTGAATACCAGACCTCCACAACTAATTAGACCTGGGTAACACGGTACTTCTTGACAAGACTGGTGTCAGATATTCTGGCTTCTGACATTCGCATCGACTGCCAAAGATCTCCAAATTAAACCCAGGACCGGGCTTAGCGTACTTTCCATTAAAAAAATTATTAATATTTGCAACCAAAGAACAAGCCCAATAAAGAGACAAATTAAAGAAATGGGAGGACGTTTGTGTCCAGAAGATCCCGCTCCTGTATAGTTTGGGCTCACAAATCTAATAGAGTATGATAAAATTAGACTTGTTTACACACCTTAAATAAACTGTAGAAGGGCAATAAAATTATGGTGATCATTAATCAAAATTCGTCATCGTCATTGCAGTAAAAATCTCAATCACAAATTGAATACATAAAAATAATATTAATAAATGAACTTGTTCACAACATTATTTGAAACAGTACTCGCTTAATTAACCAAGTAACATAATTTATATGATAATGTCACTGGCGGAGGTCGGAGTTTCACGAAATTCTGTTACATTTGGAGCAGGCATTATTAACTTTAAGTATAACCAATTCGTATTTTCGCCAATTTCCCCGCGACTCATTTATATTATCTAATAATGCAAATTGTGAGACGTACTCATATTACTTGAAGGCATGAGAAGCATTTCGGAAGTTTCTAAAGCGAGTATTATGTAGGTACAGAGTTTCTTATACCTCGCTTTTTATTTTATTTCATATTATTTTGAAAAATTTATCGAGGCTCTTAAAACTGTGCTCAATATGGAATTATATATCTAACTAAGATTGAACCCTACTGGGTTGCGAAATATTGTTCGAAAGAGTTCCAACGCAAACGGAATTTTGAAGGAACACGGACGTGTTTTCCCTCCCGCTCCGCCTAGAGCGGGAAAAGTCATTTAATGTCTTCCAGTCCAAAAAAAAAGGTAGAACCCTGGAATAGTGGTGGCCTGATGCTTCGTAAGTGACCCACAACCCGACTAATTATGATCACACCAGTCCACCAGGCACAACAAGTTGGAAAGCAGCAGATTCTAAACTGATTTGTGCTCTATTGTTGTTATTGCTGCAAGGCTTTCCAATACGAGATTAAACGAATAAATAAAAACTAGTTGACGTTCAACCAGTTCAGGAAAGGACAAAGAATAAAAAGGGCCCAAAAATTACGAGGTACGCCCGATTTTATTTTTACTAAGTTAGATAGAACCACAAAATAGCAACGAAAGGATATTTTCTTATTTTCTTAAAATCTTTTAATAGATAAAACATATAGAAAGCCTTTGTATAATTCTGACATTATTTTCAACGAGAAAAATGCTAAATCGAAATACTGAAACAAGGTAGCATACGGGCAGAAAAGAATTGAGTTTGAAAACTGTTTTCGATTCCGATACCAGAACGAAACTCGAACATTATTCCAATATTTTACCTGGAATGTTTTGTCTATTTTTGTTTATATCGATATTTTTTAAAGATGTTGTTATCTTGAAATAGAGGAGCTCGTGGAAAAATTATAACAGCCGCATGGACCGATCTTCAAGGTTAAGCAACGCTTGCCTAGGTTGGTCTGTGGATGGGTGACCATCTTAACATACCGAAACTTCTCCGTGCCTCGGAAAGCACGTTAAACCGTTGGGCCAACGGTTTAACGTGCTTTTTAACTTGATGGTGACAGTCGTTACGGATTCTCAGAAGCCAGAAAATCTGACACCAGTCTTGCCAAGAAGTACCATTTGCCCAGTTAATGGGTTGTGGACGTCTGGTAGGCAGCCGCTCCACCTAAAATACTAGTATTCAGCTGAATTCGGTTTGACTGGGAGCCGACCCCAATATAGATGAGAAAAAGGCTCTAGGCAGATGAGATGTTGTTATCTTGAACGGTTGAATATTACTATTCCCCTTTGTGATTTTATAACATTTATGGGATTCTTTTAAACCAAATTTTCCTGATATCCAAAATACCCAAATATCGACAGTTCAGTTTTAAATTGAACCTACCATTCCTTAAGTTTTTGTTTGAAAGAAAGAAAGAGAGTACACTTATTTAGAACAAACTTAAAAATACACAACACATTTACGTACATGCCAAACAAAATGGTAAAACAGAAAACAAACAAAAACAATAAAATAATTTACCTTGCTTAATTGGTTTCCATATCTTCACGAACCTATCTTGCTCAATCTCTGCCCAAGTTTGCTCTGAAAACGTGAATACCCATCGGCAACAAAAATAAGTTAATTTTTAAACGTATGAAAACCCAGACAGAAATGATCTCCCTTAACTTTCTGATGGACCTATTACCTATGTTAGTCGCGGCAAAGACAAAGTTTAGGCCAAGAGCCAAATTGATGCCCCATTTAACTCTGCACCTATAATAGACTTGCCTCCCAACTTGTTCCCTGTCTGAATAATTTGGTTACGAACTGTCGCCTAGAGCCTGCACGTCTGCTATACTAGGTACATGTAGATACCTACAAAACTCCGGCTCAAGTGGAGTTGTATTTCCAATATCTTGATGTTATACGTAGTTGCACATTGAGAAAAATCTGCGGTTAAAACGTAAAAATCATTAGTTAGTCTTCAACTCAAAAAAAAACTGGCGGTTTCTCTTCTATAATGCATTTTCCGGGATAAAAACACTAGTTTTCACAATTCACAAAAAAAAAGATATGTTTAACAATATTTTTCAATTATTGAAAATGTCAGTGTCAGTTATAAGTGTTTGGCTTGTGCCCATTATGAGCTGTATGGTAAAGTGTCTGTAAATATAATTTAAATAAAGAATGTTCATAATCGGATCAGTACTAACTATTACCCTACGAACAAAAAACAATCTTACCTCTTTATAATATGAAGTACATAATATTAAAAAATATTTTACAAAAAAATATAACCGACTTCCAAATAAAAAAACACCGAAATTTAAATAATTTTGTACTTTACCTACAGTGTTTTTTTACTTGGAAGTCGATTGTATTTTTTTTTATTTTTCAAGGTTTCGTGGTACCCATTACCAAACAACACCATACGAAAGCAATTTCGTTTTTTCAGCTATTTGGATTTAAAACCAAAATTCTAAACCGATTTTAATAAAATTACAATGAGACCAATCGAGAAGTAATATCCTTTCACATAAAACAAGACTTTTTGAAATCGGTTCATACATGTCGGAGATATGAGGTACCTAACAAACATAAGAAAAAAATACAACCGAATTGAAAAACTCCTCTTTTTTCGTAGTCGTAGACAATCCTTAACCAATCAAAGTTTTTTGATGAGAAATAGCCTTACAAGTACAACTTATGCAGTGCATAAAAAATAATTACGGGCAACAATGTCTACTAAGCAGAGTGCCCAAAGAACCCATGACGATCGGTAGCTCAACTAACTTTAAAAAAAAACAAAGCTTATTGGGACTTTCCATTGATCCCCGTCGTAGAAAAATAAAGTACAAAATCTCCGACTTATTACCGGTAGCTTAATGAGTCTCCTTTATCCACTGTTCTCTTTTTGTAAACTCCTTTGAAAGGAAACTTTGTGTTCATAAGCAAAAACATAATAACTGTGTCTCTTTTATTTACATAAATGATATTACCTGGCGACATCATTTTACTTTCCGAGACACACGCGAACGAAGTTTATAAGATTATAATATCTCGATATGTTAAAAAATCGTTTTGTATGCAATAAATTCCATCCATTCAAATTCAATAGTTTCCAATATATCCGAGTCTTATTAAGAAAAAAAAAGGTTTTAATTTCACGCGATATTTTAAAATCTTACGGCCGTTTGCCATTTTCTGGTGACATATACATAAATGGGATATGATTTTATCAGCGAGCAACCTCTAAGAAGATTTTAAAAGTACCTTAAAAATTTCTGGTTTAAAAATGCTATTACTATGTATAGGATTTTTTTAAATGACAAGTTTATTATTAAAATTTTAGTCTAAGTTGATAAAATGTTGCATGTCATGAGGCAGAATGTATTAGGAATCAAAAATATTGCATCATCTAATTGTACTAATTACCTACATTCTATGCAAATAAATAAATCTATCTTTCTAACCACAACTGGATTTTGCCCGCGACTTCGCTCGATTTACTTTTCCATTTTCGTAAGAAAAAATAACTGTCTCCAGGATCCCATTTATCTAGGTTCAGGTGTACAAAAACGTAAAATACAGACTCACTTTCAGCTTTCACATGTAAAATATTAGTTAGGTTATTAGTTAACGCCCGTTCCCACTTTGACGGACCGTCCCTTTACTCGCTCCGTTTAAAGGCACGAAAATGCCAGTGGCAGTACAATTTATAATAATAAAACAGACCATGCCCATAATTATTACAAAACTTAGTGTTGTGTGAGTCAGTGTTGTTGTTGTGTTAGTTATATGATACCTACTGTTCACATTTAGACGGATCCGAGAAAAAGAACGGATTCGGATTCTTAGATGGACGTTTTGCCACTGCGACGAGCTGTCTAAACGGCTGGATCGGATATAGTAGGAATGAATGTGCCGTCGAGACAGCATGAATATGCCTCCCTCCTACCTCGCAGTGCCCGCGGATTTCACCGTCTTCCATTTAAACAGACGGTTCGGTTAAGTGGGAACGGGCCCTTAAGGCTTTTCTTTTATCTTATCGTTACCATCTAAACTAATATCATAAATAACAAAAATTGATTAAATTTTCGTAACAGGTAATCTCTACAATTACTGACCCGATAACGAAAATGCCTTCACTGATCTGTAGATTTACAATCTCTTTCATATGCTGTTTTTTATCCCAAAAAATACACGATTCCTGTGGATGAAGCCAAGCAACGGGAAAAGAACCTGTATAAAATATTCTGAGGGTAAAATAACTGTGTATAAATGGCCGATAAGGGACAAGAGCTTATTAAAGTGGCAATCTCGGTACTCGACTCTGGGGTATAACATTTTGTTTAATATAATAAGGCGATATTTGGGCTCAAGGATGTTCGCAGAAATTAGAACTTGTATGAAGTGTGGCACTTTATTAAAAGGTTTTTGATGGAATCTTTTTTTTTACTCCTCTAGTGGCATCAGGGTTTTGGTAATTTTAAATCATTGTGTTTCTGCACTTTCTGTCTTCGGTATGATTTGTACTTTAAGATTCCTGGTTAAGAAAAAAATTGCTGCTCGGTTTTACTAGTAGATTTTCGTTGGAATCTATTTTGTGTAGGAACTACAATGTAGTAACTAGCTCCTACCCTATCAATCTTATAAAATTCCTCTCAGCTTGCTCTTTAACATATTATTATATTTAAAGGTAATATATTTATATTCTAAGAACAGAGGAAGAAAATCTATTGTTACCGTTACAGTATCATTCTGCTAAAATAATAACAATGCCACACGGAGGTCGACTTCAAACATTGTTCAGAAGATCCGCAGAATCGAAGTTTGTTCCAATTATTTACTTTCATCCTCGAACGAGTAAACAGTTAACTCAATACAACAATATTCGTTACAATAGAACGTTTGTTTATCCAACTAACCGCTCGTATTACTAATTTGTCCGTATGGAAAACGGAACCCTTATGGGATCAATCGTGTGTCTGTCTGTCTGTCTGTCACAGCCGATTTTCTTCGAATCTACTGAACCAATTTAGTAACACATATAAATTTTTGTGACCCAAATACGGACGCGTAACAAATAAGTAGGAACATTTCGAAAATCGGACGCTTTTTGTGGGTTAAAAATTAAACAATTTAAAAAAAGTTTTTTCCTACTGTGCCGTGCATAAATGAAAGGGCTCATCGTAGAGGTCTCAAAACTATTTTTTTCATAATTTAAAATCATCTTTTCTAATTTATTTTTTTTTATTTATTTATCTTTAGCCTGTTGTGTCCCACTGCTGGTCAAAGTTACTAAAGAAAATAGATGAACATTGACCATTCCTCCCTTATCTTATCGTACAAACGGGGTGAATAGAAATGAATCGGCACAGAACTTTGAAGGGGATTTTTACGTCATTTAAATCGTTTGCCGCATTTGCGTTCTCTAATTTCATTGAATTGATATAAATAAAAGAAAGTTGCTTCCTTAGACAACCAATATTATAATATTAAAGTGAAAAATCTTATCAAATTTTTTTTTCTATTGACCCCTCCATTCTTGTTCACCCCGTTTGACGGTAATTATTATTATTAATACATTTATTTCAGATAACAAGGATCCATTGTAATTAATTTATCCATTAGTAACAATAGTCTTAAACCTATGTTAGTACTTATTAATAACCTTGACAATGTACTTTTGACAAGCGACCGCACCAACGGGCTGTCATGCTATAGCGCGTAGAATACTGCTGGGGCTGCCCCGGAGTCTGTTTAGCAGCGAGGCCACTCTCTTACGCCGTACAGCAATAAAGCAGTCGGTACGTGCTTCAGTGAACATAGACGACGCGCTACAGAATCGAGGCAGACGCAACAGTACTCTAAATGCGTTATGAATAACAAATTAAAAAAAAAGTCGTATGTTCCCCGTACATTACAGGAAAATCTATAAAAGGTCTCGCACTTGGCAGGTTTTTTGTTTATTTTAGAACAGAAAGCGTCTTATTACCCAACTGCGCCAGAAGGATGGTTGTGTTTTGTATTCTAATTTTTATGTCCTTTATATTTTAGATGGGATTCAGGATTATACAAGTAAATAACCTGTTTTCTATGTTAATCCAACTAGCCTATGGTTATTATGGTTCCACTGCAGAGCAAACGCCATCTCTCACTCAATGCTTGTGAGGAGCAGTCCTATCGGTAGGAATCGGATTATTCCCGTAAATTAAGCCTCGATAATTTCCTCAAAATCATCATCTAACGGATTATGATTTTGAGGAAATTATCGAGGCGTAGCTTTTGCAAGTACAACCGTTTTATCAAAAACAAAACACAAGATCTAACTAGGGCTTCAGTAACGAAAACGTCTACCTCGGTGGAACGCGGTGACAAGCTAGATAAGGTTACTTAACTCTTCAATGTCAAGTGCCTATCTGGGTTAGGGGTCACTTAACGTGATAAATCTAGGCAGGTTTTACGAGTTTAGGCCTGAAAAGGTTTGCTGCGTTGGCAAAGGAACAAGGACAATTTAAACAAATTACAATACCTATGTCAAAACTAATTATTCAATGTCTGAGAGAGTTATTTGTCGTACACCTCCCCCGAGTTCCAACATTGAAAATCACATCATCATCATACCGTTGGTCCCGGCTGTCATTTGTAGATCTTTGGCAGTCGTTACGGATTGTCAAAAGCCAGAAAATCTGACACTAGTCGTGCCAAGAAGTACCTTGTTCAAAGTCAAAGTCAAAGTCAAAACGTTTATTTCAATTAGGCCATTAAACGGTACTTTTGAACGTCATCATTTACATTAAAAATAATATAAAGTGACTCTACTGTTACCCAGCTCCATGTTAAATACTGGTAGCAGGCCCCAGTATAGTTGAGAAAAGGCTAGGCAGTAATTTAAAAAAAAAAGAGAAAGCATTGACAGCGTCACTAAAAACTGAAGCAGATACTTGCAACACAAATAAAATCTAGCCTTTATTCCCAGATTTAACATTTTCAAAAATTCTAGTAACTTCTCTTTCTTTCATCATCATTTTATTCAAAAGCTTCCATCGATCTCATAACATCAACTCCACAGCCCATTCTATTCACAAAATAAACAAATGACTTCCAATACAACCGTCCGGTCGGAGGATCCTCCCTTTTCAGCGGAGGTATGTGGAACTTTACTCTCTATTCCACAACCTCTATATCGCCACCGATACAACGTCACCAAAAACTGAGGCAGATACAACACACATAACATCCTGCCTGTATTCCCAGAAGATTTAATATTTTCAAAAATTCTAGTAACCTCTCATTGTTTCATCATCATTTTATTCAAAAGCTTCCATCGATCTCAAAACCTTCACAACATCAACTCCACAGCCCATTCTATTCACAAAATAAACAAGTGACTCCCAATACCCGTCTTCGCTCACTCAAACCCGACATCGTCTAGATCCCTTTTACCGACATCGTCTTGTATTTTAATCAGTACTTGCATTCAGTGATTTACGAGCACTTCTCGCGTCGACGGCAGACGATGCTATTAATCTGATATTCCCGTCGATCCTCCTGTATCACGGTATAGCCACAGTGTAGGTAAACTTAAAAGGTTGACTCCATGCAACGACTCACAGAATGTGGAATCGATAAATTGGCATGGCAGTAGCTAGAAAAAAAAGAAGAAGGAAGGCATAAGCACAATGAATTGGAATTAGAATTCCCTGCTGAAAAAAGCTTCTGGTGTTCTTTAAGTCAAGAGTGAATAAGTTACTTCTTGGCGTATTGGCGATCACATCATTATCACTTTCCTTAAGGTGAAATTGTGATCAAACGCAAGCCTATCAAAAAAAAAAATAGTGACCGCGCAATTAGCACTGACCACAAGTATACTGTTAGAATGTTTCGAGACATCAATTTCTGTGAGTAAACGGTGACACTTACTGATTTTAGTCCGTTTGTAAAGTTTTGAGAATAAAGTTTGAATGACAAAACACTGAGGGAATTATAGCTACATAGATACAGCCATAAATAGCCGCATTCCGCGATAGGTTCATTATCATTTAAACTGAAAGACGCCTAGTGCTGGACATAGGTCTCTTCCAAGCGTCGCCACATCAACCACTTCTGTGCTTCAATCACAGCAGTGACTGTGGCAGACCTGAGAGCACAACTTAACGAACCTAATAGATATGTATGTCAATCATTTTGGAATGGCAATAGAAGTCACAAGTCCGTTTACAATCGAGCTGTACACGAAGCGTGTCTATATGTGCTTCCATTTTTGCTCGTTGCATGGAGTTTACCTTCTGCACTCATCTGCTCTGTGCCATTAATCTGATCGAGCCGTCGCGTCGTCCTCCTGTATCATGGTACATCGCTCAATATTAATTTTGGAGCTCAGACTTCAAGAATAGGCGCCTTGAAGTAGGTCAATGTTAGATAACTTTAGATTTTCACGTTACATTTTCGGGTGGAGAGTGTTGTAGCAAGTTTATCAGGTAAATGTTAAAGTTCGAAGTAGGCACATATTATAGATGATTTACACGAGTGTTACAAATAAAATTCAGCGTTGAAGTGTGTCTTTGACAAAGTGACAGTTCATCAGCAAACACAAATTGTTGAAAATTCGAAATGTGAAATTTGACTTTCAAGGAGGATCATTTTTCAAAATCCAAATACGCTTGGGAATTTAAAAAAAGCGTTATCGCTTACCTACTTACGCCATTTTACAAGCGTTGCAAAGCTGTAGTTAATTTTAATTATTATTTAGGTTCGTGATCCTTCAGTCAGTAGTAGGAGGCTAGACATGTCCTATACTAGTAATGATTCATTGTATTACAGTAAGAGCTAAGAGTCCTCTTCTTCTTTGACCACTGTTTAAAGTTCATTATTTCTCAGTAGGTATCTGTAATAGTTTAAATTTACTGGTAGGTTTCCTAATTTCTCAATAACGTAGCAAAAGCATTTAAAACTTAGAGATGTACACAATAAATTGTGAGTTGGAAGTAATTTTGTTGCAGCCGGTGCGCTTCCGTGCGCGTTTTGTTTTTGCTCCGTGTTTCGGAGCGAGACCGGATTTTTATTTTATTTTGAGGAAACGCTGTTACTGCGATTTAAATGACTTTTGTAACCTGAAATGAAGCTTAAATTACTTTAAACGTGTTTTTGGTTAATTTATTAGTTTTATAATCTCGCTTATTATAGTAGGTAGGTAAGTAAGTATATCTTTCGTCATGCCGTACTTAGTTAGATGACCTTTATCAATTATTATCAAACAACATGAACAATTTTATTTTTATCATTTTTTCTTAAGGCCAATCGAAATAAAAAGTCTTGAAAATTTAAGCAGCATTCCCCAAAAATTAATCACAAATAATTACAAAAGACCAAAAAAACGGCTAACTAATTAATCGTAAACAAATCTTACGCCTCAAAGGGCTATTTGAAACCGCAAAAAAACAGATGACTGTCTAAAATCGCCTCAACACAGTTCGAAGGCGTCTTTTGTCTTTCCCCTCACTCCTCTCATTAATCTTTCATTCAGGAACTGCTCCACAAAGGCTGAAAGAAATACTGTCGGGCTACTAAAATGTCGCGTCAATTCCAAGCAACGAATTTGTTTTATGTCAGGCATAAAATTGTGTGAAACCTCTTTGGAATGACGTCAGTATTGGCGCGGATTTATGTTTAGTTCTTTGTTTGAAATACCACCTACTGGGCCCAAATAAATTAAGGAGCTATCCATCGACTCGAAAAGAAGAAAAAGTTTGAAATTCGAAAATCAACTTCAAATAGGAGGAGGTTCTATGTTCGACAGTATGTATTATTTTATTCTTTTCTTTCCTAAAGTGTACCTAAGTAGGCAACAAGACTTTTTGAATTGGAATCGTTTTTGCTCTATGTTATGCGGATAAAAGGTGGAAATATGAATCTTACTGGCCTAACTTGCACGCCATTTTATTTTATCTAAAAAAAGGAACCTGCTATGTTACAAATGTTAATCTAACAACGCACGACATGAAACACAACATGTTGCTCATCATGTTGAACGGCAAAGAGGAACTTTTTTTAGTAACATTGTTAATGTTGCGCACCTGCTGACAACGCGCGTGTTGTTGAATAAGCTGGGCGTCCCGTGTTGCGCGTCAAATGTTGCCTAGTGGACACGAGGCTTTTCATACAAACAATGCCTCAAGACTGTTTTCACAGTTTGAATTTGTTTTTAGCGAGAAATTCAATACAGAACTTAGGTACCCACTTTGTGGATTCCTATTGAACGCTTCATGAGATTTGATTATTTTTGTTTCAAATTCATTATTCATTCGGAAGGCCAAATTTATATTTAATTTGCTCCTTCTCTCTGATAACGTCCTCACTCACATACAATGAGGTAAAGGAAGTAGGTACCTAAGTAAAGTACGTCTTTCTTTACATTATCAAGAGTTTCCGCCTTATCTTTCCCGTCCCTTTTTTCATCCAAAATAAATCACTTCTTGTCACTTTAGGTTAAGGTCAAGGCTAGGCTTAAAATGTTTACTGGTGGAACATTCAGAGGTAAATTTAAAATTTCAGAACAGCCATTATCAAATTTCTTAGTCTGAGAGAAGTAACTTTTCGGTTATTCATAGCAAAATTACTAATTAGTCATTTAAAATTAATAGTAGTTCAATAAAATTATTACAAAGATGAAATGGGTAAAAAAACAAAGAAATTGCTGCGACTCTATAGTAAGAAGCCTGTTTCACAGCATTAGGACGTGATCGAGATCTTAATTAAAGTCTAACTATGAATTAATAGATTGATAATGAAAACGCTTCATTAAAGTTCAGTTCAAAACTAATACCTGTCAGCAATAAAATCATATTACGACATGGAAAAACAAAATATTTCAACGAAAAAATATGTTTAATAAACACCATGTTTGTCACAAAACAATGTATCGGAATTTAATTTCGCAACTTCGTAGTATTGTTTTAAATTTCAATTCAGGGCAGCGCTTGGTGGCAATCAAAGTTGTACAAAATGTAGCAACTTTATTAATTTTCCTACTGGTTTAAATACGGTTACAGTATATTCCTTTTTCCTGGATAAACGTAGCCTATGATACATAAATATGGGTGTCGTCGCCGAGGGAGGCATAGAAAACACTGACGTGGTGACTTGAAGAAGTTGATGATTGATTGGAAAAACACCTAGAGTAGTAAAAGGCCATGAGGGCAAACTTTACCCAGACGTGGGACAACGAAGATTGACAAAATACTCGGCAATAGTAGCTACATCTTTCCATCAGAGAATTTTCGTAATCAGATCAGTAGGTATTATAGAGATTAGGTACCTTTTGCAAAAATATTAACAAACAGTTTACCTCTTTATGAAGTTTAGAAGACAATGAAGAGTTAAAGGCTTTCTGATACGTACTTCTGCGACAGACATTATCAAAAAGGTTAAAAAAATCTAAACTTAGTTAATAAAATTAGTGGTCTCGTGACGCGACAATATGCGGCGCGCGCGCTCGCACCTCTTGCCGCCTCCCACCGCTGGCCCACGTCAGCCAAAGATGGTCGAAGACGCCCAAACATATTTTTGTTTTACTTTTAAGAGTATTTATTTTTTGTACACGGGGATTTTCATGCTTCGGACATCTAGATTTATTTCTGAAAAAAGGAGGTAAAGTTTTCGTGCTTCGGAAACAGTACTCAGCAATTTTAAAATTTTACTCTTCAAAATGTTTCTAAATTCTATTTTCCTAAACCGTTGAATAATCTTAGCTTAACTTTAATACAAAATTCAAGCCTAGCCTCATATCCTAAAAGCTTATGAGCCACTCCACCTGTCAGTTCTAGGCACGGATTTAACGATCCATTTCGTCGTAGCGATATGCACCATTTGCTCTCTGGGTCTCGGGTATTCCTTGCTTAAAATATTAATTTTCATAGCTCAAGAATGCTTCATGTGTATAAAAACCGAAAAATTTGACTTAAGGATATTTTGATATATCAGAATCCCTAAAAACCGGCTAAGTGCGAGTCGGACTCGCGCACGAAGGGTTCCGTGCGCGCGTTCCGTTTGTTGTATGGGAACCCCAATAAATATTTATTTTATTGTGTTTAGTATTTGTTGTTATAGCGGCAACAGAAATACATCATCTGTGAAAATTTCAACTGTCTAGTTGTCACGGTTCATGAGATACAGTCTGGTGACAGACCAAAAGACAGACGGACAGACGGACAGCGGAGTCTTAGTAATAGGGTCCCGTTTATACCTTTTGGGTACGGAACCCTAAAAAAATGCTCATCACCATAATTTGTCCTCAGCAAAACGGTCAATACCACATAGCTGCTTTCATTATCACCATGTCAGCCCAGAATCATCCACTCCCGGGAGTACTCTTTTCTTTTGCCATACTTCTCAATTCCACACGGGTTCTTAATTGCAGCTCATCCAGGTGCTTCTCTTAGCTTTGGCGATAGCGGCAACCCTGCGCGCGTTCGAACGGTCAAGATTCATTTGGTCTATTCATGGCCACTATTCGTTCATAACTGAATTCTGTCGATCATCTCATAGCTATGTAGCGGCCATTAATACTGCCACATCATCAACATAGCAGAATCTACATCGCAACAATGAGACTCGCAGCGCCATCTATCTCGACAGCTGCGTACTAACAACGTAATTCTGAATCAAAATAACAGAGTTTACTGTGCGATTCGAACAACATCCCGAATATCAACTATCGGTCAGTTGCCCACCGGACACAACAACCGTCCGGTCGGAGGATCCTTCCTTTTCAATGGAGGTATGCGGGACTTATAACTCTCTGTTTCGCTACCTCAGAAGCTACTTAAATCAATTATTAAAAAATACGGAATGTTAGTAGCCATTAGGTTTCAGTAGGTATACCGCTTTACATTTAGTCATCATTCACGACATTCCATTTTTGTTTTAGCCGAGAATCAAAGCTGTCAAAAAAGTTGACACTTAATTCCGAAGCGTCATTTTAAGCCTGGTAAGAAAGCGGCGCGTACTCGAAGAAGAATAAAAAGCCTCTTCAGCCAAGTGGCCCGTGTTTGCGCCGAATCTCTTTGTGGCGCCATCTGTGAGATTTTTGACACAACATGCAACTGTTGCGCTTTGAATTTTCGTTTTAAATATGCCAATAACGCCTCTTCTGGCTGATATAAAAAAGTAACATGAGTTGGACATTCCTAAATTAATAATTAAACTATCAATCAGGATTTAGGATATAACGATAATACTATAACGATTTTAGACTATCTTTAACATCATTTATCATACTAATATGTAAAATTTTGGTAGCTTTTATATTACGTGTCATCGTATACCTACAGACATTTGTTAATTCATCATCATCATATCAGCCGAAAGACGTCCACTGCTGGACATAGGCCAGTCCTGTACGTCTCGCATCCATCGGCTGCTTGTTAATTACATTTACCGAAAAACAGGTTCCTAATAGTTCGGCTCCAGATGCTAAAACTTTGGTGTACATAATACTGTTCATGGCATTTATTTGTAAATGATAATATGTACTTTTTGTGAAAGACATATACAGGGTGTAAGGGACAGCCCTCCGCAGACTGATTGACTGACTGAGTTCAGTATACCATACTAAGAAGACTGAAAACGTCCTCGGTGTCGGAGCAATGTGAAGTTCTAGCTGACGCATTTGCTGGTAACATGAGTCTCACTCACCAATGGTCCAGTGATCTTGAAACAGAGGCCGCTGTTAAAGAATCTATGGCGCTATTAAATTCCAAAGACACAAGTAGTTACTCGTCTCTTATTAGACCTAGGGAAGTTTTGAAAGTGATTCTTAAATTAAAAACCCGCAAAGCTCCTGGTTTAGATGGTCTCAGCAATCGCCTTCTCAAGAACTTATCTCAAAAGGCCTTGGTCTACCTCACGAAAATATTTAATGGTTGTCTGAAAACAGGCTACTTCCCCCAATCCTGGAAAACGGCCAAAATAATCGCACTCAAAAAACCTGGTAAAGATGGTAGCATCCCTACGAATTATCGTCCTATAAGCCTACTCCCAAGCCTGGCCAAATTATTCGAGTCTCTTATCCTTACCCGACTGTTAAAAGTTACTGAACATTTACTGATACCGGAGCAATTTGGATTTCGTAAGGCACACTCCACCACTCAGCAGTTGGCTAGGGTATCGGAGCATATCGCACACCACCTGAATGAAGGCAAATCTACGGGAATGGTGATGCTAGATGTTGAAAAGGCCTTTGACACTGTCTGGCACGAGGGACTACTTCACAAGCTTATTGTTAATAACGTTCCTCTCTCACTTGTAAAAATTGTACAAAATTATTTATCTAACCGCAACTTTAAAGTTTTTATAGGCGAAAACTGTTCCATGGCTAAATCTGTAATATCTGGTGTACCACAAGGTTCAAATTTAGGTCCATTCCTCTTCATTCTGTACCTTAACGACATACCTAAGCAACCCAGAACTCATCTTGCAATATATGCCGATGACACTGCCACATATACAACTTCAGAGGATATTGATCTAATAATTGGGCGCCTTCAACTTGCGTTAAATCTTCTTGACACGTTTTTCACTAGATGGAAGCTAAAATTAAACTCAAACAAAACGGAGGTCATTCTTTTCACTCGTAAGCGATCACTACCATCCAGGCGTATAATCTTTAAAAATTACTCTATACCCTGGAGCCGTTCAGTCAAATACCTCGGTGTAGTACTAGATTGTAAAATTAATTGGAATGAAAACACTGATGCACTTTGCGAAAAAGGTCTGAAGGCTATGAATGCATTGAAACCAATTCTAAATAGGAAAGCTAAGTTAAGTGCGATCACTAAGTTGCGCATTTACACTACCCTCGTCCGCCCATGTCTGACATATGCCGCGCCAACCTGGAGTAGCCTGACTGATAAAAATTACAATAAGTTGCAAGTTGTCCAAAATAAAGCAATTAAAATTGTATATAACACTGTATTCCGAACTAATTTAAAACGAGTGCACGAGCAAATTAAATTTCCATTTATCAAAAATTTCATATTAAAATCAGCTCGTAAATTCTATATAAGCAAAAATCCTACACATCACAATCCATTAGTTTCATCCATAGGTAAAATCAGATCAAAAAACATGTCGTATGCCACAACATACAATCGATATCGCCTACCGCATCACTATTTTCTGAGTGAATAACTATGTCTACCTACCACCGGACCAGCCGTGCTGCCCCCATTCTGCCGCTGTAGGAACTATTCAGTGTTAAATCACTCAAAGTACCCACAAATGAGATTTATAAATTTCCTTGTTGCTTATAACTCAAAATGTATGTTTTAAATGTTCCATTATCTCGTTTTGTTGTAATGTTTATTCTGCACTTTAATTAGACATGATTGTGTCAGTTAAGTGTATTACCTCTAGTAGGTAAACAAGAGTGAAATGCGTTTTAAGTCAGTACTAAGACTTTTGTGCCATCAAACAATATTGAGTGCTACGAACTTTTTTGTAAAGAATGTGTAAAATTTATGTCAAAATCTGCCAAATGTTTGTAAAGGTAAGTTAGCCTAAGAACTAGATGATTTGAGGTTGTACATAATTAGAATAAGATCTAATTGTCTGCAGTGTGAAATTTTCATGGTAATAAAGACTTTTAAAAATAATACTAAGAAGACTGGTACATGAAATTGTTTCAGGAACGTAATGGGAATCCAATAAAACTGATTTGTTTGAAAACCTCATACCTATGTAGGTAATGTATCGTGACCATGGCAATCGCATAGCGATCGGCAAGCGTAGCTAGCTTTCAGTCGCCGTCCCCGGCTCTCCGCTACGGGGCCTTTTCGATAAGCGCGCTCGCGCTACGTCATTTATTACGTCACATTAAAGTGAGTGAGAGCCAGCAAGAGCAGATAACCGCGTGACGTACCGTAACACGTTACAACACGGCTACGGATAAAAAAAGGAAGAGATAATTTGTCCTACCTTAGAATCGCACCGGTCGTATGAGATACGGCTCGAAGTGGCCTCCACCGAAGCGTCGTACAGATGGGCACGGCGCAGGGTCTCCGCGTGTAAGCGGGTCATTAATGACGGATCTTCGTTGCAACTGGAGCGCAGCTGCTGAAACGTGTCCGTGATGCGGTCTCGCATTTCTTCTTCAGTCGCACATGTACCTGACTAACACTTTTTCCTTAACCTACCTACCTACCTATCAATGTAGATTCTGAGCACTTCCCTAGCATGTCCCCGAGCTTCCCCGTAGCACATTATCATTTCTCCATACTCACGAGCACTAAATGAAGCCATTTCTCACTTAAAACCACCACAACAAAAAATAAGTCCAAAAGTAGGGTACGTAACGAAGACGCGACGTAACTTCACAACACGACTGCACGAGTGATCCGTACCGACGTATGCGCTTGCGGCATAACATCAAACTGCCCGCCCGGCTCAGCCCGGCTGGCGCCAGCGCACGTGCCCCGATTTGCACGATTGCACGGGATTACGGGAAAGTGTTGTCAATTAAACGCAAAAATGTTATTTTGCACGAAATTATTTTCTTTTTTAAATCTTTACTAAATGTAGTTATCTACTAAAAATTATCTGTTATTTTTTGTGGAGAATTTTCCTTTAAAAATTAAGTGTATGAAAAGACGCAGTTCAAAGAAGACTTTTAATTAAACGGCTGATTAAACATGTTGGCTGCGACATACATCCTAAGTTTCAATAAAATCAGTTCATTCTTCTTTTCATTCTTCTGACGGACTATCGATAAGCCCTTGCCTACATAAGCCCGCCACACATTCCCAAACAACTCCTGAAAGCCTGAATCAACAGTGGTGACCTACGATAAATTCACCAGCATCCAACGCTGACGGTACAAACACGCTGTTGATGACTTCCAATTAACCACCTTTCCTATCATATACCTTCATTGCACGACATTTTCCTGCCCATATTCTTCATCCTTCCAGTTATCTTCAGCAATTATTTCACCTCAGTATAACGTCTTAGTAATCCCAAAGTCTTTATTTATTACACTGACATAGATACCAAAATACAGGTGTTATTTTTCTTATATGGGATCGCGTGTAGGGAAACAAATGGCTGCAATCCGTCATAGCGGATTCTCCTGGGTTGTATCTTGTCTTGTCCTTTATGATATCTCTTTTGGTGCTACTTGTGAAGTGCAAAGCAATGTAATTATAGTATGCGCCAGATAAATGAAGAAAAACAGTCATTGACCCACCTACATTAATTGACAGAATTTCAAAAACAGAAATAATGACATAAAGCTGTCCTGAATCGACATCTATTGTGATCCTTACTGTTCTAGTAATGAAAAACGATTCATAATTTACTGTCCTGGGGTACCTACGAAGGAAAAGTCAATGACCGTTATTCTTCATTTATCTGGAGCCTACTATAATAATTATAGTAGGCGCCAGATAATGAAGATAAATTAATATATAATTATTATATAGCAATTAGTCAGTGTCAATTGAAATTGGTATCGTGAAAGTCGAGTGACAACGATGATATGTGGGTTGCGATAATTTATTAGTTTATCACTTTTGACAACACTTCCTATGGTTGTCGCTAAATTTGCAATAAAGGACATTGACTTATCCCAAATATATCTTCATAGGTACCCGAAAAATAAATTATGAATGGTTGTTCATTACTAGAAAATGTAAAGGATCTTGACTGATATAATTTCAGGACTGCTTTATATTTTTTCCGATTTTGGAATTAAGAATGTCAAAAAATGTAGGTGGGTCAATGGCCGCTATTGCAAGTTTATTTGGCACCCACCATAGTAGATAAATTAAAACTTCCCTAGGATTTTAAAATGTATATCCAACTATCATATAGAAAAAAGACCTTTTCGTTTCATGACCTGCAAGTGCCATTAAATACCCTGACTACATACGCGTCCCACAAGGTGGACCGATGACCTGGTGAGGGTCGCGGGTAGCCGATGGATGCGAGACGCACAGGAGCGGTTGTTGTGGCGACATGGGGGAGGCCTATGTCCAGCAGTGGACGTCTTTCGGCTGATATGATGATGATGATGATGACATATGCGTACGCAGAGTTAACGAAAATCATTGCCTAGTACAATATGCAAAGGCTCTTCCATTGAAGGTTGTCTAGGAACATACCAATCTACCGAGATTAACTTACAGTATTTTGATCAACAGTTTCTATTTTTGAAAAGATTTGTAAACAGACTACGTACAATAATGTCCACAAAAATAATAACTCTTCGAAACTTCGCATTTCAATTTGGCATAAAGACCAAGCTGTGGCCTCTCCTCTATTAATATTTTAGACAGAAATATGTCAAATATTCTACTTAAATTCTGCCAAAGAAATAATGGAAAAACACTATCTAAGTCAGGCAGAACTATGAAACCTATTTGGAGATGCTCCAACGTCTTGCTATTTCAAATGTCTTTCAACCATAAAATCAAAATAAGATTCTTTCTTTAAACCGCCGATGCAGTGCTGATATGAAAAGAAAATGTATCAAGGTCACATTTTAACTAAGAGCGGTTACGCACTGCATTCGATCCGAGTCCGTAAAAATAGGGATATAAAAACTCGGACCGAATTCGGATATTGCTTTTTGCACTGCGTCCGATTCGAATTCGTGAAAATACGGATCTTAAGTCGAAAAAACTCGAACCCCTGATTCAAATCCAAGCCATTCATGGATCACCTCTAACCGTTCTAACGGTGAACGCTGTTACTAAAAATGAGACTTGTTTTATTGCGACACTAAAAGTTCTCGAAGAAAACATTCTTCTCATTTTGTAACTCAATTTTATTACCCTTTTTAAAAGTAAAGCTTCGTAAATACCAAGACATAACTGTATGACCTCCAAAATGGCCAGTCATTGTGTAATAAAATAATGGCGCCCTTTACTTCACTGTCACTATAAAGTAGTAGTACCTACAGTGACGAATAAACCTATCCCAACCCAACACAGCAATACATTCGACGACACGGTTGGCGCGGTGGTTCAGTGATCGACTGTCACGCTGCGTGTCGCGGGTTTGCGCGAGTTGTTCCGGGTCTGGCTGTTTGTGTATGTTCGTTTGTATGTTTGTAAACGGTTGCCCCACACTAGGAATTACTCTTGTATCGTGGGGATACAGGAGTAATTCCTAGTGTGGGGCAACCTTTTAAAAAAAATAAAAAAAATAACGGAAATCCGCCTGCAGCTACACCTTAATATGATGTGTACTTATTATTTATGTATATAAGCCCGTAGTGGGCCACTGCAGGGCAAAGATTTCCCTTCCTTCTTTCCAGGAGGATTGGGCTCAGATTGGCCAAGATAGGTTATACCTATCTTGGCCAATCTGAGCCCAATCCTTTGGGTATCAATCTCGTCTAGCTATCTCCTTTTGGGTCTACCGAGTTGCCAGTTCCAGATATTTGTGACCAAAAATACACCTACCTATCCTTTATCATAAAATGTGTATTTATAATTTCTCTGTCACTTCTTGCGAAAACTAAATAAACTTCAATAAAACCCACAGAAGTCGGAATGACATACTTTGGTTACGCGTTTAATAAACTTCAAAATTTGTTGTCCCAGTAAAACCGCTCGTCATCATTGTATAGAACGTTTTTATACTCTACTGTACGAAGACGCTTGTCATTAATTACATAGCTACGGCACACTTTCATTTCCCGTGATGGATGACGGAAAAACATAGTATAAAGATTAAATTTTCTGAACGATGTCCTTGCACATTACTAAAGAAACATTATAATGATGAGCTGGGGGCTGGTTTGAGTTTGGGCTCTCAAAACGGTGAAAGAGAATATCGTGAGGAACCAGGCATGACCTAGAATCAAAAATTTGAAGACATGTGCCATCCACTATCCAAAGTTGGGACGGGAAACAAGAGACGGGGGTCCATCTCTTACAGAAAAGAGGTCTGTGTCCCAGCAGTATAATAGGCTCATTATACGTTGACATAAAAAAAAATAAACCGAAACGTATAAGCGAGAGTATTTCACATTACAGCAGTATTTCAAATTGCAGTCTGCAGTTTGTAGTAGCTAGTTGTAGTTTGTTTTACCACAATTATACAATTCTAGAAAATTGTTACCAAATGTAATGAATGGAAAATGGAATGGTTCACGAGCTCTTCACAATTAATCTGAATTCTCGTTACTGCTCGGTGGCCTTGAAAGGAAAATGTACTTATGTATTATACGCATGTGGTGGGCAATATCAAACTTAGTATAAAATTATAACCTCACTAGTTATCATATTTAACGGAGTATCAGGATGGGCAGCCGAGCGGTCTTTGTGATAGCCATCCATCATGGGCGTGTTATAGAAGAAACGTTGAAATAATAGCACGTTTGTGATTCATAACAGTCACTCGTTTTATTCGATTACATTTGTAAACAAAATATACGGTAAAACACAAGATGAAACTAGATTACGAGCCAATAGGTTAGCACGCGTGCACCTCGTACGCTGTCTGTCAAAAGAATGCCAGGTGTCACGGCGCAGACGCAAACTTGCTACCCTATTCGGGGTTATCCGCTCATATTTTATAAATCACCATATATTTTCGACCAATTGAAATAAATCACCGTTTTTTAAATATTGAATTTAACAATAATTCCTGTTCAACAAAATAACACAATCCGTCTCTCATTTTAAATCTTGGCTTAACTTTTAATTTAGCTGCGCGCCGTCATGTTTATTTTCCCAGGTAAATTGTAAAGTTGAGATAGATAATAATACCTTCTTGTAAAATATTGGTAATCTGCTAGATTGGCAGCCGACTTCAACCTTATTATACGCATATGTTGATGATTCTCGAGTTTTCAATTAATTGTATGAAAAACTAATTTGCACAACACAAGCGTTATAAATAAATAGCATCTGTGAGTGGCTTTGCCCACGTGTAAGTCTAATATTATTCCAAGAGAACATACTCCCGTTATAAATTATTCTGGTCCTATTCCAGTATATGGTTATCGGCAAACCAATATCATCTAAATCCGTTCAGCACTTAAAACGTGAATAGATAACAAACATACAGACAAACAAAGTTACTTTCACGGATATTTCCTAAGCGCAGTTGTTTGTGGTTTTAATGATATAATTAATTAGTCATCATCATATCAGCCGAAAGACGTCCACTGCTGGACATAGGCCTCCCCCAAGTGTCGCCACAACTACCGGTCCTGTGCGTCTCACATCGTCGCCATTCCAGAACTTTTCGGCCTCATCGACCATCTGTTCTGCGAGCAATGTGCCCTGCCCACTGCCACTTCAGTTTGGCGATCCTTCGGACTACGTCGGTTACCTTGTGTCTCTTGCGAAAATCATCTTTTCTGATTTGATCACGCAAGGAAACTCCAAGCATTGTCCTCTCCATTGCCCAATAATCAATTCACAATATTTTATTTCACATAGGCCTGCATAGTCGCTTAGAGAATGTCTAAAACTAGTGAATCATCGTATCATAAACACATTTCCATAATCACCCTGTTTTTGTATCTTTTGAAGTACTAACCTCCAATTTCATATGGAGTTCAGTACGAAACTTAAAACTGAATTGCATACATTAAACATTGAAGAGGTTCAATTTTAATTAAGTTTGTTTCAGCGGGAAATAAACCCTTGGCCGCAGTAAACTGTTTTCAATTTAATTAATTTTATTCCACTTTGTTAATTTATTGTAAACAGCTCGCACTTTGTTTATTACTGTAACGTAATCAACTTTGGACCCAATGTACAATTGAAATTAACCTTTTAAGAAATACGAATTTGTTTAGTTACAAACTTGTGCCATTGAAATCCCCTAACGGTAACTTACTAGAAACGTAAGATGTGATTGTCCAAAAAAGAAGTTCAAAAACTAAAACCCGACTATAAAAATTCACGTTCTAAAAAGTATGAAACACAAAAACAGCCGTGGTTATATATTAATGCGCCCTAGAGGGGGGCACATAAATAACCAAGCCTACATCCAGTGGACAATCTGGACGCTTCCAATGACACATCATTTCAATGGCTCAAACAATAACCTGGGCCCCGAGTCTGCTATTTTTATAAATTCGTCATTACAACACGATCCCATTGTCATTTTGCTATAAGTTCGTAATCTGCTAAATTCATAATGGTCGATCATTGGTCGGTCAATGGTCTCGTAATAAAATATGTCTTTGGAAAGCAATGACTGCACAATAACGTTCTAACGGTAGGTCACTGATTGAAGGAACAGTCAAAATTTTAGCAGATTACCGCACACGTCTGTCATTCATTTATCATTGTGTACGAGATTACCATTCTATGGCATTTCTTTCAATGGAGTGTTAGTGGCGAACCATTGGAAAGTCATAATGACGCTTTTATATTAGTAGACTACCAAACTTGTCAAAATCAACAATTATGAAATCAATGATAGACCACTCTGACACTATTGTAATAGCAGACTCGAGGCCCAGAAGTGTGGCTTTCATGCTTCTGAGGTTAAAATTAACAAACTACCGCAAATAAAAACACGTATCAATATTTAGTTCCTTAATATCCGTCAGTAGTGCCTGCTTTTTATAGAACACTTGAAAACACCGGAGAGGTTGAGGTATGAGGGTATCCTCATACGACATTCTATGCTTCTAGACTTCATGGAAATTGAGACTGTATGTAGTATTTGTATGTAAGTCTATCAGTTAATAATTCAAGTTTTAAAGAGGATCTCTGTAGGATTAATTAGCTCCTCCAACTTCCATAAGACACATGATTATAATAACAAAAATAATTTAGTTCCCAAGCACATCTTCAAACAGGACTAGAAAAGCTAAGTGCTTTGTAGTGCTCACGAATGACATAAAGTTTTACGTGGAATGCATTTCTCTTGTTCATTGAGACTGAAATGCGTTTATAAATCTTTTGTGTTGTGTTTAATAACTTCGTTATTTCCAATGAAAATGAATTTCCTTAGGATAGATGTGCCAGAGTTGTAACGTAATGTTAGCCAGGAGACGGGCGACGTCGCCGAGGAAGGCCTAGGAAGCGCGGGCGTGACGACTTGAAGGCGTTTATGACGAATTGGTCAGAAAGAGCAAAACACCGGGAAGAATGGAACGCTACGGGGGAGACCTTTGCCCGGCAGTGGGACAATATAGGTTGACAAAAAAAACCTGCCTACGTCATGTGAGAGACCGTACCAATGTTTTGATGTCTTATTTTAAATCATGTCTCAACGGCTGAACATAATTTGTAGGCACATGAGTTTTCATGTGCCTGTCTTCAACACAACACATGTTTCATCGAAATCCGTTCAGTCGTTGCGTAGGTTTAATCCCAAGTAAGCTGTTGGGGTAAGATCACTTGTCACGTGCGCAAAACCGGAGTTCTGAGCTGGACTGGGCTGCAAATGAAAAGATTTGCCGCAGGAAATTCCTGCCACCATGCATATTTGTATCTTCAAGCAGCAATACTGTATTCCAAAACAAAGAAAGGATTTAGGTGCCATACACATTAAAGGAACATAAGACATTCAAACTTTGCCTCAAAGTTCGGCAAGGCATCGACGATCTCTTTAATGATGCAGTTGCCCAATTTTGGCAGTACCACCATTAATGGGCTTTTTCAACCAATAACATAAAGAAAGGCCACTTTTCACTCCAAATCTTAAGCTATAAATAAACGCTATTTCACCTTTACTAAGTAGGAAAGTTCATAAATCCATAACCTCGTCTAAGTTGGCCCACGTCTCTTATAATCCTTACTTAGCTGCGGAATGACGAAACTTGGAAACTTCGGCATCGCGGTAAATAGCCGAAAGACGAACGAACGACGAAAGAAGAACTTTTGCATTGGGTGGTATTATTGTGCTATATAGGAGCGGTGAAAAACTTATTAGTTTTAGTTGTGATGGATGTGTGTACGTCAGGTTTGTTAGAAGTCTGTTTTAAGCCTAAAAGCTATGCCATGCCTGATGTGTTGTTCGCATTATGTCTACAAATCGGGCATAGCATACGTGTAAGTAGAAGTAGAGGTGAATTATTTAGCATACATTTTTGTAGTGATTTGATGTCCGAAGTCTGAAATAACCATCTGTGACTGATACATTTTTATGGAAATCTAAGCATTGGATGATAGGTTAGCTATGACTAACTGCGCCCGTAAATTAAGGTCAAGGATAAGAGGATAATTATGGTGTCTATAACATGTGTATTTGTATGAACACTGATCACCATTGATTTGTTGACCATAATGTGTGGAGGAGTTCTGAGATCTCTAGTGGAACGCAGTGGTCTTCCCTTTCTTAAAGTCCTAATTTTTAGTCTATAAGCCTTCGTATAAAAACGTCAAAAAAAAATTAGCACAATGGCTCATTAGCAGAACGTGCTACTGTCAAAGTACAGTTATGCTGAAAAATTACTGCTAATCGGTTTTTCGTCATCGGTATTTTTTTATTTTATTTTAAAATGATAATTCAAACGAAACTGATATTACCTTTGTTGTGGACAACAGGTTGTGTCCACAACAAAGGTAATATCAGTTTCGACATTTAAAATCTCATGTTCAAAATACAGAGGTTTACGGAGACTGTGGAAGAAGCAGAAGTTCGGAGACGGGCTGAAATCTAGAACGGCAAGGACTGACAAACTACCAGCAGGCCAAGAATCATGAAGAAATATTTACAAAGCTGTAAACATGAGCGGTAAATATTCACAAACTACTAGACCAGAATTATGAATAAATATTTCTGGGGCTGGGCCCATCATGAGTGGTAAAGACTCACAAACCACTATGAGATCAGAATCATAGAAAAGAATTTCTGAATAGAGCCGCACATTTTTTTTAAAATTATAATTTCTCTTGAACTCATTTCTAAAGAATTATACGCAGACGACGTCGCGGGCAGAAGCTAGTATTGATTGTATTAAAATAATTAAATAACGTCCATATTTTAGGAATTGATCGCGAAAAAAAACTACTATCGGTATTTACTTGAATTTTAAAAATCTTATATTTATCCGTGGTATGACTACTTTTACCATTCTCTTGTCTGTAGGACGCTCTGCTAACTCGACGTTTTGAGAATACGTTTCGATACGGAGGCATCTTAAAAACACTATATCTCACAGCCCTACTCTGGGTGTAGATTATGACTATTAATTATGTGCCAACTTAGGTTGTAAAAACGCTATTTCTATGCATAAATTCTTTTTAAAATTTTCCTCTACTCAATATAAAGTATCTGCAAAATAATTTTCTCAGTCGACCGAAGCTCTTAAACCCTAGAAGCGCCATTCCTTTGAAGTGCAACAAAATCAATTTGAATTAAAAACGGTAATAGCCAGCTTTCTTACTAAATGCATTGAAGCAAGTTCGATAGCGAGGCGAAAATGTACCGGCGCGTAATCACTGAACTTGCTCAAGGGGCTTCTAGTTGAAAGCGGTCTGTGTATTTTATTCTGATGCAAATTGTTTCTGGTATGTTGTTTTAAGTTAGGGGTTTAAGTGAGTTCCAGCTTCGTGTATTTCGAGTATTGCTGACAAGGTTTCGGTGGGCATTATGATTTACATTTGTATGTTCATTGGATAGTCTTGAATGTATCAACATTCAAGACTATCCAATGAACAAACTAATCATAGTTTAGTAATGATCATCATCATCAATCTGCCTAGCCTTTTCGCAACTATATTGGGGTCGGCTACCAGCAAACCGGATTCAGCTTAATACCAGTATTTTACATAGAGCGGCTGCCTACCAGACCTCCACAACCCATCAACTGGGTTACATGGTAGTTTTTGGCAAGACTGGAGTCAGATTTACTGGGTTCTGACAATCGTAACGACTGCGAATGATCTACAAATGGCAGCCGGGACCAACGGCTTGACGTGCTTTCCGAGGCACGGAGGAAACTCGGTATGTTAAGATGGTCACCCATCCACAGACCGACCTTGGCAAGCGTTGCTTAACCTTGAAGATCGACTCGTGCGGGTGTTATTATTTAGCCACGAGCTCCTAGTTTTAGTAATGATAAAAGGCTTAATTTTGTGACTTGTGAGTTCTTTAGAACCTTTTAATATTATAAATACGAAATAGTATTTTGTTTTTTCGTTTATTTTGTCTGTTTGTAATGCTTTCACGCCTAACTTATTTTGTAGAATTTTATTTCAGAGATATATAGGATCCTGGAGACGGTCTTCTCCTTCTTATCGTGTGGGCAGTAAGGACTAAAGACCCCATACAACCTAGTCTCAGAGTTTCTGAACCGCCTCAAGGGCCTTTGACATGGTTTATTGGCGACGGTTAGAAGCTACTTTAACGCGAGCGAAGCTGCAGGTACAAGCTAGTAACTTATAAAAACATAATCTAAGCATGACTAGCCCATAGATTTCCTTTGCACATAAAGTTGTTAATGAAAACATCCGGTCCCATGAAAAATCCCTATTAAAAATGTTATTTCATGTAGCAATTTACAAAAAAGAAGCGAAATTATCAATTTAATTACTCATCAAACGTTCCAACAGTAGGCGTCTAAAGAAAAGTTCACATTAATCAAAAGGAAGACGGAAAAATAAATCGTCAAAGAGCGACTTTTAAATTAGTTCGACTTCGAATAATCCTGTTGTCCTCAATATTAATTTTATTCAATTTCAGACTTTTCACCTTAATTATTATTATTATTCGACTTCGCGTTTCAATTCTTGAATAATATTGAATAAGTTTTTATGATTTTGCTTATTGGTATTCTGAGAACGAAGCTCTAAGTAACGTTGAGTGGAAAAGTTTGACGTTTTGTTTTTTGTTATCTATTACTGTCGTTGAAAATGTTAAGATAAAGGACAAGAGGCGTTCTTTATGTTTCTTATCGATTGACGTCGCGCATCGTCGTAGATCTTTTACAGAATTATTATATTTCTAAGCAATTTTTTGATAGACATTATGTGTTCAACGTTTCATTTTGACAGCTTTTGATTGTAGATAGCTTAAATAAAATCAAATACCTTTTCAAAGAAATGTTGAGATTGTGCACATTGTTTTTAATGATAAAAGACAGCTCAGAGTTTACGTCACAAAATTATTCAAAATGCATTAATCTGCCTAGCTTTTTCGAAACCGTACCCGTATGTGACATGGAGCGACTACCTACTAGAATTTCACTACCCCGTGTGACCCTGGCACAGTACTCCTTGCCAAGACTGGTGACAGATTTTGTGGCTTCTGACTACGATCAATTGTTAACCAACTTACGGCTTATCGTGCTTTCCGAGGCACGGAGAAGGCTCGGTACCTATGTAAATAATGTTCAGGCATCTGCAGACCTACCTCGGAAATTGCTTTACCTCTAAGATCATCCCGACCGTTTTTTAATTTATCTACCTACTAGATATACGGCATTCAAAGAAAAAAAGAAAAACGTTTAATTTTAAATGCATCAATCACTCAAAATCTATTCTGAAATTCCAGCCCATCTATTTGATCGATAGTAGGGCTGCACGTTAGAAAATCGGCGATATATCGAGCGATAGATACATGGCACGGGGCCATCAAACTTTCAACGAACCACAATGTTAGTCGGGTTCCTTATAAAGAATATTGTAGTCTGACTTCGATATTGGTTGGGTGGTACAAGTAGTTAAAGAAGGCGAGTCAGACTGGTTTTGACATGCCTTGTTTGACATTATTATTGTATAGGGCTTTGACAACCTAAACTTATGCGAAGAAAAAAAGAACGAAAGTATGTTTATTTGGCACACACTCATACACCCAACACAATTTGAAAAAATAAGACTTAATGTTGAGAACATCACTACGCGCCGGGCGGCTCACACGACACTACGTCATCGTCCGCCTTACTGAGCGCACGCTCCTCTTACTCATTGTCGTATATTTTAATACAGTCCACTATTTATTGTTACCGGAGTTTCCCTGCTACCTGTCCTAGTACCACCTGTAGGATATATAACCCACTCCTTTCTACTTAATTTTTAAACAGAATCACGTGGTCCAGGAAAATTCCAAAGAATTAGTGACGCTTGTTTTCAACTACTTAAATCTTTCGTTCTTCTTCTTCTTAGCGTGTCGATGGCAAATATGCTTATTAAATTTTATGTGTGGCCCAGTAATCAACAACGGCAACACCACTCGCTGACGCAGCCATAAGGAACTCACATGTACAGGTGACAGCATGCGGCGCAAGACGAAGGTGGACCATGAACTGCGGAGCGATTGTCAATACGTCAAAAATTTATGGGATTGACAGATGCTATCGAAATGTCATGTGATCAAATTCCTACATTTTGGCATTTCTACAGTCGCATTCGCTAATTGAATGACACATTGGGCTCTAGACAAGTGACATTCTGTCAGCGGTAGCGTGGCGAAGGCGAAAGTCAATACGTCAAAAATGTATGGGATTGACAGATGCTATCGAAATGTCACGTGATCAAATTCCTACATTTTGGGATTTCGACAGTCGCATTCGCCAATTGAATAGCACATTGTATAGGGCCTATTGTCTAGTGCCTCAGGACAACGTTAAGTAAAGTAATTTCGCTAAACTGAATCAGCGGTTCTCCGAATTCTAAATAGTAAATAGAATTTAATAGGCATTTAAACACCCGCTAGTTTATTATATTTTAATTATAAATAATAAATAGATACCTAATACTGATAGTAATTAAACAGCGAAAGTATTATATATAATATGTGAATAAGCCCGAGGGAAGATCGAAGAATATCTTCATTTTATAAAAGAAAATATAAATCGTTTATTTCGTTTAAATACACAATTAGGCGATGCCAATTCAAGACTAATAGATTTTTTATATAGCACACAGGCCGCGGGCAATGTCTTGCTATCGACATTTGAATTTATTTTGCTTGAGTAAAACAAAACCGAATTACGAAAAAGACCTACGTTGTAAGCAACATTCTCTTCACAGATTAGATTATGATAATACTGTTTGAAGAAGTCTGAAATACGTTGGCATTTTCTAAGAGTATAACTCGAAATTTAAAGAAGTATTCGTAGATTTAATTTCAGATACAAAAAATCGTCTTTAAGTGGTCGATAACTTGAATCTAGCAGTCTTTGCCTAATATGTTAGAATCAACAGACAACAACTTTTTAGCAGTCATAATTTTCTACGTAAGAATGCTTCAAAGTATGGAAAAAGAAAACTTGTTGCGTCGACCAATATTACATGGGAGAAGTAGGAATATTGAAGAAGAAACTAAATAATATACTGCCTCTGCAACCGCTTTCAATGGTGATTTAATCGAGGATAAAGACTTCCCGTGCTTGTGCCAAGTTCAACTAAAATCCGTTCAGATGGTAAGACGTACGGACAAACAGACAGACATCGAGGTCAAGAGCAAGCCCATTCCTCAATAAAAAAAAATGCAGAATACCTTTCGCATTTGGAACAATTATTAATTTGGTATGAATATTGATTTTTCCAGTTAATTAGCCAGCAGGGTCAGTCTTTGGATGGGTGACCATTTTAACATACCGAGATTCCTCCGTGCACGGAAAGCACGTTAAGCCATTGGTCCCGGCCGTCATTTTAAGATCTTTGGCAATCGTTACGGATTGTCAGAAGCCAGAAAATCTGCCTCCAGTCTTGCCAAGAAGTACCGTGTTACCCAGTTAATGGGTTGTGGAGGTCTGGTAGGCAGCCGGTCCACGTGAAATACTGGTATTCAACTGAATCCGGTTTGACTGGAAGCCGACCCCAGGCCAGGCAGATGATGAATTATCCAGTACGTACCATAGACAGTGTAACTCAGTCCTATACTACCCGCGCGACCACCAGTACATCAATAACACACAAATCAAACAAAAGGACCAACAGCGGATTGCTTACCCACCCAATTACTGAATCCTTTAGCTTACATTTCATTACGGCTTGCGCACCGAATTAATAACTAACACGTGTCACTTCGTATCTTAGTCTAATCAGTCATCTGTATGAATGAGAAGTTAGTTAAAGAAGGTTTAGAATGGATTATTTGGGGTCTGTATTATAAGAGCATTTACGGCATTTACGGCATTTCATACAAACTTTCAAGTTCTTATTTTTCGAATTGAATGAACCGATTTTAATGAAACTTGCATACAAACGCTAAATATCCTGGTCTAAACACTTGGTACAGAAAATTTTCGAAAAAGAGTTAATAGGGAGAGAGAGAGCAATTTTATTTTTTTTATAGAAAGTGAAAAATCCGTCGAACCCTGAACTTTTTTTCGAAAATGATATCTACTAATTATAAGCATCGCGCCTTTATATTCCTGCTTTTATGTTATCAAGATTCCGTGAACCTGCATGGTCTCTTTCACTTTGATAAGACGTGAACTCTCTGTTCGTATATACTCAGTGACAATAATAATGAACTTAAATAATACATAAATGTAATTTGCGCGAATCCTTTGACAATCCTCCTTTGTCTCTGATAACTCTAAATAAAAGATAACGCTGAAACATTGGAACATATTCTGCTTGTAATTCATTTGTGTAAAGACACGAGTCAGATATTGTATTTACAACGTGTAACAGAATAAACGCAATACCTAAAAAGGGGTCTAGTCATCATTCTGATCAACTTTTACTATAGAACCAACCTAGAAATCGCGATAAAAAAAAGTTAGCAGTTCGTAAATTATGTCGAGTTAATGCGCATTATTTATTAATTAATTAATTTAATTATTTATGTACCCACAATAAGAAAAAATGAAATTGTGAATTGTTGTATTTGTTGTGTTTGTGTATTTATTGTGATTGTATTGTTGTATGATTTTAAAAATAAAATGATACTGCTTGTGGAAAAATAATAACTAAAATCGGTGGAAATTTAGAAAAGTTACACGCTTTTGAATATATTCTTCTATTCATGTTATGTGTGATGGTGCAAGTTCACTATAGAGTGTTTTATGCACGCAAAATTAGTGCTGTTCTAAATATATTTTAAAATGTTTACAACTTCGTAATTTTAGTCGAGTCTAGCGTACAAAATTCAACCACAACAACTTATAGTCGCTACCGCTTGTGCCCTAGAGCCAGAAGTAACAACTGAGCCATTAACTCTAGGAGATAACAGCAGCGCCAAATGTCAGCCACAATTTATCTAGCATTGAACTCCAGCGTTACTTTTATTGTTCAACTTTCCTCTGTATGCGATTCGGTTGTTATCTACATAATGCACTTTATGTATAACAAGATAAGTTGCACTGTTTATTTTGTTAATTAAGTGGACTTGTTTGAAGTCTGTTATGCTAAGATATACAACGTGTTCCTTTTGATATACCTTAACTTTAGGATATTAATCAGACCACCTTTTTTATGGATAGGAAATCATCAAGTGACTCCTGCAGCTCTGGGTAGAGCGGGAGGGAGTGTCAGACTCTTACTGACTAAAACCCATCCGTGCTCCTCGTAGTGCTCTTTGCTTTCTAGGGCCGCGGTAACTCTTTCGAACAAAATCCGCAACCCTGGCAGGAATCAGACCACCTAAGATTATCGAATAGCACAATAATGTTAAATACCTACTCTTCGGGTGTCCGTTTCGATGGCGCGGCCACGACGTTTTTTTTTAAAAGAAAATTGCCACGATTTTGTAAAAATTTGTAAAAGTAGACTCCGAAAACCATAAATTTGTCAAAGCTATGGTTAAAAAGTTATAAGGGTTTGAACGTGGCCGCGCCATTGAAACGCTCCGAACCGCGCGGCCACGGAGATCTTTAAAACTAAGCATTGCAGAGACCTGAAATTTTGGTAAGTAACAGATTGAATTTGTAAAAAAAAATTAAAAATATAGAAAACAATCCTGGGCTTATATTTTAGGAGCTGTGAGACTAATATGCCATGGCCGCGCCATTGAAACGCTGAAAAAGCAACGCAGACGTCTGCAGTATTTTGTAAAACCCAGATTTGAATTTGTCGAAACTAGTAAAAATAAAACAAAAAATCCTAGGTTTATATTTCAGGAGCTATAAGACTAATACGCCATGGCCGCGCCATTGAAACGGTGAAAGACACATTTTCGCCGATATCTCGCTGAAAAAGCAACGCAGACGTCTGAAGTTTTTTGTAAAACCCAGAAGTAAATTTGTCAAAACTAGTAAAAGTAAAACAAAAAATCCTAGGTTTATATTTCAGGAGCTATAAGACTAATACGCCATGGCCGCGCCATTGAAACGGTGAAAGACACATTTTCGCCGATATCTCGCTGAAAAAGCAACGCAGACGTCTGAAGTTTTTTGTAAAACCCAGAAGTAAATTTGTCAAAACTAGTAAAAGTAAAACAAAAAATCCTAGGTTTATATTTCAGGAGCTATAAGACTAATACGCCATGGCCGCGCCAGTGAAACGGTGAAAAAATACGTAATCGCCGATATCTCGCTGAAAAAGCATCGCAGAGGTCTGAATTTTTTTTTTAAACCTAGATCTGAATTTGTCAAAATAGGGTGACCACGGCTTATTGTTTACAGAAAACTTTTCACCTATTTTATTAGATATTGTATCTTAAGAATTCTAAATGAAATAAAAATGAATGCCAAAATTTAAAACAGAATTAACTGAAAGTAAAACGACTACTAATCGAGAAAAAGCTTTTGGCGGAGGAAGACGGGATGTGACGGCGGGATATCTCTTTTTGGACGGCTACGAACTATGGAGAACGAGAGTCTGTACCTCACGCACCGTGCGCCTGCATTGCGACCCGACACCCCATCACCAAACATGGCAGGGTCGCCATGTAAGGTTGGGTATTGGAGAAGAGTAAAACGCTCTGACTGCTCGTTGATGATAACTCACTCATTTATTAATAAGGATTGGTATTTAAGCACACGAGTAACATACATAGATATATGCAAACTAAGAACATTGATTATACACTGCATTGGTTAGACAGCCAGCCTTCGTCTCCCGCGCTGCACCCGCGTGTTTCGTTCGCTCCTTTGCTCCTGCTATTCAATGTTAGAATACATGACTTAATTACGGGGATTATTTCTAGCAGAATTTAATATTAGTCTTATTCATCAAATTATGCTATTTTATACTCATTAGTCATGACGAACGCTATGCAAAGTTATCTGTTATGGTTTTCGCACGTCTACTCAAAACCAGTATTTTCAGCTAGCAAACAACGAATTTTAAACAAATAAACATGGTTTTGTATATAATACCAACGATTCACTTTTATTTCATTTAGAATCCTTAAGATATCATTTCTAGTAAAATAGTTGAAAAGGTTGGTCACCCTATCGTCATATTCAAGACGTATTTAAAATTCCACTCTACAGCTCCTGAAATGTAAATGGGTTTTTTTGTGCATTTTTACCTGTTTTGACATATTTATTTATTTACACTTTACGCACATAGATGTACAGAGGCGGACTTAATGCCTTAGGCATTTTCTACCAGTCAACCTTTGGGTGATGCAGAGAATAATAGTGGTAGGTGCAATGTAGGAAACCGAAACACGATTAATATTTAAATATGCAAAGATAAATATATAATAAACTATACACACAATACAATACTATAATATATACCAAAATAAATCTATCTACACAGATTTCAGCAGTGCTTTTGATAAGGTTAATCACAATATTCTTTTAATGAAGCTGGAACATTTTGGCATAGTTGGTCAACTACACAGATGGTTCGCTTCCTACCTGACGGGGCGGAAGCAGAGAGTGGTTGTGAGAGGATACGAGTCACTGTTCTACTCTTCCACTTCCGGAGTACCACAAGGATCGCACCTGGGGCCGATTTTATTTCTTATGTTTGTAAACGACATTGTTTACACAGTACAGCACAGCAAATGTTCCATGTTTGCAGATGATTTAAAACTGTACAAAGAAATTAAAACGGACTTGGACGTATCACTTCTTCAGAAGGATCTGGATGCATTACATGAATGGTGTCGGATAAACATGATGACCATTAACGTAAGTAAGTGCGCTCACATGAGTTTTACGCGTAACAAAAAAATAATACCTTCGTCTTATAGGTTAAACGGAGTTTCTCTGCAAAAGGTTGACGCCATCCGGGACTTAGGAGTCCAGCTCGACAATAAACTTTCTTTCATTCACCACATCGACCAAATTGTATCCAAAGCGACAAAAATGGCAGGTTTTGTGAAGAGAACTTGCTCGGAGTTTCGGTCCATATCGACCCTTAAACTTCTTTATAACACGCTTGTTAGAAGTATACTGGATTACGCATCTCCGGCATGGAATCCTACATATCGCGTCCATCTCAATAGAATAGAACGTATACAGAAAGCCTTCACCAGATATCTGCGCTTCAGATGTACTAGTTGCGATCGAGACACCAGCTATTTTCAAAGACTCAACCATTTCAGTATGTTATCTCTGGAACAACGTAGAAGTCTCTCCGATCAGATATTTCTTTACAAAATTATCCATAATCGGTCCGATGTTCCAGAGCTATTATCTGAACTTAATATCACTGTACCTAGGCGCACTATAACTAGATCTGTACGCAAAACAGATATATTTGTTATGTCCTCATCAAGAACAAATATTGGTCGCAGTGCCCCTATGAACCGATTTATGGCTAATTATAATATAATCCACAATGGTACCAACACTGACATCTTTGCTGACACTTTTTACCAATTCCGTAAAAATCTTATGATCCCCAAACATACATAACATTTTGATTACGTTTATTGCAGTCGTATTACGATTTTGTATTTTTCCTATAGATTGTCTTCATGATAATTATGGTTCGTAACTCTTATTCATCAATAATTGTTACAAAAACTGATTTGTTTACAAAAAAGATCTATTTTGAGGTGGATAAACCAAACTTAACTATGGTTTGGTTTATCCACTTTAAAATGGATAAAAAAAATTAAATTCAATCTGTTTATTACCAAAATTTTAGGACTCTGCAATGCTTAGTTTTAAAGATCTCCGTGGCCGCGCGGTTCGGAGCGTTTCAATGGCGCGACCACGTTCAAACCCTTATAACTTTTTAACCATAGCTTTAACAAATTTATGGTTTTGGGAGTCTACTTTTACAAATTTTTACAAAATCGTGGCATATTTTTTTAAAAAAAAAACGTCGTGGCCGCGCCATTGAAACGGACACACTCTTCGGACTCCTACCATTTTAGAAAAGCATTCGGAGCTTTAACTCTGTTGGTCTTTCGTCTTTGTGTTTTACAAATTTTATGTCCCTGTTATCTTGTCACTTTGAATGTTTTTCCTTTTTAAATTTTACTTCGTAAATACCTATTTATTTTATGTCACATAGTGAACTTGTTTTTTTAAAGTATTATTAATTTGTTCTTTTGATAATTGATGATCATTTCGAGCTTTGTTTAATGATGTATAAAGTTACAATTTATGTATAAATATTTGCATGCATCATAGTATGGCGGAATGTGTCGCACCAAAAACTTATGTAACATTTTTTTACCACATTTCTTACGAATAAAACCTTACTTAGTTACATTTTTTTTCTTTTTCATCTCTCTTACAAAGTAATTCGACAAAACATGATCATTCCTTTTTTGGGGCAGTCGTGTAATATAATATTAGGCAACCTTACCTGAAAAACAAAATCGTCGTATTTTTACCTTTATTTGTGGATGACTGAAGAACTCGTGGCAAATTATAACAGCCGCACGGATCGATCTTCAAGGATAAGCAACGCTTGCCGAGCTTGGTCTGTGGATGGGTGACCATCTTAACATACCGAGACTCCTCCATGCCTCGGAAAGCATGTTAAGCCATTGGTCCCGGCTGTCATTTGGAGATGTTTGGCAGTCGTTACGGATTGTCAGAAGCCAGAAAATCTGACACCAGTCTTGCCTAGAAGTATCGTGTTACCCAGTCAAATGGGTTGTGGAGGTCTGCTAGGCAGCCGCTCCACGTAAAATACTGGTATTCAGCTGAGTCCGGTTTGACTGGGAGCCGACCTCAATATAGTTGGGAAAAGTCTAGGCAGATGATGAGTGGATGACTGACCATTCTTATCAAAGACATTAAGGTCAGTACTTATAAACTTATTATACTGGTGACAATTTTTGAATTATCCATGTCAAGTTTGGTGTTAGCTGCATAACTATGCGTTTCGGAACCCAAGTTTCTTAGACATTTAACATAATTTGTGTTCACAGAATGTAACCTTAAAGTGATGGGATATCAAAAGGAACACGTTGTATACAATCTCATTGTAGCTGCATCCCTAGTCTAGTGGTAGAAAGCGCTTCGGCTGAGCATGAAGTTCTGGGTTCGATTACCCAGGGTGGGTAGTGTTCTTGATTTTTTTCCGCAAACGCAGCGAGTTTGGAGTCGTTGCTAGCAAAAGATTCAATCCCCAATACTTCAGACTGAAACATTAAAAAAAAATGACAAAATAAGGTAGGTAGTGCCGTTTATAATTAAGTACACCTTTTGAAGAATAGACGAGTGACCTTCAATAAAAATTAACAAATATTTTAAATTGCGGTTATTTGAATGGATTCTATATACAAGGTGCTCCTACGAAACAATTCAGTAAATACTAAATAAATATAAATATCTACTCTTTAAACAACATAAATATTGGCTAGCAAAAGTTAGAAACTACAATATTTTGCCACGAATCAATCATTTCAAAAACAATCCACTAAGAATAAATAACTTTCTAGAATGATTTATTTTTATTGGAACTAATCAGACTACTCCAATCTCTGTGTCTCCATTTCGTAAAAGATTACAGAAAACATTTGGAACATTTGACAGCCAAAAATATAGGTAGACACCGCAATATCAGGTGGGTTAAAAATGCAAGGCCTTTTGTTTGTAATACTTCTCTATCAATATGTACCTAAAAGTAACATTTTAGAACAATAAAAGTGGAACTGAACCTATGTACCTACCTATCGACATTTTATTGGATTTTGACCTTAACAAGTATTTTTCAACCTTGACCAGAGTAGGTAGGTACTATTTGAAACCCTGCTCCGATTGCAAACGATGCGTAGTCTTAACCAAAGAGATTAAGGTCTGATAAGGGGCTAGTAATAGTGATTTGCCTGTCAATAACACACCTGATCCTTCTGTTCGGAATGTAAATGAAACATTTTGGAGTGAAAAGGAAACTGTCGAAAAAGTCTTTGTTTATAAATGGGAAATCATCAAATGACTTCTTCCGCTCTGGGTGGAGCGGGAAGGAGTGTTAGACTCTAACTGACTGAAACCCATCCGTGCTCCTCTTAGCCCTTTGCGTTCCAGCAGTGTGATTCTGTAAGACTTCATTCTAAACTTCGAATCTGAATCCGCTGTGAGTTTCTTGATTGGCATTCTAAAACTCGGTTGATAATTCGAATCTACACTAGCGCTACTATTGCGAGCGTGTTTGCGAGTTGAACTAAATTTACCTCGAGATTTTGACAGATAAAGTATGAGATGACGTAAAAAGTGGCATTCTATAAGGTAATTCCCCTGTCACTTCGACGTTCACTTTGCACTCGAACGCGATTCAAAGTGTCAAATTAAAAGCATCTATTTTATGAGTGAAAATAGAATAAATCATAGTTAAATAGTGTTTAAATAAAGTTTTTAAAGTTATAAAAGTGAATAAGTGCCTACCTACTTAAGCCGACGATGGATGAAAAGAACGTGTCTCATTTGGACTGAAACATTATTGATGGATTAGAAAACAAAATAAACACTTCTTTAATTCATATTATTTTTTAAATTAAACAACCAGAAATATAAACTTACTTCATGATTATTTCACTATTATTACCGGCACTGATCGATCAAAAAACAAACAGAACGTAAACAAAACAATGCAACCAAAAGTACTCTGTGAATGCAACGAACTTTTAAACGTCAACGGCAATAAATGAAAATATTGTTCACAGATTACTTATGATATTATCTGCTCAGACCAACAAAAAAAGGTAGACGGCGCACTGCGAATATCAAAGATGAAGCCATCTTTTTATCTATGTGTGTCTCGAAGGGTTGCCATTTTTTATTTTTTTTCCCTATAACTTGGGGAAATAATATTTTATGGATAAGCTAATATTGTGCAAGTCAGCACAAGTAAGATATTGTTGAGTATGGTATTGTAACTTAGTTTTTTAGAAAGATCTATACCTAAAAAACAAATTTTTACATCACGCATATCTACATTCAATTATGTAAACTAGTTAAGTTTTAAAAGGTTGTCGAAGCGTAACAAGCGTAAGTCATTATGTAAATTGTTTTAAAATAAAATAGGTAATTACATTTTTAATCAACTTTAATAAATTGAAAAAAACCACCATCACAAAATCACTGACTAAAGAAAAAGTAGGTAATATCAAGATAAAACATAACAAACGAAACAATAACGTGTAAATGTTATGTTTAACATGCTTACAAAATAAATATTATTTATCATGAACAAATAAAGTCTTTTTCAACACATTTGCTCAAAAAAAAGTTAAATATGACGCACCACACAATTGAATGTGCGGTAAAATAGGTACTCTCATCTAAGTACATATTTTACCGCATACTCCGTTGAATAGCGCCGTACGTATCCTTTACAGTTTTTTTTAAATTTTCTTATAGAAGTATAAATAAGTACGAGAATGAAATATTAAGCTGAATGATTGCCCAACTAGCACGATAGCGTTAAAACAATCAGTAAATTATTTGTATATCGGTTCCATCTGAGTATCAAAGTTGTAATAGAAACAAATAGAAAGTTGCCCGTAGAAATGGCAAATGCGTTTAATAATCACTATATTAATACATCACACACTTCAAGCAAAAGTACAAAGCCGAACTGTGACGAAAGTTCTATAGTTCATTCGATGTTTTTGAAACCTGTGTCCGAGAATGAAGTCAAAGCTGTGATGACATCACTAAGAAACACAAATTCGGCAGGTTATGACGAAATTAATACGAAGATTATAAAAGCCTGCACTAATGAACTTGTTAGTATTATGACATATTTAATTAACCTATCATTTACACTTGGCACTTTTCCGGAATCATTAAAAGTATCAATCGTTAAGCCACTTTTTAAAAAAGGGGAAAAATCTGATATTCACAATTATCGCCCAATAACATTAATCCCTATTATATCGAAAATTTTTGAAAAATGTATGTATAAGAGATTGATTGACTACTGTGATAAATTTAACATTATTAAAAAAGAGCAATTTGGCTTCCAAAAAAAAAAATCCACAACACTAGCTATCTTCACTTTAATAAAAACCATATTGACTAATATTAACCGAAACCACTTTACTACAGGGTTGTTTTTTGACTTATCTAACGCTTTTGACCTAGTATCTCACGACCGTCCGTAGTTACTACAGAAATTGGAGGCAATTGGTATTAGAGGCATTGCACTTCAATGGATATCGACATATCTTAGTAACAGGCAACAGCGTGTTGTAATTACAAAAGTGAATAGATATAACGACATGACACCACACTCCTCTGAACTCAAATGCAACAAACATGGCGTCCCACAAGGAAGTGTGTTAGGCCCAATTTTATTCATACTGTTTATTAATTCTATTACTAATATAACTAATCATAGATGTATATTATTTGCAGATGACATTTCAATTATTGTGACATCTGATAAAAATAATAATACAATTGACGATCACGAAACTGACATTAATAACACAATTGACATACTCATTAAATGGCTAAATAACAATAATCTATCGCTAAATCTTGCAAAGTCTGTGTATATACAATTTAACCGATCAAATAATTCTAAATATAATATCAAAATGAATATAAATAAAATTAGTGAAGTAACACAAACTAAGTTCCTAGGCGTTACCTTGGATCAAGACATGAACTGGAAAACCCATGTCGATAACGTCTCAAAACGAATAAATAAGTTTGTATATGCGTTAAAAAAAATCAGGAATATAACAAACGTCCAAACGGCAATAACATCTTATCATGCATATGTTGAATCCGTGTTACGCTATGGATTGGTTATGTGGGGCAATAGCACAGATCAAAATAGAGCATTTGTTGCACAAAAAAAATGCATTCGAGCAATTTACAGGCTTCAATCCGACGATTCTTGTCGGCCGGTATTTCAAAAACTTGGTTTGTTGCCGCTACCGTCTCTTTATATATATGAGATATGTATGTTTGTGTGGAAACATAAGGAATTATTTACGAAAGCAGACAATGTACATCCTCGAAACCGGCGCGACCCTCACAGGCTCGTACTGGATGTCATGCCAAGGCTGGCTAAATATAATAAAAGCTGTTTATATATGTGCGTAGAGATATTTAATAAGATACCGAGCGACCTTAAAATTCTAAATACCACATTATTTAAAAGTAAATTGCATAACTGGCTATCCACTAATAGTTTTTATAGCATAAAAGAGTTTTTTAACAAAAAAAAAATAGATGACTAATTGTAAGTACGACAAATTTGCACGCTTATAATGTTAAGCAAAAACATGCATGCTCTGTATTATAATTTTTGTACCATCTTGTATACCATGTTTTTATGCAAATAAATTTTATTCTATTCTATTCTATTCTATTCTAATAATATCTGTATAGCGGAGTTATAGAGTGCTCTAACTCATTTGTAACCATGAAAGAGGCCCTCGATTTTACAGGTAAAGGTTATAGAAAGCCCGTAGAATGGTGTTAGTGAGGAGCTAAAGTAACTGCACAAGACCGTTTATTCACTCTTGGTTGCTGCTTTTACCGGTATATTTGTAAATATAGAAGGGTTGGTTAACACTACAGGTTACAGAAAATCGTCGGCTAAGAATTGTATGTCACTTGCATCTTTATTAGACACATTTATAAATGGTTGTTTGATACCTTGACGCGTATTATTTATCTAAGAAAGTGTCAAGTGAGCATTTTATCGCTTCCTGAGTACATTTTTTACCCAACTATAGCTTCTCAAAATTGGAAAACATTTGGACACGAAGTGTGTATAATAATAAAAGTCAGTATTCAACCAAAGTCATATTTTGTAAAGTGAAAACAGTATGCCGTTGTGATTTCACGGTAAAGAATACCATGTTTCCCATCTCAATTTTAACGCGCTCAGGATTTATTACAGATTTCAGATTTAACTTATGTGAATAAAAAATACGATTATTCTCAGTAGTCTTATTTTTATTTTTTTTATTTTTGCTTTATGGCTGTTAGCATGATTTATCAATTGGCATCAGTGAAATTATAAAAGTATACATAAATAGTTAAGTATTTTACTATGAAATATTGAATAAATCAGTCAATTTACAGGTTAGTTTGCCAAACATATGACGAACATTTATTAAAGCTATATGTAATTACCTAAGTCATCTATTACACTTTTTGAGATATAACACCTTTAGTCAAGAGTATTGTGCAGTCCTGAGTTAACTTAACGGTGTAAAAATAGTCTTAAATAACTACAATTAATTTTGCCAAGAGAATAATAGCGGCTAAACATTTTACAAACTTATTGGAATAGGGTTCCTCATTGAAATAATGAAAATCTCTAAGAAGTATATACAGTATCTACTAAAATTATCTATTAATATTTTTTATAATAATGTCAACATTACTTTGTTAAACTGCTCGCAGTAACCTACATTTTGAAATTTTGCGTATGGAGGTACATTGTCCTTGTTGCCACTTAGGTATTACATTAAATATCCTACTAATATTATAAAGGTGAAAGTTTGTATGTTTGTGTAACAATCAGGCAAAATCGGCTGAAGGGATTTGGATGAAATTTGGCACACATGTAGTTCATATCCTGGAATAAAAAATAGGCTACTTTTTATTCTGGTAAGTGGCATGGATTAATGGAGACTGAGGAGGAAGTGGAAACTCAGAGCCACTGCTGTCTTAGTACTTCAGATTCACAATTAGTACCAGGAGACCAGAAACATCAAGTACCAGGAGACCAGAAACATGTCATAGTATTTTTGGGCAGGCATAATTATGTACATAAGGTAGGTGTAGGGTATTTGTAGGGTAGGTGTAAGGTAGGTGTAGGGTATTTGTAGGGTAGGTGTAAGGTAGGTGTAGGGTAGGTGTAAGGTAGGTGTACGGTAGGTGTAATGTAGGTGTAGGTTAGGTGTAGGGTAGGTATAGGGTAGGTGTAAGGTGGGTGTTTCCTGAGTAAAAAAATTTACAATACAAATCAGAAAACCTTGCTATAGTGAAATTAAATTGTACCGGCTTAAAACAATAGGCATAAGTAAACTTAATAATACAGTTTAAAACTACATAAATGAGTTTTTGAACACTTTTAACATCTTGTGTTAAAACATTCTTCACAAACTCTCTTTAACAACCAATGGCTGCAACCTAAAGTCAATATAATACCTAAATATATATAAGTCTCTTCATAGCAACCACTACACAACAATAATTGTTAACGGGTGTCAGTGAGCACTGTTGTGTAGCTTTAGCTGCTAGAAACAGGTTAAACATATAACATCTTAATTACACGTGCTGTAATTAGAACCATTCTAACACTTACAACTGTTTGACGTCCTTTATAACTCTTTTATATCGTTTAAAGTTAAAACTGAGTCAATTATTACACAACTGAACAGATTAAAGTTATAACTAAACCTGTATCTGACGGTAGAATGTTTGTTGGGTGAACCTACTTGGAAGCGCTTTTGCACAATACGTTTGTCTCAATTTAATACTAAAGAGAAAATGAGACAAAAGATGTAGTTCCATTTGCAAATTCGCGCTATTTTCATACTACAAACGTCAAAGATTGTTGCGACTTTCTGACTATCTAAAAACTAAAACTTTTTTTCATTACCTATTGTGCTGTTTTCTCGCAAATGTGTTGAAAAACTTCAAATCTAAAATATTTTATATATTAAAAAAAAGAAAATAGGAATATAACTCGAAGAAAGAAATCATATATATTTGTTTAATCGAATGGGGAAATATTAAATCGTATTATGGCAACCCTCACACTTAATATCACTGCTTTCGTTTGTTGACGTTTTTGTTCCAAGTAACCTAAAATTCATAGTTAATTTATAATAAAAACGATGTTATTTCAAGTACTTACAAGTGAAAAGTGATTCCGTGAGACTTTTTATGTGATTTGCTATTGTTTTTACAAATTTTTACTACACAGGAAGGCATAATTATATTTTTCTATTAATGTTCTCTAGACGACGGCTCGTGAAGTACTAAGAGCGATGAGCATGGTTTTAGTGTAGGTGTGTGGGTGAGCTTGTGTATTTACTTGAAGGAGCACGGTTTTGTGGCTTCACTTTTGATGTTCGCGGAGCGCTGTCTACCTTTTTTTGTTGGTCTGAGATTATCTGTCAGTCATTTCTTTTCGTAAGGTAAGCATAGATTATATTCACGGCACGAATTTAGAGTTTTCTGTTTTTTTTTACTTATTAGCTGCCTTAAATTCCTTAAAATAAGAAATTTTAATTTAAACATCGTAGCTAAAAATCTGTGTCAAAAACTGGTAAAATGAAAAACCGATAAATCCCGACTTAGATTTTGTTGAGTGTGGTAGTCACTAGTACAGTGTTGCTCGCTTTGGAGCTCACTTCACTTCGCAAGTGCCTAGGTGATGCTTACAGAATGCAAAATCAAGGTCATTTTGAACCTTATGCGAAGTGAGAGTGAATAACGACTTGAAATGCGAGTTGTTGTTTGAATTTTACAGAATCGACGTGCAGGACTGCGGTGAATCTTTCGAACAAAATCCGGAACCCTGGCAGTGGAAATATTCGAAAATCAATATAATGAAGTGTAGTAGTCCTGTCCCTCTCACGAAAACGGATTTTCTATGAATGGGCGTCATGAGCTTTGACGTCAGAGTTCATGTCGGACTTCTCTTTCTTATTGTCAACTTTGAAGCTTTAAACTTCATCGCTGATGAAGGTGATTAAATAAAATCTTTCAAAATTTTTAATTAGAGCAACTAAATAACACCTAACATGCATATTCCATATTTTGTCTCCGTCTAGTCCTGTCAATGAAAAGGCAGGGCCAATCAAAATGCAGTGTGGTAGGCGCCAAATAATCTTGCAATAAAGTACATTGACCTTTCCTTTGTAAAAACCCGAACAATAAATGATGAAGTCTATTCAGGACAGTTTTATGTCTATATATTATATATTATACTTTTCTGTAGCGTTAACGTCAGACGCTGATGACAAAATGTATGGGAATGACATTGGGTGTGGAAAGGAAACGTCATCACCTAATGTCATTCCCATACATTTTGTCGTGAGCGTCTGACGTTAACGCTACAGAAAACGTTTTTGTCTAGGCCTGCTGATCGGGTTCAGTTTCATTGGTGAAATCCGCTCTTAGTCGCAATTTGTCAAAAACATCTCTAATTTTCCTACATTTTGTCAGATAGCGACTGAGAATGGAATGCGAACGTTGCTTAAAATAAAAGCTTTTAAAAAATGACTATATCAAAAACCCGACCGCTAGAAACAACTAAAAAGTTCCAAACAAGTCGCTTTTCAAGCATTCTGATGCAGTTTGTGGCCTCAGATCTGTATTGAACTGCATTAGACTGTTATACTTACTGTTACATTTGAACTGTTTTTTTTTTTTCATTTGCGTGCGCCCTTTTGTAAATTTATACAGCCCATGTCACTACCACAATTCTGACGAATTCAACGACCCCTCATATGTCAAAATCCGTCCAGCCGTTTGGGCTGTAGGGCGTGCCAAAGAAATGGACATACACACATACGCTCGAAAAACATTACCCGCCTTCTGAAGCAGTCGGGTAAAAATGAGTAGATTTGGCATTCTGATGATCGTCTAAAACTGCTGTTTAAATTATAATCTGATGTTTGAATGGTGATGAACACGGCCCTATTAATACAATGCTTCTAACTAAACAACTCATTATTATTAATTGAATGACAATCGGTGGCTAAATACGTTTGCCACTGAAAATTAACGAGGAACAGCTATGAAATTATATTGCGTCAGATTGAAATCACGCAGGTAAATTCACGTCACGTTTGCGGATGAATATCCAATCTAATAACGTGCGAAACTATCTTTTTTTTTGTTTTGAATGGGAAATCATCAAATCACTTCTTCTGCTCTGGGTGGAACGGAAGGGAGCGTCAGACTCTTACTGACTAAAACCCATCCGTGTTCCTCCCCATTCCCTTTGCGTTCCAGGGCCGCGGTGACTCTTTCGAACTAATTCCGCAACCCTGGCAGGGCGAAACTAGTCTGGCAGGTACGTTAGCCTCTTAAATCTTCAGCCGCCATAATAGCAGACACAATAGTAAAACAATGGCGCATCGTCTCCAGGAGACGTCGTTACAGATAAGAGGTACGACGACTCCTGGAGTCGATGCGCCATTGTTTTACTATTGTGAAATCATCCTCCACTACTTCAGACTAAGAAGTAGTGGGAGATGATTTATTGGTAGCAGTGGACTAAACTAAAAATATCATGAAATTAAGATGATGCCAGTACCTATAAACAAAGATTTTCTGGTTTATTGATTGTTCTATCAGACTTGATCACAAAAGAGAAACAGCTTTTTCACTATAAAAACTATATTTTATAGACTACATTTGTGTGGATTTAGAGATCTTGGTTAGGTTAGAGATAGAAATACGTCAAAAGCAACCAGAACTATTCAGCGTAGCTATCACTAATAAAATAAAAACAACAAAAACACTTTGTATTTGTACTTTATTTATGTTATAAACTTAGCTCCTTACTTACACATAAGACGTATTTAACAGCTGCTAGAGTGAAGATGTCTGAAGATTTTACTATCGTGAGTGAGGGGCTCTTATATTATCTCGAAACATCTCGAAGTGTTGAGAAACGTCTCGAAACTTCGTATCGGTTCGGATCTGAATCGTTAAATGTAGAAGGTAGATTTTATCGCACTAGACGTTTTAGAAGTTTGAAGGAGGGTAAGAGACGTGGGTTTAATTTGTCCTACCTATGTATGCCTCCCACAAAAGTCTGACTACATTGGAACTTGTCATAATTGAATTTTTTGAATTTGTTTGCTCATTTCTCGAGGAAGAAAACGTCAATTAGACAGGCTTTATTGCTCATGTTAGAGTTGGAGTTTAAGATTTGGAATATGGGCCTAAGTCTCTCTTCTCAGTAATCTAGCCTAACATATGTGCCAGTGGGCAGGGTTTATTGCTTGCAGAATAGATATTCGATGTGGTCGAAAGGTTTTGGAGTGGCAACCGTGTACCAGAAGACTGGTTTTTTTATGGATGGGAAATCATCAAATGACTCCTGCCGCTTCGAGTGGAGCGGGAGGGAGTGTCAGACTCTTACTGACTAAAACTCGTCCGTGCTCCTCGTAGTGCCTTTTGCTTTCCAGGGCCGCTCTTTCGAACAAAATCCGCAATCCTGGGACCGGAAGACGGGTGGAGCAGTCACCTGGTGAAGACCACGGGACTCCGTTGGATACGAAGAGGCAAATCGGAGCAGTTAATGTGGCGATCCTTAGTGAGTTCTACCGTGGACGTCTTTTGGCTAAAATGATAATCATCTTCTTTATCGTGTGGAAAGTAAGGTCTAACGACGCCACACACCCTAGTGTCAGAGTTTCTAAATCGCCTCAAAGGCCTTTGACATGGTTTGACTTATACGTGCCTTCCGAAGCACGGAATCATCTTTTTTATCACACAATTAGGTGATTCAAGCTTCCAATGTTCTAGCGAAACTGAAAACAACTTTACAAAGTATGCTTCCCGTGGGAATCGAACCCACAACCACCGGGTCACAAGGCAAACGCCTAAACCATTCGACCACGGAGGTCTTCCCGAAGTAATCAAATATTGAAAGCTTAAACATTCAAGTGTTTAAGTGTCACAAGAAAACTTTAAAAAATCATACACATTACTTAACATTTCTATATAAACTAGCGTGTATGTTACTCATTCGTATTCCAAATGCAAACTATTTCAACTCAAAATAATGCAAGTTGGAAACTAAACCGTAAGACGTTCGTTTCAAACGGAATTAATTCCAAAGAACTAGCAAAGAATCGGGATTTATCTTGATCCCTGGTGCTTTCTACTTCAACATTTTAGTAGTGATGTTGAATATAAATGAACTTCGACTAGCGCTAGCGATCCCAATTGTTATAACACTAGAAACTTGTTGGAACTGTTTTATTTTTAAAAACGTGCATCCTGAATTCATTGTACACGTAGTAAATATTGATTTTTAATTTTTAATACTTTCTAGGATTTTCCAGTGGCTTCCGTGCCGTGTTTCACAAGAATCATTTTTTTCAACATGTAAGTATGTTTCTGACAATGAATGAATCTCCATAATCCGATCTGAGCTTCCAGATATTATCTCTTACAAACAAACAAACAACATACCAGAGGGCTTAGTGTGAGTTTTTTATCGTACTCGATCGCGTTAACGTAAACGTTGTATAGAAAAAAACAAATTGTCCGTGAGTGTCACCAGACGGCGCTTATTCATTTTCAATACAAATTGACGTTTACGTTAACGCTATCGAGAACGTTAAAAAACTCGCACTAAGGTCACTGTTTATAATATTATGTAGTTTAGATTAGTGTCTATGTCGCAACCAACTAGCTTAACTAGCCGTTTCATTAAAAGCCTGGCCTTTTCATTGAACTGCGCCGTTTAATTAGCGACGTAAGTGGCATGGGCAAGTCATTAAACGATATTGAACAAAAGATGTCACTTAGAAAAATCGTCGCATTTAAATGAAAAGGCCAGGCTACCAATTAAACGGCTGATTAAGCTAACTGGCTGCGACATCTACATAATATGTGAAATCAATTATTATTCAGAACAAGTAGGTTTACATTCAATAAAATTTTTGAACAAAATTATCTAAACATAACAACATTACTCAAGAAATCTTCAAGCTCGGATTATTTGAGCCAACAAGTTGTTTATGAAGACCGCAGGTTGTGGGTAGCGGTCACAGGAGTGCGGCATTCATCTTTAGATATACATCTATATATCATGTGACGTCATAGAGGGTACTTTGGGTAACCGCAGCTGAATTCACTGGAATATAAGGCTGAGATTCAAAGTCAAAGTCAAAGTCAAAGCATTTATTTCAATTAAACCATTTACAGGCACTTTTGAATTGTCAAGGTCGGTCGGTCAAAAAGATGAAGCTATTTGATTGTATGACCACATAACGGTGGGAACTGTGCTACATTTGAATTCATCCCGTTCAATGATAAAATGATAGATGATTTTTTTTTCTACGCATTATTAAGAGAACAATTTAGTGAAAATTTACTGTTGCAGTGTCACGCACGACGCCAGATAGCAAATTACCTTAATCAGCCGTTTAATTGGTTGCCTAGCCTATTCATTTAAATGCCCCGATTTTTCAGCGACTTCAGTGACATCTTTTGATCAATATCGTTTAATGACTTGCCCCTGTCACTTATGTCGCTGATTAAACGGTGCAGTTCTATGAAAAAGCTAGGCTTTTAATGAAACGGCTGATTAAGCTACTTGGCTGCGACATTATATATTTTGCAAAGATACTCCTTCCCAAAACACAGTCCAGAGTAAGTAGTCTTTACGTCTTGTGACATTTTAAAATAACGAAACAAACCGTTCGCTTTATGCCAAAACAACCAGTTTATTTTTAGCGGAAAATTGTATCGCGCTGGCGAAAACTGTATCTTTATTTTCTAGCCCAAAAAACTCGACAAATGCGACAAGAAATTACGAATACATCATGCGTACGTAATATATTCCATATTTTTTGTTGGTCCAGCAAAAATTGGAGAATAATACTAGATTAATGCCTAAAAAGGTTTGGGTATAAAAAGCTAACGAATTCCAGTGGGTTTGGCTGTTAACTTGTCATAAATGTAGACGTGGCGAAATGCCAGCGCTTTGAGCGGCGTCGAAGATTTTCTTTAACACTGCTATAAATCTGAAGATGATATAAAAATGTTTGGGTCATAAGGCCGTTTATGTTGTGTCGTGAAGTTTGACTTGTGTTTTTTTTGTGGAATTTAGAATAATGAAGCTATTATTATACAGAACCTTAATCCACACCAATTTAATGTTGCGTTTCCATCAGAGATGTGCGAGGATGCGTAGCGAGGGATGTGTTTGTTAAGAACCAATGGAATCGCTTCATTTGACGAGCCTCGCTTAGCGCAAGAAGTTCTATTGGTTCTCAACAAACACATCCCTCGCTACGCATCCTCGCGGAAACGCAGCCTTAGGCTCCTAGATGACGATTTTTGTTTTGTATCTAGACATCTGGAGTAACTAGCTTCTGCCAGTGGCTTCGCCCGCGTGAAAGTGCAAACTTATCCCCACGAACCATATTACCGGTATAAAACGTGTCTGATTTCCTATTCCAGGACCCGAGGCATGTCTAGACAAGTGTCATACAGAGAGCCTAGCACGATTATTTTGACGTATAGTAACGTTAGGTACAGTATCTTTAACGTACCTAAGTAAATTCTGAATATAAAAAACTACAACCTCATAGTAGTTTTGTTTAATTGAATGCGCCATACACAATTTGTATCATACTAAAATATGAATATAGTTTCCAATTCCAATAAATATTATGTGCGAAACGAGTATTATAGTTACAGTAAAATTTTGCGTTACGTTACTAAACGTCAAAAACATTCTTACTAGGCCCTCTGTTAGCGGTAGCGAGGCAAAGGTGTTTGTCAAAACGACAAAAATGTATGGTAATAACAAACGTTATCGAAATGTCACGTGAGGAATCCCTTATATTTTGGCATTTCGACTATCACATTCGCCGATAGCATGACACTTAAACAAGTTTCATGCAAATCCGATCAACTGAGACTGACAGACCGTCAGATAGACAAGCAGACTTACTTTCTCATATAATATTAGAATGGAATACTTTTGTATTTTAAAGACTCCTCCATACCTCGGATAGCACGTTACTTTGGTCCCGCTGACATTTGGAGATCTTTGGCAGTCGTAACGGATTGTCAGAAGCCAGAAAATCTGACACCAGTCTTGCCAAGAAATACCGTTTTACCTACACGATACCACTATTACCCAATTAATGGGTTGTGGAGGTCTGGTAAGCAGCCGCTCCACGTAACAGACGTATTACAGCTGAAACCGGTATGACTGGGAGCCGACCTCAATATAGTTGGAAAAAGGCTAGGCAGATAGAGCTATGGTTTTTAGAACAATTTTTATGATCGCGTGATTCATGTGAGCGTTAACAGTATCACACAGGCTGATTGGCAGGCAATATTGGCAAATAAATGTGGTGAAAAACAAAGTATTGTTTGGGTTTAAAATACTTCAAACCCTGAAATGTTGCGGCTATTTGGGAACGCGAATTGTTTACGCATTCGATTACAAAATATCTCATGATTGCACAATTCAATGTAATAATGAGCTAATATGAATTCATCATGGTTTCAATGAATGTTGCTCTGTTATTGTTAATTTGTGGTTTTCCGTTTATTTATTTAATACTTAACGCAAATAAATGCACAGAGACATTAAGCCTCTTTGCGTGATTGGATTGATGCCTGAATAAAACGTTAGTGAACCTGAAGATTATGGCTTGTTACGTTAAATTCAAAACTTTTTATACAACTGTTAACCAGGTTAGAATACAGATGATGAATTCGCGCCAAATTATAAAGTCCAGAGCGGCAGAGCCAGCCTAAAATTTCTTCAACCAGAACTTATTCTTAATTCACCCTGTATTTCATTTTACGAACTCTTTTAATTTTGCTTTTTAAACGGTCGGCCGACTCTTGACTGCCAGCGGTTTTAATACCGTATATTTTTCCTCTCTGCTTGATACCATCTCAGGAAATTAATATTCCACAGTGCTAATCTTAAGACATCTTAAAAGATCAGGCACTTACTTTTAAGAAGATTAATTCCGTCCCCTCATTAATAATTAATTAGGTAAAAGATTTAAGCGCCGTTTTTATAACCCATTGGTATTAATGAAATTCAGGGTTACTTAGAATAATGTTGTAAGTACTAGACGCAGTTAAACTCGGTAATTAACCTACCAGTTCGTACATTACTTATGAGCCTAATGTAGTGTTTCACTTACCAAAGTCGATATTTACATATTAGTGGCTGAGTCAAGTAATTTTTATGGTACGACACAAAACACAACACAACACACATAAAAACTAATAATATTACGTCCAAACTTTGCTATGGTCTATCCTTGGCTGATTTTTTTTCTCTCTCGAAGCCCTCACTTCTACTACTCGCTCATTTAAAGCGTTGGACCCAGCATACCGCGGCTTTGACATCTCCAAAGTCATCAATAGTGGCCAGGAAACAAAATAAGGTACAGGCCGTTATTGATTAGGCAATTTCAATTATATTAGTACCCTATAAGTATAAAGTATCCATTTTTATTTATTTATTAGCACTTTAGACACCAATGCTGTACTACAGGGTTCTGTATAACAAGTGTATTTTTGTTACTCTTTTATTTTTCGTGTCGATTGACTCATTTCAAATTTTGTCTGACCAGTATTGAGCAACTTGTACAGCTCTATCATTGGCTTCGTTCAAATCTTGGATGGTGCAGGTGGTTGTGCATGAGGGGCAATGAAAAAGATGATGCATGTCCTGTGAAGGGGCTCCACACTGGCACTGCGTTTGGGATGGGTGAAGAATGCCCCATTTGGCCAGATTATTTTTACAACGGCCAACCTGGGACCGCAGTCGGTTAAGAGATTTCCAGATTGGCCATTGCAGTTCGCGTCCAGGTGGTAGATGTTCTGCCGGGGTGATGAAGTGTGAAGGGGGAGGGTTTTTGTGTCTCCATAGTGTACTCGTCTGCTGCACTGTCCACCAGCGACGTCGTACCTTTCATAAAGCTTTTGCGGCTTTTTAGACGTCCAGGTATTTGTTGGTGACCATGCAGAGGGTGTCGGTGTTTTTGTTATTAACTTCTTTTGATATTCAGGGTGTTACCGAAGTGCGTGGTCATAGGGATGATGATGGATAGCTGATTATATTAACCACTCGGGCCCAACATGTGAAAATTCCCTAATATAAAGTAAATCTTATGTATATGTAAATAAACATTAAATTCGCGATTAATTCGCGACACACCGGTGTGTCGCCGGGGCTGGACAGGTGGAAAAAATTGCAAAACAAAAAAGAAGTTGAAAAAAAATCGACCAGAAAAAACGGTTAAAATGTTCCTAAGAAATTATTTTTCAAGCAGTTTGTTACATTTACAGTTGGTGGTATTTACTGTAGTTTAATCACAGATTTGATATCGCAACTGCGCCAAAAATCTTGAACAGTCATTTTTTGGGAACTATTTAGCCGTTTTTTGCTGTAGTTTTTTTAAAAATAGTCACGTTTTTATGTTTTAATGTACATATATCAGCTACAACATCACCCTTAAATATGACCACGGACTTCTAGAACAACCTGAATACCAAAAAAGGTAAATAACAAAAATCAGGAGCATTCGCTATCCTACAAGACAGGGAATGGTTTGCTGACCATAATACAATAAAGTGATATGGTCCTCCAACCACAATGAATTGCACTGCGGTAAAACTGCCATAACCACGCCTTGCTGGCTTTTGTGGTGACGATACGAAAATAATGTGCTCTTTGTTTAAGCAGAGAGGTAGGTGTTCAAATAAAATACTCATCGTTTTATAAAAAACAAAAAAAAACCGGCCAAGTGCGATTCGGACTCGTGCACGGAGGGTTCCGTACCATAATCTATAAAAAACGGCAAAATAATCACGATTGTTGTATGGGAGCCCCACTTAAATATTTATTTTATGCTGTTTTTAGTAGGTATTTGTTGTTATAGCGGCAACAGAATTATATCTTCTGTGAAAATTTCAACTGTCGAGCTATCAACATTCATGAGATACAGCCTGGTGACAGACGGATGGACGGACGGACGGATGGACGGACGGACGGACAGCGAAGCCTTAGTAATAAAAATAAAAGAAATAATAATAATAATTAATTAATTAATAATGTTCGAAAATACGAGTACTTAGTTATGATTTGTTGAAATGAAAGACATTACCATTGATTGTGTGTTAAATAACCCCGGGGTCTGATAAGACCGGAAGTTGAATGAAAGTAAACCCATGTAGGTAATTTGGAAGCTTACGATGACCACTGAAAATGCTGTAGGTGCCCCATGACACCGTACAATGCTGAGTGAGGGCAACTATAATAATTATGTACAAGTAACATAACGTAATAACTAAATAACAACTACACTAATAATCGTAAAATTAATATGTACAAAAGCGTAAAAAACAAAATAAATCATTGGACATCAAAAAAATCATCTTTTTACTTTCTTTCCTAAAATCTTATTACAAATGTTTAAAAATGGAACTTGCTTCTATTCATGTTAATTCTGCCATACGAACACAGACCTACACAGAATCGATGGCTCAAATCAACGAATTCATGTTAAACCCCGTTTGATATGTTAATATCTCCGAAAGAGCTTCTATTCATTCAGTACTGATGGATCCAAGGCTATAATTTGTGGTAATATTGTCACATTTAATGTCACAAATTGTTAAAGTGGGACGTATTTTAACTACCGTATATTATGCGATTGTAAACCTATCTTTGAAAACCCTGCCAAAAGTGGATAACTGTCATACAAAGCTATTTCTGAGTAGTTTGTACTGTTATGAAAGAGGATCTCAAGAAACTGGAGATTTCAGGTAGATTCAAGCTAGGTCTAGTATCGAACTACAAGACGTACGGCGATGCGCCAATGATACGCTGCGTCCTATGTGAGCGATCCACCCAGTCGATTCTGTCGACATCTCACGGTGTACACCTAGGCAGAGTGAACGACAAGTGAGCTGTCATTCCATCTTATTTGTATGGTTTGACAACTCACCCGTCATGTTCACTTCGACATGTTTACAGAATCGCACTGCAGGAAGCTTAAGCTGTCTACACACCGAAGCCGGCGGCTCGCCGGCACGAACCCGGCGGGTTCGTTATTATCCTATCGTATCGTTAAAATCAGGCCGCCGCCGCGCCGGCCTTGCCCGTTGAATTCGTGATGGCGGGCTTCGGTGTGTAGACAGCATTATGCGAAGCATTATAGCGCGGATCGAAAATAATAATTAGTTGAAACATTTTGAAGTGGCTTGCGTGACCAAACGCACGCAGGGAGCGATGCAGCGCAGCGCGAACTGAAGCGAACACGATCAGCCGGTCGATTCTGTCGACATCTCACGGTGTACACCTAAGCGGAGTGAACGACCAGTGAGCTGTAATTTTTGTATGGTTTGACAACTCACCTCGTCGCACCGCTTTGCATTGAATTTGCGTGTCATCGAATCGAATCGCTGCGAGTACGCGTTCCTGTTCAGTTGCCCACGTAGAACACGGCGTTACATGTTGGACATCCCACTCATAACGCCTTAAACGTCGTCTTGGGAGTGGTTTAATTCTGTGTACAGCTAAGGAGTCAAATTCCCTGCCGGAGTCTCTGTTTCCTGATAGCTACAACCTAGGTTTCATCGTGCTTCATCGTTGAATAAATCATAGCTTACTTAATACTAATTTTTAAGCATCGTTCGCATTAGCATGTCAGTCGCAAGCTGTCAAAAATATATGAACATTAAAGCATTTTTGACAGTTTACGACTGACATTCGAATGCGATCGTTGCTTTTAAAATTAAGACTAATTGGCCCACAGGTGAGATAGTAGTTAATCGCAAGCCTATCAATAATATAAAGGTTAAACAATGGACTCTTTTAACATTTGACAAAGATTTTTTGGCATTATGTCAGCGTAATGTACGTGTACCACTCGTTTATAGGAGCATAAATAAATCTGAAAATTCGTCGCAAAAATAAACATACGAAAATCTTCCGTAAGAAGATTTACTACGAAATTGATACGATTGTACAATTCAATGGGTTTTTTTTTTCATATCAGAACGAGCGGATTTTTTCATAAAGCTTAGGTTGGAAGGTAGGGTAAGAATTTGTTTATTTCATGTGTAAAAATATAATTTACGAGTAAATATCTATGCTTTACTAAAGCCACAATAATTCATGAAGATTATAAGTCTTAATGATAGGTCAAATATATTAGTATACGTTAAAGTACAACAGCTATACGAGTATTTATTTTTGAGTTTGACATTAGGTAATAAAAACCTACCTATTTCCCAAGAGGTGACATAAAACCTTCGGAAAATATATAAATAAATAACTAAAACTACAGTTTGTTGCATGATTATGATACCTGTGACCGGATGACAAACCGTAGCTCTCAATTCGTATACTCCATGTTTGGAAGTTTCTCGTGGAAATCTAAGTGCATCCGGGCGATGGCGGCCGGAATGTGACTGGAGATTCTGAAACGATTCAATTATGACGTGATTCTAGCGTGAATCTGTCCAATAAACGCCAAAGCGAATAGTTTGTTCAACGTTACTTCATAGGTACATAGTAACAATAGGATTTGTAAAATTAAATTTAAACCAACAACTCTATTTCGTAATTCATATAATCGCATATTCTTTCACAATTGAAAAGAACTCGGTCTAAAACTTCGTTTAAAAATTCGTCTGCTCGACAATGGAATATACACAATGAATACGGTTGCAATCCGGATTGTTTTTTAAAAAAACCAGGTGCCAGATAAACTTGCAATAAAGTGCATTGAACTTTACCTAATATCGTAGATACCCAAATAATAAAGTATGAACAGTTTTTCATTACTAGAGAACGGGTCAAGTCAGGTCTGAAAAAAAGGAGGAGGTTCTCAATTCGATTTTATTTTTTTATTTTGTGTTTGTTACCTCATATCTCCGTCATTCATGCACCGATTTGAAAATTCTTGTTTTATGTGAAATGATATACTTCTCGATTGGTCCAATTGAAATTTTATCAAAATCGGTTCAGCAGTTTGATTTTTAAATCCAAATAGCTGGAAAAAATATGAAGAAAAATCATCCTTGTATACGAAATTGCGTATTTTTGCTTTCCTGTGACTTTCCAGTGGTGTTGTTATAGTATACGCCAGATAAATGAAGAATAATGGTCAATGACCCACCTACATTTATTGACACACTTAATTTCAAAAACAGAAATAATGATATAAAGCTGTCCTGAATCGACATCTATCGTGATCCTTACTGTTCTAGTAATGAAAAACGATTCATAATTTACTGTCCGGGGGTACCTACGAAGAGATATTAAGGAAAGGTCAATGACCGTTAGTCTTTATTTATCTGGCGCCTACTATAGGTGTGGGGTACCACTAAAAAGTGAAAAATAAAAAACTTTTTCACAAAAAAACCGACTTCCAGAAAAAAACGATTCTGAAACATTTCTCCGACATTCGTTTCGCCGTTGATCGGTTCACCGACAGAACGATTCACTTTTCATTTTTTCTCCGACAGAACTTTTCAATGACGAACGTTTCGCCGACACAACGATTCACTTTTCATTTTTTCTCCGACAGAACTTTTCAATGACGAACGTTTCGCCGACAGAACGATTCACTTTTGAGAATTTCATCGACAGAACCTTTCACCGGCGAGTGATTCGCCGACACAACTGTTCATCTGCCCCAGGGGTATAAAACATAGGTATTCGACATGTAGACCTGTTTCCGTTTAGTGTAAGTTTTAAGTAAAGTAGGTGTAACACTATTTCTTATAATTAATTATTCTTATTGAATCCTAACTAATATTATTTATAAGAAAGTGAGTTCGTTTGTTGCCTCGTCATTTCTTAAATGCCGAACGGAATTTTGGTAGCTAGTACAAGCTTTTCAGTTACGTTTGGAAAAGCTTGGTTTAAGTTTTAGGTACAGGTGCTTATATCCATTCAAAATGTATGAAATAGGCATTTCTCATGACAAGAGTACCGCGGAGTAATTCATTCTCCAAACATAATACAATTAGGAAAATACGAAACTGGTAGCAATTTTTATTCTAAATGACTAAATATTTTGTATACGAAAGTAAATAAGGGTTATTTTTATTTTGTTTTATAATGCTCCCTTTAGATTATTCTCGACTTTCACACAGGTGGAGCCGCGGGCAGCAAAGTTTTTTTTTTGGTGTTTTTTTGGTATATGATACATGTTATGTATGGTACATGGTTAGTTTTGTTCAAGTTTTGCATTAAACTTTAAGTTTCGTCTTCACAACTTGATTCAGGTGTAAACAACAAACGGAAACAGATCTACATGTCGAATACTTATGTTTTATACCCCAGGGGCAGATGAACAGTTGTGTCGGCGAATCGCTCGTCGGTGAAAGGTTTTGTCGATGAAATTCTCAAAAGTGAATCGTTCTGTCGGCGAAACGTTCGTCATTGAAAAGTTCTGTCGGAGAAAAAATGAAAAGTGAATTGTTGTGTCGGCGAAACGTTCGTCATTGAAAAGTTCTGTCGGAGAAAAAATGAAAAGTGAATCGTTCTGTCGGTGAACCGATCAACGGCGAAACGAATGTCGGAGAAATGTTTCAGAATCGAAAAAAACACTACAAAGTACAAAATAACTTCAATTTCGGAAGTCGGTGTTTTTGGTTGCTTCTTCGTTATTTGACACCGACTTCCAAAATTGAAGTTTATTTGTACTTTGTAGTGTTTTTTTTTGGAAGTCGGTTTTTTGGCATTAGGAAAGTTAATAATTGTATGTATGTGGGTCAATGACCGTTGTTGCACATTGACCTGGTACCTACCATAGCGTTCCTCCAATGCACCTTGGGCAATCAACCGTATCACTAACTTTCTAATCTTTTAATTTCAAATTTTAGCATGAGTTAAGTTAGCCACAAACAAACCTCAAAATACTTAAGCCGTTGGTCCTGGCTGTAATTTTTAGATCTATGGCAGTCGTTACGGTATGTCAGAACCCAGAAAATCTGACTCCAGTCTTGCCAAGAATTACCGTGTTACCCTGTTAATGGATTATGGAGGTCTGGTAGGCAGCCGCTCCACGTAAAATACTGGTATTCAGCTGGATCCGGTTTGACTGGAAGCCGACCCCAATATAGTTGGGAAAAGCCTAGACAGACGATGATACATTTATAGTAAGTATCAGTGGTTCAGTAACGGTCTTCTCTTTTTCAAGCAAAACCATCTGACTTGTCGCATCTTGTTTACTCTACTAACATTTTGATTTAAATCTGACATTTCGCCTCCAGTCTTGGTGAGATCGAACGAGTTAATCCATTCGTTCCCCTTAAGAGTTTTCTGTCTTAAGATTTCACCTTAACAAATTGGAACGTTACCCCAGACGAAATAACATTCCTTTCAATACAGTGTAACAGGGTTAATGCAATTTCTCTTTCCTGACGTCACTTTATTAGATTTGTTTGTTGGAGGCCCCGAGTTTGTGTACCCATTGAATGTGGAGGCACAGAAGGCTGGCTTTGTGAAGTACGAGTACCTACTTAGTCCGAAGATCGGAGGGTCGTAAAATTCGGTGAAAGTAAATTTAAAAAATATTTATATCGAAATAATAAACATAATTCAATTATTGAAGACTAACTGTCCCCCGTGGCTTTGCTCCCATCAATTGACTACTTATCCTACCTAAACAAAACAAAACAAGAAATCGTTTTTTAAATAAATAACACGTTTTCTATGTTTTGATGTTTTTTCCTTAATGTGTATCAGTTACCCAACATAATCCTTAAATATGACCATGCACTTCTGGAGCACCCTGTATATATAGATAGATATAACCAGTATCTGAAATAAATGCATCTTTTCAGTTTAAAATGCATGCAAGCTGATCGTATCTTTCCTACTAATATCAATCAATATCAATATTATAAAGTGAATGGATTTGGACGAAGTTTGGAACCCTTGCCACTAAATTAGGTCATAGTTTGAACCTGGTAGTATGTTCCAATGGGATTATTTTCGTCTTTCATGCAGACGCTGCTAATAGCTAGTTTCGAATTATGTCTACTTCATCTCATCAGCCGGTCGATTCTGTCGACATCTCACGTTGTTCACCTAGGCGGAGTGAACGACAAGAGCGCTGTCATTCCATCTTATTTGTATGATTTGACAACTCACCCGTCGTGCGCCCCGCCGGACGAAGTGTTCACTTCGACATGCTTACAGCCGGTCGATTCTGTCGACATCTCACGGTGTTCACCTAGGCGGAGTGAACGACAATAGAGCTGTCATTCCATCTTATTTGTATGGTTTGACAACTCACCTGTCGTGCGCCCCGCCCGGGTGTTCACTGCGACATGTTTACAGAATCGCACTGCAGGATATCCATCGCTCGTCTCGAAGATGTCAGTACGTTGTATCAGTAGGTATCCTACTTGACATTTCGACATTGTCCCTTCTGTACAATTCTGTCTTGTCTCGCCCGAGGGGTCGAAAGTAAACGAAAGGAAAAATATGATACTGTTGCGTGAAAGTCTTCAAACGCCACAGAAATGTTTTTGGAAGTTAAATAAAAGCTTGCAAAAATAAAGAGTCATCTGAGCCTTTGTATGGTTTTCGAATTTTTCGTTATTGTCTTTTGGTTATGGGACTTTTAAATGACTTTAGCAACTTATCTGCGCCTTATTGTTATATTCGGGATAACACAATGATCGCACGGCGGTAAAAGATATAGTATTATCGACATGAGTGTTGAGGGTTGATTTTTAGACAATTAACTTACTGTAAAAGTATACTATAGTAGATTTCAGATAAATGTGCAATAACGGTCATTGACCCACATACATTTATTGACTATCTTAAAATCAAAAACGGAAATAAAGACTTAGAGCAGTCCTGAATCTACTTCTATCGTGATCCTTTATGTTCTCTAGTAATGTAAAATGGTTCAAATTCGGGTATCTACGAAGGGATATTAGGGAAAGGTCAATGTACTTTATAGCAAGTTTATCTGGCACAAAGTATAGGTAAAAACGTCGTTGAGTGACCAACAGACTCAAACTCATTCTTAATTGCATTCGTGTCGTAACACAATTACTTCCTATAATATGAATCGAGTACAGTGTTATAATATCCTAATTCGACCTAATTCCACCGCGCCTGCTGCTACTGCAACAGCCGCAGTGGAGCCCCTACAACGGGCTCCGGAGGGGGCTGAAATGGAATGCCAGTAATGGCCCCATTTCACCCCCTCCTGTTGAACGTCAGCCACTGCGCCGCCCAGGAACTGATGCTCCTGAGCATGGCGCAGTGACTGATGCCTGTGGACGGTGAGCAATGGGTAGCTCGCCGTCCGATCAGAACAGGCCCGGGTCGACGGCGCGCTGTGTTCCACGCGCGCCAAGCCAGCAGTCGTCAGCATGGGTCGGGATCCGTTAGGGCCAGAGCCTAGGATCCACCCATGCTCCTCTTAGTGCCTTTTACGTTCCAGGGTTGCGGATTTGTTCGAAAGAGTTACCGCGGCCCTGGAACGTAAAAGGCACTAATAGGAGCATGGGTGGGTTTTAGTCAGTAGAAGTCTGACACTCCCTGCCGCTCCACCCAGAGCGGGAGGGGTCATTTGATGATTTCCCATCCAATAAAAAAAAAAAAAAAAAAGGCACATTCTCCCTAGTCTCGATCGTAGCGAGCCGTAACTGCGGCACGGTAAAGAACCAAAGCGCACTTAAAGCCGTCAACTCCTTCTGCAAGGTTGCGGAATTTGTTCGAAAGAGTCACCGCGGCCCTGGAACGCAAAGGACACTAGGAGGAGCACGGTGGGTTTTAGTCAGTAAGAGTCTGACACTCCCTCCCGCTCCACTCAGAGAGGAAGGAGCCATTTGATGATTTCCCATCCATAAAAAAAATTGTTTGTCAAAAAACCCAACCACTAAAAACGACTAAAAAGTTCCAAACAAGTCACTTTTCAAGCAGTCTGATGCAGTTTGTGGCCTCAGATCTGTGATTGAACTGCATCAGACTGCTTTAAAAGCGACTAGTTTGGAACTTTTTAGTCGTTTTTAGCGGTCGGGTTTTTAATTAATCTATTCACTCTTGACTAGTCTTGACTTAAAGACTCCCAGTTTGTGTGCACGTCACTATATCAGGGTTATTTAACTATTTTTTGAGTACAGCAAAGTATATTTTTATCTACCTACCAACAACAGCATTAGTCTTCGCAAAAGCATTGAGCACAATGAACAAAACCATAATTGAGCTTTATAGATCAATACCCCTAGGAAATCAATTCTCTAAGAAAATCATCTTCAGAAGGTGCCACAGATAAACAATTTTATATTTCTTCGAGTTCCACCTTTGAAGATAAGAGCGCCAGACACATACTTATGAAAACGTCTGCAACTGTAAAATGATAATTCTTCTTTTAGTGGAAGTTTTTGTCTAAGTATTTATTTATTTTCAAAGACTGAACAAAGGCATATTGAGATTTTTTTTTATTTGATAGTTACTACTATCAAAATGTAATTTTACCAGACACGGAATAAAGGTGGTAATTGGATTGGTTAAAAATGTGGGACAATTTAAATTATATTACGATTAGAGTTTTTTTTTAGTGAGTGAAATCATCAAATGACTTCTTCCGCTCTGGGCGGAGCGGCAGGGATTGTCCGACTCTTACTGACTAAAACCCATCCGTGTTTCTCCAAATGCCCTTTGCGTTTCAGGGCCGCAGTGACTCTTTCGAACTGATTCCGCAACCCTGGCAGGCCTGACTGGCTCTAGCAGGCCCCGTCTAGCTAGATTCACATTACCGTGTCGGGGTGATTCGTGGTGCTTGAGACACCAACCAAACGAATATTTTCAAGCCTAAGTCAAATCACTACGAGTTTTTTCAATTCAACTGCATCAGAATCAGAAGACGCGACACAACACAATAATGTAAACCCAGCTTATGACTAGTTTTGTTACAGAGTGATGAAAACTTTCTATGTAACAATTTCCACTTAGCCCATCAAAAAACATGATTAATAAATCCAGAAAACAAATGACCACCATCATTAACGACCTTAAAACAAAGAACATGCCAAGCCAGGGTGTTCCGGCATCCTATATGAGATTCACTTGACAAATGCCACCCGCGCTGTGCGCTGCAAATTCCTGCATTGTTGAACTGCCCCGAACTGCTCTGTAATGAATGCAATTAAAGTGTAATGCGTTGTTGTGAGCTAAGAATTGTAGGAACGGCGCTTTTCTTAGTTTCGAGGGACTGGTATTAAGTGGTTTGTTATTGAGAATTGAAACTAACTTTAAATAGAAGATTTGCCCGCCTGAAAGTTCAAAACTATGTCACCGGAACGTACAACCAAGACAAACCAGGTTATAATATACACGCATGTAAACCTGTCGTCTTTGTTAGCCAATCGTTTCATTCAATTCCGCCGTTGCAAATAAGCCGATGGCTTCTAAAAATCTATGTTAATAATATTTTAGTAAAAAGCAAAATTACAGTCTATTTTGGGTGTTTTGTAACAGAAAAACAGTAGAAAGTTTGAAAATAGTATTTGGAAAGTTATTGCATCTCATTTTATATCTTCTGGTTTGGTAAGTGAGGGAACATACTTCGTGTTTGCGCAAACTATTGTATTTGCGCGCACAATGATTATGCAATGAGAGAAGACGGGACAACTAACAAATTATGGGAAGAAAAAGTACAGAAACGCGTCCGTATACAAATGGCTCTGCCCTGTGCGCTACTCATAAAATGTTAGAAATTAAAGACTGTTAGAGAATAAATTCAATAATAATTTACGCCATCCGGCCTTAATGCTAGTTACTACATGACTCCCGATAAAACAAAAACCCATTCTTTTCAAAATCATATTTTTGATGGACACTTCCAAAGCCATTACGACAACCAAGGAGGTTACAATATATATGGGAATCTCTCGCGTCGAGGACTAATCTCCGTTAAGATTAACCGATATGAGAGAGGTCAGGACTAATTAATATTACGTATTATTATTTTCCCTCAGCATTAAAAGGCAATTAAAGCCTAAAGACAACTTAATACAATTAGTTACATCGTTGATAGCTATTTCTGTTTACACTTTTACAGTGTTTAGTGAAAATCGTGTCTAGAGTAAATAAAACGGACCTAAATAAACTCAATTAATTTGCTAAGGTGATGAACTTGACTTGACTTGACTTGAATCACAATATTTTAGGTCCTGAAAATTCGTAGAACTATCTCAATTTATTCTAGTCTACAGACGCGGTGTGTTAATTTGTAGTATCTAGTAATTAATAAGGCTGGCCGCATACATACAGTTTTCCCAATCAGGTTTTCCGACAAGGAATTCAGATTCGAAATTCCGTGAGACAAGCGTAGACCTTCGATTTTCGAAAATATACAAACGTGTGCGCCTGGTTGAACATTTTGCATGCAAGGCAAACATTCAGACTGCCATTATTCACATTCGCATATGTCAGTCATAAACTGTCAAAAAAGCCTTCATTTCCCTACATTTTTGACTGATTGCGACTGAGATAGGAATACGAACGTTTCTTCAAAATAAGTAGAATTGGCCCTCAAGGCTCCGAATCTGAATTCCAATCCGCTCAAGCATCTATTATCCTGCGAGTATAGTGACTGTAATGACTTTTTTTCATTGTGTCTGTTGCGTTGACAGTTGACAGTTTATCAGAAAACCGTACGTATGTAGCCAGCCTAATACTGATGCTTAATTATCAAGTTACATAAGTTCACCGTCGATTACATATACCTTGTAACTCTGACAGCTCATTACAAAGTTTCAAACAGACTAGTTAATTAGATAATAAATCAACGATAGTGGATAAGTTTTGTATTGAGTTATTGAGACAAATTAGTTGTCTTGATAAAACTTTTATTGTACTTATCATACAAATCTAAAAATAAACATCAAAAGTTTTTTTTTTTTTTTAATATTGCGTCTTCGTTCGCACGGCCGATCCCACAGGGACGAAGCATTATTTCAATGTTAAAAATAGTCTGCGATACTCAACGATACTGTGTGTCTTTCTATCTGTGAAAGAATTTTCGTGATTGAAATAATTACTATCAAAATAATCTATACTAATATTATAAAGCTGAAGGCTTATCTAAGGCTATATAACATCATGCTAAGACCAATAGGAGCGGCGTATTAACGAAAAATGTGTCGCAGAACCAGTTGTGCGGGTCAGCAAGTTTAACCATAATATTTATCAAGAGTGAATAGGTTACTTCTAGGCAAGCGTGCTCCATCTTCGACCACATCGTCGCTTACCATCAGGTGAGATAGTGGTCAAGCGCGTGCCTATCAATAATAAAAAATAAAAAAATTTAAACAAATAAAAAAATGTTACGGTCGTTATGTCGGAACTGATAGAAACATTCATGACATTCTAAATTCAATACAAATTTAAAAAGTCACAAAAATATTTATACAGAAAAAAAAATGTCAACTCACTATCGGAGAACAAATTGTCAATTTGTCCATTGACATACCAATTCGTAGCGTCGACAGAAAAGATAAAACGGTAAAGTTTGCAGGTACTGTTGACACGTCCGCCGCAGTCCAATTAGCATTGATTTATATGCTGACCGTACCGTCAGCTGGTGTTTGCTTCGCTAAAACCCGGTATCGATAAAGCTGAACTCTGATATTTTAATATTTTATGCGAAAATTGTGGGATTCAAGTCAGGTTTGCGTTTTAAATGTAGTTCTGTTGGAGATACAATATTTGTGTTAGTAATAAATCACAAAGACCTTTAATTTTTATTGTGCTAATAAATGCAATTTTCTTTCTTTCTTTCTTTAAACTGCTAGGTTAACAAAACAATTTTCATTAGTAATCATTATAAAAAAAACACAAATTAACCCTTCGTTACAGTAGAACCCGCTTGATACGTTTTCCAGCAAAAACCGCCATTTTAAGTCAACCCATTGAAATGAAGCATGTTTTATACTTTTTTCTGACACTAAAATTAGGAAAAATCAACCTTATTAGGTTTAACAAGGCAACTGTCATTAGTGTCAAATCTCATTACATCTCACGGAGATAAATATTGGTGTATAGGTACTCTATTCTATACACTTAAATTTGTTGATCCCAGAATCACGGGATTTTTTCGACGTATCCGTAATAGCCACCTTAACTATTTAGGCAAATATTATGCATCCAAATATCCGATCTCTAGTGATAACTTATGATTCTCTGTAACGATACAAATTGTCAACAATAAAATCGACAGTTGACTATTTAACTGTTGACAGTATTGTCTATTTTAATAGTTTATTACAATAGACAAAAAAACAATTGGGTACTTTCTCATAGCTAACAGGTGCAAATGAAAATTAAAGCATCATCTTGTGACTTTTAATTAAAACAGAGCAAGGTACAATTAAGTGCAACGAACGGTTCCAAGAAGTTGCACCTGCACCTTGGTAAGTAAATAAACACAAAAAATAAGTTGAAACGTCCTGTCGAGAGCAAGTGATTACATAATGTTTAAATGTCTTGCTCTGAAATGCAACATCATTCCATGGTTTGGAGTGTAGTGAACGACCTAATAATACGTCATTACAAAAGATTGTTGCTAAGATTGTTGATTATTGTTCCGTATGGTGTCGGACGTAAAAGAATAGCACCATCCTATCACTTCCCGTAGGTGTCGTAAGAGGCGACTTAGATACATTGCTACAGCTACACTGCGATCGCCAACCCGCCTGCCAAGCGTGGCGATTATGAAAAACCCTTCTCCCCAATGGGAGGAAGCCTATGTCCAACAGTGGACGTCTTTCGGCTGATATTTATGATGTGATGACAAAAGATACACGGAACCCAAAAACACTCCAACACCTTTATCTAACCCGTTTACGAGGCAACACGGATGCAAACAAATGAATGTTGAACAGCTATTTCCCTCTTGATTGGCCGTCCATAGCCGCTGTGGAGTGTAGTCTGGACAGATGAACACTAATGAAAAACTAACTAAGGCAGTAGTGACAAGCTTTCTCAGTCTCAGTTAATGAGCAGCAGTTTCTTGCATGACAGGGTTTAAAGGTCTTGAATGGAAAGACACAGAAAAGTTATTTGCGTTGTTATGTAAAATGTTTATATGTTTATTTATTTAAACTGTTTGTACAATAGTGGTAAATATTCCATCTCTTGAACAATTTTGAATGGGTGTGATTTAAGCTATCGCCAATTTTATTCCTTTTGAATTTCTTTAATAATAGGGTTTGTCCTCAAAATAGTGGATCTGTCACCAAAATGTAGTTGCCAAATAATTGTAAAAAGCAATTCCATAATAAATCACATGTAATCCTCGGGATATATTATCAAGTATCAAATAAATAGGTTGGGATTTATTATAAAACGGGAAGTAAACCATATTACCGGGTGGATTAAAAAAAATAACCACGAAGGTGATGGCGGGGTCTGTTCGCTCGCTTCGATCGCTCACTTGACCCCGCCATCCCCTTCTAACCTAACCTGTCCGAGTCGGGGTGCCCTAAGCTCCCTGTGCCCTATGTTCGAATATTTGGTGACAGATATACCTTTCTGAGTACGAAGTTAAAGGAATAAACCTATTATTTTGAGAACAAAGTTTTATCCAAGGAATGAACTACGATTTTATTGATAATCCATCTCTTATTTTACATACATATTGGCATTAATTTGGTAATTCATACCTGGCGACACTTTTTATATATCTGAGAACGAAAATACTTCGTGGCGATAGATCTATTTATTAGGTGATGCAACTTGATGACAAATATAAATTTTGGTGACAAGAAATATAGTCCCCATTTTGAATTCCTTTGTCAATTAATGCATTGACAAAGGAACTATTAAAAAAATGTTTAAAATATAAAATTGCTTGCTCCATTGTCGTATTGTTGAATTGCATATTTCTGCGGAAACCGTCTTAGGTAGTTCAATCAACGCAAACATATTCACGAGGATGAACCGAAAATGATGAACAGGTTTTTCCCTCTTGACTGATGGACACTACTGAAAAACTAACAGCGTGATGCAACAACAGTGGCAAGCTTATAATTGTGAAATTTATTTTGTATGGTTTTTGAGGTCTTGAGTCATCCCTTCGCCCTGCTAGGCATGGAGTTCTCTTTTAGTGTGGCAATCCACACGCTCCTAAACTAACCTCATAATCATTCTTCCTTATTCAAGCTGGTCGTCGGGCAGTCCTCACTGGTCGCCGGTCAGCTCTCACTGGTCTCCGGTCAGCCAGCTCGAAAATCGGCCTTGACCAACGAATATAATCCACGAGCAATTTTTGATAATAATTGTTTACTAAAATATTATGTTTATAAATCTTGATTATTTTTTTCGAGTACGTGTTTTGAAAAACGTTGCTTGATCACTTGGGTCTCTCTCGGCTACATAATGTCCTCACCGTTAGCTCTGGCATCTATTCCGCCACAACTAAAATGACAAAGTTTCCCCAATTCATCAATTTGTATTATATTTTAGCCAATGTGACAATATAGATGGAGCAATGCATTTTCTTGAAGTTTTCTGAAACTTCAAGCTGAATTCAAATGAAAAAGCAAAGAGATTTTGGTACACAACGCGGCGTATAAATGCTGCGTTGTGTACCAAAATCTCGCCAATTTCACGAAACGGTCCTGCCTTCTGAAGAAACCTTACGTTCAACCACACGTAAGTCTACCACCATCGTTAATGTCACATAAATCTATTAACGCAACTCGGAGTCCATATTTCATATCGACTGGTGTGAGCTCGTGAGCTCCAGAGGATTGACTTTGATAAATGAAGTGTCTATCAATATTCTTCTAACAGACGTGCGTGTTGGGAATATTTTCTGTGGATGGATATTATTTGGAAAATGTACCTTAGCTTGGTACATTAAATTTATGTTTGCTGTTACAGAGTGGCTTTCTTCGCGTGTGTGGTTTTTTGAAGAATTTTGTAAGACTTATTAGCAGTTAGAATGAAAATTGATGATTATGAAAATGGTTATTTATTTGAAAGCAGGATACAAACAAAAAAAATATTAAAGGTGAGTCGTCCTTAGTCTGTTCTTCAACTAAGAAGTTCAGTCATTACACTGTCGTCTTTACTGCCGTTAAGATATGTAGATATAATATTTTTTACTATGAAAGTACACGTTAAACAATTCTTAAGTATAGATACATTATAAGGTCATTAGAATAGAATAGAATAGAATAGAATAGAAAACATTTATTCGGCACAGACACTACACAACAGCAACAATAACATAATAAAAAAAGAGAACAGTAACGAAACATACACAATAAAATGGTGCTGAGTGTGCCCAGCCGAAAGGGTTACCATCTCAGCATTTGCTGGGCGTCAGACACCCAGCGCTGGTTTTCAGTTGGCACCCCGCAGTGACACACGGACGTGGGTAAGTAAAATAGATATATATTCTTGCATATTAATAATAAATAATGTTGCGTTGTTGTTGTTGTTGCGTTGTTGTTGTTGTTGTTGTTGTTGTTTGTTGTTTTGTGCATTAGTCGATGATTCTTCACGTGCCCAGAGGGTAGGCCTTTTTATTCGGTCAAAGCACGTTGCCATTCAACGTAGCAAAGCTGCCAGTGGTCTGGGCAAGTTTCCAGATGACAGCGATGTGTATAAGCTATACAACGTGTAACAGAATAAACGCAATACCTGAAAAGGGGTCATTGTACTCATCATTATGAACCACTTTTACTATGGAACCAAGCAACGCAGAAATCGTGAAAAAATCGACGGTCACATTCATTTCTTTGCGCATAACTCGACAAAATGTACCTACTGAAGAGCTGATTTTTTCAGCGGTATATTGTGGAATGAGTGTTTTATGTGATAAAACTACAAATTATCAATTTTCACACTTTTTCTTTTACTTGTGCTGTAAGACCTTGTTTCTTGCCAAATTGTATGATTCTGGGTCGACGGGAGTATTCTTTAGGTTTAGATTGCTTTCTGATTATCAAAAAATGTCGCAAAAATAGCCTTATTTTTTATTACTGCGTTGACTCAGAAGCTGGTATTAGAGCTTCAAAGGGCCACAGACCTACGTATTTGATATTAATTTCAACACGACACCTCCACGCGTTCCTGAGAAAAAAGGTGGTGATAGACGGACAACGAAGTCCTGGTGATCGTTTAAGGTTTCCTTTTGAAGTACGAAACTTTAAAAAGTGTGACGGAAGCGTATCTCAGCCACTATGTCACGCGAATATACCTATTTAATTTTCTGTCATAGTTTAGAGAAAGAAAACTTCAGAACTTCAGAACGACTAATACCTACGCTAGCATAATTTTAATATACAAATACCTATATTAAAAAGCCTAATAAGTATTTACTACCTACTTGTATTATTAATTGAAACAATATTTTTTTTTATCAAATCAATTGCACAAAATTTTAATAGGTAGGCTTTTTATACATATTAGTAGCTAAGCATTCCGTTTTTAAATTTCATTCACTGGTAATTTGGTTAACCTATATCCAGGGTTTTCATCCTTTTAACGCCCCAGGCACTCCACTAACAGCAATAGCGTGTAACTCAGTTTTTTAAGTTGCACACTCACACAAAAGAGTTGAGTTCCTCCTTTAATTAAGATGGCAGTTATTGTTACTGAAATGGTGATTACCGACACCGCAAAATTTGGACACAAAATGATCTCTCTACCTGCCTTAAGAATATTATTCCAAAAATATTCCTAAGATATAAAAATAGAAGTCACATAATATACCAGCACCTGTCTCGTGCATTCTTCGCCACAGTTTGTACAAATTCGAGAACGATATCTCAGATGTCTCTTAATGTGACTTTGTGAGATTACTTTTAGTTTCAGAAACTAATAACTAGAAGTGGAGGAGCTCGTGGCTAAATAATAACAGCCGCACGAATCGATTTTCAAGGTTAAGCAACGCATGCCGAGGTTGGTCTGTGGATGGGTGACCATCTTAACATATCGAGATTCCTCCATGCCTCAGAAAGCACGTTGAGCCGTTGGTCCCGGCTGTCGTTTGTAGATCTTTGGTAGTCGTTACAGATTGTCAAAAACCAAAAAATCTGATACCAGTCTTGCCAAGAAGTACCGAGTTACCTACCCAGTTAATGGTATGTGGAGGTGCGGTAGGTAGCCGCTCCACGTAAAATACTGGTATTCAGCTGAATACAGTTTGACTGACCCAATATAGTTAGGAAAAGGCTAGGCAGATGATGAACCTAATAACTATAGAAGTGCAGTTAAATTGGTTCAGTACTTATGCATGAATAACTTCTTTTGACAGCTACATGGTAAATTACTAACAAAAATAAATAAAATAAATTACATCCAATAAAATGAGCTTTTATTACTAAATCATCACTATCATTACAATATATTATATTATAAAACTAAGACCCCGCCACGTCTATCTGTTTGTACCATAAACTCGAAAACTACCTACATTCGGTTTTCGCTAAAAGACGGAGTGATTTATGAGGAAGGATGTATACAATATAATAAGGTATTGTGTAAATTGGAATATAAAATATATCGTTGAAAATGTCGGAAAAAAGTCATGCCGTCGGGGAACCTATATTCCTCTACTACACGTGCGAAGCTGATGAATTTGTCAAAAACTTGTAGTAAAATAAAAAAAAACGCGATTCGTAAAGAATAAAATGTAACACCACTTCACAACTTTATTCGTGTACTTTTTTCGCGAGCATATAGTAGGAACTAACCGTTCTACCCCGAGGCACAGATGTTGACAATCTCTAAGTGCTTTTTCACTTTAAAAGATGAGTATAGCTATTTATTCAGTCTGCAATATTACATTGAGAAGATTGTATCTGATATTTTCATGAAAACTTCGAAACGAAACGAGTAGGAATGAAACTGAATGCGGCTTATTTGAATAATGTGGTTATTATGTTAATCCTATACTTTCTATTAGATTGTTATGGCCTTTCTTCTTTCTTGTTTTCAGGTACGTACAATTAAATTAGTATAACTGGAACTCGAGAGTTTCCTTCCGTGATTGAATTCGAAATAATAATATCTGCAAAAGAACAAAGTTTACTGACTTATCTCGTAGAATCAAACTTAAGTGGCAGTGGGCCATCAAGTCTCGCCATTCAATCTCTTATTATGTCAACATTCCACCGTATGGGATGTTTACAGTAAGCATCAAGTGAACTGTCATTCCATCTTATTTGTATGGATTGCCAGCTCATTTCATGGTCACATCACCTAAGCAATGAGAGGTTAACAGAATCACTCTGCAGGTCATCGGTTCACCTTGTGGGAGGCCTTCAACACTTATGTCGCCACTACAGAACCTTTTGACACCATCGACTATTAATTATATACAAGCTTTTCCCTGCGGCTTCACCCGCGTGGTATGTCGATAAAAAGTATCCTATGTCCTTGTCCAGGACATGGTCTACCCTTGAGCTACATTTTATCCAAATCCGTTCAGCCGATTTAGCGTGAAAGCGTAACAAACAAACTCACTTTCGCATTTATAGGAATAGATTAGGATTATATAATAATAATAAAGCCTATGACTAACAGTGGACGCTTTTCAGCTGAAAAATAAAAAAACAACCGAATGTTCCTCTGCGACGAATAGGTTGGAAGAAGCTTTACCCAAATATTTAGCCCAAGCTAAAGAGAAAACTAATTTTCCAGCTTCAGTAATGTGAGAAAAAAACTTGAGTCAAAGTAAATAAAAACCACCAAAGAAAATACGTAGCACGATTTCTAAATCCAAACAGCAGTTTATCTAACAATCCTAGTGTTATAGTGTTACAAAACAACTCAATCGGTGGCGGACAACAAAAAGTTTTGTTCTATTCCCGCCATTTTGTTTGTGTTGCTAATAATCAATCTTCGCGAGGCGTTCCCGCGCTGTCCCGAGAGGCAAAGATAATTATTCTTTCAGCCTTACGACCGACGTTTTCTGCGTCACCAGTGGGGTTACAAAATTATATATATTTAACATGAAAACTTGAACTCAGCGAATAAACATTTGTGTAAACGTCAGAGGGATTTCGTCTTGTTGAAGTTATAATTTGCTTGAATTACCTATTTTCTTGTTGAGTTTAGGCTAACCAGCATAACGTCTGACAGTTTATCGGAGCGTATGAAACCTCTTTGAATACACTAAAATAACCTGACACACTTTAAAGTTTGAAAAACCACAGAAAACATACACAGGTTAACCAGGTTTGTTAGAATAGATCTGTAATAAAGTTTTCCTTTGTGTTAAACGCAGAATAGAAGGTTTCTTAACTGTTTAAATGGAAAAAAAAGCGTGGGTGTAATAAACAGACCGAAAACAAATCGTTTACTTTGTCTTAATATAGGTCGCTGACTAGATTGAAGACAGTAAGTGAGTGGTTGTAATCACGATCTGCCTAGTCTTTGCGACTGCTGACTGGTAGTCAGACTTACAAGCTTCTGACCTGTGACGAATGTCAAAGATCTACAAATGACAGCCATGGTTAACTGCTTAACGCACCTACTTTCCTTAGCACAAAGGGGTATTCGTATTCAATAGATGATGATATGGAAACGATGCTTAATAGTGATAGCTACAACATAAACAAGTTAAAACAAAACTATTCATTACTATTTAAATCCACAGCAAATTCATTTTTCAACACAATATCTTACTACTCTCCCAAGTTTCGTACATCGCAATAGGCTTACGCGTATTTACATTCGAATGCTCTTTAATTCCCCAGTGCGATCCTTCTAGTGATCCCCCTGGGATTACCTAACACTACACTGCAGTTATCCGTGTGTTGTGCGACACTTATCCACCTGCGACACCAGCGCCCCCTAGGGGATAGCTTGGCAACAGCTAAACTAGCATATTCTGCGATGTTCCCTCGGGCACTGATTGAAGGAGCAATTTCTCGCCTTTGTTTACGTAATATTACGGAGAATAAAGGTTGATTTTGTCTCCTTTTACATTACCTAACCCTTTGATCATTTTCTTCACTAGTAGATTTAATTTTTTTCAGTCTATAAAGCGGAACTTTTCGGTTGCCGCTCATTTAGTATAAGATTATTTGCACTATTTTCGAAAGCTAGAACGCTCAAATGACATAACGTTTACTAGTCCTCCTGACCAATTTCGGCCTTGGCGGCCAATCAACGGAGACTAGTCATCGGCGCGGGACTTATTAAAGTACACAAGTGTGTGCGCAAACACAGGTGCACTCCCTCTTCCATCACTCTCATATTCCGATGGGACGGCAACCCGACACGACCGAAAAGAGATATGGCGCAGGAACACCGCCTTAACGTGCTTTCCGAAGTACGGGGGTCTCACACCACCAACTTCCAAATTCCGGGCTATCAACATGAAATTCGTAATGGAAAAACCCAATAACTCTTTTTGCCCGACCTGGGAATCGAACCCAGGACTCCACGGGTATTTAGTCTGAACGGCCCAAAGCGAATGGACCACGGGCCATTCGACCGTAACCAAAAATCGTCTACGTTCCTACGTCTTTTTTTTTTTTTTTTTTTTTTTTTTTTTCTAGGATGGGAAATCATCAAATGACCCCTCCCGCTCTGGGTGGAGCGGCAGGGAGTGTCAGACTTTTACTGACTAAAACCCACCCTTTAGTCCTCCTAGTGCCTTTCTTCCCAGGGCCGCGGTAACTCTTTCGAACAAATCCGCAACCCTGGTAGGCTCTGGCCCTAACGGGCCCCGACCCATGCTGACGACTGCTGGCTTGGCGCGCGTAGAACACAGCGCGCCGTCAACCCGGGCCTGTTCTGATCGGACGGCGAGCTACCCATTGCTCGCCGTCCACAGGCATCAGCCACTGCGCCATGCTCAGGAGCATCAGTTCCTGGGCGGCGCAGTGGCTGACGTTCAGCAGGAGGGGGTGAAATGGGGCCATTACTGGCACTCCATTTCAGCCCCCTCCGGAGCCCGTTGTAGGGGCTCCACTGCGGCTGCTGCAGTAGCAGCAGCCGCAGTGGAACCGGCTTTGGCGGCGGAGGAAGCGGCGGCGGCGGCGGCGGCGGTCGCGGCAGAGACGGCGGTGGCGGAGGGCTTTCTCCGATTTACGGCTTTGGCGGGTGGGGCGCAGGCCCTACCCCCAGCCCAGTGGTCGGCCGGCTTGCCAGCTGCCGCACAGACTACGCAGTGCGGCGCGGCGACGCAAGAGCCGGCCCTGTGACCGGGCTGACCGCAGCGGAAACAAAGACCGCTGCGGTCCACCTCCGAGGTGCATTGAGCTCCTACATGGTGGCCCACCTGGCACCGGAAGCACCTCAGAGGTCGGGGTTCCAGCAGTTTGACCTGCGCGGAAACCCAACCCACCAAAAACCTACGGCCCTCCGAGATGGTCTTGGCCGCCGACACGGGACAGCTCACCACAATAGTGCGCATGCCCGTGTTGTCAGGACGTAGGGTGCCCGCCTTCACCTCCTCTGCTGAGCACCCCCCCGTCCTAACGACGGCGGCCACCACCTCCGCCTCCGTGACGGAGTCGTCCAGGCCCAAGATGCGCATGTCGACGCGCTTGGTGGGCCTGGACACTCGGGCATCGTCCGCGCTAAGGGACGCCCTGAGCCTTTCGGCTAGAGCGTCCGCGGTTGGGCCGCTGGCTGCCCCGGGGATCTCCAGCATCCGGGCCCCAGTCATGGTGACCCGGAGCCGAAGGCCCCCCACGATGCCTAGCTCACCAAGGTTCACCGCCTCCTTCGCCTTGGTGAGCACGTCCGCGTACGTCACGCCCCTCTTCGCCGCGTCCGGCTGTAGCGTAAGCACTACAGCCGCGGTTTTCGGGGGGCGGAGCGCAGCCGCGACGCTTCGCGCCTTCTGCCGCCGCCTCCTCTCTCGCCTCTTGGCCGCTCTGGCTGCCTTTCCCGCCTTCCTCTTCTCCCCGGCCACTTGCCATTCGGCTTGAGCCGGGGGAGGAGCTGAAGGCGAGGAAGCCGGGGGGAGCTGCTGCTCAGACGGCGCAGGAGCCTTCGCCGTCCGCGCAGCAACCCCACCCCTCCTCTTCTTTCCCGGGGCCGGGTCCGGTTTCCCCGGCACCGGCTTCGCGGGTGCCGGCCCGGACCCTTTGTCCAGGCCGGACGACCCCGGTGTGGCAGCCGCGGCGGCCGCATAAGACGCCGCCTTTTTCTGGCCTGGGACGGCCTTCCCACTCGCCGCACTCGCTAGCGGGGGGCGCAGGACGATGCCCTCCAGGACGGAGAACCGCGCCTGGAAGGCAGCCAACTCCTGCCGCACCAGGTCCAGCACCTGGCCCTCCTGCGGCACGGGCCGGCCGTCGTCCCTGCGTCCCCCTTGCGGCGCCCCCTGTGGGCCGGCTCCCCGGAGCCTGGCCAGGTCTGCGCGGAGCCCCTCGTTCTCCTTACGGAGACGCTCCGTGGCGGCAGCCAAGCGGGCGACCTCCGCCCGCAGCTCGGACATCTCGTCCGGCGGAGGCCCACCTTTGGTAGCCTCCGCTGCCGCCAGAATGGAGGCCATCGCCTCGCTTATGGCCTTGTTCTTCGAGGACAATTTCCTCTTCAAGGCCACATCGCGAAGCGCGGCCTCCACAACCTCCGCAAACCCGGCCCTCCGAAATCGCTCCTGTCCGGAGTCAACCGGCTCACCGCCGGAGGACTCCGAACCAGGAGCCCTGCGACCGCCCTCTACGGGGGGTCGTCCGTCAGCAACGAGCTCCCCGGCTCGCTGACCAGCCACCTTGGAGGCGGGCAATCTCCCCTTGCCTCCCTCTCGGCCCTTGCCCCGCCTGCTGGTGGGGATCTTGCGAGCCGAGGCAACCTCCTCGCTGCCGGACGACCCCCGGTCTTCCTCAGTTCTGGGCCGCTTGCGGAAGGACCTGGAGTCCTCCGCAGCAGCCCCCGCCCCCTCGGGTCCAGAGCTCGCCGAGCTAATTGTCACCAGGTCGTCGGAGTCCAACTCGGACTCCGACTCTGCACCCGGGTGACGCTCAAGCGAGCCCCTCCTCCAATATAGCGCGCCTTTTGCCGCGCTCCGCCCGACCGACACTCTGTCGGGCGAGCCAAAACTATAACCGATCGGGTCCTCCTCGGATAGCTTGGATCGGGGGCCTCCTCGGCCCTTGTTGCCAATGGCAAGTGGTGGACAGGAAACTGCGTTGCCCCCCCCAGAATACGTGGGGCTTGACGCGCAATGCGTGGCGGATTCTCGTACTGCTGTGCAGTCCGTACCGCCCTGGGGTAGTTCCTTTTCCTCAGTTCTGTCCATATTTTCCTTTTTGAGGGTGCGGTCCCTTTCTCCCCTTCTCTCTCAGTGCTTGCTCGCTGCCCTCACAGTCACGTCTGATGATCAGACGCGTACCAGAGAGCAGCGAGCAAGCCAATGAGACGCACACCGTCCGAGGACCCGAACACTGCTCAAGTCTCCGAACGGTGTGCCCCTCTTGTGTCTCTCTTGGTCTGGTCTCTCACTTGGGACCTTCCGGCATGAGTGGCTCTACCGGCAAAGCCCCCAAGATCACTGAGACACGCAAGCCCCACCACGACGGCAACGTGGAGACACGGTTGGTGGGGACGTTCCTACGTCTACGATACTCCACGGTCGGCAGTGGCGCTTGCAACCGCGAGACCGACGGAGCAATTATAACCTAAACAATTGGTACAGACGGCATGTGAATTGTTAAAGCCATTACAATTTAAGGCATGTAGCAAACACCTCTGGTTCACATAATAACGGGCTCGCAAACTCGTTGTGACACAAATTAATGTAACGTAGTACATAATTATTCCGTGCAATGATGTTCGTGCGTAACCTGCCTATGTAGCATTCTCAGCTTACGTCATCACAAACAGTCAAACGAAAATTTTGAACCATTTCAGAAGCTAAAAAAATTAAGTAGTTTATAAGGGCTGATTAATCTTTATCTGAAAATGAAGACATGTCAATCTGTCGTATTTATTCATCCAACAAAAGTTTTCTGACCGATGAAAAACCACTCCTTATGGTTCAAAAATCCAGAGCGGAAGGGGTTATTTATTCATGCCATCTTTAAAAAAAAAAGTGAAATCTTGTGTTGTGATTTAACCGCCGCGCCTTTTTCTCTATGCTCTTTACTTTATGTTATCGCTAATGCTAATCCCTACTTTCGTTGCCAACGTGTAATATATTTTTACTACCCACTGAAGTGGGCTGATTCATTCAATCAATTAATCAGCCTACACCTCAAACAATGAGCTAAACAGGAGCAATAAACCCTTTTCACAACCATAACCTCTAAAAACGGCAAATGTCAACTTAACATATAAACCCACCTGTTAAAATAACAAGAAAATGTACGCCAAAGTAAACAATGAAAATGTAACGGAGCGAGTTGTTTCCTCCAGCTTAAGGCTTAAGAGCGACGTGGTGATTCGGCAGCAGAGAGCATTAAAATTTAACGACTGTGCTCTAAAGTCAACGATCCGGGTTGAGAGACTATTGTATAGCCCAGTTTATAGCCCTTGGGACACAGAGAAAACACGGTCATACAGAAAGAAAATGCATGTAATTAGTAGTATGCTTTTTATTTTCAAAACTTAAATAGTCGTTCACTAGGATGACGCTGCGGGATCCAAGACAGTTGATTCATTTCTCTGGGACTCGTCGAGCTTCATTGACTCGGCGTTTTTTCTGGCGTTTGCCAATGTTGATTCTGGTTTTTTTTTGGATTTAGCAGTTGCAGTGGCTTGGGAATGTGGTGTGGCGGGCTTGTCCCAATACTAGAATCAAGTTTAGGTCAAGAACAGTGCTTCTTATTCAGTCAAGCACTGGACTGGTGAGCAAGAGGTCATGAGATTAAAACCCAAGTTACTATACATACTAGAAAAGTCTCTCAGCGTCAGTAATCGAATAGAGCTAAAAGCTCTTTTGCGCTAAAGGAACATTGTGCTAGATAACACAGTAGAGCAGTACTGTGAGCTCTAAACTTCATAAACTACCCTTGCTCCTTTTTAAGTCGGGTTAGTGTTGAGTTGTTTGAATATGCGACAACTTAGATACAAGTGGCAACATTGGCGGATCCAGGGGGCGGATGTAAGGGTCTCAAGCATCCATATCATTACACAAAACACGTTTAACATAGGTATAATCATTTCTCACATATCTGAATGACGGTCTGCGTACCGACATCCAGTGGTCGACACATTATTTGGCCGTCCCACCTGCCGGCTAGAGTAGTCACGAGGCTGTTGGGGCTGCGATTCACAGACGCATCAGCGTACCGAAATTGGGTACGCGTGCGTCTGCGAACATCCCCGGTGCGGCAACCCCAGCATTACCCGGAACGCGTTATTATATTGGACCCGTAAAGCATTGGACGAGCCCTGTGTATAACTGACCCACAGGGCGCACGTGTATAGTGACGATTAATGATTCGCTCGCGGTGGTCCACTATCTTGCCTGATCTCGTCAACGATGGAGCGCGCAAAAGTAACCTATTCACTCTCGACTTATCCCCCCATATATTGCAGCAAAGAGAATGGATAAAACCTCCCTCGAAGCCCACAACTTTCCTATTTCATTCCGTTCATTCTGACAGCTAAAAACTGCCATAACAGAATTAAGGGCGAACTAAATTCGTGAAAAACTCAATCAGTGGTTTAGGCGCTGTATCAGAAATCAAGTCACTCGCGCATGTCAAACGTTTGAACGTGCATAGTGACATGCTATTTAATTTTGACTTCGTTTTATAATGCACCATGGCTTTGAACGAGGCTTTGGTTTTCAAATATTTCAATGCTTGGGAGGATAATCTTCTGAATTATGCTATATGTTGCGACAGAGGACCTCGTGGCTAATTATATAATAACAACCGCATGGGTCGAACTTCCTGCCAGGGTTGCGGAATTTTTTCGAAAGAGTCACCGCGGCCCTGGAACACAAATGGCATTTGGAGACACGGTGGGTTTTGGTCAGTAAGAGTCTGAAACTTCCTCCCGCTCCACCTAGAGCGGAGAGTCATTTGACGATTTCCAATCCTTCAAAAAAAATGGTTCGAACTTCGAGGTTAAGCAACGCATGCCGAGGTCGGTCCGTGGATGGGTGACCGTCTGTTACATACTGAGTTTCTTCCTTTCTTTGGAAAGTGCGTTAAGTCGTTGGTCCCGGGTGTCATTTGAACGTCTTTGACAGACTTTGCGTTATGGGTAGTCAGAAGCAAGAAAATCTAACACTAGTCTTGCCAAGGGGACAAGTGTTATCCAGTCACTTATTAGTTGTGGAAGTCAGTTAAGAAATTGCTCCATGTAAAATTCTGGTATTCAGCTGCATCTGTTTAAACAGAAAGTCAACCCCGTAGTTGGAAAAAGGTAAGACCGATTTATTGTTGTTCCAGAGAGCAGTGATTTTCTTGGAAAAGAAGTATTTTTGACGAGCTTTTTCCCGCGACTATACATATCCCGTTTTTTCACGTTTCTGTAGGAATTTCGGGAAATCCCCAACTTCCAAAGGAACGTACATGCCAAATTTCAGCTCTCTACGAACAGTAGTTTCGGCTGTGCGTTGTCTGTCAGTCACTCATCAATATCGAAATGTTTTATATAGGTATTGGTTAGTGGTGGTGTGGTGTTAATGTTCTATAGTGGTGACCGCGTACCAGAAGACACAGCGTTGAAAGGCCTCCCACAAGATGGACCGATGACCTAACGAGAGTTGCTGATAGCCAATGGATGCGAGACGCACACGATCGGCTGTTAAGGCGACACTTTAGGGAGGCCTATGTCCAGCAGTGGACGTCTTTGATGATGATGATGATGATGATTGATTAGTAGCAATTGTTTACCGGTCAACTTATCAATTCTGTCTAAGACTGAGCATTTCCTGTAAAACTTCTTTAGATCACATAAACTTTTTTCCATTAACACGTATCATTTTATTGTTGCAAAAAACACAGACATTACACATGTAACAACGCTTGCGGCGTGGCATAAGCCCAACTTGTTTTCAACACTAAAGCGGTGAGTGGATTGGGCAGTGGGGAACGTTAAAATTTTACGTTACGGCTGCCGTGCACAAGTGAACTGTATGCCGCTTACAGGACTATTGTTAGCCCGGTAAGACCCGGTTTTATATTGCCCAGTAGTTGGGTCGCGGACATAACAGTAGGTTTCGGGGATTGTTGAACAATTTGGTACCTACCTACTGGGTATATTGAAAATCTGTTTTTGGATTGTCGGTAGGTTAAGTTTTGTAAGTAGATATGTATTATATATCTTTTGTTGATTAAATGGTCAACTTTAGCAGTACCTAACATTTTGATTTAACTATACAACAGTCCTATGTCTATGGTCTCGGTTGATACCACCCACAGATATAGAACTACTTCACGTGCCCGCTTTGGTGCCCAGCTTACGTACAAAAATCGTAAACCGCCACTTTTGCGCTTAGTCTGCATCGGTGTACGCTAGTCGGACGTCAGTTAGGTGGGTAGGTCAGTTAGGTGCCACACGTGGCGGCGTCTTTGAATCGATTTGATTTTACCATCGCATATTATCGCTTGGCTCAATGCTGGTCCTGCTCCATAGCCACTAGGGCGCACAAATTAGTTATTTAATTATTTTTTATTTTTATTTTTAGCAGTTGTGAGACCCGCTGAATATTGAAAGAACATAGATTTTTCATTGTATAGACTCGAACTAATTTTGCATTGTATTATTTCATGCATTAACGGCACATGTGTGAGTACTGTGTACCTTCAAGTCAAACTATCATTTTTGGGTAAGGCTTTAATGTGCCCTGGCTGTTGGGAGTGTCATGCTCACTCAAGTCTCTCTGATGGTGCAGTTTGTATTTCATTCATCATTTGGCTCCGTCAGCTGGGACTGGTCATCTCTCAACTGCCACGGTTTGTTTTAATTTGTTAGTATTTTGAATTGTTCCTTTTTTGCTTTTGTCGTACACGTCTTTTTACATCGTTCTCACATGTCTATGAATAATTTCAACAAGAACAATGTAACCACAACTTTGTAATAATTAATGGATTCAAAAGAGTGTCCATGGAGTTTCTTGTACGTTCTTCTCCATAGAGATCTACGCTTTGGAACGTGCAAATAGCTTCACCTCTTTGACTGACCGACCTTGACAATTCAAAAGTGCCTGTAAATGGTTTAATTGAAATAAATGCTTTGACTTTGACTTTGACTTTGATTAGTGACGTCATAGTAGGTAGACAAAAAATGGCACGCTTGGTTTCATACAGATCGTGATACTTGCGTTATCTATATCTGTGATACCACGTAGAACATACTGGTGCGGATTATTCTAAGTTGTTTAACATGGTATTTCATAAGCCTTTACGTTCTTTCCAGTACCGAAAAAGTTCCAGCAGCGTAGAAATAGATTAGAAAATCAATCAATTTTACATACGAAGTCGTTATAAAGACTTCGGAATTATGTTTCGCCAGCCCTATATGAGGTATAAAAGTAACGACGACTAAACAAGATTTTTATTCCTTTTAAAGCAAAATGGATGTACTATTACCTACACCCGCAAGATTTCGTTTCTCAAAATATTTGCCGCTTTTATTCGGTAAGCTGAAGTGTCCACTCCTTTTATACATTTCGAAAGCATCAGAAAAATACCTGAAGATATAAAACCTCGTACAAAACATCGTGTTGTAAAAACACATCTTTCAGCACAAGTTGAAGTGAGAAGCTTACATCAGCTTACATTCAACGAGCCATGAAAAGAACGGACACATTCATGAATTTCTGTGCAAAAATGTGGCTCAAATTTCTGTACCATGTTCCAAATTATATACTGGGGCCAGTGAAGTTTTCTTTTATAGAACGTACCTACTACGAGTATGTTTGAAGTCTGAAAAGAGCAGATTAGTACAGACATGAATTACATGAAAAATCGGAGTAGTACACGTACGTTTTTTGGCGCAAAAGCCGATAGAGATCACAATTTTTGGAATCGAATATACAAGGTGTAACAGAAATAACGCAGAACCGTAGCTGAAGACTGCCGTTGATTAATGTAAAATACGACAAAATACGACTCACGGTCCATTCGCTTTTTTTTCTTATTCAAAACTATACAAAGTGTAGGTATATCTGCAGTGCGATTCTGTAAACATGTCGAAGTGAACACTTGCGCGGGGTGCACGACTGGTGAATTGTCAAACCATACGAATAAGATGGAATGACAGCTCTATTGTCGTTCACTACGCCAAGGTGTACACCGTGAAATGTCGATAGAATCGACCGGCTGTTCCTGGAAATAAATTATAGACGTGCGTCATGTATTCACAATACAAATGATTCGATTGGGCGTTTAAAATTCATGAAACCAATCACAGCACTTAACGCTCAATTAATCATTCGTCAAATTTTTGTCATCATTTTCATTCTTGAAAAAAAACTCGGCTTACACCCTACGGATTAAAACAGGTTTCTAAAATTAAAACAGCTGTAGCCGCCACGATTCTAAATCGTGCGATACGGTCGCCATAGTTACAACCAAGTTGCTGTACCAAGCCTCGTTTGGACGCTTGCCATCACATAACTTGGAGTTCAATTCCTTCACAACTTCCTGAGTTTCGCTTACGAGCTAGTGCTATTTATGATAATGATTCACGCATGTAAGGACCAAGCGAGTGGCAAGTAAACAGCAGTGTGATTCTGTAAACTCTCACCGTGTAAGCTTAGGTGATGTGAACATGAAGTGATCCATACAAACAGCATGGAATGACAGTTCACTGATAAATGATATTTATTCTGTAAGTAGGTTGTAAATAACACTTTTACACTTCAATGTTTTCTTTTTAAACTGGATGAGGCCGGTGTTTCCTAGCTGACTACCCTGAGAAGAAACACCGAAACATACTCAGAGGTCTAAGTCTCTTTTGAAGTCCATACAATAAATTTTACTGGTCAAATCATATGAGAACCATGTAGGTTGATGTCTTTTGAGGAAAGTACCACACAGATTTGAGTGGACCTGTCCAGATAGTGCTAGCATTTGTCAATTATCGTGTAGCTCAAACTTAGAACTTTAAGAAGCTCAACCATTTGACGAACAATACCAAAGTAAGGACATATGGGTAGGCCGCATAAAAAAACTCAAACTGCCAGTATATTCCCGTTGTCCCCGTAGGCCATGTCCCCGTTAAAGGGGACAGAGGGAAATTAATAAAATAATTAAAATTACTTCCCGTTGTCCCTCTTAATATAATGTTATAATTAAATATACTTTTCAAATTATATTGCTGCAAGAGCGAGCGAAGCGAGCTCGGGACATGGGGCACCCCGACTCGGTTTTTTTTTTTAAACCACCCAGAAATTTGGTTTACTTCCCCGTTTTCCCCGTTAGCCGAATGTCCGTTATGGGGACAGCGGGAAATAAATTTAATCACGTCCCGCTGTCCCCGTAACGGGGAAATGGCATACGGGGACAACGGGAATAAAGGAAACTGCTAGACATTGTGGACTAACATGAAATGAACCCCAATCTTAGCGATCTACATGGTCCCCACATTCACAATACGATATGAGGATCATGCAGATCAGTGTCTGAAATGGTCTTTTGTGGAAAGAACCACACAGATTTTACATCACGCGCTCGCCTTTGTTTTTGAAAATAAAGGGTTTTGATTCACGGCAATTACGTTTGATTAATACCAAAACATTTACGGCCTCTTGCTCGAAGAGTTCTGAATAAATAATTAAGCCATTACTTTTTTTTGTTTGGATGCTATGTCATTGGCAGAACGGTACTTTCATTTGCCATTGGAACGGACGGGTATTCGAATTTCGAACGACCCGTCGCCATTTTAATAGTCGTTTTAATTCACCATTTTATTGGATAATAGTACTATTCGCTTAACATTTGAGCATTCAAGTGTTAATTGGAATAAGTCATTAATTTCGACGGTTTCGTGGCAATACCATTCAATATTTACGTCATTTTTGCTCGTAAATTGTACTTTTGTAAATAAAGTTGCGTGGTAGAACCTCTCTTATAAATTTATTATTATTTTAATAAAATATCTTCCAAACATTTCGTTATGAACTGTTCTTTTAAAGCAGACTTAATTAAGTAAAGTAAGCGTAGTACTTGGTTACATTATTTTAACTTGGGCAACCCTTTAAATCTGAATGAAGGGAAAGTTTGCGTTTGTAATTAATTTACTGCTCGTAAAATATATCATGCCACCCATAGTCCCCAAATGCATGGGCGAGATTCGGCAGGAAGACCGTGAAGTTAAATGCCTACCTATTAAACCAGAAAAAATAATTAACTTAATAACTAAAATAAAAATAGAGTAACTTAGTAGTTTACCTGTGACGCGATAGAAAGTCCTACATATTTAACTATAAATGATGCCTATTCGAAGGATCGCCAAATTGAAGTGGCAGTGGGCAGGGCACATTGCTCGCAGAACAGATGGTCGATGGGGCCGAAAAGTTTTGGAGTGGCGACCGCGTACCGGAAGACGCAGCGTTGGAAGGCCTCCCACAAGGTGGACCGATGACCTGGTGAGGGTCGCGGGTAACCGATGGATGCGAGATGCACAGGACCGGTGGTTGTGGCGACACTTGGGGGAGGCCTATGTCCAGCAGTGGACGTCTTTCGGCTGATATGATGATGATGATGGAGTTTGACATGCCATCGACCAACCATGTGTACATAGTGTCAACTGAATTGGTTCGCGGACAGATCAAAACTATGAAAAATTTGGTCATCAACCCACTCTTGGCAAGCGGGTGACGGTGCCTAAAGTTTCCAACTATTCGAATCTATTTTAATCTAGCCACCAGAGCCCTCTAGTGGCCACTTTGTAAACATGTGCCCAACAGAGGCTGGAGCGATTGAGTCAATTATCTCCCTTTGTACCGGTTAAAGGCGTTTTCAATGGAGATTCTGGGCGAAACGCTCAAAGCAGTTCAGAATATCTGAACAGAATACAGAGGGCCAATTCTACTAAATTTTAAGCAAGTTTGCAGTCGCATTTCAGTTGCAAACTGTCAAAAATATATGAAGATTGAGGATTTTTGATAGATAGCTACTGAGATGCGAATGCTAACGTCGCTAAGGAATAAGTAGACCTATGGAACTTGGTCACATTCCTTCATCAACTAAAAAAGAGCTCATGATCTTCAAAAGGCTGAATCGATACCGAACTGTTAAAAAAAAACGCATCCAATTCACCCGTTTAAGAGCTACTGTGCCACAGACAAACACACACACATAGTAGTCAAAATTATAACAACCCTCTTTTTGCGTCGGGGGTTAAAAACCACATCCATATGAAAACGTACACTTTACAGAGCTCTTTTTACTCCTTAAATGTGTCTAACTTTGTTACGTAGAGTCTAATTGAAAAATGGCCTAAATCCAGTGATGGACACTGACCGATTCGAACTAAAGTGGAATCGAGTTGAATGTCGAACGAGTGAATGCGAATCGTTTTACAAATCGAGCTTCCATCAATCGTTTACGGGGCTATGGTAGGTGCCATCAGATAAACTTGCAATATAGTACATTGACCTTTCCTTAATAGCCCTATTCGTAGATAACCGAAAAATAAATTACTAACTTTTTCAATACTAGAGAACGTTAAGGATCACGTTATAGAACGATTCAGTACAGCTTTAAGTCTTTATTTCTGTTTTTTATATTAGGAAAGTCAATAAATGTATGTGGGTCAATGACCGTTATTGCACATCTACCTGGCGCCTACTATATTTATGTATAATGTTGATTAAGTACTTGATTGATAGACCGACTAGGCTTTTACGTCACTGCTCAATCGGTTTGTTTCTTTTGACCTCTATCTCACCTGATGGTAAGCGACAAAGACTACAATAGTATACTGGCTATAGACAGGCAACTCTACCTTATTTTTAATATTAGTAAGTGGTCGAACTCAGCGCCATCTAGTTTTTAGTTAAGGGAACTAATTTATATAAATAAATGTATAGGTTGGTAGGTATATAGCTGCTGTCTGATCCTTTATGATATTAGGTAGAGAGATGAGTGTATCCGCTATATATTACAAACATACGTACTACATAAAGGAAAAAAACCACATAATTGAATACCATTTTATTTAGAAAAACATCACACATTTACAATAAAATTTTATGTTCGCCTTTTTTGTCCCTTATGATTAGGGTAGTGCCGATTAGCCTTATCTTTCATTGAATCGTTAATATCCCAAACGGTTGTTTTGCCAGTGAGAACATTATTGATATCTTTGCACCAGTGGTTTACAACAACAACACACACATCACAACACAACACGAACGTACGAACGAATTGTAACGCGGCTCAACAACATAGAGTAACGAAAGCTCAACTCAACCTGCAGATGCACTAGCGAAACAACATAAACTCTATTGCAAAAGGAAAATAAATGCGCACAAGAAGTTACACTCTCACGCAGCCATTTGCAATTCAAGTGTGGCCATTCAAAAACAAACTTTTGCACGTTTAAATACCAAAATATAAGTTCTTCACTATTAAAGCTCAAATTAAAAACCTAATTATGTACTAATTCATTCTATTATTTTTATATAAGAAGATCATGAAATTATATTATTTTTCTTGATTAATGTTATAAAGTAACTCCCAAAAAAATATATAAATTTAACCGTAGCAACACCGCAATTTGTTTCCCTTAACTAAAAACTAGATGGCGCTGTTTTCAATAAAAAAATGGAATTTTAATTTTGTTCTAAGTTGCCATAGCATGGTAAGCGATGATGTGGCCGACAGTGCTTGCCTACGAGTAAAGGCAACCTATACATTGTTGATCTAAAGATCCAACCACTTGAGGTTGCAGTTTTACTTATTATTAGATGAAATTGCCATTTCATTAAAATAAAATTAAAACTGACCAAATCAGTTTTTTTTCTACTCTATTTTACGTTATTTCTCTGTAAAGTTTTCTACAAGATAGCTCATTATACAATGTTGTTATTTTTATCACAACGAGGTTAAAGTAGGTATATTTTTCGGTAAAAGATATCCTTTTATATTCTTTAGCATCTTGTTGGCTGCCATCGATAATAATCACCCGAGGCGGAATCAAAATCGCTCACAATGGGCCTCATCAGAGGCTTAAAGTAACCCATAGGGCAATGGAGAGGGCAACGCGTGAAGTTTCCTTGCGTGATCGAATCAGGGATGATAATATCCGCAAGAGAACCAAGGTTATCGGCATAGCTCGTAGAATCATCAAACTAAAGTGGCAGTGGGCAGGGCACATTGCTTGCAGAATGGGTCGATGGGGCCGAAAAGTTCTGGAGTGGCGACCGCTTACCGGAAGACGCTGCGTTGGAAGGCCTCCCACAAAGTGCACCGAAGACCTAGTGAGGTTCGCGGGTAGCCGATGGATGCGAGATGCACAGGACCGGTTGCTGTGCCGACACTTGGGGGAGGCCTATGTCCAGCAGTGGACGTCTTTTGGCTGATATTGATGATGATGATGTGGATGGAATACCTTCTATGTAGCCTTTAACCGTCTCTAAGGTAACCCCTACAGACGGTAAAAGGCTAAGCCGCGGGATAACTTTTAAATAAATAATTTTAGTTACCAAAACAACTACTTCATTTTCTAACACAACGGGAGGTTTTAGGGCTTCGTACCCAAAGGTCAACGGGACCCTATTACTAAGCCTCCGCTGTAAGTCTGTCTGTCAGCGGGCTGTATATCATAAACCGTAATAGATGGACAGTTGACATTTCAGAGTGTGTTTTTCTGTTAGGTACCGCTATAACGACATTAATAAAAATATAAATACATCAGCTAATACTAAACATGTTTTATCTAGCGTTTATGACTCGATCTTAGTAATGGCAAACAGGTAGACCATTGAAATGCTCACAGAGTTTGTATTGCTATCTATATTCGCTAAAAATTATAAGTACGTAACATAAAATTATATTTAATCCATACAATAGGAGACGTGTTTTTTGGAGTTTTTTGTTCGATGTTGACGGCATTCAACTATCGGGCAGTTGCCCACCAGACACAACAACCATCTGGTCGGAGGATCCCAGTGGATTATAATAATGACATGGTACGGAACCCTTTATGCGCGAGTCCGACTCGCACTTGGCCGGTTTTATTCATAGTTTATTCGTTACTCTCGACATTTCCACTTCGTCGTCACGGCGTCTTACTTCTTATTGAGTCTGTAATAAAACTTAGGAAGGCCTTAAAAAAAAACAAGTAAGTAAGTACATAAATAAATCTCGTTGCCAATATTTTTTACTGTTCGCCAGCAAAATGTCTGTAGGTACTTACAATCGAACGAGAGACCTTATTAAGGGTACCAAAGCAGTTTATTTAAACTAAGCATTGAAAATAGTGGCAGTGTGTTAGCTAGTCAAGTATTTAATATTACCTACTCCTGACTCCTGTAAGTGTGTCCATCTTAATATACCTATACTTATTCTTCCGTTACTGACTGAGTGACTGACAGACAACGCACAGCCAAAACTGCTGATCGTAGAGAACTAAAATTTGACATGTAGGTTCCTTGGGGATTGTAGGGGAGCACTACTTAGAGTATTTCCCGAAATTCCTAGGGGAACAGTAAAACACTGGATATATAAGGCCCGGCGCCCACTGGCGACGCGGCACGGCAAGGGATTTTAAAAAGCGCAAATGACTTGAGATCTTATTTTATCATGCTTAGCACTCAAATTTCGGGATGTAACGATACGCCAGAACATGCCGAAGGATGCCGAAGTAGGATGTGACGTATCAATGAAATGTGAGTGTTAACAGTGTTAAATAAGATTCGAAATCATCTGTATTGCAAAAATCCTTTGCCTTGCCGCGTCGCTAGTGAGGGCTGGACCTAATTGCCACATTTTCGCGTCGTGAATACTTGTAAGGTCTTTAAAAAATCAGTAGGTATATCGAAATAATGTTTAGTTTTGCGTGTTTAAAATTCTTTGTTCGAATGTCCCAACGTGTTATTCAAGCGAATAAAACCTCGACGTGATTATCGACTCTGTATCGAATCGATTAACTCGGAACAAATGATGCTTGATGATCCATACATAACGCACAGTTGGGGCATCATTTATATTGGACACTAGCTGTTGCATGCGACTTCGTCCGCGTCTGTTAACTATTTTGTGTTTTATTTTTTGCGCGGAATCCTAATCCTTTTACTCAAATAAAAGCAGAAAACATTTGCTATCTGTATCAGTGAAAATCCCGTCAAAATCGGTCCAGCGGATTTGGAGATGACTCGGAACAACTAAAAAAAAACATGTAAATATCGTATAATATCATAGTTTAATTTACAGACGCATTTGTCAAAAAGCTGTTATTAACAAACAGACACTTTAATTTTATTATTTGTATGGATTGGATAGAGTCATACAAATAACAAAATTATTGATTTTATTATTTATTTGTATGGTTCGTTTGTAAAGAGCGGAAGCTGAATCCTATAACATCGTTATGACTTTGACTGAATATGATTTTGGAAAGATAAAAATGGCTAAAATATTTTTTGCCTGTTTAGTTGTGAATGGATCGCCAATAAATGATTTTTTTTTCGTTTTATTGCATACCTATAACGAAATGATGACAAAGGAAAAATAATTAAGAAATTCATAATTATAATATTTCAGAAAGTTAATTTCCCTATCAGGGAAAATAATGGTATGGTTTCATGTAAAATTACGTTCGTATAATTTTTATACCACGAGACCTTTTGAAATTCCTGTTCGTGCTACATTGTTATTTCAGGTATTTCTCGCTGTAAATTTTGTAATTATTTTACTTAAGTTTGTAGAATAAAATCTCAATACGTGCAAAAATACTACGTGCTGCATAAAATAGTGAAAGTTGGGCTTAGTTAATTAAACCACTAAATTATACTTAGATTTTATACGATTTCGATCTCAAAGTAAACGAACCAAAATATAAGCTATATACCTACCTACAGACGTACTACAAGTACGTCTGTCATAGGCATATAGCCCATATTTCAAACTAAAAATCAATATAGTAAATGTGAAAGCGAGTTAGTTTGTTTATTTGTTTGAGGTAACAAATAAACAAACTAACTCGCTTAAAAGTCGCGTCGTAACGGCTGAACGGATTTGGATGGAACTTGGAACACAGGTAGACCATTCCCTGGAATAGAACATGATAATATGTAGGATCCTTTTCATCCCAGGAACATGTTCCTTGGGTTAATTTACGAATTCGAGCGGTCAAAGCCACTCTGGCGGTAGCTAGTCCAAAATAATATATTTCCAACAAGAAAATAATGTGCTGTAATCTCGTTTTCCGACTTTACAATTTTCTACCTCTCTTATCTAAACCGAAAACGTCAACAAAATCGCATCTTCCCACATGTTCGACGAAAAAACAGGAAAGTAAAACATTGTGGTCGACACTCGCTTGCGATTGACATGTTCGATTTAGTTGTTCGACAAAAGTCTTAGCAGACAACGCAGAATCATCAATCTTATGTCCCTTCACGAAAATAACGCGATAAAACGTTACAAAGAGAAATGGGTTCCGTCTGAGGCGCCATTATGAACAATTTGATGGAGATACAAGTTATTTCTGAGTTAAAATATCGATAGGGTAAGGGTTTTGACCTGATACTATGGTAGACACCAGATAAATGTGCAATAACGGCCATTGTCCTACATACATTTATTAACTTTCTTAATAAATACATAAAGCTGTCCTGAATCGACTTCTATCGTGATCCTTTACGTTCTCTAATAATGAAACACGGATCAAATTTTATTGGTCGGGTATCTACGAAGGGATATTAGGGAAAGGTCAATGTACTTCATTGCAAGTTTATCTGGTGCCTACCATAGGCAATTTCATGACCTGAGGGTCTAGTCTAGGGTCTGCGGACGGCGAGCGTTGGGTGGCTCGCCGTCCGATCAAAGCCAGGCCCGGGTCGACGGAGAGTTGTGTTCCACGCGCGCCTCAAAGAGATGTCAGCAAAGTAGACGGGGCCTATTAGGGCCAGAGGCTGCCAGGGTTACGGATTTTGTTCGAAAGAGTTACCTCGGCCCTGGAAAGCAAAGAGCACTACGAGGAGCACGGATAGGTTTAGTCAGTAAGAGTCTGACACTCCCTTCCGCTCCGCCCAGAGCGGGAGGAGTCATTTGATAATTTCCCAACCAAAAAAAAATTGGTCTAGTGACAGTCTATTAGCGACAGCAAAACAGGAATTACAAACGCTACCTAAATGTCAAGTGGTCAATCCCATAAATTTTTTTTTTTTCGACAATTATTGTTATCGCTTACGAATAATGAGGAACGAAGAAATAACTGTGGAATTTCACATGTAATGTAATGCCTACAAGGAATTTGTAATTAGACGTATAGGTATCCGTCAGGAGCCGATTGATTGAATTCAACGATCGGTTGGCGCAGTGGTTGAGCGATTAACTGCTGCGCTGCCGTGCGTGTCGCGGGTTCGGTTCCCGCATGGAACAAATATTTGTATGGCCTACAGCTAGTTGTTCCGGGTCTGGCTGTGTGTATGTGAATTTATATGTTTGTAAACACACCCACGATACAGGAGAAATTACTAGTGGGCAACGTTTAAAAAAATTAAAATATTGGTTAGATATTATTCTAAAATCGCTCAATATTTTATTGAATTAAGTACTTTTAATTATGTTCATAGATTAATTAAAAGAACCAGCTACAATATAATTTTTTAATGGTACTTACCCATTCAATATGTACTTAGTTTTTTTTTTATTTGGAATTAAATGTCAAATTTTGGATAAATATTGAAAGACGATTAAAATTCAGATATCTATTGAATTTTGCCCATATGGAGGGTTCAATTAGTTGCATTTGGCTCCTCTATCAACTCCCGGCGGATATACGTCGAATTACAAGTAACCCTGCTTATGGGCGAGTTTTTTGATCCGTTGTTAAAAATTCTGGGGTTTATTGAAACGCGTTTTTCAATCAATATTAAGCTTGACTAATGGTCAAATAAATATCAATTTGGTAAAACTATTACATAACAACTTACAATAGCTCAGTCATAATTAATTACACTAGTAACATAAACAACCTTCAGATATTATTCAAAATACCCTGAAATAGGCAAATAAAAACAGTCCTTACACAAATCACGGACAGTCCAAAACTGCCAAACTTCACCACTGTACCCTAAATGTTAAAAACTTTAACAAGTTAAAAAGTTAAATGACTTTCATTGGCTTGCTACGGAGTTGTAGCGGAATGTTCAGAGGCTTGTGGAGTTGTGGCGACGACTGTACATCTGCTGGGATTAGCTGTACAAGTTCATTCATTATGTGTGGTTTATGTGAGTACTTTCTTTCTAGACTGCTTGGGTGCAAGTCTTGAATCGTTGATGGTATAGGGATAGGGTATTTATTGGAATGTTTGACATTTTATTATGGTATTTATTTTGTTTTTTGACATTGTATAAGGTATTAATCGGAATTTATGAAATTGTATAATTTTAATGATACATTTTGCATGCCTGAATTGGTACAACACAGTGGACTGCGCATTCATTTGACATCTGGAAATGTATGGTTATGTATTATGTTGAGCAATTTACATTTGAAATGAATTGAATAAAAGTTGCTTGTGATTTGTATGGGCCTAATTGTTAACTTAAAAGATATACCTAGATGGAATTTGAACGAAGCTCATCTTGCAAATAATCAAAGGTCTAAATCAACCAATTCCAGTTCACTGCTGGACGCAGACCTCTCACTTTTTGTCAGTCCCCTACACTTCCGAGACCAATCTATCCTTGCCAAATTTTTAGACTGAAGGACTTACCTACCACCTTACGCATAATGCAGAATACGTACTCTCAAAGCTTACTCTCTCAAAATGTGATCGAGGTCATCTTCATTTTAGTAGAAATCTTGATGAGGTCAAAATTCCCCCTAAGCGTGACTTCCCCCGAGCGGCCGGCCCTATACTTCTTACAACCTTCGGATTCAGAGACAGAACCTTCACCAGAGGCTATAGAAATTGAGATTCTGTCAGTGATAACATGTCTAGAGCTTCAGGTCATACCTTGTGAGAGGCCTATTAACATTAAATGTCTCCAGGTACGGGCTAAGACAACCGAACTTTATGACCTCATCTATTGGCAGGCTATCTATTCTACGAGTAGTGCGCCGTGGCCACTGCCACATTTGCTTTTTTATGGATGGGAAATCATTCTTTAATTTACCTCCGATCATTCTTCCGCTCTAGGTGGAGCGAAAGGGAGTGTCAGACTCTTACTGACCAAAACCCATCCGTGTTCTTCCTTATGCCCTTTGCGTTCCAGGGGTGCGGTAGTTCGAACAAATTCCGCAACCCTGGTAGGTTCTGGTCTTAATGATCCTCGTCTACTTTGCTGACATCTCTTTGAGACGCGCGTGGATGCGGCTTCGACCCGGGCCTGCTTCCGATCGGACAGCGAGCCACCCAACGCTTGTCGTCCGCAGGCCCGCGCCTACGATGGCCGGGAATCGCCCTGCGACTCCCGACGCCCGGGGCGTCTTCTTCTGTTGCGGCGGCTGGGGCGGGCCTCCTCCTTCACTTGCATTACTGTTTCCCAAAAGGAGGTGTCGGCATCCCATGGCTCCTCGCTCCGGACCATAAAGTGAACCAGGGCCGATAGCGAGAGGTCGCCGCAGTCGGTCACCTCGACGAGGATAACGGCGGTGCTCCGCCCAAGCAGGGCAAATCTCCGCCTTATGCTCCACCGTGTCCTCCGGGCGATCCTCACAGTGATAACACCCGGACTTTCCCGGACGTGTCCTCCCTCCGAATCCGGAACAGGTAGCTCCCGAAACAGCCGTGTCCGGTGATTACCTGCGTACTCATCGGACACGTCGTCTTCACCTTGCGGTGAGGACGCCGTAGTGCCTCTCTAGCCACTCCTCAAAGAGGGGACTTATCACCGCAATAGTGGCGTGCCGATGCCACATTAGCTTAGCAATTTTTCGAGCTTCTTAGGTGAAAAAGAGCAAAAGCAGCCATGTAATGTAATGTATGTGATAAAAGTTACTCATTTCTACCCTAAACCAAAACACCAAGTCAAAAACGCAATTAATAATCCTACATCACGCGTACTTACATATTAATCAAAGGTATTAATTAATTAATGAATCCTCAGCGATCCGACGCTTCGCAAGGACGCAAGCCACTCGAGCGCTGTGCTTATAAATTGATTTATTATTAAAATCACCAACAAACTTTACTTCGACTTATTTTCCCAAGAGAGAACAATTAATTCCACCACCCGTTTGTAAGCACTAAAACACAGACTTAGCGAAAATAATAATATTAAATTAGAAGTTCAAGATGGATGTTGCGAAAATGTTGGTCTGTGAGGATGGGTTTTAGTTAGAGAATGGGGTTTGGAAGCAAGATTTGGTTTAAATAAATCGTTATGCGTGTTCTTTTTCTTTTTAAACTAAACTCAACTCAATAAAGACATGGTCTGGCACTTCGAAATAATTGCTTACTTCAAGGTGTCTCGTGATGACAAAAAGAAACGCTTTAACCGTTATGGGTTCTATGTCTCGGAATTTTTTCGAAAGGGTCACCGCGGCCCTGGAACGCAAAGGGCATTGGGAGGAACACGGATGGGTTTAGTCAGTAAGCGTCTGACACACCCTTCCGCTCCGCCTAGAGCCGAAAGAGTCATTTTTTATCAATTCATGTCAGGTTTTTCTAAGCTCATCTTAACTCCTCCTCAAACATATATTACCATAGATGGTTGTATTTTTTTTTGCATCTTGGCGCAGCAATCAAACTTACGCAAGTACTGCGGTTACAAAATATAAACACGGTTTCTGGAGAGAAATTATCATCAACGTGTCTCAAATCGCAAATTTATTCAATCAAATTATACGTTCACATGAATATAATTTTTAGGGCCGATTTTTCTGTAAGTAACTACTTTTGACTAAGAAATAAAAATGGCATTTTAATAGTTTTAGTCTAGTTAGAACATATTATTGTTCAGATGAAAGCTATCGAAAAATCTGCTCGAAAAGAAATAAAATAAACAAAAAACATGTTTATTCAAAAGTTTAAAAACACAAAAGAAAAACTTTTGTGTTTTTAAACTTTTGAGGAGTTAATTTTCTTAACGCTATCCTCGCAATTTTTCCGAGATCAAACTTTTGAGGAGTTAATTAGAGGACTTCTGTTAATTAATCTTCTGAAGTTAAATCGCCTTATACTTCAGCTTCGGATGCTTTCCCTTCACGTATTAAAGACTTAATTCGTTACGAGTTTTGGTTACAGCTCTTCAAATAGGGGCTTGTTCCTTAATACTTAAAATAAACACACACCCTGATTGCTGATTTCATAAGCATTCGAACTTCCTCAAACTCTTTTTAATTCAGAAAACCTGACATGATTTTAACATGTTCTAAACCGAAAATACTCAATTCAGAAATCTGCCCATAGTATTCCTTTTTAGTTATAAAAGAATTGAGTCTAAAATTAATGTGTAATGTGACTGCTGAACCCCAGATTGTGATACATAGATAAATAGAATATACTTTATTATGCAACAAAAATTGTTGTGATGGGTTTAAGGTCTCGTTACACGGCAACGCATTTTGAGACATTTTGTCGCATGTCAATCCATTACTTCTTTGTCACATTGTCTTTTTTTTTGGTCTATGTCCAGCAGTGGACGTCTTTCGGCTGATATGATGATGATGATGATGATGACATTGTCTTTTGTTTCCATTTTTTTAAATTTAAAAATGGATACCTTAGATGGATACCTACTTTTAAAAATTGGTAAAATTGATGGCAAATAAAATATTTTAACTGGGCCGATTCTGATATGACTACAACCAAAGAAAATACTGGCCGTCATAAAAGCCTAAATCAAACAATGCAAACATGAAAAAATCTTACTCAAACAAATAAGTTATTTGGATTTTCAGGCGTTAAATAAATGTTTGTAGCATTGTAGCCTGATGCCAGAATTTATGACATCTTAACTGCGAAATCCACTTTTCATTTTATCTGTTACGAATAGCTACGAGTCATTTCGATGTTACATTTTTTATGAAAACCTTTGTGCCAAATCTAGTAATTTTCAAGCAACGTTCGAATTTGCATCTCAGTCGTAATCTGTCAAAAAGCTTCTTTTTTCAATTTTTTTTTACAGATTTCAACTGAGATGCGAGATTTGAAAAAAAATTAGAATTGAATAAGATTGAGATAGACGAAAAATTAGTAGAATTGACCCACCTTCATTCGAATGTACCTCTTTAGAGAATTTGAATTTGGAATCAGGTAATTCAATATTTAAACTGCGGGTCAGTTCCACTAATTCGAATCAAAATCTAGGGAGGTGCATTTGATAGATTGCAACTAAGATGCGAATGCAAAAGTTGCTTAAAAATTGCAGAATTGGCCCTGAGAGCATAGGTTAAAAAGTTTTTTTTTTTGATAAATAGAGCTGTTTTTCTTGGTTTAGGTTAATTTAACCAGCTCTTTCCTACGACGCCGACGTACTCCTGGGACCTATCTCAATGTAACCTCAGTGGTACTGTAGCTTTCTTTCAGTGAAATAAATTAGTTCAGGTTTTCATCCAGGCATTGAAAAATTGAAGTGACTGAAGTGGCAGTAGGCAAGGTACATTGCTCGCAGAACAGATAGTCGATGAGGCTGAAAAGTTCTGGAGTAGCGACCGAGTACCGGAAGACGCAACGTTGGAAGCTGGACCGATAACCTGGTGAGGGTCGCGGGTAGCAGATGGATGCGAGACGTACAGGACTGGTTGTTGTGGCGACACTTGGGGGACGCCTATGTCCAGCAGTGGACGTCTTTCGGGTGATGTGATAATTGAAAAATTCAAGGTGAAAATAACGTCTAATGATATTCATTTTGTAAATACTAGTAATATTAAAACAAATCAAAACCGCGAATAGATACTACTATCATTACTTTTCTAATTTAATCGTACACTAGAGAGAAACTATGTCACTGCTACAAAATACCAGGACATATTTTATCTAATTCGCAGCTAAAACACGAATTTATGCAACAATTTACTAGCTGAAGTTGAAATTAATTGCCAACAGCTTATTTATCACCACTAAGGGAATATTTATATTGTTTACATTGAAAAGGACATCTGAGGATTATTTTTCTAGATTCAAGCTATATCAAAGCAGAGAACTAATGTATGAGAGACGTATGTATGTATTGACTGTTTAAAAGGATTCCCGAAGGTGATGACTGCAGCTACTCGGCAGGCTTTCTCGCACGCTAGCTCGCTCTGTGCAAACTAGCCATAAGTCGCGTCGCAGAGTTAAAAAACAGGGAATCAGACCAACCGACTGGCAGTCACTTTCGCATTATACTAGGATGGTAATACTTAATCCTTAAGCAGATGACTGTCTACAACTACAAGATGTTTGCTCTATTCAAATTGCGCGGATAGGATTTGTGTGACGTCAGGTTGTTTCAGTTGTCACTGTCAAAGATCGTATCGATCAAAAATAATGTAGGTACCTAGTAGATAAATTATATTAGGTTAATTTCACGGTACATGATACCTTAAGCGGATTATTGTCTCCAATGCTCATATCACCACACAATCCACCAAGACACATGTCAAAGCTTGCACAGATCGCGATATGTGAAAGACGTGCATTCACGCGGATGCATTGTCAATTTCTAGGCGCTCGCGAGGCGTCGACGCGAGCCGATTAGCTGCGCCTCGCGACTGAAATCTCATTGTGAGACAGCGATGCTATTGGTAGATATAATGCATGGATGAGTTCAAAACTTACCTATGTATGTATGGCCTTGCTAAGTGTGTTGAGAAAATTCAAGATTTCTTTGTTTAATCTTTGCCATCGTAATCATGGAATTGCTCCCAGTCAATTCAGATGCAGTCCAGTATTTCACATGGAACGAGTAAATATCACTTTCACACCCAGTTACAGGGTGTTTTGTAGAACAGGGTGTAAAGTCACGCAATCTTCATTGAAGCAGGAGTATCCTCCGACCAGACGCGGCGGGCGCTTTGTCTAGTAGGCAATTACCAAAATGGTTCTTGTAGGGCCGTTGTGACTATACAAGTTGTGCAGTACATGACACTCTAAGCTTTAAGCGGGTACCTATTATCTTCAATATATGTTTATTTATTTATTGACACACCAACGACTTATTCACTAGTTTGGTACCTTATAACTTGGTTTGCACGGAAATAGTTTGCGGTGAACTCGTCACTTGCAGGTGTGCACAGCACTTGCATAATTGAGAATAAAAATTAATTGAATTACATTTAAATTAATTAAAAATTTACAAATCCGTTAGTAACAGAAAACCAAAAAATAAAATGAATTAAACATTGAACTAAATTAACAATAAATAGAAAAATTAAATTATATTTTAATATATTATTTTATATTGTTTTTTTGTTTTTACATATATTATCTCTTCTATTTGTAAGGTGTTTTTTATTGTGCCAATAAATGCAATTTTATTTCTTTTTCTTTCTTACCAATACATAACGTACCGAGGCACAATGTCAAAGCTTGCGCAGATCTCTATGTGTTGAAGACGTGCATTCACGAGGATGCATTGTCAATTTCTATAGCGCTCGCGAGTCGTCGACGCGAGCCGATTAGCTGTGCCTCGCGGCTGATACCTTCATTGTGAGGCAGCGATCCTATTGATAGATAATGCATGAATGAGTTTGATATATTGGGCATGTTACGTGTGTCGTCGAGATTCAAGATTAGTTTGCTGTACGACAATGATTTTACACGATATATATGTTTTTTGGACACGCTTTGTGGTGCTAGGGTGTGTCATTAGATTTTTTAAACTGAAACCCTATAACGGTATTTGTCATTTTTTTTAATAAAACCTTTGTTATAAGTATACATCCAGAATAAAGGTAAGCTATTAATATTTTTACAAGTAATGTATAAACATAACTTGTAAAAATGTTAATTATAATATGAGCTATGTTACAATATGAGTTTTTTTTTTTTATTAGCGATGGGTTTGCTCTTGACTCTAGTCAATGTCAGAGATGACAGAGACAAAGTTTACGATGGAGCGAGCTTACCCAGAAGGAGCCTGTTCACTCTAACTTTGAATACCATTATACATCTGTTAATACTGCAGTGCGATTCTGCCGGTCGATTCTGTCGACATCTCACGGCGTACACCTAGGCGGAGTGAACGACAATAGAGCTGTCATTCCATCTTATTTGTATTGTTTGACAACTCACCCGTCGTGCACCCCGCCCAAGTGTTCACTGTGACATGTTTACAGAATCGCACTGCTGTAAACATGTCGAAGTGAACACCCGTTCACTCCGCCTAGGTGACACCGTGAGATGTCGACAGAATCTGTATTCAATTGAATTTCCTAAAAACTTTTTTTATGAGTTTATTTTTTATTAGTTTACAATCTCTCGGCACAACACAGAGATATTTTAAATTAATTATTTCCTTCGAGTTGATGCATCGACTTAAAAATAAGAAAGAAATACCATTGCGATGGCGATCCTGGAACAGATCGTACGGTTGCTACATTTATACAATGTGAACATAATTATGAACATCCAAAATGCAGTTGAACATTAAAAAAAAAATAACTGCACACAATATTTCTCATTTGAATAAAACGGCAAAATTTTATTCCAAATTCAATTCAGAGAAATAAGGACGCTGATAATTTAATTTATTCAGGCAATACCTGAAATACTGCATAATGCCAATGCAAACGAAGTATTTTTATACAAAGGAGAGAACAGTTATAACAATTAGGAACGCTTGCACAGTGACTGTGAATAGGAGAATTTGAATAACTACAAAGCAAACTTAAATTGAGCTGTATTTCGGTACCGCTGAATAAATATGGTAACGCGTAGGGAGGTACGACTGTGAAAATTATTTTGTACAAAAGCGTTTAGACTTTACTTTTGGAAATAGCAGTAGGCGCTAGTTTTAAACCATTTATGCACACCCCTACCAACTATTTACCCGAGACCCCGCTCGCGTAACCTATCTCGTAGGAACTAGGTTATTTTCCGAGATAAAAAGTACTATATTTCGGATCAGAAATTACCAGAAACGACTTCCGTGGTCGAGTGGTTTAGGCGTTTGCCTTGTGACCCGGTGGTCGTGAGTTCGATTCCCAAGGGAAGCATACTTTGTAAAGTTGTTTCCAGTTTGGCTAGGACATTGCAGGCTTGAATCACCTAATTGTCTGATAAAAACATATTAGGTTGGGGAAAAACTCTTTTCGCATAATAGTATGTATGAACTTGTAATAAAATCTCTTTGGCTATACTATTTGTATCTGGCTGGTTTTGATATCATTGAAAGTTTAAATTTTAAAGAACATAATTCCAAATTCAAATTAGGAAAATGTGTGATTTTCATTTGTTTTTCGTACTGTCAAGATGAGTGAATCTAAAGAAGAATATCGATACATTTTAAAATTATACTAAAAAAAAGGTAAAACTGCAACGCAAGCCGCGATAAAAATTTCTGATGTTTAAGGACCTTGTGCAGTGTCTGTGAGAGTAGCACAAATTTGGTTCAAGCGTTTTCAATCTGGAAATTTTGATGTCAAAAATGCACGTCGCTCTGGTCGCCTGTTACGGATAAAATGGATGCCATTTTTGAAAAAGTGGAGCAAGATCATATCAGTAGTTACGACGTAGCTGAAGAACTGGGAATTGACCACAAAACAATTTTGGCGGCTTTGAAATAAACTGGATACACAAAAAAGCTTGATATTTGGGTACCTCACGAGCTCACTGAAAGAAACCTAATAAACCGTATACTCATTTGTGATTCTTTATTATGACGTAGTGAAACCGGACCATTTTTGAAGAAGCTGAAAACTGGTGATGAAAAGTGGATCACGTACGACAAGAATGTGCGAAAAAGGTCGTGGTCAAAGGCCGGTCAGGCTTCACAGACTGTAGCGAAACCCGGGTTAACTCGCAATAAGGTGATGCTGTGTGTTTTGGGATTGGAAGGGCATTATTCATTATGAGCTGTTACCACCAGGCAGGACCATCGATTCTGAACTCTACTACGAACAACTGATGAGATTAAAGCAAGAAGTTGAGAGAAACCGGCCGGAAACAATCAATAGAAGGGGTGTGTTTTTTCATCATGATAACGCTAGGCCTCACACATCTTTAGCCACTCAACAAAAATTAAGAGAGTTTGGCTGGGAGGTGTTAATGCATCCGCCGTATAGTCCTGACCTTGCACCTTCAGATTTCCACCTGTTTCGGTCTCTTCAGAATTCTTTAGGCAGTGTCAGGTTAACATCACGAGAGGACTGCCAAAACCACTTGTCGCGGTATTTTGATCAGAAGTCCCAAAAATTCTATAGCAATGGGATCATGTCCCTACCAACAAGATGGCAAAAAGTTATCGAACAAAATGGTACCTACATACTTTAGTTAAATGTAAATAAAGTATATTAAAAAATGTTTTGAATTTTCTTAAAAAATGCGAAGAAACTTTTTCCTTCCCCAACCTATTAATTCCGTGCTTCGGAAGGCACGTATAAGCCGGTGGTCTCGGTCGACAAATGGTGGTCGTCAAATAAACCATGTCAGAGGCCCTTGAGGCGGCTTAGAAACTCTGACACTAAGGTGTGCGTGTGCGGGGTCCTTAGACCTTACTGCCCACACGGTAAAGAAAGACCTTTCACAAACAAAGAAATAAAAATATTTCCCTCTTTACAAAATCTGTGCAACTATATTGTTCTGAACTGCTAACAATTAACTTTAATAAGCTTAGTTAATTACACTGAACGGATAAGCAAAGGAATTATTTGCCCGACGCACGCTGCCAAGCAAGTTAGAAATGGATTCACATTCAAAACATCAACAAAAGTTGTGAACTAACTAACGGGTTCCGTACGTAATGTAGAAAGCAAGCAAAAGCTAACAAGGAGTGCATACTGTCAAAGAATAAAAAATCTGTTTTTTTTTTGTCGTGGCCACTCGCAATTTAGCCCGCTAGGGTTGGCTACTGCTTAAACGGTCTATCCTGTGGTGACCTCAAATTAATTTAACGTACGCCAGGGCTAACAACTACTTACAAGCTAAATGACCGCGGACCTCGGCTTTAAAGCTAATGGCTCAGCGGCTCGGGCTGGCTCGTTAGGCAAAATTGGACAGGGGCGTCGCGATGGGCCTCGGCAGCGAGGCCGGAATACGAAACGCGGTCTGTATTTGTATTTCTTGAGAGTGCAGGGCCTAAACCACCAACTCTTAAAGCAGTATTACTATGATATTACTTCCAGTGGGAAAGAGACGGAGCTATACGTCCTGTATAGCTCCGTTTCTTTTCCGCTGGAAGTAAAATTGCAGTAATACTGCTTTAAGAGTTGGTGGTTAGGCCCCTGGTTTCTCTACGGCTTTCTTGGATCTGGGTAAGAAATCTGTGTAGACGGCTACTCTCTTATCGGCGTGCCACTATTATCTTACCCCTACCACCAATTTGTTCCAAATTCAGTAGGAGTAGGAGGTAATTATCGTTGTAGTCGATCAGTTTCGCACCCATAACAGCCTTCTGGATATGTCTGACAGTAGAACTGACAACACATCTTACGCATTTCGAAGTTCTTAGTAACAATCGAAGTTTGGAAGTTGGTGTGACATTACCCCTTGTTAAAAAAGCCCTTGGTCCTGCGCCTGATCTCTCCCAAATTCCCGTTCCATCGAACTATAAAAGTAAAGGAACAGAGAGTGGTGCTATTTGGCTTATAATCTATTGAAACTCCTATGAGATTCGGATTACCACCAAATCCCGTCGGGAGAATTAAATTGTTATATATTTCCTGTATCAAACGTAACTTACGCCCCTAAATGTAGGCATGAAGAATGTCTCTAATGCATGCTTAGTCTATGGTAGATCTCTCATTCGGGTCTCGTCTACATATCAAAGGAAATAAAGGCGACCGAGCGAACTATGTTGACGAACGACGACTGACTGATTCCGCGAATCTGTGGCATGTCGGAATTAGAATCTACGTTAGGGCGACTACACACACGAGCGTGGCTATATCTTTCACATTGGGGGTTCCGAGTATCCAAAAATGTACAAAGATAATCTAGTGTTGGCCTCTGGTCCGGCTTCACGCAGAAAAGGCAGAATTCTGAAGCTAGTAATAATATATTTTGGGGCCCGTGCCCAATCCATGCCATCCGTCCAGTAGATATTAGTCCCTTTTTTATTATCAAAATATTATTTTCGTCGTATGCATAGGGGTGAGTAAATTGATATACCTACGTATATAGGGGGTATATTCGCCCATCATCATCATCATCATATCAGCCGAAAGACGTCCACTGCTGGACATAGGCCTCCCCCAAGTGTCGCCACAACCACCGGTCCTGTGCGTCTCGCATCCATCGGTTACCCGCGACCCTCACCAGGTCATCGGTCCACCTTGTGGGAGGCCTTCCAACACTGCGTCTTCCGGTACGCGGTCGCCACTCCAAAACTTTTCGGACCCATCGACCATCTGTTCTGCGAGCAATGTGACCTGCCCACTGCCACTTCAATTTGGCGATCCTTCGGGCTATGTCGGTAAACTTGGTTCTCTTGCGGATATCATCATTCCTGATTCGATCACGCAAGGAAACTCCGAGCATTGCCCTCTCCATTGCCCTTTGGGTGACTTTAAGCCTTCTGATGAGGCACATTGTGAGCGACCACGTTTCGAGTCCATAGGTCATCACTGGCAACACGCACTGGTCATAGACTTTCGTCTTGAGACACTGTGGTATGTGAGACGAGAAGATACCGCGCAACTTCCCGAACGCCGCCCATCCGAGTCGGATTCGACGGTTGACTTCCTTCTCGAAGTTAGCCCTACCTAGCTGGATCGTTTGTCCCAGGTAGACGTACTCATCAACAACTTCGAGTGCAGAGCCTCCAATCTTGATAGGAGTGGGTGCTACATGGGTATTTACCATGACCTTGGTTTTGTCCATGTTCATTTTAAGACCCACTCTTTCGGAAGCTCTACTGAGGTCATCGAGCATTGTACTGAGGTCCTCCGTGGTCTCAGCCATGACGACTATATCGTCGGCGAATCGAAGATGAGTGATGTACTCGCCATTGACATTAATGCCTAGACTTCTCCAGTCCAAAACCTTGAAGACGTCCTCCATTGCGGCCGTGAACAGTTTCTGAGAAATTACGTCTCCCTGCCTCACACCCCGCTGCAGGAGGATAGGTTCTGATGTCTGATCCTGAAGTCGGACTGACATGGTGGCGTTTTCATACAAACACTTCAGCACCTCGATGTACCGATAGTCGATCTGTCACCGTTGGAGAGACTGCAGCACAGCCCAAGTCTCGATCGAATCGAAGGCTTTCTCATAGTCCACAAACGCTAAGCAGAGGGGCAGATTATACTCTTCGGTCTTCTGTATAACCTGCCGCAGCGTGTGTATGTGGTCTACGGTGCTGAAGCCTTTTCGGAATCCGGCTTGTTCGGGAGGCTGGAAGTCGTCAAACCTGCGTGCGAGACGGTTTGTGATGACTCTGGAAAACAGCTTGTAGACATGGCTCAGAAGTGAGATGGGCCTGTAATTCTTAAGCAGGGCATCGTCGCCCTTTTTATAGAAGAGTACCACCACACCTCTGCTCCAAGCTTGTGGCGTTTTCCCCTCGAGTATGACGGAATCGAACAGTTTCTGAAGGTCCTTAAGGACTGGTTGTCCACCCGCCTTCAGGAGTTCGGCCGTGATTCCGTCCTCACCCGACGCCTTGTTGTTTTTAAGCTGCTTCAGAGCCATCCTGATCTCATACAGGCTGACGTCCGGGATGTCTTCGGTATAATGCCGGGTCAATCTAGCTCTTGGGTCGTTCGCTAGGTTTGCTGCGGGTTTGGTCATTGACGTGTATAACACAGTCCATAGAATTAGAACTATTCGCCCATGACTAGACATTATTTGCTACAACAGAAAAATGCGAGGAACTCATCCAACGCGTATTATATCAGAACGATACGTATATCAGTTTACACATAGGATACGCGTTGTTAAATAATAACAAAAAAAGCGTTGTTGTTTGCTAAGCAACATCTTAGCAAACAACAACGCTCAAATAACTTTGACTAACTTTCCAGAAGACCGAAAATACTGAATGTACTAGGTGCTGTGGCTATGGCTGAATATAATTGACCTAGATTTGGTTGATTGCCTAAAGTGTAATAGATACTGTCAATTCAATAGCCGAAAAAGAGTTCTACTTATTGACATTACAAAAAACCGCAATTTTTCAACTAGAGCAGTGTTGTTTGATAGATTTTAGAAAAAAAAACGTTGATTGCTGCAATCTGTAATCTCACAAATAAAAGCGAAACTGCTTTAATTAATAGGCTGCGGGATAAGCACCCTTTAGTTACTGATTAGATTTTACACACTACTTCCAGAAAAATGGAAACAACATTATACAAGTATGAATGGTAAGTTGATTTAATATTTAGCCACGTTGATAGGCTTAGGTGTTTTATACAAAAAGAAAGACATGAGATGAGGCGTCATTATTTTGTGGTGTGGCTCCCACAGTCGCATTATGACTCATTGGAAAACCGTATTTGAGTGTTTACTCAAACACAAAGCAGAGGGGCAATATTCTAATTTTTCAGGAGCGTACCCATTCGCATTTATGCTCACTTTTCACCATTAATCCCGATATTGACTTTGTCGCTAAGATATTATTGCAAGTGGAATTCGAACGCTAATTTTAAGTACCTACGAGAATTGGTCTTCTTGTTACTCCACAAAGTCACGTAGCCCTGTGTGCAAACCCCTCAACATACACTAACACACCACATATGTAACACAACGTTACACTAACTTATAAGCTTCCCGAAACTCAAATGTTTTCTTTCGATTCCCCAGCGACGGCCACAAAATTGCCTTCGTGTATATTTTAGTGTGAAACGAGGTTCGGAGTCAGACTTCTGTAACTATAAGGTTGTGGACTGTATGAACGCGATGAGCGGGAAACGAAAAGCAATACAAGGTACATTACTACGTCTTTGTGGGGTTTAGTATAACCAACTAGCGACCCGCCCCGGCTTCGCACGGGTGCAAATATGCAATGCTGATACATAATATACCTACCTACTACAGAATGTCGTTATTAACAACGTTTACAGCTTTTTTGTCATTAAACAATACAACGCGCCGCGCCGCCCCGGCCGGGCCGGTACCGCCGCACCGCTATGTCCCTACATTTTAAATCTGTAATATCTTCGGAAATATTCATTTAAATTAAATGCTGTTAAGGGCCCTATTGATCTATATTAAATGGACAATGTATTTTAGGTACTTAATTGGATAAGGATTAAGGCTGTATTGCATAAAATAACTTCGTAAATAGGCCATTTTTTCCCGTAAAATGTAAAGGATAAAAAATGGTTATTGTTATCCGGTAAAAAAACCGCTTTAAATCCGTTGCGTAGTTTTAAAGATTTAAGCATACATAGGGACGGACAGACAGCGACAGCGACTTTGTTTTATACTATGTAGTGATAGTGATAGTGATTATCACTATCACTACTTAGTATAAAACAAAGTGATGATGATGATAGTGAAGTGATAATGATAGTGATGTGAAATTTCAAAGCATGATCGCGGGAAATATTGCACCGTGTCATGGGTGAGAGTCGGTGTTGTCTAGAATTGTATTAATTTGTCCCAAAGATCACACCTATAGTTTCTTTCTTGTATGTTTTTTTTAAGAATGGGAAATCATCAAATGACTTCCTCCGCACTGGGCGCAGTGAAAGGGAGTGTCGGACTCTTACGGACTAAAACCCATCCGCGTTCATCCAAGTGCCCTTTGCGTTCCAGGGCCGCGGTGACTCTTTTGAAGAAATTCCGCAACTTGTATGTGCCTTACTGTCACAAAAGCATAGCTTGTCGCTATGCTACCTCTGTCACTGCCCTCAGCCTAAAAGTGCGCAACATCAACGACGATAAGCATTTATATTTTACTGTTCGAGATGATAGCTGTGCTCAGCGAGCTACTTTAAATTCTCTCTTGTATTTTTACCACTTACAATTCCGCCGAGACATTCAGGAATTGTCGTATTGTTTGCAGTTTATAAGTTCCCGGGAGTAGCTTGCATAAGTGATACAAATTGATTTTCTTGTACGGCAGGGAAAATATGTGACTGCTTCTTATAGTTATGTTTTATGAAATAGGTACGTACGGTATGTGTAAGCCGCATGGTTCGATCTTCGAGTTTAAGCATCACTTGCTGTGGTCGCTCTGTGTATGGGTGACCATAAAGTACATATCGAGACTCCTTCGTGCCTCGGAAAGCACTGCCGTTGGTCCCGGCTGTCATTTATAGATAGATCTTTGACTGTCGTTACGAATATTCAGGAGTTTCTTTAAAAGAAATGTGAATTTTTGGGCGGAACGTGTGCGAGTCAATCTAATACCTGGCCGCTTTTTTTCGAAAATCCGAAGACTTACGAAGATTTTCGACATCGGAAAAAGAATTACTGAGTTCAAATGGATCTGGCCAAGGCGCTGTGTATTTTGTGCGTTTTCTTGCAGTACCTACGCGGACTGGAAGAAAATCTCTGCACATCAGTGGCGAAGTCGGACTGAGGATGATGATGATAATCTATTCGACAAAAGAATAAGAAATACATAACGTATTTTGGTTTCCTATATAGCATTTCTAAATGTTGCATGAAAAAAATTGAATGAAAGTGTGTGTTTGGAAAACAACGACGGAAGTACATCATTTTCCTGTTTGAAACCAGTGGTTAGTGTTGATAAAGTGAAATTCTACACATACACGTAGGTACTTGATGGTGCTATTCCTCAAACAAATGCATTGCGCACTACAAATGCGTGCACTAGCACCGGAAACTTTCTGAAAATAATATGAGGCACACATACGTAAGTCCATCAATGCCTCTTTTGCTGGCCGCTGCAATAATGTATTATTAGCGAACCATTCTGTATTTATGTATCATATTATTAGGTCGCTTTTTGTTAGGCCACTCAAGGATATCGAATGACTCCCTTTTTCTAAATTGACCTGTCCGGCCCCGGCAACACACCGGTGTGTCGCGAATTAATCGCGAATTTAATGTTTATTTACCTATTACATAAGATTTATTTTATTTTAGGGAATTTTCACATGTTGGGCCTGAGCGGTTAATATACCTACAACGAGCAATTGAGCTTTGTATACAACGCAACGATCATAGTATAAACAATTGTAACTTCTGTAAACTGTGTGAACTTCTGGTTGTTGTTACACTTAGGTACATATAATCTACTTGTATACTAATCTGTGGAAACTGTTTCTGGATTGTGTTGTACTAATTGTATACTTATGTCTGTTATTGCATCTGTTTGTTTCCCAAATAAAATATATTAATAAATAAAATTCTTCATCATCTTCTTAGATGGACGCTCTTGTCAGAGTGGTCGTGGTTGCACTGACGAGTTATATGTAGGGATGTTCGGTGTCTCTTCATCGAGTTCTCATTTGTGCAAAATTATGTGTGACCAAAGAACTTAAGTATTCGTTCTTTTACAGTGGACGAAAGTGGGTATTTAAGTAATACACAATTAAACAGCATTAAAAATGACCTATAACAATCATCTAATTAATTCTCGCAAGGGCTATTTCTTTTGTAAACTGACGGGTTATAGAAACTACACTACAAATTAACTGAGAAACGTTATTATTTAAATTGTAGCTCTTAAGAAATTCACAGACTTCTGTAGAGCTATAAAATAAATCTTCCTTGAATTAATTCGCGAATCCCAAAATAAAAGTCTCAAAGTAAATCTTTCGTTTATCATGACGTATAAAAATAAACGAGTTAAGGGAGTGCCTTATCATCGCGCCTTCAGAATGAGATAACAACTTGTCACTTTTATTAAAAAGTAGGACAAATTGCGGGAGCACCCCTTTATATTTTAGATATTTTGTCTTTTCTTGCTTAATTTTATTCAGGGTGGAAACTGCAGATGGGGCAATCAAAGCAATATCCAAACGGTTGAGGATACAGAGAAACCTACATACTTTCGCACTTTTCAAATGGCAACTACATTCTTAGATACTATTTTTTTAAAGGTCGTTTCATTTCGAAGACAATGATAATATATTTATCACTGAATAAAATAGAGAGGTGTTACACTCCGGTAAAGTAGATACATATTATATGACCGAAACATAAAGATCTTCTCCATTTTACATTATTCCTGTAGCTACAGCTCCTGCTCGGATTCTGTGAAACGGCTCCAGCCCTGACAGAAATATCTCCTTGCAAAATTACCAAAAGTCCCAAATGCTATATTATAAATGGCCAGCTTCATAAGAAATAAGTGAAGCGTCCAAAGTTCGGTTAGAAGAGAACCAAAACGATGCCGGTCTAACGTCCGGGATTGCACAATGTCCCGGATGCTTGAAAGTCCGATAAACGCAATTAGTGTGGTTAACCTAATTACGGACAGACCAGAAGTGGCTTTTTTGAAAAATAGTTTGTCACTGTAAGTTTTACACTAATATGCCATAGAAAATTGCTGGTTCATGAAATAGGCGTATAATTATCGTGATAAATATAAAATAAAAATAAAATAAATAAAAAATAAAAATAGCCTTTATTCTACCACAATTAACAATTATTAAAGCAAAATTTTTCACAATAATCGCAATTAATAAATATATTTAGTGATTATCAGTTTTAAATTAATATTGAATAAAAATAGCTGATACGTGATAAATATGATTTTACCCCAATAAAGTTAGATAAAATATAGTTAGATAAACTTTCCCAGAAACAATTTTAACACAGGTGCTGCCATCTTTTATACTACACCAAAACTAAGTTCTATTCTAGTAGACACCATGGTCACTTGGTTCTTAGAATAAGTGACAGATGGCACTAAATTCAAATATTTAAAGACCGAACCAAATGACTGTAATTACCAATACCTTTCATGGACGATATAGTGTGGATGTTTGAAGTGCTAAATAATAAATATTGATGTTTAGGAATTTAGCTGTGCATCATTCATTGTCACGAACGGACCGGCTGAGAAATGACGCGAGTAGTGTTTGTCATTTTATTCGTCATCTTTTTCACGATCCATAGCACTGGTAAGCAGATTTTGATTTAGATACTATTATTTTAGGATAATTTTTCTTGTTTTTAGTGTTGAGTAGTGCGTAAAACCTACCTTTATTGAAAGAAAAATAGTTTTGTAGAACCCAGGTATTTTGTTAGCAAAATCATAATTACGTCAATTTTCTAAAGAAAAAGGAAAAGGGAACGCAACTAATGAGGGCCAGAACCAAGACATTCAAAAATCTTTTTAGTACCCAACTAAGGGTTGGTGGCGCCTTGATGATTTTACGTCTGTACCTAACCTTTTAGTAAGTGCCACCGTCATTATATGTAATAATTAAATTACCTTTGAAAGTGCGATTTAAGTGGGGCTAATAAGTAAAATAGGTTTCATGGATTTATTACTAAGTTTTTATTTCTCATCTGAATATTTCATTGCGCATAAATATTGAGTTGTGTAATAAGTCTTTATTCGGAACAGGGTTTTCCATTGTTTGGAGATAAAACGTCACGAAACTAACCAATTAGTTTGTACGCTCAGCGAGGTACTTTACCGTTTTTATTTTTTAAACATGCATAAGAAATCACTCGGGCCCACGTGTTTGATTACGGCCATGTCTTTCTTACAGGAAAGAGCCCCGTGTTCTAGCTACAGGATCCTGACAGACTGATTATGCTAATTAATGCATGATTTAATTAATAATATCGTATCACACTTTTGTTCATCTCCTTCGATGTATGTCTTTTCTGCTGATTGACAACGATGTGATAAAGTTTTAAATTTTGATTTTGACATGTGGGTAAAATTTGTCATCGACACGAAGATTACCCACGATGCGACAAAAACATCACCTTTTTAAAGTGTGTTACCCAACCAATAGATCGATATGTCATTCGACAGTTACCAGTCTAATTGACAGATGTCAATCAATGGCTTCTATCGACGATAGAACGATTGGTGTGGCAACGCCCTCAAGCAGAGGTGAGGGGCTAGGGAACTGCAGGCACGAAGGATCAAACATCCACTGTTTGCGTCTGTATTGAAGCGGCTAAGGCGTGACGTGATGATGAGCGACTTAGATAGCAGCTGTTGCCATTGTTGCACATAATGTGTCAATTATCAATTCAAATATAACTTCTACGCCTGCTACAACCACGTAGAACCCCAATCGCGCCTACCTCATTCACCGCGCGTTCACTCTGGATGAACCATTATGACTAAAAATGTTCATCATCTTCTTATGTTTTCCAGTCCAGCTTCAATGCCCTCCTGGAGAAGATGAAGACAATTGCCCAACAGACTGCTACAGAGACAGATGTCCAGTAAACGAGAAAGAAGGTCGAGACTGTTTCAACAGCGGGCAGTGTGGGACTCCCAAGTGCAAATGCCGGTTCAACATGAAGAGGGCAAGGAATGGGACTTGTATTGATACTAGGGATTGCCGTGAGTGAACTTTTTATGTAACTTCCTTGATAGTCTAAGCTGGTCGTATTGTATTTTCTTCACGATATTCTCTCCGGAGCTCGTCGAGCATTAGCTCGCCGCTTTTGATAGTGATTTTTAAGAGTTGCTACTTGGCTAAGAAATGACTCAATATTTTCGTATAAAATGTTGATGTTAAATTAAATTTAGGTAGGTACCTATTTAAAATTCTAATGACAAATGCAATTTGGTCGCATCCGTTAATTGGGTTTGTATCATAAAATACCATTTATCGTTACCCGATAACTGTTACTTACCACTCAATAATCATCAAACATGATTACATGAAGTAAATTCGCTGTCATATTATAATGTATATAGTCGGCGCCAGATAAACTTGCAATAAAGTACATTGACCTTTCCCTCATATCCCTTCGTAGATACCCGAACAGTAAATTATGAACTGTTTTTCATTATAAGAGAACGTAATGGATCACGATAGAAGTCGATTCAGGACACCTTTATGTCATTATTTCTGTTTTTGATATTAAGAAAGTCAATAAATGTATGGGGGTCAATGGCCGTTATTGCACATTTATCTGGAACATAGTATAGTAAATTCGCTGTATTATGTCATATGTGTACTTCCAAGGCATATTAGATTATATGCATAACTTTTTCACTTGGCTTTGCTCCCGTGGTTTAATATCATTTATTGTTAGCGATAAAAGGAGCTCGTGGCTAAAATATAACAGCCACACAGGCCGCTTCAAGGTTAGGCAACGCTTGCCGAGGTTGTTCAGTGGATGGGTGGCCATGTTAACATACCGAGACTTCTCTGTGCCTCGGAAAGCACGTCAAGCCGTTGGTCCCGGCTGTCATTTGGAGATCTTTGGCTGTCCTTACAGATTGTCAGAAGCCAGAGAATCTGACACCAGTAGTCTTGCCAAGAAGTAGTTACAATGTGCCATTCAATTAGCGAATGCGACTGTCCAAATTCCAAAATTTTGGAATTTGATCACGTGACATTTCGATAGCATCTGTCAATCCCATACATTTTTGACGTATTGACAATCGCCTTCGCCACGCTACCGTTGTCAGAATGTCACTTGTCTAGAGCCCAAGGTCTGGTAGGCAGCCGCTCTACGTAAAATACTCGTATTCAGCTGAATCCGGTTTGACTGGGAGCCGACCCAATTAGTTGGGAAAAGGCTAGGCAGATGATGAAGCAATTAAACGTATCTTTATAACAGTGAAAGAATTTCCGCAGTCCGATCAATACTTCCAGAGATTATCTTTTACAAAAAATGTATCTCTTCGGTCATAGTAGTTTACAATAGAGGGGAATAGAGCTAGAGAAAAGAAAGATAAAAAGCAAGTTTATTCGCGCCAAGAAAATTTTAAATCATGAGCACTATTGTGCAAGGGTAGGAAGTATCATTTCGTAATTCAAGACACTGTCTATTATGCCATACGAATCCTCTTTTGTTTGGTCTTGACTGCTACATACACGTATCTAGTTCGGTTTTTGTTTTTCGCACCAAACACAACCGGCCTAAGTTTGTACGTGCAAAGAATAATAACGTACGGTTGCAATATTTGTAAATATGTGAGCATGGATCTACCTACTACTATCAACTGAATCAATAATTAACCTTTCCTTGTTATATTTTGTACCTACTGAAGTAAGAAAAAAAGAAAAAGAGTTTATTTGGGCCAAGCATGACAAACACCATAAAAATATGTAGGTATATTTATAAATAAGTTTTATTCTAGATACATCCTCCAACAAATGTATAAAAATATTATAGGTTTTATACTGTATATTCACGCATTCTTCCCCATACGAATCAACCTTTTGGAATGAACAACTTTGGTCAAAATATATTTTTTTGGATTTTTTTTTGGTATTTTTTCAAATGGTCTAAATAAAATACAAAAAAATGGTTTTATATTAAATTCATTGGCCGTTAACCTGGTGGTCCAACACAGAGATATAGATTAAGCGAGCGATAGATTGAGAGAACTTGGCGCAGGAAAGTCAAAGGACCTGACCAAGGACACGTAAGGAAGCCGAAGAAACTTCATATTAATGAAATATTTTCTCTCAATTCCAGTTCCATTCGCATGTGATCGTCCAAACGAGGAGTACGTGGCCTGTCCGCCATATTGTCCATCAGACGATTGTAAATCATCCACCGCAGATGGAAAGTGTCCCATATTCGGCCAAATTCTGATGGTTGTGGAGTGCACTCCAGCCTGCCGGTGTATCGAGGGACACTGGAGGCTGGATGGGTTGTGTGTGCCTTTTGACGCATGTCGTAAGTCTTAAATTCGTATATCTCTCAACTTCTGAGTAACCGTGTTGTGTTCTTGACGCACAGTTCAATCAAGTCACCAGTCGCTATTATTCACTCCCTTTTCTTTCATATACAAAACTATTTTCTCCTTCCTCTACCTGTCTCAACTTACCTCCTGATGGATCCAATTGGTTTATACTTAAATTCATTTATTTATACTAAAACACAAATTGATTTATACTAAAATTCCACGTTTTTACGGTTTATTTTCATTATGAGTCCCCCGGACGATAGAGATAAATAACTTAAAATACATAGATTGATAAAAATAAATTAACGCGTATAAAAAGGAGACATCATTGCATTAGTCATCAAAAAATTCGTCTACATCGCTTCGAAATGGGGCCCAGAACACGTTGATTGATTGAAGAAAAAGTCATTCTCACCATTAATTATTACCTATCACTCGTTTAGCTACATGCGTTTCATACAAAAGACATCAAACTAGAGTTTCAGTGTATGATATCTAATTGGAACTAAATAAGGTCATGCGTACATCATCCTATGTGTTTCGTGTGTTGTCGTCACATGTCTGAATGTGACAACTCATAATATTATGATTTGATTGCGTGTGGATTTGATCTACTAATGATCAACAATGTTCGTTGCATTTGTGGTGCAAATCAATATTTAAAAATCTCCTTCCGTTACTGAGTGACTGAGAGACAACGCACCGCCGAAACTACTGGTCGTAGAAAGCTGAAATTAGGCAAATAGGTTCCTTGGGGAGTGTAGAGGATCACTAAGGGCCATTTTCACCAAGCCAAACTGATCGCGATCAGCGTATAAACCACGTTTATGAGCTGTCAGTGTCACTATTTTTCTATGGAATATTGACGCTGACAGCTCTTGAACGCAGTTTAGATGTACTGATCGCGTTCAGTTTCATTGGTGAAATCTGCTCTTAGAGGCTTTCCCGAAATTCCTTGAGTACCGAGAAAAACGAGAGCGTACGAAATTTTGGGCAAAAGCGAGAGAGAGATACATATGGGGAATTACTTCCCTAAATCCGACATCAGAAAGCTAAAAGTCAACCAATGGGAAATATAAAGGGCTGCGCTTGGAGTTATCTACCCTACGTGATCAATTCAGAAATGAAGAGAGATCATATAGAGATATAGTTATACCTACATCATACTTGAAATAGCTACGTCCGTTAGTGGACGTCTTAAGGTGGGTACTGATCGGTGTTACGGGCGTAATGTAAAATGTTACAAAGCGAGCATTCGTGCAGTCAGTACATGGAAACGAGCACGAACATGCGCATGTTACATGCGTATGTGTTTCGTTTTACACGGATTTTAGGACACGGCGTTACATAACGTGCTCGCTGCGAATGTTACATTACGGCCTGTAACACCGGTCAGTACGTACCCAGTTTTACAGCTGGAATGATGGTGTTATAACCAGAGATCGGAATAGAAAGACTATATTTACCTAAAGTTCGAAGAAGTAAGTAACATAGAGTAGATAATACCTCCTCTAAAATCCCGGAATCATACATTCGGAATCAAAACCCGGGATTATGAAAACATGAACTGGACTTGAGTATAGTCACAAAACATTAAAATTTATTTGAAGAATCATATTCCAATTTTTTAAGTATGTTCAAAGCTCTTTATTTTAACAGTTTGAGTACGGAACTCTGTAAACATAAAAGATTCTTTTATTTAATAATTTAGTTCAAATTTCTTAAATCCCAGGATTCAATGGTCATGTTTATGATTTCGGGATTTTCGAGGAGGTATTATCAACTCAATGTTACTTCTTCGAACTTTAGGTAAATATAGTATACCTTTTCCGATTTCTGATTATAACCCACTAAAGAAACAGGATTCTTTAAGTGTAATGTTGACCCTTACTGTCATGATCGAACAGCCAAAGTATCTTCTCCATTTCAAAGAGCAACTTCTGAATGGTTTTTATTTAACATTTTTCCTTTTTCAATTCCAGCTCAGCACTTGACACCCGTGCCATATCATTTAGGATAGCAGAAATTAAAATAAAAGGTAAGTAACTAACTATTAAAATCTATAAACTCCTATTAAAAAGCTAGATGGCGCTGCACACAAACGATAAGCTTTTGCACTACAAGCTGTAGTTGGTTCGATTCCCGCTTAGAACTGCATTGCCTACAAATATTTTTACCGGTGGTACAATCAGCATCTTGACTTTTATCTGGCCTACCGTGGTCCTCAGTTTCAATTACTTTTAATAGAGTAAAAGGCTGCCTCCGAAGTGAATGACGAATTGAGCTGTCATTCCATCTTGATTACATAGGTTGACAGCTCACTTGAGTGATCACTTCACCCATGTCTTCACTTCGACATGTTTACAGAATCACCTGCAGTTTCAATACAAATTGTTGATTACGCAATTGATAAGAAGTATCAAACCTTTACAATGCTCTAAGGACAACACACCAAGTAATAATTTATGATAAAAGTAAAACCCAATTGTTTTTTTTTATTTTCACTTGAAGCGGACTGAAGGACAAACTAGCGGGCTTGGATAGGAGTGTCATGAAGAAGTATTGCGTCGCTGAAAAAAACACCTTGAGAAACTTCACATTTGTGGGAAACAAGCTGATAATAAAGCTGTAGTTGTTTCGATTTAGAATGACAGTAGCGATCATTGACGCCGATTTTATATTAAAAATAAAAGATATGTTACCCGAACTCGAAAATGTCAACCTAAAAAGAAGGCATCTACCGCGACCGACTAACATGGACCGGGCGCCAAATAACATACATCGGGCGCCAAATAACATACACCGGGCGCCAAATAACATACATCGGGCTCCAACTAACATACACCGAGCGCCAACTAACATACACCGGGCGCCAAGTAACATATACCGGGCGCCAACTAACATACACCAGGCGCCAACTAACATACACCGGGCGCAAACACGTAGCTGTCCTGCTACCGATTAACGATTGTGCTTGCGCTGTTGTAAGTGCTGTCATGTTGGTAACGCGTCTATAAAAAATACGTCAGTGATTGACCCTAGCTACATTTATTTATTTACATTCTAATTTTTAAAAACAGAAATATTATCCTTAAGTAATAAAACCATCCCGAATCGAAATCTATCGGGTTACTCAATTTTTACAAGCTTGTACTTGATTTACCTAGTTAGTATGGCTCAAAACTTGCAACTCATTTTTATAAAACAGTTATTCCCCTACCGGGGGATAACTGTTTTATCTCGTGTGTTTTGTTAAGGGGGCGCAAAATAATAATTAGTCCGGCACTTTGGTTGTCCATCATATTGGATTTAGAACTACGATTTACAATGATGTTACTTAGCATCAAAACGCTTGTTATCCGAACATGTAAATTTTCAGCTTTCGTGACAATCTAAGAAGTCGGATTTGACAGCAGGGTATAAAATGTTTTAAACAAAAATAACACAAATGCAATAGCTTTACTAGTAACTATGAAAGAGACATGAAATAAATCTCTAAATCTCTCCCTGTAAATCGTAGTTCTAAATCCAATATGATGGACAACCAAAGTGCCGGACTAATTATTATTTTGCGCCCCCTTGTTAGAGGTATCAAATGAAAGTGTTTTATGAGATTAGTTACATATTACTTATATCTTTTTGTTTCATAAAGAACCACGGCTCCTACCACAGGTTACTAACTAGAGATATTGTGATGACCGCTATTGCCATTCTAAAACGAAACAACTACCATCAAACGGGGTGAATAGAAACGGACAGTGAAAAATCTTATCTAAGTTTTGTATCCATTGAATCACAATGGAAACAAAACTTTGATAAGATTTTTCACTATAATATTGGTGGTCTAAGAAAGCAACTTTATTTTATTTATCAATTCAATAAAATTGGAGACCGCACATGATGCAATCCCTGTCAAAGTTTTGTGCCGATTCACCCCTGCGTTCCTATTTACCCCGTTTGTAAGTTTACAAGAAGTATTGTTAAAAAAATTACAAATAAATGCTCATTATTTTCTTATAATCATCAATTTTACACACTTTGTGTTGCTATAGTGATAAAAATCATAGAGATATTTTATTACTGTTCGTTTTGAAGATATTATTTAGATTTAGATCTGTCTGTGTTGAAGCTGAAGTTTTGATTAATAAATTATGAAACTATTTATATAGTATACTGGGTAATGTGTTTGATTTTATCTGTGATTTCTAACAGTAATTGTCGAACAGCCACACAAGGCACAGCTATTGATAATTCGAAAACAGTCGTGATTCGTGTCAACTTTCTTTTCATGTTTTTTTTAAATAGCAGCTTAACATAGTAGCTTGTCAGTTACTACATCTCCAGGAGATGTGACGCCATTGTTTTACTATTGTGTCTGCTTTAATGACAGCTGATGAGCCTGACTGCGGAGCAAAGGCCACCCCTGAATCCTTACAGGTCTTTTTCCCGAGCTTACTGCGAACCAGCCATTGCGGTAGACGTCTAGGTGATCTCGCCACATCTTCCAAGGCTGGCTTCATCATCGCTGTACAGCCTCAGGCCTATGGTCCACTTAACATAAACAAATCATCACGCCTATTTTCATGATAAAGGTGTAGCTAAAGTAAAAAATACAAATTCAAAATGATTATTTCAATAACTTAAAAATACGTTTACATTAGGTGTTTTGTGTTAGGAAGTCCCGCTCTTCCACTAGTTACAACTTACAGTACAAGCTATTGCATGACAGTAGTAGTGCAGCTACATTTAGACAGTAATGATCAAGTCTATGTAATAGGCAAGTCTACTGAAAAATGCTTGCACTGTCTCGACAGGTCCACTCAAATTAGTGTGGTTCTTACCCCAAAAAACCATTTCTGCATGCTCCTGTGTATAACGTATTGTGAATTTGAGGACCATGTAAATAGCTATGTTAGGGGTTCATATTATGTTAATCTGGCAGTTTGAGTCCTTTATGCGGCCTGCCCAAATATCCTTTGGTATCCACGTTTCTTACGGTATGTTTTCGTCATTTTCATAAAATTGGTTCCGCCGGACAATAGAGGTTAAAGTTATAAGTTACACACGATAACTGATAAATGCCTAGTTGGATCCAGCCCATCCTTAGCTGTCCTTCCCCAGCGACGGCCTAAGACGAGGTCTGTATCCCACAGGGAGTGCCCTTAGCCTGTAGTCGCTTAGTTTGTAAGTTTTTAATAAGCCCTGGCTGGAGGCTTTAATATTTATACTAAGGCCGCCACAGGCAAGTCCAGTTAAGCAGACGACAACCTCCTAGGTTGACCTGCGAGAGGACTCATAAAAAAACTGACAAGTGCTTGCACTGTCTGGACAGATCCACTCAAATCTGTGTGATACTTTCCTAAAAAAAACACCTCAGAGATTAATCTACATGGTTCTTATATGATTTGACTTACATGGTTCGCAAATACCTTTACATTTTTGACTGACCGACCTTGACAATTCAAAATTGTTTGCAAATGGTATACTTATTTGAAATGCTTTGAATCTTGAATCTTTGAGTCTTCGACCAGTACAAATGTATGGATTCTAAAACTTTTTACAAAAAAAAAACCAAAACCAAAAGGTGTTTGGTTGCTTCTTAGTTATTTGGCACCGAATTCCGAAATTAAAGTTATTTTGTACTTTGTAGTGTTTTTTTTTTTTTGTGAAAAAGTTTTTTATTTTTCACTTTTGTGTGTTACCCACACCTAACAACACCACTGGAAAGTCACAGGAAAGCAAAAATACGCAATATCGTATACATAGATGATTTTTCCACATATATTTTCCAGGTATTTGGATTTAAAAACCAAATTGCTTGACCGATTTTGATAAAATTTAAATGGAACCAATCGAGAAGTATATCCTTTCACATAAAACAAGAATTTTTCAAATCGGTTTATAAATGACGGAGATATGAGGTAACAAACACAAAAAAAAAAAAAAACAGTCGAATTGAGAACCTCCTCCTTTTTGGGAAGTCGGTTAGAAAGAGACTTTAACGTCTGAGTTTTTTACAGTATTTCTTTTCAAGGTAGTCAGCTAGGTTACACCGGCTTCATCTAGTATAAAATGGCCAAAAAAAATTGACGTGTAAAAGTGTTATTTTCAACCTACTTACAAAATAAAACTTATCATTTACTGTGTCAATTAGGCACAAATCCAGATTCCATTTGCTCTTACTGAGGAAGTCCTAATAAAAAATAAAAAACCACATTTTCAATCAAAATTGTATCAAACCATAACTTAATTAATTTAGCAGTAGCGCTGGCGACCAGCGATCTCACTTTAGACGTCATTCAAATGAAAAATGATGACTTTGACGTCACAACAGCAACAATAGGTATCTATTAAAATCTACGTCACTCTAAAAACTTCAGAATAACCCAGCATCTAAATAAAACACGGAACTACAGTCACAACAGGTAAGAATTAGCTCCGCAAATAACATCGGTAATCTATTTTTGTTGTATTTCTATCACTGCGTAAGGAAAAGCAAGGAAAACTAAATTTGTCATGAAATAATTTACTTTAATCGTGCACGAAAATCACGAAATGCCTATTCCAACATTTTATAACTTCTTAAGACATCTAAGTTAGGTTTTATTTACACTCCAGCCACGACATGTGAAAATTCCCAAATCAAAAATAAATCTTATGTAATTGGTAAATAAACACTAAATTTGCGATTAATTCGGCGCACACCGGTGTGTTGCCGGTGCTTGAGCGGTTGTTGAATACTCTTGTTTTATACTTTTACTGCTTAACTGACTTCCACAAATGGGTAACACGGTACTACTTTGAAAGACTGACGTCAGATTTTCTGGCTTCTGACGATCTGTAACGACTGCCAAAGATCTACAAATGACGGCCAGGACCGATGTCTTAATGTACTTTCCGAGGCACGGAGGACTCTCGGTATGTTAAGTCGGTCACCCATCCACAGACCGACCTCGGCAAGCGTCACTTAACCTTAACCTTGAAGGTCGACCCGTGCGGATGATATCATTTTTGGAACTATTTTGTATATGAATTCTAGCAATCATAAAGTCAGTACTTCCGAGTGCCAATCAAGGCAGGTGCAGCTCGATAATGCGGAAACGATGCAACGACTCTGGGGGTCTAAGGCCGAAACTACGGACTTCGGGTTTAGAGAGTAGACCCCCTGGTTCCTGACATTTGCTAAGCGTATTGAACAATTTCTATGAAAAAAACGTCAACGTTTTGTATTTCTACGGGAGTCTGAAATCACAACCACAACCAGGCTTTTTTTTTTTTTTATTGATAGGTAAGCGCTTGACCACCATCTCACCTGATGGTAAGCGACGATGTGGTCGAAGATGGAGCACGCTTGCCTAGAAGTAACCTATTCACTCTTGACTTAAAGACTCCCAGGTTGTAGCTATCAGGAAATACAGACCCCGCACAATTAATGTATTCCCAAAACGCTTTGTGCGTGTGGGTGGGATGTCCACCATGTACCGGTGGCGCATCGCCGTACGTCTTGTGGTCCGATGATGGAACGGGCTAGGCGGAATCAAACTATGCAATTCCGTTGCATACTCTCCAAAATGCAACCGATAGAAAACCGACAGGCTAGCAACTCGGCGTCGATGCTCGAGGCTCTGTTAATGTTTAATAGATTCACTTTTTGCTTATGCAGTTATCAAGGAAAACTAAAAATAAATCCCAGAGTTTGTGAACTCTATGAAATCTAAAAAAACAAACACGTTCTGTTATCTATATTTATTACATTTGTATTGACGAAATAATTATGACGCTCGCGCCACAATATTATAGTCCCCGGGAACGGGAAAAACGGTCAACGGGGAAAAATTTCTGCCATTGACACAAGTAACGTCCTTCATTCACCGAAGGTACAGTCACGGTGAAAATAGGTTTGTTATACACAGGTTTATTTTTGTTTGTTCCAAAACAGAATCTGCTTTACTGCTTCACTATTGACTATATTGACTATCAATGTACTATGGTATCAATACCATACTAACCTAGCAAATATTCAACTGTACCGACCAATAGAAGAATCTGGTTTCTGCCTACAGTACATTCCTTTTTTTTAATTACTAATAATATACACACTTGCACTTGCACTTACTTGTCATATAAAAATATAGAATAGACACTCAGTTGCTATGGGTGGCGCCAGATTTTGCAATAATGGACATGGACCTTTCCCTTATAACTCTTCATAGGTACCCGCAAAATAAATTATACTCGGGCTTCGTTCTCGATATAAAATTTACAATGCAGCTTCCTTGACGCAGTCGACAACCAAACGCATATTTAGAGCTGAAAGCAAAAAACTAAACGCACATTGTAACTATTCCCGTTCTATATGTTATCTGTCATTCTTTACGTTTGCGCGGCGACCATTACGCTAGCATTCCCTAAGAATATTATAAAAAGTGTAAAAAACCAGTATTGTTTGTGTTTAAAGTATAGCATTAGATATCATGCCGAAGCGAAAACACGGAAAAGATTATTATCTTCAAAAAACCCGAAGATTAGAAAAGAAAATGAAAAGACGTCGGTACCTCACCGATTCATCAGAGTCGTCCATTTTTTCTTCACCAGGTAAAACAATTATTTTAAACGTTAAAAGCAGTAAAACTGACTTAAATACGTTGTTTATTGTACCTCGCGGGTAATGTACGAGATGCATTGACGCGATTAATTCTTCGGGGTGTTTACGAGATAAACACACGAGGTTTTTTCATCTACCTAATGGTGTAGTCCGAGAGGCTACGCTTAGGTATGTATTAGTATTATGGTACATAAACGGGGTCAATTCTATTTTTTGCAGACCGCAAAAATGATGAACCACAAGACATCGAATTAATAGATGATTGTGTCGAACCACCGGGTCCTATACAAGTGAGCCCGGATATCACAAATACAGCCTTGACTGTAACTGATGCTCTACCTGAGCCTGACCCTGCACCTGAGCAAGACACTGAGCCTACTCTATCTCCAGAAGTGCTGGAAGCATTAGGGGATTTGATGACAGAAAAACCCAGGTATGGACCAGCACTAAACAAGGACTTAGCCCGTATTTGGGATACCATTTTGAAGAACGGACTCTCAAGGGAAAACAAGTTAAAACTTGAGAAAAATGTACCAGAAAACTGTTGTCTGCTTAAAGCCCCTATGCTCAATCCAGAAATTATTGCTTCTGTAAATGACACAATAATTAACCGTGATAAAAAGATAGAATCAGAACAAAACCAGTTAGGAATTGGACTCACCATTTTAGGTGATGCATTATCTATATTAATCAACAACAACAATATTGATAGACTGAAACTGATCTCTCAGCTCAGTGATGCTGGAAGGGTTTTAACAGACTTACACTACACTCAAACAAAATCTCGAAAAAATCTTATTTTCCCAGTCTTGGACAAAAAATTCCTAGATATTGTCAAAGAAGTAGAAAGGGATGATTACCTATATGGTAACAACCTATCTGAAAAGATAAAAGCTTTAAAAGCCTGCCAAAGAACAGGCCAATCTATAAAAAAGTCAACCACTTTTACCACAACCCGTCAGGGAAACTTGAGTGGTCCACCTCGTTACAACCAACAGAGGACAAATCTGAGGCCGGGACACAAAAAACCCCAGTCCTCATATCAAGCAAGGAAATATCAACCAGCACAACAAGGCAACCAGTACCAGCCACAGTACACTGCGAGAAAGCCCAAAGCCCCGCCATCACAGGACAAGACTCGTGCTCGACACTAGAGGTTAGTCATGCTGGAAGATTACTTCATTTCTTACCTTGTTGGCAAAGGATATGTGATGATATTTCAATATTGAATCATATCAATGGATATTCAATACCTTTTACTGCGACACCTTATCAGTCACAATTTCAACAGTCATTACAAAATGATATTTTAAATGATCCTGATATGCATACAGCCATTAATAATTTACTGACATTAGGTGCAATTTCTCCTTGTACACCATGTAAAAACCAATTCATATCAAAAGTATTTTTAATTCCAAAACCAAATGGTAGCAAAAGATTTATTTTAAACCTTAAACCTCTTAACAAATTTGTTAACACATGCCATTTTAAAATGGAAGATCACAGAACTGCAATAGCTCTAATTTCTCCAGGAGAATTTATGGCTAAAATTGATTTAAAAGAGTCCTATTTGTTAGTTAATGTTAATCCAACTCACAGGAAGTATTTACGGTTTCAATATGATCAATTATATGAATTTAATGCGCTCCCATATGGTTTGTGTTCAGCACCTTATGTGTTCTCTAAGATTATGAGGGTGGTGGTTACACATTTAAGATCTAAAGGTCACAAATCCGTACAATACCTAGATGACCTTTTGTGCATTGGTTCTGATTATGAAACATGTTTGAAAAATGTTAATGAAACAATTGCTATTTTAAAATGCCTTGGATTTGTTATTAATTATGAAAAGCATAATTAAACCATCACAGTCCTGTCAATTTTTAGGTTTTGTATTTGATACAAAAACAATGACATTATCATTACCCACGGACAAAAAATTATCTATTCAAAAATCTATTCAAAAATATTTGAATAAACAGAGTTGTAGTATAAGAGACCTTGCTCAGTTAATAGGAACATTAACCGCCACATGCCCGGCAAGTACATATGGCTGGCTGTATACAAAGCTATTAGAACATCATAAATATCATGGTTTAGTTAAAAGTAAAGGCAATTATGATACAAAAATTATCATTCACCCAGATATTAAACTAGACCTTCAGTGGTGGGCTGATAATATCAATAGCTTACACAAAAGTATAGCATACTCAAAATATGATTTGGAAATATTTACAGATGCCTCAAGAAGTGGGTGGGGGGCTGTTTGTAATAATATTAGGGTTCATGGGTTTTGGAAAGAGACTGAAAAATTATTTCACATAAATTATCTAGAACTACTTGCTATATTTTTAGCCTTAAAAATGTTTGTTAAAAATAAACAACATTTACATATATTGTTGCGTGTTGATAATAAGACTGCCATAGCTTACATAAACCGAATGGGAGGTATTCAGTACCCACATTTAAATAACTTAGCCAGAAGCATATGGCAATGGTGTGAAGATAGACAAATTTGGCTATTTGCTTCTTACATAAAATCAAGGGATAACAAAGAAGCAGATGAAGAGTCTCGTAGAGTCAATCCTGACATAGAGTGGGAATTGAATACCTCCACATTCCAATACATTGTGACTCAGTTTGGCCAACCTGATATTGATCTTTTTGCCTCGAGAAATAATGCAAAATGTGAATCTTACATTTCCTGGAAACCGGACCCAGATGCACTGAATATAGATGCCTTTACCGTGCCTTGGACAAACTACTTTTTTTATGCCTTCCCCCCATTTAGTCTAATATTAAGATGCTTACAAAAGATTAAGAATGATAAAGCAACTGGCATTATGGTCATGCCATATTGGCCATCACAAGCGTGGTATCCATCCATGCAAACAATGTTAGTCTCAAAACTGTTAATAATTAAACCCAATAAACAATTATTGCATTCCTCTTTCAGAGAGAATCACCCTCTCCATCTCCACCTTACACTAATGGTCGGGATATTATCAGGAAGGCATGGCTAAGACGAGCCATCCCCCCATCAGCAGTAGAAATTATGTTAAGTTCACTTTCGAATAATACCTTGAATCAATACAGTGTCACCTATAAAATCTGGTGGGCCTTTTGTCAAAAACAAAATATAAATCCATTTACACCGTCTATACCAATGATTATGTATTTTTTAACCGAGCAATTCAACTTAGGGGCCTCATATGGGTCTTTAAACTCACACAAGTCAGCTCTTGCTGTTATAATAGGTTCAAAAATTGGGGGTGATGACCGCGTCAAGAGACTACTTAAAGGTTTTTATAAAATCAAACCACCTGGGGCCAAGTATCAAACTACTTGGGACCCAAGTAAAGTCCTGAACGTTTTAAAAACTTGGACTCCAAATAGTTCTTTAAATTTTGAAAAGTTGTCCAAAAAATTGGTAATGTTATTAGCACTAAGCACAGCCCAAAGAGCACAGACTTTGTCCCTTATTAAAATACCTAACATCACAGTGAATCATGCAGGTGTACACATTTCTATTACAGATACTATTAAAACGTCTGGTCCCGGTCGCAATCAACCTAACCTCTTTTTACCTTTCTTTGAAAAGGTTGAAATCTGTCCAGCCAGTACATTACGTGATTACATTAGCTATACTCAGAGCATTAGGGGAAGTAATACTCACTTAATACTATCATTGAACAAACCCCACAAACCAGTTTCTTCCTCTACCATTAGTAGATGGATAAAAAATACCCTATCTGTTTGTGGCATAGATATTAGTATTTTTTCAGGACATAGTACTAGACATGCCTCGACATCCACTGCTAATGCAAAGGGAGTGTCATTAGATGTAATAAGGCAAACAGCAGGCTGGACAAATAGCTCTTCTACTTTCGCTAGATTTTATAATAGACCAATTTGTCGATAATTCAAACGAATTTGCTCATGCTGTGCTTAATGCTGAACAAGATACTTGATTATTATGAAGGTTACCTATAATTATTAAGTGCCATATATTACTTATAATACTCAATTAGAAAATAAGTCCAATATTAAGAAGAATAATTTGATTGTTAATCTATTCTTGTAATTTGATAAAAACAATTTGGACAACTTGTCCAATAAAAGAAGAATGAGACTGTTTTTTCTATTATTGCCACTTTATAATGTGTCTAAAAATAAAAGTATCTTATTTTCGTATTGAAATACTATTCATTTATAATTTCATCCTTGGAATCTCAATTTTCCTAATAAACTCTTAACATCTGCATTGTAAATTTTATATCGAGAACGAAGCCCGAGTATAATAAGTGATCAAACGAACTTACCTGTTGTGAAGTTCGATCATTATTATACGAAGGGCTTCGTTCGAAGATATAGGGAACCCTCCCTACCCTACCCCAGAAAATTGAGATTCACTCTTACTCTAAAATAATGACAGATAACATATAGAACGGGAATAGTTACAATGTGCGTTTAGTTTTTTGCTTTCAGCTCTAAATATGCGTTTGGTTGTCGACTGCGTCAAGGAAGCTGCATTGTAAATTTTATATCTTCGAACGAAGCCCTTCGTATAATAATGATCGAACTTCACAACAGGTAAGTTCGTTTGATCACTTATTATAAATGGTTGTTCATTACTTGAAAATGTAAAGGATCTCGATAAATGTAGATTCAGGACAGCTTTATGTATTTTGTTCCGATTTTGGAATCATCATCAACTTCATATCAGCCGAAAGAAGTCCACTGCTGGACATAGGCCTCCCCCAGATGGGGGGGTTTGCCATAATCGGCACGCTTGTCAGGTGGGTTGGCGATCGCAGTGTAGCTGTAGCAATGTAGGTAGGTACCTATAGAGAACGCTGCTGCCCATTCTCTAGTGAGTCCCGTAGTCGCCACGGGAAGTGATGGGATGGTGCTATTCTTTTACGTTCGACACCATACGGAACAGTGAATGTCAAAAAAATTTGGTGGGTCAATGGTATCTATTGCAAGTTTATTTGGCGCCGACCATAGTTAAAAATATGTTCCGCACTTTCTCAGAAAGTGTTCAACTATAGCTACCTATTTTTAAATCGAATAATTTAGTAGAGATCAGATCCTTCTCGTTTTACATGCACATTTTCAATTTACTTTAGATATTGACCGAAAAGTCTATATCGGCTTCACTTGCCATATAAAGTATAGAATAGAAATAAAAATGTGACTTGGACGATTAAACAAATTGATTTGATATTGCGCCTGCTGCGGGCGAGGAGAACACTCGAAATCTGCCTGACCCTTTCCGCTGCCTCCTTCTGCGACATAACAACATAAATTATGTTCATCCATAAATGGTCGGGTTTTAATTTGATGTCAACTAGGTACCCATAAAAAGTATTAAGTTCATGTCGTGACTTGATTAAGAAAATAATTTGAAAAACTGACGAAGGTATACTCATCACAGTACCTACATGAATTTTCTGAAAACCCAATTAATTTTGAAACTAAGTAACAAAATCCTTATCAAAGAGGTTTTTATACCGCATATAATATATCTTATAGTCACGGCGTAATTAATGTTGTTTCAAATGTAACGTGCACAATATAACAACTGGTTTTAAATAACACGTGTATATATATAATTAAAATTGCTGTATATTTATGATCAAACGTGGTTTAGTCGCCATGCCGGTCAGGTGGTTGCTTGCTGTTGCTTTTGTGGCAAATGTGCTAGTTTTAGCAGTATGTACAGGTAAGGATAATCTTTTATTTTTTTCTTGTAAATATTGTTCTAAAAATAAGCAGACCTTTTATCGTTCTCATGTATTTTTTTTTTTGGTTTGTGTTTTCCGCATTCTCTACTTGAACTAGTTGTGGATATATTTTATTTATTGTTTATTTACTTTTCAGTAATTTTTTGGGTGTTTGGGATTTTCATCATATATTGAAGAAGTATATTTTTTAACATTTATGATGCCAAGTTTTCTTTTTTAAAGCCAAATTTATGCAGTTTCTTGAATGTGCAAATACACTAGGTTACAAAAAATATAAAATATAATTCACCCAATGATGAATTAAAGTGATTTTGTTTTCTTCTTACCTTCTTATGACTAATATAATATATCTCAAAATTTTATCTCGTCCAGCTACTTTAATAATACAAGAAGATTTAAACTATTCGTTCTTGTTGGGTAGTTGTCATTCGTAATCATGTTTAAGCTAATCGTTGTTTATTTCATGCAATTATTTCTTAGAAAGTATAAATTAAATTCAAACCAATTTTGCAATGTTTGCAGCAAAAAATCCACAAAATCACGATGAGACAAGACCCCAGAAGGGTCAAAACGGGTGCACTTTGAATATTTCAAATTCCCAAAAAAAAAACTTGATATAAAAGGTGTTCTTGCTGAAGTAAGTGAACATTATAGTCGTATACAATACCTAATAAGGGGTCATTGTACTCATCATTATGACAACTTTTAGTATGGGGCCAACCCAGAAATCGCGAAAAAAAATCGACTGCTCCATACATTTATTTGCTACTTACATTTATTTGGTTTAGTACCTTAGGGTAAAAAATCGTGTAGCACTAATGTTATTATTTATTCATCACAACAGGTCTGAAATATTTGGGATTGACATGCATTACTGTAATTTATCGAATGTCAGTAACGCATGTCACGTTATGTGTGTGACCATCAAGAAATCAAACCTGAGAGATCCATGGTGCGTTTGTCATGGATCAATGGCGCATCCTCTTGTGATTTTCAAATTTAAATACTCCTCAGTTTAAGAATGATATACATTGTCTCTTTCTTCAGGCCAGACATCGCAAGCTTCAGCAACGAGTTTATCGTCAGCCAGTGCCACATCATCCTCCTCGCCATCCTACGCTTCGTCAAGTTCTTCAGCTAAATCAGTCGTCACATCCAAGAAGGTGAAATGTCGTAAAGGTAAGGGACTTCATAACCCCTATACTTTACCTCCGTGCCTTGGAAAGCCCGTTACGCCGTTGGTCCCGGCTGTCATTTGTAGATCTTTGGCAGTCGTTATGGATTTTCAGAAGCCAGAAAATCTGACTACAGTCTTGTCAAGAATACTGTGTAACCCAGTTAAGAGGTTGTGGAGGTCTGGTAGATAGCCGCTCTACATAAAATACTGAAATTTAGCTGAATCCAGTTTGACTGGAAGCCGACCTCGATACTTATAGTTTTTTTTTTTAAACGCACCCACGGTTCAGGAGAAATTCCAAGTGTGGGGCAACACACTTGGAATTTCTCCTGTATCGTGGGTACGTTTACAAGCAAACTCACATACACAAACCTAGACCCGGAACAAATATCTGTAGGCCATACAAATAATTGTTCCGTGCGAGAATCGAACCCGCGACACGCAACGCAGGAGTCAATCGCTCTACCACTGCGCCAATCGTGGTCAAATTAAAGTCGCAATAGCATCTCTAGCAACAATCAGTATCAAGAAATTGACAAAATGTTAAGAAATTACAGAGGGCCAATTCTAATCATTTTTAAATAACGTGCGCATTTGCATGTCAATCGCAAAACTGTCAAAAAGCCTTAATTTTCATAAATTTTAGACATTTCGGAATTTTAACATTCCAAACACGAGAACTGTCCCTCAGATTTGCTTACAATATTGTTCGTTTAGAAAAGAGGCGGAACTCTGTTTTTGACATTTATTTATGCGAAAAACCGGTTACTTACATCTAAATGGGTAGATGTTTTATTCTGGCGAGGAAACGTCACGGTTTATAGATATCGCAATGATAGTAGTACTTTAAACGTTAGTTCGTTACTCGTAAAATGTCTGTAAAAATGGAATAACTTAACAAAACAACTCTTAATAGTACTGATAAAAATACTGCGCATTATAGGGTGGAGCATCCATGTTGATGTTTTTTTTGATAAAAATAATAATTTAAAAAAATCTCGTGTAGTTAAAGTGCACATGCAATTCTTCGCAACTTCGAATAGTTGCGAATCGAGAATAAAAAAGAAATTCTTATTTGAATTTGTTCAGCCGTTTAAGCGCGAATGACGCACAAACGTACATCTGTTTTGTTTCCAATTAATTACCTTTTGGGACAAAATTAAATAGGCTCAGGGTACAGTGCCATACCTACTACAGATTAAGTCCAAATACAGACTAAGGATCCCTATTTGAACTTTGAGATAGAAGTATTTGTGAATTACCTTGTTTCTACCTCTTTTGTTATGAGTGGCCAGTTACTATAGCATGGCCAATTACTAGGGTAACTGCTATACTAATTGGAAAAACCTATTTCCTTCTGCATAATTGTAAAACACAATATATGTAGGTATAATATATTATACTACCGACATCTATAAGCTTATTCGTTGATTAATTTTGTTATCATCATCATCATCATCATCATCATCATCATCATCATCATATCAGCCGAAAGACGTCCACTGCTGGACATAGGCCTCCCCCAAGTGTCGCCACAACCACCGGTCCTGTGTCGCATCCATCGGTTACCGCGTTATCATAATGAGGTAATATTCTGCCCATATGCTGAACTGAACACTAATGAAGTCAAAATGACGTCTAGGGATTACCCTTTAACCGATAGGTGGTATCTCCCAAAAACAGGTTTTATTTACTAAACTATTACATAAGTGTAGAAAGTCGGGATACCATACCTCATATTAGTATAAGTTATTACGCGCGTTTTCAGAATAATGATTATCATTAGCACCAAAACGTGACGGAATAATGACGTAATTTTGGCAAAGTTTGATCAATACACAGCAGTTTTATCTTTAGATGATTCATTTAAATGAACAGTAAAAATAAAAAATAAATAGTTGTTATTTTATGTTTCTTTTTTAGTAGTGTGGAAATGATTAAAGATTAGAATCATGGGAGATGATAAACAGAATTCTACACCAGTATTATCAACCATTATCAAATCTTTGCCACATCCCTGAAAGTAGTACTAATTAAATATATTTTTTTATTTAACGATTAGACTATATCCTTGATAATATCTTTGGTATAATTCGTTAATATGTTTGTATTCAAGTATTCAATAATTCTAAAATTGGATTCAATCTTCAAAATGCTCTAAGTACGATATTTTTTGGGAGAATGGCAAATAAATTTAATACTAGGTACTTAAAATTATATTAATTATTCTTAACCCAGAAGGAGGCAGGCTGCGGAGGCATTCTTTAATAAATTAATATTATAAAAACATTATAAATTAATCAATTAAACAATTACATTTACACAGGTGGTAACAAACGGCAATGAACAGTTTGTAGAACAATAAACTCTTGCAAACAAATCCATATTTTCCATAATTTATTTAAACATACTTACGTCCTTTAAAATAAATATAATAAGAATAGTGTACTATGACATATGATATTATTCCTTATTTAAAATCCTGAATTATCGCTTTCTAAATACAACGTAGTTATAATAAAAATAATAGTAGTTGGTATATTTTATTTAAAATCGCGATTCATCGTTTTTAAAGGGAACTATATTTTTTGTCACCAAAATTTATATTTGTCATCAAGTTGTATCACCTAATAAATAGATCTATCGCCACGAAATATTTTCGTTCTCAGATAAACAAAGAGTGTTCCCAGGTATGAATTACCAAATTATTGTTAATATAATGTGTAAAATATGAGATGGATTACCAATAAAATTATAGTGCATTACATGAATATAAACTTCGTTCTTATAATAATAGTTTTATTACTTAAATAATAGCTTGGTGCTCAGAATGGCAGATCTGTCACCAAATATTAATATTCGAACATAGGGCACAGGGAGCTTAGGGCACCCCGACTCGGACAGGTTAGGTTAGAAGGGGATGGCGGGGTCAAGTGAGCGAGCGTAGCGAGCGAACAGACCCCGCCATCACCTTCATGGTTATTTTTTTTAATCCACCCAGTAATATGGTTTACTTCCCGTTTTATAATAAATCCCAACCTATTTATTTGATACTTGATAATATATCCCGAGGATTACATGTGATTTATTATGGAATTGCTTTTTACAATTATTTGGCAACTACATTTTGGTGACAGATCCACTATTTTGAGGACAAACCCTATTATTAAAGAAATTCAAAACGAATAAAATTGGCGATAGCTTAAATCATACCCGTTTTAAATACACATTATGACAAAACATGTTTACTGACTCAATTAGGTTCTTCTTCGTCTTTTCGAATTAACGGCCATTTCTGTCCAGTGCGTTGCAGCCTCAACTGCGTTTATTAGACTTTTCGTAACACCGCCACCTATCAGATCCTATTGGGAATCCTAAACATCCAGAAACCAATTCAAACCCACATAAAAAATATCGAAAGCGGTCCAGCCGTTTAGGAGTTCAGTGACATACACTTACACACGTACAAAATAATTAAGATAATAATGATATGTTGACTTTTCAGTAAAGAAATGCCCGAAGAATGAAGAATTTTCCTACTGCCCTCAATCGATACAAAGAGCACAATATTGCTCAGAGAAAGCACAGCCCTCTACCTATAAACGTCAATCGGACAAACCCTGCAAGGAAGGATGCGTCTGTAAGGACAACTATTTGAGGGCAGAAAATGGCACCTGTATACCTGCAGAACAATGTAAGTTATTATAACTTCACCTTTCTTCTTATCCTCAGAATACAGAACAAACCAGAAAGAGTGTTCAATCACATTTGTACGCAGGGCATTGTGTCTAAAATAAATCCCCGCCCGCACCGTTTTACACCGCCTCACATTTGAGCGCGTTGACGGTTTGTAGTTGACTCTGTACTCTGAGTTCATATCTAAAGTACTTACCTATTTGCTTATGTAATAATATTGTGTTATAGAAGTAATTTTTAATTAATATTTATAACATTTTACGTAATTCTTGTAAATATTTAATTGATTTACAACTTCACTTTGATTTTGCTACCTATGTATTTAATGCGTTTACATGTGGCAACACTTATTTTCCTTTTAATATGTCTACTGCGCGTTCGAGTTTATGGCACCCTTGGGTTGCAGCGTTAGGTGGTAATACCTAGTGTCCCAGTGTCCAGTAGCCACCTGACATTATACTGAGCTGAGGCCCTTCTGGCACAATATTGTATTTTTGTTTTACATACTATCTCTTCTATTTGTAAGGTGTTTTTTATTGTGTCAATAAATGCAATTTTCTTTCTTTCTTTCTAAGAAAATGCCAACTATTCAACCCCTTTTTTTGGCCATTAGAATGTTCCACACAACAAGTTCGAATCCATCGCCATTCAAATATTTTTATAACAGATTTCCAGAAAACAATTTTAAAATGAATTCCTGAAATCAGTATAAGAAATATGAATTTAAATACACAAATCAAGTATTATTATAAATTAATAATTACTTTATTTGCAAGCTCGTATAAAAATGGGACAGGGAAAGAATACATTCAATGGGTAGCAAAAACTCGTCTACGTCGCTGTTAACAGGAAAAGTGCCCTCGACAATGTACCATTTAATTAACGAATGCGACTGTCGAAATGCCAAAATGTAGGAATGGATTGGTCACGTGACATTGCGATAGCATCTGTCAATCCCATAGATTTTTGATGTAGGTATTAACAATCGCCTACGCCACGCCACCGTTGACAGAATCTCACTTGTCTCGAGCCCAGAACACTGACAGCATTGCCGCGATGAATGGCAAAGCTGATTCCTGGCTTATCTAGTCTAGTTCGAATTCAATACATCCGAAATGTTTTGTAACTATATAAATCATCTCTTGCTTACCCCTAGGTCCACTCACATGCGGTCTCAACGAAGTACTAGTCAACTGTCCATCGTTCTGCGAGTCCGACTACTGTCCAAGGACCGAACAAGACACTTTTGCTAAACCGTGTCTCCCGCAGGAAGAGTGTCCACCTCCCGTCTGCACGTGCGCCTTCAATCACCGCCGCGCTGCCAACGGGACTTGTATACCTACTAGGGAGTGCCGTAAGTTTCCGTCAATTCATTTTTCAACGGTGTGTCAAAATCACGACATGTTTAAAATTCTCTCTTCATACTTTATGCTAGCCTATTCAGAGTGTTATCTTCATACTTTATGCTAGCCTAAACAGGGTGGTGATCTGTAGTTGCCATAGAGTTAAGAAACATTTTTTTTTCTATTTTTAAAAAACCTACCTCGAAAATCGATAAATAGTAAAAAAAATCCTTTACAAGTAGTGTTTTTTTCTGAACTTTTTAGATGTTTTATGCGGTCGGGTTTTAAAAATATATTTTTTTATTCTCAAATTGTTTGCCTAGTTGTACAGCAGATATAGAACACCACCCTTAAATATGGCCACGCACTTCTGGAACAGCCTATGGATAGGTACACATTAGCATATATTCTCGTCGCCGTTAATTCTAGCTCGTCGCCTCGTAACGTTTTGTGTGTCAAAGGGAATTCGGACCTATCGGAGGCAGGATAGAAACAGTAGGTTAGATACTTACTCATCTACTTTACCTTCCACAGCTCCCTTCGACTGCAGCCACAAATCTAACGAGGTATACAACCCCTGTCCACCTCTCTGTCCCACTGACGACTGCAGCGAAGCTTCACCGACAGGCGAATGTCCGCCGCGGTTCGGGCGCATAGGAATCGTACTGCCTTGCAACCCCAGATGTAGATGCATTGAAGGGTACTGGAGACTAGACGGGACTTGTGTACCGTATGGACAGTGTCGTAAGTGTCATGATTTTTTTTAAATATCTGGGTATACCAGACCCAGACTCAGATTGATGAAATGAATAGGTTTTTAGGCGCCTTTAAAGTGTTTCCGTAATAAGTCATCATCGTGTCGCCACAACTACCGGTCTTGAACGTCTTGCATCCATCGGCTACCCGCGACCCTTACCAGGTCATCGGTCCATCTTGTGGGAGGCCTTCCAACGCTGCGTCTTTCGATATGCGGTCGCCACTCCAGAACTTTTCGGCCCATCGACCATCTGTCCTGTGAGCAATGTGCCCTGCCCACTGCTACTTCAATTTGGCGAATAAATAATAAGTACCTTTACCTAAACTATGGTGCGATTGTGTAAACCTCTCACAGTGTAAACTTAGATGAAGTCAACAGATAGTGAACTGTCAAGTCATACAAAGAAGATGCACTTTTCGCTCACTCCACCTACGTTACATTGTGAGACGTTGTCAAAATAGACCGGCTGTTTGACTTATAATTCTGTTTTTAAACAAACTTTTAAGTTTGAAGAACGTTAGGTATTCCTTTTCATTTGCTTCTTTCGTATAGCTATATTTATAATAACCCACCTCGGACCAAGCAATGCCGTTTTTTTTTTAATATAAGTTCCAGCGCAGAAACAATACGTCTCAAGAGACGCAATATCAATGACGTAGGTAGGCCTCGTAACTTATTTTTAATAAATCTTTCTCAGCCGGAGTTTGCCCTATCAACGAAAGATATTCGACATGCGTACAAGCTGAATGCAGAGCCCTCAACTGTACCCAAAAGGACCAGTCAGTACCCTGCATCCGAATGGACCCAAAATATTGCGAGAAGGGATGTGTTTGTCAAGAAGGTTACTTGAGAAATCAAGATGGTATCTGTGTACTGGAGGATAAATGTGAACGTAAGTAAACAATATCTATGAAACCATCTTCAAGCTGCGGACTTTTTGGAAGATAATATGCACAATTTTTCAAGTTAATAAACATTTGTGGAGAGCACATACTGTGGCAGATTGTCGGACTTCTAAGTCCTGGCTGAAATCACATCGTGATCAGTTTCAGTAGGTACTAAGGTTAAAAAAAGTTATTAGATCAACAACTACACACTGCTGCTACGCTTCTCGCCAGTTAGAAAGGTAACTGTTATAACACCTCTGACAATGCCCATAACTAAAGGCCTATTAGCAGTAGACAGTGGGCTTTTTCATTGAAACCTTAGGCTCAATCTCAAAGGTCCAGAAGTAACTCTTCAAAGTCACCTATTACTAAAGTGAAGTGTATAGTGCCTATAAGTATTTATAATATTCTTATGTATGATTAACAGCAACTTGTCCTGTCAACGAAGAGTACGTAACATGTATGCAAGGAGTGTGCAGAGCTAAGATATGCTCAGAGAGGGGACAAGACGTTCCTTGTCCAGATATTCCTACAGAACAATGTGACAGTGGCTGCATATGCAAGGAAGGTTTTTTAAGATCAGGTGACGGAAGCTGTGTACCCGAAGACCAATGTGAAGGTAAGCACACACTAATGACATGATAATAAGAATTGATTCAGACACCCACGTCATTCTGGAAGCGAGGCCGTGACTTCCCAACGTGAACAAATCCTCGAAACGGATCCACTCCTATTAGGTATCTTTGCGAAACCTGTGAAGCACCCAGAAGGCTTCTGTGTGGATTTGGGTGGAGCTAGGCTGGCTAACTTAGCCAGAATACCTACACAATGGATCAAATAGGAGTCTTAAGTACGGAGTTTCTACTCTTCTTAACTCTATCCGTTTTGGGGTAGACTTCTCTTTTGTTTGGGGTTCCCATGGCCAACTTTATGTAGCTCTATCGGCTGTTAACAACTCTAGCAACTTTCTTCAACATCGTGTTTAGAGAAGTGTTATCAAACAAACGTTTCTCATTAAGAAAAATTACTAGGGCTGGTCGGAATTTTGAACGGAAGAGCCAGTGCCTTGCGCAACACTCCTTCAAATTCCTCATTCTAAGAATGGCCAAGCAATGCTAAATATTGACTATTCGTTTACCTTATCTTAGCGATCTCAAGCAGCAACATCATTTTACTTTCCGACATACATATCAGCGAGCACGGTAAGCAAGTCACGGGCAATAGCTAGTTCCCAATAATTATCCGATTAGTTTAACACCTGCAGTACGATTCTGTGAGCGTCTAACCGCGTAAGCTTCACCTAAGAAGTGAGATGTGCACACACAACAAGATGGAATGGCAGCTCACTTCATTCTCACTCCACCTAAGTTTACACGGTGAGATGTTGACAGAATCGAGCGGCTGTTCAATTCCCAGTGAGCCAATGATACTTCTTGACCAGCCCAGGACCTTGCAGGTGGGCATTGATGTGGTAGACTTTTCATCTTGTAGTTTTTTCCATGGCCAACTTTATGTAGCTCAATAGCGTGTTCACAACCCTTAAAACTTTTTTGTTTACGCTCCAAGTGATTCCACCGCCGCTAACGTCGTGTATAAAGGATCGTTATCATTAAAACGTTTCTTCATCAAAAATAACCATGGCTGGTTGGCATTTTTGTATTCTGAGTTCTGATCTAAGAAAATGACAACTATTCACCCGCCTTTTTTGGCAATAAGAATGTTCCACACCACTAGTTCGAATCTATCGTCATTGAATATTTTTATGCCAGATTTCCAGAATATCAATTTTAAAATGAATTCCTGAAATCAGTGTTTATAAGAATTTCAATAAACAAATCAATTATACAAATAAATTACACTATTTGCAAGCTTGTATAAAAAGAGGACAGAGAAAGAATAAATTCAATGGGTAGTAAAAACTCGTCTACGTCGCTGTCAATAGGAAAAGAGTTTAGAACACTTGCAGCATTGCCGCGATGAATGGCAAAGCGGTTTATCTTGTATAGTTCGAATTCAATATATCCGTAATATTTTGTAACTACATGTTTTCCAGACTTTACATTTCACCTCTTGCTTACCTCTAGGTCCACTCACATGCGGTCTCAACGAAGTAGTGCTCAACTGTCCATCGTTTTGCGAGTCCGACCACTGTTCAAGGACCGAACAAGACACTTTTGCTAAACCGTGTCTCCCGCAGAAAGAGTGTCCACCTCCCGTCTGCACGTGCGCCTTCAATCACCGCCGCGCTGCCAACGGGACTTGTATACCTACTAGGGAGTGCCGTAAGTTTCCGTCAAATCATTTTTCAACGGTACTGGGCGTCTATTATGAAGAAAGAAAATATATTACACCAAAAAGCGACAAACCAGAGCAGTAAGCAACGAAAGATAAATTGAAAAATATGAGTCACATTCGCGTATTGGTTCTCGACATTCGACTTCGGGTATATGAAAACGTGGCGAGTGGCAGTTGGTTTACCTCATTATTGATCGGATGTGTTCGAAAAATGCCAAAGAGCCAAACAGAATCTCTTATCTACCAAAATCACGACATGTATAGAATTCTGTCTTCATACTTTATGCTAGCCTATAATGGGAGTTCCAGAAGTGCGTGTTCTAAAGATGGTATAGAGATAAGAAACATTTTTTTTCCTTTTTCAAAAAACACCTCGTAAATCGATAAAAAGTAAAAAAAAATCCTTTTCAAGAAGTGTTTTTTTCTGAACTTTTTAGACGTTTTATGCGGTCGGGTTTTAAAAAAAAATATATTTTTTTATTTTCATATTTTTTGCCTAATTATACAGCAGATATAGAACACCACCCTTAAATATGACCACGCACTTCTGGAACAGCCTATAGATAGGTACACATTAGCAAATATTCTCGTCGCCGTTAATTCTAGCTCGTCGCCTCGTAACTTTTTGTGCGTTAAAGGGAATTCGGACCTATCGGAGGCGGGATAAAAAAATAGGTTTACTCATCTATTTGACCTTCCACAGCTCCCTTCGACTGCAGTCACAAATCTAACGAGGTATACAACCCCTGTCCACCTCTCTGTCCCACTGACGACTGCAGCGAAGCTTCACCGACAGGCGAGTGTCCGCGACAGTTCGGGCGCATAGGAATCGTACTGCCTTGCAACCCCAGATGTAGATGCATCGAAGGGTACTGGAGACTAGACGGGAATTGTGTACCGTATGGACAGTGCCGTAAGTGTCAAGATTTTTTTTAATATCTGGGTATACCAGACCCAGACTCAGATCGATGAAATGAATAGGTCTTTAGGCGCCTTTGAAGTATTTCCGTAATAAGTCATCATCATCAGCCGAAAAACGTCCACTGCTGGACAGAAGCCTCCCATCAAGAGTCACTACAACAACTGGTCCTGTGCGTATCGCATCCATCGGCTACCCGCGACCTTTACCAGGTCATCGGTCCATCTTGTGGGAGGCCTTCCAACACTGCGTCTTCCGATACGCGGTCGCCATTCCAGAACTTTTCGGCCCCATCGACCATCTGTCCTGCGAGCAATGTGCCCTGCCCACTGCCACCTCAGTTTGGCGAATAAATAATAAGTACCTTTACGTAAGCAATAGTGCGATTCAGTAAACCTCTCACAGTGTAGGTGTAGTCTCCAACTTAGGTGAAGTCAACGGGATGTGAACTGTCAATTCATACAAAAAAGCTGGAATGACAGTTCACTTTTCGCTCACTCCACCTACGTTACATGGTGAGACGTTGTCAGAACAGACCGGCTGTTTGACTTATAATTCCGTTTTTAAACAAACTTTATATTTGAATAGCGTTAGGTATTCCTTTTCATTTGCTTCTTGTGTATAGCTATATTGTATAGAAACCAACCTAGGGCCAGGCAATTAAGTTCTTGTTTTAATATAAGTTCTAGGCAGAAACAAAACGTTTCAAGAGACGCAATATGAATGATGTAGGTAGGCATTGTTACATCGATTTTTTTTTTATCTTTCGCAGCCGGAGTTTGCCCTATCAACGAAAGATATTCGACATGCGTACAAGCTGAATGCAGAGCCCTAAACTGTACCCAAAAGGACCAGTCAGTACCCTGCATCCGAATGGACCCGAAATATTGCGAGAAAGGATGTGTTTGTCAAAAAGGTTACTTGAGAAATCAAGATGGTATCTGTGTACTGGAGGACAAATGTGAACGTAAGTAAATAATATCTATGAAACTATCTTCAAGCTGCGGACTCTTTGTTAGACAATATGCACAATTTTCAAGCTAATAAACATTTGTGGAAAGCATACTCTGGCAGATTGACGGACTTCTAAGCACTGGCTGAAATCATCAATATCGTGAACAGTTGCAGTAGGTACTAAGGTTAAAAAAGTCGTTGGATCAACGACTACACACTGCTGCTGCGCTTCCCGCCAGTTAGAAAGGTGCTTGTATAACACCTCTGATTATGCCCATAACTAAAGGCCTATTAACAGTAGACAGTGGACTTTTTCATTGAATAGGCTCATTCTCAAAGGTCCTGAAGAACTCTTCAAAGTCACTTATTACTAAAGTTAAGTGTAAAGTGCCTACAAGTGTTAATAATATTCTTATGTATGTTCAACAGCAACTTGTCCTGCCAACGAAGAATACGTAACATGTATGCAAGGAGTGTGCAGAGCTAAGATATGCTCAGAGAGGGGACAAGACGTTCCTTGTCCAGATATTCCCACAGAACAATGTGACAGCGGCTGCATATGCAAGGAAGGTTTTTTAAGAGCAGGTGATGGAAGCTGTGTACCCGAAGACCAATGTGAAGGTAAGCACTCACTAATGACATGATAATAAGAATTGATTCAGACACCCACGCCATTCTGGAAGCGAGGCCGTGACTTCCCTACGTGAAAAAATCCTCGGAACGGATCTACTCCTATTAGGTCGCTCTGCGAAACCTGTGAAGCACCCCGGAAGCTTCTGTGTGGATTTGGGCGGAGCTAGGCTGGCTTACTTAGCCAGAACACCTACGCACAATGGATCGAATGGGAGTCTTAAGTACGGAGTTTCTACTCTTCTCAACTCTATCCGTTTTGGGGTAGACTTCTCTTTTGTTTGGGGTTCCCATGGCCAACTTTATGTAGCTCTATCGCGTGTTAACAACTCTAACAACTTTCTCCAACATCGTGTATACAGAAGTGCAGTTATCATAAAAACGTTTCTCATTACGAAAATTTACTAGTTCCCAATAATTCTTTGATTAGTTTAAAACTTGCAGTGCGATTCTGTAAGCGTCTAACCGTGTAAGCTTAGGTGAAGTGAGATGTGCACACACAACAAAATGGAATGGCAGCTCACTTCATTCTCACTCCACCTAAGTTTACACGGTGAGATGTTGACAGAATCGAGCGGCTGTTCGATTCCCAGTGAGCCAATGATACTTCTTGACCAGCCCAGGACATTGCGGGTGGGCATTGATGTGGTAGACTTTTAATCTTGTAGTTTTTCCATGGCCAACTTTATGTAGCTCAATAGCGTGTTCACAACCCTTACAACTTTTTTGTTTACGCTCCAAGTGATTCCACCGCCGCTAACGTCGTATATAAAGGATCGTTATCATTAAAACGTTTCTTCATCAAAAATAACCATGCTTGGTTGGCATTTTTGTATTCTGAGTTCTTATCTAAGAAAATGCCGACTGTTCACCTCCCTTTTTTGGCAATTAGAATGTTCCACACAACAAGATCGAATCTATCGCCATTCAAATATTTTATGTCAGATTTCCAGGAAAACAATTTTAAAATGAACTTCTAACATCAGTGTTATTAAGGATTTAAAAAAAAACACAAATCGATTATAATAATAAATAACATAATTTGCAAGCTTGTATAGAAGAGGGTCAAAAAATGAATAAATTCATAGGGCAGCAAAAAACTCGTTGCTGTCAATAGGAAAAGTGTCCCATGACGTGCTCCATCCCTCCTTCTCGCTCGAACGACTCACGCTTTAACACGTCATGGTAGGGTCTCAGAACACTGGCAGCATTGCCGCGATGAATGGCAATGCTTATTCCCGGTTTATCTTGTCTAGTCCGAATTCAATATATGTGAAATATTTTGTAGGTACCTAACTATATATTTTGCAGACTTTATATATTACCTCCTGCTTACCTAGGTCCACTCACATGCGGTCTCAACGAAGTAGTGCTCAACTGTCCATCGTTCTGCCAGTCCGACCACTGTCCAAGGACCGAACAAGACACTTTTATTAAACCGTGTCTCCAGCAGAAAGAGTGTCCACCTCCCGTCTGCACGTGCGCATTCAATCACCGCCGCGCTGCCAACGGGACTTGTATACCCACTAAGGAGTGCCGTAAGTTTCTGCCTCATTTTAATTCAAAGATAAATTTTGGCACCTACTCGTACATATGATGATGAAGAAACAAAATACTCCAAAAATCGACAAACATAAGCAGTAAGCAACGAAAGATATAAATAAACTAGCTTCTACCAGTGGCTTCGCCTGCGTGAAAATCGGAAATAGGGAGGTTTTTTGATTTGTATTGTAACTACACCTACTCTACACCTACCTACACCTACCTACACCTACTCTACACCTACCCTACACCTACCCTACAACTACGCTACACCTACACTACACCTACCCTACACCTACCCTACACCTATCCTAACCAGCCCAAAAAATACTATGACATGTTTCTGGTTTCCTGGTACTTGATGTTTTTGGTCTCCTGGTACTTGTAAATCTGTAGTACTAAGGCAGCAGCGGCTCTGAATTTCCACTTCCTCCTCAGTCTTCATTGATCCATGCCACTTACCGGGATAAAAAGTAGCATATGTCTCATTCCAGGATATGAACTACATGTGTGCCAAATTTCATCCAAATCCCTTCAGCCGTTTTTGCCTGATTGAAACACAAACATACAAACATACAAACATACAAACATACAAACATACAAACATACAAACATACAAACATACAAACATACAAACATACAAACATACAAACATACAAACACACAAACACACAAACATACAAACATACAAACATACAAACATACAAACATACAAACATACAAACATACAAACATTCACATTTATAATATTAGTAGGATTCTAGCCTAAACAGGGTTCCAGAAGTGTGTGGCCATAGGTATTTAAGGGTGGTGTTCTTTAGCTGCTATAAAATTAGGCAGAAATATATAAATACACGTTAGCGTATATTCTTGTCGCCGTTAATTCTAGCTCGTCGCCTCGTAACTTTTTGTGTGTCAAAGGGAATTCGGACCTATCGGAGGTGGGATAAAAACAGTAGGTTAGACTCATCTATTTTACCTTCCACAGCTCCCTTCGACTGCAGTCACAAATCTAACGAGGTATACAACCCCTGTCCACCTCTCTGTCCCACTGACGACTGCACCGAAGCTTCTCCGACAGGCGAATGTCCGCGACAGTTCGGGCGCATAGGAATCGTACTGCCTTGCAACCCCAAATGTAGATGCATCGAAGGGTACTGGAGACTAGACGGGACTTGTGTACCGTATGGACAGTGTCGTAAGTGTCAAGATTCTTTTTAAATATCTGGATGTACCAGACCCAGACTCAGATCAATTAAATGATTAGGTATTTAGGCACCTTTGAAGTGTTTGCGTAATAAGTCATCGTCATCACCATCATATCAGCCGAAAGACGTCCACTGCTGGACATAGGCCTCCCCCAAGTGTCACCATAACAACCGGTTCAGTGCGTCTCGCATCCATCGGCTACCAGCGACCCTCACCAGGTCATCAGTTCATCTTGTGGGAGGCCTTCCAACGCTGCGTCTTCCGGTACGCGGTCCCAGAACTTTTCGGCCCCATCGACCATCTGTCCTGCGAGCAATGTGCCCTGCCCACTGCCACCTCAGTTTGGCGAATAAATAATAAGTACCTTTACCTAAACTATAGTGCGATTGTGAAAACCTCTCAGAGTGTAAACTTAGGTGAACAGATAGTGAACTGTCAAGTCATACAAACAAGATGCACTTTTCGCTCACTCCACCTACGTTACATGGTGAGACGTTACCAAAATAGACCGTCTTTATGACTTATAATTCCGTTTTTAAACAAACTTTTCAATTTGAAGAACGTTAGGTATTCCTTTTCATTTGCTTCTTTTGTATAGCTATATTTATAACTAGCACTTCGCCCGCGACTTCGTCCGCGTGGGGATAGTAGGTACTCCACAAACTGCGACGCCCCTATACATATCCCCTTATAAAGGTTAGTTTAGGAAAATTAAGCACAACGATTCTCATTATTGGTTCAGCGCAACTGTTCACCCCCGTTCAGCCCGTCAGGGGTTGATTATGCAAAAATTGTTAGGTACATGATCTGTTTCAATTATCCCACTTTTAGTTTGTTCATAGAATTCCGACGTAAATTGAAGCAAGCTATAATTTCCTCCCCTAAAAACTAATTGACCCCCGCTTCACCCCTTATTATGTATGTACCTAGTTGATTTTCGGAAAATCCAAACATTTGTTATTCTTATTGTTTTATCGAAAACATTTAAATGCCTGGTGTTTCAACTTCATCGGACCAAGCATTGTACGATTCTCCCCAGTTCGCTCAAGCCGCGACATTTTTCTTACTCCGAGCATGTTTATTACCGTCGTAACTTTTGAACGAAAGGTCCGATTTGAATGATTTAAAGTGTAATTTACACGGACATAATCAACCTTAATTATCAAACATTTAAATGGATAAGGATTAATATCATGGTACTATAATCACCATTTTTTATTTCACCATGGGATTTGCTTGACTAATATTAACAAAAAGCGGTCATGGTGACTTATCCATAATAGTTAGACATATGGTAGTGCGGATTTTTTTGTAGATATTGATGACTTCTATAAAACTGTAGTACATCACTTTGCTCTATTGTCAATAAATTCCGCAGCGTACGCGATATAAGGATTTTTTCTCACACCTTGGGTCACATTATCGAAGTTTTCATACGGATCCCTAACTTTTTTGAAAATATTCTATAGCCTATGACCATCGCCGATAATGCAGAATTCTACTGGTGAAAGAATTTTTCAAATCGGTCCAGTAGTTTCGGAGCCTATTCATTTCAAACAAACAAACAAACAAATCTTTCCTCTTTATAATATTAGTGTAGATAACCCACCTCGGATCAAGCAATTCCGTTATATAAGTTCCAGCGCAGAAACAAAACGTTTCAAAAGACGCAATATAAATGATGTAGGTAGGCATCGTAACATATTTTTAATAAATCTTTCTCAGCCGGAGTTTGCCCTATCAACGAAAGGTATTCGACATGCGTACAAGCTGAATGCAGAGCCCTCAACTGTACCCAAAAGGACCAGTCAGTACCCTGCATCCGATTGGACCCGAAATATTGCGAGAAAGGATGTGTTTGTCAAGAAGGTTACTTGAGAAATGAAGATGGTATCTGTGTATTGGAGGACAAATGTGAACGTAAGTAGAATATTTAATAATCATTCCCCTTTTATTGTATAACATTGTCATCCAGTAAAATTAAAACCTGGGGATAAATTTCCGGGTCTGAAAGGTCGAAACGAAACTCTTCAAAGCTACGTACTACTATTAAACTGAATGCGAGTAATGAGACTCTTATGTATGTTTTACAGCAACCTGCCCTGCCTACGAAGAATACGTCCCATGTATGCAAGGAGTGTGCAGAGCTAAGATATGCTCAGAGAGGGGACAAGACGTTCCTTGTCCAGATATTCCAACAGAACAATGTGACAGCGGCTGCATATGCAAAGAAGGATTTTTACGATCAGGCGACGGAAGCTGTGTACCGGAGGACCAATGTGAAGGTAAGCTTGTTAAGGTACCTACACACTGATGACATGATGATAAGATTTGATTTGAAACGACGTAGTTTTTTGGGATGCATGAAGGAGCCTCCTTGTGTAGCGCAATTTGTTCCATCAGACACTTAACTAAACCGAGCGCTCGGCGCATCCTGGACAGTCTCACCTAACACCTTATAAGACTGGCCAATCCTTCCCTTGCGGCGGTAGGGCTAACGCCCGCCTGGTTCGCGACGACCCTCCCACCGGAGTTCGGCATCAAGCAGCCTGCTGTGTTTCGTCGACGCGTGGAAGTACCAGTGCCTCAAGGCATCTTCTGAGCACGCTCGCTTCATTTCATCATGGACCTCATCTATCGCTTTCCATCAGGTGTGGTCGAGGTCAAGAGCTAGCCCAATCATAAATAAAAAAAAAAAAAACGTAGTCAACAGTGTTACTCATTAGGTACACTTCGAAGAGATGAAAGAGTGAAACCAATTGTGTGAAATATAATTGATTCTGAACCTAGTGGTAGGGGCAATAAGAGCCAGTTTTCGAGAATATACCTTAAACAATAGAGAAATAATTTATTGACTTATGTACATATAAGATGAACCTGACTTTTCACTATTCAAGTTGCCAAAATGAAACTTGTACTATAACTGTTCACCCAGAGCGGAAAGAGTCATTTGATGATTTTCCATTCATAAAAAAAAATGTAACTGTTGCTATTTTACAAAGTCAAGTAATTTGTCAATGTGTCCGCAAAAATCTCCAAAACAATTTTAACCTATTCATGTTTTTCTTTCACAGCAAATCCTTGTCAACCCAACGAGGAATTCTCGACCTGCACCCAAGCTATCTGTAGAACATTGAATTGTTCTGATGAAGGCAAGCCTCAATTTTGTCCATTAGTGGCAGAAGGAGATTGCATAGAAGGGTGCGTGTGTCAAGAAGGATATCTAAGAACTGAAAACGGATACTGTGTCCCTGAACAACAATGTAATGGTAAGAAAATGAATAATGTTATCAAAATTAAAAGTCTTAAATATCACGTAGGGCTAATGAAATAGTACTATTGCACAGACCGAGTATAGAACAAATTACTGGAAGAAGAATGTTAAATATGAAGGAGTACAAATACACAATTCCCTGCCAAAAAATAAATTAACAATTTGAAACACTATTAAAGAATTACATCTTTGACAGCTCAACTAAATAAAAATATACCTAGAAGCACTTCCCCCGCGACTTCGTCCACGTGGATTTAGTAGGTACTCCACAAACTTCAACGCCCCCTCTACCCCCTTTTTTAAGTTAGTTTTGAAAATTAAGCACAACCATCTCTGCTTGTTCTGTGGTCTCAGGAGGCCCTACACGATACTTCTTGGCAAGACTGGAGTCAGATTTACTGGCTTCTCACAATCCGTAACGACTGCCAAAGATCTACAAATGACAGCCAGGACCAACGGCTTAACGTGCTTTCCGAGGCTCGGAGGAGTCTCTGTATGTAAAGATGGACACCAATCCATAGACCAACCTCAGCAAGCGTTGCCGCTATTCCCGTGCGGCTGTTATTATTTAGCCACGAGATGAAAGCAAAGAATGAAACACACAAAATCAACCTAAACAAACCACACCTTTTTGGATCATCATCATCATCATCATATCAGCCGAAAGTCGTCCACTGCTGGACATAGGCCTCCCCCAAGTGTCGCAACAACAACCGGTCCTGTACGTCTCGCATCCATCGGTCTTTATCAGATACCTACTTAAAAATCTATGCATTTTTTTTTCATTTGCACGAAAACGTAATAAATTATGACCATCTTAACAAGGGTTTAATATTTTGACTGTACTTTGTTCCAGCTAATAAATGCTCTTTTTCGGAGCAATGGCATGATTGCGCAAACGCGGTATGTAAAGCAGAGTTTTGCACTCAAAACGGATTGCCATTACCCTGTCCGTCCGTTTCTGAATGCGTACCAGGGTGCCTGTGTCGAGATAATTACTTGCGAGATGAATCTGGATTTTGTGTACCTGAAGAAGAGTGTACTAGTAAGTAAACAACCTGTGAGGTGTCAGGGGTCATTGTACTCATCATTATGAACAACTTTCACTATGGGACCAACACGGAAATAACGTAACTCGACAAAATGTACTGAACAGCTGTTGTTTTTCGTGACTTAAAGTATAAAGGTTTATAATTGTTGTTTTATTCGAGTAGGTACCAGGAGACCAGAAACATAATTATTCTTATAATTTTATTTCTCTCTAGAGCGAGTTCAATTTAGCGCAGACAAAGTCGTGGACAGAAGCTAATGTGGCCGTTTTTAAGACTAGTGCGCACAAACGCACAGAGTTAGTTTCCCAAATTAGTTTTCGGGGTCAAATCGTTGCAAATCAGCTTTTATGTAAACCATTTCAAGGGACGCACTTAATTTCCGTTTACCCTGTATATTTAAAGTTGTATTTAAAGTTGTGTATTTAAAGTTCCTGGACCATGGAAGGTGTACGAGGGGCTTATTAATTTACATTTTTTTTAATTTTACAGTCGACGTCTGCCCAGCTAACGAAGAATGGTCTACATGTGCCCAAGCCACTTGCCGAGCACAAAACTGTATTCAGAGGGGAAAACCAATTCCTTGTCCGATGATCATGGACGGTTTCTGTGAAAAAGCATGTGTATGCAAAGAAGGTTACTTGCGAAACGAAGCTGGAGACTGCATACCTGAAAACCAATGTCGTAAGTAATGTTTTTCCTTTAATTGCTTTCACACAAAACTTACTTAGCAATACTATACGAGTACCTATCTATAAAACTGTACCTCTCTTATTATCATAATTTGAACAAGCATGCCGATTATAGGCCTCCTTATTTTTCTGCCGCTCATCCAAACAGACAATCCTATGCCACTCATCCTAAACAATGGCTCATTATGAAAGTACAACAACGCATCTGGGCTGATTTAACCAGCGCAATACGGTTTTAGTCATCCCGTAATTTGGTATTTATAAAAAGTTGTTTTTTCCTTCCAGCTTGTGGTGAAAACGAAGTTCTGGATGACTGCCTAATGATTTGCAACACTGATTACTGCCCTCTATCAGCTGATGAGGAGCAAGTCTGCATCCAAGCGGACCCTTGCGTTCCGGCTTGTAAATGCAGGCTGAACTACAAACGCGCTCAAAATGGAACTTGTATACCGACCAGAGATTGTCGTAAGTCATTTCATTCCTGTTAGATTTTTTAACTGTTGTTATAGTATTAATAGATTGTTTGACCTTAGAATTCAGTCTAACTTGGGCTACTTTAATTTGATGATGCACCTACTGTACGATATTTTGCAGTACAATGTTGGGATCATCATATTCTAGCCTTATACAACCTGTAACAGAAAAAACGCAATAGGGTACCTATTGCGATTCATAAATATGAACAACTTTTACTATGGGACCAACACTGAAATCGCGAAAAAAAATCGACTGCCCCATACATTTCTGTGCACATAACTCGACAAAATGTACTAAACAACTGATTTTTTGGCGATTTCTGGGTTCGCCTCAGAGTACAATAAGCCCTTTTCAGGTATTGCGTTTATTCTGTTACACGTTGTAGAAAGCCTATAAAACATATTTTGCCAGGAGCATAGCAGTTGCGTAGCCATAAAAGTGTCTTCATCGTAATCAGTGACAAAATCAGCCTACGCCCAACTCTTGTAAACCGAAAAAATGTATTTTTTATTGGTGATTTGTAATTTCAGTGATGTAGGTTGGTGTGGCCCTAGTGCGAGAAAAGAAAGTTGTTCGAACTCGAATACGTAGAAGTAGACGGTAAAATCTACTGCCTTCAAATAAAAAAAATAAAATAAAGAAAAGTATTTATTGTGATAGACTGAGCAGCAAAATTATAAATCTAATGTACAATAGTTGTGTATTATCTATGACCTAAACTAAAATTCCTTAACGATAGTAAAAATAGCACTTAAAATTGGAACCCGCAGTGGTTGTTCCTCTCCGGACGAGCTTCTTCATAAATAATTTTAATTAAAACCACATTAACTCTTTCAGCTCCTTTCGACTGCAGTGCCAAATCTAATGAGGAGTTTGTCGCCTGCCCTCCTTATTGCCCGTCTGACGAATGTGGCAAGCCCAGGCTTGACGGTCACTGCCCGTTTAGAATAGGCGTCCTTCTGAAATGCAATCCTAAGTGCCAGTGTAAGGATGGTTATGGCAGAGTTAATGGAACCTGTGTGCCGTTTGAAGATTGCCGTAAGTAATTTTTAGTATTAGTGCTCATTCTAAATACTAACATTATAAATGCGAAAGTAACTCTGTCTGTTTGTCTGTTACAAGTTTCACGCTAAAACATCTAAATGGATCGTCATGAAATTTGGCAGATATATAGCCTGGGATATGGAGAAGGACATAGGTTACTTTTTTACGCGATAACCGACATCCACGCAGGCGGAGCCGCAGCCAAAACATAGTTCTTTTATAATTCCACCACTTAGATACTAAGTCCCTGATTTAAATGTCGGATTTTTATCTCTCATTCAACTTGCAGCCGACCTCTGCCCTACCAACGAGGTGTATTCCCCATGCGTCCAACAAACCTGCCGTCCGCAGAACTGCTCAGACCGTGACCTGGCCATGGAGACCTGTCCTACGTGTGATGCTGCTGAGTGTCAACGAGGCTGCGTGTGCCAGGAGAACTATTACCGGAATGACAAAGGAGATTGCATTTCTTATGAGGAGTGTGGAGGTGAGAATACTGCAATAACAACCACTAGGAGTCCGTGTTCACATGTCGATGATCATGATGATATGTTACGGTTGAAAGTTTTGCACTCAAAAAGGATTGCCAGTACCCTTTCCGTCGGGTTATGAATCTGGATTTTGTGTTTCTGAAGAAAAGTGTACTAGTAAGTAATAGCATATAGTTTATCTGTTTTTTTGCGACTTAAAGTATAAAAAGTAAGTACCTAACTGTGTTTTAATCGAGTAGGACCTGGAGACCAGAAACGTATTCCCAGAATTTATCTCCAGAGCCAGTTCTAAATTTCACGCAGACGATGTCGTGGGCAGAAGCTAGTTTATCCAGCATCCTTTCTTTACAAGTGCACACATACACCACACACACACACACACCACACACACACACACACACACACACCACACACATTACACACACCACACACACACACACACACACACACACGTTTTTGTCTTTATTATTTTAGCTTACTCACCTATTGTTTGACATTCTACACGCGCCATTGCACATTTATTTGCTAGTTTTTTAATTAATGCGATATGAGGTGGAGGCCTGGTGTCCTGTAATACAGGTGTTATTTACCTACCACAGGCACCAGCGATCCACAACCTAAGTTGTAACTTATTAGCATATATTTATCATTTATTTTTGTTCTTTACTTGGTTTGTGGTGAGAAATAAACGATTTATTATTATTATTATTATTATTAGTTTAGCCGTTTTTAAAATTAGCACGCACAAACGCACAGAAACACAAATTGATTACTCGGGGGATTTAGTTTTCGGGGTCAAAATCGTTGTAAAACAACTTTTGTAAAACCCATTTCAAGGAACGCACTTAATAGGGTAGATGATTAAAAAAATCTAATTAGCCCGTCAGATAGATTTCCAAAAAATATAAGACACGTTGACAAAAAATTAAAACGATACAGTGCGTTGAAAACTCGTGTGACGTAACGTGTAAGTACAGTTTTTACCCACACGTGACGTCACAAACCTCTACTCCTGATCTTTGATGCGTTTCATCTTCGTGTTTTTTTTATTGATTTGATAACGCAAAAAATACGTGTCCAATATTTTTCGATAATCTAACTGACGGACTAAATAGAATCATACATTTTTTAACCAGGAATCATCCCTTTTGCCAATCACCCTCATCATCATCATCATCATATCAGCTGAAAGACGTCCACTGCTGGACATAGGCCTCCCCCAAGCGTCGCCACAAAAACCGGTCCTGTGCGTCTCGCATCCATCGGCCACCCGCGACCCTCACCAGGTCATCGGTCCACCTTGTGGGAGGCCTTCCAACGCTGCGTCTTCCGGTACGCGGTCGCCACTCCAAAACTTTTCGGCCCCATCGACCATCTGTTCTGCGAGCAATGTGCCCTGCCCACTGCCACTTCAATTTGGCGATCCTTCGGGCTATGTCGGTAACCTTGGTTCTCTTGCGGATATCATCATTCCTGATTCGATCACGCAAGGAAACTCCGAGCATTGCCCAATCACCCTATGTATATATAATTATGTATGTATTTACATGTATGTATGTATGTAAATCGGTTTCTGCAACTCCACGACTAAACGCGTAGGTATTTTGCGTGCAGATGGGACAAATGTGTAACTCGATCCTCCCCAGCTCCCCAAGAAAGGCTAGCAACGCCATGGTGTTACTATCTCACAGAGCCAGCTACATGGGTTTCCGAAGTACCCTGTCCTGTAATAAGCAGTCGCTGGTGCTGGTAGTCACCGGAGCAGAAGTTCGCCAGCCTGCATAGAGGAGTACGAGACAGCTGCACATCTGTGCAGCTCAGTCAGCTGTCAGTGACTCCTGTAACATAGAGATGTTTATTAAAAGACCCGTGGCCAGTTGTGACGGCTAAGCAACAGCTGTTTACTCAGTCTCAGGACTTGTTTCGTGAATCGGTCATTAATAGAGAGAAGTGCCTCTTTGGCCTGCCTACACTCACCATGGTCAACCCATAGCTAGTGATGTTTGTCTCTGGTGCGTTTCCTTACCATATTGTGTAGGTAACCGAAAGGGTGGCAGTGGTACAATGGGTTCAGGTTCCATCGTTGCCATACTCTAACCCATTCTGGCGAGTTGCCTCGTGATTCGCTGTGTCCCTTTATTCATGTACATATAATAATAATATTTAAGTAGGTAAGTATAAAACATAAATAGATATAGAATTCTCGGGGCCCTAAAGTTTCTGGACCTTGGAACGTGTACGAGGGGCATAAAATTATTAATATATTTATTTTTAATTTTTACAGCCCAAGTCTGCCCAGCTAACGAAGAATGGTCTACATGTGCCCAAGCCACTTGCCGAGCACAAAACTGTGCTCAGAGGGGAAAACCAATTCCTTGTCCGATGATCATGGACGGTTTCTGTGAAAAATCATGTGTATGCAAAGAAGGTTACTTGCGAAACGAAGCTGGAGATTGCATACCTGAAAACCAATGTCGTAAGTAATGTTTTTCCTTTAAATTGCTTTCACACAAAACTAACAAATTACAATACTATACGATTATCTATATAACTGAACCTATCTAATTATCATACCGCATTTACACATTCGTGTTCGCCATTCGCCTCGTCACTCGACGAACATTCGACGAAACATTTGTATACGAGTGCTGTCGCGAACTACTGTTCACACATTTGCGGAGTGAATTATTTTGACATTCGCACACGAACATGGAGGACGTGAAAATAATGGCGGCATGCGCGCTACATTTAATGAGTTTATACAATTATTTAGATATCCTGCCCAAAAAAGTAAAAAAGAACCGTCGACGCAGACGATGGTGGATGATTGATACCTATTTCTAATTTCGAAGATGTGTACGGAAACAGGCCATTAATTAATTCTTCTTTAATTTTAAATTGCTAACTGGCAATCCAGTATACTCCCGTTGTCCCCGTAGGCCATGTCCCCGTTAAAGGGGACAAAGGGAATTTAAATAATTAAAATTACTTCCCGCTGTCCCCGTTAATTTATTGTAATAATTAAATATACTTTTCAAATTATGTTGGTAAACGAGCTCGGGACTTGGGGCACCCCGACTCGGACAGGTTAGGTTAGAAGGGGATGGCGGGGTCAAGTGAGCGAGCGAAGCGAGTGAACAGACCCCGCACACACTTCGTGGTTATTTTTTTTTAAACCACCCCGAAATACGTTTCGTAATGTGCGTTATGGGGACAACGGGAAATAAATTTAATCACGTCCCGCTGTCCCCATGACGGGGATATGGTATACGGGGACAACGGCAATAAAGGGGCAATCCCGTATCAGGTGATATACGGTTCCATGCATCGTTTGTCCATTTTTATGATTGCAATGTTTTGGGTTCCAAATGAGCTCTTCCTTTTGATAAAGTTCTAGGAATTCTAAAATTCACACTTTACTCCACTCCATTTTGTGTATACGTCCTGTTGGATCGGGCGCTAGCTATCAACTGAATGCAGGCGAATGTGTAAACAGTAAGTTCGTGTTCGCCATTCGTGCCCTTTGATTCGCGTCCGAAAAACTCTCAACACGAACACGCGAACCGCGAGGCGAACCACGAGGCGAATAGCGAGCGCTCTGTTTACATATGCGTGTTCGTTATTCGCCTCGCCATTCGCCTCGCGATTCGCACGAATGTGTAAATGCGGCATCATAATTTGAACAAGCATGCATAGTATTCCCTTATCTATCTTCCGCATCAATCTTATAGACAGTTCCTATGCCACGCTCATATTCGACAGTTGTCCATTATTGTCGATACCATTGGCGCAGTGGTTGAGTGATTGATTGCTACGCTGCGTGTCGGGGATTCGATTCCCGCATGGAACAAATATTTGTATGGCCTACAGACAGTTATTCCGGGTCCGGCTGTTTGTGTATGTTTTTAAACGCACACACGATACAGGATGAATTCCTAGTATGGGGCAATGTTTAAAAAAAAATTGGCAGCAATTGTTCATTAGGAAAGTAAGACAACAACGCAGCTGGCCTGATTTAACCAACTTTTTAGTCAACTTATCATACGGTCTTTATAAAAAGATGTTTTCCTTCCAGCTTGTGGTGAAAACGAAGTTCTGGATGACTGCCCAATGATTTGTAACACTGATTACTGCCCTCTATCAGCTGATGAGGAGCAAGTCTGCATCCAAGCGGACCCTTGCGTTCCGGCTTGCAAGCCGGAACGCAGGGGTCTGCCTGGATGCAGTCCAGGCAGACCCCTGCGTTCCGGCTTGTAAATGCAGGCTCAACTACAAACGCGCTCAAAATGGAACTTGCATACCGACCAGAGATTGTCGTAAGTCTTCATTTCATTCCTGTTCGATTCATTAACTGATTTTATAGTATTAGCGAAGATCATTGTTGGACCTTATGGTGGATCCACACTGCCGGCGTCTTGAGCACAAGTAAAGCCGGCAAGTGCGGCTGTGAATGTATTTCTCAGTTATCTTGTGACTTTATTTCTGCAATTTTGCTGTTTATTCTATGTGTCTTAAAAATAAAAAAAATAGCTTAAGAAGATTTTGGATGAGAGGCCTTCTAACATCTTCGAAATAGGCGTGATGTTTAAATTTATAAAAAATATTGGGCACACTATACAACAAACAATGAAACGACAACACTCTCATCGAAAGCCGTGAACGAATTGTTCCCCGCTGCCGCGCGGTGCGGCTGTCTCGCCGGCAAAATGGCCGCCGGTTTTATTGTGATTGCCGCACGTAAAGCCGGCCAGGCCGGCTGTGGCCTGGGTTGTGTGGATCCCCCATTACAATTCAGTTTGATTTGGGCTACTGTGATTCGGATATTGCACCTACTGTACGATATTTTGCAGTAAGTACAATGTTGGGAATATTCTAGCCTTATACAACCTGTAACAGAATAAACGCATTAAAAGAAAGATACGAAATGGGAGTTCCTTTCCGGACGAGCTTCTTCACAAATAATTTTAATTAAAAGCAGAATAACTCTTTCAGCTCCTTTCGACTGCAGTGCCAAATCTAATGAGGAGTTTGTCGCCTGCCCTCCTTATTGTCCGACTGACGAATGTGGCAAGCCCAGGCTTGACGGTCACTGCCCGTTTAGAATAGGCGTCCTTCTGAAATGCAATCCTAAGTGCCAGTGTAAGGATGGATATGGCAGAGTTAATGGAACCTGTGTGCCGTTTGAAGAATGCCGTAAGTCATTTTTAGTATTAGTCCTCATTCCAGTAGGTATTTAGATATCCTTAACGAAACACCCGTGGTCGGAAACGATGCTTCGAAACCTTAAAAATGAAGATGCAACGCCCATCCTTTAACAATTTTGTTATCTTAGAATGTCTTCGTTATTTGATACCGACTTCCGAAATTAAAGTTATTTTGAACTTTGTAGTGTTTTTTGGAAGTCGGTTTCTTTTTTTTGTGAAAAAGTTTTCACTTTTTAGTGGTACCCACACCTAACAACACCACTGGAAAGTCACAGAAAAAGCAAAAATACGCAACTTCGTATACATGGATGATTTTTTCACATATTTTCCAGGATTTAAAAACCAAACTACTGAACCGATTTTGATAAAATGATGACCATTTGGAAAGTATACCCTTTCCAACAAAAAAATAATTTTTCAAATCGGTTGGCAAGCGACGGAGTTAAGCGCGAACAAACATAAAAAGAAAGAAAAACAAACATCCGAATTGAGAACCTCCTCCTTTTTTAGAAGTTGGTTAAAAATGAAGATGCAACGCCCATCCTTTAACAATTTTGTAATCTTAGAACGTTCTTGCCAGGGCTGCGGAATTTGTTCCAAAGTGTCACCGCGGCCCTTGAACGCAAAGAACATTAAGAGGAACTCGGATGGGTTTTAGTCAGTAAGAGTATGACACTCCCTTCCGCTCCGCCCAGAGCGGAAGAAGTCATTTGATGATTTCCCTTTCTGAATCATAATGCACGACACAAATGCCTACCTTAGTAGAGTAGGGACTCCATTTTCCGCACTTAGACTCCCATTCGGTCCGTTGGTGTCCTGGCTAAGGTAGTCAGCCTAGCTGCTCCCAGAATCACAGAAATTTCCTGGGAGCTTCACAGGCTTCGGAGCGCACCGGAGCGACCTCACCGTTTCAAGGATTAGACCACATGGGAGGCTGATTCTTCGGCGTCAAAGCAAACCCTGCAGAGTGCGTGCCTATATGTTAAAAAGATATTTGTTTAGGGGGCAATGGCGCTACTTTTTTACGGGATAGCCGACATTCACGCGGGCGGAGCCGCGGGCAAAAGATAGTTCTATTATTATTCCACCACTTAAATACTAAGTCCTTGATTTAATTTACCCCTCATTTATATTGCAGCCGACCTCTGTCCTGCTAACGAGGTGTATTCCCCATGCGTCCAACAAACCTGCCGTCCGCAGAACTGCTCGGACCGTGACCTGGCCATGGAGACCTGTCCTACGTGTGATGCTGCTGAGTGTCAACGAGGCTGCGTGTGCCAGGAGAACTACTACCGGAATGACAAAGGAGATTGCATTTCTTATGAGGAGTGTGGAGAATACTGCAATAACAACCACTAGAAGTCCGTGTTCACACGTCGATGATCATTATGATATGTTACGGTTGAAAGTTGGGATCACACGTCAATATTTTTCTGTTTAAGGTTTAAAATCAAACCCAATATAAAGCTGCATTGTGATCCCAAAATTAAACAGCCAAATGTCTTAAAAAGAAAAAAAAAGAAGAAGATTGGCTAACTACCTACGTAATGTGCCAAACATCCGATCCTTTCAATTTTGTTTACCTAAACCGACTACTCGTATATTCCTCTATACGAACGAGTAGTCAGCACTCAAGGATGTCTTATAAACCAGTTGGGTGAGTTGAGTGAATTTGGTGGGCCAATTCATCGTGCAATCTTTTACCTACCTTGCCAGACTGTGGCAGTCAGAAAAGCGGAATCTTGCGGATAAGTAGGAAGCAGACTGTGTTTAATATTAATTGATTTATATTTATTTTTACAGGACCGATGTGCCCAAACGCTAATGAAGTCTACGAACCTAACTTTCAGAAATGTCCTCCTAATATCTGCAACTCCTTGGTGGCGAGATATAAATGTGATCCCAACCAGAAAATAGGACCAGGATGTCGCTGCAAAGATGGGTACTTGAAGCTGAACCAAACAGAACCCTGTGTTCCTATCTGCGACTGCCCAGAAATGAAGTATTCGGCTGATTGTGCAAAATAACTGGACATTTCTTCAATAAAACTTTCTCATTGTAATTTTGGTTTTACTTTATTTACATCTTAAAAAAAATCGACTCAGCGAAGGGTGCCGGGCCAGATACAATTCCACCAGTATTTATAAAACGATGTGGATCTGCCATAGCTCTGCCTCTGGCGTTAATATTCAACCGATCATTAACGGATGGCAATTTTCCGTCGGAGTGGAAAAAAGCACGCATTGTGCCAGTTTTCAAGAAGGGGGAACATTCTGACGTTCAAAATTATCGCCCTATTTCCGTTCTGTCTTGCTTCTCCAAACTATTTGAATCGATTGTTTATCCTGTGATTGCACGGCTTGTAGACAGTAACATCTCCGATTCTCAACACGGGTTTAGACGCGGTCGCTCAATTCTCACTAACTTGGTCCCTTACATTTCCCATATATCTTATGAAGTTGACTCGGGCAAGCAAATAGACGCCATCTATACCGACTTTAGCAGTGCTTTTGATCGAGTTAACCATTCTATTCTTCTTGGGAAACTGTGCAAGTTTGGTGTGGGAATAACATAAAACATAATAGGACTGGTAAATATACTGCACATTAAATGGTAGAGCATCCATGTTGATGAATATCTTTTTTAAAAATAAAAATAATAAATTTAAAAAAAACTCGTGTAGTTAGTACCTACACATACAATTCTTCGCAACTGCGAATAGAGAATAGCCGTTTAGGCGTGAATGACGTACAAACGTACAGAAAAAATACCTCTATAGGTACTTGTAATCATTCTGTTTTGTTTCCAATTAATTTCGTTTTAGAACGAAAACAAAAAATATCTGTTATTAGTAGATACCTAATAATAAGTTTTACGCGTGTGTTCAGATTATTATTAGCACCAAAACGTGACGGAATAATGACGTCATTTTGGCAAAGTTTGATCAATACACTTGTGTTTTTAAATGATTCATTTAAATGAACAGTATAATAATTAAATTATCAGATCTTTGCCACATCCCTGAAAAAGGTGACTACTAATTCAATTGTTTTTCTGAACAATAAGACTATAAGTATCCTTGATATCTTTGGTATAATTCGTTAATATGTTTGGTATGCAAGTATTCAAAATTTCTATGAAATAGGATTGTATCTTCAAAATGCTACAAGTAGGATATTTTTTATGGCAAAAGGGCAAATAAATTAAATTCTAGTTACTTAAAAATTATAAATATTTTACAAAAGCAAAGTAAGAATTACTTTTTATGTCTATTCCTAACCCAGAAGTAGGCAGGCTGCGGAGGCATTTTAATAAATTATTATTATAAAAACAGTATAAATTCATTAATCAAACAATCACATTTACACAGGTGGTAACAATCGGCAATGAACAGTTTGTAGAACAATAAACTCTCGCAAACAAATCCATATTTTTCATAATTTATTTAAACACACTTACGTCCTTTAAAATAAATATAATAAGAATAGTGTACTATGACATAGGGCACATTTTTTTTTTAAATCCTGAATTATCGTTTTCTAAATACAATGGAGTTATTTATAATAAAAAAGTAGTAGTTAACATTTTATATGTAAAATCGCGATTTATCGTTTTTCCGTAACTCCTTTGTATTTAATAAAGGAGTTACGGATTTTGAACTTAAAGATACTCATACACAATATGACAAAACTTTAATACCTACTCAAGTAGGTTCCTCTTCGTTTTTTCGAGTCAATGATGGTCATTTCTGTCCAGCGTGTAGCAGTTCAACGGCGTTAATTAGGCTTTTCGTAACACCACCACCTATCTGATCCTCCTTCACTGCTAAGCAGATTGCGTGGGAGCAGTAACAGCATCCTGAAGGTTATAAGCACCAAGTTCGACAGCCCACTGGTGTGGAGCCTCACCCAAAGGACTAGAGTCTCTCTTAGTTATTAGGTACTACCATAGTTTTTAAGTTCACACTAACAATATAAATGTAAATGGAAATTTGAATTGGATCAATGGTTGTCTGAATTATAATTATTTATTATTATTCTCTTTATTCTTTTTTTTCAAACATACATTTTATATTTTTAAATATTTCAATAACAAAAAAAAACAAAAAAAAAACATTTAAAAATATAAAAATAGTAGTCCGCCGGTGTCGGGAGCTGGGTCCAAGCTACCGGTGGTTAGGGCTCCAGAGAAAGGAACCTCCTCACAATACGAGCCGTATCGAGGAGTACTGCCTTCTGTATCAGGCCCAATACCCAACTGCGTAACGCCAGCTTCGACAGGTGGTCGTCAAAGCTTTTGGCTATCAAGCCATTGGCCGTAACGACGATCGGCACAATGACAGCCGAGTTCACATTCCACATGTCGACAACCTCGTGTGCTAAGTCAAGATATTTGATTTGTTTCTCTTTCTCAGCTTTCACGAGGTTCTCGTCATGTGGAATGGTAACATCGATTATCATTGTGCGGCGCGCTAATCGGTCTATCACCACTATATCGGGCTTGTAAGCTATGATAGTCCTATCAGTGATGATAGACCGATCCCAGTACAACGTGACATGGTCATTTTCGAGAACTGGGTCGGGCACGTACTTGTAATACGGTACCTCAGAATCCACAAGTTGGTATTTCAGAGCAAGTTGCTGGTGAATAATCCTGGCCACTTGGTTATGCCTGTGCAAGTACTCGCCGTTAGCCAGACGAGAACAACCAGAGATAATATGTCTCATGGACTCACCCGGACGGTGGCATGCCCGACACAGGTCAACCGTCCCGTCCTTCATAATATGCCTCCGGTAATTGTTCGTCAAGATAACTTCGTCCATAATTGCACAAACAAAACCTTCAGTTTCTCCGAAGAGATCACCGAAACGTAGCCAGGCCACGGACGCTAGGAAATCTACATCGGACCCATAAAGAGCCCGATAGAAGCGTCCGTGAAGCTCCTTGCCTTTCCATACCTCCTTGCGGTCATCTGTAGTAAGTATCACAGGTTTGTGCCAGTTCTCTTTAGCCATGGATAACGGGGTGAGTCCCTTGTCCACTGCGACCACATCTCGGTGCATACCCACATCGGCTTTGAGAAAATATTCTCTGAGACTGCACATCTCGCGGTTGTGAAGAGTCTTAGCATTTAAAAAGCCTCGACCTCCACACTTCCGCGGGATGTACAGTCTCATCACCGACGACCGTGGGTGATGCATCCGGTTTGCAGTCAGCAGTGTACGGACTCTCCTATCCAGGGCGTCGAGTTCGGTTTGAGTCCATTTGAGTATGGCGAAAGAGTACATTAATACCGGCATGACCCAACCGTTGAAGGCGCGCACCTTATTTCCGCCCGACAAAAGGCTGTTTAAAACCTTTTTCAGGCGGCGAAAGAAGCGCTCCTTCAGCGATTGCTTCATGTCAGCAACATTAATGCCCAACGCTTCCGACATACCCAAATACTTGTAGGTTTCGGTCGAGCTGAGGGATCTAACCTGTATGGAATCCGAGAGTTGATTTCCCTCAGATTCCATAATCTCCCCTTTCTTTACATGCATGACTGCACATTTGTCCACACCAAATTCCATCCTGATGGCACTACTGAAGTTTTCAGTTACCTTCAGTAGCTCCATCAGTCGCAAATTGTTGGGGGCAAAGAGTTTCAGATCATCCATGTAAAGGAGGTGAGATATGGCTTGACCACCTCTTCTCAACCGATAGCCTAGGCCTGAATCCTCCAGCAGTGTGCTTAGAGGATTCAAAGCTAAGCAAAACCAAAGTGGACTCAAACTGTCGCCCTGGAATATTCCCCGTTTAATCCATACAGGCTCATCATTCCCTTGAATCGGTCGACATCCTGGATAGCGAAGGACCGTTTTCCATTGCCTCATACATGACTCAAGGAAGGTGCGTAGAGTTGCATCTATTTTGTACAACTCCAGCACCCTCATGAGCCATGTATGTGGCACAGAGTCATAGGCCTTCTTGTAATCTATCCAACATGTCGACAGATCCTTGCGGGATCGACGAACCTGTTGGCTTATGGCCATGTCTATGAGGAGTAGCTCCTTAGTGCCGCGGGACCCTTTCCTACATCCATTCTGAGAGGCGGACATAATTGAGTTATTCTCAATGTGATCATTAATTTTCACTCTCAGAATGGATGTAAAAAGTTTATAGACCGTCGACAAACAAGTAATCGGTCTATAATTCTTGGGTTCCGGGGGACTACCAGTCTTATAGAGCAGGTGGGTAACGCCAGTTGTTAGAAACTGTGGTAGCAACCCAGACTCCAAGGATGACTGGAATTGAGATGCCAGGAGTGCGTGTGAGTTGCTATACCATTTGAGCCAGAAGTTATGCAGTCCGTCCGGTCCTGGAGATTTCCAGTTCGGTAACGGACGGACTGCTTTGGCTACATCCAATGAGGTGATGTTAATTGGATCCATTGGTGGTATAGCTTCACACATGCGCTTAACATCGCGTATCCAGCCACCCTCGGCATGACAGACGGGCACCGACCAGATGTTTCGCAAGAATGTACTCGTGGCGATATCGATATAGATGTCTGTGTGGAAGTCTGTATCATGTGGACGACCCATTATTTTTACGTTGGAACTCTTTGGCAGTCGGGTAAAAAAAAAACGAGTTTTCTTAGATTTCATGTATGATTAATCTGGTTGTCAATATTACAAAAAAACATAACACAAAAACTAATTTAGACTTAATTGATTTTGTTGGAAAAATAACATTCCTTAAATGTAAAGTTTTATTACACTTTAAAATTCCAAGTCAAGCCGAAGTCATCATAGTTGAAAGTGATTCATTTAATACAACGGGAATTTCACATTAACTGTTGAAGACCTAGTATTTATTTGATTCGTTATTCACAAACACAGCTGCGGAGTTGATTGTCCTGGCATTGGCAACCAGTCCACTGCCTGGTGTTTTTTTCGATTAAGATCTGCAAATTGATAAATGAGGGTTATTTTCAACATACTATTTACGTTATTATGTAGTGAATACGGATAGGTATTCTGACGTCATAAGAAAAAAAAAGGTTCATTTCCATGAACAGTTCGTGCCCAGCCGTGGGAAAGAACAATAGTAGCTGGAAATTAACCGAGCCAATGCGAGTCTGACTCGCGTACCAAGGGCTCTGTACAAAACTTTTATGTAAATACTTCTTCCATAACAGGAATCAGGTAGACCTACCTATTTGATATTTATTTCAACTTGAGACCTCTACCTGTTCCTGATAAACTGAGAGACCGACAGGTATACACACAGACGGGTGGACAACGAAGTAATCGTATGAGGAACGAAGCCCTCTTGTGAAGTACGGATCCCTTAAAATTAACTGAACTGAATATCACAGATTGATGCTTTGATACTTAGTGCTAATTACACACGGTAATATAGGTTACCTTAGCATTGCGAAATAGGGATGCAAGTCCCGGAGCTGTCTCTTGCGTATCCAGCTATGCAGTAGCATGCGTCATTGCAGCGGACATTTACAATGGGACATTGCAGCCCAAGAGTGGCACACTCGGTTTGGCATGCACTCCCACATTGATATTCTTCATTCGCCCGAGTACAGTTAATAGGTTCTGAAAATTTTGTAAAAAAGCTTTGAATGTCTGTTCACAAGGTTGTTAAAAAAATAAAATTGTTAAGTTCAGGACAGGTTCCCCTTCCCTCATTGTCCAGGTACATAATATGCATTTGACTTTTTGTTGCAAATCTCTCAGAAAATACATTGTACTTGTAAATTTCAATATCTTCAGGACAGACACAACAGACGTTAATAAACAAAAATACCATTATAGCTTCGCCTTTTCCAAACTACATTGGGGTCGGCTTCCAGTCCAACCGAATACCAGTATTTTACGTGGAGCGGCTGCCTATCAGAGGGCCTTGCACAAATGTTTTGGCGTTTAGTAACGTTACAGTTTCGTAACGTAGGTAACCCCATAGTGTTTTGGTTTAAATGCGACATATACAATTTGTATCATACAAAAATATGAATACTTATAGTATTCAATTAAAATAAATATTATGTGAGAAACGAGTGTTACAAATATTATAATAGTAAAATTCACTTACACTAACGATACTGTTACGTTATATGCGTCAAAACATTCATGCTTGGACCTCTAACCTCCTCAACTCACCCAGTAACTGGGTGACACGGTACTTCTTGGCAAGACTGGTATCAGATTTTCCAATTTTTGACAGCCCGTAACGACTGCCAAAGATTTACAAATGACAGCCGGGACCAACGGCTTTACCGTGCTTTCCGAAGCACGAAGAAGTTTCCTTAATAAATGTTAAGATTGTCACCCAGCCACATATATTTTTTTTAAATGTAAAAAAGTGTATCAAATAATTATTGACAAAAAATAAAATAATCACTTACCTCCAATACTCAAGACAAGGCAACAGGACAAGAAGACGACAAAGCTCAACATCTTGATGATTCGACTCGTTTGACATAAACGGAGACTATACGGTTCATTTATATACTACTAAGACAGTTTTTTTTTAGAGATGCCGCGAATGCTCGCTATTACTCGGTATTCGGCATTACACGACATTTTTGTTATTCGTCGATTATCGAATAATAGTGTCTATTATTCGACATTTGGCGAATAGTTGTCGAAATAAAAACAAACTTAATTTACTAATTCAGGGTGTTCCGTATGTATACAACATTAAATTACGATATTTTTATTTAACTAATTATGCCTGAGATGTTTCCATAAACACATTATATAGACTTTGTGATTTTGTGTGGTAGGACATTAATATTCACCAAATCTTTACCTTTTTGCTGCCTAAAAACGCGATAGTTTTTCAGATAATATTTCATCAAATTTTCACAAATTTTTGTAGGTCATCCTATTACCGTTGCATCAAATAATATGCTTTTTAACCGTCAACCGATTTTGATGATGATTTTTTTATTTGGAAGTGTATTTTCCCGGACTGGTCTCATTTCAATTTGGTGAAGATCTGATGAGCTCTTCAATTATGGATAGCAAATCTCCCGGGATTGCTGAAATCGCATGTCGTGTTTATTGTTTACACCAGTTCATAACATAACATCACGCGCGTACGCTGTGAAGGGGTACGCACATGTGTACAAGTCAACCATGGTTTTGGGGTTGTATCAATGCCGCCACAAAAAAATCAACGAAGCAAAACCGCCTGCTGCGAACCTACTTAACGAAATCCTGAATCGCGGAACAGTTTTCCGTGCGATTTGAAATACAACAGTCCGAATACCAACTATCGCGCTGTTGCCCACCGGCCACAACAACCGCGGATTGGAGGATACTTCCTTTTCAATGGAGGTTTGCGGGATTTAACTCTCTGTCCCGCTACCTTCATAAGGTTATCTATTTGGGCATACTTTATCTATACTAATACTAATACTAATACTAATACTAATACTAATACTAATATACTAATACTAATACTAATACTAATATACTAATACTAATATACTAATACTAATACTATTATAAAGAGGATAGATTAGTTTGTTTGTTTGTTTGTTTGAAATGAATAGGCTCCGAAACTACTGGACCGATTTGAAAAATTCTTTCACCAGTAGAATCGTACATTATCGATGATGGACATAGGCTTTAGAATATTTTCAAAAAGTTAGGGATCCGTATGAAAACTTCGATAATGTAACCCAAGGTGTGAGAAAAAATCCTTATATCGCGTACGCTGCGGAATCTATTGACAATAGAGCAAAGTGATGTACTATAATTTTATAGAGGTCATCAATGTCTACAAAAAAGTCCGCGATACCATATGTCTAACTATTATGGTTAAGTCACCATGACCACTTTTTGTTTAAATTATTCAAGCAAATCCTTGGTGATATGAAAAATGGTGATTTCGGTATCATGATATTAATCCTTATCCATTTAAATGGTTTGATAATTAAGGTTGATTATGTCCGTGTAAATCACGCTTTAAATTATTCAAATCGGACCTTTCGTTCAAAAGTTACGACGGAAGAAAAATGTCGCGGCTTGAGCGAACTGGGGAGAATCATAACAATGCTTGGTCCGATGAAGTTGAAAATGATTTCGATAAAACAATAAGAGTAACAAATGTTTGGATTTTTCGCAAATAAACTACATACATAATAAGGGGTGAAGCAGGGGTTGCAGCAAGTTTTTAGGGGAGGACATTATTGCCTGCTTTAATTTACGTCGGAATGCTATGAACGAACTAAAAATGGGATTATTGAAACAGATGTACCTAACAATTTTTGCATAATCAACTCCTGACGGGGTGAACAGGGTGAACAGTTGCGCTGAACCTGAGACCATAAAATAAGTAGAAATGGCTAAGTAATAAATGTAATTAATGAAAATCGTTGTGCTTAATTTTCCAAAACTAACGTTTATAAGGGGGTATAGGGAGAGTTGAAGTTTGTGGAGTACCTACTAAATCCACGCGGACGAAGTCGCGGGCGAAGTGCTAGTTGTTGTTTATAAACCGCTGATGATTCTTTTTGCGTTGGATTTGGTTAAAGCTGATTAAAAAGTGTTACTTTTTTACAAAAAATACATCCGACTCCGAAATAAAAAAAACACTACATTTTATTTCAAGTTGGTTATATTTTTTTGTAAAAAGGGTAAGTACAAAAACTGTTAGTGTAATGTACACACAAAACGTCCTTTTAGATTAGTCAATAGAAATATTTGGATCTGTCAAATTTGGTGAATTTGGAGGTCAATTAACTCTTGCGATTAAATTGCCTAGGAAACGTTCGTCTCAAACTTCCACTAATATCATAGATTGCGGCGCCATCTTTTTAGAAACAGTGGCTTTGGAGTATTGTAGCCACCTTTGGGATGGCTCAGCTAAGTATCAGCTTGCCGCGCTTGACTCGGTGGAACGCAGAGCTAAAAGGCTCATTGGTGACGCAAAACTGGTGGATGCCAAGCTACATAGCTTGGCTCATCGCCGTAAGGTTGCCTGCTTATCGGTCTTCTACAGATTGTACTTCGGTGAGTGTGCCCAAGAACTCCACGACCTCATCCCACCGGCCCCTTCTACCATCGGACATCCAGACGCACTGCATCTTACCATCCCTACTTTGTAGCTATTCCACCAATTCGCACTAAGCGTTTCCAAACGTCTTTTATAATGCGCACAGCAAAGGAGTGGAACTCTTTGCCTGCGTCTGTGTTTTCAAAAGCTTACAGCCCTAATCTCTTCAAAGTTAGAGTGAACAGGCTCCTTCTGGGTAAGCTTGCTCCATCGTAGACTTTGTCTCTGTCATATCTGACATTGACTAGAGTCAAGAGCAAACCCATCACTAATAAAAAAAAAAAAAAAAAAGATTAATGAAATTACTACCTAATTAGTCAGTCAAAGCGGGTAAAGAGATCTTGCGTTGATCAGCAAAGACTATTTTTTGTTCCCTCCAACAAAGTTTTTTAGCAAATCTCATTGCGAGCACCGAAATGGGATTGGTTAGGTACCTACCTCAATACAATTGGTGGAAAAAAAAAATGGTAATTGTCAATCTGCTTTGAAACTTTCGAATTACTTTCCTCAAATTAATATAGTAGTCATGACCTTTAAAACTATCCAAAACAAATTGAACTCTTTAACTAATTAAAAAAGAGAACACCAAGAATCTGAAAAATTCATATTATATTGAAATGATGGCATAATTGAATTGATCCGCCAAATCGGAGCTTCTGAGGGAGATCGAGACATTCTATGGACAGTTATACACGTCAATGAACAAACCCGCAGCAAATCTAGCGAACGACCCAAGAGCTAGATTGACCCGGCATTATACCGAAGACATCCCGGACGTCAGCCTGTAAGAGATTAGGATGGCTCTGAAGCAGCTTAAAAACAACAAGGCATCGGGTGAGGACGGAATTACGGCCGAACTCCTGAAGGCGGGTGGAAAACCAGTCCTTAAGGCCCTTCAGAAACTGTTCGATTCCGTCGTACTCAAGGGGAAAACGCCACAAGCGTGGAGCAGAGGTGTGGTAGTATTCTTCTTTAAAAAGGGCGACAATGCCCTGCTTAAGAATTATAGGCCCATCTCACTTCTGAGCCATGTCTACAAGCTGTTTTCCAGAGTCATCACAAACCGTCTCGCACGCAGTTTTGACGACTTCCAGCCTCCCGAACAAGCCGGATTCCGAAAAGAATTCGGCACCGTAGACCACACACACACGCTGCGGTGCCAGATCGAGTATCGGTATATCGAGGTGCTGAAGTGTTTGTATGAAAACGCCACCATGTCAGTCCGACTTCAGGATCAGACATCAGAACCTATCCTCCTGCAGCGGGGTGTGAGGCAGTTAGACGTAATTTCTCCGAAACTGTTCACGTCCGCAATGGAGGACGTCTTCAAGGTTTTGGACTGGAAAAGGCTAGGCATTAATGTCAATGGCGAGTACATCACTCATCTTCGATTTGCCGACAATATAGTCGTCATGGCTGAGACCACGGAGGTCCTCAGTACAATGCTCGATGACCTCAGTAGAGCTTCCGAAAGAGTGGGTCTTAAAATGAACATGGACAAATCCAAGGTCATGGTAAATACCCATGTAGCACCCACTCCTATCAAGATTGGAGGCTCTGCGCTCGAAGTTGTTGATGAGTACGTCTACCTGGGACAAACGATCCAGCTAGATTGGGATAACTTCGAGAAGGAGGTCAACCGTCGAATCCGACTCGGCTGGGCGGCGTTCGGGAAGTTGCGCGGTATCTTCTCGTCTCACATACCACAGTGTCTCAAGACGAAAGTCTATGACCAGTGCGTGTTGCCAGTGATGACCTATGGACTCGAAACGTGGTCGCTCACAATGGGCCTCATCAGAAGGCTTAAAGTCACCCAAAGGGCAATGGAGAGAGCAATGCTCGGAGTTTCCTTGCGTGATCGAATCAGGAATGATGATATCCGCAAGAGAATCAAGGTTACCGACATAGCCCGAAGGATCGCCAAATTGAAGTGGCAGTGGGCAGGGCACATTGCTCGCAGAACAGATGGTCGATGGGCCGAAAAGTTTTGGAGCGGCGACCGCGTACCGGAAGACGCAGCGTTGGAAGGCCTCCCACAAGGTGGACCGATGACCTGGTGAGGGTCGCGGGTAACCGATGGATGCGAGACGCACAGGACCGGTTGTTGTGGCGACACTTGGGGGAGGCCTATGTCCAGCAGTGGACGTCTTTCGGCTGATATGATGATGATGATGATGATGGCATAACAAAGTTGTATGGATTCTTTTTGGCCACCCTAAATAAAAATTGCCAAACATCAGTCATGTTGTAGTTAATTAGTGAGGCTTTTAATTTAATAAATTAATAACCTAATATTTAAAGTCCAAAAGGGGCAGATTGTGGTGCAGTAAGTTTTTTAATAATAATATTTAAAAACTTACAACTAATAATAGTTTGAGTATAAGTAAACTATTTTTTTATAATCTTTTATTTATGTCGAGTATTAATGACAAATAAGGCAAGTATTTGAATATTCGCCATTGGGAATGGCGATTAATCGGTATTCGAATATTCGCTTTAACAACTATTTGCTGCATCTCTAGTTTTTTTTATATATTTACAATAAGTAATGAGTTTTATACCTTTAAACAGTGCATCTACATTTTTAAAACAAACTTTGTTGGTTTAGTTGTTGGTATCTAGTTTAATGAAACTGTTGCACTGTGGTTGGCTAGAATACACTTGTTGGCCAAAAATCCTTTTAGAATTGTTCAGAAATTCTTCATAGATTTTTGCTTTGTTGATAAAAACCAATGTTGATAATTTTGATACTTTTAGGGTTCCGTACCTCAAAAGGTAAAAACGACAAACGACGGACAAGAGTTTAACCAAAAATGACAATTCTAGGTCAACCGGAAGTACCCTATAGTTTTGGGTCAAAAAGCCCTTGCTTTTTGACCCAAAACTATAGGGTACTTCCGGTTTTTTTTTTTTTTTGGAATTTTCTTTATTTGTGCTGTAAGACCTTTCTTACAGCACAAATAAAGAAAATTCCAAAAAATAAAAAAAATTGAAATTTGAGGTAAATTGTACTAACAAATTTTCGCGAAAATCAAAATTTGCCTATAAAACAGAATAAAATAAATATTTAACATTTTTTGCTGTTTTTTATAGATAATGGTACGGGGTTCCGTACGTGCGCGAGTCCGACTCGCACTGGGTCGGTTCTTTTTTGGAAGTGAAGTCGATTCCGTGGTGATGATCCATGATATGATGTTGGTATTTCAAGAATTTGTCTTGACATTTTTAGTTATTTTCTTCATTGTACCTTCCTACAGAATTTCCGTGAGTAACTGAAGAATTGTAAAATACTCTTTTTTAATAAAAAGTTTAATTTTCTTATTACGGCTCTGACAACTGACTACATGTTATTTGCAATAGCTGTTGTCAATACGTGAAACATTTAAAACAGGTCGCCATATCACTTAAATTCGAAAACACAAACAACAACATAGAAAAAACAATGGTCATCATCATAACTCATCTAAAAGTCAGAAAAAATAAACGAAATTGACTTTTGTCGAACTATCGACATATAGGCGAAACACAGTGTGTTTCGTTCACGAACAGGTTTCTCATAATGAGTTCACATACAATAGTGCACCTTACTCCGTACAGCAAAGGTTCATTATATAATAACCACAACCTACTTTGCTGTCGTGTGTATTTGTCCTTAACCAACATGATAACACATTTTTTTTGTAATTCAATTTAATTATTTAGATGTGTTTGTACTATATACCTACATAATTTATAACCATAATATAGCTGAGGAAGTTAGAAACAAAAACTGATAATTCATTTTCCCATTTAGGTTTATATTTTTTTAAATTCTATTCTGCACCTTTTTTTTCTATCTAACCTGCATGTTTTCGTATCAAAACGTGTTAAAATGCTAGTAGGTACTTTCCGAATGAAATGATAAAATATCAAGTTTGGTACAAACTACACAAGCGAATGTGTAGCTTGGTAATAAAATTGTTGTTGTTGTTGTTTCGATTGTTGTTGTTGTTGATCAGTTGTCGAGGCCAATCATGCTCCAATGTTGAATAGCGATTCTTATTTAGAAGAGGATTCTTACGATATCGGTGAGGAGACATCTGATGCATTGCTCTTTGAACAAGTTATTTTTATTATAATCACTAAAACGGATAATAGTGGCCACTATTTTTCGTTTTAGTGATTATAATAAAATTAAACAATTTAAAACTACTGTTTATAATAATATTAACGTATAATCTTGTGGAGCACAACTTAACGTGCTTATTTTCTGCATTTTCATTCTAAAATAAAAGAAATAACCAAACAAACGATGAGGGCGCTTGGTCGGCGCCTTCTTAACTCAACAGGATCACATTATGTGCACATATGTATTATGAAAAACACAACTTTTTGCATCGTTATTTCTCAGAAATGGTGATTCTTAGGAAAAAATCAAAGAACAATAAATATTCTATATAGATAATTGCATGATGAACAATTTTTGTCCCACCAATTTTTTATCATAAAACTTATGTACCGTTTAGCTAAAAAATGCAAAAACCCGATTTTAGGCAACATACGTCGGATCGAATGGGGATTTTTGTCATTTTTTTTGTAATGGTGTTCCCATCCTTCATACCAGTTTTCAGTTATATACGAATTAATGTAATCTTACCCCTATTTTTGAAGCTAACTTGACCGGGCTAAACCGTTGCAAGTGGTGTCGGTGAATAAGACCTATATTTTCTAAAAGCCTATTCATTTTTTTTGTCAGGAATCCAAAAAAATCCTCCATGAAAAAAATACTTGCCGATATTTTTTTTTAAATAAAAAATCAAAACGTAAGCAGTGGTTGGTGGCATAATAGGAAGCGTCGGATCATAAAATTGATCTCGCTTAAAAGTTTGTTGTAAGCGTATTATTTTTCATTATTGACACACAAAAAAAGGAACTATAGAGAAAAAAGGTAACGCCATAAATGTTCTGCGAGACAAAAATCGCCGAATGCAAGAGTTACAAGGAGCGTCGGAGAATGAGACATTACATCATTTTAAAGCTCGTTAACAATAGTTATTCTGTTTCCTGATAGCTACAACCTGAGGAGTCTTTAAAGGCAAGCGTGCTCCATCTTCGACCACATCATTGCTTTTTTTTTTTTTTTTTTCGAGGATGCGAAATCATCAAATGACCCCTCCCGCTCTGGGGGAAGCGGTAGGGAGTGTCAGACTTTTACTGACTAAAACCCACCCTTTGTCCTCCTTGTGCCTTTCCTTCCAGGGCCGCGGTAACTCTTTCGAACATATTCCGCAACCCTGGCAGGCTCTGGCCCTAACGGGCCCCGACCCATGCTGACGACTGCTGGTTAGGCGCGCGTAGAACACAGCGCGCCGTCAACCCGTGCCTGTTCTGATCGGACGGCGAACTACCCATTGCTCGCCGTCCACAGGCATCAGTCACTGCGCCATGCTCAGGAGCATCAGTTCCTGGGCGGCGCAGTGGCTGACGTTCAACAGGAGGGGGTGAAATGGGGCCATTACTGGCACTCCATTTCAGCCCCCTCCGGAGCCCTTTGTAGGAGCTCTACCGCGGCTGTTGCAGTAGCAGCAGCCGCAGTGGAACCGGCAATGGCGGCAGAAGAAGCGGCGGCAGTGGCGGCGGTCGCGGCAGAGACGGCGGTGGCGGAGGGCTTTCTCCTGTTTCCGGCTTTGGCGGGTGGGGGGCAGGCCCTACCCCCAGCCCAGTGGTCGGCCGGCTTGCCAGCTGCCGCACAGACTACGCAGTGCGGCGCGGCGTCGCAGGAGCCGGCCCTGTGACCGGGCTGACCGCAGCGGAAACATAGACCGCTGCGGTCCACCTCCGAGGTGCATTGAGCTCCCACATGGTGGCCCACCTGGCACCGGAAGCACCTCAGAGGTCGGGGTTCCAGCAGTTTGACCTGCGCGGAAACCCAACCTACCAAAAACCTTCGCCCCTCCGATATGGTCTTGGCCGCCGACACGGGGCAGCTCACCACAATGGTGCGCATGCCCGTGTTGTCAGGACGTAGAGTGCCTGCCTTCACCTCCTCTGCTGAGCACCCCCCCGTCCTAACGACGGCGGCCACCACCTCCGCCTCCGTGACGGATTCGTCCAGGCCCAAGATGCGCATGTCAATGCACTTGGTGGGCCTGGACACTCGGGCATCGTCCGCGCTTAGGGACGCCCTGAGCCTTTCGGCTAGAGCGTCCGCGGTTGGGCCGCTGGCTGCCCCGGGGATCTCCAGCATCCGGGCCCCAGTCACGGTGACCCTGAGCCGGAGGCCCCCCACGATGCCTAGCTCACCAAGGTTCACCACCTCCTTCGCCTTGGTGAGCACGTCCGCGTACGTCACGCCCCTCTTCGCCGCGTCCGGCTGCAGTGTCAGAACTACAGCCGCGGTTTTCGGGGGGCGGAGCGCAGCCGCGACGCTTCGCGCCTTCTGCCGCCGCTTCCTCTCCCGCCTCTTGGCCGCCCTGGCTGCCTTGCCCGCCTTCTTCTTCTCCCCGGCCACTTGCCATTCGGCTTGAGCCGGGGGAGGATCTGAAGGCGAGGAAGCCGGGGGGAGCTGCTGCACAGACGGCGCAGTAGCCTTCGCCGTCCGCGCAGCAACCCCACCCCTCCTCTTCCTTCCCGGGGCCGGGTCCGGTTTTCCCGGCACCGGCTTCGCGGGTGCCGGCCCGGACCCTGGGACGACCCCGGTGTGGCAGCCACGGCGGCCGCATATGACGCCGCCTTTTTCCGGCCTGGGGGGGCCTTCCCACTCGCCGCACTCGCTAGCGGGGGGCGCAGGACGATGCCCTCCAGGACGGAGAACCGCGCCTGGAAGGCAGCCATCTCCTGCCGCACCAGGTCCAGCACCTGGCTCTCCTGCGGCACGGGACGGCTGTCCTCTCTGCGCCCCCTTTGAGGCGCCCCCTGTGGGCCGGCTCCCCGGAGCCTGGCCAGACCACATCATTGCTTACCATCAGGTGAGATAGCGATCAAGCGCGTGCCTATCAATATTAAAAAAAAGTATATTATTTTTCATTATGAACACAAAGAAATCGGTCTATGGAGAAAAAGTTAGAAGCCATTAATGTATTTGTGTGGTACGAGATTACTGGTACTGGTGTTACGGGGCGTAATGCTTTCTAAGTCGCTGGACACACAGAAAAGACGAGGCAAAGACGTAGCGCTGGGTGCCGCTAGAGTTCCCAAGAAGAAGATATGGTTTATTGTGGTGGTGTAACTGTGTGTAACAGTGACGCGCGAGTCCCGGCACCCGCGCCTGCCCGCCCACACTTCTTTTCTCGCCCGTCCCTCGTCCGCTCGCACCCGTGACCCGTCTTTTCTGTATGTTTTACAATAGGGCGCAGACGAGTAAGCGTCGTGTCCGAGCCCTGTCCTTTCTACATGTTTTGTATCGCGACGTTTCTATACATTTTGTATGAAAGGGACGCGAAAGAGACATATGTCCGCGCCCTGTCCTTGTCTTACGTCTTTTCTGTGTGTCCAGCGCCTAACATGTACATGTAATGTAACATGTTAGAAAGCGAGCAGTTGTGCAGTCAGTACGTGGAAACGAGCACGAACACGCGCATGTTACTCTGATTTTAGGACACGACGTATCGTAACACGCTCGCTGCGGATGGCCCGTAACACCGGTCAGCAGTTCAGCACCCGCCTTCACAGGTCGGATTCAATCTCCGTCAAATCAGTTAGTTTAATATTTGCCATTATTATAGTACCTACGTGTGCCAGTAGTAAACGGACTATAGGCTGCCGCGCTCACATTATGTCTGTAATTATGGTTAAATAGACTGGGCACGTCATCAAGAATGAATATACCAGATATCATTTAATGACTCCTTTCGCTCTGGGCCGAGCGAAAAGGAGTGTTAGACTCTTACTGACTAAAACCCATCTGTGTTCCTCCAAATGCCCTTTGCAATCCAGGGCCAACCTGCGCTTTTGCTTTTTCCTCAACTAAAACGAAAAATAATAGAATATATGTAGTTGAATCATTGGTTAACGCCCTTTGGGTCCTGTTTCGTACAGCTTTGCTGCAAGAATACACTCGGGAAGTTCAAAGATGTGCGTTTTTTGTCGTTTTCATCTCGTAAAAACGAATGAAACCAACTGTGACAATGGCGTACAACAGCATGTCTGCATACTCCTTTAAGGATTATAGTCGTAAATGTTCCGTGTGCCAAGAACTTGGCGAACACTTCGCTTTCATCGCAAGGACTAATGCAATCAACTGTGAACGTTATCCTACAACACCACACGCTCTGCTTGGGCACCACCTTGCTTGGGTCCTCGTCGAGGCGATCGGCGGCGGTGACCTCTCGCCTGGTTCACTCCATGGTCCGGAGTGGAGAGGCATGGTAAGCCGTCACCTCCATCTGCGAAGCATTAATGCTAGTGAAGGAGGAGGCGGGCCGCGCGAGGGAGAAGCAAACCTCACGCCCCAGCCACCGCAACAGAAGAAGACGCCCCGGCGGCACTGCCGGTGTCTTGACCACAAGCAAGCTCGCTGGCAGAAGCCGGCGATCTGTTCCCAGCGGGGGAACGGTTGCAAAATGGCCGCCGGCTTTGTATCAATTACCGCACGTAAAACCGGTCAGGCCGCCGGGCACATGCCGCCGGGCTATGTGGATCCACCATCGCAGGGCGATTTCCGGCCACCGTAGGCGCGGGCTTTGGCGGACGGCGAGCGTTGAGTGGCTCGCTGTCCGGTCACAACCAGGCCTGGGTCAGCGGCGCGTTGAGTTCCACGCGCTTCAAAGAGAGCCCTAACGGGCCACGTCTACTTTGCTGACATCTTCTTTGCCCGCCAGGGTTGCGGAATTTGTTCGAAAGATGATCGCGGTGACGACCATGAAACGCAAAGGGCATAAGGAGGAACACGGATGGGTTTTAGTCATTAAGAGTCTGATAGTCCCTTCCGCTCCACCCAGAGTGGAAGAAGTAATTTGACGCTTTCCCAACCATAAAAAACTACATAAAGTAATAAAGGTAAAGAAAAACAAGAACTTATTGTAACATATTTATTTATTTCCAGTAGACAAATACTTTTTTAACGGAATAATCAACATTATTTTTAAGTCAAAATCTTATTTATTTCAATGCAGGTATTAACATCGCAATATTAAGTCAAAAACTACAAAAGAGAGCTTCAAACCCTTTCAGCATTGCGAAATAGGGATGCAAGTCCCGGAGCTGTCTCTTGCGTATCCAGCTATGCAGTAGCATGCGTCATTGCAGCGGACATTTACAATGGGACATTGCAGCCCAAGAGTGGCACACTCGGTTTGGCATGCACTCCCACATTAATATTCTTCATTCGCCCGTGTACAGTTTATAGGTTCTGGAAATGTTAAAAGAAATTCTGAATGTCTGATTGTACTCTTTAAATATGCTTCCAGGCTTACAAGTCAGAAAGTCATTTATTTATAATTAGGCCGAGTGCCAGCATGTTTTGAACGTAAACGTTTACAAAAAGACAGTCCCCCAAAAACGCCGCTCACTCACTCAGTTCAACAATATTTTATAAATTTTTGTTTAGTTAAAATGAAAGGGATCGTTATACCGTGTGTGTCATGCAATTAGAATCCCAAAATTCAATAAAGCATCGGTGTCATTGGTTGCACCGTAATAAAAAAGGAATAAATTAGAAAATCGGTTTCTTAATCAAGCATTGGGATTTTTTTTTGCACTGTTATAAAAAAGGAATCAATTTGAATGTTGATTTCCCGGGGCAGCCAAGACCCACCTGCTTGTCTGGACTGACCGGATTGGCCGGGCTGACCGGGTCGGCCGGGCTGAATGGGTTGGCCGGGCTGACCGGGTTGGCCGGGCTGACTAGGCTGACCGGGCTGACCGGGTTGGCCTGGATATCCTGGCTGTCCAGGTCCACCTAAAAGAATAAATATTATTTTTAAGAGCTCTACATTTGTTCTAAACGCGAAAGTATGTTTGTTCTTTAGTCCTTCTTTCACGTTGCTACAGAAAGTGGTGTTTTTAATTCCAAAAAAATTAGGCTACTTTCACCAGAATTAGTCCATATGGGAAGCCAAGCCAAATCACAGACATACAAAAAAAAGCCTATTCGAAGTCAAAAAGGGATGGCTGATATTAAAAACAGAATAAAAGTACCAGGCTGTCCGGGTTGTCCTGGGTACACTGGTTGACCCGATTGGCGTGGCCCACCTGGTTGTCCGCCTGTTTGCTGTGCTGCCGCTAAAATACATGGTGGTTAGTTATATTGACCATGTAAAATTTTCATTATTAGCAAGTCATAAAATATTTTTTTAACTGTCGCACCCCAAGGTTTCATTGCATCAACCGTTTAGGGGCGACACCCGAACCTGATGAAAAAAAAAACGAGCAGTCGGGTGTGACCTATAAATGCAGAAAAACTCAAAAACTTTTTATTTTTGCTCCCGAAAGGTTTTATTTTTTTTTATCATTGATACTTAAATAGAAGTGATTTTGTTGGCTTAAACAAAAAGAGCTCAAAAACTAAGAAAATGCAGAATGCAAGAGTGAGGGAAGCGAGCGCTAAAATCTTTTCACCCGTCTTCCGACAGGTTTAATTGCGTCAAGCGTTTAAGGGTAACACCCGACCGTAACAAAAAACAGTCCGGTCGGGTGTCACACCGCACCGCACCCCCCGCACGCTACTGGGTCATGATAACAAAGGACCTTATCATTTAACTAAAAAGCAAATTATAATGTTTACTACAGTAAACATTAACATTAACTATTTAAGCAAGGAAGCAAGTCTGCATAGCTTACAGAAAAGGAAGAAAAAATTAGGAAAAAAGACTGGAAATGTAAGGAACAGAAAACCCTACCAATCTGAGTTGAAGTGCCCTCATTCCCATGTTTGCTTCGCCCGCCGCTACATCCACAGTTGTAACCTTAAAAATAGTTAAATCACTAGGTTTCGTTTGTCTGCTTGATTAATTACAAAATATTATTTTGTAAATTGTTGTGAATGTAACCGGTTAAAAAATCAATATCTATAAAAGATACAAAGCGACTAAGGTTTACAGAGAAAAAGAATGAGAGTTTTCTTTTTTTCTCCATTTCAATTAATAATTTCGGCAAAGATTCTATGTGTACATATCAGTGTCTGTCGGGTCACCAAAATAAATATTAAGAGCATGTACGCCGTATGTCATTTCATACAAACTTTCAAGTCCTTATTCTTCAAAATTAATGAACCGATTTTAACGAAACTTGGTATGCATATTCTAGATATCTAGGTCTAAATAGTTATCAGCAAACATTTTTGAAAAAGAGTTCAGGGGGAAGGATATTGTGATTTTTCACTTTCCATAGAAAACTTAAAATCGCTCTCTCTCTCCCTCTGAAATCTTTTTCAAAAATGTTTTCTGATAACTATTTAGACCTGGATATCTAGCGTATACATACCAAGTTTCGTTAAAATCGGTTCATTCATTTTGAAGAATAAGGATTTGAAAGTTTGTATGAAAAGCCGTACCGCGTAAACGCTCTTAAAACATATTATAAAAATAAGTACTTACCTCCGGCACTTAACAGAATACAACAAGATAGGAGCACGATGAAGCTCAACATCTTGATTACTCAACTCGTTTGACATAAACAAGGAGTTGTCTGATCATTTTATACTGCTTTAATTATCCACCTAATGTAATTAAATATTGACAACGGATAAGACAGCAATGAATAAAACTATCGCACTATGGTTCGTCCAAGGAGCTCGTGGCTAAATTATAGCAGCCGCACGGACTAATATTCAAGGTTAAGCAACGCTTGCCGAGGTTGGTCTGTGGATGGGTGACCATATTAATAAACCGAGACTCCTCCGTGCCTCGGAAAGCACGTTAAGCCGTTGGTCCCGGCTGTCATTTGTAGATCTTTGGCAGTCGTTACGAATTGTCAGAAGCCAGAAAATCTGACACCAGTCTTGCCAAGAAGTACCGTGTTACCCAGTAAATGGGTTGTGGAGGTCTGGTAGGCAGCCGCTCCACGTAAAATACTGGTATTCGGCTGAATCCAGTTTGACTGGGAGCCAACCCCAATTTGGTTGGGAAAAGGCTAGGCAGATGATGACTATGGTTCGTTCAAGACCAAAACTTAAAAGACCAATCTTACTTATCTATACAACGTGTCCCATAAATCAACGTCAAGCCGAAAACGGTCAATAGGCCAAGTCGTGACAGTTATTAGAAAAATATAAAAATAAATCTGGGACACGTTGTATATCATGTTCATCAAGAATGTTACGAGATTCTATCGCTTTTCGAAAACACTATAAAGTAAAAGAAAAAAAAACTGAAGTATTATTTTCTCTTAGCTCGTATCCGTTTTGTAATTATTTCTCTTTAGTGATCGGTTTCAACTTATCTAGTCCGATTGCGGGGCACAGTTCTCGCCCTTCAAACTTCTGTTTATCTTCACCATTCTTTGCACTTTTGTATTGCGTCTTTTGCAACATCTACATTAAGAACCTACATTTTTTTAATAAACGAGGCAACAGGTATAACTAATATAACTATGCCACTAGAAATAAGAACCAGTTAGTTCAACACGGTTTCAGACTTGCTAAAGCAGCCACATCTTTCATGGGGTACTGATTAAAATGTTACAATAAAATACCTCCCCAGATATTAGAACTAAATTAAACAAATCTTGTGTTAAATGCATGCAATGCAGTAGATTACATTGAAGATAAAAATGCTTGGCTCAACGCTGGTCCTGCTCCACAGCCACTAATCCGCACAAATTTTTCCTTTTTCTTTTAGCAGTTGTTAGACCCGCTGAATATTGTAATATTGTAAGAACATAGATTGTTATCTATATAGACTCAATCAATTTATCATTGTATAATTACATGCATTAACGGCACATGTGTGAGTACTGTGTACCTTAAACTATAATTTTCTTTGACTTGAATGTGCTCTTGCGTTTGGGATTGTCATGCTCACTCAGAAGTCTGGCTGATGGCGGCGCATGTTGGATCATTTGGCACTTGGCACCCTTCAGAGTGGTTGAGCCGAATGGTGCTAGCGCAGGCATCATGCCTGAGTTTACCACGGTTTATTTAATTATTTGTTGTTTGAATTGTTGCTTTTTTACTTCGGACGCATGATCGTGCAAGTCTTTCTACATTGCATCCTTCTCGCATAATATTATGTTCGTATAATTTTCACACGAATAACCATATCATTGTAAAAAAAAAAATTAAATCCATGGAGTTTCTTGCACGTTCTACTCCATAGAGATCTATGATTTGGAACGTGCAAATAGCTTCACCTCTTTTGACTGACCGACCTTGATAATTAAATAGTGCCTGTAAAGGGTTTAATTGAAATAAATGCTTTGAATTTTGAGTTTTTGCACTACTAAAAATTACCCTTTTTTTAATTTACTGAACTACTGGAATAAATACAGCTATATAATATAACATTTTTGGTTTTTACTAAAAATCTAATTAAAATACTACACGCAAATGCTATTTTTAAATTAGATTTTTTTAAATATTAAAGGCATGTAGCAATATTTAAATAATAAAAAACATGTATATATTAATTTTGTCTTGCTTGCATTTTCTACGTAAACCACAGTGCGTTAACATGCACAACCGGTATTCCGCTAATCACCTGCATACAAAAGTGCGCGTTGATAATTGAATTGAAGCATGTCTTTCCAAAAGATATTAAAATTTTATCGTTTTTTTTTTATAATTCAGGAAATAAAGAAAACTGACAATGACAATAAACACAGATCTAAGGGATAATTGCAAAGCTAAACACATTTAAAGCGTAGGTAGGTCTTATTAGTGGTACAGGAGGCCTACCACAACCTCTTAAGGTGAATGGATGAATGCTCTCACTGCCATTTTGTCGCTAGATGGCGACACATCCACAATTTCGAACATTTTCAATTTTTACACTTAACATAGAAAGTTTTAATAGACAACTTTATTATAGGCTATACCTAGGGCATTAACTTGATTTTTTTAGATAATCACTATGCTTGTTAACTGCTACCATACAAAGATTACAGCAGAATAAAGATTTAGCCGCATGAATTTACTCTTTACACACACATGCAAAGTAAATAGTAGTAACTTTCGACCCTACTAGATGTCGTTTTATTCAAAAATGGTTGGAAATTAAAATGTCCAGAGGACCAAATTGTTATATTCCAATCTATTTCTTATTAATATAACCTTAGCAATGATTATCATCACGCTATACTTTCGGGAAGCTGAGCAGCTAAAAACCTTGACATAAATAAGGTCGGCTATTTGAAACAATTATCAACCGTACAAATAGACTGTCGGTTTAGAGACTGCCTTTCATTAGGCTTGGTGTGGGTTCAAATCTCAATAGTTGTATTTATTTTTGAATTATTTTTTATCTTTCTTTATCCTTACCAAACCTAATATTTTCAAATATTAATAATAATATAATTATTGGTCTATGCATATTTTTGTTTCTAGGCTCGATATCCTATCGGATTTGGTGGTAAAAAGGTATCCCTTTTCACCATAACAAATTATTCAGATAAATTATTTTGGGTAATAAACATTGCATGTTACGCTCTAACATCGCAATCAGTAAACATGGGCTCGGCGTACGACTATGCACCGAAACTCACACATCTGTGATCAGTGTCATCACAGTCGCAACCTACTGTTACCGATAGACAAGGATAGAGATAGGAGACGGCGCTGTCGTGCGAGCGAAATCGCGTTAGCTGCCGAATGTTGACGAATGTTTACGATTATGAATGACATGGCATGTGGTAGCGTTAGCAAATAAAATAAAAAACATTAATTATTTTGAGGTAGTTAAAAAAGAAATTAATATTGTTCGCTCGATCGCGCAAGGTTACTAAAGCTTTACTTCTGCCTTTGTTTTCGGACAATAACAAGCCACTTTTGTCTCCTTAATTCATCTTTAGGAAACCTGAATAAAAAAGAGCCTTAAGTATCACCATTATGCATTTATGTATAAATAAATAAAGAATATGGCTGCACATGACGTGCAGTTTGGGAGTTACGAGGAAGCCTTGAAATCATAACCGTTTGCTTTGCCACAGTCGCGTAATAAAGATAACTAAATATAGTGAAGTAGTGATTCTGCACCAACAATTAGGTACTAAAAACTAGACTTTGTCTTATAAAACATTTTTTTTTAAATAAGTACCTGTTGCGTAAAACATAACTGTTATCAATTATTAATAAAATTGACTTGAATTTAAATAATCATGGTTGGTAAAACAATAATAATAAAAAACTATTAATATGTTTGAAGAAATTTGTGTTGCTAACCTTACGCAACCTCGGTCTGGTACTAGTCGTCGCGCGTTGTTTACAAAATCTCTCAACAACTCGCGAATTGTGCGTATCGTGTCTCTCACGCATGTTTTTAATATCTATCTCGCTCTCACAAACATGGCGAAGCAAACGATAAAATATTTTTGTTATTTTCAACAAATTAACATTTTTGGCTGTATTTACGAGTGGTGTGTCTTATTTTTATTCCTAGTATTATTAAAACACTGTTGAGCTGCAAAGATTAAAGATTTTATTACAGATTTTTGGTTTCCTATGCTTAGGTAGGTACTACTTGATACAGAAAGTCAAGTGAAGTCAATTTTTTTTCAAGTCTATGGAGTGAAGGTAGTTCAATTTACACGATAATTAGCAATAAGTACTACTAATTAATAACAATTTCCGAGATACTGATAAAAGCTAACATGTGGGTAGAACTAGGTAAGTATATTTATTCATAGTACCTACCTAAACAAAAAATCTCTAATAAAATTCTTTGCCTTAAAAATCTAGAAAAAATATAGGTATGTTTAGGTATCAAATAGGTACTAAATTTTTGTAAAGGCGAATTGAAATTTTTGAGCCTTTACGTGGAGATCCTAAATGTCGGCAGTCCATCCTGACATCAGAATGACTGCCCATTTTTTAAATTCATTTTCTCAGTTATTAATTAGGTACCAATTATTTAAACAAAGATATCAAATAGTAGCAAATAGGTATTAGATCTTAGTAATATTTTTAAGCTGATCGGTCATTTTGGCCAATCATTCTGAAGGTCACATCAATGATTTTCCGTGCGCGACTGAGTGCCAACTGAGTAGGACCGCTTGCTGTGACTAAGTCCCGTATCTAATGGTAATAAAGGTATATTGTACCTACACAGGTTGTTGTAATGTGACTGAACCTAAATAGTACCTAACGTGTAAATAAATTGTGACGTGTAGGTACTAAATAAATAAAAGATTATTTATGCAATTATTCGTCGCGATCTAAGAATGTTTTCTTTAGGTGATACAGTCGTAACATTCAGTGATTAGTGTGATTACTGGCGTTCTTTGGTGGAATGGTTTTAGATGGCAAAGCAAAGGGTTGTTATCAGCTTAGAATATCTTGGTATTAGTTGGTTAGAGTAGGTACCTACCTATGTAAGTACTCGTATGTGTCACCGGATAATTCCAAACATCGTAAGATTGTAATAAATGTTGTTTATGTTTTAGACTATAATCTATGATTATGTTGAGAACAGATAATGGATTGTGGAGGTCTGGTAGGCAGCCGCACCACGTAAAATACTGGTATTCAGCTGAATCCGGTTTGACTGGAAGCCAATCCCAGTAGGTATAGTTGGGAAAGGGCTAGGCAGATGATGTGTTGAGAAGAAATAATTTCGAATACACTGAATCACACCCAAATTCAATAGTTTCAATACTTGTCTTATCTAGAAGAAATTATAAGTAAGTAGGTACTTGTAAATATACAATCTTACGCGACTTATAATATTACAATCATGCGATACAAATGTAAAAAAATACATCATCTGTGAAAATGTCAACTGTGTAGCTATCACGGTCCGTGAAATACAGTCTGGTGACAGACAGAGACGGACAGACAGACATACGGACCGACAGACGGACGACCATTGCGTAGGTAGCTAGGAAAAAAATAGGTAAGTTTGCCTACGCTGATCGCCTGATTTAGGTATAGGTACCCTAAGTATACCTACATGAACTTCTTTTCTCTGATTTGATTCAACCCAAACCAATGAATTAGTACTTAACCGTGTCAGAAAATGTTTTATCAGTACCTACTTACATACAGTGGAAAGATTTTTAAATCTTTAGGTAGGTAGGCACTATTTATTTAAAGTAGATAAGTAATACAATAATAACATTAGTATTGTATCTGTGTGAACCAAAGGCAGATCGCAGATAATTGTTTTCACTTTCTAGCATTATTTCTCATTCCCTAAAAAAAAACATTTCATCAATCATAAAATATAAAATCCGCGGGCAAACCCGCGCGCCGGCGCTAACTTGCTAGAAACACAATTTTGACACACAATCACGCATGGACTGGAATTTGGCAACACGCGTTGTTGCCAAATTGCGTCTTGAATGGCAACGTCGCATCGCCGCGTCCGTCACTCGATAACCTTGGCGCTTGTTCGAATTTTCGAACAGCGCCATCTACTTAAAATGTTCACCGCACGTAAACTCGTAACATAACAGCAATGAACTTTTTCTCGGTGGTTCTATAAATTTCTGTCAGATGGCGCGATTCAGGTCACTCACACATGTAAAGATTTTTCGTTTTTTATTGGGTCTAATTCTCATAGAAAGACTGTTTTTTTTCTAAAATTTGGGCGATAGGCGATCACAATACATTATAAAATCTCATTATACTTGCTTTATTCTGCAGAAACTGTTTATTTACGGAGATTACAGCTCCTGAAAAATGTATGGCGAGGTCTCTTTAGGGATCCCCCTTAAAACAATATTATTTTAATATTACTTTGTAATTTCTGTTGTTGCATTTTCAACTCTCGGCGCTGATCCGAGCGTTGAAAATCCAACAGAGCGGAACGCAAAGTAATATTAAAGTAATATTGTTTTAAGAGGTTGTGGTAGGCCCCCTGAAAGAACAAAAACTAAAAATACCTACCCTTTTGCACAGGCGTCTTTATAATAGCCCCTTTTGTTGTATATTACACTAGTTTTTTCCCGCGACTTCGCCTGCGTGGAATATTTATGTAAAATTAACACGTTGAATGCCAAGAAAAAAATACATCTTTCCGTTTGGGCCGCGTTTGGTCAGCGCTGACCACGTTTTACGATAGTTTTCGATCCATTCATACAGGCTGTAGGGCAGTGCTATCAAACTAAATCCTATGTTCATTGACCCGCGTGGCCCTCTCGTTACTACAAATTAAGATGGTTTTTGAAAAACGTAAAGGAATATAAACAACAAATACCAAAGAGCGAATATTTGTGTGGCGCCTGTAAGGCCTTTGTCCAGCAATACATTTGTCCGGGCTGATGGTGATCATGATGATGATGATAAAAAAGAAAATTTTGTAGGTAAGTATATTAGTAAGTATGTAGAAACTACTCATCTGAAAGCCGTGTTATCGATGAGTGCTATAAGCACTAATATTATAAATCTACAACTTTTTGTGTTTATGAATTTGTAAAATATTTAGCGAAAACTATACCTAAACAAAAAATTTCATTTTGTATAAGTATGTACCAAAAAGTTTATTAGAGTAAATTTATTTATAAAAATTAAACATAAAACATTGTATCAAATAGTAATCAAAGCAAAAAAAAAATACTTTTCACAAAGTTTCTCACGAATTAGTGATTAGGTGACAACAATATCAGTCAGCCATATGTAAAGAAATACATCACCAAAATCATACATGAACGTTGGCAAAACATTCAACACAGGTTTGGTCTCATAGCAACACTTGTTTATTTAAAGGACTTTCACCCATAGAAAGGTTGTTAGTGTTTTACAAATAACCCTGTATATTGTTTTATTTTGTTAGTTGGTGTATCAAAATATGTAATTAAATCATTTTATGAAAAGGAAGCAGTTATTATTTAGCTTGAAGAAAGTTCCTTCAAAATCAAAAAGTTACATTCTTTTAAAAAAGGATAGTTGCGCTGATTAAAATGACCTTAAAATAAATGCTCCAACAAACGTTAATATTTTTTTTATAGTTTTTATAGAAATGTTAAATGTTTTGCTAAATAAAAGTACACTCAGGTGTTATCTTTTTGCGGGATAAATTTTAACATTCTTCCCTGCGTTACTTACTTAGATCCTTTTTTTAAGGATGGGAAATCATCAAAATTTTTGGCGTAATTTGACTGGACTATTCATATTTTCTTGTTTGGCAACTGTCGTCTATTCTGCCAGTGCCCGAACTGCTCTTTGTGAAATATCTAATTAGTAGCTCTATGCAATATATTACACAATCAAAAAACAGTCTCTCTGTAGAAAAATAATGAAAAATGATAATAGCCGCTTTTTAACATCAGTATTCAGTATATTTCCATTATATTAATTATTGTTCCGTATGACTAGGTAATAATCATAATCGGACTCGTGAATAATTTCAAAGAATTCAATAAAAAAGTCTGATATTATGAAAAGAAAACTAAGATGTTTTGTAACAATATTTATTTATTATCAATAAAAGGATAATGTTTTAATTTATTTAAAAACAAACTTACTTAAATTAAATTTAGTTCCAATTCAATAATGCGTTCGATAGGTATAAGTTTGTGTTATATTACTTTGTAATATTTATTTTACCACATAATATATTTGATTTGCATTGATACGCATTAACGAGTGCGTGTATTAATACTATTCTTTAGTAATAAAGCCCTTGTTTAGACAATCTGGAGAATTCTTCATCTCGTTACACTGACATATTGGTATGCAGGGAGAGTCTGGCCCTTGCCTCAGGTATCCTGGTTTGCACAAACATCCCTTCTTGCAGGGTTCGGTGCTGTCACATTTGAACCTTGCCACGATTGACAGGCACGTGTTTGGTGGACAAGATTTCTTGCAGTCAGTGTGCACTTCGTTTTCGCCCTTACAGATTGGTTCTGAAAAATTAACAAAGATACATAAGACAAAACTTATAGGTAAATAAAGTCCGACATTGTGATGATAATAGGCTGAAGCTAATCAGGCAACTTGTATGAAACTACATTTTGTATGAAAGGGACGCGGAAGAGACATATGTCCGCGCCCAGTCCTCGTCTTACGACTTTTCTGTGTGTCCAGCGTCTTATACAATTTCATATCTATAAAATTATAGCCATATCGTAAAATATACTTGCCAGCCAAGTCAGTGTTGCGACGCACACGGTGTCCACCTTTCGGTACCTTCGACGAGCTTCCTTCAACCATTTTGCTGGCTGCAAATCAATAAAACAATAAATTAATTGTTGAGAACATACGTGCATAACGCATCTCCAATTACATCTCTCTTTGTCACTCAAAGGTTTGCGGGGCGAAAAGTTTATTCATCCTAACAAATGTTACAAGTAATATTGAAAGAGTCAGACTCAATTTTGATGAATTTAAGGTCAGGGATAAACGGGACGCTGAAAACGGTTATACGCTATTTCTTTTTGTGAAAATCTATTAACGCAAGCGAAGCCATAAACAAAACCTAGTCTTTTAATACATACGGCATTTGTCTACAGGGATACAGTTTCCTTTGTGATCCCTTGCGAATCCATCTTCACAATAACATTTGCGATTGCAGACGATGTTCTTGATGGGGCAGTGCGTCTTGTTCTGTACGCCCAGTGTGGCACACTCATTGTCGCAGGCACTTCCACATTCGAAGTATTCATTATCGCGTTGACACATTTCTGAAAATGATGGAAATTGAGGTGAGTTTTGAGAAAGTAGTAAAAAAAATAATTATAATGGGAGTATGTATATCACATTTTTTATTGGCTACTTAAAAGTAAAATAAAACAAATGTTTTTTTTTTTTAATTTCTGAATCAATGACAGATTTGATGAAGTACGACGTGGCCATACAGCTGTATATCAGATGATATACAGCTGATATGGCCACGTCGTCTCCTAGCCTTTCTCAACTATGTATATTTGGGTCGGTTCCCAGTCAAACCGAATCCAGCTGAATACTAGTATTTTACGTGGAGCGGCTACTTCTTGGCAATACTGCGACTGGTGTCAGATTTTCTCTCTTCTGATTATCCATAACGACTGCCACAGATCTACAAATGACAGCCGAGGCCAACGGTTTAACGTGCTTTCCAAATTCCGGGGTACGGAGGAGTCTTGGTATGTTAAGATGGTGACCCGTCCACAGACCAACCTCTGCAAGCGTTGCTTAACGAGCTTCTCGGTCATAGGTCTGTATGACCGAAGAGTATGGCGAAGCTCGTGGCTTGTATTAAGTATAACAATCATAAACAGAAAAATTTATCGTAATAATAATGTTATATCAGATTTGTTTATCGACCGTTTTTCATTCGGTTTTCACTGTAAGGCCTACTTCTTCTATTTTCACCAAGTTTGTTGTAAGAACCTTTACATTGCAATTAACTCAGCGTTAAAAGATAACTCTGGCTTGCGCAAATGGGCTTTAGTATTCTTTTTTTGTATATTTATCGATAAACTCGTGAAATAAATATTTTTACATGCATATTCTTAACGCAGGATGAACACGACGTTTTTTATACGCCCTTTGAAATAGTTAATAATTCCAAAAATGTTTTAGTAATAGCATTTGAGAATATTTCGTAAATGGCCCAGCATATTGATATTTAACTGGCAACCTTGTCTTTATTGGCCGAACTGTATTATAGAACGATCACGATTGTTTGAGCCGATCTCGTGACCACTTTACCGAGTACGCAAGTAAACGGTCCTTGTGCCATATCACAGTAGGTTTTAAGTTGAGCTACTCGACTACTGACCAAGGCTATCACTGATCACAGACAGGTCCACTCAAATCTGTGTGGTTCTTTCCTCAAAAGACACTTTCAGACACTGATCTGTATGATCCTCATATCGTTTTGTGAATGTGGGGACCATGTAGATCGTTATGTTAGTGGTTCATTTCATGTTAGTCAACAATTTCTGGCAGTTTGATTTTTTTTTTTATGCGGTCTACCGAAATGTCCTTACTTTGGTATTGTTCGTCAAATCGTTGAGCTCCTTGAAGTTCTAAGTTTTAGCTACACGATAATTAAGAAATGCTTGCACTGTCTGGACAGGTCCACTCAAATCTGTGTGGTACTATCCTCAAAAGACCACCTCAGACATCAACCTACATGGTTCTCATATGATTTGACCAGTACAATTGTATGGACTTCAAAAGATACTTTGACCTCTGAGTTTGTTTCAGTGTTTCTTTTAGGGTAGTCAGCTAGGAAACACCGGCCTCATCTAGTTTAAAAACGACCGAAAAGATTGACGTTTAAAAGTGTTATTAACAACCTACTTACAAAATAAATATCATTTAATTAAGCTGCTTACCACACTCTTTTAGAGTAATGCAATCTCCAACCGCATTCCTTAGGAATCCTGGCTTACAGGCACAAATATTTTGACAAGGCTCAACAGATTGCAAACAGCTAACCGATATGTGTCGATTTCGGCATGTGAGCTGAGGAGGGCACGACTGTACGCATTTTATTTCTTCATTTTTACTGCAATCTGAAAATTAAAGAGGTATAGGTAGGTAGATAGAGGGATAGAGGGTAGGTAGGTTAGTTGAAGAGGCATGAGCAAGCTGAAGTGGCAATGGACCGGGAATGTTTTCCAGATTTTTACATCCACTCTTAGTAGTTTGCGCTTATGAAAAATTACTTTTATTTACTTCGCTTGAAGAAATACTCAAGACTATACAACGTGTAACAGAATAAACGCAATACCTCATAAGGGGTCATTGTACTCATCATGAATAACTTTATCAAATACAGCTGATGCAACACAACTGAGCTGTTCAGTACAATTTGTCGTGAGTCATACATTTATGTGCGCATAACTCGACAAAATGTACTGCCGGTCTATTCTGTCGACATCCCACCGTGTACACTTAGGTGGAAAGAGCGACAAGTTGTCATTCTATCTTGTTTGTGTGCTTTGACAGCTCACTTGTCGTACATTTCGCCCAAGTTTTCACTTCGACATGTTTACAGAAACGCAGTGCAGGAGGCCTACCACAACCTCTTAAAACAATATTATTTTAATATTACTTTGTAATTTCTGTTGTTGCATTTTCAACGCTCGGATCAGCGCCGAGAGTTGAAAATGCAACAACAGAAATTACGAAGTAATATTAAAATAATATTGTTTTAAGAGGTTGTGGTAGGCCCCCTGGACAGCTGATTTTTTTTCCCGATATCTGTGTTGGTTCTTGAGCTTGTGTTCATAATGATGAGCACAATGACCCCTTCAGAGGTATTACGTTTATTCTTTTACACGTTGTTTATTCATGTGTTAGCCATCAAAATCGAATAAAGGTAATATGTAATAATCCTACACTTAACGATGAAACTAGGATTTGTCTGATTTCTGTCGAGATTAGGTAAATTGTGTTTGTGTCCATGATGGGCCGTGATCATCAGAGGTCGGAAATAGGTAGGTAGAGTTATTTATGTACTTGCATCGAAATGTTGATATTAACATGGATCTTCCATATTTATATGGATTGCTAACAATATTACAAATCAATTATAATAAAAACCTCAGAGATAGATAAAACAAAGGTGGCAGCATCGCACGTGTGCGCATTGGAATTTTGCAACTTCGGACATCCGATGTCGTTGATGTAAATTTGGCAACGTCGCGCGTGCAGTGGTTTAAATCGTGTAAAAGTAAATTTATAATTCACGGGATTTTTCTGCTCTTTAAAATTAACCTCGGGATTTGAGGCATATCCACTTTACTCTTTCGCTGTATGAAATCAGAGTAAGTATATAAATAACTCTACCTAATTCCGACCTCTGGTGCTCATTTTACTTTTTGGTTCGTCCTGATGTTTTCCTTTATCCTCTTAGCAGACCTATGTCAGTTTCTTTTATCAGAATTGTTGCAGGTACCTAGTACGCTACCTACAGGGAAAACTGGTGTAGGAAAATATTTTAAATGAACATTCAAGCCCACTCATGATAGTGATCAATGTTCAGATAAAAAACCCACGCGCCTCATGACGAAGAAGTTGTATATGTCACAGGAAAATGGCAAACGCACTAAGATTGTAAAGTATCGCATGAAATTGTAAACTATTTTGTGACGCATGACGTTTTATTTTTAAGAATAGTACTAATTAAACATTTGTTTTTGTTTTTTTTTTAGGCATAAGTAAGTTTGTTTACAAACATGTATGTGCGTCACTTTCACGTGAACAAACGGTTTTTCTTTCTTTTCTGTTTCTTTCTTTTTAAATAAGACACGGATATATTGGAAACTAGAATTTGGATGGGATTTATTGTAAACAAAACGATTTTTTCATAATTATATGAAATAATTATAATCTAAGATTTATTACAATCTTAACATATACATTAGGTATCATAGAGACGAAACGGTTGGCGCAATGATGACTTATCATTTACTTGGTCTCTGGTGGATTCACGAGTGATGTCACATTATTCTTCCCCATTGTGATTAGTTAGAATCGAAATAAAATGCTTTGAGTTCAGTTTTTATTAATCGTGTTTTCTCAGTTTTCTCACCTCATGTTCAAAGGGCACATAATATCTAACTACTCGCTTCTACTAGCGGGTTCGCATCCGTGGATGTCAGAAATGGTCTCAAGTATAATACATGTTCCTGGGATAAAAACAGCCTATGTGCCAGATCCGTTCAGCTGACCCGGCGTGATTGAGTAACAAACATCTGTTCATCCATTCATGTACCCATCCATCCAATCTTGCGCATTTATAAATTTACTAGCTTGCTTTCCAACCGCGTGGTTGTCGCTTATCACGTGAAAAGTAGCCTAGGTCCTTCTCCATATCTCATGCTCCATTTATCTGCCAAATTTCATGACGATCCGTTCAGCCGTTTTAGCGTAAAATCGTAACAGACAGACAGAAAGACAAAGTTACGTTCGCATTTATAATAATAAGTAGGGATAAGTAGGGATAGTAGTAAAATTATATACAAGTAATTATAAGGGTCAACGACCGCAGGACTCTTTGCTCAGCAAGCAATATCGTTGAATTTAAAGAACAAAAGAATGTATAGGTTCAAACATTTATTTTATGTCAACAAATAAACAATTGAAAAAAAAATCTTTTTCACAAAAAAAAAACCGGCCCAAAAAACACTACAAAGTCTAAAATAACTTTAATATCGGTACCTAGTCGGTGTTTTTGGTTTCTTCTTCGTTATTTGACACCGACTTCCAAAATTAAAATTATTTTGGACTTTGTCGACGGCTGCACGGATCGTCATGAAATTTGACAGATAAATGGAGCATGACAGTTTTTTTATTTTTCACTATTTAGTGGTACCCCACACCTAACAACACTACCGGAAAGTCACAGGAAAGCAAAAATACGCAATTTCGTATACATGGATGATTTTTCCACATATTTTTTCCAGCTATTTGGATTTAATAACCAAACTACAGATCCGATTTTGATAAAATTTCAATGGGACCAATCGAGAAGAATATCCTTTCACATAAAACAAGAATTTTTCAAATCGGTTCATAAATGACGGAGATATGAGGTAACAAACAAAAAAAAAAACAAGACTTGTGGAGACTGCCGCGGTAAAGCTATTGCATAGCATTTTTTATCAACTTATGTAATTATAATTATTAATTTATTTATATAATATACAACCAAAGCCACCTAGAGGCGATTTGCAGAACAAAAGAGACAAGCGTGTGTAACTTTACCTCAGAAGGGAATCATAGAATTAAACGATAGATAAATCAACGCAATAACAACATTTATTATCAATCTCTAGACACAATTTCAGTACATGTTAACACTATTTTACTAACCTTAAACTTATCACTCCGGTGCCTCGTTCAAGACTGCCTCATGGCGGCAACTTGTTAAACTCACAATTCAATTCCGAATCGAATGATTTGACAACTTGACAGTGACATCGAATGATCCGAAAATGACACAAATGACATAAACGAAACTCGACTATAACAAGGCTCATCTATGGACTGTTTAGTCTAGTGACACATATAAATCTACCCTCACATAGTATAAGTCTTGTTACAGTCGGCCATCCTTCAAGAACGAGTCCCTTCGTTTCTTATTACTGCATAAGCGGTGTGTAATAGTTTTAATGAGTTTGTACATTCTATTTATCAAACAATAATGTTCAATCCAATTGCATAAATACTTACAAAAATAATTTGTACATATAGGTTGAGAATTATTTTAACAAAATAATATATTGGATCAGTTTTGTTATCTATTCTTACGACGTAATCACTTTAGACAACTAAAATAAAATAAAAATACACTTTTGGATATTTTCACTTATTTTATAGCTTGAGCGATGTGAGAGCTACTTCCTTCGCTATCATACCGCTTTAGCCGCAATGTCTTGAACCACTCATGGGCGGCGAGTTCCTACGCCAATCCTGCCCAGTTCAAAACATTCTCAATTATTCTACTATCTATTGCCGAGCGAAGTTAGGCTACTTCCTTCGCCATCACTCCGTCTTCGGCAGCGATACTTGAGCCACTCCTGGGCGGCGAATCCCAACGCCAATCCTGCCCGACTCAAAGTACCCACACTTATTTCTAAGGAACTGGTAAGTTCATATACCAGACATTTCAAACATTTTCACATAGTCCATAATCATATCTATTGCCGAGCAAGGTAAGGCTACTTCCTTCACCGTTACTCCGTCATCGGCAGTGGTACTTTGAGCCACTCCTGGGCGACGAATCCCAACGCCAATCCTGCCCGACTCAAAGCACCCTCACTTAACATTTTTTTTAAGGACTGGCAAGTTCATATGCCAGATTCAATCTAGCTAGTACATCGCAATTATTCTAAATCATAAGTTAGGGAACATGTTCATATAATATTAAATTATAAATCAAATAATTTTAAAAAATCACATTAAATATAATAATTCATTTTATTTGGTCTCACTCTCATCATCACTTTCATCGCTGGATGAGCAAGCAGGGGCGTTAAAACTCAACCACGGATAAATTTTGTCAATAGCAACAATTGATTCGTACTTTGCGCCTTTTCTAGTCAAAGGAGTGTCTACAACGAGGAATCGATCGTTAGGTAGAACTTTCTTTATTCTGTATGGACCCTGACACTTCGCTTCTAACTTTTTAGATTGGCCCGGCGCCGATACTACCGCCCTCGTTATCCTAACCAGATCGCCCTCCTTATAATTTGTGGCTTTTTTCCTGTGTTTGTCATACCGATTCTTATTTGTCTCCTGATTTCTTTTGATTCGGTCACTCGCTTCAGACCTAATTTCTTCCAAAGTTTGATTACTACTCTGTCCTATGTCATCAGTTACGTTATTTAATATGCCTTGGCTCGGGTTCGCAACCGTCCTACCTAACAATAGCTCAGTAGGTGTTTTTCTTGTTACGTCATGAACTGTAGTGTTAAGCCCTAGCTGAATGTCTGGCAGAAGTTCGTCCCAAGAACTCTTTGTTTTACCGTGAGCCATGGACCCAAGTGATGCAAGAATCGTCCGGTTATACCGTTCGACTTGTCCATTTGCTCTCGGTGTTGCAACAGAATTGAGGATGTGCTTTGCACCGATCGATTGCACGAACGTCCTAAACTTTTTGCTAGTAAAACTCGTGCCTCTGTCCGTTATGAGCCGCGAGGGAGACCCAAAATAACTAAAAAGAGTCTTCAATACCTTAATACTCTCTTTGGTTTTTGTACTTCGAACCGGTGAAATGCTAACATACTTGGTAAAGGCATCGACTATCACGAGTATGTATGTGTATCCTCGCTTACTCCGTGGAAACGGACCCAGATGGTCCGCATGTAAAGTGTGGAACGGTATCTTTATTTTGGGAATCGGGTGAAGCAATCCCTCTTTGCTTCCCGAAGGCAGTTTGTGGTGAGCACACTCAAGGCATGCTGCTACATATTTTTTCACGAACTTTCGCATTTTCGAGAACCAGAACAGTGATTTTATTCGGTCCAAGGTTTTCTCGAAGCCGAAATGCCCTACATCATCGTGGTTGGATTTCAGGAGTTGCCAACGCACGCCTTTCGGGACTACCCACCTAGTAACACCCTCGCCTAAGGTTCTAAAGACTCGCCCGTTTTTGATTGTGTATTCCTTATGGATACCTGCTATCTTAGAGGTTTCTGGGTCTTCTAGAACATCTTTAATACGTCTGAGTTCTTCGTCAGAAGACTGAACCGTAGAAATCCAGTCCTCCGCACTAATTGACATAATGTCTAGAATGTGAATGTCTTCCGATGGTACTGACACTGGACCCCTACTGAGTGCGTCAACGTGTGACATTCTTTCACCAGGACGATATTCGATATCGCAGTCGAATTCTAAAAATTGAATCCACCATCTCGATATGCGGGGTATGAGATCTCTTTTCGTGAAAGTAGCGCGTAACGCGTTGCAATCGGTTACGATAGTGAACTTCATGCCGATGAGATATGTGCGGAATTTATTCAGAGCACAAACGACTGCAAGCGTCTCTAGCTCGAACGAGTGCAACTTCATTTCATCGGCTGACGTTTGGCGACTAAAGTATGCTATTGGTCGCCAGGGATCGGAATCTTTTCTTTGTAATAAGATGCCTGCAACCCCGAATTTGCTCGCGTCGGTGTGTAATTGGGTTTCGGCATTGGGACTGTACAAGGCCAGGACAGGCCTTTCGGTTAGGTGCTTTTTAATGGAGTCGAAGGATTCCATTTGTACTTTTCCCCAGCTCCAAGGCGTGTCTTTTTTCAAAAGGTTTGTCAAGGGCCTAGCAATTATTGCAAATCCTTTCACAAACCTTCTAAAGAAACTTGCGAGTCCAAGGAACCTCCTAACCTCATGTTGATTTTGGGGAGCAGGGAACCTGGATACCGCTTCAATCTTTTGGATCCCAGGTCTGATACCGTCTTTATCTATTTCGAATCCTAGAAAATCAATGCGTTCTCGGAAGAAGTGGCATTTTTCCATTTTAAGAGTTAGTCCCGCCTCACGTAGGAGGGCTAGCACTTCTTCGAGGCGTGTCAGTCCTTCCTCGAAATTTCTCGACGGTATCAGAATGTCATCCATATATATAACTATATATCCGACTTTGGTCTTACTCAGGATCTTGTGGATCGCTCTCTGGAAAACTGCAGGAGCATTTGCCAACCCGAAGGGCATACGATTATACTCATATTGTCCGTCGGGTGTGACAAATGCAGTTTTCTCCTTCGATTGCTCAGCTATAGCAATCTGATGATAGCCTGAGGCCAAATCAAGTGACGTGAACACGGAATGACCTGAGAGCTGATCTAACAGGTCGTCAATTCTCGGCAGGGGATAGTGATCCCTTTTGGTGCGACTGTTGAGGGCGCGATAGTCAACGCAGAGACGCTTTTCGCCTGATTTCTTTTTATCCAGGACAATTGGACTGGCGTATGGAGAGTTAGACTCTCGCACGATACCATGTTCGATCATATCAGTGACCATGTCTTGAACTAGTTTACGCTCAGAGTAAGGTAACCGGTACGGCCTATAAACGACAGGGGTTGAATCCTTGAGGTGAATTTCCATTTCCGTAACATTGGTGAAGCCCAAGTCATGCATACCGGTAGAGAAACCGTCCTTATATCTGTCAAGCAATTTGACGCATTGACGGTTTTGATTTTCCGACAGCTGACTTCCACAATTAGGAGTGACAGAGACGTGATTATTCAAATCATTTGCGACACTTAAAACATGTAAGCCTAAATTACTCGATCCTACAAGCTGAGCGCGTGTAATGAGAGTGTTCTCTTTGAAGCATACTGGGTTTGAACCAACGTTTTGAACTAACAAATGACATTCGGAATTATGGATTTCATATTCTCCCGGTAACAGATAGTACTCACGACCCGCACAGCCTCTTACCGACCCGCCTACATAGATATTTCCGGTATAAGCAACATTTGACCTTACAGGGACAGATACCATCTCACCGATGTCCACTGTAACATCACAAGTTGTACAAAGATGTAATTTAGAATTAATATCTTGTTCTACCCGCTCAAATATTAGATCTGTTGGAGTTTTAATTATTTTAAGTGTAGGTCGTTCAGTAAAGCTATGTCCAAGCAAAACGTCATAATTAATTAAGTGGTCATCTACAATAAGCACTTCGACATCCCTTTCAGAGATACCCTGCACATCTATATTCACTAAAGTACGCCCTAATGGTAAGTATGGTACGTTCCCTAACCCTCTTAAATATGGGCCATCAACGCTTTCCCAATTCAATCCTAATCGTGAGGCATTATTTTTACGAATTAATGTTGCCTCACTACCTAAATCTAACTGGCACACTGTAGCAATTCCATTGATCTTTATCATTACCTTGTACTTGTCGTTACTATTTTCAGTGTAAGAAACTTCGAGGACCTCTTTATCCTTTGAAGTATTCTTTTGATCCTTTAACCTAGGACAGTGGGAACTGTCGTGCCCCATAAAACTACAGTTATTGCACTTGATTATTGGTTTAGGACACTTGAAACTAGGATGACCAATACTCTGACAGTTAAAGCACTTAATTGACCCTCGTACACCACTATTTTTATTTGAAACTGTATTATTATCTGTATTCTTTGCCGAGTTAGAGATAGGGCGCTTATCCTTATTAAAATCTTTGTTAAAATCCGACTGATTCCTATTATGAAATTTAATGGTTTTGAAGAATTCGAGTACATCTTCTGGTTTATCGAATTTTGCTGCTTGAGCACCTACACGAACTCCTCTGTCTTCGACCCCATAAAGTAAACAATCCACTGCTTGCTTTCCAAATATTTTACATCTGTTCAGTAAATTAATTTTCCCAAAATAATAGAGTTCATAAGATTCTCCAGAGCGTACCCGTCTGTTAAGCATATCTGTCAAAAGTTCCGCATAATTCTCCGTTGCAGGAAATGATTCCTTAAGCATCGATTTCCATTCAAGCCATGTATGCTTGATAGAGGGTAGACCCTGGAACCATGTCTTAGCCAGTCCAGTGAGTTTAGGCAGGGCATAGTGAACCGTTTGCTTATCGTTCCAGTTATAAATCTCGGAACATTCATCCACTTTATCGAGCCAGATATTAATGGTTTGTTCTTTCGACATGGGGTCGAAGTCTAGAATAACGTTATTCAAAGTTGAACTCGGAAACGATCCACGATCCCCTGCCTTAGAATTTAGAAGTTTTAAGAAAAAATCCTCAAACAGATCCGTAGTCATAAATTTAGTTTTCTTGTTGTCATGTGTTTCATGTGGTTCATCACTGGTCATGCGTTTCGCGGGAGTGATTAAGGAACGGTGATGTGAATTTTTATCGCCAGCGTTTGGCTGCACACGATGGCTCGGGCCAGGCTCGAGCGTCTCTAAACGCCTACGTGATCTGTTCCGTTCCGTTAATCTATCCCGTTCTTTCCGTACCTGGTTTTCGAGGGTTCTCAATTTTTCCCTCTCCCTGGACAGCTCACGTTCCTGCTCGAGCAGCGTTCGCGTGCTGCTTGTGCTTCGGCTTCTTAGCTGACGATGGGTTGTGCTGCTGTGCCGCCGATCACGAGCTGGACTGCGCCCTCGAGTTCCTTGTGGTCGTTGTGGGCCATCAGCACGGCCACTGCGACTGCGGCTACGACCGCGCCTCTCGCTTCCCTCTAGGTCACGCCTTTCATAGTTGCAAGAATGGTTGCTGGTGCGTCGATAGTCAGAATTGAGTTCTTTTTCGCTCATTTTCCTGAAACTTACGACATTTTATTAATGTACTATGTAAAAAAAAGTCTTGCAAAGCAGTCACTGAATTAAATTCTAAGGTAGGTATTTCACCCCACCAACCGTGTCTCCACGTTGCCGTCGTGGTGGGGCTTGCGTGTCTCAGTGATCTTGGGGGCTTTGCCGGTAGAGCCACTCATGCCGGAAGGTCCCAAGTGAGAGACCAGACCAAGAGAGACACAAGAGGGGCACACCGTTCGGAGACTTGAGCAGTGTTCGGGTCCTCGGACGGTGTGCGTCTCATTGGCTTGCTCGCTGCTCTCTGGTACGCGTCTGATCATCAGACGTGACTGTGAGGGCAGCGAGCAAGCACTGAGAGAGAAGGGGAGTAAGGGACCGCACCCTTAAAAAGGACAATTATGGATAACATTGAAAGAGATAGTATACCCCAGGGCGGTTCGGACTGCGCAGCAGTCCGGGAATCCGCCACGCCTCGTGCGTCAAGCCCCTCGTATTCTGGGGGGGGCAACAATGTTATCCATCTTCCGATTGCCATTGGCAACAAGGGCCGAGGAGGCCCCCGATCCACGCAACCCTCTTTTGAGGAGATGATCGGCTTTAATTTTAATTCGCCTGACAAGGTGTCGGGCAGGCGTACCGCGGACGTTCCCTCCAAATTTTGGAGGAAGGGCTCGCCTGAGCGGCGAGGAGAAGCGGGGTCGGATTCCGACTCTGCATCAGACGCCAGCTCGGCGAGCTCTAGACGCGAGGGAGTGAGGGCTGCTGCGGAGAACACTGAGTTCTTCCGCAAGCGGCCCAGAGAGGAGGACGACCAGAGGTCGACCTCAAACGAGGAGCTGGCCTCGGCCAGAAAAATCCCCACCAGCAGGCGGGGTAGGGGCCGGGAGGGGACCAATGGGAGAAGGCCCGCCTCCCTAGAAGACGACGAGCGGGCTGAGGGGTTGGCCAAGGAGGACGGGCGCCCCGGAGTGACGGCTGGGTTTGCCGAGGTTGTGGAGGCTGCGCTCCGCGATGTGGCCAAGAAGCGCATCCTGCCAAGCAGGAACAAGGCCTGCAGCGCGGCCGCAGCCTCCATCCTGGCGGCAGCGGAGGAAGCCTATTTTCATCGCGGGTCTCCGCCCGCGCCCACGGACGAAATGTCTGGGCTGCGGGCGGAGGTCGCCCGCTTGGCGACCACACTGGAGCTTCTCCAAAAGGAGAATGAGAGGCTCCGGGCAGACTTAGCCGGGCTTCGGGGAGCTAGCTCCAGCTCCAGCTCCAGCTCCAGCTCCAGAGAGGTGCCTCAAGGGGGGCGCAAGGACGATGGCCATTCCGTGCCGCTCGAGAACCAGGTGCTGGACCTCGTGCGGCAGGAGATGGCCGCCTTCCGGGAACGGTTCTCCGTCCTGGAGGGCATCGTGCTTCGCCCCCCGCTAGCGGCGAGTAAGAAGGCGGCAGACCAGAAGGCGGCTTCTTACGCGGCTGCCGTGGCTGCCACACCGGTGCCGACCGGCCGGGCCAACCCAGGAGCTGAGCCAGCTCCTGCAAAGGCACCGGCGAAATCGGCACCGGCCAAGAAGAAAGGTGGGGCGGCTGCACGGGCGGCGAAGGCTCCAGCGCCGGCAGTGCAACCGCCTTCAAAGCCCCCGTCTTCCAAATCTCCTGCGGCTGAAGAAGAAGCCGGTTGGCAAGTGGCCGGGGAGAAGAGGAAGGCCGGAAAGGCAGCCAGGGCAGCCAAAAAGCGCGAGAGGAAGCGGCGGCAAAAGGCCAGGAGGATCGCTGCGAAGCTCAGCGCCCCGAAGACCGCGGCTGTAGTGATTACACTGCAGCCGGAAGCGGTCAAGAGGGGCGTTACATACGGGGACGTGCTCACCAAGGCCAAGGAGGCGGTGAGCCTTGGTGAGCTCGGCATCGTCGGGGGCCTCCGGCTCAAGGTCACTATGACCGGAGCCAGGATGCTGGAGATCCCCGGAGCATCCAGCGGTCCGACCGCGGACGCCCTAGCCGAAAGGTTGAGGGCGTCCTTGAGCGCGGACGAAGTCCGAGTGTCCAGGCCCAGTAAGTGTATCGACATGCGCATATTGGGCCTGGACGACTCCGTCACGGCGGAGGAGGTGGTGGCCGCCGTCGTCAGGACGGGGGGGTGCTCTGCCGAGCAAGTAAAGGCGGGCACCATACGTCCTGACCACACGGGAATGCGAACCACTGTGGTGAGCTGCCCCGTGACGGCGGCCAAGAAGATCACGGAGGGCCGAAGGCTACTCGTTGGCTGGGTGTCTGCGCAGGTAAAACTGCTAGAACCCAGACCTCTGAGGTGCTTCCGCTGCCATGTGGGCAACCACGCGGGAGCTATGTGCACCTCGGAGGTGGACCGCAGCGGGCTCTGCTTCCGCTGTGGTCAGCCCGGTCACATGGCCGGCTCGTGTAGCGCCGCGCCGCACTGCGTAGCATGTGCGGCAGCCGGCAAGCCGGCCGACCATTGGGCTGGGGGCAAGGCCTGCGCCCCACCCGCCAACGCCGGTGGTAGGAGAAAGCCCTCCGCCGTCGCCGTCTCCGCCGCAGCAGCCGCCGCCACCGTCGCCGCCTCTGCCGCCACCGCCGCCGGTGCCGCCGCCGTCGCCGCTGCCACTACGACAGCTGCGACGGCCACAGCCGAGTCTTCACAGGGGGCTCGGGAGGAGGCAGTAATGGAATGTCAATAACGGCTCCATTGCGCCTCCTCCAGGCGAACATCAACCACTGCGCCGCTGCTCAGGACCTGTTGCTCCAGAGCATGGCGCAGTGGTCGATAAATATCGCCGTCGTCGCTGAGCCGTATTTTGTCCCGCCCAGGGAGAACTGGGTGGAGGACCTGGACGGCTCAGTGACCCTAATTTCGTCGGCCGCCGCCGGCACCCCGTCCCTCGAGAGTGTCAAGAGAGGACGGGGTTGCGTAGCAGCACGGTTCGGGGAGATTGTCGTGGTGGGTGTCTACTTCTCCCCGAGCCGAACCCTCGCCGAATTCCACATCTCCCTCACGGAGTTGGTTGACGTCGTCGCCGGGTATCGTTCCCTCCCCGTGCTCGTTCTCGGGGACTTCAACGCCAAACATTTGGCTTGGGGTTCCCGTTACACGGACACGAGGGGTAGGATGGTGGAGGACTGGGCTCTGGAGACAGGCCTGGTCGTCCTAAACCGGGGTACTGTCCCCACGTGTGTGCGGATGCAGGGCGAGTCAGTGGTGGACATCTCGTTCGCCAGCCCTGCTCTGTTACAGCGTGTCGTTGACTGGCGCGTCTTAGAGGAGGTGGAGACCCATTCCGACCACCGGTATATCCGGTTTGACGTCTCCGCCCAGACCTCGACCGCGTCGGTCCGACAGGCCCCGGGTGGTCCGCGGTGGGCGCTGAAGCAGCTGGACCGGGAGCTTCTCCTGGAAGCCTCGATAGTGCAGGCCTGGGTGTCACCACCAGACAGGCCTGCCGACATCAACGACGAGGCGGAGTGGTTCCGGGAGGCCATGTCCGAGATATGTGACGTGGCAATGCCCCGGGTCCGGCCAGGAAGCGCCCGCCGCCAGGTGTACTGGTGGTCGCGAGAGCTGGCAGCGCTACGCGAGGCGTGCGTTGCTGCACGGCGCCAGTACACCAGGCAACGCAGGCTTCGCATCCGCCCTCCGGATGCGCAGGCCAGGGAGGCGGAGCTATACGAGGAATACAGAGCGGCGAAGACCGCCCTCCGAGCGGGGATCCTGCGGGCCAAAGATCTGGCCCGTAAGGAGATGCTGGAGTCTCTGAACGGGGACCCATGGGGACGCCCTTACAAAATGGTGCGGGATAAACTCCGCACCTGGGCACCCCCGTTGACGCAGAGTCTCCGGCCCCAGCTCGTTGAGGACGTGGTGAGCGCTCTGTTCCCTTCGCGAGGCGAGCACACTCCCCCGCCCATGGCTCCGCCACCTGCGGTGCCTGTTGCGGACCACAGCGACGACGGCGACGACGACGACGATGTCCCGGAAGTGACCGAGGTAGACCTGAGAGTGGCGGTTAACCGGCTGAGGGCCAAGAATACCGCCCCAGGACCCGACGGCTTGCCTGGAAAAGCCTGGGTCCTGGCCTTGGAGGCTCTCGGGCCTCGACTGAGGGGGCTCTTCAGCGCATGTTTGGAGAGGGGCCAGTTTCCACTTCGTTGGAAGACGGGGAAACTGGTCCTCATTAAGAAGCCGGAGCGCCCTGCGGACTCTCCGTCCGCATACCGGCCCATCGTGCTGCTCGACGAGGTGGGCAAGCTCTTTGAAAGAGTCATTGCAAACCGCCTCGTCGCGCACTTGGTGAGGGTGGGGCCGGATCTGGCGGAGAACCAGTTCGGTTTCCGCACGGGGCGCTCAACGGTGGATGCCATCATGCGCGTGAGAGCTCTCACGACGGGGGAAGCGGTATCCCGGGGCAAGGTCGTCTTGGCGGTGTCTCTTGACATCGCCAACGCCTTCAACACCATGCCCTGGAGTTGCATTAGGGAGGCACTCCGGTATCACCGGATGCCGACCTACCTCCGTCGCGCGGTCGAGGCCTATCTGACGGATAGGGCCGTCATCTACCCCGGTCACGAGGGAGAGTGGATTCGGCGAGAGATGTCGTGCGGTGTTCCACAGGGAGCGGTTGTGGGGCCGTACCTGTGGGACATCGGCTACGACTGGGTGCTGCGCGCCGGCCTCCCTAGCGGCGTCAGCGTAGTATGCTACGCTGACGACACGCTCGTCCTGGCTCAGGGGGGGTCGTACCAGGCGGCGGCCGAACTAATGACACGCGGGGTTGCGATAGTCGTGGATAGGATCCGGCAATTGGGTCTCGAGGTGGCCTTGCACAAGTCCGAGGCCATGTGCTTTCATGGTCCTCGGAGCAGGCCACCACCGGGATCCCAAATCACGGTAGGAGGGGTTCACATCGGCGTCGGGTCGACGATCAAGTATCTGGGACTCGTTCTCGATAGCCGGTGGAACTTCGTCGAGCACTTCCGACGTTTGGCTCCCAGACTGGGGCGGGCCGGGGCTGCCTTCAAGCGGCTTCTGCCCAATCTGGGGGGTCCAAACGCCTCCTGCCGGAGGCTCTATGCGGGGATCGTGCGATCCATGGCCCTTTATGGGGCCCCAGTGTGGGCACTGGACCTGAGGAAGCGTGCAGCCCAAAAGCTGAACGCGTCCCAAAGGGTCATGGCCATCCGGCTTGTCCGGGGATACCGCACGGTCTCCCGCGAGGCGGCGAGCCTCCTTGCTGGATTGCCGCCATGGGATCTGGAGGCGAAAGACCTCGCGCACGTTTACACGTGGCGCATGGAGGCGCAACGCCGGGGCGAAACTCTGCTGCCGCGGCATATTGCTGCGCGGCGGACGGAGCTCCGGCAAGATACCATGGCGGTATGGAATCAGCGACTGTCGCAACCCAGTGCAGGGCACGCCACAATTGTGGCGATAGTGCCCCTCTTTGAGGAGTGGCTGGAGAGGCGCCACGGCGTCCTCACCTTCCGCCTGACGCAGGTACTCACCGGACATGGTTGTTTCGGTAGGTACCTGTTTCGGATTCGGCGGGAGGAAACGCCCGGGTGTTTTCACTGCGAGGATCGCCCGGAGGACACGGTGGAGCATACGGTGGAGGCCTGCCCCGCATGGGCGGAGCAGCGCCGTGTCCTCGTCGAGGCGATCGGCGGCGGCGACCTCTCGCGTCCGGCCCTGGTTCAATCCATGGTCCGGAGCGAGGAGGCATGGGAAGCCGTCACCTCCTTCTGCGAAGCAGTAATGCTAGTGAAGGAGGAGGCGGGCCGCGTGAGGGAGAGACAACCCTCACGCCCCAGCCGCCGCGGCATAGGGAGACGCACCGGGCGTCGGGAGTCGCTGGGCGATTCCCGGCCACCGTAGGTGCGGGTCTGCGGACGGCGAGCGTTGGGTGGCTCGCTGTCCGATTAAAGCCAGACCCAAGCCAACGGCGCGTTGTGTTCCACGCGCGCCTCAAAGAGATGTCAGCATAGGAGTAGGGGCCCGTTAGGGCCAGTGCCTACCAGGGTTGCGGATTTGTTCGAAAGAGTTACCGCGGCCCTGGAACGTAAAAGGCACTAAGAGGAGCATGGGTGGGTTTTAGTCAGTAGAAGTCTGACACTCCCTGCCGCTCAACCCAGAGCGGGAGGGGTCATTTGATGATTTCCCATCCAAAAAAAAAAAAAAAAAAAAAAAAAAAAAAAGGTAGGTATTTCAAAATGATTTTATAAGAATTTTATCATTACTTGACGGTAATCATACTCAACTACTGTTTCAAACTAATATTTCAATTAAATCTCTATATATTAGTATAAATGCATATCCATCAAAAATACGTTCAACGGTTTCTTTTGAGAGAACCCGTTAAACGCATCCGCTTCTATCGGCCAAATCAGTACTCACAACGTTATCATATTATCTTAAACCACACACATTCTTATTTTTCTTCTTCTAATTGCGTTGATTTTCAGTTTTTAAACGAATATGGTTCTTTTATCGGCGGTCGAGCTCGTGGGGTGGTTCATCACAAAACAAAATGTCTCGCGTATCCCACTTCTGAGATGTAACTTTACCTCAGAAGGGAATCATAGAATTAAACGATAGATAAATCAACGCAATAACAACATTTATTATCAATCTCTAGACACAATTTCAGTACATGTTAACACTATTTTACTAACCTTAAACTTATCACTCCGGTGCCTCGTTCAAGACTGCCTCATGGCGGCAACTTGTTAAACTCACAATTCAATTCCGAATCGAATGATTTGACAACTTGACAGTGACATCGAATGATCCGAAAATGACACAAATGACATAAACGAAACTCGACTATAACAAGGCTCATCTATGGACTGTTTAGTCTAGTGACACATATAAATCTACCCTCACATAGTATAAGTCTTGTTACACGTGATATTTCAAAAAGTCATTAAAGCAAAAAACAAAAGCCGGTCGGAGTGGGGGGTGTTAGGTTATTTTCGTTACGGAATTTCTGGATTCGGTCTCCACGCTCAAGGCCCGCGATAGAAGCTATGCAATAGCTTAAAAATACAATCGAATTGAGAACCTCCTCCTTTTTTGGAAGTCGGTTAAAAACACAGTCGAATTGAAGACCTCCTTCCTTTTTTTGAAGTCTGTTAAAAATAAACATAATAAATAATAAATAATAATTTATTCAAATATAAACGTTCACAAAAAATATTAAGTCAACAGTAATAATATTTTCCATACAATTATAGTGCCTAAAAATAAACTAAAAATATTAATAGTATAGGTGCAAGTAATGGTGGTTCGGAATTGCAATGTTAGGTAGCGACCCGCCCGATCTAGGTTAATAAAAACCTGTGTTTCGGGCCATCACTTTACAAACCAATAAACAAGGGACAAAAGATAAACTATAACTTTATATAAAACAATAAAATTATCTATTTTAAACAACTACGAGAAAAAGCTTAATAGTACATTAATACCTAAATCTAAGCCTATGTAATAATACTAAAGTAAACACGAGGGGATCAAATATCTTCATGCCAAAATTTCTAGAAGTTTTTCCGTGTCTGCGTAATTGAGTGTTGCTAAATATTCTGACAACATTTTGCTACATTTTTTATACCTTACACTATAGAAGCTTAGCTCCTTGTTAAGCCTATTATATAGAAAAGGTCCTAAGAATACATAAAAACGACTGGCAAACACATGTTTAGTTTGGGGCTTTATGCAAACCAAGTCCTTTCTTCTCCTGTCAAAAGGTACAGGGTCAAAAGGAAGTGCAGTGTGTTGGTGTAGTACTGTGCTTAAAATAAATAATTGCCGCACAGTAAGCACACTACATGCTAAGTAGAGTTGTTGCGTAGGAAATCTAAAAGGGCGAAAGGTAGCAACCTTTAGAATAGCTCTTTGAGCACGCTCTAACGGGAGTAAAATAGTTTTTGCCGCACCACCCCAAGAAGTTATGCAATATGTAAGAATGGATTGACACAAAGCCAAATAGACCTGTTTAATTAGTTTATAGTCGGCTATGTTCCGTAAATTCTTAAAAACATATATTAATTTGCGCACTCTTGTACAGAGTAATTCGATATGTTTACGGAAATTTAGATTTGAGTCAATGGTGACACCTAGATATTTTAAATGGTCAGCTTTAGCTAAAGTGGGGCAAGAACATGCAGTGTCAGCGTACGTGCAATAATTATGTGCGTGAATGTTTAGGTTAGTAAGCGGTATCTTAATATTTCTCATTGTAAATAAAATGTATTTTGTTTTATCTGCATTTAATGTTAGGAGATTATTACGGAGCCAATTAGACACAATGTTAAAACCATTTTGAGCATTTTTATAGACCTCAACTCTTGTTTTAGCTGAAAACAATAGGGCGGTGTCATCCGCATAAGACATTATAACACCATTTTGGAGTGACAGGCTGCATAGTCCATTTATATAGATTAAAAATAAGGTAGGGCCCAAAATGCTACCTTGTGGAATACCAAAACAACTATTTTTAAGTTCAGAGCTTGTAAACTGACCCATTTTTAGACATTGATGACGATCGTTGAGATAGTCAGAAAATAGAAGAAGTTGTTTTCCTCTTATTCCAAGTGTTTCAAGCTTGTGCAAAAGCAAAGAACAAGAAATAGTGTCGAAGGCCTTGGCAAGGTCTAGAAAGATCCCAATTGTGTGCATACCATTATCTAGGTTGGTGGTAACATAATTAGTCAATTCGTGGACTGCTTGATTAGTAACAAAACATTGCTAGAGCGTCACGGCATGACGGCATACAATATCGACCCAGTCACTCAGGTAAAGGGTATTTCCCCGCGTAAGATGGTCTGCATGAAACCGTGGAACGCGGAAATAGCAACAAACCTGTTTTCCTCCTACTTTTCGTTTGTTAATCTTTTTTTATTCGATTCATTCATTGTAGTGTTTGTAATCAAATACCTCCCAAAGTTACAAAAGTAGTATTTTACGGTTTTATGGCTAAATGTTAATACCAAAACTTTTTGGTAGCCAATTGCCGATTGGAGATTGGATTATGCGCTCCACCCAGAGCGGAAGGAGTCATTTGATAATTTCCCATCCATAAAAAAGCCGATTGCCTATCTTAACTGAGGCTCATAATATTGACACAGGTACTTATACGTTATAAAGTCAGGGAAATTAACTGTTCACCATTTTTGACAAATAAAAAACACTAAAAAACACAAACGATTAAATAAACTTAATCTTTTAATGAAATGCAAGTGCGATTCAAATTTGACAGTGATAAAAAATTGGTTTAGCTGACTATAAAAAAACAGTTCACAATTAATGAATAAAAAAGTTTACTTACCTAGATCTCCAACACACAAAACAACACAACAGGAAAACACGATTAACATTAACATCTTGACGACTCAACTCGTTATGACAAATACAGAGGCTCGACCGGTCATTTATAGGAATAGTGTTTTATTTAAATATAAATTGATTAATCCTGCTAATAAGTCAATTTATCAACATTTATTTTATTAATAAAATTAATGAAAAATGTGAACTTCTGTGAGAAAATCTATCTCCTAATCTTTGTGTAACTCATATTCGCTCATATTAGTCTATGCATATTTGCTTGGCTTTGGACTTTGGCAATTCCACGGCATCATTGGTGGCAGCACATTGACATAGGTCAGTTGGGCTGCATGTTTTGAAGGTCAAGGCAGGATAGGAGGTGGAGCACACCGTGCTGTTGATCTTTCAAGGTAGCGCAATTATTAACCAGCTTATACTTAATAACAGACCCGTGTCCATCTTACATATGTAAGTGATAACATTTGATATAGACTTTATGTCTTAGTAGTAAGGGTGATTTTCATTGTGCAAGTGTTAATTACCGCTGTCTGCGGCAGCCCTGCTTTGCGGCGGCTGCTTTAACTGAATTCGAGTATATACCTATAACTCTATTTTATCAAATTTTACAAGAAAAGCAAAAACAGATTTTTGTCTTTATTTTTGAATATCTTACACATGAATATACCTATAATTGTTTTTTTTTACATATTATAGATGTTGAAGAACTTAATCTTTTTTTTTTGCTAAGACGAGGTAGGTACTTGGTTTAAGCTCAAGTTTTACGTCTGTTTCGAGATACTTGAAAACTACTTTTGACATTAGTTCAAAACTAAAAGCAAATACGTGCTTTATTTTGAAGTACTTAGTAATATGCGCTTTTCGATAAGAAATCCAACGATGTAAAAATAAAAATAAAAAACGAAAAATATCGACCTTCTACTTATTTATGTTGGAACCTGTTTCAAGCCCTACAGGATTAACTTGAAATAAAAATAAAGTACAACGTTGAGAAATATTTTAAATAGAATTCCGTACCTACGTGTTCTTTTAAAAGTGCTTTACAAATTTAAATTTAAAAAAATAGTTATGGTGAAGGTACTAGGCGCCTTATTTATAAAAACTAAAACACTAATTAGCAGATTTAAAATTCAAATTTTCCATAGAGGACTTGAATTTGAAATCTGCTTACCAGTATTTAAACCGATATAGATAGGGCTGGTGTCAGTTAAAACTTTACTTAGAGTCTATTAATATTATATGAGGAGCTTAAGATAAAATACTTAAATCAATTCAGATAAAACAATTTTAGTTGGATCACCAACATTATCAGAATTAGGATTATTTTATTATACCAAGGTCAGGTATAAGGTAAGTCGTAAAACTACATACCTAATAAACAGAGAAGGAAGTCCATAAAACCGTATCAGAGATCAAGACTGCAAAGAAAAGGAAACACAAAATAAAGTATTTACCTACCTAAATACCTCAAGAGTTTATCCAAGGGGTCATAATAATCCAACCATCGCTTACCATCAGTTGAGATAGTGGTCAAGCACGTGCCTATCAATAATACCTAAAAATTAAAAAAAAACATATTCAAAACATACTTACGCTTCAAAAATTAAAATTATATAATAATAATCAATAATTATTTCTTTAAAAAAACATTTAAAAATATCATAAAAATAGTAGGTAGTCCGCCGGTGTCGGAAGCAGAGTCCATATAATATTATAATTATTATATTTTATTATAATTATAAATTAAAATTATAATATTATGTAAAAGTAATGTCAACAAATTATTTGACAAGGGAACCCTAAACGCAATAGGTATAAATGTACGGAGCAGTTGAACCTCTTTGTGTAAGACCTCAGAACTCGTTGAGACGTCAAGATGTTCAGATTCCTTGTGTTGGTCACCTGCTGTGTCGTGTTGAGTGTTGGATACAAAGAAGGCAAGTACGCTCATATATATTTTTTAAAGATTTTTTGACTAGCAGTGCCCGCGACTTCGTTCTCGTGGATGTCGGAAACAAATGTGTTGCATAGATAAGATGTACGTACAGTTAATATCCTGCTTTACTGAACCCTCTTACAATTTAAGAAACTAGGAAAGGGTAGGTAATGCAAACCTCTTCAGTTTAAAATCCCCAGCCTGTCATTTTTAATAGTACCTATTTATTTTTTTTAATCAACCTTTTGTACGCCAAAACACATCGGCGTTACCCCCGACGCCAAGCCACAAAGTGTCATTTTTTATGGTATTTTGTCCCATTGCGACCAACCCCGAAATTTCGAAAAATAAATCAGCTATTCATTTTGTCGAGTAATGCGCAGAAAAATATATGGGGCGGGTCACAAGGTTTGCATGAAAGAGTTTTTTGAAGAAACCACCACCGGTACCTACCATCCAAAAATCAAAATGGGTGCAGTTTATTCACCGATCTTCTAGAAACTACTAGAAAGTAGTTTCTAGAAGATCTTTCGACTCCCCCTGTATATAAATATGCCAGTGTCCTGAGATGAAGCATTCACGAGACTGTCGAAGAAATCAGTAGAAGTTGATTTTAAGAAAATATTTGATACTACAAAGACAGCTGATTAGCAGATTTAAACCAAAATTTATTGACCGTTAAATACGTTAAATAATATTTAAAAAAAACAATAAAACATGTTACGGTTAACATTGTTCTCTTTGCTTTTTCGTTATCATAAGATTAACAAGTGCTTGAAAAATGGATGACTAATTCCAAAACGGACACACATACGAACGAAGCAAGTTTATACAAAGCTTGTAAAAAGTACAAGACAAACTTAACACACAAAGATTTTAATATGTAGGTCACACACTCGCAACACCTCAGAGTTCCACCACCCCTATGGTCGGCCATACACGGGCAGCTTGAAGCAGTCCGGATCAACTGCTTCAAGCTGCGACTGCATAGTGAACTACAGTCTTCTATTTGCATACATACACGGAACCGCTCGAGCAGTTGCGACTGCTCTGGGCCGTCAGCAGCACGGTGAAATTTCATCGCGCGGTTACACATTTGCCTGGCATACACTGACTTTTCGTGATGTCGACTACTCTCACTCAGTTATCCCTCAAAATTGGATGAACCACCACCAACATATTTCTACGCCACCGCCGTCATCGCCTAAGCAAAAATAGCAGTATAGTGCATCTTCCTGAAATCCATGTTGCTTATGAAGAAATTGTTACTGATCTAGCAGTTGAAATCGACTGATACAGTAGTTTTCAAGCAGTTGACTATGACAGCACGAGCGGCATTTTGATCACTGGCTAACCGCTCGAGTAGCTCGAGTAGCCCTTAGATCTACACCCACATTTCGTCAGTCTTGTTTGACTTGTATCAAATATAGCGAACGATCCTGTATGGTAGACACCAGATAAATGTGCAATTACGGCCATTGACCCACACATTTATTGACTTACTTGATATCAAAACCAGAAATAAAGACATAAAAGCTGTCCTGAATCGACTCGTATTACGTACGTTCTCTAGTAAATGAAACGGTTCATCATTTTTTGTTCGGGTATCTACGAAGGGATATTAGGAAAAGGTACTTTATTGCAAGTTTATCTGGCGCTTACCATAGCTATCACTATAAATAAAAATCAAGATAAACCAGTCACGACTCCTGAGAATTTCATTACGAACAAATCCAAAAACATCACCCAACCTATGAGGCTTATTCCCAACACTCAATGCAGTATGTATATCCGCGATCTCTTCCAGGTTGCCTGGAAGAGATCGCGGAATGCGATAAGGCCGCTAATTGTATGTTTTTTAGTTTAAGATTTCCTGTGTATTTTGAAATTTGGTGTACAATAAAAAAAAATAAACACATACATACATATGTACATTTACATAACATATACATATGTACATTTAAATAAATAAATAAAATAGTAACAGACGACCGCGTCTGATCGAAATATTGTTTTTTTTTTTTTTAGGTATGACCACTAGCAAGTTAACACACATGGGATATTAACTGCTTAACCGGACTAACCTGTGGTAGCAAGGCAACAAAACTAGCTACAAGCTAAAAACTACTGACGGCTCGCTAAGGACATTCCCTGTGGAATACGACTTCGGTTTAGCGGCGTCAGTTTGGGGACAGCAAGGGACAATCAGGCTGGGTCGTTTCATTAATTAGGGGTTATTAAAGCTAAAGGCTCAGCGGTGCGGGCTGGCTCGTTAGGCAAAAGTCGGGGAGGGTTTTGAATGGGTCGTCGCGACGGACCGGATGCCACGACCGTATTCGCATTTTAGTCGCAATCTGTCAATATTGAATGAAAATGAGGTTTTATTAACTAATTGCGACTGAGAGGTGAACTATGTTTGAAAATTATTAAAATTGGTGCTCTGGTCACACGGGAACTTTATGTAAGATTCATTTGGCTAAGGTTTTTATATATTACTAGCTTTTGCCCGCGACTTCGTACGCGCATATCAAGTATGAAATTACTTTACGACCTATTCTAATATCTACCAAATATACATAAAAATCACTCGAGCCGTTTCGGAGCCTCTCAGGAACTGACGCTCCTGAGCAAGGCGCAGTGACTGACGCCTGCGGACAGCGAGCAATGGGTAGCTCGCTGTCCGATCAGGTCAGGCCAGAGTCGACGGCGCGTTTCACTCCGAACGCGCCGGAAAGAGCAGTCAGCAACGGAGACGGGGCCCGCCAGGGCCAGAGCCTGCCAGGGTTGCGGAATATGTTCGAAAGAGTTACCGCGGCCCTGGGAAGAAAGGCACTAGGAGGACTAAAGGGTGGGTTTTAGTCAGTAAAAGTCTGACACTCCCTGCCGCTCCACCCAGAGCGGGAGGGGTCATTTGATGATTTCCCATCCTATAAAAAAAAAAAAAGAAGCCGTTTCGGAGGAGTGCGACCACAAACACCGCGACACGAGATTTTTATATTTACATAATTATAAGATTTATCGACAGGCTCACACAAAAACAAAACCAAAAAATTCTCAAAAATTGGTGGTAGTTGGGTTAACCAGTAGCGATTGGTCTTCCTGTTTTTACTACAGCCTTGATTAAGCACCTTTATTTCTTCCCATCTATAGTTGCACCTACTCTTTCAGAACCAAACTGTGAGGAAAACGAAGTATTTACCGACTGCAAGAGGCCTTGCCCACCTGAAATATGCTTCTCACTCATAGTTCAGTTCAGGTGTGCTTACCACCCCTGTGAGAAGGGATGTATTTGCAAGCCTGGCTATCTGAGGGAAGACGACGACCCTCCTACTCCCTGTATACCGATATGTCAGTGTCCTGAGAAAAGGAACTCGACAGACTGCAAGGTGTAACAAAAAATTGGAGTTTTTAAAATTGGACTAAGCCTCTACTTAATATAAAACCATAATGAGTCAAATATTAAACGTTAAATATGCATACTGTTGTTTTCCTTTACGTTCAAAGCACATCACATGTACACATCGTGTCTATATTCCCCAAATGAGTTTTATAAAGAACAGAACACACGTTTTAAAATTTAGAGTACAGTAAAGTTATGATAATAATATGGTGGCTATTGTCACTAACCCAACACAAATCCTGACGCTCCGCTCCCTTGCTAGGGATGTTCGAAAGAGTCACCGCGGCCCTGGAACGCAAAGGGCATTAGGAGGAACACGGATGGGTTTTATTCAGTTAGTCTGACATTCCCTCCTGCTCCGCCCAGAGCGGAAGGAGTCGTTTGATGATTTTTTATCGTTAAAAAAAAAGAAGCCGCTCTCCCTGAAAAAAACCAGTAATGCTTTTGCCAACCAGGAGATTGAAGTTTTGAGTTTAATGAGTTCGATGAGACTTTTCAGTTCGAAAAGTGAGCTAATTTGGTAACATTAGGTTTAGGCAAAGCTCGAAATCTTAGCTCATTCTTAAGTGGAATCTGAGAGAACTTGTGAAGACCTTGCAATTTTCTTCCAGTAGTTCTTACTTGTAAATAATTCGCAGTCGAAGCATGTATGAAATGGAGGGAGGCTTCATCCTAGAAGTCGGACAGTCTTCTTCTTCTTCGTGTGGGTAATAAGGTCTAACGACCACACACACCCTAGTGTCAGAGTTTCTAAACCGCCTTAAGGGCCTCTGACATGGTTTGACAACCGCCATTTGGCGTCCGAGACCACCGGCTTATACGTCCTTTTCGAAGCACGGAATCATCTTCGGACAGTGAAGACTAGAAACAAATAATAATAATTGCAAACCTCTTTTCAGAACCCAGATGCCCTGAAAATGAAGTGTACACAGACTGCAAGGAATCTTGTCCTCCTGAAGTATGCTTCTCGATTAGTGCCTTCTACGATTGTTCAGATGCAGAGCCCTGCACGAAGGGATGTGCTTGTAAGCCCGGGTACTTAAGACAACATACGGATTCTCCCTGTGTACCGACGTGCAAGTGTCCCCAGCGGGTGAATGCGCCGGAATGTCAGGCTAAAGAGCAGGCCTAGACAAAGAAGAAACATTCTATCAGCGTTTACGATTGATAAAAAGTCCGAAATGAATGGGGAATTATTTCCCAATTTTTGATGTTCTGAAACTTGTTCTCGCTGCTAGAATAAAATTATACTTATCTTGAGCCCAAGACCACCTAGACTCTGTTGCCCGTTCCGTTAATTTGAAATTAAAATTGGACTGAGCATCTACTTCATGTAAACCCAAAATGTATTGTCAATTAATAAACGTTTCATTATAGATTCTTCTTGTGGTTTTCTTTTACGTTTTCAACAAACTGCACCCATGTTTCCCAAGGGCGTTCGCACACACCAATTTTTAGTTTGAAGTTCTGAAGAGTTATGTTAGGGTGGCTATTGTCCCAGAAAAAACTCAATAACGCTTTTCCGACCAGGGCGGGAAGCCTCGACATAATTACCGATCGCATACCGATCGAATTCCGTTGATAAGTCACGAGGCCGCCCGTACACAGTCAATCTCGAACACGGTCCACGATCAAAATCAATGATCAATAATCCGTGGATCGCATTCGAATTTGACTGTGTACGGGCAGGCCTTATGAATTATCGACCGAATTCGGTCGGTAGGCAATCGGTAACTATGTCGAGACTTCACGCCCAGGAGATAGAACTCAAAACCCCATACCTACTATTACCGAATTAGCTATCTTCAGTAGAACTTGTGATAACCTTGCAATTATCATCTTACCTTTGAAACTAGGTACCTACTCTTACTCAGAATGTTGTGTGTATTAAGCAAGAGCCTACTATACTGTGCTTACTTACCTAGGTAACGAACAATAATAGGTAGTTCATACGATTAAAATATCGCAGAGTCGCGCAGACTTGCGAAAGATAAAAGAAATGGAGAGAGACCTTTTTCCGAGAGTGGGACAGCTTGCAGTGGGCCTGCAGGTTGCAGGAAAATAAATAACAATAATAATGGCAAACCTCTTTTCAGAACCCAGATGCCCTGGAGAAAACGAAGTTTACACAGACTGCAAGGAATCTTGTCCCCCTGAAGTATGCTTCTCGATTATTGCCTTTTACGATTGTTCAAGTGCAGAACCTTGCACGAAGGGATGTGCTTGCAAACCCGGGTACCTTAGGAAAGAGATGAATTCTCCCTGTGTACCGACATGCAAATGTCCTCAGCTGTTGGATTCGCCGGAATGCAAGGCTAAGGAGCAAGCGTAGCAGAGAATCTGGTAAACAAACATAAGCAGCTCGAGATAAAGTGTCAATTGTCACCTGTAAAGATTGACAAAAAGTCCAAAATTGTTTGGAGGACAGTCGTTGATGACGTTATTGTCACGTTGTCAATCCCTTCAATTTTGACTTTTCGGCAGCCGTTCTTGCTGACAGCATGAAAGTATGTCTTGAACCCAAAACCTAACCTACTGTTGGTCATTCCGTTAGACTTTAATTTTATAATAAATGTATATTTTAACTTTGGGCCATGGTAATGATGGTTTGGGAAAGGATAAAAATGATTAAATAAACATTTGTATCAATCACCTTAAGTGTATTTATTTTTCCTATATTGCACAAGAAATATTACACGATGTTTTCTACAGGGCAATGTTCAATGGGTATGCAAACTCCGTCGTCATCTCTTGCATACCCTCGGTTGCAGTAGCAGGAGGGATGGCACTCAGTGAAGGAATGAGGACAGCTAGTCTGGTTTTGAAAGTGTAGCGTGTGGCAGACGTTGTCACATGGACTACCGCATGCATAGTGTTCGTTGGCACCTGGACATTTGTCTGAAAATTTAAGGAAGTAAAGTAGCTGTTAGATCTAGCTTGTAAAAACGACGAAGGGAATGTTTTAAAGGTTCTCAGTGTTCTTTAGGTACATATATATCTGGTAACATGGTACAAAAAAGTCCTAGGAAAAAAGTTTTAACACAAACACTACCCTTTATACCTCGATGGCACCGGTATACGTATAGTACGCTTTATTTTTTTCAATGAGTTTTTAATCCCCCTATAATATCACCACTACCGGCCCAGCATTTTCAGCTTTCAGTCTAGCACCTATTTTACATCATGTAGGTACTGATGTAAAATAGGTGCTAGACTGAAAACTTGCCTTACACCAAAACCTTGATTAGACCTTATTTTCGGGGTTCTAGCTATTCGCACTAAACGGCTGCCAAAGATGAGCCATGAAATGAATGTTTTCTTCTATTAATTTTTGACGTGCTGAACTTACCACATTGTTTTTTTAATATACATTGGCCACCTTTAACGTTTCTGATGAAGCCCTTCTTACATACACACTCGATATCGCAGAGAGCATAGCCGTTCGAACATTTCACTCGTTCTTCGCGGGTCCAGGTCTGGTCAGACGAGCCACAAGTCTTTTGAGGGCACGGACGAATGCACTCTAATGCTTCGTTTTCTGCACATTCTGGAAAATAAATAAGTGATACTAGTGGTGTAACACGGAATAAAGTCTCGTCTAGTTCATACTCGTATAACTAACTTATCAAAGTTCAGTCTACTGCTGGACAAAGGCCTCTCACATGTTTCTTTTTAAATAGCACCTGGTTCTTCGCTTTCTAAGTTTGGTTTGCGCCCTTCATCGTAGCTACCTTTTTTTTTTATTGAGGAATGGGCTTGCTTTTGACTTCGATCACGCCTGATAGAAAGCGATGGATGAGGTCTATGATGGAGCGAGCGTGCCCAGAAAATGCGTCGACGAAACACAGCAGGCTGCTTGACATCGGACTCCGGTGGGAGGGTGGTCGCGAACCAGGTGGGCACTAGCCCTACCACCGCAAGGGAAGGATTGGCCAGTCTTATAAGGTGTTAGGTGAGACTGTCCAGGATGCGCCGAGCGCTCGGTTCAGTTGAGTGGCTGATGGAACCAATTGCGCTACACGAGGAGGCTCCTTCATGCATCCCAAAAACCTTCTTAGAGCCTTTACGCCGTACGGTATTTCATACAAACTTTCAAGTCAATTAGTTATTAGAGAACATTTTTCGAAAGTTAGTTTAGAGAGAGAGAGCGATTTTAAATTATCCATAGGAAGTGAAAATTCACTTTATCTTTAACCCTGAACTTTTTTTCGAGTAAACGCTCTTAAGTTTGTCGAACTACGATACACGAACGATTGGTTGATGGTCTAAACATTTTAGTCGTTCTACAAAGTTGCAGCGTATAATGAAACACTGAGTTGAATTTTTTTCAGTATTTTCCCTGTCTACCTCCATCGCCTTTTTAATGACAAACTATTATTATTCATTCACTTTTTAACTTAAAAACGTTAAGTAAATAAAACTTGGAAGAGCTATTAGAGCTGTCTACATAACATTGATTAAGAAAACAAACAAAAAAAAATTGTGCGCTAAAGTGTCGCGTTGCCGAGTTATTTGAAGGTAAAGATTTGTATGAAAAAAAATCCAAAGATCTCAGCAACTTAACATTGTACAGTAAATGTATTCCGAGAAAATTGGTATTTCTAAGTTGCGAAAAAATACAAAATGGCGATGGGTTTCCTTTGCATTTTATAACTACTTGCCTGGATAGAATATTGAAATATAATCCATATAATCAGCATAGTCCTGCACACTGAACCCCACACAGCACAAAAACAACACAAGAAATGATCTCAACATGTTGACGACTCAAAGTGTATTCATAAAGAGAAGCTAGACTCTATTTATAAATGGTTCGTTAGTTTGGGCATTTAGGGATCCTTCTATGATTAAAATTGATGGAAAAACTAACTTCCCCGTGAAATTTTGTTTCGCGTGAAGGAGAAATATTCCACGGAAGTTGTTTTCGGGATATAAGTTTCCTATTTCCTAATCCAGGTCGTTATGTACGTACCAAACGTCCAAATTCGTCCCACTTTTGTGACATGTTCAGCTGATAAGCTACTAAACATACAGACTAACATTATATATGAACTAAGTAATAAAAATTAGTCCATGAAAATATAACTTCACATGTTATCTGAATTCCTAAGATATACGTAGAGAATAAGATGTAGGTAGGTAATAGCGATGCAATAATTACTAGCAACATAATATAAAAAAACGGTGTTATTTTTGCGGAAAAAACGCGATTCCACCGCTCAATCACAGCTTGTATACATTGTTGAAATTGCAACGCAGTGAGATCATCATTATCTTCCTGCCCTTATCCCATGTTCCTTGGGGTCGGCGCAACACGTTTTTTCTTCCATTCTGTCCTATCAGCCGTCACACTATCACTAACTCCCTTTTCATATCGCTCCTCACACAATCCATCCATCTTTTCTATGGCCTCCCTCTTCCTCTCCATCCATCCAAATTTATATTCATAACCCTTTTAGTTACATGCGACATGAGATGCGCTATAACAATACTGATTGGCTCATTGATTTGCTCATAAGACACAAGACACTAGAGGGTACCGCCACCCTGTCTTGCCCTTCTCCTATCTTGCAGATTATTTGGTACTAATTATGTTGTAGGCACCTTGCAATGCAGCAATTTGCATTGCATTATTTTTGCTGTCGAGGGTTATGTTTTTTCTATTATAGGAGCAAATGATTTTGAAAGACAGCTCCCTGAATCTGCAAATATTATTCAAGTAAATAACTTCCTAATACATACTGAACTCGTATCTCACTAAAGCTCCGGAAACCACAACTCTCATTATAAAAACTACAGGCTTTTAATTTATCTTACAGGTACTGTTTTGCAAGTAGGTATGGGTAAGTACCAATACCATCTTCGTATTTGTATATACCCATCTATGTGGTGGTTCTCCGCGAAAATAGAAACAGGTTTTTGTAAATCAATAGTGAAGCGGTCATCGACATATTCCGTGCTATCTTGAACTTAAGAGGTAATTTCCCGATTCCCGGCCTAACTGCCCTTTTTTTCAAGGGAAGAAATCATTATCTGTTTACTAAGCTAAGACATCCCAAATATTTTGGTCAAAAATAACTATCGATATCTACAAAACTATTACCTAATTCTAAGTTAAAAAAACTAAGCAACAAACTTCAGTCAGACTGTGGCAACCAACGTGCGAGATGAGTCTGGACTCATCCAGTACAGTCCAGTGTGTAGTGTCCAGAGTTTTTAGACTCTGTAGTCTAAAAACTCTGGACACTGGATACCCACTCTCTAAAGTTTAGATGAAGTGATATTATATCAACGATAACGATATCGAAAAGTTTTTTTTTTTTTAATTGACATGCGCTACTGAAGTGTCACGTGGCCAATCCAAAACATAGTGGCATTACAACAATAGGGTATTTTACTAAAAAGATCTAATTAGTCCGTCAGATAGTTTTTCTCTTTTCATATAAACAAAAAATGAAGACGATACGGTGAGTTGAAAACACGTATGACGTCACTATGATGGTACAATTTTATTTTTACCAGCAACGTGACGTCACACGTATTTGGAACGCACTGTCTTCATCTTTTGTTTATGTACAGACGCTAGTTCATCAAGCTACTCGAAACTGTCAAATTTCCCCACTTAACCTTGAACGTAATGCTTAGGCGATAAAGTTAAAAATCCATTAAATAAATTTGACAGATTGTTGTAGTTTGATATGCTGGCGTACAGACGACAGCACATCAAGTGGTTTCGTTCGACAGCTACAAAAGTGGGCAGTAAATCGACAAGGACAAATGTTTATCAAAAACTTACATTAAAATCTTAAAAAAAAACAAGTATTTTATGCCTGTAGGACCTCTACATCAGTAGACATTGCAAAGTAAATAAACCCAACCGTAATCAGAAAAACAAAAAAAAATGACCACCATTTCAAAACGGGTTTGTCGATAAAATTTATAATATTGCTTCGCCTTAACGGGTTGTACACCGGTTATCAGACACACTGTATTTAGAGTCGGTAGTTACCTATTAATAGTTTTTATCAATGTCAGAAAGAACCCTAAAATCGAACTAAGTTTATGAATATATAAATAGAATTAAGCTTTCGTTTATCAAAACACATCGAGTCGTCAACATGTTGAAATCAGTTCTTGTGTTGTGTATCTGCTGCGTGGCGTTAAGTGCGGCTAAGAAGTTACCACAGGTTGAGAACTCCGACGACGTCCTCCAGCCTGATATTGAGGAGCCACAACTAGTAACAGGTAGGTTATCACCACAATCATTCCATTAGCAGCTGCCTAAGATTTTCCCAACTAGATATATTGGAGTCAGCATTCAGTCTCACCGGATTCAGCTGAATACTAGTATTTTACATAACTACCAGTAACTGGGTAATACGATGCCCTTTGGCATGAATGATTGTCCGAATTTTGGGCTTCTGTTTGCCCATAACGTCAATTTGACAGCTAGGACTAAGCTTTTTAAGTGCTTTCCGAGGTACAGAGGAGTCTCCATATATGTATATAAGGATGTGTAACTATCAAATGACTTCTCCCGCTCTGGGCGGAGCGGAAGGGAGTGTCAGACTCTTACTGAATAAAACCCATCCGTGTTCTTCCATATGCCCTTTGCGTTGCAGGGCCGCAGAGACTCACACAGACATAAATATCATTTGTCATTTACATACGTAGTGCAGTGTTGTCACCTCATGATTCTTTAACTTACTAATAATATTTAAACGTAATAGTTTCTGTGTCATAGTTAGGTATTTAATGTTCGGTGATATTTAGATTCCTTCCAACGATTTTTTGTTATGAATGTTAGTGTTTATACTTTTTTTTGTGGTGATATTTAATTTAGGCGTTTTTATATTTTACAAAATAAGTAATACGTGTTTCATTGTAAAATGTGATTTCTTTTTTTTACGCTACAGTAGGTTTACATACATCAACGTTCATTTTCATTCATTAGTATGGGAAAACTATTTCTAAACGAATATAAATATACATGGTGTTCCAAAGGTCATGGTCATACAACAACAACAATTTGTTTTTTTTTAAATTCGACACGGATTATAATTGATTGTTTAACTATGCAAGTACAATTAAATAAGATCAAAAATAAGACTTTTTAGGCCTGGACATTTGTTTTCAACCGTTCGATTCGATACAGGTACTATCAAACGGGGTTAGATTGATACATTTTGGGTTCATAATATCATAATCCTGAAATGTCAAAAATCGAAATCTATCGACGGGTCAAAATGTCGAAGATTAGTAACATGGGTCGCCACAAAATGAAACATTTAGGTTCGAAAGGGTTGATGGGGAAGCGAGCTCATTATATATGGAATTGTTATTTTTAAAATTTCTGATATAAAATAGGTATTTGAATAAAATCCTGTAAAGTTTAAGTGACATAGATAATAATTCAGGAAAAACCTCAAATAATTTTTAGCCAATTTGGGTCGAGCCCTTTTTCATTTAACTCTTTTGTGTTTTTAGGCACCACATGCCCTATTCACGAACAATGGTCGGATTGTGCGAACGGAGTCTGCAGAGCAAATTATTGTTATCACAGAGGATTGCCCATAGCCTGCCCGTCAATTTCAAAGTGCGTGCCAGGATGCCTTTGTCAAGATAAATACTTGAGAGACGAATCCGGAATTTGTGTGCCTGAAGAAGACTGCATTGCTAGTAAGAAAATAGTCAAACGTGGTTAGTTTCTTTAATTTTATGTACTTATCAAAATTCCGAAAGTTAAAATATAATAAATCAAAATACTTTAACTTTTACAGTCAAACTTTCGCAAGTTTATATTTCCGATGGACCATAATTATCCATCCTCAAAATGCACCATTTCAAATTGTCAAAACAATGAACGCACAATTAAAGCTGTCGAAAGCCTTTAACCGACTCCATCAGTCCAGGAGCAAGCAAAGCGAGCTTGAATATATATTTAGCTTAGGTTTGAAGGGGATAACAGGAGCTATAAGAAACAAGTTAAGGGAGCGCCCCGTCATGTTGTGTTCCTATAAACCATACTACACACAGAAATAGAACTTAGTAGGTAGTAAAAGCTGACCCTTTTTTGTCAAAATATAGATAAGGAAAAAACTAAATACATTTCATCCACTTTGCCTAGAGTCCCTGGGCTTTCATTTAACTTTTATTGTGTTTTCAGAACTCACATGCCCACTTCACGAGCAATGGTCTCATTGCGCGAACGCAGAATGCAGAACAGAATATTGTATTCACAGAGGATTGCCCGTAGCATGTCCGTCAGTTTCGGAGTGCGTGCCAGGATGCCTTTGTCAAGATAAATACTTGAGAGACGAATCCGGACTTTGTGTGCCTGAAGAAGACTGCCCTAATAGTAAGAAAGGGCCATAACCCTGCTATGAGATTGTTCCTTCCTTAAGTTTCTAAAATATTTTTTGGGTTTTTTTAAATGTTCAAAATATAGCTATGGATGAAACATCGAAAATCAAAATACCGAACGACTATATACGGAAACGAAAACGGAACGGAACGAAAGATGGATGTGTGGATTTTGGTTATTTTGCCTGGGTTGCGGTTGCGTGTTCGAAAGAGTCACCGCTGCCAAGATCTATAAATGACAGCTGGGACCAACGGCTCTGGGGTATGGAGGAGTCTCGGTTTAGTTAAGATTGACATCCATCCACAGACCAACCTCGGCAAGCGTTGCTTAACCTTGAAGATCGACTCGTGCAGCAATTCATCATAATTTAGAAAACAAAAAATATATCTTGATGAGCTCATCAGCATAAGGAAAATAAAAACTTGTTATTGTTGAATCTACGAAGCAAAAAGGGGAAGCACACAATGATTTACCGAGACTAGTTCGTGACGTACGTAACTACATAAAAAACATTACAAAAACCCAAACACAGACACAAACATACAGGTAGTTTGTAATGCCATATATTATTATTGTAATAACTAAACTAGTTTGTATAAATAAATACATAGATGTTGGGTTAGGTTAGGTTTATCTGTGGGGCCCGTATCGCTGTCAAGTCCACCATGAAATACCTGGGATCGGTGCTCGACAGCCGGTGGGATTTCGGACCCCACTTCCGACGGCTGGCGCCCAAGTTGTTGGGCGCGGCTGGGGCGCTGTCAACGCTGCTTCCCAATCTGGGGGACCCGAGCACCATCTGTAGGCGGTTGTACGTGGGGATCGTGCGATCGATGACCCTGTATGGGGCCCCGATCTGGGCGGCTGACCTGACGGCCGGCACCATCTCTGTTCTGCGGAAGCCGCAGAGGGTGATGGCCGTCAGAGTCATCAGGGGTTATCGCACGATCTCCTACGAGGCGGCTTGCGCACTGGCCGGATTTCCACCCTGGGACCTGGAGGCAAAAGTCCTCGCGTCAATGCATCGGTGGCGCGAGGACGCGCGGGCGCGCGGGTAGCGACTGACGCAGCGACATTTTGAGCTGCGTCGGTCGCAGCTGCGCGAGGTCCTGGTGGCGGAATGGTGGAACAGGCTTTCACGCCCTACCTACTACCTACTACCTACGCCTCGTCACTATCGAGGCCATCCGGCCAGTGCTCGACCTGTGGCTCGGGAGAAGGCACGGCTCCCTGTCGTTTCGTGCGACACAGGTCCTCACGGGGCATGGTTGCTTCGGGAGGTTCCTGTATCGCATAGGCAGGTGCCCGGCCGCTCGGTGTCACCACTGCGTCGACTGTCGGGAGGACACGGCGTACGCTGGCAGAGTGTGCCGCTTGGGAGAATCCACGCCGTGCCCTCGTCTCTGTGGTAGGAAGTGACCTCTCGCTGCCGGCTGTAGTCCGTTCTATGGTCGGCGGTGAGGAGTCCTGGGACGCGGTGGTCTCCTTCTGCGAAACTGTTATCGCGCAGAAGGAGGCTGCGGAAAGGGAGAGGGAGATGTCGAGTGCTCTCCCGGCCCGCAGCAGGCGCACCGGGCGTTGGAGGAGGGCATACGCTGCCCTCTTTCTGCCCCTTAACTGGGTCCAGGGGCGGCGGACTTGGGGATGTCCGTTGCCCCCCATTCATCCGGACCCGAGGTGGCGGCGCGTGGTGTTCCCGTGCGCCCCTCTGATGTCGCGGGGGGAGTTAAACACCTCACTCCCCCGCTTACGAGATGTGGCCCGCAGAGGCGGGCCGGCACCAGCCGGGGATTACGGAAGTCGCATACGTTCCCGCGATCCCCGGCGTAGGTGGAAGATGGAACACCGGGGTGGTTTTAGTCAGTAAGAGTCTGACAGACTCCTCCGCCCGCCCCAGGGCGGAGGACATCCATGAGGATTTCCCCCCGTAAAATAAAAAAAAAGGTTTGGTTTATCTATGGTAGAGTCCTTCTGACTGAATTATTACTCTCAATCCTACATCAGAAGCTGTAGTTGCACTGACTTTTCGCCTGGATAGTAGGTCTAACGACATAGGTAATGTATAATCCATGGGAACATAAAACAACTATAGATACTATCTACATAACATCATTTACTTGACTGACGACCACATCATCTGGACATTAGGTCCAAACATCGCTATACTCAGCGCATAGGGCGTTTGACTGTACTTTTATAATATTTCTTAAAACCCAAAGAAAGACGAAACACAGAAAAAAAACCGCCCAAGTGCGAGTCGGGCTCGCGCACGAAGTAAGTAGAAAAATACGTTTGTTGTATGGGAGCCCCACTTAAATATTTATTTTATTCTGTTTATAGTATTTTTTGTTGATGAAGCGGCAACAGAAATACATCCATCTGTGAAAAGTTTTTCAACTGTCTAGCTATCACGGTTCATGAGATAAAGCCTGGTGACAAACAGACAGACGGACAGACAGACAGACAGACGGACAGCGGAGTCTTTTGTATCGCGAGTGCGTGAAAAAATTCTGTCAAGACTAATTATTACCCACCCACCCACTCGTGATATATTTTTCAACATAGATATGAAATAGGCAATTTTCACCCAGTGATTGGTGAAGAGTGAAAGTCGCTTTCTACTCGGATCCTCTACTATAAGAGATTATGGCAGAGAAGATTTACCCTTAACAATTTTATTTTACAGACTGTGGGCCAAACGAGGTATTGGAATGCGTAAATCCATGTCCTCTTATCCAAACATGTGAAGACCGTGCACTCAACATAACTTGTTCGACGAACCAACAGTGTGACTACCTTTGTGTATGTAAGGAAGGTTACTTCAGGAGGTTTGAGGGTGGCGAATGTATACCTGAAGTAGAATGTGGTAAGTAACAAGTCCAATCACACAGATTGTCTCGTATATGCGTTTATCGTAGGCGACAGATAAACTTGCAGTAAAGTACTTTGACCCTTCCCTATATACCTTCATTGATACCCGAACAATATTTATGTCAATCGTATCGTATTTCTGTTTTTGATATTAAGAAAGTCAATAAATGTATGTGGGTCAATGACTGTTATTGCACATTTATCCGGTGTCTATCATAGTGCCATATTATCGTCCCTTAAGTTCTAATACCACGTGAGTCAAGAATAGCAACTTTACAGGAGTAAAAACCTGCAGAATTTTACATAGATAGCATTACCTATTATACCATTTTATTACACTTTAAATTAGATCTATTCAGTATAGGACCATATTCATATTTAGTAATACTTAATTTAAAAAAAGCGTCCTTCGATTTTATAGCAGACGGCATCAATATCCAAATCGCCAAAAATGTATGTGTTTTTTATTTCAGGACCCCGAGCCTGTGGCGATAATGAAAGGTATACGCATTGCAAACCATCTTGCTCGAACGACACCTGTTCTTCTCTCGCGAGTCTGAGGAGTTGCGAAAACCAGGAGCCCTGCAAAGCAGGGTGCACTTGCAGGGACGGATATTTCAGAGAAGAGGAGGGTTCACCGTGTAAACCACTTTGCTTATGTTCAGAGGCGCAGGAAACGCACGACTGTTCAGCTTGGCTCACTCAACACGAACTGAATAAAAGTAGGAGAGAAGGAAATAAAGAAGAAGAAGAAGAGAAAAGAGTTTGACTGACTTTTTTTTATTTTTAACACACCGTCAGACTACAGAAATTTCTAATTTGTTAAAACAGTGAGCAATAAACATTTCCAAAAATTTTCTTTTTTCATTTAGAAAATCCTAAAATACTCTTGTAGTGAAAATTTTAACATCTAAAGAGCGCCTTCACACTAGCGTTTGTCCAGTGTAGGCGTTCGATAAACGTATGTTCAGCGCAGACCACGACAACGCGGCGCAGGCGTCGCGTTGTTGCGGCGTTTCCTCTGGAGTCAATTGAACGCTGCGCTAACGCGGCGCTAACGTGGTGCAGGTGTCACACAATTGCATTGTCGTTTCGGAAATATCATTAACAAAATGGATTCTGACGAGGAAACTCTATTGTAAGGCTTTGCTTTTTAAAAGAAAATTATTGCGAAAACGTGAAAATTAAAATAAAAGGATATGTGAGAACCCAATTACAGGATTGTACATGACTCCACAGTAACGCGGCGCATGCGTCGCGCAACTGCGACGCTAACGCAGCGTATTCATTTACCCTTCACTGACGCCGCGACAACGTAACGTACTAACGCCTACGCTGGACAAACGCTAGTGTGAAGGCGCTCTAAAGCTTCAGACAGGCACGGCATGACAATGCGAGAACGATGCGACCTTATGGCGCGTAACATTTGGTCGGCCACTGAATCCGGCGACCGCTTTCGGGTTATCGAATGGGGTTGTTCAGTTTGTTTCACCGAATTCAGCAACTGTATTCTGAGCTAAGGTGTACACCTAGGCGGAGTGAACGACAAGTGAGCTGTCATTCCATCTTATTTGTATGGTTTGACAACTCACCTGTCGTGCACCTCGCCCAGCCCAAGTGTTCATTTTGACATTTTTACAAAATCGCACTGTTGGGCGTCTCGCTTCCATTGGCTACCCGGGACCCTCACCAGGTCATGGGTCCATCTTGTGGCAGGCCTTCCAACGCTGCGTCTTACGGTACGCGGAATTATTCCTCGTACAGCTGTGCCCTAATGTTTAGTCATATTTCTATGATCGGAAGAATATTAGTCACATTAGGTATGATTATGACTGATATATAAACTGAGTCAAATCATTCATCAATAAACATTGAGTCGTCAACATGTTCAGATCTGTTCTTGTGTTGTGTATCTGTTGTGTGTGGTTGGGTGTGGCTCAAGAGGAGTTATCTAATGTTGAGATTTCCCGGGAGCAAGCACGGCAAGGCAAGTGATATCAATATCATCTACAATTTGGCATCTAGACCGTTCAAGAAAACTGTAATACGTGTCGGTCCAGTACGCAGCCACAAAATCGAATCAATATCAGTTTTTATCTAGGAGTCTTTCAGTCTAATTAAAAGTTATATGTAAGTGCGATAAGACCGCCCATCGCACACTTGTCTCTTACGTTTTTGAAATGACAAATGTAAAGTACAAAAATATCGGTTACGATGGAGAAACAGCCTGACCACAAAGCATGGATGTATCGATTTTACTATGTACGCTACTACTATGTACCCTGGCCCCAGGGCAGGGTATTTAGCCCGTTTTCACTAAAGAAAACTGGCACCTATAAAAGCCTTGTTAATTAATAGGCACGCTGCTGAATTTTTAATTCTATGCGCTGAACCGTACGTTGATAATCGAACAACGCTCTTTTAGTAATCGACTACCAAGGGAGGGTTATATTTTTAGGCATTAATTTATTTAGATGTCACCTAGTGTTATTGAAAACAGGAATAAGCGTTATTCTAATGTTTGTAAAAAAGAGGTAGTTGTAGGTAGTATAGCAATCAAGCCTATTTCCTCTCATTTTTCCATTATTTTATTTTCTAGAATGTGGAGCCAACGCAGTTTATGATTGTGTATTTCCCTGCCCTCCTCAAAGGACTTGTACTACTCGTGACGAAGTATTTTACTGTACGGAGGAGATACAAGATTGTGAATACCAATGTGTTTGTAAGCCAGGTTACATCAGAAAGACTAAGCGTGGCGAATGTAGACCAGAAAATGAATGTGGTACGAAGAATATGCCAATTAATCTCTGATGTCAACACATTTTTTTCATAAATCATTGTGAAACAATAATAAAAATATTACATATTTTCTTTTATGATGTATTTTTGGGCCCAATAGGTGGCCACGGCAATTGCAGAATCGGTAGCATGCAAAAGAGGTCACGGGTCGAGGGGACCCTACAATTAATGTCTACAACCGGTTGATTCTATCGACATCTCACGGTGTACACCTAGGCGGAGTGATCGACAAGTGAGCTGTCATTCGATCTCATTTGTATGGTGGCCCAAGTGTTCACTCCGACATGTTTACAGAATCGCACTGCAGGCTTGTACAAGCGGGCCATAAGAGAGTATTTCTCACAAACTTGTGTCCATATTTTTGGAATTGAATGAACCGATTTTAATTAAGTTTTTCACTTTCTCTGTAGAAAGTGAAAAAACCCTCTATTTTTCTTTCTTAACTCTTTTTTACATAAGTTCTAAGCTGACCCGTCCTAAAGTTCAACAATTGAAATAAAACTCTTGTTAAACAGTAAAGTAGATACATGCTTATTGCACGACAATACTTATTAGACCTTTAAGATTTGATTTAACAAATATTTATTTATGTGGTTCACCAACAGTAAAATTGTGTCCACTCTTGAGCTTAAAAATAACCATCGTCATTAAAAACTTTGCACAGTGTCACAATATGAGATAAGTTTAATTAAATTGATAGTTATCTTAGGTACATTTACAGTTTACTCGCCAACTTAAAACTAAAGAGAAGTTAATATCCTTATGAAACATTCATAAGTAAAGGACTTTGTAAACATAACTAAAACTGAGAAAGAACAACTGAATGCATTACAACAACTCTGATAAGCTGTTCAAGTTTTAGATTTCTGCTTAGTAAGATAATCAAAATGGAGATCGACTATATCGTCACAACTATTTAAAATCCTACAGAATTATTTTTCCGTAAATTAATTGGTCGCCAAGACTCACAAGCAGGCGAGTTTTCCATCTCAGGACATAAGCAACGAGGTAGGCAGAGCTTAGTTTCATTTTCTCTGTAATATCCGTCCCTGCAAGTGCATCCAGGTGTGCATGCTTCTGTACTGTCATTCGATCTTGACGGATTCACGATTGAAGAGCAGGTTTCGTTGGAGATCCGTTTGTAATCCGAATAGTGTTCATTTACGTCACATGGTCCTCCTGTAATAGTGAAAAGCAAAGTTAAATTCGGGCGAACTGGTAGATGCATCTATAAGTATCTGCAGTGCGATTCTATAAACAAGTCGAAGTCAAAACTTAGGCAAAGTGAACGACAAGTGACCAGAGTGCGATTTTGTAAACATGTCGAAGTGAACACTTGCTCGGGGCGCACCACGGGTGAGTTGTCCAACCATACAAATAAGATGGAATGACAGCTCACTAATTTTCGTTCACTTCGTCTAGGTGAACACCGTAAGATGTCGACAGAATCGACCGGCTGTCAAACCATACAAACAAGATGGAATGACAGCTCACGTGTCGTTCACTCCACCTAAGTGTACAGAGCTGTCGACAGAATAGACCGGCTGAATAGCCCGGCTGGTGCCAACTTTTGACTAACTTCAAAAAAGAAGGAGGTTCTGTATGTTTTTAGGGTTCTGCACCTCAAAAGAGAAAAACGGAACCCTTTTAGGAGGATCATTCACTTCACTTTGTTGTCCGTCTGTCTGTCCGTCCGTCCGTCTTTCTGACAAGACCATTTATCTCGGGAACGCGCGGAGGTATCGAGTTGAAATTAAAACCGTATTCTACAGTCCCTTAAAGCTGTGAAAAAATCAAACTTCTAAGTTAACGTAACAAAAAGATACGACTGTTTATGTCTTACAAAACGTATATTTCGACACTCTCAAGGGAATCAAAATTTATAGGGTACTTCCCGTTGACCAAGAGTCACCAAATTTGGCAGGAAGATAGATCTTACAAGTACAGGAAAAGGTCTGAAAATTGGGAATTTGTAGTATTATCATATGAAAAATCATTTTATCAATTTTGTACTTTCAGTTGAAGAATTGACTTGACTGTGACGTGTGAACATTTTTTCAACCACAAAGTTATATTTGTTCATTTTATTTTTTGTCAGAGTAATCAGAGTGCTTTCATAGTTTATAAAAACCGTAGGTAATATTATATACCTACTCTAAAAAAATCAAGACTCGATCGGAACCCACGATGCGCGAATCTGACTCGCACTTGTCCGGTTTTTTTTTATATGTATGTACATTGTACATCTTTGTTGTTTAAGACCCGATTTTGATTATCATTTACAACAATACTTACATAATTTGTACAATAACAACTTTGTTTTTTTTATGAACTGATTTTGATGACTATTTTGGTATGTTACACCCATAACTTTGTTGTTTATCCGATTTTGATGATTATTTTTATATGTACCTAGGAATGACCATTGAACAGCCCCTGTTGACGTGGTAGGTACCTACTATTGGTTGTTCATTACCACTAGTTTGGTAGACTTGTAATATGACTTACCACATTCTTCTTTTGGTATACATTCGGTGTTTACTGTTTTCCTGATGAAACCTTCAGTACATACGCATGCAGGTATGCAAGATTGAATCACGCGAGGGCAGACAATCTGGTCACGATCATAACAAGTATCTTCGCCACCGCATTGCTCAATGCAATGGTTTAATACTTCGTTTGGTCTATTACACTCTGCAAATGGAAAGCACAGTGACAATTAGCACGGTGACAAATAGATTACTAATCTATCTATCTATCTTCTTCTATACATGTAATAAAATCGTAGATTTGCCGTGTCGGTACATTGAATATTTTCGCATAAAAGTAACTGAGAAATGTTAGGAAAAAGGTATAATACGCAAAAATAACATTTTTTAAATTTTTGTCTGTTTGTCGGTTTATCTGTTTGTCTGTTTGTCCCGATGTTTGAGTCAGCATCACGCAAAAACCACTGATTGGATTCGAAAGTTAAGTTCTTCAAAATATTAAGTGTTAACCCGAGTAACATTTAGCGTTTATTTCATCAAAATCGACCCACAAAATCAAAAGATATTGAATTCTTAATTTTAGTAGGGAACTTCATACAGCGACGCGCTAAGCGTTGCGGTGACCGACTCTTAGGCGCCATCTATTGAGAAAGATAAAAATGCAGGTAAGCATGAAAATAACATCAAAACAAATTGTTGAGTTATTTGTGAAACTTTTAATAAGTAGTAAAATAAAAGTGAACATTTTATTACCATGACGTTACTTATTGTTACATATGGGCTCCTTATTTAACATTTTCCTATGCCAATTTATATTTTGTCAGTTTACCAAATGGTCGATAGATGGCGTTGCACCGATGACGTGTTTTTCTGATTCGCGGTGAGATTATGACTCTCACACGATTTTTAGCATTATTGTTGTTCGCTAGAATTTTAACGTTCGGTCTCATAAAAACTCTGATAGGGTCTCAAGTCCAAATTCGTAAACTAAAAAAAAGTACCTATTCATATAAGACGTCAAAGACGTGTACTACGTTATCTAAGTTCATTCAATTTCGCTCATTCCTACATCAATCAACTATTTAACTTTTCTTTGGCATAATGTGACTGAATCCTTCAACTGTGCACGATTATTTAACATCATCATGTGCCTAGCCTTTTCCCAACTATATTGGGGTCGGTTCTTAATCAAACCGAATTCAGCTGAATAACAGTATTTTACGTAGAGCGGCTGCCTACCAAACCTCCACAACCCATTAACTGTGTAACACGGTACTTCTTGCCAAGACTGGTGTCAGATTTTCTAGCTTCTGACAATCCGTAACGACTGCCAAAGATTTCCAAATAACAGCCGAAACCAACCTTTCAGAGGGACGGAGGAGTCTCGGTATGTTAAGATGGTCACCCATCCACAGACCTTGACTTCGGCACGATTATTTAGCAAAACTTAAAAAATAAAACAAAACTTTGTTTTCATTTCCTATAACCACAAGTTTCGCGAGTTTTTGAGTACTTAATTATGTGTTAAATTGTATTTAAATTTTATAATGGTTCTGGGCACATTTAACGTTTTTTTTTAGTGATCGAAACAAAACAATACGTTTAACGATTTACTGGGTCGATTCCTTCAGTAGGTACTAAAAATATCATCGCCTGCCTAGCCTTTCACCAACTATGCTGGGGTCGGTTTCCAGTCAAATTGGATTCAGCCGAATACCATTGTTTGAGGTACGTAAAGCGCTGCCTGAGTTGCGGATTATGTTCGAAAGAGTTACCGCGGCCCTGAAAAGCAAAGGACACGAGGGAGGAGCACGGATGGGTTTTAGTCAGTAAGAGTCTGACACTCCCTTCCGCTCCGCCCAGAGCGGGAGAAGTCATTTGATGATTTCCCATTAATTAAAAAAAAAGTTACGTAAAGTGAATGCCTGTTTGACCTTCACAACCTAATAACTGTGAAACACGGTAGGTAGGTACCTCTTGGCAAGACTGGTTTTAGATTTTCTAGCTTCTGGCAATCGGTAACGTCTGGCAAAAACCTACAAATGACAGCCGGACCAACGACTTAACATGTTCTCCGAGGCACGAAGGAATCTCAGGTACGTAAAGCGACTGCCTGTTTGACCTTCAAAACCTAATAACTGGGAAACACGGTAGGTAGGTACCTCTTGGCCCTTGGCAAGACTGGTGTTAGATTTTCTAGCTTCTGGCAATCCGTAACGTCTGCCAAAGACCTACAAATGACAGCCGGACCAACGACTTAACATGTTATCCGAGGCACGAAGGAATCTCGGTATGTTAAAATAGTCAGCCATCTACAGGCCGACTTCGGCAAGCATTGCTTAACCTTAATATCAACCCTTGCGTCTGTTATTATTAAGTCATGAGCAACCAGTCTCCTCATTCCTCTGTACGTACAATTTTTTCCGACATCCATGCGAACGTAGTCGCGGGCACAGCTAGTAAGTAATAAGATTGTCAAAGTTGTACTTCATAGATACTTGGATAGATTTGAATTTATAAAAAAGTTAAATAAGTAATACTTCTTTTTAATATTGTTTTGTGTGTGACGTCGCGAAATTATAAACGATTTCTTATTTTAACGATTATTATGAAGCGCGAATTGTGCTCTGGTTGGCCTGGGGCCTAACCACCAACTCTTAAAGCAGTATTATTATACTTCAATATTACTTCCAATAGGAAAGAGACGGAGCTATACGTCCTGTATAGCTCCGTCTCTTTCCCACTGAAAGTAATACTGCTTTAAGAGTTGGTGGTTTAGGCCCTGGTCCCAAAAATTAAATTTATTTAGGCAACAATAAAATACAAAAGGTACTACCTAAACAAATATTATCTAGGTATGAATATTAAAAAACTTTACACGGTAATTAACTAGGCTATTAATACTAAAATAAGTAATTATATTAAGTAGTTATTAATAATTGTAATGTAACGAGTTTTTTTTCTTAAATCTGTAGTAATGAGGGCAAAGCCGCAGGCAAAAGCTAGTAATCAATATATCTATGCGAGAAGTACTTATCAATTAATGTAAGGGACATTTCTGCATTATTGGTAAATGTCACTTATGTTAATTACCGTAAGGTATATTTTGGCAATTTGGGTAAATGTTCCTTACGTGAACTGATACCTCAGGTATCGAATTATATAAAATTCTTTAGGTAGTGATGACTGACTGAGTAACTGACAGACAACGCACAGCTGAAACTACTGCGGCCCTACCATGACGTGTTAAAGCGTGAGTAGTTTGAGCGAGAAGGAGGGATGGAGCTATATAGGGTGTATAGCTCCATCCCTCCTTCTAGCTCGAACTACTCATGGTAGGACCGCTGGTCGTAGAAAGCTGGGCATGTAGGTTTCTTGGGGAGTGTAGGGGGTCAGTTAGTAAATAAGTAGGTAATGTTTTTTTACGAAAATATAAATATAATTTGTTGAGATATGTGTACACCTACCTGGAATTTTTATTTCAATTGTCTGAGTATCCGGGTCATCTTCAGTAGCCGTCTGAGCGGCACTCAACACGACACAGCTGACGAACAACACAACTGGTGTAACATGTTGACGACTGACTATGTATTGAACCATTGAGTCTTACTTAACTTTTTTTAATGGAACTATTTATATCGTGACTTCCATTCAGGGCTTTAAATACCGGTAAAAATTTATAACATTACCTTGCATTGACAGGAGTTAACGTTAATATTAAAATAACGGTAATAGGTTTAACGTTATTTATGCACCATTTTAACGTTATTCTTTATTAACGTTAATTTTATCGTTACTTTTAAACGGTTATCTCTGTGAGGTGGTGCAGTGTCAGGTTGTATCTTGATCAAAATATGATTCACAACAGTAAAAAATATGTAGGTAGGTACATAATTATAACCATAATTACATTTTTTTTCTCTTAGCTAGATTTCGGAAATCTAGTTATTATACACATCAAATCTAAGTTCATGATGATGACTAAATGATTCTTATGGTTACATCTATGTAAATACATATTTGTTATTGTTGCGCATCACATTTTGATTAAATTACAACCTGACACTGACCTTCAAATAGCAAAATATACAAAAAAGTTCACGGGCTATTATAACACTAATTATTTTATCGTTAAAACGAGTTTTCTCGTATTTTACGTTAAATGTTACTTAACGTTATATTACTGGTAATGTTATCAAATACTGGTAAATTTTGTAACGTTACTATGGTATCACAGTTGAAATTAACGTTATGTAACTGTTATTATTTTGTTATTTGGTAACGTTAATAAGCTCTGCTTCCATTTGCTGGGGCGTGCACTTCTCATTTAGAGTTCCTTCTTTTATCCTTTTTATAAGCATAAGTTCAGTCAGCAATGAAAAGCTGTGAGCTACATAAAACCACCTCTCACAATCTTTATAAGACTAATATTTAAAAAAGCATTAAAAAGTTTTAATATACCTACCTATAATAAAGCTGAAGAGTTTGTTAGTTTGTTTAAACGCGCTAATCTCTGGAACTACCAGTCGGATTTGGAAAATATTTTTGTATATGCTAGCCAGATTCATGAGGAAGGCTATAGGCTATGCGGGAACGGGAAATTCCTACGGAAACAGGAAGGAACGGGATATACACGTACGAAGTCGCGGGCAAAAGCTAGTAAACTCATTTTCTTTCTCCACCTTTGTAGGTATGTATTCTTTACAGTTAAAAGATTTTCTAAATAGTACGTAGAAGTTTTGAAAGGTAAGCACATCAGTGAAAATAAGGCTTAAAACCAGCTGAACAACTTTATTTTATTGATTGATGCTCCAACAAATAGATGATTATTAAGGGTCGGTCAACAATAAACAGTATCTTTGTAATATGCAACAACATTTGTTTATTGCAGACTATTTGTATTCATCCTCAAAATCCAAACAATCTGGCGCATCCTTCATCTCAGGACATGCACATCGCGGGACGCACGGCCCATCTTCTTCAATCCTGAAGTATCCGTCCCTGCAAATGCATCCTGTTTGGCAAGGCTCAGACACTTCGTTAGCACAGTTGGACGGTATCTTGATTGCAGAGCAGGTCTCGTTTAGACACGCCTTCTTGCAATCAGTGTACACTTGATCTAGGCCGCAGTAAGGTCCTGGAAAGAAACGCTGTTTTATAGGGAACATGCAATATTTTCATCTTGCTTTCATTTCGAAGAATTCTATGTAAATGATGTAAACGCTATAATGTATTGTCAAAATTGCCGTTTTAAACTGACAGTTTAAATTTTCGCGCTAAAATGGACATGACGTCACTCCTGTCTATCACTGGTCATGAACTGTCTTAACTCAAGGAAATAAGGTCGTATTTTCGCTGTCATAACAGCACTAGACGCGCAGTGACGTCACTAGACGCTGATTGACGTCCCGTTTCACGTTATTTTAATGTTTTTTTTTTGTAATTAATGCTAAAATTCAATATTAACTAAAATAAAAACGTTGCAGTTGTGGCCCTTCTTAAACTTTTTCATCATTTTAATCACAAAATTTTCATAACTTCTGTATTTTGCATCTTCCCTATTGTCACTTTAGGAGATCTGCAGAAATCTGGAACCGTTGCAGAATATATTATTTACAAAGTTTACATTCGTGTCATTTATTATGATCAGCAAAATAATAAAATTATAATGTTTAAAAGGAAGTGTAATGGATAAACGCAAACACGCAGACTTCAATCATATAAATGGGTCAACATTTATATTATTGAAGTCTATTTTAAATATTTGAGGTTATGTGCCCAAAATAGCACTACTTACTCTGATCACTAGTTATGAAATAAGTAACTAAGCGGGCAAAGCTTCTGTCGCAGAGGTGCACCTCTGCTGACGTGGTACTGTCGGTTTCACCACTATTAAGGTAGACTTGTAATATAACTTACCACATTCTTCTTCTGGTATACATTCGCCACCGTCAGTCTTTCTGATGTAACCGTCTTTACAGTGGCATTGGTATTCACACGGCACAACTACAGCAAAGCATGCGTAATCTTCACGATCTTGACATGTCTTCTGCGGAGGGCATGGGTTTATGCATCCCTGCGCTACTTCGTTTGGCCCACATTCTGGAAGACGGAAACGGTAGGATAAAAATTAAACTTAAATTAGTGTATATATAAATATTATATATAAATGAATTACTTATGTGAAACTTGAGATGGATGAATATTTGTTACCCAATTACGCCAGAACGGCTGAACGGATCTGGATGAAATAGATTCAAAGATAGATCACAGAGATAGATTATAGTCTGGAATAGCACATAAGATTCAGATTCATTTATTTATTGTAAAACATAGGTACATCATAGGTTCTTTTGGTAATACATTGAGAGCGCTATGTTTTGCCTCTAGGGCGTACAAAAGTAGTCATACATGGAATGGAATATAATTAAAACAAGAAATTAATACAGGATAGGAACCACAAATAAACAAGAAATAAAATAATTGGTCATCTATCTCATTACGAATTTTCAATCACACTGAACAATGTCGATGAGATAATTAGATAAATTTTATGTGTAGTGAAAAAAAAAATTATGAAAATAAAAAAAAAATGTCAGCAGCTACTATAATAAAATTAAAATTGTCAGCACTTACTTATTTAAAGAAATAGAATGATGTTATGAATTAAATTAAATGTCAATAAGTTAGGTCAATAATTGGTACATAAGAAATGTCAGAAATTTTATAACAGCATGTCATTCAAATATTCGGTGATTGAGTAATAGCATTTATCTATTTAAAATTTCTTGTTTTTCTTTTAAAGTTGTGCAAATTGTCATCATTCTTATGCTATCAGAAATTTTATTGTATATAACCGGACCCATGCCCAAAATACTTCTCCTTGCTAGTGCTGTTTTGTATTAACTTGTACACAACATGGTCTTGTATTGGGATCTAAGTTGAGTGGTTCGTTTTCTAGTATCTACTATCGCAGAAAATAAGTTCAAGTTACATTTGATGATTTGACAAACACTGCTACTTCAAGTATATGAAGGCATGAGAAAGTAAATATTTTTAGTGATTTTAAGCTACTTTTTATTCCGGGAATATGTACCCTGGGATTATTTCCGACATTCACGCGGGCAAATCCGGTGTAAGAACCTACTTCATAACAATAGGAACTATGACGAATATCATTGCTATTTAAAACTCAAACCGGTAATTACGCTGTTGTACTATTGGTACATCAGTAACATTTACGGCCAATTTCACCATTGAAACTGAACGCGATCAGCGAATAAACCACGTTTTTGAGCTGTCAGTGTCATTATTTTTCTATGGAATATTTACGCTGACAGCTCTTGAACGCAGTTTAGATGTACTGATCGCGTTCAGTTTCATTGGTGAAATCGGCTCTTAGTGACAAAATCTGTCTTATTAAGTGCTAGCTTTTGCCAGCGAATTCGTATGCGCATGTCCCGTTTTCTTCCCGTTAGCATAGGAATTTCCCGTTCCCGTATAGCATGGAGCCTTCCTCATGAATCTGGCTATCACAAAGGTATGAAGAATTTTCGTGTTCGCTTCCCAAACGTTGACTGGTAGAAAATGCCTAAGGCATTAAGTCCGCCTCTGTACATTTGTGTGCATGAAGTTTTAAATAAATAAATAAATTATTTACAAGTTTATTTTTTGTTAGACAAGAACCAGTCCAGGTTGTAAGTACTTCCCCTTAGTAGCTGTATTACATAACAAACCGCAAAATGATTAGGTACCTCGTAAGACAACTTCATCAACTTTTTGTTTACTAATTCATATGCTTTTTTTATTTATAAGAACTAGCCAACTAATATTTATAGCTAAGGTTAATACATAAATAATCAGCGGAAAAAAATACTGTCGAATTTATCTAGTTTATGTGATACAAGCTAGGACCCGATCATTCTTACTATTTAGCGAGTGAAAATTGTATTTTCAACGGGTGGGTATTGTTAGGTATAACTTTTTTTTAATATAACAATGAATGATATAATTATATATTAAATAATATAATTTTGTTTGATACAATTTCATTATAATATAACAGTTAGTTCAAATGTTAATAAACTAATTAAGAATATACTAAAAGAACGTTAGAGAAAGTGTTGTTATAACATAATTATACTGTAATTTAATTATACTGAACGTTTTATTAATAAATGAAAATCATGTAAATTGTTGTTAGATGAAAAAAACGCTATTTCATTTGAGCGTTATAGCCATCTTTTCAAAATAGAGCAAAAAAATATCTTAAATTAAATGAGCGGCACCCATTTTCAACACAATTACTCGAAAGCTGGCTCTTATTGCCCCTACTGTTGGTTTAAAAATCCAGTTTACTTCGCACAAGTGGTTTTCCTCCTTTTTCTCTAACTGCACTTTTATTTTGAGAGTTTTTTTTCTTTACTCTCATATTACCTATTCCATTAGCCAAACGACACATTTCAAGGGCTGCCAATTAATTTACTCATTTTCAAGCGACATCGATGAATGTTGTATGAAAATGAGTAGAATAATTGGCGACATTCGCATGTCAGTCGCAGTCTGTCAAAAGTATGGAAATGGTGGCTTTTTTGACAGATTTCTACCGAGATGCGAATGCGAAAATTGCTTTAAATTTACTAGAATTGACACTCAGATTTCACGGTTCTGTGAATATTTATTAAACGCAGTACAACTCTAATATATCTGTGTTTCTCATAAACATGCTGTTTCAGGTATGATGCATATTTATCAGATTTGAAAAAAGGGGGCTTTATCGTTGTGAGTAGTATATTAATATTTGTTGTTGGAAATCACCATAATACTGATCAGATTTAAATTACAATTTTGTATCGATTCGTGTTTCTTTCAACTTCATAACGTACAGTTAAAAAATCATCAAAAAGAAGGAGTCATCAAAAGTGATAGTTGGAACAATTTTGATGTACGAGAAAATTTAGGTATACCTGCACCACATCCGGAACGTTAAGTTTTCTTATTACTATTTACACAGAAATAGACGATACTAACTGTTTCCGGTTCTGGTTTTTTTTATAGAAACACTGATAAAACGACGTTTTATTAAAATGAAACCTAGCTAGATCGATTTATCGCCCTCGAAACCCCCTGCATACAAAATTTCATGAAAATCGTTTCCGAGATTCAGATTATATATAATTATAATAAATAGTGGTATTAGATATAGTAGATTATGCACCCAGGGGATAAAGCAGTGTCTTGTGTCACGGGCGTCATATTGAATCTCGAACGCAATGAAGGATTCGGGAGTTAACTCCCGAGCGTAGCGAGGGAGTTTAGAGTTTAACTCACGAGCGAAGCGAGGGAGTTAATACAAGAATCCTGAATGCAGCGAGGGATTCAAGCTAGCCCAAGACAAAGACACCTTTATCCCCGAGGAGGATACTCTACTTTTCACACCTCCTGTGAGAAAATAAGAAGCCATAATACGAAAAACAAAGTATTTTAAATTTACAAACACTAAGTAGAGACATGTATTTAGAACTATACTGTATACCTACTTAAAAAAAGTTAGTTTACTACCATATGGATTTGCAATATTCGCGCCTTTTTTGCGTTCCACTCGGTATACCTACCCTACCATATAGCGGCCACGACCAACTCGATTTTCGTTTTTTTTTTTTTACTTCTCTGTGGGTAAGTAAATATGTGCAGGCCTAATGTTAGCAACCTAATACAATTTATGTGTACACAAAGCTTTATACATAGCTTTATATCAGCTGGTAGAATGGGTTCGGACGCTTGGCTGTATTCAATTTGAATTTAGAACGTCATAGGAGATGCTCGAGAAAATAGTTTTTAAATTAATAAATCGACTATAAATGGGTTTTAAGTGTTAGTCTTATCCTTTTATACAATAATCCGTACATAACCAATTATTCTTATAATATTGTCTTCAATCCTGGACCCTGGTCAATCCTTATGATTTTGTAGAAATTCGAGAATATCATCCCTAAGTAGTAAGAGTATCGAGAATATCTTTGCAAGGTACCTATACATGAGGCAATTTGGCGTCTACCCGTTTTACCCGCTTATGTACCCAACTCTCTTTGTAAGAGGGATGGTTGGGTACTATAAGCTGGAAGTAAGGCGCAATCTAGCTCTGGTAAAGTATGTCTTTATGGTGTTTTGTGGGATGCTAAACAATCCGCAAATCTTGGAATCGTTGGGATTACTCGTTCCAAACAGTAGACTACGGTTGGGGCCGAGGGAGAGTCTGTTTAAAATTCCAGTAGCCCGTACAAACCTACTAAAGTTTGCACCCGTCTGTCGGGCTGTTAAAATAATGAATAGCATCTCTCAACGGTTGGATATATTTTCCTGCTCATTGGCGGAATTCCAGAGAGTGACAGTTAGTGTGTTGTCCTCTATGTAACTTATGTTGGCATGCGGAGACGTTACTTGAGACTGGTCAATCATGGACTCGAGTGGGTGGTTGATCAGTTTGTGAGGGGCGTCTCTGGATGTCGCATTGTATGACTACTTTTATTATCTTGGGTTCTGCCTGTAAAAATAATTGTATGTGTAAATAAATAAATAAATAAATAAATAAATAAATCTTTCCTCTTTCTGGAACAGAAAGAGAGAGACAGAGACAGAAGGCGTTGTAAGTACCTAATATACCGCCAATTGAGCAGACAGATGAGGTTCCAAATTTAAATCACATTATTGACCAGCGGGTTATAATGAAATCCAGTACAATATTATTGCCCGGCTGTGCCACCGGCCAAAAATGACTAACTTTAGGTTAGGTTGGCATGACATATAATTTGACGTTTTCGATCAGGTGGTGTGAAAAATAAATTAGATTATTTTACATCGAAAGAAGAACGGTTTAATTAAATAAGAAAACTTGTTTGATGTGGGGGAATACCGTTTACCCAGACCAGAAAAGTTTAAAATCGATGTGCCTCATAAATACTTGCCTTGATGAATTTCAAATGGATTAAACTTCTGAGTTACACTGATCCCCACACAGACAAACAACACAAGAAATGACCTCAACATGTTCACGACTCAATGTGTATTGATAACCGGGGGCCTTACTCTGTTTATATACCTACCTAAGTTAGGTACTTAACCACTGTGGTTTATAATGTACCAGACCATTGTAAATATTTTGACTGAGGGCGCTAAGCGCAGTTGTAAGAAACATGTACCTAATCTTAAGAAGCATAGACATGTACCGGGCTGGAATAAGTTTGTCAGGGATGCTCACGGGAGGGCGCGACTTTGTTTTCAGACTTGGGTCAGCTGTGGTAAACCTAGTTTTGGACCTGCGTACACAGAAATGTGTGAATCCAGGAAAATATTTAAATCTAAATTGAAATATTGCCAAAATAATGAACTACAGATTAAAATGAATATTATTGCTGAGCATCATGCTAATAACGACTTTAGCAACTTCTGGAAAAACACAAAAAACATGAATACTATGTCGAGCCGCCCTGTGAGTGTTGGGGATGCGCATGAGCCCCGGGACATAGCCTGTGCCTTTCAGCGCCACTTCAGGGTCGAATCCCCGCTCGGGCCCGCGTCGCGGGTGCTCGCCGCTGTGGATCGCCCCGGGGACGTTGCCGTTAGATTCACAGCCAAAGATGTGGCCTCCGTCATAAAGCGAATGGTTCGAGGTAAGTCCCCGGGTCACGATGGGCTCAGCGTCGAGCATCTGAAGTACGCGGGTGTACATCTACCGCGAGTTCTCGCCTTGTTCTACAATTTATGTGTGGGTCACAGTTACTTGCCTGATGACTTAATGTACTCCGTAGTAGTTCCTATTGTGAAAAATAAAACTGGTGACTCCTCTGACATTTCAAATTATAGACCCATCTCGCTAGCAACAGTCATAAGTAAGGTACTGGATAGTTTGCTTGACCAACAGTTGGAAAAGCACTTGCTTCTTAATGACGCCCAATTTGGTTTTAGGCCTGGCCTTTCAACGGAGAGTGCTATCCTCTGTCTCAAGCAAACTGTTCAGTACTACACAGACAGAAATACTCCTGTATATGCTTGCTACTTAGATCTGTCAAAAGCATTCGATACAGTAAATTACGACAAGTTGTGGAGTAAGTTGCGATGCGAGACGAAGCTGTCGCATGACATTATAGCCCTTTTTGAATATTGGTACAGTCACCAGCAAAATAGTGTCAGATGGGCAGGGTCGCATTCGGACATATACGGGTTGGACTGTGGGGTGAGGCAGGGGGGAATAACCTCTCCGCGTCTCTTCAACCTGTATATGAACCAATTGATCGAGGAGCTCAGCAGCACTAAAGTCGGTTGTTCCGTTGATGGGGTATGTATAAACAACATAAGTTACGCGGATGACATGGTGTTGCTGAGCCCGTCTCTTTCTGCAATGCGCAGGCTTTTGAATATTTGTGAGACCTACGCGGGGGCCCATGGGCTCAGATATAACCCAAAGAAGAGTGAATACATGGTCTTCAAATCTGGTACTAAAACCTACTTAACTGGTCCACCTGTCACTCTCTGCGGGTCAGATTTGATTAGAGTAGATCGATTCAAGTATCTGGGTCACTGGGTCTCCGAGGATCTGTCTGACAATGCGGACATTGAGAGGGAGCGAAGGGCGTTGTCTGTCCGGTGCAACATGCTGGCTCGCAGGTTTGCACGCTGTTCTTCACAGGTTAAAATAACCTTGTTCAAGGCATACTGCCAGACATTTTACACGTGCAGCCTGTGGACCAACTTCACTCTGCGGGCGTACAACGCGCTTCGGGTCCAGTACAACAACGCGTTCAGGATTCTGCTGGGGCGGCCCCGGTTTTGTAGCGCATCGGCGATGTTCGCTGATGCTACTACCGATGATTTCTACGGAATAATCCGGAAAAGGAGTGCATCGCTTCTGCGTCGCTGTAGGGGCAGCTCCAACGGAATCCTGAGTGTGTTGTCCGAGCGGTGGGATTCCCCCTTCTTGCGGAGATGGCTGCAGCTGCATGCCAGTGCCTGCACATATATATTTCTGTGACTTTTATTATTATATTGTGACGTTGTATTTCTCTGGACATAATTTTGACATTGTATTTTATTTTGTTTTATTTTTGACATTCATAAAAAAATATGTACCTACCCATTTGACTTAAAATTCTAAATTCAAATTAAATTTTTGTAATTATTTCAATCCATTTATGTTAAATTTATAGTGCAAGAATGGCAATTTTTTTTTTTTTTAAAATAATTTGTAATTGTATTTTTTATGGGTCCAAGACCTGAAATAAACGAATTTTATTTTATTTATTTATTTATTTTATAAGTAGTTTGGTTATGTCATTCATGATTTAGGAATCTTTATTACCTTATCCTTTCATCAAACTGTAAATTGACAACTTTTGTCATCATTATCTTGTTCTTTTTCCAAATTATTTAGGTTCAGCGCATCATGTCTTTCTAACCAGCTTCAAAAAAGAAGTAGGTTATCATTTCGGATAATATAAATGCTTCTGAAAACTTGAGACCAGAGATGCCGATGCATTTCACCAGCTTCTACGATAATTATTTCACTATTCGAGCGGTGCGGTTATGGAATGCCTTGCCCGTCGGTACGGCGTGCTCAATCTTTATCTACTTTTGAAACTATAGTTAAAAATCACTATCTCTCTATTTAATCGTCTTTACTTGGTTTCTTTGCTTTTTATTCATAATTATAATTTTTATATATTTATTTATCCATTATGAATTTATTGTATATATTAATAGTACACCTAAGACTACCTACAGTACTGTCTTTCCTTCTCTCTTCAAATCCATCCAAAGGTTGTCTTTAAAAGATCGCTTTTAGCGATAAGGCCGCCCATTGTGTCCACCGTACGTAATGTTTTCTTCATCTATCTTTTCTGTTACTTATATGGTGCACATAATAAAGAGTATTCTATTATATCTATTATATTTTTAGGTATGTTCGGACATAACTCTGTCATTTAGACGGATTTATAATTCGAAAGAAGTTTATTACGGTCCCATTTAAAGATCTGATGAAGAACTTCGGAGAATAGACAGTTAAGTTGATAATGGACTGGTTGGAATTTTTGGGGGGTACCAGCACTAAAAAACTTTAATTATGAAAGTCGGCGTCAAAAAACGAAGAAACCACTCCAGCAACACCGACTTTCAAAATTAAAGTTTTGTTCAAAACTAAAGTTATTTTGTACTTTGTAGTGGTTTTCATTTTGAAGTCGGTTGTATTTTTTTTCTTCTTTACTTTTAAAAGGACCTCTTCTCATCAAATATTTTCTTACCCTAAATGAGTTGGTGAAATCAACCGTTAAGTTAAAGAGTTTTAATTAAAGTGAATATTTAAATTCAACTAAACTTAGGTTTTGTTTTCTATTGCATAGCTTCTATCGTGGGCCTTGAGCGTAGAGACCGAATCCAGAAATTCCGTAACGAAAATAACCTAACACCCCCCACTCCGACCGGCTTTTGTTATTTGCTTTAATTACTTTTTGAAATATCACGCCTGTCTCTTAATTCTGCAAATCGCCTCTAGGTGGCATTGGTTGTATATTATACACTTCTGGACACATCTATTGGCCCACCTTATATTTTCAGTTTCGTTTGGTCCTAGCTAAAATTTTATATTAGGTCGAGCAAAAAGTTTTTATACAGTTTTGAACCTGGCACATTCACAATTTCATTCAATAGTCTTTTTTTGAATTTCGAACACAGAATTTAAAGAAACAAAAGACAATTTGGAGCCTGTTTGTTGATATCAAACAATCGAATACTAAGAAAACTTGGTTTTATTGGTTTACTTGGAATTAATTCTTGAAAAAGTGATTGATATCTTTGGTTTTGCAACAAACATTACTTATTCTTAACATTAAGGTGAGGTTCTATCAATAATCTATGGATACTTCACCTGAAGTCGCCGCCCAAGCTGTGGCACTTATTCAGGCCGGACACAGCCAAAGAAACGTGAGTGCTCAACTTAATTTAAGTCGATCTGCGGTCCGAAATGTTTATCGGAGGTACCTAGAGACTGGCGGCTTTGTTCGTCGCCAAGGAAGACCACGATCTCGGGTCACAACTGAAAGGCAGGATCGATTCATCGTGACGACCAGCTTGAGAAATCGTCACCTTACCTCCATTGAGATACAAAACCAACTTCGCGACTTCCACGGAGTATCTGTGAGCGCTCGAACTGTTCGGAGAAGGTTAAAAGAACGCGATATGGTACCACACAAGCCAGCTAATGGGCCCAAACTAACGCGAGCCCACCAAACAGCGCGCCTTCATTTCGCACGCAGTCATTTAAATTGGACACAGCAAGATTGGAGCCGTGTACTCTTTTCTGATGAGTCTAAAATTGTGGTACATGGCAATGATGGAAGGAAGAAGGTCTACCGACGTAAGGGAGAGCGTTTCGCACAATGCTGCTTTGAAGAGAGGGTTGCTTATGGCGGTGGCTCATGGACTATCTGGGGCGGTATATCCGCGAGCGGATAAACTCAACTTGAGGTTGTTACAGGACCACGGCTGCCAACATTAAATGCTGAAAGGTACATTCGTGAGTGCTTAGAACCTCACGTGATACCATACGCGGACTATGTGGGCCCAAATTTCCTTTTTATGTATGATAATGCAAGAGCCCATGCGGCCGGCATCGTCAGGGAATATCTTCGGGATGTGAACATCACAGTTATGGACTGGCCAGCCAGAAGCCCAGACATGAACCCCATTGAGCACATGTGGGACGAGCTAAAAAGACGTGTTAGGGCTCGTCAGCCAGTTGCCCAGACGATGCAGGAGTTGAAAACTGCCATAGAAGAGGAATGGGAGATGATCCCTCAAAATTTCAGAGCGGTTGATAAACTCTATGCCTAATCGTATGAGAGCTATGGTAGATGCCCATGGAGGCAACACGCGTTATTAAATTAAACCTTTATTTGATAAAACATGTTTTTTATTCAAAAATCAATTGCCTTTAACAAGGCGCATATCCGACTTGTTAGGCGTAGCTCCATGTCGTATGGTATTCTGAATTCAAATTTAAAACAATACGATCGAAAAAGATGGTAAAATGTATCAGGTTTAAAACTGCATCAACAGTTTTTGTTCAATCTAGCAATCATATTTCGGTAGGGGCCATCGAAACCTAAACTCTAAGGTGGGCCAATAGATGTGTCCAGAAGTGTATAAATAAATAAAAAAATATAATTACAGAAGTTGATAAAAAATGCTATGCAATAGCTTTACCGCGGCAGTCTCCGAGTGCCACACGTCTTTTTTTCTGTAATAACGCCACTTGTACGAAATCTGGGAAATCAGGAAAAATCGTATTCTATTTCCAACGTGGAAACTATGCGTTTCAAACGGCACGCAATATCAATATCAATGACGTGTAGGGATCTAGCACCGTCAATTAACGTATTCACTATTCCTTATTGGTTCAATCGCTTTTGTTTGAGAAATTTCATCTCAGAAATCAACCAACGTCTTCGGGTGGTCACGTGTTAAGTTGGTTAATTGAGAATTCCTCTATACTATTAAAGAATTCCTTCAGCTTAAATTAAAATGACCTAATTGTACATGCCTATACCAAAATTTGCATGTCATTATGTTATGATTAAATATGTTAAGCTACTATTATATTACTGTAAGAACTTCTGTAACCATATTTAGCTGCAAATAAATCTTTGACTTTGACGCACAATTCGTGCGATAGCTAAATCTGTATTAACATTATTTCATTCATATTTCGTGCTGTTGGAGAAGCATGGTTACCGCGTTGGTTATCTATTTGAAACTAGCTGTTGCCTGCGACTTCGTTCGCGTGTCTGTCGGAAAGCAAAATGATGTCGGTAGGTAAGATAGCTAAGACAGGATATATGATTTTTTAAAAAAAAAAACACAAATCATCGAGTTCATGGGTTCAAATATGGCAATATTACAGAAAAAACAAAAGCAACAGAAAAAAAAACTTAATTTGAAATGAATAACATATACAGTTGATTTGAATTTAAAATTCCAAATCAAAGCAAAGTCTCGCAGTTTCAAGTGGCCCGAAAAAAACAGTTAAGTACTTCATAATATTATAAGGTCCTAAGATTAAAATATTTAGTTCTCTTAAAAATAGAAAAGATGATTCCTAAATAAAACGTGCACGACTCAGCAAAATAGAGTCTCTATAAAAAAACTGCCTCCGTAATCGTGTTTTAATACACATTGAGTCGTCAACATGTTCACACCAGTTGTGTTGTTTGTCAGCTGTGTCGTGTTGAGTGCCGCTCAGACGGATACTGAGGATTACCCGGATTTCCGCTCACATGAACCGCAATATCCAGGTAAGTGTGCATAATTATAAGTTTTCTAAAGAAATAATTATGTAGAAGTCAAATTAAATTAATGATTAAAATATTCATAGTACTTGTAACATTTAAGTACAAAAATACCCTAATCTAGTATTAGGGTATTTTTGTACTTAAATGTTACAAGTATAATGTAATGATTGTATTGAAAATTGCTATATGGAATATGGTCAACGGTAAAGGGGTTCGAACATTTTTCTAAGGAAGCATATATTATTTATCAAAATGTCGGCGCACGATGTGACATACATATGTGGTTATAAGACACTTAAAACAAACAAAAAATGTTAGCAACATGGTGCCCTAACGTGTCACGTTGCCGAGATATTTGGAGGTAAGTCACCATGTGAGAACAATGAAAATCAATCACGCTCACGTCACGCCACGTCACGTGTTCACGTGCTTAGGATATGCAGTAGGTTATATTCCAATATGAGATCTCGGCTTGATTTAACCATTTATACAAACTAAACACTAATATTTTGCGAAGTTCTTAATAAAGAGGTGTTCACAAGTTCTCATTTTACTTTCTTCCAATAAATCATTAAGTGAAGCTGGGCATTTAAAGGCACCATGTTCCCAATATTTTTTGTTTGTTCATGTGTCCTCTACCTATAAATAAATGTTTGAAATTGCGCCGCGATTTAAAAAAAAAGACAAAACGGCGGCACCCCGGTCGCCATTTTGTGATTTTTTTTCTACCTAACTATGCGTAGACAACCTGTCTGTGCCAGAGGTTCTATCTCCTTTGTATATTAATTATGAGACAGCATTTTATGTGATCACTGCCGTCGCGATTCGCACGCACATATAACGAATTCGTGCATAGATGCGCCGCAGCGCCGCCCCCTTCTGGCTGGCGGAATTCCCCTGCAGAGCTTGACGTATTTCTAATAACACACGAGCGATTTCATATTAACGATTTGCAAACTGTTTATGATGGACTTTTCGACCTTTTCTTAACGTTCACTCGATCACGAAATATTTTTACTGTCAGGATTTTAAATCGATCTCAGCATCACCACTTTGTCAAGCTTATAAGGAATCCGTTGTAATTAAATAACAACTTTGTCTGTTTCCAGAGTGTGGGCCAAACGAAGTATTAAACCATTGCGTTCAGCAATGCGGCGGCGAAGATTCTTGTTACGATCGTTATTCGATTGCCTGTTTAGCCGTAGTTTTACCATGCGTACCCGCATGCGTATGTAAGGAAGGTTTCATAAGAAAGACTCTGGGCCGCGAATGTATACCAAAAGAAGAATGTGGTAAGCCGTAACTCTAAATTATTGTTGAGAAGAACCAGTCGCTTTACATCAGCAAGTACAGTCAATAAAGCTATTTGGTATGCAGGCAGCTTACTTGCAACTATAAAAATGTTGTGTTTGGTTTGAGTAGACAAATATTGTACACCACATTCGTTAATGTCAAGCTTAAAAGTTATATTTTTATTAGAAATAAATATTGGTACTGCAGTGGAAAAATTAATATTTTTGCCCGTATACCAAACAGTTTTGTTGACTGTACCTCCAGAAGTAAAGCAACTGGTTCTTGTTAATCTATACTACTCATGGGCACAGGCTCCTCTCTTCTTCTTGAGGTCTCCTCTATATTTGTCTTAGTCTGCCACGTCTCCGTCTTATTGTTTCTGGGCACCAGCTCATAGTGTTTCTGTCAAACGGCAGACATGTTTAAGACGTTAAACATAGGCGGACTAGTTAAGCAATAAAAACTAGCACAGACCTTACATCGTAACCTACTTACCCACTCGTACTTCGCCTTTTCAGTCAGACAAACTAAACTTTACTTTTCGCCTTTTCAGGAGGTCCCTGTCATATATATTCACACTATTCGGAGTGCCAACAAATTTCTAATGAAACCTGCTCTTCAATCGTGAATCCGTCACAATCGAATGATAGTACAACATCTTGCACACCTGGATGCGCTTGCTGGGACGGATATTACAGAGCAAATGAAACGGAGCCCTGCTTACCTCGTTGCTTATGTCCCCAGTTAGAAAATTCTGACGAATGTGAGTCTTGGAGAAGAATCGGCTAACTTGCTGCGCGCAGTGCGATTCTGCAGTGCGATTCTGTAAGCATGTCGATGTGAACACTTGGGCAGGGCGCACGACGGGTGAGTTGTCAAATCATACAAATAAGATAGAATGACAGCGCTCTTGTCGTTCACTCCGCCTCGGTGAACACCGTGAGATGTCGACAGAATCGACCGGCTGTAAACATGTAGAAGTGAACACCCGGGCGGGGCGCACGACAGGTGAGTTGTCAAACCATACAAATAAGATGGAATGACAGCTCTATTGTCGTTCACTCCGCCTCGGTGAACACCGTGAGATGTCGACAGAATCGACCGGCTGTAAGCATGTCGAAGTGAACACTTGGGCGGGGCGCACGACGGGTGAGTTGTCAAATCATACAAATAAGATGGAATGACAGCGCTCTTGTCGTTCACTCCGCCTAGGTGAACACCGTGAGATGTCGACAAAATCGACCGGCTGTAAGCATGTCGAAGTGAACACGGGCTGCACGACGGGTGAGTTGTCAATCCATACAAATAAGATGGTATGACAGCTCACATGTGGTACACTCCGCCCAGGTGTACACCGTGAGATGTCGGCAGAATCAACCGGCTGTTGTTATTCGAATTTTGAAGGTCTAACAGTACATTTTTTTTTTTAATATTGTTTCGCAATAAACATCTTCCCGTTTAGCAAGAGTTTTACTTAATTCATTGGAAATCCTTTCAATTGACGCAATGTGTGATCCTGAAAGTTAAACACCAGTTAAGTTATTACCAGGACAATACGATCCTGAGAAATCCGCAAATGGTTAATACGTACTATTGAAGAAGCCCTGATAGTTATAAGCCTAACCTAGGTATTTAAACAGAGTCAACCATCCGATTAATATCAAATCACATTGGGTCGTCAACATGTTGAGGTTATTTTATGTGCTGTGTATCTGTTGTATTAGTGTGGCTGGGCGTTTTAATCCATTTGTATTACATCAAGACAAGTATTTAGGTAGGTTCATTATGCAAACAATTATATATGAAATAATAATCTATGAAAAAACACCTCTAATTTCCATATATTTTGACAGATTGCGACTGAGAAAATTGCTCTCATCTAACTGCATGTCTATTTAATACAAGTTTTCTCGCATAAAAACTGAAAAGTGGTTTAAACGCAATACCTTTACCATGTAGGTACTTAGGCTAGCCGGACTAGTGCCTAGGGTAGCGGATTTGTTTAAAAGAGCTTTTGCGGCCCTGGAACGCAAAGGGCATTTGGAGGAACGATTGGATTTTAGTCAGTAAGAGTCTGAAACTCCCTTCCGCTCCACCCAGAGCGGAGCCGCCATCTTGTTTTTTCACTCCAGCACCAAAGATAAAAAAGCTTGATTTTGGAACGTTTTTCATGAATGTTAATGTCCTGTTTAAAATAGCATTTCAATATTAAACGAAAACAAAAAGTTGAAGAGTTTATGAACATGAGGAAAAATATTATTACGGCTCTTATTTTCAAATCGAAGATATTGTGATGCTACTAAGTACTTACAACCGCAGATTGGCTCGTGAATTACAAAAAAACACGTGCTATTGATTTTTACTTTGATAAACAAACACACTAGATTGTAATATTTATAAACGACTAAATAATAACGTAGCGTACATAATTATATGTTGTGGAATTTGTTCGAAAAAGTCATCGCGGGCCAGGAACGCAAAGGGCAAAAGCATTAAGGAGGAACACGGATGAGTTTTAGTCAGTAAGAGTCTGTCACTCCCTTCTGCTCCGCCCAGAGCGAAAGGAGTCATTTGATGATTTCCTATCCATAAAAAAGCGTAGGTACATACTTGGATGCTTACTGAGTAAAAAACAAATTTTGTCTTTTGTACCAAGAATTAGTAGGTACAACAAGGTAAAATTGCGTCAATGTTTTAAATGATGCCCGTATATTCGGTAAGTATCCGGCCAATTTGTTATCCATCGCACCCCAACTTATAACCAATTTAATTGTTGACATTATCTTCTGTTTCCAGAATGTGGGCCAAACGAAGTAGAAAAAGGTTGCATAAATCCATGCCCGCCGCAGAAGACTTGTCAGGATCGTGAAGATTATAAATGTTTTGCCGAACTCGTACATTGTGAATACCAATGCCACTGTAAAGAGGGGTTCATCAGAAAGACTGAGGGCGGAGAATGTATACCAGAAGAAGAATGTGGTAAGTACACCAACATTAAAAGCAGCTTTGGTATCCCGGAGCCTTACCAATCCCGAAAACTAGTCCAATCCCGGGATTTTAAGAGTTTACAAAAGTTATATTAAAATGAAGGTTAATTTCATATGTTTTAGACAGGAGTACAGCTTGGCAAAAAAGAGTATGATGTGGTGACAAGTGGAACTAAATATTTTACTAAATGGAAACCTATGATGTCGACGCTACTTGGCCGACAAGTGTTAGATTTTGAGTAAAGTTTATTGTTCCACATTTATTTTTAACGATTTATTTTTAATTCTCATACTGATTTCCCATATTATGGTGCGTTAAGTGAGATAGTGGCACCCTCATTTTTTCCAAACTCTTTTTTGCCAAGCTGTAGTTAATATTTTTACGAAAAGCCTACCTTTCTTTTTTTTTACAAGATTTGTAAGTAACCCTATCAGTTCATTTTCATTAAATTATAAATAACGGGGTTATTAAACGAGGTCAGTCCGTGAATGGTCCCCCATTCACGGACTGACCTCGTTTAACCCCTCTGTCTGTACAAAACCGAAACTCATCGGTGGTATTTAGCTGATGAGCTATAACTATGTCCGATCTTACCGTACAGACCTGAAGTCTACCCCAACATAACTACTTGGGAAAAGGTTTGGTAGATTCATTGTATTGACTTTTGTTTTGATGTTTAATTACGTGATTTTTTTTTGTTTGATGTACGTTTAGTATTTTCTCAATAAAAGGTAGTAACCATAGTTAATAACTTTTTTATATTATGCTCTGGCTTTTCATTATCCGTTAACAATCCCGGGACTATCAGTACAATCCCGCAATTCAGTATTAGAAAAAGTCAAAGGGATAAAAGTCTCCATACGATTCGAGGTGTCTGAAAGTCTCCGAACGTATCAATTAAACAGCGACCGGCGCAGTGAGCGGCTTTCCAGGACCTTACTGCGGCCCAGGTCAAGTGTACACTGATTGCAAAAAGTCTTGTTTAAATGAAACCTGCTCTGCAATGAAGAATTCGTCAAATTGTGTCGACGAAGTGTCTGTGCTTTGCAAACCGGGATGTATTTGCAGGCACGGATATTTCAGGGTTGAAGAACATAGGCCGTGCGTACCGCGATACGACTGTCCTGAGATGCAGGATGCGCAGGATTGCATGGATTTGGAATATGATGATTATTACTTAACCTTACCTAAAAAAATCATACAATAATGATAAGCAATAAACTTCTAAAACCTGAATCCAGAATACCTACATGTGGAATGCAATAAAAGTATTGAATATTGAATTCATTTGAAAATCCGCTGTATGCTTAATTAACCATTTATCTTTTATTTCTACATTTGTGTGTGTGAAAAAGGGGTAGTATTTAAACGAGTGACCGTAAATTAAAGTAATTTTAAGTGACAAAAATAATTAATTTACGTTGACGACTGACTGCGAGTAACGAAAGAAATAGAAGAAAGAGTAAAGAAATCAACAGAATAGCAACTTACATTAATAAATGAGAAGCTTTATAATATTTGAGCGACCTAATATTTGTTGGAGTGTCAACGTTAAGTCCTGCATTTTTTTTAATATAATATTTGGCAAATAATACTTCTGGGTGGTTTAAAAAAAAATAACCACGAAGGGGTTCTTCTAACCTAACCTGTCAGAGTCGGGGTGCCCCAAATCCCGAGCTCGCATCACTCGCTCTTGCGCACCAAATAAAACACCAAAATGTTTAAACCTCAATTGGAAAAATCGTCTCTATCTCAATATTGAAGTTGCCCTCTCTGTATTGCTCGTCGCTCACTTAGTAATTTAGTCGCACGGGTAGAATTTTAATAAGTATCTGAAATGGATTAATTACAACCCACTTTTTGTAAGCTCGTTCTGGATTTTATTATTAATCAATATTCGTCGTTAGTTTAGTTAATTTTTGCTTACTCAAATTCATACCGCTCAAGTTATTAAAACAGTATCTCATCATCAGTCGCTAAGTAATTTTTTTATTCGATCGTTTTATAATTTCCCTTTCAATAGTAGTAAGTTAGCAAAATTTGTCATCACAGTTTGCAGCCGAAGTGTCAACCCCCGATCCGAAGGCGAGGTTGTCATGGAGCCGACATGCTACAGTAACAAAATATACTCGCGTGTATCAAAGGCATTTTTGGAGTATTCCCGTCTGTCCCCAAATGTCTGTCCCCCAATGGGCACAAAAGAGAATTGATGTGCCATCTCGGGACTTAAATTCCCATTTGTCCTCATTCGGGAACAGATGGGAATACACCACATTTTTCAACACCTCACATCAGTAACACTTTTCTCGTTTTTCGTTCATGGATAGATATGGCAATATTAAAAAAAAAACACTTAAAGGTATAGCATGCAATATAAACTATATAATATTTGAATTTAATACTCCAAGTCCAATCGAAATTTTCGCAGTATAAGTAGCCAGAATAAAAAAAACTCAAGCAACTACTCGTACCTAGCTAAAACCACCGTGCACAACAGTGCAAATAAGACTCGCTTTAGGTATAAATAAACAGATACATCAACAGCAGCAAGCCTCCGCGGTTCAATACAAGTTGAGTCGTCAACATGTTCACACCACTCGTGTTGCTTATCAGCTGTGTCGTGTTAAGTGGCGCTCAGTTCTGGCTAGATGACGTAAAATATCCAGGTAGGTTACACAATTCTAATTTTTCAAGTATTAGGGTATATTTCTGATTCAAATGTTAGAAGCAAAATAGAATCTCAAAACTTGTCAAATAACTGCATGAAACACCTAGATTTGAATAATCATCAGTAAATTCCTTAAATAACAACGAAAATAAAATTTATCAGATTGGAAGTAGTTTTGAAGAACAAATTATCTCAAGATTTTTTATTTACTTAGATTACGTGTTCGTGCCAAGCTTCAAGTTTATAAACTAACAAGATGTTTCATACAAATCAGCTTTTTTAACAAAAAAGTTGTAGGTATTCATGCGTATTCTGACAAAAACATATAGGTAAGCAACTAGATATTAGTTAGGATGTTTTGTAACCAGACAGATTTTGTTTGCTGTCGCCACTAGCACCTAGAAAAAATTCGTTCAAAGACGCGTCGCGACGCCGCGCCGCCCGCTGGCAAAGGGAAATCCCCAGATATTGACGTCATCCTACATCTCGTGCGAAATTTTAGAATCAACTGTGACCAAACTGCTTGTTGATTGATATAATTATCTTCCAATACTAGCCATAGCTAATACTTTTTTATAAGATTGTCCATGGGGTTTATTACACGTTCGTCTCCATAGGATCTACTCTTTGTAACATGCAACTGCCGCGCTGGAGATGGGGTCAGTGAGGGTGTTTTGCTGAGGAACATTCTTGATTATCGCTAGCGCGGTAAAAACAGCTTCATCTTTGTGACTACTGTCAGTAAAATCAAAATCATTTATTTTAAATAGGTACACCATTGTCAGCCACTTTTTGAATGGGTGACCATCTTAACATACCGAGTTTCCTCCGTGCCTCGGAAAGCATGGTCCCGGCTGTCATATATAGATCTTTGGCAGTCGTTACGAATTGTCAGAAGCCAGAAAATCTGATTCCAGTCTTGCCAAGAGTACCGTGTTACCCAGGTAATGGGTTGTGGAGGTCTGGCAGGCAGCCGCTTCACGTAAAATACTGGTATTCAGCTGAATCCGGTTTTACTTGGGAGCCGATCCCAGTAAAAAGTTGGGAAAAAGTCTAGGCAGAAGTTTGAGATTGTTAGCCACTTTTTAATTCTCAAGATCTGTATCTTTTCAATTAAAAAGTGGCTGATTTGATTGTATTTACCGAGTGTATAGAACTTCATATTTAACAAGTATCTGATAACAGTGATAACAAACAAAATATTTTAGTGTCAGGCCCACAAAAGTTCAAATCGATCTTTGTGCTCAAATTACCACTTTATTAAGCTTATTAGTAATCTATTGTTTCGTAATTGATTTTTACATTTTTTCAGAGTGTAATGAGCCAAACGAAGTTTTAAACGAGTGTGTTCTGCCTTGCGGTGGCGAAGATTCTTGTTATGATCGCAATCAGATTGTCTGCCCAGCCGTACTCCAATCTTGCATACCCCAATGCGTGTGTAAAGAAGGTTTCATCAGAAAGACGATAGGCAGCGAGTGTATACCAAAAGAAGAATGTGGTAAGTTATATTATAAAGTAAGAGCTTACTTCCTAGCCGTTGTGAAACCAGGATTCGATTATCGACTAATCTAAAATAATAATGGATCATCATCATCATCATATGAGCCGAAAGACGTCCACTGCTGAACATAGGCTTCCCCCAAGTGTCGCCACAACAACCGGTCCTGTACGTCTCGCTTCCATCGGCTACCCGCGACCCGTCACCACCAGGTCATCGGTCCACCTTTTGGGAGGCCATTCAGTCCAGATACATATGTGATAAAGGATTAGTTTCACTACGAAAACTGGCACTGACCAAATATGGATGGATCTATTTACTTACTTTATTAAGATAATTAAATTAAAATTTACTTTTCGCCTTTTCAGGAGGTCCCTGTGAAATATTTACAGAATACTCGGATTGCAGACAAATCTCGAACGAAACTTGCTCTTCAATGATGAATCCGCCAAAGCCGAATGACCGTACAGAAGCATGCATCCCTGGATGCACTTGCTGGGATGGATATTACAGAGCAAATGAAACCGAGCCCTGCCAACATCGTTGCTTTTGTCCCGAGTTGGAAGATTCGCCCGATTGTAATTATTGGAGGACTCCGATCGGGTAACTTGCTGACCATACCTGCCTGCAGTGCTATTCTGTAAATGTAGATAACACCGTGAAAGCTTATGTGAAGTAAACATGAAGTGCGAAGCTGTCAATCCTGGATGGATTGACAGCTTCGCACTTCGATAGTGCCACGATAGTGGTATTAATGGCAGTTCACTTTAAGATCAATTCGACAAGTTTTCCCTTGGATATCTTCACAGAAATTACAGTTACCGGCACATAAATTGGCAAAGATTTTCGTAGTGAGGGAAGTTCGCGCATGTAAAAATGTTTGAAATTGTGCGTGCACGAACTTCCCCCATTACGAAAATCTTTGCCAATTTACGTGCCTGTAACTGTACTGGCTGTTATATTTTTTTGTTACTGAGATTAATTTGTTATGTGTCCTGGTTTGTTAGTTGGCCTTACTCATCATTTGGTGAACTATCAACATTTGTTTTGTAGTAAATAATGTTATTTTTTAACAAGCTTGTTTCATTTATTTAGAAAATCTTGCATTTGTGTGATGTATCACCCTGAAAGAAAGCATACTTCCAGAATAATAAGGTCCTGAAAAATCTGCGAAGGGGTAAATAGGGATACATATTAGACATGGTTATAGTGCAATAACATTACCCTCAGCAAATGAGTAATGACAGTGCTTTCATAGTTTAAGCACTTCAGTAGGTAATGTACCTATAGTCGGAAAAAATGGAGACTCTACATCGAGCATCTACATACGAGTTGGTAACGGGGCCATTGGTGCGCGATTCAGACTCGCACATGGCCGGTTTTTACACTATCGTTTCCTTTTTCTAGTAAGTATGTACTTTGGTGCAACCCCTTGGTCCAATACCAACTTCCTCAATTGTTGAAAATATCTAGTTCCGACGATAAAAATGATAAAAGACGGAACCTTAACTAAAACGTACACAACTGAACAAATAAGAGTCACTATTATAAATAGTTACACAGTCTAAGACTCAAGGCTAAGTTTTTTAATACACGTTGAGTCGTCAACATGTTCGCACGTATTGTGTTGTTTGTCAGCTGTGTCGTTTTGTGTGGCGCCCAGTTTAATATCCCGAATTACCGGCCAACTGGAGTTAAATCTCCAGGTAGGTGCACAATTATCACCTTTGTAACTAAATTTAACATACAGGCTTTTGCCGCGGCTTTGCTCATCATCATCATATCAGCCGAAATATGTCCACTGCTGAACAAATCCTTCCCCAAATGGGGAAGGATTTGCCATAATCGACACGCTTGGCAGGCGGGTTGGCGATCAAAAGCCAACCAACAGTGAAATGTGACATTTTGAAGACCTCACGCTACACTAGCGCCTCTAGTGGCGGATTCAAACACGATAGCCCTCATAACGTGCTTTTGTGCATTCGATTATATTCAAATAATAGTTCCTAGCTTGATTCAATAATTTAATGGAAGAAAGTTAAAATAAGAACACGTGAAAACCAATTTATTAGGAACTTAGGTACCTACTACTGTTTAATTTATAAATCACGCCGAGAACTATTATTAGAATACAATCTACGACATATAATCACGGGATTCATTCATTTTTTGGGATCCGAAGGTCCGCGTAAATAACGGAACCAGGAACAGGATCACTCGGTTGTCTGTCCATCTGTCACAGTCAATTTTATCCGAATCTACTTGACCGATTCTTTTGAAATCTGGTACACATATTATAATATGAACATGTGTGAACCAAACACGGACGCCCGTTACGTAAATAAATAAATAATGAGTACGGGGGTCACTTTTGGGGTCCAAAATAGTAAATTCCTAAAAAACAATTTTAAATTCCTATACAAAATTGTAATACTCACAATTTGTATGGGAAACTCAATTTCTTTTTAGGAATTTACTATGGTATTCTTGAGTAAAGTTGTTCATTTACATGAGCAGAAATGGTTATAAAGTTTGCGCACTGGGAAAAAAAATACACAGTACATGTTTAAGAATGTGCCGTAATTTAAAAGAAAAACAAAATGGCGGCTGGTGGCTATGCCAGCTCCACAAAAATGTTCGAACCCTTTTATCACATTTTCTTCTCCGTTTCCAGAATGTAACGAGCCGAACGAAGTATTAAGCAATTGCGTTGGATGCCCTCCCGAAGATTCATGCTATGATCGAAATCAGATTGGCTGCCCAGCCGCTTTCTTAGGGTGTAGACCCGCATGCGTCTGTCAGGAAGGTTACATCAGAAAGACTCTGGGCAGCGAATGTATACCTAAAGAAGAATGTGGTAAGTCATTTAACAAAGCAAAATTTTATGGCGAAAGGGGAGAGTCCGCCTGGAAGGGATTGGCCTCTAAGAATGGTACTGTGCCTCTGAAAGCACGTTAAATTAAAAATATTTGACAGTCTTTACTGATAGTGAGAAGCCAGAAACACGTCTTGCCAAAGGGTTTTGTGTTACCAAGTTATTAGGTTGTGGAGATCACCTATACGGCCGCTCCATGTAAAATACTGGTATTCAGCTTCACCCCTTTAGATTGGAAGCCAATCCCAAAAGAGTTGGGAAAGAGCTAAGCCAATTGATTGAAATAAAATGGTATTATAGAACCACTGATAGAGAAGGACAAGATTTGCCCGCTCAACTATGTAATTTCTATCATAAGTTAGAGTTCGTTTTCTAAACCTTATGAAAGCTGAGATCTAAGGGGTAACGAAACTATCTCCAGAATCTGTAGGCTATCATTTCCGGAAAATTCAATTATGTAAGAACTTCTTTAACAAATACATACAGCAGAGAAAAATTAAATAATTCTTTGAGGCACGCGTTGAATACTACGCGCCGTCGCGTCGTCCCAGGCCTGGTTTTGATCGGACATCAAGCCAATATTCCTTCCCAGCGGTCTCTTAATAAAACTTTTTTTTCCCCGTTTTCAGGAGATCCCTGTGAGATATTCACACACTATTCGGATTGCAAGCAGTGCGCGAACGAAACCTGCTCCTCAATCACGAATCCGTCAAAATCTGATTGTAAGAGTGAAGCAACATGTACACCTGGATGCGCCTGCTGGGCCGGATATTACAGGAAAGATGAAAATTCGCCCTGCCTGCATCGGTGCACATGTCCTGAGTTAGAAGATTCAGAAGAATGTGAGTTCTGGAGGACTCGAATCGGTTGAGTTACTAAACAACATAGGTACCATATAGGGTAGATGACTAAACAAATCGAATTAGTTCGTCATATAGATTTCCAAAAAGTATTAGACAAGTACTTTTTTCAAGAATCATGTCTATTATTATTATTCAAAGTTTGTAGATCTACTGGTACTAAAGTTAATTTGTGTTAGTTTGCACCAGCAAACTTACACAAATTAATAAAATACAGTTACAAATACTTAATCCGTTAGGTACCAACTCAACTGATTAAGTAGGTATTTCTTGAAATAATACTGTCACGCAATAAAATAAATTTCTAAACTGTTTAAAGAGTTTTATTTAATTTGTCTAAGAAATCCTTAATTTAAGTGATGCGTTAATCTGAAAGATAAATATACAGAACACGATCCTGAAAAACTTGAGATGATGCCCAGAGCGACTGCTATCTGATCATGCCCGTCTGATTACTCCAATGTTAACTGAAATGAAAAGAATTTTTTTCATTCTTTTCTTATTGTTTCTGGGCAAATTCTAGCATTTTTTTTAGGATGGCCATGTCATCAAATGACTCCTTCCGCTGTGGGCAGTGTCGGACTCTTACTGACTAAAACCCAACCGTGTACCTCCAAATGCTCTTTGCGTTCCCTGGTCGCGATGACTCTTTTGAACAAATTCCGCAACCATGCAATACATTACAAATTTCAACCTTCTAGTAAATCAGAAAGTAGCCCAAAGATTTTGTTGATCATCAGCATCGGTGAGTCATAAATCTAAAAAAGAAATAAAAGATAAACCAATAAAACTAAAAAAAAGAACAGAACGAAACTGTTGGATAAAAGCCTGAAAAATTTGCCAACAGGATAATCTGCTACAAAGTGTAGAATTAAGACCACATGAATAAAAAAAATCTTGTAAGTACAGTCAGCGACAAAATGCGATGAGCATCTACAAGTTCCAAAAATCGTGTCAAAACCGGACATGGAGAACAAAATACTGAACACGCTAATGTTTCTTAAAAGAGTTAGCTACTATAGCTGGTCTGCAGTTACCTACAGCTTGTTTAATTAAAGTTTATCTAATTACTTTAACTATCAGGATACGACACCCAGTTGAAGGTTTTGCTAAATAAATGAAATAAAACTCTGGTTAAACAGTTATATACATTTATTTCAAAACAAAATTACTTCAACAATTAATATTGAATCTCAGTGCTGAAAATTTTTGAATGACAATAAGTTACAGTAGCTCAGAAAGTTAGACTGAATTTCTCCACCACCAATCACACTCTGGCGTATCTCTCAATTCCGGGCATTGACAACGATGAAGGCATCGTGAATTCTCATCTGCCCTGTAATATCCGGGGAAGCAGACGCATCCAGGCGAACAAGCTTCTTCACTATCTTCCGATTTTGACTGATTTGCGGCTGAAGGGCAGATTTCTTTCGAGATTTGTTTGCAATCCGAATAATGCGTAAATGTCTCACAAGGCCCATCTGAAAAAAAAAAACAAGTTTAGTTACATAGCTACTTAAGTGAGCGTACCGCGTACCTACCACCTAATTGAATATTCAACTATTGAAAGTAGGTACCATACATCTGTGATAGTTATTTTTTATTGTGTTACAATTCTACGCGTATCACAAAGGTGATATACGAAGAATTGTTACGCATTATTTTTTAAGAGTGTAATCCTGGACTCCTGTCTTTTGGACTACGTTGACCTGCTGTAGTGAAGCGATAGTTAGTCAACAAATACAGCTTATATAGTTTTTAACTTACCACATTCTTCTACCGGTATACATTCACGGTTGATAGTCTTTCTGATGAAACCTTCCTTACAGACGCATGCGGGTCTGCATGGTTGCATTACGCCTGGGCAGACAATCCCGTATCGATCGTAACAAGAATCTTCGCCACGGCAAGGATTAACGCAATAGTTCAATACTTCGTTTGGCTCACATTCTGGAAAATTATGTTTAGGTTACAATAGATTACCCATAAGCTTGAAATAGTAGTGCGAATTGAATGTTGCACTAATAATATTGTTTTGTAAAGGCACTCAGCGATTTTTTAATAGTAAAAATTGATCTCGCTTTGACCATCACTGGAAGAACCTGTCACTAATCGTTTGACAGACTGTCACGGCTGGTTTTTGTACTCGCACGCAAAGTGCTGCGGCGTGACAACTAGGGTGCAAAGTGACAGTATCGTCATATTCGTCATACGACATTTACAAAAATAAGCCCTGGCCTAGAGCCTTCGACCATCTGTTCTGCGAGCAGTGTGCCCTGCCCACTGCCACTTCAGTTTGGCGATCCTTTGGGCTATGTCGTTAACCTATCTGACCCTCATAACACAGTAATTTGATAACATGAAACCCATTGACAAGACTTTTTTCGGGCTTCTTCAAATGACAGCTGAGAACAAGAGCTTTAAGTTTCCCCTGAGGCACGGAGGAGTCATCCATTACATTCGGACCGACCGACGACGTCGACAAACAATGCTTAACTTTGTAGATCGCCCCGTCGAGCAGTACTATTTTTATTTGGCTAGGGTTATCGCAACATAAATTTGCATTTATGTTGCGATAACCCTAACCAAATAAGTAGGTTTTGAGAAAATCGCGGACATACAAACACACACGACATACGGGTCAAACAGCATCTTCTTTTTTGAAGCCGCTTAAAAATGTTAAAAAACTTAGAACCTACGTTAATGCAGTAATTTAAATAGCATATTAATGTTATTTCAGAACAAAAATAATGAAAACACGTACCTGGAAGTGGTGGCCAGGCCCAGTTGTTATCAATGTGCGCGTGAGCACCACCCAACACAACGCAGCTGATTAACAACATAAGTACAGAAACCATGTTGACTGCTCAATCTATTCTTCAAAGTGAATTTGTCAACGGTGTCTTGTCTCTTTATAGGTAGCCGGGGGAGGGAAATCCGAATCGATAAGAGATACGGGGAAATTGATTTAGAAATCATTATCTTGTGTAATCCACCACTGTGGGAAATTTATGATCAAGTTCGGGTTGTTCATAAAGTTATTAAAATTTTATGCCGTTTTTGGGTTCCGTACCCGACGAGTGACCAACATAAGCGTATTACAGTTCTCGTCAAATAACTTTGCCCCTCTGAAGTTAGCCATTTGCAAAAATTGCGCAGGTGCAGTCACGTACACGGGAGCAACCGGGACGCAAGCATGCATCGAACGTAAACGAGCGACTGAGACATAAAATCGCGCCCCGCCCCCATGTCTCTTACGCATGCGCAGTTGCAGTGTATTCGTAATTTTGACTACTACGCAGCCACTCGACACAACTTCAGAGGGGCAAAGTTATTTGACGAGAACTGTAATAATGGCTAGTTTACACAGTGCGAGCTACTGACTAGACAGTACTCGGATTGTCTACTCGTATGCCAGTAGCTCGGCCCGCCTTAGGTGTCCTCACGATGATAATAGCTGCCCAGTCTCACAAAAAATACAGGTCCCGCTCACAACTGACACTGGTGAACTACTGTCGAACGCGTCCGGACGATGAGAGTGTTGTCTGAGCAGCGATGTGCATTGTTACTTTCAGGCGGACAGGCGAGTGAAAACTGAAAAAATATATTTATTTATTTAATCGTAGTAGAACCAACAGCTGTAACAGATGAATAACAATCGTATTCGAGACAGAGCCAATTATGGGATCTCACGGGTAGAATTAGAAAAAATAGTAGAAAACTTAGGATCACTGATAAACACAGTAATAATATTTAATAGTACTTAATATAATAAATAAGTAATACATTTTTTTATATATTTATAGGCATGTATTGCTTTCTTTTATTTTCCTATAATTTTTCATATATTTTCTTATAAACCTCAAAGAACAAGCAACACCAATGACAGATGTTATGGCTGGCGCCAGATAAACTTGTAATAAAGTACATTGACCCTTCTCTAATATCCCTTCGTAGAAACCCGCATAATAAATTAAGTTTTTCATTACCTACAAGAAAACTTAAAGGATCAAGACAAAAGTCGATTCAGGACAGCTTTGTGTCTGTATTTCTGTTTTTGATATTAAAAAAGTCAATAAATGTATGTGGGTCAATGACCGTTATCGTACATTTATCTGGCGCCTATCATACACAAAAGGCACTTTATTAATCAATCGCCTTCAGTCGGGAATACCACACATGCTCACAAATCAACCGAAGCGACTTAATTCGGACAATCAATGATCTGAATCAACAAACCGTCCAATAACATCACAGTAAAATGAAGATAGCTATGAATCATACCCAGATAAAATGCAAGGTTGACAAGACAACAACAAGATATTAAGTTTCCCAAAAATCAATCTTTAAAGATTAGTAATTAATCTTCGAACTCTCATAGGTATGTACATAGGTTTTTCCAAAAGATAAAAGTATTATCGAGACACTCTAATCTATCATCAGATTAATACCACTCAGTTGATTTATATCTTTTCAATTATGTAACTTTTAATTAAAATTTACAACTTGATGTTTGTTTCGATTTTTTCTCAAGCACAATTTCGTTAAAAACAAACAAATCAATAAAATCAATTCGTATACCTACGCGGACAAATATGTAAATATGCCATTGTGTCTCAGTAAATAAATAGGTATGTTTAAATTGTTAACCAACAAGCGAAAGTGATTAATACTTATTTATATAAAATATATTATTATCTTAGTTCGGTCAAGTAAAAAATCTACTTAACTGATTATGTAAAAATTTCGTAGTAACTCCTAATCTATTGGAGATTAGGAGTAGAGCCTGCCAGGATTGCGGATTTTGTTTGAAAGAGTTACCGCGGCCCTGAAACGTAAAAAGAAACCGACTTCCAAAAAACACTACAAAGTTCAAAATAACTTTCGGTAGTCGGTGTTTTTGGTTGCTTCTTCGTTATTTGACACCGACTTCCGAAATTAAAGTTATTTTGAACTTTGTAGTGTTTTTTGGAAGTCGGTTTCTTTTTTTTGTGAAAAAGTTTTTAGTGGTACCCCACACCTAACAAAACCACTGGAAAGTCACAGGAAAGCAAAAATACGCATTTCGTATGTACATGGATGATTTTTCCACATATTTTTTCCAGCTATTTGGATTTAAAAACCGAAATACTGAATCGATCTTGATAAAATGTACAAAGTATACCCTTTCCAACAAAAAAATAATTTTTCAAATCGGTTGGCAAGCGACGGAGTTATGCGCGAACAAAAAAACAAAAAAAAATTCAAACATCCGAATTGAGAACCTCCTCCTTTTTTAGAAGTCGGTTAAAAAGGCACTAGGAGGAGCATGGATGGGTTTTAGTCGGTAAAAGTCTGACACGCCTCCCGCTCCACCCAGAGCGGAAGGGGTCATTTGATGATTTCCCATCCTTAAAAAAAACCCATAGAAAATTACTTAAAACTAAGTGTTTACTACTTTGTAATCTCATAGTAATACCTATTTGCTATTTTTGTCACAGCTTACGGGATGGGTAACTACGGAACCCTTCACTGTGCGGGGCCCGACACGCACTTGGCTGGTTTTGACAGATGGCGACTGAAATGTGAATGCGAACGTTGCTGAAAAATTAGTAGAATTGGCCCTCTGATGTTATGAGATAGCTATTCGTCAAACCTTGTCAGAGGCCCTTGAGGCGGTTTAGAAACTCTGACACTAGGGTGTGTGGGGCACTCCCTGCCGCTCCACCCAGAGCGGGCCACACCAATCATCAAATGACCCCTCTCATATGATGATTTCCCATCCTCAGAAAAAAAAAAAAGTGTGTGTGGGGTCGTTAGACCTTACTGTCCACAAGAAGAAGAAGCTATTGAAATACTCACTCTGTTAAAATAACAGCTGACAGTCAGATGGACGAACTAACAGCGGAGACTTAGGTATGGCTAGTTTACACAGTGCGAGCTAGCGTGCCAGTCAGCCTGCCAAGTAGCTGCAGTGCAGTAACTCACATCATATGGACTTATTTACGAGTTACTGGCATGTGCGTGTTGGATAGTAGCTCGCATCCGAGTTACTTCAATATTTTTTGTTTTCACTCGCCTGCCCGCCTGACTATGTAAATACGACTATATTATAGTAAATCGAACATGGCATTGGCAGCAGCTCGGACATCACTCGTATCGATCGGACGCGAACGGCTATTGCTCGCCAGTGTCAGCACTGTCAGTTGTGTATTTTTGAGCTGCGACTCGCAAGAGACTGGGCAGCTACTATCATCGTGAAGACACCTAAGGCGAACCGAGCTACTGGCATACGAGTAGACAGTCTACTGTCTAGTCAGTAGCTTCATCATCATCATCTTCATATCAGCCGAAAGACGTCCACTGCTGGACATAGGCCTCTCCCAAGTGTGGCCACAACAACCGGTCCTGTGCGTCCCGCATCCATCGGCTACCCACGACCCTCACCAGGTCATCGGTCCACCTAATGGCAGGCCTTCCAACGCTGCTTCTTCCGGTACGCGATCGCCACTCCAGAACTTTCATCGACCATCTGTTCTGCGACAGGCCGACAGCCCTGCCCACTGCCACTTCAGTTTGGCTACCCTTCGGGCTATGTCGGTAACCTTGGTTCTCTTACGGATATCATCATTCCTGATTCGATCACGCAAGGCAACTACGAGCATTGCCCTCTCCATTGCCCTTTGGGTGACTTAAACCTTCTAATGAAACCCATTGCGAGCGACCACGTTTTGAGTCCACAGGTCATCACAGTGCGAGTGATGAGTAATTAATACGCTTACGTTGGTTACTCTTGCCGTTTTTGGGTTCCGTCCGACAACCTACACCTGATCAATTACTTTTCTCACAGTGGTTTTATAAACAAGATAATGATTCCTAAATCAATTTCCCCGTATCTCTTATCGATTCGGATTTCCCTCCCCCGGCTACTTATAAAGAGACAAGACACCGTTGACAAATTCACTTTGAAGAACAGATTGAGTCAACATGTTCTCTGTACTTGTGTTGTTGGTCAGCTGCGTTGTGTTGGGTGGTGCTCACGCGCACATTGATAACAACTGGGCCTGGCCACCACTTCCAGGTAGGTGTTTTCATTATTTTTAAGTAATAAACTAATACAATAATAAAAAAATTCTTCATTTACGTAGGTTCAAAGTTTTTAACATTCTAACATGTGAAAATTCCAAAATAAAAAATAAATCTTACGTACCTAATAGTAATAATAAACATTAAATTCGCGATAAACTCGCGGCACACCGGTGTGCACGAGCGGTTAACTGGCTTCAAAAAAGAAGGTTCTGTTCGACTCGTATGTCGTGTGTGTGTGTCTGAATGTCCGCGATTTTCTCAAAAACTACTAATCCAATTCGTATGGGGTTTTCGTAACATAAATGCCAATTATTAAATTTAAATTTTAGAAGTATAGTTGACACACCTAGCCACGAGTAGATATTTTCATTACTTTTTATTGCGTGGAGCTCGAGGCAAAATAATAACTGTTCAGCGGGGCGATCTTCGTCGAGGTTGGTCAGTAGATTGATTACCATTTCAATACGTACCGAGACTCCTCCGTGCCTCGAGAGATACGTTATACTGTTCTGTTGTCCCCGGCTGTCATTTGAAGATCTTTGACAGCTGTAATGGATAGTCAGAACTTCAGAAGCCCGAAAATCTGTCACTAGTCTTGCCAATGGGTTTCGTGTTTGCTGTGGTCAGAGCTACGTGTTGTGAGGGTCAGGGAACTGGCCTTCAGACTGCAAGACAGCGAGCTCTCTCGTATGCATTCTCTTGCATTCAGATTGTTTTTAAATCCGCCTTTAGACGTGAGGCATAAATATTGGATTAGGTATGTTGATTAGGTATTTTTCGATGCGAGTCCGTACCTAATCCAAAGCGTCGAGGATTAGGTACGGCATAAAATATTTCTACAGTCTACTACACACACAGAAGATATTCCGTACCTTAAAATGTGGGGGTTAAGTTTCAAGTTTAATTAGCACTGCCGCCAGCGCAATCTATGTAGAATACCACTGGACTTGTTAGTGTTCTATTCTCCGCCGCGCCATCATTAACACAATGTGCAGGTGCATCTTTAAGTATGAAGGGTAATTTTGATCGCTCTAATAGACGTTATAAACAAAGTTAGTATTCACGTTGAGTAACGTTTGCCCATAAAAATACGAAATTTATTCCACCGTTCCACAATTTATCAGAAACGGAACGTCCATAATCCATGCCGAATATTTCTTACCCAATCCACATACGGTACTTAATATCGGTAACAGGCCAGTGGATTGAATAAAATTAAATATTCGATCCATGCCGAATATTTCTTACCCAATCCACATACGATACATAATATCGGGAACAGGCCAGCGGCTATATTGAATAAATATTAGGATTAGGTAAATGGATTAGGTATTTTTAAATACTAGGATTAGGTGGATTAGGTATCGTTTTCACCTAATCCAACCCATGTCTATCCGCCTTGTCTATGTTAGATCTTCACTCGGCACCGTATGATAATACTGTCACTTTGCACTCTAGTTATTACGCCACTGTACTTCGCGTGCGAGTTCAAAAACCAGCTGTGCATCTTTTTTTCTCTATTAAAAAATCGCTGGGTACATCACATCAGCAGCTTAACTTTATTTAGATATTGCCCGCGACTTCGTACGCGCTATTCCCGTTTTTTTCCCGTTCCCATAGCCATGCTCAAGTCAAAAAAGTTTTTTCCATAGCCGTGCTCATGAATGTGGCTAAGGCTATCATATACAAAGAGAATTTTCCAAATCCGACTGGTAGTTCCAAAGATTATCGCGTTACTGCTAGTACTAGTATATAGATATATTATTAGTGTGCAGCATTAAATTCAGACCACTATTTCAAGCTTATGAATAATATTGATATAAAAATATTGTAACCTACACATAATTTTCCAGAATGTGGGCCAAACGAAGTATTAAACGATTGCGTTAATACTTGCCGTGGCGAAGATTCTTGTTACGATCGATACGGGATTGTCTGCCCAGGCGTAATGCAACCATGCAGACCCGCATGCGTCTGTAAGGAAGGTTTCATCAGAAAGACTATCAACCGTGAATGTATACCGGTAGAAGAATGTGGTAAGTTAAAAACCAAAGAAGCTTTATTGTTGACTAACTTATCGCTTCACTACAGCAGGTCAACGTAGTCCATAAGGCATGAGTGCTTTTATTACATTTTGATTACACTCTTAAAAAATGCGTAACAATTCTTTTTGTGAAGCACGAGTATGCTATTTAAAATTTTGTATTGACTGATTTCTATGGGCTTCGTGGTAGCATGAAATAAATGTTTTTTTTTTTAATTTATCATCGTATTTCACCTTTGTGATACGCAGAATTGTAACGCAACAAAAATATAACTATCACTTATATATGGTACCTACTTTCAATAGTTGAATATTCAATTAGGTGGTAGGTACAAGTTTAGTTACATAGCTACTTAAGTGTGCGTACACACTTAAGTAGCTATGTAACTAAACTTGTTTATTTTTTCTTTCAGATGGGCCTTGTGAGACATTTACGCATTATTCGGATTGCAAACAAATCGCGAAAGAAATCTGCCCTTCAGCCGCAAATCAGTCAAAATCGGAAGATAGTGAAGAAGCTTGTTCGCCTGGATGCGTCTGCATCCCCGGATATTACAGGGCAGATGAGAATTCACAATGCCATCATCGTTGTCAATGCCCGGAATTGAGAGATACGCCAGAGTGTGATTGGTGGTGGAGAAATTCAGTCTAACTTAGTGAGCTACTGTAACTTATTGTCATTCAAAAATTTGCAGCACTGAGATTCAATATTAATTGTTGAAGTAATTTTGTTTTGAAATTAAAATATCTGTTTAACAAGAGTTTTATTTAATTTGTTTAGGCAAACCTTTAACTTGGGTGTCGTATCCTGATAGTTTAAGTACTTATTTATTTTTATTTGTTACTAGCTTCTACCAGCTGCGGCTTCGCCCGCGTGAATATCGGAAATAGCAAGGTTTCCTGATTTGTATTATAAATTTTTTACTCAGGAAACAACCACTCTACACCTACCCTACACCTACCCTACACCTACCCTACACCTACCCTACACCTACCCTACACCTACCCTACACCTACCCTACACCTACCGTACACCTACCCTACACCTACCCTACACCTACCTTACACCTACACCTACCCTACACCTACCGTACACCTACCCTACACCTACCTTACACCTACCCTACACCTACCTTACACCTACCCTACACCTACCCTACCTACATAATTATACCAGCCCAAAAATACTATGACATGTTTCTGTTCGCCTGGTACTTGATGTTTCTGGTCTCCTGGTACTTGTGAATCTGAAGTACTAAGGTAGCAGCGAGTCTGAGTTTCCACTTCCTCCTCAACCTCCATCCATGCCACTTACCGGAATAAAAAGTAGAGCCTATTTTTTATTCCAGGATATGAACTACATGTGTGCCAAATTTCATCCAAATCCCTTCAGCCGTTTTTGCCTGATTGTTACACAAACATACAAACATACAAACATACAAACATACAAACATACAAACATACAAACATACAAACATACAAACATACAAACATACAAACATACAAACATACAAACATACAAACATACAAACATACAAACATACAAACATACAAACATACAAACATACAAACATACAAACTTTCACCTTTATAATATTAGTAGGATTATTGATAGGCACGCGCTTGACCACTATCTCACACTATCTCACCATCAGGTGAAATACTACTTATTTTGTCGAGTTGTGCGCACAAAAATTTACAGTTCTCGTCAAATAACTTTGCCCCTTTGAAGTTGGCTACGAGTGGCTGCGTAGTAGTCAAAATTACGAACAAACTGCAACTGCGCATGCGCAAGAGACATGGGGGCGGGGCGCGATTTTATGTCTCAGTGGCTCGTTTACGTGACTGCACCTGCGATCTTTGCAAATGGCTAACTTCAGAGGGGCAAAGTTATTTGACGAGAACAGCTGGTCGATTCTGTCGACATCTGACGGTGTTCACCTGGGCGGAGTGAACGACAATAGAGCTGTCATTCCATTTTATTTGTATGGTTTGACAACTCACCCGTCGTGCGCCCCGCCCGGGAGTTCACTTCGACATGTTTACAGAATCGCACTGCTGTACTGAACAGCTGATTTTTTTTTTCGCGATTTCGTGGTTGACCCTATAGTGAAAGTTGTTCATAGTGATGAGTACAATGATCCCTTAAGAGGTAATTAATTGCGTTTATTCTATTACATATTGTATGTATAATGGACGCAGGTTAAAAGTAACTCGAAATTAAATCATAACTTTGGTTTGTGCAAGTGGGCCTGAACAAGGAAATCAAAGAGAGAACCAATATTTGACAAAAATCACAGAGCACCTTTAAGAGATGTCATCATAGTTGACGGGGCCCGCTAAGGCCAGTGCCTGATGGGTTGCAAAATTATTCGAAACAGTTACCGTGGCCCTGGAACGCAAAGGGCATTTGAAGGAACACACGTGGATTTTAGTCAGTACCAGTTTGACACTCCCTCCCCCTCCATTTCCCGAGTCATTTGATGAAATCCAATCCAAAAGAAGGACTGAAGGACGCTCGTATTCGATTAGTATTTGTGATACGTTTGTCGTATCATGAATCCATAAAAATACGAATTGAGTGGGAGTTAGTGCATAAACGCTGTTTTTAATACAATAAAAAAACTCATGTTAGGTAGATGTTTAATGCGTTACTCAATTCTTTTAAAAATAATGATTCTAGGTAAAGTAAAGAATTAAGAACTGCTTATTCCAAAACCGAACAGTAGGTCAGTAACGTAGATCTGCGAAATTCGTATGATTATGAATTTATTCTAGTGGGGCATTTCAAGATGGACAATCGGGTGAACCTTCCATTTCAGAACATAAGCAACGATGTAGGCAGGGCTCAGTAGCATTTTCTCTGTAGTATCCGTCCCAGCATGTACAGCCCGGGCTGCATGTCTTAGGCGTTTCGCCGTCGCAATTCACAGGATTCGCAATTGTGGAGCAGGTTTCGTTAGTGCACTCTTTACATTCCGTATATTCTTCAAATGTCTCGCATGGAGTTCCTGAAAAAATATGTTTATTAAGTAATAAGAGTTGTACCTAATGGTTCTATGACACATCTCTGGCGCTTCTTCCTCGTGCCTCTGGCAAGTGGAACGGCACTATACAAATTATATGTGGCCCCCTCGTTGTCGGCTCCAGGGCAGAGGTCACCAAAGCAGCATTATGGCATAGGTAAAACAACAGTAGGTACTTAGGCACTGTCCAAACAGAAAACGTGAATACACGTTCGCGTCGCGCTCGTCTTGCTTAACTGTTTTTTTTTAAAACGTTTCCCCACACTAGGAATTTCTCCTGAATCGTGGGTGCGTTTACAAACATACAAACTCACATACACAAACAGCTAGACCCAGAACAGCTATGTGTAGGCCATACAAATATTTTTTCCGTGCGGGAATCGAACCCGCGACACGCAGCGTAGCAGTCAACTGCTCAACCACTGCGCCAGCCGTGTAACTAAACTAAATGTTTCCTTGTGTGCCTCCAGACGGCACTTTCGGGCTTTCCGAAGCAACAATCGCGTATTCGCATGACGATCGCTATCTATTAGGGCAGCATCATAATGTAGACCTCTTACTTACCACATTCTTCTTTTGGTATACATTCGCTGAATAGAGTCTTTCTGATGAATCCTTCCTTACAGACGCATGCGCCGTGGCAAGGTAAGAATGCTTCTGGGCAGGCAATCTGACCGCGGTCATAACAAGTATCTTCGGAAGGGCATCCCACGCAGTTGTTATATACTTCGTTTGGCCCACAATCTGGAAAATGGAAACGATTAGGTATTAGGTACTCAAAAAATAACAATTTAAAGGCCTGTTCAGACCTATGGGGTATTCGCTAAGAGTGGTAGCGAAAGCGAAGTGGTTTCTTATACGGTAATCTTATTATTTAAACCTAAGCGGATTTCACTACCGCTATGGGCCACCACCACAACCAAACGCTAAAACGAGTAGGTCTGAACAGACGCATACATACCGATGTGTTTCTGTCTAGTTAGATACCTATGATGTAGATAGGTACCTACCTAGTTACTGATCATATTACTTACCTCTATCTCTACAATTCTAGATATCCCTACTTCCCTACTAATATTATAAATGCGAAAGTAACTATGTTTGTCTGTTACGTTTTCACGCTGAAACGACTGAAAACGAATCGTCATGAAATTTGGCAGATATATGTATAGCCTGGGATATGCAGAAGGACATAGGCTACTTTTTTACGCGATAACCCACATCCACGCGGACGGAGCCGCGGGCGAAAGCTAGTGGTAGGTACTATAAAACAAAGTCACCGCTTGCCTTTGTCTTTCTCCGCTTTCTTCTTTTAAACCACACGCCGATTTTGATTTTGATACGATTTTTACTAATAACAAAAAAATAAAGAGCGATAAGCGAGAAAGGTTTAGGCATATAATTGGTCGCAAGTAGGTACATAATAAATGGATGAATGTTTAATAACCAACCACGCCTTAATAATTAAACTTGACACGCGTGTAGATGTGTATCAGGGCAAAAGATGACTTTCTTTATATTTTTAACTGACTTCCAAAAAAGGAGGAGGTTCTCAATTCGATTGTATTTTTTTTTTTTTTTTGTGTTTGTTACCTCATGGCGCATCCACACATGCCCGGCGGCACGGCCGGCGGCCAACCCGGCGGCATGGCCGGCGGCACATGCATCTTTTACCTTTTACATTTTTAATTCAGCGGCAAGGTGGTCTGAAAGCCGGCGGCAAACCCGGCGGCATGTGTGGATACGCCATCATAATATATCTCCGTCATTTATCAACCGATTTGAAAAATTCTTGTTTTGTGTGAAAGGTATAGATTGGTCCCATTTAAATTTTATCAAAATCGGTTAACTTGACCTCGATCACGCCTGATGGAAAGCGATGTATGAGGTCTGTGATAGAGCGAGCGTGCCCAGAAGATGCCATGAGGCACTGATACTCCCGCGCGGCGACGAGACAAAGCAGGCTGGGAGGGTGAACCTTTTTATGAGGTTTAATTGTCAAAATTTCCGACTTTCACAGCGGGCGAAGACGCTAGATTGTTTTAAATGGCTCACAATTACTGTCATAGGCCAACTCAACTTCGAGACGAGGCCAGGACGTGGACGAGACGTGGTCCGTCAGGAGCTCAAAAAAAATTCGCTGCGTACATTTTATATGAACTCGTTCGGCACGGCCCTGATATGACTGTATAGATCAACCTTGCGAAACTTCCTCGCTACTTGTCAAAGTTTTTGTTGTTGACAAACAGGTTTTGATGCGCAACCAGATGATTTTTGTACGTAGGTATATCGTGTGATCTGTGATGTTTCTCACGGGGAATTCTTTTTGCCGTCGACGTGTCTAAAAAACCCTCACTTGATTTACGACATTGCTTTTCACAGTTAGTTACCTACTGCAATTTCCAGGCCGTTGATCATAATGCGAACGTGACAATCGAAACATATACACACTTAGGTACTATTGATAGATAGAATATAGGTACTATATGTACAATCTACATAGTATATTCTATACTAAATAAAGTAAAATAGTTAGACCGACTCTTTTACGCAAACTATACAAAAGAATACCTAATGTAGTGTACCTACATGTTGATGCCGATGCAGAATAGACGCCTAAGCCGAAGGCTAGAATCTAAAATGTCATCAAGAATTTAAACTCACCCTGGTTTTCCTCAGTATCCGTGTGAGCCACGTTTAACAGGACACAGCAGACAGACAGTACAAGGAATGATCTGAACATGTTGACGGCTCAATGTGTATTGATAACCAGGAGCTTGACTCTGTTTATATATTAGTTTGCTCTTGAAAGTTTGGGCACGATCTATGGATCCTTCTATTTTCTACTAATTTCAATTTCAGAACGTGCTGAAATAAAACTATTCAGTCAAAAGTTTTATTTCAGCATTTTTGTTTTGGTTTGATGAATTGTATAAAATTACATCCCCATAATAATACAGGGTGTTCCAGAAGCGTGTGGTCATATTTTAGGGGTGTTTTCGGGTTGCTCTATTTGCAACGTCAACGGCCCTGGTTTACATCTTTTGTCTCCTTAACATTATTGTCTTTCTCGCAGCTTAGATCGAAAATTTTGTACAGATGCCTAACAACTACGATAAGCGGTCGAAAAACGACCATTGTCTCTCTCTCGTAGGTACAAATATAACAAATATTTTTTCAGTAGGTAAGGGTTCGATACAAATGATTGTTCTGTGCTTTGTCTGTAATCTGTGGAGAGTCGGTCCTAATTTAGCGCAACTATTGCAAGTATTTTATCGATGTGTGTAACTATGCCCAGCGACTGTGGGTTTGCAAAGTGCGCCCCCTGAGGGTTGTTGATAACAGCAAAAAAAACTGACTTTCGGGGCAGTTCTTAAAATATTGTATGTCGCAACAACAATTTATTGCAGCATGGTGATCATTCCAATCTACCATAAATATATCAAGCTTATTCGCAATTTATAATTTGAAGATCTACTGATACTAAGATTACGTAACATGTTTGTTAAGTTCTGTTTCATTTATTTAAGACTTCAGAACGTTCTCAAAAAATATAATATATCAAGATAATATACAGAAGTATCTTTATATCGTGTCCAAGCGTTCAAGAACAAACATCTTATGTAATACATTATATAAATAGAGTCAAAATTCCAGTAGTCGCCAACATGTTCAAATCATTTTTTACGTTGGTTGTCTGCTGTGTCGTATTAAGCGTGGCTCAGATGGATACAGAGGAAGACTCGGGTGAGTTTAACTTGTAGATACTTAAAATGTTCAGTAAGGTGATCATATTTCTTTTGTTAAACCGCGCCGAATAGGATTGCCCCAATTGGGGCATACAGTTACTGACGGTCTAGAACGATTTTCACCAATAGGGGATGACGGTGGATCACAGGCCACACATTTCTGTGTGGATGGACTAAGGGTGGGTCCCTTAGTCTATCCACACAGAAATTTTCGTCCCGCAGGAACTCTTTCTAACAAATTCCGCAACCCTGTCAGGAACTGGCTCTAGCGGGCCCCGTCGCCGCTTCTCGGTCTTTTGGCTAAGACCAAAGTTCAGTATTATTTTCTTTTCAGTTTAATATCTAAAAATTTTACTTTCACTGAGGGACCAGAATATTAAACCCCCTGCAGGGTGCGGACTTAGGCTAAGGGCGACAGCTAGGGACGGGCTGGATCATGCAAGGATTTTTAGAACTACAGGCTCAGCGTCCGCCGGACGACCGTTTCGCACTCGTGCGGGAAAGTACGGCGGCCAGCCAACACTACAATTAAACCCCAATACATTATATTAGGTTAGTCGGTGCGAAGACCCCACTGGGCGGGAGCAAGCCCTCACTAAAATCAACCTATAAAAATAATCTGCGAATCCCTAAACAACAAAAAAAATTGTATAAGTAGCTACTTATCGGGGAATTTCTTAAAATACGTGTGCAAGTGGGTACATAAGTACTTGACCAGTGACAAATTGAGCGGCGCGGCGTTCACATCGATCTACCATCACGATGCAGGTTTTTTAGCAACTAGCTGTTGCCAGAGACCTTGCCCGCGAGCAAGTCGGAAATATTCTGAATCGAACCTCGTACCATAATACCGTACCTAATAAAATAGGTTTCTTTCTTTAATTGTGCACTGATCATGATCTCATCCGCGTACCAAGTTTCACCCAAATCCGTTAAGCAGTTGAGGCATTATTAATTAACAAACATCCATCTATGTATTTATTGTTTACTAGCGAATAATGAACCTGTTCTAAAAGAAATACATATTTACCTTCGTGCCTTGATGAGCCGCTTTGTCCAACGCTAAAAAAATAGATTCTCAATCATTTAAATAAATAATAGAAGGATCTATAAATGGCTACTGTTTTATAAACAGATCCAAGCTTCCTTTTATTTCATCATTAGACGCTGAGTCGTCAACATGTTGAGATCATTTCTTGTGTTCTTTGTCGGCTGTGTGCGCTTGAGTGTGGGTCAGACGGAGTTTATCGAGTACCCAGAAGATTTGAATGTCTTTAATTATCGGCCTGCTGCAAATCCAGGTAGGTGTGGTCCGATAAGGACCAACAACGGCGGTCTAGCGCGCCTCTGTGAGACGTTAGCATAATGGACGGGACCCCCTAAGGCCAGAGTCACCAAGTTGCGGAGGAAAGATTATACGGATTGATTGCCGAACTGCTTCTAGGCCACTCTGTCTCCGGCCCTTCACAGGGCAGGGCTCACAGTGAGTCCTGTTATCGCCTTGATCTGATCAAACCAGCGAGAAGCTGGACGCTCGCGGACAGGCTTAGATATTAGTAATATTAAAAACCGTTTCTATTTTCCAGAATGTGGGCCAAATGAAGTACTAAACCAATGCGCTCCGTGCCCTCCTGAAGATACATGTTACAACACTGAACAATATATATGCCTACGCTCATATTTTTTCTGTGGTGCTGCTTGCCTTTGTAAGGACGGTTTCATCAGAAAGACTGCGGGTGATGAGTGTATACCAGAAAAAGAATGTGGTAAGTCATCATTATCATCATATCAGCCGAAAGACGTCCACTGTTGGACATAGGCCTCCCCCAAGTGTCGCCACGACAACCGGTCCTATGTGTCTCGCATCCATCGGCTACCCGCGACCCTCACCAGGTCAGGTTTATGTGGTAAGTAAGAAGCCTGAAAAGTGATATCACTCGTAATGCCATGACTTCAAACCTGTACTGGGGAAACTCTCTGAGTGACGTTACTGACTTTTACGTTAGACAACATAAGCTGCCTATGTTGGGGTCGGCTTCCCGTGTAACCGGGTGCAGCTGCATAACAGTAGATATTTAAATGGATGGCCTCTTTCTGTGAGACCGTGATGGTTCAAAAAGAGGCCGCCGAGCGGGATCGTGAGAGGGCTGATCCCGCTAGGAGACGGAGGCGTCGGGGAGGTAACTGCCTCGACGACGCCTAAAACGCCGAAATCCCGCTTGCGTCAAGGCAGGTGGGACTCCGGGTCGCAGACGCTCAGAGTGGGGGACTCTATCCGCCAACCAAGTGATCCCGGGAAAGTCGGTGGTACAGTGATCACGTGCTACCGTATACAGCGAGGCTCAGGGGAGACACGTTTGCGGTCTCCCAAGGATGTGCCATATCAGGCGTTGCCCAATGTGGGTTCCGGAGTGGTCTTTTAACAGGTACCGGGGCCCCTTTCATGTGCTGATAGTGATCACCGGGGTGGTTTTAGTGAGGTAAAAATCCCACACACCCTTTTTTTCCCAAAAAGACCAGGCGCCTTTTGAAGGTTTCCCCCCGAAAAAAAAGAAGATATTTAAATGGAGCAACTGCCTGTCTCTGACCTCTAGAACCCACACACGATACTTCTTGGCAAGACTAGTGTCAGATTTTCTGACTTATGACCCGTAACAACTTGAAAGATGTTCGAAATGACAGCCGGGACCAAAAGCACGACCCACAGACCAACCTCGGCAAACGTAGCCTGACCTTGAAGTTCGAGCCTAGCGGCAGTTATCATTTTGATAAACCACGAGCCTCTCCGACTTTTATGTTAGACGGCAGATTATGCACCGAGGGGATAACGCAGCAGGGGAGGGGCAAAAATAATTGACCCTAGGTTGAAATCTAGTACAACATTATTTATTGCCCGGCTGTGCCCCCGGCTCACTATTATGTTAGGTTTGCATGACATATAATTAGACGTTTTCCATCAGATGGTGTGAAAATTAATTCATCGTTGTTCACAGAACGTAAGTGTGCCAAAAATGAAGAGTATACGGAATGTAAACACACGTGCTCGAACGAAACATGTGCTACAATCGGAACCCCATTGACATGCCACAGAGAAGAGCCATGCGAGCCGGGATGCACTTGTAAGATCGGATATTTCAGGGAAGACGTAGAGGATGTAGCAGACCCAGGATGCGTCTTACCGCTGTGTTCATGTCCTGAGATGAAAGACGAGCTCGGTTGCCAACCAATCATCCTTGGCTAGTTTTCTGAAAGCCTCTCGAGAATCTACCTAAAGGCAACTGGTACTGGAATTCGGCTCTTAAAGTACAATATAGCTGATTAAGGCCTTTTAAGTACTTACATTGCAGCCGCATTTATCAGTTTTATCGCGAGCCCCATAGACTATTTTTATTGACGGCCATTCATTATATTGTTCCAACATTTAATAGTTACCCAATAAACATCTACCTATCAATCTGGTGTTTTAATATCCAAAATACGGAACCTAAAATTTATTAACCCTAAGTATATCAATACCTACTTTAGGCCATGGCCGGACTCCTGCTCAAGCCCCCCACAAATCTTGAGAAGTATTTTAAATAAACTAGCTATAAAATTAGCCAATAATAGTTACTCTTTAAGGTATCAAATACCTAGTAGATTTTTTTTATTTGGAGGTCGGTTGTATTGTGTTGTGTTCTTTTGTAAAAGTTTTTTTTTAAATTTAGCTTTTTAGTTAGTTCTTTATCAGTTTTCGTAATTCGTAACGACCACTGGAAAGTCAAAGGAAAGCAATATAAGTAGACCGTAAGTACGCAATTTCGTTTACATGGATGACATATTTTTTCCAGCTGTTTTGATGACACAAACATGACATGGAACTAATGGACCAATTTTGATGACATTTCTACAGAACTAATCGGAATCGGGTATCCTTTCATATAAAAGAAGATTTTTCAAATCGAGGTAGCGGAACAGAAGGTAAAGTCCCGCAAACCTCCATTGAAAAGGGAGGATCCTCCGAACAGACGGTTGTTGTATCTAGTGGGCAACTGCCCGACAGTTGATATTCGGGCTGTTGTATCTCTTCGAATCGTATGGTAAACTCTGCTAGCCCGATTCAGAATTTTGTCAAATTAGTTCGCATGTCGAGATTGATGGCGCTGTGAGTCTCATTTGTTGTCTTGTTGATTCTGCTACGTTGATTTTTGTGGCGGTATTAATGGCGCTACAAGGTAAGTAATAAAACATTTTTTTTTAAATACAACCGAATTGAGAACATCCCTCTTTTTGAAGTCGGTTAAAAATATGGTCTGTTTTGTTATAAGTGTCTTATATAGGTACCAACTTTCACAATATGCATTTAGTAAAAAGCTATGTGCTATTTTCATGTAACAAAACACATCAATTTGATTATTTTATAATTTTAGATGAAATACCAAACAAGCTGAAAATATGACAGGAAAGATCTATTTCTTTAATTATGAATGATCAATAGAAATCAAAAACCAAAATACGGTGGGGGTTCCCATTCTTTTTTGCTGCCCCGGACCGCCGAGACACCGCCACTGGACGAGACCACAATGGGCACTATGAATCGTGCCCAAAAACTAGCAATATATAAACCGAATGAATCCTCCGTTTATCAATACACATCGCGCCGTCATCATGTTCAAATCATTTAGTGCGTTGTTCATCTGCTGTGTGGGGGGGGTCAGCGTGGTTCAAGCATTTACTGAGGACTACATAGACTTCTATACTGGGGCTACAGACTATCCGGATTATTGGGGAACACCATCACATACAGGCAAGTGATTTTTATTTTTAACTAGTAACTCCTTCCCGTGGCTTTGCTCCTGTGACCAGTCTCACAGGAACCGTGCAATGACGGGATGAACCTAGCAGTCAGCGTTGTCTAGTGTAAAGAATCAGAGAAAGTAGTGTCAGAATTATCGTGTCTGGATTAGTACTAAGTATTATTATTATATTAAGAGTAGGTACCGACTTCTTACAAACGATTATCATTTTAAACTGTTGATAACATAGGTATCTAGCTAATTATATTATACTAGCGTCTAAACGCGGCTTTGCGCGCTTGAAAAGTTTTACCTCCCCAAAGGAATATACTAGGGATAAAAATATCCCTAATGTAGGTACATTTCCAGGTCATACTTAGCCCATCCAGTGTGCTAGGTTTCGTTTTACGTAACCATTCAGCCGCAAAGGCGTGAAAAGGTAACAGAAATACTGTCAAGTACCTTAGGCATTTATAATACTAGTAGGTATGGATAAGATGTTGATTAGTTTTTGACCGACTTCCAATTCGGTTGATATTTTTTTTATGAATATAGGTAAACCGACTACTCCGACCGAGGTTTCTAATCTGATTTCTGTGATACCTTTTTTAGTTCGATGCGATATACCAACTTGCCATTTTTTGTTCCGTAAAAATTTAATTCAGTTTGGCTCAGTAGGTAGTTTTTATTTTATTTACCTACCTACCTACTAGCATTTTTGCTTACTTGGATGATGTAATTTATGCGTCTTTGACGATGACGGCGCCGTCGCCCCCTTACCGCTAAGGGGGCGACGGCGACGTCATCGTCAAATAGCGAACCACTCATTAGGGGAATAATGTCAATTTAGCTGTGGGGTATCACTTTGTATAAAAAACTTTTTACCACAAAAATACAACCGACTTCCAAATAAAAACACTAGCTACGTAAGTACAAAGTATAAAATAACTTTAAATTCGGAAGTCGGTGTTTTAGTTGTTTATTCGTTGTTTGACACCGACTTCCGAAATTAGAGGTAGGTATTTTATACTTTGTAGTGTTTTTATTTGGAAGTCGGTTGTTTTTGTAAAAAGTTTTTTGATACCACTGTTCGGAACAGTGGTATCGAGCGGTCTTCGACAACACCTGTAGATAGGAACAGTCTGTTCATATCTACAGGACTGTTGTCAAAAACCGATCGATGTGGGTCCCTAGGCCCTACAATGACGTGCTAATGCCATCATTCCGTTGTGAAAGAGAGACGGAGCTCTATAGGACGAATAGCACTATCCCTTTTTCGTAGCGGTTTCATGAAGACAATGACACGTCATAGTTGGGGGGGGCTGTTGTCTACACTGCGGCAGTGGATGTCTTTCCGCTGAAATGGTGTTGATTTGATGATGGTCATTATTAGTCTATTTCTATGATAGTAGTGCTGTGACTGAGGAGGCTCTTCCGCTACTAGTCGTGGGTTTGATTACCGCATGAAACTATTTGTATCGCTTGTGAGCTGGGTGTTTTTCTATGTGTGCGATTTATGTGTACCTATGTTATCACTCCAATTATAATTATAGAAGTGATGACACAAACAAAACTATGCAGTTGTTCATCTTATTACCCGACTGCCCTAGGGGGGTTATGTTTTTTCAAATCTTTTTTTATAAGACGTTGCCACAAGGAATTTTCCTTGTATCGTAGGTGTGTTTATAAACATATAAATTAACATACACAAACAGCCAGACCCGGAACAACTATCTGTAAGCCATACATTTTTTTTTCCGTGCGGGAACCGAACCCGCGACACGCAACGCAGCAGTCAAACGCTCAACCACTGTGCCAACAGTGACGCCAATTCATGGGTCAGTCTTATGAAAAAATCAAATACTTACATTAAAACCCACCTAGAAATAATAAAAATCTAGTTTTATACTTAAACTATTATTTTATTCGAACAACGGAACTTTTTAATAATAGATAAGATGATTCTAAGTTCATTAACATGAGGAAAATGATTTCATTCTTTTAAATCTATTGCACAATGATTAAAAAGGGGAAGAACTTACCTACAATTAGCCAGTATACTATTGTAGTCTTTGCCTACAATGTTTTGAAGATACTGGTACCAAGATGGGCACAAAAAAAATAACAAAAAGCAGGTAGGTAATGCAAAAACCACAGCTATTGAATCACAGACCACAGATTGGTACACAAAGGCTTTTGAACAACTTCTATTCATAACTAGTACCAACATATTTTTTGCTTAGTATTTATTTTACTCTTATGGGTGGCGCGGGCTTACGGACGGCAAGCGTTGGGTGGCTCGCTGTCCGATCAAAGCCAGGCCCGGGTCGACGACGGCGCGCGATGCATAATAGACAGGGCCCGTCAATCTATACTATACATGCTATTAGCACTCTGTTCTTGCCACGTTATATCAACATCACAGCCCCGCCTTGGACAGGGTATGTAGGTATTTACCTACATACCCTATCCAGGGTCTGGGTTCTCCTTTATATTGAAGCTCAAGAGCGTTTACGCCCTACGACATTTCATACAAACTCTCAAGTCCTTAGTTTTCGAAATTAATGCACCGATTTTAATTAAACTTGTTGTCAACTGTCAATGCATCAGACACAATAGTAAAACAATGACGTCATAGCTAAATTAGGTGTCGCGACAGTCCAGAGGCGCTAGATATCCAGGTCGAAATAGTTAGTAGGGAACATTTTCGAAAAAGAGTTCATGGGGAAAGAGTGATTTTTCGCTTTCTATAGAAAATTAAACTCTAAACTCTTCTAGCATATGCATACCAAGTTTTATATAATTGGTTCATTCATTTCGAAAAATAAGGACTTGAAAGTTTGTATGAATTGAACGCTCATTAAGTCAAAGTTTGTATGAAATGCCGTAAGGTGTAAACGCTTACACCCTACGGCATTTCACACAAACTTTGACTTAATGAGCGTTCATATCTAATATATCAAAAACTACTAAGTACATAATTATGTAGTACATATGGAGGTACAAAAAAAAAAAAAGTTAAAAAAAAGTAAAAAAGAAAAAAAAAAAAAGTTAAGGTAAGTTAGTAAAAAAGTTTTTTATGAAACATAAAATATACTTAAATTGCAAAATATCACTTACATATAGTCAACAATGTAATTTAATTAGGTATTTAAAATTACTTAACGGTAGTAATATGATAATACTTTTTATCCTCTTCACTTATACTATTGGGGGCCCCAGATAAGGGATCTCTGCCATCATGGGATTTAGGAAACGCAATTACTTCTCTAATTGACTCTGCATTACAAGCTATTGTGACTAGTCTATCAATACCTAAAGCAATACCTGCATGTGGTGGACACCCACATTTCAATGCATTCAAGAAATGCGATAGCTTTGAAGGGTCAATATTCAAAATCTTCAACAATTTCTCTTGCAAATCAGAATTGTGAACACGAACTGAACCGCCACCAACTTCATTACCATTAATAACAATGTCATATGCTAAAGACCTCACTTTCAGTGGCTCAGAGTCCAGTAAATGCATGTCATCTGGATGCGGTGCTGTAAATGGATGGTGGCAGGTTTCTAACCCATTTTCACCTTTAAGGAATAATGGGAAATCAATCACCCACAATGGTTGCACATCTTCTATGGCTTGAAGCATGTTGTTTGACCTCAACAATGAAGCCATCATTTCTCTTATTTCTCCCAAACATACACAAGAGTTTTCATCTTCACCTAAAGCAATTATAGCTGCACTTAAATCCCCAACAACACTTTGGATCCTTTGGCTAATTTCAACTCCTAATTCTTTTGAAATGTTTTCATTTAAAACCACTTTGCATGAATGTTTTTTGGCATACTCTCTGATTTTGTCCTTGTTCTTTGTAGTTAATTTTCCAATTTCTTTATTGTATGGTAATGCATAAGCCCCAAAGTTTTCATTGCTGGCCTTTTCAGGAAACAAATTCTTCACATTTACAAACTTTAAGTCATATGTTAAGTTTGGTTTATCTGTGCCGTAATTTTCCATAGCATCTTTATATGTCATCCTCTTAAATGGAGGTTTTGGAAGTGATTTCACAAATGTATCATAGAGCAAGTGTTCAATCATTGTCAAGACTCCATCTCGGTTTGTAAAAGATAGTTCTATGTCCAACTGCGTGAACTCTGGCTGTCTGTCAGGTCGAGTAGTCTCATCTCGGTAACATCTTGCTATTTGGAAATATCTATCAACACCACCAGACATTAACATTTGCTTGAACTGCTGTGGGCTTTGTACCAGAGAGTAAAAGAGTCCCTCATGATGTGTGGGTACAACAAACTCTCTTGCACCACCAGGGGTCCGGCAGAACAATGTAGGGGTCTCGACTTCAACAAATCTATGATTTTCAATCAGAAACCTTCTCATATTATGAAGCATGTGTGAACGCACTCTTAAATTATTCTGCATTTCAGGAAACCTCAAATCAATGTACCTATGCTGTAACCGTAACTGTTCTTTAGGCTTTTGGTAGTCTCGGAGGTTGAAAGGTAGCTTATCCACTGTGTTAAGTATTTCTAAGTCATCTATAATAACTTCTACTTCACCGGTGGTCATGGTTTTGTTGACCATGTTTTTCGGCCTTAGTGCTACAGTACCTTTAATTTTTATAACTGTTTCTAAAGGGATGTTGCACATATTTATGTTTTTGTTGCTCACTACACACTGGGTTAGACCATAGGCATCTCTGAGAAGGAGGAACTTTGATAATCTTGAAAATTGAACCCAACCACAGAGTGTAACCTTTTCTCCTTCATGTTCAGGACTTAATTCTCCACATGAATGTGTTCTATATGTAAAAGAATTACAGCTTTGATCAACCTGCTCTTCTTTAACTATTTGTTTAATTTCATGTAGCTTTTTCTTCACAAAGAACAAATTATTAGAGGTTATGTTTTTATCTTGAGGAAAGCTGCTACCAATGCTTGCTAAATTCCGCTGCTGCTGATTTATATGCTTACTTTTTATGCAACAACAAGGTATTGAATAATAATTCAAACACTTTTTATATAAACACAAGTTCCTGGCCAACATTTTTGCTTCTGACACTAATGTTGATTTACCAATAGATATTATTATTTGTTGTTGTCTCGAAAAATATAATAACTGAACAGTAATGTAGAAATAATTATTTAATTCACATTTTGTACTTGTTTTTACGAAGTTGAAACTTTGGTACTTTTACTTCAATTCTCACTTCATTCAATCACAAGAAGTTCCTTGATCACAACACCTAAACCATCTCGCAAACGCAATGTTGATTTGACATGACAGTGACAGCTGATAGAACAGGCACTTTTGACATTGACAGAAAGGTAGGTATATAAAAAATATAAAAAATTGCTATTCAACGTGGCAATGCCACCGCCTTTTTTTGCAATTTTCCGGGGACATGTCCCAAGAGACTAGTGGAATTGCCACGTTGAACCGCTCCAGCCCCGACATGTGAAAATTCCCAAAAAAAAATTAAACCTTATGTTATTGGTAATAAACATTAAATTCGCGTTAATTCGGCGCACACCGGTGTGTTGCTGGGGCTTGAGCGGTGAATAGCAATTTCTATATTTTCTGTTAATGTTCGTCCTCAACGCAACGCTGTTTAGTTTAATTCTTATTGTTAGTTACTAACAGAAAATTACAATGTAGATTTGTCGGTAAAATTTTTGGCCTCGCACAGATAAAATTTATTGTACTTACCCTACCCGTATAGTTATATTACTCTTTGACTTACCCACTGTTAGTTTTGAATTTATTTTAATTTTTAGTTTGTCTTGCGAGTCCTAAATTAACATCTTTCTTTTTTCTTTTTGTATGTAACTATGTACCTCTTACCTACTTTGTATTTTTAAGTAGTATTATTATTTCTTCTCTTACAGAATGTGGGCCATACGAAGTATTTATATGCACCTTTCCATGCCCTCTTGAACTAACTTGTAGAGATCGTAATGAAAGCACATGTTTGGCAGAAGAACAATTAGTTTGTGAGGATAAATGCATGTGCCAGACAGGTTACTTCAGAAACACCGAGGGCGGCGTTTGTATAACAGCGCAGCAATGTGGTAAGTTATTGGGAAAAACACCGAAATAACTAAACCAATTCTGAAAACACAGTCTTGCTGTCGTGCCCGCTTTGCTATATTTATAACAACATACTTACCTACAGATCAGACCTGCATATGATGGATGTATTAATTACCTAACTTTTTATCCATTGTAATTTCCAGATAAATGTCCGGGCCCCAACGAACACTATGCATGCGGAGACCCATGCGATAACATATGTGACTCACTTCACTTACAAAACAAGACTAGCTGTCCTCATACCTACTCAGAGTGCCATCCTTCCTGTTACTGCGACGATGGATACGCAAGAAATGATAGCGGAGTTTGCATCCCTATTCATGAATGTCGTGAGTACAAAAATATAACGAACACAGAAAAATTTACTACTTACTTCTGTAGTAAATTGTTCACTACTAAAACAATTAGCTACTTCTGTGGTAAATTGACACAGACAAGATAATACAGTGCCAGACGAAGGAACTAAAGCAGTAAGCTAAGACTGACTGTCGCCGGCAGTATTTCTATTAATAAGTACATACTTAGCCCTAATTTAACCTTCTTGCTTTCCAGCACCCCCCAGATGTGGCCAAAATGAAGAGTACACGGATTGCAAAAGGTCTTGCTCGAACGAAACTTGCTCTACAATCGTGAGTCCATCGATCTGCGACAGTGAAGAGCCATGCAACCAGGGATGCGTATGCAAGGACGGCTTTTTCAGGATAGAGGAAAATGCACCGTGTATACCTCGCTGTGCTTGTCCTCAGATGAACGATTCAGACGAGTGTATAAACACCAGGTCTACCAGCAAGAAAAATGATTATTACTTTTATAAGTTGTTAGGTTTGTTGTAACTAAGTAATTTTATTAAACATTGCGACACTAAAATGTGAAAAACCTACAGTAACAGGATTTTATTGAGATAAGTAATCATACCTATACCTCTAGAAATAGACACGGGTGATATCGAAATAGACCTAAGTGCGAGTTTTTTAACGTTCTCGATCGCGTTAGCGTAAACGAAACGTAACGAAATAACTTCATCGCCGATGAAGTTGTTATAGCGTCTGCCTATCTGGAGGGCACACACCCTAGTGTCAGTGGTTAGTTTTCATATATGACGTAGGTATAGGTATGTAGTTAAGGGTCAATTCATACCTGCTAGCGCAGAGTCGAAGGGCAACCGAAGCGTCATGCGTCAATTTGAAACTTAACATCGCAAATTCACCATTATCTCCAAAACGGAATGCACATAAAAGACGCATTCGACGGAATTCGCGTGTCTGAGCGGAAGAAATATGTGCATAGGTATGGCACGCAAAACGGCTATCGCTCAGCATAATGATGCGACCTCATGCGAGACAGCCCCAGCGCTGGTTTTCAGCGACAGCTGGTGTTGACGTCGTGACGTCGACCGGTGCAGCATGCAATGAAATATGATCGTCTTATTGGGGTCGCAGCATTATGCTGAGCGATGGCCGATTGATGTTCGTGACTACCGCAGGATCACGAACGCCACTCGCATCCATATTTAGTACTTACTCGATTGGTTTTGAGAAAGTTTGAGAAAATCGACTTTCCGCTCGAGCACTGCCGGCACACCGGTGTGCCGCGAATTTAATATTTATTTACTGTACCTAACGTAAGATTAATTTAGGAATTTTCACATGTCAGGGCTGGAGCGGTTAAGGTGGTCCGGTAGCAGTAGTTTTTAGCAGGACCACCATGAGCGCCACAAAAGGACATTCTACAGCTATTCTAAGTATACAGATAATTTAGTACCCTTGTTTTAATTTCGTAAAAAAAAGAAAACATTTCCATATACCGAGAAATCAACAATGACTTTCGCACGCTCGTTCAGCAGGACCACGACTTTGAATGTTGATTCCCCTACATAGAAAATTAGTAAATCTACACTAATATCAAAAAGAGGAAATACTAATTGTTTGTCTAAATTGAATAGGCTCCGAAACTCCTGGACAGATTTGAAAAATTCTTTCACCATTAGAATCCTACATTATCCCTGATGAACCTACGCGTAATAATATTTTCAAAAAATTAGGTTAGGTTAGTTAGTTAGGATCCGTATGAAAAATTTGATAATGTAACCCATCCCCTACAAAAAGGCCGCGATACCATAATCTCAGTGACCGCTTTTTATTAAAATTATTATAAAAACCCTGGTGGTATGGAAAAGTGGTGATTTTGGAATCATGATATAAATCCTTGTCCATTTAAATGGTTTAATAATTAAGGTTGATTATGTAATTGTAAATAACACTTTAATAAAGTATTAAAATCGGACCTTTCTTTTAAAAGTTACAGTTATGTATTTAAGTAAAGTCACTCACTGTGATTAATTATGAAATTTCAGAAACTATTGGATCTATGAAAATCGAATTTAGCACGGAGGTAGATTATAAGTAGGAGACATTAGCTATGAAAGGATATTAGGAAACTCCCACCTGTATAGGGGTGAAATAAGGGGTGGAAGTTTGTTTGAAAAAACTTATTCCTTTGGCGAATATACTTGAAACTTGGTACGAATACTGGTTTAAATGAATTAAAAAAGTTGCCATTATTAGTTTTTCAGAAGTACCCTCAAAACACGATTAATAGCCGTAACACACGGTCAGATTCGGTACGGCGGACTAACTCCGCCCACGAAATTCGATCTCGCTACACACGACCGGATCTGGTCCAATGGACCATGCGGCGGACTAACTCCGCCCACGACGCCACAGATGGTATATATGTCGCAGTAAGATAGATAAGCCGTAATATAGTTATATCCCAAGGGATATAATTATATACCGTAACATAGTTTTACGAAAGCGATTCTTTACTATCTCACTAGGAATATAGTTATAAAATATAGGTACTATATACTGAAATTGTACGCCTTCAAGTGCACACAAATTACATATGGTGGTAGCGGCAACAATAGCAACAACATTACAACCACCATGTACCAACCACACCGTAAAAAGCGGAAAAAAAGCAGAGAATTGGCCAAATTGTATTAAGAGAAATACATTATTAAATTTATATTGTAGTCTGTGGTAGTTTAGTACGGCCCAAGCGTACACGTCCAGATTTGGTACGGAGCGGACTTTATATTATAATACTCTGTGGAGCGGACCATATCCGATGTGCAAACAAGCGGACCGCGGCGGACTCAATTAATAAAAATAATGTTCGGCGGACCACTCTACACACGGGCGGATATGGTCCGGGAGCGTACCAAAACAGTGGTCCGCCCGTACCAAATCCGAGCGTCTGTTACGGCTATTAGAGTTTTTCAAGTTTGTATGGAAGAACTTATTTTTTTAGGTATACACTCACACACACTTGAAACTTAGTACAAACACCGAGCTAAATAAATAAAAATAATGACATAATTGGTTTTTCAAAAGTCCCCAGTGGGGATTTAGGTGGTGTTATAGTTTGTGTTGAAGGATCTTAAGGGTGCCCTAGTCAGTTATTGTTTCATAAAAAAGTAGTTAGTATGGCGATTACTCTACTGATTGACGGTGTACGTTCAGAAAAAAAAAATCACATTTATTTGTCTCGGTATTATCTAGCTCTGGATGGAAACAAAACAGAAAAAAATGTTGATATGGAAGTTATTTGTGTCGAAACTTCCAAATTTTAACACAACTTTGGGCGGAAGTAAATAAATAACTTAATACCTAATGTACGAAAATGGCAAAATGTTAACCATACAGGGACAGATTATATCCTAAATTAGGTATAAAAAAATATTTTAAATACATACATTCAGCACTTTTTTCATAATATTCCGACTACCAAATATCTTTCAATAAATTTTACAAACTCATTTTCGTTATAAATCATCTTAAATGATATGGAACTATTTTATGTGCGCACTGGCTTCGTATTGCTCATCACAGCATTTATTCAGTCCTTTAAATAAGATGTTGGACGAGATAGCATGCATTTAACAGTGCCCATCAACGAGTTCACCCGTTCGACTAGGGCACCCTTAATACTTGGTCCGACGAAGTTGAAACACGGCATTAATGACTTAGAATAATATAAGGACATGTACTTGGATTTTTCGAAATTTTTTTGGAATTTGTCTTACTGCGGTAGTCACGGACATCTTTCAGGGTATGAAAGTTTTCATGAACTGAACACACATGAACTCACTTTTGAACTGAAATAATTATATGAATCGGCTGTACCAGTACCTTCGCGGTTAACTAAAGCTTCATTCCCATTGGATAGAAGTTTCTTGTAGGTCGGTACTTCCCTACCTATTTCAAAAGTTGAAGACATGTATAGCCCCGTCTCTTTCCCACTGGAAGTAATATTAAAGTAATACTGCTTTAAGAGTTGGTGGTTATGCCCGTTTCACCCCTGAGAAATATTGTCAATGAATGAAGCTATGCTTAAACGGCGGCGACCTCTCGCGTCCGGCCCTGGTTCAATCCATGGTCCGAAGCGAGGAGGCATGGGAAGCCGTCACCTCCTTCTGCGAAGCAGTAATGCTAGTGAAGGCGGGCCGCATGAGGGAGAGAAAACCCACATGGGAGTCATTTGATGATTTCCCATCCATAGAAAAAAGCTATCCTTAAAGAGCTGAAGGCTAATTATTGATGTGATGTGGCTAAACAGGACATTTATTAATCAAAAGCAAGGGTATGTTTCATATGTTTATTTAAGTACCAAATACTTAGTCTACAAAATACACAAGTCGATAGCAAACAAAAATGTCAAAGCAGTGCATTCACTCTGAATATATTAGGATATAAGCACAAGGAAGCACTGAATAGGCGGCTTTACAATCGTAAATATAGCCTTTAATATAGTAAAAATAAAAACTATCGAAACTGAGCAACAATGGAGAATCAAACTTTGCAAAGTCCCTAAATTGCGAGCAATAAGCTTAAAACATCAATTTTAAACTATTTAACCAAGTCGCAATTTAGATACCTAACACTGATTAAACATCTGATAAGTACCTAACAAGAAAATCATACATCAATACCTAACAAATATAAAAATAATAAGTTACATTTTGAATTAAAAAATTGCAAAAATCAAAAATTAACGTCGAAACTTCTATCGTCAAAGAAAACTACTGCGATTGTGCGTCCGAAATAAACAGGTCAAAACATACTTAACTCAGTCAAAATAAAGAAGTCGCAAAATATGAGGAGTTAGTCTCTTAGCCTAAAATATTTTTCCGATAAAAACTTCAAAATGTTCAAGAAATCAAACTGCACAACCATCAGATTGTCGTTAAGATTTCATGAGCAGTAACAAAAAAAGGTTACAAAGGAATTCTCACCTTATTAACTTAGGAATAGGGCTTTGAATTCCGAGAATAAATACCTAGATTTTATTTTTAATTTAGAAATCAGACATTTCTCCACATGGGCATGGTGACAGGCATTGGCCTAGGCTGGTACATGGCAGTTTGTGTGTTCATGTAGTCGTATGGAAGGTTGATGCAGCTTGGCATCGGCGACATGGTCGGGTAGACCGGCGCGAGCGGTGGCGTCGGCATGGACTGCTGAATGAGCTCAGCTTTCAGCGACTGCAATCAAGTAAATTTCGAATTAAAAACTATTCTAGAAAATTGAAAAGATAGGTTTTAGAAGATTTAAAGAAGTAGCAAAAATGCCACACTTAACCGCTGCGAAAAATATTTAAAATAGATAAAAATGAGTAGGTATTAATAAATTGCATACCTCTGATTGTAATCCTTACTGGCTATTATACAGTTTGGCAGAAAAGGGTATGATGTGGTGAAAAGTGGAACTAAATATTTTACTAAATGGAAACCAATGATGTCGACACTACTTGGCCGACAAGTGTTAGATTTTGAGTAACATTTATTGTTCCACATTTATATTTAACGATTTGATTAAATTCTTTTACTGAATTCCCATATTATGGTGCGTTAAGTGAGATAGTGGCGCCCTCATTTTTTCCGAACTCTTTTGCCAAGCTGTACTTAGAAATAGCTACAAATATTCTTTCAGGCGCAGTATTACTTATGACTTATCTTAAAAATATTTTACTTTCAATCATGAAATACCTACTGTTACGACCATAAAAAGTGAAATAAAGATGCTCTCCCATACAATAAACTTTTTTTCCGGTAAGTATGTAATTTAGTATTTATATTGTAGCTTGTTATAGCAACATTCATACAGAAAATTTCAAACAACGTTAATTTAAAATACAAACAAAAGCCGCACTTTAATAACTTGCTTTACTTTATTGAAGTATGTAATTTAGTTTAATTTATATTGTAGCTTGTTATAGCAACATTAGCAACAGTATAAATACACAGAAAATTTCAAACAACGTTAAATTAAAATACAAACAAAAGCTACACACCTTAATAACTTGCAGTGCGATTTCAGCAGCCTCAATGTGGGCTTGTTGCATGGAGCGGCAGGGTCTCGTGGCCAGGGGTCCAAGTCTGCGAGGTACACTTAGTAGGGGCATGCCGATGTGAGGCAATTCCACACTTCCTATCCATATCTCGGTGTTTGTAGGGTCAATGTACTTCTGGTAGTTGTAGACTGGAGGCGCCCACATGTATCTAGACGGAAAAAAAAAACTAATAAAGACAAGTTGTAGCATGGTATTACTTATTCTATTTTATTTATTGGGGACAAAAAATAAACAGTTGCATGATAAGGTGAATAAATAACCCCCATACAATTATTGTCCATGGATTTATCAAATATTTAAATGGAGAATGAAAATGGATTAAACTCAATATCAATTTGTTATTTGAATGTGGTAGGAAAAGAGCGCAAAACAGGCTTACCTTTTACACATTGAATCAAGCTTAGCTGGGGCTACAGAGTATTGATCTTTAGATGCATGTGGGTAGCAAGTAGAATTCATGTCCAATGATGACCCACATGAAGACTCCCCAGCACCTCCTGAACCGATGCCCTCATCTTCTTTAGTTGGAGAAGATATGTATTCCTTCTTTTCCAACTGTTGCTTGTAGAGCAAAAGGGTTTGAGACAGGTTAAAACTGTTGTTGAACTTCGCATTGCCCCTGTTCATCTTTTGAATGCGGTAAATTTCACGAACAACGGGTTTAGACCACCGTATCTCAATATTGCTCCCATCAATTTCAACGTTCTGCAACTTCGCCATAGCAAACTCCGCATGCTCACGTTGGTAGAAATGGATGAATGCATAGTCATAAATCTTCTTAACGCGCTCAATTTGATTGTTGATGGCCGCTTCAAACACAGCTTGGATGGTCTCGGGTGTGGTCTTGATTTGGAAGTTCCTTGCATAGAGGACCTTCACCTGCAAGAAAATGCAGGTTTTATTAATTTAAGTGTTCATAATAATTGATAAGGTAATAGAAGAATAGTGCTCAAATACATAACTATAGCAGGTGTCTGGGCTCATATTCAAATAAATAAACAGTCGCTCTATGGGACACTTTAATGTAAACTTGTAGAACACCTGCCAGGCAGAGCTTATGATAAGAGGCATTTACAATAAGCAAACAAAGGATACTTTAGACAGAAATTTGGCAAACTTGAATTTAACATGGAGTAAAATTTGGCAAAAAGAATGGTATGAAAAATAAAATCGCCGTCTGCTTACTTCTCTAAACCACACAACACAACTGATTTAGATACACAAAAAAAAGAGCGACAAACGAAGGTTTCAATAAGTACAAAATGGTTGAAAAGATAGCTTTGTAAAGATAGAACTCGCATGCACTACATTATATAAACAATTGCAATGAGATCTTGAAACTGGCCACCACGTGATAAAAGCGGTCGGAAAATAAAAATAACTCGCTGCGCAACATAATAGAATCTGCTCACCCTTTGCATCTGCTCATCGTCAACATCGGGCTCGGGTTCCGCCCAGTCCACCATCACCTCTTGGTCCCAGATCTTCACGCAGCCAGGAACGAGCGCGCGCCGCGCCATCGCCGCCGCCCGATGCGAAGAAAACTCCACGAACGCGAAGCCCCGATTCAGTCTCTTATCATAGCAGTTCTTGTACAGGATCAGGTCCACGATTCCATCCACGCGCTTCGCCAGCTCTTCAAACACTTCCTCCTTACTCTTTGTCTTCGGAATGTTGCCTACGAACAGGCGACAGTTGTCGACAGACTTTACGACGCCGATATGTCGCCGCGGTCTGATCTCCATGCCGTTTAGCTCCTTCACAGCCCTGGCGGCGTCAGACTTCGTCGTGTAAGTCACGAAGGCGTAACCCCGATTGGAACCAGAGAAATCCATCATCAGACGCATTTCGTAGATCTTACCCACTCTCGAGAACACTGGAACCAGTTCATCTTCGAAGATTTCTCTGGGAAGCTTGCCTATAAAGACTTCGCAGCCTTTCTGGGGCGGAGGGCTGGTCCAGTTCGGAGGCGGCCCGAACCTCCTTTGGCCGTTGTGCTGCACCAGCGGGTACCCTGTCTCCTGCATGAGGTCGAGGAGTTTCCGCGTCATGCACTTGCCTTCCTCTGCCATTTTAACGATTAGAATAATCAAGAACAATCAACTGATCCAACGCAGGTTGCGAATCAACTGGAGTCCGTTCAACGAAAAAGCGGCAAATCAAAGTAGCGGTCGCCTTTATAGTTTTGCCGACAAGCCGACAAACATCGTGCGGCGGTTGTGACGTAGCAAACGGTTTGAATTTCCCGCTGGTTTCGTGATCGTTGCTTTAATAAATATTTGAAAAATACTTCTTGTAGAAATAATTTTGTATGGCATTTCATTCTAGTATAATAACTACTGTTTTATGTAATAATCTTAGTAAACTTAATTCATTTAATGCTAATTAAAAGTAAAAGGGACATACATTTGATGACTCGACGACCGAAATCGGTGTCTCAAAGAGGTGGAGGTAGGTACTTGCAAATACGAGTTCCGTTTCATTACGTTTATTTACATAATAAAACAAATGAAGTATAATCCAAAGTAATTGATACGTTTTTTAAATGAAATAATTATTTATTAAAATAGCCATATGAAGAATGGCATTACTTTGTTTAGGTTCCTTTTGAGGACTTTTAATTCCAGCAATTAAAATATTTTTGAAGTAGTAATAAAAACTGAACTTCATTTAAGCCTCATGAACAATTATGTTTTAATTAATGGAATCGCGTATCTGATTAAATAAATAGCCATATGAAGAATGGCATTACTTTGTTTAGGTTCCTTTTGAGGACTTTTAATTCCAGCAATTAAAATATTTTTGAAGTAGTAATAAAAACTGAACTTCATTTAAGCCTCATGAACAATTATGTTTTAATTAATGGAATTGCGTATCTGATTAAATAAATATTAGAACATAAATGAGTATTACAGGAATCCAGATGAATTAATAATCAGTAAAAATCCGTACTGAGTTAAAAAAAAGATTGTGATAATATTCTAAAATAAATTTTACGAAAATTTAAGCTTTTCTTAATTCTTACACACATTACTGCTTCAAATTCAATAACTATTTTCTCTCAAAAATAATTAGTAATTTACTCATGGGATTCAGTGTCTCAATAGATGGCGCTGATACAAATAATATTAGGCATCCATATTATGGTGTTCGGGAAATCCCCGATTCCTGTGGTATCTTTGTTCATTTTGGTCCTTTTTCCACACAAGTACACAACTCCTTTGCTTGTAGGGGCTAAGGGGCCAACTTTTTTGAAAGGGCTAGGAGTCCTGCTCGTCCCGCGATTACCAAGTAGGTATAGTAAACGGAAATTACCGTCTTTCCCGGCTGTTTAGTTCATTTGATATGTACGTAATGATTTAACGTTAGCTTTAGACGTAAATGTGAGAAAAATTACCATCTAGTGTAGCAGGTAGCTTTACAGATAGAAAACGAAGGAAGAATCGTTTGATTGATGAAATGAAACGGCTAGGAAGATGGCTAAATGCCTAGATGAAGACATCCCGCACCAATCTTGGACATAGCAGGAAGATGATAATGATAAGACTGATGAAAGGCAGCTCATTTAATTAATGAATTAAGAATTTGAAATTATTATACGTGTAACAGAATAACGCGATACCTTTCTGGGGTTATTGTACTCATTTTTATGAACAACTTTTACAATGGGACCAACATTGAAATCGGGAAAAAACATCGACTTCTCGACATTCATTTCTGTGGGTATAACTCGACAAAATGAACTGAACAGAGTTCGTTAGGATGTAGACTACCAAAGCTAGTCTATTTTGGGGATCTCGATCCGCCAGTGACAACATTGGTCCGACATTTTTATATACTTGCAGTTTAAACAAAATTAAAACAAAAAAATCAAATTCATTATTTTTAATATGTTCTGAAATACACAACACGTACAAAATAATTATATCCTTAATCAGTACATACAGCATTCGGTAACATTCAAAGCGACATTACATACAAAACTATAGTTTGAGTATCTCTTAAACTAATACAGTGTCTAACTTAATGAACATAAGATTGAAATTAGATTGGCACGATATTAATGTTTTTAATCGAATTGTAAGTCCTCACGTTTCTTTTTTCAAATAAAATAAAGGTATAAAAGCTGTCGTAGATCGTTCTTTGGCTTTTCTTTGCCGAATTAGCGTTATTTATGAACCTTGTCATAAGCAAATAATGTTCATATTATTTGTGTTACTGAATATTAGCAAACATTACCTACGAATGAACCTTATGAGTGAGAAATAAAGCTTACATTCCTTTGAAACGCTAATTTTACTTAGCAAAGCTAAATCAAAGTAATATGGTCTATGAGTCTTGCACATAGGAGGCCAAATACTATGTAGGACATTCATTTTATTAAACAGGCTGTTCGTTTTGAACAAAATGGATTTGCCACGTGACAGTAAGTTTTTGTTAAACTACTAGTCATATTGAGCAATTATTATTTTCCCAATGAAACTCAAAGTTATCTAATGACTAAACACATTACCCTCTGCGTTGCACAGTCGGGTAAAAGCAGGGATAAGGGAAAACTAAATTCAGTATTACAGGTAGCCCTGTAATAAATGCAAGTGTAAATTATGGTGACTACAACAGCCTGTGTATTATAGAACGTATTATATACTTTATGCTGAAGACACAAAGTCCTTTTTACAACTTCAGAAGATACAGCAGAACTTAGCAGTAAGATCTCATAATTGGAGATTAAAAATGCTATTTTTAACTTAAAACTAAAATTATCACAATCAATTTAATATATACAAGCAGATCTTTGAGATACATGATTGAAACATTGGACCCTGTTATAGAAAAATCGATAGACATAGTTTGCAATTTTAAGCCTTATGCGCAAGTCGATAAAGGTAACATTTGCGCGCTCGTGAATTGATAACTGCATGGAAATACATATTGAAAGGTATTATAAAGGACTAATGATAATATTCCGTTTTTTCCATTTTGTCATCAGGAGTCATTATCCTCATTCAAATTCACGGGTGTCAAAATCATGACTCCCGACTCCTGAATTCACTAGCTGAAGATGAGAATTTGTCAAACTCGACTGTAGCCAGATTACCTTTTAAAATTTGGCATTATAGTAGGGTTCGACACGTTCTGAACTTCAAATACACAATTCAGAAACCGGTCCTTACAGGTAATAAGCAAAGCTTTTCAAAAAGTTAAGAATTTTTAAAATTTCAATTTCATATATTCGGTCCTAGTAATGGTAAAGAAGCTTTTAAAACGATTAAAATATACATAGAAATACAACATCTTTAGAAGCGAGGTTACAAAATATACACATCATATAACATATCACGGGTACAAAAATAATATACATCTTATCTACTTACGCAAAACAGACAAGATTTCATATAATTGAAATTCAAACAAAATAAACTTGATATACAAAATGTGCAGGGAGCTGACAAGAGAAAATGTATGACGTCACAGGAACGAAATATAGTTAGGACCGACTGACGTCATACATTGTCGTCACAGCGCCCAGAGCGCGCCGTATAACGAAGAATAATAATTTTGATTTATAGGACGGATAAAATGACATTAAAGCTGTAAAAATAAAAATATCAGCAAAATATACATGAATTTATACATTTTCACTAATAACCCTATAAGATGTGAATATTCTTAGTCAAACAAAGGGGACAAAAATAACTTAAAATTATGTCTTAAAAACTAAACTGAGTTTAAAATAATCTAATAGGTACTGTACAAGAAATCATACAAATGTGTCAAACATTGTGTTTTTTACCATAGGTCGATTCAAACTTAATGATATCTGTCAAGTCAGAGATGAACTTGCCACTTATCGGAAGGACTGAAAGAGGACAGACACCGTTGGAAAACGGTAGGGAGGCCTTTGCCCAATAGTGGGACATATCGGGCTACTTATATAAGAAGCAATGGGCTCTGTATTCCTCGTACTTTAGAGTGTACTAGTATAACTTCAAAAACTATCAACAGTCTACAAACACAACTCGTTCATACACCGCTCAAATAGCACATAAAATTCATCTCATATTTAAATTCTCATTCTCAGTATTCTATCACAATTATTTACATTTCCGAGTTCTGATCCAAGGCCTTGTTCTCGTAACCCCTGGCCGTAGTGACGGAGGCGCCATCTGTGTCGAAGCTGGCGTCCGTGTCGAGCTCGACGACCCAGGGCTGCAGCTCCGCTGAACAGAACAGCCCGTACACTATGGCGCCTATCAGGTAGATGGCGCTTGAGATGAAGAATACGATGCGCCATTGTTCTGCACTCTGAAAGGGGAAAAATAAGGTTTTATTATTTCAATACAGTAAGGATAAAATGTTGCAACAATAAAAAAATAGGCCGTAGTAGCACATCTTGGTAACATATTTGGCAATGCATGTTCAAGAAAAAAAATACTGACAGTAATTTTGTCATAGGTAGGCGCCAGATAAACTTGCAATAAAATACATTGATCTTTCCCTAATATCTCTTCGTAGATACCCCGAACAATAAATTATGAACCGTTTTTCATTACTAGAGAACGTACAGTTCTCGTCAAATAACTGTGCCCCTCTGAAGTTGGCTACGAGTGGCTGTGTAGTAGTCAAAATTACGAACAAACTGCAACTGCGCATGCGCAAGAGACATGGGGGCAGGGATTATGGCGGCGTGATTTTATGTCTCAGTCTTACGTTTACGTTCGATGCATGCTTGCGTCCCGCTTGCTCCCGTTGTACCAAGCGATCTTAGCAAATGGCTAACTTCAGAGGGGCAAAGTTATTTGACGAGAACTGTAAAGAACGACAGAATTCGATTCAGAACAGCTTTATGTCTTTACTTCTGTTGTTAGGAAAATCAAGTGAGCATGAAGTGAACTGAATGACAGTTCACACGGTGAGAGATGTTGACAGACCGCCTGTACCTATAAGGGTCACTTTGACGTATTGACTGTAAAATAATAAATACTGTGGCGTGGCGCGCTTCGATGCTGGTGGGCACTTGCTTGCTAGCGCTCCATCTGTGTGGAGGTACGACGCGTTACCACTCTAGTGATTAAGTTTCATTTAGGTATCCAATAACCTTTATATGTAGTAGCGATGTAGCGAACATCACAGTCACCATTCACTCGAAGAAAAAGAAATAGTAGATAGTGCAGGTACCTTATCAGTAACGATGGCGCCCGCGAGCGGCGGACTGATGATGCCGGGCAGCGTGGCCACCGTGTTGGACAGCCCCATGAGCACGCTGGCGTGCGGCGGCGCCAGGTCCAGGTGGTTGACGCTGGGATTGTACAGAACATCCTTTAATACTTATTAAAATGGATTAAATTTTGCAACCCGCCCGGCTTCGCACTGGTAGCATGGTAGCTTCCAGTCGGCACGTTTATTCCGACATCTTCAACAATCATCGTGCATCGTCATATTTCAGCCAATTTACAACAAAACCTTTGAATTATACATCTGAATGCCCCTCATGAATTACTCCGTACATTGGTGAAAACCGAATTGCACCCTGTATTATTACACTATCCAAAAGTATCGCTTATAAGAATAAAATTCTGGAAAGTAAAACCACATGGCAAACTAAAGGACAGCGCTCATTTTTAACAAAATACTTTTATAATTAAAAAAAAATATCAGCTGAATATTTTTTTTACACGCACACTAAAAATTCATACTGTATATTTTAAAACATCGGACTTTGTTTTGTAATGCTATTGAGATTCTCCTGATATGACGAGCACTAGGTGGCAGCACTGGCGTCAGGTCTAGGCACCTGTCAAAACGCTATTTGTTTCTGGCAATATTATATTGACATAAACGTCATATTTTCGTCAGTCACTTTTTCAATGAAGAGGACTTCTCGTTTGATCAAAGTCAAAGTCAAAGTCAAAGCATTTATTTCAAATAAACCATTTACAGGTACTTTTGAATTGTCAGAGTCAGTCAGTCAAAAACATGAAGCTATTTGCACGTTCCAAAGCGTAGATCTCTATGGAGAAGAACGTGCAAGAAATTCCACGGACACTCTTTTAAACCATTTTATGATTTACAATAATCCTGGTTACATTATCTTTGTTGCTTCTATATGTGAGAACAATGTAAAAAAGGAAGAGAAAAAAGAATTCTAAGTATCAAATAAACTATTGAAATAAGCCAGCGACAGCTAAGAGATGACCAGTCTCCACTGATGGCGCCCGTTCACGAACATGACGCGTGCATCAGCACCATTCAGCTCAACCATTTTGAAGGGAACCGAATGATCCGATACACGCGCCACCATCAGCGAGACATTCGAGTGAGCATGACAAACCCTCAACTGCCCCTGCTCATTCATGTCAAACAAGGAAACCATCTATTAACATAAAAAGGCTCCATGGTCCTCACATTTACAGGATTCCAAAATAAAAAATGCTTCTACTTTATATAAAACTTTAAATATCAATTGGTAAGAACAGAAAAGTAAAAGTGTATCCCAAACATTATAGAAATGTGGAATATTATTATTATTAAACGTAAAAAGTAAAATAAAAAAGGGTGAGCATCTCCTCCACATATAAAATCCTAACTAGTGGAATCAAGCGGCTGAGGCTGTGGAGCAGGACCGGCATTTAGCCAAGCATTTTTATCAAGGATATAATCTTCCAGTTTATAATATGCCTGTCTACATAGACTGCGTTTAATGCATGTTTTAAATTTTCTCTCATTCAGTCCGAGAATATCATATGGTATTTTATTATAAAATTTAACACAGTACCCCATAAAAGAAGTGTGTACTTTAGCCAATCTGAATCGGGGTTGATCTAATTTGTTCTTATTTCTAGTATTAAAATTAAAATTATCATCATATCAACCGAAAGACGTCCACTGCTAGACTTGGCCTCCCCCAAATGCACTGAGTATGCGAGGATGCATGGCGAAGGATATGTTTTGTAAGAACCAATAGAATCGCTTCATTTACCTATCCTGGCTCAGTGTAAACGATTCCGACCCGGTGGAATATTAAAAGTAGTCAGCCATTTTCGGAGCATGGACCGTGAAAAGGTTATATCTACGCCCGTGTGTGCAAGTGTAGTATCGTTACCTGAAGCCCGACCAGGCGAAGCCCCCGAGCCCCACCGCGACCGTGAGGAACACCACGCAGCTCGTCACCGTCGTGGAGTACGCCGCCGCTACCATGAACACCGTCTGGAATTGTTCAAACAAATTATATTAGTTTATCAATTGTTCAATTTGGTGTACTGTTTGTGTTTGGAGTTTTTCAATCATAGTTACTGTTTTGTTTAACATTTTACTTTAGAATCACATATTTCTTACAGGTTTTTAGTTTCGAAAGTAAGGGGGCAACGCTGCGGTATGCGGTGCCCGACACATAATCGTTTGAAAAACGTTTATAATTATGATCTTTTGTTCCGTAGCTTTATGCGTCAACGTCGCACTGTGCGTTACGATAAAGATGCCAAACCTTTATGTGACTGCATCAGGTGAGACTTGACCTTCAATCTGCGTAGCCTGTGTGAAACCTACACCAAGGTAGGTTTCTATTCTAACCGGATGCAGCTGGGTACCAGTATTTGATCTTGGTCACCCATCCTCAGGCTGACCTCGGTAAGCGCTGCTTAACATTGAAGCTCGACCCGTGCGGCTGTTATAAATTAGCCACGAGCCCCTCACAGCCTTCGGTGTTTGCCTTTAGATTCGGAAACATAAAACCAAGCCCACCTGTGAGAGGAAGGCTCCACAGTTGAACAGCTTCCTGATGTTGGTCCTGGTCATCATACCGCGGCGCAGCATCCAGTCGGCGATGTGGCCCGCTAGCTGCAGCACTATCGCCATCGCCAGGTACGGCACGGCGGACAGCCAGCCCGTCTGTGATGTCTCGAACTTGAATACGTCTGGAAAGTTAATAGTAATCGAATTAAATATATTTTAAATTAAAATTATATTTTAAGTTTATTTAATTTTTATCACGAAACGGCCGCGGCAGACCACAAAGGAGGTGGCAGGATGACTTGGATGTCTTCTTTAAGAATTGGAAGAAGTGGCGCAGATCCGACAACGGTGGAAGTAATGGAGGGAGGCCGGAATAACGATTGTTTTAAACATGTTGCAGAAAGTGATTAAGCCAAGATATTTATTTATGTTAGTTTACTGTCTCAATGAAGTTAGAGATAAGGCCTACCATGCTCTGGGCCGTGTTTTGCCTGAAAAACAATAATAAAACTCTCAATTCACAGTTTAAACAAACAGCCAGTCATTATTCATAACGAAGCATGCGCAAATACTAGACGATTTGGCGCGGTGTAATCCGCAGAGCTTATGCTTTCAATGATAGTTGCGGTGCGCCAGAAAATTCTCCCTATTTCGGCCGACGAAGCCGAATTGTGGTTGAAACCAATTTTATTCAGCCAAAAACGGCCGATACCAAAACTGAACCTTCGGTCAGGCATAATTTGAACTTGTTTAATGCATTTCAGGAACACAATTAAGATTCGTAAATGACAACTTTAAAGAAAATCCTACTAATATTATAAATGTGAATGTTTGTATGTTTGTGTAACAATCAGGCAAAAACGGCTGAAGGGATTTGGATGAAATTTGGCACACATGTAGTTCATATCCTGGAATGAGACATAATAATATATGCTACTTTTATCCCGATAAGTGGATGGATCAATGAAGACTGAGGACTGACTGGAGAGACTTCAGATTCACAAGTACCAGGAGACCAGAAACATCAAGTATCAGGAGACCAGAAACATGTCATAGTATTTTTTGGGCTGGTTAGGGTAAGTGTAGGGTAGGTGTAGGGTAGGTGTAGGGTAGGCGTAGGGTAGGCGTAGGGTAGGGTAGGGTAGGTGTAGGGTAGGGTAGGTGTAGGGTAGGTGTAGGGTAGGGTAGGTGTAGGGTAGGTGTACGGTAGGTGTAGGGCAAGTGCAGGGTAGGTGTAGGTAGGTGTAGGGTAGGTGTAGTTACAATACAAATCAAAAAACCTCCCTATTTCCGATTATCACGCGGGCGAAGCCGCTGGTAGAAGCTAGTCATCAATAATCATCATTTACCTTGCATAAACGTAGGCAAGAAAGTCAGCAGCGTGTAGAAGCCCCAGTTCTCGCTGAAATGGGCCATGACGATGGCCCACACTGGCGGTGACGTCAGCATCGCCTTCCACGGGTGACGGATCTTAGAGCCTTCCACCGCTTGAGTGCCGCGGGAGTCCTGGAATGTGGAGACCATGGATTTCTTTATTTGTAGTTTGAAATCGTGCTCAGCGTCGACTGTTACAACAATTAAAAATCTCTAGGTGTTCCCGCAGCTTGACTCTCGTGGTCTTCCGAACTGTCACACGCAATTTACAACATAAAACTAGCTTATGACACTCAATAATAGAACAGCGTCTGTGTTCCCTTCCACATATAACCCGTCTGCCTTCAAAGCAAGAGTGAACAGGCATCTTCTGGGCTCGCTCGCTCCATCATATACTTCATCTATCGCTTTCCATCAAGCGTGATCGAGGTCAAGAGCAAGCCTCAATAAAATAAAAAAAAATAGCTTTCGATCAGTGCTGAATTCTCGTAATCGAATCAGTAATCTTTACAAACTTAAACAAATAATATTACCTCCTTACGATATTAGTTTAGTCCTCTAAATTAAAAAATATCTGACACCTGAAAAAGTTAGCCTAACCTGTATGTATTTAAGTTCAGCCGGCGTTATGTGTGGATCGTTCTCAGGTGACTCCTTTACTACGAGCCACCATATCGTTGTCCACACCAAACCCGAGAGACCTGAAATAGAAACAAATAATTAAATTGACGAGAGTTTAGTCAGGTAAACTGAGCATCAATAGCAATTTACAGTACCGAAGTGCTTATCTATAATTACTAGAATGCAGATTTCTCGGTAAACTTTACTTGTGCGATGAAGGACATAAATACGGATGTTTTCTGAAGAAATCTAATTCTTCCGAAAGATAGATTTCCATAAAATATTGGACACGTATTTTTTCTTTTTACGTAAACAAAAAATGAAGACGATACAGTGCGTTGAAAACTCATGTGACGTCACAGACGGGTACAGTTTTTACCGGAAAGTGACGTCACAAGCCCCCTCTCCTGATCTTTGATGCGTTTTATGTTCGTAAATTTCTAATTGTTTTGTTAAAATAAAAAAATACGTATCCAATATTTTTCGATTATCTAACTGACGGATAAAATAGAATCATATTTATTTTACTTAGGAAACATCCTTAAAGTTGTTGTCATCTGAAACTTGTAGTACGCTGTTTACGTAGTTCTAAAGTTGTCGTATATTTATGTCGCAATGAGTACCTCAGAAAAACTGAGTATACATGCAGGGATATAACTGTCGTTGTTACATGCAACCAAGGAACTTCTATTACAACCTGGAATGAGCATTGTCAATTTGACACCAATATAAAAATAAACCTTATGTTTATGAAGTTAAGTTCTATTACAGACAATCACTTGGTCAAAGAGAAATCCGGTCCGAGGGAAAAAGCGCTTGGAGAGCCCTGTGTCCCTTTCTAAAGTGTTTCCAGGAGGGTTATTCCCGAATTTAGTAGGAATGGTAGGAAAAAATAATATTGTCGTGTCTTATTAAAAAAACATTAACTTTCGTTCTGATATATTTCTAATATTTTTAAATTATCTGTTAGAATGAGAACATTTTTTTAGCAATAATTTAGATACTGTATTGAAATGTAATTAAAAAAGAAAAGATTATTAGTAGAATATATAATTATATAAGTTAGACTGGTAACCCACCAGCCATATTTATTTGTTGTAAAACAATCAATTTCTTTATTCGGATGTAATAAAGATGGTTAAAAAGTGTGCGATTCAAAAGCTGTTCGGTTGCCCTGCCTGCGACCCCCCGTAGAGGGCGGTCGCAGGGCTCCTGGTTCGGAGTCCTCCGGCGGTGAGCCGTATGACTCCGGACAGGAGCGGGTCCGGAGGGCCGGGTTTGCGGAGGTAGTGGAGGCCGCGCTTCGCGATGTGGCCTTGAAGAGGAAATTGTCCTCTAAGAACAAGGCCATAAGCGAGGCGATGGCCTCCATTCTGGCGGCAGCGGAGGCTACCAAAGGTGGGCCTCCGCCGGACGAGATGTCCGAGCTGCGGGCGGAGGTCGCCCGCTTGGCTGCCGCCACGGAGCGTCTCCGTAAGGAGAACGAGGGGCTCCGCGCAGACCTGGCCAGGCTCCGGGGAGCCGGCCCACAGGGGGCGCCGCAAGGGGGGCGCAGGGAGGACGGCCGGCCCGTGCCGCAGGAGGGCCAGATGCTGGACCTGGTGCGGCAGGAGTTGGCTGCCTTCCAGGCGCGGTTCTCCGTCCTGGAGGGCATCGTCCTGCGCCCCCCGCTAGCGAGTGCGGCGAGTGGGAAGGCCCCCCCAGGCCAGAAAAAGGCGGCGTCTTATGCGGCCGCCGCGGCTGCCACACCGGGGTCGTCCGGCCTGGACAAAGGGTCCGGGCCGGCACCCGCGAAGCCGGTGCCGGGGAAACCGGACCCGGCCCCGGGAAAGAAGAGGAGGGGTGGGGTTGCTGCGCGGACGGCGAAGGCTCCTGCGCCGTCTGAGCAGCAGCTCCCCCCGGCTTCCTCGCCTTCAGCTCCTCCCCCGGCTCAAGCCGAATGGCAAGTGGCCGGGGAGAAGAAGAAGGCGGGAAAGGCAGCCAGGGCGGCCAAGAGGCGGGAGAGGAAGCGGCGGCAGAAGGCGCGAAGCGTCGCGGCTGCGCTGCGCCCCCCGAAAACCGCGGCTGTAGTTCTGACGCTGCAGCCGGACGCGGCGAAGAGGGGCGTGACGTACGCGGACGTGCTCACCAAGGCGAAGGAGGCAGTGAACCTTGGTGAGCTGGGCATCGTGGGGGGCCTTCGGCTCCGGGTCACCATGACTGGGGCCCGGATGCTAGAGATCCCCGGGGCAGCCAGCGGCCCAACCGCGGACGCTCTAGCCGAAAGGCTCAGGGCGTCCCTAAGCGCGGACGATGCCCGAGTGTCCAGGCCCACCAAGCGCATCGACATGCGCATCTTGGGCCTGGACGACTCCGTCACGGAGGCGGAGGTGGTGGCCGCCGTCGTTAGGACGGGGGGGTGCTCAGCAGAGGAGGTGAAGGCGGGCACCCTACGTCCTGACAACACGGGCATGCGCACCATTGTGGTGAGCTGTCCCGTGTCGGCGGCCAAGACCATCTCGGAGGGCCGTAGGTTTTTGGTGGGTTGGGTTTCCGCGCAGGTCAAACTGCTGGAACCCCGACCTCTGAGGTGCTTCCGGTGCCAGGTGGGCCACCATGTAGGAGCTCAATGCACCTCGGAGGTGGACCGCAGCGGTCTTTGTTTCCGCTGCGGTCAGCCCGGTCACAGGGCCGGCTCTTGCGTCGCCGCGCCGCACTGCGTAGTCTGTGCGGCAGCTGGCAAGCCGGCCGACCACTGGGCTGGGGGTAGGGCCTGCGCCCCACCCGCCAAAGCCAAAGCCGGAAATCGGAGAAAGCCCTCCGCCACCGCCGTCTCTGCCACGACCGCCGCCACCGCCGCCGCTTCCTCCGCCGCCAAAGCCGGTTCCACTGCGGCTGCTGCTACTGCAACAGCCGCAGTAGAGCCCCTACAACGGGCTCCGGAGGGGGCTGAAATGGAGTGCCAGTAATGGCCCCATTTCGCCCCCTCCTGTTGAACGTCAGCCACTGCGCCGCCCAGGAACTGATGCTCCTGAGCATGGCGCAGTGACTGATGCCTGTGGACGGCGAGCAATGGGTAGCTCGCCGTCCGATCAGAACAGGCCCGGGTTGACGGCGCGCTGTGTTCTACGCGCGCCAAGCCAGCAGTCGTCAGCATGGGTCGGGGCCCGTTAGGGCCAGAGCCTACCAGGGTTGCGGATTTGTTCGAAAGAGTTACCGCGGCCCTGGGAAGAAAGGCACTAGGAGGACTAAAGGGTGGGTTTTAGTCAGTAAAAGTCTGACACTCCCTGCCGCTCCACCCAGAGCGGGAGGGGTCATTTGATGATTTCCCATCCTCGAAAAAAAAAAAAAAAAAAAAAAAAAAAAATTGCAGGATGCGGTGTTTCTTTCTTCAAGTAAGTATATTGCAATTCTTGAAGTAGGGTGCCCATAATGAACGAAATTATAAGATTATTTACACTATGCAGCATATAAATAGGAGGTAGTCTTCAACGTCAGCATAATAAAACTTTATATGGAATGGTGTACCGAATACTTAAAAGACGTGATCATGAAATTTCACATTTCCCGAGGAACATTGTAGGGAAATGGCAAAAAAGTTTCAACTTCCCATATTAATCGCTGATTTAGGTGTGTCACTTCGTATATTTGAAATAAATTTAAAAAATATAATTTCAGACTGCCTGCAGAAGAATCAGGGAGAAAAAATGGCTTGATGTCATTCCAAGTCATTCAAATATCAAAAATTATTCCGTTATTTGCAGTCTTCATTTCAGGCCCAAGGATATAATAAAACATAGTTTAATGCGTTTTACTTTAATCCATCCTTAAAGCATAATTATTATTAACTTATGAAATCAAATTATTGGTTAATATATTATATTAGTCTCAACCTACATTATATTGGTTGGTCACCCTAATGAAAGGGACAGAGGGCTCTCGCGAAGCTATCTCCCTCGGACCGCGTATCGACAGCCTGTGCACATTCCAGGTTGTAGTAGAAGTTCCTTGCATGCAACACGTTTGCTCTGCTGTACCTACGCTCAGCTGGGTGTCGTAGTTTGAATGTCATCGTATAGATGTCGCTACAAGTATGTTCTCTGTTCGCTAGGAAAAAATGTGGTAATTAAGGCGCTGTCATAGAAAAAACTCTGTCACTCTCGGAATGTATACAGGGTTACTGGTAATTCGACGTATATCCGTCAAGGGCTGATAAGGGGGCCAAAATGCAACAAATTGAACCCCCCATATGTATGGCCGAAATTCAATAGTTTACGAGATATTTGAATTTTAAGGGTTTTTCGAAATTTACCCAAAATTTGACATTTAATTCCAAATAAAAGAACCCACATGTCCGGCCAGGATAAAGGGTCCGGGCCGGCACCCGCGAAGCCGGTGTCGGGAAAACCGGACCCGGCCCCGGGAAGGAAGAGGAAGGGTGGGGTGGCTGCACGGACGGCAAAGGCTCCTGCGCCAGCCGTGCAGCAGCTCCCCCCGGCTTCCTCGCCTTCTGAACCTCCCCCGGCTCAAGCCGAATGGCAAGTGGCCGGGGAGAAGAAGAGGGCGGGAAAGGCAGCCAGGGCGGCCAAGAGGCGGGAGAGAAGGCGGCGGCAGAGAGCGCGAGGCGTCGCGGCTGCGCTCCGCGCCCCGAAGTCCGCGGCTGTAGTGATAACGCTGCAGCCGGACGCGGTGAAGAGGGGCGTGACGTATGCCAACACGCTCACCAAAGCCAAGGAGGCCATCAACCTCGGTGAGCTTGGCATCGTCGGGGGTCTCCGGCTCAGGGTCACCATGACCGGGGCCAGGATGCTCGAGATCCCTGGAGCAGACAGCGGTCCGGCCGCGGACGCTCTAGCCGAAAGGCTTAGGGCGTCCTTGGGCGCGGATGACGTCCGATTGTCCAGGCCCACGAAGTGCATAGACATGCGCATTTTGGGCCTGGACGACTCCGTCACGGAGGAGGAGGTCTTGGCCGCCGTCGTCAGGACGGGGGGGTGCTCTACAGAGGAGGTGAAGGTGGGCACCATCCGTCCTGACAACACGGGCATGCGAACCGTAGTGGTGAGCTGCCCCGTGTCGGCGGCCAAGAAAGTTTCGGAGGGCCGAAGGCTCTTGGTGGGCTGGGTCTCCGCGCAGGTGAAACTGCTGGAGCCCAGACCTCTGAGGTGCTTCCGTTGCCAGGTTGGCAACCACGTCGGAGCACTCTGCACCTCGGAGGTGGACCGCAGTGACCACTGCTTCCGCTGTGGTCAGCCCGGTCACAGGGCCGGCTCGTGCGACGCCGCCCCGCACTGCTTCGCATGTGCGGCAGCTGGCAAGCCGGCCGATCACTGGGCTGGGGGCAAAGCCTGCGGTCCACCCACCAGGGCCGGGTCGAGGAGAAAACCCTCCTCCACCGCCGCCGCCGCCGCCGTCGCTTCCGCCGCAGCCGCCGCCACCGTCGCCGCCGCTGCCACTGCTCGGGAGGGGGCCGAAATGGAGTGCCAGTAATGGCCCCATTTCGCCTCCTCCAGACGAACGTTAGTCGCTGCGCCTCTCAGGAACTGACGCTCCTGAGCAAGGCGCAGTGACTGACGCCTGCGGACAGCGAGCAATGGGTAGCTCGCTGTCCGATCAGGTCAGGCCAGAGTCGACGGCGCGTTTCACTCCGAACGCGCTGGAAAGAGCAGTCAGCAACGGAGACGGGGCCCGCCAGGGCCAGAGCCTGCCAGGGTTGCGGAATATGTTCGAAAGAGTTACCGCGGCCCTGGGAAGAAAGGCACTAGGAGGACTAAAGGGTGGGTTTTAGTCAGTAAAAGTCTGACACTCCCTGCCGCTCCACCCAGAGCGGGAAGGGTCATTTGATGATTTCCCATCCTATAAAAAAAAAAAAAAAAAAAAAAAAAAAAAAAAAAAAAAAAAAAAAAGGGTACCATTAAAAATGATGTTGTAGCTGGCACTTCAATTAAGCTATGGGCATCATTAAAACTACTTAATTTAACAAAATAATTAAAATAATGACCGAAGTAAGAATAATATCTTACCAATATTTTCATTTTACGCTTCAAAAATGTTGTCTCGTCAAAAAAAATTCTATGACATTAATCGTACAAATAACTAAAACAACTTGCCTATTCTGTAGGCTTTCCAAAAAGGTATAAAAGTCAATTTTAAAATACATAATTCGTGGCATGGCATGTGTTTGAACCGGCGCGGGGAGAGAAATCATCTGTGTTCTTAGTTTATCATCCTCGCTAAAACAACCGATTTTACTGGCGAAATTCTTCCTGATGGGGCGAGGTGTGCGGGCCGGGGAATACACGGCGTTTGCTGCGCTCGCGTCGCCTTCCTTAGTACAGTTCGCGTCAAATAACTATGCCCCTCTGAAGTTAGCCATTTGCAAAGATCGCGTAGGTGCAGTCACGTAGACGGGAGCAAGCGGGACGCAAGCATGCATCGAACGTAAACGAGCGACTGAGACATAAAATCGCGCCGTCATGATCCCCGCCCCGCGCATGCGCAGTTGCAGTTTGTTCATAATTTTGACTACTACGCAGCCACTCGTAGCCAACTTCAGAGGGGCACAGTTATTTGACACGAACTGTAAAAAACGAACAAACTGCAACTGCACATGCGCGGGCGGGGATTATGACGGCGCGATTTTATGTCCCAGTCGCTCGTTTACGTTCGATGCATGCTTGCGTCCCGCTTGCCCCCGTCTACGTGACTGCACCTACGCGATCTTTGCAAATGGCTAACTTCAGAGGGGCATAGTTATTTGACGCGAACTGTACTAAGGAAGGCGACGCGAGCGCAGCAAACGCCGTGTACTCCCCGGCCCGCACACCTCGCCCCATCAGGAAGAATTTCGCCAGTAAAATCGGTTGTTTTAGCGAGGATGATAAACTAAGAACACAGATGATTTCTCTCCCCGCGCCGGTTCAAACACATGCCATGCCACGAATTATGTATTTTAAAATTGACTTTTATACCTTTTTGGAAAGCCTACAGAATAGGCAAGTTGTTTTAGTTATTTGTACGATTAATGTCATAGAATTTTTTTTGACGAGACAACATTTTTGAAGCGTAAAATGAAAATATTGGTAAGATATTATTCTTACTTCGGTCATTATTTTAATTATTTTGTTAAATTAAGTAGTTTTAATGATGCCCATAGCTTAATTGAAGTGCCAGCTACAACATCATTTTTAATGGTACCCTTAAATGGGTATGTAGGTTTTTTTATTTGGAATTAAATGTCAAATTTTGGGTAAATTTCGAAAAACCCTTAAAATTCAAATATCTCGAAAACTATTGAATTTCGGCCATACATATGGGGGGTTCAATTTGTTGCATTTTGGCCCCCTTATGAGCCCCTGACGGATATACGTCGAATTACCAGTAACCCTGTAGAAAAGAAAGAGAAGCGCGACGACACAATGCTTGCAATTTATTGCCAAATATGAAGCATTTTATTGATTTACTCAAAACTAAGTTGAGAATCTAAAACAACAACGTTTTGCATTAACATTCGATTCATTATTTGTTATAAATTTTACCGGCATAATTAGGCTAGAAATACGGGTTTTTTTTTCAAAGGTCAAAGTTAGAAGTAACTTTGACGATCATTTCTATCGAGGATTTTATTTTTAAACATGTAACGGAAACAACAGGGTTCTTGAAAATATAGGTAGTTAAATTCAACATATATTTTTTCTGCAACTTGAAACTAATCAGATTTGGCTAAAATTTCGTTAGGAAACCAGCAATTTTTCAGTTTATCTGCTCACAGCGCCTTAAGTTGACTTACCAAAAACATAGAAGATGCCCGGCCAGCCGGTATAATGCGCCAGTAAGGAGCACACAGGCATGGACACCACAGTGCCGGCGTAGCTGCCGCTGAAGGCGAACGTGGCCAGCCGAGCGCGCTCCGACGCCGGCGCCCAGCGCGACCACACTGCGTGGATGCACGGGTACGTCACACCCTGGGGAAGGAATGGGTTTGTGATATAAGTTAAGAAATAATACATTTTGGAGCTTAGGATTTTGGTTTAAATTAATCTTCGCCCGTACTTCGAGGCACTAGAATTGCAATTTTCTCACGACTGTTGATTTAGTTTATGTTCATTCATTTATTCGGAAAGCAAATGAACTTAATCAACGGTCGTGAGAAAATTGCAGTTTTAATGCCTCGAAGTACGGGTCGATCTTGAAGGTTAAGTAGCGCTTGCCTAAGTCGTTCTACGGATGGGAGACCACCCATTTTTATGGATGGGAAATCATCAAATGACTCCTTCCGCTCTGGGTGCAACGGGAGGGCGTGTCAGACTTTTACTGACCAAAATCCATCCGTGCTCCTCCTAGTGCCCTTTGCGTTCCAGGGCCGCGGTAACTCTTTCGAACAAAATGCTGTATCCTGGCAGGCTCTGCCCGTAACGGGCCCCGTCTACTATGCTGACATCTCTTTGAGGCGCGCGTGGAACACAACGCGCCGTCGACGGGAAGCCTACCACAACACAGTTGAGAAAAGATCCTTGCCGCTTTAATTATTGAGCACCATCAATATATTAATTTTTATCACGGACATGCAGTATAGAATGACCAGTTCAGTTTTACCTCAAACAGTCCCTCGATAACCCTGACGGCTATGAGCAAAGCTGTACTGGTGTGCGCAAGCGGTGGCGTAAACAACGTCAGCAGAGATGTGGCGCCGATGCCTATCGCAAATACCCTGTGAAATAATACAATCAATTAGTTTTACAGAGTTCCACAAAATCAGTTCAGTTCAGTGTTCCGTAATAAAAGGTAGGTACTTACTAAGAGATGATAAAAATATAGTTAGCATTAACATACCAGGGTCACCGATCCTGCACAAATTCCCCTTGATTGTCGTTTGTATTGGGCATGCCATCAGATCTTATTTGTTGACGCGTGTATACGCGTGTGAGACTACGTACTTTTATTTATGTAAAATAAAAGTACATAGTCTCATATCTCACGTGCTTGTTGTTTATACCTACTGCTAATGTCAATTCCGTTAAAAGTATCCATTGAATAATGATAAAAAGATTGTTCACTCATATTCAGCTAGCCTGACACTCCCGCCGACTCCCGCGACCTTATCGTTTATGGTTCTATAAAATGGAACGAACCTGTTACCTCCTATTTTAGCCGCGAGCCAGCCGCCGGGTAGCTGCGTGATCAAGTAACCGTAGAAAAAGGAGCTCAGCACCAGACCCTTGGTTTGGGAGCTCCAGGCGAATTCAGGGATCTGAAAGTGCAAATTATCATATTTTAGTACTAAGGTATTATACGTTTGAGATGGAGGGCTAGTTTGAGATAGTTCCTAAAGCTCAAATGAAGAAAAGGTGACATAGTTATGGACTCGAGCGTACAATTTTAATTTAGTGATAACTCTGTAAGGCCAAATGCTTTATTGAGTCGAGCCTTTTTGACGGTGAGATAAGGTCACATTGTCGAAGAGGATGCGACCAGCTGTCGTCAATTTTCTCGCCCGAGAATCGAACAATAGATATACCTAGGTCCCGCCCCGTACCTCTCAGTAACAGACTAATTAGGAAAGGGTTGATCGCTGCGCTACGCTTTTGCACAATTTGTTTTCCAAGAAAAGTACGTAAGAGTCTGACACTCCCTCCCGCTCTACCTCTGGGTGGAGCGGAAGGAGTCATTTGATGATTTCCCATCGTTAAAAAAAAAGGTACAAACAGGTCTGTCCTAAGCATCTGTCTAACCGCCGACGATAACGACGTTGGCTCTGAGTGGAGCGGGAGGGAGTGTCAGACTCTTACTGAGTAAAACCCATCCGTGTTCTTCCTTATGCCCTTTGCGTTCCAGGGCCGTGGTGACTCCTTCGAGCAAATTCCGCAACCCAAGCAGGCTCTGGCTCTAACGGGCCCTGTCTACGTTTTGATCGGACGGCGAGCCACCCAATACTCGCCGTCCGCAGGCCCGCGCCTACGGTAGCCGGAAATCGCCCTGCGACTCCCGACGCGGCCCTGTTTGTTGGTACCTACCGTTCCACTTTATGTATTTGATGTACTGTTGTTCGCCCTTTCAGTATGCAAGTAAGAATATTATCAATGTATAAGCAGGTCATGGGTCTGACCTTAAACAAAGAAAGCTAAGCGGTAATGCATCAGCAAATAACGATAGGTTATCTGCTTAAGCACGTACTTCCTGGGCATTGAAGACAGTCACAAACCTGCTTATTTTCATAGCTAACATACGAGCCGTTTTTTTCCATGTACTTATTTAAATGACATCTCGCATTTGTAATATAGCACATGGAGATTCATATTTTATTTTCAGAGATAATGTCGAGTTGTAAATGTTGCAATGTAGGTAGTGTAGGTACGCAGACACTGATAGTACCCCTGTGTCTTCACGTCTAAGTCTAAACATCAAGGTTGTTTTTGTTGCAGTAGGTACGCATAATTATCTGTTTTATTTTTTGCTTCCTGGCTGCAAATCCGAAGATAAGAAATTTAACTATAGAAGCATGAGGGAGTGAAAAGCACTTTGAGCATTCTTGGTGCACCAAACCGTTTCATTAAATGCCTAGCCTTTGCATTGGATTGCGCCGTTTAGTTAGCGACATAAGTGACATGGACAATTTAAGTCAAAGATGTCATTTAGGTTGCTAAAAATCGGCGCATTTAAATGAAAAGGCTAGGCAACCAATTAAACGGCTGATTAAGCTAATTGGCTGCGACATATATACTCACACACAACTTTATCCCACACATCTTTTTTCACTGAGAAAATACGTAAAAACTGAGGGCTCAGGGATCTTATTGGAAGTTATGTCAACTAAACATAATCAGAGCTAAATACCTGTGAAGACCATTCTGGAAATTTGTAAAGTTAGTCTTGGACTAGACCGTTGACCTAGCGCTAAGCGGAGCAGCACAAGTAAGCCTAAATCTTGTCAAGTAATTTTTTTTAAACGTTGCCCCACAAGAAATTTCTCCTGTATCGTGGGTGCGTTTGCAAACATAAACTCACATACCCAAACGGTTACATCCAAAACTATCTGTAGATTTAAATATTTGTGAGGGAATCGAACCCGCGACACGCAGCGCAACTAATCTATACAGACATTGGCCTGTGCTTTGGCTAAAACATGCCCTATACAACTGTTTTCCTTTGACATAAAATAGCCACATTTTGCCAGGCATAAAAGGTTTAAGTACATTTTAGCAAAAACGTATCAAGACGACATTATTGCGAAGATAAATGATATACCTTTTCTAAGTAAAAGCTTCCTATAACATGTTAGTGGAAGTAATAAATACTAAACGAACGAGTATTAAAAGCCTCTCAGCATTAGGATGGGCACACAGCGCGACTTTGCCACTATCATCACTATCACTGTACATTTAAACAAAGTCTCCTACCGCGTCTGTCTGTCTGAACGCGATAAGCTCAAAAACTACAACACGGATTTATACAGTTTTCACCAATCAGTGGACGGAGTGATTCATTAAAGTTTTGTATTGGCTGAAATATGACGATGATTGTTGAAAATGTCTGAAAAAAATCATGCCGTCTGGGACTAGGGATTTCGCCCCGGGAGTCTCGATTCTCGAAATCCCGGGAGTCTCGCCACTTTTATCATCGAGACCGAGACCGAGACTTAATAAAAATTCCCGGGAATTTCGAGACCAAATGTTTCGGTAGAAAAACATTAAAATATTCTTAACACCAGAATTTATTTGTACATTTTATACTTATAAATTCTCCGCCGCGCACTATGTACCGCCTAGTGACACTGCCGCTTGCCGAATGCGTCCCGACAATGCCCGAGCGAGACCCGAACTTATGCCCCGCCCCGCGCGCGCACCCGACTCGTTGTTTTCACACCCGCTAATGTAAAAAAAGATATTTAACACTTTTCAATTGGTTGATTTTTATTAGAAGATTATTTTTGTTTTAAATTTTGTTTTGTTTAAACAGACTAATTAATATTAATAAGTCGAAAGAACTGATTTTAAATTTTCGTTTTGTTTTGTTTGAATGTAACTTTTCGATCGGTTGATTTTTATGAGATGTTTTGTTTTAATTTGAAATTTGTTTTGTATAAACAGAGTAATTATAATTATTAATAAGTCATAAGATTCTAGTGCAAGAATTATAGAGTTTTCGTTTTGTTTTGTTTAAATGTTTGGTCAGGTCAATCGACATTTATAAGTTTATTTATACCTAAATTACCGAAACTTAAGGAAAGGGTATATTTTTAATATTTAACTAGATAAAACGACTACTTAGATATAAGCTTTTTTTACCAAAGTTCCTAATTAAAAAAGACTAAACATTAGAATTAAGAATAAAGAATTAAGTAATAACCTGAAAGTCTGAATTAGGTACTTCAAATATTGCTATCTTATTTTTTTCTATTTGTTATAATATTCTATTGTAATGTTTGGTTTGGTCAGATTGATCAAAGAGTAAATTTGTAATAAATGTGATTTATAAACAGTTACAATCGTAATTATCATTTACTTCACAGTTCACCATCACCAACACTCACTTCAGTCAGTTTCACTACTACCCTCACCCTCTTATAGTTTATCATTTACTAAGTCAAACTATGTCATTGCCATTTCTTTTATTTTTACCAAAATAAGTCTAGTTTACCTTCCAAAACAATATTAAAATCACCATTTTCTTGCACACCTGCAATACCTCCATCCATAACGTAACGTATCCGTAAAAAACCATTCTAATATAAAAAACACGTGGGTCTCGAATTTCCCGGGAGTCCCGGGACTAGCTTCCGAGGTTCGAGACTGGTCCCGGGACTGAAAATGCTTCCGAGACCGAAATCCCTGGGAATTTATAGGTAGGTATATGCGCGAAGCGAAGCCAGGGTAGGGTAGGTACTTATAAGTACTATACAAAAAGTACATTTCAGTGACTATTTGAATTGTAATTCAAAAAACCCACTGAAATATCTGAAGTACCTTTTAAAGTAGTAAATAAATTTCTAAATTGTACCGAATTTAAAGTGTGCTTGCTCACTGCCAGTCACTGCTCAGCGTCCCATCGCTTGTATAGTCTCGGTGTGAGCTGACCCTTACTATTAAGTGTATCGGCGATTAATTTGTTGCCAATAAAACAAAATGGTTGACTGAATTCAGGATGGGATGAGACTATTAGTGCGAATTAGTTTAGTTACTATGTGAGTATTTTTGGGTTAGGTTTTAAATTTAGGCTCGACTAGTATTTCTGCTACTACTTTGGGAGGCCTATTTTCAACGAAGTTATTTTGTGTCCTTATTATGTAGTTCTTTCTAAGCGATATCCTAACAATTGGAATATTTGGATATCGCTCAGAAAGAACTGCATAGGACTAACAGAATTATATAGGACTTAAAATACATAACTGGTGAAATTTGGGTGCACCTTTACCTAAACCCTTTGCGGGGTACTTACGTCTAACTTCGTGTATTTTTTAACAAATTAAAATGTTTTTTTTAATGAAATTCAAAGGTTTTTGAAGTTGTTATTTTAGTATTTAAAGCTGAACTCGTAAAAGGAATAGAAGCCAGGGTCCAGCACGCTATGAAAGTGCTGCAATGAGTGACAAGACTCAAGAAAGTCCGCATGGCGAAATCCCTGGCTATTCTCTAACGGCCGCTTTCTATAATAGGTATATCTCAATCCCAATCTTGATCCCGATCCTTGTCTGTAACCAATCAAAGGTGAGGATTGTGTGGTGAAGGACAAAAACTCGGCTGTTGATTGGTTACAGACAAGGATCGGGATCAAGATTGGGATTGAGATATATTATAGAAAGCGGCCGTAAGCCTAACGATCCAAAAAAAGTACGCCACAAAAGCGATACTCACAAAAACAATCGTGCCATTCTCCAGCTTCGTCTCCACAGGTTCTGTCATGGCGACCACGGCCACTGACAGGTTGACCCTCAGGGCATACACATTGAAGAAACCGAAGAAGGCCAGCAGTGCCACCACCAGCCGTCTCCGGCGCCAGAAACACCATGTCATTTGGTGGTCTTTTGATTGTTCCCTGGAAAAAAAGAAATCGAATGTTACGGCTTTTTGTTTGAAAAGACGATTTTATTCGATGATTATATTTGGAGTGTTTTTTTTATAATGCACAATCTGGGGATTAGGTGCAGAATCCACTCGGAAGCCGGCTCGCGAAAGTGCGATATCAACGTGCCACCATATCCTTCATACGACATAGTTTCGGCAGAACCTGTTTCGAAACCAAGCAATAATCAAACATTAGTTTGGTTGAGAACAAAACGAAAAAAAAAAAATTATAACTAACATTCATCGGCATTCCGTTTTTTTTCTTCAAATTCAGTGAGACAAATCGTTAATAACCTTAGTCATTTATTTGGAACCGCAAACAGGCTTTCAAGTGGCATGTAATTAATTTACCTTGTCTCGAGACAGATAAGGTGAAAATCGCAAGAAAAGTTAATTACCAAGCTAATTTTTCTAGCAGACAAGTATAAAAATCTGATTAAGAAACAAACGCGTAAGGCCGTGGTACAATTCTGTACGTTATTAGAGCCTAACGACTGATTTAGTATATCAGCAGTGATGCTCAAAGTTTATCTTGGGCCGCGATTGTGTTATGTTCAGTGAATGGTTTCAAATAGAAGGGCATCAGATCATGCCATGTCAGATGGATATTAAAGAGATTAGTAGAGAATTAAGCCAAGTGGCATAATAATAATTGAACAGAAGCATATTTCTCAATGGTTAACAATTTGGATACGGATGACTGAATTTACCGGTGAAACATAGAAATATATAATTCTCTCGTCTCGATAAAATTAGGAGTCAATTTTTCATACAAATGTGCCAATTTATTTTTCCTTATTTTAGGGGCTTAAAATACGCGAATGCTATCTTAAACTTCTGTTTTATAAGGCTTCGGTTTTCATAAAAATCTGGCAAGCAATGAGCGGCATTGAGCTTTACATTGAGAACCGCTGAACTAAAAGTATTTGCCAAGTTCTAAGTAATGGTGTCACATAACACGCCTGCTTCATGTTACAAAGAGCACATAATATTTACCTACCTAAGTACCTATCTATTGTGTTCTGTCTGTCTCTGTCTAAACATATGTCTGATGGATAACAGACTTCTATTCAATTAAATATTCACAGTCAGGTACACAAGGCAGACAGAAGACATGTGCGTATTGGAATATGTAAAGTTTAAACGATAACACCTAGCATGTGTTATGTACTGTATATCGATTAGGTATTAACTGATTAATAATTCTGCTTACGTATTGTGTGAACAGTAATCCAAAGCGACGCCGCGACGGTGTTGGTAGAATAAGGCAGCCTCAGGGCGACCAAAAAGGGTACCTAGTCACACAGACAGTGCGACAACGCGTTATCATAGACATGGTTTTAAATTAGTTCTACTGTTTTCTATGAAAAAGCTTGTAGGGTTGCATGAATGCAATTGTCTGCGGCAGTCTTTAAAGAGGCGGCTTATTAATAGGTTTCTAACTAAATATTAGAATACTGAACCAAAGTCTCTATTTACTGTTGAATTTGGCTTGTCACACAAAAACTTAGAAGTTAGGCTGGTGGTTTATTATGGTGCTTGGATTGACTAGTAACCAAGATCGAAACAAATAACTTGTGAACTAAATAGTAAGTTAGCCCAATATTACATTAACCTTGCTTACCTAACGAGTGGGTATATCTTGGATTCTCGTAAGTTTTGGTCAATGTTATTTTATCCTTAACAAATTCGTTATCCATGTACTGCATGACTAATTAGCCGACTAAACTAAACAAAGTATCGATGACGAATCCTTTCTGCATTGTATTTAACACACATATTCTAACAAAGAGTGTGAATTAAATTAAAATAGGTAAAAAGAAAATGGCCGTTCATTAATTTCACGGTAATTAACTGGAATGTATTTTAATTGAGTCCGTTTTAGAATTCTCTTATTATTTGTTAATTAAATACGGTGTTACAAGGAAATTCTTTTGACGATGCTTATTAGGGGGTTTTTGGAATGCCTTATTCGACCCTTTTTACGCTAACCTTTTTGAGGCTTGGTATTTTTTCTCGATTTCCTCGTAGAACATTTGCAAAACAAAGCTAGTTACGGATTTGAGTGAAACTTGGCACTGGGGTAGACCATGTTCTCGATTAGGACGTAGGATATTTTTTTATCTCGATGGTATGTTTTTTTTTTTTGTTTTTTTTTTTATTGTGTTGCAATCTGATAGGTTACTTCTAGGCAAGCGTGCTCCATCTTCGACCACATCATCGCTTACCATCAGTTGAGATAGTGGTCAAGCGCCTGCGTGAATAATAAAAAAAAATAAAAAACAAATCAAGCCATGGGAAATTTTTGACGTTCACGCGGTTGAAGTCACTGGCGATAGCGTTTAGTTACATAGGTATAACCGTACTGGGAATTTAGTTTGTATAATAGACACATTAAAGCCTACCCAAGGAAGGAAAAATAGGGTAAATATTCCGTGTATAAGCAAATTTTGGTATAGTTTAAATAACTTTTCCCCTTTAATATATTTTTTAAATATTGATCCTAGCGAAAAAGTGTCCAATATCTTTTTTGTAGATTATTCATGTTTAAGAACGGCCACATTTCCCTACAGCTATGCCAAAATTCGCTTATACATATACATTTCCCCTTTTTAGCAGAATTTGGTTTACGTTTGGTGAGTTATTAAGTATCTTGAATAATAATATTATCTTGGAGACTGATAGGCATCAAATAAAAAAGTGTCAATGAACTTTAGACAGGATTACAAAGCAAAGTTCACATGCAGATTTTATCAGCACTTAAACGCACGTCCCATTCTTGCGAAATTCCATTTACCTCTGACATTGACATTAGTGTCACGATGTTTAGCAATTTATGGTATTCACAACAAGCTTAAGTGGGTGCTATACCTAACAATAATATACACATAATATTTGCAAATCAAAGTAAATCTTTAATATACGTAAATGAAGGCTTTTGCATTGTATATTTTCGGAGCAGGTCATTTGCCTAAGCCGACCATGACCACAAAAATCTGTCGAGTGATCTTCAATTACATAATTAAGGTTATAGATTTCTTGAAACAAAAGAGGACCCTAAATTTTGGTACCTTTTTTGGATGGGAAATCATCAAATCACTCCTGCTCGGGGCGGCGCGGAAGGGAGTGTCAGACTCTTACTGACTAAAACCCATCCGTGTTCCTCCTAATGCCCTTGCGTTCCACGGTGACTCTTTCGAACAAATTTCGCAACCCTGGCAGAAAACTTGGTGCCTAGGGTCCACCTTTCCATGGCTCGACCAACATAGTTATGTGTGTTATAAGGCTGAATTGTGAGGCGGCTGTGGAGATAGCACCCACCAGAGCAGAGGAACTAGTAAATGATAATTATTTTTTAAGTAGGTTGTAAATAAAACTTTTACACGTCAATCTTTTTGGTCGTTTTATACTAGATGAGGCCGATGTTTCCGAGCTGACTATCCTGAGAAGAAACACACTCAAAGGTCTCTTTTGAAGTCCATACTTAATATTGTACTGGTCAATTCTGTTGATATCTGAACTGAGCTAGTCTTTTGAGGAAAGTACTACACAGATTTGAGTGGACCTGTCCAGACACTGCAAGCATTTGTCAGTTATCGTTATTGATAGAATTAATAATGATTCCACCAAACATCGTTAAAAAAGGCGTCCCTGGAATTGTAGATCACAACTACGCTGGCTTTAACCTCTGAAATGTCATCTGTACCCCTCGGACGCGGGCCCTCTGTTTTGTTCGAAGACGGTCACCTTGAAGATGATCACCGTGCAGCTGTTATTATTAACCTAAACCACAAGCTAACATACGATAATTCACCAGATTTAAATACAGTAAATTCTGCCAAAACAAATAACTTTTCCTCCATACTGGTATTCAGGTCGCGATTACAAGTATCGAGGTACTAACTTAACAAGCATTTCGCAACCAACAGTTGTAAAACAGGAAAATTGGTAGCGAAGAAGTAGTTATTTTGTTAGGTAAAGTTATAGAATGGTTAGGTTGAATCGGAGATAAGAACCTGTTTGCATTATTGCGTTTGCTGTATGAAAATGATTTGTTTGTTTTTGCAATAAATCAAATGATAATAGGTACCAACTTGTGTAAGTTCTCTTACACCTGCAGTGTCTTGGGGAACTTGTTTATAAACTTGTTGATATATTGTGAGAAAATATGAAGAAAACTCGTTATAAAAGCACCGACAAGTTGCTATATTTGCGATATTAATATGACGGAAAGAAATGCCGATGAAGAATCATGTGACGATTATAAAGGCGTCAAGAAATTAAATCATGAAACAAAATATTACGTACTTATCGCCTTGCTTGACAATTGTAGAAGCAACCAGCCTTGGGAACCTTTATATCTTCCAAGGAAACATCGTATTACAGGTTGGCATTATAATAAACACATTAAGTACCTACGTAACCCTCAAATTGACCTCAAATTAACTCTTCACTTTACGTAAGTACAATTTTCCCTATGTACCATTATGACGATAACACAAATAGATATGTTAATAGCTGTATAAGGATAATCACTCACAAGACATCTTCACAGTTCATCTGCACTGAATCTAAAGAGTTTCCATACATATTCCTAGATAAACGCCACTGTTTGAAAGACTTCTATCCTCTAGCACTTTCTTGTAACTGTTCTTACATAAAAACGTTCTGATTTACACATTTCGTGCTTGTACGAACTGCCTCGCAACCTCGAATGCCATGACTGAGTTATTTTTGTTGGCGACAAAACGAAGCCTATTATGTATTATGTTTATAGGAAGGTATGTAAGGTCGACAATGCCGCGGCCGTAATCTGAATTGGAACGAAATTCGCATTTGGATGTTAAAGTTTGGTGGTACCAGTCATGGTATTGTATAGTGAGAGCAGCTTGGAAATCTTTAAAATAATCTAGAAGATTTTAAGGGAGAGACCACGTCAATCGGATATTTATGGTAGAGATCATGCATAGAAGGATGCGTTGCGACGCGAAATTATATGGAAAAGATTTTTTATTGAAATTTTGGATTTGGCAATTAGAAGGGGGTCCTACAGATACGCAAAATTGCAAGTATGTAGGTTAAATGGATGTAAAGCTATGGAACGGTCGAATATGGTCCGTTTGGTTTGTGTAATATACCTATCCACAGACGATGCCACCCTGCAGCTTTGCGAACTTGGCTGACTTACTGCCAAGTGTCTAGAAAATTTTGTAGGAAAATCTTCGTGGATCGGAGGGTATCCATTTGGAAAAAAGAGGGTTATGTCGGACTTCTACCGATTAAAACCCACAGTTCCTTCTATCAAGAGTCGGGGGCCCGAGATAGCAGTAAATTCGCGTACACCCCGTCCTGGGTGTGTTTAGACCTACCAACCTGCGCTTGTAAACTGCGTCGTAGTAAATACGAATAAAAATAAAATAGTAAAGAAATAAGTTCAATGCCAAACAGAACTAAACCTTATCACTCAATTTCATTATTTATTAGGCATTTTATTGGTATTTCATTCAAACTACTTAACTTTATCAGTTAGATTGGTCACACCGGGAATGCAATGGGGAAAATACGTCATTGGGTATTTTAATATGTTTCGAAGTGTTGCCAAAGTTTTTGTTTGATGTGTGGGTGGTATATTAGATAACAGTTTATTTAATGTAGATTACCAAAATCCTTTTTGGTAAAACTTTTTTAGCTTAGGAAAGTAAATAATGACTTAACTTATATTGTTTTGCTCGGAAACACGAACCTGTTTTCGAGATAAGTTATAAGGAAGTTAGAATTATGTGATAACGTTAAAAAATAAACCAATCGGTGGGTGCCTACTGTATTTTTACATTAGAACAAAATTCCCCTTTCAAAGTTTAACAATAAATCAATCAATATGGGTAATCTATCGAACTAAGTTGACTGCTGAATATATGTCAAAAACACCCCTCATCTGCACAATACGTGTACTAAATGAAGTGCACGAGAGGATTGACATATTTTCGTGCATTATGAATGAATTCGCAAGAGTTTTGTTGAATTTTGTTAGTTATAGTTAAATATTAGTTTATTTTGTGGTAAGTCAGATTATATTTTATATTTTTTAGTATTTGATTATATTATTACGTGTAGTAGTCTGACTTCAGATGATGATTTTAATAGAGTTTAGTATTGTGTTCTATTTTTTAAGTTTAGAATTTTAAGTATTAGCCGTAAGTTGATGTTTCAAGTTATTTGTTGTGTATGTAAACCACTATTGTATTGGGATATCCTGTCAAGATAGTGTGTGAGTTTTAAATAAATAAATAAAAAAAATGTGTAAGAATAATTATTTCCATGGAGCTGTTAGTATCCAGTTACTGGGTTTGTGGAGGTCTGATAGGCAGTCGCCTCATGTAAAATACTGTTATTCGGCTGCATCTGGTTTTACTGGTAGCCGACCCCAATATTATGTAATTGGGAAATTAAAACCTTTTCATCGACCCCAATCACCAAAGATTACTTTGTAAATCGTCCATTGATGATTGTTATGATTATGAATAATTAAAATTGTAGCGTTCTAGCATCTGCCAGGGCTACGGATTTTGTTCGAAAGAGTTACCGCGGCCCTGGAAAGCAAATGGCACTACGTGGAGCACGGATGGGTTTTAGTCAGTAAGAGTCTGACACTTCCTCCCGCTCCACCCAGTGCGGCAGGAGTCATTGATGATTTCCCATCCATAAAAAAAGCGTTCTAGCATAACGAAAGTAGGTAGGTATACAATAATTTAATTTAATTTTGGGATGCATGAACGAGCCTCCTCAATTTCAATTCGTTTCATCAGTCTCAACTAACACCTTATAAGACTGGCCTTTCCTTGCGGTGGTAGGGCCCTGGTTCGCGACCACACTCAAAACGGAGTCCGGCGTCAAGCAGGCTGCTGTGTTTCATCGACGCGTGGGAGAACCAGTGCCTCAAGCCATCTTCTGGGCACGCTGGCTCCATCATAGACCTCATCCATAACTTTCCATCAGGCGTGATCGAGGTCAAGAGCTAGCCCATTCCTCAAAAAAATAAATAATAAAAAATGAGTTTTAAAATACCATGTTGGGAGTTTTTTTATGATTTTCCTCGTTTTATACAGTTGTTTTATACATAACATTAACCTAGGGCTCGTTAAAATTATTCGTTCCAACTTAACTTAAAGTACGTGAGGTTATTAAAAGCGAAAGTACAATGTAACTGGAGGTCGCTGTGAACTGTTAATTTTGATATTTAATATAACACGTTCGCCAGGCTGTATCGTGGTAAGGCATTGGGTTACCAATTACCTACCTACTTACTTATTATGTTTTGGTCAAAATTGTAGTACATTCAAACATTTACAACAGAATAGGTCAACTTTTATGGATATCGAAAAAGAAGCCTACATTCATGTCAAGTCTAAGGGAAGCAGCAAATTAACCATCTTCAACCATTTCCATAACGCGAGAATCAATGAGTTTTTCCCCTATATCTGCCCATTGGTCACAATATATCATTCAGTCTGCCATGCCAATCATGTCAGAGACCCTTGAGGCGGTTTAGAAACTCTGACACTAGAAGAAGAAGATTCAGTCGGTAGTCAAGTCATGAACAAAAACTATGTACCTACATAATATATGAACACCTAAAAAAACTAAACATTAGAACATTTTTGGCCATGTTTGCAGGGCACACTGCTCGCAGAACAGATCCGTCGCTGAGGTCGAAAGGTTCAGGAGTGGTGATCGTGTACCGGAAGATGCAGCGTTGGAAGGCCTCTCACAAGGTGGACCGAAGACCTGGTAAAGGCCGGAATCTGCTGGATGGGAGACGCACATGACCGTTCGATGTGGCGACACTTGAGGGAAACCTGTGTCCAGCAGTGGACGTCCTTCGGCTGAAATGATGTTGACGATGATATGAGAGGTGATAAGCTGCTGATTTGAAGTTACAGTGCTCAAAACAGAAAAACAAAACCTGAATGAGTAATTGGTTTTTCTATATAGTTTTCTAGACATATGGCACATACTCGTATGTATAAGAGTGTTACTCTAATACGAGTATGTGCCACTATACCTACTACAAGACATTACAAATGATCCAGTACTTAATTAGTATAATGCATATAAATCCTTTAAAAAGCCGTAGTTTTATTTACCATCAACAATAAGATAACACCTCTGTATTTTCCGAAGTACTAGGCTGAAGTGTAGGTGCCTAATAGTAAACTTACTTTTCGCCAGTTATGTTTAAGCCCTATGTAATATAGAGCGAGATTGTGCCATCAGCGGGCACAAACACAAACTCCGAAGTAGTAGGGAAAGTTCTAAATGAAATAACCTAATAACAGGATCAAAAAACTTTTTCACAAAAAAAAAACCGACTTCCAAAAAAAACACTACAAATTACAAAATAACTTTAATTTCGGAAGTCGGTGTTTTTGGTTGCTTCTTCGTTATTTGACACCGACTTCCGAAATTAAAGTTATTTTGTAATTTGTAGTGTTTTTTTTGGAAGTCGGTTTTTTTTTTGTGAAAAAGTTTTTTATTTTTCACTTTTTAGTGGTACCCCACACCTAAAAACACCACTGGAAAGTCACAGGGAAGCAAAAATTTGCAATTTTGTATGACTTTTCCACATATTTTTTCCAGCTATTTGGATTTAATAACCAAACTGCTGAACCGATTTTGATAAAATATAAATGGGACCAATCAAGAAGTATATCCTTTCACATAAAACAAGATTTTTTCAAATCGGTTCGTAAATGACGGAGATATGAGGTAACAAACACAAAAAAAAAAAATACATTCGAATTGATAACCTCCTCCTTTTTGGGAAGTCGGTTAAAAACAATGCAATGCCTGAAAACGGTTTAACGTACTTATCATTACTAACAACTTTTATAATCAGCTGTTCAGTACGTGTTGCCGAGTTATGAAACCTGAAAAATAAATATGGGGTCATTGTGGGCAACCTTGTGAGCAACTTTTATCATGGGACCAACAATTTTTTTTTTTTTTAGCCTATTCCGCCCCACTGCAAGGCAAAGGCCTGCCTTTCTTCCTTCCATTCTTCCTGGTTCTGGGCTAGTGTTGATACAGCTGTCGATAGGTGTCAAGCTCGTCCCATCTTCGCCTGGGTCTGCTGCGATGCTGCCGGACATTTTCTGGTACCCACATTGTGGTTGCTTTAGCCATGAATCGTTTGACTGTATATTTACATTTAGAAAAGAAATTGTTACTATTTTAATTGCTCAGAACCCTAATAATTAAGTATTGTTTTCGTACTCTGTTTAATTTTATGCCGTTCTTACTAAAAACTAGTAGATCTGTTTAATAATAATGTGGATAACGTTATGAGTAGTGTTTTTGTTACCTCTATTTTTAAAACGTATGTTTACTTATTATTACACTGCTGTTTGTTTTTCCTAATAAATAAACTCTGAAACTACATTATACACTCAACAATAAACAAAATAAGTGAATTACTGAAGCGCATCGCTCTTCAATACAGCCGGCACCTACCCATTGTGAACGATATTCAGGATTTCAGGCGTAATCTGTGAGGCAAATCTCTTATTGATTGGGTCTGACTTTGTGAAGGGATGAAGGGTTCTATTGTAAGACCGACCGTGATTTATTTAGTACTTATTTCTTGTGATAGTGAAGTAAAGGAACTTGTAGCTACATAATAAGAACCGCACTGGTTGAACTTAGAGGTTAAGCTACACATGCGGTCGGTCTGCGAATGGCTGAGTAGCCATTACATACCGAGGCTACTTCCTGCCTCGGAAAGGATGGTAAGCCTTAATTCTGGCCTGTCATTTGACAGTCGGTACTGGTAGCCAGAAGACAGTACTGCCGTCCTTTAACAAAAAAGCCGTTAAGCCCATAAAGATGTTTTCGAGAAAATGGCAAAAAACGCGGGAATCGCTGTTTCTCAAAAACTATGACACTTAGGTTAATGATTCCTGGACATATCAATAGATATTCCTGTCTGCTTACCCTAAAAAATCCTTCATGTCCTGAAGCTCGTATTAGATGCTTTTAAAATTATTTTTTCTTATTTTGTTAAGCATTTCATTTAGTTATTGCATCGTATTACTGTACAAAAAAGCCGCTAACCGTACCTTAGCGACTTTTTAGTGAAGTATACTAGTATTTTTTTTTAGTTTCGTAAAGTTTGTTAAATTTGCTCTGAAATACTTAACTAAAAAGTAGTTCAGTGACTTAAATGCTTTATAGTCATGACATTTACTCAGATAAAAACTATCATAACTTTCCTAAAAAGTGGTTGTGGTGGTTTAGATGCTTTTAAGCTTATTGTTGTCAATGTTGCGATGAACTCTCGTGAAAACTTAACTACTTTACTTAACTTAAACGTGGCTAAAAACATGTCGCTTGTAGTTAACTTCTTTATAGTTAAGCATTTATACGGAGAAATGTGAGAAAATATAGACGTGTTTTTAAAAATAATAAAATTTTATTACAATAATAACAATTATAACAATTGCTCATATTTTCTTATACCATCAAAAGGTTTAGAATCAACATTTAGTTAATAATATCTAACTAATTAAGGTCTTACAGTTAATGAGATCACAATTTGGCACGGACAACATAGTCTATTTCTACATTGTTATTTTCACTAAATTACTTATTTATAAACTTATGTCAGTCAAGATTCAGTCTTTAAGTACCTATAATAATATTTTCACAAATAAAAGTAACCAAAAACTAGTAAAACATTCGTTCTGAAAATATAAAAAAAAAACAAAAACATAAACCATTCTAAAAGCACTTTTCAAGTGTAAAAAATTAAATGTATCAAACTCTAATTCTAATTATTATTATTATTATTTTTTTTATTGGTGATGGGTTTGCTCTTGACTCTAGTCAATGTCAGATATGACAGAGACAAAGTCTACGATGGGGCGAGCTTACCCAGAAGGAGCCTGTTCACTCTAACTTTGAATAGATTAGGGCTGTAAGCTTTTGGAAACACAGACGCAGGCAGAGAGTTCCACTCCTTTGCTGTGCGCATTATAAAAGACGTTTGGAAACGCTTAGTGCGAATTGGTGGAATAGCTACAAGGTAGGGATGGTAAGATGCAGTGCGTCTGGATGTCCGATGGTAGAAGGGGGCCGGTGGGATGAGGTCGTGGAGTTCTTGGGCACACTCACCGAAGTACAATCTGTAGAAGACCGATAAGCAGGCAACCTTACGGCGATGAGCCAAGCTATGTAGCTTGGCATCCACCAGTTTTGCGTCACCGATGAGCCTCTTAGCTCTGCGTTCCACCGAGTCAAGCGCGGCAAGCTGATACTTACCTGAGCCATCCCAAAGGTGGCTACAATACTCCATGCAGGATCGGACTTGTGCTTTGTAAAGGGTTAAAAGCTGTCCAGGCCTGAAGTATCGCTTCACCCTATTTAGGATGCCCAGCTTTTTGGCCGCAATTTGGGCTTTGTACTCCATGGTGGCGCCGAAGTTGAGACTGGATGTCAACTCCATGCCTAGGAGCTCGAGCCGATCAGTAACGGGAACAGATGCACCCCGAAAAGTAGGAGTTTGGTCAAAGCGACTCCTTTTTGCGGTAAAAAGACACGCCTGTGTTTTGGTGGCGTTAAAAGTGACCAGATTGTTATCACCCCACTGGGAGACAACGCTTTAGGTCAAATTTGTCCGCTCTACCATGGCTCTCAAGGAACGGACTTCATCCCCGCCGGTTGTTGCGCTGGACAAGTATCTCTCTGAAACCGTACTGTCATCTGCGTACCCAACAAGACCAGGCTGAAGTAGGTCATTGATGTGTAGCAGGAAAAGAGTTGCAGAGAGAACAGACCCTTGAGGAACTCCGGCATCAATAGCCATGAGGTCAGAGGAGCAGCCATCAACGACTACTCGGATCGACCGTTCATTTAGGAAGTCTGATATCCAGCTACAAAAACCAGCTGGGATGCCATAAGCAGGAAGCTTGTTGAGTAGACCTGCGTGCCAGACCCTGTCAAAAGCCTTCGAGATATCGAGCGACACAGCAAGTGCTTCGCCGTGTCTCTCGATGGCTTCGCCCCAGCAGTGCGTGACATACACAAGAAGATCACCAGTTGACCGTCCCTGGCGAAAGCCATATTGACGGTCACTGAGGAGATCATTGTCTTCAAGGTAGGTCAGCAGCTTACTGTTCAGAACCCTTTCCATAACCTTGCATAGGATGGAGGTAATGGCGATTGGACGGTAATGTGCAGGGTCAGCACGGTCTCCCTTTTTGGGCACCGGTTGCACATTCGCAAGCTTCCATGATTTCGGCACCGTTCTTTTTTCAAGAGAGAGGCGGTACAGGCGTGTCAACACAGGAGACAGTTCAGGTGCACATTGCCTCAACACTCTCGCTGGAATGCCGTCAGGTCCGCTGGCCTTATTCACGTCTAGACTGCACAATACTCTTCGGACCTCTTTAATGTGAACTGCGATCTCCGGCATCGAAGAGTCACAACGAGGTAAAGTTGGTGGTTGCTTGGAGCCAGCGTCCAGACGTGAATTGCTTGCAAAGAGAGTGGCAAATAAATTTGCTTTCTCTCTTGCAGAGTGAGCCAGGGAACCATCAGGTTTTAGCATTGGAGGCAAAGTGGGTCGACAGAAATTCGTTTCAACCGCTTTCGACAGGGACCAAAACTGCTTACTACCCGAAGGGTGTGATGCTAGTTTGGCCCCGATACGTCCGACATGGTCAAAACGTGCCCTACGTAAAACCCGCTTGCAGAACTTGGCAGCAGAATTAAAGGCTCTTTTCCTCGCGCGAACCCTACGTGCTTTAGCCTTTCGGTCGCGGGCCTTGATCCAGGCTTGGTAAGCAGACTCTTTACGGGCCTCTGCGTGGGCGCATTCTGCATTATACCAAGGCCGGGACTTGTGACCGAGCGGGATGTCGGAGAATGGAATAAAATACTCCATCCCCTGCCGAATCACGTCCGCAATCACATCAGCACAGCACGAGGGGTCACCCGAGGAGAAGCACACTTGCCGCCAAGGATAAGAGGCAAATAAGTGCCGCATCTCATCCCAATCTGCTGACTCGTATCGCCATACTCGTCTCGTGCCCCTATGACTCTTATCTGGAGGAGAGCAGGTCAACACGGATTTCACCAGGCAGTGGTCAGACGTTCCCAGCGGAGCTGAGACCGATACTGAATGACTGCCCGGATCGGTTGTCAGCAGAAGGTCCAAGCAATTGGGTGTATGGGCGTCAACATCCGGTACCCGCGTTGCCACATTCACCAGCTGGGTTAGATCTAGCGTTACAGCAAACTTGTTACTACTCGTACAGTAATCATAATATTTTTTTAACTTACCTCGTCAATTCGTGCCCAAACATATCGAAATTTTGGCGGCAACACGCAGCGACGTTATAAACGACCGCACCCAGTCGGCGCTCTAGGCGAAAGGATTGATTTCGCCAGGATGGCGCATCGGCTGCGCCCCGCTCACCCCCGGAGTGAACGATGTGCGAGAGTCGGCAAACTGCCCTTTAGCTAAGGAATGTTGCTTAGCTGCTTTGTAGAGAAGCATCATTTGAAAATTGTATCACCGTTTACATCAAAAAAGGAAAAATGATTTTAAAACAAAGTATTGTGAGAAATTTATAAAATCAAATACTTAACTAAAAAACCGTTAAAGGCGCATAACTGCAAATACGTTAAGTTTTTTCTTTGAAACTGTTTTTTAATCTAGCTTTTTTAAACTTGTTCCTAAGGAAATGCTTAACTTAAAAGTAGTTAAAGTCCTTTTGCGTCTTTATAGTCAAGAAAATTCAAATAACGTACTTTTAGTTAAGTAGAAGATCAGAAAATTATCGACATATCCAATAGTTAAGGTATTTTAACGTACATTTAGCGAAGAAGTGCTGGTTAGACGCTTTCAAGTGATGGAGTCGTCATAAATTATGTTACTTAACGGCCTACAAAATGTTGATATCTTTGGAACTATTTACATTCCAGAAATGTTTCTTAGACAGAAATATAGAGAATTTTGAACTCTGTCACTCTCTGTTTAAAAGTGAAAATTGACCATTTGAGGGTTAACGGCTTTTTAGTTAAAGGACGGCAGAGTAACTCTCATTACCCACCCAGTAACTGGTTTTTAGAGGTTAGATAGCTCGTCGGCTAAATAATAACAGCCGCACGGGTCGATTTTCAAAGTTAAGCAACGCTTGCCGGGGTCGGGTTGTGGATGGGCGACCATGTTAAAAACGAAAGAAAGAAAGAAAAAGTATTTAATTGCCAACAAACGACATACATACTTGATTTTAATAAAACCTAAACGATAGATAACATACCGAGACTCCTCCGTGCCTAGGAAAGCACGTTAAGCCGTTGATCCCGGCTGTCATTTGTATGTAGATCTTTGGCAGTCGTTACGGATTGTCAGAAGCCAGAAAATCTGACTCCAGTTTTGCCAAGAAGTATCCGGTTTGACTGGAAGTCGACCTCAATAAACTTGGGAAAAGGCTAGGCAAATGATGATGAGACGTTAGGGCTTGTACATAAAACTGCGATGCGACGTCGCATCGTAATAATATTGTAGTAATCGTATTCATAAATGAATTCGCATCGCGCCGATTCGCAGTTTTGTGTACAAGCCCTTAGATAGGCAGTCGCTCCATGAAAAATACTGGTACTCAGGTGCTTACGGTTATAATAAGCGACACGAACTTGACTTATTTGCCGATGGATTGGGACATTTGTATAATTTATTTCGTGTAATTTTAAATGACATATTGTATACTCAAAAAAGTTAATAAGCACTACCAAATTGACGTATTAGGATTGTGACTACGCATTACTATTTTATTTATTATTATTTTATCTTAAATACTAAACTGACATTGTATTCTTCATATTTGATTCATCATTTTTATCTATTGTTATTATTATTTTTAGAATTTGACATAATTGCTATGTATTAAAATCTATTGTATTATTTGGTGTGCATGTAGGTAGGTAATGTAATTTAATTTAATTGTTATTATTTAATCTTGTAAGCGTTTTGGATGTGACATCTGTTAGCTTGTAAGATGAATTGAATTAATAAATAAATAAATAAATAATGAAAGCTGACCCCAATATAGTTGGGGAAAGGCTTCAAACGATTGTTTGACTCATGATATTGAAGTATGTATGACAAATGCATTTGGAATGAAAATGGAAAAGATTTCATGAAAGATTAAATGAACATTCAATGGGAATACTTCAATTCTTCAATGATCTGGTGATCATTGTACTGATTTTCTTTCTATCAGGCGACCGTAAGAGGCAAAATACAAAACTCGGCGGTCAAGGTCTATATTAAAGTCTACATAGCACTACTTTCCAATAAAAATATGCGATATTCGGTACGCAAAGTAACAGTACGTACCTATATACATAACGGTACATATAAAGTCAATGCCAGAGTGTAGGCAGTATTGTAGGTTCAATTATAGTAATTAGAACTTCACAGTTACACATCTATGTGAGTGTTTCTGTTTATGACCGAAGATTTCTCATGAATGCGATAATGAAAGCAGTGAAATTTTGTAGACTGGTGGCGACAGACGATGTATATAGAAATACTAACGCAATCTGCCAGCTCAAATAGGTAAATGTGACAGAAAAAAACTATACACTGGCTAACGCACTAAGGTTTCCAAGGAAAACACATATGTACCTATAGATAAAATAGATACAGACATAGATGATTCTTGCGTCAAAGCTCTAAAAGTTTTGGGTCTATAGGAGCATCCCAACACCTATATAAAAGAGCCAATGAAAAATCTCATTGTCAAATATGTAAGCTCCGTTTTATCCCGGATTGACCCGAAATATCCCAAGGATGACCCAGGATTAAAGGCACCCCTGGCGAAGGTTACTACATTATATTGGTTGGATAGAACCACTGACGACATAATTAAATAACGATAGTAAGTAAAAAAATACAAACATTCAATGAAAAATTAACAGACATAGACAAATGCTTCATGTAACTAACCATCTGTTTATCAAAGTTGACAGAAGCAGAGAACAGGTGCAGCTAACACGAACTTGTGAAGGCTTAACTGATTTAGTATGTAGATTGCGGCCACTTTTATACTTAAAAGCATTCTTTATTCTATACACTGGCTTCAGCTTTGTGGACGACGTTTTCATGTAACGGATGCAGATACGATTAGAGTATAATGTGATAGTGTAACATAAAAGAGTTTCTATTTAGGTTTCAAAGTAAAACCGTTAAAGAATATTTAGATTAAACTGGAGAAAGCTATCAGTGTTTTGATTTAGTTTCAAGATAAGAATATCAATTAAGATTCAGAAGTGGCTGTTAACAACTGTGTTTGAACTGATTTCCAACGCATCATGGTCAATGGCAAGAAGCCGATAAACTTTTATATTCTTTTGAATCCATTAAAGCATGAAAGTCACCCAAGTTCTTAAAAAAAACTAAAATCACAAAATTACGATGACTGATGTCCTTTGGAATAACACTAGAAAAACAAATACGAAAAACATCTCGTAGCTGCATGACCGTGACTTATGTTCTAAATGAGCCAGTTGATTATAAAGAACCGTTTATAATGAACAGAATATATTTAAAACAATATGGTAATTGATGGACAGAACAGTGAACAATTCACTTTATTCGAACAAAGTAAAGCCTCAAGATCGTGTCGTATTTCCGCTGAAGCAGTTATTTCGAGTGGGCGAAGACAAAAACAAAATAATGTCATTGACCAAGAAATTACTGACGGTAGATTCATCAAAAGAAAACTAGATCAATCAAGCCAAAACCTATGAAGACAAACAGAAGGAAAAGATCACAGCTTTAAGTAACAAACAAACTCTCATCAATGAAATTACCAGCAATGACGTAGATATAGTACGTGGGCAAATAATAACAAGAACCAATCAACTGCCTAACACACAATATAATCAATTTGAGCCATTCGATTAACGAAAGATAGCAACAACACAAGAACTTTTATAAGAAAAGCACCATGAAAGTGCCAGCCCGTAAAATCTTGGTGGTAAACAAAGTTTTGGGGACACTCATCTGAAATTTTCCCCCCATTCATGGCATCATGGCTTATGTCGTTAAGAAAACTCCCTGTGGTAAAATTAATTCGATGGGAACCATAAGATGTTCGACACGGGTGTCGAATTGGCTACGACCTAATTAGGTTGTGACCCAATTACTATTTTAAAGGGTCCCGTTACGAGAAATCGGTTGATTCGTCAGATTGATGCGTTGTTTTATAGAAATCAATCGTGGTTCTGGTCGTTAAGTTTTCTTTGTTGATGAAGGTATTGTATTCAAAGGAAAGGAAGCGATACTTATAGTACCTATAAACTAAAAAAGTGGGCTGCCCTGGTTATTAAGATGGTCTAGTTAGAGCTTGAATAGTAAGCGAAAACTTACTAAGCGATAGCGTTTATCGAATCAGCTTTCAGCGGCCCTACCATGACGTATTAAAGCGTGAGTCGTTCGAGCGAGAAGGAGGGATGGAGCTATATGGGGTGTATAGCGCAGGGCCAAGCAAAAATATTAAGGAATAAATGATTTCGTTCAGACAGCATGATTAAAGTGAAAAAATTGCTCTCTTTAATCATGCTTGTCGTCTTATTATCTGTGGAAACAATAAATTTATTGTTCTTCAATTGTATTATTATTCATCAACGTCACTTTAACATTCCGGTCATCAATTAAATTCAAGTACTTAGTTAATTTGAAAATGGAAAAGAGTTTTTCATCAAAGAACCAGGGTTTTCTTATGGACGGACATGTTTTCTATAAGACAGAATTCACGAGTATTGCAATGATAAATATCTTGGTGACACTTTGCCAGTTTTCGAAATTCCATATCGTTTCGATAAATCACTTCAAAGCGTGCTATTATCAATTATCTGCATTGGCAACACCTTTCACATTCGAGGTTGAATCAGACACACATTTATAATGTTGGCAGTACTAAGTTCAAACCGTGTAAAATGTCGAGTTATGTGGAAATAGAAAAAAAAAAACTATCCCACTAGTCATGCTGTTCCATGACTGTAAATACTGGGGAGGTCTATTTCTGCTGAAAATAAAAGTTACAAGCTTAATTGTCGAGGTCTTTGCTACTTTTAACAAGTCACGATTTACAACAAATATGACTTTACTTTTCAGAAGGATTACTTTTATATTTTCACGCTTCTTGGGTGCATTTCGTTTTCAAGAGAATGCATGCGAACTAATTAGCAAGACTAAAACATTTTTATTTATTCGACTGCAAATAAGCCTTTTGTTATTTTTTTTTTATATTTGTGCTATAATGACCTCTTTGAACGCTAGTTAAAAGTGTGAGTAGGGAACAGTGCCCCCTTAGGAAAATAAGACTGGAAAAGTCAATGATAGAAAGTGCAAGAGCTGCTTATATTCTTCATATTGGCTGCTCTCCAAAAACACAGACAGAGCATCATATAATAGTCTAACCACAACCCTTGGGGACAATATGACCCACCGTAATTAACTACTATCATCCAAAGAAGAACGTAGAATAAACGTCGAGGAAAATAAAACAGAATTGTATGTTGGACAAGTATGATTTTGTTCGAGAATGATAAATCGATGATAATAATAATGTATAATACAATCGTGCAGTTCATGTTCATATGAACAGGTAGGCATAAAGTTCCGCATTTTTTAAATGGATTCGTCATGGAGTGAAAATAACTTACACAAATACCAGACTGCGGAGTAAAATAAATATGCGTAACAAAATAAACCTTCTTATCAGCACTTCGGAGAGTAAAGAGAAGTTAAGTTTGTTTCGAGTTATTTGTTGTTTACGACGTCTTTTTGTCCAGTTCCTCAACTTTCCTTTTAGAATGCCATGAAGGTCAGGATCAATTTATAGAACCCAGCTTCAACAGTCAAAGACTTTTAGTTATTAAAAAATGTTAGCCAGAAGTGTGGCAGACAAACAAAAAATACTACAGTTAACATCAATGAACCTGAGAATCTAAAATCCATCATAAAAGTAATCCCTGTATATTCAAACATCTTCATGCGACAACCGAACCGTGACTTTAAATAATACCAGTTCAAATGTAGATATGACTACTGTTAAGGATATCAAAACAAATGATCCATTTTACTGCGGAACGCTTATCGCCGTCACAAAGCCAGCTATAATTCTACTGGACACTTATCTTTAGGAGCGGTATTAGGATACGATATTATGTCGACAGTAACTACGTATTTTTAGGATTCGTGTTAAACTCATATTGACAGGACATGAGCCATATGTTAGTGTCCCAAGTGCCCATACAGCTGTACTTTGGAGGATTTAATTAATGCCACCGATGCTGCAATTAACGTAGCCACACTGGGCCCAAACAATCTTAGAGTTTACAATCGACTCGAAAACTGAAGATGTTGACTATGAAAGAAAACGGCCAGCAGATCGTTAAATCAAAGTGGCTGAAGAAAGTGCCAAAGAGTATTGAAATTATGCTACCTGATCCGTAATGAAAGTATTATCGACTACTATGTAAATTATTATGTTATAGACAAAACCGGATTTGCCAATTTATGTCACCGAAGTGGTCGGAGCGAAAAATAATATTAGAAGAACTACATAAAATCATTTTAAACTGGTGTATATATATGTAATGCATTCAAAATCACTGGTGGAGGTATGGGTTCTTGTACCTCAGTCATGCAAGTTTCTCTGTACCTGTAACCTGTCTTCGATAATACCACTTGTCTTAGATCTAGTCTGTTGATGTAACCTGCTGAGTCGAGACGGTTCAGGTCAGAGTTCGGAGAACTGTTGGCGTGATACGAAGTATACGAACTTATGTAATACGTTACGTCACTTCTAAAACTAAGCTAGCGTGTAAAAATGATATTTAAGACCAGTACGATTCTTTTGATAGATATATAGATTAACCAAAATGTATATTTATTTCTGGAATTTTCCACATGAATAGTCTAAAACATGTTCATTCCGATGAAAATTCTACAGTTAATAGGAAAGTAGGATCTTATGTCTTGAATTTCGAGAATTTTGTTCTTCAGGAAAATGTAAATTTATTGAAAGCCGTAGTCTGATAGTTTGTTACATTATCGCTATTTTAACCAGGGAATCTTTCAGTCAAGGCTGAAATAGGAAATAGGCATCGTCGACCAGGTCATAGCTAAGTTAAACAATAAAAAAAATGGAAATTTCATTCTATTCTTTAGAGAGGATTTAATAGCCGTATTAACTCTGAACCTAAGTGCTACATCTGTCGCTTTTATCGTAGCCACAAGCTTAACTTTATGCTTTCATTCGTCTACTAAACGATTCTGATCCTGACAAACTGATTGAGTTGACGTTTTACGAACGTGTGCCATTTTTCATCATCGACTCGGTGCTAATGCGGGCAGCATGACTATTTGTTACAGCATAGTGCTACCTTATCTATATTAACTTCATAACTTTAAAAATATACAGACGATTTAGGTTTTTCGAGCAAAGAATAAATGCACGAAAAATTTTTTTGGTCTCGTTTTGGTGATTGCAGAATAATGTTTGTGTATATACGTAACGCTTTACGTTGCAATGGACTTAAGGTTCTCAGGTTCAGTGGTTTAAACTGGAGCATAATCGTATTGTTTGTTTGACTTAAAGTCAGCGAAAAAAAAATTGGAAAACATGCGTAGTGAAAACTAAGTCACGGTCCCTGCTCGGAAGTTTATCGGCAATAAAATCGAAGTTTCCAAGCGAAAGAGGTATAAATGTTTACGAGTTGTTTCCGCTCCATCAAAAGGATATTCCATTATATGCCTAATTTATAAAATAGCTGCACGTCTTGTTCTGAGTTTATTAACTTTAACATAGCGATAAAATGCACTTGAACCATTTGTTGCATCAACATCTCAATCAAACTTTATGAATTCATTAGCTTTCGAGTAGACAGAATCAAACTTTCGTCCTCCGACATCTTTTAAGTAAACGAATACCTGCTAGCCTGATGAACTACCTACTAACTTCAGAACTTCATTACTTAGTCTCTGCTGAACACGCTTCTCTACGTTATAGAAAACTTGCAGAGCAAGAGCTTGCAGGATAAATATTATATCTTCAGAAGCTACTAACCACTACTAACTAAAAGCATATCATTTAGTTGTAACATGTTGGACTGTATCTAAGATCAGCATCGGTGTTACTTATCATAGACACATATCGTAAAAACTTAATATGGAGATAGCCATTTCAGCTTGAGGTCTCGTTAGCGCTATTATACCTATATCTTTATATTTGACTCATGGAAATTGTTAACAAGAGTGTGAAAAGCACCTGTTGTAAGTGCACAGATGGCTTGACTTTGCTATTTGCCTAGGCAGGCTAGAAATCAGCGGTTCTTGAAAGATTTCCCATTAAGGCGAACTTATCGTAAGAATTTAGGCAATGTTGTTTGGCATATATATTTCTTATTTCTTTGTTCACAATTGGATACGACGTATACCCAAAAGGCTTGAACCCCTCAGAGGCCACGTCAATGGAACAAATACATATTCTTAAGAAAATTTAGGAAAGCTTACTTCTACTCATAAGATTATTTTATAGCCTCTCAACTTTCAACTCAGCCTATCTTAGTGCCTGAATAGGACCAATTTCAATGTTTACGACTAGTTCCGAGCCTTTTTCTATAAAAACTGGTAACCCAAGTTCCAGTTTATTGCGGCCTTGGCAGTAATCTTGTTCTACAGTTCCGTGAATACTCAGTATGAGCATAATATTAATGCAAGAATACATACGGACAAAAACGGTCTTAGCACCTCAAATTGCTTTGTTTAATTTACATTAAGCGTGAGCTAATGATAACGACGAGTTGCTGTGTTGTGTAAAATAAGTTTCGCTTTTAAAGACTGTATTGGCAATTTCAATGGATTTGTAGTTTTGTCTTAGCTGAGATACTATTTAGAAATAGCATGAATAGTTTTAATCTTTTTCGTGTCACTGGCACGCCATAAATTTATATTGGCCCAAAACTTTGCCACTTCCAGGGCATCGTTGATAGCAGCGCAAAGGTCACTTTGGCTGCATGTACACTGGCACGAATTGTTTGACACAAATAACGACATGTAGAAAGTCAGATAATGGTTCCTAAAAACTGAGGTGGTTTTGTGGTGGTTTATGAAGCAGATGAAATCAAGGTCCAAGCAAAAGTTATAAAAGCACCCTTTGACAATTATTTGCACGACAATAATTGGCCCGCTGTTTTTACGAATCCCTGAAATAACAATTTGCATGTAAACAAGGACGTTGTGCAGTCAGCAGATAAAAGTAAATAGCCCGAAATTTAATTTCGCAGGCCATTGCACGAGAATGCAGCATTCACGTTCCGTACGAAAATAGTAGACAGGAAGTCTACTGTGATTGTAGTACACAACAATTAAGCCTTAATAAGAAGGAGGGGGTAGATGTCCCCAAGGATTTCTATGTCTTCGATTAAGGACTGATGGAAAACTAATGGGGCTAATAAATGAGAGGCACGCGAACAGTGGTCTTCCTTGGGAACATTTTTAATTTGTCTGCGACAGCTTTAATAACCGCCTATTAAATTGCATTACGGCATTAGCGAACTATTTCTGGTTTTCCGGCGTTTGTATTGTGTTTATTTTCGCATAACTGCTGTATTACGTACTTTTATGTACTTTTGTTAGTCATTGAGTTCGCGGTTACGAAAACTAGTTTGGTTGTTTTATTAGTATGTTAAATAATTGCTTATCTTAATTTATTTTGTGATGATGATTCAACTAAAGTATTCATAAGAACTTACTGTTAGATTATTTTGAGCAGTTCTGAGAACATTTTCAGTAGATACTACATTACATTAATTTGTTGATTTTTATTTAAAAAAAAGAAGTCACAAAAACTAGGGAAATATCTTATTTCACGTGAGTAATAATAAAAAGTAAAATAAAGTAAGAACATAATCTACATATTTAGGAATGAAAAGATTTTCCAAGCCGATTAAAAACTCATTTGGCGCGAAAAGCTCACATTTATTTTGCTAGAACAGCCATATCTGGCTTTAGCAATTCCAAGTATTCGTATTTTGCAAAATAATAAATATATTTAGAAGTAGGAAGGTATGATATGTTCATTTTCGGTCCTAAGAAACACGAACAGCTTAAGAAAACTCGGCTTCAGATGTGTGCAGATACCTAGACAATTTATTTATTAATGAGCTAGCCTTAAAGTACATACATAAACACCACTTGATTCTCATTATTACTGATAAGTAGGAAATGCGAAGGTCACAGAAACCTGTATGTGAGAGAAATAAATATTAATGAGGTTCAAACACGTGTGTTGGGTGACAAAAACAGGTTCAAATTATTTTTAATAGGTTTTTTGAACGTGTCTGAGTAACCTATTAATGCCGATGGAATTTTATTTTTATTAGACATGTCTGCTGAGAACAAGGTTAGTTTTAGTTACTTACTTCAGAAAAGTGATAGTCTATCTGCGATAGCGAATTTCAAAGGTCCAACATGTTCGGGATTGGCCACGTGACCATTTTGGTAGCGCATGCCAATCCTTTCTGAAAATTTTGGAATTTTTGATAACTGTTATAGGGGATAGAATTTATTGTACTATTTATGTACCTACACACAGACTAGTAATAAACAACATTATAATCAGGGCTGGGTAGTATTTGAATTACTTATAAAATACAAATACGTATTTGGTATTTGTATTTCAATTACTTCTTAAAAATGTAATTGGTATTTCAAATACTTATGGCTTCAACATACATTTGAACATAAATACATTTAGCAAAGAAAACAGCGCTCGATAGCATTTCGTGAGCAAAAAGGCTAACCTAACCTGCCTGTATTTTGTATTTTAAATAAAAAATATTAAAAAAAAATCAAATACACGACCAAAAAGTATTTTGTATTTTAAATACACGCGAGATAGTATTTTGTATTTTAATTAAAGCAAAGTATGTATTTTGCCTAGCTCTGATTATAACTATGAGTACAAAGTACCTCAAGTTTATCAATATAGAACAAATTTTAAGGAAAGTTAGAAGATTGAGGGTGTATCAAAGGAAGGGCTCAATGCGGCACGCGGAGTAGCGAGTCTTTAGCACTCCTACGGTAAATAACGGATCCACAGAAAAGCTCCAGCTTGACTGGCAAAAGTATTAGATTTTGTTTGTTGCCACGGAAACTCACAATAAACATAGGACATTGCTGAACCGACATGAACAGTATTTTGTATTGCGCATCGGACGCTATACAGTGTACAAGTGACGGGTAGTCGACCTTGACTACCTGTTGAATGAACAGTAACTTGGACCCTTCGGGGCTTCAATTGACTTGTGTGTTAAGGCGAGCCTGACTTGAGCGCGTAGGCATCTAACGCTTACCCCAGGCCCCGCAAGGAGTAGCAATACGTAATAAGTTACGATGCGCGGGAGACGCGCGCACCAAGCGCACCGCTCGCTTATGAGTTCACGGACTCGGGTAGGTACTAAGTTCCGTCACAGGATAAAGTAATGCAGTAGATCAACTTGAATTGATTAGTATATGTTTATTTTGTTTTATTTTTCTATTAAGTATTTTTTAAGGTTATAGATGGATTAAGTACGTATTGTACAAACTTGAATCCAATTACTAATCATTAAAAATCAGTAATAATACTTATTTATTTTAGAGTAAATGGTGGATTTAAAATCTGACTGACACGAAAATTATGAATACGAGTACGATACAAAAATACGCGTCGCGCGCTATTTGGCTTTGGTGCGATACCTTCGTAAAAATCAAGTAGTAGGTAGGCACACTTACTTTAGGAAAATTATGTTACAATTCTTGAATATTATAATTCAAGAAAGCTTAGAAGTATAAATGGTTTGGAATTTGCCTAGATGCTATTTAAAAAAAAACAAAAACGTTTTTATATTTTTTAATCAAATAGTTAACATAATAAAAGTTACCAATGCAACTGGCTAAAATTCGTTGAACTGTAGCTGTCTCGGTTTGCATGGACCTAGCTGAGTATGAGATTGACACGGAATATGGTCCTTGGATTTGCTTGGACCTGGCTGCACAGGCTTATCATTAACATTTTCTTTGTTTTCTTTCAATATTATGTCTCGTATTGGCATACCGCGATTTTGGCGCGGATCCACAATCTCTGGCAATATACATTTCAAATAAAAATCTATAATTTTTTTCTCCATATGCACCCGCCAAAATTCGTCATCTCTTGAAATATTTTCTACTACTAGTTTTCACCAAACCATATTCCAAAAATGCATTGGTTCCTTTCTGTTACATGAAGTTGACCCTGCACTTGGTAATACCAATTACTTTTTTTGTTTATAACCCTGGTATGTTTTATTCTATCGAATTTAAATATATGTATTTTACTTTCTTCAATAGCAGCATTTCCCTTTTCTAAATGCCGTTATTGGACATTTAATTTCAACAATGGTGTCGTTCCCAACTATACCGTCGGGGGTAACCCCAATAAATGAGTATTATTTTGGAGACAAGTCACGCCCTTCCGCATGCTCTATTGCCCTGTAACGCAAATTTTGATTTTGATTTGTTGGTAATTAACAAGTAAAAATTTAAAAACTTACAAAATATCCCTGTTCAATAAAGATAACGGAGCTACAGTGCCAAAGACAGATACACAGGCACACAGACGCACGTACACAGAAACATAGATAGCAAACCGTTATAAATAAATAGGATAGAATTGTAATATGGTGTGTGTTTAATTTCTTTATGTATTTTATGGTGTTACAATAATGATAATGAGATACTACTTTATTCAAATCTATACTAAATAATATTATAAAGTGGAAGTGCGCTAAGTGCGCTGTGGTAATAGCTAATTATACGTAAGTACCATGTACAACAAAGATATTGTTTTTCATTCGATCTAAAAAAAAGTCCGCGACGTTACACCTATATCTATCTCTTATAAATATGCCACACTAAGGCATTTTATGTCAAATAATTTATTTAAAAATTAAAGGTGGTTTTTCAGCATTAATATTAGGCAGGCATATTAATCCTTACTAGCGAAAGTTACTTCATCATCAAGATAATTTTATGAAGATAAACTTTGTCTTTTACAGCATGTTATTTGAACTCACCGTTTAGGAGATAATGTAAAATTAAAATAATTCAACAATATTATTAAATCCAACGGGCGGTGCGCGAGACGCGGCCACCAAACGAGAACGCGTCGAGCCTGCGTGACTGCGTGCGACGCGGTGCAAGAAATTCTTTTTTGTATTATGATTATGAATTTATGATAGTTACATTCATGGGGAAGGCTGTACGGCTATACGGGAACGGGAATTCCTACGGGAATGAAGAGTTCCGTTACCTGTCTCCGAAGTTCTTCATCAGATCTTCACCAAATTGAAATGGGATCAGTCCGGGAAGATACACTTCCAAAAAAAATAGAATCATCAAAATCGATTGACAATTGGCGAAAATATCGCTGAGCAAACATACAACAAAAAAAAACAGTCGATTTGAGAACCTCTTCTTTTTTGGAAGTCGGTTAATAATATACAATACAATAGTCAATTAAAAACAGTTTAGTGTATGTAATTTATAATTTCTATGCATTTTTCCTCTTGCCAATAAACACCGATAAAGTAACGCATTGGATTGGAAAAACTATCCAAACTGACCACATAGTTTTTTGTATGTCTTGTCATAACTTGATACATTGTTAGTAATTAGTAAGAGGATGGACTCTAGTGTACAGCGCATAAATGAGCTGGTCCGGTAGCCTAAACGTTACCAAAAGTATGTTATTATAATATTTTCATAGGAAATGGTCATACTGTAACACTTTTACACTATGGCACGCGACTCACGAGTGCGCTGCGCGTATTGTTTGGCATAGACGAGACCTACACAAACGTTGCGGACACCATAAATATTATTATTTGTTGTGTTGTGGTGGCTGTGAGTAGGTACCCACCTAGCGTATAACTACACTTATATTTCTTCTCTACATGAACACCACAACATTATTCCACCGATATTCAACTCTCATGTAGGAAATACGAGCTATTATTTTTGCATTTGTTTAGGAGTAAGATAAGTGAAAACGGACATTTCTAATAAATAACAAATATTATAAGACTTATACAAACTCTCCGAAACCATCAAGACTAACGTAGCGGGGTGAACTACCTATTTGACATTTGAAAACAGTAAATCATTGTATCATGTGCGCGCGAGGTGGCTTTATGCACTCTGAAATAGGGTTCAAATTCAATTGTTTTACATACTCGATGCGGTTGGTAAATCTATTCCGCGCGAAAACTAAACCACTAAAGCGCACGTCTTTATGCGTACTGAAATAAGGTTTAAATTAAACTGTTTACACACATGTTTGCGGTGTGGAAATTTATCTGTTTCGTGTCGGTACTTACCTAGTTAGTAAAGTAAATTATGTATATACCTATATACCTTTTTGTTTATTCAGCCAAAGTTTATAAAAAAAAGTAGTCACCGCTGCAACGAAGAGCCGTGACAACTTTTTTTTCCCCCATTTTTTTTTACAAAATTATAGCTACATCTAATAAAAACTAACTATATTACAACTGTTTGAACACTAAATTGTATACAAGTATTATTATTTAACCACTCGACACGTGAAAATTCCAAAATAAAAAATAAATCTTACGTAAATAAACATAAACATTAAATTCGCGGCACACTGGTGTGCCGGCAGTGCTAGAGCGGTAATCAATTTAGGCTTAGCCAGTAACAGAACTTAGCGGGGGTGGCGGGATCGCAAAAATTTGGCACACGTCCGACCTCCAACACGTTCCGCTCGGGACTAAATGACACGGGGCGCGCTCATGAAACGACAAAATCACTTGATTTTGGAATTAGTGGGATACGTATTTTCATATTTCACATTATGACGGCCGATTTATATCACATTTTTTACGACCTTTATTGTGGTATAAGTTTTATTACTCAAAACCTTATATAACTCAAATGAAATGATAATTACATCTTGATTTTGACTTGTCTTTGCGATTTAATTGGATGCAGTAAAGTGCAAGTAATCGTGTATCGCACGGCCGAAATCGCAAGATCGAAGTGTGAAATATGTAATATATTTTTTTCAAAATTTAAATCCGTGTTGTTTACGAATAAAACACAATTTTACACAATGCAAAACAACGTTTTTCCAGAAAACCTGGCCTTAAACTGAGACACCGCAATAATGCGGTTCAAATGTTGAAGAGATTTATGGTGTCTGATAATCTCAAAGACATTGAGTATTAGAGCGTTAGAATTGGAAAGTGTTAGTCGTCCAGAGGCGAGATCGTAGAGATTGACACAAGAGAGGCCTATGCTTTGCAGTAGGCGAGGGCTTTTGATGATGATGAGGACTTACATTCTTACAATTATTCCAACTTTTATTCCAACATTACTTAAATTCAAAGAAGTGTACCTATTTGTTAATTGAAACAAACATAACCGTTGACCGTGACAAGAGTCCATTTCAGGAAGTATACTTTTTGGAATATAATCATATCACCCTATTTAGCTAGGTCAAATGAGGAAATATTTATAAGGAATTAACCGTTCACTTCACAAAAAAACCTCAGTAGGAAATTGTTAATATACATTTTAGCTAGGTACTTATTATATTTTTAACATACAAAGTAATAATGGCCTTTGCATTTTGTAATTATATTTTTTATAAACAGTTAACAGTACTCAGAGTTCGTGATAGGTTTTTTATTACCTACACACGATTATGTAGGTAGTTGAAATAATAATGTGCCTCATAAAATCAGGAGAACAAAAGTTACAAGAAGTTGTATAATTATGCAACTAGTATCTTAGAATAATACTCTTTAATATCTACTATATTAGGGTCATAATGTCTAACTTATAATATTGGAGCTTTGAAGCCTCTCGGCACTGGTAGGTTAGGTATATGTTTATTAGTAAATTTCTAAAAGACATAAGTTAGGATTTGCTGCTGTAGGAATAATAATCGGGCACTTCTTTTTTTAGAATCCACCTTTGGACGCAAATTTATAGTTTAAAGCTAATAGCAGACGCACTGTTTTTTTTTACAAAAACTTGTTCTCTTACGAAAAACACAGCGCACTTAAAAAACAGCATAGGTAAGCAATAAATAACGATTCATAATGTTCTCCATTTTCTTTATTCGCAATATTTATCGAGAAAATAAAAATGAGACTGAACGAAATGGCTGTAATTTCTAATCTTCATTTTCAACGTTATAATTTTAGTAGGCTGACAGACGTATTACACTATAAAAAAATACAAACGAATGAGAACCTCCTCCTTTTTTTGAAGTCGGTAAATGATAGTTTTTGCTAGCGGCTTCACTCGAATGAAAGTCGGAAATTATCCTTTGAGAATGCACTCCTGGGATAAATATCAAAACAAGATCTAGTCTACCTCTATACCGAATTCATAAAAGCAGGTTTAATAAAAAAAGTAAAAAAAGGTGTAAAAGCGCATCATCATCCTCTTCCCAATTTACATATTTGGGGTAGGCGTAACATGTCTTCTTGGATACTTCTATAGTCAGACAATTTTATTATCATATCATTTTTGACATAGTCGATCCATCGTTTCTTTAGCCTTCACTCGTATACATAATACATATAGCCACTAAAAACTTTCCTCATATTTTCCTTCTACCTACCAGGTACCAGGGGCCTGACCAGTGGGAAAGCAACGGAGCTATACAAGACGTATAGGTCCGTCTCTTTCCCACTGGAAGTAATATTAAAGTAATACTGCTTTAAGAGTTGGTGGTTTAGGCCCTGCACATCATTCACGTTACCCTTATCTCCAATTAATTAAAACTTTTTAATGAATTTCCTATTTCGCATCATAGGAACCTGCTAAACCTATGACTTTGTACGAGTTACTATATAACAAAGCGCATTATTTAACAAAAAATCTATGGAGACCAGTGTTACTAATAATCAGCGTTTAAAATTCCTCCATTTTTTTATAAATATGTTAAACATTCTTTAGCAGTCACTTTTGAATTGAAACCTATGATATTTAATTAACAAACAAGTAGCGTTAATTTATGCTTTGTTTTGGCACATAATGAATAAAAGTCTACTCTAGGTCTGGAGTACCTAGGTAGTTAGGTACCTAACTGCAAGCTGTGTAAACAATAATGATCAGGGTTTACGTATAGTACCTACATAACATAATAATAATTACATGATATTGCGAACAGGTGTGATGATTAATTAATATGACCTCATGGCTTTCATAGGTTATTACGAAAGCTGTTGAAAATAATAATAATTGTTCACTGGAGTTACCGACTATGCTTGACATGAATTGACAAGGGCCGGCCACGGTTGTTGAAGGACTGCCATCGATCCTTTTAAAGATACAACACGAAAATGGGATACAACCAGTCAACGGTAGCAGAGTCCTTGCGTGGAGACTGAATCAGCAAACGCTTTCTGATTCACAGTCTCTCGTTACAATGCTAGATTACACTTCTGCATTCATCATTGTTTTAAGCTAAAGGAGACCTCAAAAAGTAGGACAAACCTGAGAGAAAGGTTGAGAAAAGTCTAAGAATAGTCATTATGCAATAGACCGAAAATATGGAAAAAATACCAAAACATTTTGCGAACATTTCTAAAACAAGCGACCACCTGGCAAATTGTTTACTAAACCAAACAGAAGCAGAAAGACACTCCAATGTATGTTAATAAATTATGTAAGAACTCTTTATGGAACTATTTACGGCTAGAACTGACGTTCGATGCAGTTACCTACGTTATTATTTACGATAAATGGCTACTACGATACCGTCCATGTCATTCCATGGAATAATGAGGGTGATTAGCCAAGTACCAGATGTATGCTATTTCCTGATGTGCATGACCGAAGTTAACTGTGGAAAGGTAACGTGTCCATAAGTAAAGTGGAAGTTATGAATTTTATTTAATGTTGCCGTAGTTCTTTCAAGGGAACTATGAGTAACTAGTAGTTATGAAACTTTAGGACAGGGTGATAGCAGGTGGTAATGCAGTCATGCAGTAACTGAGTGGTGTCCAAGGATTGGAAGATCGTCCTGCGGCGAGATGGACAGACGGCTTTGTTGCTTTCGAGGGTAAAACCTGAACAACACGGCACAGGAGCGTGGAGATTGGTAAAAGAATAGAGGAACCTATGAAAAGCAGTGTGCGAAGTCGGTTGAGGATGATGATAGGTATAAGGATACCTATCATCATCCACAAACGACTTCCGACCACAAAAACCGACCGACTTTTTGCTGCTGCTGTTTTTTTTTCTTTGGTGGTGTGATGAACTGATGATAATATTATACATTAAGTTGATGGCTTCGCATGAACAGAAAGTAATCTTGCCCTCTACAAACGCAGGAGAGAATAACACATGCCGTGGTAAAGGCAAAGCTGAAAGCCATAAATTTTCTCAAGGTAATTTTTCACTACCGCGGAATTACAGCATTTTTAGGAAAGGTTATGGCGTAATAATTTTTCGCGTGCCTCTGAAAATCCATAAAGTTAATTTTACTACGAATGAAGTCGTGTTTTTGTATGTCATTAAGTGTTTTACAAGAAACATTTCATGGTGTTATGTTTTTATCACAAAGTAGCGCTTAAGTTTTATATCTGAGTTCCAAAATGTAATCAAGGTTCATACGAATGACTTGTGCAAATATAATAAGATTGAGAATTTTTATTAGTGAGATCATCATAATGCCGAGTGTGTGTCGATGACCTAAGCAATGCCAAGAGGTCTTACGCAGACTTCATATAGACCCCATGTGATGCAGAATATTATAATGAGCTACGAAAATCTAAAAAAGAAAGAAGAAATAAAACATTCAGGTATGAAGGACACACAATATAGGAACAAATAAGTGATAAAACAAAGCGCCTATAGCTGGGCTTATTGCTTCTAGAGAAAGTTTAAAGAATAGTATAGTTAGTGTAGCAGTTAGGTATGTCAGAAACCACAAGAGATATAAAAGATAAGTCGAAGACATTGTTACAACTAATCAAGGGTCCTATGGATTGAAATTACAGCTTTACTTTCACTTAGAAAACTGGATCTTTATTGGTCGACCATGACTTCTGGGCTTCACATCGAACCATAACTTTAAATAATACGAACGCAGCGAGCGATACAGAAAAGAAAACATTCACCATTGTTTAAAAGAATAATGAAATATTCAGTATAAATAATGAAGCCGGCAAAGTATCCAGCTATTTGATTACAGCTCTCATGTGAATTTAATTGAAAATGTTCACGGACATGTTTGTATGTAATTGGACGAATGCAGACGGAAGGCGGCAAGGGAATGCTTTGAGGATGACGCCATTTTAAATTTTGTTGCCATTTGCGAATTTTTTGTTTCAGAATAAATGCACACGCTGCACTGTTTTTTTCTAGACCGCTTTCATAAACAGAGGAAAAGAAATACTTGATGATTGTTACCAGCGCTCAAGTCCTTTCTTTATAAGTACTCTCCAAAATTCTTGAAGGGTTTTATTTTTATTATGAAATTGTACTTACCGTTTATACTATTCAAATTTCCCAGAGCGGTAACTAAAAAACTCATGCCTCTTTATTTGAATACGATTTTTAAAAGTAAATAACCAGTGTTTAATAATTAAATTCTAATTTTAGAATGTTATTAAAATAAAAATCCAAACGGCTGACGCGGCTGACAAAAACAGATTTTTTTAAATTTTACGCTCTGGCAACATGGAACTGTTTTTTTGAATAAGTAAGTAGACGATTTAGATACGAGGCTCATGTTACTGGTTGAATAACCAAATGCTCTTTCAAAACCAGGGCATAAGGAAGTGGTTACATGAAAAGTATAAATGTCATGTGGTTTCTGTATAAATTAATCAGACGGAATAATGTTACAAATGCTTAAAAAGCCCGCTGAATCGATTTAGTCGAAATAACATGGGTGCTTTGCTTTGTCTCGTGACGTGCTCCTAGCGACCCAACGCTTGAGCAAACACATTGACATACCAGTACTCCTAAATAATATATTATAAGTAATAATATTTATAAGTAAGTAATAAAATATTAACTATTATATATGAAAATGAATCGCCGAAATTTATGTACACGAATAACTTGAAAACGACTTTACCGATTTGAATCATTATTTTTTTGTTTGGTTCGCCAGAACACAGGGAAGGTTTAAAAAAAAGTAGGGTTGATAGATAGATAGCCGCTTAAAATGGGGTTTACTATTGGAATGGTCGTACTACTACAGCTACTACTACTTGAGAGTGGAAGGAATACAATGATCCCATTGTTTTTTTTTGGCGGTTTGGAAGTTTTATTCAACAAGGCATTCTCTACCAGTCAACCTTTGTATCGATCTATCTGAATTTTTTTACTGATAGGGTCATGTATCGTACCTATGGACATTTCAGACTACCTCAACTTTCAAACAACCTCTCTCAGCGTATAATCAAGGTATCTCTAAGGCAATAACTTTATTGTGTACGTAATATGGTCTAGAATTACTGTATTTTTTGTGGTAGCTCTAATGCTACCTGTTTTTTTTATTTTAGAAAAAATATTTAAAATGTCAGTTTTGTCCAATGGTACGTTACACGTTTGTACCTTTGGACAACCCTGTGTGTACCTTAGGACAAAATAAAACAGAACATTTTTAAATAAAATCAGTATTGTAATTATCAAAAGTAAAAGCTTATTTTTAAGATAACACGTGAAATTATTGAACATAAAACTCTCTAGTGAGTAACAAAATAAATTCTGTATAATCATTACTTTCATGTAGGAACTTAAATGAGATCAAAATATTGGACGCACTAACCAAATCAAACAACACTTCAGCAGCTGTCATAATGTAAAACAGTCCGAACACATAAACAGTTCGGAATCATCTTCATCTGGTATGCTCTAGAAACATTTTGGGACAATACTTTTTGTGGTAGTGTGGACACGTCCACAGGTACAAACAAAGCCCTGTCCAAAGGTACAAACAACGCAACATTTAAAAAAAACGCAAATAAATTGATTTTAAGGTTGGCAACTTTGTTTTTTACTTGTTGAGTTGTAAATAAAACTAGAAAAACATATATGACTGATATAAATTTGTCAAATATAAGCATGCATTATTCAAGTAAAAGTAATCAGAATGATCATCAAAAACTTACTTTTCAACACAAAAATTTTCGAAACTGCCTCATACTGCACACAACACCGGTAGGGTCGCGCCACTCACTGGTGTTGCCAAATGATAAAAATGCTACCCAAATGGTAAGATGTAATATTTTTATTACTGTCAGTTCTTTTATTAGAATGAACGTCCAATGGTAAAAGCGTCCATAGGTACGATACATGACGATACTGGCCAGTCTTTTTTATAGTCAAGACACGTCAGTTAATTGAACTGACACGTTTCTTTCTCAAAAGGTTACTTACGTAAGGTTTTTGTAACTATAAAAAACGCTTCTTTTTTCCTATTTAGAATGCATTTAGACAGACAGCTATCGTGCACGGTACGTGAAATAACATGTCTTAGTTTAATTGCCAGTACTACAACTGCTTCGGCATCGAATAAAATAGAATTTTGAACTCTATTTATGGTACTTATGTAAAATAATACAAATTACGACTTGGTCTTTTCCTGTTATCACCACACTTACAGATTTTTGGAGGAAAACCCGTGGATTAAGTAGGTAAATCCACGGGTTTTCCTTCAAAAATCTAGCGTGGTCCGTGGTGGTAGGATGGTTACTTTGATCGCTTAGTGGTTACACTTGTTACCTAACCACTAGGCGACCAAAATAACCATCCTACTGTATCATTAAAATCGCGAATATTTGTGAGAATGGATGAATGGGTAGGTATTTGTGACTCTTTCACGAAAAATCTACTAATCGAATTGAAATTATGAGAAAATTTATAATAATATAGGTAGAATATTATTAATATCAGAATAACACAGGCTACAAATTATATTATAAAGGGTATCGATATTATAAAATTTTAACATTTTAATATTCTCCGACGCTGGTCTTGAATATTGCCCGTTGATGAATTCAAAGCGTTCGCAAATACAATATTCTCCGACTCTTGGACGATACGTATCCACAAGTAGGTAAGTCGAACAATCTTTATTGCTGAGGGTAAGTCGCAATTCGTGTACAGTTGGGTTTATGACAATATTGGTACATTGATTTCTTACTACGATAATTACTGAGAAAGCTCAATTACGTTTAAATTGTGCAGTTCAAGTGCAGTTAAAGTTCCTTTTTACATTGACATAAACGGCCAATCATCTGTTGAGTGACGTGAGGGACTTTCTCGGAATGATCATCATCTGCCTAGCCTTTTCCCAACCTAATTGGGGTCGGCTCCCAGACAAACTGGATTCAGCTGAATACACTGGTATTCAGCTGAATCCAGTTTGTCTGGTAGGCAGCCGCTCCACGTAAAATACTGATTTTACGTGGAGCGGCTGCCTACCAGACCTCCACAACCCATTAACTGGGTAACACGGTACTTCTTGGCAAGACTGGTGTCAGATTTTCTGGCTTCTGACAACCCGTAACGACTGCCATAGATCTACAAATGAGAGCCGGGACCAACGGCTTGACGTGCTTTCCGAGGCACGGAGGAGTCTCGGTATGTTAATATGGTCACCCATCCACAGACCAACCTCGGCAAGCGTTGCTTAAGATTATTAAGATTGGTCCGTGCGGCTGTTATAATTTAGCTACGAGCTCCTCTTTCTCGGAATGATCACTTTTAGCAAATGGAGGTGATGGTTCATTTTACGCGACTAAGCGGTTAAGCAAAATGGAGGTTTATGATTTTTTAATCTGTGTTCCACTACTGTGCAAATGGCTGATTTCATTACTCACATGTACTTTAGAGATGGCGGGATACCCTTACATGTCTTTCTAAAGAATTGGTGAGCAAAAGCAGGTATCATATCTATAGTCAATAGAAAAAAATATTACAAATCTGAAAGTTTAGGTGGATGGATGGATGCATGTTTGTTACTAAATCATGCCAGAACGGCTCAGAGAATCTGGATGAAATTTGGCACACAGATAGATTATAGTCTGGTATAGCACATATGCTGCTTTTTATATCCGGGAGTATGTTCCCTTGGTATAATTTCCTATAATCACGCGTGCGAAGCCGCTGGAAGAAGCGAGTATTAAATAAACCTTATTTAATTTATAAACAGAGTCCAAATTTATTTACGTTATGTATTTACATCCTGTAAATAAATATTCCGTTACATAATATTGATAATTAGACTGGAACCACGTTGAAGGCCACTTATCGTTGTTTGTTTGATTAAATAATAAATCATTTATTTTATAAATATACTGCGCTAGTTAGTCTTGGTCTAAGAGTTTAACGGTCCATTTTATTTTACCTGTTTTTCAGTATTTATTACCGCAACACACACACAGCCGCTAATTTCACTACACTTTCTTTGAAATATTATTGATATATTTATAGTGGTTCACTCGGCGGGAAGCAGCGTGTGAAAGAGATGCCTTTTCAACACTGAATGCTATTTATCAGCCTGTAACACATACAACTTCCTAAATAAACTTTGACAAATCTAATAATAACAAAGCCATTTACGTACTTTTGGGGAAAAATATCTAATTTAATTATTCAATTAGATCATTCAGGAAGGCAGAGTGATTCAATGTCTCTACGTCCGCGTCGCGTTAACGGCTCGAAATAAAATAAGTTGAAGAGTCAGTAAAAACGTTGAATGCGGTAGCCGTGACTTCTGGAGAAATAAACAGAGGAAAACTGCATTGTTAAACAAAATGTGGAGATTCCTCATCGGCTTTATTCCTCGCAGGTGTATTGGCAAGCAAGTTACTGCTTTGCATACAGATTACCTTGAACTTTAAGGCCCCACGACACACGCATTGGGAGACTTATTCAGACTTGGTGTAGGTACTTATAGTTGTCTGGAACCAAAATTACAGGACACCTTTACCTTTCAAGCTTGAGAATATTTCGTTGTTCCGAGAAAGATTTGACACTAAATAGCTGAGCCACAAGCAAGTCGCCATGTTTTTTTCTTTGTTTGTTTCGTTGCAGACCTGACTTCCGAGAATTTTATGGAGGATACGCCACTGACCTTTAAAAGGTATTTCGTTCGTGCCTTGTTCAGACCTTGTAACAAATCTGGAGAGATCCAGTTTGTATAGAAAATCGTGTATGTTTCTCATTCGCCCTATCATAATCATATCAACTAGGTTTAATACGGTACTGCGTTCAAGTTATCAATCGCTGTAAGAACTATGGGAATAAACTCTATTAGAGCAGAGCTGAGTGGCTGAACAATTTAGTTCAATAAGAAACTTCCCCTGAGACGAGCGTGTATCATAGAAATTATAGTCTAACGTACGGGCATGTAGATGATAACAAATTTCCAAACACTCTCATAAGTAGCTAGCCTGCAATCATTTTAAAATATTATTCTCAAAATGTTGGCAAAAAGAAGTCGAAATAATAAAGATGCAAAAAATATGTTGGAAACTAGACATTTGTGACAACTGACATTCTAGCGATACCTAAAGAAAAACGTTAGCGATAAACCATGTACATTTCTTGAAATATCGAAAACTGTTACACCTAAGCTTAAAATATCTAATAAACTTTTCATTAGGCCCGGTCGACGAAGTCCCGCTTCGCGAGTCTCTTATTTCAAGGTGGTTTGGAAAAATAACCACGATTGCGGGGTCTGTAAGACCCCGCCATCCCCTTCTAACCTATCCTATCCGAGTCGGGGTGCCCCAAGTCCCGATTTTGTCATAAGTTATTTATGCTTTGCGTTGTTTTACCAATTAACATGATTTTAAAAGTATTAGTTTGTCAAATGATATTTGATGTACTTTATGAAATGTTGCCTTTCAATTATTTGTCAAATGAGTTATTACTATTATTATTTGTCAAATGATTATTTACAGAAAGAATATTTTGTAAAGTGATAACTTTATCAAGTATAAATTTATCCGTTATTTTGTAAAATGACAGGACACCAATTTAACTATTGTGCACTTTGTCTGGGTCCTTTTGAGGTGCTTAACATTTTCATTCTCGACTGTGGAAGAAGTATCGCTACATAACGCGGTACCTATCTACTTAAATATTTAAATAAATACAAAATTATCATCTAATTTGTGTACACACTCTGTGTCAGTTCAGCAAGTACGTTTGTTTGTTTAAGCAGTTTATCGAATGTCGGTTAATGATCGTATAAGGTGACATTCCTAAGTCGATGTTTAGAAAACACTCGTGACTATACCGCAGTTGTGTTATACTTCTTGTTCCTGCCCTTGAATTGTATCCATAAGTGTCAAAACAATCTGAGGTATTCTGTTTTTGTTGCCCTAGGTCCAGGACAAGTCTTGGGTTTCAAAACATTCTTTATTGAAGTCGTGTGATCCAAGTGGTCTCAGTCTATTCTACAAACTTACGATAGGTACGTATAGAGTAGTTTGTTCTTGTTATGTCCGTAATATAAAGTGGTACCTATTATGGAAAAATCCTTTAATAAATAAAAGTGCATTGAATTCATCCATTGTTCGACAGTTTGTTATTGTTAGTCTGTGGTACAAGTGCAAAAACCAGGTCGACTACACAAACTGATTTTAGCAAGTGAAATAAGTGTTATCTGGAGTGAAAGTGAGTGTTGAGTGTAAATAATTCCTCCCGCCCCTTGATCGAATTATTGAAAAGTAAGAACTTACATGTCGACGAATTTGTATTATTATACTGGGTAATTTTTTTTCCAGTGCGCAAACTTTAAGAACCACTTCTGCCCATGTTTATGAACAACTTTCCCCAAGAAAGCCATAGTCAATTCCTAAAAAAAAATTGAGTCTCCCATACATATTGTGGTCAGTTGATGACAATTTTGTATGGGAAGTTCAAATTTTTTTTTAGGAATTGACTATGTCTTTCTTGGGGCAAGTTGTTCATTTACATGGGCAGAAGTGGTTCTCAAAGTTTGCGCACTGGAAAAAAAGTTATCCAGTATATTAAACAGTTTACATTTGAAGACATAATAAAATAGCCTATGTCTACGGATATCGACTCCCGTTCAGCCATTTTAGCGTAAAAGCGTAACAGACAGACAGAAGACAGAGTTACTTTCGCATTTATAATATTAAACAGGGATATTAGTAGGGCTGGACATGGAAAATAGCATTCGTTTATAATCGGAAATGCGATGATTACCGAGGGACATTAAGAAAATAGTTGTACCTACTGTAACTGGGGTGACCAGGGTAACATGACACCCTTGAGCAAGACTGGTGTCAGATTTTCTGGCTTCTTAACACCTATAACGACAGCACAGGCGGCACAGTGGTTGAGCAATTGGCTGCTGAGCTTCGTGTCGTGGGTTCGATTCCCACATCAAATATTCGTATGGCCTACAGATAGTTGTTCCGAGTCTGGCTGTTTGGGTATGTGAGTTTGTATGTTTGTAAACGCACTCACGATACAGGAGAATTTCTTAGAGAGTGTCGTTTTTAAAAAAAATGTTCATATAACAGCTGGGACGTGGCTTAACATGATTTCCAAGACACGGAGGAAACTCGGAAAGTGAAGTTCGATCCGTGCGGCTTATTTAACCACGAGCTCCTCTTTTGTAGCAATCATGTAATTGGTGGTTTATTAACTATCTACCTGTTGACTAGACACTCACAAGAGCTTAATAATTGCTAATGGTCACGTGTAGACACCGTATGTTATGATTTAATGAGCAGAACGCAATGGTTTTTCAGCTTGGATGTATGTACCATAGATGCTATTGGTAAATAATCCTACTTTAGTAGCTGGACAACGAAAGTGATTGTTAAAACACTTTCGTATAGCCAAAGATTGGATGTCTAGAGTTGTGTTCGCAGGCAACTAGCTTACACACGGTGGAGGTCTGCCCCGCTTGGGCGGAGCACCGCCGCACAGACGAGTATTTGACTTAAAAAGTCGATCAAAATTATTTTGTGATAATTATCGATTAGATATAAAATAAAAAGTGGTTTAGGGTGATCATTTTGTATTTAAAACACCATACACGCGTAAAATTTTACATAACAACTTTTTACACAAAAATCTTCTAGTCAGAATCACCTTCACTAGATCCATCGTCCTCCTCATTGTCAAACTCTGTGGACGAGACGTACGATGTCTCCGGGAGCAAGAGTTCTAATGCCTCAACGGAAAACGGCTTACTTTTTTTCCGTTGCCTTTGCCTGGTACTGCTCAAAAAAGGATCCGAAGTTAGGAGAAGTCTGTTTAGCACATCTTTGTTACAGTCTTCGCGCGAAAACTTTCTGGAAAAATTCTGCCTATACATGCGGAAGTGCTTGTTTCTGGCCTCAGCCGCCTCTTCCGACAACTGGCCAATAGGCAGAATAGCGTGATCGATTACTGTGGCCCCATGTCTTAAAATTTTGTGCATTGTAGGCGACATGGGGTGCCACTCATACAAATCCACATAAAGCTTTGCAGTTTGTTCAGCAAAGTTTTCAAATTTCTCCGTATTAATTTTTAACCCACTTGATAAAGTCTCTAATATGACACTGCATTTTTTTATTAAATTAATGTCAATACCAGTAATGCGGGAAGAAGTTTCGGGATTTGAGAAAAATCTCCTTGAGGTGTTCCCGTCATTAGTGTTCCCAAACCCTGCCTTCGGAATATCCACTAGCAGCCCCATTTCCTCTTTAAAAGCCTCTTGAATTTTCTTCTTTCTTTCTGCCACTATATTTTTGTGTTCTTGCCTGCCATTTTTTTAAAGGTATTTTATACGACAAATGAAGAAGTGATTCAAAAAATCGAATTCTGGCATGTAGTGTCGACAGCCCAAATTTAAGAGTATCGGGATTCTCTATGTTATTTTTAATCAGGTTGTTGAAATCCTTTGATGTTTGCCCACATATATAGCACCTCATGGTAGATAACGTGTTTGTCGCAGCATTGCAAACCTTTGCATCGATCATGGTAAAGGCTAATGTGTGCTTTATTCTTAATATACCATCATTTTTCCTCGCTATTTCACTTTTCTTCAGGTTTTTGATTTGATTCTCTATGTAGGAGATTTCTTCGTTTGTGATGTCTTTTGTTTCGAGAACAAAACGGATTCGTATGGGTCGGCAGTATCTTGCAGAAGAAGGTACTGGGTTTTGCCAAATAATCTTATTTTGGTCACCAATATTGCAAACCAATCGTAAGGGCACAAACGAACTCTGAAATATAGATGAATCACTGTCTGTACTGTTACCAAATTTTTGTTTAAATTGTTGTTGTTGGGAACCATCGCAACCCCATTTTGATAATAGCTCTAATGAGCTTATTTCTTCTTCATTTATGCTTTCAAATACTTCATCTAAGTACATACATAATCGTTCAGATGTATGATCTAAAAGATCCTGTAAGTTTATTTCAGCACATGTTTCTGTAACTCTCATCGACTCTTCACGCGGATAACAGTCTTTCTTAGCCTTTTTAACAAGTGAATAACACGGATAAATGTTCTTGTTTGCAGCATGAATAACTTCGTATTGTTTTCTTGTCAAATCAGCTTCTACGAAAATAGCTAATGCTTGTGATGGTGTATGCTTTTTGACTACCACATTTTGTGTTAAATTATACCGTGTTCTGTACTTTTTGGCTCTGGTTGGCGTCAAAGTCATGTCTTTCATAACTTTAGCCGCGTCACCATGTCCTGCAGCACGTTGACTCATTTGTGCTGCATAGGTTAACTCTTCACAGGGTATTTGTTCCCTCAAATCCTTTGTTTTGCGCCTCTTTGCTTGATCGCTCAATTCCTTGAATTCTTTTGTTGGTCGGCCGGCTTTTTTTGTTGTCCACGCAGGCAGTGTAATAAAATTATTGAGCCATTGTTCATTTTTTGTTAAGAAGCGTTCTTCCTTGTTATTGGCGGTTGTCCATTTTTGTTTAAATTGGTACTTAAAGGATTTTAAGGCACTTCTCAATGAACCTTGTTTATTTTCAGGGCATTTCGTGATTATTTTAAGACGTTTTTCTGAAAACTCAAACTTTTGGTCTATTTTTCTGTCTGAACATTGTTTTATGACTTCATAGAGTGATTTTCTAGTCATATCCATTGACGTCATTGGAGATTCTGGAATAGAAAAATAAAAATAAAACATTGTTTTATAAAAGTAGATTTCGACAATTACGTAAAAAAAAATGAATAAAAAAATGGCGTGTATTTGCGGGACATTTTCCTTTGAAAACCTTATCAAGAATAATGAAACTATATATTACATTCAAAATCATTAGTTAACTGGCTTTAACTCATAAACAAAAACACCTATAATTACAGAGTTTAATAAAAAATAGTTGCATTTTTTATGGAGTATATTTAAGGTGCAAAATACCACTTAAATCAAGTGTAATATCAAAATAAACATGCTTTTATAAAGTGACTACATACCTTCTTCCAAAATATCCATAATGGTAATCACTCAATTTCACTAAACACAGACTAAAAGTAATTCAAAGATCACGTTTTAACTGTAATGCCGAGAACAAAGACATTCGATTCACGCAACGACTGGGTTCCGACTGCTGCTACGGTTGGTGGGGAGGCGGTGCGCGGCCAATTTGCTAGTTTAGTGACGTAATAGCTATTGGGCTCTCACGATACAATAGTTGTAAAGCAATGTAACAAAATTAGAGTTTTCGACTTTTGATCGGTTTTTTAGATCAAATACTCGTCTGTGCGCCGTGTCTTTGTCGAGGCGATCGGCGGCGGCGACCTCTCGCGTCCGGCCCTGGTTCAATCCATGGTCCGCAGCGAGGAGGCATGGAAAGCCGTCACCTCCTTCTGCGAAGCAGTAATGCTTGTGAAGGAGGAGGTGGGCCGCGTGAGGGAGAGACAACCCTCACGCCCCAGCCGACGCGGCATAGGGAGACGCACCGGGCGTCGGGAGTCGCTGGGCGATTCCCGGCCACCGTAGGTGCGGGTCTGCGGAGGGCGAGCGTTGGGTGGCTCGCCGTCCGATCAAAGCCAGGTCCAGGCCGACGGCGCGTTGTGTTCCACACGTGCCTCAAAGAGATTTTAGCATAGGAGTAGGGGCCGTTAGGGTCAGAGCCTGCCAGGGTCGTGGATTTTGTTCGAAAGAGTTACCGCGGCCCTGGAACGTAAAAGGCACTAGGAGGAGCATGGATGGGTTTTAGTCAGTAAAAGTCTGACATTCCCCTCCCGCTCCACTCAGAGCGGAAGGGGTCATTTGATGATTTCCCATCCTTAAAAAAAAAGGCAACTAGCTTAATCAGCCGTCTCATTGAAAGCCTAGCCTTTTCATTGAACTGCTCCGTTTAATCAGCGACATAAGTGACATGGGCAAGTTATTAAACGATATTTACTTAAATGAAAACGCTAGGCCATCAATTAAACGGCTGATTAAGCTTCGACATAATATATAATGTAAGTAAAGCAGAAAACAGCTGAGAGAAGCGAGGATGATGATTGATAGTGATGATAAAAGTGTCCGTGGATTTTCTTGCACGTCCTTCTCCATAGAGATCTACGCTTGGAACGTGCAAATACCTTCATATCTTTGGCTGACCGGCCTTGACCATTCAAAAGTGCCTGTAAATGGTTTAATTTAAATAAATGTTTTTGAGTTTCACTTGTGTTTGGTAGTGATAGTCAAAGTCAAAGTCAAAGCATTTATTTCAAATAAACCATTCACAGGTACTTTTGAATTGTCAAAGTCAGTCAGTCAAAAACATGAAGCTATTTGCACGTTCCAAAGCGTAGATCTCTATGGAGAAGAACGTACAAGAAACTCCAAGATACCCGGACCAAGTGGTTTTCGTTCCACTTGAAGTTATGCTAATATCATGATATCACCAATGCTGGTTGTGGTTACATACTGTACACAGCATTGTTAAAGGCTCGCGCCTATGTCGTTAAACCACACATGAATGGGAACAATATAAGTAACAGCAATAAAAATATATTGGATGTATGGTTTTTTTACGAAAGATGAAGAGAATAAAGTTTTTATTAAATGTTTTTTTTTGTTATTCAACCTGTTAGGTAGGTACATCTGTCAACGACTAATTGCGATGTTCTGGTCAAAAAATTAGGTACGTAAATGTATTGAACTTAGAAAAATATTAACGAAGCGATTAAATAAAGTACAACCTACGTTAATGAAGGCAATGTTTTTTTTAAATTTTTCTATGAACGTGAATTAATGGCACCTCAATGTTCTGTTATTAATTCTAGATGTTTTCAAAATAAACCTCAACTATGTTAACTGAAGCCATTCAAAAAGTTAATAACATGGAACTATCGATCATCTAAATTCGCAAACGTACCGGAACATTTTTTCACGACGACACGTATAATGCAGGCATCAGGCATAATGCCGCACCACATTTTTCTAACATCGAGCCGCCTATCAAGCAAAAATAGACCTTATCTGGACGAGTTAAGGCAATAAAAAAAAACATCAATGTGGTTACACTCGCGACATCCGTTGGTAGTTTTAAACAATTGCATGTTTTCGCAACAAACATTATAAACTAACCTTTGAGTGCTGTTATAGAACATTGCAGCTTGCCTTTTCAAGTCGTCCGAAACTGTATTGTCTTCATTCATTTTCACAACACTGTATTCACTGGTTTTCGGCAACGGGGTCACTACACCATAAACCGGGGAACTGGGATTTGAAAAGCGACTTTAGACTCGGGAGGTAAGGTTGAGTTTCGTTTGAGTGAAGGTTCAAAGGTGAACGTCGGTTGATATTTGGAGGCCGGCAAGTCAGCGTTCGACGCCCGCGCCTCTCACTGTGAACTGACACGACAATCGACTTAGATCGCCCACTCACGCGGCCTGCACCCCCCTCTTGTGTAGCGCTCCATTGTTTCGGGCGATACGGCACGATAACTTCTAAATAAATACGAGTACAATAACTAATTTTGCCAACAAATTATCCTGTGCAAGCAAAGCGTAAGTAAATTTTATTAATTAGGCATCTCAACACATAACCTGAAACTTCGATTTTCATATTTAGCTCGCGGGGTGAAGATTTTATGAGGAGTAAAATCGAGCGTTAAGGCGAGCCTGACTTGAGCGCGTAGGCATCTAACGCTTACCCCAGGCCCCGCAAGGAGTAGCAATACGTAATAAGTTACGATGCGCGGGAGACGCGCGCACCAAGCGCACCGCTCGCTCATGAGTTCACGGACTCGGGTAGGTACTAAGTTCCGTCACAGGATAAAGTAATGCAGTAGATCAACTTGAATTGATTAGTATAAGTTTATTTTGTTTTATTTTTCTATTAAGTATTTTTTAAGGTTATAGATGGATTAAGTACGTATTGTACAAACTTGAATCCAATTACTAATCATTAAAAATCAGTAATAATACTTATTTATTTTAGAGTATATGGTGGATTTAAAATCTGACTGACACGAAAATTATGAATACGAGTACGATACAAAAATACGCGTCGCGCGCTATTTGGCTTTGGTGCGATTACCTTCGTAAAAATCAAGTAGTAGGTAGGCACACTTACTTTAGGAAAATTATGTTACAATTCTTGAATATTATAATTCAAGAAAGCTTAGAAGTATAAATGGTTTGGAATTTGCCTAGATGCTATTTAAAAAAAAACAAAAACGTTTTTATATTTTTTAATCAAATAGTTAACATAATAAAAGTTACCAATGCAACTGGCTAAAATTCGTTGAACTGTAGCTGTCTCGGTTTGCATGGACCTAGCTGAGTAGATTGACACGGAATATGGTCCTTGGATTTGCTTGGACCTGGCTGCACAGGCTTATCATTAACATTTTCTTTGTTTTCTTTCAATATTATGTCTCGTATTGGCATACCGCGATTTTGGCGCGGATCCACAATCTCTGGCAATATACATTTCAAATAAAAATCTATAATTTTTTTCTCCATATGCACCCGCCAAAATTCGTCATCTCTTGAAATATTTTCTACTACTAGTTTTCACCGAACCATATTCCAAAAATGCATTGGTTCCTTTCTGTTACATGAAGTTGACCCTGCACTTGGTAATACCAATTACTTTTTTTGTTTATAACCCTGGTATGTTTTATTCTATCGAATTTAAATATATGTATTTTACTTTGTTCAATAGCAGCATTTCCCTTTTCTAAATGCCGTTATTGGACATTTAATTTCAACAATGGTGTCGTTCCCAACTATACCGTCGGGGGTAACCCCAATAAATGAGTATTATTTTGGAGACAAGTCACGCCCTTCCGCATGCTCTATTGCCCTGTAACGCAAATTTTGATTTTGATTTGTTGGTAATTAACAAGTAAAATTTTAAAAACTTACAAAATATCCCTGTTCAATAAAGATAACGGAGCTACAGTGCCAAAGACAGATACACAGGCACACAGACGCACGTACACAGAAACATAGATAGCAAACCGTTATAAATAAATAGGATAGAATTGTAATATGGTGTGTGTTTAATTTCTTTATGTATTTTATGGTGTTACAATAATGATAATGAGATACTACTTTATTCAAATCTATACTAAATAATATTATAAAGTGGAAGTGCGCTAAGTGCGCTGTGGTAATAGCTAATTATACGTAAGCACCATGTACTACAAAGATATTGTTTTTCATTCGATCTAAAAAAAAGTCCGCGACGTTACACCTATATCTATCTCTTATAAATATGCCACACTAAGACATTTTATGTCAAATAATTTATTTAAAAATTAAAGGTGGTTTTTCAGCATTAATATTAGGCAGGCATATTAATCCTTACTAGCGAAAGTTACTTCATCATCAAGATAATTTTATGAAGATAAACTTTGTCTTTTACAGCATGTTATTTGAACTCACCGTTTAGGAGATAATGTAAAATTAAAATAATTCAACAATATTATTAAATCGAACGGGCGGTGCGCGAGACGCGGCCACCAAACGAGAACGCGTCGAGCCTGCGTGACTGCGTGCGACGCGGTGCAAGAAATTCTTTTTTGTATTATGATTATGAATTTATGATAGTTACATTCATGGGGAAGGCTGTACGGCTATACGGGAACGGGAATTCCTACGGGAATGAAGAGTTCCGTTACCTGTCTCCGAAGTTCTTCATCAGATCTTCACCAAATTGAAATGGGATCAGTCCGGGAAGATACACTTCCAAAAAAAATAGAATCATCGAAATCGATTGACAATTGGCGAAAATATCGCTGAGCAAACATACAACAAAAAAAAAACAGTCGATTTGAGAACCTCTTCTTTTTTGGAAGTCGGTTAATAATATACAATACAATAGTCAATTAAAAACAGTTTAGTGTATGTAATTTATAATTTCTATACATTTTTCCTCTTGCCAATAAACATCGATAAAGTAACGCATTGGATTGGAAAAACTATCCAAACTGACCACATAGTTTTTTGTATGTCTTGTCATAACTTGATACATTGTTAGTAATTAGTAAGAGGATGGACTCTAGTGTACAGCGCATAAATGAGCTGGTCCGGTAGCCTAAACGTTACCAAAAGTATGTTATTATAATATTTTCATAGGAAATGGTCATACTGTAACACTTTTACACTATGGCACGCGACTCACGAGTGCGCTGCGCGTATTGTTTGGCATAGACGAGACCTACACAAACGTTGCGGACACCATAAATATTATTATTTGTTGTGTTGTGGTGGCTGTGAGTAGGTACCCACCTAGCGTATAACTACACTTATATTTCTTCTCTACATGAACACCACAACATTATTGCACCGATATTCAACTCTCATGTAGGAAATACGAGCTATTATTTTTGCATTTGTTTAGGAGTAAGATAAGTGAAAACGGACATTTCTAATAAATAACAAATATTATAAGACTTATAAAAACTCTCCGAAACCATCAAGACTAACGTAGCGGGGTGAACTACCTATTTGACATTTGAAAACAGTAAATCATTGTATCATGTGCGCGCGAGGTGGCTTTATGCACTCTGAAATAGGGTTCAAATTCAATTGTTTTACATACTCGATGCGGTTGGTAAATCTATTCCGCGCGAAAACTAAACCACTAAAGCGCACGTCTTTATGCGTACTGAAATAAGGTTTCAATTAAACTGTTTACACACATGTTTGCGGTGTGGAAATTTATCTGTTTCGTGTCGGTACTTACCTAGTTAGTAAAGTAAATTATGTATAAACCTATATACCTTTTTGTTTATTCAGCCAAAGTTTATAAAAAAAAGTAGTCACCGCTGCAACGAAGAGCCGTGACAACTTTTTTTTACCCCATTTTTTTTTACAAAATTATAGCTACATCTAATAAAAACTAACTATATTACAACTGTTTGAACACTAAATTGTATACAAGTATTATTATTTAACCACTCGACACGTGAAAATCCAAAATAAAAAATAAATCTTACGTAAATAAACATAAACATTTAATTCGCGGCACACTGGTGTGCCGGCAGTGCTAGAGCGGTAATCAATTTAGGCTTAGCCAGTAACAGAACGTAGCGGGGGTGGCGGGATCGCAAAAATTTGGCACACGTCCGACCTCCAACACGTTCCGCTCGGGACTAAATGACACGGGGCGCGCTCATGAAACGACAAAATCACTTGATTTTGGAATTAGTGGGATACGTATTTTCACATTTCACATTATGACGGCCGATTTATATCACATTTTTTACGACCTTTATTGTGGTATAAGTTTTATTACTCAAAACCTTATATAACTCAAATGAAATGATAATTACATCTTGATTTTGACTTGTCTTTGCGATTTAATTGGATGCAGTAAAGTGCAAGTAATCGTGTATCGCACGGCCGAAATCGCAAGATCGAAGTGTGAAATATGTAATATATTTTTTTCAAAATTTAAATCCGTGTTGTTTACGAATAAAACACAATTTTACACAATGCAAAACAACGTTTTTCCAGAAAACCTGGCCTTAACTAAAACTGAGGCGTTACGTTCCTTTGCGCTATTTTCACTTCAAGATTATAAATATGTGTATCAAAGTATACTCAGCTTATTATCATTTGAAATAGTTTATGTTAATATTTCATTGGAATGATCTATGTATGTAAGTAAATAATATGAATAAATATTTAGGTATTAATACTTTGATTATTTTTAAGATGCTTTCATGAACTCTCTTTTTATCTACACAACTAGCTGTCTCCCGAGGCTTCGCTCCCGTCAACTGGCTACCTACCTACCTACCCTACACCTACCCTACACATACATGCATGCAAATAATTCTATTTTATTGAGGTATTTCTTTCCGACTTGCTAGACAAAAGTTGTGATAGCTCGGTTAATATACATGTTATAAAAATAATTTATAGCCTATAGCACTCAGGAATAATGTAGCTTTCTACCAGTGAAAACATTTTTAGAATTGGATCATTAGTTCCAGAGATTACCCCCTACATACAAACTTACAAATTTTACCTCTTTATAATATTAGTATAGATAACAGTTCTTAAGGAGTAAACTCCAGTCGTGCGTCGGAACCAAAAACTATAAAATCTATGGTCGGAGCTCACACACACACACTTTTAAAAAATCAATGATGATTGTGACTTTTACCCAACATCCTTTCTCATTTTCAAATGGTACAGACCTAGATATTTAAATGGAAGTGCAAGTGATCATCAGGATCGCATGATACGGAAAGGAAACAAAGTTATATTCTTAATTTTATCACTTGAGCATTGAACTGGTTGAATCTTTCAGTGTAACTCAGTAGCGTAGCTAGCATGGGTAGTAGAAGTACTGATTGATGAGAGCATTAGAATTTGTGTACCTACTAAGGCAAGCTCGAAAAATTTTACACCCCTTTTCTTTTTTTATTTTGCCTCAGATGATTTTCTTTTAATCATCCATACTTAATTTGAAGTAACTTGAGGCAAAGCTCAGTAACTAAGAAAAATATAAAATGTAAGAGCGAGCAAAGCAAGCTCGAAAATTTTTGGATCATGCCTCGGATGGTTTTGATTTTCTTTTGAATATTATTCATATTCAAATATAATTAACTTGACGAATGCAGGTATGCTCAAGAACTAAGAAAGGGTCTGCCCTTTCTTAGTTTCTCGAGCGTGCAAGAGTGAGCGAAGCGAGCTCGAAAATTTGCCATCCCACTTCGGATAGGTTTTATTTCTTTTGATCATTGATACTTAAATAGAAGTGATTATACAGCAAAAGCTCATGAAGTAAGAGAGTATGGAATGCTAGAGATTTCAGAGAACGATCATTTTTGCACCCCACTTCCGACAGGGGTAACACTCTCAATACTCAACCGAGACAAAAAAGTCAACAAACGGTCGTGTCACCCCTAAACGGGTGTCACCCCTAAACGGGTGTCACCCCTAAACGGGTGTCACCCAAAGCGGTTCACCGTGTCGCGGATTTTGTTCGAAAGAGTTACCGCGGCCCTGGAAAGAAAGGCACTAGGAGGACTATGGGTGGGTTTTAGTCAGTAAAAGTCTGACACTCCCTGCCGCTCCACCCAGAGCGGGAGGAGTCATTTGATGATTTCCCATCATCAAAAAAAAAAAAAAAGCGGTTCCTCGTCATACCTGTGTGTTGCAGGAAGTTGTAATAAAAAATATTAAATTCAAATTTCGCTCTCTAGTGTTATGGACACATGGAATCTTTAATCAGAGAGCAGAGAGCAGGTAGCTTTGTTAGCCACACATAACAGTCATAAGTTGAACAACTGCTTTGCTATCAACACTTAGCATTTTTGTTAGCAATAAGATTCTATGACAAATTGTTTGAGTAAGTATAGTGTTTGTTTTGACACACTCAGGGAGTAAACTTTTAAATAAATAGCACCAACGGTAGATTTTTTAAAGACCATTAACTTTTCTACTTTCCAATTTTAATTTTATTTATTCATTTCTTGTCTTATCTTAATTAAAATTACATTTTTCTAATGGTTGGTACATTATTTTTTACTAGCCTGCTTTGTGCCGCTGCTGGATAAAGGTTTCCCAAATTCTCCCACTTTCCTTTGTATGTTAAGTAAGCTTAATTGGTAAATATAGTTGACCAATATCAAATCATTATATGTGCTTTTAAGGTTGAATTAAGAACCAAACCAAAAATACAAAAAAAGACTCGACCGCTAGAAATGACTAAAAAGTTCCAAACAAGTCGTTTTTAGCGGTTCGGTTTTTTGCCAGTAATTTTTTTTAATTCTTACATTTTAGTGAGTTACATTTTTTTTATTTGCGGGCGCCATTATGAAAATTTATATAGCCTATGTCACTACCACAATTCTGACGAATTCAACGACACCTCATATGTCAAAATCCGTCCAGCCGTTTGGGCTATAGGGCATGCCAAAGAAATGGACATTTATAATACATAATATGCTCGAAAAACTTGACGCACTCGGATAAAAATACCTATTGAGAATCCAATATTGACTTAACTGTTATCAACAAAATACACAATGCCTCATATTTGGAAAAATCTACATTAGGTAATTAAATATTTGTTTGCTGTGACAAACAAATTGGAGCAAGGGAAAATACATTTTGATGTACTTAAGTAATGAATATGACATTTTTTATATTTTTCAGTTGGTTGGTAAATAGAGACGAGTTATTAATCACACTGTTGCATGTCAAAATATGTGTTAGTATGAAAACATATTAAAAAGGGCACCATTATTTGTCTGCAGGTGGGTATATCTGGAAATACCTATCAATACAATTGTATTGTGAAGAAATGTAATTTTATTGTGACAGCATGGTTGGCACAGTAGTTGAGCTATTGTCTGCTGCTACGCGTGTTGCGGGTTCAATTCCTGCATGGAACAAATATTTGTATGGCCTAGGTATAGCTGTTCCAGGTCTGGCTTTTTTTGAGTTTATAATATGTTTTTAAATGCACCCACGTTACAGGAGATATTTTTAGTGTGGCAAGGTTTTTAAAAATAAATGACAAGTCCCTGTCCAAAATATGAATACCTGTTGAAGTTCCCTTATACCTGCACCATTGACTAAATGAATGTGACTGATGCCACAATAAACATAGCTGCTTACTGGGCACATTATAAGGGTCAATATTGACTCGGGACTGGAGAAAACTGATAGAAATTACCACTATCACTGAGTGTTACCTGGTACTTTAAATCAATAAAAATAAGTTTCTGTGGGACAGGCTATAGAAACGAAGCTGCGGAAAATAACTATTGAGTTGATCAATATTGATCAATATCTATGTGTTTTGTTACATTGTATGTAATCTTAGGGGCCTTGGCTGAACATTACACAGCACACAAACTTGAGCTACTTAGTATACCTACAGATAATATTAATAGAATTTTTTTTTCCAACCTTGTACCATCTTTGTCTGGATGGGCTTGCAGTCTACTAATAAACATAGCCAACATTCCATCATGTGTCCATTCTGTGATATGTGTTCCTGCATGTTTTGTCCCATTTCTCGATTTAAAAGATTTCCTACCTACTAGTTTCTGCATAAACTAAGTAAATAGAAGATGTACATAAACTGAAATTATTTGAGTACTTAATGTACAAAAAAGCTAATAACTGACAAAATAAAAAAACGATACCTGCCACGTAAATAGGCAATCGACCAGCCTTGATAGGTGAAATCAATTTTAATAACACCAAACGTAAGGTAATTAACACGAACAACAAGTGGAAACGTTAACAAATAAAAATATTTACTCAATGAAATACTTTCATGATTAGTTGTCTTTATATTATATGGTTGTTTTTGTTGTAAATATCTAATTCGTTACAAAATATTTCGAATGATTTTGAAGAATAAGTAACTAAGAAGTGTGTGAAAAAAATCTACTCACTCATTGCCTGCCCATAACGGAGAATACGTGTAATTGTATTCTTGTTTATTCGCCATTTTTCACACACGGCCTTCCTCCACTTCACTTAAATTGTGTATTGAATTTTAAAAACACCGATACCAAAACTTCCAAATATTTACATCAACAAACAATCGAATTGTAATTTTGAGTTTGACGTCTTGACGTTGACTTGGCTGACAGTGACATTAGGTACCTTTTTTTTAAAATATTTGTTCATAACCATGGATACCAGTTCTTCAGTCATAGTCATTTAAACGTGATTGGTCTTATTTTTTTAATATTTTTGTTTTGTTAGGTAGCGGCTTTAATACATTCTAATGTTTGCTGGAGTATTTGGCAGCAAATTATATCGAGTCAGCCTTCTCGGCAAGCTTCGCTGTGGTACTTAGTCATTTATTTATTTTATTTATTTATGAATGGGCTAGCTCTCGACCTCGATCATGCCTGATGGAAAGCGATAGATGAGGTCCATGATGAAGCGAGCGTGCCCAGAAGATGGCTTAAAGCACTAGTACTCCCACGTTCATACTACAATTAAATTCACAGCTCCACTTTACCGAGATCGCGTCTGTTTCAATGATTTCACATATTGGCCAGTTGCGTAGGCACTTTAGACATAAAATTACCTACATCAATTTTACACCACAATATCCACTAGGAATCCATTTTCAAATTATTATTAAAAACAGCCACTAAACTTCACTAGTTAATTAAAAATCCGCCAAAAAGCCCACAGTAGGCTTATGAGTAGATAAACGGAAAGATATGTACCTACTGCTTGTTGTTGCCAGTTCAATATTTTTTGAGAATGTTCATTCAACGATATGTCAACGTTAATATTTATTTACATAGATATTTACTACTGTTTAACAATACTTAACTAACTATGTAAACTAGAAATAAAAATAAAAACTCCTAATACGACATCAAAAAATTCATCAGCATCGCTGTCGGTCGACTGGAAGTGTGCCCAAAAGACTGGTGGCATTTCCACGTTGTAAGGCAATGCTTATCCTTTGTCTAAGGTAAAATACAGCCCTTGGAAAACGCGAAATATCAATGAAGCATCTTGAACAAAACACTAGGAATTTCTCCTGAATCGCGGGTGCGTTTACAAACATACAATCTCACATACACAAAAAGCCAGACCCGGAATAACTATCTGTAGGCCATACAGATATAATTTGTTCGCGATACGCAGTGCAGCAGCCAATCGCTCAACCAATGCGCCAACCGCACTCGGACCCCGTGGGGTCCAGCACAAATGGCTCGAAAATATAACTAGGTACTAACAAGGTTATTATATTTCCGCTGCTTGAGGTTACTAATTTCACTACTACGAAAATTCAAAATCAATTTAGGATTTAATATTTTTCTTTTTTATTTAAATTATTGTATGAAAAAGGTGCGCCTGCCCAGAGTGTTCTATTTTGTTTAAAACTCACAATCCCAAAATGTGCTCATATGATTTTAGTAGGCACTGAAAATCACGAGTAAAATTCAGCTTGCTTGACTTTGTTGCGGGAACACTAAAATTAATATATAATAGTTATATTTTAGGGGTTAACAGGTTTCTATAGATGTATGTACCTATACCTACTATATGTGGTAAGGCTGTTTAATATCTGTTCTTTAAAGGAGGAAAGAGGTGAATAAATGTTTAGAAAAGTTCTAAACACTTCTTTAGAACTTTTCTAAACATTCATTCACCTCTTTCGAACTTTTCTGTATTTATTTATAAAATCTATTCTAGTTTTTCGATGCTGTATACATTGTATTTAAATAGGAGTCCGATATACCTACACTTTTGAAGCACGAATGAAGCATAATTTATCGTGCGTTCGTTACCTACTTAAGTACTCTATCGTTTGTAAAGGTCGGACCCAAAATTGATGAAAAACTGAGTGACCCCCTCATGGCCTTATTGGCTGTCCCAGAGCCCGTTGGAGTAGAAAGATTTTTGGCGTAAAAAATGGCAAAATCAACAATATGTCCCATACGTGCCGGCCTGAAAGCTCACAGTATATGGGTGACCTAATTTTTTCACAAGTTATTACCCAACTTATTATGGGGAGTCATGGCGTTGCATTCTACAGGGATTTGGTTAAGCTGAGTGGGTTTGGGCAGGCACTTTTTCTTGGAGAAGAGAATCAATTCACTTGTTTGAGAGACATTCGGAAGTCACATAAAATATTTTATGGTCGAATTTATTGTCCTCTGGGGTAAGATAATAATGGGGTGGGTTTTTTTACTAGAGCAAGAATAGACACTGAGACTTATGGTCAGGGCAATTTACCTAAAGGTCACCTGTTAAAAAAGAGTTATTTGTGGTGGGGGCAAAATGTTGTTGCGTTTCTTTTCGAGTGGTACCTAGGTATCTATAGGGGAGGGCTATAACCACATAACTGTCACATGAAGGCTAATTTTCAGAGATACCTACTTCCAACCCTAAAACCTAAAGCGATGTTCATGATGTCATTTAGCCATTTTGACCCCAAAGGATACCTAGTGCTGCCTGACAACTGACAAAATCATGCTGCAATTTCGAATCCGTCTGTCGAACGTTTGATTGATGGAACTGTCCCCGATGATCATTCGTTAAGGTGCGTTTACACGAGGAATTATTGCTCGGCAAAATCTGCAGTAATTAGTGGAGCAATGTGCAGCAAGTTCAAAAAAATTAATTTTCAGCAATATTGTTTCTAATTTATTGCTCCATAATAATCATATTCCACATTCCTGTCTGTGTAGTTTTTTGAAACTAACTCGTATATTGCCTAGTTTCTTGGGAGTTTCTCCATACCTATTGCTCAAAGGTGTTATGCAAAATATTTCGCCCAATTGACTCTTGCTGCCGTTGCCGTAAATTGCTTGATTTTTAACCAACTTCAAAACAAAAAAAGGAGGAGGTTCTCAATTAGGTTGGTGTTACATACTTTTTTATGTATGTACACCGAGTACTCCGAGGTTTCTGATCACATTATGTGATTATTTTTAAGTTAGACGCGGTCTAGTGCCATTTGGTGTCGTTAAAAATTAACTCAGTTTGGGTTAGTAATTTTTATTTTATGAGCATTTTTGCTTACCTACTTGGATGATGTAATTTTTGCGTACCTACTTAGTCACAAGTTAGCAAAATGACGTCGTTCGTGAAAATTACAATGTAATTATTGTAATTTTCACGAATTTTTTTTTTTGTAAGACAAATGTCTGAATATCGGTGGCATTTGCCCACAACTAGATTCCATATGACATCACATCACACTATGAATGCGCGCAACGTAACTCCTTAAAGGTAAACAGTGTGAATGTGTAGATTAGCTCATTAAGGGTACAATTTTAATCCTTAAGATACCATTCCACAGTACATAATTATATGCTTAATCTTAAGATTTAATTTTTGGAGGATATCAGAACTAAAGAGTGCAAATTAAAAAAACTGTCTTACGAAGAATAAAAATAAGAATAAAATCCGACTTCCAAATAAAAACCACTACAAAGTACAAAATAACTTCAATTTTTGAAGTTGTTTGCTTGTTTTTTTTTTGTAAAAAAGTTCAATTGATCTACCTTCTTAGTGCTTATAATAATTGATCAGTATTCACAGCCCGTGTAAACGCAGCTTTACGTAGCAGGAATGAGCGAGGTCCAATTACATCGTAGTCACCCACTTACCTACCAGCTAACTAGCAGAATACCGAATGTTAAACTGTTCCACTAACAACCTTATCGACGAAGATTGAAGCATTAGTAACTTACAGCGGAGACTCAATTATCCGAATTTGGTTTATACTGATTCGCGATTATTTGGATTGCCAACTGTAATCAAATATCTTACTTAGCAGGTTAAAAGATAACCATGCGCGGTTGCTAAAGGATATATTGTTGCTATAGGTATGTCTAAAGTTAACATGTTATACTAAAATCGGTTTTCTTTATTAGCAAACTAAAAAGAAGTTAAACAAATGATTATTTAAAAGCTTTAGACACCGGAAGTCTCCAGATTGATTTGTTTAGGGTTCAGGTATAAGTAGGTACCATAATCTTGAATTTTACTTCGTAGAAGCTTTGAAGTCGTCTTCCCATCTTTGAAATGATCTTCCCCTTTCCTTCTCTGCGATACCGTTCTGTTACGTAGGTAGGTACCTACGTTTCTGGCCCATCGTTCATCTCTCCTTCTGCGGCGAGGCCATAATATCAAATACTTATCTAATTATTCTTCTGAAAGTTCACAATCAATCAAGTTCGAAGCGTTAGTAGATTAACTGGTTTTTGCCCTCAACCACCATAATAGGTGCTTAATTACAAACATAAATTAAAACTACAGTCTGCCTCTGACCATTTAACAGAACAAATAGAGACTTATATTATTATAAACGAAAAGTTTAGCCCAAATTAATTATCCCTTGTTTGACTTTCGACATTGTACGGTCTCACTACACTGAAACAAGGGTCACAGATACTATACAGAAATAATTAGTTCATTTACTACGGTGTTAGTTGTACTTATTTGATTAAGACTGTAAGTAGTTGGATACAATTCTGTAGTTTAGATCAATGGTTGTTTGTTTGCACCACCAACGACTCGTTTACAGACCAATTTTTAAAAAAAATAATATTTATGAGAGGATTCTGTGTAAACAAGTCATGAAGATCTTGAAGATTTTGTAAGGCATTATGGCTTACAAAATCTTCAAGATCTTACCTGCAAAGGTGTTGCTTGATTCGTAGATTTTTCTGGCAGAAATACTAGTTTTTGGCAAAGGGCACGATTTCTTTTTCTTTCCCTACACGTTGTAGATAAATATCTTGACAACTCCGTCCCGTGTATTATCTTATCTACCTGAACATACATTATCTCGTTATCCACAATATCTCCAGTATCGGATTACTGTCCATCATAATTGTGGGGTCATATATCTTCGAGCCATTCAACAGTGTACGCCGGTGTCATGTGTTCATTTACTTTGGCGACCATCAATCTCTTGTATTTTCTTTCGACAACTGAGACCAAGGTAAGGTGACTATGGCCAATAGAATTTTTAATTTATTTATAGGTATAATTAATGAAGTGAATGCTTTTCTCGTTGCTGGTCTTTTCTTCAAATAATAATATTAATGCCTAGGTGAGTTAAGGAAGCATTTTGTCAAAGACCGTCAGGTGTAAGATAATCATCCGAATTAATACTATGAATGCGAAAATGAGTTTGTTTCTTACGTACACCTGTATCACCAACTCTATTTAGATTAATTTTACAGTACAGAGATAGATTGGACTCTGGATACCGCTAAAGCACATTATAGATATCTACCAGTATTGTGACTCGGCCCTGTTCTTGAAATAATTACCTACAGCCGCGCGGTACGTAAACACGCGATAAGGCTGCCCACCTACAGTATTTTAATGAAATAGGAAGCGTTCAATAAAAATACGTGTTGTGTTTTTTGTTATGTAGATTTAATATAAAAAACACCCTTATTTTGAGACTGAAAAACATTTGCGCCTCGACTTAGACGTACGAAAAGATTTATTGTTAGAGAACCATGGCCACTAGGCTTACATGCTTGGACTAGTAAAATCTAACAAAACGTCACTTGATGAAACATATGTCGTTTCATTCGCCTATATAAATATAACTGAGTACGGCCTTCAATATATTTTTAAAAGGTCGGAGAATCAAGAAACTATGAAATATAGTTTGAGGTTATGTTTACAAATTTTTAATATGTAGCATTTGTGTTTTCTACTCTTGTTAGGGAATTTGCACGCCAAATAAGTCAGCGCGTGGCTATAATATTGCAATTAAATTACGGATGCGTTCGAAATTAGGTACCTATTTTATACTGCGTTCTTATAAATAAATTAGTGTTTAAAAAAAAAGATTACCTACCTATATTTCCCCAGCTTTAAGAAAAAAAAGAAAGGTACTTATACAATAATTACATTAACAATGCACTACATATTAATAATAGTTTCACCTCGATGATAATTTCTGTTTTTTCCTAGTCCAAACTTTCCATTGTTCTTTAATAGTGTAAAAATGCGCATTTGGATAAAAAGTTTGATTAAAATCTCTTTGCCATATTATGTAAGTACTTGTACTTATTTAAATCAAATATTCACAAATCACACGCTTACTGCTTACATAACACTTCGTTCGTCCCTGCGGCGCATTTGCGATTTGTTGTGTACCGAGTGAATACCTACCGAACTCGAGGTGCATAGGTATGACTCGCGTTCCGTTCGTTCGTATGAAGATAGAATACTGTGGATATCTATACTGTGGTCATAGGCTACTTAACGCGAGCAAAGCCGCGGGCAAAAGCGAGTGAACAATAACAAACTTCCCGAAGTAAGTACAAAATGACCTACTGACATTTTTGACCTACAAGTTTTACCAGTGTTATCCACGTGTACGAAGTAGGTAGAGGAAAACGTGTGTTTTCCAGGAAAGAAGCACGTTTTCCTCTATTGTCTTAAAAGCACAATCAGCTGATAAACTACTCTATAAGTCTGATGGTAGACATAGACGTTGTCTAGTTATCTCGTTACTTTTACGTAAGTAAACAGAATTTGAACCGAATACCAAAATAAATTATTACAGGAAATTCACGCTTCTCTATGATTTACGCATCCAGTGAGTAAAGCAGGCTTTACAAAGACGAATATTTCCAAAGATAAAGCACAAATCACGCGGAAAGTGATCATTTATCAACATAAATTCGATGCAATTTGTAACAGTGACTTGCGAATACCTTATTGATTTACCGGGTATGAAAATAACGGATTCATAGAACATATTACCGCGTTATTTACGCGGTTTAGACGTTATTTTCGTACCTTAGGAAGTATTTTCCGTAAATAGCTTCATAATGGGCAATTTGATCATACTTTTCTAAGTAACGAATGTGAAATATTCCATGACTGGAAGCCGGTGTAACGTTGTTTTAAAAATTCTTGAGATCTGCGAGTACATAATACACCCCAGTTCATATTACGTGATTTAGGTACCTACTACCTACATGCTTTTCTGTAACAAAACGCTTTTTTAACTTGCCAGGTACAAAAATAATTTTCATAAATAGGTAGGTACTTGAATGCTAAACTTGCATTCCTAACTCAAAAAAATCCGAACTGCAAGCCATGGCCAGACAGGGCATACTATCTACCTGCAGCAGTTTATTTATTTAGCAGGTCTTTGTTCGAAAGAGTCACCGCGGCCCTGGAACGCAAAGGGCATTAGGAGGAACACGGATGGGTTTTAGTCAGTAAGAGTCTGACACTGCCTTCCGCTCCGCCCAGAGCGGAAGGATGGTGGCTTCAAATTATTTCTGTAGGTACCTACGTTTTCTTGGTAAATAAATAAATTGAGGTATCGGCTGCAGAAAGATAGTTTGTCCTGTCAGCCCATGGGTTGCAGCGCAGATTTTTCACGTAAATTTTTAATGTTCAAAAAGTGCTGATTTTCACCCTGGTTTGAATAAATGACTTTTGATTTTGATTTTGGGATTCAAGCAAGACAATGGCAACTCAAGTATTGCCCAATACCAACCTAGCTATCTCCCTATTGAGCCACCGTTAAACCAAGTACCTCTTCATCTAATTATGTTAAAAGCTCTAATGTACTGACGGTAATTTATTCGGTACTTAAAGCACACAAATGCGTTTATAAACATTAACTTAACTTCGTTTGGGGTTAACCTGATTTGATATTTTGTAGGTTTGGGTAAGTACCTTATGTGTTTGTCCTGGGTAGGTATAATACCAACGATAACAATTTTGTAAATTTCGGTAGTCGGTATTCAAAATACAAAGAAACAAATTCAGAAATATCGGCTTCCGAAATTAATTTTGAATTTTGTATTCTTTTTTTATTTTGAACTTAGTTAGTTAAGTACCTATTTTTTTTGTAAAATATTTTTATAGATCTTAGTATTTAATTCCGTCTCTGTCTTGTTCTGTTGTAGGTACAAGTGAATGAACAAAACAGGTTGTCCGGTCAAATAAGAGTTTGACCGACTGACCTCTGAAACCCTCAGGGAAAACAGGTTTTAAGGTGGGTAGGTAGAAAGCTTTGGTATTTTTCCGATTTTTCCGAGCGTTTATGCCGAACGGCATTTCATACAAACTTTCAAGTCCTTATTTTGAATAATGAATCATGGTTAGAGTAGGTAACCACTGACCCTGAAAGAGTGAAACTTCTGACGCATAAGCACTAATAAGCAGAATACATACTCGTAGGTCTAAAAAGTTACCACAGAGTATTAATACTCTGTGAACTTTAAATTAGAGATTTCGAAAATTTTCAAAATGTCTAATTTAAAAAAAGATAATTGGTTTCTGTTTCTATGGAAAATTTTACTATTTTTATAAAAAGTTTTCTGATTACTTTTAGACTTATGTATTCACAGGAAGTTTAATTCAAATCGATTCATTCATTTCGAAAAATAAGGACTTGAAAGTTTGTATGAAAGGCCGTATTAAGCAATCGAAAAAAAAAGTTGTGGACATGGTGGTTGGGCACCATGGAACGTATAACTCATCTGTAGCTAATTGATACATTTTCCGATAATTGAGTATTTCTCTAACTCTATTTTAGTCTGAAAACTGGTCTTAGGTTTTAAAGCAGGGTTGGACACGTTCTCAGAAAATACTCAATTTTGGAAACCCCGCTTCGATTTTTTGCCAGAAATTCTTGCTTAAAGAAATGGTAAGTTATTATCCGTATTTATTTGGTACTAGGTTTTGCCCGTGTGAATGTCGGATATAGTTTTTTTTTATGGCTGGGAAATCTTCAAATGACTTCTTCCGCTCTAGGTGGAGCGGAAGGGCGTGTCAGACTCTTTACTAACTAAAATCCATCCATGTCCCTCCTTATGCCCTTTGCGTTCCAGGACCTCGGTGACTCTTTCGAACAAATTCCTTAACCCGGAATATAAAATGGTTAGGATATTTGGTCATATTTTGAAAGTTATCCCAAGTTAGCCCTTATCCCATGTTACTTGAGGCCGGCGCAATACGTTTTCTTCTTCCACTTTGTCCTATCTCCCTTCACACTATCACTCAAGAAAAAAAGAAGTGTAAGTTGACCTATTTACAAACGGCATAAAATTAAACAATTTTTTAAAAGAAGACACAATAACACAGCACGCCATCAGATAACACTGATATCTTCACAATTTTCCTCCAAAACTTCACGAAAATATGGAAACAGGCCAAAAAATTCGATACATGCTCATATCAGAAGTTTTTATCAGATCTGAACTTACGTGGTTGGGTTGTTGCTAGCCAAAGATAAGAACCGGGGCTTTCGTACGAGAGGAAAAATATTCGGACGAAATCGTATTAAGGTTTCTCACATACAGGGTGTTAAAGAAATAAAGCGAAACTGAAAAGGGGTCATTGTACTCATCATTTTTATCCCGAGAGTATCCCGCGACAATAATTATTATTCTAATCGAATCAACCGGATAATGCCAGATAGAATGAACAACCTTTAGTACGGGGCTAACCTTGAAATCGCGAATTATCAATCAACTAGTAGGTACATTTGTCGAGTTATGCAACCATTATAATGCATTAATCAGCTGTTTCTACATTGAACAAAAGATGTCACTTAGGTCGCTGAAAAATCGGCGCATTTAAATGAAGAGGCTAGGGTTTTAATGAATCGGCTGATTAAGCTAATTGGCAGCGACACATATATGAGGATAGGATGTGTTTTTGTTTCTTTTCTTTCGCGATTTCTGTGGCGGTTCCATACTAAAAGTTGTTCATATTTGTCCAGATCAGTTCAGAATGCCCCCTTTTACAAGTTTTGAGTTTTTTCTGTTACACCTTGTATATTCATGGAATAGTAACGTGCATATTATTTTTCAGTTAAGGATTTGGTTCTCCGGTAAGAGGATTAAGGTGTTTATCTCTGGGCAGAAATTGACTATACCTTGGCTTTGGAAACTACTAAGAAGGTTCCAATCCGTATTATGATTCTTCGTAGCCAACAAATAACAAATGGGACGACAGCTGTGATATTCCCATGTAAGTTTCCCATGATGGGTATGTTGCAGCTGTATGGGAAATATTAGGACAAATGTCATTTCTTTTTAAGTAGTTTTGTTGATAGAAGTTTGTAAGTTAGTGTTAATATCGAGTTGATCACTTATCGGTTTTATTATAGATACTGTTTGTAAGTACCAATTTATTTGTATTTCGATTTAATAGCGAAATAACAGCCGAACGTTAGATGGTAATAAATGATGATTCTTTGTTCACGTGAATATTCGCCTGACTGCTCGCTGATGTCATGAAAAACTCGATGAGCACTCGTACCCCATGACCCTAGTGTATCAACCCCGTACGGGTCAAACATTAACTCCCAAAGGTTGTTAAATATCAGTCTTTTTCAGGTTTGTGGCGCGAAACTAGACTCCGACCTGCTACGAGGCAGGGCGGACTGAAATGAAAATATATTATATTCATCTGCACATTAACATCGCTGTACAATTCTACTAATTAAGAAAATATGCTTAACCATTAATCGCTTTTTCCTTAAGGAAACTATTTCCGGATTGTTCCTTGTTTTCTTATCTACTTAGTGAATATCCTATGAATTGATTTACATAATTTATTTACGACCGACACACCACACAGCACATTGTGTGGAGATGGCCACAATTAACTTTGCAGTTGAAGGGTCAAAGGTCTAAAGAGTTTAAGTGTTCTCTGGTATTTTATAAAAATACAATCTATTTGCCAAGCCTCACAGTATTCAAAAGGACCAACGCGCTTATTTTCTTTAAGTTTTTAAACGCCTGAAGGCCCATTCACTTACGTTACTATACGTCAACACATTCGTGCTAGGCCCTACGAAGTTAAAATAGATTAGCACCGTAAGAGCCATTGTATTCGCGCACCACTCTATTGTAACATCTAAAATATTAAAATTGGCACTTAGATCCTTTAGACATTCAATCATTCAGTTCGGGATGGCTTGTGGGTATGGGTATCATCATCTTCCTGCCCTTATCCCATGTTACTTCGGATCGGCGCAACACTTTTTTTCTTCCATTCTGTCCTATCAGCCGTCACACTAACACTAACTCCCTTTTCCTTCATATCGCTCCGTACTTCGGTGAGTGTGCCCAAGAACTCCACGACCTCAACCCACCGGTCCCCTTCTACCATCGGACATCCAGACGCACTGCATCTTACCATCCCTACCTTGTAGCTATTCCACCAATTCGCACTAAGCGTTTCCAAACGTCTTTTATAACGCGCACAGCGAAGGAGTGGAACTCTCTGCCTGCGTCTGTTTCCAAAAGCTTACAGCCCTAATCTCTTCAAAGTTAGAGTGAACAGGCTCCTTCTGGGTAAGCTCGCTACATCGTAGACTTTGTCTCTGTCATATCTGACATTGACTAGAGTCAAGAGCAAACCCATCACAAATAAAAAAAAAAAAATCTTGTGGGTATAGGTATAATCTATACATATAATAAAACATGGCAGTAACGAAAGAAAAACTGTACATTGAGAATTTTCGAGAAAAAATAAGTGGCTTTTGTTAGAAAAACGTAACTGATGACAAAAAGTGACTTTTTAGAATTTTTGTCTGTTTGTATGTGTGTATGGTACGGCTTCACGCCAAAACTACTGGATAGATTGAATTGAAATTCAGCAAAAATGTTCTTTGTAAACCAAGGAAGACTTTAGGCTACATATTATCACGCCGTATGTTATGGGAGGTAAGCAATATTGATTTTAAAAGGTTTTTGTTCGTAATTGAATGCACAAAATAATTGAATGCACAAAATGACATGTTAATTAGTTACAAAACCATTTAGATATTTTTTACACATAAACCTGATAGGAATTGAAGTAATCTAGAAGAAATCAACTTATGATCTACATAATTCAGATACCCGTAATGCCATCTGTTGACGGAAAAAAGTACTAACTATCAAAAGCATGAGAATTACACCAAAATATATTTTTTATTGACTAATGGTACTTTTAAAACGTCATAAACAGTGATTCTTTTGATACAAAACTTACCGATATGCATTTGATGCATAACATGAAAAAAAGATTTGGTCTGATTGCTCCACTGACGATATTTTAAATTTTTGTCACGGTGACTCTTTCGAACAAATTCCGCAACCCTAGCAGGCTCTGGCCCTAACGGGCCCCGTCTACTTAGCTGACATCTCTTGGAGGCGCGCATGGAACACAACGCTTCGTCGACCCGGACCAGTGGCGCTATATAGAGTGTATAGCTCCATCCCTCCTTCTCGCTCGAACGACTCACGCTTTAACACGTCATGGTAGGGCCGCTGGTTGTTATCGGGCCGCGAGCCACCCAACGCTCGCCGTCCGCAGGCCCGTGCCTACGGTGGCCGGGAATCGCCCTGCGACTCCTGACACCCGGGGCGTCTTCTTCTGTTTCAGCGGCTGGGGCGTGAGGGTTGTCTCTCCCTCACGCGGCCCACCTCCTCCTTTACTAGCATTACTGCTTCGCAGAAATAGGTGACGGCTTCCCACGCCTCCGCGCTCTGGACCATGGAGTGAACCAGAGCCGGTAGCGAGAGGTCGCCGTCGCTGATCGCCTCGACGAGGACACGGCGGTGCTTCGCCCAAGCAGGGCAGACCTTCACCGTATGCTCCGCCGTGTCCTCTGCGGGGGTTGACTTCTCTTCTGGTTGGTTTTCCCATGGGCAACTTTATGTAGCTCTATCGCGTGTTAACAACCTTAGCAAGTTTCATCAACATCGTGTATCATCATCATTATCCACAGTGCAACTTCACTCACTGCTGAGCATAGGCCTTTCTTTTCATGTGCAATCCCCACGTTCCTGTGCCAGCATCATCCAGGTTCTACCCACGATGGCAACAATATCGTCCGCCCATCTCGCCGCCGGTCGACCAATACTTTTTCTTCAAGTCCTCGGACGCCACTCAGTCACTGCCTTACTCCACCTATCATCATCGCGCCTTGCCAAGTGTCCTGCCCAGCTCCACTTTAGTTCTACAATTCGTTTTCCGATGTTGAAAACCTTCGTACGTCTTCGGATTTCGACGACGTACCTCTACCAAGCATGGAACGCTCCATGGCTCTCTGTGCAACAATCAGTCTGTACACAGCCCCCTGCGTGAGCGTCCATGTAAGTAAGTAAGTCATGGTGGAAAAAGCACACTGGTTATAAAGGCGCGAATTCAGACATTGCGGAACTTTTCGCAGGCTGGGCTTCAGAAAGTCGTCCATTTTCATAAAAGCGGCCCATCCAAGGTGTGTTCCTCTCGATACCTCCGTTTGTTGATTTTCTTTGCCAATTGAAAGGATATGGCCAAGATAAACATATCGGTTAATCATCTCATCATGTTAACTTAGGTCTATATTTGATTTAAATATGATTTAAAATATTTTGGCACATTTGAAATGTAATATTTAATGTTTGTATGCCACCTACTGTGGCAGGACACAGAGACCCATTAATCTTGTAATTGTTCCACCTTTTTCACCTGTGTACACAAATAAACGTATCTATTTGATTTGATTTGATTTGATTTGATCTCCAACAATTCATTTCCAGATTTGAATCGCTGAAGGTGTTTGCCATAACCTTTGTCTTGGTCATATTCATCCTAAGACCCAACTTAAAAGAAGCATCTTAAAGGTTTTTAAGCATTTTCTGGGGGTCATCGAAGTTCTCAGTGAAAACCACAAAGTCATCTGCAAATCTTAAGTGAGACAGTTGGACAGAAAATTGACGTTAATACCGCTATAGTCCCAATCTATACCCACATTTTTAACGACATCTTCTAGGACTGCTGTGAATAGTTGCGATGAAATGAAAGAAGCATTATCATTACAACGTTTCTCACGAAAAAATATTTGAACAGAAGATGTGATACTCGACGGCGCGTTGTGATCCACGCGCGTCACAAAAAGATGTCAGCATAAAGACGAGGCCCGCTAGGGCCAGTGCCTGCCAGGGTTGCGGAATTTGTTCGAAAGAGTCACCGCGGCCCTGGAACGCAAAGGGCATTAGGAGGAACACAGCTAGATGGGTTTTAGTCAGTAAGAGTCTGACACTCCCTTCCATTCCGCCCAGAGCGAAAGGAGTCATTTGATGTTTTCCCATTGGCGTTTGCCCTTTGACGCTTTCAAACGTTACTGGGCCCTTCGCGTTGTCCGTTCAAATATAACGATGATTGTACATAAAAAAAGAGGCAAGCAATGATAGATATTGACTGTTCGTATTAGATATACGAACACATTGATCTTACCTAACCACATCATTTTACAATACATACACGCGAACGAAGTCGCGGGCAACAGTGTTTAAAATAAAAGTACAAAGCCGCAATGACAGAGGACTGATGTGTGTGGAAAAGGGAGAGGGAGGTCTTGCCCAGCAGTGAGACATAATGGGCTAAATTAGATTAGATTAGTACAAAGCTACAAGTAACGGCTAGTGGGAGTAAAATCACGAGCAAAACCAAGTACCTAACTAAATCTTTGAGAACCAATCCTGCCCCTTGCTTCGTTTGTCGAGAGGTCGCAAGCAAGGTAAGCGTGAGGTAATTCGATACCCGGGTTGGGAAAAGTGTTATTGGATTATTCTGTCAGTAGCTGTAGCCCGGAGCACGGAGGTTTTCTGACCGGTTGATGGCAATAGGCTAGCCTCCTATCACTTGAGATTGAAATACCTAACTACATCTCTATCTAGCTCTTCGGGGAATTATAAAGGCGTGATGTTATGTTATTTATTTATATTTTTACTTGCTTTTACCCGCGTCTCCGCCCGCGTTGGTGACGCCAAATAGCCTATTTCCTTCTCCATATCCCAGGCTATACATATAAGTATCTGCCAAACATGACGATCCGTTCAGCCGTTTTAGCGTAAAAGCGTAACAGACAGACAGAGTTACTTTCACAATTATAATATTAGTAAGGATTTAGTAGGGATTTTTAGCCTATTGTGTTCCACTGCAGGTCATAGGCCTTTCTTTCTCCCATTCCCCATGGCAAATGTGGACCAATCCTGCATATAGGCGTCAAGCTCGTTCCGCCGCCTTCACCTGGGCCACCCGCGATGTCGTCGGGCTTTTTTTGGGACCCACATATATTATTATTATTATATCTAGCCAGAAGTGTTCCGCTGAATGCAAAGGCATTCCACGTTCCATTCCATCCATAGTTCCCGGTTCGGTTGTGAGTCACGTCTTTCCAATCTAATTTATTTAATAAAAATACAGTAAAAAATGAAACGAGACCTGACCGCTCGTCACGTTTTATTTTTAATTCTTGCTCACGTTTAGTCTATCTCGTCTGTTTTGTTTACTTACGTGACCTAAGCTTAGATGCGTAGGATATTTAATTATTTAGGCACGTACATATAATGTTCTAACTTTTGCCAGTGGCTTCCCCCACGTAACAGTCAAAAATAATTTCACGCAAACGTAGGTACTACCGGTATACAATTTATTCTTTTTTTTTGCATGGAAAATGATTGAAGGATTCGCTCTGGGTGGAAGGGAGTGTCAGACTCTCTAGAACCCACCAGTGTTCCGAAAAATCGACAGCCGATTTATTTTTAGATATTTCAGAGTTGGTCCCATAGTAAAAGTTGTTTATAATCATGAGTACTTTTACCCACTGAAAGAAACCCACCGCCACTGAAAGGTTGTTGGTATTTTACAAATAACCCTATACAGCGATCTTATTTAGCGACAACTTTTTATTACCGACATAGCACGCGGATGAAGTCGCGGGCTGCAGCGAGTAAGCAATATGTCCGAGTATGAACCGACTTTGAACTAGTATAGATCACAGTCGATATTTCTTTTTAAGCAAGTAAAGGAAATTGTAAAACGAACGGAAAATGTCTAGAAGTGCTATATAAAATTTCTTTAAACTTGATCAATATTAAATGGAACTGATACCAAAAACGTCATACGTGTAAAGGATCGTTCACGTTTGTGAGGTAATGTAATCATGGGGTAGCCTGCGTGTCTGCCATAGCAAACACCATTGAATGACCCATCGAACTAACCTGTAGTTTATTAGTTTATGTGCTGTAAGCCCTTTGGGACTTGACCCCTTTATTGACTCTTGAATGTTCGCTACTTCGAAACGATTTTTCGCTGAAAGTTGATTGTTATGGACATTCGTCCATACAGAAGTTTAATACTCGTATTATCAGAATTAGTTGGGTGATAAGTCGTAAATCAATATGGCCTCTAGGACGCTGGTTGGATGCCAGAAAAGACACCCATGGGCCGATTATTATCTCACATGATTGATGTCACTGATTTTAAGGGTTCCGTAACCGAAACAAAACCAATGGAACCCTTTTACTAAGACTCCGCTGTTGCGTCCGTCAGTATTTTATGAAGTACGTAATAGTTAGGAAATTGATGTTTTAACAGATTGTATAATTAGGTATATTTCTGTTGCCGCTACAACAAAAGAAAAATAGAGGCAACCCTCATAGTTACAAGAGATGCGTTACCGTGCGGTAGGTATGCATCGTGTGTGAAAAAATTCCGACCCGCACTTGGCCTGAATTTTTTCTTAGATAATATTTAACCAGGAATACCTACAACCGGCATACTCCCTCACACAGGAGGCTGTGTCCGAGTAGGAACATAGGAGATTCATTAGATATGTTAAGTTAGCAACATCCTTAAAAATGGCTGTCTCAATGAATGGTCATCAAACCCAGTGCTCATAAAATCGCATACCTATCTATAGTGCGCGCGGAACTAGTTGGCCGCGCCTTAGGTGGCGACTCATCTCGCTATTGCAATCTCATGTGCGTTTTGTCTAAACTAGCCGGAACTTTCAACCATAGACTAATCTTTCAACGCGTATTGCCGTCGCGAAGTACGGCGCCGCACTGAGTAATGACAGCAAGCGCCCCCGCCTCTCCGTCCCACCGCTCACATACCTAAGGAGCGGCCAACTAGTTCCGCGCGCACAATTGTAGAAATAGCTACCAAGTAACATCACATTCCTTACATTACCTTCGTTGCAATATAAATAATTCTGGGAGTGGAAACCAATTAGCGGCAAGTTAGTATCCCCATAAAAGTAAATAGCTACCCTATACTTCACCAGGGAATACATTACCGTCCTTTATCGATATGTTAATTTGGCTAACGTTTTTCCTGATTGCAAATCGGCATTACAGAGAATAAATGAGCCAAAAAAGAGCCTCCATGAGTAACGCTAGCTGTCGTGCCACCAAGGACAGTCAGTTGACTCGTATCTACTATCATGCTGTGCGTATCTAGCTATTCAAAAACGTTAACCTACTACAAACTTTAGCCTACAAGTATAGCATAATCAGTAGCGTCCCTGATGTTCTGACACTTGATTATTTTTTATTTTTTTGTGTAATTATTTATTATTCAATTTATTTATTATTGAGTCTAATTTTCTTGCAGTCGGGGCTACATCACTCTCTGTAGAGTCCTTTTAAGCTATATATCATCATTCACACAGTTCATCCATGGTTTCTTTGGTGACCCGCATTCGAACTCAAAAGACATAACATAATATCCGATCGTATGTGTAGCTGCACCATATTTGCATTTAAACTGGGATTACTCTGTAAGAAAGCCATCTCAGGAGGTTTTCTTTGTTTCGATCAATTTGTCTCCAAATTCTCTCACAAGACCACCAGTTTGGCGGGAGAGAAGGCGGCGGCAGCGAGCGCGAGGCGTCGCGGCTGCGCTCCGCGCCCCGAAGACCGCGGCTGTAGTTTTAACGCTGCAGCCGGACGCGGTCAAGAGGGGCGTGACGTATGCCAACACGCTCACCAAGGCCAAGGAGGCCATCAACCTCGGTGAGCTTGGCATCGTCGGGGGTCTCCGGCTCAGGGTCACCATGACCGGGGCCAGGATGCTCGAGATCCCTGGAGCAGGCAGCGGTCCGGCCGCGGACGCTCTAGCCGAAAGGCTTAGGGCGTCCCTGGGCGCGGATGACGTCCGAGTGTCCAGACCCACGAAGTGCATAGATATGCGCATCTTGGGCCTGGACGACTCCGTCACGGAGGAGGAGGTGTTGGCCGCCGTCGTCAGGACGGGGGGGTGCTCTGCAGAGGAGGTGAAGGCGGGCACCATCCGTCCTGACAACACGGGCATGCGAACCGTAGTGGTGAGCTGCCCCGTGTCGGCGGCCAAGAAAATCTCAGAGGGCCGAAGGCTCTTGGTGGGCTGGGTCTCCGCGCAGGTGAAACTGCTGGAGCCCAGACCTCTGAGGTGCTTCCGTTGCCAAGTTGGCAACCATGTCGGAGCACTCTGCACCTCGGAGGTGGACCGCAGTGACCACTGCTTCCGCTGTGGTCAGCCCGGTCACAGGGCCGGCTCGTGTGACGCCGCGCCGCACTGCTTCGCATGTGCGGCAGCTGGCAAGCCGGCCGATCACTGGGCTGGGGGCAAAGCCTGCGGTCCACCCGCCAGGGCCGGGACGAGGAAGAAACCCTCCTCCACCGCCGCCGCCGCCGCCGTCGCTTCCGCCGCAGCCGCCGCCACCGTCGCCGCCGCTGCAACTGCTCGGGAGGGGGCGAGAATGGAGTGCCAGTAATGGCCCCATTTCGCCTCCTCCAGACGTACGTCAGTCGCTGCGCCTCTCAGGAACTGACGCTCCTGGGCAAGGCGCAGTGACTGACGCCTGCGGACAGCGAGCAATGGGTAGCTCGCTGTCCGATCAGGTCAGGCCAGAGTCGACGGCGCGTTCACTCCAAACGCGCCGTCAGCAACGAGCAGTCAGCAACGGAGACGGGGCCCGCCAGGGCCAGAGCCTGCCAGGGTTGCGGAATTGTTCGAAAGAGTTACCGCGGCCCTGGGAAGAAAGGCACTAGGAGGACTAAGGGTGGGTTTTAGTCAGTAAAAGTCTGACACTCCCTGCCGCTCCACCCAGAGCGGGAGGGGTCATTTGATGATTTCCCATCCTATAAAAAAAAAAAAAAAAAAAAAAGACCACCAGTTTTCAAACAGAATTTGCAAGCTGAATGAAAATTTTGCCCCCAAATACATTACTAGGTACTGCCAAATCCTCCTACATAATTTTGCCATCCAACCAAATTTAACCTTCGCACTTACATCCCGCTTAAAGTAATACGCGACCATAAACCCCATTATGATTGTTCATTTTCCATGTATCGCCTACTTGGTATCGAGGTCGAATACATTTCGAACCCCATTAGGTTCGGGAGCGATTTCAGTAGGCCGTCGATGGCCGCGGTCAACTTTTGCAGTCACGGCGAAAAAAAATTCTTTGCTTCCGATATTAGTTGTTGGGGGAGAGATTCTATGGAAGAAGTGTCGGAGAAGGAAAAAGTTGATAATTTTATTGTAGATTGATGAGTGAAAGTGTTTATTTATGAGGTGGCTTTAACTGATTTACGAAAGTTTTAGTATTCCAACAAAAACATTTCTGTGGGAAAAATGGTTTTAAAATCTTGGTAACGTCGTTTAGGGTGTAGTCAAAAGCGAAACTTTTTTTTTATGGATGGGAAATCGTCAAATGACTCCTTCCGCTCTGGATCCGTTGTCCTCCTAGTGCTCTTTGCGTTCCAGGGCCGCGATAACTCTTTCGAACAAAATCCACAACCCTGGAAAAGGATATCCTTACCTGACTGATATTTGTCAAGCACAGATATCACTGTTTCTTCAAAATTATTATAGCAGAATCTTGTGGTCGAATGAGCTAGCTGAATTATCTACCTAGATGGATGGTAACAAAGCTTCAGATATTTTTTTTTCTTTTAGTAGTAATAGTAGGTTGGTAACAAAAAAAGCACTTTAGTAATAAAAGATGAAGTTATTTCTTAAAAAGTTTAAGTCTCCGTTGGCATAATATAATTACTTTAATAGACAAACTGTCAAGCTTCCAAGTATCGATATTTGACTTTCACAAAAACATTTAAAAAGTACACGAAAATTCGCTTCACCCACAATCAACTTATACTAAGGAGAAAATCGTGTTTTAATTTACCTTTGCGCCCTCTTTTATACCAGATGTTGCTACGTGACACATTTTCTTACAAAGAGTAATAAATCGAATAGAAGTGAAATTTCTCGTGAGCTTTGGAACGAAACGGGCATAAGGAGGAGCACGGATGGGTTTTAGTCAGTAAGAGTCTGACAGTCCCTTCCGCTCCACCTAGAGAGGAAGAAGTCATTTGATGATTTCCCAAGCTTAAAAAAAAACAAAAAAAGTTACGGAAGCTGCTGAAAAATATTCACAGCTTGTAAGTCTTTAATGGACTCCAAATTTCCAGAACTAAGTCATTTCCCCACTAGATTTAGCCAGTAGTAATTTAAAGCTTGTTATTTATTAACATTTCTTATCCTACAACCAGATTTTTCCTTCGTCATAGCGACTGAGTAGAAGTTTTCTTCAAAAGGACTTAGAATTTTGAGGTAATGGCATAAGAGCTCGAATGGAAGCCCTACAAACACCAAACTGCCAATTAGAGTGTCGGCGTACAGACCTTTGAGAGATTTTATTCGCTTCTGTTAGGCCTCTGGTATTGAAGATGTTCAGGCGGTATTTCACCGCTTACCATCAGATGGACCTTTAGTTGCTTTACCGTCAAAGATGGCTAAATCGATGATCGGAACCCAAGTGATGATGACTTACCAATTCGCCGCCGGAATTACCAACCCGAAACGGAAGCGTTTGGAGCGGGCGTGTCGCTTCTGTCCAATTTATTTCATGTCTCTAACAATGGGAGTATGTTTTTATAGACTTCCCTCATGGATATGTGGGTTAAGGGTTTTTATGAGCGTCTCCCGTGACGGCATGAGTTTAAGCGGCCTTTGTAATGAAATAAATTCAGCTAAGGATATAAAGTACATGTTGTCAGTACATAATGAACCAAGGTAGCGAGTTAGTTTATCGGTCGTTGAACCAATCTATTCTTTTTTCCAAATAAATTTGTGGTTGTCGTGAGTACTTGATCTCATATTGGTGGATATTAGTTACAGACACAGTACTTAATCAAATAATACGAATACTTATATGAGTACCACATATTTATTATTTTCCTCTCTTCCTTGAGAACGTTTACTATTCACGGTATTTCATACAAACTCGGAAGTCTTTATTCGAGGAAATAAACGAATAGGTTTTAAATGAAACATGAGTATTCCCAAAAACGTTTTGTGCATTTGGGGTGGGGGAGGTGCACCATTTACCGGCGGCATATTTCCGTACCTACGCCAAACAGTCCGTTGTCAGAACAGGCTTGGCGGAAGTAAATTGTACAATTCCGTTGCACATTCCTCGAGTGCCCTGCACGTCGATTCTGTAAAATTCAAACAACAACTCGCATTTCAAGTCGTTATTCACTCTCACTTCGCATAAGGTTCAAAATGACCTTGATTTTGCATTCTGTAAGCATCACCTAGGCACTTGCGAAGTGAAGTGAGCTCCAAAGCGACCAACACTGTACTAGTGACTACCACACTCAACAAATCTAAGTCGGGATTTATCGGTTTTTCATTTTACCAGTTTTTGACACAGATTTTTAGCTATTACGATGTTTAAATTAAAATTTCTTATTTTAAGGAATTTAAGGCAGCTAATAAGTAAAAAAAAAACAGAAAACTCTAAATTCGTGCCGTGAATATAATCTATGCTTACCTTACGAAAAGAAATGACTGACAGATAATATCATAAGTAATCTGTGGACAATATTTTCATTTATTGCCGTTGACGTTTAAAAGTTCGTTGCATTCACAGAGTACTTTTGGTTGCATTGTTTTGTTTACGTTCTGTTTGTTTTTTGATCGATCAGTGCCGGTAATAATAGTGAAATAATCATGAAGTAAGTTTATATTTCTGGTTGTGAATTTCAAAAATAATATTAATTAAAGAAGTGTTTATTTTGTTTTCTAATCCATCAATAATGTTTCAGTCCAAATGAGACACGTTCTTTTCATCCATCGTCGGCTTAAGTAGGTAGGCACTTATTCACTTTATAACTTTAAAAACTTTATTTAAACACTATTTAACTATGATTTATTCTATTTTCACTCATAAAATAGATGCTTTTAATTTGACACTTTGAATCGCGTTCGAGTGCAAAGTGAACGTCGAAGTGACAGGGGAATTACCTTATAGAATGCCACTTTTTACGTCATCTCATACTTTATCTGTCAAAATCTCGAGGTAAATTTAGTTCAACTCGCAAACACGCTCGCAATAGTAGCGCTAGTGTAGATTCGAATTATCAACCGAGTTTTAGAATGCCAATCAAGAAACTCACAGCGGATTCAGATTCGAAGTTTAGAATGAAGTCTTACAGAATCACACTGCTGGAAAGGGTTATTTTTATTGTTAGAATAGAAAGTCAACTCAGTGTCTCATCGAGCTACACTCACAGCCCCTTAAATAAGAAGGGGAAAATGTCCCTTGAAGATTAGTAAGTGGCCTAATCAAATATGGCGGGAGCGCGCAAATGATCCCACATTTACATATTCGCTTAACTTTTTACATAGGAAGAGAAGGAATTTCCGCAGTTTCGTTTGCAAGGACAGGACCTTGGTTTGAGACGCCGTGTTCTTTTAATGGGTATCTTCTCTTCAGAAGAGATTAAGATTAAGGTAATTATGAAGCTTGGGTTAACCTACTGGTGATCTTGGTTTTCAAGTTTGATGGACAATTTTGGTAGCGTCAATACATTAGACACATGGTTTACGTAGGTAGTACAATAGGTCTTCCTTCATCAAGATGACATCAAGATATTAGGTAAGTAGTATTTGTGAAATGTCATACGTCACCAAATAGGTATCCTCGTGTTTCAATATAATGTCGAATATTGTGTAGGTAAGTAACAGAAAGGCGGGTGTGAGCTCTTGAAATAAATAAACGTTTCAGCGGTGGAACAGGATTTTATTTCAAGTACTTTGAAATGTAAAACTCTCCTGGTAACCCATGGGCCTATCTTGTCTTCTAAATATGAATTTGAATGAATGTCCGACAGTTGGAAAACTTAAAAATAAACAGTGTGCCTATTATGCAGCTAGCCAGCTTCTGCAGTACCTCATCATCTGCCTAGCCTTTTCTCGAATCTATTGGGGTCAGCTCCAGGTCAAACCGGAACCGGATTCAGCTGTATACTAGTATTTGACGTGGAGCGGCTGCCTACCAGACCTCTACAACAAACTAAAAAACAATAGCCTTTTTACGTGATAATCATGACTTCACACAGAACTTTCAGTTCGCAGCTTCAGATGTGCACCATATGTTTGACATTCGATATTGACTAGGTACTTATTTCTCGCGCATCTCCAATTCTCCATACTCAGTAGGTACTCGTGTAAGTATGACGTCCGTGTTGCCTACGTCTCTACTTATTACATAAGTTCTACAAAATCCAAAACTTAATTTTAGAAGAGATGAGCACAAACACTCTCTTGGAGAGCTCATAGCTCAAAATGCTGTGGTTGGTCCGTAGTTGGGTGACCAGCCATTACGTAACAAGATTCCTCGGTGCCTCGGAAAGCATGTTAAGTCGTTGGTGGCGTCTGTCATAAGAACATCACTTTGGTGGTCATTACGTGTAGTCAAAAAAAAAGCTAGGAAATCGACAGCAGTCTTGCATAGAGGTATCTTATTACACAGTTACTTGGTTGTGGAGGTAAGATAGGCAGTCATCATCATATCAGCGTACGTAAAGACGTCCAATGTAGGTGGGGTTCCAAATTTTAATCCAGTGCAACATTACTGCCCGGCTGTGCCCCCAGCCAATAATGACTCGCTTTAAGGTAAGGTTTGCATGACATATAATTTGACGTTTTCGATCAGGTGTTGTGAAAAAGGAATAAAACAATTTCTCAATTGGCGATGCAAAGATTGTAACTAGCGCCGCTAGTGACAAAATTGTGAAGATTTCTAAGAACGACACTTTGACAGTTTTCGCACAGCGTTGCCAACGTGTGGGAAATTCCCCAAACTGCAGGGATTCTTAAGTTAGGGAATTTGACTTAGATTGTCGGGGAATGTATCATTGCAATTGTCGTTCTTGGGCAACTTCTAAATTTCGCCGCTAGAGGCGCGCGCATAATCTTTGCATCGCTGAAATAGCATTAGTTTTATTCAAAAGACTTTCAAACAAAAACAAAAAACGAAGCAGCAAATTAAATTCTTACGCCAGAGTAAAATCAAAGAGATCAAAAGTAAATTGTCGAAAGCGATGACTTATTTTAAAATCGTACTGTGCAGTACGTTCAGTTATTTTACCTCTAACAGCAAACTTATAGCTAAGAGAATAAAGACTACTGCTTTACAAAATCAGAGGCAAAAATTGTGAACAGACTATACCTGCTATTTTGAGATACAAACATCAAAACAAGCTCCAAACGTCCTCTCTTGAACCGAATTCTAAATGCACGATCTAAAAGGGTTATTGCACTAAAATCCTGGCAAATGTATACAAGGTATTATCGTTGAGATTAATTCAACAGTAGAAGAGACATGCCATAATTATATATTCTCATTATTTTGCATAGGATTTTAACCGTAGTTACATTTTAGAAATAAATTCTCGTATGGCTAATGAAAAAAAGTGTAACTATATTTCACCGTTTAGTTTTATCCAAAAAGATATAAAATTTAATTAAGAAACCCATGTAGGTTACCTACTCTAATTACTTACCGAATTAAGAATTTGAGTTAGAGAGGTTGATTGAGCATATTATTCTTCCCAATTTAGCCTGAAAACCTGTCAAAATTTGACATAAATGTAGGGTTTGCCATTTACTTAAATCTAATGGTAACCCAAGTAGCATTGCAAGCTGTATACAAGCTGTATTTAGGTTCGTTTGTATACTAGAAGCTGTATATTCAGGCTGTATAAAGGCTGTTTAAGCGCTTATACAATCCTTATAAGTAAAAAAAGGGCCCATATTATACAGATTTTTGCGTTAGTATAGCTGTATAGTAGCTGTGGAAGCAATAGAGAAGCTGTACAATAGCTGTATTACAGCTGTTATTCGGTGTACAAGGAAACCATTATACTACAGATATTATCTTATAAGAACTTTGTAAAGAAAAGTGTTCTAAATAGGTTTTTGAAGAGAATTACAAAAGAATCAAAATAAAACTAACTATTTTCGATGACATACGTAGGAAACGTACTGAATGGCGACATTATTATTAATATGTATTACTAGAAGTAAAAGATATTCGTGGACTTGTTTATCTGATGGTGTATATTGGTGAATTGAAAGTGCAAATTAAATTTATTGTGAACCTGCGTATGGTTTCCGGCAAATAATTCACGCGCCAGCAAAATAATCGAGCTGATATAAAGAAAAATACTAAATACGGTAAATAAATGTTTGTTTTTAAGGTTAGAATAAAAAAAATAATTTTAAAGTAATAGATGTGAGGGCACACTGATCATTATTCAAGCTGATAATCATGATACGGCTTTAGTTGTTGTAAAACATTCCTTTAGTTTTGGTGTAAATTTTGTTTTTGTACATTCGAAAATGGCGATAATTTTCTAAACAGCCTAAACGGTATTTGCAGAGTATTGTAGTCTGAATAGCTGTACTAAGTAAGTAATAGATTACATTGAACAGCTATTGGCTTTTAATCAGCTTTTAAATAGAATATTTTATTACTTAGGCTGTATACCAGTTCTTTATGCATAACTTATAATTCTCTTTAGGGTTACTTATAAGAAATGAAAAACCCTGAGCTCAAGATGACTTTGATCCGTTCCTCACTTTATCAATAATATTTTATTATCAGCGCTCACGCATTTCGTCTTAAGAGTTACTTACTTAGTTGTTTTATTTTATTCCTAAGTAAAATTGTTAAGTTTATGATTTCCATGTTGTTTCCTGAATTATACCTGTTTTACTTTATTTTCAGGAAAATATGCCGTTTAAAATTATAGAAACCATAGAGAAAGGGCAAAACAGGTTTTGCATTGTACCAAGTTTGGGGGAATCAAAGGACCAGTTAAGATGGCCAAGAAAGCGATTATGGATCAAAATAGTGACACAGACATTGTACGCGTCTAATGTAGGAGAAACAAGATATAGAAACAACTTGAAAATTCGTCGTCATCATCGTCATCTACTTGCGCTGCTGCATGAAGATATATCATCTACAGGTTCCGAAAGTTGAACTAAATCTACACATTTGCCATTTTTGCTGCGGAACCCTCTTCGTTGGCCGTCAATGGCATTGACGATCTCTATCTACCTCAATAAATGATAGTTCACTATCGTAACTGTTATTTGTTTGATAATTTGTAATATTCAAATATTCCCTTCAATCCTCCTCTTGACTACACCAGATCTTTTTAATTTTTTACATATTGTATTTGTGCACAATGAAAATATTAATTAATGCAATCGAGCGAACATTAGTCTGTATTACTAACACATAGTAATACAGACTAATGTTGTAGTATAGCTGTCATTTATTTTTTTAGTTTTATAACACCCTCATAGACGGAAGTCATAAAACCACTGTACTTACAATAGTGTACAATTACGCCATTAAAATAAGTTTGAGAACGGAATTTGCATTTACCACTGTACAGAAACAAGTGTCAAGTGATACTATAATAACACTTAGAGCTGTAATAAGTAAGTGATTACATGTGAAATACAGCCTGTATACAGCTTTAACGATAAAACCAGATTGAAGTGTCACAAAATACTTAAAGTTGTATATTAGAGTTTTAATATTCTGTTTAAGCACCCTAAGCTTACGCGGATCCCTCAATAAGTATTTTATACAGTTTGAGCTGTATAATAACTCATTAATCACTCTTACAAAGACAAAATCATTTTTTGACACTCTTGTACGTCTCTAAAAGAACTCTAAGTTCCAAATAGGCTGGTATATTGATGTTGAAAACGCTTGCGTGCTGCTTGGGAAATTCCTTAATGAGTAAAGGTAAATTCCTATCTGTAGGTGGAGGTCGCACGGTCAAAGTGTGATTCCAAATTCAAATCATATTATTGCCCGGGGGGTTATAATGAAACTCAGTTCAATATTATTGTGTGTGTATAGTGGTGGTGGCCCGGAGGCACAGCTTCGGACGCGCCACCTGCTCCCAGCAGCAGAGGAAGAAGGGCGCTGCTCGCGGTGCCCAGCCACCTCTCTTCAGGGCTTGAGCACAATTTTCTTGCAGCAAGTTTGAAAAGTAGGGAATGCTCCTCAGGAGATACGGTGTCTTTGCCTTGGGCTGTCTTGAATCCCTGGCTGCATTCAGGCTTCTTGTATTTAAAAAAAACTAAAACTCTCGAATCAATCGTTGCGTTTGGGATTTAATTTGACGCTCGTGACATAAGATACAGCTTTATCTCCTCGGTGTATAATCTGCTATGCATATCAAAAAGCATCTGTGGGTGTATTTCCGCATTAAGAGACAAATCCGCTGATCATCTGCCGAGCCTTTTCCCAACTATATTGGGGTCGGCTCCACAACCTACACAACCCAGTAACTGGGTAACGCGGTACTTCTTGGCAAGACTGGTGTAAGATTTTCTGGTTTCTGACAATCCGTAACAGCCGTTGGGACCAACGGCTTATCGTAATTTCCGAGGCGCGGAGGAATCTCGGTATGTTAAGATGGTCACCCATCCACATACCGACCTCGGCAAGCGTTGCTTAACCTTGAAGATCGACCCGTGCAGCTGCTATAATTTAGCAACGAGCTCCTCAACGCGCCCAATGACGTCATCAAGATATAATTTTACCGCAATCTTCACATATTTTCCGGTTGTTTTTCAAAACAGACGCTCGTAAAGCTATTGTGAGTGTTTATGTTTTATGTTGTGTAATGTATTGAAAATAGATTATTTCGGGAAACGTGGGTGGAGTATGAGTAGAGCATAAATAAAACTTCGCGAATCGTGGGGATTTATTTATGTGTCCGTTGTCGTGTATGGTCGGTAGTAGACTCATAAACGAGTGAACGGAGAGATATTGTTGTAATTTTAATACTGGGCAAATGTGCTAGAGATATCACGTATTTACTACTAAAGTATACGGAGGTCGATTCAAACAGTTAGTTACAGTTGGTAGCATTAACTTCAGGTCAATCACGGATATGATGTCACCAACAGCATTAGACTGCTTGAAAAGTGATATGTTTGGAACTTTTTAGTCTGTATTTTTTTCTTAATTTATTCTGGAACGTCCTGTAAAGTGTGAATTTTTAAGGTGTGCGTGGATGGCCAAATCTGAAACTATGAGGATTACCGAAAAACACTCAAAGGAGTCTCGAGCCTAATTTTGATAAAATTTAAACTGCATCATTGCATTTTGGAAAATCGGGATTCCTAGGTTCAATTCCTGCCTTTAAAATATAACCTCCTTATAAGATTACTATAGGTACCCACTATACAGATGAATTTTTAAAATGGCGTGGATGGCCAAATCCGAAACTATGAGGAATATCGAAAAATACATTTTTTCAAAATGAGAGCTTTCCTTTAGTTTGCCATCTACTTCCCAGAGTTTGATCCTTACTATCGATACTTTGGGTGGTATGGTGTAAAGCTGATTTAGGTGTGCTTTTTTTCAAAATCAACTGGTTCGAAATACAGATTTTTTAAAAGTTCAATGATGCAATTTTAATTTTTATCAAAATCGGGTTCGAGGCTCCTTTCAGTGTTGTTCGATATTCCTCATCGTTTTCGGATTTGGCCATCCACGTACACTTTAAAAGTTCAGCCTGAATATTAGGTTTAAGTAGTAATCTTACAAATTCAAATTCAAATTCATTTATTGCTTGTTACAGGTGTATGGTCAGTTCTTATAATTATTTGTTATAATATCTCTGTAACATACCCATGGGGTGTACAATGTTTAAAAAAAAAAAAAATTAATAATAATAATAATTAAAATAAAATTAAATACATCACTGGTCATCTACAATATTCACATGTCAATTTCAATTAATATAAAACACATGACTGGTTACAATATTATTAAGATGTCAATTTCAATTAAAATAAATTATGTCATGGAAACTTTTTACTTCAATATAGTCAAATTCGTTTAGGATTCATAATCGTAATTTATATTCATCATATCAAGAAATTTTATGGTCTTGACTTCCTTCAGCGTTTCACCCTTATAATGTATTTGAAGATTTTTTAATTTTTTATTTTTATTTGCAAAGGACATAAAGCATGTTTTGTCAATGTTAACTTTGAGATTGTTTGCCCTTAACCAATTTATTATACTTTCGAGGGAGTTATTTATGTCCGTTTCATAATTTTCTTGTATTTCGTCAGTGAAAATAGCAGTACTATCGTCTGCAAATAATATCATATCATTACTTATGACTTTCGGGAGGTCATTGATATATATTATGAACAAAAGCGGGCCGAGAATACTTCCTTGGGGCACTCCGTAATTAACAATTTTAGGGTCTGACTTAAACGTTTGTTCGTATTTAGTATCATCAGCTGTTCTAGATATTTGAGTTATTTGAAACCTGTTTTTTAAGTATGATCTAATTAGATTTAATGCATTTCCTCTCACTCCGTATTTTTCTAATTTATTTATGAGGATATTATGATCTACATGATCAAAGGCTTTTGACATATCCATAAATATTGCAGTTACTTGTTTTTTGTTATCAAGTCCTGTCATAACTGTCTTTAAAAAATTTAAAAGCGCGTCGCTAGTCGATTTGCCTTTACGAAATCCAAATTGCTCTTTTGTGAATATGTTATTGGCTTCAAAATAATTATATATATTGTTATAAATAACTTTTTCAAAAATTTTTGCAATAACAGGTATTAAGGCTATAGGTCTATAAAATTTCATCTGTTCCCTATCCTCCTTTTTAAACAATGGATTTATCAAAGTTATTTTGAGTTTTGAGGGAAATGTTCCCTGTTCCAGGCACAGGTTTATAATGGTGCTAAGTACTGGAGCTATAAGATGAGATACACGTTTAATAATTTTTGTATTTATATTGTCATAACCTGTACTATTAGTATTTTTAAGTCCTTTTATTATCTGGTCAACTTCATACGGATTTGTTGGTTTCATGAACATTGAATTGCAACTATTATATGTCATTGTTTTTAGATAATCATCATTTCCCTTAGGCGTAGGTTTAATATCTTCGATAAAATAAGTATTAAATGATTCAGCTATTTCTTGCGGCAATATTACTACTTTGTCATTTACTTTAATTTTCTTAATGTCTTCCTTAGGCGTCACAGTTTTATAATTATTTACGATTTGCCAAATTGCTTTTGCTTTGTTGGTAGCTGCATTTATAAAATAGTTATTTTGTGATTTCTGTGTTTTTTTAATTATGGTTCTTAGTCTTTTTGTATAATCTTTAAAATATTTTTTATCCTGAGGACTTTTTGTTAACCTATATTTCCAGAGAAGTTGACGTTTTCGTTTTGAACACACTTTAATACCTTTGCTTAACCACTTGGGCTTCCGAAAAATAGGTATTTTAACATTTATGATAGGGAAACACAGATCGTAAAACAGTTTAAATAGGTCGAAGAAAATATCATAAGCCTTTTCGGGATCACTCTCTGTGTAGCATTCTGTAAAACTAAGACTTTCAATGCAGTTTATAAACTTTCTTATGTTATCCTCACAATAGTCTCGTTTAGATTTGTACCAGTGAGTAATGTGATAACTTTTCTTTACAGGGCATGTCATTAATTGTGCAGTATGATCAGACAATGAGAGTTCTAGAACTTTTGATTTGGAGCCTTTAATATTATGGGCTATATTGTCGATGCAAGTCATGCTACCCAATCTAGTCGGTTCATTTATTGTCAATTTTAAATTGTAGCTAGCTAGCAGTTGCTGAAACTGTCGGGATATATTATTATTATCTAACCTGTTAATATTAAAGTCTCCACAAATTATAACTTTTTTAGTTGTATAACTTATTCTGTTTAAAAGCTCTGCCAGTCTAGAAAAAAATAAGTCGAAGTAGTCCTTTCCACTTTTTGGTGGTCGATAAATACATAATATTACTATTTTGTGTTCTATAAGTTCAATACCACTGCATTCAAATATATTGCTGATACTTAGGCTCTTCGCTTCAGTAATGACCTTAAAATTATGACCCCATTTTATTAGAATGCAAGAGCCCCCATACCTTTTGTTACGTGAGAAAGAGTCTCCCAATATAAAATTGGGCAATTTAAGTACCTTAGTGTCTTCCATAGTCATATTATGCTCAGTAATACAAAGTACATCAACCGGGTTTCTGTTATCGTTTCTGCTTAATGTGTACAAGTGGCCCGTAAGTTCTTCCAATTTAGTTAGGAGACCGTTTATGTTTTGATGAAGAATATTAATCTGTTTATATGCGAAAAAAATCGTTACTCATTTGAGGTTTGTCATGTTCTATATTTAAATTGTCTCGGTCAGCTTGAGTTACAGTCTGAGTACTTTTGTCAATCGAAGTTAGATTTTTATTGATGTTGTTGAGTCTTTCTTTGTTATATCTGTCATAATTTTGTCTATAACCAGTTCTCAAAATTTCTTTAAGTAATAATTGTGATGTGTGTAATGACAAAAAGCGATATTTTGGTACATATGAGCTGAAATTCATATCCACATATGTTGTGTGAGTGAATTGAGAACACATAAATTTTAATTTATAATTCAACTTACTTTCATTTAGATATGTGTTAAAGAGAACTTCAGAGACCAAAACATTAGTGTTTGTCGTAGTATTTAAAAAGTTCATAAGACTAAATTGAATTTCTTCTGGGTTTTTATCATTTATGCCACCTAAAACAATCACGAAGTCGTTTTTATCCAATCGATTGATTTCTGTTTTTTCTGACCTTAAAACTTCTTGAAAGGATGCTCCCGGCTTCCAGAAACAACGGACTATAAAACCGTCACCTAAAAGTTTTTGCAGAGTTCTCTGAATAAAGCGTCCTTGCTGATCCGCAATGATAATTATTTTCTTCTTGTTTTTTTCATAATTTTGTGATTTTGATGGTAAATTTGGTTCCTTATTTAATTTGAACGTTTTAATATGAACGCTGTTGTTGCATGTAGTTTTTATGTGTGCTTCAGTTTGTCGTTTATTTATTCTGTCTGATATACTTGTATTTAGGGAAAGATGTGTTTCGGAGCTTTGCTGTGAAGTTTCAGTTATATTGGTTTGATTGATGTGGTTGTCATAGGACGAATTTATTTGTATGACTGCTTTCTTGCCGGTTCCAGGTGTATTTGTATTATCAATAATCTCTGCAGATGTGTTTTGACAGTCTCCTGCTTGTTCACTGTGTAACATCTTTGGTGACATTGAGATAGGTTGCTTATTTTTTGTTATAGGAGTTTCTTTATTCTGTTTAGTTTTTCGTTTTCGGCTAGATAGAGGGGTTAAATTTTTTGTTTCGGTAGTTTTTACTTCCTTGTATGTATTTACAATCTTAATATATTTTTGTACATCTGTCTTAAGTCGAAAGTTTTCAGAGTTTAAATTCTCTATTTCCTGATGGGCACTTTCTAACTCTTGAGACAATTGTTTAATTTTTTCCTGCAGATCAATAATCGTCTGACTGGTATTTAGAGAGGTATTTGGTAGACTCATCATTGTTGTGTCAAAAAGGGCCGAATTGTCTGCAGTCACATCACACAGCGAACTCGATCTGTATAATTTATTATTGCGGTAAGTTATGTTGTCCTCCATAATTATTTTCTTTCTTTGGCAACACTATTTTAGTTCAATTATTCACTACCCTGAGTGATCGTAGTCACACTGTTTTTTAGTTCGTCTATTCACCACTACAGTATAGAATGGCGGTAGTTGTTCATTTAATTATTTTGATTCTGACAAATTTGTCTATATTAGGGCTGGTAACACTGCTTTTGGTTCGTCTATTCACCACTAGGATCTGTAATGGCGGTAGTTGTCACTATGATACGGTTGGTAGCACTGTATTTTAGTGCATCCACTCTCCACTTGGAGCTAAGAATCGGGTACAAAGTTCAAGTAGAAGATTTATTTGTAAAAAACGGTTTTCCTTTTTTGATAAATTCACTCGAAATGACTTAAATGGAACTTTAACCATATTATTTATCACCAATGTTTGCGTCAATGTCACATTAATGTTATTAACACTGTTTATATTGTTTTTAGAGGTTTACTCACGTCAGTTGATAAGTTCACAAAATTGCTTTTTAAGTTCTAAATCACTTGTCACTAATTGTCACTAATACTGTCACTTAATTATAGTACTTATTCGTCACGGTTTCTTTGCTATTTAAAACATTAAGACAAATTTTTAAAATAAAATATGAAATTTAAATAGATGAGCAATGTAAACAGTGCCAGTGTTGCCAGTGTTCCCGTGTGTCCGTGGAGTTTCTTCTCCAAAGAGATCACACTTACAAAGAGTTTATATTTTTAAAAGGATCTCTTATGAGAAAAAACTCTTTCGTAGATAGGAAGCACTATCCTTAAGTGGCGTCAGCTACTTTTCATCCCAGAAAATGCACTCTTCTTGTAGGATAGGTCACAGTAATAGGTACACGGATAAAAGCTGATGTAGGATTTTCAGGGAAATGCTGCCTGCCAAAACCGCTTTATGTACTTACCACTCGTGCGAGACAACTTGACACCTGGCTCGACACATTTCGAATGACGTTTTGACGTTTCAATGTAAATGGAACAATTCGATTTCTGAATGACGTTTTAAAACGTCAAAACGTCATTCGAAATGTGTCGAGACAGATGTCAAATTAACTTGCACGTGTAGTACATATGATAGTTCATGGATGAATTAGGGACCACCAGACCGAAAATTAGGTAGTTGGTATACCTTGTACTAAGTACACTAGTATATTATTTGTTATCTCTCGTTCTATCAATACTTTATTAATCCCGCCGTTCGATTGATGTGTATCGATCGAGAAATAACAAGTTATTAAATGTTTATTATGCACGTGCTATATCTTGCAAATTTTCCAACACGTTTGGTGTATAACGTGCTTTGAATTCTCCAGTACTTGAGATCCAAAAATAAAACGCATTAACTGTAGTAAATAACGAACTGATAGAAAAGGAATGTTTGGAACAATCGACTGTTACGTTCATCCCGTAGGTTAAAAATATATTCATAAAAAAGTGAATAAAGAGAGTAGAGAATCTAATTTTGATGAAGATGCTTGGTAATACATAGAAAACAACAGTATCTAATAATCTTTTGGGCTATATTTCAAACTGAACAATCGATAAAACGGAATTTCTGTGAACATGTCGAGGTGAAAACTTAGGCGAAGTGAACAACAAGTGAGCTGGCAAACCATACAAACAAGATGGAATGACAGCTCACTCCACCTAAGTGTACACGGTGAGATGTCGAGTATTTATATTTATTTATTTTATTCCATAGTGTCATTTTACCATGTTATTTAAGAGGGTTAGACTGGTAGCAAAAATAATTATGTTGAAAACTTATTATAAAAATGAAAAGACAGATATAATAAAAGGTATAGTTTATTTCACACAACAAGTAGGCAACGCACTCAAATGTTTATTTATTTTGAATTTGTACCTTTGGATTTAATTATCAAAGAAGCATATAAAAAACTGCTAGTGTTTGCATATCAACAGCAACAGCAAAACAGGATTGTTATGCTATAAAAAAATAAAAGATCTAATGTATTCTTGTAGCGCTTAGTATGTCGAAACTAATTCGTCTTTAGGTACAAAAGCAGCAATGTGGGGTGGAGAGGCAAGAAATTCCTTTATAAGTTTCGGGGCTGTATTAAACTTGTCTTGTTTCTTATTAGTTTTTCTAAGGTCGTTGGCTATGTTATGTAGCCAGTGTTATGTTGTTTATCTGTGAACTCGGTCAAGTAATCAACGGTTTCGGGCTAAAATTCAGTACAGAGTATGAAATTGTTAAGAAAGGGTACGTTTTATGAGAGTGGGTTCCATTAAATATATGAAGCTTAAAGTCATTATTTAAAGGCTGACTTATTTGCTCGGAGTATAAGAAAATTTTGATATAACATTCCGACTGCTGCAGAATAATATCTTTGATAAAAATGTCTCTAGTGGAAATTTAATACATGTTATGTTTATTATAAAAGTCAGCCAAAAGCTAGTGCCTAAAGAAAATTATCGTTGACATGTCAAAAATAACAAAAAAAAGTCTTAAGAACCTACTGAAATAAAACCCATAATTATTTTCTAAGAGCCACCATCTTCTACGAAAATAAAGAGAAAATTCTACGAAAACATAATCTCAAAAGCTCTTGGAACATAAAGAAACATTGCCCACACTTTAGAAGTCAAGATCGGTCATACGTTACATTCTTTAGTTCCACAGTTCAACACTAGATGTCCTCATTCAAACACAAAAGTTCTGAGTCAGTGAGTACGAATGAGAGTTTGAATCGACGACAAACTATGTACCTATTTGAATGATGAGTATTTCATGACGAACTGTTTTGCGGTTAAAAATGGAATCTTTAGCTGAGTCCGTATTTTTTTTCTTTGAATAAAATGAGTTCTAAACATATGTAGAACTCATTTTTATTGGGTTTTAAAGATTGTCCGGACATTACTCTTCTAGAATTTACTTTTAAGAGAATAGAGAACTACTCATCTGCCTAGCCTTTTCCCAACTATATTGGGGTCGGCTTCCAGTCAAACCAGATCTAGCTGAATACCAGTATTTAGAGAACTACAAAATTTATTAAAAGAATATTGAACTACGAATATATGATTAATTTTGAAGTAGTGATTTTCTAGATTTACTTACTATCAGACAATATTATATATTTATGTAGTCTATCAGAGTCTGTATTATGTTTGAACCTAAGTATATTAATTTTAAAATTTCATGAATAGATAAACCGAACATAAATTATTGAATATTGATCAAGATCAGACGAAGCTAAGTTGAATAATTGATCACAATATATTTCAATCTAGTTTTCTACTAAACTAGTGTATATTCGTGATTCTCAAGAATCAACGTTAATGTTTGGTGTTCTACTAAAATATTGAGGAAAATTCAAAAGAATTTATTCTTCAAGGGAAGTTTGAAACTAGTCGACTCATATTCTGTTAGTCATGGATGCAGGAAAACTGAGAAAAAATAACAAACACAAACCATATACTTATTTCCCGGAAGATGTAAGTTATACCGAGTTTCATACATTATATCTGAAACAACTTTTTAGATTTAATTTCAAGGTTAATAAAATAACATAAAGCTGTTTGCACTTGATGTTGTTATTGCTGTTGTATTAGCTGTTTGCACTAGACTTTTATCTTAAAAGAAAATCTAGATTTATCTCTTACAATACTTAAAGTAACTAAAATGTATAGATAGTTGTAACATCAAGACCAGTTAATTCTTTAAAATCCTCACCGTGAACACTTCAGAGCGTTTTCAATAATTTCTGATAGTTCGAAAGGCGTGCGGTGCGCTCGGGGAAAAACCAATGTATACAATTGATTCAGTGTTGCCCGCACGCAAATTTGATCAACCTTTTTAAAGATAAAATTGTATAACACAATTTTCTTATATTATAATAAAATTAATATTCAAAGTAGATAAATAATAAAATTTATTTGTGTTAAATAAAATTAAGAATGGTGGCCAAATTCGATAATGCGTTTTCTTCTTTTTTTTTCACTCATCCTTCTTTTTCCCTTCTTTAAACGACAAACGTACAATATGGTCAAAAATAATTAAATTACGAAAGTCCTGTTACGAATGACCGCTCGAATCTGCAAAAAAGTGACATATCCACGGACCATCTGGTGTTGTAAGGCTCGGAATAAATAACGTAAGTGTTAAAATTAGTAACCAAATATTTTCAGTAACCTAATCGATTGAAAAAGGACTACAAAATCCTGAAATGTTTATCTTGAAAGCGAAATGCATAATTTAATTTAGAGGGGCAATAATTTTCGATTTTTTAAGATGCATTCGATATTTTCAAATTTTTCACACACGTGACACGACACACATGTCAGACCTATGTATCTATACTCAAGAATCAGCCCCGAATATGTAACTATGTCCCATCTGCTCGCATTTGGAGGACGAAAGAAATAATATAGTTGAATCACGTACCCTTATATTAAGGCTGATAAATTGCTTAGATTACCGTAAAAATGATGCCCACATGTTTTCATCTTTCTGTTTACTAGGCATATAGTTCTACCTACAGTGATGCCCAACCTGTTTTAGTACAAATCTGGACACCCCAGACCAAAGTGCCAATTCTACAAAATTTTAAGCAACGTTCGCATGCTTGTCAGTCGCAGTCTGTCAAAAATATATGGTGACTGTGGCTTATTTGACAGATTGCGACTGAGATACGAATGTGTACGTTACTTAAAAATTGTAGAATTGACCTTCAAATGGGCAATTCTCTAATTTTTAAGATGCCTTCGCATTCATAAATTGTCACCACACTCACCACTTCTAGTTTTTCACATTGAATGTCGCCGAGATGATATCACGACTTATAATTGAGCGCCTTTTGGTTGCTTGATGATCCCTGAATACTTAAGTTTTTGGTACTAGTATTACACGAAGATAATTTTAATTAAGACTCAGACATGAAAGATAAAAAGAAAAACATACAGGCCTCGAATTTTTTGTACCTATCACAAAGTCCAGCCTTCATTTTTAGCGCTTTCATAACCCTTGACAGCTGTCCCTTACTTTACGACGTGATAGAATATTTTTTTCTATTTTTAATTAAAGGAAACATGAACGTTTGCGTTTTTGCCACATCAGAGTATGTTATCCACTTTGAACACTCATAATTTTAATAATGTTAAACCTAAAATTATTTTTAGCTTTCAAATAGGTGTAAAGTACATAAATACCCAGACGATTCGAGAACCACCAGCATCCTTTTAGGCAGGATCATCTCTATAATATATCATCTTCATATAGTAATAGAGGTGAGTGTATTATATAGCAAACGTCAGAGCTACTACGAGTATCAAAATGTGAGTAATCGTTACGAAAAGAACAACAGTACGATTCAGTGCGATTCTGTAAACGTGTCGAAGTGAACACCCGGGCGGGGCGCACGACGGGTGAGTTGTCAAACCATACAAATAAGATGGAATGACAGCTCTATTGTCGTTCACTCCGCCTAGGTGAACACCGTGAGATGTCGACAGAATCGACCGGCTGTAAACATGTCGAAGTGATTACTTGGGCGGGGTGCACGACAGTTGAGTTGTCAAACCATACAAATAAGATGGAATGACAGCTCACTTGTCGTTCACTCCGCCTAGGTGAACACCGTGAGATGTCGACAGAATCGATCGGCAGGAGAGAAAAGAGCAAACTCGTATGTAATCTGTTCTGCAGCACAATATTTTACACTTCTTTTACTGACACTCGACATCAATTCCAAAACTGACTTGTTTGCTCCGGTCAGACCTCAGACATTAATCTATAGTTGTTTCCTTCCAAAATCGACTGCAAACCTTCAGATCGAAGCTGCAAACGATTTAAAAACCTGTCTAGAACATTCCCACGATAAATCCGAGAACCTGATTTATATATTCCTCTATACAATAAAATACCCGTTTCTTTGTTTGTTTATATCATAAATTCTACATCAGTAGGTACTCGGTACTGAATCATACTGAGTCGTTTCTGATTTACGGGTTCGTTTCAGTACTTACTGAAAGTAAAGTTTCAGCATGATGCAAGTAATAAATAACTGAAACCAGTGGTTCAGTAATTGCCTGCATCATGAAAATAGCTCTTGCAGATAAGTGGCTGCATTTGCTGAGTCAATGTGTCATGTCCGATGCAGTTTGGCGCGTAATTGAAGTGTCTTTGTGAGTTCGATTGGTTTTGTCGATAGAGTAGAGTTATGACGTCATTTTGCTCTAGTATCTAGATGTTAGACTTATTTTGAACGGTGTATGTTTGTTTAAAATATCTACAATGAGCTGTTTTTTAACCAACTTCTAAAAAAGGAGGAGGTTCTCAATTCGGATGTTTGTATTTTCTTTATTTTTTTTTGTGTTTGTTGGGTCATAACTCCGTCGCTTGCCCACCGATTTGAAAAATTCTTTTTTTGTTGGAATGGGTATACTTCCAAATGGTCCCATTGAAATTTTATCAAAATCGGTTCAGTAGTTTGGTTATTAAATCCAAATAGCTGGAAAAAATATGTGGAAAAATCATCCATGTACACGAAATTGCGTATTTTTGCTTTCCTGTGACTTTCCAGTGGTATTGTTAAGGAGTCGTTATCGGAAGTCGGTGTCAAATAACGAAGAAGCAACCAAAAACACCGACTTCCGAAATTAAAGTTATTTTGCACTTTGTAGTGTTTTTTGGACGTTGGTTTCTTTTTTTTGTGAAAAAGTTTTTTATTTTTCACTTTTTAGTGATACTGCACACCTAACAATACCACTGGAAAGTCACAGGAAAGCAAAAATACGCAATTTCGTGTACATGGATGATTTTTCCACATATTTTTTCCAGCTATTTGGATTTAATAACCAAACTTTGTGAAAAAGTTTTTTTCGTGGAAAAGTAAGCCTTGATTAGATAGAGCGTTTAATAGAAATGAAAAAAAAAACTGTGTTTATGGATGAAGCGGGTGTTTTGTTGTGTTTCATCTTAAGCAGACTATAATTCCTCCGTTGTCTCATTATGTTCGTCTGCCACCAAATAACATTACTGGTCACGCTAGCCATATACTCGTATTTACAGTTATTACCAGTGATCGGAGTAGGTAGATTGAAATGGGGTCATTGATCCGAAACGTATATATTAATATGGACATTCCTCCGGAATTGGTGGATTATTAAAAAAAAACCTTCGATTGTTTTTATTATTCAACAGATAAATAATGAATTAATTTAGTTTTGATACCTTCCTTTAAATTTTGAATTGAGTAGGAATAATATCACTACCAACATTAACAATATTTAATTGAATCCGGAAATACCGGAATTACTTTCCGGGAAAATGGCTTATCCATGTTATTCTTTCTGTGTGCATTTATGATACAAGTACCAAAAATCAATCTACCTACTCCGATCACTGGTTATTACTATGGAGTTACTGGTAAATAAGATGGTACTACTTTTACTTTTTAGATAAGTATCATATAGGTAAATAGACTAAGGTTCTTAGGGAAAAAAAGAATGAAATCACGACACGACAACGCCTGTCGGGTCGGCTAGTAGGCAATATGAGGCAGAGGTTTTTTTAGGATTACAATCAAGTATATTCTATTCAGGGTGTTCCCCTGTATATTTCGCCACATGTTAATGGACGGTTCAATAATGGTTTAATAGTTTTAAGGAGTGGAATTCCTTGCCGGAGTCTGTATTTCCTGATAGCTACAAACTATGAGTTTTTAAGGCAACTGTGAATAGGCTGCTTCTAGGAGGAGCTCATGGCTAAATTATAGCCGCACGGATCGATCTTTAAGGTTAAGCAACGCTTGTTGAGGTTGGTCTGTGGATGGGTGACCATCTTAACATATCGAGATTCCTCTGTGCCTCGGAAAGCACGTTAAGCCGTTGGTCCCGGCTGTCATTTATAGATCTTTGGCAGTCGTTACGGATTTTCAGATGCCAGAAAATCTGACAGCAGTCTTGCCAAGAAGTACCGTTTTACCCAGTTAATGGGTTGTGGAGGCCTGGTAAGCAGCCGCTCCACGAAAAAAAATGGTAGATATTCAGCTGAAGCCGGTTTGACTGGGAGCCGACCCCAATAAAGTTGGGAAAAGGCAAGGCAGATTATGATTAATAGGCTTCTTCTAGGCTAGCGTACACCATCCGAGCAGATATTCACTTTCCATCCTATCAATGATTAAAAAAGAATTAGTACTGGAAAGCCCATGGAAACGAAACACGTCTACAAATTACGTTATTCAAACAACTACGAGAAAATACACGTGCTAACTTCAGAGAGAGAATGAAAACCTCGGAAGTATGTAGAAAGATTGGATAGGAAAATCTGTCATGGAATATGACGGATTTTATTTGATTCTGCAGAATTCACAAGCGAATGGAATCTAACTTTATAAATTCTGACAGTATGTCTTCACTTTGCGATTCCCTTCTGTAAGTATAGTATGTATGAGTGTATTATTTTGTTTTAAACCTTAAGAAATAAATCGATGTTGACATATTTTAGAATCAGTGTTTCTGAATTTCAACGTCGTTAAAAGTTTTGCCCATAGAGAAAAAACACTGAAATTAATATTGTAAAGATTTAGATACCTACCTACTATTATTTGTTTGCAGGAGGTTAACAAAAGTATTGCTGAGTGCTGCAAACTACCCCCCACATCTAGGGAACATGCAATATTTTCATCATCGCTCGGAAACGGACGATGAGTTACTCCTGGTTGTCAGTGGCCATGAACTGTCACGGCTGAAATATTTAAAGTCGTCTTTTCGTTGGCAGCAGTGACGTCACTATTCGTTGATTGTTGTTCTTAAATACGTACCGTCCCATCACGTTACTTTAATTTGTAATTATTGTTAAAAATCAATATTACCTAAAATAAAAGCGTTGCAGTGGCCCTTCTTTTACAGCTACTTTTTTATAATTTTAACCACACAGTTTTTACAAATTCTGTCTAGCATCTTCCCTATTTATGCACGGTAGGCAGCCGCTCCACGTAAAATATTGGTATTCAGCTGAATCCGGCTTGACTGGGAGCCGATCCCAATATGGTAGGTTTCTTCAACTTCATTTTCATTGCAACTAAATGTAAAAGAATAATTCTATTTGTTAGGAATTCTTGTATATATTACACATAGTGCTGAGTGCATGTATATTCTCAGCACGTAACTAGGAGGATAATCTCCGGAATGGATATTTAAATGCAAGATAAGGTCAGAAGGTCAACAAAACCCGAAAATTGTTTAAAGATAATAAATCAGTGCGAGTGGTCAATAATGTTCTAAAAAGGGCGAAGCGGTGAATTGAGATTGTTGACGGAAAACTATAGTTTTCCGTCAACAATCTCAATTCACCGCTTCGCCCTTTTCCCATACGCAGTTTCAGTTTGTCTTTAGGTAATTCAAATGAGTATAAGTAGAAGTAATATGCCAATGGAGTCAAAAAAATCTGGAGTGTTGACTGCTTAACGGAAGACGTAATGTTGATATCACTGGAAAATTGCAATCGCTATATGATTGTAAAATATCGTATGACATTGTTAACTATTTTTAACCGACTTCAAAAAAAGGAGGAGGTTCTCAATTCGTCTGTATTTTTTTTTTGTGTTTGTTACCTCATATCTCCGTCATTTATGAACCGAATTGAAAAAATCATGTATGTGTCTTCAAATCATTTATGTGAAAGGTTCTCTTCTCGATTGGTCCCATTGAAATTTTATCAAAATCGGCTCCGCAGTTTGGTTTTTCAATCCAAATAGCTGGAAAAAATATGCGGAAAAATCATCCTTGTATACAAAATTGCATAGTTTTGCTTTCCTGTGACTTTCCATAGGTGTTGTTAGGTTTTTTTTTTTAATCTTTATTAATTTAAAGGGGTTTTGTCACTGAGTGATAATGTCACCCCCGTAAAGGAAAACAATCAATAACTTAAATCTAACATAATGGGTAAAACACAGTTACAATCATCAATAAATGACAGCCTATACATTCTGGTAGATAACCAATAATAGGCTACACAACATCCTAGCCTCCTCTGTGGGGTGCCACTAAAAAGTGGAAAATAAAAAAGTTTTTCACAAAAAAAAACCGACTTCCAAAAAAAACATTTAAGAACCGAAATTAGGTTATTTTGTACTTTGTAGTGTTTTTTTCGAAGTCGGTTTTTTTTGTGAATAAGTTTTTTATTTATATATTGGAAACTATTGAATTTAGATGGGATTTATTCTATGCAATACATTTTTTCATAATATTCAAGAAATTATAATCTAATAAAGATTTATTTCAATCTTATGGAGACTGCAATTTTCCAGACATTAATATGACTCGCACATGGTGGTTCGAAACTGGAGCAGATGCGAGAAGCACAGGACCGATATACATGGCGGCGTCTCGGAGCCGCAGTGGACGTCTTACGGTTAAAATAATGAATTTTTAAAGGTAAGTGGAACAGGGTGTAAAGCCCGCAAACCTCCGTTGAAAAGAAAGGATTCTCCAACTTCTACTTCAACAACGGGAGTTCAGCAGTGCGATTCTGTAAACATGTCGAAGTGAACACTTGGGCGGGGTGCACGACGGGTGAGGTGTCAAGCCATACAAATAAGATGGAATGACAGCTCACTTATCGTTCACTCCGCCTAGGTGAACACCGTGACATGTCGACAGAATCGACCGGCAGTAGTGTCTTGTGGGCAACTCGATGCAAATCGCGCGGAGAACTTGAATAGTGCGCTGAAGGATTTTTGTGGTTCGTATGTGATAAAGATGTCTCTACAAATTAGTGAAACTTCTGTACTTTCCTTGTTTAATCTATGGTTTCATCTGTGCAAGCCGAGGCGCCATGTATGCACGTGTAGAAAATCATACCAAGAACTAGTCTGTTTGAGCCCTTACAGCGTAAAATTAGATGATGTTGAGTCAGATATTTAGATACATTTTTGATTTAGATGCATCAGTGTGAGAATTGCGGGCTTGGTAAAATTTTGATGTAGATTCAGAGATGAACCTATCTATAGGTACAAAGTACGTTCCCATTAGAATCTTTAACAGGAAAATTGCTAAGACCACTTGTAAGGAATTATTTTTAGTTAGTTTAGCACGAGTAATTTTTAGTAGATTTTTTAACCCCCGACCAATAAGAGGTTATAAGTTTGACCGCTATGTGTCTGTCTGTCTGTGGCACCGCAGTTCTTAAACGGGTGAACCGATTTGGATGCGATTTTTTTGTTGGAAAGGTAATTTAATAGAGGGTGTACTTGGCTATGATTCAAGAAAATCGGTTCAGCTGTTTGGAGATCATCCGCTCTTTTCAAGTTGATGAATCCATTTGAGCAACATCTATAAGTTTGATCGATTCGAAATTTGGTATTCTGTTACTTCAATGATATTGCAAGAACATGGTAACATTGACCTGATGCTGCAGCATGACCTGAGGTCTGCAGAATACCCAGCTCCTCAGTAAGAAACAGCAGAGGTATAGTGTTTGGGCTCACTGGAATGGTCTCAATGAACAGATTATTGGTAGATTAGTAACCATTACCTGAAGCAGCAGCATGATCTGATATCTGAAGATACCCAACTCCTCACTTACTTATAGCAGACATTTCGTGTTTGTATTCATTTAAATGGTCGAAATGAATAGGTTATACATAGATTGTGATCAGAGTCTGATGATGAAGTTGAAAAGAGAAACAAGTGAATGCATTAGTGAGAGATGCTAAGCTACTGTCACTCGTTCTATCGATATGGTATTATGGTATACGATGCAGTGCCATTTAGGTTACTGTAGATCATAGGAGTTTCTAGTAGTTTAGGTAAAATGAAGTTAAAAAAACTTAAAATAAAAATTAAGCATTTAAAAATCCGCGACAAAAAAAGAACTTTAAAAAGTAAAAGAATAATAATATTGATCCTTTTAGTTTAATATAATTAGTAAATAATAATTTGCGGTCTCCGCAAGTGAGGACGCTTTTCCCAAAGAATCGTACTTCTATTAAACTAAAAGGATCAATACCTACTTACATATTATGTTTTACTTTTTAAAGTTTTTTATTCAATTACCTTTTTAACCGACTCTAAAAAAGGAGGTGATTCTCAATTCGTCGGAAACTTGTTACACCTAGATTAAAGACATAGGCTTGTTCATAAAATTAAATTAACCACATGCTTAGATTTAATACTAATTTCCAGATTCTAGATTATTTCCACAGAGAAGTTGCATTTAGAATGCTCTTAATATTAGTGTTATTTTAGTCTAATCAAAAGCTCCGAACTTTTTATTAATTCCCAAGATTTTGGCCTTGAAAGTTTATATAAAATCCGTGCCACGTTCACAATTTTTCCTTATATTTACATAGTTCCTATTTTTTTTCAGTTGACCTAATGAACCCAACCACAATAACAGGTAGTGGGTCAAAGCAGGTCAGCTTAATTAAGTATCATAAATCCTGGAAGCGCCTTCACGATTTACGCATTTAATAATACACCCAAAGTGCCTGTAATGCCCAAGAGTCAATACATTCTCTTCAAACGAACCTCTTTTCTTCTAAGACTAGAGCAGATCCTGGCGACTTCTTGTTAAAATATTTGCAAGATACCATTAAGTATTTTTTCTTAATTATTTTTCTTTGTTGACAGTGTTTTTTAGCTTTTCATGGATAAAACCTTTTTTGGACACCGATTTATTCGCATAGTTTGTGATTGTGAGGATGGAGGGAAAGATGATTTTTACTTTTTCACGCAAAAATTGCTGAACGGATTTTAAGCATTTTGACATTCATATAAACTCTTTTGCAAAAAAAACGGGCACTTTAGATTTTTTTCTCTACTTCAATGAAGAAGAACAAGAAATAGGTTTTGTTAATTTGACGATGTATTGGCATGTTTTTTGAAGCATCCTGGCATGATTCTTTACGTTCCAAATTTAAAATTTGAAAAGAAAAATAATGATTATTGTGGATTATTCTAAAATTGCTTTACTAATGGCGCGAATTGCTGAAACGATTTTTAACTGATTACGATATTTTAAAACTTTTTGGATATTTTCTGCAAATTAAACAATTTAATCTTTCTTTTTACATTAAATACCACTTTTTGATATGAGTGATAAAGCGATAAGGACCGGTAAAATTATAGCCCTACTTGAAGAAGGTTGTTCGCAAACTTACGTGTCTCAGCGGCTAAATGTGAGTCGTTCAACTGTCCAGAGGACTTGGCAACGGTATCTAGAGACTGGTTCGGTCAAAAGAAGACCCGGTTCGGGAAGAAAACGATGCACAGAACCAAGAGATGACCGCTTTTTGGTGAGTCAGGCGTTGCGTAATCGTAAGGCGTCAAGTGTGGACCTGAAGAAGAGCCTTGAAGAAGTAAGAGGAGTAGAAGTTAGCTTGTGGACGGTCAGGAGGAGGCTTTTGGCTGCCAATATCAAGAGTTACCGCCCAGCTCGGGGCCCTAAATTACTCCGTGAGCACCGTGTTGCTCGACTTCAGTTTTCTCGGAACTGTGCTTCATGGACTCTGGAGGACTGGAATAAAGTATTGTTTTCTGATGAAGCTAGAATCTCTTTGTGTGGAGAGGACCGACGGCGGCGAGTGCTGCGAAGACCACGGGAACGCTATGCGGAAGTGTGTTTCGAAGAAATCACTCCTTATGGCGGAGGCTCCGTTATGGTTTGGGCAGCAATTAATTCGACGGAGCGTACGGAGTTAGTTTTCATAGAAAATGGAACATTAAATGCACACCGGTACATAATGGAAGTCCTAATTCCATATGCACAACCCACATTGACTGCACTTGGGGAAGATTCCATTTTTATGGACGATAATGCTCGCCCGCACCGTTCTGGCGACGTGGAAGCGTACATGCAAGAAGTTGGGATCCGTTGTTTAGATTGGCCAGCTCGAAGTCCTGACCTCAATCCAATTGAGCATGTGTGGGATGTTCTAAAAAGACGGGTAAGATCAGTGCAACCTGCTCCACAAAACATCAGGGAGCTAAAAAGAGTCATTGCAGAAGAGTGGGAACGTATTCCTCAAAACGTTATTAAAAACATCGTGGAAAGCATGCCCAGAAGGATTCAAACTGTGATTTTGGCAAGAGGAGGTCACACTCGTTATTAGGTTTTTACATTTGTAACTTTATTTAATCAAAAAAAGTTAAAAAAAAACTTGTCTTTATTGCCGACCACTTCTTATTGTTTGGGCGTGTACGTCGATTTTAAAGAATCCATCGTTTTTTTTTCTTTTAATTGCTCGAATTCACTTCACGCGCATTAATTTACACGATTATAAGTATACAGACTACGTCAAAGAAATAAATTTCATTTAATTAACTAAAATCGACCTTAGAACGTAAATTTCCTTAGGTGCCCGTTTTTATTGCAAAAGAGTGTAGTTTATGTATGACCTGGATTAGCAAAGAATACTTTTATCCCGATCTGAAACCCGTACAGACGAAATCGCTGGCAGTATTCGAGATCAAGAGCCCATTTCGCAAATAATACAAAAAACAAAAAGGAGTAAGTAAAAAGCGTAAAATCTATACGAAATTACACTAGGCAGCAATTTGAATCCACCATGATTTCACATGCTGTTGCATAAAACCGTAATGTTTGGTTGAAAAACAATTGCGACGGTGTTATCAAACACTATTTGTTTTCTGTAGTTTTCCAGGTAAAGCTGAAAATTAGACAAACGTTGAATGTTAGTGGTCGCTTTCGTTTATACAATACTTACATTGAAAACATAAAGTACAATCTCTATGAAACCTTTCGCCGATTTAAAGATTCTATGATTTTTAGTTATTTTAGACTGCTACATTTTTCAGAAAATAAATGTACTAATTATAACAAAACTGGGTGGGCTGCAATGAAAAACATACACCGTAAATAATTTATTTATTTAAACTACATGCATCACAAAAGATAGGCTTAATGCTTTGGCCGTTCTCTGCCAGTCAACCCATGTGTGGTGGAGAAATAACATGGCAGATGCATAGTTATGTGAATTGTGTGTGTGAAACATGGCTCAAGGTGCAAGGAGTGACGTAAAAAGACGGATTATGCGAGAAATCGTGATCGTAAGCATAAGTAAGCGTATTTAGCGGGTTCTACTGTAATTTGTAAGCTGTCATATGATTCTAAAGTTCCATTCTATCACCGAATGCGATTGCCAAAATGCTAAAATATAAGGCATTGATCACGTGACATTTCAACAGCGCTTATTATTCCCATACATTTTGTCATTTTGATAATGGCCTTCGCCAAGCTTCCAGAAAGTCAATTGACAAGACCCTATAGGCACCCGTTTTAACAACGTGATATTAAGTAGCCGCTTTCTGTGATGGCGAGCCGTGATAAACAGGGCTTCTGTTTATCAAGACTCGTAATCACAGAAAGCTGTTTAAAAGTCAACAAAGAAAAGCCTTAATGCATCACATTGTTTTTAAGAAGCCAAACAATACTCCCGGAAAAAAGCAATTGAGTTCCAAAGTACTTCCATTTTCTTGTAAAAAGGGAAACTTCCCACGCTGCGTATCCCATGGGCGTTAAGTATTATGGTGTCCCTTAGAACCCAGCCACAGGGTGTCGAATCGCGTTCGCGGTCATTGCTAGAGACGGGATTGTACTAACTTTCACAATAATCCTTACTCACTGAAAGTATAGTTAGAGGTATTTCTTTGGAGCAAGCCTGCCCCTTTGTTCCTCGTGAGAGTTCGGCGTATTCGTGATTCTCCAGAATCAACATTGACAACCACGAGAAGAACGCCGAGACAATGATGCTCGACAGTCCCGGAGAGACGATTCAACTATCTTGAATACCGCACCTCAATAAATTAGAAAAGAACAGAGGAGAAGTAGGTACTAAGATATTTGAAACAAGATGGAGAGTTCGTCATCCTCCATAGAAAGGTGAAAATCCTTCGACCTGGGCCTAAACCACCAACTCTTAAAGCAGTATTACTTTAATATTACTTCCAGTGGGAAAGAGACGGAGCTATACGTCCTGTATAGCTCCGTCTCTTTCCTATTGGAAGTAATATTGAAGTAATACTGCTTTAAGAGTTGGTGGTTAGGCCCCAGACGGATTTTGTGTGTGCCTGATGGTTGTTTTCGGGTTGGTGTTAAATGTTAGCTTTGTTCAAGGCACGTGAACTCTTCTATTAACCCAAAGAACTTACTATTTACCGGTAAATTGTTTACGTTCTAATTCAGGTCATAGTCTATCCGTGTGCTAAGTTTAATAAAAATCCGTTTAGCAGAGACGTCAATTCGTAAAAGATAGACATACACACTTTCCTAATAATAATAACCAGCTTCTGCCCAGCGGCTACGCCCGCAGTGGAAATGACGCCAATGGAACATACTCTGAAGGTAAAAGTATACCTACGTCCTGGGCATTGTCCATCTTTGTGCTATCAAAATCCGTTCGCCGGTTAAGACGATAAAACGTAACAGACAGTCTATCTGTAAGACTTTCGCATTTATTATATTAGCATAATTGTCGCTGGTTTTCGCTGCCGGCACGATGTTCTATGCTCTATGGTAACGGCCTTGGTGCCTATTACCGCCCACTCATTTTAATATTAGGACTATTGTATTACATTCCGGGTCCACATAATGGGATAGGTATTAAGAATGTAGACGTTGTGTCGCCCTTGTGATTTTAACACGGCTATTTCGCTTTCTTATGAGATTAATTAAGTCACGAAAAACAATGGGCATGTCTTGTTGTCAATCAGAGCGCCTAAAATCTAGCTAGACCTTCTGTATCACAGCTAAAATGCAAAATGAAAGGGATGGAAATTCGCTATGACTATTGTAAGATATCCCTGATACGGGGCCCGCTAGGGCCCTGCCTGCCAGGGTTGCGGAATTTGTTCGAAAGAGTCACCGCGGCTCAGGAACATAAAGGGCATTAGGAGGAACACGAATGGGTTTTAGTCAGTACGAATGTAACACTCCCTTACGCACCGCCCAGAGCGGAAGGAGTCATTTGATGATATCCCATCCATAAAAAATATATCTCTGGTAGAATGGCTCTTTGGGTCTGGTTCTGTATTCAGTTAAGTGTAGTATACGGAGTTATTTTATTATTTTGTGTTAAACCATGCTTCAGTTATCGGGGGTGATTCTTGAGTCCCAGTAGATCAATTTGTTGTATCACGCCCGTACTAATTCCTACCTTACCAAACAATCGAGGTACGAGTACTATCGATAATTATAGTAAATTAAATGAATTTTAAGGTTCATGTTAGGCATAAATGCATTACAATTGAATGAGCGAATTATTTATTATGTAAAATAGAATTATTCACAATAAACGAATTATTTACAAAACTCCACTGATTAAATCATAACAATAAATGTATAAACACAATGCAAACTACTTCAACGACAATTATTTAGTAAGTAATTCATTTCTTGAGTAGTTACATTTGGTTACAAATTGTTACAATAAAGGCAAGCAAATAATTTATTAAGTCAGATAATAAGCATAATGGACCACTCCATCACTTTGAGAATGAATAAAAGCTTGCTTTAACATTACAAAGTACAAAGCTGTCTCGGTTTTACAATTTCTTATACAAGCAGATGTCATTTTATTTTGTTTAACTTCTTCGACTTGTGTCCTTTGGTTTCGAGTCGCAAAGACGTCGCAATGTTTTCAAATTCAAATTCAAATTCAAATTATTTATTTCAAATAAACCATTCACAGGCACTTTTGAATTGTCAAGGTCGGTCAGTCAAAAAGATGAAGCTATTTGCACGTTCCAAAGCGTAGATCTCTATGGAGAAGAACGTGCAAAAAACTCCACGGACACTCTTTTAAATTATTTTTCTTTACAATTTTATGGTTACATCATTCCTGTTGAAATTAAACAAACATATATGTGAGAACGATGTAAAAAGAAATGCACGTTAAAGTATCCGGAGTAAAAAAATAAAAATCAACAACAATTTAAATAACAAATCATTAAAATAAACCGTGGCAGCCGAGAGATGACCAGTCCAAACTGACGGCGTCCGTTCACGAACATGACGCACGCGCTAGCACCATTCGGCTCAACCATATTTAAGAACGTACAAGTATTACACGTACTTATACGTGTCATAGTTTAAAGCTCGCAGAACTTTGAAGGCTTAAAAGGCTTGACGATTTTTCAAATTTTAATGGTATATAGGTACAGTTAAAAAGCAAGATAGTACTTCGTGATAGAAAAATTTGGTACCTTTTGAACTCAAATTCAAACTAATTGCAGTCCTTTTGAAGGAGTCCTTTGTCAAGGAGTCGATCAGTTAATCAGAAAGATGAAGCAAGTTGCCCATTCATCATCTTGCTGCCCTTATCCCATATAGACTTGACTTGGGGTCGGCGCAACACGTTGTTTTCTGCAATTGCAAGTTGCCAATTCTATTCATTTATTCTTAGTAGGTTTTTATTTATTTATTAAATTATGGCACATCAACAACACAAACACAAACATGGACATATTTAATTGTATAAGGTCTTATTCTAGTGTTTATGTCAATAACAGACGTGCACAACATTTACATAATAATTCTAATATTTAACAGAATAATAATAATAATAATAAGTAAAATTAGGACACGTTATATTTTTAAAATCAATGATAAAATTCATGTTATTTTAAAATATATTAAACACAAGGTAATATAATAATAATAAAAAAGTATTATTAATAGCCGATTACAGTAATTAAAAGTATAGATCAGGTTTTTATTTCTAAGATCTTTTGTCTTAGGCGTTCTTGGTTCTTCTTAAGAATCTTTTGGTACGGAACCTTAAAAACAGTCGTTATCAAAACACTACAGCAAAACCTTTACTCGCCCCTATCCTAAGAGTACAAAACCGAAGCTAACAGACGCATAACCGTATTTCACAAAATGTTAAACTACTATTGCTGAATTATTGCGTAAAATGCTTTTAGTCTGGGTTGTAATCCACTTGAACCAGGTATGAAAATTTCACCGGAACTATTTCCTAATCTTTATTAGCTCTGCAACGCGATGCATCCAATTTCTGAGATATTTTTAGAAAGCAGAACCAACGGGGTACCTACAGACTTTAGTACAACAGGATAGGAAGAAGTGCAGATGTAAACATTTTGTGGAAGTTATTATTATGGAATAATAATTGTTAATTATACTGTTAGACTTATTTATAATGTTTACGGTACAGATTCGTGAGCGTTTATCTTATGGCTATTAGGAAGCGAAATTGATTTTCAATGGTGAAGGTTACTTTTCAAGGACTATCTTTGCACGGTGAGTCAGAAGTGAGCTTTTAACTTCCAATACTATACGATCGAAATATATACAGTGTTACAGCAATGGAGCAAGAATGCGTGATGACAAATCCAGATAATAATACGACCAAATTTTTTGGTTTTGTTTCACTGTATGTCTGTGGTGACCGAAATTAATTCAACAGTTTGATAGATAGGGAGCTTGCAATCTTGTTTTTATAAGCATTTTCACTAACCTTTGGCAAAGTGACATTCTATAAATATAAGCGATAATGATTGAAAGTCCATTATGTATCGGACGTTTGTGTGAGATTGCCAAGTTAAGTCAACTTGTCACAGTTAACGCTTAACTATAGAATTTCACTTTGTCTAGGTCGAGACTTCTAGAGCCTCAGGCCGTCATTATTTAGGGAATATTTGCAAATTAATAACCAACTTGTTCGTTTTATTTAGCCGCGGATTCGAAGTGACAGATAAATAACGAAAACTATGATGAATAAGGAACGCACTCATTATTTACTAAACTAATATAAAGCTAGACTTCTGCCTTCTCCACACAGCAACATTGATGTGGCAGCTACAAGTGCGATACGATTGATGCAAATATTGGCTTCACATTTCCAGCGATGAACGATACGAACACTCAATTCGAAAACTAGGTTTATTTTGCACCGTGACTGTTATTTGATGTTTTAATAAAAAGGAAGCAAAGGAAAGTTGCAAAAGGACTATGAAATTGCAAATGGGAATTTGTTACATTTTTAAAGATTATGACTGACTGTGGACCACAATAATAAGCTAGCTTGCACTATGGTTTTTAATTCGAGTTAGCGTTAAAAATAGTTAAAATAACATTATATTCTACTTAGCTAAAATTAAACAACTGAATCCTGTTAAACATGATGCTGACGGTCTTTGTAGGGCATTTCATCATCATCCTCCTCCTCTTCAAGTCGTATTGAAAACATCTTTTCCTGTACGACGTTTCGCCATCTCTGTCTGTCCTTGGTCAAGTGAAGCGCATCATGAAATTTAGTTCACCACCATCATATTCCCACTTTTATCTCATGTTACTTGGGGTTGACGCAACACATTTTGTTCTTCCATACCGTCCTATCACTGACTCCCTTTTCTTTCAATATTTCTCGAACATTCATCTTTCAGGCTTCTGAGGCAATTAATAGTTTAATAAAACATAAATCAAAAGAGCTAGAAACATAAATATCACTGTCGATGTCAACATTTTATTGTCCGATTCTAACAGCAAGCGTCTTGTCACATCCCAAGAAAGACAGTCGTTTCTAAGCATTTATAATGTCTGAATAATAAAGCTTTATTTCGAGAGAAGTCAAAGAACTAAAACATCAAACAAAGACGTGTCTTCAAAGTCTAAAAATATCAAATAAATACCAAAGTGAGTCTGTTTGCTAAAATGAAATGGACTTTGTGTACATAAAAGTGGGAGGAGCGGATACCGGAAGCAGAAACCGAAGTCGCAGTGAAAACTACCGACGAAAAAACTGAGAATTGGAATCATAGGATTGTTGGCAAGTTGATGTTTTTGTACGTGGAAATAGAAAAACATATTTTAAAATTGATACTTTTTTGTTTGTTTGTTTTCAGTCAATACAACGTGTTTGATTCTGTTAAGAGATTCATACGGAACACTTGCTATAAAAATTAATAATACCTACCTCTAGATTCCATTCTCTCGAATTGGAACTACCAGTCGGATTTGTAAAGTTATTTTTGTATATGATAGCCACATTCATGAGGCTATGCTAAACTTGAACGGAAAATTCCTACGGGAACGGGAAATTCCTACAGGAACGGGAAAAAACGGGATATGCGCGTACGAAGTCGCGGGCAATAGCTATAAGTAAGTTACTATCATAAATGCGAAAGTTTGGATGAATTATTGATAGGTACTCAATCCCATCACTTCCCGTGGGTGTCGTAAGAGGCGACTTAGGGAATCACCAGGGAATGGGCAGCAGCATCCTCTGTAGGTACATTGCTACAGCTACACTGCGATCGCCAACCCGCCTGCCAAGCGTGGCGATTATGGCAAACCCCCCCATTTGGGGGAGGCCTATGTCCAGCAGTGGACGTCTTTCGGCTGATATGATGATGACTCAATCACGCCAGAACGGCGGAACGGATCTGGATGAAATTTGGCACAGAGATAGATAGAGGTAGCATATTCCCCGGAGATAATTTCCGAAATTCACGCGAGTGATGCTGAGTCAACGGAGGGAAATAATGTAAATGTGACTTTGTAAATTAGGACAATTTCTTATTAAGTTTTCCGCATCTCTTTGTTACCATGTGTGTAACCTTAAGAACGCTTAACTGCCTCCAATCTGTTATGTACAAAACTTTTCTTATTCCTTTATAGTTTATCAACGGTAGTCTAAACTTTACCTGGAAAAAACACGACTATCTGCCCAAAGTTTTCGCAGCCATTTTTTCGTCCAACTTTTCTGTTCATGCAATGACCTGAATATGTATGGAATTCTGTTTGTTCTCGAAACAGGGGTATGTTTTTTTACCCTAGAAAAGTCATGGACAGGAGTGGTATTTTTTACTTGTTTTCATACAGTTTTTTACCTTACAGGATTGAGAAGTAAATCGGCCAGGAAAAAGGCCATTTAGGAAACCATTTACTTGGTTTTTTATTTTCGACCTAGATAAAAATGGACACAGGTGAGTTATTAAGCTTTTGTTTTTGTCAACAACAACACACTTTGTAGCAATAACTGCCTTAGATAGGTAAGCAAGTAGTTGTAAGACATCTATATGAAGTAGATGTTATACGAGTTGCGATTTAATTTCAGACTTCAAGCACTTATTGGATCTTCAGATAGTTTATTGTAAGTATCTCAAAACAAATACACAATTGGTTTATTATTCATGTAGTTATGCTGTAATTGCGCTACATATCAAATATACCTTATTACGTTTGAGTTGTGTAGACTTAAAAGTCACACAGAATTCAGTAACTGGGTTACTTGAAAGTCTTTATAATTCAAAATTGTACCTAGCATGTTATATGCTGGTATGCCAGCTGACTAGACTGTCGGCTAACCTCAATATATTAGGTAAAAGACTACTCAAACGATGACGTAAAAAGTCTTCTTTCACGTAATACATGGAACTTACCACACCAGGTAACCTGCCAGGGTTGCGGATTTTGTTCGAAAGAGTCACCGCGGCCCTGGAACGCAAAGGGCACTAGGAGGAGCACGGATGGGTTTTAGTCATTAAGAATCTGACACTCCCTCCCGCTCCACCCAGAACGGAAGGGGTCATATGATGATTTCCCATCCATAATAAAAGACACCAGATAAATGTGCAATAACGGTCATTGATCCACTTGATACATTTATTGACGTCTTTATTTTTATCAAACACAGAAATAATGACTATGGATCAGGATAGAAATCGATTCAGGTCAGCTGTCCTGAATCGATTTCTATCGTGATCCTTTACTTTCTCTAGTAATGAAAAACGGTTCATAATAAAATTAATAGTTCGGGTATCTACGAACGGGTATTTGTGAAAGGTCAATTACTTAATTGCAAGTTTATCTGGCGCCTACCATAAAACATTACGGAATAATCTACAGTTAAAGAACAGAGATAGTTGTAAAAAGCTTCAGGAAAAACTAGATTTCTAATGTAGTGTCCAATGAAGATAAAAGGATTTTACTTATTAGCCATTGTATTTTTTTTGTACCCTCTTACATTAAATGAGAAGACATACAAAGAAGATACTCACTCCGAAACAAAACACGACTCAACCTACTATCATCCCGCTAAAAAACACATTCAACAAGTCCTCTGGTTTTTTCAATAAAAATATACATGTTAAGTACCCGAATTAATAGTGGAGCTCGTGGCTAAATTATATCAGCCGTACGGACCAATTTTCAAGGTTAAGCAACGCTTACCGAGGTTGGTCTGTGGATGAGTGACCATATTAACATTCCGAGACTCCTCCGTGGTCCCGGCTGTCATTTGTAGATCTTTGGCAGTCGTTACGGATTGTCAGAAGCCAGAAAATCTGACACCAGTCTTGCCAAGAAGTACCGTGTTACCCAGTTAATGGGTTGTGGAGGTCTGGTAGGCAGCCGCTCCACCTAAAATACTGGTATTCAGCTGAATCCGGTTTAACTGGGAGCCGACCCCAATTAGGTTGGGAAAAGGCTAGGCAGATGATGAAGTACCCAAATTAATAAGAAAAGAAAAAAACTACATCTAATCACAATCAAATTAAAAAAGTTATTATTGAGCAAATGTTACTACAGTGCCAACGAATATCTAAATTATAAATCCTTGAACTCGAAAAATAATATTTCTAGTAATCTTAATGCCTATGGTTTTAAAATAAGTTAGATTATATAAGATACTTAAATGACAAGACCTCTCGACATATCTTACTTTGCTGTGCCCGAGACGGTACACGATTGTTTAAAAAAAATGTTTACCACCTAAGCCTACATTGTGGAACGAAATAAAGAATTGAGTAAGAATTTCAATAGCTGCACAACGTTGTACGGAAAATACAATTTTCGTTGGACTTGGCAGTTTGCTTAATCAAGTAGTTATGCACTTACATTTATCTCTAAGCAACAACAATTTAACTTAAAGCAATTAGAGGAAGTTTCAGAGTTTGTGACACTTACAAGTCAGTAAAATATTTGTTTAGGAAAAGCTTAGTTGGACATCTGCCGTCTTCTGAATATTATTGTCTTATTAACTCTGAAGTTATGACAAAGGGTTTTGAACCGTATTGCTATGGTCATCGTCTTATTTTTCTTAAAAGAATGGCGCTCAATGGTGCTGTCGTGTAGGTATGGGTTAACTGGCAGGGTTGCGGAATTTCACCGCGGCCTTTGATCGCAAAGGACATTAGGAGGAACACGAATGGGTTTTAGTCAGTAAGAGTCTGACACTCCCTTCCGCTCCACCCAGAGTGGAAGTAGTCATTTGATGATTTCCCATCCTTAAAAAAATGTGTGAGTTAGTAAGTCACTTAAACAAATCAAACATTTTTATTTAAACATTTTTTTTAATGTGGAATGGGCTAGCTCTTGACCTCGATCACGCTTGATGGAAAGCGATGGATGAGGTCTATGATGGAGTGTGCGTGCCCAGAAAATGCCATAAGGCACTGGTTCTCCCACGCGTCGACGAAACACAACGGGCTTCACAGCACAGCAGACTCAGGTGGGAGGGTGGTCGCGAACCAGGCGGGCGTTACCCCTACTACGAAGAGTGGCAACTTTAGTCTCATAAGGTGTTAGGTAAGACTATCCAGGATGTGCCGAGCGCTCGGTTCGGTTGCGTGGCTGATGGAACAAATTGCGCGACACGAGGAGGCTCCTTCATGCATCCTAAACATGCACTTTATGTACAATAGTGGTACATGGGCGAACTTAATGCAGCAAGGCATTCTCTACCAGTCAACCTTTGGGTTAAAAAGACTGCACTGTGGTAGGAGTACACAAATACATAAACAATACACTTATAAACAATAATAAATAAACAATACAGTAAGGGACTTGATATAAAAAGTGCGACGGGCGCGCAGCCAGGACTCTCAAACACTTTTTTCATAAACTAAATGTGTGATTGTAACGTTAACGGTAAAAAGACCTCTCAAAATTTATTTGGTGTTGTGAAAATACACACGAAATCTTGTCGAAATATGGAAATGTGTTTATATTTTTTTTGAGAATATCCCTTTCTAGAATGGTCCCATAAACCAGAGGGTGTCAGGCTGCTGAAGATTGATGATGATTTGAAACAAAGAGCATCGTATTAACAATTACCTACTAAAGACGAAACTAAGAGGTTCTATTTGCGCGTAGCCAAAGTCGGAAAACTCGCTACCATCTTGTTATTCTCTAATAACAAGATGGTAGCGTGGTTTCCGACTTCCGTAGGTATGTACCTCAAAAGGTAAAAACAAAACACTTACTTTATACGATCACTTCTTTATTCGTCTGTCAGTTTTTCAGCTTGTCAAGACCCTTTTTCTCAGGAGCGCGTTGGGTATGGTCACTTGGAACTCTCAAAAATTAAGCTTCTAAGTCAACGTGATAGAAAATACGGCCTTTCGTGGTACATAAATCAATAGCTTCTTCCCGTTGCTCTGGAATAAAATTTGGCAGCAAGCAAGGACTCACAATACAGGTAAAGGAAAGATTCCTAAAATTGTTAATTCGTAGATTTATCAGTAAAAAATGTTTCTGTTGCTCGTTATCACTCATAACGAGCAACAGAAACATTTCTACTGTCTGTCTACAACTGTCTACAACTGTCAACAGAACTAAATCGACATTTTTGGACTACCGAAAAAGGTTTCATCCATGATAAAAAATCAAACACTGTCCACATTCAATGAATAAATTATATAAAAGCCATAAAGTCAGTCAAAGAAAAAATAATGTGAAAAAGAAAACTTTATGGCATCTTAGTAATATTTTGACTATAAGTCGCCAGGGTCTGCTTTATGCGAATTAAAAGAGGTTATATTCGAAACTATGATTACGGAGAGGTAAGGATTTTGTATTCAACGCTTAAGTAAATGAGTCAATGGAAGTGGAGCTAGTTTTTTTAAATTTTCAGCGTAAATGGAAAAGGTCGTCTTGGTAACAACGTAAGCACCAGTAATTACTTTACCCAAAAGTTTGATCAACTTTTAACTTACCGTAATTATTATTATCTCCATTTAATGTTGTTGTAGATTTATACCTACTAACAACACGTGTAACTTAATTTCATAATAAAATTAGTGTTTTATGTACAATTTAGTGTCGTAAAAATGACCCAGATGTGAGGGGTAGTAAAACTTTGTAGACGAATTAGCTCTCACCAGACTTGCAATTAGATTGATGTACGCCCACGTAACTGTAAAAGTTAGGGGCAGAAATACACGTGCTTGCATAAAATCATCACATCGCCATGCTCTTTCATCCTACTAATATTATTGTTTGTAAGGATATCAATCTGGTAGAATGTTTTTGCTCTTTTACGATAAAAATGTATAGTAACATGTGTCGCTTTTACGTCAGAATTACACACATATAATTTATAAAGTGGGGAAGTACTTATTACGGACACCTGCTAGTTTAAAATAAAGCTAGTTTATGAATTATAATTGATTGAAAAATCGTCTCATTTGTCTCTCAAATAGAACAGCACGAAGATGGCCAATTTTTTTAACGCATGATTATAGGTAATTAAGTGAATTTCCGAAAGTCTTTTGGATAACGTTTTTAGTAGATATTGTCTTGAAATTGACAAATTAAACTTATCTGCAGAAGGTATTTGCCAGCAATCTCTTGTGTATATTAAATATTAAGCTGATTATATCTAGGTACAATCAACAAAGCTATTTGGTATGCAGGCAGCTACTTTTAAACAATTTTATGAGTGTGCTGAGTAGACAATTATTGAACAGCATACTCGTTAAAATGTAGTTTGTTTGTTTGTTTGAAATGAATAGGCTCCGAAACTACTGGACCGATTTGAAAAATTCTTTCACCAGTAGAATCCTACATTATCAGAGATGGACATAGGCTATAGAATATTTTCAAAAAAGTTAGGGATCCGTATGAAAACTTCGATAATGTGACCCAAGGTGTGAGAAAAAATCCTTATATCGCGTACGCTGCGGAATCTATTGACAATAGAGCAAAGTGATGTACTACAGTTTTATAGAGGTCATCAATATCTACAAAAAAGACCGCGATACCATATGTCTAACTATTATGGATAAGTCACCATGACCGCTTTTTGTTAATATTAGTCAAGCAAATCCCATGGTGAAATAAAAAATGGTGATTATAGTACCATGATATGAATCCTTATCCATTTAAATGGTTTGATAATTAAGGTTGATTATGTCCGTGTAAATTACACTTTAAATCATTCAAATCGGACCTTTCGTTCAAAAGTTACGACGGTAATAAACATGCTCGGAGTAAGAAAAATGTCGCGGCTTGAGCGAACTGGGGAGAATCGTATCAATGCTTGGTCCGATGACGTTGAAACACCACGGCATTTAAATGTTTTCGATAAAACAATAAGAATATCAAACATTTGGATTTTTCTAAAATCAACTAGGTACATACATAATAAGGGGTGAAGCAGGGGTGAATAAATTTTTAGGGGAGGAAATTATAGCTTGCTTCAATTTACGTCGGAATTCTATGAATAAACTAAAAGTGGGATAATTGCAACAGATCATGTACCTAACAATTTTTGCATAATCAACCTCTGACGGTCTGAACGGGGTGAACAGTTGCGCTGAACCAATAATGAGAATCGTTGTGCTTAATTTTCAAACTAACCTTTATAAGGGGATATGTATAGGGGCGTTGCAGTTTGTGGAGTATCTACTATCCCCACGCGGACGAAGTCGCGGGCGAAGTGCTAGTTAGAAATAAATATTGAAAAAATAATAATTTTTGCTTGTATACCAAATAGCTTTACTGACTGTACATACTTCGGTAGTCAGAACCCATAAAAACTGACACCAGTCTTGCGAAGAGATATCGCGTTACTCATTTACTGCTTCCTGCAGGTCAGTTAGACCCTAAATATATTGGTAAAGGCTAGACTGATTATATGTATCTAGGTTCATAATTGCTTTCCCCTTGACTGTACGTGTACCTCATTATTAAACTGTGGCTGTAGGGTATATGTGTTTGAAATCAATACAAGAACTTAAACTAATATTAAAGCTCCAAGTTATTTATTTAGGACAGAATTGGAGATTCTGGAAAACTTAAAAATTGCTTGATAACTTATTTTATGTAACGTGTTCGTGTTTGTTTTGGCATGTACCAAAGTAATTGGAATTTGTATCAGTATTGTATTTCATTTTGGAATACAGACATACTTACTACAGAACATGGGTTTCTTTTAACCAAATGTTGACATAGGTAATCACCACGTTTACCAAACTGGTCAAATGAATTGGTGCTATCTACTATGACAGCCGGCCTATTCTGTTAAAATTTCACCGTGAAGTGAGCGTCAAGTAAGTTGTCATTCCAACTGACGCTATGAATAAATTGTTCGCTTATTTAGGCGGGATACTTCACGGTAAGATTTTTCCAGAATACCACTGTTGTATTCTGTTCTGTAAATACTATCGTGAGAAATTGGATATTTGTGAATACTTGAAGCTTCAAACTCACTTCAACTTAGGTGAAGTGTTCTTGACCTGCAGTGCGATTCTGTAAACATGTCGAAGTGAACACTTGGGCAGGGCGCACGACAGGTGAGTTGTCAAACCATACAAATAAGATGGAATGACAGCTCTATTGTCGTTCACTCCGCCAAGGTGAGCACCGTGAGATGTCGACAGAATCGACCGGCTGAGCTGTCCTTTAACCTCATGCATGAGATTGGTAGCTGTTCATAATGCTATTTTACAGAATTGGCATAAATACATACACGTAATACTGTACCCGCATAGGAGAAGTCCATCTCAGGAAATTACGCTGTAAAATAAATTATGAATCATCCAAGACAAAAAGGAAGGAAGGAAATAAAAAATCACATTAACTGGAACACAATCAGTGAATGCAAGGTCGTTCTTTTGATAAAAAAAAAAAACTTTAATAAAATACAATGACAATTTAAAATACGCCCTCATGTTCTTATCTCATACGATTCGCGTAAATCGTACGCGAAATATCCGCTTGGGTAAAAATAATTTTATTTCATTAATCGTTGTAAAGTGCAATGTCCGTTTTCCTGCACGTTACTCAGAAACTGATGAGCGTTTGTTCAGGAATGTCTTGTATGGATTACTTTTAGCATACTGTCGTCTGGATGCAAATATTTTAATGAGAAATTAACTTCGCCCGCGTGATTTTCGAGTCCAGGGCTTTAATTCCGCCTTACTTTTGTGTTACATGAAGATTGAACCGAGGCAGCTATTGATCACAATCAATCCCTTGATCGAGAACGATCGAGCGAAATTGCACGGAAAGAAAGTAAAGACAGAGAAAAACGCAGATAATTTGCTTCAAACATTACATTACGAGTTAAAAACAAAAGGATACGAACATTTTGTATGTAGGTATGGGAGCTGCCATTATTTTTTTAAATCGCGGCGCACGTTGTAACATGTATACCTATATGGGTAGAGGACACCTAAACAAACAGAAAATGTTAGCAACATGCCCTAAAGTGTCACGTTACCGAGATATTTGGAGAACAATGAAAATAATTAAAAATGTACCTACTAATCACGTGCTTATGTGCTGTACGGTTCACATACAGGCAAATTGCTGACGCCGCGACCTACTTTTCGCTACTCGTTTTATTTACTTTTATAATTATAATTATTTAGTTGACCAATAGCTGCCGTAGCGCTATAACCGCGGATTAGCATCCAACTGAACTTTCGTGTAACGAAATAAGAATAAACTAAATAATCGTGGAGTTTGTGGTTTTCAACACATCTCACATCCAACATCTCAACTTTAAGCAACTGCATGGCTACCTCTGAGCCGTACATAAAAGAGGTCCTTCGAGCCGGATATAACAGGTGCGTATTGTCTCTGTTAACGTTAGCGATCGGTTTAACTGGTGTTACAGAAGAGCGAATCGCGTTAGTGGGGTGCCGCACTTAATATCGAAAACTTGTACTTGCGGTGATACAACTCAACTCCACCAACGGTCAAACCAATTAGTTCCGTTACACTCTGAACCATTGTTATTAGACAATGGTTCAGAGTGTAACGGAACTGATAATAAGCCGTCAAGAAACTATCTTCAGACTTGAAGCTTATTTGCACTAACTACCTGAACGAACGTCTTTCTCGGCTGAACAATAACTTCGAGAAGTTTGTTCACAACCATCAACTGGTATGGTCTGGAGCAACAGACCTGCAATACATCAACGACGACATTTTCAACAGTACGAAGAAGATGTATGAAAAAGCGGTACACGACATGTTGAAATGTCCGTCCGTCTGTATCTACTAGTAAGACGGAACAACCAACTGCGTCGCCTAAGCAAGGTAAGGGACAATCGAAATTTGCTTTCAACGATACCAAATTCCACATACCCTCGGGGAACAAGCGAGTCGACGGAAAAGCAACAAGATCTTTTACGTCAACAATACTACAACTTTAGAGCGTTCGAACCCACTGCGGAGAAGATAAACATAGCATTGGCGGAACCGATGGAAAAATGGGAATTAGAAGACAACTTAAGCACTCTGAAAACTTAATAGGAGCATATCGAAGAGGCAAATTGGGAACTGGACTACATACTACAAGATGAGGGCTTAATTTATCAACAGAAATACAATACAGCAGAAAACCTTTATGATGACCTGAAAAAGAAACTACAACTCAACATCTGGAACAATGCACATTATGAAAAATTTACGCCAAAAAATTTAAATACCGGATTTTCATGGAAACTACAATCAGTGATTGACTTTTAGAGACCTCTACCTCGACAGTGTATACAACAATCCGACACTCTAGAAGACTCAAAAAATGCAATACTTGAATACAAAACTGAAGGGTGAGGCAGAGAAACTGGTTCAGCATCTTGGCATCAGTGCTGAGAACTATGCGTCTTGCTGGGAGATGCTAATCCACCGCTATGATAACAAACGGCTGTTATTCACGTCATACATGAACGCGCTCTTGAATCAACCTACATACTATTCAGCAACCAACTGCTGCAAGCATACGAAAGCTTCATGACGTTATGATGGAGCGCTTGAACGGGCTCCAAAACATCGGGATATATCGAGATATATTTGTTCGAAAACTAGATGGCGTTACGTATAACGAATAATATAAATGAGATCAAACATTCCAGGGGATTTCCCGACCTGGCAGGGTTCGCCGAACTTTTAGCATCAAAATTCATGTCACTGGAAGCATTAAAATTCATGTCATTGGAAGCTCTACAAGGAACTAGACAAAATTATCGTTATGAAACAAACCATCGAAATTGGAAGATCAGTCTCAAGGATCAGAAAATCGAAATAACAAGTACAAGAATAAAACACATGGGTCATCGTACTTTAACAAGTCACAAAACTCACCTAAAGCCTTCTTCACGACAGAAAAAACATGCCCAATAGGTACACAAAACTAATCACGTTTTGATGAATTGCGAACAATTCTTGGCTATGAACACAAATAAACGGAATTACGCAGTTCGCAACTTGCAAATTTGTAAAAACTGCTTATTCAGCCAACATTTAAAATCACAAAAGACGTGTAAATTGTGTCATAAGGCGTACAACACACTTATGCATCAAGATGAAACTGAACTATCTAGCAACAAGGGAGGAAAACCCATCGTCGACCCCTTCGACTTCCTATGGGGTCAACAATAGTAGATGGTGTTCTAATAATAGTTCTCGGCTTGATTTAACCATATAAATAAATTAAACACTATAATTTTGCGAAGTTCTTTATGAAGTGGTATTTATTTGTTTTTATTTTTACTTTCTTCTAATTAATGGTTTCCTTAATAAACAAGTAGAGAAATTTATTGCTTAGCTTAATGCTGAGACACGTGTGCAAGATAGAGCCACAGCGCTGGTTGTTCAGCGACAGCCAACGTTGGCTTGATAACATGCACGTTGCTTGGCCTTGGTAAAAACATACTTCCATGCCATTTATGACACCTGTTTCTTTCTTTTTATACTCAGTTTTATAAGGTATCTTGCAAAAATGTAACTTCATCGTAACATGAACATTATTGCTAAGTCTAAACTTATGAATATCTTACCATATTGTAATACCAACTTTTGTTAGTATGATAACAACATCATGAATATATTTTGCCCTGATTTTATGATGGATCGTTGAAACCGAGTCTCGGAAGGTGTAAGAAGCATTGTTTAGAGATGGATTGAATATTAAAAGAGGAATTACAGTCAGACCATCTGGGATAAAACAATACCTACTTAGTAAAAGTTGAAGAAAATTCTGAAATTTCGATGTTAGAACGAGGTTATGAAAAGAGAAAAATAATTGATGAATGGCTATAAACCGTCGGTTATCTAAACTAATAGAATCTTTGAAATTCAAAAGAGTAGAAATTTGTAACATAAAAAGTTTACTAGTCCAGTCATTTGGTAGCTTTACTTGTGAAGTATTCCGGGAGTTTTGTAAATTTGATCCTATAACCTAAACCAGGACAGGACAAGGCATGGTCTACCAGAGTACAAAGTTTCATCCAAATCTTCTTAGCTGTTGAGACGTGAAGGGGTAACAGACAATCAGGCAGAGTGACTTTCGCATTAATGGTATCACCAAGGCCAGGTTTCCTCACAATGTTTTTCTTCGCTGATGTTAGTGATGTCCAAGTAAAATACATTTACATACAATTCATATATATAATATGAATTAAGAAGTCATTGTAGTGTTTGCCTGGATTTAAAGCCATGACCACAAGCATGAGATCCAGCATATTATTATATTCAGTAGCATAATATAATATAGCTTGCCAGGGTTGCGGAATTTGTTCGAAAGGGTTACCGCGGCCCTGGAATGCAAAAGGCATTAGGAGGAACACGGATGGGTTTTAATTAGTAAGAGTCTGACTCCCTCCCGCTCCACCCAGAGCGGAAGGAGTCATTTGATGATTTCCCATCCATAAAAAAAGGCTCATAAGCTGGTCTATCCGCCCTAAAAATATCCTCAGGGACATAAAAATATCACTACAATCACTGTTCACTTCTACCAAGCTCTTCTGGGAATACAACCCCGACCGTATGTCCAATTTTGCTCAGCAAACAATACATGACCCAAAATAAAAGCCTTTTTCGCTAGACAGACCTTTTTGAATACAAGTGATTTTCTTGAAGATATCCAAGCAAGGCGTCACGTCTCAAATGTCTTATTCTTCTGAAATTATTTTATAAAACCTCTTTATAAAATAAAAAAAAAATCTGAAGACATTTGAGATTTTTTACAAAGTCTTTGATTGTAAAGGGTTATAATATACTTTTACTGAAGGAGAGCCATTATATTATCGTAGTGTTTTACACGGTTTCTAAATTGAAAATTAAGGAGCCCTATAAGTTAATGCCAAAGTTTGACAGGCATAAGGTTTATCAACTGCTATTCTTAATTTAGAAATTGAGCAAAAGGTACTTTTTGTACGGAAAAATCCACCAATCAAATGAAGAATGCCATCGGAGCAGAATCGCGGGAAAAGGCTACATAGTTAAGAATAAATAGTAGTTTATGCAACGACCATATAAAAAGGGTTATTAAAACACGAGTGTGGGTTTATCACACGAGGCGTAGCCGAGTGTGATAATAGCATCACACGAGTGTTTTAATACCTAATTATATGCCGTTGCATACACTATTTTATCTTCACTCATACAGTTGAAATAAAATAAGTGGAAAAATAGTGAATTCCAATATGGCGGATATTCTCATTGCGTATTCGAATGACTGCGCAGCGCGCTCAAACATAGACAAAGATAAAAGCTGGCTCATTGACTTCAGTCAACGAGCCCGCGCCAAAAATTAAAAAGAAAAAGTGTGCTATAAAAATTAAAAAGTTATTTTATGATGCAGTTGTTTAAAAATCGAAGGAAAATGTTGAACTGTAATGGTTTTTTTTTTAATTTTACCTATCCACGAAAAAAAAGTATGTATTTATGCATTCGTTTTTGAACTCATATTTGGAACATTACGTTGTGAGTGTAGATAAAATATTTTTTTTCACAAGGTACCTATTAGGTATATATAGCAATCTATAATGAAGAAGGTCGGGATTGTGAACTTCGAACCTTATTGGTTTTATCGTCCGAACGCAATTCTTTATTCAAACATTTCTCTTTGATATGTCCTTTTTTGTTTGATCTTGTAAAGTAATACAAGAAAAGCTCTTTTGTGTTCGTTAGTATGGAGAAACTGGAGAAAGTAATTCTTATGGTAATTGAGGTTTTACATGGAACTAGATTCGTAAAGTTAATGGGCACGCGTGTTCCGTATTCATTTTTAACATTGTCTGAACTTTGTCATGCTGGAGCGATGACCCGGTGAAGGCCACGGAAATCCGCAGGATACGAGCTCACAGAACTGGGCATTGTAACGATGCTTGGGGCAGGTCAGTGCCCAGCTGTGAACATCTTTCGACTGAAATTATAATTATTGCTCTGAGTGCCAATTCTTCTATTTTGTGTCAAAAATGTATGGAAGGCTTTTTGACAGTTTGCGACTGAGATGCGAATGCGAACTGTATGATCCCTTGCTAGACCCCACATTACTTTTAGATGGGAGATGAATGGAATAAAAGAAGGTAAGTACTAGAACACTACTATCTTGTCCCAAAAGTACTTAAAGGTTAAATGAGCTTAATGGACTGATGATGTGGCAAATGAAGTGAGTGACGCGGCCCTTGTTGGCTTTAACGAGAACGCCTGGCTGACTTGATAGCCCAACGCGAACTGAACTGTATTATGAGTTGAAATGTATGTGCGGCGTAAACTGCTGAATTGCAATTTGTGCGGTTTTTTTTTTTTTTTTAAAAAAAAACGTTGCCCCACACTAGGAATTTCTCCTGTATCGTGGGTGCGTTTACAAACATACAAAGTCACATACACAAACAGCCAGACCCGGAACAACTATCTGTAGGCCATACAAATATTTGCTCCGTGCGGGAATCGAACCCGAGACACGCAGCGCAGCAGCCGATCGCTCAACCACTGCGCCAACCGTGTCGTCAATTCGGTCGGTTGCACCGTACACGAACGTTGCTTAAAAATTAGTTGAATTGGCTCTCAGGTATTTGGCTATGATTATCGCTGCTGGCGTCAGTGCAGGATCTCTAAATTCAAAAACATTTTTTCACAGGAGCAGTAAAAAATCTAGTAAGATATGCAAAAACTATTACTTGTACGTTTTTTTACAAGGCCCCGTACGTACTGATGCCGACAATATGTTATCGCTGTAAGATCATAATACACTCGTACTACCGCAAGGAATTCTAAGCTAAGTAAGATAGCTAAATTAATATAAACCCTATCTTAAGACAGAAACTTGAATCCTGAAAGCTGAGCAAATCCTTGTAACCTTGTTACAGTTAGTGTTATCTGGAGTTAGTAAAGATAACAGTATCAACTAGTATAACAAATAAGGAGACTAAATAGAGAGACTTTGTTTAGAAATTAGTTGAGGTCTCAGCGAAAGAGCTTATTCTGCGAAGTACTAATTACCATCATATATTGGTACTTCCCAGTTACTGGGTTGTTGACGTCAGATAACTACTTATCTGAGTTTTACAAGTGACTACTCGCTTCATATTAAATACTGGTATTTAGTTCGTTCCGGTTTGATGGTAAGCCAATTTTTTATAACATTTTTAGGCACTGTACGTTACGTACGTCTGTAATTTTTTTATTTTTAACTGTCAATATAAGGCCTATACAGGGTGTTCCAGAAAGGTGTGTTAATATTTAAGGGTGAATTTGGGTAGCTGATATACACTATGGAAAAAATATCGAATCAAAAAACAATATTTTTTTTTTTATTCGACCAGAAAAAAGAAAAGTTTGCTACAGTTGGTGGCATTTACTTTAGTTCAATCACAGATTTGATGTTACCAACTGCATCAGACTTCTTGAATGACCACAACTTTCTGGAACAGCCTGTATGTATATTCTTGTTTTCGTGTCGATTAGTTCAAATGATAGTCCAAGCATTATGTAGCATTCTGTATTGCTTTAGCATTGACCTCGAAGGATAATCCTGGAAAATACTGGTGGTTGTGCACGACGGGCAATAAAGGAGGACTCACTAGGATGCAAGAGGTGGCGCCTCCAGTCGCACTGCTGACAAAATAGATGAGTTTTTTGCAACCAAGCGGACACAGGTGGGCCAATTCCACTATTTTTAAGCAAAATTCGCATTTGCATCTCGTCGCAATCTGTATAAAAAACCCCATTTTTATACATTTGTGTAGGTAGAAATGGTGACTATAGAACAGTGGGCCCAGCACGAATGTATTGACGTATAGTAACGTAAAAATATCGTTAATGTCAATTTATTTCTTGAGTTTTGAATGTATAAAATTACAACATCATAGTATTTTGTTTTATTTTTATACGACATACACAATTTGTATCATACAAAAACCGTGTCAAAAACATTCGTAGGCCCCCTGTATACATTTTGTTGGTGACGCTGCCTGTTTCATATTTGGAACAGATTTTCAAGAAGAGTGAATTGAACCTTCACAGTGCCTACTTTTATCGCCTATAATTTCGCTTAACGGTTAGAATTGTCTCATCTTTTGAGGTCATGGACATGACTTTAAATTACCTTAAAACAGTTCTTTACAAACGTCTCAATATTTTTCTTCTTTTCGTGTGGACCAGCTCCACCACTCCAACACGACTTAAGTTACCAAAAGAAACGTGATTTACTTTTTTTGTAGACGAAAAGCTAAGTAAGTATTTAGCCCTTTCAATAATACGGGATTTTCTAAGAGATTACTATTCTAAGGTAATTCTCTGAGGGATAAAGCTATTCCAGTGTTTTCTTTGTTGAACAAAAATACGAGTAACATCTTAAAACTATTCCATTCGTCTTCTGCTGTATTCCTTAGAGGTTCGGGTCAATAAACTCGTGATAAAACACAGTTTGATGTTTAACTTCAAGAAAAATCAGAGATGAACGAGCTGTGAAATTACTTGACGAAACTATCAAAACGAACTTTAAAATAATGTTGAATTGTTGTTTGTTTTATTACTGAAAAAAAAAAATCGTAATGAGATAAGTCTCTACTTTCAGACATCACCTTACGGGCTTGCACATGGCAGGGCGCACGCAGGGCTGCATGCGCTGCAGGTTGCGCGTGTCATAGAGCTATATACGTACTCTTCTGCAGGAATAAAAAATATTTTCCTGTAACTTTCTAAAGTAACAGGTTTTTTTTTTCTTTTTAATAATGATAGGCTCGCGTCTGCACCACAAGCGTATGAGTGGGTACATCTTTTTGGTATATAGACTTTTGTTAACACCGAAAACACACAGATTCCGGCGGTATAGGATGTGGAAGCAACGCCGCGAAAATAGCTAGTTAAAAATAAAACCAAACAGTGTTCTTCTTAGCCTACGGTTTTCGTCAATTTGCGATAACGATTGTCTCATCATCTGCCTACTAGCCTTTTCCATCTATATTGGGGTCGGTTTCCAGTCAAACAGAATTCGGCTGAATACCAGTATTTTACGTGAAGCGACTACCGACCAGATCTCCACAACCCATTAACACGAACACACGGTAGTGCTTGGCAAGTCTGGAGTCAGATTTACTGGCTTCTGACAATCTGTAACGACTGCCAAAGACCTACATCTGGTGGGCGTTTTGGGGGACTGTCTTTATGTTAAATTTGACGTTCAAAAAGTGCTGGCTCTCAGCCTAATTTGAATAAATGACTTTTGATTTGATTTTACAAATGACAGCCACAGCCATGACCAACGGCGTAACGTGCTGTGAGGCACGGAGGAAACTCGGTATGTTGAGATGGTGGTGACCATCTTTACAAACCGAGTTTCCTCCGTCCACAGACCAACCTTGGCAAACGTTGCTTTACCTTGACGATCGACCAGTGCGGCTGTTGTTATTTAGGCCAGAGCTCGTAAACGCGCGATAACGATTGTATAAAATTCCAAAATGTATGATTGACAAGGGATACTGAAATGTTAAATGGTAATTTCGTATATTTTAGGCAATGGTTAGACATCGCAGGTAGAATGTTACTTTGTGTGGAAACTTTCAACATAGTAGGTAACGTTTCGTAAGTTGACAACAAACAAAATCCAATAAAGCTTTTATAGCAAATAAAATCTAGGGAAGCGCTAAATTCTCGGGTCAACCCATAAGTCTTATCCTAAGCTTTGCATAGACACGCATATTTTTATGTGTCACAGTAAAGATAAGGAATCAAGTCATAAAATGGTAAGAAAAGCTTATTACATGAATAACGCTTAAATCGAAGATTTTGCTATTGCTAATTTTCTGTTCTAGAGGCCTAGAGAAAAACTTTTCTGTAGCGTTAACGTCAGACGCTGACGGCAAAATGTATGGGAATGACATTAGATGTAGAAGTAAAGTCTTTTGTCTAGGCCAGCCGGTGGGTAGCAATATTCATGAATATCTATTCAAAATTCATCATTTATTCATTCATTTAAGCTGAAAAATGTCCACTGCAGGACATACTTAAGAGCGTTTACGCCGTACTGCTTTCATAATCAAGTCCTTATTTTTCGAAATGAATGAACTGACTTTAATGAAACTTGATAGGTATAACATCAAGCGTTTTGCAGAGAACGTTTTCGAAAAAGAGTTTAGAGAGAGAGAGAGCGATTTTAAGTTTTCTATAGAAAATGAAAAATCACTATCTTTCCCCCTGAACTCTTTTTATACCTTGGATATCTGGTGTGCATACCTACCAATGTTCACTAAAATCGATTCATTCATTTCTAAAAATAAGGACTTCAAAGTTTGTATGATAAGCCGTAAGTCAAGTATCGCCACATCGATCAGTTCTGTGCGTTACGCATCTTGCTGAATCCTGCAGCCTTCACCAGGCCACCAGTGTGAGAACTTCGAAGATCTTGGTGCATCCAGGCGCATACAGCCAGTGAGTTTTGACACGACCATAAACATGTCATATCCTTATTGGCTAAACCAAATAATAAAATGTCTTCCTAAATACAGAAAGTCGAAGTAAAATGAAATAGGCATATATTGTAAAATTCTTTTAAATTTTGGTTTCGTAAATCTTGTAAGTAGTAGGTACAATAGTCTGCACGTCAAACGTCACATTTCTACGTTTAATTAGATACCTTAGCGTAGCATGGAGATTTAATAAAATGAGATTCCATCTTTTGTTGCCACTGATGTGCTGCCAACTAGATATACATTATTGTGTACGAAGGCGAGGTTTTTCAATTCAATACAAGATTTATTTGGTAGACTTTTTACGATCTTCGATTCTAGCTTATTATTTACGGGTTTATTACACTACCATTATATTCACCCCTCAGAAATAAGACCAAATATCGTAAATTTTAGTACCCTTAGGCGCAAAGGTCAAACGGTTGGCTTTAGGTACTTTCTATTTATTTAAAGATTGTGTACTAAATTACGAGCAAAACAATGAAAATGTAGCCAGCAAGTCAAAGTCAAAGTCAAAGCATTTATTTCAATTAGACCATTTACAGGTACTTTTGAATTGTCAAGGTCGGTCGGTCAAAAAGATGAAGCTATTTGCACGTTCCAAAGCGTAGATCTCTATGGAGAAGAACGTACAAGAAACTCCATGGACACTCTTTTAAAAATAATATTTTGTTACAAAAATTATGGTTACATCATTCATATTGAAATTATACATATATGTGAGAACGATGTAAAAGACGTGCAGGATAAAAGAGTCCGGAGTAAAAAAAGAAACAATTCAAAGAAATAATTAAAATAAACCATGGCAGTCGAGAGATGACCAGTCTCAGCTGACGGCGCCCGTTCACGAACATGACGCATACGCTAGCACCATTCGGCTCAACCATTTTTAAGGGAGCCAAATGATCCAACGCATGCGCCACCATCAGCCAGACTTTTGAGTGGGCATGACATCCCCAATCGCCAGGGTACATTCAAGTCAAAGACCTACCCAAAATGATCATTATAATTTAAAGATACACAGTACTCACACATGTGCATGAAATTATACATTGCTAAATAAGTGGAGTCTATACAATAAAAAATATTGCATTCTTACAATCTTCAGCCGGACCAACAATATTATCAAATGCTAACATTACTTTCGAGCCCCCTAGTGGCTACCTAGTGGCGTTGTGGAGCAGGACCAGCATTGAGCCAAGCATTTTTATCTTCAATATACTCCCCTAACTTATAATATGCTTGCTTGCATAGTGTGCGTTTAATACAGGATTTAAATTTCGTCTCATTTAATTCTAATATATGGGGAGGTATTTTATTGTAACATTTTAAACAGTACCCCATGAAAGATGTGGCTACTTTAGCAAGTCTAAAACCTGGTTGAACTAATTGGTTCCTATTTCTAGTGACATAGTTATGTCTGTCACCTCGTTTACAAAAAAGATGCAGATTCTTCCTAACGTACATGATATTTTCATAGATATATTGACAAGGCACCGTCATGATGTTAATTTCTTTAAACAGTTCCCTTAGAGAATCGCGCCGGCGGAGATTGTAAATGGCTCTGATGGCTCTTTTCTGCAGAATGAAAATAGACTCAATGTCAGCAGCCCGTCCCCATAGTAAGATACCGTAAGACATTATACTATGAAAGTAACTAAAATAGACTAGTCTCGCGGTTTCAACATCTGTAAATTGGCGGATTTTCCTAACAGCATATGCTGCCGAACTTAGCCTTCCTGCAAGAGATGTCAAATGAGGACCCCATTGTAGCCTTGAGTCAAGCGTAATCCCCAGGAAAACTGTTTCATCGACGAATTCTAGTTTCTCCCTGTTCAATACTATGTCACAATCACTACATCTGACATTTGGTAAAGTAAATCGAATGCACTTCGTTTTTTTTCCATTTAATACTAAATTATTAGCAGTGAACCAATCATGTACCTGCATTAGGGCGTTATTTATATCGTCAAGATTGTTAGCATGTCTATTTATTCTAAAAATTAAAGATGTGTCGTCAGCAAATAACACCATATTAAGTTTACTTTGTAAAATATAGGGCAAATCATTTATATAAACTAGAAACAAAAAAGGACCCAAAATTGAGCCCTGAGGTACCCCCATTTTCACGTTTAATCCTGTTGAATTGTTGCCGTTTATATGCACTAGCTGCTGTCTATCATTCAAATACGATTTTACTAAGTTCAAGGCTGCTTTGCCTAGTCCGTAATGCTCCAGTTTCAGGAGTAATGTTTCATGGCTCACACAATCAAAGGCCTTCGACAGGTCGCAGAAGATACCTATGGCATCTTGCGCCTCTTCCCACGCATTATAGATATGTTTTAGTAAAGTTACACCAGCGTCAGTTGTACAACGTCCCCTGGTGAAACCGTATTGTTTATCGTGTAAGATGTTATTCGCGTTAAAGTGACTGAGCATTTGATTAAGCATTACCTTTTCAAACACCTTGCTGAAAACTGGCAACACAGATACGGGTCTATAGTTGTTAGTATCTTTACTGTCCCCGCATTTGAATAAAGGAATTACCTTACTGTATTTCATTAGGTCCGGGAAAACCCCTTGATCCACACACAGATTGAATATAAAAGCTAAATACGGCGCGATAGTGTCAATAATGGAGGTACAAACCTTTACAGACATACCCCAAAGATCTTCGGTCAATTTGATCTTGATTTGCTTAAATGCTGTTATTATTGCAATGGGGGTTATGTGCTTAAAGTTAAATTCAATCGAGCAAGCTGAAACGTTCGCCTTTAATAATTCAACAGAAAGCGAAGGCGAGGAGTTTAAGGTTTCAGTAGTTTTGACTGGGATACTAGTAAAGAAATTTACAAATTCTTCAGCGACTTCTTTACTATCACTTATGAGTCCACGTGAAGTCCGCAGTGTATAATCATTATTATGTTTTTTGTTCCTGTTTGTTTCATTATTGATAATTTTCCAAACCGTTTTAATTTTGTTATCTGCCGATTTAACCTTGTTGCTAATGTATAAAGCCTTTGCTGCCTTACAAGTATTCCTAAAGATTTTTGAGTAACAAGCAACATACTTATTAAAAGTTTCCGTGTTAATAAAGGGCTTAAGGCCATAAAGTTCATAAAGTTTTTCTCTACTTTTCCTGACTCCTTTAGTTGCCCAGTCACTAAATAAAAACTTAGGACAGATAGTTCTAGTCTGCTGCTTAAAAGTGACATTGAATTCGGTTTGTACTAGTGAAAAGAATTCTTTATACAAAATATTACCATTGTCCATTGTGAAACCCTGGTCACTTAACTTACTGGTTAAAGTGCTGTTAAATTTATTTAATTTGCCGATTGTAATTTGCCTGGATTGTATCTGCACTTGTTGTATTGGCATGTTGGACTCAAAAGATACTGTAAGTCCACTGTGATCAGAAGGCAGGCAATTTACGACTGTTTTGTCTAAGTAGTCACAGCAACAAAAAACATTATCAATACATGTAGCAGAATTTTTAGTAATTCGGGTTGGTTCTTTGAACACGTTTGACAAATGAAATGATTTAAAAAGATTTAATAATCGACTGCAATTTGAATTATTTTCTAAAATATTAATATTAAAGTCACCACAGACTATCACTTGTTTATTATTAGTTGCAAGTTTTGCTAAAACATCTTCCATTACTGACTCAAATATAGAGTAGTTTAGATAATTAGGGGGTCTGTAAACGCACACTATGATATGCCTATCCAGCTCAACACAAGACAGCTCAATGTTATGTTCCACCGACAGTTCAACAATGTCTTTACGTGTTTTAAATTTAATACAGTTTTTAATCAATATTAATGAACCACCACGCAGCATTGATTTTCGACTAAAACAACTGCCCATACTATAATTGTCATAATTAATTAACATTTCTGAATCCTTTAACCAATGTTCAGTTATACAAATAATATCATACATTGTTTTTTCTAAAAATAATTCTATTTCCAACTGTTTTGAAGCAAAGCCTTGAATGTTTTGTAGGAATAAGTTAAAGGATTTCTGCTTAGCCCCTTTTTTTTGAGTGCTAGAAGATACCTTATTGTTGTTGAGTTGAGCTAAGTTGCTAATGGTACCTACTGTTGTCTTATTCCCTAGTTTAAATTATTCGAGTCAGCAACCATAACATTAGTAGTACTACTAATTTTGGTGCTAATAACAGAGTACTTCGACATACTAATTATGTCTGAGTTAATATTAAAAGCTAATAGCCTCGCTATTTGACGTCTAAAACTAATGGGCAGATACGCAGTATCCCTAGTCGATCTAAGTTTATCAACAAAATTGTTGATGTCAAAAAATAAAAGTTTGTCACTATGGTGACTGGCTAAAAAATGCATTTGATTATTTAGCCTATGTATAAACATATTTTTCCTATTTGATAAACGCTCAAAGTAGGGAAAAGCACACAGTATTATCTTCTTGCAATTAATTTTCAATAGTTCATTGACACTATCAGTGATGTCATCTTTTGTTACATTAAAACTATTACCTATAAGAATGGTGATAATGGCATTTTCATCATATTTAGTCCTTGTTACAGATGACATTATCTGTTTGTAGCTAGTTTGTGGCATACAATAATTTTGAGACGAAGAATGACTCAGGTTATTACCAAATAATTTACCTAACCCTTTCCCTAAACTATCTGAAAATATAATTGAGCAATAATTACTACAAGGGAGAGAACTACTGTTTAACTGTGCAACTTGGGATAAACCTAGTCCAATATCTGGTTCATTTTGACTGGGGGTACAATCCTGAGCTCTTCCTGACTGGGACAGGTCCACCGTTGACTGTGGTTGGAGAGTGTCAAGACTGGATTCCCGTGGCAAAGAACAAATAGTCTGTGTGTCTAGGCTATCTGTTTGTTTGTTGCATATATCCACTAATTCATTTGTAGCAAGAATATGTTCCTTTATTTGATTCTGAGACACTAAATACTTAGTATAATAGGAGTGTAGTGACTCCTCCAGTACCTGAATTTCAGACTGTAGGCGTTGTGTGTCAATCTCATAAATATTCTTACAGTCTTCTAGTTTAATTTGGTAGTTATTTAATTTATTAATAAGAAAAACACGTTCTTTCCTTAGTTTGATATTATTGGAAAAGTGTTTCTCTTGTTTTTTGAATTTATTGCATTTATTAATAATTCTATTAAGCTTTGCATATTTTTTAATTTTATTTTGACTAATTTGGTAACTACTGTTATTAAGTTTTAATAAAGAGTCATCAGTAAGGTCTATTGTTACTAAGGAATGAGGGTTACAATTAGTTTTTAGTAATTGATTGTATAAGTGATTTGTGTCCCGAACCTGAGAACATTCTTTTTCTCTCTGCAATTTGGTAATTAAAACATTTGCATGAATTAATTCCTCTTCTAGGTCCCTAACCTTACATAAAGCCTCCTCATAAAGATTACTACAGGAACTGAAACCATCCGTGACCACCCGCAGTTTGTCCCGTTCATCAACAACCTCCAAGTATTGTTGATGTAGGTCTACAAGCTCCCGTTTTAAGCTGGTGTTTTTATGAACAACCTTCTTTATCTCCTCCTCACTGTCCTCTCTGTCCTTCAACAGCAGCTGACATTGGCTGTTTGAATCCTTTAGTTCTTGAAGGGCCGTTCTCAATTTCAGCTCCAAGTCCTGAGCAGAAGCCTTGCGGGTCATCACAGGCATGGTTTCAGGATAAGTTAAGTACTGGAATGAGAAATAAAGAAGCGGTGAGAACTAATCAGGTAAACAATGTAGGAAAGATGGGAAATTTAAGAGAAATGGGAAGGTTAGAATTTACTTTGAAGAGAAATGAGTAAGGCTGCTAAATACAATATCAAATTGTTCAATTAATATAAGATCAAGGACAAAGTACATTGATTTAATATGATCTATTTACTTTTTCCTTATGTGGGTAGGATACCTGGATTATTATTTTTTCTATTTTACACAAAGGCCACATATAAAATATCATTAATCTACGTTATTGTTGCTATATAATCAAATATATTAACTATTAGACTGATAGTATTTCTACAATTTCATCAAACTAAGTTGTTTTGATAAGGTTTCATTAGAAATTAAGTATGTTAGACTAGCAAGTCAGGCAACAGAGTTATTGGGCTCAATTAAAGCCTTTTATAGCTTCAAGTAACTATTGTGTGCTATTATTAAATAAAAGTAAACAATACTTCCCGTTTAAATCCGCCAGACGAACATCAGCTGTTCGTGGTAGGTTACCGGTACGTTGGACAACCAAACGCTGTTTTTACATAGAATTTTTGGTTGAAAACAATAATCCTGATTATTTATGCACTTAATTTACATTTAGCTTTATTTTTACACCTTAATTACACTTAAACATTAAATAAAATTAATTCTAAAATACGGAACAAAATTTTGGCATGTCACTTGGCCAGTGTTGCCAGTCAACTTCTGTACTCGTGTTCTCTCATCTGTAGGCCATACAAATATTTGTTCCGTGCGGGAATAAAACCCGCGACACGCAGCGCAGCAGCCAATCGCTCAACCACTGCGCCAACCGTGTCGTAACATAAAATCAATAAAGCCCAGTAAAGTGAGATATTGATAGGTTTATGTCAATCTCAAAGTAAAGTAGATTTTTACTATGAACTGGTGTGGACTTGGAGTATCACCATATATAGCTCATAGTTTAGGTGATACCTCACTACTAAAAATAAAAAAATATAAAACTTCGACTTCCGAAATAAAAGTTATTTTATACTTTGTAGTGTTTTCATTTGGAAGTCGGTTGTATTTTTTTGTAAAAAGTTTTTTTTTAATTACTTTCTTTAAAAAAAACTCATTGGATGCAGAACCTCGTCATATTCTGAAGTCGGTTTATACAAGTAAAATTGAATATGTTTTGTATATTTATAAAAAAAAATAAGAAAAGTTCGTGAAATGTAGGCTTTCAGAAAATTATTTAATCCAATTTTTCACGTGACAAACTTACAGAGAGGTTAGGGGAGAGGAAAATGGAAAAATGCCTCCATTTTCCACCTGAACGACTAATAAATCAAACCGTTTGATTTACAATCGGGCGACTTCGGGAAATTTCGTAAATCTGATCTTCTGTCAACTTCCGTAACAGTTGTGGAAAAAATCAAATGTAGTTTACTACGTTTATGCAAATTAGGTTATACTCGTAATTTATTGGATTTCTTGACTTAAGTGCTTTTCTGAGCTGTGAAAACTGCAGTGTTGACGATAATTAACAAGTTTTTAGCTTTAATTTTTTTTTAAATCCAGAGCGTCAAGGCCTCACTTTCTTTCTGGCTGTTAAGGCCCAGTTTCTAGAACAAAACTTATCACAAAATTACTCGTTACTTATTGTCGTCAACAGTCAATTGCATTCCTAGACTTTTCTTATTTTGTGAAGCGTCGATAATTTCTTTCCAGTTACTGGGTGTAACCTTGTCACTATACTGTATTATTTTGCACAAGAAAGATACCTAACTTACCAACTTCCAAATTATACCAACATAACTACTTCCAAATTATACCAACAAGTTACTATCAGCAGTACAGAACAACACTACACGTCAATAGTCATCTGTCATTAGGCCGTTGACCTCCAATACAATTTCTTTAACAAAATAGTGCGAGCATGAATAGACCTCTGATGAATGTTGCTCATCAACTTGAAGTCGCTCTCGGCACATGCCTACTTTTACCTACTTATGATCAACAAAGAATCGGTCAAGAGTGAGATTGGCAGAACTCCGAAGGATGCGTAGGTACTATAAAGTGATTGGACTCGAAGAAAATCATTTGTACAGGGTTACTGGCAATAACTTCATTAGAGATGTTCATGAACTGTCAAACCATACAAACATGATGATATAACAGCTCACTTTAATGCTCACTCCGCCTTAGTTTACACGGTGATATTTTGACAGAATAGATCGACTAAATATAATATAACTAAAAGTGCTTTCCAAAGAAAATACCTCTACTTAGTACAAATCCATTAAGTAGAGGTATTTTCTTTGCACCAGCGACACCAGTGTATAAGTATTTATACACTGGTGTCCCGTAACTAATCTCGTCCTTGAAAATTTTCTTAAAAGCAGTCCAAACTTAAATTATTTACTGTACGCCTGTAGGCGGATTGTATATTAGTCAGTATTGAAAAATGAGGTCTTCCAGGTTAAAAACTAACTGGTCCTTAAACTTTAACAAACTGTCAAGTGACATTACTCGGCGCCGCCAAAACTTAAATTATTTTCTGAAAGAACTAGGCAACAATGAAAAATGCGAGTTAGTTATAAAGTTTCCTGAAAAATGCTTGTCAATGAATATTCACGGTCACATAATAGCTTAATGTTAAAGACTTGGTTTTTATATTACTTTGCGGAACTCTATTTATTATTTGTCGGTAAAGCTGTGTACTCATTGACATACAGTTGTCTACTAATGTGATTATTGACCTGTGGTTGAATGTGCCCTTAAGCGTTACTTTTTGTAGACCGGTAGTTCTAATGTTTATTTAGTACAAATACAGGTAAGAAAGTGATAACAGCCCTCAGTCCACAGTTTTTTCACTACGTTTCATTTTAAAGTAACCTCTGAAAGTATTTAGCAGATTATTTATGAAGAATTATTACTAAAGTTTAATTTCTAATATTGAATAGTGCGTTCTTCTAAGTCGATCTCGCACTGCTGAGGATCGCGACCACATACGACGCTTTTCCAAATCATACAGTCTTCTGCAGTGTAGACTGTTTGGTATATGCTGCCTCCAACAGGCTTCTTAATAGCATCTGTCGATCTTCGAGTGTTTGTTTGCTTTACTTCTCATAAGTTAAGTTTGTTGGCGAGAATCATTATAATCTTTAATACTGTCAAGTAAGTTTATTGACCCAAAATAGTGACAAGTTCAGTAGTCAGTCAGGCTTATACTGGGTCTCCTATTAAGGTTTTATTAGGAGGGCCCAGAATAAGTCCTGACAGACTCCTGATGCTATACTCAAAATAAACAGTAAAGGGGCCAAAACTGAACCCTGTATTGACCGCTTTACATTTTATTTCAGGGACGCTTATACTTCTAATAGAATCCTTCAAAGTTTAATTGAACTAATCCCGAAAATGAACCAGGAAAGTTCATCAACGCTTTTTCTGTGGATGGAACCATGAAATAGCTCTTTCCGCTCTGGGCCCATATATAAAAACCACCCGTGTTCCTTCAAATGCATATTGCGATTCTGGACCCTGGCAGGCACTGGCCCTAGCGGGCCCCGTCAAAGTTCATCAACCTTGAACTCCAATCAAGCTTTGTTCTTCCCCGGATGTATATGACAAAGAATTTGGCACAAAGCAAACGTTTTAACCAGGTAAGTGAAAACCGACAAGTGTTAAGCAAATAAGTGTTATCACCGTTCTGGCCGGCTCATATGCTAATATGATAGGCACCTACGTAAACGCCTGATAAGATAATGGTGTCAGATGCACTGTCAGATATATATTGAGGTGTCATGGCGAATTCCGTACGTCATACTTGTTTAGTGTTAAAAGCTTCTGGTGTCTCTGGCTGGTAATTATTTTGAGCAAAGCCCTCCCTCTCTCTTTTCTACACGATGCTGTCCTTGGCTATTCTTGTCAAAATAACTGACGACATTAGGCTGGCTATGGATAACAAATGGCCAGTATTAGTTTTACTGGTCTTTAGCAGTGCTTTTAACTCAGTTGACTTTGACATTCTCTTGGGAGTCCTTTTCTCTCTTAATGTCCCCGCACCATTAATTGAGTGGTTTCAATACTAACTTCGAGTCGCTCGGAGTCTGTTCAATCTGACGAGGATTCCTCTGCGTGGTGTGATTTGGCTGCGAATGTTCTTCAAGGTGGCGTCCTCTCTCCTCTTCTCTTCTCAGTTTTTATAAACGCTATCACAAAGGTCCTAACTTCTAACTATCATCTCTGAGCAGACGACTTGCAGCTTTATTGACATCTTGAAGTGGGCGAACAGATGGGCAGGATTCTTTTGGACTTCTGCTGAACCCGAGTTAATCTCAAGCGCTCATTATCGGTGACAGATACATGCTCAGACTATTCTGCCGCCAGTAATGTAACTCAGTGCACATTTTATACTCTAAAAGCGATAAAAACCTGGGCGTCCACATGGATAGTAACCTCTCTTGGGAGGTTCATATCGCTGATATTAGTTAGAGGGTATTCAACTCTTTTCAGTCTCCAGAATTCTTACCATTTCACTCTAAGATCAGTCTGCTCAATCTCTTCTACCACTTATAGACTATGCAGATGTCTGTTTTCTACCTAGATGCAACAGAGGTACCAAATTCGAGTGACTGCAGAACTTGTACTATTGTACTATTTGCTTTATTTTTGGCCTCCAGAAATACAACCATGTGTGGGAGTTACAGATTAAATTGAAGTGGCTGTCAATTCGGCGTCGGCGAGATACCCATATCCTATCCCGTAGAGTAGAACTCTACTCTACTATAGTGTAGAGAGAATTAGGATTGTTAAGGATAGTATAGACTATCCTTCACAATCCTAATTCACATGAATGCTTTCGTTAATGCTTTGAGTCCCTCGTCCTGCAGGGTTTACCCCGAGGGGTAAACCATGTTGCACTGCCACTTCTCTTCTCCTGGCTCCTTCTTTGTTACTGCAGTGCATCTGTGGACCTCGCTCCCACACTCCCCATGCCACAGCCCTTCTCTTGATGCCTTCAAGAGGAAAGTTAAAGAGCATTTTCTTTCGGTTTTGACATAATATTCGTAGTATGTACGTGTATTTGTTTATATATTTTATGTATTATGAAATATGTACAATGTAGTGCTGGATCCTACCCTCTATTGTGATCTCTCTCTATAACTCAAAGGATTGTTGGTAGAAAACTCAACTTTGAGTTAAGCTCACCTTTGTTCATTTATGAACTTTTCTTCACTGTTACTGTATAAGTTGCTATGGTGTACAAATTAAAGCTAGTACGGGTCTGTCTTCTCGCTAAGAGTCGAGCTCGTCCCGCGATCTTTGCCTTGGTTTGCCGCGGTATCGTCTAGCGTTTAATATTTAAAAAATCTGCTTAAAAAAACCGCCCTTGCTCTGTTCATAGGTACATGACCTTAAGTGTAGCCGCTTTCGTCCTTTAGAAAAACCTACAAAAAGTTTACATGTGTGGAATTCGAGAACCCTAGAATTATCATTGGGGTGAACAGAATGTAAAACAGAAAGCTTTCTACAGCAGCAGCGGGAATCATATGTAAAATTGGAGGTCATAACCAAATTGTGTACCCAGGAGGCGAGTAGAATTTTGGTGTCCAACTAACTTCGTAGATGGTATGTACCTCTATTTCGAATTTATACAGGAAAAACAGTTACAATATTTCACAATATATTTTTCTGTGGAGTGATCCAAAAGAAAAAAATACTTTAGATACAATGTGGAGTGGGCTAGTCTACTTAGACATATTTGTCTTTATTACCTATTAAGTTATAAAAAAATCCTTTCATCTTTATGTACTTATGGACATCCATCTTGTTAGGCTTTTATCCCCGTATCCCCACATATTATTAAACTTATAAGTTTCTCCAACTTTACGACTTTGTGTTCAGAACTAAAACTTAACTCATTTTCTGAATGCAGTTTACGCGTGTGATATCAACGAAATGGACCCTAAAAATGTGAAATTGAACAAAATTGCAATGTTTTGTAAAATGGTGCAGATAAAAAGCGAGACGAAAAGATCTTGTTTATTTCATAAAAGTAGGTGTTGTCGCAAATTAAAACGTTTTCTTTTACTGAATGTAATTCTGCGAAGCCTAACAATAAAGTTGTCACGTTTTGTTAACTTCCAGTACATTTGGCTGGTTTCCTGACAGTTGTGGAGACATTTTGGGAAACAACGCTTCACAAAGTATACTTAAGTGATATGGAAAATAGAATATCGTAGGTATAACATAATTACCCGACTACGGCGAAGCAAAAAGGAGGGTTATGATTTTGATCGGCATGTACATGTTCAGCTGTTCAAAATTGGATAAATGAGGTATCGCTGGAAGCATTTTGATCGTCTGCTGAACAAAACAATACATTATAGCAGTAGTAAGCTATAAGCGTTTTTTTTTTTTAAGGATGGGAAATCTTCAAATGACCCCTTCCGCTCTGGGTGGAGCGGGAGGGAGTGTCACTAAAACCCATTATGATACATTGAGTATAAGGCCATTTTTCGTTTTTGGCGTATCTTGTTATGTACCTGGAACAGGAATGTGAAATTGTGGTGTATGCTTTTTGACTATATGATCTGGTATCCAACTAAAGGAATACACGTTACAAAGACATTTTGTCGATAGTAAAAAATAACAAAGTGCGAAATTTATTTAGCAACCAGATAACACTTTTTTTTTTTTTTTTTTTAGAGGATGGGAAATCATCAAATGACCCCTCCCGCTCTGGGTGGAGCGGCAGGGAGTGTCAGACTTTTACTGACTAAAACCCACCCTTAGTCCTCCTAGTGCCTTTCTTCCCAGGGCCGCGGTAACTCTTTCGAACATATTCCGCAACCCTGGCAGGCTCTGGCCCTGGCGGGCTCCGTCTCCGTTGCTGACTGCTCGTTGCTGACGGCGCGTTTGGAGTGAAACGCGCCGTCGACTCTGGCCTGACCTGATCGGACAGCGAGCTACCCATTGCTCGCTGTCCGCAGGCGTCAGTCACTGCGCCTTGCTCAGGAGCGTCAGTTCCTGAGAGGCGCAGCGACTAACGTTCGTCTGGAGGAAGCGAAATGGGGCCATTACTGGCACTCCATTTCGGCCCCCTCCCGAGCAGTGGCAGCGGCGGCGACGGTGGCGGCGGCTGCGGTGGAAGCGACGGCGACGGCGGCGGCGGTGGAGGAGGGTTTTCTCCTCGACCCGGCCCTGGCGGGTGGACCGCAGGCTTTGCCCCCAGCCCAGTGATCGGCCGGCTTGCCAGCTGCCGCACATGCAAAGCAGTGCGGCGCGGCATCGCACGAGCCGGCCCTGTGACCGGGCTGACCACAGCGAAAGCAGTGGTCACTGCGGTCCACCTCCGAGGTGCAGAGTGCTCCGACGTGGTTGCCAACTTGGCAACGGAAGCACCTCAGAGGTCTGGGCTCCAGCAGTTTCACCTGCGCGGAGACCCAGCCCACCAAGAGCCTTCGGCCCTCCGAGACTTTCTTGGCCGCCGACACGGGGCAGCTCACCACTACGGTTCGCATGCCCGTGTTGTCAGGACGGATGGTGCCCACCTTCACCTCCTCTGTAGAGCACCCCCCCGTCCTGACGACGGCGGCCAACACCTCCCCCTCCGTGACGGAGTCGTCCAGGCCCAAAATGCGCATGTCTATGCACTTCGTGGGCCTGGACACTCGGACGTCATCCGCGCCCAAGGACGCCCTAAGCCTTTCGGCTAGAGCGTCCGCGGCCGGACCGCTGTCTGCTCCAGGGATCTCCAGCATCCTGGCCCCGGTCATGGTGACCCTGAGCCGGAGACCCCCGACGATGCCAAGCTCACCGAGGTTGATGGCCTCCTTGGCCTTGGTGAGCGTGTTGGCATACGTCACGCCCCTCTTCACCGCGTCCGGCTGCAGCGTTATCACTACAGCAGCGGTCTTCGGGGCGCGGAGCGCAGCCGCGACGCCTCGCGCTCTCTGCCGCCGCCTTCTCTCCCGCCTCTTTGCCGCCCTGGCTGCCTTTCCCGCCTTCTTCTTCTCCCCGGCCACTTGCCATTCGGCTTGAGCCGGGGGAGGTTCAGAAGGCGAGGAAGCCGGGGGGAGCTGCTGCACGGCTGGCACAGGAGCCTTCGCCGTCCGCGCAGCCGCCCCACCCTTCCTCTTCCTTCCCGGGGCCGGGTCCGGTTTTCCCGACACCGGCTTCGCGAATGCCGGCCCGGACCCTTTGTCCTGGCCGGACGATCCCGGTGTGGCAGCCACGGCAGCCGCATATGACGCCGCCTTTTTCCGGCCTGGGGGGGCCTTCCCACTCGCCGCACTCGCTAGCGGGGGGCGCAGGACGATGCCCTCCAGGACGGAGAACCGCGCCTGGAAGGCAGCCATCTCCTGCCGCACCAGGTCCAGCACCTGGCTCTCCTGCGGCACGGGACGGCTGTCCTCTCTGCGCCCCCTTTGAGGCGCCCCCTGTGGGCCGGCTCCCCGTAGCCGGGCCAGGTCTGCGCGGAGCCCCTCGTTCTCCTTCTGGAGACGCTCGGTGGCGGCAGCCAAGCGGGCGACCTCCGCCCGCAGCTTGGACATCTCGTCCCGCGGAGGCCCACCTTTTTTTTTTTTTTTTAAAAAAAACCACCCCGGTGTTCCATCTTCCACCTACGCCGGGGATCGCGGGAACATTTGCGACTTCCGTAATCCCCGGCTGGTGCCGGCCCACATCTCGTAAGCGGGGGGAGTGAGGTGTTAAACTCCCCCCGCTACGTCAGAGGGGCGCACGGGAACACCACGCGCCGCCACCTCGGGTCCGGATGAATGGGGGGCAACGGACATCCCCAAGTCCGCCGCCCCTGGACCCAATTAGGGGGGCCGAAGGAGGGCAGCGTACGCCCTCCTCCGACGCCCGGTGCGCCTGCTGCGGGCCGGGAGAGCAATCGACATCTCCCTCTCCCTTTCCGCAGCCTCCTTCTGCGCGATGACAGTTTCGCAGAAGGAGACCACCGCGTCCCAGGACTCCTCACCGCCGACCACAGAACGTACTACAGCCGGCAGCGAGAGGTCACTGCCTACCTGCTACAGAGACGAGGGCACGGCGCGGCTCCTCCCAAGCGGCACACTCTGCCAGCGTATGCCGCGCCGTGTCCTCCCGACAGTCGACGCAGTGGTGACACCGAGCGTCCGGCTCCCTGCCTATGCGACACAGGAACCTCCCGAAGCAGCCATGCCCCGTGAGGACCTGTGTCGCACGAAACGACAGGAAGCCGTGCCTTCTCCCGAGCCACAGGTCGAGCACTGGCCGGATGGCCTCGATAGTGACGAGGCCGGCGGTAGGGCGTGAAAGCCTGTTCCGCCATTCCGCCACCAGGACCTCGCGCAGCTGCGACCGACGCAGCTCAAAATGTCGCTGCGTCAGTCGCTCCCCGCGCGCCCGCGCGTCCTCGCGCCACCGATGCATTGACGCGAGGACTTTTGCCTCCAGGTCCCAGGGCGGAGATCCGGCCAGTGCGCAAGCCGCCTCGTAGCAGATCGTGCGATAACCCCTGATGACTCTGACGGCCATCACCCTCTGCGGCTTCCGCAGAACAGAGATGGTGCCGGCCGTCAGGTCAGCCGCCCAGATCGGGGCCCCATACAGGGCCATCGATCGCACGATCCCCACGTACAACCGCCTACAGACGGTGCTCGGGTCCCCCAGATTGGGAAGCAGCGTTGACAGCGCCCCAGCCGCGCCCAACAACTTGGGCGCCAGCCGTCGGAAGTAGGGTCCGAAATCCCACCGGCTGTCGAGCACCAATCCCAGGTACTTCATGGTGGACTCGACAGCGATACGGACCCCACCGACCACGATGTGTGATCCCGCCGGCGGCGCCCGCCGGGGGCCATGAAAAAGTATGGCCTCCGACTTGTCGAGGGCCACCTCCAGGCCAAGGCGCCGTATGCGGCTCACCACCTGTGAGACCGCGGCCGTCGCCAGCAACGCTGCCTCCCTGTACGAGCTCCCCCGGGCAGTGACCAGCTTGTCGTCAGCGTAACACGTCAGGTCCACTCCCGGCAGGAGCTCGCCTCTCAGCACCCAGTCGTACCCGGTGTTCCACAGGGGCGGGCCCAAGACCGAACCCTGCGGAACACCGCACGACATGGGGTGCTGGTGTATGCCATCACGTCCCAGATAGGTGACACACCTCTCCGCCAAATAAGCCCCAATGACGCGGCGGAGGTAGGGAGGCACTCGATGATAGCGGAGTGCCTCCCGAATACAACTCCAGGGCAGGGTGTTGAAGGCGTTGGAGATGTCCAAGGACACCGCCAACATCACCCCGCCCCGGGACACCGCTTCCTCCGCCAGGACTCTCACACGCGATATCGCCGTGATAGTGGAGCGCCCGCGCCGAAACCCGAACTGGCATTCGGCCAGGTCCAACCCCTCTTCGCACAAGTGGCTGACGAGGCGGGCTGCGATTATCCGCTCGAACAGCTTTCCCACCTCGTCCAGCAGCACTATGGGCCGGTACGCGGACGGCGAGTCCGCAGGGCGCCCCAGCGGAGGCCCACCTGGGTTAGCCTCCGCTGCCGCCAGAATGGAGGCCACCGCCTCGCTTATGGCCTTGTTCTTTGAGGAAAGCTTCCTCTTCAAGGCCACATCGCGAAGCGCGGCCTCCACCACCTCCGCAAACCCGGCCCTCCGGTCATCCGGCTCCCCGCCGGAGGACTCCGAACCAGAAGCCCCGCGAGCGCTCTCTCCGGGGGGTCGACCGTCAGCGACGAGCTCCGCGGCTCGCTGGCCAGCCACCTTGGAGGCGGGCAATCTCCCCTTGCCTCCCTCTCGGCCCTTACCCCGCCTACTGGTGGGGATTTTTCGGGCCGAGGCCACCTCCTCGCTGCAGGACGACCCCCGGTCGTCCTCCGGTCTAGGCCGCTTGCGGAAGGACCTAGAGTCCTCCGCTGCAGTCCCTGCCCCCTCGGGTCCAGAGCTCGCCGAGCTCACAGTCACCAGGTCGTCGGAGTCCAACTCGGACTCCGACTCTGCACCCGCGTGACGCTCAAGCGAACCTCTGCGCGCGCTCCGTCCGACCGACGCTTTGTCGGGCAAACTAAAACTAAACCCAATCAAGTCCTGAAAGGACGGCTTGGATCGGGGGCCTCCTCGGCCACTGTTGCACTTGGCAAGCGGAGAATAGAGAGCACTGTTGCCCCCCCCAGAATACGAGGGGCTTGACGCGCGAGGCGTGGCGGATTCCCGGGCTGCTATGCAGTCCGGACCGCCCTGGGGTAGTTTCTCTTTAGCAGTGTCTCTATCCATAATTTCCTTTTTGAGGGTGCGGTCCCTTTCTCCCCTCCTCTCTCCCTCTCTCTCACTGCTTGCTCGCTGCCCTCACAGTCACGTCTGATGATCAGACGCGTACCAGAGAGCAGCGAGCAAGCCAATGAGACGCACACCGTCCGAGGACCCGAACACTGCTCAAGTCTCCGAACGGTGTGCCCCTCTTGTGTCTCTCTTGGTCTGGTCTCTCACTTGGGACCTTCCGGCATGAGTGGCTCTACCGGCAAAGCCCCGGAGATCACTGAGACACGCAAGCCCCACCACGACGGCAACGTGGAGACACGGTTGGTGGGGAACCAGACAACACTTTAGATTCATAAAATGAAAATTACTTTAAAACACACAAAATTACCTTATCGGGGGTCCAACTGAACAGATTTTGATTTAATAATACTTTTATGTTGTAAAATCCGTAAATACATCTTGATACTTACGTTTTTTTATTCCGAGCAACACTCTTAGCATCGTTATCTCTTCTTTTGCTTTGCAAAAGTATTTGCATTTATAAATAAATAGTTAATTGAATTAGTAGTTTTCACAATAATTTGGGAAAATACAAACATGGTAATATAATTTACCAAAGACTGTCAAAAATATTAACAGAAATAATTATTTGTCTGCGTTTAATATTCATTTTACTTTACGTCGAAAATCATTGTTTATAAGAATGCTGATTTTTGTTAATATTTTGACTGAAGAAGTTGATGAAATTTGTGTGCTAGCAACATTGAATCAGTTGGCGTTTTGAATTAATTTGTAAACTGGGAACACCATGCGAACAAGGATGGCCGTGTTCGTATGCAACTTTTCCCTTTTTTTTTTTTTTTTTGAGGATGGGAAGTCATCAAATCACCCCTCCCGCTCTGGGTGGAGCGGCAGGGAATGTCAGACTTCTACTGACTAAAACCCACCCATTCTCCTCCTAGTGCTTTTCTTTCCAGGGCCGTGGTAACTCTTTCGAACAAAATCCGCGACCCTGACAGGCTTGGCCCTAACGGGCCCCATCTTGTGCTGACGGCTGCTGATTCGGCGCGCGTGTAACACAGCACGCCGTCGACCCAGGCCTGTTCTGATCGGACGGCGAGCTACCCAATGCTCGCCGTCCACAGGCATCAGTCACTGCGCCATGCTCAGGAGCGTAAGTTCCTGGGCGGCGCAGTGGCTGACGTTCAACAGGAGGGGGCAAAATGGGACCATTAATGACACTCCATTTCAGCCCCCTCCGGAGCCCTTTTGTAGGGGCTCTGCTGCGGCCGTTGCAGTAGCAGCAGCCGCAGTGGAACCGGCAATGGCGGCAGAAGAGGCGGCGGCAGTGGCGGTGGTCGCGGCAGGGACGGCGGTGGCGGAGGGCTTCCTCCTGCCTCCGGCTTTGGCGGGTGGGGCGCAGGCCCTGCCCCCAGCCCAGTGGTCGGCCGGCTTGCCAGCTGCGGTCCGCTGCGGTCCACCTCCGAGGTGCATTGAACTCCCATATGGTGGCCCTTTTGGCACCGGTAGCACCTCAGAGGTCGGGGTTCCAGCAGTTTGACCTGCGCGGAAACCCAACCCACCAAAATCCTTCGACCCTCCGAGATGGTCTTGGCCACCGACACGGGGCAGCTCACCACCATGGTTCGCATGCCCGTGTTGTCAGGACGTAGGGTGCCCGCCTTCACCTCCTCTGCTGGGCACTACCCCGTCCTAACGACGGCGGCCACCACCTCCGCCTCCGTGACGGAGTCGTCCAGGCCCAAGATGCGCATGTCAATGCACTTGGTGGGCCTGGACACTCGGGCATCGTCCGCGCTTAGGGACGCCCTGAGCCTTTCGGCTAGAGCGTCCGCGGTTGGGCCGCTGGCTGCCCCGAGGATCTCCAACATCCGGGCCCCAGTCATGGTGACCCTCAGTCGGAGGCCCCCGACGATGCCTAGCTCACCAAGGTTCACCGCCTCCTTCGCCTTGGTGAAACGCACGTCTGCGTACGTCACGCCCCTCTTCACCGCATCCGGCTGCAGCGTGAGCACTACAGCAGTGGTTATGCATCTTTTTCCTTAAGCTCTCTTAAGTGTCTAAACATAACTGTTCATGTTTTCTTGTTTGATACTTTTCAGAGCCTAATTTTAATTTTTAAATATTTTGAGGTTATGCAAGCTCATCCGCGACGAATATAAAAATATTTTTCAAACTGCACCGTAAGACATATTGTTTTCAATTTAAAGGGCTTTATGTGGGTTTAAAAAATATTATTTTTAAGTTATTTTTTGTTTGACACTTCCCGTGACCTAAGAACTGGTTTTTACTTTGGGCAGAGCCTAACCATTGCCATTCAACGTGGCAATGCTGCCAGTCTCTTGGCAATATTACCATCTGACAGCGTTGAGGACGAATTTTTTGATGCTATGTTTTAGTTTGTTGTTAGCTTTGTGTATTTTTTAATTTTAAGAAGAAATTTGATGAAAATTGGCCATTCATTCAATCATTCTTTGCTTACAGACTACAGGAAAGCTTGTAGGAAATACCTATATTGTACGGTTCACGTACAGGCAAATTGCTAATGCCGCAACCTACTTTACGCTACTCGTTTAGTTTACTTTTATAATTACTTATACTTATTAAATTAGTTGACCAATAGCTGCCGTAGCGCTATAACCGCGGATTAGCATCCAAACATAACTTACGTGTAACTTTACAAATATACTGAACTAAGGTGAAATCTGTGGTTTTCGTCAACTCACAACTTAACTACCTCTGAGCCATACATAAAAGTGGTCCTTCGAGCCGGATGACACGGCATATCATCTCGTGAGTCGTCGTGTCTCCTCATCAGCAGAGTGCTTAGCGTGGTATATCCCAGTTACGTTAGCAAATCGGTGCTATTGGCCTCCCACAAGCGGGTCTCACCAGTAGCATTGAGACGTTGCACATAGCGTAAAGGAGGGTGATCTACACTGAGTGCCTGTAACTTACGAGCTAGCAGAGATCACGTCTGCTGCTACAGCTGAACTATCGGCGAAAACTTCGCAACTTGGGTGAACTAGTACCTGTGGTGATACAACTTTACTCCACCAACGGTCAACCCAATAACTAACAAAAATGGTTCAGAGCTTGGCAGAACTGATAAGTCATCAGGAAACTACTTTCAGAGACTTAAAACTTATCTGCACAAACTACAAGAAGGACAGTGCCACCAGGAAGAACTTGGCATACCTGGAGGAGCGTCTTTCTCGGTTGAACAAAAACTGGGAGAAGTTTGTTCATAACCACCAACTGCTGGAAGAGTCTGGAGCGACAGACCTTCAATACTTCAATGACGACATTTTCAACAGTACGAAGAAGATGTATGAAGAAGTGCTGCAAGACATGTTGAAACGTAAGTCTGAATTGCCACCTCCGTCTACTAGTAAGACGGAGCAACCACCTGCGACGCCTAACCAAGGGAAGGGGCAATCGAAATTTACTTTCGACGATATCCAATTCCACATACCTCCTCGGGGAACAAGCGAGTCGACGGAGAAACAACAAGATCTTTTGCGTCAACAATACTGTAACTTTAGAGCATTCGAACGCACTGTGGAGAAGATCACCATAGCATTGGCAACACCAATGGAAAAATGGGAATTGGAAGACAAGTTAAGCACCCTGAAAACGAAATGGGAGCACATAGAAAAAGCAAATTGGGAGTTAGACTTTATTTTACAAGATGACGACTCAACTTACCAACTAAAATATAATACAGCGGAAAACCACTATGATGACCTGAAAAGGCAACTTCAAAACAACATATGGAAAAATGCGCATTATGAGAAATCTACGCCAAACATACAAATACCGGATTTTCATGGCAACTATAACCAGTGGATGAGTTTTAGAGACCTCTATCTTGAAAGTGTACACAACAATCCGACACTTTCAAAGGCACAAAAAATGCAGCACTTAAAAACAAAACTCAAAGGTGAGGCGGAGAAACTGGTTCAGCATCTTGGCATCAGTGCTGAGAACTACGCATCTTGCTGGGAGATGCTGGCCCACCGCTACGACAACAAACGGCTGTTATTCACCTCATACATGAACACGCTTCTGAATCAACCTAGTATTCAGCAACCAACCGCTGCAAGCATACGGAAACTTCACGACATCATGATGGAATGCTTGAACGGGCTGAAAAACATCGGGCTAGACACCACCAATTGGGACCCGATCGTGGTTCACCTATTGGCTCAAAAACTAGATAGCGTTACATATAACGAATATATAAAGGAGGTCAAACATCCCCGGGAGTTTCCCGACCTAGAAGAGTTTATCAAGTTTTTGGAATCAAAATTCATGTCACTGGAAGCTCTGCAAGGAAATGGTCAAAAATTATCATCATCTAGCAAACCATGGAAAACGGAAAAGCAGCCGCATAAAGGGTCAGAAAACCGAAATAACAACTACAAGAATAAAACGCAGGGGTCATCGTACTTTAACAAGTCACAAAACTCGCCAAAAACCTTCTTCACGACAGAAAAAACATGCCCGATTTGCAAAACTAATCACGTTTTGATGAATTGCGAACAATTCCTGGCGATGAACATAAACAAACGGATTGACGCAATTCGCAAATTGCACATTTGTAAAAACTGCCTATTCAGCCATGGAGAAAAACAATGCAAATCAAGAAAGACGTGTAAATTGTGTCATAAGGCACACCACACACTTATGCATGAAGATGAAACTGAGCTAACAAGCCACAAACAAGCAACAAGGGAGGAAAACCCATCTTCGATCCCATCGACGTCCTATGGGGTCAATAACTTAACGAATGAAGAGAGGGAAGTGCTGTTGACAACAGTACTTCTGAAAGTCAAAACAATTGACGGAAACTTCGTAAACTTGAGAGGTCTACTTGACCAAGGCTCCCAAGTAAGCCTAATAACAGAAAACGCGGCACAACGCCTCCGATTGCAGCGACGAAAAATGAGCGCTGTTGTATCGGGTGTGGGAACCCTTAGCGGCAACTGCAAAGGGGCAATGAACTTAGAATGTCAGTCAATACATTCAGACTACAAATTCAACTTTGAAGCGTTAATAATGAAAAAACTCATAAGCAACTTACCTACCGCATCGTTCTCAATCAACAACTGGGACTACTTAGAAAACTTAAAACTAGCGGACCCACAGTTCAACCTGTCGGGTCCGATCGACCTACTCTTGGGCGCGGACATCTATTCCGAACTTATCCTGAACGGCGTCATCAGGAGTGACAAGAGATACCCAGTAGCTCAACAAACTAAAGTGGGTTGGATTCTATGCGGGAATGTAAAGACATTCAACTGCTTGGTGACACTTAACGATTTCGAAAACATGACAAGATTTTGGGAAACAGAGGAAATTCCAGACAAACCATCATCAACTACTGAGGAACAACACTGTGAGGAACATTATAACGCAACTACCACAAGACTGGCGAACGGACAATATGTGGTACAAATGCCAATGAAACCTAACTTCGAAGCAAACTTAAAAAACGCAAAGTCGCAAGCATTAGCACAATTCCTTCAACTGGAAAGGAAAATGTCAAAAAACAAAGAACTCAGTACCGAATACAAGCGTTTTATGAACGAATACATCGCTATGGGACACATGAAACCTGTCTCAGGAGAAAGTAAGTTCCAAGTCTACCTACCTCACCATGGCGTGTTAAGAGCTGAGTCCACTACAACAAAACTAAGAGTAGTGTTCAACGCGTCGTACAAGACAAAAGGAGACAGCAGTCTCAACGATCACATGTACTGCGGTCCGAACTTACAAAAGGATATACTGACACTACTTATTAACTGGAGAACATACAGATACGTCTTCACGGCAGATGTCGAAAAACTATATCGGTTCATCTGGCTAAACGATAAACAACAACATCTGCAAACTATAGTCTGGAGATCTTCCCCTAACGAACCTCTACAAGATTGGCAGTTGGGCACAGTAACTTACGGAACAAAAAGTGCACCTTATCTGGCAATGCGCACTCTGCATAAACTCGCAGAAGATGAAAAAGATACTTACCCGGAAGCAGGAAACGTCCTAAAAAACTACTTCTACATGGATGATTTGGTTTACGGGCAAGATACTATTGCTGCATCGAAAACACTGGTAACACAACTAATTGAGTTGCTAAAAAAAGGAGGATTTAACTTGAGAAAATGGAAGACGAACGAACCAACTATCTTGGAGGACTTGCGAGATGATCAAAAGAGCCAGAATACGAACATAGACTTTAGCCCAGAAGAAACAACAAACTCAAAAATGTTGGGCATGAGGTGGAATCAAGACAACGATAGCTTCACATACCAATGGGATCTACCGCTCAAGAAAAAGCTGACAAAACGCGTACTACTGAGCGAAATTAGCAAACTGTACGACCCACTTGGACTACTATCGCCACTTACAATAAAAACCAAACTCCTGTTCCAAAAAATCTGGATAAGCAAAATCAACTGGGATGAACGTTTATCCGAAGATCTCGCAACGGAATGGGAAACTATGAGAAAAGATATCCCAGTGCTTAACAAACTTTCCATACCACGATGGCTGCAATGTCAAGAAAACAACCTAGAGATATATGGGTTTTGCGACGCAAGCGAAAAAGCTTATGCATGTGTCATTTATAGCCGAGTTAAAAATCAAACCGGCGAATACAAGACTACGCTAATTACGGCAAAAACAAAGGTTGCACCAATCAGCAATAAGATAACAGTACCTAGAATGGAACTTTGCGGGGCCGTTTTACTAGCTAAACTGCTAGAAAAGGTGCGAAACACTCTCTACACGAAAAACCTACACATAAGATGCTGGACCGACTCCAAGGTCGTTTTAGCCTGGCTCCAGGGCGATATAAACAGATGGGACAAATATGTAGCTAACAGAGTGAAACAAATAAACAGCATTATCTCGGCAAACTGCTGGGACGATGTGAAATCAGAAGAAAATCCTGCTGACTGTGCAACTCGAGGTTTAACACCATTACAACTTCTCGATTTTAAACTTTGGTGGAATGGGCCAGAATGGTTACAAACAAATACGTTACAAAACCATCAAGACAATCGCTTGACCTACACAACAAACACTGAGTTGCGAGAAATAAACTGCTGCGCTGTCACATACAAGAAATGTGAAATAATTGACACATTACTGAATAAAAACAGTAATTATAAACGCGTAATACGAGTGCTTGGATGGATTCTACGACTCAGCAATATTCGTAAGCAAAAACGCGCACTAAACGCAACCAATAACTTAACCGACTGCGGCAATAAAAAGGAGGTTTTGTGCTTAACAACACAAGACATAATGGGAGCAACAGAATTGGTTATTAAGAACGTTCAAAAGGAAAACTATGCCGACGATATAGAATGTTTAAAGAAAAACCGACCAATATCAAAAAAAAGCAACTTGCTGAAGTTAACCCCATTTCTGGACAACAGTGGAATACTGCGCGTGAAGGGGCGACTAGGCTACTCAACTTTATCTCCCGAAGCTAAACATCCTATTATTCTTCCGGCAACAGGAAGATTAACGGAGCTTATTATTCAAGAGGCTCATCGTGACACTCTCCATGGTGGCGCCCGGCTCACTTTGGCTCATTTACGTCAGAAATTTTGGGTCATTGGAGGTAGCAGGACAGTCAAGAAGGGGCTTCGACAATGCATCCGATGTCATCGGTTCAAACCAAACCGAAACGTCCAACTGATGGCAGACTTACCAAAGGAGCGTGTCACTCCATCAAGACCGTTCACGAACACGGGTGTAGACTATACCGGACATGTTGATGTGAAAATCAACAAAGGAAGAGGAGTTACAACTTGCAAGGCTTACATAGCAATATTCATATGCATGGTGACCAAAGCCGTGCATTTGGAATTGGTGTCAGACCTGACTACGCAAACGTTCCTCGCCGCATTCAAAAGGATGTGTGCCCGCAGGGGTACACCCCGCCACGTATTCTCCGACAACGGCACGAATTTTGTGGGCGCAGCAAAACTTCTTCAACAGGGATTTGAAAAACACAATACGTTTAAGACTTCTGAATTCACCGATGAGATGAGCCACTTACAAATTGAGTGGCATTTCAACGCGCCACTATGGCCAACAGCTGGAGGCCTGTGGGAGGCTGCCGTCAAATCAATGAAATATCACCTACATCGAGTACTGGGGGAACAGAAGCTTACTTTCGAGCAATTCACTACTTTACTTAATCAAATTGAAGCCTGTCTAAACTCTCGTCCGCTGTGCCCATTAACAGAGGATGTCGAAGACCTGGAATATCTAACGCCAGGCCACTTCCTCATTGGCGGCCCCCTCCTGTCACTACCACAAGAAGAGCAAGACTTTGCTGAGCACGATCTACGAAACAGATGGAAGCTTGTTGAACAAATGAACGTGCACATCTGGAAGCGCTGGTCGAACGAATATTTACATCAACTCCAAACCTGTAGCAAATGGCAGCACCCAAAAGAAAACCTGAAACAAGGAAGCCTAGTACTAGTAAAAGATGAACACTTACCTCCTGGGCGCTGGGCTTTAGGAAGAGTCCAGGAACTACATCCAGGCGCCGATGGTCGAGTACGAGTTGTTACCTTGAAAACTGGAAAAGGTTCACTTAAACGACCAATAACGAAGCTTTCACCATTACCGCTGAAACTAGAAGAAACAAGAGTAAACGAAGAGGAAGAGAAAAGGACACCTACTCCGGAAACCAAAAAACTAGGAGGCACAGCTAAAAACAAAAACAATTGGCTGTCACTTGTTCTCCTATCCATAGTAGCGATGACGGGAATTGCACAATCTGCGCCAACGACGAATAACTGGAAGGTTACACCTATACCGAGCAATCATCCGATTTACTTCGATGAAGCAGGGACAATACAACTAATACATGACGAATGGAATCTATTGGTTTACTATAACTTAACGTCATACTGGCAAGCGACTGATCGAATCAATGATTACGTGAACCAAATAGATAAACTATGCCAAAGAATATCACATGACTACACGCCTTGTGAAACAATTGTCGGCCACCTACGTCATGAACTGAGTCACCTAACCGACTACAACTCTATGCTGCTCACTCAACACTCAAGACCAAAACGAGGTTACTTCGATGGAGTTGGGAAACTATCAAGAACTCTTTTTGGAGTTCTTGACGCAGACTTTGCCGAAAAGTACGAAAAAGACATACAGAACCTACAATCAAACGATGACTACCTACTCCAACTTATGAAAAACCAAACACTGATTGTAGAGGCTGAAAATAACATTATAAAAAGAAACACTGCCTTTATGGATGAACAATTCAAAACATTGTGCGCCTATATAAACCAAACTAGCAGCGACATCACAAAAATAGTAAACAGGGCGCAAATGCTATTCACGATGAATGACATAAATACCGCAGCCATGACGGCAACTCTGATTTTTAGTGATTTAAATCGAATAGTGGAAATGTTGATAAATGCTCTCGCCAACATTTATAGAGGACATTTAGATACACATTTATTTCCCGCTAACCAACTGATCGAACAGCTCAACATAATATCAGGCAGGTTGCCACAGGGATTGTCGTTACCGGTAAAGGACATTCAAAGGGATTTGAAAAATATTTATGACCTCATCCACGTGAAGGCTCGCATGACAAACAACTTTATGCTATTTGAAATACACATCCCCTTGCTGAGCGATGAGGACTACAAAATATACCGAGTTATACCAACACCGATCCTTACACAAGGACGTTTAAAACTCGTACAAGCAAGTTCAAGCTTCATCGCAATCAACTTTTTAAAGAACTCTTACATAACAATGGAAGACCAAGACATGCGGCAATGTACATCATACGGAGAAGACGAATTCCTATGTGTCTCACGTAATCCTGTCTACAACATGCACGACAAGTACGCTCCATGTGAGGCCCAAGTCTTCAACCAACAAGAGTCTTTATCATGCGTCCTCAAAGACGTAACATGCAAGGAAACCTGGATAAAGCTGCACAAACCGAACATGTGGCTATTTACACTGTGCGGAAAACAGCTGATGCGCGTCATATGTAACGGTCAAGTTACGCCTGCGGTCATTGACGGGACTGGAGTGATTTCCTTGAAATCAAAATGCTTACTGCAGAAAAACGACGCCACAATATTTACACACAATCAGCTGGGAAGTAGTTACAACATGGAACCAGAGATCGAAATACCTACTTTAAACTCAACAATCAACAACATATTTGACCACGGCTGGAATAATGCCAAATTGAATATAACCGAACAAGGATCACCAACTGCTGTAGAAATAAGAAAAATAGACCAGCAGTTGACATTCCAGAAAAACAGGGAAATATTACCGAAGGCATCCGACATGTCAAATCACGACATCTATCTCTATTCGGTTACTTCTTTGTTGTTGGGAGGAATCGCTGTGCTTGCCCTCTATCATATCATCAAACGAAGGTGCAAAACAAAGAAAGGCATCAAAACACTCTCTTCCAAAACTGGAGTGACACCTAGAGGAAGGGAGAACTTTGGAGGAGACATCGAGCTACAAGAAATACATTCGACAGCAGCGGAGCCCGTTTACAGCGAAGCAAGACAGCCGAAGAAAGTATTTCACTTTGACGATTTAAATTGAGTGTTATACCTATACTTTTACATTTATAACTTTACACATTAACTTTTGTTTACTATTTAACTTTTATTATTTACTTTGCACTTTTCTTAGATAATTATTTGCTTTGTAATGGATGCTCATCCCACTTTTCCCTCGGGAGCATGTACGGTTCACGTACAGGCAAATTGCTAATGCCGCAACCTACTTTACGCTACTCGTTTAGTTTACTTTTATAATTACTTATACTTATTAAATTAGTTGACCAATAGCTGCCGTAGCGCTATAACCGCGGATTAGCATCCAAACATAACTTACGTGTAACTTTACAAATATACTGAACTAAGGTGAAATCTGTGGTTTTCGTCAACTCACAACTTAACTACCTCTGAGCCATACATATATACTTTCAAAAACACATATTGTAAAACGAATATGATTGGTTCGGAACCCCTTTGCGCTTGAATCAAACTCGAACCTGTCTGGTTTTTAAGATAAGACTTTTAAGATAAGATCATGCTGCCAACAATAGAGCGACTCTATCCGCGCGCTCTGTTGTTGGCAGTGACGGGGACGTAAGTTGCTGGTTCCCAGCGTCAGCGGCTATCTCGCGCAAGCGCGTGGCAAACGTTCGTAGGTAACAAGCTGTCCCAACACCCGCCAAACTTCGTTCCGCCTCAGAATTCATTGTTGCAGTGTTTTGAGTCTGTCATGTATCAGAGATGGGTTTGCATATGAACTTATGTATTTCTTTTTTTATATTTATAATTTTTAATGCTATTCATGGCAGAGACAAATCTAACAAATCAAAGATCATAAAAATCGGTACAGGCGTTTTTGGGTTACCAACCCGACTTTGTTTTTGTCTATTTTTACATAGCCGTAGGCAGGTATAATAAAAGTGTAACTAATCGCTTTTTGTACATGGAAGATTTTAGAGAGAAACTATAATTGTTGGGGTTTTTTTTATAAACGCAAAAACAATAATTTGCAAAAAAATGGTTTATTCTCATTTTTTTTTATCTACAGGGTCTAATACATATTATTATAAACTTGTGATGTAAAGAGCATTTTTTTGCTGTTACTGTTTGTTTTTTTGTTGTAATAATGGAACCATTATCGGAACACTCGTGTATGTCTGGTATTTATCCAGAAACAGCGGTTGATATATATTATGAACGTTTAGCAAAGTTATTTTTATTAGTTTTCTATAGAGCGCGTTTAGTGTTGATGGCACGTGTCCCATCAAAAGACTATAAGGTCTTGCTTCTTCCTGATGTAGATAATCATAAGTAGACAACTGACAAAGTGAAACAAACAAAACAGAGCATTTTGAGATTAATGGCGCTTTCAGCACTTGTCATTACAACTTGAGTGCTTTAGACATGTGCTGCGTGCATCGGTCATAAAATTTCATGCGTCGTCGCTTCGTTCTTAATGGTCATACTTTGATATACCCGTGAATTAGGAAAGTCTAAATTATATTAAAGTTATTCTATTAGCGGTTGCAATGACTGTAGTAAATTATTATTATTATGATCTATGCCTTCTAGGAGTTCAAATTATAATGATTCAAACTTTGGAATGGGTGAAAGAGGAATTCAAATTGCGCCACAAGGACAAGTATTCCTTGTACTTATATGGCGGAATTTGAAATCCTAAATAAGAGACGACGACGATAAAGAAGACCTAAATAAAGTGAAAACCTATCAGCGATGACCGTTGTAAAGTCTTAAGAGGCCAAACTGACCAAAATCAACAGTCAAAAAAAAAAAATTCAAAATTCATTTATTTTGTGAACACAGGGTAAAATGATCTTATGTATATATAGTGTTTGGTCCTATGTTCCGCCGACAGGCATACAAAATAGTGATGTCTTACTGTTTTCCAAATTCAGACAGTATTTATCTAGGTTCCTGTATATACTCTTTATCAAAATACTTTCACAAAACAACACATGTCGTAAGAAAATCGCAAGTCGCAGACATCAGTCCCTTTCGCAAAAACGCCGTTTTCTATGGCAGCTGTATAGGCGTCATAGTATTTCACGTCACAGTTGGTATCGCATTTTTCTTTCTAATTGTCAACTTTGGAGCTTTATAAATTCATCGCTGGGGGCCTACCACAACCTCTTAAAACAATATTATTTTAATATTACTTTGTAATTTCTGTTGTTGCATTTTCAACTCTCGGCGCTGATCCGAGAGTTGAAAATGCAACAACAGAAATTACAAAGTAATATTAAAATAATATTGTTTTAAGAGGTTGTGGTAGGCCCCCTGATGAAGGTTGTTATCATATTCCCTATTCAGACTGACTTTTCACTCGCCTCGACTAAACTGTCATATGTCCATGTTCTGAACAATTTACCAATATCATAGAACTTATTTGTCGAGAAAACTTCATCCTATTTTCATAAAACTGAGTCGTTCTCATAGGTGCAATTAAGCGGATTTATCGCGTCTCTGAAGTTTTTCAGACCAATTTAGAACTTTCACGTGTATCCTGGACTTAAAGATTTATTAGGTCTCTTTCTAGTCTTTAAACGATAGGTGAACTCTACGTGGCTGCAGTTTTATATTTTCTTTACCAGAAAAGTCTTTATTCAAAGATTCAAGATTCAAAAAATTTTATTTAAAAAAAACCCGTTTCATCATCAGACAAAACCGCGCCATGGGTACATGGTGGACATCCCACTCACACGCACAAAACGTTTTGGGAACACATTCATTGTGCGTACTGCTAAGGAGTGGAATTCCCTGCCAGAGTCTGTGTTTCCTGATAGCTACAACCTGAAGTATTTAAGACCACATCATCGCTCATCAGGTGAGATAGTGGTCAAGCGCGTGCCTATCAAAAAATAAAAAAAAAACATTTACAGGCTTTTCAATTGTCAAGCTCAGTCAAAAACATGAAGCTATTTGCATTCCTGCCAGTATTCGGATAGCTCCCAGACAATTCACCATCTATTTCGGGGCTATTACCCACCTGCTCAGTATTTTCGTTCACAACTTAACAAGGTAGACTGAGCTTCTAATTTTCAACCCACGTGAGTATCGTCCAGACAGTTATCAATGAGTATGACGTCACAGCCCGCGTCATAATCTACCCGAAAGCTTTTAACGAATGAGAGGACCGTGATCCCACGCGTTTATAGGCACAGTCCACCTAAGTTGCATAGAGACCCTAAATTAACTCCGCTAGCCCGGAAAACCCACGCAAATTTTTGAAATTGTTATTTTCGTAGTGGCATATAAACGAGCTGGCTACTGTAGGAAAAGTTAACGTTCTATGTGTAGGAAGGAAGGTAGAAAGACTACTGTTTCAGCTGTCGCTTGCGCATTACCATTGGTGAAATTAAATATTTAGCTAGCGAACATTGAAAATGTGATAGCCGTGTCATGACAAAACTAAATTTTCTTAACTAATAATAGTTATTTAAAGTACCTATCTAATACTCTACAGGAGGCGTTGAACCGGTAGCCAGCTATAGATACTTGATACTAAAAGTTTAGAATTTTATAATTATATTTAAATATCGATGCCCTTAGTGACTGTTGAGTTTTGCCAGGTAGGTAATATTATTGATTCAGGATTCTAGACGAAGACATATGAGCTACGCTCCGGTTTCGCGATAGAAATTTATTGACGGGTCGCAAAGTCAAGTAACGCGATTGGCTATTGAGAATGCATTCAATAAATCACAGTTGTAGCTTACGTGCTTGACGATGCGTCACATAAATTTTGCGATACTTTTCGTTCCATTTCTAGAAACATGACCTACGTGCCTAAAAACAAATTAATTTCGCCTTTATTTTTATGAAATCCTTATTAGTTGTACGTACTTAAAACGAACTTAAAATATTAATTTTTAAAATATGTTTGTCGTCAAAATTCGTTGTTACAAAGAGAAGTCCGTCATTATACTCCTTTTTTGCCTGGGAAATATACAAATAACTGCTCCCGCTCTGGGCGGAGCGAAAGTGTCAGACTCTTGCTGAATAAAACCCATCCGTGCTCAAATGCCCTTTGAGTTGCAGGGCCGCGGTAACTCTTTCGAACAATTTCGCAACACTGGCAGGACATAGACCCTGACGTCATTAGAAAGCGGCGCGTTTCCACGAGTGTCAGATATTTGCTAAAAATTGTTGTAGTGGCTGTTCGATCCATTTTGATTCTGTTTTTACAGTAAATAACCTTTTTTTTGTTAATAATCTGGTTAAAAAGCAAAACATTTCTCATTTAAGTAGAACTTGATAGTAGTTAGTCATCTCTCCTTCTATTGACACTGATTTACAGTGCGACTGATGATAATCTGCACGCCCACATGTCTTCAAAAGGTTATAAAGGTCATCACATAACGTTCCCGCACGCATTTGTCTGCCAGATAATCTTTTCCGAAAGATTTATCCTCCTTACTTCCAGCTAGACTATTTCATAGCTACTAAGATACATCGCTCAAGAGATTAATGAATTTTGGTGTTCAAAGGATTCCTTTCTGTTCGATCATTCTGTAAATTAGGTGGATTCTGATCGTGTGAGTTTATTATCTGTTTACCGATACTATCGACTGAACAATGATCACTTATGCGCCTTAATTATAATATCAGAAACAATAGGGATGATTCCTGAATAAAAACAATCTATTTAGTCCAACAGATTATCGACAAATATTGTACACGTATTTTTTGCTTTATCAAATCAATAAAAATTGATGAACAACAACAACAATCAACAATCAGGAGCCCGCTTGTGACGTCACTTCGGGTCAGAGCCCATTCGTCCCCTAAAATTCTTCCCCCAGCATAAAAGTTGTAGATTCGGCCCCTATATAGGTGCCCATTGGTCTCCTGGTAGGGGACCAATTAATATTTTAATAAAAAATATTATTTTTAAGGTACCCATTCGTCCCCTCTAATATATATACAATATAAGTTAAAGATTCGGCACCTATTCAGGTGCCTATTGGTCCCCTGAGATAAAATTAGCTATATTTTACATAAGAAACGGTTAACATAGTACACTTGTGAACAGTTTATTAACGGAATTAATTTAATAAATCATAAGAGATCATTGAAAAAAGACCTATGATGAATGATGTACTTATATTAGAAGAATGAATAAAAATAAATATTCTTCAGGGGACGAATGGGTCCCTCAAAAGTTCCAGGGGACGAGTGGGCACAGGGTGCGAATCTTAGGGGACGAATGGGCTCTGACCCGTCACTTCTATGTTTAATGTGTAAGTACCAAGGCGTAACGTCACGGGAGTTTTTAAATAGTGTAGGTATCGTCTTACTTTTTTGTCTACGTGAAAAAAAATAAATTACAATATTTTATGGAAATCTATCTAATTACATTTTTTCAGTAAAGCCTTACAGCTACCAGTATACCAGTATTTTACATGGAACTGTCGTTCGGTTAGATAGGCAGTCATCTATCTGACCCGCACAACCTAGTAACTGGGTAACGAGGTATTCTTTGGCAGAACTGGTTTTCAGACTTTCTGGCTTCTGTCTACCAATAAGGATCCATAGAGTCACCAGTGTGTCTTGCTTGACATGCAGATCGAGACAATGACGGATGACTCCCAAACGCCTTATAAAAGTTTAATGATTATCTCCCTTCAAAGGCAACAAGAGCATGTCCACCGCCTTCGAAACGAAAAGAAAACCAGAGGCCCTAGACAATGTGCCATTCAATTAGCGAATGCGACTTTCGAAATGCCAAAATGGAGGAATTCGATCACGTGACATTTCGATAGCATCTGTCAATCACATACATTTCTGACGTATTGACAGTCGCCTTCGCCACGCTACCGTTGACAGAATCTCACTTGTCTTGAGCCCTAAGAATACAATTACACTTTTCTTTTCACAGGATCCATAAGTGTACCTCTTTCAAGCCCATAGATTTTTCCACGTTCATGAATAGGTACGTCCAAAACTTTACTATCAAAAAATAAGGGTCTCATTACGGTCATTCAGGGAAACATTATACGAATAGTGAATTGGCGACCTTTATCTCCACCACCTTAAAATATTAATAAAGATTGAGACGAAAAAATATTTTTAAATATCTTTTGACAGCGACAAGTTACATAAGTACTAAAAAGTTTATAGCACTTCTGTATCAGTGAGGTTATGGGCAATAAAAGTTACAAACTACAGATTTATATCAACTCAGAAATTACTTGGGCCTTCTATCATGATTATTATGAAGATACAAATGAAAATATTCATTGGATTACTGTTATTGAGACGTATATCATGTGTTTTTATTATCATTTGGAAAGTTAGTATGTGTCGGTGAATGTTGTCGATATAAATTGATTTTGATGTTGTTGATACGATGTGCGTTTGATAGAAAAATGTGAAACGGGTCAGTGGTTCACCGGTCTGTGTTGTTCGGGTCAATATTTATAAGGAAATTGATTTCGCGGTGCACGCATCCTTTGGGAGCTTTGGGTATATTTTTAACAGTTCGAACTTTTCCATATTTGTGTTGGCTCAAATGGTATTGTATTCTATCCTTACCAAAAAGATCCTTACCATGGGTATAATGTAGGTTGTATTCGACATAATAAGTAGAGACGCAAGCAATATATTCACCACTAGCTGTCACCCGCGGCTTCGCTCCCGTCAACTGGCTACCTACCTACCTACCCTACACCTACCCTACACCTACATGCATGCAAATAATTACATTTTATTGAAGTATTTCTTTCCGACTTGCTAGACAAAAGTTGTGATAGCTCGGTTAATATACATGTTATAAAAATAATTTATAGCCTATAGCACTCAGGAATAATGTAGCTTTCTACCAGTGAAAAAAATTTTAGAATTGGATCATTAGTTCCAGAGATTACCCCCTACATACAAACTTACAAATTTTACCTCTTTATAATATTAGTATTGATATTAGTATTGATAAAAGATGCTGGCACTTTATAATGAGATTTTGTTTTATAATTTCGTTTTCAGTATTAATCCATTGTACATCGCATTGAAGAAATAAAAATATTTTTTTATGCGTAGATATGGAAAGCAGGTCGCGTATTTTCTTTGAGAAAATTTCAACAGGCAATGAATATTAATCTGGGTTATGTGAACTTACTCTCGCTAACTAAACTTTTAACCGTTCTAATTGTATTTATCCTACATGGGTACGGTTGCTATGTGCTATGGTAGGCGCCACATAAACTTGCAATAAAGTACAGTTAGTTGAACTTTCTCTAATATCCCTTCCCTAATTTATTTTTCGGGTATCTAACCCAAACAATAAATTATGAACCGTTTTTCATTACGTACTAGAGAACGTAAAGGATCACGATAGAAGTCGATACAGGACATCCGCAGTCTTTATTTCTGTTTTTGATATTATGAAAGTCAATAAATCTATGTGGGTCAATGACCGTTATTACACATTTATCTGGTGTCTACTATAAGCTAGTTAGGCTAAATTATAATTATGTAGTTAGGTACTTAACGTATACTTCTAAATATGATTATGTAGCCTATGTACTTGAAACAATTACTTTACTAACAAGATATAATTAAAAACACTTATCACTATGACACGGCTGTCAATAAATATTAAGATTGATAGCCTAAACCTTTGTGTTTGTCCCTATTGCTTGAATTAATCTCACTTACAGTTATTTGCTAAAGGTTCACCTGAGGCAGTGAATACCGTTGGGTTCTCCTTGAATGGAAGTTTCTCTGAGGTTGTCTAGATTGGGCTATAAAATGACACTTGGCACTAATAGGAGTACAATAAATACCTAAAAAAAAACGTAACATCACATTTAAAAAACCGACTTCCAAAAAACACTACAAAGATTTTTATTTTTCACTTTCTATCCACTAAAAAGTGAAAAATAAAAAACTTTTTACCCCACACTTAACATTACCACTGGAAAGTCACAGAAAAGCAAAAAATCAATTTTGATAAAATTTCAATGGGACCAATTGAGAAGTATATCGTCATCCGTTCATAAGAAATAAGAATTTTTCAAATCGGTTCATAAATGACGGAGATATGAGGTAACAAACAAAAACAAAAAAATACAGTCGAATTGAGAACCTCCTCCTTTTTTGAAGTCGGTTAAAAATGGCATGTAACATAGATTATGAACAATGAAAGTCCAGTGTATCGCGTAATCGTTGTTAGCGGTTCCGCCTGGTTGTCATTCCTAAGTCAGCTCTATAGTTCAAGTTCAAGTTATTTATTTTTGCAGAAAACACTGTTACCTGTTTCTTGTCTATCATTCAAAATACTTATCAGTGAAACTGCTCGGTAGCAAATAAAACTTTTGTTTACTTTATCAGTAATTTAAGTTTTTAAACAAGTCTATCGTACAAGTTCATTTCGTCACTTTTTTAACTAATTTGAGCTGCTGCTGACAACGTTCTCAATTCTCCATTCTAAATTCTCAATTCTTTATTGCGTACCATAATGTATAAAGTTGGTAGAAAATAATTATCTTAGTCACAATTATGGACCCTTCATAGAATCATCAACAGAACTTTAAGAGTTCATGTGATTGATTGACTCTGCTTTTTCACACAAGGGCAGCAAAGTACGAGTACGGCCATTGTAGCTGTTTACGCCTCGTTCTCACTGGGCAACTGAACAAATGTCCAGCGTTGTCCACATCGCTTGCAATATGGACGCCACGGGACTCATTTTAACGGGATCTTTTCGTCTACATTCATGTCAAGCGTGGAATGGCCATTTACAGCGACGTCACGCGATATTGCGACTAGCCGTAAGACATTGTAGGTTGTTATTCACAAACCTACACACAAGGGCTTTTTAAATTAGTTGGCGAAACTCCACAGACTTGTAGCCGATACTTCATTGTAAAGTTTCTGTTACACATATTAATCTGAGTTCTTCTGAAGAACACTTCCTCCACTTCAATCTAATCAATCGCCATGACAACGAAATAAACCTTCGATTAATGAAAATCAATAATAATCAATGACAGTCATTTTGTCAGAAGTCAGAAAATCTGACACCTGCCTTGCCAAGTACCTTGTTACCCAGTAACTGTGTTACCGAGGTCAGATAGGCAGTCGTTCCATGTAAAATATTAAATAAAATTAGTTTATTTCAAGCAACACGACTCATACACAAAAATAGGTACAAATAAGGATACAGACAGGATAACAAGCAGGAACAAACACGAACACTCACAAAGTAACAATATGTCTATTGCAGCATTGCCGGATGTAAGGGCAATCCAGTCTGTTGGCGATCATCGCCAGGAGAATATTGGTAGTCAGCTGCACCCGAGGCTGACCCTAATAATTCATTATCTGCCTAAGCATGTCCCCAACTATATTGGAGTTGGCTTCCAGTAAAACCGGATTTAGCTGATAACCAGTATTTTACGTGGAGCGGCTGCCTACCAGACCTCCACAACCCATTAACTGGGTAACACGGTACTTCTTGACAAGATTGATGTCAGATTTTCTGGCTTCTGTCAATCCATAACGACTGCCAACGCTCTACAAACTACAACGAAAATGGCTATGTAGATTGATTTTGTCAATTTCATTGAGTCATGTGGAGGAAATGACTCAGAATATAGGTGTAACTATTTAAGACCCTATATTCATGTATGTAAAAAAAATGTGTTATATAAGCAATCAATCCAAAGTTTTACAATTAATTGCTTCCAGGAAATGACGTTGACTCGCCCCTATCACAAGGGAGTTAATTTCGTCATAGTTAAACGAGGTGTGAAACGTTGCCGACACTTTTCAACATGTCCTTGGGGAAATGTCTGACATGACGGCAGTTGTGTTTTGTTTGACCCGCCGCGCGCCGTACGCCCCCTTTTTACACGACCAGGCTGTGAGCTGCCCAGTGTTAGATACCAGCAGAGAATGTTGGTATGATTAGGTAAAATCTGTCTATAAATGTGAAAGCTTATATACACTTATTCACGAAATACAGTTGGTACCTGTTGCCGGGAATAGTGGACTTTGATGATTAGTAGCGAAAAAGAAGGTTAAGTCTGATATTACCTTACCCCTGGCTTGCTGATATTTATATTAAATACATCAATATGTCGCAGCCAACTAGCTAAATCAGCCGTTTCACTAAAAACCTAAGCCTTTTCATTGAACTGTGTCGTTTAATCAGCGACATAAGTGACATGGGCAAGTCATTAAACAATATTGAACAAAAGACGTCACTTAGGTCGCTGAAAAGCCGGCGCATTTAAACAAAAAAGCTAGACCACAAAATAAACGACTGATTAAGCTAATTGGCATATATACTTAATTATAACATAGTGAGCTTATTTCATACCCACTGCTGGGCTCAAGCCTCGTCTATATGACAGGGAGTGGGTCATACGCCCACAAACCACGTGGGCACATTTTGAATTGGCTGATGTTAAGAATATATGTTGTTTCGTCACCATATTTACCTTTACCGTATTGAGAGCAGTTAAGTAGCGAACTCGCGATGAAATAAATTACACAAAGTGCCTGTCCGGTTTCGAACCCACGACCGAAAATTCATGACTGTTTTTTTTTTTATGCGGCGCCACCACTGTTCAATATTATAACAACATCATTAATTTCATCTAAAAGTTGTAGTTGATCTGTATGTCTGTAATCACATCCAAAATTATTGCAACTTAAAGGATGCTAACCAGTTTCATAGGATATTGCTAGCTGTAAAATAAAACATTGATTGTCTTTTACTAGTTTCGGAAGTTGGCGTCGAAAAAAGCTTTTGATAAAATACATCAAATCAAAGGCACTTACAGCACAACACGTAATTTAAATTCAGTTGGTAATATAAGTCCAGTTTCGTAATCTCGAATTCAATAGAATGAATATAAAATATATATATATATATATTAATAGATAGGCTACTCTTTTATTTTTATTCAAGAAACTTGATGTTTCAGTTCATCGTACGGAACCCTTCATGTGTGAGTCCGTCTCGCACTAGGCTGGTTTTAGGGTCCCGTACCCAAAGGGTAAAAACAGGACCCTATTACTAAGACTCCGCTCTCTGTCTGTCACCAGGCTGTATCTCATGAACCGTGATAGCTAAACAGTTGAAATTTTCACAGATGATGTATTTCTGTTGTCGCTATAACGAAAAATACTAAAAACAGAATAAAATAAATATTTAAGTAGGGCTCCCACACAACAAACGTGATTTTTTTGCCGGTTTTCATAGATGGTAATTCGAATGGTACGGAACCCTTCGTGCACGAGTCTGACTCGCACTTGGCTGATTTTTATTTAATTTTTAAGTAGCCATAACTAGTGACAGGTGAAAATAATCATGTTGCAGTGTTCGTTATACTTAAAAAATAGAAGTATAGGTTGCTATGTGTTCGTTGATTATAATTATTGATTGATTTATTAACGAAATACAATTCCACTTAGGTGACTATTGCCAACATCAGGATGTAAATAAAAAGCTGTTAATAAAATTATAAATTATAGCATAAGTGGTACCTACCAACTTACCGATAATTCCGGAAGTTGGCAATTTGTTAATAATTACATAGTATGTAATAACAACATGGAGTGGTGTTTGTTTTAACTATCTCTTTCTATAAAATTAAGTTCTAACCTTACAGAAAGCTATTTTTTTTCCAGGTCTCAATCAAAGACACGATTTATGCACAAAAAGCTACCAAAAACGAAAAAAAAATCATCTGGTCAGTCCAAAGACAAAAAAAAACCTGGAATTAACCTGGTATTAACCCAGAAAGGTTCCGTATGGTGTCGGACGTAAAAGAATAGCACCATCCCATCACTCCCCGTAGGTGTCATAAGAGGCGACTTAGGGACACCAGCATTCTGTGTCGGTACATTGCAGCAGCTAAACTGCGATCTCCAACCCGCCTGCCAAGCGTGGCGATTATGGCAACTCCCCCCCCATTTGTGGGAGGCCTATGTCCAGCAGTGGACATCTTTCGGCTGATATGATGATGATGATGAACCTAGAAACTAGCTTGGTCGAACATCTGGATTCTGCAGGTATAGAAACAATCGTAACGATACAAATTAAACGCAAGCTGCGAAGTGGTTGGTTGTTGAGTTGATGTGTTACCCGTACTCTGAAATTGCAACAAAAAAATTAGGTAACTACCACCATTTTATTTACACTTCGCACCCGCATGCGTAGCATCTTGCGTCCTAATGCTACCGAAAGTGTTTGTGCTGTTTTTCAGAGTCGTGATGTTGGCGCATGACGGGTCTATAGATACGTCATTGCCGATTTTTTTTTTATGTATTGGAAATCATCAAATGACCCCTTCCGCTCTGGGTGGAGCGGGAGAGAGTGTCAGACTCTTACTGACTAAAACCCATCCATGCTCGTCCTAGTGCCCTTTGCGTTCCAGGGCCGCGGTATCTTTTACTGCTGCTATTTTTCACAAAAGTTGCTACCTATGTCACTAGCAAATACGCCATTGCTGACCTGAGGGTGTCACCAAGTCACATCTACCAACCTATATTTGGATTAGCAGTACAACACTAATGTATGCGGACTAGAGGTCCCAGACCCAACTAATACACACGGAATTATTAAACAGCTGAAGTAAAGTCAAGCCCTACATTATGTGATGCGGTTTCCTGAAGCTCAAAGGTGGAAAAGGCTCATTTAAGTTTGGCAAATTCCTCACGTTACGCCGATCTCCTCGTCACTCTGACTTTGGTTAAGTAATTAAAACTATTTTCAAGAAGTTGGGGAATGTTCTATGTAGCTTTTTGGATAGATATCTATTAAAAAAGCTACCTAAAAGGTTTGAAATAAAAACTAAGGCCTGAGGACCAATCCTACTATATTTTAAACAACATTCGCATGTCAATCACAAACTGACAAAAAACCTTAATTACATACATTTTTGACAGTTTGCGATTGAGATACGAAAGCAAACGTTGCTTGAAAATTAGTAGAATTGGCTCTCTGGTTTCTGATTTGGGTGTTTAGAGTAAAAAGTGTCAAACCCTACTTTAATGCCAAATTCTGACAGGTTTGCAGGCTATGGTACAATTTGTCGAATGAACTTCCGAGTCTTCAGAGTGCTAAATTCGACTTATTTTCAAGTGCATCACATTCGCGATTCAGTCGCAATCTATCAAAATAAAAACCTAATATTTCATACATTATTATTATTATTATATTATTACTTAAAAATATAGAATTGGTTTTAAAAAATCAGTAGACTTTTTGTTAACAGCCCTACTTAAAAAAACTCTCTAACAAACGCTTTTGTAAAAAGTGTTTTAAAAAAACTTCTCAGAACATTCAACGAAAGTAATCGTTTCCGAAAGCTTATAAATGTAGTGAGAAAACTATAATGAAACAGCTAAAAACAGTACAATGAAACAAATAAACTTACAAAGTAACAATAACAAGCAATATTTTACGAGCAAAACAAAGTTCAACAAACAGAACTTAGAATTAAAAGTATCCAGGTGGAATGCCATGAATTCTATTAGAATAAATGAATGAAAATAAACAACGTTTTAAAACCGCCCCTGTTTAATTAAATCCCGCAGAGAATTCCCACCACTTTTGAGATGCTTTGTGAATTGTGTGCAAGCGAAAATATACCCAAAAGGAAAATCATTGTGGTAGGTAAAGGAAATGCAATCTTATTTATGAAAGAACGTTCAAAGAGGACACTTAACCTGGATACGCCGCGCGGGACAGTAACAGTTGAAGGAATCGAAATTCGAAAGGAATCGTCCGACCGTTGAGTCTGACTTTAAAACGGTCATTCAATTTGTGTAATCTTCCTTAATTGACTGACAAGCAACGGTTGCAAAAAAAGATGGGATAGCGTTTGATAGAGTGACGAACCGGGAGCGTTCCTCGCTCATTTCACTTGTCGACTAACTGCGGTTGCGAGCGAACGCGCCCGCAGCCCTCGCAGATTCCCGCGCTCGGAAACTTTGAAAAATATTCTTAAAAAAAAAAGTAAAACGAAAATGTTTCAAAACGACGTGACTTGAAATTACCAGACAGTATATGACTGTTTAATTTTGTTTAAGACTTAATTTTTTTGTTTACTTTTTGCTAAATAGTGAAGTTTCAAAATTGTTTGTTTATTAGTGAGTTTGAACTAACAATGTTTATTTGAGCAGTGATTTCAACAGTTTTGAAGTCAAGGCGGCAAAGTGTAAGTAATTATAATTAAGTATTTAATTTACTTAGTACGTTGCAATTTATACCTCAATGATCGATTTTATATTACCTGAACTCCTTGGGTTATAAAGTTGTTGTTTTAATAAACGGTAATTTAAAAATTTACTTGAAGGTAGAAAATATGATTTAAAAGAATAGTCTTATAAAATTTATTAAAATGTTTAAAAGTTTTTATTTATTTCCGCAACATTTAAAAAATTGTTTTAAAAATGTTTACGACTTCACACAAAGTATTCCGAAAGTATTTTAAATCAACGTTATAAATAAAGTAATATAGGTATATTGTTTGAAAGAAATAAACATGAAAAAAGCTTTCATTTAAAAATAAACACGTCGTATTGAGGCGCACATAAAATCACTTTGATATTTACGGGTTAGTAAGTGTGTGACTGTCTTGTATTTATTTTTATTTCATTTAATTCTTATTTATTCCCTTTCTGATTCTTAGTTATGAGTCTCTCAAAGTTTAAGGACGGAGTTTCGTTAAGTAGGTGATAACTTAATTTTCTCTTTGGCACATTCTTGTTCCAGTTCGGAAAACTTTCGACGTAATTGTAGTTATTAGGATTGTTAGTTATGACGACACTTTGTTGCTGTATCGTATTTTATTTAATTGATATTCGGCCTATATAATATTGTTCTTATTTTAAATAAATTAAATCACCTAGTTCACTTTGACTTTTCCTCTTCCATGTTATCAATCCATTTAAACTGGATAAAGACGGTCAGTGAAATGAAAAGTGCAAAAACCTAGGCCTATTGTGTAATTACTTTACAAGTCAAAACTACTACTACAACTACTACTGGTACTACTTAAAAAATTAGAAAGAACTTATAAATTAAACATTAAATGGAACACTCGACTGACATCAACGTTACGCTTTTTTTGCTACTAGAAAGTCAAATAGAATAGAATAATATTATCCAACGACTAGTCTATACTTTTACTAAATGTTTCATCAATCGGTATTCAGAGCCTATTTACAAGTTACACAGAGAATTATTATTATTTTTATTATTATCAGGCATGTTAATAAAAAATAAAAAATGAAACATTTGATTCTAAATTCTAATTCTCTGTATAAATTTTTGAAAAAAGAGCTAGAATTTTTTGAATAAAGAAACTAAACAATGGTTAAAAGTTTTTATGAATAGGGCTGTTCAAGAAATAAACACAGTGGCTTGATATTATCTTGCTACCTTCTCCATACAGCCAAGACTCTCAAAGGTTGTTTAAATTGAATATAAACAAGACTCAGACGATATTCCTTGAATCCTGTGATTAACAGTTTGTGATACTTTCGTACGGTGACATTCTAAATTAGATAAATTCAGTTACATGAAAGGGTGTAGTGTAAAATATCAAAGAAGTTCTATGTGGTTTTCAGTTGTATTTAAAAATATTTATTTTCGGTAATTAAAAAAAAAACAGTTTTTTTAGCTATCTATAATTATGACGATTTCAGGTAAAGCATAGTTCAAAAAAATGTGAGCCTGGCATTTTCTTTGAATAGGTTCTCTATCAAAACTATTTCTGTGCAGCAAAGTCTCTGTGACAAATAGATTGAAATATTAAAAACTGAGCTTGCTTTTCATCATCATGAAACCGTCCCTTAAATCCCCTAAAAATAATATACTTAGCTGGCAATTTAATGCCTCCACATAATAGAAAGGGAATATAATTTCACTCAAATAGAATCGTGTTTTCGTACCGGATTTCAAGAGGTAAGTAAACAAGGAATTGAAGTGTTTATCTTTCTATTTATATTTATCTCTGGTTTAGTCTGTCTGTATATTATTTCTGTATACAGAAACATAACGTACTTACTCGCTGTTTAATTTATTATTGTACTAAAAGCTATGGAAGATAAATGGTTCGTGATCGATGTATCGTGCGAAGTGCATTTTTTAGATTCGATTTCACTAAAAGATTGGTTCAGTATGGTGGGTGCTTTTATGTGCGGCGGCTGATGCTGCAATTTCTATTACAACGTGTAACAGAATAAACGCAATTCCTGTAAAGGGGTCATTGTACTCATCATTATGTTCAACTTTTACTATGGGAGCAGCACCGAAATCGCGAAAAAAAACAGCTTTTCAGTACATTTTGTCGACTTATGCGCACAGAAATGTATGGTGCAGTCGACTTTATTTCGTGATTTCAGTCCTGGTCGTTCATAATGATTAGTACATTGATTCTTTTTAAGATATTGTTACGTATTCTCTTACTTACACGTTGTATGAAAAACGATAATTTGCTTAAAATATTTTATTACGTGAAATAAATAGATAACAAGTCCTATGGTTTTTTTTAGCTATGCATAATGATAATACTGTTCAACTAAAAATTTCTATTTACGCGCGTAAGAAATATTGATTTTAATATAGTAGAGCACACTACTATGTTAAAATTAATATTTCTTACGCGCGAGGATGAAATTTTTAGTCTAAAAGTGTTATCATTGTCATGGAGTACATAGAGGAGCTCGTGGTTAAAGAATAACAGCCACACGGGTCCATCTTCAAGGTTAAGCAACGCTTGCCGAGGTTGGTCTGTTGATGGATGACCATCTTAACATACCGAAACTCCTCCGTGTCTCGGAAAACACGTAAAGCCGTTGGTCGCGGCTGTCATTTCTAAAAAAGACAGCCGGAACCAACGGCTTAGATCTTTGGCAGTCGTTACGGATCGTCAGAAGCAAGAAAATCTGACTCCAGTCTTGCCAAGAAGTACTGTGTTACCCAGTTAATGGGTTGTGGAGGTCTGGTAGGCAGTTGCTTCACGTAAAGTCCTGGTTTTCAGCTGAATCCAGTTTGACTGGAAGCCGAACCCAATATTGATGGGATAAGGCTAGGCAGATGAGATGATCGAGCACACTAATATGCAAGGGTTGTTTTTGAATCGATAACTTTCATGTGACATAAAATATAACTATTTTTTATATTTTATGTCACATGTTGTATTTTATGTCACATATTTATTTTTATTAAAAAAAAACTATTTTCATGTTGCATGGGTATGTAGGTCCTAACATGATCATCTTTAGTGTAAAAAAGATACTTAAATTTCTCGTTTTCAGAAAAGGTTATGAACTCTCAAACGAAGGAAGTTTGACCGTAGTTAATTGTGTGATTTCGCTAATTAGGACTCTCGTGGTTTCAACGTTTATTTAGTGGACATGGTGGAATTAAATAATCCTAACTAATTTTATAAATACGAAAGTGGGTTCGTTACGCTTTCAAGCCTAAATCGCTGAACCGATAGTGATGAAATTTGGTACAGTGATAGACAACTTTAACGCGAGTGACGCTGCGGGAACAACATAAATTATTAATAAACTAGCTTTTGCCCGCGACTTCGTACGCGCATATTTGTTTTTTCCCGTTCCCGTAGGAATTTCGGGAAATCCTGTCTTAGTGCTCCCCTACACTCCCCAAGGAACATGCCAAATTCCAGCGTCCTACGACCAGGGCCCCAAGTCTGCTATTTTTATAAATTCGTCATTCCAACACGATCCCATTGTCATTTTGCTTTAAGTTCGTAATCTGCTAAATTCTTAATGGTCGATCACTGGTCGGTCAATGGTCTTGTAATAGAATCGTGGTTCTAAATATTCAATGTCTTTGAAAAGCAATGACTGCACAATAACGTTCTAATGGTGGGTCACTGATCGAAGAAACTGACAAAAATTTAGCAGATTACCGCATACGTCTGTCATTCATTTGTCATTATATACGAGATTACCATTCTATGCTATTTCTTTCAATGGGGTGTCAGTGGTTCACCATTGGAAAGTCATAATGACGCTTTTTTATTAGTAGATTACCAAACTTGTCAAAATCAATAATAATGAAATCAATGATAGGCCATTCTGACAGTATTGTAATAGCAGACTTGAGGCCCAGTAGTTTCAGCTGTGCGTTGTCTGTCAGTCACTCAGTCACTCAGTAACGTAAGAGTTATATATAAATATATATTGGTAAATTGATAAATATACGGGGAATTTTTTAATGGAGTCACTGAATGTGGACTTTAAATAAAGCAATCAGTGTTATTAAAAACAAATTAATTCAGAATAAATTGTAAAGTCAGGATGCCATGTAACATAAGTTATTTTTATTTAGTATCGACACAATCTTTAAACAAGCGATCATATTTAATTGTGACTTGTGACTTCAGAAAATGATAAACGACTGCTGTTTTGTAATGTTATAAATAATAAATCGATAACGTTGGTTGTAATGACTATGAGATATTTTTAGTATTTTTATTTATGTTTTATGTCGCGCGATCAATATTCATTCATGAATTTGTTGGAATTCAGACGTCATTCCACAGAGTAATCTATCTATATCATATAAAAAACAATTGCCTTGCGTTTGTCTCGCAAAAACTTGATAATGGCGATACCGATTTGATTTTTTTTTGTTTTTGTTTCATTATAGAACCTTAGTGAACCCTAGGTGAATTTAAGAAAAAAATAAGTATTATAATCACATCAGTTTTCGGTGGTTCGAAGCATCTAGTATTTCATTAATATCTTAGATATCTATTTGTAGATGACTGGGTTTCAGTTAAGTATGTTTTTAATCATCACTATTCCCTATTACTGTGACTCCTGAGAGCTAGAATCAATATTGGCGACCACCAGAAAAACGTCCACTCAGTGAAGTTCGTCTATATTTATCAATTGTTTTTGCCCGCGACAGTACCCGTAGGAATTTCCCGTTCCCGTATAGCCTATTATAGCCTTTATCATGAATGTGACTATCATCTACAAAACGAATTTTCTAAATTCGACTGGTAGTTCCAGAGATTAGCGCGTTCAAACAAACTCTTCATTTATCGATGTGGCAACATACCTTACCAGTTCACTTATCTATACCACGGGTTTCCGAATTGAGTACTTGGAGTTAAAAAACGTGTCGCCAAAGTACAGGTAGATAAATACTCAACTTCAAATTCTTAATTCAGGAGTCAGCAATATAGTACAGTGAAATAGAATGACATTAAATAAATTCTTTATTCAAACACTTTATGCACACAAGTACAGAAGCGAGCTTAATGCCTTAGGCATTTTCCATCAGTCACCCCACAGAGTCTTCTTTGGTTGGTGCAGAAGCAAATAGATAGTGGTAGGTCCGTAGGTGCAACACTGAGTGAAAAAAGAGATTCATGTTTTTTTCATTAGCTATTAGCTCTGTCAGTTACTATAAAACTTCGAACATACGATCATTGGTAGATATTATGCATGCAATGCCACACGTATCTTCTGCTAGCGTGAACAAACATTGGTATGTACCTACAGATATAATTATATACTCTGAATAATTTAATGATTATATGAATGAGCATGAGTCCATGACAATTGATAATGTTTATCGATTGCTTATTGTTATTTCTTTCGTTACGTGGTGAGTATGAAGATCGATCGTACCTACTATTTTTAGTTTTGATATTTGTATCATCAGATTTTTTATACCTATTCGGTTATTTTAAAATTACAGTGATTAAATACGTTGTGTATTTTTCTATGAGTAATTACTTTTTAGTTTAAATATATAGGTAAGTATCTGATCTACATATGTGTGGCATTTATCAAAAACCTTAGCCATGTGTAATTTAGAGAGTCAGGGCTAATTTAATTATCACCTCATTTGTTAAAATTCATTAAGACGTTAAGCTACATAGCATGTCAAAGAAAACATAACAAACTGTTTCGGCCAAAAATAATATTATGTGAGTAAGCAACGCGATAGAGAGATAATTGTAATAATATTCTGTTAAGTACTTCTTTTCTTACTCCATAATTTGAGAATATATCATGACGCCGGAGCTAGGTTTATTTGAAACGTCTACTTCACCTTTGAAATTCCAACACAAATCAGCAAAAGCAAATATCCCGATGCAACCACTTATCTAAACAACCACTTAAATAAAACAACTGGAAACTTATGAAAAAAGGAAGTAATCAACAATATTTATAACAACAACAATCTCTCCGGGACCATTATGTTGATAATGTTGCGGTCTCAGTACATTAGATAATCTGGTCAGGGTGAGGTTGACGCGAAAATTTCCTTATTCTTCATAATTATTGTTATAAAACCTTGTTCACTTTGAGACTTGTGTTTTGAAGAACCTTTGTGGTAATGGCGACCGGTTTAAACTAGATGTTTGTGAAAATAAAAGATTACGAGACGAAATTTAAATTTCTGACATTGTACAAGTACAATGGCAGAAGTTAGTGCACGGTTCAAATTGCAACAAATCCTCGGAACGGAGCGGTCGCTCTGCGAAGCCTGTGCAGCTCCCAGGAAACTTCTGTGCTTCTGGGGGGAGCTAGGCTAGCTAACTTAGTCAGAATACCTAAGCACACCGGACCAAATGGGAGTCTAAATGCGGAAAATGGAATCCCCCTACTCTACTTTACTTTACGGTTCGAATTGGTCAAAAAAATACTAACTGCATTCCGCGTGGATTATTACATTCCCTCATTGTAAATCTTAGCATATGTTCTGATGTATAAGCTATTTACTATTAAGTTACCGGGAACCTTTTAGAAGCAACCTGGGAGTCAAGAGTGAATAGGTTTACTTCTAGGCAAGCGTGCTCCATTTTCGACCACATCATCGCTAACTATAAGGTGAGATAGTAGTCAAACGCGTGCCTATCAATAGTAAAAAAATAAAGTTTTACTAAAATCCGTACAGCAGTTTCCATCCATGGGTGGATGGCGCGTTGTGTTCCAGGCGCGCCTCAAAGAGATGTTAGAAAAGTAGTCGGGGCCCGTCAGGGTCAGAGCCTGCCAGGGTTGCGGAATTTGTTCGAAAGAGTCACCACGGCCCTGGAACGCAAAGGGCATAAGGAGGAACACGGATAGGTTTTAGCCAATAAGAGTCTAACGCAGGGAGTGTTCGCTCCACCCAGGGAAGAAGTCGTTAAATGATTTCACATCCATCAAAAAAAAAAAGTTTCCATCCATCCATCCATCCATCCATTCTGACAAACTGTTGCGTTTATAACAGTAGCAGGTTAATTGTTCATAAACCTTGTTCTCTTTGAGATTTTTCCGTTTTTAGGTACCATCTGTGATAACGTGGACCGGTTAGAACGTTAGACGTTTGCGAAATTAACATGGATAATAAGGAGGTATGACGGTATGCTATTGGTCTAAATGAAGATAGAACATTAGAAGCCAAGTCATATAGTTAAAACTATAGAATAACGTCAAGTTTTCGAATTGTCAAAGTATAGTAGTTATATACTAATATTGTTACATTTCTTAACTGTTTTTTTTTTGTTTTGTTTTTTTTTTGTATGTCATATCGCATGCCAATCATTTTTATTTCGTGATTTTATGTACTTAATTTTTTACATTTATTATTTGGAGCCGTGTACGCTCGGTTATATATAAGCTGTGGTTGCCTCTAATTGAGCGTGCATTTAGGATAATTGGTAATTTGCATATTTGGTAAAGTTTTATTTTTTTGTATCGCTCGTTGGTGATCCTTAAATAAATAAATAAATATACATTTTGTAAGTAGTCATCTACACTAGGCTGTATATTAACTTGTTGAAGATAAATATTATCTGATTAATTCTTTCATCAGTAGGTTGAATTAGAGTCAGATTAACACATCACAATCTGATTCTCTCATTGATCTGTGTGGACCGATGACCTGGTGAGGGTCGCGGGTAGCCGATAAATGCGAGATGGATAGACCCGGCTGTTATGGCGACACTTGGGGGCCGCACCAGCCGGGGATTACGGAAGTCGCATATGTTCCCGCGATCCCCGGCGTAGGTGGAAGATGGAACACCGGGGTGGTTTTAGTCAGTAAGAGTCTGACAGACCCCTTCGCCCGCCCCAGGGCGGAGGACATCCATGAGGATTTCCCCCCGTAAAAAAAAAAAAAAAAAGGCCTTTGTCCAGCAGTGGACGTCTTTTGGCTGATATGATGCTGATAATGATGAATCTGATCCAGACATTATTCATCATCATCATCATCAGCCTAGCCTTTTCCCAACTATATTGGGGACCGCTTCCAGTCAAACCGGATTCAGCTGAATACCAGTATTTTATGTAGAGCGGCTGCCTACCAGACCTCCACAAGCCATTAACTGGGTAACACCGTACTCCTTAGGAATACAGAAGTCAGATTTTCTGGCTTCTGGCAGTCCGTAACGACTGCCAAAAAGATCCGCCAATGACAGCCGGGACCAACGGCTTAGCGAGCTTTCCGAGGCACGGAGGAGTCTCAGTATGTTAAGATGGTCACCCATCCACAGACCGACCTTGGCAAGCGTTGCTTAACCTTAAAGATCAACCCCTGTGGCTGTTATTATTTAGCCATGAGCACAAAAATATTCATGTTCGGCGGCTTCCAGTGTTATCGTGTGCAATTGAGTACTAATATTTTAAATGGATTGGCTGCCTGATCTGGTAAGACAATTTACCTACCCAGTCGAGTCAAGAATTGTGCCTGATTTTCTGGCTTCTGACTACAAAGCAAAAAGTAATTAAAAGTTCCATACCCCTATCAATTAGGAAGGTGCTAACAGCCACTTACCTACAATCCCTGTAAGTGTGAAAACAATCAACAAGATAAGGCTGATGGTACCACTCGATACCAAACAACACCGAAAGTGCAGCCGTTGATTTATAAACTCACGGAAAACACAATTGACTTTAACAGTCTAGATTAGCGTAAAAGTGAGGCGGTACACATAAAGGCTTAAAGCAGGATAAACAGGTAAGTGAAACCTGTTTGATGATAAAATTATTGATGTAGAAACCTAAGAGGATAGGTAGCGAATTTAAATTACTGAGGTCTTGAATTTGTTATGTTATGTGATTTTGTAAGGTACTAGATAAGTTTCTGCCAGCGACTTAATCCACGTAAAAGTCGGAAATTATCTCAAGGGAACCATGTGATTGTAGAGTAGTATTATAAAAAAGTAATTTATGTCCTGATCCTAGGTCACGACGGCTGAACGGATTTTGATGAAATTGGCACACAAGTAGGCCATAGGCGACATGCCACCGACTGCTATCATTACGGGTAGTGATTTCTTTATAATTTTTCAGGTGTACTAATTCATCATTAATGAGGCGTGATATATTAATAGACACCAAGTCAGTCAGACTTTTACAATTATAATGTTAGTTGGATCTACTAGTCATCAAAACTCTTCGTATAAAACGGTCTGAATGTTTTCAATACTGTCAATCAGCCTGCTATAAGTCCGACGTTTAACACTGACAGTCTTATTGCTGGCGGTAATGACACAGATAAAACTAAAGACACCACACTTCTCAAAAACATACTGACATCAAAACCCAATAACGATGTCTTTAACAACCCAATCTTAAAAGAAGTCAATCTCGATAATAAACAAGACGATTCTGCTCGAACACGTATAAAGAAATCACAAATTGCATTAGCATAAACTTGCGTGTATCTCGGTAAAATTAATTTCGGTAACAATTTATATGCAATGCCGTTCGTGTAATCCGTAATACCGAAGGAATGTGATTCAATCAGAGGTGAAACGCGTCGTCGATGTTCAGTTCGATGCTTTTGGTATTCGATCTTGCTTCCTTTTTTATTTTGATTATGTTGTGTGTCATGGTTTTGGGGATACTCTTGCGTATCTTTACGTGACATAAAGAATGCAGGAAGTGGACAAAATTAATGATATCCATTGTCAGCCCTTGAACATCGAATTACTCGACATGAAATCTTATCCTATGGATGTCTCAAGTGTTATAGACCTATGTGATAGCAGGATTTTCTATTGGACCACTGAAGGACCAAGACAAAGTAACTTTCTGTAAGAAATAACGATTTTTATAAAGTCTCAAGAAAATGATAATTGCTACCGAAATGTCACGGGTTTAAAGAACGTTTACAGTCGGCTATGGCGGTATGTAATTATATATGGCTACTTTTTGGTAACTATTTTCCCAAATATATTTTTTTAGTACTAACCTGACTGCTATCCCCAACACCACTGTCTTCCCCTTCTGGGAGGCATGATTTGAAAGCGAAACCTAATTCCAAACTCTCAGTCCAAGAATATGTTAATTAGCCAAAATACTGCAAGTGACATTTGAAAACATAATCACAGAATTTCTTTAAAGGTCAGTTTTGAATCTGGAACACCTATTAGTCGCTTCAAAGGTCATAAGGAATTGACATAATCACTTGGCTTGCAATTTTGTTGAAAATATTATATCTGATATTTTACGAAAAAACGGGGAGGATCTTGATGATATTGATGAACTTCGTTCAAAGCGCAATGAACAGGAACGCGTCACGGATGCTTACCGTTTGCATGTCCTTGCATCTTTATTAATGAACTAGCTGCTACTGTCAGTGCCTTCGTCGGCGTGATAGTTGAAAATTATTCACTAAGAACATACTCTCGGGTTGAAAAGTATCCTTTTGTCCTACTTTGGGACGAGTTTCAATCAAATTCGTTCAGCCGTAAAGTGAAGACGTAACAGGTAGATAGATAGGCATTTTTTTTTTTTTGAGGATGGGAAATCCTCAAACGAGCCCTCCCGCTCTGGGTGGAGCGGCAGGGAGTGTCAGACTTCTACTGACTAAAACCCACCCATGCTCCTCCTAGTGCCTTTTACGTTCCAGGGCCGCGGTAACTCTTTCGAACAAAATCCGCAGCCCTGGTAGGCAAGATAGATAGGCATAAAAAGACAGAATAACCAACCTACGGTTATCGGGAAAAAAAGATCAGCTCTTCAGTACATTTTGTCGAGCTATGCTCACAGAAATGTATACGACAGTCAATTTTTTTGCACGATTCCGGGGTTGGTCCGATAGTAAAAGTTGTTCGTAATGATGAGTACAATGACCCCTTAAGAGGTATTGCGTTTATTCTGTTACACGGTGTAGATACAACGGGATGGAAACAATAGATGTTTGCCGTATCCCAGAGAAACCATGCATATGTCCTATAATACTCAGCTTACCTTCTACAAAAAAACAATCTATCTTTATAATGTTAGTTGAGAAGGTATATAATACAAGAATGGGTGAAGACATGTCTAGTAAATGTCTTCTCCACATAAATATATGTATCACGTCTTACAAATAGAAATTGATATCATAGTTCCCGCCTGTCCATATTCGTTCGTGGCTACATGCAATTTGATCCAAGAAGTTGTTATCCCATCATATTATCTTTTATATCTCACATGACTCAAAATTGTTTTAGATTTGTTTAAATTGATCGTAAAGTTGTTTCTACGAAGAACGAGGAAGTTCTCTCAATGGGTCGTAATTGACGCTTGAGACAGATGTGTAGTAAATCATTGAAAAGTATCTCGCTGTCGTGTGGTGTTATTTAATGTAGTTTTCTTTGGTTTTGTTTCATATTGGCTGTTGCATGGAAATACACTTCTGGACACATCTATTGGCCCACCTTGTATTTTCAGTTTCGTTTGGTCCTAGCTAAAATTTTATATTAGGTCGAGCAAAAAGTTTTTATGCAGTTTTGAACCTGGCACATTCACAATTTCATTCAATAGTCTTTTTTTGAATTTCGAACACAGAATTTAAAGAAACAAAAGACAATTTGGAGCCTGTTTGTTGATATCAAACAATCGAATACTAAGAAAACTTGGTTTTATTGGTTTACTTGGATTTAATTCTTGAAAAAGTGATTGATATCTTTGGTTTTGCAACAAACATTACTTATTCTTAACATTAAGGTGAGGTTCTATCAATAATCTATGGATACTTCACCTGAAGTCGCCGCCCAAGCTGTGGCACTTATTGAGGCCGGACACAGCCAAAGAAACGTGAGTGCTCAACTTAATTTAAGTCGATCTGCGGTCCGAAATGTTTATTGGAGGTACCTAGAGACTGGCGGCTTTGTTCGTCGCCAAGGAAGGCCACGATCTTGGGTCACAACTGAAAGGCAGGATCGATTCATCGTGACGACCAGCTTGAGAAATCGTCACCTTACCTCCATTGAGATACAAAACCAACTTCGCGACTTCCACGGAGTATCTGTGAGCGCTCGAACTGTTCAGAGAAGGTTAAAAGAACGCGATATGGTACCACACAAGCCAGCTAATGGGCCCAAACTAACGCGAGCCCACCGAACAGCGCGCCTTCATTTCGCACGCAGTCATTTAAATTGGACACAGCAAAATTGGAGCCGTGTACTCTTTTCTGATGAGTCTAAAATTGTGTTACATGGCAATGATGGAAGGAAGAAGGTCTACCGACGTAAGGGAGAGCGTTTCGCACAATGCTGCTTTGAAGAGAGGGTTGCTTATGGCGGTGGCTCATGGACTGTCTGGGGCGGTATATCCGCGAGCGGCAAAACTCAACTTGAGGTTGTTACAGGACCACGGCTGCTAACATTAAATGCTGAAGGGTACATTCGTGAGTGCTTAGAACCTCACGTGATACCATACGCGGACTATGTGGGCCCAAATTTCCTTTTTATGCATGATAATGCAAGAGCCCATGCGGCCGGCATCGTCAGGGAATATCTTCGGGATGTGAACATCACAGTTATGGACTGGCCAGCCAGAAGCCCAGACATGAACCCCATTGAGCACATGTGGGACGAGCTAAAAAGACGTGTTAGGGCTCGTCAGCCAGTTGCCCAGACGATGCAGGAGTTGAAAACTGCCATAGAAGAGGAATGGGAGATGATCCCTCAAAATTTCATAGAGCGGTTGATAAACTCTATGCCCAATCGTATGAGAGCTGTGGTAGATGCCCATGGAGGCAACACGCGTTATTAAATTAAACCTTTATTTGATAAAACATGTTTTTTATTCAAGAATCAATTGCCTTTAACAAGGCGCATATCCGACTTGTTAGGCGTAGCTCCATGTCGTATGGTATTCTGAATTCAAATTTAAAACAATACGATCGAAAAAGATGGTAAAATGTATCAGGTTTAAAACTGCATCAACAGTTTTTGTTCAATCTAGCAATCATATTTCGGTAGGGGCCATCGAAACCTAAACTGTAAGGTGGGCCAATAGATGTGTCCAGAAGTGTATTAGAGGGGCTTTTCTAAGATTCCGTATCCAAAGGCCATCGGGAGGCCAAATAAATAATCTGAATCTGAATCTGAATCTGAGGCCGCTGTTAATATTTAGGCCTTCGTCTGTCTGTCAGCGGGTGGTATCTTATGAACCGTAATAGGGAGACAGTTGAAATTTTTACTGAGTGTGTATTTCCGTTATAACTACAAATAAGAAAAAACATTAAAGAGGCTCCCTACTAGACACATGTTTTTTGTCGTTTTTTTTCTCGATCTTAATAATGACAAACGGGTAGATGCTTGAAGCCTTGAAATGCTCACAGAGTTTGTATTGCCATATTCGTTAAAAAAAATTGATGTGTTTTTTGAAGGTTTTGCTCGATTTTAACGGATTACAGTGCGATAATATTGGCGATTGTGTACGGAACCCTTCATGCGCGAGTCCGACTCGCACTTGGTCGATTTCTTGTATTTTAAGAAACGATCACATTTCAAACACGGTTTCAATCTGTCAATATAATGTATCGTTTTCTTACATTTTCTGACAATTGATTACCGTTGGAATGAGATTGCAAGTGCTCAAATAATGATATTAGTTTTGTAGTAAGTGTTTTTTTAAGTTTCAGTTGTTTGGATAGGTTCCCTATCCATTTGCATAAAATTTTAAGACCTAATATAACTTAGCATAATTTTGTTTGGCATAATTATATTTTCGCATAATGTAATTACGCATAACAGCTTACGCATATTTTTTTAAGGATAATTTCTCTAACCATAATAATGATTAAGCATAAAGTTCTAAAGTATAACTTTTATAAGCATAATATCCTAAAGCACAAATTTATTTACGCATAATGATATTAAAACATATTTTTATAGGTATAACAATTTATTTCGACGATTGGAAAAAAGCCCTATCTCCTGAATCAGGTAATATATAGGTAACATATTAATATAATATAATTTATTGAACAATTTTGTAGGTTTTTTTTTGCTGTAGGAAGCATGAAGCAAGCAAGCATACAGCATGCAAGCAAGCATGCAAGCAAGGATGCTGCAAACAAGCAAGCATGCAGCATGCAGCATGCAGCATTCAAGCGAGCATGCAACATGCAGCAGGCAGGGTTTCTGTCACGGCTCCGACACTGTGGGCCTCCGGCGGCCCCACGCGTGCTAATCGTCGCAGACGGCTGTCGCTCACCACCGCAGCTTCGGCTTGTTGGCTGGCTTCGCCGGCCAGCCTCAGCCGCGACTCGCTCGCATCCGCCTGCTCCTCAGCCCGCGGGCCGCCTCGCCCCTACGCGCCTACGCGATTTTAAATTACACTCTAGGGGTAGGACAAACAAGACTACGTGGGGTCGGTTTTGCAGCAATTCGGTTCTGTCACTAACTTTTGTTGCACAGCATATTAAATTCAGTCGATATTAAAGTCATTTGCCGAAGTATTATTATGCCAAAACAAATCGTGCCAAAATCGTTATGGCGAAGTATATTAGGACCAAGAACATTATGCGAAAAGAAGGGATCCCGTTTGAATATTGTCTTATATTGAATTTAACTTTAAATGACGTATGCGATCGTATGAAAAATTGGCTCTTTCTTTTTAACTGAACAAAAATGTACCTATACGTACGGGTCTTTTTTTCAATAAGTATCTAATTCTCAGTAGTTATCTGTCATTTTCTTAGCTCTGTATTCTAAAAACAATGTTCAGCCATGAATCTTGATTTGAAACTAGATTTGTGTCTAGATTAGCATCAAATGATCAGATTCATCAGAATTTCGAGCTTCGTCCTAAAATACATTCCTTGATTTGCAACTAAATGTTTGTCTTGATTCGAATGTAAATGATTTAGACAGCCTCACTCATATTCATAAAATTCTATGAACTGCTTAGTTTCGCAGATTTAAGCAGATTTTTTTTTCATTTAAATGTCTACCCTACACAGAATTTTGCAAGTCAGTTGTTACTGGTTCCGTACGTCCTAATGAAAAAAAAAGAACTCGTGTGGTCTGTCCGTCTGTCACTATCAATTTTCTGTAAATTAATTTGACCGACTGTCTTGGTACACATCGCTGCTTTGGAAGAATACTGTATTATTACAAAAACATTTTTTTTAGGTTCACCATATGCGTCTTTAGAGGCGAAACCACTTTTTCATCTTCGATTTTCACCAAGAAAAGTGCAATGGGTTATAACAGTTAGAAACAATATTAATACTAAACTTCAATCCTTCAACTTCCTGAAAAAATACTCATTTTGACTTGCACCAGTATTCTCCCTAAGCAGCGACATTATATGAACTTCTGCGATCCAAACACGGACGTGTTTTAAACTGTATCATGTAACATATCAAATTAAATGGTTTATTGTGAAGTCCTTAAATAACAGTTTTAAAGTGAATCAAGAAAATACCTATGTATGAAAATTTACCCCCTTCAACTCTGAAACTACAGAACCTAAAATTTGTGAAAGAAAATATAGATAATAGCTGTACTTTGCTTAAAGATTACAGGAAGACAATAACACAATGGCATTTTATATAAAAAATATGATTCGTTCGGTACATTTAGCACGCGAGTCTGACTCATAACTGGCCGGCTTTTATGAATAAGACTGCTTATCTTTGAAAATTTAAGTACTGCAGTAAAATGATAAGACCGTACATTTATTGGTAGAGACTCGAATTCGAAACTTTCACAGTAAGTTAATCAGAACAAGCTGTTGACTTTTCACTTCTCAATCATAAATATCACAACTTATTTCGCTTGACTGTAGGAATATTTCAAAAACTTATGTCTTCAAGTGTAAGTTAAGTAATAATTCAAGTTTTGCGTCGCGATAACAAATTAAGTAAGCATATCTTTTTGTCACAAGTTTATGTTTATTTTTATTGACTGCCAACTTTGTACAAAAGGGTCAGGTTCTTAAAATATTCCTTGTTGATTTATGACAAAATAAGACGTGCACAGGAAGTTGCTTTCCTGAAATATTTTGTTATGTTTTTCTGAACTGAGGAATGGTTGGCAACATGTGGTGAAAATGTACAGAAAGTTACGGAACTTTTGGAGACACATTTCACGAACATTTGATATTTAATTTGATAAACCTACTAGGCTGCTTTTCGGCCTGCAAGCTACTCGCATGCAACTCTATTAACATTGCGTAATACGATTGATCGGGTGATCACATTATAGCTCAGAAGCCCGCAATGTAATGCAACTGGTATGCTAGCTGGTTTCAGTGCAAACGTGGCTTGAGAACAGTCATGTAGTATTGTTGGTTTATACAACGTGTAACAGCATTAAGCAATAAGTACCTTAAAAGGGGTCATTGTTCTCATCATTAGGAACAACTTTTACTGTGGAATCGACTGTCCCGTACATTTTATGCGCATAACTTGACTAAATGTACTAAACCACAGATTTTTTTTCGCGATTTTGTGACTGGTCCTACAATAAAAGTTGTTCATAATGATGAGTACAATGACCCCTTTCAGGTATCGTGTTTATTCTGTTACACGTTGTATGTAGATCATAGGCAAAAACAAAAATAATATGCGTTTGAAGAATAAACTAAAATATGGTATAATATGGCTAAATATGGTGGTGGTGGTAGCTGTTGAAAACCTTAAGGTTGTGTAACGATATAATTTATATACCAGTAGCGTAGCTAGGTGGGCGGGGAGTGCGGTGAATTTTACACTTTCTTAGTTCTTGAGCTAACCAGTCAACACAGTTCATTATATTTGATTATGAATACTTATGGTAGCTATTGACAACCTTAAGGTTGTGTAACGATATAATTTATCTACCAGTAGCGTAGCTAGGTGGGGTGTGCGGTGAATTTTACACTTTCTTAGTTCTTGAGCTAACCAGTTAACACAGTTCATTATATTTGATTATGAATACTAATCAAAAGAAAATCAAAACTATACAAGGCAGGGTGCAAAAAGTGTATTTCGGTTATCGCGTAATAAAGTAGCCTAGGTATATCCTTTTCAATATCTTAATTAAGTTATATATCTGCCAAATTTCATGACGATCCGTTCATCCGTTTTAGCGTGAAAGCGTAACAGACAGACAGACAGATATACAGAGTTACTTTCGCATTAATAAGGATAATATTTAAATATAAGTCAACTTTCGTAACTTTCCTAACATTATATTAATTAGTTTATCTTCCTATGTATAATTATTTGATATTAATCCTCGACTGAAATAATGTTCAAGGTAACTTATAATTACTTAGTTTGGATCAAACTTAAGTGGTTTTCGAGATCATCAGGAAGTTTTGATGAACCTACAATATTTGTATTTTGGCTAAGTTTAACATGTGTTGCTATTTTCGGTAAGATAGTTTTTAATCCCCTAAACTTTACTGAGTAATTTAATCTACTGGACTCAACCACGGCTCAGCGTCTCTGAATTAAACTTGCTACTTGTATATAGCTTGTTATTTATTGAGGGGATGATTTCGTTGCCATGGCGACTGCGTTGAGCGGAATTGAGGAAGTTTCCTTAAAAAAGAATGAGAATACGTATACGTAACACTTACACTTACACAACAGCTATGCCGAAGTGCCATAATAAAGAATCAGCAGATTGCCATCATCGGTCTCAACAAAGTATACTTGAGGAGTATTCTGTAAAAAAGTGTGAAATGAGATGAAGTGTCAAGGCCAATCCATGCAATCAATATGGAACTTCACTTAAGCTGTCATTATGATATTTTGAGAGAATAGCACCACTGATTCGGGAATGTAACCCCTCAACATCAGAGGGCCTAGCACAAATGTGTTGATGTATAGTAACGTCACAGTATCGTTAACATAAGTGAATTTTTTAAATAAAAAAAAAACTACAACCCCAAAGTATTTTGGTTTAATTTTATGCGACATACACAATTTGTATCATACAAAAATAATCATGTAAGTACCTAGTATCCAATTCAAATAGATATAATGTGTGGAACGAGTATTATAGTTATTGTAATTTACGCTTCGTTCTAGACGTCAAAAACATTCGTGCAAGGTCCTCTGAAGTCATGTTCACCACTACAAGATCAACGATTCAGCCGATTTAATTTTGAACGATAAACAGACATAATCTCAGACACTTCTGCCAGACGATTGTCATCTAGGAGTTCATTGTGTTTGTTTCTTCAGGTATCTGATCATGTGAACCGATCTAATAAGATTGGTTCTTCATTGGAAGTTCTAGTCTAATTTAAAAAAATAAGTATTTAAAAAAAGCCTCACTATCTTCAAGTAAAAAAGGCTACTTTTAATCCCGGAAAAGATACGGTTTCTGTAAGATAGGCCACTTGTACAAAGTCCTCGCGAGGATCGAGCTTAGTGGAGCACGCCTAGCAGATGTTTATCGTCTTAAATCTTTATCTCCTTGACATTGCCATCATGAATCCGTTGTCGAAAAAAATTGTGCTATTTCATGTATAGCTCACGCATAACATAATCATAAAGGTTACACGTTATAGTAATGGCAATAGGGCAGGTCGGCAAGTGTGAAAATTCTTTGGCTGCATCTACGTGCAGTTTTTCCACTTTTCTATCTGGATTGTGTCACGTTTAACCCCCCTGTCAAACGTGACACGATCCAGATAAAAAAGTCAGACCAGTGGAATGTGTTGTCTAGTAATCCTGTAGAATATTGATATTCAACGAGTCTGCTTACTACATAGAGCTCTATTTTTCCACCTTAAAAGTTTAAAATCTAGTTATAGTCTAGCTAGACTATTTTAAGTTTATTTTCATACGTAACGTGGGAGTATAATTTTGTAATTAATGTTTACGCATCAGTAATTTAGTTAGCACCTTCTAAATTCGTTTATTATTTGTATAGGTTTTTGATAAAGGGCATATTTTGGGATGCATGAAGGAGCCTCCTCGTGTAGCGCAATTTGTTCCATCAGACACTTAACTGAACCGAGCGGTCGGCGTATCCTGGACAGTCTCACCTAACACCTTCTAAGACTGGCCAATCCTTCCCTTGCGGTGGTAGGGCTAACACCCGCCTGGTTTGCGACCACCCTCCCACCGGAGTTCGGCGTCAAGCAGCCGTGTTTCGTCGACGCGTGGGAGTACCAGTGCCTCAAGGCATCTTCTGGGCACGCTCGCTTCATCATGGACCTAATCAATCGCTTTCCATCAGGCGTGATCGAGGTCAAGAGCGAACTCATTCATAAATAATAAAAAAAAAATGTTATGTAAGTGTTGCCATGCTTATCTGAAGCTGAAGTCATTATCCTCATAGCAGGGTAAGTATACTTTTAAGTAAATGCCACATATACTATACAAACTATACAAAAAGTACTTAATAATTTTTTGGGTTGATTCTTAAGTTATGGAGTTATAATTTTTGATTTAATAATTATATTTTTTATACTTTGTGTTAGTCATGAAAAAATTACTGTTTTTATTAGTACATAAGTCGCATATTGTGGGATGTACAAAGAGTCGACTAAGCTTATTAAAACCGATTTAGAGTACTTGCTATGCAAGAGGTTCTAAGTTTCGAGCTTGCAACCCTTCACTCATTAGTCCAACACCTAAACCGTTGGACTATGTCTGAGTTTTTAATTACGAGTACCTACATAATAATAAATAAAGCCCGTCACAGACGTAGCTATAATAATACATAATAATATAATTCATAGCAAGACATATTGCGTTATATTTTCTATAGTAACCTTCGAGTGACCACAGACCCTGCTATATTAGATATTTCTTTAATTTTTATCTTTATACTAACATTTATTATAGCTACGTCTGTGAAGGGCTTCAAATGTTTTTTCCAACTTTTTTTTAACACTGAAAGACTAAAGGTTTTATTGCTCTCAAACTTTAAGAGCTTAATTTTCTCAAAAGCAGTTTCTACTAAATGTTTATAGGTTATAAATCCCATTAAAAGTAGTTAAAAAGAACAAACTGAGGTGAGTTTTAGGTGAACACATTTTATAATAGCTCTGGGATCCTACTATGACGTGCCAATGTCATTATGATTGATTTGTGAGAAAGGGACAGTGTTGTACGCTATGTACGTAGTATGCTTTTTATAGCTCTGTCTCTCTCTCACACCGGACTCGTGACCATTATAAGACGTCATAGTACTGTGTACTACCCAGTAGTTTTGTCCTGGTAAAGATAAATGAAAGTGTCAAGTACTATAGCAGACATTCGATTCAGGTTTTCAGTACTGTACGTGAAAATATGAGTCTGTTTCCGTTTTCAATTCCACGAAATAAGTTCTATAGAATTTAGTGAAGATGTGCTGTAAGGTAACACAAGCCTTGCGTCTGAAAATCATGCGTTGTAACGCTATGTGTTGCGTTGTGGAATGTTATAACATTGCGGTGTGCCGTATCGTTAGACTCGTTACTAACTTCCGGTTTCGGAAAGAGATCACAGACTCTTATATCACATAACTTTTGCGTTTAGTTTCGTTCCGGGCGTTGTCCTTATTTTGTTTTTTTTTTTCATTGAGTTTTGGGCTAGCTCTTGTCCTCGATCACGTCTGATGGAAAGCAATGGATGAGATCTATGATGGAGCGAGCGTGCCTAGAAGATGCCTTCTGGTACTCCCACGCGTCGACGAAACACAGCAGGCTGCTTGACGCCGGACTCCAGTGAGAGGGTGGTCGCGAACCAGGCGAGAATTATCCCTACCACCGCAAGGGAAGGATTGGCCAGTCTTATAAGATGTTAGGTGAGACTGTCCAGGATGCGCCGAGCGCTCGGTTTAGTTCAGTGCCTGATGGAACAAATTGCGCTACAGTAGGAGGCTCCTTCATGCATCCCCAGGTTCGTTTGTATCTTATGTACGTTTCTATTTTTTTAATACTTAGGCGCATATTCAGTAGATGAACTACAGTAATTTTGTACCTATATACCTTAGTTTCTTATTACACGACTGCCCACAAAAAGGAGTGTTATGTTTTCGTATGTAATTTACTCAGGCTTTTGAACTCGAAATATTTTAAAAGGAAATTACAAAAACTCATTAAGTGAGTGGCAAAAATAGCTTCAAGAAGAAAACCAGCACACTACAGTTATTATTTCCAAACTGTTGTGTGGGATATACACAACCGTTTGGAAATAATAACTGTAGTGTCCACTACTATTACTACATACAGAAGTTTGTTGCATAGACTATATCATTTTAACGATCACGGGCAACTGTCATTAGACAAAAAAGGTACAGGTTTCCAGTGCAAGTCCGCCTCAAATTCAATATAGGCGACAAGAAACATGAAAATATAGTTCATTGTGTGTGTGTAGTGTATGTGTTCATAAAAACATTATTTGTGTAGGATGTACAAAAGTTTATTTATGCCATTTATTTGTAATACCAGTCATCCATCACTTTCCGCAAAGATAACGTTTGGTACCCGTATCGAATTGACAATATATGTACTACCGAAAATTCGATTGATATCTTTAAAAGGCCACCTGTCTGTCATTGTGTGAAATACGACCTATACATAATTTATATCTCATGTAAATTTATAGTAGTAGTAATACATATATTGAAATCTATAGTAGTAGTAATATATCGATACCTGAAGTATCACTTAACGTAAGGGACATTTTCCAAGAATGCCAAAATGAACCTCACACCGATTACTTTAAATCGCATTTATCAAAAATTCTAAAATGTCGCTTACGTTAATTGACACTTCTGGTATCGATATTATGTAGAAAATTATAAGGGATTTCATTATAAAACTTGTTGATAAAAAATAAGTATGACGGAATATCAGAATGGGCAGCGTAGCGGTCTCTGTGATAGTCATCCATCATGGGCGTGTTATAGAAGAAACGTTGAAATAATAGCACGTTTGTAATTGATAACAGTCCCTCGTTTCATTCGATTACATTTACGAAACAAAATATACGGTGAAACACAAGATGAAACTAGATTACGAGCCAATAGGTTAGCACGCGTGCACTTCGTACGCTGTCTGTCAAAAGAATGCCAGCTGTCACGGCGTAGACGCAAACTTGCTACCCTATTCGGGGTTACCCGCTCATATTTTATAAATCGCCATTTATATTCGACCAATTGAATTAATTAATTAATTTTGAATTTAACAATAATTACTATTCAACCAAATAACACAATCAGTCTCTCATCTTAAATCTTGGATTTACTTTTAATTTAGCTGCGCGCCGTCTAGTACTTTTACTGTATTTTACCAGCTAAAATATGAAAAAGAGAGCATCTATTTTAACGCACTTCAGATCTACTTTTGTGAAACTAAACAGGCTGGGTGTGACTACATTAAGAGATGACCAATTACGAACATAAACAAATTACAATTTTACCGATATATCGCACTTGCACATTACTTTGGAAATGTGATCGTACAAGTGCGTCGTTTGTTTTTATTTCTTATGTGTGTAAACACAACCGACAAATTCCATCCAGGTAATTGACAGTGCGTACCGTACGATGCTTTGGGGGACATCTACAAGCGGCTGTGAAAGTGTTTCATCTGCTTCTTAAATAAATAACACCATTGCAGCCACACATACTACAAACTGAACCCTCTGTGGCGCAACCCGTCACTTCTCGTTAGTTTCGCGACGACAACACACGAACCCCATCCGACAACGCACGAACCCGTTCCGATAACGCACGAATGTCATCAACAACGCATTGCCGTTTTACGAACCATTGACTGTGTTAATTCGTTCACCCCCTTCTGTTCTGTTATTGTTTACTTTTCATTCGTTCATGCTGTAGTGTGTCAACTCGGATGTTTGTGTTGATTTCCTTCGATTGTGTTTCGATTTTGTTTTTGTTGGAGTTAATTTTGTTGATGTTATTTTTACTGATTTTAATTAGGTCAGTGTTATATTTAGCCAAAATTTTACTGTATTCGAACAGATTGTCGAAGGCCCCCAAGCTGGACCTGGTAAAGTTCGCGGGAATTTGCAAGATGCGAGAAGGATAGGACTGGCCGATGTGGGTGTCTTGAGGTTCAGATGACATATGAGAGTTATAAGGATGATAAGAGATAGCAGTTAAAATTTGATAGAACATATTTGAACTCCAGCTTCAAAAAAGTACAGCCTAAAAAACGACTTTCCGGATTCAGTACCAGAAGAGATGATTCGGGTCTAAAAGTAAGTAGTTACAAGCACCAGTGCCGAAATGTCCATTATGGAAATCAGAACTTTTCACAAAACTTTGACCTCCTAACTTTTCACTAAACTTTTCATCAAGTATTGAACATTTTGTCAAAACTTCGTCAAAGGACATCACCCCCGAAACTTACTATGACCTCTTCCTTATCGATAATCTTCAGGGATTATCATAAAATACGGTAGCTGAAGTTAAGCTCGGTTGTCAAATATTGGTCACGTCCATGTCATCGGCAACAACTGTGGCGTCATTGTCCTACTGGTTAATGGCACTCTGTGACATAAATTTTGGGTCGATGACAGTTGGAAATTTAAATGAGGAATAAGTGGAAAGGAGGAATTTTGTACGTAGGAACTTTATTGCAGTTGGCTTTTGTTTTTTTTTGTGGCGCTGGACCTTTTTTATTTTATGCAAAATTGTTGAGAAGAACGCTACGTGTCAGGATTCAATGTAATTGTGTATTGGTTAATGAATGACACTCTGGCCCATACGATTGTGTGCGATGATTGGTTGAGTGAATTTTATCAACAGCTCATCCCATCTTGCATTTAATTGTCCTGCCTGTATAATTTCTTTCCACAAACCCCGGTTTAAGCTAGAAGCTGAACCTAAAATGCAGTGTCAAAAAAAATAGGCAGATTGATTGAATTTTGAAAATTGCGTTAAAAAAGTTAACCGAGAAAAAATCAACACATTGCTCTGGCAAAAAAATCCAACATGCCATTTCTGGTCCTTCGTTCCATAAAACTGTACACTCAGCGCAATAGTGGTCCAGCTCATAACTGTGCATAAGTAATGTCTGACCCATCGTACGAGGGGACCGCAATGACCTAGTTCGCTTTACTGACTTTTACTGCCACTGGACTATAAGCTGATAATGTTTTGTTTTTGTTTCATTCATTCATTTGTTATAAATTTTGTTTACTGTTGTGATATGTTTTGTTTTTTAGGGAGTGGAAAGAGGTTGTGTGAGGTTTTATTAGGATTTTAATTGAATTAATGCTGAAAACTTGAAGAAGACAGTTAAGGATTTTCAAAAACATTTTTTTTTGCCATCACTGAAAGTTAGATATCGGTTCCTGTGAACTTCTTGGTTTGCATTGCAATAATACAGTTAACAATAGACAATGTCATATTTTATCATAAAGCCATGGAAACTCACTAAAATCCCGGCACGATCATCTGTTTTAATATAAATACCTCCAGGTTTCTAGTAAGACACACAAATAATGACACAGGTCTAGTGATGTTGAAGTCAGTGGCAAGTACAGGGGCCGCTCCCCCCCCCACCCAAATGATCCAGATTTCTTTAGTAAGTAATCTACAACGGAAGTCTACAACCCAACGAAGTTATTGAAGAATTTACGCAAAGTAATCTAAGGAGGCTTGATCTATGCCTTTAGCAAAATCAAATGTTGTGCTTTTTAGGGTTGCGTAGTCAACTACCTAGGAACCCTTATAATTTCGCCATGTCCGTCTGTCCGTCCGTTTGTCAGACCGGAAGAAGATAGAAAGTTGGAATTTGGTATGAGTATACATATTAACTACGCTAACAAAGTGGTAAAATAAAATCTTGAAAAAAAAAGTTAGGTAAAAAAATCAACGCCACTTTACGTGGAGGGGGGGGCCCCTCCACGTAAAGTGGCGTTGATTTTTTTCTAAAAATCTATCATCCCATAGTGTTGGTGTTTGTTGAATAGGCCGTTTAAAAATATTGAGGGTGTGCGACAACCATTTTAACACCCAAGGATCCGTTTGCGAAATATTAAGCTTTACAGTGCACATTTTTGCTAGAGTCAAGTCTCCACCCCCTTCTGCCAGCAAAACGGTTGTTTTTGGGGACGTGAAAAACTTATGGTAGTAGCTTAAATAACAAATTAAAAAGGAAAACTAACTAAAACTTACTTTTTTTTTTTTTGAGCATGGGAAATCATCAAATGACCCCTCCGGAGCGGCAGGGAGTGTCAGACTTTTACTGACTAAAACCCACCCATAGTCCTCCTAGTGCCTTTCTTTCCAGGGCCGCGGTAACTCTTTCGAACATATTCCGCAACCCTGGAACTAACACAGCTAAGTAGGCTTTACAAGATAACGAGTAATCTACCAACCTATAAAATGTACTTGGAGAAGGAAAATGTCGTTGGAATTCCATTGAAAATTTGTTAGATAAAGTCGTTTTCAGCCGTTTTTAACCGTTACATCGTGAACTCAATTAAAATATTCATGGAATCAAATAAAAAGCACAATTATAAGTCGCCTATTGTGACGTGCAACTACAGAACCCTACACTGCGCGTGACCCGACACGCACTTGGCTGGTTTTTTTATTGTTTACTTTGCTAAAACCCACCTTCAGCGGTGTCGCCCCTGGGCTCCAAACGACAATCCTGAATTCGTCGAAACTGTTGAAAACTCATTCAATCAATCATAGCTAGGTACTCGCTTTTGACAATTTGTGTACTGGGCCTTAGGCCCATATTTCAAAACGTAAACTATAACTCAACTCGAACTCCAACTCCAACATGAGCACGAAAATGTCAATGTCACTTAAATTTTTTACCCGTAAAGCGCGCAACTTTTGTCACCCAAATTTAGCTAATTTTAAAGAGTTTAAGCCATATTGCTTTAGAACTAAGTAATATTTTCACATGTCGTGACGTTTTCGTACTCGAAAGATGAGCAAACAAATGCAAAAACTTCAATTTATGAAAACTCCGATGGAGTTGGAGTTCGAGTTGAGTTGGAGTTTACGTTTTGGAATATGGGTCTCAGGGCCATTTTCACCAAGCCAAACTGATCGCGATCAGCGTATAAACCACGTTTATGAGCTGTCAGTGTCACTATTTTTCTATGGAATATTGACGCTGACAGCTCTTGAACGCAGTTTAGATGTACTGATCGCGTTCAGTTTCATTGGTGAAATCCACTCTTAGTGTCATACGTAACATTCGGCTTTCCACCCTCTCTATCTTTTGTTCAAGGTTCCAAAACATTTTCCACAAACTCAAAACCAAGCAACGAAAATACTCAACCGTTTCACAGAGTCTTCACGATAACCGTTTTGAAATTGCTTTCAAACGTTATACAGAATTGTTCTCGCGGGAAATTCAGAAAGAGAAATGAATTCTTGTTATCCATGTTATTATTTCTCGAATCGTAAACTTTTAAAAGATTTCCTGTTTGTAATAACCTTGTTTAATAACATTAAAGACGTTTTAATTATTTACATCTGGCGTTTTGGTAAACATGTAAAAGGAAAAGAATTAATTTTGAGCAACTGTTTTTTGGCTGAGAATAGGTAACCTCTTCTCGGTATGGATCCGTAAGAGGGTAAGGCTGTAGTATGTAGCTGTATTGTATAGCCGTATATTTCGGACATGGATTTACGCATGGAACCTTGTATATTAGCTCATCATCATTAACCTCATGTTAGTCATGTTTATGTCTGTTACAAAGTGCACATAAATAGTGGTTCTGGTTTTCTTTTGACTCTTATAGTACCTAATAAGTACTATACAACGCGTATTGTCCTCATCATTATCAAACACAAAGTTGACTGGTAGAAAATGCCTTGTTGCATTTAGTCCGCCCATGTACCACTATTGTACATGACATAAAGTTTAAATAAGTAAATATATATAAGCACACATAAATGAATCGTAGTTGCGTTTTCGGGGTGGCTCGTTGGTTCTTTTCGATGACTTCGTATAACATAGCTAATAATATGACAACAGGAAACCAGCAAGAGTACTGAAAAACTTTAGGTTTTAAAGAAAAAAATAAAAACTTTACATCACTGAAAAATCTGGTAATTAATTAATCGGAAACAAGAAAAATAACCAAGGTTACCGACATAGCCCGAAGGATCGCCAAATTGAAGTGGCAGTGGGCAGGGCACATTGCTCGCAGAACAGATGGTCGATGGGGCCGAAAAGTTTTGGAGTGGAGACCGCGTACCGGAAGACGCAGCGTTGGAAGGCCTCCCACAAGGTGGACTGATGACCTGGTGAGGATCGCGGGTTACCGATGGATGCGAAACGCACAGTACCGGTGGCTGTGGCGACACTTGGGGGAGGCCTATGTCCAGCAGTGGACGTCTTTCGGCTGATATGATGATGATGATGATGAAGAAAAATAAAGGTAACGTAAGGTGAAGGTAAGCAAGAAAAAAAAATCATGATTCCTAGAAATTTAACCCAGCTTCGGCGCATGTTTTGTATCTCATATAATATAGTAAAAGTGCAGTCATGTGTGTACCCATCATTATCGCTCTAGCATTAGCTAGAGCGATGATGATGGTCTATTATTTTAATACACTCTTTTTTATTTTTTACTATGGAACCAACCCCGAAATTTGTTCATTTGAACATTGAACATTTTGTCCAGTTATGCGCACAGAAATGTATGGAGCAATCGAATTTTTTTACGTAAACATGTTGGCCATCCGATACAGAGATAGTACTACCGCTATTCAATATTCTGTTACTACTCTAAAATGTGAGATAATCATTAGCCGAGTTGGGGTAATTTTGTACCGTGTCCTTTAAAACAGTACATAAACCACGAAACTAATTAACATCACATACACAAGTAGACGAAGTAATATGGTGCCTTAATCATCGAAACTTGAGAACTTGGTACCGCAGCACATGGGTTGATTACTTGAAACGCTCATTATTAATTGGCCGGCAATTTATCAAATACATGTTAACGTTTACTTCTGTTATTATTGATATAATAGCACTGTTTTGGGCACGAGATGACATGTATTCAGACAAATTATTTAGGGTTCAATTTAAATAAAAATTGAAAATAACTGCTTATATTTTGTCGAGTTATGCGCGAGTGCGAGTTATAATTTCTTATCCAGAGTTTTCTTTCATTTCTCTCATCCATTAATTAGTTAAATTAAGAGGACATCTCTCTTCCGAGAACTTGCGCACGTATAAAATAAAAGTAAAATTGAGTCAATTAAACGCGAGAAAAAACGTCCTTCCGTTTTTTTTCAATTAAAAACATTCACTGCTCGCACTAATGATGCAATAACAAGAGATTATGAAAAAAAAGTTTGTGACAGTCAAAGAATATAAATGAAAAGATGATGTAGGTACCTTTCAAGAAGTATAATGTGAAGACAGAAATACAGTGGCATACATTAAGTAAAGCTATAAAAAGACTTTGTTTATTTACTTTGTAATTAAAGACAAACGAAGTGTACTGTTACTCGTACTTTCTTGTAATCAAGGAGCAAACGGCAATGAAGGTGGATGCGACAGCGAAAACGATCGGGTGATTTGTAGTTTTTCATCTTTTTAAACCTTCACAATAGGAATACGAATCTATCGGGAATGACCAGCCGTTTTATAGCTTTCACAAGCAAGAAACTTTTTTTATTCCCCTTATTATATATTATAAGCTCGCGTTTGGCTAATATCTCACCTGAAGGTTAGCGATGATGTGGTCAACAATTTATCAGCTTGCCTAGAAATAACCTAAAGACCCCCGGCTGTACTAAACATTTTTTAAATATTTCAAAACACAATGACCTTTACACAGCTTTCCCTATAATTAAATAAAACCTTTCGATTGACCTTGTTGTACTCAATCGGTTTGATTCTGCGTGAAAATCTAAGCCGCGTCCTTCGATCCGTCCTTCAATCAAGGATGTATCCTTGACTTTTCGGTATGCAGGCTTAAAGACTAAGTAGCAAGATATATGGGGATTGGAAACGTACAATTATAAGGTTTTACATGGTCGGCGGGGAATCTGACCTTTGTTTTACACGGAAAACGTTTCAGCGGGAAACCTTCGTAGACACCAATAAAATCGGATAAATTACTGGTCCTTCGAGCCGGATGATTTGAAAGTAATGTAGTTGTTAATTGGCTGGGTAAATCGTTTATAAGTTAAATCAGTATTGTGGAGATAAAAATTGGAATCATCTTGCTTTGAAGGATTTCTCGATTTCTAAGTATAATACGTGTGTGTGAACCCTTTTCTTTGTGATTCCTGAAGAGGAAAACGATTCGAATGTTGACCGAGGTTTTATTGTATCGTATCTTTTTTTATATAAAATTCGATTTATTTAAAAGCCTATTTTCTGTTTTATGTTTTCAAACGTTCTTTCTTCCATTAACTCATATTTTACTTCGACTGAAAGGAAATGCACAGTGGTATTCTTAATCAAAAATCAAATTACATAGTGCACAATTGATATAGAATCTATGTAGCTAAGTAAGTACCTACCAATACTACCTACTTTCCAAAATAATTTGGTTTTCACGGAAACTTGAGTCGATTGATCTTCATTTGTCAACATTGAATTTGCATTTCCAATTTGTAATCTACAAAGACCCTAATTTTTGGGGATCCTTTGCAAAGTTGATCTTTGAGGCTTTGAGTCGGACTCATTTCACCATGATTTTTTCTCAAGGGATTTTTGCAGACAGCCAACTAAATTGGGAAGCTAAAAATAGCCCAGCTTTAATTTCGTATTCCGAACATTTCATTACAGTTAGTAAGAAATCTATTACTTTTGGCTAATTTATATTTATTAAATAAAATATTATTATATAATATATTAACCGCTCAAGCACCAGCAACACACCGGTGTGCGCCGAATTAATCGCGAATTTAATGTTTATTTACCAATTACATAAGATTTACTTTTTATTTGGGAATTTTCACATGTCGGGGCTGCAGCGGTTGGTTGAATAGGTTTGGAAAAAAGTCATCATCTTATGGGCTGAAAGCTTCCACTACTCGAGCAGCGTCGCTACATTGACCAGTGCTACGCTTGTTGCATCCAGCAGATTTCCGCAGATCTCTTTTATTTTGTTCTGTCATTTTTTTTAATGGACGGGAAATCATCAAATGACTCCTCCCGGTCTGGGCGGAGCGAAAGGGAGTGTCAGACTCTTACTAACTAAAACCAATCCGTGCTCCTCCTAGTGCCCTTTGCTTTTCAGGACCGCGGTAACTCTTTCGAACAGAATCCGCAACAAATCAATGGCCTACAATTTCTTAAAAAATACGTTTGAAAAACAAAATTACGGGGTCTCAAGACAGAAATAACTAGAAAACATGGTTAGCGGAAAACAGATTAGTGTGTCGCTCAGCACAACAATCTTATATCCTAGTACCACGTATAAAGATATTTTTAACCAAGACACGTGGAGATTGACCCTTCTATCGTTAGATAAAATTAAACCTGCTAGAGACGTGCCGACAAACGACGTTGTTAATGAGTTATTGCTTTTTAACAGATAAAAGAAAATGTTAACGTGTTTTTCCGGTGAATGCTGTGTCTCATTAATATTCTGTGGTAGGGAAATTCTTGGTATGACACATTGTTAGCAGTGAATGTAGAAATATTCGAGTAGATTGCGTGGTTTGACAACTTATTTACTAACCTATATCAATATTGATTCTGAAATTCAATTTCAGCACTAAAGTAATTCTATACGCCTTGCATAATTTTCGCACTTATAAGCTCCGAAGATACAAGCGTTGGCATAAAATCGAGCGTTATTAAAAATCCAATTAACTGATTCATAATTTCATGAAGGAAATGAGATTTCAAATAAATTTTTATAATTGTCCTTGGTATAATTTCGACCACCATCTTCCTGTGTGACGTCATAAAACTTCAACATCTGTTGCTCCAATATGTCATTAGTATGTTGACCCAGTCATATGACATGGCATAAATTTGTTGATGCAGTCATTTGACATGGTATAAACAATTGCCACGGATATCCGGCGTTGGCGCAGATTCAAAGAGAACTTTGTTTATTTAGCTTTAATATAATATGATTACGAATTGGAAATCGTGATTGGGTATTTTCCATTGATTATCCAATTTCATTGAAAAATTTAAATGGGATTTTAAAATTTTATAGTAGTGGGGATTATGCGAAGATTGAAAGGGCAATGTTTAAAACCACTATCGTTCCTTGATATAATATTCTATCATCCTTCTTCATTTCGTATCGATTGACTGACCTGTACAGATGGCCTAGCACGGACTTTTTGATGTATAGTAACATTACAGTATCGTTACCGTAAGTGAATTTTGAATATAAAAAAAACCCCATGATCTTTTGGTTTAATTATATGCGACATAGACAATTTGTATCATGTAAAAATATGAGTATAGTATACAATTCAAATCAATCAATCAATCAATTCTATCAATTTTTATTTTAATGATTGAAAGATTATAATAATGCTTGCATTCTTAATTTTTGAATTGTATTTTATATTTGTTATTTTGTGTGGAATGAATAAAGCTTATGATTATACAATTCAAATAAATATTCGATATGGTAAATTTTACGTTCCGTTACTATACGTCAAAGACATTCCTACTAGGCCCTCAGCTCTATCATTGACCTTGTTTAAATTCTGAAAGCTGCAGGTGAATGACGAGCAACAAAGAAGGCAACGCGTGTTCTGTGAAGCAGGGCTCCACAGTGGCATTCGTTTCGTACTCTTTAAAAAAGTTTTTTATTACTTTTCAGTGGCGTTGTTAGGTGTGGGGCCTAACTACACCACTGGAAAGTCACAGGAAAGCAAAAATACGCATACATACATGGATGATTTAAAAACCAAACTACTAAACCGATTTTGATAAAATTTAAATGGGACCAATCGAGAAGTATATTATATCCTTTCACATAAAACAAGAATTTTTCAATTCGGTTTATAAATGACGGAGATATGAAATAACAAACACAAAAAAAATGCAATCGAATTGAGAACCTCCTTTTTTTGAAGTCGGTTAAAGTAAAAACGATTCCTCATACTAGGAATTTCTTCTGTATTGTAGCACATAAACAAAAAGCCAGACCGGGAACAACTATCTGTAGGCCATATAAATATAATTATATGTTCCGTGCGGGAATCGAATGCGCACATTGCGTTTGGGATGGGTGGAGGTTGCCGCATTTGGCGTTTGCTTTTAGTTTGACTTATTGCGTTCAGTTTTCATTGGCTTTTGGTAAATAATACTATTCAGAATTTAATAAAATATACATTGAAATTAAGTTAGGCTTGACTTTTCTTAACATTGACTTCGTTATTTCTATGCGTGAAAAATAAATCAGGAAAAGTGGAGAGTGAATTCTGGTAGGTACACCGTTTTTCAAACAAAACTGTTACAGCCGGAACCGTTAAGAGATTCAATATCCTGCATTTATTGGGTTTGATTTGCTTTATTTCCCTAAAGCATATCCATTATTTATCGCGAACTATATTGTGGTTTCAGTTTTCCGGTTCTTAGAGAAAAATCGAAAGTTTATTTATACTAAGGAAGGTTTAAGTGTTTTGATGGAGCTTAAAGTTTAGTAAAAAAACTTTTTCGCATAAAAAAAGAAACCGACTTCCAAAAAACACTACAAAGTGCAAAATAACTTTAATTTCGGAAGTCGGTGTTTTTGGTTACTTCGTCGTTATTTGACACCGACTTCCGAAATTAAAGTTATTTTGCACTTTGTAGTGTTTCTTGGAAGTCGGTTTCTTTTTTTTTGCAAAAAAATACGCAATTTCGTATACATGGATGATTTTTCCACATTTTTTCCAGCTATTTGGATTTAATAACCAAACTACTGAACCGATTTTGATAAAATTTCAATGGGACCATTTGGAAAGTATACCCTTTCCAACAAAAAAAGAATTTTTCAAATCGGTTGGCAAGCGACGGAGTTATGCCCGAAAAAACATATAAAAAAAAATTCAAACATCCGAATTGAGAACCTCCTCCTTTTTTAGAAGTCGGTTAAAAATATATATATTGTTCAGATACCGAGCAGATTAAGTTTATTTAAAAATGTAGGATGTGTTTTGGGATTGGATTAATTTGAATCAAACTTTCCCAAGACCCAATGGATCTCACACGCGGCAGATGACATTGTGGTAGGCCCAGATGGAAAAAAGCAGGTTGATCTGGCCTCCTTCGAAATAGGTGGAAGGACAGTAGAGACGCCTTGGCTTTGTAGTAGGAACATCAATCAATTTATCTATGGAATATTTCCTAACTATGTTGGTGTCCAGTCCAACTGGACTCAGCTGAGTAGAAAACAGTATTTTTCATAAAGTGACTAACTATATGACCTGTAATTTGTTGTAGGGTACAATAATGAGTCATCATCATCATCATCATCATATCAGCCGAAAGACGTCCACTGCTGGACATAGGCCTCCCCCAAGTGTCGCCACAACAACCGGTCCTGTGCGTCTCGCATCCATCGGTTACCCGCGACCCTCACCAGGTCATCGGTCCACCTTGTGGGAGGCCTTCCAACGCTGTGTCTTCCGGTACGCGGTCGCCACTCCAAAACTTTTCGGCCCCATCGACCATCTGTTCTGCGAGCAATGTGCCCTGCCCACTGCCACTTCAATTTGGCGATCCTTCGGGCTATGTCGGTAACCTTGGTTCTCTTACAATAATGAGTATTTACTCATTATAGTACGCCGTAACAAGTAAACTTAAGATGGTCGCCCATCCTCGGAGCAACTTGTGGTCGGTGCGTTAAGGGCGGGTTACACGGGTCGATTTTAGCCGTGCGGCAAGTCACCAGTCGCATCGCTTGTAAAAATCGAATCGTCACCCAATTTACACCGGTAAACAAAAATCGCATGCGACTTGTTTATTTCCGAAGAAATGAACAAGTCAAACACAGCTCAAAACACACTTCATGCGACGGGCGATCGCCTGCAACTGACCATTTACACGGTCGATTTTATGGCACACAACTTTGGGGCTTACGATTTTAGTCACTTGCGGCCTGGTCGAATTGTCATTAGCACGACTAGTCCGTAATAAACCCCCTGTTACCTATCTTCTTAATCGACCTTTGCACCAGTTACAATTTAACAACGAGCTTCTCATACAGGGACTTTCAGGCGAATATTTTCAGAACTAGATTGTAAAGCGGTTCACTTCTGACTGTTATCAACTGTTATCAACGGTATAGAGTTGATAGAAAAGTCAGCCAGTAGTTGCATGGTATCGCATATTTTAATATTCAGGTTAAAAAGGTATTAGTTTGTAATACTTTTACTTACTTTTATGGCACAATAACACTAGATCCTAGTGATAACAAAGTGAATAATAGTAGATAATAACCTGTTTACAATGAGTGCAAGTATGATGATATTAATAAATGGAATAGATAAATAGAATAGGGACAGCTCATGCTCTTTCCCGTGCATGTAGATAATGTGCTAAACTTTTCAGTAGTCGGAAATTTTTTTCAACTTTTATTTGATCTACTTTTGTGTTGATATTAAGAATAGTTTCTGTGATATCCTTCATAATATACAGGGTTTTCCTGAAGTGTGTGGTCATATTTATGGGTGGTGCTTTGTAGCTTCTGTAGAGTAAAGAAACAATATCAAAATAAAAATCTATTTACTTTTAAAACTAAAAAGTAAAAAAAAAGCAGTCTGATGCAGTCGGTGGCATCGAATCTGTGATCGAACCAAAAAATATACCATTGACTGTATCAGAGAGCTTGAAAAGTGTATTTTTCTTAACTTTTTAGGTCGGGTTTTTTTAAGAAAAAAAAATGGTTTTGATATTTTTACCTGATTGTATAGCGGATACAGAACACCACTCTTAAATATTACCACGAAGTTCTGGAACATCCTGCATTAGAAGGATAACTGAAACTAACCAAAACTGCTACTAGCTACGTTGCGTAAGTACAAGTAAAGAGTAACGTTTTCTCATGTTTAACTAAACTTATAAACATTGTCTAAGTCTTAAACTATTATTGCATTGTGCCAATAGTGCAGGGCTTAACCTCTCAAGCGCCGGGCATGCCAAAATTCCAAATTTTATAATAAATATTGCATAATAGTAATAATAAAAATTAAAAACGCATAAATCAGGCGACACACCGGTGTGTCGCCGGAGCTGGAGCGGTCTCTATTTAACTTTTGTTGATCTTTTCAAATGACATTGAATTTACGAATTTGCATTTAAGGTTTCCGAAAGTTGGTTAGCAATACTTTTAAAGTTACTATAAATGAGTGTTGAGCTCATAAATCATTTCAAATGGGGTATTTCCCTGCATGAAAAAAAAATCTGTTAGTTTTTTGTTAAAAAATACGTGTGCAACATTCTTTAGTAATCGAATTGGACTAACGGACTAATTATGTAGTTTTTTTTTCAGGAAAATACCCGATTAATTTACCCTACCAAAACATGCTACAAAAAAAAATGCCTACTTACCAAGTCCTACCGTAACTAAAACATCCCAAAACATTATTACGCTACATCAAAAGATTTCAATTCGCCGGAACACCCAAAAACTTGGGGTCAAGATCCCTCTATCGTGGAATATATTTCCCGGAGATCCCTCGTGGAAATGAGACCTTTTGCGAGGCCACTTGATTATAATAATGAGCCTAGCGTATTAGGCTAGATCCTTACAAGAATAATTGTGGATGTATTTTAGCCTGGTGTATTCGTTTTTAATTTTTTTTTGTGAATACGTAGGGGTATGTATTGTTGTTTTTAATAATACCCGGGTTAGAAATAAAAATCTTTTTCGGTGTATGAATTATTAGCAGTAGGTTTGTTCTCTCTACTAAAAACTTATATTATAACTAGCTGCTTCCTACGGCTTGCATTCCATGACCTAATCCGTCAGCAGACTTATTTCTTGAATTGTCTATGACACTCAGTTATGGTGGAGCTTTCCAATAATTAAATAATTTCGAAACCGGATCAGTATTTTCAGAGATAACCGCCAACATACGATTTTAGCTGATTAAATAGGTCTACTCATACCTCTGCCTATCTTTATTTATTAGAAATACAGTTTTTAAGTAATAAATATGAAAATAACTCCATCTTCTGCCAAATAAGCCGTCAGTTAATATTTAATTACGAGGCACTTTGAATAAGTCTAGACATTTCTAAGCCAACCTTTTATCTGCTTGCCAACATACCTTATAACTATTATTGCTACTTAATAATTATTTGAATGAACTTTATACTTGAAATAAAAATTTTGTTAGTTAACCTACAATTAGCCAAATGGGTTCTTAAGTGTAGGTTTCTACGCGAGATTTTGAGTTTTGCTCTTAGGAACAACTGTTACTACCTGAAGCGCTTTCAATATACCTACTTGAAAATTATTTCATTTCATTACATCAATTATATATTCAGGAGCCATTGCATAACGGGGAGCGTGGCTCAGATGCTAGAGCGCTCGCTTAGGATGCGTGAGGTACTGGGATCGATACCCGGCTCCTCCAAAATATTCTTTCTCTGCCAGGGTTGCGGAATTTGTTCGAAAGAGTCACCGCGGCCTTGGAACGCAAAGGGCATTTGGAGGAACACGAATGGGTTTTAGTCAGTAGGGGTCTGGCAGACCAGGCAGCCATTAGATGACTTCCCATCCTTAAAAAAAGGAGCTAGTCCCTTAATAATAACAGGCACACGGGTCGTTCTTCAAGGTTAAACAACGCTTGCCGAGGTGGTCGGTCTGTGGATGGGTGACCATTTTAACATAATGAGACTCATACATTGTCAGAAGCCAGAAAATCTGACACCAGACTTGCCAAGAAGTGCCTTGTTACCCAGTTACAGGGTTGTCAAGGTATTCAGCTGAATGCGGTTTGACAAGAAGCCGACCCCAATATAGTTGGCAAAAGACTAGGTTGATGATGAATTCTATTATATTCGTCATTGATTCCTACAGTTGTTTTGATTATTAAGATTTGTTGCTGAAGAACAATAGAACCACAAACACACAACCAACATAATTTTCGGAGACAAACCTGTAATTACTTCGTTAAATACTACGTAAAACCTCAATAGTATATAGTGTTGTGCTAATTAAAACGAAAACAATGGTTCCATTGACGTCTGGTACACAAGAGTAGTTGATGAGTAAATAAATAACAGAGGTAAATAAACATCAGCTGGTAATACAAGCCAAGTTTCGCCCCGATTGTGAATAATTTGATTGCCTGCCTGACGTAGAAGGATTATTTTTAGGAATGCCATTACCCTTTTTTTTTTTCTTTTTTTTTTTTTTTTTTTCTAGGATGGGAAATCATCAAATGACCCCTCCCGCTCTGGGTGGAGCGGCAGGGAGTGTCAGACTTTTACTGACTAAAACCCACCCTTTAGTCCTCCTAGTGCCTTTCTTCCCAGGGCCGCGGTAACTCTTTCGAACAAATCCGCAACCCTGGTAGGCTCTGGCCTTAACGGGCCCCGACCCATGCTGACGACTGCTGGCTTGGCGCGCGTAGAACACAGCGCGCCGTCAACCCGGGCCTGTTCTGATCGGACGGCGAGCTACCCATTGCTCGCCGTCCACAGGCATCAGTCACTGCGCCATGCCCAGGAGCATCAGTTCCCGGGCGGCGCAGTGGCTGACGTTCAACAGGAGGGGGTGAAATGGGGCCATTACTGGCACTCCATTTCAGCCCCCTCCGGAGCCCGTTGTAGGGGCTCTACTGCGGCTGTTGCAGTAGCAGCAGCCGCAGTGGAACCGGCTTTGGCGGCGGAGGAAGCGGCGGCGGTGGCGGCGGTCGCGGCGGAGACGGCGGTGGCGGAGGGCTTTCTCCGATTTCCGGCTTTGGCGGGTGGGGCGCAGGCCCTACCCCCAGCCCAGTGGTCGGCCGGCTTGCCAGCTGCCGCACAGACTACGCAGTGCGGCGCGGCGACGCAAGAGCCGGCCCTGTGACCGGGCTGACCGCAGCGGAAACAAAGACCGCTGCGGTCCACCTCCGAGGTGCATTGAGCTCCCACATGGTGGCCCACTTGGCACCGGAAGCACCTCAGAGGTCGGGGTTCCAGCAGTTTGACCTGCGCGGAAACCTAACCCACCAAAAACCTTCGGCCCTCCGATATGGTTTTGGCCGCCGACACGGGGCAGCTCACCACAATGGTGCGCATGCCCGTGTTGTCAGGACGTAGGGTGCCCGCCTTCACCTCCTCTGCTGAGCACCCCCCCGTCCTAACGACGGCGGCCACCACCTCCGCCTCCGTGACGGAGTCGTCCAGGCCCAAGATGCGCATGTCGATGCGCTTGGTGGGCCTGGACACTCGGGCATCGTCCGCGCTTAGGGACGCCCTAAGCCTTTCGGCTAGAGCGTCCGCGGTTGGGCCGCTGGCTGCCCCGGAGATCTCCAGCATCCGGGCCCCAGTCATGGTGACCCGGAGCCGGAGGCCCCCTACGATGCCTAGCTCACCAAGGTTCACCGTCTCCTTCGCCTTGGTGAGCACGTCCGCGTACGTCACGCCCCGCTTCGCCGCGTCCGGCTGTAGTGTAAGCACTACAGCCGCGGTTTTCGGGGGGCGGAGCGCAGCCGCGACGCTTCGCGCCTTCTGCCGCCGCTTCCTCTCCCGCCTCTTGGCCGCCCTGGCTGCCTTTCCCGCCTTCTTCTTCTCCCCGGCAACTTGCCATTCGGCTTGAGCCGGGGGAGGAGCTGAAGGCGAGGAAGCCGGGGGGAGCTGCTGCTCAGACGGCGCAGGAGCCTTCGCCGTCCGCGCAGCAACCCCACCCTTCCTCTTCCTTCCCGGGGCCGGGTCCGGTTTTCCCGGCACCGGCTTCGCGGGTGCCGGCCCGGACCCTTTGTCCTGGCCGGACGACCCCGGTGTGGCAGCCGCGGCGGCCGCGTACGACGCCGCCTTCCGGCCTGGAGCCTTCCCACTCGCCGCTAACGGGGGGCGCAGGACGATGCCCTCCAGGACGGAAAACCGCGCCTGGAAGGCAGCCATCTCCCGCCGCACCAGGTCCAGCACCTGGCCCTCCTGCGGCACGGGCTGGCTGTTCTCCCTGCGCCCCCCTTCAGGCGCCCCCTGTGGGCCGGCTCCCTGGAGCCTGGCCAGGTCTGCTCGGAGCCCCGCATTCTCCCTCTGGAGGCGCTCCGTGGCGGCAGCCAAGCGGGCGACCTCCGCCCGCAGCTTGGACATCTCGTCCCGCGGAGGCCCCCCTGGGTTACCCTCCGCTGCCGCCAGAATGGAGGCCATCGCCTCGCTTATGGCCTTGTTCTTTGAGGACAACTTCCTCTTCAAGGCCACATCGCGAAGCGCGGCCTCCACCACCTTTGCAAAACCGGCCCTCCGAGCCCTGCGACCGCCCTCTACGGGGGGTCGTCCGTCAGCGACGAGCTCCTCGGCTCGCTGACCAGCCACCTTGGAGGCGGGCAATCTCCCCTTGCCTCCCTCTCGGCCCTTGCCCCGCCTGCTGGTGGGGATCTTGCGAGCAGAGGCCACCTCCTCGCTGCCAGACGACCCCCGGTCTTCCTCTAGTCTAGGCCGCTTGCGGAAGGACCTAGAGTCCTCCGCACCTGTCTCCGCCCCCTCGGGTCCAGAGCTTGCCGAGCTCACGGTCACCAGGTCGTCGGAGTCCAACTCGGACTCCGACTCTGCACCCGCGTGACGCTCAGGCAAGCCCTCTCTCCAAAATGACGCGCCTCTTCTCGCGCTCTGCCCGACCGACGCTTTGTCGGGCGAGTTAAAACCAAACCCGATCAAGTCCTCGAAGGACGGCTTGGATCGGGGGCCTCCTCGGCCACTGTTGCTCTTGGCAAGCGGATGGTGGATAGCAGCGTTGCCCCCCCCAGAATACGAGGGGCTTGACGCATAAAGCGTGGCGGATTCCCGGACTGCTGTGCAGTCCGGACCGCCCTGGGGTAATTTCTCTTTTTTGCTACTATCCATAATTTCCTTTTTGAGGGTGCGGTCCCTATCTCCCCTCCTCTCTCCCTTTCTCTCACTGCTTGCTCGCTGCCCTCACAGTCACGTCTGATGATCAGACGCGTACCAGAGAGCAGCGTGCAAGCCAATGAGACGCACACCGTCCGAGGACCCGAACACTGCTCAAGTCTCCGAACGGTGTGCCCCTCTTGTGTCTCTCTTGGTCTGGTCTCTCACTTGGGACCTTCCGGCATGAGTGGCTCTACCGGCAAAGCCCCCAAGATCACTGAGACACGCAAGCCCCACCACGACGGCAACGTGGAGACACGGTTGGTGGGGAATGCCATTACCCTTATGTATTGTATTGCTAACAAAACCTACTTGAGATTTTGATTTTTGAAACATGAACCGAGTTGCCAAGATATTTCTAGTTGAAGAATTATGAATAATAAAAAAGGGCAGAAAGCTCCTTCAACTACTATCTTTCTGATTTTGTATAGTCAGCCAGCTGAATTGAAAATCAAAAGTTACTATTATTCTACTGCCATAACTCGTGGATATAAAAATGAAGCATTTTTTTAAGAAAACGAGCAGTACCTGTGTGGTATTGTATTTTTACCTGTGTTTATTACTCAATTAAGTATTTTGTGCCTACATAAATATATCAAAGTTTCACTTATAATGATAATACCCACGAAGGTGCAATCAAAACTCCATTAAGATCAAAGCACGTATTTTAAAACAATGCCTTGTCATGAATCTCTATTCAAAACTAGATTTGAATTTAGATAACAATCAAATCTAGCATTAACCTCAACACCGTTCTAGTAGTGTATTGGCCTTTAGTTTTTCATCAGATTAATATAAAAAAAAGAAATTTAAAAGGATAAGGGTGCTTCCCATCAAAGTTGTGTGACAGCTCAGAAAAACAGCAGTTTCAGGATAATATACTCTTATTTATTACTATTAACATAAACAGACTCAGAATTAAATCATAAATTCACATTTAGTATTAGTAGGATTTCCGCTGATTCACAATATTTAAACTTTCGGCGACCAACGGACAGACCGGCAGAGGTTTCACTATTAGAATCGTTGAAGTTGGTCGTCAGCGATCGAATGGTCGAGCGAGTCTTGGTAGCAGTCTCTTAAACACTACGGTTAGTAGAATGGGTATGGGGTTTTCAACTCCTAAACAGTGTTGCTAGTTAAATATACACGATATTACCATATTTTGTAACAGTACGAAGGCGTGACACGTGGAAAAACGCCATCAATTCCGCTCATCCCAGGCTTAACGCCACCAATAAGTGGTTGACATCTCACCCATAAGCACAAAACTTTTTGGGATTTCTTTCATTGTGGTGCGTACAGTTAAGGGGTGGAATTTTCTGTCGAACCTTTTTCCTTATAGCTTCAATCTAGTCTTCAAGTCAAGAGTGAATAGGTTACTTCCAGGCAAGCGTGCTCCATCGTCGACCACATCATCACTATCCATCAGGTGAGGTTGGGGTCAAAAATCTTAGTATTGAAACGCATTTTTTCAACGTTGAGACAAAAATCTTCGAGACTGTTTCTAACCCTACATATAAAATACTAGCTTTTGTCCGCGACTTCGGACGCGAATATTCCGTTGTTTCCCTTTCCTGTACAGCCTATCTATAGCCTTCCTCATGAATGTGGCTATCATATACAGGCTGGTACTAGACGAGATACCTCGGTGTGTTAAATATAATAAAAATTGTGTAGCTATGTGTGTGCGTATATTCAATAAATTACCAAGTAGGTACATTTAAAGATCTAAATTACAGACTTTTTAAAATTAAATTGTATAACTGGCTGAATGAACATAGTTTTTATAGTGTTAAAGATTTTCTCGAGCATAAACTATAATGTTGATACTTACTATAATTTTGCATGCTTTAATATTAAGCAAAACATGTTTGGTCTCATCTTGTATTGTAACATCTTTTAATACCGTGTTTTTTGCAAATAAATATTATTATTATTATTAAAAATAATTTTCCAAATCCGACTGGTAGGTAGTTCCAGAAATTAGCTCGTTCAAACAAGCAATTAAACTTCAGCTGTATTATATTCGTATAAAAGTATAGATATAATGACAGATCCTCAGTTAATCTTAACACAAGCCTTTAGTAGTAGCGCTGAATGAGTAAACCTCACTAAGTACGAATCGACCATCGATCATGCAGCGAGTTAATAATAAATTTCAAAGGCACGTCGCTGAGAACTGAGGGTATTAGAAACACCTGTCCCGTACTACATAATATGGATTAAGCGTTTAGGAAAGCTTACGTTTACTGCTGCAGCGTTTAATCCGATACGACTTTAATATAGAGTAAATGTTATACTGGATATGTAACTTATAAGCCTGGTAATAAAATTGGTATTTGGTTAACAGGTACGAGTATGTTGAAAGGAGTTTGATAGAGCCTTATCTGGAAAGACATAATGGTAGTGGGCCGGGTGAAATTAAACCTTTCAGAAATTTTGACGTCGTCGTCAAAACTCGGCTTAGTACCGGTTGGTCTCGTAAATATTTTCAAATTCAATTTTTTTATTTCAGACCAATGGATCCATACAAATTTAGTATGAACTTATCCTATGTTAGTAAATGTATAAATAAATACACATAAATGCTTCCGTACCCTAAACTGAAAAATCTCATTTTTTGTATGGCCCCTTTAATTTTTAATTAAATTTTATTCTTTATGATTTATTGTTTTTGCAACTGTAAAAAAATACATTATCAGTGAAAATTGCAACTGTTTACCTATTGCGGTTCAGAAAGACGGGTAGATAGTGGAGGTTCACTAATAAAGTTCCGTTGGCTACTCTTCATTTACGGAACCCTAACCAAGCTATTGGAGGCAGCAAGTAATTAGTAGCGCTACATATCGCAGAAGACCGCATAACTTGGAGTTACGTCGTAGTACAGTGAGGAATCGATGAAGGAAAACTGCCTTGAATATTGCTGAGATAATAATAAAAAAAAATACAAATATAGTTTTCTGAAAGACGCATTTACTTAAGGTTAACGGAAAAAATATCACATGATTTGCAAAACAAAATACCGTGTTACCAAAATAAAATATCGAAATTGCGCGGAAAGGAAGTAACGTACGAGAAAACTTGCTGACAGTTACGTGTCTGCTTGTTGCTAGGTTACCGATGACAGAAGCACAAACTAGCTATTTAACCTTCGTGTAGTCTAGCCGGATTCCGTCATCCGGGTTAATTTCCTTCGTTTAACCTAATCATCAATATTAACAGGCCGTTAATTGGCTGTATCATTTTGCACGTTAATATGAGAAAAGTAAACAAGATGATCGGGAAACACACTTACGTCACCCGTTTTTAGGGTTCCGTAACTATTTGAGAAAGTTGAACACTATGTATTTGTACTATATCGATGACATTTGTATAGTGTAGTGCACACATACATACATATATTTTATATAGTTGATTCAACTATATACTGTAGGTATATAATATATTTAGTACAACGGGGTGGGTAGGAGTGCAGGGGTGAATCGTCACAAAACTTTGAAGGTTTTTAAATACAAGATTTAAATAACGTAAAAATATTACGTTATTTAAATCTTACTTGCAGCATTTGCGGTCTCCAATTTTATTGAATTGAAATAAATTAAATAATGTCGCTTTCTTTTAGAGGTTTTTCTAACAACCAAAATTATGATATTAAAGTGAAAACCTTATCAAAGTTTTGTTTCTATTGACCCATCCGTTCCTAATCACCCTATTTGACGGTACTTTTAGGAATTGAAAGAATAAAATAACTATTGGCACATTATCGTGTGGGTATTATTGGATCCCGTAATCTAAAATATTACATATTTATTTCTTACATGCATTTGGTAACTTTTTATATAGCTCAATATTTAGTGAGTTATGCGATTCTTTTAGTGAGTTATGCTATTCCAAAGTAATAATTGTAGATTTACCCTAACGACTTTAAATAAATGCAGTTAATTAGCCAGTTTAATACCTATATTATATGTCACTGGAAAATGGCAGACGTCCGTAAGATTGTAAAATATCGCGTAAAATTGTAAACTTATTTTTTTTAGAAAAATAAGTTAATTAATTAACAGTAATTAATAGGAAATCAATAAGGATTTGTAGTATTGCAATTATCCGGTGACATTATTTAAACTTAATTCATAACATTATAATTCTCATCCGACAACAGAACCTTTCACGTGCGTGGTTCGATTCGACTCGCACTAAATTGGTAATTTTTTTGCTTCTCTCAGAGACTACATGAGATAATTTTCGCGTTGGTACGCGATTGGGTAATCTTGACGTCTCGATATTTTGCGACATAAATTCTGTTGAAAAGACAAAAAAGGTTTGTCTTCCTAATACGAGGCAAATTGTGCAATTCAGGTTGATTGAGTGTAGTGAAATATGTGTCAGTGAGAGATGGTTTGCAGGTAGAGATCGCATCTTTGATTTTCAGGTACGGTAGATAATAAAATACCCTTATTTTTATGTTGTTTGCAGCTTTGTGAATGAATTGATTCATGTAAATTGACTTGTTATAATTATTAATTAAGTACCTACTAGCTTCGCTGATTTAGATTTTCGGAAAATATACCGGATACACGTATTTTACCACTATCTCACCTAATAGTAGATAGCGAAGACATGATTGTCGATGGAGCATGCTTGTCTAAAGTAACCAAGTCAGTCTTGACTTAAAGATTCCCAGGTTATAGCTATCAGGAAACAGGGTCCTGCAAAATATGTATTTTTACCATATTTCTCATCTAAAAATAATACTTAGATTTGCGTTCATCCAGACTCCCTACTTTATAGTTCATATTTATTACGAGCTTTTAACTTCTCATAAATTGTCACTGGCCAGTTGTTTTGAGTGACGTGAATGTTCTCAGAAAATAAAAGTGTTGTAATAAAAGTTAATAGTGCAGCCTAGTGCAGCAAACATTGTCCTTTACGTCATTGTATTTTAAAACAAGAATAATCTTCCGCCATCTTTAAAACTTGCATAATTCTATTTTCAAACGTCGGATTGAAGTCACTTTTATGCTAGGTATACATTATTATGTCGTGGCCTGAGGTACACCTTTTAAAACAAATCTTTTCAGGACTACGTCATATATCACAACTAGTTTTGTAACCAATAGACGCCGTGCCGTCAAAAGGCACCACAACAAAGCAATGGGAACTCGGCTTTCCTCTTGAGTTTTACCACAACTTATTACATTGATTTCTGCAACACAAGCTCAAAAACACGTTTTGTTGTATGAATTGCCTACACTTCATTATTACTAAAACTAACTGATCTTACAGCTCAGTTCTGTCCATTTAAAGTAAAGCAAATAGATCTGGCCGTCCACAAGTGAGTAATAAAAATGAAATGCTTATCGCTAGTGGGCCGCCCCAGCTTCGCTCGGATGTACAAATCTTGCCCTGACAACTTAGAATAATAACGCCTAGAAACCTAGTACGAGCATCAAAAGTGAAGCAACTCAGACTACTCCATATACGGAGTACTCGGCGCAGCGAGCCGTCAGTGCTCAAGGTCACGCTCTGTTGAATGCACCTCCCGAGAAATATTTAAAAATGACAGTTTGTTGCATAAAAAGATTCTCTAACACACCAGGAAAACAAAAAAAATGTGATAAAATCACGTTTCACAAGTAAGTACTTACATTAAATCCATTATTTTTACGTAAATCGATCTTCAAATTAAAATTTTCATAACCTAATTTATCACAATGTAGTGTTGCCAGTTGTAAAGAAAAATTACCCATAATACAGTAAGCACTAACTTTTGGAGTCTACCTGTATTATGATGCTTATTGTTTAAAGTTGTAAGTATGAAACGAAAGCTAATAATTATGGTTGATTCAAATAATTTGCGCATTTTTTTAAGTGAAAAGCTCTTTAGGCGCGTTGGGCAGTTTTCATATGGGAAAAAACCATAGTCGCGACACGCGGCGACACCGACACCTGTGTATGAGATCGTGTCTTAAAATTGAAATAAAGGAACATCAGACTGGGCGGCCAACCAGGGGGGGGGGGGGGGGCAGGGGGAGGCGGGAGCCTTGTCGGCCCCGCGGGTGCCGACCAGTCTTTCATGGGTGTCATTTTCGCGATCTTTGGGGTCGCTAAAACCGATTATGGGGTCAAAATCGAAATCCAAGATGGCGGCGACGAAATTTGCTAACTTTTCGTCATGGGTGTCAATTTCATGGTTTTTGGAGTCGCTGAAACCAATTATGGGGTCAAAATCGAAATCCAAGATGGCGCTGACGAAATTTGCTAACTTTTCGTCATGGGTGTCATTTTCATGGTTTCTGGAGTCGCTAAAACCAATTATGGGGCCAAAATCGAAATCCAAGATGGTGGCGATGAAATTTGCTAACTTTTCCTTATGGGTGTCAATTTCATGGTTTCTGGAGTCGCTGAAACCGATTATGGGGTCAAAATCGAAAACTTAGTATGCATACGCCATCTAACCAGGTCTAAATAGTTAGTTGAGAACATTTTCTAAAAGAGTTTAGAAGGAGAGAGAGAACGATTTGAAGTTTTCTATAAAAGTGAAAAACCACTATCTTTCCTCCTGATGTTTAAAATGTCATGTCGAAAAGTTAGCAAATTTCGTCGGCGCCATCTTGGATTTCGATTTTGACCCCAAAATCGGGTTTAGCGACTCCAGAAACCATGAAAATGACACCCATGACGAAAAGTTAGCAAATTTCGTCGGCACCATCTTGGATTTCAATTTTGACCCCATAATCGATTTTGGCGACCTCAGAAACCATGAAAATGACACCCATGACGAAAAGTTAGCAAATTTCGTCGGCACCATCTTGGATTTCAATTTTGACCCCATAATCGATTTTAGCGACCTTAGAAACCATGAAAATGACACCCATGACGAAAAGTTAGCAAATATCGTCGGCGCCATCTTGGATTTCAATTTTAACCCCATAATCGGTTTTAGCGACCCCCGAAACCATGGTAATGACACCCATGACGAAAAGTTAGCAAATTTCGTCGGCGCCATCTTGGATTTCGATTACAATAAGTACATACCGACAAGTTACGTACTTAACATTTTTTTTATATTGATCTATGATTAGTTCCAAGTATATTAACATTTTTCCCGATTTTAGGGAAAGTGTTCCTTCCTAGCAACATTTTTTTACGTCTGTGGCTGTAATTACATACCGCTCACTCACACATAAGTACGAAAGTTGCTTCATTTTTTGGTAGTGAGCGTGTATGAGACTCTCCTTCTAGGCGTTATTATTCTAAGCCTGACAATTACGAACACAAAAATAATATAATATAGACAGACTAATTCCTATCCTACTTCCTTCTTAATATTTTAAATGTGAACGTTTGTGAGGATGCAATTTGTTACTCTTTCGTCCAAAAACTACTGAACGTAATTCAATGAAACTTTACACAGCTTGTACATCAGAGTAACACATCGCCCAATTTATAAAAGGGGGGGAATATAAATATAGATTTGTAGGTAGACCCTTCGAAAATAAACGGACTTACCTGTCATCGGACTGCACTTTACAACAAATCCAGTATCCTTTACTAAGTATCAATCCTACGTCAGCTCACAAGGACATCCCACATAAGCACTCAGCGGCCATACTCTTACACTCTTAAGGGGGAATGGGGGGTCCAATCCCCCCTTTCACGAGTCCCCTTAGTATAATACGTGCATTTGGGGACTCTCACACGTAGACCGGTGGCACTTGATGCCATTTATCAAAAATGATTCCGCTTTTAATGCCAGCTGACAGTAAGGAGAAAATGGCTCGCATATGGAATGTTGATAGTTTTGGGATAGTTCCGGGTTTCTGATATTTGGATGAGGCCTTTCTGTTGTGAGTTCCATTAAATCTACCACATAAAATGTTACGAAAAAAAAAGAAAGTTGACTCGTCTTGCCGAGAAGTACCGTGTTACCCAGTTAATGGGTTGTGGAGGTCTGGTAGGCAGCCGCTCCACGTAAAATACTGGTATTAAGTTGAATCCGTTTTGACTGGAAGTCGACCTCAATATAGTTGGGATAAGGCTAGGCAGATGATGCCTATAAAATGTTACGACTCTTAGTGTGACTGTCCGTTAATGTGATCATAGATCTAGAACCACTGATTACTTACGATATTCAAATTTTTTCAATATTCATAATTATGAATTCGTCGTGCAAGTCGCTGGACACTTTGACTTTCACGCGGTCGAAGTCGTTGGCAGAAGCTGGTTTCAAATACATATTCTATGGGTTGGTCTTTCCTACATAGTGGCAATTATTCTATAACATGACACGGCCTGTAAGATTGAAAACAGTGATCGTACAATGTTAGGGCATCCTTTCATTCCCAAAGAAAACCTGGGTTTTCAGGCTCATAAAAGTCCTGAGAAGAGATTGAAGGGAATTTTACACGTGCCAGATTTACTGAAGTTCTAGAAGACTTCGATACTTCCTGAAATAAAACACGAAAGCATTGACGAAGACACTTTAAAACAGAAGTTAGATTTATCGAAGCTCAATGAAAACAAACTGTGTAAACAAAGCGACTAGAAATATTTGATTTCATCTTGTATTTCAGTCATTAAAACAATACTCGAAAGGAGTACTTTACAGAAATGCAAGAAGTTTTTAACAAAGAAATCTTAAATCTTCAAAGAAAGTTATTATATTGTGGTCGATGGTGGAGCACGCTTTCCTAGAAGTAACCTATTCACTATTGACATAAGGACTCGCATGTTGTAGCTGTATGTCAATCCAGCAGTTTTAGGTTAAATTTCAAGAAACGTTGAAATGTTAATAATTTTTTTTGGTTGTTCCAGATTTGAAGGAGTGGTTGCCGATATGAATTGCCCTGACCTATGAAGTTAAATTCTGCACCAAATCGTAAGTAATGACATTTTAATTCTAATAAAGAATAGTTAGTTATAGATCACTTGTCCGTAACAAAATAGCATTCTTTTTTGTGAAGCATATCCGATTGTTAACTGTCGTACCTGTGGCAGCCTACATGACTTTGTGTGTTTGTGTTCTAGCTAAAATATAAGTTTTTTCAACGACTATTTTTGTTTGTTACGTCCAAATTCTATGACCTGAATAATTTGCGGTAGATATATATTAAGTACCTAAATAAACATTAACTTCCGTATTTCTGTGAAGGACGCTAAACCACATACAAACATAAGAAAAAAAAATATTATTTTATTCATAATGAGAAATTAAAGCACATACTCATACAGTCGTATTCAAAATATTTCAGTAAGTATGTAATTCAAAGACATCGTTCATTTGGTTATTTCCTGGTTTTTCATGGAGATTCCGTTTGATGATATAATGCTTTTCAGACGTTATTATTTATATGACGGTAAAAATAAATTGACAAGCACAAACATTTGGAGTGTGACGTCAATTGTGATTGCCTGATTGGTAATAACTTGTGTCGTGTGGTGTCGTGACTCGTGAGCAAACGGTGTCTAGGAAGTGTTGCTGAAAATAGGTATCATAAACTTTATATACGTCGCAGCAACTAGCTTAATCAGCCGTTTCATTAAAAGCCTAGACTTTTCATTGAACTGCGCCGTTTAATAAGCGACGCAAGTGACATGAGGTACTCATCAAACGATATTGAATAAAAGATAAATAATATCTATAATAATAATAATAAAAATAATAAAAACGGCTGATTAAGATAATTGGCTACGACATATACACAACTTACGCAGTTACGTTACAGAGATGCGTTACAGTTAGAAGAATAGCGTAAAAAAAAATTCGTGAGATCTCAAATGCATAAAATGTCACTACTAGCTTAAATACTGCACATAAAACAAAAGAAGACTTAAAAATTCATGATTTCTTCGAAAAACTGGTAAACCAAACAAAACATGCTATGTTTTGCCTATCATGAATCTTTAAGAGCGGATTTCACCAATGAAACTGAACGCGATCAGTACATCTAAACTGCGTTCAAGAGCTGTCAGTGTAAATATTCCATTGAAAAAAAATTACACTGACAGCTCATAAACGTGGTTTATTCGCTGATCGCGTTCAGTTTCATTGGTGAAATTGGCCCTAAGTCTTCTTTTGTTTTAGTTACTGTGGGTAGTCTTGAATCAAACTTACTGTTGTAATCTAAGGGCTTAGTGCGAGTGCAACGTTCTTGATCGCGTTAGCGTAAACGACAATCTGTATTGAAACGGAATAAGCGCCATCTGGTGACAATAACGGAAAACCGTTTTTTTTTTCATACAATTTGACATAAGCGAACGTTTACGTTAACGCGATCGAGCACGTTAAAAAACTCGCACAAAGCCCTTAGATTACAACAGTAAGTTTGATTCAAGACTACCCACAGTAGCTACATCATTTCTGACTCCCCAAGTAGGTATATTGTAGGTAGATATTGATTTGATCTAGTCCGAAGAGATAGGACAATAATTAGTTTCTAAACTTTCTGATTTCTTTATTATTTCGTAATAGGAAAACTAGGATTGTGTTTGACAGAAAACCTTGAAAGTTTGAGTTCTAGCGAACTGGACGGGGTTGGACGGGGATGGCATGACTTATGTATTACGTATTATATATATCGGCGCGAAGGCTTAATCAAGCGTCGAATAAATCAATATGAATGCCGGCGGAAAGGCGTAATCGAGCGTCAGTTTGATTATTCTAAGTTCAAATACTGTGTGATTGCTTATTTGAAGTTGGTAAAAGTCACTCAAACGATTATTTAATTAACTTTTTTAGTTGATTACTAGAAATTATTAAACTAATTAATTTGTACTTCTAAATTCATTTTATGATTTGTAAAATTAAATCAAGAATTTAAAAACGAACCATAAAGAAAACATGAGTCGATAGATTTGTAACGACGTTAACCGAAGGGTATAAATACGAACGCCCGACTGTTCACAATTCATTCTAAGTCGAGCCGTCGGACGGTGCGGAGCTCCGTAATATCGTGAGTCATTCTTTGTTGTTGACGAATATTTACTGTGTGCCATTTGTGTGCTATCCACCAGCGAGAATATAAGTTGATACTGAAAACAAGTATTTCATTTCCGAAATGAGTAACCACCACCAGCACCAGGATGATTATGGAATAGTGACGTCAGCATTGCTGACGTCACTGTTTTTAAAAATAACAAGGGGGCCCGTTCCCCGTCATCAGAAGTGGGATTGGATCAGAATCCAATCCAAACCACCTCCTCATCAACTCGATAACCAGCTGGCCAACCTGAAACTGTTCCTGCTCAACAAATAGAACCAATTCTGATGAACCACTTCGTTGGGTATCCATCTCAAACCCATTATGAGATGATTCACGCCCCGGTTCGTGATCCTTCGACGGGTTGTGGTGATGGAAGGATGCAGAAAATGTCTGAATATCTATGTGCACCATCAGCAGAATCTTAAATCAGAATTAAGGGTATCTAACTGCCATCATAATGATCCTGATACCAATGTTGGCGTACGTGAATGGTGTCAGCATATAGACAAGGCTGTGGACCAATTAATATTGAACGATTTCAACGTTCGTATAAAGAAACGCCGCTTACAAAGGACGTGCCAGGATGTGGGTTGACGACTGGATGATGCAGTTACGTCTTCATGGAAAGAACTACGCAACAACCTGAAAACCACGCTTGAGCCTGAAAACAGACATTCAGGCTCCGAGGACATGTTTACGACTCTTCAATGGACATTGTTGTTCTTGTCACGTGCTTGGGTTCTTTGGAAAAGAGTGATAAAGGATAAACGGGCAACTATATAGGGGTCGGCTCCCAGTCAGACCTTTAGCTGAATCTCTAAATACCAGTATTTTACGTGGAGCGGCTGCCTACCAAACCTCCACAATTCATTAACTGGGTAACACGGTATTTCTTGGCAAGACTGGTGTCAAATTTTCTGGCTTCTGACAATCCGTAACGACTGCCAAAGATCTACAAAGGACGGCCGGGACCAACGGCTTGACGTGCTTTTCGAGGCATGGAGGAATCTCGATTTGTTTGCGAATAGAGCTGCTCAACGCAAAAGCAACCACAACCAGAACAAATCATCCCAGAGCTGTGCAATCTACAGGAAAACAAACCATGCGACGTACATTTCTATATATGCTTGGACATGGCAGCCGGTTCCAACAAATACCAATTGCAGAAGGGTCAATTGAGAAGACTGCCTGCGTTACACCAGACGGAATCTTATGAGTACCTCACGGTTCCATTCGTACTGAGCAATGCTTGCACAGTATGTACTAAGCAATTGTACAAATTTTGCTGAGGGATTGTTACACCTTGAACGCATTCTGATGGCACTATAGCAAGCTGGCTATTCTATCAAGCTTCTTCAAGTAAACCATCGAATATCTGGGAAACATTGTCTCAGATGGACAAGTGCAACCAAGTCCTAGGAAGGTGGAAGCTCTCGTCAAGGCACCAGTTCCAAAAAAAAAAAAAAAAACTGTCAAAAACAAGTAAGGCAGTTCAACGGTTTAGCTGATGACTTCAGAAAATACATCCCAAACTTCCCATATAATGGTGCCTCTGTACGAATTAACGAAACAAGGTGCAAAATGGGAATAGGGTGAAACATGAAGATGTAAGAAGTACTTCAATACAATGCTTAAATATCGACTCTTGTTCTGACATTGTTTCAAGAGGCAGTACCCATACAGTTGTACACTGATGCCAGTAGTCTTGGTTTTGGCGCAGTACTTTTCCGAATTATTGATGAAAAACTACGAGCTGTGGCTTTCATGAGTATGAGAACAACTGCAGCAGCAAGTCAGTACCACTCATACGAACTTGAGACTCTAGCAGTGGTTCGCGCCATAAAACACTTCCAACAATACCTCTACGAATGAAGGTTCACGGTCATAACGGACTGTGATGCACTTAAGGCGTCGAAACACAAAAAGGACCTCCTCGCAAAGATTCTCCGCTGGTGGGCTTTCCTTCAAAATTACGATTTTGAGGTGGAGTACCTTAAAGGTAAACTGGGAAATGAACATCAGTAAGTCATTGTCACGATTGATGATTTAATGAAGTATGTGATGTTCTATTACGCCGACAACAAACGCCCTCAATGCACTCTCGCTGCTCTGCATCACCTTGTGCACCTCTTGGGTACACCGGCCTAAATCATCGTTGATGGAAGAAGAGAGTTCCTGGGGGGGATTCAAAAACTACTGTGATCGATTTGGAATGAACATCCATTATATTACGCCAGGAGTCAGCCGAGCAATGGCAGTGTTCTCGAAGAACTGCAGTTGGCTTTAAATTGTACTTCTCAGCGTGTGACTGGTATAGCTCCACTCACTCTCATCACCTGGCAAAAATGGCGGTCGTCAAACCATGTCCGAGGCCCTTGAGGCGGTTTAGAAACTCTGACACTAGGGTGTGTGCGGTCGATAGACCTTACTACCCACACGAATAAGAAGACCTGGCGAAAACATTGTGTGCCTCCAGAACTCCTGAGTCTCGTTAATATTGATGACCAAACATAAATAGGGAAGCCCTGACTCAACTTGCTCAACAAAAAATGGCCCCATCTGCGAATCAAGATAGACACCGAATCAATCAGCCAAAAGATTCATCCTTTCCAAAGAGGATGACCACGAAAGGTTGCGCATTATCAGCTGCAGCTCCAAAAACCAGGTGATCAGGCAACCGTATCGGCAGCTGAAGATGAACAACCTGCAATGCCAGCTGGGGCAACATAACCAGTGCCTTCCACCTCACAAACAAAGGCAAGAGCAGCAAACACAAAAACTCAAATACAGAAAACACACATCCACAACAAAAGGCGAGTAACAAAGTGCTTTTATAAAGAAATAATGACTCCTTAACCTTTACCATTTAGAGCCTCTGTGTATAGCACAGCATCGACCTTGTTCATCTTCCCAAATCTACGAGACCCTCCGAGAAATCTACGAGACCCTCCGAGAAATCTACGAGAACCTCCGAGAAATCTACGAGACCCTCCGAGAAATCTACGAGACCCTCCGAGAAATCTTCGAGACCCTCCGAGACCCTCCGAGACCCTCCGAGAAATCTACGAGACCCTCCTAATCTTTAAACCATAGTTCAACATTTGCCTACAGGTACCAATCTCAAAGAAATACCATAACTTGTTTCAGATTAGAAGACTAAATCTACAAGACCTTCCGAGAAATCTACGAGACCCTCCGAGAAATCTACGAGACCCTCGGAGAAATCTACGAGACTCTCCGAGAAATCTGCGAGACCCTCCGAGAAACCTACAAGACCCTCCTAACATTTAAACCATAGTGCAACATTGGTTGACTACGGATGTCGGATACTAATCTCTTTGAGATTGGTTTCCGTTAATCCGTGAAAATCCGTGGTTTGAGACCCGCAATAAATATTGTAAAACATTTATTTGAAAAGAGTAACTATGGAGTTTCTTGTCCGTTCTTCTCCATAGAATCTACCTTTGTGAACGGACGGTAGAGTCACTTTGTATTATTTTAAATGGAAATGATAACGTTCAAAAGTACCGTTTCATGGCCTAATATAAATGAACGTTTTGACTTTGACTAAAACTATTAAGAGCTACATTCAGGCTGGTGCAGAGCGCGCACCGCCTGTCAGAATGGCCGTATCGGCGCGAAGGCTTAATCAAGCGTCGAATAAATCAATATGAATGCCGGCGGAAAGGCGTAATCGAGCGTCAGTTTGATTATTCTAAGTTCAAATACTGTGTGATTGCTTATTTGAAGTTGGTAAAAGTCACTCAAACGATTATTTAATTAACTTTTTTAGTTGATTACTAGAAATTATTAAACTAATTAATTTGTACTTCTAAATTCATTTTATGATTTGTAAAATTAAATCAAGAATTTAAAAACGAACCATAAAGAAAACATGAGTCGATAGATTTGTAACGACGTTAACCGAAGGGTATAAATACGAACGCCCGACCGTTCACAATTCATTCTAAGTCGAGCCGTCGGACGGTGCGGAGCTCCGTAATATCGTGAGTCATTCTTTGTTGTTGACGAATATTTACTGTGTGCCATTTGTGTGCTATCCACCAGCGAGAATATAAGTTGATACTGAAAACAAGTATTTCATTTCCGAAATGAGTAACCACCACCAGCACCAGGATGATTATGGAATAGTGACGTCAGCATTGCTGACGTCACTGTTTTTAAAAATAACAAGGGGGCCCGTTCCCCGTCATATATTATATTCTTCTATATATGTATTATATATATCTACTGAAAGAAATGGTTAAAGACAATTTACCTAATACTTAGCAATGTTGACTTATATTTTTCATTCTCGAAGAATAAGTAGTTACCGTTTTTTTCTGTCATCTTGTGCTATCTCACTGGTGGGCAAAGACCATGGCCTTCCACTTCTCTCAGTGTTGCGCCTTAATGTTACAGCTAAGGTATTTTGATTTAAATCTAATGTTTTATTACATATTATGCATTCAGGCGGTATCAAAAAGATGCATGGAATACAAGTTAAAAGCTCTGGGTTTTTTTTGTGCATACGATCCTACTTATGGTAAAATGAATACCAAATAACGAATCAAATTTTGACCGCTCCTGCCCTGACATGTGAAAATTCCCAAATAAAAAATAAATCTTATGTAATTGGTAAATAAACATTAAATTCGCGATTAATTCGGCGCACACCGGTGTGTTGCCGGTGCTTGAGCGGTATGCAAAACATTATTGTTTTAGATTTTTAATAGCTCAACTTAGTTTTGAGTAAATCGATAAAATAATTCATATTTGGCAATAAATTGCAAGCATTGTGTCGTCGCGCTTCTCTTTCTGTTCTATACAGTACGAGAGAGATCGTTTTTTTACTGATCACAAATTGTCTTAACGTTGTAATATTTGTGTAGTTGCAAATAGGTAAGTCACTAATGTGGTAACGAGTTACTTTAGTAGGTAATTCTGAACGCTCGTACATTTAAGTGACTTACCTAAATGGTTAAACGCATAACATAGTACCGCAAATTAGTGTAGAAAAGCATTATGTGACGATTTTCATATACCTAGGACCATTTAGTACTAAGTCCAGCAATTTGTTTTACTTATCATGAAAATGTCTAGCAAGAAAGCTTAGCGTTCATAATACGACTTTTTTCTAATTTTGCCAAGGTGAAATATACAGTTTCGTAATGACTGAAAGAACGAGAAATGTTGAGACATTTATATAATATTGCGATTACAAAATAATTAAAAAAAAAACGATATGAAAATGATGATAAATAATAAGCCAAAGCATGTGGCCCACTTCATTAAAATTTTTACTAGATTAACTTTTGAACTGCAGCTTATGAGAGTTACAACATAACCTTTTTTAGGCTCTATGATGTTGTTACCGTATCCAGGTTACATGCGGCAACCACCTTATACAGCAAGTTATTTTTGCCAGTATCTCGCTACTTAATATTCAGTTCAGCCCTAAAACAACACAAAATTTTTCAACGCCAGCCATACAAGCAGTTCTTTTATCTTCGCAGATAAACAAAAAACGGGGCCATGAATAACTCGTAGGTATTCCAAAATGTTGAGCACCCCTGACGATGACAGAAACTTTCTCATATTGCAGACATAAATCCACAGTGATAACGTGGAGGTTGGCAGCGAATGGGACCGATTCTCGCTGGATTTGCTTTTTATAGATCCTTTATGTTCGGAACCCCTGGCAATTATGACTGGAGGTGCAAATTGGGTTATTAGTCAATTTGTTGATTTTTATTGAATGTTCTATTTATCTAAAATGGTTCAGCAGGTTCCATAATCAAGGATTGGCTTTGAGATTTCTATTCTAAATACATTAAAAAAAGATACCTATAATTGCCCTGAGCAATTTGAGTTGAAAAAAAAACTACCAAAATTAGGTACCTACCTACCTACAGGCGCTACGAGAATGTAGGCCTTACATTTTCACTTGAAAAACTCTTTGTACGTTTTTTTTATCTATAAGAGTCGTGAACAATGGGATTTTGCTCTTTGCGAAAATAAACGATTTTTTTTCACTATTCAACCCACCTAAGGGCCTGTGCACACCATGTTTCTAAAAGGCGCGTCAACGGCGCGTTTAAAAAAACGTGGTGTGCACAGGCCCTAAGGTATAAATTTTCATAAATCTTATTTTGCCATTTAAAAAACCGCTGGTGAAAAATATAATGTTTGTTGAGATTTTTATAAAGTAGATCTTTTACCCAATCTTGAATCATAGCACCATAAAGATCAGACATAAACATCCCTACAGCCAATTAAGCCACCATATACCTGAATAGCCGAATGTTTTCATTTAATTTCCTCCATATTTTCATACGAGACTCCTTCCATTAGGCGCCAAAATTTAAACGAGCCGAATAAATTGTAAAATACTCGTGTTTCTGACATGAAAGGGGCAGTTATCATGAATGCGGATTATTGCAAGTTGTTAAAGGGATTTATGGCCACCTGGGAGCCATGATATTAGTACCCTCTGTGGCAGGTGCGTTTAGGGTCAAATTGGGGAAAAATGCTGGTAATGCAAAGCTGCAAAGAAAATCTGTTATGTGTAATTTTAAGGGCAAAAACTACAGGCGAACGTTAGTCGAAATTGGATACCAAATGTATTAATTTATTTACCTTTGGTCTTCTTTTCTAGGGTTCTGTACCGAAAGGGTAAAACGGGACCCTATTACTAAGACTCCGCTCTCCGTCCGTCCGTCTGTCCGTCCATCTATCTATCACCAGGCTGTATCTCATGAACTGTAATAGCTAGACAGTTAAATTTTTCACAGATGATGTATTTCTGATGCGCTATAGCAACAAATACCAAAAACAGAATAAAATAAATATTTATGTGGGGCTCCCATACAACAAACGTGATTTTTTTATGTTTTTTTTTCTTGATTAAATTTATGTTTCAGGATACATTAAAATAAGTAATGTCCCTGAATTTAGATAAAACTTCACTCACGGGAAGATGACAGTGTAATTTATTTCGAAAAATACATATTAGATTGTTTGTTTATAGAAGATAATTTATGGTTTGTGTAGGATAGGAGAAAGGCCATAGGAAAAAGCTGGTTGTTGATAGGATTATGTAGCCAATAACAATAACTTTGAACTACTATTGAAATAACAAACCTTGAAAATTCCTCTCTTTCCTGAAAAACACCAGACCACGCATAATATTATTGTTCGTAAATCGTTTATGGCGTATTTATTACTTAAACATTAACATACACTGATGTGGAAATCCGCAGTTCTCTTCAGCCGGTCTATTCTGCCAACACTTCACCGCGTAAACACAAGTGGAGTGAGCATGAAATGAACTGTCATTTCATCTTATTTGTATGGTTTGACAGCTTACTTCTGCTAAGCGTACACAGTCGGAGGTTTACAGAATCGCACTATAGAACCGTGAACACTTGGGTGAAAGAGAGGGTAGATGACTGAAAAAATCTAATTAGTCCGTCAGATAGATTTCCAAAAAATGTTAGATTCGTATTTTTTCTTTTTTCACGTAAACAAAAAATGAAAACGATACAGAGCGTTGAAAACTCATGTGACGTCACTTGTAAGTACACGTATACGTCACATCACACCCCCCCACTCCTGATCTTTCATGCGTTTTATCTTTGTCTTTTTTTATTGATTTGATTATAAACAAAAAATACGTGACCAATATTTTTCGATAATCTAACTGACGGACTAAATAGAATCATATATTTTTTGACCAGGAATCATCCCTATTCATAGCTTAAATTATAATGAAAAATGTTAACAGAAATAGACTGGCTATAATGAACGTTTAAAGGCCAAATCACACCAAGACGCAGACATTTTTGGAATTCATCCGAATTTTCTCATTTTTTCAGCTGAATTCGGTTTGACTGGGAGCCGACCCCAATGTTGTTGGGAAAAAGGCTGGGCAGATGATGATTCGAATTTTCTCACTAAAATCGTATCACGTTCTCGCAAAAAAATAATTCTTTCGCTATACTAAGTGGAGCTCGTGTCTAAATTATAACAGCCGCACGGTCCGATCTTCAAGGTCTTCAACGCTTACCGAGATTGGTCCATCTCAACATACTAAGATTCCTCCGTGCCTCGGATGCATGTAAAACTGTTGATCCCAGCCTGACATTTCTATATATCTGACAGTCACTACGAGTTGTCTGAAGCCAAGAAATCTCTGACGTCTGGTATTGTGGGACTCAGTTTCTGGGCTGCCGAGGTCCAGAGATCTCTATGTAAAATACTGGTATTCTGCTGCTGCTGGTTAAACTGCAAGCCGACCCCAAAATAGTTCGGAAATGGCTAGGTAGAACATTGTTTTGCACTTAAAAAGTGCGCGTGGCTTCGCTTCGCGGTGTAGGCGGATCCTAATACAAAAGGGTTGGATTCAACACTTTATCAGAAATAATGACGTGATTTAAATTGAAATCTGCTCAGGACATTCTTCATTTATTTTAAATAACGGAGTTATAATAACCGCAAAATGTGGTGAGCAAATTTGGCAAAGTTAGACGAGAAATTAGCAAGAAATATAAGAATGTAGCTCTGCACGGGTGAAAATAATACAGAATCCTTCCTCATTTATCGCTCTTTCTACTAATAAAAACCGTTTAAAAACCAGGGGCTCTTGACAAGTGACATTCTGTCAACGGTAGCGTGGCGAAGGCGATTGTCAATACGTCAAAAATGTATGGGATTGACAGGAAATGTCACGTGATCAAATTCCTACATTTTGGCATTTCGACAGTCGCATTCGCTAATTGAATGGCACATTGTCTAGGGCCTCTGCGTTCGTTGTGTGATGTGTGGTTTAGATGAAAACAGCGTGGAAAGCCTATTAATGGAACTACTTCTTTAAGTACCTATAGACAATTTAAAACCTACATTTTAATGGAATTCCTTTTAACCTCTCTTTTTTAGGGTTCCGCCTACCCAAAGGATAAAGCGGGACCTTATGCTACTTCGCTGTCCGTCCGCCCGTCTGTCCGTCCGTCTGTCACCAGGCTGTACCTATCTCATGAACCGTGATAGCTAGACAGTTGAAATTTTCATAGATGATGTATTTCTGTTGCCGCTATAACAAAAAATATTAAAAACAGAATAAAATAAATATTTGAGTGGGGCTCCCATATAACAAATTACGTTTTTTATAGAAAAATGGTACGGAATCCCGTCGTTTGCGAGTCCAACACGCACTTGGCCGATTTTTAAAGAATGGAAAAACATCAAATGACTTTTTTTTAAGGATGGGAAGTCATCTAATGGCTCCTTCCGCTTTGGGCGGAGCGGAAAGGAGAGTCAGACTCTTACTGCCTAAAACCCATCGGTATTCCTCCAAATGCCCTTTACCTTCCAGGGCCGCGGTGACTCTTTCAAACAAATTCCGCAACTCTGGTAGGCACTGGCCCTAGCTGGCCCCGTCCATTATGCTGACATCTCTTTGAGGCGCGCGTGGAACACAACGCGTCGTCGACCCGGGGATGGTTCTTATCGGACGACGAGCCACCAAACGCTCGCCGTCCGCAGGCGTATGATCATGGTGCATGCATCACGTAATTTTGATACCCAGTCCTAACATTTTTACATATGTAAGGACAGGGTATCGAATCTACGACCTCTTGATGACCGTATGGCTACAGTCACTTAAAAACTTTAATTCATAATCTAAATATTTTTTTAAAATTGAAATTATTTTACTTGAGCCTAAATTAGTAGATAACTTTAATAAAACGGACTCAATTCATAATTAATTTAATTAGACCGAGGAAAATTATATTCCAAACATTAATTGCGCGTCTGTAAACGCTGGGTTTTCTAGAATTTTTGTGAACTTTATTTTAGGTCTTGTAATTATTATAATAAATTGACTTTTAAGTTGTTTTAGGGTCGATAGAATTGTACGCTTTCCAAATACCGGGTAAAGTCGGGTTACTTTGGCCTTTGAGGGTAACGTTGGCAATAACTCGTTAACCAATAGGAACACAGCACACTGTGTTTACTGTAAACCTATTGGTTAAAAGTTTGAGGCGAAGTTGTACTTCAGAGCTAAAGAAACCCGACTTTACGGTATTGTACAAACGAATTGTAGGTCTAGGTCTCTCTAGAAACTATTCTGAGGACCGGATGAAGAGTTGAAAAGGTTGAACCCCAAAGTTTCACTGATTTTCAGCCTTAAGTAGAGTTTGATAATTACTCAAAAAAAATCTTTATATATAAATAGAAAATAGAAATCCGGGGTCATATAATAATTCCACAAATCAAAAAATGTTATCTACACAGAGATTTTTAAACGATATCTTATAAAATAAAATTTCATTTCTAATTAATAGGTATGGTTCGCAGATATGTACATATATAAAATAAATAAATAAATGAACAAGTTATTTTGATTCTTAACACCGCTCGATAAAATCAAAATGGTTTAGGAACCTAACCTATAAATCTCTATTGCACTTATGGGTACTTACGTGGTTGCGGAATTTGTTCGAAAGAGTCACTGGGGCTCTGGAACGCAAAGGGCATTAGGAGGAACACGGATAGGTTTTATTCAGTAAGAGTCCGACACTCCCTTCCGCTCCCCCCAGAGCGAAAGGAGTCATTTGATGATTTCCCATCCATAAAAAAAGGATTAGATGGTAACCACTAAACAAACAACAAGATGATATTTTTTTATTGGAAATAACCCTACCTGTATGTGAACTCAAAATAATCACCCCTTTGTTCCTCGAACCAATCGACGCTGAAACACGTCAACTTCATATGAAGTAGGGTCAGACAAACAAGCGTCCCACTCGTAACACAGCTGTTTACTGAGCCTTCGTATCACACACTTGGACCGCTCTCAATTTTTTTGTTGGCTGTACTGATTCTGGTAGAGAAAACAGCGGTGAATAATATAATAGACAATGGAACGCCTTTATCTATTAGGGATTCCGTAGGAAGGACTTCATCAACCATATCTTTTTGAGTCCTCAACTTAACATGGTCAAATATATGTACAATTTGAAGAGGAACAAACACCGCAGAGGTAATTGATACCTTCGCTTAAGATAAAAAATTAGTTTTTAGTAAAACACAATATCGTTGTTTTATTTTTTTTTTATTATTTCTATTTTGGAAACAGATGATTAAAAAAAACTCTTTGTTCCCAGCAAATAAGTCCAAAATATGCCTAAATAATTTAAAGAAAAAAGGTTAAAATTGTCAAACGAAAACCTATCTAAAGTTTATAAAATCTTTCTAAAAATCTATTGATAACCAAGCATATTATACTATTGAGGATTTATAAACGACCCTATTACGCACAAAAAGGTCCTTTTCAATGAGCTTGTACAGAATAATGTCATGCATGAGTAATATCACGTGTAAAAATAATTTTATTTTAAGATCCATAAATGTGTTTTTTATTTTATTTTATTTATCTGATTGCCATAAACCGAGAATCGATTTACCAAATATTTTATGGACTACATTGACGATTTATTTGAATAGCGCGCGCGTATTCCATAAAGTTCGCAATTGTAGATTAGAATACACCAACAAAATTACAATACACAGTGATCTATTATTAATAGTACCAGCCTGTGCTGTCCCACTGCTCGGCAAGGCCTCTCTTAATTCCTTCCAGCGTTAACGATTTTGGTTGATTCTTTCCAATGCTTAAGGAAAACATCCAGTTCCTAGCGCCATCTCCTTCACGGTCTGCCGCGGCGCGGTGTTGGTTAAAAATTCAAAACAAATGACTCTTATTTCTATTCACCCTGGAAATACCGATCACCACTACACACAGTTCAAAACATAGAACCTTCAATAAAATTCGTGTTCGGGCATACGCTCGGAGACTTTCGGAACGGATCACGAAAATCCAACAACATAATTCGTTGGGTTGAAAACATTCGAATTTAGAAGTAATGACGTGCGCGCCGACTTCAATTACGATTTAGGGATACTATGCGATAAACCGTTTTTATTTCACGGCCAATGTTACGATAGAATCTTGATACATGGACACGCTTTCCTACCAGATTGTTATGGAGATTTTGTTGTTACAAGATGGGCTTAGAATTTTTTTTTTGGCTCAAAACTACTGAAAAAGTTGTCGATTTTTGTGCGTAGGTACAGGCTTTGGGTAGGCCTTTGTTTTGGCTTCGGATTTTAGGTATTGTTTTTCTTATAAAGGTCAGCGACTGTTTCGAGGTGTTGGGTAAAAAGAAACATTTTTTTTCCGTTGGAAAAGTAAAAATAGTTAACAGTAGGTTACAGTTAGATTCAACTAAGTATGATCTATCAAATCTTGTTTCATTAACAGTTGAAACAAAAATAAAATGGTTACATAATACGAACTTATTTTTATTCCATCGAACCCACAATCTCGAACTTAAAATAAGAATACAAAATCGACTCCAAGGAATAACAGCATTAAAGGAGACGAGTCCCATTTTTAAATGTAAATCGAAAACTCGAATCACCCCGAAATGTCCCGAATGGTCGATAACTTAGCTCGTGAGCTTTTGAGACGCAAATGTGTACTCGGCGTTATACAGTGTTTGTTTTATTTGCACTTATCAGTATCACCAACCGATGGAATGTACGCAACGCTGTCTCAACACATTTTTTTGTGATCTTTTTGTTATTATTGGCTGGATATAAACAAAAACAACAATTTAAGTAACGAAATAAAAGAATCGATTTACGTTGCATTCCAATGTTATCTTTAATATCTTAGCAGAACGATATCCACTGCTCCACATCGGAGACACATTTGAAGTGGTTCTTGGGGAGCTCCATGCGTTGCCTCATCGACCCGTGTTTCTCGCCTCCAGCCGTCGACTACGGCTCTTACCAGGTCATCACTCCAGAACCTTTTGTCCCAACTGGCCATCCGTTCTACAAAATTTGTGTTCTGCGCACAGTCACTATTTAGCAATTCTTTGGGCTATGTCGGGTACGTTTGTTCTCTTGAAAGACGAGATCCTTCTTTTATGATTCGATCACGCAGGCTAACTTCAAGAATAGCCCTCTCTTTTGCCCTTGTAATTGCATTTCAATTTGATTTTTTCCTTCAAATTCTCTTTGATTTTATTTGTATTGTATTGTCCGTATTAGAATACCCCAATTTTCTAACTTTGGAAAACTTGTCTGTCCCAATAAATTGGGTCTTTTCTAGGGATTATTGGTTCATATTTTGGTCATAAAAGCCCCGTTTTGGAAGATTTTTAATGAATACTTTTTCCTTCCTTTGGGACATCGAATTAGAGGTCCAATATCAGAATATAGATCTTATTTCATTTGGTGATCTCATTTGTGACTGAAGAATTTATTTAATTCTGGAGACGAAATTTATTTTATTAACTTAAATAAAGTTGTCTAACGATTTAAGAATAGAATTTCAAGAGCAGACTAACCGTGTGTTATGAGTTTCGATGGACTGATTGTTGCGATGTAGAAGGCTTACCCTTAGTTTCTCAGTTGACAATTCAACCGCATGAATCTATAGTTGGGCCGCTTTTAACTACGAACACTCATTCGAACCTTTTCACTTACCATTTCTAGTATTGGAATCAACTTCTACACAACATTATAGTCCATCATAATCATTCACATTTTTAAGTCTCCTCACAAAATACAACTTTTTACTCTTCGATAAATAAATCCCATTTCCTTCAGCGTACCTTCGTAATTTCCGTTTAATTTCGTGTTTAAACGTTAAATCGGGAATGTGCTCGTATTGTCTGCTAAGCACGTGGAAGATATTATGAGTGTCTTCCTTTGTGTGTTGTGATATTTTATCTTCCAAATTGTGGAACACAAGTTTATGAAGATGAAAGACGGCAGCAGAGCTGCGTTGACTTATTTGAACAATGGGGATTTGATTAAAGAGATGTACAAGCGTTATGCTGAGTACGCGGCCCGCTTTTTTTACTTTAAGCATCGGAAATCATCAAATGTCTCCCCCCCCCCCTTCCGCTCTGGAAGGAGCGGAAGGGAGTGTCAGGCTCTTATTGTCTTAAACCCATTCGTGTTCCTCCAAATGCCCTTTGCGTTCCAGGGCCGCGGTGACTCTTTCACACAAATTCCACAACCCTGGCAGGCCCCGACTATTATGCTGATATCTCTGGGTTTGATATCGTATGTTTTCTGCCTGGAATTCCTCAGCAGCCGCCCGGAATCTTTAAAGAGTGTACTACAGGAACACCTCTGTCTAACTCTTCAGGGATTACTGGAGTGATGTTATGTTATTTTGAAAATTATGAGTGACTATCCTTCGTGACCCTGTAGGTCACGAAGGATTTAGTCGGTTTAAAATCTAACTAATTAGGATTTTAATATGGCTCAGTATTGTGGAGATGAAATAATAGTGGCAAATGAAAAGCTGAACTGAACCCTACCTACTCCAAAAAAGATTTCACGCAAAAACACGTGCAATTAAAAATAAAAATAGTGTATCTGGTTCACAACACCACTAGTAGTGATATAGTGATGCCAACAAATAAATTATGACCGTCTGTTTCCTTCGTGACGTCATATGAAACATAGGCGCCGGCGCCGATCGGAACGTCGAGTGCTTTCATGTGATTGGATAGCCAAAAATGACGGCCGTTTTTTCTTGTCAGACTATTATAGGCAGATTCGAACGTGTTAATGGTAATCGAACGAAAATAGACACCTTGGAATGGAAACGATGAACTTGAGCTGGTATTGCTGTGGAGGCGGGTTAAAGTTACAAACATACATCATAGTAGTTAGGTCGATTGAGAGTTTGCGCAAATAGTCAAATATGGACTGGATAATTGTATATGACGGAATATCAGAATGGGCAGCGGAGTGATCTTTGTGATAGTCATCCATCATGGGCGTGTTGTAGAAGAAACGTTGAAATAATAGCACGTTTGTGATTCTTAACAGTCCCTCGTTTCATTCGATTACATTTGTAAACAAAATATACGGGCAAACACAAGATGAAACTAGATTACGAGCCAATAGGTTAGCACGCGTGCACTTCGTACGCTGTCTGTCAAAAGAATGCCAGCTGTCACGGCGTAGACGCAAACTTGCTACCCTATTCGGGGTTACCCGCTCATATTTTATAAATCGCCATTTATATTCGACCAATTGAAATAAATCACCATTTTAATTTTGAATTTAACAATAATTACTATTCAACCAAATAACACAATCAGTCTCTCATCTTAAATCTTGGATTTACTTTTAATTTAGCTGCGCGCCGTCACGGCCGTCCTGCATCTTCACACGTCCTCGTGTGTATTGCTCTCATCTTCACTATCGACGGTCAAACAGAAAGACACAATGATTAACATTATTCTCCACTCGGTCACCCTGACTAATATTTAAAGCAATACTTATAAGGCACCTAAATCTGATTATTTATCATTTTCAATACTAGTGATAACCAAATATCTCAGATAACACATCTCAGTGCCACCACTGCAAGTTAGTGCCAACCAAGCTGTTCGATGTCATACAGTTTGGTTGGCGCCACACAGGCTCGTCAATACCACACAGGCTAGTCAGTGCCACACAGGCTAGTCAATGCCACACAGGCTAGTCAATGCCACACAAGCGAATCAATGCCACACAGTGTAGTCAATGCCACACAGGTCAGTCAATGCCACACAGGCTAGTCAATGCCACACAAGCGAATCAATGCCACACAGTCTAGTCAATGCCACACAGGTCAGCCAATGCTACTCAGACTAGTCAATGCCACACAGGTCAGTCAATGCTACTCAGACTAGTCAATGCCACACAGGCTAGTCAACGCCACACAGGCCAGTCAACGCCACACTGGCTATTGCCACACAGGCTGGAGCCACATAGGCTATTGCCACATAGGCTATTGCCACACAGGCTGGTTCCACACAGACTGGTGCCACACAGGCTAATGCCACAAAGGCTATTGCCACACAGGCTGGTACCACACAGGCTAATGCCACACAGGCTGGTGCCACACAGGCTGGTGCCACACAGGCTAGTACCAAACAAACTGGTGCCACACAGGCTAGTGCCACACAGGCTTGCGCCACACAGGCTATTGCCACACAGGCTATTGCCACACAGGCTGATGCCACACAGGCTAGTGCCACACAGGCTTGTGTCACACAGGCTAGTGCCACACAGGCTAGTGCCACACAGGCTATCGCCACACAGGCTGGTGCCACACAGGCTATTGCCACACAGGCTATTGCCACACAGGCTATTGCCACACAGGCTCTTGCCACACAGGCTCTTGCCACACAGGCTCTTGCCACACAGGCTCTTGCCACACAGGCTACTGCCACACAGGCTATTGCCACACAGGCTATTTCCACACAGGCTCTTGCCACACAGGCTCTTGCCACACAGGCTATTGCCACACAGGCTATTGCCACACAGGCTATTGCCACACAGGCTATTGCCACACAGGCTATTGCCACACAGGCTGGTGCCACACAGGCTATTGCCACACAGGCTGGTGCCACACAGGCTAGTGCCACACAGGCTATTGCCACACAGGCTGGTGCCACACAGGCTATTGCCACACAGGCTGGTGCCACACAGGCTAGTGCCACACAGGCTATTGTGACCAATGGTTAATATTAGCAAAGGCCTTCACAGTAAACAAGTAAATCCAGCTGCACAACTCACCTGCGCCGTTATCGGCACATTCTGACTCTACACTATTAGTAGGCCTTCAAACCTATGTACGTTCAACTCCAATGGAACGTAGCAATCTGGCATAGGTCGTATTCGACCATGTGCATACTTATAGGTTCTACTCTATTATTAGAGCCTTCAGTAAATGCCTATCGCCACGTGTTTGTTACTCATAGGGTGCGGTCAGACCCATTGGCACCACCTGAGGTGCGTTCAAGAGCTTCGAGTATGAGTAGACAAGCTATTCTTAACAAGATTTCGTTTTATCATCATTGTCTTCGACTAAGACATCTAATACACGAGAATACTTGGTGATCGGGAATCTTCCTCAATCTTGCATATCATGAAGAGTTAAGCGCCTTTAGTCGGTATCTATCTAGGTAAATAACCCTGCGATGATCCTTCGATGATCCTTAAATGGACCGTTTAATTCAAGATTTTACGTACCTAATCTGGTTTCACGCATAATCTTCAAATAACATGAAATCGTTAACAGAAAACTAAATCTCTAGCTGCTTATGTACAATCAAATTGAGCTTTACCTTATACCACGCGTCGTTTTAAACCCTGTTATGAAATCTCAGGGACCTCATCTAATCGACTCCAGTACCTACATAACCAAACATCAATTATGGGTCTCGCAGTTTCTTAAATCAAACGCTCTACAGATGAAGGCTAACATTTTTGACGCATTATTTGCTGTCGTTGAATTCTACGGCAATTGTCTACAAACTAGTGTTGGTCAGTCAGTTAGCCGTTTGAGAGTTCAAGAGCGGCTGTATATGACCTAATTGAAACAAATGCGGTTTGATTCAAGATTCGTGATTACCAAGTCCAAAAACCGGTAAAAGTCACCAAACTCACAAGAATTTGAATAAAGAAAATCAAAGACCAGGTATCTCATCACAGTCAACAGCTATCATATCATAGCTCAACACAACACAATTACTACACTCGCTCTTCCCCATGGGAATAATATCAAGTAAGTTTTATTTTGTACGACAAAGAACTACCGCAACCCTGTTACAGATTCCTTCGTCTGTATCACTCTGGGATACTGCTACGATACTCTAGTACAGTCACTGACACACAGAACTCAGAACCTGTTCACATAAACTAAATTGCCACTAACTCATCATCTACTTCACAACATCTATTGGTACTTTGCCTCGGGTGTCTTCTTATCCATAAAGAGATTTTAAAACATGCCGACCGATAAGCTATGCACATTGGAGCTTCCAAAAAGATACAATGTTTGCGTTAAACGTTCATGTGAAGGAGCTACGTTCACGAATTACTCTACGTTAATCTACGAACATCACGGTCATAACTGCACTGTTCAATTTGAATTAATAAATCTTATTTTAATCTCACCCGTATTAACTCACATACCGGGTAGGCAAACCAGTAGTGAGAATGGAAAAATCTATTTAGAAATTTTAATAGCATGATTTCTCTATGCCTGTAAACCTTTAATCATTGTCATTAAAATCAAGTTGCTGTTCATGATGGTTTACTTACTATCGAAATAACTAACTGTTGGAAAACGTACGTAAATGTAAACGTATATAAGGAAAACTGTCGCCGACACGTTAGTACATAAGCCTGGGTCCAATTTTTCACCAAAAACGTCTAAGTCGGAACATGACCTTATGGCAACCTTGCCATGCACTATCTCATTCTAAAGTTTCGCACTGAACAAAATGTTGAAACTATTACCGCCAATGGGAAAACTAAGTACTCGCTTTGTATTAAGTATGTCAAAATAACCTTACACTATCAAACCAACCACTGAATACATATGAAGAATTTGGAAACTTTTAAACTCACAATACAAATAAAATGGGAGCGACTCACCCAGTTCCAGACAGCTTTGAACGTTTTTACACCCCACAGATGTTGACAAGATGCTCGGCTACTGCAGTCTGCAAACTGGTTGTTGACCTTTGGTTTGTCACGCTCAGAACTGCTCAGAAGTTGCAGCTGCTCAGCAGTTATAGCAGCATGCGAACCGCTAGCCTCTTGCTAACTTCATCCACCGTAATACGATATCTGAAAACTGAGAAACACTACGAGAGTACAAGTTCTATCAAAGCTGTGGCTGAAAATAGAGCTTTCAGGTAGTAGTAGAAGTCAATAAATAAAGTCAATAAATCGAAAACTAAACAAAACATTGGCACAAGAAAAGAGGCCCACGCCCAGCAGTGGGCAAAGCCCGGGCAATGGAAGGTAATGGTAAATCAAAACATGGCTATTGCGAATAACACAGTTTTCAGAAAAAGCGTTAGGTGGGTATGGTATTGAGACTATAGCGCTTTATTGTCCCATGGAGGTATTTACGCCACTATATTCCCAACAACAATAACACTAAACAATCAAGTCTATTACTCAAATAGCGATAGCAAAATAATATCGCTTCATGTGCATTATATAGAGCATCGCTTAACCAGTCAACGTCAAAGCTATAGCGCTTAAACTACTACTACACTGAAGCGATAGCCAACACGACAATAACAACCTCACTTTAGCGTAGAGCAATAAAACGACAAGTCAACTGTCAAATATCGATAGTCGTCAATCATGAGACCGTAACCCTCTGTGAGTCAGTCTCCACAGCATAAAAATGTTCACCCGTAAACAAACAGAAAAATGTTAACTAACTATCACCTCACCTCCACAGCAATAACTAAACGAAAATGGCTCACCAGATTGTCGTGAATATCCCCACACACTTCTCCTTGACCTGGCCAGTTGCTGTGAAGTTGCTTGCCTCCGTTTTAGACTGGTTTTCCATTGTTCAGGTTGATGAGGGTAGTCGCATAAAACTCGAAAAAAAGAAATCTTGACCTCGTAATTTTCCTTGAATTTTTCCTACGTTGAACCCAGATAGGTTATCTACGACAGGCATGAAGGCACGAAGCTTTTCAGCGCCTTATTAATGGTCAAAAATAAGCTGCACTGCACAATACTGCATCCTCGACGCAACATACCACCGTGATACCGCACTATGATCGGGCGTCAAACTTGGGTTTAACGGATCAAATTTCAGGGCACTTCACGGCACACATTGAATTTTTAACTTCTGGATTAGCGTACGCGTTTCAAAAAGAACCGCAATTTTCACTATCACTGTCACTATGTGTTTTGCATTTCAAAACGTAACGCCTCGGATTTCACTAGTATTGTCACGAATTTCCTTGTGGGCCATGTGGGTTACATCCCACGCCTGATGACGGAATATCAGAATGGGCAGCGGAGTGATCTTTGTGATAGTCATCCATCATGGGCGTGTTGTAGAAGAAACGTTGAAATAATAGCACGTTTGTGATTCTTAACAGTCCCTCGTTTCATTCGATTACATTTGTAAACAAAATATACGGGCAAACACAAGATGAAACTAGATTACGAGCCAATAGGTTAGCACGCGTGCACTTCGTACGCTGTCTGTCAAAAGAATGCCAGCTGTCACGGCGTAGACGCAAACTTGCTACCCTATTCGGGGTTACCCGCTCATATTTTATAAATCGCCATTTATATTCGACCAATTGAAATAAATCACCATTTTAATTTTGAATTTAACAATAATTACTATTCAACCAAATAACACAATCAGTCTCTCATCTTAAATCTTGGATTTACTTTTAATTTAGCTGCGCGCCGTCATATATTATATCGGGAAACCTGCTGATGAAGCCCATTTGTAAGCAAACTCTGAAGTCTTTGGCCAGTGTAAGTTGCCGGTCATAACTTACCGGCAACTTACAGTGCTCAAAGACTTCAGAGTCACTAATAGGGCAATAGAGCAATAGAGAGGCCAATGCTTGGAGTTTTCCTGCGTGGTTGAATCATAAATAATTCACAGTAGAACAAAGGTAACTGAGATTGATCGAAGAATTTTGTTGCCAGACTTATGTGACATGGCTCAAAGGTGTTACGGATTTTTTTCGAAAGAGTCACCGCAGCCCTGGAACGCAAAGGGCATTACGAGGAACACTGATGGGTTTTAGTCATTAAGAGTCTGACATTACCTTCCGCTCCGCCCAGAGCGGAAGGAGTCATTTGATAATTTCCCATCCATAAAAAAGGGCTCATAGGTTCAAAGGGCCCATAGCTCGCATTAAGGATGACCTATAGGGCGAAAAGTGTTGGAAGGCCTCTCACCAAGTTGATTGATGAAGCACATGACAGGTCGATGTAACGTCTCGCCACTCCTGGAGGTTTTTTATAGCAGGGGACATCCTTCAGTAGAAGAAAGAAAATTAAATGAACTAATAAAGAAAAAATGGGGTAGAGCGAAATGAATAAAAATATTTTGCATTTTTAAAAAAAAATGCGGAACTACAACGGAAATGAATTGTCAGTGTAAAAAATACTTTGATTCCCACTATATTTCTCACGACTTGACAGATGTAAACCAGAAATATTTCCAGACCAGTACACTCTGTCATATTTATTTGATCTCCGGTTTATTTATTATTTTAATTTGTCTAGAATTATTTCATATGATGATGTATTCATGGACGTTTAGACTACGTGTTTACTACATGTCCGGTGTCACATCAAAGATTCGAATTTGATACTTGACATTGCCACAGATAATAAAATCCTGACGTTACATAACTTTTTGAAGTTCATTCGCAAAAAATGACCTTTGGTACGCAAATAATTTAAATACTTACGCATGTTATGAAATATTACTTTTTCGTAATAACTTTAATTATAATATCAAGTGTGAGTCGTATTTAAATATGGGTGACCTTTATTACGTAATCACTTTGAATTATATTTTATTGTACAGTTTATATTTCTTAAATGTGATCGGAATATGGGGTGGCCAGTTTGTCTTGGTCTTTCTTGGCGGGACTGTGTAGGGTGCTGCTTGCAATGGCACAAGAAACACCAAACCTGTGTCAGATCTTCTTCTTTTCTTCTCTCTTCTTTATATCTTTTTTTTGTATAATCTCTTTTATTTTGAAATAATCTAAATGAGGCATTAAACAACAGAATGTTTTAAGTTACTGAGGGCTTTACCAAACACTTGAAAAAAAACACAATTATTAATAAAATATGTGGTTTTCGTCCTGCAAGTTTTTTATTTCGCTGCGAATCAAGATTCTCTGGTCGCCCTATAGCTCGGTCGAAGTTCTGTAGTAGGTACTTTGACATTGACATTTAGATTAATTTCATAAGTTTAAGGGCAATGTCAGTACCGTGTAATTTATACTCCATTAATCTACTTTTCGTTGGAAGTTTTTTGGCTTAAGATTTTTGCTTTGCATACAAAGTAATAAGTCATTTTAAATATTTGCATTTCAAAACTATGTAATTAACGTGTTATAGTGGTATATTTGGATATTTTAATAACTAGTTTTATAGTTAACTGACAGTTGGGTGGTGATTTTCTTGCGTAATTTATTTGTTGGTACGTGAATGTACAAAGTAATGAGACTATCATAAGACAATGAGACTTATAAATTATGCGACTAAAGACGGAAGGCGCCACTAAGGCCTGCCTATATGGGAGGTGGTAAGATGATCAGTCTATCAATTCTGTTCAAATGTCACCGTGAAAAATTTGTTGAATCGAGCGTGACAGTAGTAGTCGTAGTTGTACCGTAGTACTGCCTATTCATAGCTTTACATGGAATGTCAGTTCACATCACGCTCACTTCATCTACAGCTGGTCTACTCTGTCAACATCTCACCGTGTAAACTTGGGTGGAGTGAGCATGAAGTGAACTGTCATTCCATCTTGTTTGTGTGGATTGACAGCTCACTTCACTTAAGAGCGTTTACGCGGTACGCCTTTTCATACAAACTTTCAAATCATTAATCTTCAAAATTAATGAACCGATTTTAACGAAACTTGGTATGCAAACGCTAGATATCCAGGTCTAAATAGTTATCAGAAAACATTTTTGAAAAAGTTTTCAGAGGGGGGAGAGAGAGAGAGCGATTTTAAGTTTTCTAAAGAAAGTGAAAAATCACTATATCCTTCCCCCTGAACTCTTATTCAAAAATGTTTTCGGATAACTATTTAGACCTGGATATTTAGCGTATGCATACCAAGTTTCGTTAAAATCGGTTTATTCATTTTGAAGAATAAGGACTTGAAAGTTTGCATGAAATGACATACGGCGTACACGCTCTTAAGCTTACACGGTGAGATGTTTACAGCCAGTCGATTCTGTCGACATACACCTAAGCGGAGTGAACGACAAGTGAGCTGTCATACCATCTTATTTGTATGGTTTGACAACTCACCCGCCGTGCACCCAGCCCAAGTGTTCACTTAAACATGTTTACAGAATCGCAATGCTGAATAGCATTGCTGGACGCGTACCGCGTAGGTACGAGGTGGTATGGGAAAAGAACTTGACGATTGATTGGGGGGAGGCCTTTGACCAACATTGGGATAGTATAATGATAGAGCGCATGAGCACACTGTTTTTGAACTGTGTAATGATTTTTTACTACCTATTCATAGGCACGCGTTTGACCGTGATCTCACCGCACCGGTAAGCGATGATGTGGTCGAAGACGGAGCACGCTTGCCTAGAAGTAACCTAATCACTCTTGACTTAAAGACTCCAAGGTTGTACCTATCAGGAAACATCCGTACCGCCCCCCTCCCTCTCCCTCTCTGGATGTAAATTGGCTAATTAATACGACGGATACCTACTTCAATGGCAAATAAAAACAAAAATAAAGAGATCACGATCCCATTACGTATTTCAATCTCAAACAAATTAATTCCCTATATTGGAGCGTCGTTATCGCACGGAATGAAAGATTCCATCAAATCTCGTCGGCCCAGTAATGAAATTACAATATTTTTAATACCTACGTCTATTATGGAATTACAATATTAATAATCATTATGTCTTATGAAAAGTGCCCGTGGATTACCAACATAAATTACTTTTCCTCTGAATAAAATGGAACGACATTACTTTGATAATTGATTTAATGTGGACATGTGTTTTTTTTATTTATCTGCTTATTTTTTTTTAGACTAGGTTGATCAGATATTTACGGAAGTAGGTAGTAGAGTGAAAAAAAATCGAATTAAAGTATTGCTTATATTCGTTTTTGTTCTTCATACAGTTTGCCCTTTTAAATGAGCACGGCGACAAAGTTCATTGTTTATAGTAAAGATGGACTCCCAATGAGTTTTAGCCGTTTATAATTATTGATATGTTCGCATTTGACCACCGTTCATTACCTCATCTGTAGTCTAAATGCTTAATAAAAAAAAAATACAAAAATCGTAAAAAACGTTTTTATTTCTCACTTTTTAGTGGTAGGTACCCCATACTCAACAACACGACTGGAAAGTCACAGGAAAAATACCTAAGCAATTTCGTTTCCTTGGATAACATATATTATACTTTTGACATAAAAAAAATACAACCGAATCGAGAACCTGCTCCTTTTTTTGAAGTCGGTTAAAAGTTAATGCAATCGGTCACATCTGTGCACATTTTGACATTGCGAATAGTTTGCGTGACCTACATTGTCAATTTTTACACATATGAAGCAAAGCATCTGGCGTTCCTTGTGTTTGTGTAAGCTTATAAGATTGTATAACTTACACATTCGGGCTACTTGTAATAAGCGATGACGTGGTGGAACACGCTTGTATGGAAGTACCATATTCACTCTTAAAGACTTCTAGGGAAAGTCTTCTTGTAGTTATAAAAAAACTAAAAATCCGGTACGGAATTATAGACAAATTATAGAAATTATAGAGTTGCAAAAGTTGCTAAATCATGGTGCTACATCACTTCTGCCTACCCTTCTGTGATGTTGTTTTTCTTTTTTCTTGACAAAAGCTTTCCGATTGCAATTAAATTAACACTTTTGATACAACAACGTTCAATGTGCTAACGCAATAAAATTTAACCTTGCACTTGCCTCGTACTTGACTTACTGCAAGAGGTCAATCCAACGAAGTACGAAACTAAAAACAGAGCAAAAACATTATTAAGTGGCCGATAAATATTTTTATATTATCTTGAAGCATCTGTTTATTTCTTTTAAGATTTTTATTTATCGTTAAGAAAATTCGGTATTGACTGTTTGGCGGACGATAGGACCAATCGGGTCACGTTAGTTTAAAAATAAACAGACAGACAACACAAAATTATTCATCGTACATTCTTCTCTGAAAACTATTTATAAAAACGTAGTAGATACTCGTACATCTATTTTTGTTATATAAGTGTTTTAGATATTTTGACTGCCCTACATATATCATTCGTAAAAATAAATACACGGAAATGTTTTGATGGGTTTAATGGATTTTAATGCTGTTTATTATTTTAAGTCTTTGCTCTTAAGTTGTATTTCTATGCAAGGAAGGTACCTGTGTGTGGGTAGGTAAATCTGCAATACAATAGAATGTCTATAGCTAGTTTGAAAACTATTTCATTTTGAACTTTCCGTCAGTTATTTTTTTTATTTTTTGTCTTTTAATACTTTTAAATGTTAATATATAAACTTATAAACAGTGGAATGTTGTGAAAAATATTAAAGTACGGTTACTGGAATACGCCGCATTAAGTCGTCTAAGGGCTGGCTAGACCCATAATATACTCGCATTCATAGTTGCTGACTTAACTTTTTATTTACGAATTTGCTTACCTATTTTTATGTGTTTTGCTTAACCCGTCAAGAACGAGTACAAATCGTTACGTCAGCGGTTTCAGCTTGCCTTGGCTACGTCACCTGTCTATTGCGTGACGATCCTGATGGATCCTTGGAAGATGGAGGCTTACAAAATTGGGTCTTTACCCTTGAACTACGATGACATCGTTTGTACAAGGAATTTTGAAATAAAATTCTTGCAATTATGTTAAACCATTTTCAAAATCCATTAGGTATTTATTTGTTTCTTTGGGTTTTGTCGAAGTTATCAGATCAAAGCGACTTGAAAAAAAATGACATCTTCATAGGTTTGCACGGACCGAAAGCTGTCTTTGGCTTAGAGAATAAAAGTTCCGAACAACATTTTGACCATGCATTAACCATCCAAGGTTTCCCTACAATTCCACCTTAGCTCGAAGAAATAGGCAATTGCTTGTAAGAAACGAGAAAACTCGAGTATACACCGTAGCAAACTTGCTAGTACCTACGAAATTACTAATCATTGTTTACATGACCAAGATTTTCTCCATTAACTTGGGTCTTGTGCGTTCAAGGGTTTAAGGATGCTTGACCCCAAATTAATATTAAGCCGCATTGTGTTGCGTTAAGTGGCGAATAAGGAAAATTGTTGCCAGGGTTGCAAGTTAAGGGAAAAGGAATTTTCATGCTGGCAACGTTTTATTTGATGTGTTTAGGGATGTCAATGTTTACTGATGTTTTTAATTTTTAAGGGACGACATTGTTAGCCTTGATAATAAGGTCCTATTTATTACGGACTCTGTCTATCGACCGGGTCGCGCTGTGCTACGCATCGGAGCACGTTTTGCAATGTGTTGAGGGAAATTGAAGCGCATGTGAAGTAGTTAAATGTCATATTTGTATGGATGTCATACTCGCAACCTGCATGTTTGGATCAGAGCCAATTCTACAAATTTTTAAGCAACGTCCGCATTCGCGTCTCAGTCGAAATCTGTCAAAAAAAATAACGTTTTTCATAATTATATTTTTGATAGATTGCAACTGAAATTTGTAGAATAATACTCTGTTCACAAGCTGCAGTACCATACAAATATGACATTAATCTGGTTCATGTTCGCTTCAATTTTCTTTGAAACATTGTAGAATCGCTTCAATGCTGACTGACGCGCGGTGGTTGGCGTAAAGCGCGATGGTTGGTGCATAATGCCTGTCAGTTTCCTAAAAAGGCACAACGACCTAAATTGTACGTGAATAACATTTTTTAGGCAATATCGCACATTTTATCTCTTGAAAATTTAAGGCATTAAAAAATCAGGAATCTGAAAATGGAATCACGCACAGCCCTATGGAAGATATTTACCGATCTTTGAAGTGTTGAGATTAATTAAGGTGATCTCATATTGATCCGGAAAAGAATAAATTTAATAATGATACATTTATATTGTAATCTCATTATTTATTTAGTAAGTGCTAATTTTACACTGAAATTTTCGTGTCGCACTTCATTTTTAAAACATATTTTAATTACTCTTACAAATTGAAATAACACGAACTCCGTACACAAAAAAAATACTGAGCATGGCCTTTTCCGCCGTGATCTCAATTTCATTCACTAATTGCTCCTTAATTAGTTTGAATAAAAACGTGCTCCTGTTTGCAAAGACTTTGAACGGCCCTATAACACAAAACACCAAGACCCGTGCCAAGACTGATACGGACACGTTGTCAAAATATGACATACAAAACAAGCGTTATAAACAAGCACTTGTTTGTGAGCGTTACCATTTATTCATAGAAATTGACAGTTACGAATTGTTCAATTTCTAGGTGTCAAAGTAGGTACAAGTCCACTTTTGGTTAATTGTGGGCGAAGTTTATTTTGTATGTAAAAAGGTCATTTGGGTCACTTTATTTATATAACTACCAAAGGTTCAATACATTCACCTCATTGATGAAGATTAGACTTTATTAATGGTTCTGTCAAATTAACGTTATGAATGGCTTCAGTCAGTGACGCGTCTGACGTAGGTGTCTAAGTACATAGTTATTTGTGATTAATATTTCTTTATTTATGCTTTTGTGTTATTTTTTATGTTGACCACCTTCTGGGAAATGTTAAATAAATACGTGGAATGTTCAAGACTAAATTATGTAACAATAGGTAGACTACTTAGTTCTGCTATGCGGAACAATATGACTCACATCAGCTTTATAGGTACAACAGGTAACAGAATAAACGCAATACTTACCTTAAGGGGTCATTGTACTCATCATTATGAACAACATTCATTAAGGGGCCAACACAGATATCGCGAAAAAAAAATCGACTGCGTCATACAATTGTGTGCATAACTCGACAAAATGTACTGAACACTAAACAACTGTTTTTTTCGCGATTTCAGTGTTTTGGGTCAATAGTAAAAGTTGTTCATAATGTTGAGTACCCCTTAAAAGGTTTTGCGTTTATTCTGTTACACGTTGAAATACATGTAAGTACCTTTTGTATATCAACGCATGGACCTAACTCTGGAAGGTTGTCCTAAAGATAGGTACTTGTGATGTGTAATATGAAGTACTTCAGAGCATCAGAACCTCTTTAGTAGCTTAGGAGCTGAATGACAAATCATAAAGACATAAACACGTAAGTAGGTATTCGAATTTTAAATTATAGAAAGAATAATAATATTATGGTCATGCGGCACACAGCGAAAAGGCACGTTTTACTATAATAATCGAAAAATCTAATTTTATATTCATAAATTAATATTTGCGCAATTAAGCCTTTCATTTACTCCGGTCTTGAAACAGTGCCCTTTAGCTAAAAGTTTCAGTCATCCTATATGGTTTAGTCTATACAGGATGACTGAAACTTTTGCCTTAAAAACTTTTTGGTAAAATACAACAACGACAAGCAAGAACAGTGAGCCAAATAATCAGATACTAATGAATTCATTGAATTTAAGCCAGACAAAACCGATTGAATCGTCTCAAATATCGGGTAAGTTTAAGCCTAAATTAAATGAACCGTGACAGGTAACGATAGGTTTATTACTATTTGATTCTGCGTGCCTAAGAAACTTGGCACATTTGTATTCAAACTTAGTTATTGAATAGGAATTAGCTAAGCTGCCGATGTGAATATTCAGATTTGGATATTAAACACTAACGGGATGTCCTCTGATAACGACTAAGCTTCATGTAAGTAGAGGTTACTTCTTAGACCTATAAAAATAGAGAGTAGGTACATAGTTACGGGTGTGGATATAAATGCATAGACAACTAAGTACTTCTTGATTATGTAGTTATTTTTCGCAGTAACATAATAACCCAAATATTTGAAACTACCTTCTTAGTTTTGTTTCCAAAGTGGCAGTACAATTTCTATGACGCTGTTCACATTTAGACGGCCCGGAAAAAAAAAAAAACGAATTATGTTTTTTAGACGAAAGTTTTGCCACTGCCAAAGACTACATACTGGCTGCCACTGCAAAGAGCCTTATAAACGCCCGTATGGGATTTAGTGTGAATGCATCGGCCAACAAGACGGCACCAATGTGCCTCTCTCACCTCGCAAACATCATTTCGGCTTCTGCGCTCGTGCAATATGGACGTCGATGGTGCTTTGATAATTATTACTTTGCTAAAATAATGCTGTCCTGTGGGACAAAACGTTGGAAGAATATAAAGACAAAAAGCTAGGATCAGCAGCGTGGCGCGAAATGTGTATAATATTAAATCCTTTCTTTTACGTCTTCTTCATATATACCACCACATCACAGGGATATCAACGTCATCCATCGTGTACGAAGATTGAACGCAAAGTGATCGGAGTCGGCCGGTGCATGTGTGAAAACGATGACATCCAGCCGCCGCCGGCGCCGCCATCTTCCGTTTAAATACAGTGACGGTCCGTCTTAGTAAGAACGGGCTGTTACTAAAACTGTCAACTCTCAAATTACTCTTTCAAACTGGCTGGTAACAATTAAGTCAGTATTGTAAGAGCCTTCTTAAGCAGCCTCTGGCTGTTCGTACCTTCTTTGGAAGTGGCACCAGCCACTTCCAAAGAAGGTACGAACCAAACGAACGAATACAAATACGAATACGTACGAATTCAAATATTAGCTTATTCTTACCAAAGAATAAGCTAATATTTGAATTAGGAAATATAATTAGAACGTTTTTGTTTAATGAGTGACAGATGTAATTCGAACCTTCGAGCCATGGTGCTCCAATATATTCTCTTACAGTTAAAATTTTTATTTATATTTATATTATTTGGTACGTAGACCCCAAGCCATAGCCCTGTGGTCTACAGTATGCAGACGATATACTCCGAACCACGGACATGTTACTGACTGGCCACATTTGGAATGAAAAATAAAAATATGGCACAGTTTGAAAATGGAATGGAAGCAACCGATACTGGTCGCCTATTTTTAAAACTTTCACGGAACCGTATTTGTTTTCCCTATCGCATTGTCGTCGGTTCAACAAAGTTTCATACGGCCTTCGCTTTTTTATAAAAAGCGCTAAAGCGATTTATACACTATTTTCTAGCGCTTTATTTCATACCAAAGATTGTTGTATGTAATTCCTTGCTACAGGTAACTTTGTACGTCGAGACTTTTGTAGCTTAGACCGGCTTGAGATGGCTTTGAAGCTCTACAACAATGTCTGTAAAAAACAAGTAATATGAGAGTTCAAGAACCTGATTTATAATAACTTTTACGTTTGAGTGCATGTACGTCGGCTGGCGCATAACAAATTTTAATATTTATACCTGTGGCCGTACCATGACGTGTTAAAGCGTGAGTCGTTCAAGCGAGAAGGAGGGATGGAGCTATACACCCTATACAGCTCCATCCCTCCTTCTCGCTCGAACGACTCACGCTTTAACAGGTCATGGTAGGGCCACTATGTGTGCCAAATTTAATTCAAATCCTTAGAGTAGTTTTTACCTGAAAAAGTAATAAGCATTGATCAATCCATACATGCATCCATCCGGACCCTCACACACATTCACATTTATAATATTATATGTACTTATAAATGGATTTCTCTTCGTGAAACACGACCAGTAACCCCGTTGAGACGTGACAGCTCCCACCTGTGTCCGTGCCACACTGTTTCTAAATTCTGCAAAAAAACCAAAAAGAAAAGTGCCTCAAACCACAAGTGCATTATTCAATTTAAATGTTCTAAGCAAATTGCACTTACACATAAGGTTTAAGTGCTTAGTCTCTTAGAGGAGCAGCTGTAGGGATCACTATTCACTCACATTTAACTGGAAAAAGCTTTCAGTTCATCCCTTATGCGCGGCTACGAGTATTTTATTTTATTGTTGGGTTAGACGCGAACTAAATTTGTCATTTGGTTGGTCTGGTTATTTTTTTTTTGAAGTCCGCCCATGTTCCACTATTGTACATAAAGTTTAAATAAATAAATAAATATTTTTTTTAGTTTTCTGTAAGCCAAACGTGGAATATTTTTTAACTAGCATTTGCCCGCGGCTTATAGTATAGATTTACGTAAAAAAGTAGCCTATGCCCGTCTCCGTATCTATGTTGTAAAATTCATCAAAATCGGTTCAGTGATTGCGTAGGCGTGAAAGCGTAATAAACAAACTCATTTATAATATTAATTAAGATTCGAATATTGGCAGAACATTGTTAATTCTTTTAAACCGACTTCTAAAAAAGTAGGTTATCAATCTGTCCGTATTATGTAATATTGTCAGAATTGTACCGTTTTAGTATAAGTAATTTATCCCCAAAAGTAATCATGTAATCGTAACATAAAAATGGTTCTTCATTTCATGTATCCTAATATAGGGTCCAATTATTAAAATAGGTGGAAAAATTTTACCACAGCGCTCAGTAGGTCTAACCAAAGATATCCAAGCAAAAAAAAAACACTGATTAAAATGATTTTATTTTGACCTAAAATAATAAATACCTGGCACTCTAGAATAAACACATCCATCCAATAGGGGTAGGTATGCGGTGACGTGGTCACGTGCGCCTGCACATTTGTAGTATCAAGGGATGTGTTTATGCATTGGGTAACCAACATTTATAAGTGTATTTTTGTTCGCTGATTATTTTAATTGTAGGTATCTAATGCGATTTTCTTATATTTTTTTTTACCATTGTCCTTATTTTGGTGGTCTGAATGATTCCTAAAAGTTTGTCCACCTATTTTAATGGGACCTTATATATGTATAATGATGAGGGAATTAGTCATTAGTTTTTAATTACAACTGATTAAAAAAAAACTGTTGTTATTTTAATTAATAAATAAAAAGGAAGAAAAAATGTTTTCTTTTAAAAACAAAGTAATTTTTCCAAATGTTTTTTTGAGGTCGGTGCCAACGTAATTGCGGTAGGCGGCGTATACCGATATACGACTACTAAGTGACACCGTTTATTCCAAATATTCAATTATAAATAACGTTAACATTAAAACGTGCATCTGTCTCTTTAAAGTAAACATAAAGTCAATCAAAGTACCAAATTAAATCCATTAGTTAATGCATGTTATTGTACATTGATCCTTACGAATGGAATCATAAGGCCCAAAAATGAATCGATAAAAAGTTTCACTGAATTGTATTTCAATAAAATAAAATTGAGACGTAATCTAGTTATGAATAAAATTGAATTCCAATTACCTACGAATCGTTATTGGTTTTTAAAATTACTACGTCTCCTATTGAAATGTAATAAAATTACGTTAGGTTGAAGATGTTTTCATAATGAAGGTATGCTTCCGAATCGATTTTATTTGCTCACCGCACAAACATAATACATGTCGTAGAATGATGGCGCTACTGTGGGACTACGGACAGCGCCATCTAACAAATAGTTTCGAAACCTTATAATCACGTGATCGGAAACGCAAGCGCGCCTACCGCTTGGACACGATCGTCGGTAGAGGGGACAGCGAGTACGGGTGGGGCTAGAGGTGGTTGCTCTAGCGCTCATGCAGTCTCGGCTGAATGCCCAACCACGCACGTTGTCTGTTTCCTGTCTAAACTGTTGGTCTGAATAAAGTTATTTTAATTTAAATTATCGTTCGTTCGAATACCTGCAACAGTGTCCACATCCAAAACTATATTGGATTGTGAAGAAGTCCCGGAGCTTCGCGTCTCGGCCACCCATGACGCGACATCAGAAGTTGGGATATACCTCAAATGGCTCACTTGGAAATTCGTGACAGTGAAGTGATAGTGAAAACCGTTTGCACTTTATTTTAAAATGCAACAAACTGGTGCGCTTTCCCCCAGACGCTAAAAACTCGATGTGTGTTGTGACGTGTTGTGTAATTAGATCCGATAAACCTAAGTTCGACGCGCAATGATAGTGCGTCACCGCGGGGGTATGTTTTCTCGAGGATAAGTGTTGTTCAGTGCAGCTTATTTTCGGCCTTAAGGTGCTGAAAAGCTTCGTGCCAACATGCCTGTCGTAGATCACTTATCGGGGTTTAACGCGGGACCAAATAAAGGAATATTCCATGGTCAAACTCCTATTTGTCAAGTTTTATGCGACTACCCTCATTAACCTGAACAATGAAAAATGAGTCCAGAACGGAGGCGAGCAGCTTTATAACAGCTGGCCAGGTCAAGGAGAAGTGCGTGAATGTGTGTAAGGTTCTTTAGGTCAGCCTGGTGAGTCATTTTCAGTTTGTATTTACTGTGGAGCAGGGGTGCTCGTTGGTTATCGATTTTCTACTTTGTTTTTGAGTGAAAATTTAAGAGCTACGCTCTCATGGATTACCTATGTTGGATAATTATTTTTCGCTTTATTGCTCTATGCTAAAGTGTGGTTGTAATTTTCATGTTGACTATCGCTTTACTGTAAACAGTATAGTAGTAGTTTAGGCGCTATAGCTTTTGTGTTGCTGGTTAAGCAATGGCGTTTTAAAATCATGCTAACTAAGCGGTAATATTCTGCTATCGCAGGTTGAGTAATGAAGTGCAGTGCCAGTTCAGAGCTGCTGCTTTTTGGACAGTAAAAATTAAGATAATTGCAAAAACAATATTTTGATTTATCATCACCAACCATAGTGTGTGACTTTGCCCACTGGTGGGCCTAGTCCTCTTTCTTGTGTCAATGTTCTGATTAGTTTTAGATTTTGATTGACTTTGATAATGTGGTTACTACGCTAACCTGTAACCATTATTTCCACCACAGCTTTGATTGGACTTGTACTCTCGCAGTGTTTCTCAGTTTCAGATATCGTATATCGGTGGATGAAGCCAGCTGGAGGCTAGCGGTTCGCATGCTGCTGTAACGGCTGAGCAGCTGCAACTGCTGAGCAGCTGCAACTCCTGAGTAGTTCTAAGCGTGGCAGGCCGAAGGTCGGCAAGCAGTTTTCAGGCTGCAATAGCCGAGCATCTTGTCAACATCTGTGTGGACAAGAGCGTTCGAGGCCGACTGGAATATCGAGTGAGTCACTTCCGTTTTATTTTGATTGTGACTTTCAAAGCTTTAAAGTGGTTCATGTATCAGTTCAGTGGATGGATTGGTAGTGCTAGGTAATTTTTACACACTTGGTACAAAGCAAGTATTTGAAGAGTTTCCCTTTGGCGGTAATAGTTTCAACATTTTATTCAGAGTGAAAAGGTCATGTTCCGACAACAGTTAGTGGTTTTAATGTCATTGTTTATAGCTCTACAAGTATAGAGAATTCTGAGCTGTTACGATTTCTAAATCGATTTTTCTGTTTTGCCTACTAGGTATTTGAGTTAATATGATGAGATGAGATTAAAATAAGATTGATTGATTCACACCGTATAGTGCAGCAATGACCCTGATGTTCGTAGATTAACGTGCAGTAATTCGTGAACGGGGTTAATTAAAATGTGTTTTTGGACGCAAGCTCTTATTCCCCGTTTCGCAAGCACCGACGTTCAAAGCTTACCGGTCGGTATGTTTTACATTCTCCTTGTTTGAAGATGCCCAAGGCCAAGTACCTGGGAATCGAGTGGTAGTCCTGGATGGCATGGACGGGAGAGTTTGGATCAGGATATCGTTGTGGTAGCTCTAGGTAGAGTAGGTAGTGCAGGCGAGAGAGTTGAGTCTGCATTCCCGTGGGGAAGTGCGAGTGTAGTAATTATTGCTGATCTACGAGAAAGCTGTGACTGTGAATAAGATACCTGGTCATTGGTTTTCTTTCTATCCAAATTGATGTGAGTTTGACGACCTTTACTGGTGCTTAGACCAGGTAATCTCGAATACTAGTGAATTGCAAATCAAACTCAAAGTTCATATTTCAAGTAAACCATTTGCAGTTACTTTTGAACCGTCAAAAGGCTGATTGAATGACCGACTAGTCGGAAAAGTGAAATCATGGAACAGCGTTGTGTGTTTAAAAGTTTGTAGGCACAATATACCGTAGCGATTAACGATAGCAAATCGTGGCAAGATGCAAGAGGTGAAGTACAGTTTGCTTTTAATTTGGGGATTTGCGAGACCGTTATTATTGATGTTTAGTGACGTAGATGCAAAAGTCGGTTAAAGAGAGAGACCATAAGATTTAGGGTTTTAAACGATGTTCGGAATATGATAAAGCTCAATTTTATTGTTCAGAAGCTACAACGAAGTTTTCCGTGAACGATTTCGTCGATTTCGTGAAAGGTCCATTCAAGGATTATCGAAGGGTTACCTTTTCTATCGAAGGGTTGATGGATACCGACTAAAGGCGCTTGACTCTCCCCCGATCACCAGATTCCTCGAGAATTAGATGTCATAGGTTGATGACAGTGGTAGTGAAACCAAATCTGATTAAGAATGGCTTGTATACTCATACTCGAAACTTTTGACCGCACCTCAGGTAGTGTAACCTGTAGGCGATGGGTCTGACCGCACCTCAGGTAGAGTAACCTGTAGGCGATGGGTCTGGAATTGTTGACCGCACCTCATGTAGAGTAACATGTTGGCGATGGGTCTGACCGCACCTCAGGTGGAGTAACCTGTAGGCGATGGGTCTGGAAGTGTTGACCGCACCTCATGTAGAGTAACATGTAGGCGATGGGTCTGACCGCACCTCAGGTGGAGTAACCTGTAGGCGATGGGTCTTTTAGTGCTGACCGCACCTCATGAGTAACATGTGGCGATGGGTCTACAAGAAATCGTTGGTGCGATTCTTGTCTGTGTTGGTGCACAGAGCCCCTCATGTGTTGTAGCATATGTGGCGGCAGATATGTGAAGAATCGTTGGTGCGATTCTGGTCTGTGTTGGTGCACAGACTAAAAAGAAAGTTAAATGAATTGAGTATACATTGCTTACGGATTATGGTAAAGTAACAGAATTGTTAGAATTACCGTGTTGTAGTTGACCGGACCTTTTCCAATGAATGAATTTGGTGCCTAAAATATTGTTGAATCTTAGTAAAGCAAATCGTAGCGTCTGGTTTTCAATCAACCAATTTTTTTATTGCTGTACCAGTTATTTTTGCTGTGTTAATTTGCCCTTTCTCGTGAAGCGATGGGCTTAGTTGGAATCGTTGGTGCGATTTCTGTTTGTGCTGGTGCGTGCAGTGCTTAATGTGTTGTAGCACATATTGTAGCTACATAGTTGGAATCGTTGATGCGATTCTCGTCTGTGTTGGTTGGTGCACAGATTGAAGTGAGAGTTTCATGAGTTGACTGCATTTTCTTATGAAATTAAATTTGTCAGATCGGACATTTTTTTCATTGAGTAAAGTAGTGCGGGGAGCATTGTGCACGAAACCCTCACACAGTATGAGAGTTAGGACAGATGATTGTGGTACCTAGTGAATCAGCCCTTCTATTTTGGGCAGGATATGGCCGAGCTAGAGAGAGAGCTACTCTCTGAGCATATTTTGTCCACAGGTACTACACCCGAGGACGGGTGCTAGTCAGTGATGGCCGTGTCGTAGAATGATGGCGCTACTGTGGGACTACGGACAGCGCCATCTAACAAATAGTTTCGAAACCTTATAATCACGTGATCGGAAACGCAAGCGCGCCTACCGCTTGGACACGATCGTCGGTAGAGGGGACAGCGAGTACGGGTGGGGCTAGAGGTGGTTGCTCTAGCGCTCATGCAGTCTCGGCTGAATGCCCAACCACGCACGTTGTCTGTTTCCTGTCTAAACTGTTGGTCTGAATAAAGTTATTTTAATTTAAATTATCGTTCGTTCGAATACCTGCAACAGTGTCCACATCCAAAACTATATTGGATTGTGAAGAAGTCCCGGAGCTTCGCGTCTCGGCCACCCATGACGCGACATACACATAATAAGGACAAACATTTATGAAAACACAAGTGAAAAATGGGTGATCTTAACGCACAGGGCAATCTCTTACATACAAACTTTGGAGGGACTGAACGAAAGGAGATAACTTTAGGGCCAGACAGAAAAAAAGCAAATATACCTTTCCTCTTCAGAAATGCGTCTTTTCTGAAAATTCCAAAGTTGTCAAGTCAATCTCCCCCGGTTAGTCTTACAAATCTAAATAAAGCTCGCATTATGCAGAACAAGAATTCCTTCACTATAATCCGAGAGCTCGCTTCACTGACATGCATCGCCCCGCGGCGCCGCCTGCGGTTTCGCAATTAATGCCCGCAGAGCTCAACGTCATATGACGTCATATGTTTAAACGGTTATTGTCTGTTTATGGGTGCCTGGTCCTTTTGGTATTCATGTGCGGAAGCTGAAATAGATGAATTTTGGTTGTATGTGGTTGCTTTGAATAGGATAACAACAATAAGGCCCGCTTCCGCAGACCGAGTTTTGTTTTACTTAGACTTATTTGCTAACACGAGATTAAATAACAAATATTGCATAAATACTAACTCGGAGGTAAAAATAAGCCTGGTTTGTGTAAGTGAACCGAACACAAGATGAGACGTGTGTTAGTTATAGAGCTTGTTGTGGAAGTTGTCTATGAATGTCTATTATTACGAAAAATAATTGATATGTCATCTGTCGGAAAAGAGTAAACGTAAGAAAACGATAGACGAAAATTTCAGTCCTAAACTAACAATAGTTAGTTTGAAAGGCATGCATCATAAAAGATGCAAAAAAAAACACAGTTTCTTTATTTCTGCTGTTAAAATTTTCTTTATTTCAGACCATGACTAGTCCATATTGTATTATTATTTAAGGTTTCATACATTCTTCCAATAATATCTTCACAGGCTCTAGACGCCGCCGACAGAACGTCCCTTCATTCTGTCGGCGGTAGCGTGGCGACGGCGATTGTCAAAACGTCGAAAATGGGATTGACAAACGCGGTCAAAATGTCACGTGATTTTATATAATATCATTTGGTATTACAACAATCGCTTTAGCTGATGCAATGCCACTTTGGCTGGAGCCTCAGATCATCAACCACGTTCGCATGTGAATTTATATGTAGGTGTATCGTTAATTCACCATTGTCCTTGCGAACCAATAAGAGTTTCATGGCGTCTTAATGAACAGATTAACGTCGGCTTTATGGTTCTGTCACAGACTAATACAGAAGACTAATCAATCAACTCGACCTGTCGTAGCCCACTACTGGACATTAGCCTCTCCCAAGCTCCTTCAAAACACCCATCCCTCTGTTTTCGTCAAGTCCAGCCGGTCTATTCTGTCAACACATCATCATGTACACTTAAGTGGAGTGAGCATGAAGTGAATTGTTATTCCATCTTGTTTGTATAAATTGACAGCTCACTTCATTCTCCCTTCACCTAAGTTTACACGGTGAGTTGCCTAAGGAATCGCACTTGTCCTTGCCATATTTTTTGGATCGTTCGGTCCACCTAGCTGGATCTACTGTAAGATGTCGGTTCCATATAATGAGCGAAAACGCACGCACACAGACAAGCTTCACGTACAGCGAGTTCAACCGCACTTTCGACCGGCATTTGTTTGAGATCACGCACATATATATGCACGTATATGTGTGCATGCGTGTATTCTCTCGTTTCGTATGAAACCAACCTTCTGAACTTTTCCGTCGTTCCGTGTCGGGCTTAATAATCCCAGCAGTAAAGTAGTCGACTAGAGACTAATAAATAATTGCTAGTTTATCACCGAGGGACGTTATTAGTTAATGGTTTTCTTTAATTGATATTTACATGCAATCTTTTATTGTTCATGATCATATCAGCGTTGGGAGACAGAGTTCATGCTTAGTGGATATTTATGAGCTGATGGGTATAAGATAGCTGATAAATGGTTTAAGTCAAACTAAAAGAATGAGAAGATTTAGGTCTACAGACCTCTATAGACCTAAATCTTCTCATTCTTTTAGTTTACCCTCAAGGGAACCTTCCCTTGAGGGTTATATTAAAATATAAAGTAAAAAAAAAATGTGTGCCTAATTTGGCAAATCCAAAGGGGTCTTATTAAACTAAGTACATGCTATACTATACAACCAAGTATATACATACATGTATCTCCTAGTGATTTTAATAATATGTTATATTCTTGAAAACAAGTGAAAACTTTTGATCAAGAAATAATAGTCAATTAGCTAAATTAAGTAACTATCAAACCACAAAGTTTACAAAGAAATGAAGAGCAGTCTTTAGTTTCAATCCTTAATTAAAATTTTATAGTTTGAAACTTTAGAATTTTCCACTAATTTCTAATTCTGTTTAAGATTCTATCTTTTTAAAATGAGACGAGCAAAAAAATAGATAACTCTGGCTAACTAACTAAAATTAACTTCTTTTGTGAGAAAATTTAGCTTAAATCACATAGACCGAACTAGTATGAATTTTATTATTAGATTTCTAGTAAGTACTATTCATTGAATAGTTATAAAAAAAAATTTAAAATCCATTCAAAATTCAAATCTTTTTCTTAACGAGTCGATAGCAAATAGTGTTAAAAGATTTTATGTTTGGCACTGTACCTACTCAGTAACGTCACCATACGTCTTCAAATGTGTACTGGTGACAGGTGATGCGGCGCAAGACGCAATTTGGGTATGGACTGTGGAGAGACGTCACAAATCACAAATACTTGAGATCGTACCCATTTGAATTGGTTGGTTCACCTGAGGAGGTTGTCGTTAGTCACCTGAGTGCGGAGTCTATTTAGACTATTCCAGAGCGGGAAGTCTCGACTTAATTAACGATCGCATAACGACCGATTTCAGTCGTTAAGTCCTGAGCGTACACAGTCAATTTGATCCACGATCAAAATCAATGATCTGATCTGTGGATCACGTTCAAAATTGACAGTGTACGGGGCCTTTTTTACACGACTGCTTTCCGCTCCGCCCAAAGCGAAAAGGAGAGAAAATATAAAAACAATAAAACTATAGCATTACAAATGATATCACAAATTACTAGTTTCAAAACTCAAGACTTTTTTTTTAAAGATTTTAATATTATTATGTCATATTCGTAAGTAGAGCAAATATTTCAGTGCGTAGTAAATAAAGTACATTATTTCCCTATTACTGTTAAAAATCGTAATCTTACGATCATTCTCATTTCCGAATGATCATTGCTTTTAAAACACGAAAAAAATCTCGTTCAGAAATACTATGCTGTATATTTTTAGCCAAGTGTCATTAACCCCACAATATTGTGTCTCTAAAACATTCGTATTTACATTCGAAGCGTCTGCATTCTTTGAATAACATACATATTTGTTGGTCTGTCCCTTTGGTGCAAAAATCTAAACGTAAAAAAGGGTTCCAGTTGTCTTGGTCATTAAAATTTGCATTTGTTTCTGAACTGAACATTAAGCTTGAAAAACTGCTACTTTGTTTAAGTGTACGGCTACGTATGAAAACAAAAATAAAGCCGCGCGTAGAAAAGCTCGTTGAAAATTTCAAAGCAATAATTTTGCCAATTGTAGGTAGATAAGCATCAAAACTAAATGTGTACCTTCGTAAATTGTTTAACGTTTGCGGCCTTCTATTGCCCGCAAACTTGGTGACAACCCAATAAAGTTCATTGTCACTGTTAAGTCAAGGGCAAAATATCAAGAAGAATAAGTCCTATGTCCTATACGGTGATCCTGATCAAATCATGTACCTTGTTTAACATCAAAGCCTTAGAGACCGTGTTTACTGGCTGATAGTAGGAATATCATCAAGGAAAAGGTTTTGAAACAATGAAATGGTTACGACTACCAGCATGAGGTGGAGAAACGTTAAGGTTCCTAGTAGTGGTAATGCTGCATACTGAAATTATTAATAAGCCATAATAATATTTCGTTAAATTTCGCTGAATCCGGTTTGACTGGAAGCCGATACCAATATAGTTGGGAAAACGCTAGGCAGATGGATGATGATGAATAATAATTCGTTAAAATGCAGTTGAAATTAAAAGCATGAATTCGCAGCCTTGAAAGCAAAAAGCCCTTATCTTCTGCAACAATCGTTTTCACGTTGCCATATGAAAAATTATCACTAAACTTCGCGACACAGTTTCAGATATGAAAATGCTTAATACAAAAACTTTTACACGTCCTTCTGACGTTCCTTTAGATAGAAAGCTTGTTAACAAAGAACTTGTTGAAATAAATATGTCTAATAAACGTTGAGACGCACAACAATTACAAACAAGAATAAATAAGCAGGGATTACTGTAGTAAGTCTCCATCACAGTTAATCTTCCAAATTGCGTCAAACTTTTCTTCAAATAATTCTGTTGAAGAGAAAGACGAAATTAAACTACGGCTTGAATTGTAACATTAATTTTGATTATGCATTCAATTCTTTGTTTGTCGCAGAAGAAGAATATTGTTGTGACTTGTCTATCAATCTCTTGCGTTTGTCCTGATTTATTTGTGGTCCGCGCAACATTCTCTATTAGGCGTCATCTCGTCTAATAGAGAATGTTGCGTCTCGTCTCGTCACCTTTTAGCCATATCTTCTTTAACACGGGCTATCTATTGGTTCTCTACTGATTAATTTCGTTGCTTGACTTTTCGAAAACAGTTGAATTGTTTTTCGGAACTCGTCAAGCTTCATTGACCTGGGTATTTTTAAATGACCGCCACTGTTGATTATGGCTCTCAGGAGTTAGAGTGGTCTACAGTGGGATAACACTAATAAGTAAATTTATGGTTTCTATGAATTCATAACATTCTGTACTTTTTATGAGTTACTACATCCTGATTGCAATGAACCATGTATAGTAAATGAAACTTTTAATAGATCAGTTGACCCACACTGTAAGCGTTTTCTTACGGAAGAAATCCTCTATTATTTTAGCACAAATCTCATAAAATCTTACGAGAGAGTTCACCTACATAACAACAATCATATATTAATATAAACACCAGAACCTCTCTTTCCAATTCCCCACATGCCTCTATAAAACCGTTAACCCGCTTATCAGAAAGGGTAACAACCTCATTGAAGTGCTTTGTTTACTCTCTATTGAACCATGGCATTGATTCTGAGTGCTAATTAACCCTGATTTCGCAACACAGGGACGTCGGTAGACATTAAAACTCATATTATTATTATTCTATTAGTTATACGATTAACGACACTGACACAGATTTGACAGTATGTGGTGCTGGATTCGATTCTTGGGTAAGGAAAGTGTTATTGCACTTTTCTGTGTGTAATTGCTGAGCCTGGGGTATATATTTTAATTTTATGATATAAGGTAGATGGGTCTATTACATAACTGGCAAAATGTGGGTGTGCTACACCTTTGCTTTGACAAAGCCCTTTGACAAAGTGGAATACAGTTATGATAATAAGTAAGAATTTTGTCACTTTTTTGGTCCTTCGAGCCGGATTCCCCAAGGATCAATTATATATTTTTCTCAATAGTTACCCAAACAATTCAGATGGGTATTGAAGCTATTGTTGCGTATAAAAGGGAGAATATATATTACCTTCCTTACATAACACGGCGTCCCTACAATAGAGTTTATCTTGTTTATATTTACATGTTTACCGCCAGAAATTTTGGAGATCCTTGAAGATTGCAACCATTTTACCCCTCAATCTAATTCCTCTTTACGAAAATTCAAGGTTGTCTTCACCGCATCTACAGAAGGTCGTATTTCACAAAAGACGACGCAATATTTCATACAAGGCCCGTACCTTAAGTAAATGGCCATGACGTCGTAATATGAGTGAAACTTGGGCCCAGGCTTAGGAAGGCAGGCCAAGTTAATTAGGTGGAATTACTAAGGAACTAAAAGCTCTCTGGGAAACGGAGGGATCAGGAAAGTGATCTTTGTTTTTCCGGGAGCTATTAAATGTCTTTTAAACATGTGTGAAGGGGATCGTATATGGGTCCTGTGGTCCGGATATGTCCTAATTGGGGCCGTTCCGATGGTAATTTGATCGCTTTTGCCCCAGAGTTTTCTTGGTCTTTTTACCAATAAATATCTTGTTACTTTTTTAAGGGCGTTAATCAATACGTGCATGTTAATCATTTTCGTGTCTTAGAACTTATCTCTTTTTGAGAAAATTTGGATGGTATGATAGGATTTTTCACTCAGATATTTATAGAAAATATGACGGGAGCGTTTATAACTAATAAAACACTGCTCAGAATAGATAAATATTATCCCTACATTTTGATATTCCATAAAATTTTGTATATTAACTGTTAATCTTAATGTTAAGCACAGCTGTAGAGCCATCAAACATCCTTATCACACCAAATAAAACGCAAAAACAAATAAACCTCAGACATTTTATTTAACGTTTAGCATTTTATGGTCTCATAAAATTATAAATACATTTTGAGATAAAAGCTTCATGCATCGTTTCTCACATTTCTTTGAATGCAGAATTTCGTTGGTTTTTATTGGACGATTTCCCTGGTGACAGTTGACAGGAGAGTACCGTGTAACAGGGGAATAAGAAGGCAAGAAAAAGGACAGTATTATATTTTTACACAACGAATATTTTTATTGACACCTTTCTTGAATTTCGTTTTTGGTCCTCTGTGACTTTCCTGAACGTTTTTTGGTAATATCAACAATGAATATTAAAATTAATTGAATGAAAATGATCGAGTATTCATTACTCTGAAATATTAAATGGCACTCAATTTAGTGGCATTAACATTGACAATAATTTATGATGACAATTTTGTAAAGTACAATATCACAATGTTCAACGGTTCATGACTGACGGATAAACGATTTCCTTCCGGTAATAAACCTAATTATGAATAAGTTTATTTTTGCTACTATGACGTGTTAATACCTATTTTATTGTACATATTTTTCCTGTATAGCTCCATCTCTCTCTCACAACGGAATCATGATGGCTCTGGCACGTCATAGGGAGGCTGTTTTATCTTCATCATCATCATCATCCACAGCCCGGCTTCATCCATTGCGAGCATAGGCGTCTCTTTTCTTGTGCCAATCCCCACATTTCTGTGCCAGCCTTATCCAGGGTCTACCCGCGACGCCGGATTGTTTTATCTTAAAAACAATTTATTCCATTCAACTGATTTATAGCTTACAAATATTAACAAGTAACAGTACCCACTAATTAGCAAGATAACTGCATACACGTTATAAATAGCTCACGTCATAAATTATCTTTAGGACTAAAGCGTTAACAAAGTCCCGGGGGTTCAACAAATCGTAAGATTATTCCAAGCGTTGGAAGTTTGCGAAGGTTGCAGCGTCTTTATGGTCAGCCAGTATTATGTAGATATGTGGCTATCTACAAGTAGGTATGTATGTATGTTATGTAACAATACAAAGACTTTTGTCACTAAGAAATTGCCATACTATGCTATACAACCCATTGTACTTGTTTTTACATTTTTTTATGTTTGTCCTGTGTTTTTTAAGGGCATGTAATTAAATCGATATCTGTATTTTCCCTTTTTTCGAACAAAATATTTCAAAGTTAAATCAAAAATACTGACTTGCACACAAATTATGCACACTAAATAAATCATATTAGATATACTGTTTAATGGTATTTGCAGAACTGTTTTACTGAACGAATATTTGGCTAATGATATTTCTGGGTGGTTTAAAAAAAAATAACCACGAAGGGGATGGCGGGGTCTGTTCGCTCGCTTCGCTCGCTCACTTGACCCCGCCATCCCCTTCTAATCTAACCTGTCCGAGTCGGGGTGCCCAATGACCGGCTACTATTGTAACCATGATAACCACCTGCTATTTCAGGGAAGTGCAATTTAGAGTGCAAGTTAGTATTTTTGATAAACAATTCGTATTTTTGTTTTATAAATCATAAATCCGATGTATGAACCACATTTTTGGTGTGAATTCGATAAAAAGGTCATCTCGTTTTGGATGATTTTTTTTAGTTTTTTTTGTGAGACATGTTTTCTAATCAATTGGGATTTTTTGCACAGCATTATTTTTTCTGGTATGCATTAAAATTATACAGATGTGCATTTAAAAATATCCCTTTTTTAAGTGTACAATAAAGTACACATGTTATAAAAAAATAAGAAGAGTTTTTGGTTGTTTTAAAAGCAATAAAGACGCGCCAATATAATGAAACTAACAGTCGACCGGTGACATATCTGTCATTTTGGTCGTGATTAGTTTCATTCAAACATCGTCGGTCTTATTAAGACCGGTCGCGGAATTATGAAATAATGTTTTTTGACATATTTCGTGATGTCAAGGCCCAGGAAGTGCTTAGGCGATCAAGAAGATGATGATAGATGGGTCAGGTGGATGGCTGGTAACGTTATTAAGTAATAATCCAATGCTTACTCCCCCATGAGTATAAAAGCAGGTTGGTTGGTTCGCTGGGGCAATTTAAATAGGTTATTGATGCCAGGAGGCATTATGGTCACTTGTAATTTTTTTTATTCTTAATGTTTTACTTATTTATTATTTAAATTTTATTATTTCATTTTTTTTTATTCTTAATGTTTTACTTATTTATTATTTAATTTTTTTTTATTCTTAATGTTTTACTTATTTATTATTTAAATTTTACTTATACATTTGTTTTTCACCTGATAAGCCCAGGACACATTTTTATTAAAACAGGTGTACAACAGATGGTCCTATTGCACAGGGCGATCTCTTACAGATAACCTTTGGATGGACTGAACAAAAGGAGATAGATTCAACTGAGGCAAGGGAGCAACCATTACCTGTGTGAAATTGTATGTATTTACAAAATCTTTGACAGAGATGGATTGGGTACCTACCCAATCTTTTACCAGTAGCCACACAAAAACATGGCATCCCACATACGGTCTTTTTTCAACTCGATCATGTTGTAACCGCTTCGTTAAAAGTCGGATTCTTTTTCAGACGTTAACGTATTGGTGTATTACTCAGTGTTGCCAGTATTTATTGCCTAGCTAACTAGTGTGGATGCTTGCGCCTAGAAATCTAGATCAACTAGTGAATTAAAATAATTCAGCGTTAATTTATGATCGAATTTTTATTTTGTTTTAAGAATAACATTTTATGATTTGTTTTCGTTGTTTATAATAGTGTTGATTTATATGTGTTTTAATAAGATGTCGCGGAAATAACTGGAATTAGTTTTCGAGCTAAATAATGATTAAAAATCTTTTCAATCACAATTTTTTGCTCATTACATTGCTAACCAACTTGTAGAGTGTTTTCCTTTTGCTTTGTGAAAAACATTAAAGCTTTTACTTAAGATTCGCTATCGGCACAAGCTAATGTGACATTTATATAAACTCACACTTACACTTAAGAAAATTATCTAATTTTGAAGATCGTAACGAAGCAAAAGCCGCCAAAATCCAACAAAATCCGTTAAGTACTTTAGCCTTGACAGACAGACAAACAGACACACTCTAGATATTAATATTACCCTACTCCAACAAACAATTAATCTCCTCAAAAACTCAAATAAAATATTCTAACGGGACGGCAAAACAGTGTATAACATAGTAAACGAAGCATTAATATCTTTATGAGCGGTCGTAGAACGATAAATATTAAAAATGGCGACGAAAATAAAGTTTGTTCTAATTTCAAATCCCGGTTAGCGTGGAGTGAGTTATTGATTTCTGTGCGAATCATCATCAGAATTGTGATTTTACGAGTAAGCTTGATGATTCTGATTCATTCTTTTGGGAGAGTGGATTTGAACTAGTAGAAGTGATGAATGATTTCTGTCAATATAAGTTGGCTCTGAACAAGGCGGAATTATGGCCGAACTACATAATTCCGGAGTTCTGCCATACCTAATTCCACTTTTACAAAACTTTTTAATAAAATTTTCGGCTGAAAAAAAAAAGCCTGCTGAACACTTCCAAAGATGCCATAGAAATTAATTCCACAAGAGTCTATGAGTGCACAGTTTTCACTCTGTCTAAATTTTCAGCTCCACTATGGTAGTCAACCTGCTTGCTTGCTGAGGGCGTAGACAAAATTACATTATAGGATTGTCAAAAAGTGTAAAATATATGGGATTGACATGTGTCATCGAAATATCACGTGGTCAGCCGGTCTATTCTGCCGACATCTCACCGTGTATACTTAGGTGGAGTGAAGCTGAGCTACAAGTGAGCTGTCATTCCATTTTGATTGGTTTGACAGCTCACTTGTCGTTCACTTCGCCTAAGTTTTCACTTTGACTTTTAACAGTCGCTTTTGATGATAGAATGTCACCCTGTCCATAGCTTATAGATTTCTAAGGATTGACTAAGTATCGCCCTTTGTCCGTTCACCATAGTCCTATTTTGTCTATTCCCATAAAGGTCTTGCTGACACGACAGTATGAATGCCAATTTTCCTGTTGATTCTCTCCTCTTATATTTTTTTTCATATCAAATGACCTTAAACAGTGCTAACCCACTTCAATCCACGAAAATATCATTTCACATGAACTATAAAGTTCAAAGAAAAGGTTGCATTGAGATGCGCTTAACAACATGATGATACCGATACAGAAATAATACTAGGTTGAATTTTCAAGACCAAAGGGCGACCTAATAATATCGCGGTGCAAAAGGGCCAAGTTCAAGCCGCTTCGATATAATTAGGAAGGTAGGGCAAGTTCAACGACATGGCGGATTTAGAGGCCGACTTGGATTTGGGTTGAGCGATTTTTGCTTAACGGAACACTTCATTGGTGACTGGACTACCAGCAAAAACTGTTTGGAGTTAAAAAATCCTTATTTTGTAGGGTTCCGTATCCAAAGAGTAAACACGGGACCCTGTTACTAAGACTCCGCTGTCCGTCTGTCTGCCTGTCTCTCTGTCGCCAGGCATGTATCTCATGAACCGTGATAGTTGGAGAGTTGAAATTCACAGCTAATGTATTTTAGTTGCCACTATAACAACAAATACTAAAAACAGAATAAAATACAATTTAAGTGGGGCTCCCATACAACAAACGTGATTTTTGCCGTTTTTTTATAATGGTACAGACCCCTTCCCCCGCGAGTCCGATTCGCAATTGGCCGGCTTTTTTAACTAACGTACCTACCAGAAAATGTCCTTTCTGGAATTTCTGGTTGATTTCAAAATCAAAGTGATTCCATGTTCCAACCTACCAAATGCCTTCTTAGATACTTACTATTTCATTTTGTGACACCAATGATTATTTTGACACTGTCATTGTTATCAAAACAATAAAAGAGTCATCTGATAAAACCTAATGGAATTTTGGAAGAACAAAAAAGCAACTTTTTCGGCATGAAAGAAATAGTGGCTATTGTTGACAGCTTGTTACAAAAGTAGTTCATTTATCAATCGACAATAGTCTTTAGAAATAATGGGCCGAAGAAAAATAACCCAATGAATGTGTTTATTGTTAGAAAATAGTGCCAACATGTTTTAAAAAGGGTCATTTATGAAAACATGACAGAGAGTCGTGTTGACATTAGGCTGCCAGACACATCGAATGGCGCCAAAGAAGAAAATAATTTTTGAATTATGAACACATTTAACGTCAAAATTATTAGAAAATTATTCAAATATGTTCCATACAAGCATAAGACAAGAACGTGTCAGGTGAAATTATTTTTTTCACCACGAATATCGAAAAATAAAATCACTGAAAAAAACAAATATGTTAAGTACTAATTTTCTATCAATCTATTGTAGTCGGTTGATTTCGAATATCTCGATGCATTCAGCACAACCTCACTCAGTGCTGAATGCATCGAGTATTTTTAGAGAAATCAAGAGTATTTCATAAAATATTATTGCAAGTGTAGTTATAAATTGTTTCTTAGTATGTCCATAAAAATCAACCCCACAAATAAATTGTATCTCTTCATTACTGACTCAAACACTCAAATTCATTGCACGTGTCAGATACGTTCACTGAAAAATTCATACAATCTTACAAAATCCTAGCGAGTCCAATTTTCAATATATGACTAATAATTCACACTCCCCGTATACGGGTGTTTTCGTACCAAAGATGTGCTAAGCGATGTGCGAGGAAAATATCCACCGATAGGAACACTTCATTATGCTAGCCTGGCTCAGCGGAGCTCGGAATGAAAAGAAGTAGTGGAATGAGTTATTAGTGCATACAAGAAAGCGTGCGAGTGAATTAGATGTGCGAGGAACGCCAGCGAGGAACGTGTGCGCGCTCACCCAAAAAGTATCAAAGTCAAATAATTTATTTAATAAATTATTCAAGTAGGTAGGTACGCTAAGGTAGCTTCATATGGAAAAAAACGGACAAGAAACTCCATAGTCAGCTACACATCCTCGCTCTCAGCTTCACATTTCACAGCTTTGCATCGTCGCACCGCCTAGCTACCCCGCACATCTGAGGTGGAAAAGCAGCTTTAAACACGTGTGCCTTTCAGGATGTTGACCTTCAAACGTAATAAAGTAAAAGATACGGTCCTTGATTTAATGTCGCATAAGGTGATGAGATGTTTTATTCGAAAAAGTGTTGTAGTTTTATTTTATATTTTCTTTGGACTTGTAGTTTATTAGTGAATGGAAATGAGAACTTCTATGAAATAATGAGTAGTTAACATAATTGCTTTTATAATAAAATTATCTATCAGGAAAAAGGTTCCGACGGGAAATTCCAGCTGTTTCTTGGCTGCACAATGGAAGTAATCCCATAACCATTTGTGTGAATGGAAATGAGGACCTCTACAAAATAATGAGTTTCATGTTTCCATAAGAATAAAAAATAACAAATGTTTTGGATGCTTATCATTCCTGTAATCTGTAAAGTTCTGTGTAGGGCCAGCTGTATCTGTCTAGTTTTGTTAATAACGGCGAGTTTTTCCACTAATTATTTGTTTTTTATTTACAGATTGATGTATTCCTGTTAGCAATAGGTACGTAAAACCTGAATCTATTATGACTGAATGATTTTAATGGGTACTAAAGGCTGTCCTATAAGCGCAGCTTAGTGCGAAGATGTTTCGAAGTTTTCAACCAATCAAAGTATGGGGCTATTCTAGTATTGCTCGTACTAACGTAAATAAGCCTACCAACTTTGTAAGTACTTACTTAAATCTGGTTGTATATCAAATCCACTGGGGAAATTATACCAAAGTAATTAACATTTTAAATATTGAACTACGAAGTTACTCAAATCTGAAAACCGTTAGAATAATATTAATGAACTGATTTTCATTCTTTCAATTCTTGTTTCGAAGTAAGAAATTCGCTTTGTAAGATCTTTTGGCACAGTGTAATATACTGTCGTAAAAGCACAGCTGTGCTAGTAGGTAGCTAATATTTTTTTCATATAAAAGGAGTGTCGGTGAGAAATCGCCTTTTTTACAGAACTTAATGTTCGCATGTCTCAAGGGACATTTGAAACGTGAATTTTGAATCGTAGACTATTAAATAAAATATTACTGACACACGCGATTGTAACGATCATGCGAACTGAAAAAGTCATAATGGATTTTATACTATTATTACAAAAATGGGCTTAAAGTCGTTTGACATAATGGCTACATTTATTTTAGAATTACACCTTAGGTTTCAGTTTTTTTTTCATAAGTGTGCCAATTTCTATTGATGTTTTTTTTAATGATTGACTAATTTATTTCAATTTTGTTCTGGCATTTATTAAATTTCAAAAGTAGTTTAATACCTACACTATTGGTCTAGAAATCAAGACCTAAATAAAATCATTGATTGCTCTGAAAATAGATAACTCGGCACCTGTGCTAATCTCGATAGATTGAAAAGAATGAAGCACAGGATACCTCTCTATCCGAAATATTGAGAGGTGTAACAAATCAGTAGGGAATCGAGCGAACAAGAACTAGGATCACTGACCCAAAGATGTGAAAAAAGGGCCAACCATTCTCAATGTAATCAGAATCTCAACGACTCTTGTTAATCAAAGTCCAGGGAAGTACAAGAGCTTTCTCGCAATTTCTTTTTTTCTTGAAAAAGTATTTGCTCACTTGTTTCTATGTTGAATAAAGTAAAATTTCCGGTTGATAGTAAGTAATATTGGTGATTTGATTATATTTCGTCGCCGGCGGTGCCGTCGGTAAATTAGTTTGTAAACATTTAATTAATACCGAAGTATCTAATAAAGTGTTTGCCGTTTGTTGCCAAGCCATATTGTCTCCAGTATCACTAAAGCTTGGCACCTAAAATTATAAGTACTAAAAATTAGATGAATTATATGGGTGTCTTAAAAACGACTGATGGCCGATGTTTCTCTACGTCCAACCATGCCAATTAAAATAAGCAATGCCTACACAAATAATTTCTATCAATACAAAATCAATTTCATACTAGTTTGACAATGTGTAACAGAATAAACGCAATTCCTCTTAAGGGGGCCTTGGGCTCTAGACAAGTGACATTCTGTCAGCGGTAGCGTGGCGAAGGCGATGGTCATTTGTCAAAAATGTATGGGATTGACAGATGCTATCGAAATGTCACGTGATCAAATTCCTACATATTGGCATTTCGACAGTCGCATTCGCTAATTGAATGGCACATTGTCTAGGGCCTCTTGTCATTAGGTCATCATTATGAAATACTTTTACTGCGGTACCAACTACGAAATTGCAAGCTATAGGCTTTTAATGAAACGGCTGATTAAACTAGTTGGCTGCGACATATCCATTAGAATAGGACACGAGCTAGTTTTATTCCTTTGGGATATATTTTGATAATCATCATTATATTTAATAGAAAATAAGCTTTTAAAATTAAAGTTGAATTGGTTTCTTTACTTAAAATAATGTAGCAGACAGTTTTCATGTTTTATTCACAAAATGTTCCATTTCATAAGTTACATTCTTAATATTTTATTCTAAAGGTATCTCTAGACCCTTTCTCGACCACGTGTAACTTATTACATTTCCCGGCGACTTTATCCTCCCATTTATCACTTTAGCGTGTCCAATAAAACCCCTAATTAGTTGAAATTCCACTTAATTTAGTATCGAATGGCCATAAATCTGAATAAATGACGTACAATAGTAATTTGATCCCAGTTTTGTTAATTGCTTAACTTTGAATTTGCGGTGTAGTGTTTAGCAGTAAATATAAACTGGCAATAATTAGTTCGAATGAATATTTCGTTTAATTTGGAAGTGTAATTTTATGGCAACAGTTATTAGAGTTTAGAAAGTTATTCGTTTAATTAAACTGTTCGAGATCTTTATTTTCGTTTAATAAAACTGTTGGTCTTCAGGGAAGCGGCTTAAAATATTAAATCTTCAAGGACCTTATCAATTCCCATGGAATAGAAGAGAGCTTATTGTTATTCTCTGGGAACTAATATTAACTACGGGAACGGGTCTTTGCTAGATTTAGATATTGTTAAAGTCTGTTTGGTATTATAATGGTTTTGACAAAAATGTCTATGTATATAATATTATAAAATATCTCGCTATAAAACTACAATAAAATAGAAAAAGATGTGTTGCACAAACTAGAACATGTTAAATATTTAAGTATATTATAACTTTGGTGTGCCATAAAATAAAGGAGGATTATCAATCGATAGTTAACTGAAACTTAATACCAACGACATTGATTTAACTACCATATTTAGGTAAAAGCTCGTTTTTAGGGTTCCGTACCCAAAGGGTAAAAACGGGACCGTATTACTAAGACTCTATCCGTCTGTTTGTTCGTCTGTTTGTCACCAGGCTGTATCTCATGAACCGTGATAGCTAAACAGTTGAAATTTTCACAGATGATGTATTTCTGTTGCTGCTTAAACAATAAATACTAAAAACAGAATAAAATAAATATTTAAGTGGGGCTCCCATACAGCAAACGTGATTTTTTTGCCGTTTTTTTATAGATAGGTAATGGTACAGCAGCCTTCGTGCGCGAATCCGACTCGCTTTTGGCCGGTTCTTTGATCTACCACATATTCGTTGTCTTATCATAAAAAGTTGTAGGTACTACTTCGAATACCTTCAATCATGGAAAATCGATGACACGAATCCCTCGTCATTTCTATCCCTCAGCAGTTGGCCAGCTAATAGTGTCCAACAGTGAACTGCGATAAGCCGACACGATTGATTGATTGAATAAGGATAATTATGATTGATATCACCCATCTCAGGAGTCCCTTGCTTATCCATAGATGACAGTTACAAACCCGACGTTACGTGAGCTAGATTACATCTTAATTGAACCCTTGAGATTAATTAAGTTGTGACGAAAAATGTCTATGAGAAAATCGTAAAAAAAAGAAAAACAATATAAAAAGAAAGATAAATGCAATTTAGAACCCACTTAAGTTAGGTTTTACTGCAATATAAAAGTGTTCACAAAAGATTTGTAGTCCAGAAAGATTTTATTTTTGTTTCAAGTATCAAGTTTGTTTTTGTACTGTTAACTTATTTTGAATAAAAGCGAAATTAATGATCGCAAAATCCCATTTGTGTAATACATGTGCCTACTTTATATCAATTTATGAATCGTGAGTTTCTTTATTATCGACCAAAGTAGTATCAAAAAGAATTTAATTTAATCAAGCTGTCCTGTTTTTAAATCCTTTTAAACAAGTGATACATCTTGTATGTTATCTTTGAAGATATTGTTTCGTAAGATGGATCACATGATGCTGTTTTCAACAGCAACGACTCGAATTGCAAAATAAATCCAATATCGATTTCTTTAGCAATTGTTTTAGTATTTTGATGGTACAGTAATAATAGTTTTTTTTTATAAAAATAAATATGCCGTCATTTTGTTTACTAAAAAAATCCTAATGTCCAGATTTCCTACTAAACATGGTGAAAATTTTCGTACCTGTGAATAAACAAAACAACATAGGTACCAATGGATTAATGCCCAAAAACATTACAAGAGTCTCCAATAAAAAAGAACAGCCCACATTCCAAAACCATTTTTTCCGATACACCACAAAAATTATAATTAAAATTTTATGCGACCACCACACGACCACCATCACTTTGACTGCTCTATTACCCGTAATTGGTTCTGATGATACGACCAAGCCAAGTGCTAGGCTACATTGTGATTTGATTGGGCATAAAGCCAGTTCACACCTACAGGTCATAAAAGGTAAGGAAAAAATACGCGCAATAAACTGTGGTGTATGTTACGAGCGGACGCGTTAATGGATTACGTAATTGTTTGGGCAATTTATGGCTAATCTTGATACTGCCGGGCTGTGACGTCTTTGGGAAATCACTTTAGGATATGAGAATGTTTTAGTAGGTTTGCATAGTCTGCTACCTATTTCGGGTGCTGGGTTGGAATTATATCTACGTTCATGCTAAGGGAAGCATTTTTAGAGAAAAAACTCGCTCGACAACAAATTATAATGATAGCCGTAAACGGTGAAGTTTATCAAGCTTCTAGATATCAGTAAGGGAGCATTATAATATTTATAGTTAAAAAAAAACAGTCGGTTTTGACCAAATATTACGAAAAGTATAGATAGCTGCTGGACTCGCTTGCACTACTTGCTAAGGTTCTCAGCTATACCTATCCCAGCATTCAAACAATAAACGCGAAACTTCAATCTGGACCAACTTTATCTAACGACCTCAAATCCACACGATCGGAATAATCGTGCAATTTGACATCCCAGCTATAAACGAAACGACAGCCTATCTTCCGCTATCGCCTATAACTTGCTCTCTTTATTGAAAGCTTTTATGATACGTCAGCGGGTTACTATGTCGTTACGTCAAAGAAATTGATCACTCCCAATGTCCTGACTTGACACGACCGTTATTAGAAGGTCAAGTTATAAAAATATTTTTATATTATTTGTTCTACACTGAATGAAAAGTATCAAAACAGTTGTTCCGCCTACACGGTGCCTAAAACACGTCAACAATACGTCATATTGGAAAATAGATTGCGTTTTGTTTTTGTTGTATTCATTTTGTTTTAGAATGGGATCCTACCAAATTGGAGACAAGTGAACATCGTGATTACTCGTGATTGAGACTTGTGGACTGTACAATCATACTAAAGGCCATGATTGTGGCTCAAGATATATCCTTCGATTTGCAACAACTACACGAAATTCCGGTATCTTTATGTTTTTTTAAACAATTTTAGTGGAATTTTACCTTTAACGCAGTCAACCTTTTTTAAAATAAATTTAATAGATTAAACGCCTGGATTCTGTAAAAAAAATATCGACCAACGACGACCAAATTTAACGTCAGTCAAGGTGTTGAAAGCTTTAACCAATCACATCGAGACAATGTACATTTGATAATTTGTTATAATAATTTTTTGAAAATTTTCGTGTGAGAAACTGGGCATAAGTAACTAGGTATATAATTATGTCACCGGATAATTGCAAACTCTGTGTTTTGATATAATGTGAGCATATAATTTTGAACATAACAAACCCCATCCAAGTTCAATAGTTTCCAATATCTCCGTGCCTTATTGGAAAAAAATAGTTTACAATTTCACTCGATATTTTACAATCTTACGACTCGCGACGTCTGAAATTTTCCGGTGACGTATATACCATTTTCCTTCTTTAACAATAACTCTTAAATTCGAAGAAAACCGACCTTCGCGGAAAGCATAGGTACCTACGTATCGAATATTCGAGATGGAAACTTGTCGAAAGTTTCAGTGGTAAGCTCGTTTCAAACAAAGTCCTGCTCCTTCAATAAGTAGTTGTAAAATATTAACTAGGTTAGTAAGAGGAGATGAATTAATGTGCTTTGTTCACTGACAAAGTGAGAATCTGAGCCTATTTTCTAAACTACTTGGAGATTCATTACCAGTCATCAGTAATACTTCTCAGAATAATAAATACTTATATGGATTTTCGGAAATAATTTCAGGTTTATTTTCTAAGCCCTGTTTATGGAAATTTCATCCACTCCAATCTAGTCTACAACCTTCGATTATCTAATTTTAAAAATGGCAAGCTGATACTGACAATATGTTAATGGACGATTTTACTTAGATTATAGCGGTTTATTCCACTTAACCGCCCAAGCACCGGCAACACACCGGTGTGCGCCGAATTAATCGCGAATTTAATGTTTATTTATCAATTACATAAGATTTACTTTTTATTTGGGAATTTTCACATGTCGGGGCTGGAGCGGTTTTAAAATTGTGAGAAATGATACCTATTTACTAATACGAATTTCGTATTTCGTATTTTTTTGCAGAATCAACATCACAACAAATGAGACTCGCAGCGCCATCTATCTTGACAGCTGCGAACTAACTTGACAAAATTCTAAATCGCGATATCAGAGTTTACCCTCCGATTAGAACATATACAAAGCCCGAATATCAACTGTCGGGCAGTTGTCCACCAGACACAACCGTCTGGGCCCCAAGTCTGCTATTTTCATAAATTCGTCATTCCAACATGTAATAGCAAACTTGAGGCCCTGGTCGGAGAATCCTCCCTTTTCAACGGAGGTATGTGGGACTTTACTCTCTGTTCCACTACCTCCATTAGGGCACTAGGAGGAGCACGGATGGAAGTCAGTAAGACTGTGACACTCCCTCCCGCTCCACCCAGAGCGGAAGGGGTCATTGGATAATATAATATCATCCATAAAAAAGGGTCGTGCTGACCGTGGTACGTCATTTCCTAATTTGTAAAAGACAATCGTTTAGGAAGCCATTCATTTCACACAGACTGGCCATAGATTAATTTGTGTGTATTTTCGTTACTGCCCTTGACCGTGGCTTTTGTCAATTGAATGTAATATATGACTCAAGTGTAACAGGACAACTATATCAAAAGATACTACACAGTACCTAATACTTCTATTAATCTAGAATGTTGGCAGGCTGGATAGAAAGTTCCGTACTCTACTTACTAAAAGTCTTTGATAAAATAAAATATGAGGATTGGAGCAAGTTTCGTTAAAAGTTTGTTTCTATTATGGACACAAAACTATTTGACGGAAACTAACATATGGTTTTTTCAGTCATGGAACTTTTGTGATTTGTGGGTTGTCAAAAGTTCTAGCGTTTTTTTAGACAACGTTATTATACCCATCCTTCAATATCGAAATAAAATAAGTCTGCAACAGCTGGCTGTGACAAAAACATTTTCTCATAACAGAAAAAAATGAACAGCAAAGTTATTTTGAATTACCTAGTTGGCAAAACACACGCGTACCTAAATGGGGATTGATAATAATATATAATTTAAATGAAAGAAAACATTTTCAAGTTTCAATATTTGTGTACAACTGTATTAAAATAAACTGGGTGTTTTAGCAATTTTATAGCCCCCTACTGAATTTAAATATAATGAATCTCGCATATTAAAATCAATCAACAAAAGCACAAAGCCAAAACATTTGTTCGAACTCTCAAGACAATCAATACTGGAGTTGGATTCAAAATAAAAGCGAAATAATTCATCTATCAAAATATAGGCTAACGACTACAAGGAATGCAATGATCGGCTTGATCAGACTGCTTTATTGTTTAAATTATCGTCCAGAGTTACCAAGCCAGGTAACTTCGAGCTTGCGTCGTCGTAAATTTTCATACTGAATCAAAGGATTGGTTCAGTGGTTGATTGTTGAGTGGGTTTTCAAATGTTTCAAAATCTTATATGTTATGAAAGAAGCTACGTATATCACGTGATTAAAATTGTTGCAATTAGTAGCCTATTACATTAAAGAGAGTAGCAAATAGCATAGCATAGCATAGCAAATAACCATCGACTCGAAAAGAATCATACGGAAAATCGAAAAAAAGAATCATACGAAAGAATCATTATTTTCGAGTCGATGGTTATTTTCTTAAATTGTTTGGGCCTTTGGGAAGTTAGGTTATTTTCGTAGGCGGTAGGCAGCTCGGCTACGTTACTTGCTGCTGCGCGGTGGCATTTATTAAGTCCCCCAAAGTGCAAAGTGCAAAGGTGTCTGGGAATTATGGGTACTCCAACGTGTGCCCCATGTCCTGTATACTTACCGCATTCACATTGGGTATCCGATGACATAAAAAACCCCATTTCGCCAAGTTGACATACAGGTACACTTCAAATAAAAACTAAAAATCCTAACTAAGTTAACTCTAAAATATGGCGTCAAAAAATTCATACGCATCGCTGTCGACGAGAAGTGTGCCCAAAAGACTGGCGGCATTGCCACGTTGTATGGCAATGCTTATCCTTTGTCTAAGATAAAAGCCAGCCCTTGGGTCACGCGAAGTGTCAACTAAGCGTCTTGAGAGATTTTTAAACAAATTATGAGCCCACGACCCGAGAGTTTCAACCCCAAACGGTTCGAAAATATAACTACCAACGAAGTTGTTATTATTTCCGCCTCTTGAGGTTCTCCGCAAATATAGATGAGGAAAACATTGAAAGATTGTGGTCGGTCGAATGCGGGCCTAGCAATAAAAAAAGTTACCAAAGAAGAAAAACATATCATATTATTTATACTGCTAAATGAATTAGCACAAACAGTGGGTTGCTAAAGTGATTGAAATCAGAAACGAGTGTTTGACGGAGAGTCCCATTAATTATTGTTCAACAGAGCTGCCTGTTCTCTAATTAATTATTTAAATTGTACTATTTGCGGGTTGCGGTCATTCGTATTAGCGGTTTTAATGCATAAAGTAGATAGATATAAAAACTTGATTAATTTAATAAAAATGAAATGTTAAACTGAAAAATGATAAGCATTTAAATTAAAAAAAAAAACGTTTCAATTATACACTGATTAAGCAGTTTTCAAATGCCAAAAATTAGACCGAAGAAAATAAAGATAATGCACAGTTTTGTAAGATTTAGAATAACGGTTTAATTTTTTTTAATCATTTGTAAGATCTTAAAAGTAAATATATTAGATTTTTTCAACTTTTGGAAATATTTGATTGCTAGCTCAAATGAGTCTAGTAGTCGGGGCCCGCTAGGGCCAGAGCCTGCCAGGATTGCGGAATTCATGGTGATGCCGATAATGTTTTTCATAGTTAACCATACCATTTGCTAGCAAAATATCATACTATCATGGTAAGACGGGAAAAATATGATTTTAGAATTTGTGTTATTTCTCACAATAGAATATTTATTTATTATTCACTTGCAATGAGAAATACTAAAAGTAATTTGTAAAACGGTCTTAAGGAACGAGAAGCAGAACAACATGCCTACTCCTACATATGTGTCGCAGTCAATTAGCTTAATCAGCCGTTTCATTAAAAGCCTTTTAATTTAAATGCGCCGACTTTTCAGCGACCTAAGTGGATGTCACGTAGGTCGCTGAAAAATTGGCGCATTTATGAAAATATCGTTTGATGACTTGCCCATGTCACTTAAGTCACTGATTTAACGGCGCAGTTCAATGAAAAGGCTAGGCTTTTATTGAAACTGCTGATAAAGCTAGTTGGCTGCAACATAATTATTACAATTTCAAAATTGATGGCTTTAAATGATGTAAGGCCATCAATTTAAAGCCATCCATCCATTTAAATGATGTAAGGAGAACTAAACTAACCCAAGTCGAAATCACATTTTATAAAGTAATAATCTAACTTAGATTATAATTTTCTTTGCTTTTTCTTATGTGAATAAACCAAAAAAAAAATTGTTAGAGAGTTGGCAACTTTCTATTAAGGAAAGACACATTATTTCTGTCGTAGTTGCGATTGGAGGCATTTGCCGTTTTATATAATAATCATATTTAAGAATGGATTTAATTTTCTGAAGTCAGCAGTCAATCAACCCTAAAGGCTGTTCATTTCATTTTCTTGTCATCAAGTAGTTGTTCCTGACATTAAATTAAGCAATTTATCGTCTATTTAATTCCCTTGTCTGTTAAAGAAATATATTGCTTGTTCAATGAAAATTCTCTAAATTCGTGGCCGAGTTAAAGAGGAACCAATTTCAAGTGGAAACAATTTGGCTTTTAGTGAAATACCATTGAAAGGTTGATTTTGTTGGTCTTTATAAGTTCACTGAGCAAAATTCTGAAGTATGTCTTTATTGTGAAGTTATTTACTGCTATTGACGAGTCGGTCAATAATTTGGTGTCGATAAAACTAGTACCATTTTTAAAGGTGTTGTAGTTTTATTTGGCCGCAAAACATACGAGACTCAGCGAGCTGTGTACTGTGCGTGTTTCATGTATGTGCTAAATAAATATAATTCTTTCTTTCTTAATTTTTTTATTTGTCAGTCGATCACTACTCACTTCCCGAGGATAACTTTTGATTATACAGGGTTATTTGTAAAACACTAACAACCTTTTAGGGAGTGAAAGTACACACATGTTTAAAAACAACTTATACTATGAGACAAATCCTGAAAACTTAAAAAAAATATCAGCTGTTCAGTACATTTTGTCCAGACATGGACACATATAAATGTATGGAGCCAATCATCATCATGTCAGCAGTATATGGAGTAATATAGTGTATTTGACTCTTCTACGTCGTCGTATTGGTGATTTTACTGACGAAGGTGCCATTCCTTTTTCGATTACGATAACTTCAGTTTGACTTGTAAATTTATATTCAAATAAATTAACGCCGCCCGCCTGCTGGCTGTGGGTGAATGGGAGTCGGGTCTTTGGCTACAGGCTCACCGTCACCCAACATAGGTACCATGCTGAGTGACGGTACTTTCCGGATCGCTACGTGTCTGCGTCTGGGTGCTCCTAGCGGAGCTCCACATCGTTGTCAATGCGGTGAAGCAGTCGACCGCCTCGGACACCATGGCCTGTCCTGCAGTAGGAGCGCTGGTCGGTTAGCGCGGCACGCCGGCATTAATGACATCATCCGTCTGGCTCTTGTCACCGCCGGGGTGCCAGCTGTTCTAGAACCTAATGGCTTGGCACGCGACGGTGGGAAGAGGCCAGATGGGATGACAATAATGCCTTGGAAGGTGGGTAGGCCTTTGGTGTGGGATGCAACATGTGTCGACACCCTTGCACCATCCCATCTTCTTAGCACGGCGGGCTGCGCTGTGGCGGCTGCTGCAGGTGCAGAAAATCTCAAACGGCGCAAATATAACAACTTTATTGGGAGTTATATATTTGAGCCGTTTGGGGTTGAAACTTTAGGCCCATGGGGTCCGAGTGCTCACCGAGTCTTTCGGGACATCAGCAAACAACTTGTCGACTGTACACGTGACCAGAGGGCTGGGCTTTTCTTTGACCAAAGAATCAGCATTGCCATTCAACGCGGCAATGGTGCCAGAGTTCTGGGCACTTTTGTCATTGACAGCGATGTGGATGAATTTTTGGATGCCCAATGATTTATTTTGTTTTTATACACGTTTGTACATAATTTGGTAATTTTTAGTCTAGAAATCATTGTATAAAAGTTCAATAAATTAACCTAATTAATTTAATTCAATTGGAATTGACACACGCACGTCTAATTAATATTAAAAGTAATTACTTTAGTTTATAGCTGGTTAGCAGATCCTAGGATCTACTCATTTAATAGAAATATTTTATTATATTGTTTTTTAAAGATCTTATTTTTTTTTGTTCATACAGCTAAAATGCTACAACGTCATTCAAAGTCCTAGATTTAGTTCTCATATCCCTAATATCGTGGTGACACGATATTGCGTTTCAACATCCTAGCACAAGCGTTCGTGGTTTGCGTTGACATTTTCAAACTTAATTTTCAACCCGCTTCAACTTCGAACTTTCAGGCTTCCGACAGTTAGGTGATAGGTTTTATTAATAAATGGGGTCTGAAATATTTTTCTCAAAAACATCTTTAAATTATAAAATTTATGTAGGAACCTTATCTAATGTAAGGTATTATAATAATATAATATTGTATTAATTAAGTATGTTATTTGCCTTCAAAGATATCAGTCTTTTTTAATACATTTCTGGTACGTTTCATAAAAAAAAAAAGATAGAAGCTAGTTCTGCCACGACAGGAACAGCAAGTTGTTCTGCAGTAAAACACACGTACCTACCCTATCTCCAGCGCGGCAGTTGCACGTTCGAAAGAGTAGATCTTATGGAGAAGAACGTGCACGAAACTCCATGGACTTCCTTAAATCAGTGTTTACAAAATCATGGATACATTCATTTTTATTAAATAATTAATTCGTGAAATTATACAATGCAAAAGAGATTGAGTCTAGACAGTGCAAAATTGGTCTTACAATGTTCATCAATTGAGATAGTTGTTCTGTCTATTTGCTTGTCACCTCTTTAAGGCTAAACGTATTTAGATGAAACTTGGCAAATAGGTAAACCATATCTTGGATAAGGATACAGAACACTTTTTCCTTCACGTGGGCTTAGCTGCTAGCTGAAGATAGAACAATAACCATTGGACATTAAATCAAACAGCTTTCAGTTATTAATAATACACCAATAAAAAAAGTTGAAATGAAACAGCTAATGCATTGCGGTTTCCATGAAGATTATAACAATGTTATTAGTTATTCACATCAAACATAGTTTTTCACCTGTTTTTTATTACTTTTCCGTTTCCAACTGTAATCACAGACATCACCTTGGACTATTTAATTAATTATCCTTTTAATCTGCTTTAAATAATCCGGTCAAGTGCGAGTCAGACTAATGCAACGAGGGATCCGTAGCTACAAACTCGGTATGTAGATAGTTTGTCTATTTAATTACGGGAATTGAGTCTCGATTTTTTCCAAATAAACATAACCTAATGAAGTGTATAAACTATGAAAGCAGTCTCATTACTTTAACAAATAGATAAATAGGTAGGATTGAAGGACAAACTTTACTTTTCAGTTGAAAAAATGTTCTCCCATACAATATGTATGGGAGTAGGTACGTCATGGTAAATTTTTCAACTGTAAATATAAGTTTGTAATTTCGTAAAAAGATTTTTTTAATGTGATAAAACAACAAATTATCAATTTTCAGTCTTCTTCGATTATTTTTGCTGTAAAACCTTGCTTATGGCCAAATTTCATGATTCTAGGTCGACAGAAAGTACCCCATATAGGTTTTCATTTACTTGCGATTTATCAAAATAGGTATGTCGCTAAAATTATGCGTAGACAGCCGTATTTTTTTGAAGTTTGAAGAATTATTAAAATAATATTCGGAGAATTTTCCGTTTTCAACAGGACTTTTCATCTAGATCCACATAGACCTCCATAAATAAACAATGTTAGCGTGTTGGACAGTAAGGTAAATATTTATTATAATCATCATTATTCTTATTTATTGCATTCAAGCATTAAATTATTATTTTAAGCAGCTGTGACCATCTACCTAGAATAACATTTCCCCCATTCCTTACATACTAAAATTTCTCAATCCACCTGAAGTTTATAACCCAGTTTGTTTAACTGTGCAATAACTGTATCAGTTAACTCAGCACGTGTTACTATTATAAAATAATTCACAGTTTACAAAGTCAAAGGTTCCGTGGATTCCGATGGCTGGTGTAAAAGGCACATAAATCTCCGAGTTTAGCCGAACGATTCCGATGTTTACACGGGGCCCCACTGATAGCGGGGCGTAACTACTATAAATTAATGAATTGTTTTATTTAAAGCTGTGTGGTTTTATCGAAGGAAACATTTCAATTATTCAGTAGATTCTATAGATAAAATAACTAACTCAAAAAAAAAATTGTGAGACGCTGAGTTGAAAAACAATTTAAATATCATTCACCAAAATGCCATTTCTTGAACAAAAATTGCAGCAACTTAGATTTTGACACAAAATTTAACGCGTACATTACTAGTTTCGGAAATAATAGCAGAGGAATATACTTCCGGGATAAAAACCTATATTAGTAGTTTAAGTAGCCCAAACAATTATATATCTCTGTGCTGAAATTCATCCAGATCCGTTCAGCCATTTTTTGTGTTATGCGTTTTTGAATTTAAGAACGCCAATAAGTAGATATATGTACTTTATCCACACTTTTCAACCATCGTGCCCACTTACACCACACCCAGTCACACATCAAAAACTTAACGAGTGTTTAACTTGCACCACATTCAAATACAGAATAAAATAAATAATAATAAACACATCAACGCACCATTACGTACAAATAAAATGGCGGCTTTGCTTCGAATCCTTTTCAATCAGGCCCGGTGGCACGGCACTAATTTAATTTTATATGGCGTTTACGAAACATCAAAGTTGGCTTTGAGAAATTGTTTGTTAATGAGACTGGTGGTAGGTACCTTTATTTATCGAGAAAGTGATTGAATTAAGTACTTACCATACACACATGCTCGTTTTTTTCTCTAACAGTATCTAGATATTTTACATGCTCACCATGTAAATTGGTTTTACTGAAAAACGTGATAAAATGATAATTTGTTAAGAAATATTAAAATAAAATAATGATTCATATTTATGAAGAATTATTTAGGTTTCAATGATTCACAACAGATGTCAGAACCCCGAACTTAGACACTTAAGACTTAGGTTTTACTGCACCTGTCTCGACACATTTCGACTGAACTGCTAAAAGCTTTGGCGTTTAATTTCAAATGAACAAATCGATTCCGATAAAAATGAAATAAACGCAACGCGATTAGATTGTTTTCATCGAAATCGAATTGTTCAATTTAAATTAAAACGTCATTCGAAATGAGTCGGGCCAGAAGTTAACTCGCACGAGTAGTACATTGTTTTCTACTATTTAAAGTACTATTCAAAGACCAAGAGCTATATAAACTAAGCTGTGTATAATTATAAGAAATGACCTCAGCTGTGCGAGCTTAGCTAAATTAACTTAGCTTTTGGTCTGCAACTGGCTTAAAAGCTACAGCAAAAAGCTGAAAGCTCAATCTTATTTGAAAAAAAAAATCACCTGCAAAAAAACTTTTTCTACCCTTCATTTAAAAGGGTCTTTCTCAAGATCGTTGCGATTCCACGTAGTGTTACTATACCCTATTAAGAATAACTAAACGTTTTAACAATGCCAATAAAACGTAAGAACCTGAAAACTGTTTTCCATTGAAATTCTATGTTTCAATAAAAATGAGACCTCTGAAGTGCCCTCCGTTTTCTCCTAAAATGTTTTAATACATTTAGTTAAGTACGTGAGAAAAAAACTAGAATAAGTTCAACATTTTTATTCAATCGAATGGCGCAAGTTTAATGGATACTCGATGTAATTTTGGAATTCGATCGACAGACTAGATACAGTACAAGGGTAAATTTTAATGTAGTTTTATTGAACAAATATATTTTTTCAACAAAAATATGATTCAGTCCTGGAATGGCGACCGCGTAGCGGAAGACGCAGCGTTGGAAGGCCTCCCACAAGAGATGGACTGATGACTTGGTGAGGGATCGCTGGTAGCCGATAGACGCGAGACGCACAGGACCGGTTGTTGTGGCGACACTTGGGGGAGGCCTATGTTCAGCAGTGGACATCTTTCGGCTGATATTATGATGATGATGATGATGATGAACCGTCAATTTTTTTTAATAAGAAGTGATGATGTTGATGACGTCATGATGAGGTAGCTGCACGAAGGCTGCGCTGACGTTCAATGTCGAGGGTCACCAGTTTGGAGATGGCGGAACAGAGAGTAAAGTCCCACAAACCTCCATTGAAAAGGGAGGATCCTCCGACCGAACGGTTGTTTGTGTCCGGTGGGCAACTGCCCGAGAGTTGATATTCGGGCTTTGCATATGTTCTAATCGCACAGTAAACTCTGATATCGCGATTTAGGATTTTGTCGTCAGTTCGCAGCTGTCGAGATAGATGGCGCTGCGAGTCTCATTTGTTGATTCTGCTACGTTGATTTGTCCGCCACAAAGGCGGTATTAATGTCGCCTACAGTTTCAACTACGTTCATACAGCCCTAGGTCTTACTGATACTATAGTAATGTGAAAGTAACTTTGTCTGTCTGTCCGTCATTTTACTTCACGTCTTACGGTTAACTTATTTGGTTGACACTTCGCACACGTGTAGACCATTCTACATTGAACATAGAATAGCAGAAGCTATTATTGTTATAATGGTAAAGTTGCAATACATATACTCAGTTGAATCCGGTTTGACTGGGAGAAGACCCCAATATATTTATTTTATTTATTTAACAATTTATGTACATTTAATAAAAAGATAAGAAGAAGGAAATAGAAAAATATTAACAAAAGTGATGCTTATTTCTATAGAAATCTCTTCCAGCATAACTGCGAAACGAGAGTCGAGTGAAAAGAGATGTAGACAACGTGTGTAAATATATATATATCGTAACTGCTGTAGTAATTGGCCACACTATAGTAACTGGCCACTCATAACAAAAGAGGTAAAAACAAGGTAATGCAAGCAAGCCCATGAATGTAAAGGACAAAAAATATTCCTGCATCAGATACAGGAATATTTTTTGAGCATTACCTTGTTTCTACCTCTTTTGTTATGAGTGGCCAGTTACTATAGCGTGGCCAATTACTACAGCAGTTACCTTCTCTACTTAGGTAAAATTAAAACAATACATTTGCAATACAACATACAATTACATTATACTAATACATACTAAAAAAATACAGTTGAGAAAAGGCTAGGCAGATGATAATGATGACAAAATTGCTGCCCCAATATCATCCTTCATAAAAAGGCCGTGACACAGTTTTGAAATTCAACATATCTATGTTCGAAACTAGTTCACAGTCAAACCATACTATGATGGCTACGTAGCAACCATAGTTCATTCGTAATGCGATAGAGAGTGCCTTGCTGTCGTCATTTGCACTCTTTCTTGCGCTTTAATCCTTCATATTTCTTATTCAACTTTCCTTAAGTTTATTCTTCCTCTCCCCCTCGGACCACGGAAGTGTTAAGACGTGTGCACCCATACAAGTTTTTTTTTTTACTTAAAATAATAATTTTTTGCAAAATTTAAATATTAATAAAAAGTGTGAAGTACTAGGCGCGCATAACGCATGGGAAGTAACGCGCAGTGTTCGAGAGAAGTAGATAGCAACAGTTGAGACGAAGCTAGTCGACCGAGCTACGCCCGCTGCGTATGCGTCACCGCGGCCACAGCGCTTGCCACAACTCATAAGCAACAGCGATTAGCGGAAGCTTATTAGCGTATGGTCCAAAATAACTGGAAAATTGAATACATTATTTTTTTCTCTTTTGAATTCTTTGAAGTGCCTTTAAATCCTACGGAAATGTCAACACAACGTACTCCAAAAAAAAGCGGCACTATAAATGTGACTCCCAAGCATCACGGTTCGGACTCGGCACTGAATATTCAAAAAAATTATGAACATACCGACATAAACATCACCAGAAGAACTAAACGTAGACTGGATGAACAAACGGATTATGACGATTCAACTATATCTGAATTAAGATCTATAATAGAAGACCTAAAAAATCAACAGTCTGAAAAATTTGAGTCATTAAAATCAGCAATGGACACCGTGTTAGATCAGAATAAACAGATAAAAATATCTATGGAGCATCTATCAGACAACTACGATGATATTCTACGTAAAATAAACAATCTAGAGCAAGAAAATAAACAACAAAAAAGTTACATACAAACACTTGAAGGTAAAATAGAGCACCTAGAAAAGGCCTCGCTATCCACGTCAATTGAAGTACGAAATGTACCTAAATTGGATTCTGAAAATAAACAAAGCCTCATAGATATAACAAAACAAATTGGGTCGGTCATCAGTGTGCCCATCCAGGATGTGGATATTCGGGACGTCTATCGGTTAAAACTGAAAGAAAAACCAAATGGTCCCATTATAGTTGAACTAAACTCAACAATGAAAAAAGACAACATTATCAAAGCCACTCGGACTTACAACAAGGGAAATAAATTTCAGCTGAATACTGCAAGCTTGAAAATAGACGGAGAAGTCAGGCCTATATTTGTCGCAGAGGTTTTGACAAAAAAGGCAAAACGTCTATACTATTTGGCCAGAGTTTTTAAAAAAGATCACAACTATGAAAGTTGTTGGACTTCATACGGCAAGGTGTTTCTGAGGCGAAGGGCTGACGAAACTCGCATTCGGATCGACAATGCGGAGGTCCTGGAGAATCTCAAAAAAACCACGTGACTAGAACACTCCTATCATATAATTTTATTATTTGTTCTACTAATTGCATGTTTAACTAATCATCTTTGTTATACCTTGTTATACACGACCACAATCACGCTAACCTTATTCCACTCAAAAATTGTTGTATTAATCTTTTTAATTAACTCTCTTACATTAGACAGCTCTCGCAGAACATACACAACTCACTTCACACGACATTCATACACACACATACTCCTGTTTAGTAAACCAAATACATACACAAATGTACTCCACACACCCGTCACGCACTATTATACTATCAAATTCCGTTTCGTAATTTGTAAAAAAACAATACGCATTAAAAATGTTAATGTTCTACTTTATATCCACGATCTTAATCCCCCTGTTAATCTTTGTTTACAAAATTCAATGAGTTAAATAATATTCAAAAAGATATCGATGCCTTCAAGGTAGCAAACTCCACTACCTGCAACACTGAAGAATGTCATTCTTTCCTACCCAATCAAAGTGGTAATATTAAACTACTGCAACAAAACATAAGAAGCCTCAAACGTAATTTTGATGGGCTATTACCTATTATCATTAGTAGTAAGGTGAGCTGGGACTATATAGTGTTGACGGAGTGCTGGCTACCATCTACTCACAATATACCTACCATGGATGGCTACAACCACACAGTCACTACAAATAATCTCACTCAGAATGAGGGTGTTGTCGTTTATCACAGGCATGATTTCTTTGTAGAAGTAGAAGAACCGCTAATATCGGAGGCTAATTGTATAGCTATAAAACCTAACAGAAACCTAGTAGTGTTAGCAATCTACCGCCCACCAGGTTACAAAAATGTTAATGTCTTCATTGAGTCACTAAACACTGTTCTATTAAAATACTCTACAATAAAAACTATTGTGTTGGTCGGCGACATAAATATTGACATCAGTGAAAGCAGCACAGACAGAAATTCAAATATCTACCTAGATATGCTTGCCTTTCATGGAATCTTACCCGGTCACACACTCCCAACACATAACAAAACATGTCTAGATCATGTTATGGTAAAGACGGGACTAGCCGCTCATTGCTTGATACTTCAAACTACACTTACTGACCACTACAGTGTGGCTCTTTTCATTACTGCGCACCAAAAATGCAAACCCGCTAAAATGAAAACTCTCATAAATTACACTGAAATAACTAACGATCTGAAAAAGACAGATTTCAGTCCAATGTACATGATTCAGGATGCTAACGATGCTACTGATTTTTTCCTAAAGACACTTCGCACATTAATTTTATCAAACACTAAGGAAATTAAAAGGCCTACACGAGGTAGAATATTAAAACCATGGATTACGCCAGGTGTTTTAAGGTGTCTAAAAAATCGAGATAACTTACACAAAAAAATTAAAAAAGATCCCAACAATAATTTACTACAAATAACATATAAGAGGTATAGGAATTTTTGTTGCTCATTATTAAAGAAACTCAAAAGAGACTATGAAAAATAACAGTTACAGAGTGCGGGTAAGGATAACAAAAAACTTTGGAAAGCGATAAAAGAAATAACTTACACCGTTAAGCCTAAAGAAAGTGCTTTTGAATTAATAAGTACGAATAATCCACTACAAGCTATAAATAATGTAAACAATTTTTTCGCAAATGTAGGGAAAACATTGGCTGACAATATACTATCAAAACATACCCCATCAACAGCACCTATAAAATTAAAATCAAATACCCAATCGATCGTTATTCTACCTACGGATGAAAGGGAAGTGGGTACTCTTATATCAAACCTAAAGAGTGACAGTGCTGTCGGTCTGGATATGATTTCATCTGAGTTTTTGAAAGCTAATAAGGACATATTAACTGCACCTATTACTTATATTTGCAACTTATCCCTCTCAACTGGAGTTTTCCCCACAGCCTTCAAAAGGTCAAGAATCCACCCGATCCACAAGGCTGGTGACAGAGGCTGTGTCAGTAATTATAGGCCTATTTCAATTCTTCCGTCTCTTTCAAAAATCTTAGAGCGATTAATGAACAAGAGGTTAATCAAATTTTTAGAAGAAAACTGTCTCTTGTCCCCGTGTCAATTTGGATTCAGGCAAAAAAAATCGACCGCTGACGCAGTGCATGCACTAACTAACTTCATTGTCACAAAAATCGATAGTAAAAAGAAAATTCTAGCCATCTTTTTAGACTTAGCTAAGGCATTCGACACAGTATCTGTACCAATCCTTGTGAGGAAGCTAGAACATCTTGGGATTCGAGGCCTCCAGTTGAAACTTTTTGAAAGTTACTTGTCTGATAGATCTCAGTGTGTAAAAATTAATAATTTAACAAGTGACGAAATTCCAGTACATTTTGGCGTACCTCAGGGCAGTATATTGGGTCCCACACTGTTTTTGACATATGTAAATGACCTATGTCAACTAAAACTTCCAAACGCAGAAATTATAACGTTTGCTGACGATACAGCTCTTGTGTTTAGTGGAGACACGTGGGATGAAGTTTTTCTTCATGCCCAAAACGGGTTCAATGTCGTCACTAGGTGGCTAAACGACAATATTCTAACACTTAACGTGGACAAAACAAAGTATTTATTATTTTCATTAAAAACCCCCGAGAAGACCGTCCTCTCAAATTACAATATTATATCCCACAACTGTGATAACTTTTCAAACAGTGATTGTTCATGTCCTAGGCTTCAAAACACTTCCTCCATTAAATATCTGGGCATTGTGGTGGATCACAAACTAAACTTCCATCGCCATATAGATATGCTGGCAGCTAGAATACGAAAACTTATTGTAATTTTTAAGAATCTGCGGCATGTAGCTGATAAACGGCTGATCAAATCGGTGTATATGGCTCTGTGTCAGTCACAATTGACATACTGTATTACCACGTGGGGAGGTGCAACAAAATCTCACTTCCTTAAAATCGAAAGAGCCCAAAGAGCGATCCTAAAAGTTAGCCACTTCCTTCCTTTCTTTCATCCCACAACTGACCTCTACAAACTAGCTAAAGTCTTAACGGTTAGGCAGCTATTTTTACTTCAGACTGTTGTTCAAAAACATTCCCTAATGAAGTATGACCCTGACAAAGTAAAAAACACTCGAAGGAAAGACAGGGTCTGTGCAAATGTTGCTTTGCGTACGAATTTCTCCCATCGTTTTTACTGCTATCAAAGCAGTAACCTTTACAATAAATTAAATAAAATACTATCGATTTACTCGCTTACAAAGGTTAAATGTAAGTCGTTGATTAGTGAATGGTTGCAAAAGCTTGACTATAGTGCTACAGAAAGCTTATTAAGAAACAGGCAATAAGCATTCAAATTCAAACACAAACACTCACTAAAACTCAATACACATTCATACTTAACCATACACACACACACACCATAACAACACACACGCATTCACACTACACTCACGTACTTTAACTTACACAAGGTATTAGTTAGTTAATTTTTATTTTATTTTTGTTTCATTTTGTATTTTTCCTTTTTTCTGTTTAATATTCTCCTAGCAGAGCAGTATTTATTTATTCTTTTTGTTTCTGGAAGTGAAAAACTTGTTTTCAGTAGCTTGTAAAATTCTGTTGGGTGGGGACCTGGTGATCTGTACTACAGGTTTATTAACCTACCTCAGACACCAGCTCCTTGCAAAATAATTACTAGACTTTAATAAGTTTTCTAGTGAATGAACTATCATGTATTAATTTTAAGCCTAAGTGATTTTTTGTGAGGAGAAATAAACGATTTATTATTATTATTATTATTATTATTATTATTCCTTGAGCTATACAGGACGTATAGCTCCGTCTCTTTCCCTGGTCTCTTTCTGGTCTTTTCCTGGTCTTTCGTCTTTTTCTGGAAGTAATATTAAAGTAATACTGCTTTAAGAGTTGGTGGATTAGGCCCTGTGCGTGTGTTTCGACTGTACTCCGTTATTTCGTGACTCCATTAGGTGCATCATTGCAGGGTTGCGGAATTTGTTCGAAAGAGTCACCGCGGGACTGGAACGCAAAGGGTATAAGGAGGAACAAGAATGGGTTTTAGTCATTAAGAGTGTACACCAAAGAGGAAAGTAATATATCGGGTTGTCTACACTCCCTCCCGCTCCACTCAGAGTGGAAGAAGTCATTTGATGATTTCTCATCCAGAAAAAAAAATAAGTGCATTATGCATCAGGTAATAATAGTCTTGCAAAATAATGCTGGACATTGAAATATAAGCCATCGGCTTCGCTCGCGTAAATATAAATTTTCTCAAAACAAGCAAACCATCTCCAGAGCCCATCTATCTCTCTACCAAACTTTATCAAAGTTGATTCAGCGATTTAAGTGTGAAAACGGAACAAGCAAACTCGCTTTCGCATTTGTAAAAAATATTCGTTTGGATTATCATTTTAATCACATATTAAAATACCTAGTTCTCAATCAATGGTATCATGAGCGTAGTAAAGCATCAGCATATAGGACTATATTGTTCCCACAGCTGAGACACAGGCCTTCTCCATGTGTAAAGATTGAGCTGTAATCTGCTATGAGATTGGTAGATACCAATCTCCAATGGGTTGACTCATGGCGGATAGTAACATCTATAACTATTTGTTTAAAGTAATAGCACAAGCTTTTTCACGGTCCTGCTCGTTGTACTTTCTTCTCCATAGAGATTTACGCTTTGGAACGTGCAACTAGAACGACTTTGACAAATCAAAAGAGCCTGCAAATAGTTTATTTGAAGCAAAATGATTTGCTTCACCGTTGAGTAAAGTGTGTGAGCGGAAGGGAGTGTAAGAAAGCGTCAAACTAGGTTCGAATCCTCGACCTTCACTTCGAGATCGTCATAATCGTGGTGCCAGGTTTCGTATTAAGAGACCATTCACAAAAAAACTTATTAACAAAACAAAAATCGGTGTTTTTGGTTGCTTCTTCGTTATTTGACACCGACTTCCGAAATTAAAGTTGTTTTGTACTTTGTAGTGTTTTTTTTGGAAGTCGGCTTTTTTTGTTAGTTTTTTTTTTTTTTTCAGTTTTTAGTGGTACCCCCTACACCTAACAACACCACTGGAAAGTCACAGGAAAACAAAAATACGCAGTTTCGTATACAAGGATGATTTTTCCATATTTTTTTCAGCTATTTGGATTTAAAAACCAAACCACTGAACCAATTTTTATAAAATTTTCATGGGACCATTTGGAAAGTATATTCTTTCCAACAAAAAAAGAATTTTTCAAATCGATTGGCAAGTGACGGAGTTATACGGGAACAAACATAAAAAAAGAACAAAATACAAACATCCGAATTGAGAACATCCTCCTTTTTAAGAAGTCGGTTAAAAATCCATAGAAACATTTGACGTATCACCAAAATCTAGCATAGAAAGAAATACTCCGTAATTCCGTATTGAATCGTTCCTGGAAAAACCCAGTACAAGGAAGGAGGAAGCCGGTTGTAACAAATGGCAGCGTTTTCTGTTCAATAGAGTTTGATTTCAATACAGCACGATATTACGTTACAGATACAAGCGATACACATATGAATGAATGCACTGTTACTTGAAATAGAAACTGCACTTTAGGAATTAATTTCAAGTGAACTTTGATCTAGACGGCTAAAGATTTGCAGACCTATTTATTAAAAATAATTACCCAATATTATTTGTAAAAAATACTGATTAGCTGATTATTAATTCTTCATTCGAATTTCGCCAGCAGAAACCCCAAACGATAAATAATGTTTTATTGGCAGAGAATGCCTAGCGGCCTAGCTGTAGGCTCTGGCCTGTGGGATTAGGAGATTCTTAATTCGATTTTGAGTATCATTCCTGCTCAAACGGTCGGTAGAGTTTGATTGGCAGAGAATGCCTAGAGGCATAGGAATTAGTTTTAATACTGCTTAAAATCCATTCCAACTATGGTAGGCGCCAAATAAACGTGCAATAAAGTACATTGACCATTCCCTAATATCCCTTTGTACCTAGATACCCGAACAATAAATTATGAACCGTTTTTCATTACTAGAGAACGTAAAGGATCACGATAGAAGTCGATTTAGGACAGCTTTATGTCTTTATTTCTGTTTTTGATATTAGGAAAGTCAATAAATGTATGTGGGTCAATGATTGCACATTTATTTGGCGCCTACCATACTCTGCAATGATTATTTACGCAATAGGTTTTCTTTTGTCATGTTGCCTGACACATGCTGCTAGCTATCATTTCTTTTATTATACCACTTCTTTTATGTTCATCTAAAACCTTCATTAAAATTATTATCTCTTAATTTCTTTTACCACTTCCCTTATTTCTATCTTAATCTTCCTGGTTTAACTGGATTCCTAATCATAAAATTACCTCACTTAAGTTTACCTAGTCCTAAAGTCCCAATTAACCCATTGACGGACGATAAGTAGGTTTGACTTTGAAGTTCCCTCCTTGTTCCTTGATCATATATTCCGTTTCAGCATCAGTTTGAACATTTGAATGAGGGGCAATTCGGTCACAGAATTTCCCCTCACTCAAATTGAGGCGAGAAATGTGCTACAGCTACGCTGTTTAGCGTCAATTGCGCGTCGAAACCGGGAACCATTTTGAATTCCTTGTTGGATGATATTCCTGAACGGTACAGTTTATCCAGTGATTTTCCAAACCACGCCATGGTTTGGATTTCAACACTTTTACACATACACTCATTCACTAGTAGGTTGTATTTGTTTGATTGATAACTTCGAAAGGAATTAAACTGCTCAGAAATGTCTGAGCCTATATTAGGCAGGTACTGTACTGCCTTTGTTCTAGCAAGAAAAAGTTCATTCGTTTTAGGTCATGCAAAAATAAATATGTTTTAAATTTTAAAAGGAAAATAAAATGGTTCCTCAAGTGACTTAATAATATATTGCATTGATGTCGGATCAAAATATAATATTATTGATTGAAATGTTCTTTCAGTTTATTTATACAAGGAGTTAGAAGAAGTCACACAGCAATACACAATACATTTTACTTTGTTCAATTAAGCACCACCAGTGTGACAGTACTTACTAATGTGCATATCTATTGAAATGATATTGAGAAAGTCAAAAGAGACATTCTGACTGTGAATGGCAGCTTGCCTATAAATCGCCTCACCTAGACAAAGTTAACATGACAGAATCGTGCAAGAATCATAAAACACCTACTTTCCCAGGACATAAAAAGATCATAAAATAACCAATGAACTTTTTACAATTTACGCTGCAAAATAGCATAGGAATTGATCTAAAATTTGCAAAGAACAGCGAAAGATTACAATTGCTAATGCTAACGGGGATCGGAAGTGGGTTGATGGTACCATAAATTAACCGGGGTTAGGTGAATTTGATCAGTATGCGACGGACGCAGCTTTATTAGCGTAAACGGGTGAGGTAACACCTTAACAAGACTTAGTTGCCAATGAAGTGTGGCTCCTCTGTTATTTTGTTGGGTTGTGGTGCAAGTTATAAGAGAGGGTTCAAGTAGGTGTTTAGGTTTCGTATCTTCTTTGATTGAGAAGAGGTTTTTGCTACAGAGTAGGAAATTAGGGTTTTTTTTTTAATATTTTGATAGGCGCGCGCTTGACCACTATCTCACTTGATGGTAAGCGATGATGTGGTTGAAGATGGAGCACGCTTGCCTAGAAGTAACCTATTCACTCTTGACTCCCAGGTTGTACGAGTAGCTATCAGGAAACACAGACTCTGGCACGGAATTCCACTCCTTATTATTATTTAAAATCAAGTCATTGTCTTCATTAACTGAGTGTTATTATAACGTATATAAATAAGTTGCAATGTTTGGACGATATAAATCTGCCTAGCAATCACGAAAATTATTTAAATTTATTTTCTGGCTGTAATATTTTTATTTTGTTACGTAGATCCTCTTTGACTGAAAAAGGATATGATTTATCTATGTTTCGAAATTAACATTTGTACCAAACTCAAAACCCTTTCAACTTTGACTTTCTACAAATGCACAAGTACCTACTTACATATTAATCAAAGCTTGTAACTTGTACCACAAGAGGAATAAACAACTAACTTAAAGTTGAACAATGTGGTGGAATCACGAACTGACGGAATTATGTGTGAACAGTCGATTTTAGCACTAAATGCTGCGTGAGAGTTTTATTCAATAGTCTATAAAACAGTGGTTCTCAATCTGTGGTCCACAAGGGTGAAAATACGGCCCACGGATTTTAGGTTTGTTTCAGAAATGTGTTTTCTATAATCAACTTTTGATTACAATGAATACTACAAGTTTAGCAGCTCTACTATGATACACTTAATTTTATTCTTTAATATCTGGGGGCCAATTCTACTAATTTTTAAACAAATTTTCATATATTTTTGACTGATTGCGACTGAAATGCAAATGCGCACGTTGCTGGAAAATTAGTAGAATTGGCACTCTGGTCCCTGCTAGCAACAAATAAATCAAAGTGGTCCCGGGCAAAATAAAGGTTGGGAACCACTGCTTTAAAGGAAATCGTATAGACAGCAGATTAGTATGGAAGGATTTAAGCTGTAATAAATTATCAATATAGTAATAATTTATCGATGGGCATCCGGTATGTGTGGTCTATTAATATTTATTTATAGAATTTATTTGCGGCTACGTTACGCATGAGAAATAGTAATTGTTTTTTTTTTTGTGAAAATTGGTACCTATTTTAAGTTTTTTCGTGAAATTAAATTGTGTTGAAATTATTACTCGTAATTGTAAGGCTTTCATTTCAAAGACGTGTCTTAAAAATCTCTTATCACATACAAATGTTACAAATAATTTCTACTTACCTAATGTTATTTCGATTATTCAAATGAGGGTGCTTTTAAATTTGAGTAAGAGCTGAATGTGTAAAGTTTCAAGGTTCGGAGAGAATGAATGGCACGTGCCAGAATTATAAAAGTTACTCGAATGGCGTAAATTACAGACACGTGTATAAGTGTTAAAATGGAGTTGCGGATTTTGTTCGAAAGTGTCACCGCGGTCCTGGAACACAAAAGGCACTAGGAGGAGCATTTAGATGGGTTTTAGTCAGAGTCGTGACACTCCCTCCCGCTCCACCCATTGCGGGGTCATTTGATCACTATCCATAAAAAATTTTAAAATGGAAGTAAAAAGAACAAGATATTGAAGAGAGATAAACGAACTATGGAATTTAACTTAATGCGTGAGGATCAGAAGTGAGTGATGATCTTCGCCCATCTATCTGGGTGTATTCATGTAAGCTGTTTTTCCCTAACATCCCTACTTGACTTATGCATAATGTGAAGAAAGTTATCGAATTGTCGCGTAATTCATCTAGCTTGTTTTTTTCCAACTACATAATTATTGGGGTCGGCTCCCAGTCAAACCGAATTCAGTTTTGACTGGGAGCCGACCCGTTGTATATATAGTTGAATACCAGTATTTTACGTGGAGCGGCTGCCTACCAGACCTCCACAACACATTTACTGGGTAACATGGTACTTCTTGGCAAGAGTGTGGTCAGATTTACTGGCTGCTGATAACCCGTAACGACTGCCAAAGATGAAGATCTACAAATGACAGCCGGGACCAACAACTTAACGTGCTTTTCGAGGCACGGAGGAATCTCGATAAGTTAAGATGGTCACCCATCCACAGACCAACCTCGGCAAGCGTTGGTTAACCTTGAAGATGGATCCATGCGGCCGTTATTATTTAGCCACCATAATGCTACAAAAGGCATATTTAAATTGTCAAAACACCACAAATTTTACGAATACGCAACGCTTGGCAATTCCTAAACATTTTACCTTCGCGTCCTCAGGGGAAGAAGATACTGTAATATTCCATTAGCACCATCTCAGACACGAAAATAAAACCTTCGAATATATTATTATGTCCGACGCGAGATAGAATATTCACGAAATACGCACTACATATTTAAACACTACCTAGTACCTATATGTACCTATCTATAAATATCTACCTACCCTCCTGCCTGGGTTACGGAATTTGTTCGAAAGAGTCACTGCGGCCCTAGAACGCAAGGAGCATTTGGAGGAACACGGATAGGTTTTAGTGAGTAAGAGTCAGACATTTGATGATTTCCGATCCTTAAAAAAAACCTGCCTTTTTCCAACATGGACGGCTTCCAGTGTAACCAAATACAGCTGAGTACCAGTATTTTACATGGAGCGACTGCCTATCTGACCTCCACACCCAGTATTTAGGTTACGCGATACCCCTCGGTACGACTAGTAATAGATACCCGTAACCCGTAACGCTTCATCATCATCATTGCTTACCATCAGGTGAGATAGTGGTCAAGCGCTTGCCTATCAATAATAAAAAAAAACGACTGTCAAAGATATACAAATGACTCCGTCAAGGGCCAAAACAAACAACGAATTTAGTTTTGCCTACATTGTCATCAATACTAAAAAATCTTTGTGTGAATCACAATCCAAAGATTTTTGCATGCTTATTATCACAATTTGTGATGATAAGCATGATATGCGATTGGGGTAGATCGGTCTGGCATACATTTCATATCGATAGTCATTAAAAGATAGAACTATCATATCTCAGAAAAAGAACAAGCAAACAAGCATACACCGTCCATGCAGTAAGCTTGCAGCATTCAAACATGCAAACAAGTATACAACATGCAACATGCAGCAAGCATGCAGCATTCAAACATGCAAACAAGCATACAACATGCAACATGCAGCAAGCATGCAGCATTCAAACATGCAAACAAGCATACAACATGCAACATGCAGCATTCAAACATGCAAACAAGCGTACACCATGCAACATGCAGCAGGCATGGTTTCTATTCTGTTCACGGCGCCGGCACTGCGGGGCTCCAACGCGAATTATTAGGATGTTTAAACAAAACATAGCTATTTACTACTGAACGTTGTTATATTGTTTTGATGTACCTAATTTACCAAACTTGTCTCACCTTTAATTTCCTGCTGCCATGGACCTCATACTTTATGAATACAGATGAGGCCGTGATTATTAGCGCGCTGTCGATATTAACACTTAACCATCTGTAAATATATTTTCAGAATAATTAAGAACCCTCGGGTGGCCCATTCCATAATAGGCCACTTGGTTTTTTTATCGATTATATCGTGTAGCAAAGAATCGCCTACCTATGCGGTTATATTTAATTTTACATTTATTTATTTTTTAAATAAATATTTGTAGGTATGAATCTATAAGTAAATAGGGACTTATTTCGTTTTGTTGCTTTCATTTTTAGTAGGTCTTATCATCTTAATACCTTTGACTTATGTGGTCGAACGTAGAAGCCAATGAAAAAAAATCCATTGTCTTTAAAAAGTTTCAAACAAAGTTTCTCTTAAAAATTTAGTCATCACTACAAACAAGAAACATTTTTGTGTCTTTAATTTAGAGACATTAATGAAAGAAAGAAAAAAATACGTTTATTCCGCCAGAAATGACGCACAAAAATAACAAAATTAAAAAAGAAAGTTTTCTAAAAATACAACCCGTTTCACTGCCAAGCTATGTCGGGACCGGACATTAACTACCACGAGTCTCTGGTTATGCCATAGACAAAACCGAACATAGTTCTAGAGTTGTCCATGGCATACAAATAATTCTACAATAAAAATAAATTCAAGTTGTGCGTCGCATCCGAGCATGAATCGGTCGTTGCTCAGCATAATGCCGCGACTCTGGATAAAACCAACAATCCACGGTAAATGTTATTTATTCACGAAAGTTTTTTGGTTAAATAACATTTTTCGCACATTTTTACAATTTTTAATGAAATTAATAATAGTATAAAGTTACCTAAACATTTGATATTTAAGCAATTAGTTTTGATTTAATATAAACTCAAGACAAGGCATTGATTATTTCGTCAACTAAAAAAAATACATGAGACTTAAACGGCAAAACGTATCTCATAATAGTATGATGTGAAATTATATCACTCGATTTCAAACTTTCAAATTTCGAGTTGTTTTAACAATAGCCACTCTGTTCGCAAAACGTGCTCTGCGTACAAATAAATAGATAATTGCCCGAGGACACCGCAACGTTTTACATAATTACACAATAAACATATCACTTACTACAGATTTTGCGAATAACACTGCACTTGGCAACAGATTAATTGCAAAACTATGTGCGTTACAATTTAGTCGTTCTGTTTGTGTATTGTTTGAATTGAAAGTATCTAGTTTAGACTTTAAAGCGGATACTAAAAGCTCTATAACAGTTTCATATTTAATGCAACTTTTACTGGAGCACCCTGTTTGTTATGCAGGTTGTTGTTATTACCGATTTAAAATTCATAATTTCATTTCAGTTTTATCAATGTGGACTAAAACTAAAAGTTGTATAGGTACTCTCGAGACGTGGGTAGGACCCCACGTCTCGAGAGTACCTATACAACTTTTTCGTAATATGTAGGTATATTGTTTAAAGATCTGTCCAGACGACTAGCTGACACTTCGTGTGACCCAAGGGCTGGCTTTTACCTTGAACAGAGGTTAAGCATTGCCATATAACGTGGTAATGCCGCCAGTCTTATGGCCGTATGACCAGTGGACAGCGATGCGGAGGGAATTTTGCGACGCCAAATTTTAGTTTAATGTTAATTTTCGTAAGAGATTTTTGTAAGTGTAGGTAGTTATAGTTAGTTTAGCATTTTAAAATATGGTTGTATATTAAACTGTGTGCGTTATAATGAATGTTTAGTGCGACTTGTTTAGCCTTAAAAACAGACGTAAAGAACCATTAAGGTTAATCTACACATATCCGGACGGTACCCGGAACGTGGTATGTGGACCATGGTCCGTTAAAACGTGCCGGCCCGGCCCGGACACGGTCGTGTGTAAACGAGTACATATAAAATTTACGCACCGATATTCCTTTGAGCTCCTGACGGCCATTTCGATGTCTTGGGTACGGCCTGGATATGTGTGGATAAGCCTTAAGCCCCTACCTACTGTAGCGTTATGAGGAGTAAAGAAATGAACACTCTTTACGCTTCGTATACGTATAATTTTGTAAAATAAAAACCTAAATTAAATGATAAAAAAATAGCAAAATTAGTATACAGGGTTATTTGCAAAACACCAGCAACCTTTCAGGGGGTGAAAGTACTCATCATTATAAACAACTTTTGCTATGAGACCAACCCTGAAAAATTTAAAAAAATATCTGCTATTTCGTACATTTTCATCGGGTGACTATTGCATTTTGTATGAAACAGCTGATTTAATTTTTGATATTTCAGAGTTGGTCCCATAGTAAAAGTTGTTTATAATGATTAGTACTTTCACCCCCTGAAAGGTTGCTGGTGTTTTACAAATAACCCTGTATAAAAGTAGAAAAAAATAAGAATTGTATGTTGACGTAACCGATAATTTTATACCTACAACAAAGATCTAATTTACTGCACGAAAATCATTACATATTTTAATTTGAGATGGTAATAAAATTTTCTTGTCCGAATATAGCGGATTTAAAAAATACGGTTGCAACACGTTTTGTTTAAAGCCGGTAGGCCGATTCCTAACGATCGGCGGCGGCGACCTCTCGCGTCCGGCCCTGGTTCAATCCATGGTCCGGAGCGAGGAGGCATGGGAAGCCATCACCTCCTTCAAAAGTCAAAGTCAAAGTCAAAGCATTTATTTCAATTAGACCATTTACAGGCACTTTTGAATTGTCAAGGTCGGTCGGTCAAAAAGATGAAGCTATTTGCACGTTCCAAAGCTTCTGCGAAGTAGTAATGCTAGTGAAGGAGGAGGCGGGCCGCGTGAGGGAGAGACAACCCTCACGCCCCAGCCGCCGCGGCATAGGGAGACGCACCGGGCGTCGGGAGTCGCTGGGCGATTCCCGGCCACCGTAGGTCTGCGGACGGCGAGCGTTGGGTGGCTCGCTGTCCGATTAAAGCCAGACCCAAGCCGACGGCGCGTTGTGTTCCACGCGCGCCTCAAAGAGATGTCAGCATAGGAGTAGGGGCCCCATAGGGCCAGTGCCTACCAGGGTTGCGGATTTTGTTCGAAAGAGTTACCGCGGCCCTGAAAGGCACTAGGAGGAGCATGGGTGGGTTTTAGTCAGTAGAAGTCTGACACTCCCTGACGCTCCACCCAGAGCGGGAGGGGTCATTTGATGATTTCCCATCCTCAAAAAAAAAGACGACCGACGTCAACCCAAAATGGGTATCGAAAAAGGAATGAAATACACAGGCGAATATCTTAAAGGAAACCTTCTCGTCGTCCTCCTGACGACGGCTATAGGGCGTCCCTCCCGCAGTACTCTCTGGGGATATAACCACCCTGCTACACGCTTCTCGGAAGGCAGCCTCAGAATAACCTCGCCCGCTTATCTGCGATTTATATCGAAAGACCATGAAACCGGTGATCCGGCTTCAAGAGTTAGTAGATATATTGCATGGAAATATGCACCATGGCTTAAGCTTAACTGGCTTATTTACTCACAATATTTTTTATAAATTAATGTTCCGAATAAAAATCGTCACCTCCTCTGGCCATTGTCAACACACAAGTCAAAAACAAAAATCCATATTTTTTCCATGTCAAAAAATTCGAATGACTTTCAAAAATCTTCTAAAGTGATCTGAGAAAATCATCAAGGAGTTTCGCGTTTCAAACAGAAAAAATAACAAGACATTTAAAACCCCCACCTATTTCTTGGAGTGATTTGAGGAATTATGTAGTGACCACACTGCACTACCTATTAACTTCCTGTTTCTAAAAGCTAAAGGGTTCTGAGAGTAATCTGTTCCATAAAATGTGTTTCTGTAAACAAATCACTGATTAACTGATTTGACACCGGATAAGCGTCTTATACTTAGAAATTGGAGGAGAAAGCTTATTTGGCATTTAGATGAAAATCTCACACTAATTTAATTCGAGGACAGATTTCTAAATATTTGTGTTGAAATAAACACATTGTCATTATGTTAACGTATCCAGCAATAACGGAAACCTAACACCAAATTTTCCGTTAAAATTGCGTCGTATGTGTAACAATCGTTAAATCTGACTTATGTCTGTTTAGAATTTGGAGAGTAATAATAACATTGTATTAATATCCTTAACATTGATTTATGACTGCCTGAAGAAGTCATTAACTCATCGATAATCCCTTTTGAGCTATTTCATTTTACTGAAATATCTTGCCAAGAATTTGACGTGTTAATCTAGAATATTTGTAGCTGTTCTATAAACTAGGTTAGCTGAAGTGGGATCGGACAGGCTGTCACATTTCATTGGAGCTGTGAGCCAAAATTGCGACGCTGTGCAATGGAATGATGTGGACCGTGAGGAAGCTGAACGTATTCTGGGTTGGATAACACTATGGTAGACACCAAATAAATGTGCATTTACACACATACGTTAATTGTCTTTCTTAATATCAAAAACAGAAATAAAAATGTCCTGGATTGACTTCAATCGTGATCCTTTACGTTCTCTAGTATCTAATGAAAAACGGATCATAATTTATTGTTCGGGTATCTACGAAGGGATATTAGGGAAAGGTCAATGTACTTTATTGTAAGTTTATCTGGCGCCTACTATAGTTTCAAAATCGTGAAATTCCGCAATGAAATGTTGCAATATCGTTGATCTTTGGGATAAAAAATAGGACTTTAATGATAAAATTTTGTAATTTATTCCAATTTAATTAGTAGAAATATTAAAAAAAAAACTGCTAACTGGAACTGTTAGTTATTGACGTCACGTTGACGTTTATATTATATTCCTATTTATATTGGTTAGGTACTGTATTACTTTATATTGATTAATTTTATGTTGTTGTTGTGAAGATAAACTTAGTTTTTTTGTGTATTTGTACAGCTGCTGCAAATATATAAAAAACGTGATTTATTACTACTTAAAATAAACTTAATGATAACTAACTAAACGAAGTGGCTGGGCAACAAACTTTTCCGAAAACTAATACAGCATGAATGTCACCTTTTTTGTGAGACAAGATTCATATACTTTACTTAGTTAGGTAATATACCAAGAAATCTAAGAGTAACCGCTCTTATGATAATAATATTATCATAGATTGTATGTTTTAGAATAAGGTTTTTTTTAAGGCTTTAGAATACTATTCTACGAAGAAGCCCAGTAAACGATTCTTCATTTCTTCGAATCCACAGCTTCAATAGCTAATATGCATTCAATACAATCATAATTCTCTTTGATTCCCAGATTTTTATTTATGAATTCCACTGGAAAGTAACTCTAGCATAAAATATGAGCGGAAAAATAAAATGATGTAATGCGAATCATAAAAGCTAAAATTGAACTGAATGGTCTAATTCTAGACTAGTCTTATTGCTTTTTTATTTCATGGATTTCGAATGTTTCCTATTACTAAAAATGTTATAAGCCAAATGGCATTTTCAGGAAGTGACTTAGTAATAGGTAATCTCAAAGTAAAATAAGCAATATCCTCTTCCATTTGTTATTTCCTTTGTTAAAAAATAAAAATACCAATAGGGATTAAAAAATAAAGTAAGCTTTCTAGCTAATAAATAATTCCATCAAAAGAGGTCAAAATTGTTTTGTGAATTAGGTAGCAGTTTCAAGATCATTTTCACAAAATATTGAATTCGAATTTTCGTAATAGAATATTTTAATTATGTCTCTTGACGAATCCAATTAAAATATTTATTATCCATTCATAATATCATTAGAGAAATAAGATCAAAATTCGACACGGTAATCAATATCCTAAGATAAAATTAGTATTAGTATTTTATTAGTGTTATATATCCATTATTATATTATTTCCAAAACAAAATTCTATCTCAAATCTTATTCATTTGTTGTACACCTACCACAGTGTTGTCTTTTTATCTCAATGACTGATTGGTTGAGAATGCCTTGTTGCATTAAGTCCACCCATGTACCACTATTGTACATGAAGTTTAAATAAATAAATAAAATTCTTCCGCTACTGACTGAGTGACTGACAGACAACGCACAGCCGAAACTACTGGTCGTAGAAAGCTGAAATTTGGCATGTAGGTTACTTGGGGAGTGTAGGGGAGCACTAAGAGGATTTCACAAAATTCCTACGGAAACGGGAAAAAACGCCATACGAAGCTAGTAGATAAGAAGGTATTAAGTACGGAATCCTTTAATGAACCTTAAAAAATGATGATGATGCCTCAATGCTGGACACAGGTCTGGCCCAAGTGTCATCGACTAGTGCTACTGCTAAGCTTCTCGCCTGCACTTTCCCGCGGGTTACACCAGCTGTGCTATTCTGTAAGAATCTCATCTATCATCAATCTATCTCTGACTGTATTCTATTTCTGTGCCAAATTTCATCCAGATTCGTTTAGCCGTTGTGGCGTGATTGAGTATCCAAACATCCATCCAGACATCCAAACTTACGCATTTATATTAGACTAGCACTTCGCCGGCGACTTCGTCCGTGCAGATTTAGTAGGTACTCCTCAAACTTCAACGCCTCATATACCAAGGGGGTATATGGGGCGTTGAAGTTTTTGAACAAAAAGCGGTCATGGTGACTTAACCATAATAGTTAGACATATGGTACTATGGACTTTTTTTGTAGATATTGATGACTTTTATAAAACTGTAGTACATCAATTTGCTCTATTATCAATAGATTCCGCAGCGTACGCGATATAAGGATTTTTCACACCTTGGGTTACATTATCGAAGTTTTCAAACGGATCCCTAACTTAAAAAAAAATATTCTATAGCCTATGTCCATCACGGTTAATGTAGGATTCTAAAAAGAATTTTTCAAATAGGTCCAGTAGTTTGGGAGCCTATTCATTTCAAACAAACAAATCTTTCCTCTTAATAATATTAGTGTAGAAGTAAGATGGACACAAGATGCACTTAAGTGTATGTATATGTATACATAATCAGTATTAGTTTGATCTTTAACGTTAAATAAACGTGACCTACCTTTCTAGCTTTAATCTAGTATTTCCAATACAAGGTATAAAGTTTAAGTGCTTTTTCATGTTTACATATTATTTAGTCTGGAATAACATGAAATTCGGGTTTTGAGATCACGTCTGTATAATATATCTGTATATACATAATGTATAAACAGTATTGACTGTTGTTACGAAGTAAATTTAGGGTTTCAGACCAGGCTCGGGTACCAACATAATAAAACTTAATTCTTGCCTGCTTGTTGAATGGCTCATTTGATAAATGAACGTTTAGAATGCTAAAACAGTTCCAAAACCATTAAAGATGTAGTATTATTTGACAAAAATGAACTTTATACACATCAGAATAAACATAATATAAATTAAGTCACATGGCCGTATTTTCTTGTTTTTTTATTGCGATAATTTGAATTTTACCTTGAAACGCGTTGAAAGTGAAAAGTGTTTTGAAAGGCTGCAAGACATACAAACAAACAGACAGATCACGAAGTGATTCTACTCATATAATATTTTTTACCTGACTACGGCAAAGAAAATGGATGTTGATTTCGTTTTGAGGTACGGAAGGGATATTAAGAACTAAAAATCATACAAGGGGCACCCCCTTATATTACATGCTGTGATCTCTTCCAAGGAACCTGAAAAATAGTTTTATATAAAATGATATCACTCTCCATGAGTGATATCATTTTATATAAAACTATTTTTCTGGCTTCGCTACTCAGGCATCATAGTGGCTATCCCACAGGAACAGTGCGTTTATCCGGGATAATAAGTCGGGAAATGGCTTTCCTTAGAAAATTACATTATCATGGATTGCTAATAGGCTCGGCGATAGTATAATTTCCCATGGTTAGAATTCGAAAATTCTTTCCATACTGATGTCCAACTAATAATGATGTGATCCAGCTATTTCTGGTAAATTTAGGGTTTCAGCCCAGGCTCGGTTACCAACATAATAAAAGTTAATTCTTGCCTGCATGTTGAATAGCTCATTTTATAAATGAACGCTTAGAATGCTAAAAAAGTTCCAAAACCATTAATTTGAAATCATGGTAATGTAACCTAATGATGTAATAAAAAAAACTTTATGTACATCAGAATTATATACATATTAAATTAAGTCACATGGCCGTATTTTCTTGTTTTTTTTAGAGCTCCGTGGGACCACACCTTTTTTATGGATAGGTTCTGTTGGTTACCGTTCGGGTACGGAACCCTAAAAAGAAAAAATAATTTATTCCTCACCAACAGACGCACAATTTTTTATAATAAAAATACACAAACAATAACATAACATAAAAAAAAACAAATTGTTTGCTAACAAACAGTCTCATTCATCATGCTATTTCCAAGACATCAGTTTCACGATACATTCACCTCTAATATTAAATTAATCCCTCAAACGGAGCACGTACACAAACCACAGGATATCCTTGTAAACTTAACCCAATCATGGGAGGGCAGTACCTTAGACTCAATTCCGAACGGCCTTCCACTATTTGTCTTAACCGATTGGAACCTTGTTTGGAATCCATCCATATTAATCTTCCATCGGGTTGGGATTTAGAATTGGATACATTTTCATAGATTGACTGCCGTTACAAATACTATCGTGCCTGCAAAATCTTGATCTTGATTGTGACCCTAATGTTCACAAGACTTTGTTTTTTCGAAAAGTTTTTAATAGATTTGTGTTGTAATACGTAGTTACTAAAGTGGGGCCAATAAAAATAACTTATTATTAGAAAAAGATTTTTTTTGTGTCTTAAAAGGTACGTTACCAAAATGAAAAATCATTTTATAACGTTTAATTATCGAAAGGATTCTCGAACTCCTAGAAAAAAGCATTCACTAAGATATTTGTTGCTAGGGCATAGAAATATGACTTACACAATTGAATTTTTTATAAAGTAACAACTGTCTCATTGTAAGTCGCTGGACACACAGAAAATACGTAAGATAAGGACGGGCGCGGACAGGGCACAGATGGGGCGCCGTCGCGACTTATTAAAACATATAAAAAAGACAAGACACGAACGTGACGTGGTTAATTGTGGTGGTGTAACTGTGTGTAACAGCGACGCGCGAGTCCCGGTACCCGCACCCACCTCTCCGCACCACCGTTCTCGCCCATCCTTCGTCCACTCGCGCCCGTGTCCGTGCCCCGTCCTTTCTGTATGTTTTACAATAGGGCGCAAGACGAGTAAGCGTCGTGTCTGCGCCCTGTCCTTTCTATATGTTTTGCGTCGCGACGCTTAATATAATAGTAATATTATTCAATTTCAAAACAAAACTTCATAATAATTCCACTCTAGAGTCTTAATTTGCACGTACGATAATATTAACAACGGTTGTCGACATACTGGTAGTTAGGGGTAGTTACTTAATAAATTAAAAGGGTCTACTGTTCGATGTTCATTCGCTAATTGGTAGGTAGTCGTGATAGGGTAGATGTTTATCAAGGATACATTACATACATAGATGTTTGTAGATAGGACAAGAAACGATATAATCGTAGTTTCGTCACGGAAAAGTCATACTCAGTCTATTTTGATTGATGGTACTCTCGTGATGATACCCTTACATAATCTATGTTTTAATGTAGTCATTCGAATTTTGTCGGATAATCAGCCGTCGGTGGTTTACACATTTTGTTTTTTGTTTGTATCTACTTAATGCGAAACATTCAAAACTGAATATTTTCACTACATATTTTTGACTAAACGCACGCCGGTTGCTTGTATTTTGCCGTCAAAGTTATGACACTGTCGTTTTGACTTTAAGCAATGTTGTTCAATAACGCATGCATGTACACTTTTGAAACTTTCATCGTTATTATTATGCGTCAAGAAGGACCGAATTGGGATGCATGAAAGGAGCCTCCCCGTGCAGCGCAATTTGTTCCATGAGACACTCAACTGAACCGAGCGCTCGGCGCATCCTGGACAGTCTCATCTAACACCTTATAAGACTGGCCAATCCTTCCCTTGCGGTGGTAGGGCTAACACCCGCCTGGTTCGCGACCACCCTCCCACCGAAGTTCGGCGTCAAGCAGCCTGCTGTGTTTCGTTGACGCCTGGGAGTACCAGTGCCTCAAGGCATCTTCTGGGCACGCTCGCTTCATCATGGACCTCATCTATCGCTTTGCATCAGGCGTGATCGAGGTCAAGAGCTAGCCCAATCATAAATAAAAAAAATAAATAATCCAGTTTTCAGTGAGCTTATACGTTTTCTCATTTAGGCGCAGCGATATTTCTTCGGGTTTTCGACAAAGTGCGATTACTTGAAAATTTAAAAATATTTTCTTAAATCTGTCACAAACACGCACAATTAAGAGCTACTCGTGTATGTTTATTCTACATGCGCACATACAGTGATTTTAGAGATACACGATTTTGCAAAACGTTACTGTATCAATTATCGAAACCCTGAAGACACACAAATTATATTTTTAGCGGACAAGTACTGGTGCATACAGTGACAAAAATAACAAGCAAATCCATTAACCCTCTGCGTCGTATTTTAAGATAAGCTAAATAGCGTGGTCCTATGAAACTCTCGGGTATCTAATCCGCGCGCCAACTAGACTTCCTTTAGGGAAAACGTAATTGCATGAAGAATGAAGAGGTATACAGTTTCTAATACCTTTTTACCCTTTCCAAGATGATGTTCTGTATATGTCTGTTACATTTTATAATACCGCCGACGGCTACGCTTGCTTGGACTTATTACTTTCCGCCTTTATAAGTATAGCCTATGTTATTCTGATGTATACGCTGAAAGATTTTATCAAAATCCGTTCAGTTTTGTCATTAGTAGGAAAATATTGCAACCTCAGCTGTATTCGATTAAACTAGAAACCGGCCGAGGTTCAATTTTTTTTTTCTTTACTCTAGAAAATTCTCCTTTATCGTGGGTGCGTTTAGAAACATACAAAGTCATATACACAAACAGTTAGACCCGGAACAACTAGGTATCTGTAGACCATACAAATATTTGTTCCGTGCGGGAATCTGACGCGTCATATTTGTGAAAACGCAAGGCAAATTGACTGATTTCAGTTTGTAGAACATTTTACTCTAAAACAAGTTGGCATTTTACATTCTTGATCTTAAGCAAATCTCTTCTGAAATTGACAATATCCGACGTTTCAGCCATTGCGATGTTGCTTTTTCAAGGTCTCCTGGGAACCGCTTTTCTTTGAAAAAAAAAAACCTTCAGTATCTCATAAGTGATGAAACTGTCCTTAAAAACCTTGTGATAATGCATTTATTAGATCAAATAATTAATGTGTTTTGAAAGACTAAAAGATTAAAACCTACCTACGTTATATCATCATCATCATCATATCAGTACTGCTGGACATAGGCCTCCCCCAAGTGTCACCACAAAAACCGGTCCTTGCGTCTCGAATCCATCGGCTACCAGCGACCCTCATCAGGTAATCGGTCCACTTGTGGGAGGTTTTCCAACGCTGCGTCTTCCGGAACGCGGTCGAAATACTATATTCAGCATAAATTCGTCTTAACATATCCTTTCTGCAGTACACACAAGTCTAATTAAAACAATCCTTATTCTTGAACTTCAACAAATAGGCCAAACGTTTACTTATACGTTTACGTTCAGACTCGCTCATCTCAAATTAAATGTCTAGTTCAGTGGCAGAGAGACGCGCCGTGATTAGAAACCGGTTGACTTTGAGATCAAAGACCACTGTGTGGCGTGAGGCGAATCGTGTGTCATTAATTGCATCGCAATTTTGATACATTCGTTGTTCTGTTCGTGGTTTTAGTGTTTATCATGTTCTTGGTACCATAATTATAGGGTTGATTTTCTTAGTAATGTTAGGTTGAGAAGTTATTATGTGAATAAAAACAAAATAAATATTTAATACTTAAATTTTTAATTAGATTATCATGGAATCTGTGAATTATGGAGTCGATGGACAATGGTCTTACTTGCAATCCGAGGCACAAGGGTGTCACGCATCAGCTCTTCATTCGTTACCTACTTAGAAATTCCTAATGGAAAATCCAATAACACTCTTTTCCCGTCCTCGAAATCAAACCCAGGGCCCACGAGAATACTCCAGGCAAAGGGTTTTAGGGTTATAGGGGCTTGGTAATAGGGAAACATACCATATACTTACCCAATATGGTGTGTTTCCCTGCTGTCCCAAAACTTTCGATGATACGGACATTTAAAATTAAACAACTTATTTAATTAAATAGGGACCTGATCATTATTTGCGTATAAACAGAAATACTGTAAATTCTGGGTAAATCCCATTTCAGTATACAAACTTTTTTTTAAATCCGTCATTCCAATTAACTGACTTCGAAGGCTTGTGAAATCGTATGCAAAACATACGACAAGTTTTTAACCAACACTTTAGGGGTAAATAATTCATTACATTTTATTTTCAGGGATTGAACAATTTAACAATGGAATCAACTCTGACAGACAATGAGAAACGAGTCAATCTAACTGTAAAAGTGTCTTCACATTCAAAAATGCCTTTTAATTATCTATTTGGAATAAATGATTTTACTTGGCTTGTAAATACAGTTTTTCACACTTCACTCAAAATTTATTATGGCATTCTATTTTGGACCTTCTCTTATGTAACTAAACTGCTTACTTTTCTAAAGCTCCAATAACCTAAGATTAAACCTGACCCAGCAACGGTCTCTCTTCACAATTCCAGCACGTTTCTGTCCAGGCTATAAAAATAAACGGGCAGGCTAAATTGTTTCTGAACAGCCTAGTTGGAACGGAAAAGCTAGACATCCCTAGAATATTTATTAGCCTCATTGGATCGAAAGTCATGTATGGAAAACTTATTATGGATGTTCGTGCAGATTTCACGAATGCTTTGAAAGTAGATGGCGAGTTTACCTACATGATCAAGTTAATGTTATTTTTTTTAAATAGTTAATTATAGGATTACTAAGCTGGAATCGATTATATACAACGAGTAACAAAATAAACGTAAAACCTGAAAGGGGGGGGGGGGATTGTAATCATCATTATGAACGACTTTAACTATGGGACCAACACTGACATCATGGAAAAAAATCGACTGCCCCCATACATTTATTTGCGCATAACTCGACAAAAATTATAACTAGCTTTTGCCCGCGACTTCGTACGTGCGTATCCTGTGTTTTCTCGTTGTCCACATTCATGAAGAAGGCCTTATAGCTTTTGTCAAGAATATGGCTATCAAAACAAAAAGACATTTCCAAATTGAAAGTTGTTACTTTCAATCTGCATACTATCTATTCTATACCAATATAATAAAGCTGAAGAGTGTGTTTGTTTGTTTGAACGCGCTAATCTCTGGAACTATTATACTAGTTAAATTCTTTTTGTTTTTTCCAAGAAAAAAGTATTCTTCTAATATATACATGAGTATAGAAGAATACATTTTTAATAGGGTTCTATTAATGAGTATTATAGAAATATACTTTTTTCCTGGAAGATGCACAATATTGCTGTGGGATAAGTCACACGAGCAAGAAGCGATAAAACTGAGTTCGTAATAAATAGAAAAGCTGTTAAGTGTAATTAAAATTGTATCCAAATTACGACACGAAACCCTCAGACCACAAAATCCGGTGATCGTCCTACATTTTCATACTATTTAGAAAACCCGCGGTTTTTACTGAAACACTTAATCAATGAACACACCATAATGTTTACAAACATGTGTTTTACGTAAGACTCTGTCATACCAATGTTTTTCTCGAATACTTACGAAATTCGCGTGTGTTTGCTTTTGTATGAATCAAGTGGGCTTTGCATATTTGTTTGAACGGGGAAGTGATTTGTTTCATACTTTTCTGCAGTTATTTTTCACTTGAGGAAAAAACGTGTAGCGGAATTTGCGTTCTGTAAACAAAGTTTGACTTGATATTTAAATTCACATCAATAAGTCTAAAGATGATTTCCACCAAACTGCTCGCATCGGATCGAATTGGAACGGAGCTTACAATCGTTAAACGATATTAAATCGTGTACACAGTATTTAATGTCTCTACCAAGCCGCGCACGCCAGCTGGCCCACGGGCGTCTTCCGCGACACGCGATCGTAGCCGAAAGTATGCGAAGTATGAACGGATCCGATCGACTCCGTTCGCCTGTCATCTTATCCGATCGATCCTTTCGGCTGTCGTCGCGTACGCTCAAAGCCGTGCCCGGGCGGGCGGCACCACTCACTCTCGAAAGTGGACGCACTGCAAACGTCCCTCAAGCATGGATTTAGAATAAAAATTGATTTGTTTGGTGCAAAAGTATACTGTATTTATAACATAAATTCGCGGTCACACGTCAACACGGTAGGAATGAAACTATTTATTTACTAGACTAGGCGCATAAACGGATACGTTCGCGAACGGCTGTCGCCGCATCCGTTCGTATCCTTTCCGATCCGATGCGATGCGAGTCGTTTGATGGAAATCATCTTTTAGTGTCTGAGTGTGTCGATATTTAAATAAGTTATAGCAGAGTACATCATTTGCTACATTTTCGAGGTGTTACAGTATATTAATATTCATTCAGATAGGCAGATTAGCCACTAGCTGCACATCTACAGCCAATCAGTCTGCCTATACTTTTTTTAACTATATATGAAGGGATCAGATTACAGTCTAACTGGCTGAGGACGTGTGTTTCACTTGGAGCGACTTTCTGACTTTGGCCATACCGGTGTTAGATTTTCTGACTTTCCATACAATTTGTCAAAGATGAAAGAAAAAGAAAGAAAGAAAACTAGTTTATTTGGCACACACAGCTACACACAATGTAGGTACAAACAAAAAATAAACTTGAATTTTAAAATGAAAAAACATTGTGTGCCCCGCGGCTGCGCCAAATAGGTCCAGTTCAGCAAAATGCCAGACAACTATAAACTATAACTATAAGCGCTGCCTGACGCTGGTTTTCAACTGAACCTTACGTTGATGTGTACGGATGTAAACCAGTTTTGTAAGGTGTTAAATATATAGGTAAATATATAGGTAAATATATATATAAGATCTACAAATGACAGCCGAGACAACAGCTTAACGTGCTTTCCGAGGCACGGAGGAGACTTGTTATGTAGTGATCATGTCATTCACGAATGGATCTCGCCAAGCGTTGCCTAACTTCGAAGATCATACTGGTGCGGCTGTTACTGCTTAAAACCACAAGCTTCTATTTTGAACCCAACCAAAAAATCCACTTAATTCGTTCCTTCTCTTCAATTTGTATTTATCCAAATTCAAAGGTAGTTCATACATACCAAATAAATATTCACAATGGAAATCCTTTGTGAATATTGCAATCCCTGTCAATACGGTTTATTGAATTCTTTGTAACTAAAGTAAACAAACGAACGATATTCTACCCTTATAAGCCTATCAGCTGAATATTGAGAAAAGGGTAAAAGTCAGGCCCTTAGGGCTCAGGTCACACTAAAACGCGAAGCGAAACGGCGATGCTTGAAGAGGTCAAATGATTCGCGTTGCGCATCACGAAACCGCGGTGTGTATTTTCTTTTATTTTAATCCTGTAATTGAAATATTTACCTTTTTGGTAGTTAATAGTTTCTAACGCTATCTAGAAAACCGACCTAGTGTAAGTTGCTCGCATATAAAGGGTACCGAAAAAATTAAAGTTTCCATAACGTAAAATTTTGTTATATTTTTGTTGAATCATTTTAATATTTTTGTTTCTTGTTATGGCGTCATTTAAATTTCAACTGTGTATCTATTAAGGTTTATGAAATACAGCCCGCTTGTAGACAGAGCGATAGCGGAGGTTCAATTGGTTACTCCTTGGTTCTTCTTCTTCTTTTTGAGTCGATGGTGACCCTTTAATAGTTCGTGCTCAGTAGGGGACCATGTTTTAGCAACATCAGTGGCATTCATTAGGTCCTCAATGGTGCAGGTGTAAGGTAGCTTGGGGCACTCCAATAAGTGGGCCATCTGTGCACGGAAAAGTAAAAGACTGCTTGAAGCGTCGCGTCGCGTCTTTTCTCAGTGTGAGCTGGCCTTTATTGGCGCTTTGGTAATTTGTATAGTTACAGCGATTTCGCTTTTAACTTCGTGTTGGGAACAAACAATATTAAATTCGCAAATTGTTTTGTTTTTAGTTTTATCAAAGTACTTGTTGGGTCACAAAGTAGGTACTTGACCCTTTTAGTCTGCCTGTGTGTAGCCTAAAAAGTGAGCGAAATTAATTTGTTTTGGACCCAATCTTTCCTTATAAATCGAATATGTAGATTTATTTATTCCTGTGAGAAAAATAAACCAATAATGGTTTCAGTATGGGTTTGTCGACCTCGACTAAACTATTCGTATATTTTTCTTTATTCTTTTCGTGTTGACTGAGTTATTTTTGACTACTATTTAGGTACCTGTTCAGCTCTTTCAATGGCTTTGTTTGAGTTTGATGGGATCTAATATTGAAAAGTGTGAACATTTTTTGTTGCACGTGATCTCTGTAAAGTAGGTAGGTACTGATCCATTCCAAAATAAAATCGACTGATACAAAGCTCCAATATTGTTAACAATGATATTCCAGTAACTTTACTACAATATCATTGATTGTTAAATACAAAGTGAAACCTAGACTCTGTTACTGACAACTATCCTTTAAAATTAAGCAAAATAAGAACGAGAGGAATGGAAGCAAGAAAGGCAGGTATTTTCCCTGCATGGCACATAATAGGCTAAAAATAAAATAAATAAGTTTTTTGTCACCCTCTTGCATTCGCAAAGCACTTGTTTTATTAAGTACGTGTTTCTCAGTTAGATACCTCTAAATTAAACGACACCCAATACTGACTCCGTATGATTCTATCGTAATGCAATTTGATTTCGTAATCCGATTATAAGGTATACCGAATTTTGTTTCAAATGGTTCCAAGTCTTCCAGGCAACTTTGGACTAGTTGTTGTTAAAGCTGCAGAACCTTACAGCAATATCGGTAGTTCAGAGTGATTTCTAAAAGTTAAGCGAACGTTTTACTTCAAGATGATATTAGTTGCGAAATCTTTACCGCACAAGTATTGTAGGTACCTAGGTACTGTTATTTTGTACTAGCTTTTCCTTACAGCTTGGTTGCCGCCTATACTGCAGGAATCGAGCATAGTTTCGTGACAAAAGTATTTATGACACTCAGCGATGTAGATTTCTATAAGTGACAGGAGTTCGCAATTGGCGATGCAAAGATTCTAACTAGCGCCTCTAGTGTCAAATTGTGAAGCTGTCTAAGAACGACACTTTGCCAGTTTTGGTACAGCGTTGCCAACGTGGGGGGAATTCACCAAACGGCGGGGAACCTCAAGTTGATGGGGGATTGGCATTATGCGGGGAAAATGCAATAAGGAAAAAAAATAAATTTTACTGGAAAAAAAAATGTGATTTTGAATATCAATATTCCGGGCCAAGTCAGAACAACATCAAAGAACAAGAAATCAAAATACGTACCTACCTACTTACCTTAATATTTTTGTAGGTTACTCATGGATATCGAATGACTCCCTTTTTCCTAATTGATATAAATCGCTCGACCGATACGTCCGAAATTTATCTATCTATCTAGCCTCTTTGTCCCACTGCTGGGCAAAGGCCTCCCTCTCTCTTTGCCAAACTACTCTGTCATTTGCTGTCCGGCCAGAGGGGATTTTGTGTGTCATCAGTAGATTTTTCTCCCCAAATTGGGAAATTTGACTTAGGTATTTGGGGAATTTAATAAATTGGTGTTGGCAACGCTGAAGTGTCGTTCTTAGGCAACTTCTAAGTTTCGCCGTTAGAGGCGCGCGCGTGATCTTTGCATCGCCAATTGTATCAGGACTTTCAGAGATATTCAGACAAACAACCTTTCACAATCATATAATTAAACAAAAAAAAAAGGCTTCGTTATCAATGTAGACCATAATCAAAACTGATGCGACACATACTCTCTCTCTGATCTCGGTAATATCAATCTAAGGGCTGATTTTTTAATAGTCTGAAAACTTTTATCCGAGTAATAAAAATAATGGTTTGACGGCTTTTATATTGAAAACTAGTTTTTGCCCGCGACTTGGAACGCGCATACCTATTCCGTTTTTTACCGTTTCCGTAGGAATTTGTTCTGTGCAATTTTCTTAACTATTTTTTTCTTATAAACCTTCTACAAAGTATTAGAAAACTAAAAAAAGATGAATGAAAAAGATAAAGTCGTTCACGAGCTATGGTGTGACCAAGAGGAACATATAAATGGCAAACAGTATTTGGAACATATCTATTGAAAAATCAGACTTAAAGGGTACAGTTACTCTGCTTCAATATGGGGTGTGATGTTTGGCCTTACTCCAGCAAGGGAACTGTAAAAACGAATGCGAAAATTTCAGCTGTCTAGCTACCATGGTTCATGAGATACAGAAAGACAGACAGACGGACGGAGAGACGGAGTCTTAGTAATAGGGTCCCGTTTCCACTGTAAACCCGCGAAATCAGTCTCGTTCGTCTTGCCATCTCCTTAATAGTCTATTTGGAAGGTAGATTGGAAACAGAGCACGCGTCCGTTCGCCGGCTCTATCTCCAAGCTACTGTCGAGAAAGCCCGTCGACGACTGAATCGTACCTACGTAGCGATCAAAGCCATTTAGTAAAATTGGAACAAATTATTTAAATTTGACCTATTACATTTATCTTTGATGTCTATCAATGGACATAATCATTCATTCATCTGAACCAAAAGACGCTACTAGACTTATATGAAGACTAGTAGCGTCTTTCATCATAATTATTATATGGAGACTAAAACTAGTAGTTTAGAAATTTACCAGAAATATAATAGGAAGGATTTAATCGGAGGTAAACGTGAAAAAAAAAACAATTATAGTAAATGGAAATATTAATTAACGTCTGATTAAAAATTATTCGAATTTTCATACAAGTATTCACAACAATTAAGTCCCTGATCACTCAATGCCAACTTTATAATTATGTCAGGCTTACAAAGCCTTTTACATTAAATAATTTCGTTAAAATATCATGTTTCAAAAATGATACATTTACAAAGGCCCGGTCACTCCGTCATCTGCCAAGCGAACACAAAAGATCAAAATACTGAATGACACAATTTCAATGGAAACTATATTTCACTAAAATCATCTATTTACGTCGAATAAGACTTCATTCCAAAAACGAATATCGAGCCCGTAAACTGTATGTTCGGATCGGATTTTCTCTATTTTCGAATACTTACTCCACACTAATATCTCTACATACCTGGTAAGTATCAAACAAACCCGCTTTCCATCGTCTCTTGTCTGTCCCTCTACACGTTTAGATCTTTTAAAATACGCGATGATGGCTTTTAATGCGGTTTTCACAATAATTTAGAGAATTACTTCCGAAAGGTTTGTATGTATAATACGCGTTATTATTAAAATTGTAAATACTGTAGAAAAGTCGATGTTCTACCAAGTGTCCAAAATGCGATTTTCGGGCGCACATCATTTACATTACTAGAGAGTAAAGGATCACGACAGAAGTCGATTCAGCACATCATTATTTCTCTTTCTTATACTAAGAAAGTCAATAAATGTATGTGGGTCAATGACCGTAATTGCACATTTATCTGGGTGTCTGTCTACCATAATAACTAAAACCGGCTGAAACTGGATACCACAGGAAATTGCTGTTAAAATATGGGTCAAGAGAGAAAAGTATTTCGATGTTTGGGACGAAACGACTGCGGAAGAAGTGTTATAACGACCCCTAAGACAAAGCAAACAAATGATAATGTGTGACAATCGGTTTCGGAAGAAAAACAGTCATTATATCTATAATATCAATATTTTACTTCCACCCTTATAGTCAATGAAGCGAAAGCAATAAAAATAAAATGAAATGTATACCTACCCAGTAGGTGATATCTAAATGTTTTCCAAACCAATTTTGATGAACTTTGACACAAATAGGTAGATGGATGGGACCCTTTTTTTAAGGATGGGAAATCATCAAATGACCCCTTCTGCTCTGGGTGTAGCGGAAGGGAGTGTCAGACTCTTACTGACTAAAACCCATTCATGCTCCTCCTAGTGCCTTTTGCGTTCCAGGGCCGCAGTTACTCTTTCGAACAAAATCCGTAACCCTGGCAGGGTCTGGCCCTAACGGGCCCCTTCACTTATGCTGACATCTTTTTGAGGCGCGCTTGGAACACAACGCGCCGTCGGCCCGGGCCTGGCTTTGATCGGACGGCGAGCCACCCAACGCTTGCCGTCCGCAGACCCGCACCTACAGTGGCCGGAAATCGCCCAGCGACTCCCGACGCCCGGTGCGTCTCCCTATGCCGCGGCGGCTGGGGCGTGAGGGTTGTCTCTCCCTCACGAGGCCAGCCTCCTCTTTCACTAGCATTACTGCTTCGCAGAAGGAGGTGACGGCTTCCCATGCCTCCTCGCTCCGGACCATGGATTGTATAAGGGCCGGACGCGAGAGGTCGCCGCCGCCGATCGCCTCGACGAGGACACGGCGGTGCACCGCCAAAGCGGAGCAGACCTCCACCGTATGCTCCACCGTGTCCATGGATGGGACCCTGGAGATGGTCATAGGCTACTTTAACAAGAGCGAAGCCGTGGGAACGAACTAGTAGCTAATAAGTTTATTTTTAATACTGAATTTCCAATGCACTTATCTCCTCTCTAGCAATCTAATCTATCGTCTTTGAAAGTAGGAAACCTTTTTTCAAAGTTTATCCCAACTGTTACGACCCATATAGGGTCGAGTACTAGTATTTTACGGGGGGCAAATGGCATCTGACCTTTACATTCCAACTACTGGGGACCAGATAGATAATCCTAGCTAGACTAACGACCGATTGTTAGGCTTTTGGGCATTTGGCTGTCCCTAACGACTGGCTATAGGCAAACAAATCCATTTATTGAATCTATATAATAATATTATATCCCGTTAAGTGTTTTTAGTCCTGATGGATGGGTTGTTATAATGATGTGCTCTTGATAGTAGGTACAACTGGTCAGTTTCCAACACGAAAGCTGTTTAGTTTATAGGCATATGCGGTCTAAGTAGGTACCAAATTAAGCTAAGCCCGCAGTCTTGACATAGTTACTGGTCGCCTACCGACCGAATTTGGTCGATTAGTTATCTATACATTCAAAGCCAGCGAATGTTATCGCTAGCAAATGTCAAATTAAAATCTGCCGTAAATTTTGAGAACCTAGCGTCGAACTTTGACAGCCCGCTACGCGTATTAATATTCACGGCGACTGAACCGTAGTTTTGCACGAAAAAAGTGTCATGCAAGCGGCTTTAAAACCCTTAACATCCCCACGAGTAGCGACATGTATCTGGTTACGTAAGAACTTCGTAACTGGCTAGTGACCGACCAGTTAACAAAAGTTGTAGATAGAGCTAGTAAAACCGGCATCGCACAGATAAAGCTTTTCTTTTTTTTTGGATGGGAAATCATCAAATGACTTCTCCCACTCTGGGCAGAGCGGAAGGGAGTGTCAGACTCTTACTGACCAAAACCCATCCGTGATCCTCCTAGTGCCCTTTGCTTTCCAGGGCCGCGGTAACTCTTTGACCTAGTTGAAGACACTCGCATTTATACCCTTGTTTCCCTTCAAAATCCATTCTAAGACAAATGCTGAGCATTATTGGTATGAGATCGGTCCAAAATAATGGCAGTATACCTTTTCCGCACTGAAACAGTGATTGGCTTCAAAACTTCATTGAAAATGAAATGTTTTAGAATGTTTCAGAAAACACCTGGGGCTACCCAGGTGTTTTCTAAATCATTGTTAATGATTCAATTGAAATTAATAATCGAGAGACGTAAAATTTTAGAGTGTAACCCCCGAATTATGACTTAATGTTTGTCAAACCCTGTCTGAAGGGTTATTTGATATTACTCAATGCTGAGATCGACCTTAAGTATCGTTAAGGACAAAAATGATGCAGAGATCGGCCTTAACTATCGCTAAGGACAAAAATGTGGCTGAAAATTTTAAGTTAATAGGTACAGTACATTTAAATTAGTAGTGAAGTTTGAAAGCACCTTTACTTACTTAAAACCTTTGAAAGACGAGACTAAATTAATATTCAAGCAACAAATATTGAACGTTTACTCGAACTAAGTACTCTGTAAGTAAATACTCTCTGCATTTCACTAGAAACGGCTCATTTCACTTTGCAGTATTAATTTATTGTTCCTTTAAAAGTATTTGTTGAAAGCAACTTTCAATTTTAACACTTCTTTAGTTCGAGTTTTTAATTAAAACTCGTACATTTGCAGACGGAGAAAAAATTAATAGAAAGAGTTTATAGAAGTGTGAATGTACTTACCTATTTGTAGACCGAATTTATTGTGAAAATGGAAAAAAAGTGTTGAATTGGGTGTTATGGGTTTAAAAGCACTATCTAGTTAAATCTTTTTAATTGTTTAATAAATAAAACTGAGTAAGTTCTTTCTCCTCAATAAAACTCATCATATAACAAGTGCGTTTTTGAAAATCATACGATATGTCTTAAGAGCGTTTACGCGGTACGTCTTTTCATACAAACTTTCAAATCCTTATTCTTCAAAATGAATGAACCGATTTTAATGAAACTTGGTATGCATACGCTAGATATTCAGGTCTAAATAGTTATCAGAAAAAAATTTTGAAAAAGATTTCAGAGGGCGAGAGAGAGCGATTTTAAGTTTTCTATAGAAAGTAAAAAATCATTATATCCTTCCCCCTGAACTCTTTTTCAAAAATGTTTTCTGATAACTGTTTGGACCTAGATATCTAACGTATGCATACCGAGTTTCGATAAAATCGGTTCATTCATTTTGCAAAATAAGGACTTGTAAGTTTGTATGAAATGACAAACGGCGTACACGCTCTTAATTAGTATAATATTACAACGTGTAACAGAATAAACATCTCATCTAGGGTCATTGTATTAATCATTATGAACAACTTTTACTATGGGAAAAAAAATCGACTCCATACATTTATGTGCAAAACTCGACAAAATATACTGAACAGCTGATTTTTTTTCGCGATTTCGGTGTTAGTTCCATAGTAAAAGTTAGTCATAATGATGAGTACAATGACCCTTTAAGAGGTATTGCGTTTATTGTGTTACACGTTGTATAAAAGAAATGCTATCGCATCATTACGTCTCCCACAGACAGGAGAGACGCAGCAAAGCAACAAACACGATTTCATTGATTTTTACGAATAGTATTTTTATCTGAACTTCCGAAGAACAATATGCCTAAAAAGGGAAGTCCCATCGTTGTCACATTGCTGTTTCGCGCCTGTCTGCGAGAACCTTCTTAAACTTCATCTCTCGTATCTGAATGAGGCAAGGTGATGTCTGTCTTTCCACAGTACTATAGCGAACCTATATGGACTGATATGATAAACTTCACAAATTCATCCATACCCTTCATTAGCAGCATGACACATCTTTTGCATACAAACTAACCTTTGAAAGATAACTTTATATACGTACAAAGACTGGACAGCATACCTAACAAACATATCTAATGATAGTAACACAATACTATCTACGTCATATTATGAAACTAACCTAATGGGGGACGTCCTTGGGTTGCCCAAGATTAATTGGCAGAATGTTAGGCCTTTCATGGCCGGTTTTGTAATGAAATGAGTTTCTTTTTCTCTTTTTTAGGGTTCTGAACATCCGTAAAAAACGGAACCCTTATGGGATCACTCGTGTGTGTTTGTCTGTTCGTCTATCACAGCCAATTTTCTCCAAATCAAATAGAACGATTTTGTAGAAATGTTGGTACATATTGTGTAATTCTGTAACCCAAACACGGACGCGTTACGTAAATAAATAATTTTCTAGTTTTCCCCCAAAAGTGTTGGGGAAAAACTAGAAAATTAAAAAGAAAGTTTTACTACTTGTACCGTGTCACAAATCAAATAAAAGGGCTGAATATGAGGGTTTTTTTTTCATTATTTAAAAATAGTTTTGAAGTTATTCAAGAAATTAGATAAAAAATGACAAATGAAAGTACCTATGAGCCTAAAATTTTAAAAAATCGCAGATAATATTTCTTTATTCATTATTATAGACTACAGGAAAACCTATAACAAGTCTGTAATTTTAAAGTAACATGTTACAAAAATGATATTCGTTCGGAACCCTTTGCACGCGAGCCCGACTCGCACTTCGCCAGTATTCTTCATTATGCGGTCAGTGCGAACTTTTATTACAACCGTCATTCGTCGCGTAATACAACCTTTTTTGTTTAAGACTTCTTTGAATGTTTAATGAAAGTTTTCTTTTGTTTTCTTTTTTTTTCTCGCTATTGATTTTCCTGATGTCCTCGTGTTAATGTCGCAGCCAACTGGCCAAATCATTGAACGACGTCGTTAAACCAGCAGCCTAAATGACACCCAGCCAACGCATCCAATAAAACATTTAATGAAGGCCTAGCTGGATGCTAAGACCGTTCATAGAATATTGTGACTAGAGCCTATTTCTGTCTGCAGGGCTTAAAAGAACCTAACATGAATGCGTGAATGAATGCTAACATGTCGTGCGATGTTGAATGTAGTAATGTTGAAGAAAGATTGAATTTGCCTAGGAAGTCACATTTTCACATGTCCGGTGCTTCAGAGGATAAAACAAGAGTTCGATTTCTCGAAAACAAGCCAATTTGGCCTTTAAGTTACCGGGGTCAAAAATCGTTGCAGCTTTAGAACTCGATCCCAATTGCACACTTTTCCCAGTCTCCCTGTATAATGTGTACCTATTCTGGGATCGATTGCTTGTTCCGATATTGTTCTTTTTGTGGCCGATATGGCCGGCATTAATAACACCCACGTACGTCGACACCGACACCCTTCGCCGACATAAAGCCGGTACAATAAATTTTCAATATAGGGAACAGTCAGTTCGCGTTGTTTGTCGGCGTTCAATTTCAGCGAAATGGTTGACGCTTGTGGGCCTGCACCTTTGAGAGATGTTCAAAAAGTAACTTCAAAATACTGAGAGACATGTCAGGTTTTTAAATCATTGGTCAAAACCAGACACATTTTCGATTCTGCTTCTGAATTAAAACGGGATATTATAAATTGCATATCAAATAAATAATCGCCTGTCAATACATACTCATCATTTATATTCTTTTTTACATCAAATAACTTACTTCACTACAAATAAACTTAATGTTTAACAAAACTCAAACTGCAGATAATTCGAAATCATACATTACTTTTTTCCTCATAATGCAATACAGTTCAATTTATTTTTGTACAAAAATACTACATACATAGCATAAATACTGACTGCACAGCAAATTTTCCATATTTCATAGCAAAATAACTAACTTTGACTCGACATTGGGTATGTAACGGTTGTTATATCAGGAGAAACTGGATGCAATCGAGACTTTAGGGCACTCCGACTCGGATGGGTTAGGTTAGATGGGGATGGCGGGGTCGTGTGAGCGAGCGAAGCGAGCGAATAGACCCCGCCATCCCCTCTGTGGTTATTTTTTTATAAACCACACAGAAGTAAGAGCCCCGCGAAGCGGGGCTCCGTCGACCAAGCCCACCATCAACCATGCATAGAATATTTTAAGGTTTGGCTAAGTCTATTCGATTTGGATAGGTCTATTAGATATACAATTATTGGCTGTGCATTGATGAAAAAGTTTGCTTTTGGAAAAATCGCTGTACGCTGCGAAAATAAATTGTAGTGTGTTTAGTGATATTTTGAGTTGAATATATTGCTGTGCAATCAGTAATTTTGATGGGAATTCGGAATCTTATTGCATAGAAAAAGGATATTTTTTTATTTGCGTTTAAATACTACCCAATTAAAACTAAGTTTTGCAATTTGAATGTTATAAATAATGTAAAAATGCTACACTGTCATTAAGTGACACTGTGATTTTGTTGTATACATGTAGATAACGCTGAATGACGCTCGCACACCCTGGAGAATCAGAGTTGACCGATGAAACTACAGCTAAATTTCACCAGTCATGTTTATAAGAAGCACCAGCTAAATCCAGATCTTCCTTTGTTCCAGGACTATGGCCAGCATGATCGAGGATTTCGCGCAGCAAACGACGCCGCGAACGTCGTTCACGACCCTGCACACTCCTGATGATGACCACGGTCACGTCAGGAATGCCACCAACGCCACCGCAGAACTTAATATTTATTACTTTTATGACGTAAGTATGAATGATCATTTTCCGAACTTACTTGCCAGGTTTCTTCTTTGTTATTGATAGGCTAGATAAACATTTATTTGGTACAAAAAAAGAAAACACAACACAGAGAAGCACAGGCACATAAATCATACGACCAAAATAGAAACCACAAAATAGGAATATAAAAATAAAAATACATTAAATTAAGTCGGTTAAAAAGAAAGACGTTTGCACTGTTAAGGCACATAATGCAGTGTATGATACAACTGCCAAACTCCTACCTACTTGAAATAGATTTGAAGTCGGAACAACCAATGAGCGGTGTGTCTCTTAATTGCACCAAATGGGAGTCCAGCTCAGCATATACCAGGCATACAAGTAATACTTGTAACAGAATGAACGCAATGATATGGTCGACAGTGGAGCACGCTTGTCTAAAAGTAGTATTCGTTCTTGACTATAAGAACATCAGGTTGTAGCTATTAGTACTTCGTCAAGGAATTCCACTCCCAGGGTTGCAGTGTTCGTTCGAAAGAGTCACCGCTGCCCTGGAACGCAAAGGGCATTTGGAGGAACACGGATGGGTTTTAGTCAGTGAAGAGTCTCACACTCATTTCTGCTCCGCCCTGAGCGGAAGGAGTTATTTGATGATTTTCCATCCTTAAAAAAAGGGAATTCCACTCCTTAGTCACCAGTGTAATTATCTCTTTTAAACCTAAATGTTTCCTACTTTGGTACTCAATTCGTCTGAATGTTTTCTTTTGTATGTTTGTTCAATGAGATTTTCGCCAATTGTGAACCGATTTCAACTATTTTTTTTTTGTTTGGAAGAGTATTTCCCTGGACTGGTCCCATTTTAATTTTGTGAAGATCTGATGAAGAACTTCAGAGGTCGGCAACGGAACTCTTCAATAAACGATAGCAAATCTCTTGGGATTGCTGAAATCGCATGTCTGTTCATTGTTTTCACCAGTTCATAATATAACATCAATTTTGGAAGTAGGTGTCATAACGGAAACAAAGTAATTCCGAAATTAAAGTTATTTTTGTTGTTGTATTGTGTTTTTATTTGGAAGTTGCTTGTATTTTTTTGTTAAAAAGTTTTTTTTTTCGTAATGTTTTAATGTTTAGTAATAATGCAGCACTAGAATAGCTAGTTAGTAATGTAAAGTTAATCCTACAGTGTTTGCAATGTTGATGATCGGTATCAATAAATAAACTACTACTGAATGCATAGTTCGATATTTTTTTTTTCTTATGAATCAATGAAAAGATTTTCCGAATTCATGAAAAGTTATCCCAAAAAACCTACGCTCATTTTGTTTTACCCTTTGTATGCACATTATCTACAGCTTATCAAATATTGTTTATTAATGTAAAGACTTCGGATTAGGTAGCTAATACTAGGTTTATCCAAACTGTGCACGACGCCCTGAGGTAACCTCGGTAGTAGGCGCAAGTAGCGACGTGGGCAATCTAATGATAATTTCTTATAAACAAATCAGATCATAGGAGTCTTATAAGAATGTGTGTGTAATTGATGTAAATTGTTATTATTTTATGTAAAACACTAATTTAGAGTTAGAAAATGGTTAATTATTGTATAAGATAAAGTTTTAAGTTGTTAAAAGCATAAATTAGAGTCATATGTTAGTCATAGCAACTAAAATAGCAATAATTGTGTGTTAAATACTTGATACTCACTCAAATTATGTAAATAAACTTACTAAACTTATGTAAGAATGTAAAATGAGAAAATAAAGGTATATACCACTGTGTATTTTAATAATCCTGCCTCTACGACGTCCACAACAAGAATAAACAAGTTTGGGGCGCCACATGTCGTTTTTATAGTAGTGAAGCGGGGGACGGGGGAATATAAATATGCCCGTAACTTTGACCTCGCGCCATAGCGTGATGGGACGTCGTAGAGGTAAGGTCAATAGGTCATAAGATAGGTTTTAAGGTTCTCTATTAGAAAAATAGAGACGCGCCAGCTCAGGGTGCCTGTAAATAAAAGTATAATAAATAAACGCTATCGGGGGTGAGGAAAAGGGATCGCTGGCCAGCAAAATGGATCGCTGGCCAGCAAAATGGATCGCTGGCCAGCTCAAAACGGTTTTGTATAAAAGGAGCTGCGTGTTTTAGCAGCTCCGTAGTTCGAATCAACAAGCTCAGTGAGAGAAACCTCTGTCCGTCAAGTCAGCCAGCTTCCCATAAGTCCTCGCCGCCGTTTGCCTCTGAACAATTATCTTTGTGTTTCATTTCAACGGAGTTTGGGCGATCCCGAACACAAACCCTCTATATTTACAGCACGTTCATCGACTTCAATAAAGTCAATGTACAATGACTTTAACCAAGTTTAAATGTAAACCAAACAGAATTTCCGTGAATACATCAAAATTTTGTTGAATCGCATAATCATGTATATTATGTTCCTACGCAAGATAATTTGAAGGTACTGAATGATCTTAATTATGAAGATATTCAAATGATACGAAAACATAGTGCACGTTATACTTTAGGCAAACTGTGAGGTATGGTAATGCAAATTAAAGTTGAGTGATAGATAGATAGATGGATGGATGGATGATAAATATATATATAAAAATATGTAATAAAATATTACGTATTTAAAATATTATTTTTTGAATTAAATTATTTTATAATTTATATTATATTAAAGCTGAAGAGTATGTTCCCTGATATCTGCAACCTGAGAATCTATAAGTTAAAAGTAAATAGATTACTTCTAGACAAGCGTGCTCCATTGTCGACCATATCAACGCAAACTATCAGGTGTGGTTGTGGTCAAACTAGAGTGAACCAATAATAAGGCGTTAAGAAATCAAGAAATTTAACTTTGGAATAACAAATAAAAATTAATCACGAAAAATACATATTTCAAAGATACCGTTTTCCGATACCGGGTTCCGTTTCAATGATATGCAATATTCTCACTATGCACAAATTTATTGACTACTAGCTGTGCCCGCGACTTCGTTCGCGTGGATGCTCGTGACTCAGGTCGATGTTAAGGTTAAGCAATGCTTGCCGAGGTCAGCCTGTGGATGAGTAACCATTTTAACATTCCGATATCCCTTCGTGCCTCGGATAACATGTTAAGTCGTTGGTCCGGCTGTCATTTGAAGGTCTTTGGCAGATGTTATGGATTGCCAGAAGCCAGAAAATCTAACACCAGTCTTGCCAAGAGGTACCTAACGTGTATCCCAGGTTGTGAAGGTTAAACAGGAAGTCGCTTCACGTACCTAAAACTATGGTATTCATTTATTGACTATTAGTACTGTACTCCGCGTAGGCCGTCAACACTACAACAATATTTTGGTAAATTAATTTTAAGTGTGTTCTGGTATTCAGTTGAATCCAGTTTGACTGGGAGACGACCCCAATATAGTTGGGAAAAGGCTAGCCAGATGATGATGATGTTTTACGTGTGACAAAAAATCCCCCAAAAAAAATGTTTTTTTTTTGTAATACGTTGTCTAGATGATACCGAGCATGTACACGAAATTCTTGAAGTTGATTTTTAAAGCCCTTATTTAAAAAAGGAAAAAAAAAATGGTCAGAAAAAAAAGGATGGACAAGAAAAGTCACAGGAAAGCATAGTTAAACACCCACAAATCTCGTTCCACCCACAACATTTTCATCGGATTAAGTTGTATAATAAAACGTGAAAGGTTTTAATCGTGTAATGGATATTTTGGGGTTAACGTCATCGAATATCGAGAGAGCCTGTCGCGATAACACTATCAAACATGGCGATACTTCAGGCTTTTAACAGTAGTTGCCTACATTACGTACAACTTAATATTTTTGATAAAGAATATTTTTGCGTTATCGTTATGTAAGGCTTGATGTTTCCTGGTTATATTGAATGTTTTGATGATACCTACATTGCTAGAATGAGATCGGTTGCTAAGCCATATCTATAATAAACGTTGACTAAAGTAAAGATATGGTAAAACTTCTATATAATTTATATATAAGCACTAGGCATACCTTTCTAAGTAAATATTGGTTTAGTTGAAAACTAAAAGCTTGCTAAGAGTGTTGCTTGAATATTAACAGTCTTATTAATAGCAAAACTTAAACAAATGCTTCGAAAAAAAAAATTACTTGGAAACTCAACCGATTTAATATACCCACTGTTGACTTCATTCGGGATATAGTTTCTAGTTTGTAACTAAACATCTAGGTACAGTACAAATATTTTTCTAATGTCCCTCGGCAATCTTCGCATTCCGAATATAAACTAGTGCTAATATCCATGTTTATCAATTAGATTAATCGTGTATAATCATTTGAATTCAGAAGTAATCCGCAAGTTATGAATTCAAATTATTAATGCCGAGGGACATTTAGAAAATAGTTGTACTGTAGGTATAGGTATATATTCGATTTAGTAAATGCTTTATTGACTTTTCATTCGCGGCAATTCTTATTTCCAATTTACACTATCGACATACCAACCCAAGAAAACTTAGTTCAAACCGTCAGTTCAATTCAATCCCGTCCCGTTTTGCTCCCGTAGAGGGGGTAACATTTGCATGTAACAGATAATCCCAGTCTGCTGGATTTTGATACAGTCTTCAATACAGCTTAAAACTTGGACGGAAACAGTTGCAATTTACATGGGATGGATTAATTAAAATCGAGAGATAACTGAAATGTTATATGGAGTTTTCTGGCACCTTGAAATCCTTCTGGACCCAGACCAGTAATAATAATTCATTGTAGGTATGTACTAAGAATTATTGTTCCGGGTATAAAAAAGGCTAGTAATTAACTGTAAATCAAAAAATGTTGCTTTTTCATAAAAAAACTAGCTACTAGCTCCGCCCGCGTGAGTATCGATAATTGTCCCAAGGGAACATACACCCGGGATAAAAAGTATCCTATGTGTTATTCCAGACTATAATCTACCTCTGTGCCAACATCAAGATCCATTCAGTAATTTTTCGTGAAAGAAAACGCGAAAGTTTGTGAGGATGGATGGATGTATGTTTGTTACACATACATCCATCCATCCTCACAAACTTTCGCATTTATAATATTAGTAGGATATTAGGATAAATCCCAATCCTAATCAAAACTACTGATTGCACAGCAAAGTAGTTCACCTGAAAACATTTTTATTTTAGCAACAATTTGAGACGTGATCGCTATTAATTTAAAAGCGGAGCTTTTTTAAGAACGCATATATAATAATAACTAGCGCACAATTAACTTTTTAATGAATTCCATGAAATGTTTGTATTTTATGACATGGCCAGCAAAAACTGACAATATCGTTAAACATAGGTTACACATCATCGTTTGATAATATATATCAAAAAAATATCCTGGCCTCATGAAATGACAACTTCAAACGTAACTTGGGTGACGGAGCCCTATTTCTGTCTGCAGGGTCCAAAGGAAGGAGTAGGGCCCCGTTAGGGCCAGAGCCTGCCTGGGTTGCGGATTTTGATCGGAAGAGTTACCGCGACCTTGGAAAGCAAAGGGCACTAAGAGGAGCACGGATGGGTTTTAGTCAGTACGAGTCTGACACTCCCTCCCGCTCCACCCAGAGCGGCAGGAGTCATTTCATGATTTCCCATCCATAAAAAAAGGGTTTAAAGGAACCAAATATGCATGGTATGACGGGAGCTAAGTTCGCTCGCTCCGCTCGTTCACTAGCTCCCGCCATCCCATTCGAACCTAACCTATCCGTCCGTAACTGTCTCCTGGGTCCTATGTATCACTAGGACTAGCTTTTGCCAGAGCGGCTTCATCCACGTGATTTTTGGAAATTATCCCAAGGAAACATACTTACTCCCGGAAAATAAATTGCCTAATTTGCTATTTCAGACTATAATGTATCTCTGAGCCAATTTTCATCGTCAAATCACCGTCCGTCAAACCGTTCAGACGTGATTAAGTAACCCACCCATCCCCAGTACCCATTACATCCATCAATCCAGGTTACTTCTGGGCAAGCCTGCTCCATCATCGACCATGTTATCGCTTACCATCAGTTGAGACAGTGTTCAAACGCGTGCATAGTAAAAAAAAAAACTTACACATTATAAATTAGTAGTAAGTAGTGTAATAATAATAATTAGATGGGTACATTATTTTATCTGGCTTTGCGAATCAAATTTTAAATGGGCTCCATTTTCATACAATAAAATACATCTTGCAAACAATGCCCGAATCAGTATTATAGTTGTACCTGTAAACTTAACGTATCTTTTTGAAAGAACCGTCTTGATAGGACGCATTAAGAGTCTCTCAACTAAACGTGAATTAATTTACTAAAGTTTTCGAAGTAAATGATTAATGAAAGCTGGTACTTTTTTAATAAACTGAATTGAATTAATTCTTCGTTGCCAGACGATGTTAAAACGCTTCAATAAAATTATTTGTTTGAAATGAAAGTTAAGTGAATTGGTAAATTGGAAATTGTAATGGGGAAACGGCATTTGAAAGGTCAATCGTATAAGCCTGGGGGTGAAAACTGAAGAGTGCTAACTGTCAGTTAGTGAGAAAACTTAGTTCCTAACGGCTGTAATTTTTATTTAGTTTCTAACATTCGACTCTTTTATAGATTCTTAGGGGCTCTAGAGAAATTCCAAAAAAAATTGTAATTTACGTATATAAAAATGTAAGAGTGTGGTGTTAAAACTTTGGTCTAAATCTAAAAGAAGCTTATAAATCTCACCGAACATTTCAAAGTTTTCCTTCCCCAACACATATTTAATCTTTTACCTAACTTGTTATCGTTCCAGTCGATCCAGTTCACGGTGATGTGGGTGCTGTTCGTCGCCATTGTGGTGCTCAACGCGTCCGTAATAGCCGCGCTCCTCTGCACCAACGCGAGGAAGAGCCGCATGAACTTCTTCATCATGCAGCTCGCTATTGCTGGTAAGTTTACCTTTGCTGTAGTTGATTTTCTTTTAAGTTATGTAGAATAAAATATCGACCACAAAAAACTACTATTAACACGTTCACTGTCCAATGACTCCAAATGGAGTCACATTTGTACCAAACTCACATGTCCATGACTCCAGTTGGAGTCATAATCCAAAAGTAAATTTAATGTTTTTTATTTGACTAGACGTATGAATAAGAGAAAAAAGATTCTCATGGACGTATGGTTGGATAACAAGGCTACCGAAAATTTAAAAGAGCCGCCGTAAATGTTGCCGGTTTCCCATATATGAAGAGGGTAAAACAAAAATTCGTTTTATTTTTTTTGTAAATTCATTTTCTTTAGGCCGTATATTAGTATAAATGTAAACCCCTAAAATGATTAGTGTCAAGTTAGGGCGAGTTTGTAGATGGACGTACGAATATTTTTTATAACTTTGTACTGGGACAGTGAACGTGTTAAGTTCCAAAAAAATGCCTTTCAAGCATTTTGTTACAGTCGGTGGCATTTACTTTAGTTCAATCACAGATTTCATGTCACCAACTGCATCAGACTGCTTGAAAAATGATTTATATGGAAGTTTTGAGTCGGTTTTTGCGGCCGGATATTTTGAAAAAAGTAAAAAAAAAGAAATTGCTTTTATTTCCTTAATGTATATCAGCTACCTAACATTCACCTTAAATATGACTACGCACAGCACCGCTTCCGGATCACCCTGTATACGATAATTGACTATGCTAATAAATAATCATTAGCTAATCCCCAGTTTCCGCGACGAAAAGTGTTAAAGCTCTGATTGGTTGAATTATTTTCAACAGCCAATAGCATCGCTTAAATTGCATTTCATTTGTGACTCGTCGAAATCGATTCTGGAAATAAATTTCTAGCAGGGAAAATCTTTTGAAGTATTTGGGTATTGTGAAAGTCGAAGTAGGTGTTAAGTATTTAGGTTTAATATTATCAAATACGAACTTGGCAAGTATATTTATAAAAAGAATAAGAATAAATATATTAAAAATAAAAAACATGATTAGGTACTGAATTATAATTGTACAAGAACGTTTGGTTTTCTTTAAAAGTTAACAAAAAGATGTTCAGAGACTTCCTGCACTAGGCTAGGCCTGTCCCGCAGGAAGCTGGATTTCCTTTAGTATTGCTTTCCATTTTTATCCTTTTTATGCCCAGAACTTGATAGTCCTGGGTCAAAAAGGATCAAACCTGACGAAACCTGGATTAGAAACCATCAGAAAAGTGATTTTACATTGGCAATCTAACTACGAAGCGACAGAACTTCTAAAGGAAAACGTTAACGAGCAAAAGCTCTGACAGGCCGAACAAAAGTCAAGGTAACATCCGACTTCCGACTCTTTAGAAAAGTCGTGACCCTATCTTCCACACAAACGTTCAGTATTAATGACATCAAATAGTTTTCAAATGTGAATTAACTGACTTCTGGCCCAGTTAATTAAGTAAGGTATCATGAAAAACGAGTTTGACTGCATTAACCCTTCCGTGGCCAGGTTGTTTTGTTGTTCGTGTTTATTTATGAAGTTTGGAACTTCGGAATAGCAAAGGGCAGTTGAAGTTTGGTTTATGTTAAGTTCTTTATTGAGGATGCGTTGAAGTATGATGGTGCTGTTGTCATGCGAATATTGTTTGTTAATTAGAACCCTGAAAGATTTGAACGAACCGCGGCAGAATTACAATGATTGGCGGAATTGAATCGAAAATTCTCTATAGAATTTTTGAAAAAGAATCTTCCAATTGATGTACCATAAGGTGTCGGACGTAAAAGAATAGCACCATCCCATCACTTCCCGTAGGTGTCGTAAGAGGCGACTAAGGGACTCACCAGGGAATGGGCAGCAGCATTATCTGTAGGTACATTGCTATAGCTACACTGCGGTCGCCAGCCCGCCTGCCAAGCGGGGCGATTATGGCAAAACCACCAATTGGGGGAGGCTTATGTCCAACAGTGGACGTCTATTGGCTGATATGATGATGATAAATCGGTATTTAAACTAAGAATAGGGTTAAAAAGATTGTTTAATGTATTGGGATGAATGACTCCCGACTCATTACGAGACTCTGAAAACTACATAAGCTCTCATAGACAATTATAGTTGCTCGAAACTAACAAACTGTTTATTTATTCGTGTGTTCATCAAATATTAATGATCTTCAGTCTTCACCCAACTTGTTTGTGATCCCCTCGAATTCAGTTCTAGACGTTACAATGAAAACAATAGAATTCTTAATTGCTATTAGGAATGTTAGCAATTGTCTTTGGTTCGGGTATAAATCAAAGAACTCTATATTTAGGAAAGGTAAATTGATTAGGTACAACAAACGACTGATGTCACTGACAGTTGAATTCCAGTCTCTTTTGTTGTATGTTGGATTAATTTGTAATTAGAAAAGAAATAAAAAATGTTGACTTGTGGCTCGCACACAACAAGCAAATAAATAAAAATAAGTGACTAAAACTAAAAATAAGTAAGGACCTGTGCGAGGCCAAAAAGGCTCCAATCAATTACACTCAGAACTTAATTATTTTCGTTGATAACGGCCGACCAAGTCGTAGATACGGAATAAAGAAGTGTAGGCACTACTGCTACTGCCTCAAAAAATAAAAGAGATAATTATTCACCGTTAAAACCGCACAAGGAATTAGAATATCGCTGCCAACTGGCCTTCTTTAATAGATCATTGCATAATATTAATACAAAGTTTTCTTAATATTTAGACAGTAGCTTAGACAAACAGCAGGCTAGCTTATTGGTGGTTTTATATAGGCAGGTTTAAAATTATCATGTTCTTCTTATGTCGCTGGCACGACAGTACAGATTTTAGTGAACCAAAACGTTGCGTTGGTTGCTGGCAGCGCAAAGTCATTAAAATAACATTAAAAATATAAATGATTTGTTCGGAACCATCCGCGCGAGTCTGACTCGCACTTGGCCGGTTTTTAATCATTAACTTTAGGCCCCAATTATTTTTCTCCCCTAAATGTCCTGTCCTGTTAGTGAGTTCCTGTCAGACTGGCCGGAGAAGCAGCAGACAGAGTTAGCTGGAAGCATATGAGGGAGGCCTTTCCCCTGCAGTGGGTAGACGCTTAAAAAAAAATGTTCTAAGCCTCTAGGAATCTAGTCCTAAACTTTACACTCAATTATTTTTAATGTCCTATTATCGCACCCCATTGGGTTTAACCCTGATAGAAATAGCAAAAGGATTGAGTAATAAAAGTGCCAGTTTAAGCCGTAAAACGAACTTATTGCTCTGGCTTTTCGGGCCTTGATATTCCTAGACTTTCGTTCTATTCATATAGAACGTGTAGCAGAATAAACGCAAAACCTACTTTAATTTTTTAATTATATTTGTGGTTATAGCGGTAGGAGAAATACCAACACACTCTGTGAAAATTTCAACAGTCTTCCTATTACGGTTCATGAGATTTATACAGCCCGCTGACAGACAGACGGACAGTGGAGGCTTAGTAATAAGGTCACGTTGGCCTTTGGCAAACAAAAGCGTACGAAACCCTAAAAATGAATATGTAAAGAAATAAAACTATACCGGGTGAATTTTTCAAGTAGGCATGGATGGATGAATCCGAAACTATGAGGAATACCAAAAAGTACTAAAAGGTCTCGGGCCTGTTTTTGATGCCAACTAAAACTGCATCATTCATCATCTGCTCCTTTTTCCCACTATATTGGGGTCGGTTACCAGTCAAACCGGATTCAGCTGAGTACCAGTATTTTACGTGGAGCGGCTGCCTACCAAACTTCCACAACCCATTAATTGGGTTACACGGTACTTCTCGGCGAGACTGGTGTCAGATTTTCTGACTTCTGACAATCCGTAACGACTGCCAAATATCTATAAATGACAGCCGGGACCAATGGTTTAACGTGTTTTCTGAGGCACGGAAGAATCACATTATTCTCCATACGTGAATAACGTAACTACACCGAAATTATAAACTTTCAAGTTAAATAGTACGAAATCTTGTCTATATTTTAATGCAAAAATCCAACAGTAAGCAGGATTTCCTTAAAGCTAATTTCAGTTTTGTGCACACAAAACATTTTTTGGAACTAAACTCTTTGTATGCTTCATTTTTTTTGGCACGGGTGGGGAATATGGCTGAGGGCAGTTCGCAAAATTCCATTTGTTCGTGTGCAATCGGCAGAAAACTGTTTGCAGATTGTATTGTGGTCTGTTCATTGTGCCAATACTAGAAGCTATAGTATTGGGAATAGAATTGGTGATATACTTTGGTGTAGCCTGTACATATGGTACAGTAAAAAGAGGCTCTATTTAAGTCTCTAGTAATAATCTGTGACTAGACTTTTCTATGGATTGGAAATCATCAAATGACTCCTTCCGCTCTGAGCCGAGTAGAAGGGAATATTAGACTCTTAAACCCTTTGTGTCCAGGGCCGCGGTAATTCTTTCGAACAATCCCGCAACCCTTGCACGGTCCACTGTTGAACATGAACCTTTAAAGTTGTTCTATGAATGGTCTGACCCATTTCTCATAATCCCAAGCTACAAGTTATTCAGCCAGGAGAATATTTTCCGAAACCTACGACTAGTAGAAAAATAGACTGTTTTGCAACACTTTTTAATTAAAAATCGGTAACTCTGCCCCAAACTTTATAATCGACAAGTTCCGCTGAACTTGTCGATTATAAAGTTTAGGGCAGAGTTTGATTTAAGTTTGTTTATTATTACTAAATAACAAGCTTCTGCCAGCTGCTTCACCCGCTTGAAATTCAAAACTTATCCCAAGGAAACATACTCACGAAACTGAAAGCTCTACTGTCTTATGCCCTATTGGCCCCAGGACATGGTCTATCCGTGTGCCAAGTTTCATCTAAATTCAAGAAGTAACAAACAGATAGATATAGCTACTTTCGCATTAATGTAAAACCGGTCAAAATCGAGTCGGTCTCTTGCACCGAGGGTTTCGTTCAATCACGAACTATTTGAAAAATAGTTGGGCAGACGTCATAATTTCAAGTGTGTAGCATTAGTAGTTCTTGAGATATCCAGCTATGACAGACGGACTGACAGACAGACTGAGTTGTACCATGAGGGTTCCTTTTTACCATTTTGCTACGGAACCCTAATATAATATCTATTAAGTATGGATTTAAAAAGTTCAGACCACTTCTTATTTTGCTTCCTACACTTCCTTCATACAGTGAACATTAGGTACATGTGTTTGCGAATTATTCCTCATGCTATCAGCTCAATCGCTTCAAATTGAACTAATCTAAATATCTTCAGATAATTTTCAATTAGGTTACGCAGTAGTAAATTGTGATATAAGAATTCGAAGTCAAAGTACCGTTATACGAGAATTTATATTAATATCGTAATTCCATTTGTGTTCGAGAGTTCTATGGAATGAGAATTCTTTCTCGGCTTATAGGTTTCTTTGATCATACGTTAAACGATATGTTTCACTGTTCAGTGTTCACAATATTTTCATGGAACGAAGATTAAATTGTGTGCTTTCTATAGAATTTTATATATAAAACAATAATTTTTAGTAAGTTTACGAATTGAAAATAAACAATTGTGTTGCTCTGAAAAAACAGTTTATTTTATTTTAAAATTACACTCAAACTTAGTTAATCTGTTAAGTTATAAACTATACTATCTTACCTGAAAAACAAATTGTTATAAAAATGACATTAAGGGAATTGGTAATTTCAATATTAACTTTAATTGTCGTTTCTTTGTTTTTCAGGTCAGATAATGTGTAAAACAGATTAACTAAATTTGTTTATTTTAAAATAACACAAACTGATTTTCAGAGCAACACAGTTGTTTATTTGCGATTCCTAAACTTAATATTATTATAAATTATTGTCTTTTACAACGTATAACAGAATAAACACAATACCTCTTAAGGGATCATTGTACTCATCATTATGAACAACTTTTACTATGGGACCAACCCCGAATTTGCGAAAATAAAATCAGCTGTTCAGTTCATTTTGTCGAGTTATGCGGACAGAAATGTATGGGGCAGTCGAGTTTTTTTTCGCAATTTCAGAGTTGGTCCCATAATAAAAGTTGTTCATAATGATGAGTACAATGAACCCTTAAGAGATGTTGCGTTTATTCTGTTACACGTTGTAAAGCACGCTTTTTTTATTGGGAAATCCTCAAATTACTCCTTCCGCTCTGGGCGGAGCGGGAGGGAGTGTCAGACTCATACTGACTAAAACCCATCCGTGCTCCTCCAAATGCCATTTGCGTTCCAGGGCCGCGGAGAGTCTTACGAACCAATTCCCCAACCTTTGCCAGGATATAGTACACCTACAGTTATGTTTAAGTCCTATCTGACAAATGTCGAACCTTTTGCCTCTAACCGGGCTCAATGCATAGAGTTTATCATTAAACTGTTTCTAAACTGCAAGAACAAAGAAGCTAACGTAAAACTATTTTCCCATTAACTCCACTTACCCTTTGAGGGATAAACACTGACGATAACACACTTTTTGCCCGACAAATGAGCCGAGTTACAAAAAATGTGATCCCCTTCACATAAATTGCGAAAAGGAGGTTTAATCGCAACTTAAAATCAGACCTCACTCTTGTTTTCGTGAGGTTTCCGCCGGACATAAGGGCCTGTGTTTACTGGAGAATTATATTTGACCGCCACTGTACCCATTGAATAAAGTTTATGTATGTGTTTAGAAGTAGCGGAACAGAGAGTAAAGTCCCGCATACCTCCATTGAAAAGGGAGGATCCTCCGACCAGATGGATATAATTGTGTCAGGAATACATCACATGAGGAATGAAGTATATTATAATTAAGTTTATGATGGGAAACTGGAAACTAACGACATTCGTGCAGGACCTGAATGAATTCTATCAGACACGTGTGCAAATCTCTTCTAACTAAAGTCTAATCAAATGGGTCCGAAGATTTATATTAATCCAAATCGATTTTCGAATTCTTCTTGGGTTTTAGTTCAAAAAGTTCCCCTAGGTACTCTTTAAAAAGTTTTATTTTAAGAATTGCTAATCATCTCATAAATTGCCAGTATGCACACACCTCTACTGCATACTGACATGGCAGATTTATGTGGTGTCGGCTACCTAGTGACAGCGCCCGGCTTGCTCGCTGTTTGTGCCAAAACGTACAGTCGAATTAGGAAGTTGTTCGACGTTGAACTCGCGCACTTCCGGATTAAAATATGAGCTGCGGTTATATGATATAACTTTATGCAGTATCGTAAACGTGAGTTAGTATGTTGAGGTTGCCAGAATTTTTATTTAGGACAAGATAAATATGTACATATTGTAACATTGTAAAAGAAACGAATAGGTACCTAAACCATAGCTGTGAAAATCAATAATGAAATATAGAACAAATTAATATAAACTTCATCTACTATGGTCTGGACTTACTAAGTTTGCCCTAGAAATAACTGAATTCGGTGAATATGAACATGTAAACACATTACGAGGAAGTCTTTGCCATTCAGTAGGACTTGAGAGTTAGGCTGATGGTGCTGGTGTTGGATGGAACGAGTGCTGTGGCTCGGTCTAGTTCAGATCGTTAGAATAGTCTTTATCATACTGCTCTAAACTAATATTATAAAGAATTTAAAACATTATTGTATATATCGCTGGAAGTACTAAACTCTGACTGCCCGCAACGACTAGGACTGTCATAGATCTACAAATGACAGCCGGGGCCAACAGCTTAGCGCACTTTCTGAGGCACGGAGGAATCTCAAAATATTAAGATTCACCCATTGGCAAATCGAACTCGACAAGCGTCGCTTAACCGTGTATGTCGACATTATCGACCCACGCGGCTGTTATCATTAAGCCAAGAGCTCTTCCTTATTTACCACAGATCGAATTAAATTTCTTTTGCGACTAGAAAGAGCAGATACCAACTCACAAATTCATAGTTTAAACCAAATTGCACTTATCCCTTTCACCAATCTTCTTAAAAAATCAAAATGGTTCAAACCGTCAATCATCTACAAAATATTTCAATTCTCTGAAACCGTGACCTGTCCGTCCTTCGTCAGTACAAGAAGTAGCTCCAATAGTTTCCGCGTACATCTATTTCTATCATACATTACAAATAGTTCACGAACTTTGTTATAAAAATGAAGAAACGGACGTGTATCTAAACAGTGTTTGCAAAGCTTACAAGCGGACACACTTGAATTTACAGCTCAGAAAACACATTTCGTTCTATTTTCAACTGTATCTTTTACGCCATAAAGATGCTGACGTATTTTCGTGATGTGAATGATAAGTTAGTTGTTGAAGAAAAGATTAATGATGGTCAGTCAGTTTGTGCATATGACTGTGTCTAATAAAAGCGGTCATCTGGTGAGATTGAAGTTGCACCCGTTTCTAAATCTTCTAATAGAAAACACAGTACTTTACAGAGTGACCTTATTTCTTTAAAAGATGAACAGCAAAGGGAATTTGTAGGCCTGCGCAATAGCTTATTTTTAAAGGTAATGTAATACTGACTCAACTGCCTGTACTTTGACTGCCAATCAGTCTGTTGTCCGTGGGTTAAAATATAGATCTGACATCACTCACACCTAAAAACCCAGGTACCATCTATTAAGTCAAAGAACATCATGTACAAGATCCCCACAACCACAAACATGGCGCTACAATCTAGCTTACTTAACTAACAAACGATACGATGAACTAACTCGTTTTGGATTTCAATGAGACATTAGCTTAACGGCACGATCGATAGATTACTACCTCCCTATTTAAAATAACTACAGTACATCATTACCTTCGTATCGTATCTACAACGTGCTCAGAATTTTAATCAGGTTTTTTCTTACGCTCCAAAATGTAAAGGTGAACAGAAGCATACAGATGATTCTAACTTCAAAGATAAACATCCTTAAACGCTGTTGAAAGAACCGTTGCCACCTTTAAGCACATTCTTAGCAAGATTAAGGGAAAAAGGTCTCCTCACTTCAAATATTAACTTTGGAAAAGAAAAACAAATAATGGGGTCTTTGGTTTGCAGACTCCTTATCTGGTTACGCACTCACTTCCCCTTTGCAAACGGCTTGAGTAAATGCATGAATGCTTGGGGCTTTCGATAACAGCTATGGGAAAATATAAGGGGTATGAGCCATGAGCCATGACCCGTTTTCCCATAACGATCTTACGCTCAGTACACGTCATAGGTAGGCTTCAGCTAAAAGTCTGACAAAGTGGAAAATTTTACGACCCAATGTTTTTAAGGCTCTTCCCATAATGGAAACGGTAAAAAAACTTAATGATTAATAAAATTCTGTACCGACATAATTTATGACAAGAAATATTAAAAGTTTGGTACAATATTTTATAAAAAGGATTCGTAAATTATATAAATGGAAATGAGACACCATTTGAAGTAGACACAGACTAAAATAGGCCCCCGGTCTAAAGGGCTGGCATAGATCAACATCTTCACTATCATATGAAACAGAATACTCTTTATTATGTACACCATATTATTATAACCATATCATTGTACCTAATTGCCATAGAAAACCGTAAGTAGATAAATGCTACCATTTAATCAGTAGTAAACTGTGAATCAATAACCGGTATATGTGACAAAACTAATGGGGTCTTTCGTGAGCTATTTATTAAGTTACTATACGACATACCTATTACTTGGAATTTTTTCTCGTTACACAGCTCAAAATATCAGGGCCTAACCAGCAACTCTACAATATTACTTCTAGTGGAAAAGAGAAGGAGCTATACAGGACGTATAGCACCGCCTCTTTCCCACTGGAAGTAATATTAAAGTAATACTGCTTTAAGAGTTGGTGGTTAGGCCCTTGAAATCATCAGTCAATCTCTAAACCTTGACCTCCTTGACCTAACTCGCATAATTTTTCTGCAAAACCATGCATGTGTGTTTGACAACACATTTGAAATGAAGCCATTCGTCAAACTGACCACAAGTTCCTATTAATTGTAGATGTGTTGGACATAAATCACAGTATTAACCAATGCTGTCTTCCATAAATAACGTGCTATGCCCCCGAGGCTTGCCACTAAGTTTGAGTTAACCACTTACGAGCGACTTTAGCAAAGCATCATCTGCCTAGCCTTTTCCCAACTTTATTGGGGTCGGCTTTCAGTCAAACCGGATTCAGCTGAATACCAGTATTTCACGTGGAGTGGCTGCCTACCAGATCTTCACAACCCATTAACTAGGTGACACGGTACTTCTTGGCAAGACTGGAGTTAGATTTTCTGGCTTTTGACAATCCGTAACAACTGCCAAAGATAAACAAAAACGTGCTTTCCGAGGCATGGAGGAATCTCAGAATGTTAAGGTGGTTACCCATTCAAAGACCGACCCCAAAAAGCGTTGTTTAACCTGGAAGATCGATACATGCGGTTGTTTTTATTCAGCCACGTGCTCCCCATGACTTTAACAAAGCGTACCAATGAATATTCATAAACCAAGAATGTCTGACGATTGGTCAAATTTAACCAATGAAGAAACAAAAACAATTATGTTTTTCAAATGTATTGATTTTCAATCTAATGCCACGTTGTAGCGTATTTGAATATCCCATTCACTCTTGATATAAAGACTCCTTAGTTTGAGCTATCAGAAAACACAGATCTCGGAAAGTAACTCCACTCTATACTTGAAAGCATAATGGAAGTATTCGCAAACCGTTTGTCAGCAATTTCATTAGAACATTTGACTACCCGGGGTTTGACAGACGTACTTTTATATTTATGTACACTAACACGACTTTTGAAAGCTGTTCTGATGCACACTAGTATTGCCATAAACTGCAGTCTCATAATAATTTTCTTTTCCAGATCTCTTTGTGGGCCTGATCTACGTGTTCCCAGATATAGTTCAGAAGATTACTATAGCGTGGCTGGCCGGAGAATTTATGTGCAAGTCGGTAAAATTCCTTCAGGTTAGTAGAATTAAATAAATACTGTCTATGTTTATAAACAAAATCCGTCTGGTTAACTAACCTAAAAGCGAGAAGAGCATAAGTTTCGTAATGTTGGTATATTTCTTTGATGATTTCAAACATTGTTTATTCTACAGTTGCATGTATGGAAATGGTATTAAATGAGGTTAAGTGAGGATTATAATATTTGCAAAAAAGGTTTGTTTTTAGTATGGGCTATAAAATGTAAAAAGACACGAATTTAATGAGAATAAAGGTAGTTTTAAAAGACCTTTGGATTTGCATTACCAAGATGCTATAAAATTATTTATGGATAAAATGTTGATTATTTTGCATGATATTTTTCATACGTATTTAATAAAACGGGAACCTACGTTATTTTAAATGCAAATGAGGCACTCGTTGCACTAAAGTATTGTGATGGACAAAGTTTCTAAGTAACGTCCACCTAACTAAAAGATAAAACCAATATTTTATCTAACAAAGATGTCTAGAATTTGGAAAGTCATTTTGTTCACCTGCTACCAAAAGAGATCTTTGAATTTTGGTTTTCCCGTCGAGAACAGACTAAGTTTTTTTATTCGCGTTATATTTTAAGTAGATTAGAAAGATAACAGCTTATAGGTACCTACTCTTTACTCCGATTTCTGAATGTAGAATTTGTGGTTAAACATTTGTCAAACTGTACTTTGGCCTGAACACCTGTCAAACTTTGGCATCAAAGTAAGGTTTGGTGTCAAACTAAATAGAGTATTAATGCGTGACGACATGACGCTGATGAAAATTGTACCATCATAGTGACGTCACGCGTGTTTCGTCTTCATTTTTTATTTACGAGAAAAAAGTAAAATACCTACGTGTCCAAATTTTTTTGAAAATCTATCTGACGGACTACTTAATTGTTTTTAGTAAAATATTCTATTGAAAAATCCTATGTTTTACTACGTGTGTTTCCGAAACCAATGCAAGAAGCTTTAAGAATCCCACAGTCAGACACAACGCAACAATGTGGCAAATTATAATATAATAATATACGTTTTCGTATGGATTTATTGCCAGTAGAACATTTTCTACCATGAACACGTGCTGTCACATTGTTGCTTCGAACCTGTCCGTGGGATTCTTTACGAAATCTTCGTCTACGTGAGCACCATCACGAATAAAATGTAGTTAGTAACAACATCAGCTGACTTTATAATCTAGTTCTAAAAAGTTAATTCGGCGCCAAAACAAACAGAAAATATTTAAATCAGTTAGCACGGGCGTTCTGGTTACCGATTATAATAACAAACATCACTTTTTGTGAGCACATCTGTTGTAGTTTCTTGAAAATTGACTTATAATGAATGTACAGACAAGTCTAAACAACATGATAATTAAGTCACTAAAAGTAATAAAAAACTTACGGATTGGTTCACAATCATCCATCATCGGATCACAAGACGTACGATGCGCCACCGGCACATGGTGGACATCTCCCACCGACACGCGAAAAACGATTTGGGAACACATTCATTGTGCGTACAGCTAAGGAGTGGAATTCCCTGCTAGAGTCTGAGTTTCCTGATAGCTACAACCTGGGAGTCTTTAAGTCAAGAGTGAATAGGTTACTACTAGGCAAGTGTACTCCATCTTCGACCACATCGTCGCTTACCATCAGATGAGATAGTAAAAAAACATGATTAATCTTACTACTATTATAAATGCGAAAGTTTGGATTGATGTATGTTTGTTACTCAATCACCCCGGAACGGCTTTACAGATCTGGATGAAATTTGACTCAGAGATAGAGTAAAGTCTGGAATAGCACATAGGCTACTTTTTAATCCGAGAAAATGTTCCCTTGGGCTAATTTCCGACTTTCACGCGGACGAAGTTGCTGCTTTTCCCGTCGAGCCGAAGTTAGTGTTGTTAATATAATGCAGCTGCAATCTTTTAAAGATGTAGCAAATTCAATTACTACTTTTACCCACATGAATAAGAAAATCAAAATACCAAACAGCACGATTTGAATTTAAGATTTATCTCATATAAATAATAACGCAATATAGATATACTTTTTTAATTTTACACCGGAGTTGTTCAACGCTTCTTTGAAAGACATACATAATTAAAAAGCAATATTATCATTTGCTTATCGTCCCATGCCAGACCACGGGGACAGGATTATCTTCATTGTACCTCTACCTGTCATGATTTTATTAGGGACGGATAAAAGTATTATGACCGTTGACTATGCAAACATTAAAAAAAGTACTTTTCTACAGTCTTACTCGAAAACTGATTGTTAGGTACATTTCACTCAACGAATCTAATTAGTCCGTCATATTTTTAAAAAAATATTGGACACGTATTTTTTTATTTTCTCGTAAACAAAAAATGAAGACGATACAGTGCGTTGAAAACATTCGTGACGTCATGTGGCTGGTAAAAATTGTATTATCATAGTGACGTCACGCGAGTAAAGTTTTCAAAGCGTTGTATCATCTCCATTTTCGATGATCGAAAGATGTCGTCTTATTTTTCTTACTTGCACTAGTGTATTGTGGCCAATATCTTTAAAATTATGGGTTTGTTGAATCTAGTCAGATTGATCATGACTGTTGACGACGGTGTCATGGTCCGCCCGTCTATCTAATTATTGAGTAAATAGGTACCATATTTGCCTAAGTTTATTATAAACCTGTATGTTTGCATAAGCTTTTGCCTCAATACATTGTAATTTAAAAAAAAATAATAAATCAACGAACGGAAGAACGAACTGCGAGCGAGCGCTCTGATTGGTCAATGCGCGACGCCTTCACTCCGCTCACCGCTGCGGCGGCGATTGCTTTTGCAAAAACCACCCTGACACCAGTGTCCAATTGAACCTCCCGTACACAACGCGCGAACAAATACGCGCCCGCGCATTTCGTTCTGACGGTCATCAAATCAATCTTCCTCTCTTTTATTTTACTTCCACCGAAACCCAACAGCTACAAAGCTGGTCCATTCGAGCCTGGATCTGGAACGAAGTAAGAACAAAACCTGTGCTGCAGGATGTCGTTGGTCCGAACGCCGCGTGTGGTGAAAACACGTGGACAAAAGAAGACTGAGCGACTAACTAGTGAGGATGAAACCAAAGTTGATGTAAAATCAGACTTGCTGCCCAGCAGTATAGATGCAGTGAAAAAAGTCGGGGAAATACACTCAGATTTTGTACATCCACGCGCCAACTCGAGCGTACGACAAGATGGCGGCGAGTGCAAAACTTCTCGCAGCACACGCGCGTCATCGTCAGCAGCACGGCGGCAGAAACTTGAGTATGAGGCCGCACAGCTCAAAGCCGAAATTGAAATGAAGCAAATTCAAAATCAATCTCGAATTGAAAAAGAATTAGTTGAGAAGAAATTGGCCATGGACTTGGCCGAGTTGGAATCTGAGTCGCGGTGTTCAAAACGGTCCTCAGTTTCCTACAAAAGCAAATTAGTGGAGAATTGGCTGGAAAAATCTGTCGCTGAACCCGGCACGTCGCACGATTGTAACCAAGCGATTGTCGGAGGCGGTGACGGTCACCGCAACGTTGACAGCGACAAAATTGCTACGCCACCTACCACCGCACAAGAATCTCATCGTGCAATCGCGGAGCTGACCAGCGCGATTAAGAATGCTGTCGAGGCATCTCATTCTAACACCGGCGACAAGGTGCTGTTGTCTAGGCTAGCCACCTCGAAGGATCTGCCTTTGTACTTCGGCGATCCGTTGGAATGGATACAATTTCGAGAAGCATTTTATGAATCATCACGTGCATGTAAGTACAGTGATACAGAAAATCTGTGGCGTCTACGGAAATGTCTGCGTGGTGACGCAAAAGACGCAGCAGCTGCATTATTAATGGGAGCGAGCTCACCCCATGATATCATAGAAACGCTCGAACTGAGATTCGGCAGACCAGAAAATGTCATGCGGCAAGTTATAACACAGCTGAAAAAGTTATCACCGCTACCACACGCATACCACGCAGAAATTGTAAAATTTGCCATAAGAATAAAAAATTACGTCACCACAGTAACTACACTGAAACAAATAGATTATTTGAAAAGTCCAGAGATGTTAACAATCGTCGTATCCAAATTACCTACAGGACTCGTTAACAAATGGGTAGAATACCTCCACGAGAACCGAATGCACACTGACACGCCAAAATTAGAACTACTGTCGAAATTCCTTTACGGAGAAGCGCAAAAGGTAGCAGACTCGGGAGTTAGCCACATACAGTACCAGAGTGACTTTAACAAGAATAAACAACAAGGGAGAAAACACAACGATCAACATTCCGTGCTAACATCTGTTAAGGTCAGTGACCCCGACGCTGCCAGCAAGTGCAAGTTTTGCAAAAGGAACAAGCATGCGTTGTCAGACTGTGGTCAATTCAAGCGAGCCATGAGAAAGGACCGATGGCGATTTGTTCGAGCACACAACCTATGTTTCAAATGTCTCTGTGCTCAGCATCCGGATAAGAACGAGTGTACTGCCGAAAACTGCAACGTCGAAGCCTGTGGTGGGGCTCACCACCAGATGCTGCACTGGAAGAAGCCAGAAGAGGCGCGCCGTGAAACTTCCGCGCCACATCCCGACGACCCCGCGACGTCCGACTCCGCTGGCGCCGCCGCCAGTGAGCTCGTCTCACACGCTAGCACCCGCGCCGCGCAGTGTCACGAAATATCAGTGTCAAAACCAAAGAAAAAAGTAATACTTAAAATAGTGCCGGTAACTATACATGGACCCAGGTCAAGCGTGACCACGCACGCGCTTCTGGACGACGGAGCAACAGTGACTCTCATCGCGGCCGACCTTGCCGACAAAGTCGGGCTGCACGGGGAAAAGGTCGTAATGCGTGCTTCTGGTGCATGGGACTCGGAGTTGTTGTGCGAGACGGAGATAATTAAATGTAAAATAAGTAACAGTGACGGTAACAAATTCGACTTGCGAGCTCGTAAACTTAAAGAACTTAATTTGCCCTTACAGCTATTTACCTCTAATGTAAACTATTGTGAAAATATTTCTAGTAATAATAACCCCATTCTATGTGACAGCAATGTTAAACCTAAAATATTAATTGGTCAGGATAACTATGATTTAATTGCGCCTATTTTATGTAAAAAGTATAAACCGGGCAGACCATACATCACGCAAACATTATTAGGATGGTGTGTGCACGGAGCCTGGCAAGCTGATTATACTGGTAAGCGCGCCGAGCACGTCAACATCATCGGCAGCATCGGCGGCGCCGGCGACGAGCCAGCCGCAGCGAACCAAGCGGCGACATCGTGCGCCCTCAGTTACCCAGGTAAGCCGGCCGCGCACGCGTACCGCGACTCGTCCCCGAGAAACGGCAGCGCTGGCGCGAGCGGGTCTTCATGTTGTGATATACCTACATGTGTAGATGAATCATTTTGTCAGTCAGCTGTTGTCAAAGATACCTTAGAATGTTGTACAGATATTGATTTAAGCCAATTACACGATTTAATTCGCTGTTCATTTTCACTCGATTCCATTGGAATAAATAACAAACCTCGTCAAAATATTGAGGAATTACGAGCCGTAAATATCCTTAACGAATCAGCCGAGTTACTTAACGGTCAATGGTGGGTCAATCTTCCATGGAAGCGCGATAATTTTGTTATGCCGGACTCGTATCCCGTAGCATTAAAAAGACTACACTCGGTAGAAAGAAAAATGTCTTGTAGTTTAGAATATGAAAATAGATACCGCGAACGTATTGATCATTTACTTAACAATAATTACGCACGAAAACTGACTGAGGCGGAGTGCAGGTTCGATTCCAAGTCGGACCACGTTTGGTATTTACCACATTTTGGTGTTGATAACCCAAATAAAAAAAAGTTGCGATTAGTTTTTGATGCCGCCGCCAAAAGTGACAACAGGTCACTTAATGACTTTCTCCTTCAAGGGCCCGATTTATTACAATCTTTATATGGGATAATGTTTAGGTTTAGAGAGAACCGAATAGGAGTAATTGGAGACATAAAAGATATGTTCTTACGCATTAAAATACATAACCAAGATCAAAATGCATTTAGATTTTTATGGAAAGAGAAGGGCAGCGATGTTATAAATAAGTATGTAATGACGTCACTTATTTTCGGCGCGAATTGCTCGCCATTTATCGCCCAATATATTAATCAAAATAAAAACTCATCTCGATTTAGTCAGCTGATGCCCGACGCCGTGGAAGCTATACGAAACAATCAGTACATGGACGATTATATTGATAGCTTTTCGGATAAGGAGGTAGCACGGAAAATAATAAAAGAAATTTCATTTATTCATAATGAAGGTGGGTTTAAAATGTGTAACTATCTTAGTAATGAACCTGATGTGTTAAGTGACATTCCAAAAGACAGTCTTAATGACATGGTAATAAAGTTCAATTTTGATAAGCAGCCGGAGCGGGCACTAGGCATACTGTGGTTCCCGCGCAGCGATGAGTTGGCTTTAGATTTATCTTTTAAACGTATTCCGCAAGATATTGTACTTATGAGACGAATACCTACTAAACGCGAAATGCTAAGTATTATTATGTCTATTTTTGATATTCATGGTTTTTTAGGCCCGTTTACAATTAAAGGAAGAATATTAATGCGTGAAACATGGAAACTTAATATTAAATGGGATGAAAAATTGAATAATAATTTATATGATTTATTCTGTAGGTGGATTAATCAAGCTCAGGAAATAAACAATATTAGAATTCCGCGTCATTATTTTTCCTGTGATACGACTAGTGATAGTGAGGCTAGTTTGGAACTTCATTTATTTTGCGATGCATCGCCGAGCGCGTACGCCGCTGTCGCTTATTGGCGTCGCGAAAGCAGCGACGGACAAGTTACCGTTTCGTTTATCGCGAGTAAGTGTAAAGTTACTCCCTTAAAACCGGTTTCCGTGCCTAGACTTGAGTTGCAGGGAGCCGTGTTATCATGTAAGTTAGCTAATAGTATTAAAAGGGAACATCGTTTACAACCTAATTTAGTTTTTTACTGGACAGATTCGACTACAGTTTTACATTGGATTAAAAATAATTGCCGAACATATAAAGTATTCATCGCAAATAGGTTAGGAGAAATAGACGAGTTGAGTAAGTCGGACGAGTGGCAATATGTGCCCACTGACGTCAACGTCGCAGACTTGGCGACCAAAAATAATGATCACGTATTGACTAGTGATTCGGAGTGGTTCTCGGGCCCGTCGTTCTTACACCAGCCGCGTTGTTACTGGCCGCAACAACCTGAAATAAAAACAATTAGTGATGATATATTAGAAAAGGTGCAAGTGGTTCAAGACAGTAATATACTATGCGACTTACCTGTTCCCGAGCCAAGGCGATTCTCTACTTGGCTACGATTATTACGTTGTACTGCTACTGTTCTATTGTTTATCGAAAAATGTAAAAAAAGTAGAATTAAAGTAATTAACGAAAAATTAATGAATAAAGCGGAACTATTGTTACTTCGTTACTCACAAGAACGTTCCTTTCAAAAGGAAATAAATTCACTTAGATTAAACCAAGAAATAAATAAAGATAGTCGTTTGAGGTCACTCACCCCGATGTTGGACACAAATAATTTGTTACGTATGGGCAGTCGTATCGGTAACGTAAAGGGTGTTGATCAGCTCACTAAATACCCAATAATTTTAGATGGCAATGATTATATCTCTCGCTTAATCGTTACTCAATATCATATAAACGCAGCGCACTCTAGTAACGAGATGGTAGTTAACGAGTTGCGTCAAAAATATTGGCTTATTCGATTAAGACCTACAGTTCGCACTATATCCAAACAATGCTTAGTTTGCCGTTTTAAAAGAGCTTTGCCTTCACCACCACGCCTCGGCGACCTACCCGAATGCCGTCTTACACATCACCAAAGACCTTTCACAATGTGTGGGGTAGACTTATTCGGACCGATGGAAGTTACCGTCGGTCGGCAGAGGGCGCGCAGGTACGGCGTACTGTTTACTTGTCTCACGGTGCGCGCGGTCCATATCGAAGTAGTTCCAACTCTTACGACTGATTCTCTGATAATGTCGCTTCGTCGAATGGCCGCTCGAAGGGGTTGGCCACACACCATGTTCTCGGATAATGGTACCAATTTAAGAGGGGCTGACACGGAATTAAAAAGGAGTTATAAAGACCTATTTGAAATTTTTTGGAAATTTATTCCTCCCGCCAGTCCACATATGGGTGGTGCATGGGAGCGCCTTGTTAGGAGCGTTAAAACGGCTTTAAAGGTAGTTCTAAAGGAAAGAGCTCCGAGAGAGGAGACCTTGCTTACCTTTTTGTGTGAAGTCGAGAACATAATAAACGGCCGTCCATTGACTCATGTCTCTGTCGACCCACGTGACCCAGAGTCCTTAACACCTAACCACTTTTTGCTGGGTTCCTCATCCAATCTCCCACAAATAGGTATCTTTGACGACGGCGACCTATACCTCAGAAAGCAGTGGCGTATTGCACAACTCCTAGCCGATTTGTTTTGGTCCAGATGGCTCCGAGAAGTATTGCCTACACTAGCGCCCCGCAAGAAATGGGACCGCGAGGGCGTACAGTTAAAGGTAGGTGACCTAGTGGTTATAGCAGATCCCACTTCCCCTCGAAATGTCTGGCCAAAGGGAGTCGTCCACCGAGTGTATCCGGGAGCTGATGGACGGGTAAGAACCGTAGATATTAAAACTAAAACAGGCATTTTGAAACGGCCCGCAACACGAGTTGCCTTACTCATAAGTTTTGAGTGTCGCGATGACGACACTAAGGGGCAGGATGTTGACGACGGTGTCATGGTCCGCCCGTCTATCTAATTATTGAGTAAATAGGTACCATATTTGCCTAAGTTTATTATAAACCTGTATGTTTGCATAAGCTTTTGCCTCAATACATTGTAATTTAAAAAAAAAAAATAAATCAACGAACGGAAGAACGAACTGCGAGCGAGCGCTCTGATTGGTCAATGCGCGACGCCTTCACTCCGCTCACCGCTGCGGCGGCGATTGCTTTTGCAAAAACCACCCTGACACCAGTGTCCAATTGAACCTCCCGTACACAACGCGCGAACAAATACGCGCCCGCGCATTTCGTTCTGACGGTCATCAAATCAATCTTCCTCTCTTTTATTTTACTTCCACCGAAACCCAACAGCTACAATGACATTGCACTTTCAATCCCGGCTTAACTGCAATGACAAACTTAGACCAGTGGTCAAAGTTAGTCATTGCATTGCATTCTATTGTTCGAAAAAAAACCTCCAAATTACATAACGTCTATCTTTAAAGACCTTTAAATCTTTTAATAATATTTATATAATTATATTCAAAAATAATGTAAACGAAATAAAAATAATAGTAAAATTATGAAGAGGCCATATAAAAACTTTGGCTCTGCAAGCGCTAAGTTTGGACATTGAGATAATTTTATAAGTGTGCTAGTTCAGAACTTAAATGACCTCGAGGTAAATGGAGCTTGAGAATTAACGATAACTAATTTAGTTTTGGTACTAGTTAAAGCATTTTTAGATGATGAGATTCATTAAGTACACAGTATTTTATAGATTGGTTAGGTTGGTCCATTAAAAACTATGTATTTCTTTGGGGCCAATGCTACTAGTTTTATGCTAGATTTGGTGACCACATGATGCCCCTTTGAATTTAAAAACCTGTAATTTTATCGGTTTTTCTTCTTTCATTTTAGGCTGTGGTGATGTATGCTTCCACGTACGTGTTGGTGGCGCTCAGTATAGATCGCTGCGATGCCATCACTAATCCGATGAACTTCTCTGGAAGCTGTGAGTATATAGCAAACCAGTTTATTTTATATTTTTTCTTCTTGTTTTTTTTTTCTTAAAAAAAAAACGTTGCCCCGCACTAGGAACTTCTCCTGTATCATGGGTGCGTTTACAAACATATAAACTCACATACACAAACAGCCAGACCCGGAACACCTATCTGTGAATATTATCTGTGAATATTGAGATATAAGCTCCAGCTTAATATTTACTTCCCAAGCGCTATTGAAGATTAGTCGAAAGTTCTGTCACAAAAGTGATATAAGAATTATGTATCCTGTATGACGCCTCACATTTCTTGTTACTTACTCAAAAACCTCATACATCAACGCAAGCACAAATGTGACATTTTCTTTTCTATCAAGTACAAAATAGATTACATATTTGCATGACCCAGACACAGTACTCACCTACACTTATCTAAATTTTAGTTACTTAATAATGATATGAATCCTAACATAACTGTTTCTTAGACAGTGTTGATAGATCTCGATGGGGCATAATATGCCAACTTGTTAATGACGAATAAAAACATTGTGTCAGAAGTAATAAAAATACAAGAGTACTAATATTATTATGGCAAGCAATGTTTTTAATGTTGAAAAGTTCTTTAAGATTTTACTGGCAATTAAAACTTGCTTCTTACTTGTTTTTCTTTTTTTTGATATAATTGGATTTGACGAAAATTTCCTGTTCGACTACAATTCAAAGACATTTGAGACTTCATCATTCTTACATGAAATCAATAACATTTCTCGGAATGCTGATCTTAAAAGAAACGCCGAATATTAATTTCCATTATTTATAATATTTTTTATGGAATACAAATGACAAAACATGAATATATTACGAAACTTCTGAGAACGATAATAATAGAAGGTAAAAGAAAAAAATGTGAAGGATCGAATTCCTTTTATAATTCAGTTTTCGCCACCGTCAAATCAAGCGATAGATTTACTTTTCCATGTAAAATTGCGTTATAATATTTTTTATTGAATTTCAGGGAATCGGGCGAGGGCTTTGATTGTATCTGCCTGGCTTATCAGCATAGTCTTCTCAATACCACTTCTTATATTATACGAAGTGAAGGAAGTTCAAGGTAAGATCACTTACTTTGACATAACTTTTAGTTAAGGCTTTGGAATGGGGATATTGGAAACTATTTGGGTCTTTATTGAACATACCAGGATGTTTTAACAAGATCCTGAGAGGATATTTGGTAAACTATGTAAGTAAGTCACTATCCTGAGCCCAAAACCTTCCCAATATACAATGTGGAGGTATCGATAAGACAATAAATGAAAACACTGGCAATACTGGATCATAAGAATATTTTGAAAGTAATATAAATCCTGTCACCGAAATTAAAAATAAACTTTTCCAATTACATAAAACGTCAAAAAAACTCAAACTAGTAAAAAAAATATTACTATCATTCTGACGAAATACTCCAAGCTGTCTGTTGCAGTCTGTTGCATCAAATTTGTGATTAAAGACAACATATTCGTATATTGTCATCTCCATCTTGTATTTAATTATCTGCCATGCATCTCACTAAATAACTGCTAAACCGATTTGGATAATTCTTGTTTAAAAATTTCGTAATAGGATAAGAAGTACTTTGATGGTAATTTTGATATTTTTGTATGAATTCAGAAAGGATAGCTCAACAATAAAAAGGTCAACCATCTAGTTTAAAAAAAATCAAATTTTTATTTTTAACTGATGCCATATGATACGGATAGCTTCTCTCCGGAAGAAATCAAACCGAAGCGGTTCGGTTCCATTTTTTACAGTTCAGCCGCAAGAAATGAGAAAAGGGTCCTTATGGCAATAGCATGGTTAATGAAAAAATGTTCCAGTTTCAACTGTTGACCTACTTTTCTATATCTACGTGAACGAATTGACTTTTCGCCAAACCAATTTATCTTAATAAATTTGTGATTTTTCGTTGAAAAAATTTGCATTGCCTAAATTAATTTATTTGCGACATGAAATACTTTCTCAACCGCTATAGTTTAAGTAATAGCAGTTCAGAAAGAAGAAAATTAAGGAAACATAATAAAGGTATTTATGTTCATAAAAAAATTTACAAAACAGGCACTTCTGAATTATCAAGGTCAGTCAGTAAGAAAATTGAAGCCTTTTTAGCCCAATCCAAAGCATGTATCTTCATTGAGAAGAACGTGTAAGAAACTCCATCGATTATCATTTATAGATCTTCCCTCATCAATTTCCAGGTCAGATGCAATGCTGGATAGACCTGGGTACCCCTCGACGATGGCAGATCTGGATGTCCCTGATTTCCATCATGATCTTTGTGCTACCAGCATTGACGATAGCAGCCTGTTACGCTGTCATAGTCCTCACTATATGGACGAAGAGCAAGGCGGTCGTCATGAGCCCACCTATTAACTCCAGGAGAACTAAGACTTTGAGGAATGGTGAGTGATACAAATAGTTTTTAAGAAAATCGTTACTAAGATACTGTGAAAGTGAATCCGTTTGTTTGTTACGCTCTCATGCCAAAATCGCTGAGCAGAATCCTACTTTCTACTATCCTACTAATATTATAAATGCGAAAGTCTATGAGGATGGATGGATGTATGTTTGTTACTCTTACACGCAAAAACTACTGAATGGATCTTAATGAAATTTGGCACAGAGGTAGATTATAGTCTGGAATCACAAATAGGATTTTTTATCCCGGGTGTATGTTCCCTTGAGATAATTATCGTTATTGCCGCAGGTGGAGCCGCGGGCGGCAGCTAGTTTGATATAATTTTGGCACAGAGATAGTTGGAACACCAAAAACGGTTACCTATAAGTTACTTTTTCTGCTAAAATAAAACTTAACGCAGGAGAAGCCGCGGGCAAAGCTAGTGGTTTTATAAGATGTTCTATAATAAAATGGATTCAGTTTTCATTAAAGCACCGATGATGATGCACCGAGGGGAGCGTCGTCATATTTAATCCCGAATGCTTTTTCGGCGGATTCGGGAGTTAACTCCCGAGCGTTGAGTCGTAAGAACCCTAAATGCAGCGAGGGATTCAAGCTAGCCCAAGGCAAAGACACCTTTATTCCCAAGGAGGATACTCTACTTTTAACACCTACTGTGAAAAAATAAGAAGCTAGTACAAAATTTATGTAAACTAAGCTTTTACAGACCTATATTAAATCAGTTGGTAGAATGGGTTCGGACGCTTGGATGTATGCATTTTGAATTTAGAACGTCATAGGGTAAGCTCGAGATCGACTATAAATGGGTTTTAAGTGTTATTCTAATCCGTTTAAAAAATGATTCAAACTATTCAATCAACAATATTATGTCTTACACAGCAACGATATGAAGAAGCAATCCCTATGATTCTGTAGAAATCCGAGAATATGATCCATATGTAGTATCGAGAATATATTTCCTCTTTCTGGCACCAGAACGCGTTGTAGGTACCTACTATACCGCCAATTTAACGGACAGGTTCCAAATTTAAATCACATTGAAATCTAGTACAAATAATTAATGATAAATTGATTTTTAATGGCTCACTTTGAGTAAGGTTGCAATCTGTCAAAATGTATGGAAATTAAGGCTTTTTTGACAGTTTGCAACTGACATGGGAACGCGAACGTTGCTTAAAAATTTGTAGAATTGACCCTCTGGTTGTTTAAAAAGATATTTTCAGACTAGCTTCTGCCCGCGACTTCGTCCGCGGAAAATTTCTGATGACTTGCTAGACAAAAGTTGTGATAGCTCGGTTAATATACATGTTATAAAAATAATTTATAGCCTATAGCACTCAGGAATAATGTAGCTTTCTACCAGTGAAAAAAAATTTAGAATTGAATCATTAGTTCCAGAGATTACCCCCTACATACAAACTTACAAATTTTACCTCTTTATAATATTAGTATAGACTAGTATAGAAGTATAGATATAGATATAGATGTAGTCGGAAATAACAATGTCTAAAAAATAAAAGTAATACTACTTAAACATTTCACGCTGTGTTTTAGTGTAAAAATAATAAAAAACACGTAGTTCGATCGTAAATCAACAGCAGCATATTTCCTCGATCATGACCTTCTAAATCGCTTACGAACACATAACCGATCTTGAAACATTATTTTTATCTTCTTGCCCTTTCAAACACCAAAACCGTTAACGGGCGAATAACTAAAACTCACAATAAAACAAAAAAGAACACTAAAACATCTAATCTGCCACAAAGAGTTACAAGAACCAGATGCGGCCGTCAGCTGTTAATGAATCCTCTAAATAGAATTCCTTAGAATTAACGTCTACATTTAAATTTGTTGTAAGTATATTTATCTCTTTCAGGTCAGGTGGAAAGCGACCCGGATTCGAGACGAGCCAGTTCTAGGGGACTAATTCCTAGAGCAAAGATCAAAAGTGTCAAAATGACATTTGTTATTGTTTTCGGTGAGTATATTTAGACAATGTAATATATTTTAGTACGCTCTGTTTCTTTGATGGTTAGTCAAGTTCGGTTCTGTCGAGCCGTTGACCGTGTTATGGCATTGTAATCTATTTTTGTATTATTTATGTCATATTAATAATCTTTAGGAATAAAATCGATGCGCAGTACCTTGGCTCCAATGGTACGTAAACTATACGAGTAGGTGTGTTGCCCGCACTCAGAAATAGCAACATAAAAGAAGTTAACTACACTGCCGCGCTTATGATAATTACAGTAAGTCATATTTTTGTCGATATTGAAAATGTGACTTACTGTAAATTATCACAAGCGCAGCAATACAGCGACCCTATACCCGCGCGCATATACGTTGCTATTATATTGCTACCAATTAGTATTTTTTTAGAGCCGTGATATTGCTTGGAACTTGGTTCAGTAGATCTAAAATAATGATAATTCCCTATTTGACCCGTTTCATAATTAAATTAAGCCTTAAACTACCGTAACAATTTCAAAAGCCAACACGATTAAACAATCAGGTTCTCATTGATATTCGAAAACTTCATTACAACCTCATTAATATTTAATCAGGTTAACAATTCAAGCGGAGAAAGTTCACATTGGTTGTTCAGTCCAATGTTTCGCGATAATAACCCAATATCGAAATCCTAATTGTTTGTTCAACTGTTTTATTGTAGTTTTGTTTTAATGAATTTTGGTTATGAAATCAGGTAATTTTCGTACATTTACGTTTTGTATGCTCCTGTGATTTTATCAGAATATGTAATAGATACATAACATATCAGAACATGACGTTATTGTTAGATAATGTTACTGTTTTGAGGTCTTTCAGCAATTGGTTAAGAATAATGTTATTTTAGAACCATTCTTAAGCTAAATTAGATTTTTAATACGGTTTCAAGGTTCGGTGACCTTTTAGTTAACTATTTTTATTTGTTAATACAATTTTATTGTCTCCTTTAATGGACCACAACCTATGAATTTGCCGTTTTGAACTATGACAACTTAAAGTTTGATTAAGTATTTTAAGTTCATATAAACTTCATATTTAGACACATTATTTCTATTTCAAAAACAATTACTTATTAAATTTATTTCTTTAGGTTTGTTTTTTTCTATAATACCGCCATATTGTGGCGCGTGAGATACGTCATTCTCGACGAAAATAAGCTAATTTTCTGTTGTTTTGTTTGTTCTCAAAATATAATTTTGTCTGACTTTACAACCTCTTCTTCCACAGTGTTCGTGCTCTGTTGGTCGCCATACATCGTGTTTGATCTCCTCCAAGTGTATCACCACATACCACCGACGCAGACAAACCTGGCTATAGCCACCCTCATCCAGAGCCTCGCACCGTTAAACTCGGCAGCAAACCCTTTAATATGCTGCATGTTCTCCCCTCACATTTATACTAGCCTCAGGTATGTGAAACAATATTAAACAATATTAAACAGATTACACATTCAATATTTATTTTATTATAAACACTTATCATTTTACAATTATGTTCTTATACAATAGTATATTATAAACTTATCTATTTATCAACTCAACACCTCCTACTGTAATTTACAAACTATTTAAACTGAAATCTTAACAAACATAATACACTACATACAAATTCGTACTCAATTTCAGACGAGTAGCACCGTACAAGTGGGTATAACTTTGTTTGCAGACGGGTTCCGCCTTACAAATGGTTGTGGTGCAGCCGACGACGCAAACGACATGCGAGAGGAACCGTCCGCTCAAGATCCGACTCAACAGCCAACTCTGATCTGCTAAGTTCCACTCACGCGAGAAGGTCACATTCTGTTGCGACGGTAAATATGGAATGTTTTATTATCCTAACTATGTTTGTTTATTGGTTTGTAACGCTTTCGCGCCTTAATTGCTAAAGGAACCAATTTTGATGAATTTTGGTAAAGTGATGCGACCCTACTAGTTTTTGTGATAATCTATGGCCATGGGCAAAAGCTTGTATTTCTATAGAATGACAACAATTCGAAATTGTTTCGAGTCCCACACTACTGGGTGTCATTAATATTCTGGCGCCCAACAGCGAACACAATGATGAAAACAAATATAAGTAGGTAGTATCCATTCTATTTATTACCCTTGAAAGTCTTCTTTATCACAGCGTTAATCTTATTCTTATGCAGAACATGCAAACTATAATTGTTGGTCCCAACTGGGCGCCAACAGTAATCGTGGCGCCCAATAGGGCCAAATAGAATTTCAGCTCTAGATGAAATTTTATTTACATACGAATGAATGGGATTCATTACTTTGTAAATTATAACAATATCCTTATCCTAACTTAATATTACTATTTGTTTTTTCTGCATCACGTCGTAACGGCTTATAGGATTTCATTAAATTTGCCACACGGGTCCAGGTCCTGGAATATGACATAGGATACACAATTACACATTTTTATCCCGGGATTATGTTCCCTAGGCTCGGCTTCGTTCGCATGAAATTTGAATATCATCCGATATTCGAAATTCATGGGAACAAAGCCACGAGCTGCAGCAAGTTTCCAAATAAATCTACATTTATATCCTGATATAGCAACATTTTTACATAATTTCAGATACTAAACAGAGGCCGCAGCAGCAGTGTGTCCCGGCCGCCAGTAGAAGCACGCCGCACACAGCTACTCGTCCTCGTGTCGGCGCGCGACTGACAGCGCGCCGTGCTCGAGCACGCGCCCGCACGTGACGTCATGCTCTAGCGCCAGTGCACGGCGTGTGCGCGTCCACACGTCGCTAGTGTCTACAGAGCAAGTAGTTAACTCTCTGTACCATGCGTAGTATTACCACGGACTTTAGGAAACAGTTACTTTACTCCCCATGTGTAACAGTGTTTTATCTGTATCAAATTCCTTTTAAAAGGCATGATTAAAATGATTACTTCTTATAAACAGTAATCATAATCATGCCTAGTGATGAAACACTTATTTTCACCGTAAATACTTGTAAGTTGATGCCGTATGTGTACTTTGACGAATTAGTGTGTAGACAATTAAGGCACTAGTGGAATTTGGATGCTAAACTTTGATTTACTAAACATGTAATAACAAGTAAATCAAAGTTCATACAGTTCATTACAGACGTTAACACAAGTCTCAAATAACCATTACCTTTAGAACAGTTTAAGGGAAAAAAATGAAGATTTTTTTTAAATTATTTCAGAAAACATTTGCCATCAGAAATATGTAAGCATCAGTTGAAGTCTAGTCATACAATATGGAACTATTTATTCTTATGTAAAATAATTGTGTAAGAAAAACTCGAGGCATTTATTTACTTCTTCATATTTAATAGCAGTAGTTTTAAATTTAAGACCAGTCTTTATGGATGCCAAAAATGTTTAGGGTCCTCTGGAATAAAAATAAATTGAAAGAAAAAGCTTGAAAGTAGTCGAAAAAAATTAAAACAAATGTCTGTTTTTTGAAATACGATTGATAAAAATAATGACTTAGCAGGTCAGGGGCTTGAAATTTGTGGATTTTTCTTCTAGAATTAATGTTCATTAAATGTATATTGGGATGATGAATAAGCTAAGAACAAAATGCCAAAATTGAATCGGATAGTCGTAAGAAATGAAATTATTTAAAAAACTGTAAGTATATGGAACTGAAATATATATATTATATAACTAAATAGATTTAAGAAATATTTTATTTAAGTCATTAGTACCCGTTTAAAATAAGTATTATCGAGATTTGTAAAATTGTATTCATAATTATTTTTTAGCAATTATAATCCTGTAAATTGTAAAGAGGCTTTTATTAAATCGCGTAGTAAAATTAATGTACAATTATTTTTGTACTGTGAATAAATTATTGTAAAAATTCTGTCATAAAGTATATTATTAGAGAAGCTATTAAATGTCGTATCAGTAATCTTGATTGTTTTATTACTCTGCCTACTAAAAATATCGAGACTACCTAATAATTAGATATCAACCATACTTGTTTCATCTCCATACAGGATTTTATCATAATATTTATTTCTATACATTTTCACTATCAATTCAAAAATTTCCAATCACAATTTATTTAATTTATTGTTAGTTACGCCAAAAGCATTATAGCGATTGGACAGAAAAATTCTAAAATTAGAGTTTCGGTAGAAATACATATCAATTATGGTAGGTATACAAGCCATAAAACAACGTCCATACTCCATACGACATAACTACCATAAATTAGTAATATCGTCTAACGAAAGAAACAATCAAAAATAATTGTAAACATTATAACTTATTTATTTATTTTATGAAAACATGTACATTTTATATTTTAAATAATAATCTAACTAAATATACACTTATATAAATACTCCTAACTAAATTCAATTTCTCCGCAATAAATTATTCCGCATCACTGTCGACTGAAGATAGCCCAAAAGACTGGCGGCATTGCCAACATGGCAATGCTTATCTTCTGTCCAAGGTAAAAGCCAGCCCTTGGGTCTCGCGAAGTGTCAACTAAGCGTTTAGAAGGTTTTTTTCAAACCCAAACGGCTCAAAAATGTAACTGTCAACTTGGTTATTACATTTTCGCCGTTTGGAGTTCTCAGCAGCCGCAGCGGCAGCACCAGCACAGCACGATGAGCTAGAAACATGGAATCGCGTATGATTATCGACACTCTCACACCATAGGCGACGGTATGTCTTTATTTTCATGGAAGATGGGTCAATGAAAATAAAGACATACCGTCCGGTCACTTGGCAACGTCGCGAGCCAGGCCATTGGGTTCTAATACAGCCAGAATGCCGACGGTGATAAGAGCACGTCGAAGAATGTCATTGATGTTGATGCTATGCTATGCGGCCCGCGATTCAACAGCATGACAGGCCGTGTTGCCCAAGGCTGTTGACAGCGTTGAAAGCGATGAGGAGAACAACAGAATGCGCCTAAAAGATAGTATCGTCAAACAAGGTGCCATGTTCGAGGACGGTAGATAGTGCATGAGATTACAATATTAATTATGTAGGTAGATTTAACCTAGTAGTTTATGAAAACATAGTTATAGGAATTGGAAGAAAACAAGACAAAAGTATCTACAGCTAGACTTAGATATTTACAGCAAGTTTGTACCAGTATTCTTTAACACAGCACCAGTAACGCCATCTATTACATTGTTCTCGAACTAAGGTACCGCCCAAGTGCGTCGAGTTCAGAATCGTTCAGTCGGCGACCGCTGCTTCAAAGCTCACCAAAGAGCGCTGGAAGCTTGGTGAAAGTTTTCAGTAGTCGGTTTCTGGAATAATTAAATATACATTCCTCATAAAAATGCTAAGTATTAAAAAAACTTTAATAGGGATTCGCATGATGCTTAGGCCCCCAGGGTTCGAAACAAACCGACGATCGAAGCGACCCTGGAAAGCAAAGCGCTTGAGGAGGTACATAGATGGGTTTTAGTCAGTCAGAGTCTGACACTCCCTTTTACTCTCCATCCAGAGCGGAAGAATTTATTTTATAATTTCCCATCCATAAAAAAAATATGCTTAGGCCCAGTTCTTTTGTTTTTTTTAATCCTGAAACCGTGTTGAGATAGCTACTACTTGGTGAGAAGGGACATAGATATAATTTTAAAAAGGGTGCATTGGAGGTTTCTGAATGTGAAAATTTGCAACTCACGCAGATTGAGTCGCAAGCAACGCAATAGAAAAACCTTTAAAAAAACAGCTTATCCTGTATTTACTTATCGTATGTGAGACTACGATAAGTAAATACCGGAGGCTAGTCTAGACTTTAGCTCACAATTTAAAGGATGGATTAGAACCGAGAACTAACGAATAAAAATATTGAATACGATTGTAAAACTTTCATCATAGCAGTGTTTGCTATGATAGCTGATGGTAGTAAAATATTTTATTGTTTGAAGTTATTTTTGAAACATTTGTACGAATATGTTGTTTTTCCTAAAAATAGATTACTATACATCACCATCTATCTAGCCTTTTCCCAACTGTATTGCTGTTGGCTTCCAGTCAAACTGGATTCAGCTGAATACCAGTATTTTACGGGGAGCTGCTGCCTAACAGACATCCACAACCCATTAACTGGGTAACAGGGTACTTCTTGGCAAGACTGGAGATTTTCTGGCTTCTGGCAATCCACCAACCACCAACGGCTTAACGTGCTTTTCGAGGCACGAATGAATCTCGGTGTGTTAAGATGGTCACCCGTCTACAGACCGACCCTGACAAATGTTGCTTAGCCTTGAAAGATCGACCCGTGCCGCTGTTATTATTTAAGCTCGAGCTCCTCTTTGCTATGATATTTCATGGTAATAAAATATTTTAATGCTCGAAGTTATTTTTGAAACATTTGATTTAATGGATTGTTTTTTTTTTAATAGATTAGGTACTACCTAATCGGATGCAAAAAGACCCATAACCGCAGTCATATTCTACCCATGATTACCGAGATATTGAAGAACACACATAGAGGTACAGTGGGTTGCGTGCCTTACATTGCACGCTACAAAAAACAGTATTCTTTGTGCCTAAAAATAAAAGTCGTTTCCTAGCAATAATGTTTGGTTATTGAAACTTAGTTGATGAACAGACTGCATACTGTATTTCGACTGTATTTCGGCTAAGTGATGGGTCTTTTTACTCCCTGAATTCTCGGTTCATAGAAAAAAAGTACACGGAATTTTGTATCTTAATTAAATTATATGATAATATAAAATATCAAAATATTTACTCGCTGCAGGAAATGTTATGGCAGAGGAATCTTTCAAAGTTTTATATTGTAAGTATTTTTTGCTATTTTCAGCTATATTCAATAACAAAGTTGCTAAAAATGTAAGTAGGTCAAAAATCAAGGGAATATTTATAGTGTGTGAGAAGTTACTACATTTATATAAACAAATATACGATGACGGGGTCAGGTTATAAAACGCATCGTTAACCTGATCTGAAATTAAACAGAGCGGTTCTAAATATTTTATAGACTGTTGTCTGAGATTTTAGTATTATTTCTTAAATATCTTAAGACGCAAGAACTATCAGAGACAGAAACTATTGGTTCAGAAATTTATCAAATACTAGCACTTCGCCCGCGACTTCGTCCGCATGGGGATAGTAGGTACCTACTCCACAAACTGCAACGCCCCTATACATATCCCATTATAAAGGTTAGTTTTGGAAAATTAAGCACAACGATTCTCATTATTGGTTCAGCGCAACTGTTCACCCCGTTCAGCTCGTCAGGGGTTGATTATGCAAAAATAAAATTTTTTAGGTACATGATCTGTTTCAATATCCCACTTTTAGTTTGTTCATAGAATTCCGACGTAAATTGAAGCAAGCTATAATTTCCTACCCTAAAAACTTATTCACCCCTGCTTCACCCCTTATTATGTATGTACCTAGTTGATTTTCGAAATATTCAAACATTTGTTATTCTTATTGTTTTATCGAAAACATTTAAATGCCGTCGTGTTTCATCGGTTTGTACTTCATCGGACCAAGCATTGATACGATTCTCCCCAGGTCGCTCAAGCCGCGACATTTTTCTTACTCCGAGCATGTTTATTACCGTCGTAACTTTTGAACGAAAGGTCCGATTTGAATGATTTAAAGTGTAATTTACACGGACATAATCAACCTTAATTATCAAACCATTTAAATGGATAAGGATTAATATCATGGTACTATAATCACCATTTTTTATTTCACCATGGGATTTGCTTGACTAATATTAACAAAAAGCGATCATGGTGACTTATCCATAATAGTTAGACATATGGTATTGCGGATTTTTTTGTAGATATTGATGACTTCTATAAAACTGTAGTACATCACTTTGCTCTATTGTCAATAGATTCCGCAGCGTACGCGATATAAGGATTTTTTCTCACACCTTGGGTCACATTATCGAAGTTTTCATACGGAACCCTAACTTTTTTGAAAATATTCTATAGCTTATGACCATCACCGATAATGTAGGATTCTACTGGTGAAAGAATTTTTCAAATCGGTCCAGTAGTTTCGGAGCCTATTCATTTCAAACAAACAAACAAACAAACAAATCTTTCCTCTTTATAATATTAGTGTAGATAATCAAAATAAATATATCGTTAGAGGTACCTAGTTGATAAAATTATCATAATAAAAAAAACTATTAAAATTGAAAAAAACTAAAGTTGTCAAAAAATAAAAGGCCCGTTTTGACAGCAGGATACAACATTACTTTACAGTAAGTATGAAAGAGACATGAAATAAATCTCTTTGTTGTATCGTGCTGTCAAAACGGGCCTTTTATTTTTTGACAACTATGTATATTTTGAAACTGACTACTTTGAAGTCAAAAAATAAGTATATTTTAAAACTACTCGTAAGTGTTCGTAGGCATTGTGCTACGAGACTACGAATGCTACGAGCTACGAAAATAATATATACTACGCAGACATTTAAACTAATATTATGAAGAGATGAAATTGTTTACCTATTTTTAAAAGGTATTCTCTGAAAGTGCTTTTGAATGAGTTTCCAATAGCCAATCGCATCACTGGGCTAGCGTTTAATTTGTGACTGGTTGATATTTTTTTCTAGATGCCAGGGGTTAGGCTGCTCTTTATTCCAATTATGGCACGGATCCTGTTGGGCCACGGCACCAAAATCGCGAGAAAGGACAAGTCATAAATACTGCTATACAACCTGTACCAGAATAAACCTACCTTGTAGCTATTCCACCAATTCGCACTAAGCGTTTCCAAACGTCTTTTATAATGCGCAGAGCAAAAGAGTGGAATTATTCCTGCGTCTGTGTTTCCAAATGCTTACAACCCTAATCTCTTCAAAGTTAGAGTGAACAGGCTCCTTCTGGGTATGCTCGCTCTATCGTAGACTTTGTCTCTGTCATCACTGATATTGACTATAGAGTCAAGAGCAAACCTCTCTAAAAAAATAAAAAACGCAATACCTCTTAAGAATCATTTACAACTTTTAAGTTGTTCATAATGATGAGTACAAGGACCCCTTAAGAGGTATTGCGTTTTTTTTTCTATTCAGTCATAATGTTGTACAGAAATCGCGGAAAACCATACTATGGTTAACCATAGTAAAAGTTTTTCTGCAATTTCTGTGCGCATAAATGGACAAAATGCACTGAACAGATAATTTTTTTTTCGCAATTTCAGTGTTGGTCCCATAGTAAAAGTTGTGCATAATGATGAGTACAATGACCCCTTAAGAGATATTGCAATTATTCTGTTATACGTTGTGTATTCTAATGTGATAATACTAATATAGTTCTGGGGTAAAATAATAACACTATAGTTGGCGCCAAATAAGCTTGCAGTAGCGGCCATTGACCCACCTACATTTTTTGTGACATTCTTAATTTCGAAATCAGAAAAAAAGACATAGAGCTGTCCTGAATCTACATCTATCGAGATCCTTTACATTTTCTAGTAATGAAAAACCATTCACAATTTATTTTTCGGGTACCTATGAATAGATATAAGGGAAAGGTCAATGTCCTTTATTGCAAATTTATCCGGCACCAACCATAGTGGTAAGTATTAAACTAACATTCTTTCATACACATGAGACAAATTTATTCGATTTGCGTCGCGTCGCTAGGTGGCGGCACCGACGACTGGGAATTCCGATTAGGAATGTACTCGTAAATGTATGAAAAAAAACATAGACAAGATCCATGAAATTGGTTTTTTAATGTGTACTGAGGACCGGCCGTATTGAATGTTTGTTTGTCTTTAGACAACTTAAAATTACGTTTTATTTATTTATTACAATCCTCCTTTATCTATTATTTCCCAATGCGATAGCGCGGTCTTGAAAACTGATCACTTTGATCTGTGATAATTAGGTAGGCACGGTTTGACTTGAAATTTTAAGTCCTAATAAGTAAATAAAATAAATAAATCTAATACCTACCTTTAAACGAGCAATTCTTGTATAATATGTACATATATATATAATCTGAATCTCGGAAACGGCTCCAACGATTTTCATGAAAATCGTTGGAGCTGTTTCCGAGATTTCGTGGGCAATAAATCGATCTGGCTTGGTTTAAATTTTTTTGAAAACGTCGTTTTATCCGTGTTTAAAAAAAACCGAGCATGGCTCGGTCATCCAGGTACTAAATTATTAATCAGTCAAGCTCGCGACATGTCAAACTACAAACTCATAATAATATACCTCGCGTTATAGTAATAATAGAGTTATAAAACGTGTAAATCCCAATTCTTTAAAAAAAAATGTTTATTTGTTTCTTTGGATTTGATATTACTTCTATGTGGAAATAACGCGTCTTAAAATGTACGCAATGGATATTGCGTAGCCCCCGGAAAAATATGATGATTTACCAGGTAAAACAATTCTGCGTTCAAATTTCTATCAAATCAAACCAAATAATAGGTACCTCATTCTTCGCAAGCTTAATAAGTAATAGTAAAGTAATTAAAAATTCTTCAAGACTACCAAACTCAGAACTAGGTTAAAGTTGGCGATACTCGGCAAAGTTGAAAGGGCATTCAACTCGAGAGAATTTCAATTTAACTATTCACATTATAGTATCGGGAGCAAGAACGACGTGCGTCGCGGATTTTGTCGCTTCGGTCGAAGAGTAAAAAGATACGTAGAGAATGGATTGATCTCCCCATATCCAAATATGAAGTCTTCTTTGTCGTATGGGTAGTAAGGTCTAACGACCCCACACACCCTAGTGTCAGAGTTTCTAAACCGCCTCAAAAGCCTCTGACATGGTTTGACGACCAGCATTTGGCGGTTGGGACAACCGGCTTGTACGTGCCTTCCGAAGCACGGAATCATATGAAGTGAATACGGTAGAATGGTGACAGAATGTAATGTGCCAGAATGTTTACAACGTGACATTATCCAGCAATAAAATTTGCCAAAAATTTGAAATGTGCCTCTTTATAATGAAATATCACGTCATCGTCACCATCATCCTTTCAGCCTAAAGACGTCCTAAGTTGGAAATTTGGTCTTCCTCAAGTGTCATCACATCGATCGGTCCTGTGCTTCTGGCATCCAGCGAATTCCCGCGGTGTAATTGTGTAGGTAACGTGATTCGGCAAAGGCACTACGATTCCTTTACAAAGCCTTTGTGTACTCTATATGTCATTTGACACATTAGGTGCATTGCACAATTCGGAAGTCGAATCATTCATCTTAAACATTTCGACAATCGCTTACACCGATAGAATGCCTCGTTGTCAGGCGTCCTGGCAACTTGACTTGAATTACCAGAACTTACAGAAAAGGGATAGGTATCGGTCGCAGAGCTTTGTCTCTTTCTACAGAGTGGTCAACTTTATATGAGAATTGCTCAGTCCATTCTCCATGTCTATAAGTAAGAGCGACGAATTTTGTCGCGCGCGTCGGTCGCATCGCGTAAGCTAAGCGTTCAACCGGTGACAGCTTTAGAGGTGCCCAAGATGCAATGAGATGGTTCGAAATGCAATGGATTTTTGGATCGAGTTGATAGGTTTATTTTGTGAAATGTATTTGTGAGTCTGGTTAGATTTGTGGAGTATGGGATAATAACTACACATTGTAGAATAGAAACGGACATTTTGATTTAAAATTACCTAAATATTAGGTCAGAAATTTTAAAAATAATGCTGGTTGATGACCTTATTCCAAATAATTATCTTGAGGTCGCCTTCCTGCCTAACTGAATACTGCTGATTATCATTTTATATAGAGCGAGGGCCTATTTGACGTCCACAACCCACTAACTGGGGTATCGTGTTACCCAGTGGTAAAACTAATGTTAGCTTTTCAGACTTCAGACTGCCCGTAATGCCTCTAAGATCTACAAATGTCAGCAAGGATCAAAAATATGTTTGTCTTTTTTTTATTTTGTAAAATAACTTATCGTTTTCTTAAAGTCTAGCAGTAACACAAATAAGTGTTTACAAAATTTCTAACAATCTGAATTCTGCAGCTAGTGACATTTATGCATCTACAACTAAGTTTGCTCACTTGAAGTAGGTAAGTTTCTAACTGTTAGCATCTAAGTTTATTGCCTAAGTTGCAGTCAGACCCATATCGCTGTTTAATATATTATTCGAGTAAGAGTATGCGAAATCGACAGTCCTTAGAACGATACGTGTGGAGTTAGATAGTTCTATTTTCATTGGAAGCGAATATTTTTGAACGTTTTTCAGATAAGCGTTGGCGAATGGAACAAAATATTCAAAGAGGTTAAATTATTAGTATTACTAAGCTATTTAAATGTTTTGTTGAATCGACTTAAAGTTTTTGCTGACACATTTGCAAATACGCAAAGCCCGAAAAAATGTACCGTGGCTTTTTGGCAGTATTTTCGAAAATCAATAACTTTCATAGCTGAAAAACAACTTTTTCAAAAGAGCTTTTCGACGAAACTAAGGAGCCCGGAGGGAACTAACTGTATCATTATTTATGCTTCCTAGTTCCTACTTCAGGCGCGGAATTCATTCATTTGACCATCGTTGAAAAAAAACGTCAACACGATATCGCGAAAAAAAAATCAGCTGTTCAGTACATTTTTGTCGAGTTATGCGCACATAAATGTATGAGGCAGTCGATTTTTATTTCGCGATTTCAGTTTTGGTGTCATAGTGAAAGTTGTTCATAATTTTGAGTACAATGACCCCATAAGAGGTATTGCGTTTATTCTGTTACACGTTGTATATAAATATTATATTATTACCTATTTATATATTACTTGTAAATTGTTTCGCAACAACACTATTATTTTATAAGACATGCTACCATACATGCTATATTTTATAAGACAAGAACAAAAATCTATGCGCGCCCTCAATTATAGGAGAAATTCAAACAAATCCATCATCATCCACATTAGGTCTATGTGAGATAATAATCTACATTCCAAAACAGCTTTCACCATTTATCTCTTCGTCCAGTATCATTCGTAAATCGCACCCATGTTCAGTTCCTCCACAGGCGAATGACAGCGGAGCCAACTGTAACTATATTAAATGGAGGCCCGACTAGGTCATTAGTACCCCTGTCGGTTATGTATTACGTAAAACTTAATTGTAAAGAGAGGGTCACTTACTCGTAATTGTGTTAGATTTCAGGCAGTTTTTGATCTGGTTTTTTTTTTATTATTTTAGCATATGTATCTATTTTATTAGTATTATATATATATTATTTCCAAAATAAAGTTATATTTTAAATCTTATTTATTTGTTGTACACCTACCACAGTGTAGTCTTTTTGACCCAAAGGTTGACTGGTAGAGAATGCCTTGTTGCATTAAGTCCGCCCATGTACCACTATTGTACATAGAGTTTAAATAAATAAATAAATAAATAAATAATGTGGAGGTTTCAAGATGGACGGATGGGTGGTTAGGAAGATGCTTGATTATGTTAGGAAGTGTCAGTTAATTTGGTACACATATTGGATATATTATTTTTCTGTGTCATTACTGTAAACTGCTTTGCATACTACTGTATAAATTCAAGTTTTTAAAACTTAACAGACAGGTGTTGCTGGGGAGTTTGTTGGCCACTTCTTCTTCCCAGCTAAAACACTAGGAAGTGGTGTCGGGCGCTTTTGGGGGACTGTCTTTTATAGAACTTTGACGTTTAAAAAGTGCTGGCACTTAGCCTGATTTGAATAAATGACTTTTGACTTCGACCTTTGACTTTGACCTTTGACTTTGACTTTTGACTTTGACTTGTGACTGGATTGACTTTTGACTGGCTATTGACTGACTTTTAACTTTGACTATTGACTGACTATTGATTGACTTTTAACTTTGACTATTGACTGACTTTTGACTTTGACTTTGCTTAGACTTTTGACTGACTTTTGATTTGGCTTTCGACTGACTTTTGACTTTGACTTTTGACTTTGACTGACTTTTGACTGACTCGAGCTTGACTTATGACTGACTTGAATATGACATTTGACATTGACTTTTGACTGTCTTTTGACTTTGGACTTTAACTTTTGACTTTGACGACTTTGACTTTTGACTTTGACTTTGACTTTTGACTTTGACTTTTGACTGACTTTTGACTGACTTTTGACTTTGACTTTTGACTTTTGACTTTTGACTTTGACTTTTGACTGACTTTTGACTGACTTTTGACTTTGACTTTTGACTTTTGACTGACTTGAATTTGACTGACTTTTGACTTTGACATTTGACTGACTATTGACTTTGTACTTTGACTTTGACTGACTTTTGACAGACTTTTGACTTTGACTTTTGACAGACTTGACTGACTTTTGACAGACTTGACTGACTTTAGACAGACTTTTGACTATGACTTTTGACTGAATTTTGACTGACTTTGGACTGACTTTTGACTGACTGACTTTTGAATTTGACATTAACTTTGACTTTGACTTTCTTTGACTGACTTTTGACGACTTTTGACAGTCTTTTGACTTTGACTTTTGATTTCGACTTTTGACAGACTTGACTTTGACTTTTGACTTCGACTTTTGACTACGACTTTTAACATTGACTTTTGACTTTGACTTTTGTCTAAAACTTTGACTTTTGACTGACTTTGACTTTGACTTTTGACTTAAACTTTGACTTTTGACTTTTGACTTTGACTTTTGACTTAAACTTTGACTTTTGACTTTAACTTTGACTTTTGACTATAAATTGTTGCCGAATATCTTTGTTAGCCAATATATTTGTTCGTGCAAATGTATATTGAAAACTTTAACGAAAAGATTTTTTAGCTTTACAATTTTGTTGGGATTCAAAAATATGAGTTTTAGTTCAAGTAGTGGAGCCATTCGTGTTTTAAATAAACCAAATCATACATTATTTGTTTTCATCTACGTGTAAATCATACTCCTCGTAACTATTTTTGAGGATAAAAATGCTGCTTTGATTTAGAAACTTCACATCACATACTTACGATGCACACACATAGGTACATTCAATATGAAAAAACTTTTTCACAAAAAAAAAGAAAGCGACTTCCAAAAAACACTACAAAGTTCAAAATAACTTTAATTTCGGAAGTCGGTGTTTTTGGTTGCTTCTTCGTTATTTGACACCGACTTCCGAAATTCTCCTTTTTTAGAAGTTGGTTAAAAATAGCATTTTCTATACTTAATTCGTTAAAAAACCATGGATGCGACTTTGTTTCAGTAGCGGACAACAAACCCTCGGACTAGTTTAGGACTTATGCAACGTTAACTATAGTGTGATGTGTCAATGCCATCATGAGTCCGCTGTGTAAGAGACAGAGCTATAATAATATGAGTGATCTGAAATTTCGAATGACGTTGACATTTAACAGTTCGGTCCCGTACCGGTTATTGAAATTATTAAGAAGAATTCCAGTCGATAGCCATAACATTCAAGTCAGAGTTAAACGCAAAGCAAGTAGTGGTCAAGCGCGTGCCTATCAATAATAGATAATAAAAAAAAGTCAGTCAAAATTCAAAGGTCAGTCAAAAATCAAAGTCAAAAATCTGTCAAAGTCAAAGTCAAAAGTCAATGTCGAAAGCCGAAGTCAAAAGTCTGTCAATAGTCGTCAAAAGTCAAAGTCAAAAGTCAGACAAATTCAAAAGTCAGGCAATGTCAAAAGTCAGTCAAAAGTCAAAGTCAAAAGTCAGACAGATTCAAAGGTCAGGCAATGTCAAAAGTCAGTCAAAAGTTAAAGTCAAAAGTCGTCAAAGGCAAAAGTAAAAAATCAAAGTCAAAAGTCAAAGTCGAAAGTCAAATCAAAAGTCAGTCAAAAGTCAATATCAATGTCGAGTCAAAAGTTAATGTCAAAAGTCAGTCAAAAGTCAGTAAAAAGTAAAAGTCAAAACTCAGTCAATCAAAGGTATGTGTGCATCGTAAGTATGTGATGTGAAGTTTCTAAATCAAAGCAGCATTTTTATCCTCAAAAATAGTTACGAGCAGTATGATTTACATGTAGATGAAAACAAATAATGTATGATTTGGTTTATTTAAAACACGAATGGCTCCGCTACTTGAACTAAAACTCATATTTTTGGATCCCAACAAAATTGTAAAGCTAAAAAATCTTTTCGTTAAAGTTTTCAGTATACATTTTCACGAACAAATATATTGGCTAACAAAGATATTCGGCAATAATTTATAGCACTGCAATCAAACGCACTGGTTCAATCTAAAATATCGGTTGGAGCCGTTCAAATAGGGCGAAACCAATAAATAACTTCTCCAACATTTTGCTGAAACGGTCACATTTCAGACAAATGTGTCCATAATAAGATTTATAGCGATACTCTTGAGGATCATGGACCGATACCCTGTATTGGAAAAGCCTCTGGAGGCCATGATATCTGTTTAAATATTCTGAATAACTGTTCAGACCCATCAATGGGTCTTTGATCTCCCCAGTTACTGGGTAACACAATAGTGTTAACTGGTTTATGGAGTTCACATGGACAGTTGCATCATAGGAAATAAGAATATTTAAGCTGCACCCGCTTAGACTGGAAGTCGATTCCAGCATAGTAAAGCTATTTTTTTTTTGTAAGGATGGGAAACCATCAAATGACTCCTTCCGTTTGGGTAGAGTGGACGGTAGTGTGAGACTCTTACTTACTAAAACCCATTCGTGTTCCTCCTAATGCTTTTTGGATTTCACGGTCGCGGTGACTCTTTTGAACAAATTTCGCAACCCAGACAGGTTCTGGCCCTAGGGGGCCCGACTACTATGCTGATAACTATTTGAGGCGCGCGTGGATCACAACGCGCCGTCGACTCGAACCTGGTTCATCGGACGATGAGCCACCCAACGCTCGCCGTCGCCAGGCCCGCGACTACGGTGGCCGGGAATCGCCCTGCGACTCCTAACGCCCGGGACGTCCTCTTCTATTGCGGCTAGGGTGTGAGGTTTGTCTCTCCCTCCCGCGGTCAACCTGCTGCCTGCTGCAACTGCTTTCCATGCCTCCTCGCTCCGGACCATGGAGTGAACCAGGGCTTAGCGAAAGGTCACCACCGCCGATCGCCTCGACGAGAACACGGCAATGCTCCGCCCTAGCAGAGCAGACTTCCAGCGTATGGTCAACCCTCAGAATACGGCACAAACCAAAAGGAGTATTCAATCATTGTACGCAGCACATTGTGTCCAAAATAAGTCCCCGCCCGCGCTATCCCCACCCGCGTAGTGTTACCAGCGCACCATGGCATCTACTTTTAAGGTAAAATTTAAAACCTCTATCCGAGTGTAATCTACTTAATAATATCTACTAATAAGAAACGTTCCAAAAAATAAGCTACCATTCCAAAATCATTTACATGTTTACCCAAGCTTCAAAATCTACATCCATTTAAAAGTACAACGTACCTACCAAATAAAGTTTAGTAACAAAGCACAAAAAATGTTTTAAACTCATTCAAACAAAATTGCCCAATATCACGATATAACCTAATCCTAGCCACTTAAAAAAAAGAAAAGACCTTTTAACGGCAAAGGAATTAATAAAATCGTTTTATTGCCTCCGTCTATAACAAACAAAAAAATACCCTTTTGTAATTGCGATACAAAATGAAACCCAAAAAACGAGTCCAAATATCTGGACGAATCCTTTTATCTCCTGAACTCAAATTCATCGTTTGGGTTCAGAAAATTCAATCAGTATTACACAGTACAATTCCGAATACGAACGCTAATTTTCATGTCTAGTAATTATTAGATTTACCGTGTATAACAATTTTAATTCAGAACTAAGTACTTTATTGTTACATAGTTCGCACGGAAATCAAAATGAAACAACAATGAAATACTTATTATAAACGAGAAATCCAATTATTGATGGACATGAAAATTAGCTTTTTTTTTTTTTTTAGAGGATGGGAAATCATCAAATGAGGGGTCCCGCTCTGGATGGAGCGGCAGGGAGTGTCAGACTTTTACTGACTGAAACCCACCCTTTGTCCTCCTAGTGCCTTTCTTCCCAGGGCCACGGTAACTCTTTCGAACATATTCCGCAACCCTGGCAGGCTCTGGCCCTGGCGGGCCCCGTCTCCGTTGCTGACTGCTCGTTGCTGACGGCGCGTTTGGAGTGAAACGCGCCGTCGACTCTGGCCTGACCTGATCGGACAGCGAGCTACCCATTGCTCGCTGTCCGCAGGCGTCAGTCACTGCGCCTTGCCCAGGAGCGTCAGTTCCTGAGAGGTGCAGCGACTAACGTACGTCTGGAGGAGGCGGAATGGGGCCATTACTGGCACTCCATTTCAGCCCCCTCCCGACCGGACCGCAGGCTTTGCCCCCAGCCCAGTGATCGGCCGGCTTGCCAGCTGCCGCACATGTGAAGCAGTGCGGCGCGGCGTCGCACGAGCCGGCCCTGTGACCGGGCTGACCACAGCGGAAGCAGTGGTCACTGCGGTCCACCTCCGAGGTGCAGAGTGCTCCGACATGGTTACCAACTTGGCAACGGAAGCACCTCAGAGGTCTGGGCTTCAGCAGTTTCACCTGCGCGGAGACCCAGCCCACCAAGAGCCTTCGGCCCTCCGAGATTTTCTTGGCCGCCGACACGGGGCAGCTCACCACTACGGTTCGCATGCCCGTGTTGTCAGGACGGATGGTGCCCACCTTCACCTCCTCTGTAGAGCACCCCCCCGTCCTGACGACGGCGGCCAATGAAAATTAGCTTTCGTTTGTATTCGGAAATGCAATGATTGGCGAGGGACATAAAGAAAATAGTTGTACTGTATGTGGGCGGGCATGTTACTGAAAAGTTTTGAATTTCGCTGCTGGATACCAGTGTTTTACATAAAACGACTGTATCTTATACTTATATAACCCAGTACACCCGTAACACGATATGCCTTTGGCAAGACTCACCAGTCAGATTTATATTATAGTCTGTCGTCAGATAAAAAAAACAAAACCGACTTCCAAAAAAACACTACAAAGTTCAAAATAACTTTAATTTCGAAAGTCGGTGTCAAATAATGAAGAAGCTACCAAAAGCACCGACTACCGAAATTAAAGTTATTTTGAACTTTTTTGAACTTTTTAAAAAAAAAAAAAAAAAAAAACTTTGTAGTGTTTTTTTGGAAGTCGGTTTTATTTCGGACTTTTTAGTGTTTTTTTGGGTCGGTTTTTTTTTGTATTTTTTTATAATTTTTCACGTTTTAGTGGTACCCCACACCTAATAACACCTCTGGAAAGACACAGGAAAGCAAAAATACACAATTTTGTATACATGGATGATTTTTCCACATATTTTTTCCAGCTATTTGGATTTAAAAACCAAACTACCAAACCGATTTTGATAAAATTTAATTGAGATCAATCGAGAAGCATATTCTTTCACATGAAACAAGATTTTTTCAAATCGGTGCATAAATGACGGAGATATGAGGTAAGAAACACACACAAAAAAAAACAATCGAATTTACAACCTCCTCCTTTTTATGAAGTCGGTTATAAACCTTTATTGCTGTTAGATTTTAACTTATTTGACCAAACATTACTTTAAAAAATCGCTTCTCGGCTGTTTGGCTAAGATCAGTGTGTATTAGTATCTGAATACCCATAATGACTGACAAAGATCGAAAAATGACGTCCAAGACCAACCGCTCGCGCTGGTGTTGCTCCTCAAATAAATTACTTAAATTATGTGCAAAAATACTTAGTAGGTAATTAAGGGTTGTTTCCTGAGTAAAAAAAAAGTGATTATAATTACCTAGTCCGTCAGTTTGATTAAATTATCGAAAAATATTAAATTGGTGTTTTTTGTTAAGTACTTCTATCAAGTCAATAAAAATTGATGAAGTTAAAACGCATCAAAGATCAGGAGTTGGGACTTGTGACGTCATATTTTTTGGAAATCTATCTGACGGACTAATTAGATTTTTTCAGGAAACATCCCTATAATCTTATACAAAGTGTTACAGAATGACCCCTTAAGAGGTATTGCGCCTCTTAAGGGGTCATTGTAGTCATCATTATGAACAACTTTTGCTATGGGGCCAAACCTGATATCGCGAAAAAAAAATCTGCTGTTTAATACATTTCTGTGTGCATAACTCGACAAAATGTACTGAACGACTGATTTAGTTGGTTAAAAGGCATATCCCTTATTATATGGGATTTAAACATAGCTGAGAAAATATGAATGGACGATAGGTACATACCTACACATATGCCTCAACCTGGGAATATCTACTGAGTTACTGAGTTAGCAACTGAATTTAGATTTTGAAAAAGTACGCTACTCGTAGAAGCTAATGGAATATTGTAGATAATTATAAGATTATGTTTAATTGTTTGTTAAAGCTAAGTGTTAAATTTTGAATTCGTGTTTAGAAATTGGCAACAAAAATAAATAGGTACACGCGGGAACTTATTTACCTTTAGGTACAACTTTATCACTGAGTATAAATCAAAGAAATGTAAACAAATCCGAAAACATTTTTATAAATAGAAAAGTTATAAATTGATTGAATGTAGCAAAATACCGTTACCAACTGAGATTCAGCGATTGAAAGGAACGATATTGGAAGACACAAAACGTGAATGGAAATCGTCACGAGTGGAATTCAAGATGGCGACGGATCCTTTTTGACAGAACAAGTCGCTCCTTCAAATGTTTAGATAAAAGTATCGTGTGATGGGATTACGTCTTAAATTCTGTTTGAGTGAAATTACTATGTTTTTTTTAAAAACAGAAATTCTCGTATTGGTTGCTACGGTGTTGACATAATGTTTTTTTTTTATGTAGAAGTTTAAGTAAAGTTTTTAATCATTGATAGAAATTGGAATAGAGCCTTTTCACTTTGTTTTCCATCAACGACTAGATGGTTATATTAATGAGTCTGTACTTGACTAATGTTGTCTAGCACAGTCTACTAAAGAAATAATAATTCCTCATTTTTAAAATAATTAAAATTTCGGAATCTTTACATAGACTGTGACTCTAGAGTTGACGTATCCTAAGGTTTGGCTATCACGAATAGAAGATGTAATAAAAGTACCATTATTTATAGATATAACTTACCTGGTATTGGCATTTAGTATCCTATTTGGAATTCCCTCATTTGGCCAATAATTTAAGATAATTGTAATAAATAAGGAATAAAGTAGAGTATTACAGTTTCATGACTATAATTACTAAAACCTTGTGTTATTGTGCTCATAAATATTAATAAGTTGGCTAGTTTTGCTAATTTTCCTTACCATACGTTTCAATACAGTGCTCAGTGGTGGGTTTGAAAAAGATTTGTACACAATGCATTCGTATTTTCCCATCGTTATTTTACTTGTGACATCAACCTTACAGCAACGGAAACAAAGATCACTGTGTTCCAAAATTAGAAGACGGACTTTTGTCGGTGCAATATCTGCTTTAACCCTTAAATAATTGACACTGCCTAACCAAGCTTTTTACACAACCGACGCGCGACGACAAGATCATAAAAAGTTCGACCCAACACTTTGACCTTGAAGTGTGACCCTCTGCCCTTGGGGTTAACGGGTAACCACTCGCAGATCCGGGCCCCGGGCTGTGTCATTACAATATTGTCAGCCATGCATTGGCCACTTGTACTGATGACCTGATATCCCCCGTCCCCCTTTTGCCTTTGTTCTAGAGAGCTTGTATTTTCGCGTTGAATTCGGATGTAGTAATAAGTTGCGTGGCGTTGGAATAACATCTATCCGGATACAGCTTAATATCAGTAGATACCATTATTTTGGTGTTAATGTGAAACAATATTTGTGATTTTATTTCTTTTTTTATATTAGTTTTTTGACCTTTGTTTACCTACGTTATTAGGACTAAATTAGTTTAATAGAGATGATTGCTGGTTAAAAAATATATGATTCTATTTAGTCTATTAGTTAGATTATCAAAAAATATTGGACAAGAATTTTTTGCTTTATCAAAGCAATAGGAAATGACAAAGATAAAACGCATCGAGGTTCAGGAGTGTACTTAGAAATGACGTCACACGAGTTTTCGACGCACTGTATCGTCTTAATTTCTTGTTTACGAGAAAAAAGAAAAAATACGTGTCCAATATTTTTTGGAAATCTATCTTACGGACTAATTAGACTTTTTTAGTCATCTACTCTATTGTTTGAAGTTTAAGTTTTTCATGATATTTTTTTAAGAACTTTTTGTACCTAACATACTCTACCGAAAAAAGGTATTTATTACTCTATTCTGTTAGGGAAAAATAATCCGGTATGTGCAAAGGATTTTCTTCGCTTCGGATTGGATTAATATTCTCATTAATCAAAGGTTTCAATAACATGATAAGGTTAGTGTGTATGATTACATTATCCCTAATCTTTGTGTACGAATATGTATGTCTCTCTAACTTAAATTTCGGAAGTCGGTGTTAAAAAAGAAGCAACGAAACACCGATTTCCGAAATTATTTTTTTTGTTCCAAAAGTCATCATAAAGATAAAACTCTATCAAAAAGAAATATTAAAATAAAAACCTAGAGTTTATTAACAAACCATTATGTTAACCAAATCCCACTGATAAATCCGGAAACTTTGTCATAAACATATAAATGAAAGTTAAAAACGATTTTACGGCTCTCGAAACACCGTATTAATAATTCCAAATGTTTTTATTGGCTGCTACGAAGAAGTATTGCCAAGAAATGTAGTATAAACCAAACGATTTAGCACTTTTATAGCTGTTTTAAACGTGCTTTGGACTTGCTAGCTGAGGGGCTTAAACTAGCGAAATGAAAAAGCTTAAATATAAACCCCTTTCTGTCATCATCATCATCATCATATCAGCCGATATTGCTGAACATAGGCCTCCCCCAAGTGTTGCCGCAACAACCGGTCCTGTGCGTCTTACATCCATCGGCTATCAGCGATCCTCACCAGGTCATCGGTCCACCTCGTGGGAGGCCTTCCAACGCTGCGTCTTCCGGTACGCAGTCGCCACTCCAGAACTTTACAGCCCCATCGTTCTGCGAACAATGTGCTTTGCGCACAGCCACTTCAGTTTGGCGATCCTTCGGGCTATGTCGGTAACCTTGGTTCTCTTGTGGATATCATTATTCCTGATTCGATCACGTAAGGAAAATACGAGCATTGCCCTACTACGTTCTGGAAAATTATCGCTAAGTTTGACATCCAATTACATTAAAAAATCATTTGACATACAGTAAGTTGCGACAATTTAAAAAAATCAGCAGCCAGTCGCACCAAGCAAATTTGACGTGTCGATAATTTATTTCCAGAAACAAAAAAACCCGTTCAAGGCTATAATACCTACCTGTGTTTCAAAAAAAAATCACGGGACTGGCGATCCGCACTTCTCTTTTTCAAAACGGATTTATTTGGCATGGCATATTAGGAGGATTTATGTCTACGAACATAGTTCAATAGAACCTAAATTAAAAACCGCTACCTTCGGGGCTCCATTTCAAGAAGTCACGTCCAAAAGTTTATTTCAATAAATTACTGTATGAACGCAGATATATGGCAGTGAAACAATTTAACTTAGGCCATATTTTAAGTTGGTGAAACTGCCGCGTTTTAAAGTTACAATCCTGGTGATATATCAACGAGTTAACTTAGTTTTCAGGGATGCGATTTATAAAATCACTTTATTTTGAGTGCACTTTTCAATGATTAAGGGGATATTTTAGTTACCGGAGTCAAAGCAATTATTAGATATTTAGTAGGAAACTATTAATTTGGGATTAACACGTCACTGATAACAGTGATAACGGAGAAAGCAAGGCAACGTGATTCAGAGTAAAAATATTCATTTCATCACTATCCTTGCTTCCTTACTATAATCATGTCCTACTTCCTACTAATCCTATCCTACTAATATTATAAATGCGAAAGTTTGTGAGGATGGATGGATGTATGTTTGTTACTCTTTAATGCAAAAACTACTGAATGTATCTTAATGAAATTTGGCACAGAGGTAGATTATAGTGTGGAATAACATATAGGATACTTTTTATCCCGGGAGTATGCTCCTTTGGAACAATTTTCGTCATTCACGCGGGCGGCAGCTAGTTGTGAAAATTTGTGTTAGTTTCTGAAATAAGTACTTTCTTTTGGAGTGAAAGCAATTATTAGATATTAAGTAGGTATTATATTAATTTGGAATTCAAACCAAGGTAACCGAGAAGAATATCTTTAGGAAAAGATAGTATTTGGTGTGGAATGTTGCAAGATAACTTAAGGCGAGCCTGACTTGAGCGCGTAGGCATCTAACGCTTACCCCAGGCCCCGCAAGGAGTAGCAATACGTAATAAGTTACGATGCGCGGGAGACGCGCGCACCAAGCGCACCGCTCGCTCATGAGTTCACGGACTCGGGTAGGTACTAAGTTCCGTCACAGGATAAAGTAATGCAGTAGATCAACTTGAATTGATTAGTATAAGTTTATTTTGTTTTATTTTTCTATTAAGTATTTTTTAAGGTTATAGATGGATTAAGTACGTATTGTACAAACTTGAATCCAATTACTAATCATTAAAAATCAGTAATAATACTTATTTATTTTAGAGTATATGGTGGATTTAAAATCTGACTGACACGAAAATTATGAATACGAGTACGATACAAAAATACGCGTCGCGCGCTATTTGGCTTTGGTGCGATACCTTCGTAAAAATCAAGTAGTAGGTAGGCACACTTACTTTAGGAAAATTATGTTACAATTCTTGAATATTATAATTCAAGAAAGCTTAGAAGTATAAATGGTTTGGAATTTGCCTAGATGCTGATGAAGATAATTTTATGAAGATAAACTTTGTCTTTTACAGCATGTTATTTGAACTCACCGTTTAGGAGATAATGTAAAATTAAAATAATTCAACAATATTACTAAATCGAACGGGCGGTGCGCGAAACGCGGCCACCAAACGAGAACGCGTCGAGCCTGCGTGACTGCGTGCGACGCGGTGCAAGAAATTCTTTTTTGTATTATGATTATGAATTTATGATAGTTACATTCATGGGAAAGGCTGTACGGCTATACGGGAACGGGAATTCCTACGGGAATGAAGAGTTCCGTTACCTGTCTCCGAAGTTCTTCATCAGATCTTCACCAAATTGAAATGGGATCAGTCCGGGAAGATACACTTCCAAAAAAAATAGAATCATCAAAATCGATTGACAATTGGCGAAAATATCGCTGAGCAAACATACAACAAAAAAAAACAGTCGATTTGAGAACCTCTTCTTTTTTGGAAGTCGGTTAATAATATACAATACAATAGTCAATTAAAAACAGTTTAGTGTATGTAATTTATAATTTCTATACATTTTTCCTCTTGCCAATAAACACCGATAAAGTAACGCATTGGATTGGAAAAACTATCCAAACTGACCACATAGTTTTTTGTATGTCTTGTCATAACTTGATACATTGTTAGTAATTAGTAAGAGGATGGACTCTAGTGTACAGCGCATAAATGAGCTGGTCCGGTAGCCTAAACGTTACCAAAAGTATGTTATTATAATATTTTCATAGGAAATGGTCATACTGTAACACTTTTACACTATGGCACGCGACTCACGAGTGCGCTGCGCGTATTGTTTGGCATAGACGAGACCTACACAAACGTTGCGGACACCATAAATATTATTATTTGTTGTGTTGTGGTGGCTGTGAGTAGGTACCCACCTAGCGTATAACTACACTTATATTTCTTCTCTACATGAACACCACAACATTATTGCACCGATATTCAACTCTCATGTAGGAAATACGAGCTATTATTTTTGCATTTGTTTAGGAGTAAGATAAGTGAAAACGGACATTTCTAATAAATTTTGAAACCAGACAAAACAGACATTTGAAAACAGTAAATCACTGTATCATGTGCGCGCGAGGTGGCTTTATGCACTCTGAAATAGGGTTCAAATTCAATTGTTTTACATACTCGATGCGGTTGGTAAATCTATTCCGCGCGAAAACTAAACCACTAAAGCGCACGTCTTTATGCGTACTGAAATAAAGTTTAAATTAAACTGTTAACACACATGTTTGCGGTGTGGAAATTTATCTGTTTCGTGTCGGTACTTACCTAGTTAGTAAAGTAAATTATGTATATACCTATATACCTTTTTGTTTATTCAGCCAAAGTTTATAAAAAAAGTAGTCACCGCTGCAACGAGGAGCCGTGACAACTTTTTTTCCCCCATTTTTTTTTACAAAATTATAGCTACATCTAATAAAAACTAACTATATTACAACTGTTTGAACACTAAATTGTATACAAGTATTATTATTTAACCACTCGACACGTGAAAATTCCAAAATAGAAAATAAATCTTACGTAAATAAACATAAACATTAATTTCGCGGCACACTGGTGTGCCGGCAGTGCTAGAGCGGTAATCAATTTAGGCTTAGCCAGTAACAGAACTTAGCGGGGGTGGCGGGATCGCAAAAATTTGGCACACGTCCGACCTCCAACACGTTCCGCTCGGGACTAAATGACACGGGGCGCGCTCATGAAACGACAAAATCACTTGATTTTGGAATTAGTGGGATACGTATTTTCATATTTCACATTATGACGACCGATTTATATCACATTTTTTACGACCTTTATTGTGGTATAAGTTTTATTACTCAAAACCTTATATAACTCAAATGAAATGATAATTACATCTTGATTTTGACTTGACTTTGCGATTTAATTGGATGCAGTAAAGTGCAAGTAATCGTGTATCGCACGGCCGAAATCGCAAGACCGAAGTGTGAAATATGTAATATATTTTTTTCAAAATTTAAATCCGTGTTGTTTACGAATAAAACACAATTTTACACAATGCAAAACAACGTTTTTCCGGAAAACCTGGCCTTAAGAGTCAAAATATTAATTTCAGTGATGACTGAAATGAAAATACATTTGACAAGAAAGTTTAATTGAATTTCCAATTTCAAAATGTACTCAGATTATTTAACATAATTTTTATTAAAATTCCTTCGGGTATAGTACGAGTAGAGTACCTTCATATATTAGCCTTTGCTTACAATCTTGCTAGACAATAACCATATTTCAATCTTAAACTAGAAAATAACTGTCATCAGTCTCCATTCTTTCACGAAAATTCTATCTAAACTTCTAATATAACACGCTTATAACCACTTTCAACTTTAAATCACCGTTTATTACCCAATCTAAAACGGTTTTAATAACCTATAAATTTTCATCCTTTTCTACGGATCCTCTAAATTTTAACTAGCTATTGCCCCGGAGATTACTAACTTGCTTGAATAAAAGGATGTGGATGCCAGTTGAACGCTTGCCAGAATGTTTAGCATGGCGTTTATTTATGGTTTATGTAATATTACTTACTCTAGCTTAATTTAGTTGGTAACTAGTGACATTTTTTCAGAATCTGTTTCTTTGCAATTAATCCATCCGTACCTACTATGAATAATGCGAAAATAGTTCTGTCGCAAAAATAAATCAGGACTATATTATTAATGAAGAAAATTTCTTCATTAATATATCATAACAAAAAAATTGTTGGACGTACCGATAGAGAAAAAACGGCTAATCAACCTGTGTTACTAGTGTAAAAAATCCCTAACTAAAACTTGGGGATTTTTCGAATTGGGGCACCCAAATGTGGGTGTACACGTTGCGGAGTTAGTGCAAAAGAGTCACCGCGGCCCTGGAGCGCAAAGGGCATTTGAAGGAACACGGATGAGTTTTAGTCAGTAAGAGTCTGACACTTTCTCTCGCTCCGCCCAGAGCGGAAGGAGTCATTTGATGATTTCGCATTCTTGAAATAAAAACTTAATGTACACCTCTTTTTACCCGAGTACGGCGAAGTAAGAAGGAGGTTTATTTAATTCGTCGATAAATATAGTCGTGATGTTATATATGACGTTATATTGTAAAAGCTCGAGAGAAAAGGCATACATTAGCTCGGGAACTAAATTATTATACTCTTTATAAATATACATACTTGACATTTACTACAAACGCTTTTTAAACGGTACTTTGCCTTGTCATCTTCACAACCACGGACATAGAGAAAAATAGACTGATGTTAACTATTATTTTAATTACAAATCCTCAAAGTGCTTATAGTTTCTCTGCTAGGTAGAATCAGAAATGAAGCATGATATCCAAGTTAACCGATATAGCCGAAAGATTTTTTCCAAAACGTAAACTCCAACTCAACTTGAACTCCGATTCCATCGGAGCTTGTCATAAATTAAAGTTTTTGCATAATTTGTTTGCTCTCGAGTACGAAAACGTCAATTAGACAAGCTTTCATTGACATTTTCGTGCTCATGTTGGAGTTGGAGTTTATGTTTTGGAATGTGAGCCTATGTGGCAGTGAGCGGGGCACATTACTTGAGAACGGATGGCCGATTTGTGACCTCATATCAGAAGACTCAGAGTTGGAAGATCTTCCACGGGGTAGACAGATGGCAAGATAGGTAAGGACCGTGGGAGCCGGCTGAATGCCGGAGGAGTACCTTTCTGTTGCAATTAATCAATTGCCTTGTTCTAGTCTCGCAAAATATCGAAAATGACTCGAAAAATTTTGTCTTTTTTGTTTATTTTACGTTTCAATATTTTCCTAAACGACCCCAGGGTGATTTAGGAAAAGAAAAGTGTAACACTCAAATAAATTCTACGAACCGGGCATATTCCTTCATTCATAGAATGCATACTCCATAATATGGTAAATATGCCATGAACATCTTACAGATTAATAATAATATACCTATACATGCCAAGTCTAATCCTATCAAATACATCATTCAGATGTAGGTACTAGGTAGTTATGTATGTTAAGAGATTACTGCCACTTGATTGATTTTATTAACCTTGTTGGTTGAATGCAGATAGTTGAATAGAATCTTGTAGATATATCAATTGGGAGTACTTAAGAGGGTTTATTTGTTGTCTAAATACAACTGGTGAGAAATAGTACGAAACATAAACACAAAAGTTATTTAAACAGCTTGAGATACTGAAACCATTTTCTAAGCAGGCACGGTCTTTATCATAGAAACTGAAAATATGAGATCAGCCTAAACCTATAGATAAACCTTTAGTACCTACTGTAGCGTAAAAAAAATGAAGAACACACATTTTTACGCTAAATACGGAAATTTGGATATTCAGTTTCCGAAAAAAAATATATGAATATAACGAACGTCTCGCCACCACGAATATTTCAACTGTCAAATATTATCGATTGTAATTCAAACATTCGAATAGAAAAAGAAAAAAATAACCAAGAAGATTCACTTCAAAAACAGAAAAATAAAACTGCATTGAGAACCTCCTCCTATATTTGGAGTAATTAAAAGAATCATGTAGTGACAACACTACACTACCTACTTAAATTTAAATATTGAAAATCTGTATACCAAAGTAACAAAATTGTTTTCAATTTCTATTTTTTCTATGTTCAGTCTATTTCTCTGTGGAATGTACTCCCCCAGGAAATTACTACGGCCACTAACCGATTAATCTTCAAAGTTACAAAAAAAGAAGTGTATAATAAATAATTTTAAAACTTTTCATTAAGTGAACAACTCTTTAAAGTCACTTACTCCATTTTGCTATGACTCAACCACCATCGGTCATCAACCCCTTCGCATAAATCCGCGCTAAAACATCAGGACATCGGCTACACGTCGTCTTGACAAAGAAAAACTCTTAAAGAACAGTTTGGACACCCTTCCCCGCACACCCCTGTGGTACCCTTCACCCCTGTGTGGCCCTGTCATGTCCTCATCCCATTCAAGAGTTATGGAGAGTCCATTTATAATACTTGTGTGGACGTGTGTCAAGAGGGAGTGGTCAGATTTTGATGGTAAATATTTTAAAGAACAAATAGGTATTTGTTTTACCTACTCCGGTAGGTTAAACAAATAAAACGAATATCAAATATCGAAGAAATACAAAACATGAGTTTGGTAGAGGAACATCAAAAGAACTATACAGGGTGAATTTTTAGTGGATGGATGGCCAAATCAGAAACTATGAAGAATAGCAAAAAACACTCATAGGATTCTGGAATCCGATTTTGTTAAAAAGTTAAACTGCATCACTGGTTTTTAGAAAACTCGGTATTCCTAGCCAGGAATCGATTTAAAAAAAAATACACCCAAAACTCACAATACCCATTCGAAAGTGTCCATAGCCACAGAGGGATAATGTTGAACCTTGCTGAGTGTCATTTTAGCCTAGGCTACAGTCTGCCCAATTCCTAACTGCGTGTCCAAACTTTCCAACACGGGTTAGTAACACACTCCTGGAAGTTCCAGCTAGTAATATCATAACAATTTTCTCCAGTCCCGTCCCAAGATTATTGCGATAGCTATATGTTCTGCAAACCTCATGATAACCGCACAAGTGGTCGGATGGCCTTCGATAAAATTGTAACCGCTACGGATATTACTGTTGACGTTTGAGTGCTCCATTTTACCAGCATATTATTGAAATAGTTTAGCTATAGCTTTGAATTCGTCTGTAGACATTATAAGTGTTATTTTAACAAGTGTCTTCCGCTCGTGTGTAATATATTATTCTCAAGTAGGGACGTTTTAAAAATTGAGATTTCTGTGTTGTATAAGCTCTTTTTGTCCTTTATATGGCCTCTACCTTTTAATCTATTATTTTTTTCCTCAAAAACCCTAGATACAGAGAAAGGGGACTTTGTTTCAGAAATTTAAAATATAGCAAAATTCAAGACCAGAAATGATTACCAAACGGCGGATTGGTTGAATAAGAGTGCCAATAGGGTAGATGACTAAAAAAATCTAATTAGTCCGTCAGATAGATTTCCAAAAAATATTAGACACGTATTTTTCTTTTTTCACGTAAACAACAAATTGAAACGATACAGTGCTTTGAAAACTCGTGTAACGTCACTTGTTAGTACACTTTTTACGTAAACGTGACGTCACGGCCCCCCACTCCTGATCGTTGATGCGTGTTATCTTCATATTTTTTTATTGATTTGATAAAACAAAAAATACGTGTCCAATATTTGTCGATACTCAAACTGACGGTCTAAATAGAATCATATATTTTTTGATCTGGGCCTAAACCACCAACTCTTAAAGCAGTGTTACTTTTATATTACTTCCAGTGGGAAAAAGACGGAGCTATACGTCCTGTATAGCTCCGTCTCTTTCCCACTGTAAGTAATATTGAAGTAATACTGCTTTAAGAGTTGGTGGTTAGGCCCCAGGAATCATCCCTTTATGTACTAGTTGCAATCTGTCAAAAATGTATGGAAATTGAGGGTTTGCGACTAAGGGCCATTTTCCCCAAGCCAAACTGATCGCGATCAGCGTATAAACCACGTTTATGAGCTGTCAGTGTAACTATTTTTCTATGGAATATTGACGTTGACAGCTCTTGAAGGCAGTTTAGATGTACTGATCGCGTTCAGTTTCATTTGTGAAATCTGGTCTAAGATGCGAATGCAAATGTTGCTTTAAAATGAGTAGACTTGGCCCTGAGTTTTCAACAACCAATAGCATCACTGGATTAGCGTTTAATTTATGAAGCGTCAATAATTTAATTCCAGAATTCAGTGATTCACGGGCAAATTCAGTCCCTCTTTGATCTGGGCCTCTGCACCCCATGAATTTACCTACCCAAATAATACCTACAAACAAAAATGGGAATGGTTCTTTAAATTAAAACGCTTCAAAAACCTCGGTGGGCAATGTGTATTATTCATGATTAACGTTATTAAGCCTCTTTTTACGGATAATGGCCCGTCAAGTAATCTCTTCCTTAAATTAAACTCGGAATATTCAAGAGAGGGTCATTTACATTTTTTTCGCTCAAAACGGATGATAGGAGAGTATATCATTATTGCTATGGATTTTGATGTACCTAGGTACATTGCTAACAAAAAGTGGGAAAATCAATGGAATTCATTTTGATGTTATATTTATTAAAATCTAGTAGTATTTTAATTAAAACCTGTTGATAGCTGTGTACATTAGGTCTTCCCCTTTATAAAGTATAGCCTATTTGTTATTCTGATTTATAAGCTATGTTACCGTAAAGTTTGATCAAAATCCGTTCAGTAGTTCTTGGGTGAAACAGTTACAAACATACACCATCTCTCAAACTGTTGCTTTGGTAATAGTACTAGAATACAGGATGGAAGGACTTTTCAGGTCTCATATACTCAGCTACTCCTTGATGAGCCTTTTCATATTTAATGATTCCTGTTGCTTTGCACTGTACTCTAGGCCGCCAATGGTATGTTTTTTAACCGACTTCCAAAAAAGGAGGAGGTTCTCAATTCGATTGTATTTTTTTTTTGTTTTTTTTTTTGTGTTTGTTACCTCATATATCCGTCATTTATGAACCGATTTGAAAAATTCTTGTTTTATGTGAAATTTTATCAAAATCGTTTAATAAGCAATTTGGTTGTTAAATCCAAATAGCTGGCAAAAATATGTGGAAAAATCATCCATGTACGAAATTGCGTATTTTTGCTTTCCTGTGACTTTCCAGTGATGTTGTTAGGTGTCGGGTACCACGAAAAGTGAAAAATAAAAAAACTTTTTCACAATAAAAAAACCGACTTCAAAAAAAACACTACAAAGTACAAAATAACGTTTATTTCGGAAGTCGGTGTCGATTAACTAAGAAGCCACCAAACACCGACTACCGAAATTATAGTTATTTTGCACTTTGTAGTGTTTTTTTGAAGTCGGTTTTTTTTTAAGTTTAAGATTTCCTGTATGTATTTTTAAATTTGGTGTACAATAAAGTATATATAAATAAATAAATAAGTATATATTACCTATAAGTTAACAATTTATTTACGAACCAGATGTTACACTTACAAACCCAAATAAAAACGAAATTGTTTTATTCGTTGGACAAAGACCAAAAAACAAGTCCATTTGTTTTTGCTCAACTATTATTTGTCGGTGTTTTGCTTCATTATCTAGGCTTTTTGCATACCAAACTTTTTTGAAATATCACTTGTTTTTCACTCAGTTTGTTTGAGAATAAATTGCTGGATCATTTCAATACGAATTCGATCTAACGTTTTGGTAGGTAATTAGAAAACAGGGTATTCTAGAGTAGTACTAAAGCTGAAAAACTTTAGCTGGTCTCGACTGACGAAGTCTACGCTCCGTCCAGCACAGATCCAGATCCAAAACTCCGAAAGCTTTCAGCTCAAACTTCAAAATCGTTTCGAGTGCCTAGGGAGCTCCGTGGACGAATACAACGATGGGTTAGTGGAAACTGTTCATACAGTCGGGTCTAAGTTCTTCAAGACTCGCCGTACAGATAAGACCAAGAGGCTCTCTGATCCTACTCTCAAGTTCATGAAGGAGAGGCGGGAGATGATTCTGCAGTCTTCAGACGATGCGTGCAAATACCGGCAGCTCAATAGACGGATCTCCAAGTCCTTGAAAAGCGACCTCCGCCGCTTTAATACTGAAAAGATTAAAGACGCGATAGAGCGGAATAAGGGCTTCAAGGTCTTTGCAAGAGATTTGTCTATTTGGCAGAGCCAGCTCACAAAACTGAAGACCGCTGATGGCAGAACCATATCCGCCAAATCGGAGCTTCTGAGGGAGATCGAGACATTCTATGGACAGTTATACACGTCAATGACCAAACCCGCAGCAAATCTAGCGAACGACCCAAGAGCTAGATTGACCCGGCATTATACCGAAGACATCCCGGAGGTCAGCCTGTATGAGATTAGGATGGCTCTGAAGCAGCTTAAAAACAACAAGGCGTCGGGTGAGGACGGAATTACGGCCGAACTCCTGAAGGCGGGTGGAAAACCAGTTTTTAAGGCCCTTCAGAAACTGTTCGATTCCGTCATACTCGAGGGGAAAACGCCACAAGCGTGGAGCAGAGGTGTGGTGGTACTCTTCTTTAAAAAGGGCGACAATGCCCTGCTTAAGAATTACAGGCCCATCTCACTTCTGAGCCATGTCTACAAGCTGTTTTCCAGAGTCATCACAAACCGTCTCGCACGCAGGTTTGACGACTTCCAGCCTCCCAAACAAGCCGGATTCCGAAAAGGCTTCAGCACCGTAGACCACATACACACGCTGCGGCAGGTTATACAGAAGACCGAAGAGTATAATCTGCCCCTCTGCTTAGCGTTTGTGGACTACGAGAAAGCCTTCGATTCGATCGAGACTTGGGCTGTGCTGCAGTCTCTCCAACGGTGCCAGATCGACTATCGGTACATCGAGGTGCTGAAGTGTTTGTATGAAAACGCCACCATGTCAGTCCGACTTCAGGATCAGACATCAGAACCTATCCTCTTGCAGCGGGGTGTGAGGCAGGGAGACGTAATTTCTCCGAAACTGTTCACGGCCGCAATGGAGGACGTCTTCAAGGTTTGGGACTGGAAAAGGCTAGGCATTAATGTCAATAGCGAGTACATCATCATCTTCGATTTGCCGACGATATAGTCGACCCCGGAGGACCTCAGTACAATGCCCGATGACCTGAGTAGAGCTTCCGAAAGAGTGGGTCTTAAAATGAACATGGACAAAACCAAAGTAATGGTAAATACACATGTAGCATCCACTCCTATCAAGATTGGAGGCTCTGCACTCGAAGTTGTTGATGAGTACGTCTACCTGGGACAAACGATCCAGTTGGGTAGGGCTAACTTCGAGAAGGAGGTCAACCGTCGAATCGGACTCGGCTGGGCGGCGTTCGGAAAGTTGCGCGGTATCTTCTCGTCTCACATACCACAGTGTCTGAAGATGAAAGTCTATGACCAGTGCGTGTTGCCAGTGATGACCTATGGACTCGAAACGTGGTCGCTCACAATGGGCCTCATCAGAAGGCTTAAAGTCACCCAAAGGGCAATGGAGAGGGCAATGCTCGGAGTTTCCTTGCGTGATCGAATCAGGAATGATGATATCCGCAAGAGAACCAAGGTTACCGTCGTAACCCGAAGGATCGCCAAATTGAAGTGGCAGTGGGCCGAAAAGTTTTGGAGTGGCGACCGCGTACCGGAAGACGCAGCGTTGGAAGGCCTCCCTCAAGGTGGACCGATGACCTGGTGAGGGTCGCGGGTAACCGATGGATGCGAGACGCACAGGACCGGTTGTTGTGGCGACACTTGGGGGAGGCCTATGTCCAGCAGTGGACATCTTTCGGCTGATATGATGATGATGATGATGATGATGACTAACCTTAATCTTCAAAACTAATTAGTTTGCCAGAAAATCTATCTTAAAAATCAAGGAACGCGAACAGTAGTACCTACCGTTGTGACTCGAAATATATTGTTACTTTCAAGCCTAAGTATGCATGAAGATTAACATACAAAAAACACCACTAACTCTCAAATCGAACCAGTATCGCTCCGTATTCTCACTGACAATAAAAGGGCGATAAGAAAGAAATTTACACAAGCAACTGTCTACTCCACCGGACTTTTAGTACCAAAGTTCGTCAATAGATCCCGAGACTCTTGGGTTCTATCCAAAAGTGAGAATAAAGAATCCATGGAGCTGTATGGGCATGGGTGTCTACGACGTCATGAAGACATGAATCAGGGTTGAAATACGTACTGAAGGAGATAAATCCTTCACTAATGACTTCGTGCTTTGCAAGTGCCAGGACTATTGTTTTGTTAAGATTTATTACGAAGTTTTGAATTGTATTCTGCCAGTATTAGCTAGTGAATAGGAAGTACATATCACTGTTCGTGTAGGTACCTACTCAAGTTTGTTTTGGTGTTGGCACGAAACTTAGCCAATGATTTGCGAAAAACTTTATTCGATGTCAATAAATTCGTGTCGTTTATATTCAATTTCGTTTGAGAATTAACTGTTTCAAAAATGTATTTCCTCTTTTCACGGTGTGTTTATTTTTCATCAACCAAAATCACGGTAAAATTCTAGGAACCAAAGTAAATAAAAAATGCGCCCGAGGAAATCACGCCCAAATTCGTTTCCCGCTTATAACGCGAGTTATTTTAAAATTAGGGATCACAAGATCAAGAGAAAGTAATTTAATTCAAAAAGTCCACAACATTAAGCTATAAAGACCAGCAATAAAAAGATACAACGTCCAATTCTACGACTTTATGTAACTTCGGAAGTTCGCATAAAAATGTTGGGGACCGATTTTCTTTATTATGATATCAGCCTCTAATTATATTATTCCAAACTGCAGACTAGCTTCTTTATAACTAAGTAGAACTTAAACCCATATTCCAAAACGTAAACTCCAACTCAACTCGAACTCCAACACCATCGGAGCTTGTCATAAATTTAAGTTTTTGCATTTGTTTGCTCATCTCTCGAGTACGAAAACGTCAATTAGACAAGCTTTCAATGACATTTTTGTGCTCATGTTGGAGTTGGAGTTTGAGTTGAGTTGGAGTTTGCGTTTTGGAATATGGGCCATGATATCACCATGGCTACATTGCTCCACGTGATTTGGCTTCATGACTATTATCCAGGTTAGATAGTTAGTTACACTTCACTACCAAAAAAAAGTCTAAAGTTGGGTACAACTCAGCTTCAGTGTTACAAACCGTAATGTAACATTCGCAGCGAGCATGTTAATGTTACGCCGTGTCCTAAAATTTTTGACATGCGCATGTTCGTGCTCATTTCCACGTACTGACTCCACGAATGCTCGCTTTATAACATGTTATTTTACGCCCTGTAACACCGGTCAATCCCCACTTTAAGATATTTAAAAATTTTAAAGCTTATAATCATTCCTGTTCTTGACAGGCCTCGAAGGGTTTATGAATCACTAGATTTTGCCCGTGGCTTTGTTTGCGTGAAGCGTTCGAGCGTCTCCAGACTCTCTATCTCTGTATAAAAAAAATACTGTAGACTATAACCTCGATTTCGTGAACGCAATAGAAAACGTACTCACGTTCGCATTTATAATATTAAAGGTAGTTAGAAAGTTACGGTAGCTTAAAATTAAAAGAGGAGAAGCTGTAGATTGTAGACAGTTCTGTAAATAAATAACCGTTAGTTTTCAAGAAGCAATCAAGTTTCATTCATATTATGTTAGCTCTCACTTTTCTTAATAATATTTACCGAACCTTTAAAAGCTTTTGAATTCTTAAATATGATTCGCAGATTTTTTGGCTGTGAATTCAAAAGGATTTTCTGCACGTGTAACGAACAATAGTCTCATCTGCGAGGTGGAAACGGTTGGCGTATTCCCAGATCAAGTAAAAACGAAAAATAACTGAGTAATCTAATGAAATTGTACTGAAAGTCCTTACTTTATGAATATGACATTTTTGATTACACAGAATATTGATTGTAACACACATGCATACGTAAACATTTCAATAAACAAGACCGGTTTCTGAATTGAACGTATCAAACCCTATTTTTTAATGCCAAAGTTTCTCTATCTTGGCAAATTCTCAACTTTTAATAATTTAATTTCAGAAATCAGAGTAAAAAAAGCCTTCATTTTACATTTTTGACAGATTGCGATTAAGATGCGAACGCCAACGTTGCTTAAAAAATTGTAAAATTGACCCTCTGGTGTCCATGCTTGACTTGATTTAACCCTTGGGCCTAGATTTTTAAATGTCCGTATTACAATATTTTTTACATTATGAGGGCCAGTACACCTTTTTTCCAGCAATCTACTCTAATGCTCTTTTTTTGGCCTAAAGCAAAAAACCCCGGACCTCAGAAAAAGCAGTAAACTGTGGGTAATCTCGAAATTAATTAAGTCAACTATATTACAGGCGGTACATCGTAACTCCTAACACCTCTATCGCTGCGGGATACCTCCTAATTGCGGGAAATGAACGAAAATTTTTATAGACCCGTAAAAGTCCTTGTCGTAATAAATTGCTACAGTTCATTGCACCCTTAGTATTTGTGATAGTGGCTTAAGGGTTCCGTACTCAAAACGAGAAAACGGAATTCTATTATTAAAGTCTCAGAATACAGAACAAACCAGAATGAGTGTTCAATCATATACGCAGCGCATTGTATCCAAAATAACTCGCCAACCGCGCCTTACCCAATGGCCTAGTGTTATCTGCGCACCATAACATTACCTCTTTTAGGGTAAAATTAAAATTACAACAACAATTAAGCTGGCAAATGGGGGCACACTTGACTAAGACACGCGCGTCGGCCATTGACTGATTGAAAATTTAGAACCACACCATTCCGGCATGGTTTACCTACACTGCCTCACTTTTGAGCGCGTTGACGGGTTCTGGTTTGTTCTGTATTCTGAATATTAAGTCTATGCTATCTGTCTGTCTGTCACAGGGCTGGATCTTTGTAACTGCGAAGCTTTCGGTACGTGTTACTATGGATGGCATAAAGAACTGAGTACTTGAAGAACGTGATAGACTCTACTTTAATTCCAAAGTTTGATGTTTTTAGGCTAAAATAGTTTGACACATCCTCAACTTCAAATGAAAAAAATCATGGATAAAAGTACCAATGCAAGTTTAGCTGGTAAGGTTTGGAAAAACATACTTACTTACCATATTGTGACTCAAACTTAGCCGGTTTATTATTTGTTTTTTTTTGCACGAAACATTCTTTTGTTTTCAGTCTCCGCCGCTGGAGGGTTGATTAATACGGAGTTCGTTCGCAAGAAGCAGAAAATGACTTTATTAGATAGATCGAATCTTTATTTTATAGACGACGTATTTTAAAATCTAGACGAGATTTTCAGAGATTATTGATAGATTGTTTGCAGTTTTATCAAATCCACAGACTACAATATAATATATAAAATCCACCAGTGTCAGTTAAATTGGAAAGACGTAACAAGCTTACGAACTATCTTACATGATTTTGCTGACCATCTTTTGCTGATTGTGATTGTGAGACAGTGGGGTTGACTCCTAAAATAAAACCTATTGAACACGTTTTGTTCTTTTGTCTTGTAATGAAAGACGATACAGTGCTTTGAAATTTCGCGGGACATGACGTCATATTATGGAGGCGGCTCTTATTACGGCGGATATTATTAATAATAATAATAATAATTTATTTCCCAAAAAACTTAGTACTATGTTACAAAAATTTAAATTTTTAAATTTAAATTTAAATTTAAATTACTGACGGACAATTTTTTTTTTTATTAGATTCCTTAACCAAGATGCGTTACCACTTTTCGATTTACCAACAGTCGCGGTTGTCACTGATAAAAAGTCACTTTGACTAGATCTACATACATGTATGTGTACCTACTCTAAAAATGAAAACCAAAATTCTTTGAAATCATATATATAGCTTCCTTCATAGCGACATTTTTGCGCTAAACATAAAAGCTTTTGACTTATACTTCAATTGATAAATGAAAATCTAATCTGCGGTTGACAGCCAACATTTTATCCTCATGTCCGATCTTGAGGGTCGCTAGTTCTATGTTTCGTATACTTTTATATATATTTTGATAGTTTTTGCTACTTTTATACACGATAGAATCATTCTCTAAGCTAATATCCTGTTTAAACACGTTTATTTCGCCAGAAATGACGCACAAAAAACATAAAATTAAAATAAAATAACTTCGCTCCGCCGACACCGGTGTGTCGCTCAATTTACACGTTTTGAAACACTATTATTACTATAACGCAAGGTATATTATTGATTTTGAAGTTTGGCATTTCGGGAGCTTTACCGGTTAATAACTAACTTAAAGATTAAATAAAACTGTTTCACTGGTAGATATTGTTTGATTTCCTGGTCTGGATTGGTAATCATCAAATGACTTGGCTTCCGCTCTGGGTGGAGCGGACGGGAGTGTCAGACTCCTACTGACTAAAACCAATCCGTGTACCTCTACCTCTTAATACCATTTGCGTTCAGGTTCGCGGACTCTTTCGAAGAAATTCCGCAGCCCTGGCACCTACCAACCTACTCTACCTACAATTTTATTATATTACCAGCTTCTGCCAGCGGTTTTGCCTTACCGTAAATATTGAAATTATCCCAAAGAAACATATACTCAGGATAAAAATATTAAAATATAGATTCAATGTATTTCTGTGCCAGATCCGTTCAACCGTTCCAACGTGATTGATTATGAAATATCCATCCATCAATTCATCCAAACTTTTGCATTTATATAATTAATAGCAGTAAGATTGAACCCCAGTGTTAGGTATAGCTTTTTACACCAAAATAAACTAAAATAGGTAACCCCCAAATACCCACAAGCTTTTACCAACCCTCTTTGAACAAAATCACGTAAAAATTCGCTTACGGAAACGGTTTTCATACCACGAAAATGACACTTTACTAGCATTATCTTAAAGCGAAGTTATGCACCCTTAACCTTGTCCGCCCTTGACTTGCAATCAATTCCGGTACCCGGGTATGTTGCCAACAGGTTTTACGGTCCATTTTATTGCCCAGATTTGCCCGGGTCGCGGATATCCTCAAGCTTCCTTGTCGCCGACAAAAACAAGTTTTCAATAAATAAGAGTGTTAGGCTGCTTTTATACCGGAGATGTGCTAAGCTGTTTAGCGAGAAATGTGTTCAATAAGATTGTTTGATTGTCATAACTTAGCTTAGCTCTTGTACGAAGTTATTAACATATTTGTTGAAGCTAATGCGCGTGAGAGAAAGAGTTGTGTAGCTATACTAGAACAGAGCAGAGCTGAAGTAGACAACAACAACAAAAGGTTGGTCTGTCAAAACCAGTAGGTATAAGTTCATATTTTTATGAAACTCCATATTACGCTAAACCAGCTCGAATTTAAAGTGTTACCACTGACATGCGATGTCGGTTGTACCTAGTGCCTATTTACTTAGTCCGCATCTTCCTCGCACAGATCCGTCACCCAAAGCGCATCTTACCCGAGAAACACATCACTTAGCTTTGGCAAAAATAGGCATATGGTTTCATAGCTTAGCTCATCTCACTCACCGCTCAGCTACCTCGCACATCTTTGGTATAGAGACAGTCTTAGGGGACGTTCGATCCGGTCGGATTACGTTCTAATGTAATAGTATTGGGTGTGAGAGGATTAAATTGTCCCGGAACAGAATGTTTTTGTCGGTTTTGTGTAGGTAAACTAGGTTATGGTCGAGTGGGTACCATTAAATTATATTTAGAAGGAGTTGTAGCTGATTTACGCTACAAAGGACTTATAGATTTCGGTACTTATCGTTTTTATACCCAAACTTTATCTATGGTTTTGTCTCGGTAACCTTAAGTTACCGTGAAGTTATATTTAGTGGTACTTGAAGCTGATTTCGGGTAGAGGACCCATTGTATGGGTGTCGAGTAGTTGTAGTTGATATGTCGCAGTTAATTAGCTTAATTAGGCGTTTAATTGGTGGCCTAGCCTTTTCATTTATATGCGCCGATTTTTCAGCGATCTTAGTGACTTGCCTATGTCACTTATGTTGTTTATAAATGGCGCAGTTCAATGAAAAGACTAGGCTTTAAATGTGGCTGATTAAACTAGTTGGCTGCGACAGATATATTATTGACTTATTAAATAGAATCGATGTCTGTCGATGTCAATAGTCTGTGTCACTACCACCAGAAAACTTCACTCCACCAACTATGACCTGCCAATGCTATCATGATTACATCGTAAGAGAGAGATGGAGCTGTACAGGACAAATCTATATTTATATCTATACATATAATAAAACTGTAGAAGAGGTCAATTCTGTACATTGAATATATAAAAAAAAAAATACTCCGGGGGTGCTTCATACAAGCAGTAGAAGCCGAAAATATGTTATTTTTTTTTCTTGTCTGTCTGTCTGTCTGTTGTTCGTCTTTCACGCCAAAACCACTGGACGGATTTTGATGAAACTTTTTTTGTTGTATAGCTATCAGTCCTCGCTAACATATAGGCTATAATTTATTTTGGAGATTTGAACACAAGACGTGGAACCTTAGCAGCCCGGCTAATCTATAAGAGATATTAATATACCGCTTTAGGAATAGTTGGTCAACATGATGAGTACTGTCTGTCGACATAAAAAAAATGAAGGTCTAGAGCACCTGATGTGGAACCCTTTCAGGAAGCTAAGCTATCGGCTATTTTAATCAATTGTCAACAGATCTCATAGTCCGTTGGTTTAAAGCCTGCCTCTTGAAAGACTATGTACGTCAGAACAGCGGGTGTACTTTTCAGATCTGCCTAAATTTATTGCAGTTATTTGGTACCTTCTGTGTACCTTTACGTACCTCTCTTGAAAATCTGTGTACCTACACCCGTACAATGATATTTTAAAAATTAGGTACACCCGCCATTCTGATGTCAGAACCGCGGGTGTACTGCTAACCAATATATGTAGCTAAGTACACTCTATCAAGTAGATTTGATACCTCCTGTGTACCTGCAGAAACAAGTATTAAATAAACAAAATACTGTCAGGTTGTTGCGGAAAGTAAAAAAAAAACTATTTTCTTTCTATGACGTTGTTATTATTTAAAAAACATGGTTTGGGCACACAATCACACTCACAATCCTACTAATATTATAAACTAGCTGCCTCCCGCGGCTTCGCTCCCGTTAACTAGCTGACTAAATCCGCCCCTAAGACGACACACTGACCACCTACCTATCCCCCCCACCTACCCTTCACCTACCCTATGCCTACCCTATAGGTACCTACCCTACACTTTTATCCTGCACGTCTTTTACATCGTTCTCACATATATGTATAATTTCAATATGAATGATGTAACCATAATTTTGTAACAAAATATTATTTTTAAAAGAGTGTCTGTGGTGTTTCTTGCACGTTCTTCTCCATAGAGATCTACGCTTTGGAACGTGCAAATAGCTTCATCTTATTTTTTTTTGACCGACCGACCTTGTCAATTCAAAAGTGCCTGTAAATGGTCTAATTGAAATAAATGCTTTGACTTTGACACCTACTCTAACCAGTCCAAAAAATACTATGACATGTTTCTGGTTTCCTGGTACTTGATGTTTCTGGTCTCCTGGTACTTGTGAATCTGTAATACTAAGGCAGCAACGGCTCTGAATTTCCACTTCCTCCTCAGTCTTCATTAATCCATGCCACTTACCGAGATAAAAAGTAGCATATGACCTCCAGGACATAAACTACATGTATGCCAAATTTCATCCAAATCCCTTCAGCAGTTTTTGCCTGATTGTTACACAAACATACAAACATTCACATCCTACTAATATTATAAACTAGCTGTCTCCAGCGGCTTCGCTCCCGTCAACTGACTACCGAACGTCAAAGAAAGAAAATTGTTTTTTTACTTTTCGCAGCAACCCGACAGTATTTTCTTTATTTAATACTTGTTTCTGCAGGTATACAGGAGGTACCAAATCTACTTATAGAGTGTACTTAGCTACATATATTGGTTAGCAGTACACCCGCGGTTCTGACATCAGAATGGCGGGTGTACCTAATTTTTAAAATATCATTGTACGGGTGTAGGTACACAGATTTTCAAGAGAGGTACGTAAAGGTACACAGAAGGTACCAAATAACTGCAATAAATTTAGGCAGATCTGAAAAGTACACCCGCGGTTCTGACGTACATAAAGACTAGGTGTGGGTTCGAATCCCACAAGTAGCAATTATTTTTGAATTATTTTTATCCTATTTATTTCCCTATTTTTTATTCCTACCAAACCTAATATTTTCAAATATTAATAATATGTTATTGCTGTATTTTGCATATCTTTTTAGCAAGACAAGCAGAACCTATTTTCTGTTTATATGTATTCTGTTTTGTTTGCATCACGTTAAAAAATTCAAAACTAATGTAGATAACATTTATATAAACCTGATAGGATTGTGGCAATCTAGAAGAAATCAACTTATTATCTACATGCATAGTAAGTAGGGGTAAGTATCTTGCAATGCCATCTGTTGAGCGAAACTGTACTTACCATCAACAGCACGAGAATTACACCAAAAAGTACTCGATACTTACCAGGCGTTACGCATTTGATGCAAAAAAAAAATTGCTCCACTGACTTTGTTTTAATTTTTTTTACTTTTGATAGGAACGCGTTTGACCACTATCTCATCTGATGGCAAACGATGATGTGATCGAAGATGGAGCACGCTTGCCTATAAGTAACCTGCTCACTCTTGATAAGACTCCCAGGCTGTAACTATCAGGCAACACGGACTCTGTCAGGGAATTCCACGCCATGTGTTTCCAAAACGTTTTGTTCATGTAGGTGTGAGGTCCACCGTGTACCGGTGGCGTACCGCCGTACGTCTTGTGGTCCGATGATGGAACGAGCTTGGCGGAATTAAACTATGCAATTCCGTCGCACACTCCCCAAAATGCCAACCGACAGGCCAAAAACTCGGCTTCAATGCTCAAGACTTTGAAGCTTCGACTCGGTGAGCCTTTCACCTCTTGGATTTCTTTCCCAGGATCTCCCTCATTCCTAATTATTTTCTGTTTATTTTGAAACAAAACTGTTCTATTTCCAGTCAGCTGGTGATTCGTCGTGACCAGCCTAGGGCCAGAGATTACCAGTAGCGGGTTTCACACTCCAGAGCTTCAAGGGGAACTGTGGATCCCTAGGCAATGACGCCACAGAAGAACTCGCGAAGATAGGTTTCGAGATGGTAGTGCTGGACCCGTACCCGCTCCTCCTTCTTTCTTTCTTTCTCACAGTTTCGTGCATGAATTTGCCAGAGAACAACTGAACTTGATGATAACAAATGGTCACGGGTTACAGATTGCAGTGAAAAATGGCAATGACAAGTCTATAAACGTGACTAACTAAATGACTTCTCAGCTTAAGTAAAAATTACCTCCGTAATAATAGGGATTATTATTACGGATCATTGCCCTTAAATTTTTTTAACTTATGCACCACAGACAGCCCAATTTGCGGAGGTTGTTTCGACGCCGAGGAATCAGTCGGCTACGTCATCCTGGCCATGACTTTCCGACGTGAAAAAATCCTCGGAACGGTGAGGTGCAGGTTTCAAATCAAATCGTTTATTGCAATCCATAATGTACATTATACAGGTGGTAAATATAGGTTTGTGAGTGCTAAGTGATTGAGCTGACTTTAATCTCAGATTATCACTTCCTTGCGGCTTGAGTATTATCGGTCGTCTCTCCGCTCAACCTGTGAAGCACACTGGTGGCTTTTGTACATTTGGGCGGAGCTAGGCTTGCAAACTTAGCCAGGACAACGGAGTCTCTACTCTACTCTATCCGTTGTGGGTTTTTTTATGGATGGGAAATCATCAAATGACTTTTTCTGCTCTGGGTGGCGCGGAAGAGAGTGTCAAACTCTTACTGACTAAAACACATCCGTATTCTTCCTTATGCCTTTTACGTTCCAGGGCCGTGGTGACTTTTCGAACAAATTCCGCAACACTGGCTACGACGCTTCGTCGACCCGGGCCTGGTAGTGTTCGGACAGTGAGCCAACCTACGCTCGCCATCTGCGGGCCCGCGCTTAGAGTGGCTGGGAATTGCCCTGCGACTCCAAACGCAACGCCCGGGTTGTCTTTTTCTGTTGCCTCGGCTGAGGGGGTCTACTCTCTTAAGCCCGAAGTCTGTAGTTTCGGCCTTAGTGTTGGGCGTTTTCTACTCCGTATCACCTACGGACTTACGATTAGTCTCGAACTAGGAATAACTGTCAAATCGTGCTGTCATTCATTCTTATATTCTTCTCCGTACCATGGAGTGAACCAGGACGCTGCAGCCGATCGCATCGACGAGGACACGGTGATGCTCCACCCAAGCAGGGTAGACCTCCACCGTATACCACCACCACTCCACCATGTCCTCTGCGGAGACTTCTCTTCTGATAGTTTCGGCATGACCATTAATCAAGCTCAGGGACAAACTATTAGTCGTGTTGGTGTGGATCTGCGGAAGTCCTGTATCTCGCACGGTCAGGCTGTATGTCGCTTTGTCGCAAGTAAGCAGCGCGCAAAGCCTGGTTTTACGTTCTGATGAATATTACATAGACAAGTAATATTGTTTACGAAAAAATTTTTTAAGTGTTAATATTCGTTCTTTCTTTGTAATTTTGTAAGTCATGTCATAATCATGATGAGTACCTACCTACATACATTTAGTGAGTTTGTGTACTTAATATCTTCCTAAATACGAAATGCACGCGCGAACGAAGTCGCGGGCACAGCTAGTAATTATAATAAAACAGTAACTGAAACTGAAAGAAAAACTGTACATTGAGAATTTTCGAGAAAAAATAAGTGGCTTTTGTTAGAAAAACGTAACTGATGACAAAAAGTGACTTATTAGAATTTTTGTCTGTTTGTCTGTTTGTCTGTTTGTATGTGTGTATGGTACGGCTTCACGCCAAAACTACTATATAGATTGAATTTAAATTCAGCAAAAATGTTCTTTGTAAACCAGGGAAGACTTTAGGCTACATATTATCACGCCTTATGTTATGGGAGGTAAGCAATATTGATTTTAAAAGGTTTTTGTTCGTAATTGAATGCACAAAACAATTAAATGCACAAAACGACATGTTAGTTAGTTACGAAACCATTAAGGTATTTTTTACACATAAACCTGATAGGAATTGTAGCAATCTAGAAGAAATCAACTTATTATCTACATAATTCAGACACCCGTAATGCCATCTGTTGACCGAAAAAAGTACTAACTATCAAAAGCATGAGAATTACACCAAAATATATTTTTTTGTTACTAATGGTACTTTTAAAACGTCATAAACGGTGATTCTTTTGATACAAAACTTACCGTTATGCATTTCATGCATAACATAAAAAAAGATTTGGTCTGATTGCTCCACTAAGGTTATTTTAATTTTTTTTTGAACGGTTAATTCTCTCCACTCAACGTGTAAAGCACCCTGGTTGCTTCTGTACACTTGGACAAAGCTAAGCCGGCAAACTTAGCCAGGACATGTATGCATAACGGAGTGTATACTCTACTCTATCTATGGATGGGAAATCATCTAAATGACTTCTTCCGCTCTGGGTAGACTGGAAGGGAGTGTCAGACTCTTACTGACTAAAACCCATCTGTGTTTCTCTTTATGATCTTTGCGTTCCAGGGTCACGGTGACTCTTTCAAACAAATTCCGCAACCCTAGCAGTCTCTGGCCCCAACGGGCCCCGTCTACTTAGCTGACATCTCTTGGAGGCGCGCTTGGAACACAACGCTTCGTCGACCCGGACCAGTGGCGCTATATAGGGTGTATAGCTCCATCCCTCCTTCTCGCTCGAACGACTCATGCTTTAACACGTCATGGTAGGGCCGCTGGTTGTTATCGGGCCGCGAGACACCCAACGCTCGCCGTCCGCAGGCCCGTGCCTACGGTGGCTGAGAATCGCCCTGCGACTCCTAACTCCCGGGGCGTCTTTTTCTGTTTCGGTGGCTAAGGCGTGACGTTTGCCTCTCCTTCACCCCCTTCGCCCCTTCCTTTACTAGCATTACTGTTTCGCAAAAGGAAGTGACGGCTTTCCACGCCTCCGTGCTCTGGACCATGGCGCCTTGCCCATCGCGTGTTAACAAACTTAGCAAATCCAACTTCGCTCACTGCTGAGCATAGGCCTCTCTTTTCGTGTGCCAATCCCCACGTTCCTGTGCCAGCCTCATCCAGGTTCTATCCACGATGGCAACAATATCGTCCGCCCATCTCGCCGCCGGTCGACCAATACTTTTTCTTCCAGTCCTCGGACGCCACTCAGTCACTGCCTTACTTCACCTATCATCACCGCGCCTTGCCAAGTGTCCTGCCCAGCTCCACTTTAGTTCTACAATTCGTTTTCCGATGTTGAAAACCTTCGTACGTCTTCGGATCTCGACGACGTACCTCTACCAAGCATGGAACGCTCCATGGCTCTCTGTGCAACTATCAGTCTGTAAACAGCCTCCTGCGTGAGCGTCCATGTAAGTAAGTAAGTCATGGTGGGAAAAGCACACTGGTTATAAAGGCTGGAATTTAGACATTGCGGAATTTTGGCAGGCTTCAGAATGTCGTTCATTTTGATAAAAGCGGCCCATCCAAGGTGTCTTCCTCTCGATACCTCCGTTTGTTGATTTTCTTTGCCAATTGAAAGGATATGGAGATAAACATATCGGTTAATCATCTCCTACAATTCATTTCCAGATTTGAATCGCTGAAGGTGTTTGCCATAACCTTCGTCTTGGTCATATTCATCCCAAGACCCAACTTAAAAGAAGCATCTTAAAGATTTTGAAGCATTTTCTGGGGGTCATCGAAGTTCTCAGTGAAAACCACAAAGTCATCTGCAAATCTTAAGTGAGACAGTTGGGCAGAAAATTGACGTCAAAACCGCTATAGTCCCAATCTATACCCACTTTTTTAACGACATCTTCTAGGACTGCTGTGAATAGTTTCGATGAAATGAAAGAAGCATTATCACTACGTTTCTCACGAAAAATTATTTGAACAGAAGAGGTGATACTCGACGGCGCGTTGTGTTCCACGCGTGTCACAAAAAGATGTCAACATAAAGACGAGGCCCGCTAGGGCCAGTGCCTGCCAGGGTTGCGGAATTTGTTCGAAAGAGTCACCGCGGCCCTGGAACGCAAAGGGCATTAGGAGGAACACAGATGGGTTTTAGTCAGTAAGAGTCTGACACTCTCTTCCATTCCGACCAGAGCGAAAAGAGTCATTTGATGTTTTCCCATACATAAAAAGAAGCAAGCAATGATAGATATTGACTGTTCGTATTAGATATACGAACACGTTGATCTTACCTAGCCACATCATTTTACAATACATACACGCGAACGAAGTCGCGGGCAACAGCTAGTATACAAATATATCTTTTCTTTACAACGGATTCATGATTACAATGACACGTCATAGTAGGGGGAGCTGGTTATTTTAACCAACTATAAAAAAGGAAGAGTTTCTCAATTCGGTTGTATACTATGGGATCAACACAAAAATCGCGAAAAAAAAATCATCTGCTCCAAACATTTGTGTGCGCATAGCTGGACAAAATGTACTGAACCGCTGATTTTTTTGTCACAATTATCGGGGTCCCTGGTGAATGACTCCTTAAGTGGCATACGTTTATTCTGTTACACGTTGTAGTTATTATGTACAGGTGTAACAACTAGACTAATAATTATAGTGTGAATACTTAAATAAAAATTATGAGTTTCATTTCTTCATTTATATGGTAGAAAGTATCACGGACACTGTAGATCAAATCACAAGCGTCTCTACTGCATCCTAAGAAAATAGTAATAAAATCTTTTCCAATGCCACACAATCACACACTTCGTCATCTCCCTTCTATTCGGAAATGACGCTGAGCAAGTAATACTCACATCCGACTCAAGCCTTTCTGCAGGCACTGAGATAAGCGTGATCGAGGACCTTCCATAACAATTTGAACTTAGGACCTCGATGTTAGTAAATAATAGAAAAGGAAAGTTTTTTCATTTTCTTTTACTTTCGTCCTGGGAGGTGATTAGGTGTCCCGGGGGAATGATTTGCTGTAGTAGTTTGATAGTCTGTAATCTATTGGTTTTGTGATTTTCTAGGGAGAATGTCTAGAAGTAAGTCTGAATTAAGCAATGGTGATGTCGCTCAAAAGAAGCATGAATAAAATGATAGTTTTGCTGTTTTGCTATCATTTAGCGGAAAAAAATGATTATTTAAGGAAGAGAATAGCCAAATTAATGTTACCTACAATAATAATAAAATCTCAGTGATTAAAAAAAATACCCATGACTGTGAGGCACACTATTGCTTTGTAAAAGGTGTAATTTAGATAGACTCTCTTTCACTTGCGAGGAATATCGTACGCCTGATGTTATGTTAGGCCTGTTTATTGCTGAAATATTTTTAATCAATTTTCCACTTCCCCTCGACACATCACAAAACTCGTGTCAACGCATCTAATTTCCAATTTAACGAAAACGACTGTACCGCGTGAACTCAATCAAGACGCAAACCGCAACGATCCAGCAGCTAAGCCGCCCTTAACTGAATAGTTTCAATCTCGAACGGGATTATCTTCAAACAATGGGGAGCAGCTTCTTTGTAAACCTTGAGCATTTACAAATCCTTATTGCCTGAATGAGACGAAGAAACATTTCAAACGAGAAAAAAGATTATGTGCTGGCCTAAAATTCAGTTTGTTATAGAATTTTTTAGCTAAGGAAAAGCTTGAATTAAAAGAAACTCATTTTTTACCGAATAAGTTCCACTCAAAATCAAATGCAAAGGGAATCAACCATTTTTGTATAGGAGCTGACATAGCCACCCGCCGTCATTTTGCGGAAACTGGAAAAAATAGAGAATAAAAAAAAAATGCGACCAAAAAATTTAAATGACTAAAAAGTTCCGAACAAATTACTTTTCAAGCAGAATGAAAAAATGACTTTTTTGTTTCGCTATTTTTTCCTTAATGTATATAAAGGTACCGAACATCACCCTTCAATACGACCACGCACTTCTGGAACACCCTGAATACATGAATCATCGCGCCGCGACCTTGAAAAAAAATCAAAATGGCGGGCGAGTAGCTATGCCACAAAGGGTCTATCCCCTTTTATGATGAGCCTGCCCTTGACTTTGACCTCGCCTGATGGAAAGTAATAGACGTGGTCTATGATGGAACGATCGAGCCTAGAAGGTGTCTTTTTACTCTTGCTTTGAAGGCTGACGAGCTTTATAGGTGGTAATGCGTAAAACTAACATAGACAAAACGTTCCCAAAAAGTTTGATTCGAAACTCATTATTCGTACAATTTCAGCTTATTCAGGATTATTATGTGTCTATTACAATTATTTAACTTGAAGCTTTATTTTTATCGTTTGCTAAATACTATTTAAGCACCAAACTAAAGTACTTCAGACAGTTAAAAGAATTATCTTTAACAAGAACTAAAAGGTAAAGTAAACCTTTTAGTTTTATTATCGCTATTAGTCTAACTAATGATAAGGTTTGTATCTAAAGTATCTAGATACTTCAACGTGTGTAAATCTTTGGGCTCTTCAGTAGACACATTTTATTTTGCACTAGTAACCCACCCCGGCTTCGCACGGGTGGCAAAGCGTACCGAAGCTCGCAGTCGGCATGATGTTTTGGGATATCTTCAACAATCATCGTCAAAATTTAGCCAATTTAAATATAACTTTAGTGAATTTTATGACAGTTTTTGTGTTATCGAATACCTACAGTCTGACAGACGCGGTGGACCTTTTTTATATTAAGTAGCATTAGTAATTGTAGTTGACTAAAAGATTTTTTATATCTTTATTCAAGAGTAGAATGGATGAATAGTTCTAAAATAAGTTTGTTAATTTAGTTGGTAAGCTTCTAGGGTTAGCACTCATGTTATTTTTTTTCATTACCTGCATAAATGAGGGCACATTTATGTTGTATTTCAGGTGTTTACTAGAAACCGAAAATTTACAAAAAAAAAATACGAAACCACAATTTTCATCCTCCAAAACCGATTCACGCAACATTGAAATGGGTTTGGATAGGTCATGTGTGGAGAAGGAATCAAGAACAATGGACCAGGGTCTTTACGCAGAAGGAGCCAGGACAGGCGTCGTAGGGACGAGAGGCCTAGGAAACTCTGCCATAATAAGCTTACTACAAGTTAAAGCATTTTGAATAGAAAAACGTACCGAGAAAAGAGACTATGTATGTACGAGTACAGGTTGAAAAATCATTATTTTTATTTACATAGTAAGATATCCGAAGACCAAGTAAATTAGAGTCAGAATACCATGGACGCACACATCGTCACATAAAAGAACAGGCAAATACCATGGCCTCTTTTTCCAAAACCATAAGTGCCTACGTATTAGTTAAACCCTTACAAAATAAAATTGAAGCCATCAGAACAAATGGGCTCGACCATTTGGGAGCTACATCAATTTCTGTGAAACCTATTTCTGTGGATGTCACAAAAACTGAGGGTTACAATCGGTCAGTTATTACAAGATTTTTTTGGGATATCGTTATTTCGAATATATCTATGAAGTTGACAGGAACCCACACTTTTTCAGAGGTTTCGTTGAATATTTCTTTGGGACCTGAATAATTTTAATATCAATTGAATATTTGTCTCAGTTGCCTCTAACAAAATCATTCCTCAAAAGAATCTTAACCAACAAAATATGTTGGACGTTGTTTTTTCTCTATAATTATAATATTAGAATGCGATAAAAAATCTACGACACTGTGTTCCCTGATTCCACAAATGAAAATGATAATGACAAAAGTTGGTTATAATCATGAGTACTTTCACCCCCTGAAACGTTGTTAGTGTTTTACAAGTAACCCTAAATAGGTTAAGAATAATTTTAAATGAAAATTATCACGACTAAGTAGGCTTTACAAATTAACGAGTAATAGTCGACCAATAAAGTGTGCTTGCAATGGATAAGAAAAATTGCGCACAATTTTCATTGAAAATTAATTAAATTAAGTTGTTACGTAAAAAGGTAGTAAATATAAATTTACGAACGATGTGAAGTTATTGAAAAATAAAATCATAACAGCCTCTCTTTTTACGGGTTCGTTTCGACTCATTCTAAGTCGGGAATTAAGACGTGCAACTACGGAACTCTATACTGCGCATGGCCCGACACGCATTTGACCGGTTTTTTAATATGTCATATTTGTAAAATTCCCATGACATATTCAATCAAATAAGAAGCACACCTAATAATTAAAAAAACGGAAGTCTTGGGTCCACGTGTGTGTAATTAAGGCAAATTAATCATCCCCTTATCAAGAATTAATTAAAAACCTTTAAAATATTCAAGCACACTTGTTTCAGGGTAAAAGCGGGCAATGATTCAACAGATATTTATAATGGAAAAAAATAGTTTTTTGTTTTCTATTTTGAGGGCAGTATGTTATGTTATAAATCACTCTAGTCCGGTTTTATAAACAGTGTGAAGTGTCTGGGCAGCTCTTTTGAAGATTTTGTTGATCAGAAAAGGTTAAAACAATAAATTGTTCACTCAATGATGCCGTTTTGTAAGTTGTGTTAGGAGAACAAGTTTTATAAATGAACTCGGTGTTTTATAAGATTGTAATAAACTTCGTTTTTACTTTCCTTACTTTATATATAAGGTCCCATTTAAATAGGTGGACAAACTTTTAGGAATCATTCAGACCACCAAAATAAGGACAATGGTAAAAAAAATATAAGAAAATCGCATTAGATACCTACAATTAAAATAATCAGCGAACAAAAATACACTTATAAATGTTGGTTACCCAATGCATAAACACATCCCTTGATACTACAAATGTGCAGGCGCACGTGACCACGTCACCGCATACCTACCCCTATTGGATGGATGTGTTTATTCTAGAGTGCCAGGTATTTATTATTTTAGGTCAAAATAAAATCATTTTAATCAGTGTTTTTTTTTGCTTGGATATCTTTGGTTAGACCTACTGAACGCTGTGGTATTTGTCCACCTATTTTAATTGGACCCTATATATACGGCTGCATATACAGCTGCTGCACTCTTTTGCCCACCATCGCAAAAGATCATTATCATCATCACTAGGGTGTGTGGCGTCGTTAGACCTTACTACCCACACGACGAAGAAGAAGAATTGTCATCATTATTTCTTGACATTAATTTTTCACTGCTGGAAATAAGATTTCCTTTGCCATATCGACCTCTGTTTTTAACCAACTTCAAAAAATGAGGTTCTCATTTTTGCAAAATTGCAAATCCTCCAACAAGGTGGACTTAGAACAGGAAATTGCACTAATTTATTCATTTCCGAACGACGAACCGCGCCTCTGTTATTATTTAGCTAAGAGCACATAATTTCATTATGTGCTATTAGCTAAATAATAACAGAGGCGCGGTTCGGTCTTCGAGGTTAAGCAGCACCTGTCTCGGTTGGTCCGTGGATGGGTTACCATGCATTGCATTATGAAAAATCCTCCGTGCCTCGCAAAGCACGTTTATAGCACGTCTACACAAAACGAAGTAACCGATGGAAATCGGTTCGTTTTGTGTCAATACCAATACGTCCTTTTCTAGAAAGAAAGGGTAAAAACGGGACCCTATTACTAAGACTCCGCTGTCCGTTTGTCTGTCACCAGGCTATATGTCATGAACTGTGATAGCTAGACCGTTGAAATTTTCACAGATGATGTATTTCTGTTGCCGCTACAACAAAAAATACTAAAAACCGTATAAAATAAATATTTAAGTGGAGCTCCCAAATAATAAACGTAATTTTTTGCTGTTTTCTTAAAGAAATTCACCCAATCAAAAGTGGTACAACCAAACCCAAAGCAGGAAACCAGTTATAAAACCAAAGTAATCAATCTTTTAGTAATAAGAATCGATCATTATTTTAGAAATAAACAGCTATTGTGAGAGAGCCTCGTTCTTTATATAATAACGTAGGTATAATATCTTTTGTGTAGGCAGCAATAACGTAACGCACTGAGTGATCGATGGCGTACTGATTGATGTACTGACAATTTTATGGGTTTCTTCAAGGTTCAAGGGTTTATTTTATCATTTTTAGATTGTGGCTTGGCACCACTCTTTTTACGTTGTGATGGTTTAACTGGATAGCATTAGAACTGAGCGTTAGAAATGAAAATACCTAAACCTAATTTAAAACCTCAAGCGGCGTAAATATCGTAACCTTGTTGGTAACTATATTTTCGAGCCGTTTGGGGTTGAAACCCTCAGGCCGTGGTGCCCTTGTGCTCACAGCCTTTTCAAAGAAATTTCGAAACGGCTGGTTGACACTTCCCGTAACCCAAAAGCTGGCTTTTACTTTGCGCAGAGACTATCCGTTGCCATTCAACGTGGCAATGCCGCCAGTCTCTTGGGCACATTACCAGCTGACAGCGTTGAGGACGAATTTTTTGGAGCTATATTTTAGTTTGTTGTAAGTTTTGTTTATTTTTTTAATTTAAGTTATTATAATAAATAATCAGACTTCCTTAAATTTAAAAGGACGCAAAACATGTTTGTAGGTGCCTCTAAAGAATTGGTATTGTGATTATGAAATTTGAATCGAACCTGACAGATGTCAATTTAGGGCGAATTTCACCAATGAAACTGAACGCGATCAGCATATAAACCACGTTTAAGAGCTGTCAGTGTCATTATTTTCCTATGGAATATTAACACTGACAGCTTTTGAACGCAGTTTAGATGTACTGATCGCGTTCAGTTTCATTGGTGAAATCCGCTCTTAATCTAACACCAAGTACAGGGGCCTAACCACCAACTCTTAAAGCAGTATTACTTTAATATTACTTCCAGTGGGAAAGAGACGGAGCTATACGTCCTGTATAGCTCCGTCTCTTTCCCACTGGTTGCTAAAAAAAGTAAAAGAGAGTCTGGTCGAATCGATCAGAGAGGGACGATATTTATTTGAGGAATTGTGATAAAACTTGGAACTGTGAAAATTATAGTGAGAGTTAGGCGCCAGTACTGCGCGTGGTCTAGCGGTTAGAGTTCCGAGTTCAGTGTTCCGCGTTCACTGTAATCTATGCGGTGGCTTAGAATCCTACACACACAAAAGTAATCAGAAAAAGTCACTTTGACCGTGCGTCGTGGCGGTCAAAGTGAACGCGCGTTCTGTCGGAGTTCCATTTTTTGCAAAAACTGGTCACGATGTCAGACAACATTGAAAATTTTATTAAATTAGTGAGAGAAACGTTTTATTTATGATTCGAGGACGAGGAGACGAGGATTATAAAAATGACATTTAGTTTTTAGTAAAAGAGCGTTGGACGTGTTATCACTGCTAAAGATTACTGAACTCCAGATTTCTAGACCGTTTGCTATGTGCGCATGTGTGAACGGAGAACTTTACCGCAGAACGCAGACCGCCTTGGTGGTTTGTTCGGCCTCTTAGTGAATGGTGGTGGCTCATATCCTACGTGCTTGGTGGAACGTCGCTTAAGTTATTTTCCATTTCTTAACTTGTTTAATAAATTTGTATTATAAAGACGTTCATTCGTTTTAAACTCCGCAATATGGTATTTTTCTGACATAGATGCCGGCTGATGACTTTAAGCTTTTCCGATATAAAAGTGACAGAAAACTCCAGTAAACTTGTCACAATCTGAGAAGCCCGATTCGACAGCCGAGTAGAAAGGGATAGAATGGATAGATCGCTTTGCTAATAAGTGCGAAAGAGATTTATTTCATGATTATTTATTTATTTACTAAAACTTTATGCACTAGTAAAAACACTATACAAAGGCGGACTTAATCATGTCTCTTTTATACTGACTAGAAAAGCAATGTTTTATCTTGCTATTAAATCGGGCTTCTTAGATTGTGACAAGTTTACCATTGCCTGCCACTGAAAAATCACATTCTTTTGGAAATAATCCACAAGTAGCAAAGCAGCGCGAAAAATCTGGCAGTAAATAGTTATATCTACAATTACACTTGCTTACTAGATTATGTTAGATAACACGCCTTATAGAGACTGTAACTTATATTAAATATGTATACTCTTGGACTCAATCCAAAACAAAAGACAGTCATTTTTCGCGACAAAATTATCAAGACCTCGCCCGCGTTTACATTCCTTTAAAATAACTTCGACTATTGGGTATCGTATGGTGATGAAAGGGTCAAATTATAATGGATCTGAAGCAAAATCTGTCAAAAATAATGGAAAATGGAATATTTCAAACAATGCGGGTAGTTTTGTTAAGATACGTCTGTTTCGTATTTGCGATGTCATTTGAGGTAAATATTGTGATAAAAATGTTGGAACCGTGACAAACATAAAAGGAGCTCGGAAATATGTTTGTTTCTAGCTTTGTCATTAATTAAGTGTCTTTCTTTTGGTTTTAATTAACCATTATTAACCTACTTTCCGTTGGTATCAAACGAAATGTAGATATAAATATTATGAAAAGTATAAGCAAAGCTCCACATTTGAATAATATGGAAAAACTAGCTTTTGTTTTTTCCCGTTCCCGTAGGTATAGCCTTCTTCATGAATGTGGCTATCATAATATAAAAAAATCTTTTTTTCAAGAGATTAGCGCGTTCAAACAAACAAACTCTTCAGCTTTATTAAGTAAATAAAAAATAAAAAATAAAAAAGCCTTTTTATTTCATGCAATGATAGGTAGTAGGAACGCATTATTACATGTGTGTTTCCATTTGAATACTTATACATGTTTTTTTTCCATTTTTGTTTGTTAAAATTGATTGCATTAAAAATTACAATTATTAAATATTTAAATTAAATCCAAATTTCAATTTGATTGCATTATAAATAATAATCCAAATACACGTATAAATTAAATGTCAATATTAATATTCATTAAATAAATTTAAAGTATTAAGTAAGATAGTGTATATAAAGGCATCACAGTATCCTTGTCAGAAAAGGCCATATTGCGTGGGTTGAGGAGGAGTTAAAAAAAATTAACATCTTTACGAAGGATCACAAATTGACTAATAAAATAAAATAATGACACATAACATAAACGACATTCCACTAAGCATATGGGATATGAACACAAATCATCTACTAACTCTTACTGTATTTCTCTTCAAGATTTATTAGAATCCCGCAAAACAATATCGTCTTTTCTTGATCGATCCGACAAGATTGTCCCTAAATTTTTTTGGTGGGAAACCCAGTATTTGGTGAGACGCCATTTTGACATCTGTCAGATTCGTTTTAAGTTCAACTACGTAAATCACTTCGTGTCACCAATTCTCGAATTGGAACAAACAACATTTAAAATATAAAAAACATAATTCCGTTTTCAAAATAAAACAATGCATTATTATCAACAATCTTCCTGCGGTCTATTTTTGTATTGAACTCACGCAGAGCTTAAATCGTTCCAAGAAAGCTTTAGGTACTGATTTGTGAATCGTGAAACACTAAAATACATTTTCCTTAATGTAAAAGTGTTAATGCATTTTTTTCCTCATCAATTTGTTGCGTGTCACGATTTCATCATCATCATCATATCAGCCCAAAAGACGTCCACTGCTGGACATAGGCTTCCCCCAAATGGGGGGGTTTGGCCATAATCGCCACGCTTGGTAGGAGGGTTAGCGATCGCAGTGTTGCTGTTGCAATGTACAGAGAATTCTGCTGCCCATTCTCTGGTGAGTCCCTTAGTCGCCTCTAACGACACCCACAGGAAGTGATGGGATGGTGCTATTCTTTAACGTACGTTACCATACGGAACCACGCCACGTCAAGATTTCACGTAAATCAAATTCAGTAGATTGAAATTTTCATAAAGATGGGTCTTCGAATTCAAATTCGGGCTTCATGTCATAGCAGACAGGAGCGACTGTGTAAGTCGGCTTTTTGTAACTTATATCTGAGGGCTGTATTCAGAAGCTGTTTGTAAATCTTAATAATAAATTAGTACACATATACCACACGTATAAAGTCACTATGAATCAAAACATATTGCATTGCAGCATTGCAGTAGCTGAAACAAATCGCTCCATTCATATCAGGCTAATATTGAAACGTCGAATATCTGACACTGATGTGTTGTCTGACAAACAAACGAGCATCGCAAATGCATTACGAGAAAGTCCAGTTACGAAGATGTGACGTCATAGCACTTTGTATCGATCTTGAATGAGACTGTTCAGAAGAATGGATGTTTTATTTATTTATTTAAACTCTATGTACAATAGTGGTACATGGGCGGACTTAATGCAACAAGGCATTCTCTACCAGTCAACCTTTGGGTCAAAAAGACTACACTGTGGTAGGTGTACAACAAATAAATAAGATTTAAAATATAATTTTATTTTGGAAATAATAAAGAAATAATATATATTTATATATATATATATATATATAATACTAATAAAATACATAGGTACATATGCTAAAATAATAAACTAATAAATATGATGTTATATAATAATATTTCTGATTGAGAGAACTCATAATAATTATGACGAAGACCAAACTAAGCATGACAGGCTTTTAAGTAGATATTTTAATTAATTACCTTCATACCATTATACAGGGTTACTGGTAACTCGACGTATTCCTTGCTAGTAGGGTTAAAATGTAATAAATTAAGCAAGCAAATGTTCTACCGAAGTTCAGTAGTTTTTTAGTTACGTTAGATTTTTATGAAAAATCCCAAACTAAATCACTTGAAGCCACTTTAAAAATGATTTATGGCGCGATTACTACGTCTGATGTACAAATTACTAGGAAAATATCCTTGTGTTATAAGCTATTCAAAAAGGTATGATTGTCAATACTTTTGCACGTGTGAAAGGGAAGAGAAGAGTATTTTGGGATGCATGAAGGAGCCTTTTCGTGTAGCGCAATGTGTTTAATTTATTGCATTTTAACCCTACTATGACGTCCTGCAAGGAATACGTCGAGTTACCAGTAACCCTGTATAGTATATACACTTTTGACAGAATAGGCACTATACTGGTCGATGTTGCGGATTTGTTCGAAAGAGTCACCGCGGCACTGGAAATCAAAGAGCATTTGGAGGAACACGGGTGGGTTTTAGTCAGTCAGAGTCTGACACTCCCTTCCGCTCCGACCAGAGCGAAAGAGGTAATTTGATCATTACTACCATCTGAAAAAAATCTGGACGATGATCTACAAGCCTAGATATTATGTATTAAGGACTAGCTGCCGCCCATGGCTTCGCCCGTGTGAATGTCGGACATAATCTCAAAGGAAAATACTCCCGGGATGAAATTTCCTAATCCAAATCCGTTCAAAATAAAAAAAAACAAAAATTATTTACTTTCGCAAATAAGGTAGGTACATAAAGTTCATAATCATAAGTATAAGAAAGCTTCTCTTATTCTGCCTCTAATTTAGGCGTGCAAAAATGGCGTACTACAGAATCTAAACATGCTTTCATCAAAATGTCACAAATAAAATACCAAATGTCATAAAATAAAATACCAAGATTGTCATAAAATAAAACGTTTACAAATTAAGACGTGAAAAGGAGAAATTCAGACCTCGTTTACTACTTTTTTGAATCCATGGGAAACATAAAAAAGAGTGTTGAAAAATTCTGAAAAAAAGATATAATAGGTATATGAAAGCAATAAGTACAAGTAATATCAAAATAAACACATATTTCTTGTTATGTAGCCTACAAACCGGCAGCCATTGTTCTCATCGCAAATAATAACTTTTCAGAGGCAAAACATTGCACCTTTGAGATTCTTAGTCCTCCAATTGAAAATTACGTTTTTGCAAGTGAGACTGTCGAGCGTGGGGTCCTGGGTAATTCAGCACATCATTTGGAAGTTGTTGGTGTGAAGTGTTAGTGGGCATCACTGAACTTAGTACTCATAGTCATCATATCTAGAGAAACCTGAATATGATGACATTTTCTATTCAGTTTTCATACACCTCTTTTAAACCAACAATTCAACTATTCCTACATCAACTATAAATTAAGGATGCGTGCGGCGTTTGTAGTGAACAATAAAACGGCAGTTAACAGTAAACCAACTATGTCAGAAGATGGTTACTGCTTTACGTGCTAACTGCGACCTCGTTTACTTGAACTGTCTAGTTTAATTTACTGCTAGACCCTGTATATGTTTTGTGGACAATCAAAAGTGAGAATTTACTAGGTTTTATTGAGACGGGAAACGAAAAATGTTATCCTATTTCGTAAGGTATTTGAGCACCATAAAAAGACTATTATTTTATTTTTACTGGCTCCCGTTAGTTAGGTACCCTAGAAAGAAAAAAAGAAAGAAAGTTTTTCTCCTGAATTACACCCGAATGCGTGTCAGGTGTAATTCAGGAACATGGTACATGGAAAAAGCAATAAAAAGGTATGCCAAAACGTACATTTACGTAAACGTGTGTGTACTCACGGCTCATGGCTGCGCCTGCGCTAGCCAGTATACTATTGTAGTCTTTGGCCTGCGCTGTCCACCTGTCAGTCCGAGTCCGAGTCGAAATAATAATATGGCTTCGAGTAACTATCTTTACATTTTTTTTCATATGTCGAGCTAACCTATTCCAAAAAGCAGTGTGACTAGCCTTGTGTAATCTGGGTACATAGAATCATCATCATCATATCAGCCGAAAAACGTGGCAGGCGGGTTGGCGGTCGCAGTGTAACTGTTGCAATGTACAGAGAATGCTGCTGCCCATTCTCTTAGTCGCCTCTTAGACACCCACGGGCAGTGATGGGATGGTGCTATTCTTCTACGTCCGACGCCATACGGAACAGTCAGTTCAGTTGTTTACCCAACAAATATCGATCTGTAGTTCAATAACAACAACACCAAAGAAAGGACCTCAAAGTACAAGTGGCACACACGGAATGGACACAATATTACAAAGGCACAATACGGCTACATCATTGAACACAATAGAACTTTGTCACAATATGTCTTGGTTTCTGAATGATATCGTTCCGTAACTATGTATGAAACATCTGTTAGGTACGTTTTAAATATTAAATGGTATGTTGACCTAGTCCTCATTCAGTTGTTTTTGGACAAATATAGACTGAATTGTCTATTCATTACTAGGTTTTACCCACGGCATTTGCTTTCGTTTACATCAGTGTCCAGGGTCCTATCTATCTCTGTACCAGACCATCATATTCACGTCTAAATTGTTTAATTGATATTTAAGCGTGAAGGTGTGTCACAATTTCAAGACCCTATTGTCTACAGTTTGCTTACAGCGTATTTTGCCCTATTTTGGCCACATTATGCGAAGGGGAGATAGCAGCCTTGAAAAGCTGGGAATTGTTGGCGATACCGAAGGAAAGAGAGCACGAGGCCGGTCGCATAACGCATACTCGATGGTCTGACCAAGTGAAGGAAGCTGCGTCCTCAAGCAAATTCCAGCAGTTGGTGATGGCATCTTTGGACCGGAATCTATGGACACAGATTGTCCGTTTAAAGGGGTGACCACGATCCTCGGTAATAAGGGACCAACTCAAGAAGAAGAAGCGGGAACACGTAACAAAGTCACTTTCGCATTTAATAAATGCATTTGATCTTATGCATTTCGTATTTTTCGCAAATGATAAATGCGAAATTGAGTTTGCAATAATTTAGTTAGGATTCAGAACGTGACAAATTGGATATGTAAAGTTATGTACAAACCCATTCAAGAACGCCTTTCTGTAAAGTTTGGACGGACAAAACCAAAGTCAGCGGTAACGAAATCATAAAGAAGAAAATAAAAAAAGTCTCTTTCGTCTATACACAACATTTTTAGGTGTGAACAGACGCATTTTTCTACTACCAAAAGACAAATTTTACAAACAAAGATTTTTCTCTGAACCGACTAAAACAATAAAGGGAATGGATATAACCAAAATTATTTGACAGCAATATTTTCTCTGATCAATTTTAATAAACCATTTTCCCCCTCAAAGCGTAATTTCCATACAAAATATTCACATCATAAACATAGGATGAAACACCGAACTTTCACGGTGATTTAACATCAGAACTTTCAGACCCCCTCAACATACAATTTGTGTAACCATATCATTATTTTCTTCCGTTAGTTTTTCCACACCATATACCATGGTACTTTTTGAACTTTTTGCATATATTTGAGACTAGTTGTTACCCGTGGTTTTTCCTGTTAAAACTAAACATTTATTTATTTATCACACACATGTTTCCTTTCCTTTCGTTTCCAAATATAATTTTGCATAAAAAAAACTGTTTGACATCTTCAAAATATGATTTGTTAATTCTCGCCTTGCAGCAATTTATACCAAGGGCGCACAAATTTCTTAAGAAGCTGCTGCTTTCCAACATCCTGAAAAAAGATCTCTTACCGTGGCGATTACATCGAAATTCACACAATACACAGACAGGTTGATTTTTTTTGGCATGATTCTGAAAGTTGATTGTGCCACTCGTCTTAAAATTAGTGAACCGATTAATTAAATCCGTCCGCTCCGTTCTTCCCGTGGGTTTCGTCGATCGGTCGACCAGAAAATGGGCAGCAGCATTCTCTGTAGGTACATTGCAACAGCTACACTACAGGTTAAACTACGATCGCCAACCCGCCTGCCAAGCGTGGCGATTATGGCAACTCCCCCCCATTTGGGGGAGGCCCATGTCCAGCAGTGGATGTCTTTTGGCTGATATGATGATGATGATAAATTAAAAGAGCTCTTTGGCCTCTAATAAAAAAAATTGAGCAACCTTTCATTTTCTGGAAATGTTATCCAAAACTGAGAAGTTTTGTTCATTAAACTCACTGACTCCACAAATAGACAGACGTCCTTCTTCTCCATAGTGTTAGCGTGGATGTGTTAACAAAAAAGCGAATGTCCTATCTATTCCACCGTTATTGTTATTCGTGGTGATAAGTTTTTATGTAGGCACGCCATGGCCACCCTTCCCCTTGACTGGCCTTGACTCCATGTTAAATAGCGTTCCGCAGGATATCAGGATGTTTGGGACGTGGGACAGGGGTCAATGACATGGAGATGACGTAGGGATTGTGTTTACTTATATGTTTGTTATCGCGGCGTGATTCTGTGTGTTGTCTCTTATAGTTTTGATAAGTCATACATACTCAGTTTCTTCATATCCTTATTTGCGAATCAATATAAATAAATTAAATTGAATTGTCTCTATGTAGGTGTACATATAATATCACAATAACAGATATTTACTCAATCCATTTTTTTTTATTGAGTTATGGGCTTGCTCTTGTACTTCCATCCAAGGAAGAAGATAAACGCTCTGGAAATGTGGTGTTGGAGAAGGATGCTCGGAGTATCATGGACGGAGTTCCACACAAATGCATCCATACTCGAAGAACTGGGCATCAAACAGCGCCTACCAGCCCGGTGGGACGGTGACTCCATCGAACGCCTCGTTGTGCAAGGCAGAGTCGAAGGTACCAAGCCACGCGGTAGATCACCCATGCGATGGACCGACCAAATCAAGTCTGCTGTGTGCGGCCCATTGCATGACTGTGCCAAGATGACCGCTAACAGGAAAAAATGGCGGAAAATTGTGAAAAAGATCATCACTGCCCGCAACACTACATGACGACCACGACCGCTCTGGCAAGAGCGTACCGACTGAGAAGAAGAAGAAGAAGGGCTTGCTCTTGACCTCGATCACGCCTGATGGAAAGCGATAGATGAGGTCTATGATGGAGCGAGCGTGCCCAGAAGATGCCTGTTCACTCTTGCTTTGAAGGCAGACGGGTTATACTGGATAACTTTTTTTCCAGTGCGCAAACTTTGAGAACCACTTCTGCCCATGTAAATGAACAACTTGCCCCAAGAAAGCCATAGTCAATTCCTAAAAAAAAATGAGTCTCCCATACAAATTGTGGTCAGTTGATGATAATTTTGTATGGGAAGTTCAAATTTTTTTTTAGGAATTGACTATGGCTTTCTTGGGGCAAGTTGTTCATTTACATGGGCAGAAGTGGTTCTTAAAGTTTGCGCACTGGAAAAAAAATTACCCAGTATGTGGAAGGGAACACAGACGTTGGTCTCTGAGTATAAACGATACTTATAACATGTTAGAAATGTTAGATTTCTTTATCTGTCAGTTTGTTGCTAATCTTCGAAACGAACAAAAGAAGTTCAACTCACGAGTCAAGCAACAGGCAGCAGCTTTTATTATCAAATCGAAAGTAGAAGTAGATATTTTATTTGATTCGGTTTTAAAACGAAAACTCAAGAGGTACAATAGGAATAGATTGATTACTAGACTGTCCAAAGCACGGTGATAGAAGTAATCCTTTCTGCGTTAGTCTACCTTCTTAATTACAGTAATAGTATTGTAAAATCGCATCTGGGCGAACGGCCCATATTTATTTTGCTACTGAACCTCTTAGATGGTTGGCATGCTAAGTTGGTATTCCGTCAAGAGTCTGTAAAATAATAAACATATGGTATCATCATTATCATATCAGCCAAAAGACGTCCACTGCTGGACATAGGCCTCCCCCAAGTGTCGCCACAACAACCGGTCCTGTGTTTCTCGCATCAATGGGCTACCAGCGACCCTCACCAGGTTATCGGTCTATCTTGTGGGAGGCCTTCCAACGCTACTTCCTTAAACCTAAGGTATAATATGACCTATACAATAATAATTAGTTTGATTTAAAGTTTTAAAACAACAGTTTAGTTTTAATTGAAACCACCAAGTTCAAATAAGATTGTTATTGAAATAATAATTTTCTGAAGGTTTTACACGTGTGTATTTCGCTATTTATGGCAAATAGGGCAACGCCTTGATCCGGAAATAATTTAAATTAACTAAACTGATGAAGCTTGTGAACTCAATTGCGACTTCTCGAGGGTGTCAAGAATAAGTTGACTACATTTTAATTAAAACATTATGTTTGAGTAAACACTATGCAAAATTATGATTTTCATAAGCATAATGTCACACCTGTTATCCCCGAAGCATAAGACAGATGTGTGCTTATAGTAGACCCAAAAAGTTCGACTGCCTCATTCATTTCTGTGCGACAAAATGTACAAAAAAAATCAGTAGGTACCTATGGTATGATCCCTTAGTAAAAGTTGTTCATAATGATGAGTACAATGACCCCTTTTTAACCGACTTCAAAAAAAGGAGGAGGTTCTCAATTCGGTTGTAATTTTTTTTTTTTTTTTTTTTTTTTATGTTTGTTACCTCAGAACTCCGTCGTTCATGAACCGATTTGCAAAATTTTTTTTTCCCCTAGCTTGATATGCTTCCAGATTGGTCCCATTTTTTTCAAAATCCAGTTCTGATTATGGAATCTATGAGAAATCGAGGGAACTCCTCAAATATTATAGGCAACCATATAGTTATTTTGGTATTTTCATCGAGAACTTAAGCATCTACAGTCAAAAAGTAACATTTGATGAAGTGAAACTGGTGGAGAAGATCAGAAACCAGTGGCCAACGGAACTTGACACTCGCATAAATATCACAATGCAACTATGTCAATGCAAATAAACAAATGATTCTGAATAGTTATGTTGAGAATGGTATCATCGAACTGATCTGATGATGATGGAGCTGGATGGTAGGCACCGGAACTGCGTAATTAATCAATGTATCCCAGCCGTGTTTGGGCTTATTAGAATTGTCATGAGATGCACTTTGGCTATAAGGTATAGTTTTTTTATCTCACGAGTGCGGGCGAGCCATAGTTGTGTAGGTAAATGTACGTGCACATTGTCTTAGTGTGCGTGAGCTTGTGTCAGTCGCTCTCAAGGTTCCGCACTCGTGAGATAAAACAACTATACCATGAGACTGTTCTGATGATGGAACCGGAAGGTAGAAGGTAGGCATGGGAACTTCATAATAAAACGATATGAATTCTAGCAGTGTTAAGGTGAGAAAAATGCCTACTGAGTACTGCTAGTTTTTCGGTTTTTCGTAAGGCGAGAACTAATTCGAATTTGTAACAAAGGACATTTTTTTTATTTGATATAGACACATCGATAGTAGGTATTTTATGCGGCGTATCATCCCATCACGGGAATAAAACGTTTAAAAAAAAACAGTGTACAATATTTACGACATGGTACCTTTTTCATAAGAATATTCAATGTAGGAACGATGTTAACTTCGTTGCCTTCATTTTAATAAAAAAAAACACTAACCGGCGAGAAATAAAAAAAATTTTTACAAAAAAAAAAACCGCCTTCAAAAAAAAACAAACAAAAACCGTTCCCACTAAAAAGTTGAAAATAAATATTTGAATTGCTTTAAAGAAACGTAATTTAAAAGTAAACTTATTTGACATTAATATTTTGCAAATATTTAAAATTTATTACTTCTTTTTGGAGTCGGTGTATGGTATGTTACGGTATATAATTATATCCCTAGGGATATAACTATATTACGGCTTCATCTATCTTACTGCGACATATACACGATTTTATCTACAGCAGTAGTGCTTGCAACCACTAAACCAACAAGGCAGTACCTAACCATGAATTTGAAAGTTCCTACAGCATTGCACGGCAGTAGAAAGGCCAAAAGCCAGAATTTTTACACCCAAATCACAACCACAAGTCACCCATTCCCGGTTTTTACCCGACTGCCCGAGAAGGAAGGTAATGTTTTTCAAAAGTATCAATGTATCGCAATTTCTTTGGCGTGTCCTGTACTGCCTAGACGATAGATTTTAACGAATGAGGTTATTTTTAATTTAAGAATAAGTTTTGTATAGAAATTAATGTTTAATTGACAAAAACTAATAAACGGTACAAAGCCATTTTAAACTTAAATCAAGTATAGACAGTTTGTTGTCTTGCCTTAATCGATGTAAACTCTATTTATGCAGTTCCCAACTCTTAAACTTACAACAATCGGTCTCGGATTCGTTTTATTACCCAGTAGTATTGGCGACGACCAAATAATGTTCGGTACGGTTTTAAGATTCGACCATAAACCAAAGTTCATCTTGACAGACAATAGAATGTTTATTGCAAACGATTTTAACTTTAACAAGTGCGTTGACCGAAAGCGTTTGGTGTTAAAGTCGAACGTCCACTGCTACTAGCGCGAGAAGTGATGATCAACATTTTTAGCTATGTAGCCAAAATGTTTTATCTACCGATTTATCAAAGGAAAAATTACTCACGAGCTTGGTGAAGATGGCTCGTAATTGCAAATCCGGAAAACAGTAGATACCTAAATTGGAAATATGCTCGAATCGCAAATTATTTTGGTATTACGTTTGTATATTCAATTCTTCTTCAAAGACGTCTCATAGCAAACGTTGTTTATAATGATGAGTACTTTCACCCCCTGAAACGTTGTTGGTGTTTTACAAATAACCCTGTATATACTATTATAATTTACCTGAAGAGTTTGTTTGTTAGTTTGAACGCTTATTTTTGAATATGAACCTATATAAAATCACGACATATTACCGACGGGTCAGAAACCATAACGACACCAGCTACGATCCTTACATACTCCTTTTTATTCGTCCATATTCACAGATTATGGTCTGACCCGATCTCAAGGAACTTCTACTACAACCTGGAATGAGCATTGTCAATTTGACACCAATATAAAAATAAACCTTATGTTTATGAAGTTAAGTTCTATTACAGACAATCACTTGGTCAAAGAGAAATCCGGTCCGAGGGAGAAAGCGCTTGGAGAGCCCTGTGTCCCTTTCTAAAGTGTTGCCAGGAGGATTATTCCCGAATTTAGTAGGAATGGTAGGAAAAAATAATATTGTCGTGTCTTATTAAAAAAACATTAACTTTCGTTCTGAAATATTTCTAATATTTTTAAATTATCTGTTAGACTGAGAACATTTTTTTAGCAATAATTTAGATACTGTATTGAAATGTAATTAAAAAAGAAAAGATTATTAGTAGAATATATAATTATATAAGTTAGACTGGTAACCCACCAGCCATATTTATTTGTTGTAAAACAATCAATTTCTTTATTCGGATGTAATAAAGATGGTTAAAAAGTGTGCGATTCAAAAGCTGTTCGATTGCAAAAGCGAATCCTATGCAGAATGCGGTGTTTCTTTCTTCAAGTAAGTATATTGCAATTCTTGAAGTAGGGTGTCCATAATGAACGAAATTATAAGATTATTTACACAATGCAGCATATAAATAGGAGGTAGTCTTCAACGTAAGCATAATAAAACTTTATATGGAATGGTGTACCGAATACTTAAAAGACGTGATCATGAAATTTCACATTTCCCGAGGAACATTGTAGGGAAATGGCAAAAAAGTTTCAACTTCCCATATTAATCGCTGATTTGGGTGTGTTACTTCGTATATAAAGTATAATTTCAGACTGCCTGGAGAAGAATCAGGGAGAAAAAATGGCTTGATGTCAATCCAAGTCATTCAAATATCAAAAATTATTCCGTTATTTGCAGTCTTCATTTCAGGACCCAGGATATAATAAAACATAGTTTAATGCGTTTTACTTTAATCCATCCTTAAAGCATAATTATTATTAACTTATGAAATCAAATTATTGGTTAATATATTATATCCTATTATATTAGTCTCAACCTACATTATATTGGTTGGTCACCCTAATGAAAGGGACAGAGGGCTCTCGCGAAGCTATCTCCCTCGGACCGCGTATCGACAGCCTGTGCACATTCCAGGTTGTAGTAGAAGTTCCTTGCCCGATCTACATGTCAATGTCAATACATTTTAAAATCAAATTGGCTGTTTTATCAATGCTGCCTATGTTTAAACATAAATAAAAATAGGTTCATCTAAGTTCATCTTTTTTACGGTTTTACCCCATTAGTATCACACATACATGAATTCACATGCTAGCATTTTTTAGAATACGAATTCACAGAATTTTATAATTCCATCAATTCGTTTTAAAAAAAATCTATTTAATTTTATTCTAAAAAATCTAAACCATTTGTGCAAAGTTGGATCAGCTAATTGCTTGTAAATAGCGTCGTCGTGAGTCGCAATGGTCGATCCATCATCATCATCATATCAGGAAAAAAAAAGACGTCCACTGTTGGACATAATGCCTCCCCCACATGGGGGGAGGGGGGGTTGCCATGATCGCCACGCTTGGCAGGCGGGTTGTCGCTCGCAGTGTAGCAGTAGCAATGTACCTACAGAGAATGCTGCTGCCCATTCTCTGGTGAGTCATTTAGTCACCTCTTACGACACCCACGGGAAGTGATGGATCCAAAGTATTAAACAGTGAACACACGTGCGTAGCTTAGCATTCGGCTGCTGTGGAGCGGCGCCTTTACGCTTTATTTTCAATTTTGAGTGATGAGTTGTGAGATGCGTAGTTGCGATGGAAATCTTGCTAGTAAATCAAAATTCTCAAAATTAAGAATATACTTGTACAATTGTGACCAGTCACTTACTCAGATTGTGGCCTTGTCTACGTTTAGGGTTTTTATGTCTCAAAGTATAACGGACCAAAACAAAATTTGTTTGATTGGATTGATTAACTGTCTTAAAGGATTAACATATTATCTATATTTCAGTTTAAAAAATCTAGGAATAGCCTCAAAAATATTTTACAAACTACCTAAATCCATAAAATCTTCAAAAGACCTAAACTCGTTTATGCAAACACTCCATAAGTTTCTGGTGCACTAAGCATATTCTAGCATTCATGCATATTTAGAAAAAAGTAAAACCATTTCACCTCGATTATTATAATTTAACCTCCGATTTATTTATTATTTACTTAATAAAGGATTCAATTTGTCAATTTATTTTTTGTCGTTAAAAGTTACATTTTATTTTATTTTCAAAGATTTAATTTGTTGTTTTTTGTTCATACCTACTATACACTACACCTGTTTGTACAAATCAATATATGTTTACCCAGCAAAGCAGCACATAGCGAAATACTTCATTCTAAATTACCAGAATACACAAAACTAATCGTATCATTGGCATTCATAAACCCTGCCAATACTAGCTACCAAAACGTTTCTAACACTGATAAATACCACGATACGATACCATACATCAATTTGATCGAACTCCTACCCTCAAACTAGGTCAATCTGCCCAATACTGTACATATCTTTGGATTCTACCAGGCATTTTAATCCAATAAAATTGTGAGATTTGATCGGAAAATAATAGGTATGGACTAGGGTTGTGATGGAATATTATAATATTCGCGTCCGTATATGCGGAACTTTGCCACGATTTTTCAATCATCAGAGGGCCTAGTACGAATGTTTTTGACGTAAAGTAACGGAACGTTAAATTTTACTATAACTATAATACTCGTTTCGCATATAATATATATTTCTATTTTTTATTATTTTATTACTAACCCGTACTGTCCCACTGCTGGACAAAGGCCTCCCTCCATTCCTTCCAATGCTCACGGTGTTGTGCTTCATCATTCCAATTCGTAAGGAAGACATCCAGGTCATCCCACCATCTCCTTCGTGGTCTGCCGCGGCGTCGTCTCGCTGTTTCAGGGCACCAATCCTGTAATTTACGGGCCCACAAATCTGTGGGCCCGTAAATTACAGGATTGGTGCAAGGACATGTCTGCCCAGTCCCATTTAAGTTGGGCAGCCTTTCAAGCCACATCAATGATTTTCGTTTTGGAGCGCAGTGTAGCGTTTCGAACGTGTTCTGTTAATTTAACACCTATTATACTGCGCTCCATAGCACGTTGGCAAACCTTGAGTTTGGACTTTTGGATGTTAGACAAAGACCAAGTCTGTGCACCATAGGTCAAGATGGGGAGAATACACATATCCATCAGCTTACGCTTCAGTGACATGGGCAAAGTGCCCTTAAATAGCTCCTTCATGGACCAGTAGCTCTTCCAGGCATTTTCCGTTCGCACATATTTATTTTAATTTAATACTAAATTAATGTTTTTCTATGATATAAATTGTGTAAGTATGTCGCATAAAATTAAACCAAAATACTATGGGGTTGTAGTTTTTTTATATTAAAAATTTACTTACGTTTATTATACTACTAACTAATTATATTACTTTAACATTAGGTACTATACTTACGTCAAAACATTCGTTCTAGGTCCTCTGATAACTTTTATCTAAAGAATATATAATGTGTTTTGACATATTTTCTATACTTAGGTTGTCAAACCGCATTATTTATTCTTCAAAGTAAAAGAAACCAGGGTACGTAAACGTGGAACTTCTGTAAGACGTAGAGGAATAAGGCACCTCACGCACAGGACAGCCACGACCACTACCAGTGGCCGCAACGACCAAATTAACTAAAGAAACGTTGAACGTTTCTGGTCGTTGCTGACACTGGTCGTGGTCGTGGCCGTCTAGTGCGCGAGGTGCCTAAAGGTCAAGAGCTGGCTCATCACGAACACAACCATCTCTGCAAGATATCGATGGAGATATAAGGTTAATTTTACGAGTCTCTAAGAAATCGTCTAGAATGTAACTTACCTCAAAACCGAAAATCATTGCCCCTTCCAACATATTCATTTTAAATAAGAAAAAAAAATCGCTCATTATTTTTCAATGTTCTCAACCGTTGATTAAAACCCCTGGATAAGCTCTGCGTCGTCATCTCTGCATCGATGGCCTCCGCCACATCCCTAGCTCACACTGTAGTAGGTCTCTATGAGGTCGACGATGACGTCACAATCCTTGTGCCCTTTGGCGGGTTAGCGGGTTATTCTGTAAGTTTCGGCTTACGGACATCAAACGGGTCCCCGACGCCGCCGATGCTCCGAATTACATGTTATTATTGAGACACTTTCAACGATATCTATATTACGGGTGTCTGATCTTCAAGTAAAAATTTTTGGGTTAACTATTTTCGTATATTATGTGAATCTAATTTTTTTTTTTTTGTTGAATTGAGACTGCCTCAATGTTGTTTTGGTGGAATGTTTCATTACGTTTGAGAAATCCAACTGTATGTAAGTATAGCAAAGGATTGTGCCAATACAAATTGCATCAGCTGTTTACATTAGTAAAAAACAAGCTTTTTATATTAGAAAAATAAGTCGGTTTGTTTACATAGTTCACTCTATAAATCTTTTTACACATTTTGTAAAGCACTCAGTCAGTTATATTTTTGTACAAGATGTAGATACAAAACCAAAAACCAACAGTTTAAGTAGGTGTCCGTAATTTGCGACTGCCGTTAAATGTCCCAAGAGAAAATACGAGTGATAAAGAAACTTTGATGTGCCAACAATGTTCGCCAATAACCCAAACTTTGTCACGAATGTTTGGTCAAAAGTTTTCCCTTCTTCTTCTGTTGGTTTTCTTTGAACTTCAATGTATCAATCTCATTATTAGTTTATTGTGATATGATTGGTATACCTATCTTAAAAAAAACTTCACTGTCACCGAATCATTTCAGTTGAAAGACTCCATATTATTATCTTGTGTACGATTTTTGTGGAACATGAAGTATATTCTATCTATCTATCCACTGCTGCTTCTGTACTGGCGACCACGAACATTGAAACTCCGATTCTACTCGAACACCAACTCCATCGGAGCTTGTTAAAAATTGAAGTTCTTGCATTTTTTTGGAGTACAAAAACGTCAATTAGACATGTTTTCATTGACATTTTCGTGCTCATGATGGAGTTGGAGTTCGAGTTGAGTTGGAGTTTACGTTTTGAAATATGCCTGTCCGGCCCCGGCGACACACCGGTGTGTCGCGAATTAATCGCGAATTTAATGTTTATTTACATATACATAAGATTTACTTTATATTAGGGAATTTTCACATGTTGGGCCTGAGTGGTTAAAGTTGGAAAGAAGAAAATGTTGGAAGACCTTCCCATTAGGTGTACCGATGACCTGGTAAAGGTCGTGGAAATCCACTGCATTCGTAAAGTACAGAAACGGTCAATGTGGAAAGGCTGTGTCTAGCATTGGAAGCCTCTCGGATGAACATGAGGAAATGGTCGACACATGAGGAAAGGCTGTGTCTAGCATTGGAAGCCCCTCGGATGAACATGAGGAAATGGTCGACACATGAGGAAAGGCTGTGTCTAGCATTGGAAGCCCCTCGGATGAACATGAGGAAATGGTCGACACATGAGGAAAGGCTGTGTCTAGCATTGGAAGCCCCTCGGATGAACATGAGGAAATGGTCGACACATGAGGAAAGGCTATGTCTAGCATTGGAAGCCCTTCGGATGAAAACTAAATGATGATCCGCTTTACAAATGGTCACCACGTCGAACGGTACTGCGTCTTTCGTATCCAGAAGACGTCAGGGATACTCACCAGGCCGCACATTAAGAACTTGCTACAAATTTATTTTTAATACCTAGAGATAAATTAAAGATACCTACACCATTTTATGTCATCGCGTAGGTACCGCACCTAATGTCTCGTGACTCGGGACCACATGAAAGGTACAACCACATTCCTCATTACACTCAATGTTAGGTGACCCAAAGGACTTCAGACTGGATTTTACGACTACAAATTGGTAGGCACCTACTAAAATAATGAGGAATAGTTTTCGTTTTGTAAATGCTTCTATTAATTAAGTTTCATTGTTAAGTTTTTTAACACGTATGACTCGCATGATGTTCCTAACATGACTACATTACTAGCTTTTTCCAGTGGCGTCGCTCCTGCGACCCTGTCTTCCAAGATCTATGTATTTACCTAGGATAAAATAATTGCTATGAGGCTAGTGCACTCGGCTATAGTCTGTAAGAAGAAATCATTCGTAATCGGATCAATGCTTCAAAAGATTACCTTATACAAACAGACATACTTTAAGTTTACACTAAACTGTCTCTATTTACATGTCCTTTTGGGAACAATTCGAGCAATTTTACGACTTTAACCTATCCTTATATAAAGGAACTCGCGTGACTTAAAATAGCACGAAACTTTTCAACCCTATAAAATCTTTTGTATCTAATATTACACGTAACTGTGTTGGTATCACGTATTGTCCACTAATGTAGCCGCCGTGTTACAGACCGTATTGTTAACTTAATCGCAAAAAGCTCTTAGGTTTATCTCAGGCAAGGGACAGAAGAATTTGGTCCTGATTTTGGTCCTTCGGTCCTTCAAGCAGGTTCTAATCGATCGCTGTTTGCATCTAAACGGGACGCTCCGTTTAGGGACAGATTCTATCACGGCATAAATTATTTTGTGCCTGTTTTGGGGAATTCGCAAAGGAATTTATGTACTTAGAAAGACCAAAGAAAATGATCGATCGTTTTCTTTTGTACTTTTGCAGAAGAAAATCAAACGGTATCTCAACATGACACGTATTGTGGTCAGGTCATTATGATTCGTTTTTACCCGTAAATGTTCACTAATACGAGTACTAATTACAAACTCTCCAAATATTCGCTTAAGTTAGTTTATTGGATCGTTTAACAAAATTACCTGTCTTCGAAGACGGATGGGTGAGCGCAGTGCTAGCAGAAAATCTGGTGAAATACGGAAATTTTGTCCTTTCAAGAGTAGCATAGGACTGAAACTGTAGTAATATTATGATCTTGTATAAGTGCACTGCAGATAATACCTATAAGTACGAGTATGAACTCTGAAAGAGAAGTACAGTACAACTATTTTCTTAATGTCCCTCGGCAATAATCGCATTTCCGAATACAAACGAGTGATAATTTCCATGTTTATCAATTATTATTTGATGTATCGTGTATAATAATTTGAATTCAGAACTAGGTTCTTTATTGTAAATATAGTTCACATGGAAATCAAAACAAAACAACAATAAAGTACTAAGTTCTCAAATTATTATACACGATAAATCTAACAATTGATGGACATGGAAATTATCATAAATTATCATTCGTTTGTATTCGGAAATGCGATGATTGCCAAGGGGCATTAGGAAAATAGTTGTACTGTTCCTACGGTTGGAGAAAGCATGTTACTCAAACAAATGGGGATAACTAAAAGATAATATATTATTCATACTTTAACTCTGTCTAGCTGTATGTTTGTTACTTCTTCACATCTGAAAAGCTGAACATATTTCGATAAAACTTGGCATACGGGTAAATCTTGTACAGGAATAGAAAATAAGTTACTTTTTTATCCCGAGAGGATGTTCCCTTAGGATAACTTTCGACATTGACGCGGGCGAAGCCGCTTGCAGAAGCATATCTTAAACTAAACCTACACCCATACCATAATTATTAAGGTATGACTAAATTAAAATTAAGGATTAATTTAAACGTTAAAAATGCAACGCAGAACAGATATTCGCTTCCCTCGCTCATCCTTCCACCTCCACGCCTATTTCTAATCCACGATTACATTATGACGGCTGACGGGTTAATCCGTCGCCCGATTATGTCCAACCGCTGAAGTTAATTACATCCGTCTTAGACGCCATTAACCCGTGATTATACGTCAAATTAATATTTCGGTGCAAACGTCTGGTATAAAGATGAAGGAGGGTGCTTAGCACTTCATTTTACAGCCTCCGCGTCTCTGCTGTTTATTAGCATAAGGTTTAGGCTTTTATGTGTATTAAATACAAATATTGTAAAGATAGGTACTTTATTGTAACCCAAATTTAAAAAAAATACGTAAGTACAGGAAATTTTAAACTAACAAACATACAATTGGCGGCCTTATCGCATTCCGTGATCTCTTCCAGGCAACCAGGCAACAATATTAGTGTATGAGTTAACTAAATAAATAGTATGGTTATGAAATTATGTTATTACTTTTTTACTTTAAGTTTGGATAAGGCCAAGCAGTGGGATAGTATGTGCTGATAAAGTATTTACTATACTTTAATCATGTTATTATAAATGCATCTGAAAGACTTTCACGGCAGAACACAGGGGGCCTACCACAACCTCTTAAAACAATATTACTTTAATATTACTTTGCGTTCCGCTCTGTTGGATTTTCAACGCTCGGATCAGCGCCGAGAGTTGAAAATGCAACAACAGAAATTACAAAGTAATATTAAAATAATATTGTTTTAAGAGGTTGTGGTAGGCCTCCAGGCCTTCCCCAAATGTTGCTACATCGACTGGTCCTATGCGTCTCGCATCCATCGGCTGCCCGTGACACTCACCAGGTAATCGGTCCACCTTGCAACCTTATAACGCTGTCTCTTCGGTCCCATCTACCACCTCTTCAGTCAAATGGCTACAGCTTTTTACAGCACGGAAGATCTTCTTTGATGAAAAGGCGCTAATAGCGATCGTAAGAGAGGTACCCAATTAACACTGGCTTCTGAAGATAGCTGCTGTTAATTATGAATATTCTTCATACCTAAGTGGAAATCATGAAATCGTAATCGTACCTACTTCCTTTTACAGGCATTTTTGTCGCGGAACGGAATTCATGAATCGGGTAGGCCTACTTCCAGACAAAACACTAAAGAAGGTACCTACTTTAATATGAGGAGATACATATTATCAGCATCATCAGTATCATATCAGTCGAAAGACGTCCACTGCTGAACATAGGCCTCCCCAAATGGGGGTTTGCGGGTTGGCGATCGCAGTGTAGCTATAGCAGTACACATGTATACATATTATATTATGTTGAAATACAGAATACGAAGTCCATGGCGAACACAATACAAATAGTAATTATCACGTCATTTGACTCAATACGAAATGTGGTTAGAAGACTACGCAAACGACTTTGATCTCATTTTAGAACGATGTTTGCGAAATACGTAAACAATACCCACAAACAAAATAGTGAGGCGCGTCGTATCTATTTTAATTCGACTTTATATAAATTATTTTTCAAACGTAGAATGCGTCTTAATTTTTTGGGTCTTAGAAATAATATGATCCCATTTTATTTAAATATTTTAATGAAAATATTCAATTTAACTTTCTCTTTTATAAATAGTTTACGACAAGTTTAAATATTATACAGAGTGTGATTGTTTTATAGGTATAATAATATAATCTTAGTACTGAATACTCATTTTTTTTAAATTAAAACTGTTAGTGCTAAGTCTTTTTTAAATAACTTTTTTTAATAACTTTGATTGGAAGAATAAATATAGCGGTTTGATACATTGTATATAGAGAAGCGGTCAAACAGTAATTGTTATTCCTCTGATAAAAAAATAACTGGCCATCAACACAGTAAAAATCTGTGTGAAATATTTATTTTAGGTATAAGGTATCTTATACCTAAAATAAATATTTCACACAGAATTACAGATGTCTATTCCAATAAGATCGTCACACACGTGTACTGTCGATGCGTAAAGCGACAATTCGTCGCGTACAAACGAGAACCGTCTTCGCTTCAGTTTTCAGCGTCGAAGCGACTCTGAAATCGTCAGCCGTCTGAGTCGGACGGACGTGTAACCTACGTACACTCGCGTACTCTCGAACATTTATAGAAAAAAAAACTTTTAATTAAATAATTATGTAGTCTAGTGTCTAATATAAATTAAATCATTTAATAATTATTAATAATTGTCGTGTTTAAATATTTTCTGTGTGTGTTTGTGTAGTGATTAAAACTTTTCGTGTAGATTTAAGATTGAAAAAGTTGGGAAGCCGCCGACATTGTAAGTACCTTGTCCTTCGTCGAACATACTGTGAAGTTTGATAAATTACTTTTAGGGAAGTCGTTAAAATGTTAAGGGGGAGATCGTAGTTTTTTTATGTAAGACAGCTTTTTTTTTTCAGAGTATGGGAATATTTGACACGGTGTTGGTGTCGTGCGTGCGTTTTGTTCGGTTAACTTTTCAAGTAATTGTTTTTGTAGTTACGTGTTATGATTTTTACTTTTTCCAGAGTCGATAATATTTACAACTTTCAAATATTACCTACTCTTTTAATTTACTCAGTGGCTAACTAATTGACTTTGGCAATTAGTTAATCAATGTAATTCTATGCATTAATGACTTCTTTAAATCACGAATTAAATGTAGTTTAATGCGGAGTTTTGTGAATAATTATTTTGTTAAGTCGCAATACTCTCCATTTATATCTCAAGGTCAAAATAATACATAATTTAAAATTCTAATTATTCAATGAATTTTCAATATCAAATACTTTATTTAAATTATTTTTCAATATCACTAACAAATCTATCTAGGTAAATGTAGGTAATATTTCAATTTCAGTACCTTGATCAAACAGGTAGGTTACCTAAGTGACTTGAAAGGGGGTTTGCCGCGCAACAAAGGGATGCCGCCCTTCCTGCCTTTTAGATTTATAACTAAATAAATATAAATATTGTTTCGTGTACATAACCATTTATTGACTTGGTTGACTATATAATGGTTGTCAAAACAAATCTATAACCTTTCACGCCACCCAATAAGGGTGGCGTGAAAGATTATAGATTTGTTTTTTTGACGATAAATAGTTATTGCTATGCACCAATAACTCGAAATCGTTCATCAATAATGCCATTGATAACGATTTGTCCTCTTCTTCCTTTGCACGATAAAGTTGCTTTGAGGGCCATTTAAGGTTTATCCAAGTGTAAGTGATACTTTTGAGAACGTGACTAAAAGTAATAAATCAAGAAGTGCACGATTTCCCCTAGGAGGACAAATAGTCTGTAACCATCGTTGAAATGCCGAAGGATATTTTCTAGATAATCACTTGAGGCTCAATAATAACAGCATCATGGGATTTTTGAGGTGAAGCAACGCTAGCTTAGGTTGATTCGTGGATGGTTGACCGTTTATTACATACCAAGACTCCTCTGTGTCCTGCCAGGATTGCGGATTCCTGCCAGAGATGCGGATTTTGCTCGAAAGAGTTACTGCGGCCCTGGAAAGCAAAGGGCACTACGAGTAGCTCAGATGGGTTTTAGTCAGTAAGAGTCTGACACTCCCTCCTGCTCCACCCAGAGCGGCAGAAGACGTTTGATGATTTCCCATCCGTAAGAAAAGACTCCTCTGTGCGTCGAAAAGCACGTTCTTCCGTCGGTCCCGGCTGTCACTTGTACATCTATGACAGTCGATACAGGAAGTCAGACAGAAGGACAGAATCCAGAAAATCTGACACCAGTCTTGCCAAGGGGTAGAATATTGTCCAGTTACTGGGTTGTGGAGGTCAGGTGGGCAGTTGCTCCATATAAAATACTGGTATTTACCTATACCCAACCTATTGCCTTATCTTGTACCTCATGGTTACCGACATAGCTCGATGGATCGCTTAACTGAAGTGTGCAGTCAGTGGGCAGGGCACATTACTCGCAGAACATCTGTTCTGATGGTCGATGGAGCCAAAAGTTCTGGAGTGGCGATCGCGTACCGGAAGACGCAGAGTTAGAAGGCCTCCCACAAGTTGGACCGATGACGTGGTGAGGGTCGCGGGTAGCCGATGAATGCGAGACGCATAGGACCGGTCGTTGTGGCGACACTTGGGGGAGGCCTATGTCCAGACTACATTACTAGCTTTTTCCAGTGGCGTCGCTCCTGCGACCCTGTCTTCCAAGATCTATGTATTTACCTAGGATAAAATAATTGCTATGAGGCTAGTGCACTCGGCTATAGTCTGTAAGAAGAAATCATTCGTAATCGGATCAATGCTTCAAAAGATTACCTTATACAAACAGACATACTTTAAGTTTACACTAAACTGTCTCTATTTACATGTCCTTTTGGGAACAATTCGAGCAATTTTACGACTTTAACCTATCCTTATATAAAGGAACTCGCGTGACTTAAAATAGCACGAAACTTTTCAACCCTATAAAATCTTTTGTATCTAATATTACACGTAACTGTGTTGGTATCACGTATTGTCCACTAATGTAGCCGCCGTGTTACAGACCGTATTGTTAACTTAATCGCAAAAAGCTCTTAGGTTTATCTCAGGCAAGGGACAGAAGAATTTGGTCCTGATTTTGGTCCTTCGGTCCTTCAAGCAGGTTCTAATCGATCGCTGTTTGCATCTAAACGGGACGCTCCGTTTAGGGACAGATTCTATCACGGCATAAATTATTTTGTGCCTGTTTTGGGGAATTCGCAAAGGAATTTATGTACTTAGAAAGACCAAAGAAAATGATCGATCGTTTTCTTTTGTACTTTTGCAGAAGAAAATCAAACGGTATCTCAACATGACACGTATTGTGGTCAGGTCATTATGATTCGTTTTTACCCGTAAATGTTCACTAATACGAGTACTAATTACAAACTCTCCAAATATTCGCTTAAGTTAGTTTATTGGATCGTTTAACAAAATTACCTGTCTTCGAAGACGGATGGGTGAGCGCAGTGCTAGCAGAAAATCTGGTGAAATACGGAAATTTTGTCCTTTCAAGAGTAGCATAGGACTGAAACTGTAGTAATATTATGATCTTGTATAAGTGCACTGCAGATAATACCTATAAGTACGAGTATGAACTCTGAAAGAGAAGTACAGTACAACTATTTTCTTAATGTCCCTCGGCAATAATCGCATTTCCGAATACAAACGAGTGATAATTTCCATGTTTATCAATTATTATTTGATGTATCGTGTATAATAATTTGAATTCAGAACTAGGTTCTTTATTGTAAATATAGTTCACATGGAAATCAAAACAAAACAACAATAAAGTACTAAGTTCTCAAATTATTATACACGATAAATCTAACAATTGATGGACATGGAAATTATCATAAATTATCATTCGTTTGTATTCGGAAATGCGATGATTGCCAAGGGGCATTAGGAAAATAGTTGTACTGTTCCTACGGTTGGAGAAAGCATGTTACTCAAACAAATGGGGATAACTAAAAGATAATATATTATTCATACTTTAACTCTGTCTAGCTGTATGTTTGTTACTTCTTCACATCTGAAAAGCTGAACATATTTCGATAAAACTTGGCATACGGGTAAATCTTGTACAGGAATAGAAAATAAGTTACTTTTTTATCCCGAGAGGATGTTCCCTTAGGATAACTTTCGACATTGACGCGGGCGAAGCCGCTTGCAGAAGCATATCTTAAACTAAACCTACACCCATACCATAATTATTAAGGTATGACTAAATTAAAATTAAGGATTAATTTAAACGTTAAAAATGCAACGCAGAACAGATATTCGCTTCCCTCGCTCATCCTTCCACCTCCACGCCTATTTCTAATCCACGATTACATTATGACGGCTGACGGGTTAATCCGTCGCCCGATTATGTCCAACCGCTGAAGTTAATTACATCCGTCTTAGACGCCATTAACCCGTGATTATACGTCAAATTAATATTTCGGTGCAAACGTCTGGTATAAAGATGAAGGAGGGTGCTTAGCACTTCATTTTACAGCCTCCGCGTCTCTGCTGTTTATTAGCATAAGGTTTAGGCTTTTATGTGTATTAAATACAAATATTGTAAAGATAGGTACTTTATTGTAACCCAAATTTAAAAAAAATACGTAAGTACAGGAAATTTTAAACTAACAAACATACAATTGGCGGCCTTATCGCATTCCGTGATCTCTTCCAGGCAACCAGGCAACAATATTAGTGTATGAGTTAACTAAATAAATAGTATGGTTATGAAATTATGTTATTACTTTTTTACTTTAAGTTTGGATAAGGCCAAGCAGTGGGATAGTATGTGCTGATAAAGTATTTACTATACTTTAATCATGTTATTATAAATGCATCTGAAAGACTTTCACGGCAGAACACAGGGGGCCTACCACAACCTCTTAAAACAATATTACTTTAATATTACTTTGCGTTCCGCTCTGTTGGATTTTCAACGCTCGGATCAGCGCCGAGAGTTGAAAATGCAACAACAGAAATTACAAAGTAATATTAAAATAATATTGTTTTAAGAGGTTGTGGTAGGCCTCCAGGCCTTCCCCAAATGTTGCTACATCGACTGGTCCTATGCGTCTCGCATCCATCGGCTGCCCGTGACACTCACCAGGTAATCGGTCCACCTTGCAACCTTATAACGCTGTCTCTTCGGTCCCATCTACCACCTCTTCAGTCAAATGGCTACAGCTTTTTACAGCACGGAAGATCTTCTTTGATGAAAAGGCGCTAATAGCGATCGTAAGAGAGGTACCCAATTAACACTGGCTTCTGAAGATAGCTGCTGTTAATTATGAATATTCTTCATACCTAAGTGGAAATCATGAAATCGTAATCGTACCTACTTCCTTTTACAGGCATTTTTGTCGCGGAACGGAATTCATGAATCGGGTAGGCCTACTTCCAGACAAAACACTAAAGAAGGTACCTACTTTAATATGAGGAGATACATATTATCAGCATCATCAGTATCATATCAGTCGAAAGACGTCCACTGCTGAACATAGGCCTCCCCAAATGGGGGTTTGCGGGTTGGCGATCGCAGTGTAGCTATAGCAGTACACATGTATACATATTATATTATGTTGAAATACAGAATACGAAGTCCATGGCGAACACAATACAAATAGTAATTATCACGTCATTTGACTCAATACGAAATGTGGTTAGAAGACTACGCAAACGACTTTGATCTCATTTTAGAACGATGTTTGCGAAATACGTAAACAATACCCACAAACAAAATAGTGAGGCGCGTCGTATCTATTTTAATTCGACTTTATATAAATTATTTTTCAAACGTAGAATGCGTCTTAATTTTTTGGGTCTTAGAAATAATATGATCCCATTTTATTTAAATATTTTAATGAAAATATTCAATTTAACTTTCTCTTTTATAAATAGTTTAAGACAAGTTTAAATATTATACAGAGTGTGATTGTTTTATAGGTATAATAATATAATCTTAGTACTGAATACTCATTTTTTTTAAATTAAAACTGTTAGTGCTAAGTCTTTTTTAAATAACTTTTTTTAATAACTTTGATTGGAAGAATAAATATAGCGGTTTGATACATTGTATATAGAGAAGCGGTCAAACAGTAATTGTTATTCCTCTGATAAAAAAATAACTGGCCATCAACACAGTAAAAATCTGTGTGAAATATTTATTTTAGGTATAAGGTATCTTATACCTAAAATAAATATTTCACACAGAATTACAGATGTCTATTCCAATAAGATCGTCACACACGTGTACTGTCGATGCGTAAAGCGACAATTCGTCGCGTACAAACGAGAACCGTCTTCGCTTCAGTTTTCAGCGTCGAAGCGACTCTGAAATCGTCAGCCGTCTGAGTCGGACGGACGTGTAACCTACGTACACTCGCGTACTCTCGAACATTTATAGAAAAAAAAACTTTTAATTAAATAATTATGTAGTCTAGTGTCTAATATAAATTAAATCATTTAATAATTATTAATAATTGTCGTGTTTAAATATTTTCTGTGTGTGTTTGTGTAGTGATTAAAACTTTTCGTGTAGATTTAAGATTGAAAAAGTTGGGAAGCCGCCGACATTGTAAGTACCTTGTCCTTCGTCGAACATACTGTGAAGTTTGATAAATTACTTTTAGGGAAGTCGTTAAAATGTTAAGGGGGAGATCGTAGTTTTTTTATGTAAGACAGCTTTTTTTTTTCAGAGTATGGGAATATTTGACACGGTGTTGGTGTCGTGCGTGCGTTTTGTTCGGTTAACTTTTCAAGTAATTGTTTTTGTAGTTACGTGTTATGATTTTTACTTTTTCCAGAGTCGATAATATTTACAACTTTCAAATATTACCTACTCTTTTAATTTACTCAGTGGCTAACTAATTGACTTTGGCAATTAGTTAATCAATGTAATTCTATGCATTAATGACTTCTTTAAATCACGAATTAAATGTAGTTTAATGCGGAGTTTTGTGAATAATTATTTTGTTAAGTCGCAATACTCTCCATTTATATCTCAAGGTCAAAATAATACATAATTTAAAATTCTAATTATTCAATGAATTTTCAATATCAAATACTTTATTTAAATTATTTTTCAATATCACTAACAAATCTATCTAGGTAAATGTAGGTAATATTTCAATTTCAGTACCTTGATCAAACAGGTAGGTTACCTAAGTGACTTGAAAGGGGGTTTGCCGCGCAACAAAGGGATGCCGCCCTTCCTGCCTTTTAGATTTATAACTAAATAAATATAAATATTGTTTCGTGTACATAACCATTTATTGACTTGGTTGACTATATAATGGTTGTCAAAACAAATCTATAACCTTTCACGCCACCCAATAAGGGTGGCGTGAAAGATTATAGATTTGTTTTTTTGACGATAAATAGTTATTGCTATGCACCAATAACTCGAAATCGTTCATCAATAATGCCATTGATAACGATTTGTCCTCTTCTTCCTTTGCACGATAAAGTTGCTTTGAGGGCCATTTAAGGTTTATCCAAGTGTAAGTGATACTTTTGAGAACGTGACTAAAAGTAATAAATCAAGAAGTGCACGATTTCCCCTAGGAGGACAAATAGTCTGTAACCATCGTTGAAATGCCGAAGGATATTTTCTAGATAATCACTTGAGGCTCAATAATAACAGCATCATGGGATTTTTGAGGTGAAGCAACGCTAGCTTAGGTTGATTCGTGGATGGTTGACCGTTTATTACATACCAAGACTCCTCTGTGTCCTGCCAGGATTGCGGATTCCTGCCAGAGATGCGGATTTTGCTCGAAAGAGTTACTGCGGCCCTGGAAAGCAAAGGGCACTACGAGTAGCTCAGATGGGTTTTAGTCAGTAAGAGTCTGACACTCCCTCCTGCTCCACCCAGAGCGGCAGAAGACGTTTGATGATTTCCCATCCGTAAGAAAAGACTCCTCTGTGCGTCGAAAAGCACGTTCTTCCGTCGGTCCCGGCTGTCACTTGTACATCTATGACAGTCGATACAGGAAGTCAGACAGAAGGACAGAATCCAGAAAATCTGACACCAGTCTTGCCAAGGGGTAGAATATTGTCCAGTTACTGGGTTGTGGAGGTCAGGTGGGCAGTTGCTCCATATAAAATACTGGTATTTACCTATACCCAACCTATTGCCTTATCTTGTACCTCATGGTTACCGACATAGCTCGATGGATCGCTTAACTGAAGTGTGCAGTCAGTGGGCAGGGCACATTACTCGCAGAACATCTGTTCTGATGGTCGATGGAGCCAAAAGTTCTGGAGTGGCGATCGCGTACCGGAAGACGCAGAGTTAGAAGGCCTCCCACAAGTTGGACCGATGACGTGGTGAGGGTCGCGGGTAGCCGATGAATGCGAGACGCATAGGACCGGTCGTTGTGGCGACACTTGGGGGAGGCCTATGTCCAGCAGTGGACGTCTTTCGGCTGATATGATGATGATGATAATGACTTACGTTTATCTAGTTAGACTGGAAGCCGACCCTCTCATAGTTGAAAAAAAGAGGCAGAATTGTTTGAATTCCAGGTAATCGCTCGTTTAGCAAACATATTCACCCTTATATCGTTCGCGATGCTGGGATACACACGTTTTCTGTTACAGAAGCATTAGTCTATAATCCATCACAAATGTCCAGGGCAAATTTAAATACCGGTTTCCTCACGATATTTTTCTTTGCAGTTTTAAGAGCCAATAAATTAAGATTTAAGATTTAATTGTCACAACCAAATTAAACTAAAGGTAAATTAAAAAAAATAGATGACTACGTTTATCTTGGTGACTTTTATCAAGGATTGTTTTACAACCAATACCCAAATTAAAAATAAGCCCCAGGAATCTGTAAGTAATAAAATGAGAATAAATAAATAGAAACAAAAATCTCTATTCATATTTTAAGAAAGATAAAATAATCTCTTCCTGTATTCAGAAGGTATTTATGGCACCACGTTTCCACATAACTTATCCTTTTGAAGTTATGCATGCCATCCGCGTAAGGGTCGGTAGTGTTACCGACACATAGAGGTATCTATTAAATTCGAATGAGGCTCTAGTTTATAGTCTAAAGCTTTAGTTTGTCTTAGGAACTATGATGGAAGCTCGTCAACGCAGCGGTTGCAAGATAGTGTAAGAGGTAAATAATCCTGCAACAGCTGTCTTGACTATCGAGTAAAGAAAAAAATCAGGTCATAATTATCAATGAAATTGATTGTCATCGGAACTAAATTAGCATTTAATATTTCAACCCTGTAGGATAAGAGGAACTTATTTTATTTCAGCTTACAAGATTTGAACTAAACCAACAAATATACAGACATTCATACATTGGAAGTTTATTGAAAAATACTGGATGCCATCGAAAGACGACCTAAAATTCGAAGTAAAAAACGACTAAAAAGTTGCAACATAGTTCCAACAAGACATGAATGACGGCAGCTGCCTCTTGATTATATTTTCGAAATTCATATTATAACCTGTGTCACTTCGGCACTTGAGTCGAATCTAATGATACCCTCACCCTGACCATATTTGTCAAAATTTATCCAGAGGTTTAGACTACAAGGCGGAGCAAAGAAATCTCATACGTACTCTTGAAAAAATTCCCAGGTGGGTAAGAATTTGGTGTACTGAGGCTCAGCGTGGAGGCTGTTCTGAAGACTGAATTTAAGTAAAATGATTTGAGCTTCTTCATTGTTAATAAGATTACAAAAATAAGCACTTTGTGATCTGTACTGTGATCGGATATTTAATCTTGTAGATTAAAACAAAATAAATCTTATGTTCAAAAATTTAAAGTAGACAAGAACTTGCTTTTTTTAAAATTTTATTTATGAATGGGCTAGCTCTTGACCTCGACCACGTCTGATGGGCAGCGATAGATGAAATCCATGATGAAGCGAACGTGCCCAGAAGATGCCTTGAGGCACTGGTACTCCCACGCGTCGAAGAAACACAGCAGGCTGCTTGACGCCGAACTCCGGTGGGAGAGTGGTCGCGAACCAGGCGGGAGTTAGGCCTACCACCGCAAGAGAAGGATTGGCCATTGTTATAAGGTGTTAGGTGAGACTGTCCAGTATGCGCCAAGCGCTCGGTTCAGTTGAGTGTCTGATGGAACAAATTGCGCTATAGGCTCCTTCATGCATCCAAAAAACAGACTTGCTGATTTGTGTGTAACATTTACATCTTAAAATAAGTATTTTTTTACACTTTGCATCTCAAATTCAAGCTGATCATGTTCTCATACAATTTAACATCAAGTACCTACGCATCTATTACCAAACATTAATTTTTAATAATGAAAAAGAATTTTACTTTGATTTTTTTACACCGCGTATTTTTAAGCACATTAATTAAAATGATAAACTACGCTCCTACTACCAAACACCAAATTTTAACGACGATGAAAAATTTTATTTTGAAACTTTTTTACATCGCATTTTTATAGCACGTCCTATATAGACCACCCAGTTCGCCGGCCTAATATTTTATAATATAAGTAATGATTGCACAAAATCCAGTTCCAAACGAACAATATATTGCAGTAAATCAGACCGTCAAATACAACAGTACAATGTTAATGTCCCCACATTTCCCGTGAACGGTCGTTGTAACTGAACGACACGAGTTTATAGGTACCTACCTAGTATTCTGGCAATACGCCAATTTTGCATAAAAATCCTATACTACGCAAAATAAGGCTTGAGTTTCCAAATTGAGCTGTAATTTAGAGTTATTCGTAATGGTACGTAAAGGAAAGATATGGTCATGGATAGAGTCTATGATGAGACTAAAATAACACACGTTTGTAACTATTTAGTTACAAACGTGTGTTATTTTAGTCTTTACACTTTACTTAATACAGTTAATTCCATACTATTATTGTAAATACGAAAGTAACTCGGTTTGTTACCACTTCACGTCTTACAACGAACTTATGAACAGATTTGAAATAAACTCTATATACAAGTAGACTATGTGTTTGGACTTGGATATAAAACACTTTTTTTCTCGGACGTTATCCCTTGGAATAATTATTGATTTAAGCGCGGGCGAAGTTGTTAAGGGATAATTTTGTACCTAATTAAATTGCCAATGCGTTTATTGAAAGGGCCGGGTTATTTAATTCAATGATTTTCATGGACTCTTCAAAATCACCATGATTAAAAAGCAGATTGTCTTCGCAGTAAGTAACGACCAAAAAACAAAACATCAAGAACAAACACAAAACAAAACATCTGCATTTTTGTACCTACTTTATATGCAAATAAATAATTATTCAATACTACTCTATTCTATTCTCACACAGAAACATGTTGGCTGTTACTGGTTTTTTTAACTTCAGATATTTTTAGGTACATCAGTTTTTCATACAGAGCATACCGAAGTATGGAATTGTGCTTGTTGAACGGTAGTAAGTTCGCCTATATTACGTGGAACTGAACACCTTTATCCGCAAAATTTGAATGAAAGAAGAAACAGAATGAACAACTCTCGCCATTTCCTTCTAGGAAAATGGCTCGTTTCGGATATTTAATTATGAGAATATCCAACCTTAATGATGTTTTAATCATAATTATCATACCTACTTCGATTAAAATCTCACCAAAAAACATTCTATCGATATTCCCTGAAAATTATAGTTATCAATTTTCTACACGCAGAAAACTCATTTGCCTTCACAGCGGTTTATCAAAAAGATTACATTATTATGTCGTAAAGTTGACTGAGTCACTTAAAGCTGCTTATTATAAAATTGTGAGATGAACATTCCACAATTTTTTCTTTCATTCGTAATCACTGCTTAACTCCTCATTTGTGTGTCTCTTTAAAATGATAATTACCTATATAAGATATGAAGAATATGAAGTAGCAGAAGAATCATTATTGTACATCGATATAACATCAACTGAAGACCAGGAAAAATGTAGTTACATGCAATGAAATAAAAAATATCTAAAATAACTTTAAAAATATTAAGATACTCAAAGCCTTTGCGGTCCAATAAAAGGCCACGCGACATCATGGCGACGCCGCACCTGATGGAAAAAGGTGGCGCACATTAGACCACTGTTGAGCGTTGAAAAACTCAAATAGAAAACTAAAACCTCTTCTAAATATATTTAAACCTCACACTATGAAATCTTCAGTTTAAAAAATTGATTCGTGTTTAGAGGCACATTCTAACCATAGATTATTAAACACTGTTAAAATATTTGCCGGAAATATTTTAAACCAGAACACAAACAATTGCGGGTCATTAGCAAAATATAGTTTTAAATCGAAAGAAGGGTTCGATTCCCGCACGGAACAAATATTTGTATGGTCTACAGATAGTTGTTCCGGGTCTGGCTGTTTGTGTACGTGAATTTATATGTTTGTAAACGCACCCACGATACAGGAGAAATTCCTAGTGTGGGGCAACGTTTCTTAAAAAAAAAAAAAAAAAAAAAAATGTTTTTTTTTTTGAACCAGTGTTGGCTGCATTCACCGAATGGTGATAGGTACGTGCGTGGCCCCGGAATGGCGGGGTGGGTGTGGGCTACGGTAGCTGTACCTACCGTATCACCATTCGGTGATGCAGCCATTTTATTGAAAAACTAAGATCCTAAGTCAATGTATTATAATTATGATTTTGTTCATTTTCACTTATTCTTTATGCGAAATACGAATGTATATGACTAACCATCGTTTTTCTAAACCACTTACATGTAACAGCTAAATCAAAATCGTCCCATTCCTTTAGAACCCGTGGTGCAATAGACAGACAAACAGAAACACAAATCAAACTAATAACACCCTCCTTTTTTGTGTTAAAAAGAAAAAAAATGTTATCAAAATGAATTTCCCGACTTCAAAAATGCGACTCCTTTAACGATAATAAGCAAGACATTTGCAACCAAAGAACGCGTTTAGATAAAATTTATGAATGAAGACGCGGCAAAAGGATGTGTGGGGGAAAATAAAGTAGCATTTTGTGCCTACGAGTACTTTATGTCATAAAATATAATACGAAATTATCTTCTAAGTATGAGCTGCGAAAATTGTGTGGAATTACTTATTAAAGAATGAAGATTGGTTTTTCTATAACTCATCATGTACCTAGCTGATCCCTAACTATTTTGGGGTCAGCTTCTAGTCAAACCGGATTGAGTTGGAGTGTTTATGTGTTCATTCAGTGGAGCGGCCTACCAGACCTCCACAACCCATTAACTGGGTTTCACGATACTTGGGAAGACTGGTGTCAGATTTTTTCTGGCTTCTGACAATCCGTAACGACTGCCAAAGATCTACAAATGACAGCCGGGACCAACGGCTTAATGTGCTTTCCGAGGAACGGAGGAGTAGCGATAGGTACGTTAAGATGGTCACCCATCCACAGACCGACCTCGGCAAGCATTGCTTAACCTTGAAGTTCAACCCGTGCGGCTGTTATTATTCAGCCACGAGCTACTTGAGTGTTCTATAACTATACACAATTAATTTAATAAAATAAAATTAATTGAAAATGCAATTTTTTTTTTTAAGGATGGGATATCATTAAATGACTCCTTTCGCTCTGGGTGGAGCGGAAATGAAAATCAGAGTCACTGACTAAAACCCATCCGTATTTCTCCTAATGCCCTTTGCGTTCCAGGGCCGCGTTTACTCTTTCGAACAAATTCCGCAGCATAACCCTATCCTACTACTTTATGATTAAATAAAAATTATGATATAAACCACTGTCTGCTACTATGTGTAACTGTCTGAATATACGTAAGGCAATCGGTGAAATAATTGATCGCTGGCCTTTGCTTTCCTCTTCTGAAGTTCGATGTGCCATACGGCCCGTTACTGTATCATCGCGTCAGATTAAAAAAAAAAATATTTAAAAGGATTCCGGACGACAATTTTTCATATAAATTTAAATCCATTTATATCAATTTAAAACATCACGCTATCATGGTGAAACTACCTCCATTAGTGGATAAAAGTGATTAGTTTGATAATGACACTCCTAATATCCCATGGCTGCAAATGACACACGTGTTTTGGAAGTCACGGGGGTCACTGGGGTAAAATTACCCAGGGTTATTTATCCCTGGGTAATTCATTGCCCCGGGGGTATTATTTCCCTGGAAGAAATTTTATTCAATAAATTAGTAGGCTCATGAGTAATTATTTACTTATTAGGTATGTAAGTAATCAAGTTTTAATTGATATTCAGATAATTGTCATTGCTTTAATTTTATCGAAGATGGTGAATATTTTAACATACTTTTAATTGGTTTTGAAAGCTTTTAATAACAGTGTATTTTTCGTATAACTTGTTAATATAATATTTAATCCTTTTACTTAGTCTTCAATGTCCGTCCGTCCGTCTGTCCATCCGTCCACCTATCTCATGAACCGTAATAGGTAGACAGTTGTCACAGAGTTTGTATGTCTATTACCACTATAACAAAAAACAAAAAAAAAACAGTTAAAAATAATGGAGGATGGAAATACAAGAAATAGGTACGAATGGAACATACAAAATACACGATTTTTCCTGTTTATTGTATGAAAACCTTCGTGTGCACCTATCCGGTTTTTTTAAGTCGTAAAAGACACGAATATGAATCCAAAGTAAACCAACTTCCAAAACAGTCTTACACGAAAATTTGTTTATTGGGCTTAATTTTTGGTGTGTGCCAGAAATATATCTAGATCATACGAAAATTACTGAAATAACCAACGTCAGGTTTAGGCGTACATTTTCTTCAGAACAGTTTTTTTCTTATCAAAACGGGAAACCCATTTTTCACGTTTCATTTCACACAGTCGTATAAATAACATTATTAGAGGCAATAAATATGTCACATTGTACCTTTAATTTTGTGGAAGTAAGATGAAATTACATTTTTCGAGCCATTAAGTGCTGGTACACATGTAATAAAATTACGCTTCTACACCGATGTTAACTTACTAGAAGCGCTGTAGAAAATAATCCATTAATATTAATGATTTGTTTCAAAATAAAGTCAATTGGAGCAAGGACCATATTCATGGGGTTGTGGTGAACATTTGTGCTTAATAGTTGTAAATATATACCGGATAAGTTATGTTCTTTCCTGCGGATTAACATAGTACTTACCTATTATTTATTTTCGAATCATGTCTGTCACATTTCAAGTCTATTAAAGGACGCTTGTGTCACTCTTCTTCCACGAAAACGGAAAAACCCTCGATTTACGTGAATAAACATCAAGATATAACTATCAACTTGATGATTCGAGTTGGTGGTGGACATGACTGGGCTATAATAATAGAGGCCAAATTTCTGCAGATTTAATGGAAGAATAAATGAAAATAAAATATCATCCGTAGTGATGATAAAAAACAAAAGCAATTATCGCAATTAAATAATAAATTCCTGACTGATATTTTTTATCCCACTATTGATTCATCATACATTAATATTTGCGTCAAAAAGAATGTTACATTTTAATATTTGATTTTAATTTAATATATGCTTTTTAATTTATTGACAATCTTTCAGCGAGCGACCTGTATTCGTGAATATGAACAAAGTTCACTATTGCTCGGTTTCTGAGGTTTTTATCGGTCGTTTATCTGTCTGTTAACACTATTTGTCAAAACTTCATTGGATATTAGTAGTTAACAGACAGATAAACGACCAATTAAAACCTCATATACTGGGCATAATACTAAGCCAACTCACAAAAAAAAACAAATTATCCTAAAATATTGACGAGGTATGCGGGACAGCGTTTTTTTTATTCATATTTCAGAGTATAAATCCCCAGTAAATTGTATTATTTTACCTCCTTAAAAATATCCCATGAAATTAAAGTCACCCAGTATTTTACAGAAAATGCCACATTTTCCCGTGGTTTTGTATCACTCAGTCTATTACACGGCTCGTAATGACGCAACCATGTACGCCCCAATTTGTTTTTGGGACAAGCTCGACAATACTAAAGTTTACAACTATGAGAATTTCATTCAAACGATTTTCTTCCCATTCTGTTTCCATAGCAGTTGTTAAAATTAATTCATCATTTTCTATTTAGGAGATGGTATACTTTTGACGCAAGGATCTTGATTCGATCATTAAGGGTAACCAGAAGCCAGTAACTGCCACCAGTCTTGTTTAGACGTATCGTATCGTACCCAGTGACTGGATTTCACTGTGTTTTGAAGGTCAGATCGCAGAGAGGCAACAGCTCCATGTAAAATAATGGTATTCAGCAGCATTGGAAGCCGGCCTCAACGTAGTGCGAAAAAGGCAGGCAGATTTGTAGGTAATTGTTTGTTTAGCTTTGGTACCAATTAAAGCCTAGTGACGTTCCCACTGCTGCACGACAGACCTCCTCTCTGTGAGAAAGACTGCACTGTAGTGTAGTACATAATTATTATGTGCACCTACCTGCCTTAGCAGAGAGCTAATACATGTCTAACGAATAAAAACAATACACATTTTTTCTATTCCTAATTCAAAAAATATTTTTATTTCTGCTAAATGCTCCCAAAGTTGCAACGACTTATTTGTTTGCCAGTGACCTGCAGTCAAGGAGTTCACAGTGCCGTGACCGTCATCACGATGTTTTCCTTCGCAGTTTTATAGGCGGTATTAATTGTTATATACAAAACTAGCACTACGCTTGTGACATCGTCTGTGCTGATTTAGTACTGTCATTTTCCCCGTTTACACTCCCCTAAAGGTTTTCGAAAAATCCCTTCTGAGAGCTAACCTTAAATCCTTAAGTTGGAAGCGCCAGGGTAGCCGGCGAAATTCAAATTTTCTTGTTTTTTTCAATTTGCAGGTCAGTATCAGGTTGTATCATGGTCAAAATATGATTCGCGGCCGTAGCAAGTATGTATTTATAGAATTATAATCATTAAAATCATCGATACAACTCCTGTTAGAATTGATGGCAAATGTTATGATTTCATGAAATACTACATTTAGCATCAATTCTAACTGAGAGAGTTGTATTGATGATTTTAATGATTACAGTTCTGTAAATACGTACTTGCTACAATAACAATATCGTTAAATGAGTTGCCCATGTCACCTAGGACGCTGATTAAACGGCGCAGTTAATGAAAAGGCTAGGCTTTCAATGAAACGACGAATTAAGCTAGTTGGCTGCGACAAATATATATATTAGATGTGTTTTGGTTGGAGTAGCCAATAACTTAATGACCAATAATTAAGACTCATGATTTCATTGACACTAAAGATACTTCGTAGTTCAAATTGAGATAATTACTTTTATCTTGATTACCTATAAGGAAAAAGCTATGTAGATTGAATGATCTTGGTACAGGGTTTTTCTTAAAAACTTGTAATGGTAACTAAAACCATGTGGAAAGGACCCGAGTAACCCAGTTTCTATCGACTTTGAAAATGGTGCGGTGTGGGTGGATTAAATAATGTTCTTAGTTAGGTTTCTCGCCGGGTTATTATGGAAATACAATTATAAAAAGATCTTTTCGAGGATTCTGCTTTGAATTTCAGAAGACTCTCGGTTCCAAAAATTACTACTTACCTTCCTTTTCATTTTAATAAAAAATTTCTGAGAAATTATTAATGGCTTTCAAATATTTGAAATAGGTACACAGTAAAGTTACGTTTTAATTTTCACAAGAAAATTACTTTTTAGTTTTTTTTATAGATCTAGGTTAGTATTTATCTGTTGATGGATTGCTCGCCTTGTTTTTAAAACGGAGAATTTAAATTAACCAATATTGTCATTTTGAAGGGCAATTTAGGAGAAACGTGAAGTTTGTGAATTTTCTCACGACCTTGCATTTATTTATATTACAATTTATGTACACACAGAGAAACAACACAGATCTTATATAATGGTTTAATTAGTAACAGCTAAATTAAAACTAGTGCATAGCTAAATTATATTAATAATAATAATAATTACAGGTACAAGATATTTAACTAGGAATTTAAATTATATGTAGCGACCTGCCCGATCTAGGTTTATTCAAACCTGTGTTTCAGATACAACATTACAATTATTAATTATATTATATCACGAATTAATAATTGTTATAATACGAAGGAACTGCTTATTTCTAAAGAAATTTCTTCCAGCAGACCTGCGAAAGGAGAATTTGAATTGTCGTCACATACCTGCCGGTCGATTCTGTCGACATCTCACGGTGTTACCTAGGCGGAGTGAACGACAATAGAGCTGTCATTCCATCTTATTTGTATGGTTTGACAACTCACCCGTCGTGCGCCCCGTCCGGGCGTCCGGGTGTTCACTTCGACATGTTTACAGAATCGCACTGCTGTATATAGTCTGATACATGCTACAAATGGGCACCTTATGTCATCTGTCTTGCTGTTTCTCTTGCAGTCGGCTTCCAAATATTGAAAAAAAAGAAATAAAGAAAAAATAATAAGTATTTCGCGTAACTACGAGTACCTAGTTAGCCAAAAACTCCCGGAGCGAAACAGGCAGCTAAGTTTTATCATGAATGCGTAATTATCTTTGTATTATAAGTTTATGAACTTCAGACATAGTTTCGGAGAAAACTCCAATCTTGCGTGTCCCGTCGTTGTAAGAATTTAATTTTGTATTGTAGACAAAATAGTTTTCGGTACGGCCGTCTCGTGAATTAGGAATTATGGAATTATTTTACATTGCCAATTCAGTTTTACAAATGCCTAAAAGAGTCACGAATTTTTATGAGTATTTTTTTAATAGTTCTTGAATTTTTTCTTCAAACCAATTTAGTTGAAACAAAAAGAAATTATCTAATTAATTTCAATTTTGTAACTATTACAGTTTTTTATCTGCCGGTTGCCTCATCCAGCGATGTGTTGGTAGTAATTTGACTTATATTTTCTGCTTTGCTTCAAATAATTTTATAAACTAGGGTTGAAAACGCTATTTTTAAACAACAAGTGCGAGTTAATTTCATCTCAGGTTGACAGTTGACGTTGCCACAATCTTTCAGTGTCATACCTATTGTCATTGTCAAATCGATCTATTTTTATGATCGATTGACCTATTTTTATGTTTCCGAATAATTTATTAACTAATTAGGCAATTTCATTACGTGAAAGTTGTAAATACATAATTTCACCTTGAACCTAACAGACGCCCAAATAGTCTATATTTTGAGATCACAATAGTTTTAATTTTGGCAAAAGAAAACGTGCAGGAACTGTAGGTGGCAGCACAGAAGTGTCATTGTCAAGTATGTTTTACTTATAAGTTTCAAATTTGGAACGCTAGATGGCACAGTCTATTTCGTGCACGTGGCCTAAATGGAGCGTGCAGTAACTATGGGTTGCAGTACAGAAGCGTCAATGTCAAGTTTTTAGTTATAAGTTTCGAATGCACACACATACATACATACATGGCATAGTCAACGTTGATATTCCCTACAACTCAATAATTTTCATAGCGTAGCGCCATTTGTTATGGAATCCATGTTCCCAATCGGGTTATCATTATAATGGATGGTGTTAAGCTGTCATTGTACAAGCGTCTGCAGTGCATTACACAATTCCAGTATTTTAGGACCCCGATTTTTCAACTGTCAGATAACTTTCGTCGCCTAAAATAAATTAGCCTCACAAAAAATATTTCAAAACTCTATCGAAAATAAAATCTGTTTCCATAAATAAATTCCTTTAGAATAGTTTCGTGAAAGCTTATTTGGTTTAGTAAAAGAAACTCCGTAAAGTTTATACTTCATGGGCTGCGTACAATGTTAACAATGTGAAAAATAGACTCGAAACTTCGTGTAGATTTTTTTAAATCTGGAATTATTCAGTTTCTAGTTAAACTGATACTATTTTGCAAAACTTTTTCTTGTAGCAAAGACTGAGCTAGTCAGTTTTAAAAAAGTATTTTTATTTTGGTCTAAAATCACAAAGTTTAATTTTTTCATGTGTTAATGTAAATATAATAAATAATATTATAATACATAAAATTTCCTGAAAAAAAATGTTTGAGTCGTCGATTGTATAATTATCAAAAAATACTAAGCAATCAACAGTAACTGCGTTACTGACGGACCAATTTTTTTTGGATTCTATCGCACTGGGAAAGAGAAATGCACGAATACTTATTGAATCATTTCTAATTTATCTAGCTTACAAGTTCAAAAGAATATGAAAAGAAAAGCATGAGAAGAAAAATGTATCTTCACGAAGTACTTTTTATTTTATAACTAACCTGTAACTATAATAAATCGCCACCATTCCCTTTGACTTAGGTCGTACACCAACAAACGCTTGGTTTAAGTCACTAAGAAACCAATTTGTATCACTATGTCTAACATACAACTATTTGCTGGGACTAAATCTTGTCAGACTAAAATATGGACTTGGTTATTCGCCGGTAAAAATCCTGTTTATTATCTTTTTGATTAATGTTCAAGACCATTCTTTGTTTAGATAGTTGATTCTTTTAGTTTTATTTCATTTTTTTCTTCTAGGATTCTTGAAATAAATTACACAAAAAACAATTGCATCTCTTCACGAAAAGAAAATGTGTCTTTACATAGTACCTTTTATTTACAACCATCCCGTGTAATCAATTGCCTTCATTCCCTTTTGAACTAAGCCATACCCCAATAAAAGCCTGGTTTAAGTTACTAAGAAACTAATTATGTCTAACATAGAACTATTTGCTGAGAATAAGGATGGTTTTCCACCTGAGATGTAAGAGGTAGCTAGGCGAAGTGCGTAAAAAATCTATCAATAGGATCACTTCATTTCCCTGGCCTAGCTTGGAAAAGGGTTAGTAAAGCTAGGTACTTTTACTTACAAAAAAGCAAGACCTGTCTGCGAGGTATTCCAATAAAAAAAAATCGTGCGACGTGAGACGCTAAAAAGAGACCGCTATGCATCCTCACACACCGCAGGGCCAATTCTACTAGCTTCAACAACGTACACAATCACATGCCAATCATAGACTGTCAAACAAGCCTCAATTTCCAAACATTTTTGACAGATTGCGACTGTGATGCGAATGCGATCGTTAATTAAAAATTTGTAGAATTTGCCAATTCTACAAATTTTTAAATTACGATCTCTGATTTAAATACAGTTTCACAGCTCGCATCCTCTCATTAGCATTGCTTTGATATCGCATCCATACCGCTTAGCTATCTCGAACATATTTGGTGGGAAAGCGTCCTAAATCTTGCGATTTATTTAGTTGCGTCAGAGTAAAAGACGCTATTTAGTTACTCGCAGGCAAACATACTGCACATTATTTCTTTAACTTATGAAGATGATTATTTATTGTTAGTTGGAAGATTATTATATTTTCGTATAGTTAGGAGCTTGTGGCTTAATAATAACAGCCGCACGGGTCGATCTTTCAAGGTTAAGCAACGCTTTCCGAGGTCGGTCTGTGGATGGGTGACCATCTTAACATAAAGATCTGATTCCTCCGTGCCTCGGAAAGCACGTTAAGCCGTTGGTCCCGGCTGTTATTTGTATGTCTTTGGGAGTCGTTAGGGATTGTCAGAAGCCAGAAAATCTGACACTAGTCTTGCCAAGAAGTACTTTATAACCCAGTTAATTGGTTGTGAAGGTCTAGTAGGCAGCCACTCTATGTAAAATACTGGTATTCAGCTGAATCCGGTTTGACTGGAAGCCGGCCCTAATGTATTTGGGAAGAGATTGTTTTCTATTTTTGCTGTATTTTTGAAGTGGATAAAACTTTTAGTGATGAACTGACTGACCAAAAATTTAAGGCTCAAGACATTTTCACTATTGAAATTCTATCAGCAAAACCGACTGTACAATACTATATGGAGGGATTGTCTAAGTGAATCTTGTTTTCTTTTTTATGGATGGGAAATCATCAAATGACTTCTTCCGCTCTGGGTGGAGCGGAAGGGAGTGTCAAACTCTTACTGACTAAAACCCATCCGTGTTCCTCCTCTTGTTCATTGCGTTCCAGGGCCGCGGTGACTCTTTAGAACAAATTCCGCAACATGTGAATCTCATACAGTTTGTTTTTAACAATCGTTTAAATTGTCTGTCATTTTGTCTACAACTACTAGATTGACACACATTTGGACAAATATTAGTATGACATAATAACTGTCGTAAGGCGTTTTTGTCCGTGTAAGATATATGACCGCTTGTTTACCGTTCAGGACAAAAATAAAATCTAGGTAAGTAGTAACTTTTTTAAGATACAAAAAGAAAAACAGGTCACTAGTCTATTAAGCGACGGCTTTCTACTAAAATAGATAACCTCAATTTCTTTCCAAAAATGGAGTCTTCATTTTGGTATAAGAATTAAATTTAAGTAAACCAAGAAAACTATTGGACATTTCTTTTATAGAATAAAGCCACTTCCTACTTAACTTATTTTATTTATTTTTATACAAGCTAATACTAATACTAACTAATACTACACTCACTCACACTGGGCTAGACCCTCCCTCAAGAACTCTTTTCCTTTGCCTCATTAAACCAGCCCACTCGTATACTAAAATATTCAAAAGGGTATTTTCCATTGTCTATTTTCGTACAATATTTTAATCTTTTTCTAAAAACGGCGTCAAAATTGATTATTAAATGAAGCAGCAATTAGAATTTCAAATATCGATACGAGGAAACGTGTGGGCGTTTGTTGTCTATTTTGTACGCGAGTAACCTAAAGACCGACGTTGACGTCACAATATGTCAGTATGTGCAACCTTTTTCTGTTACTTGACAGTTTTCCCTTTTAACAGATTTTAAGGGTAAGGACAAATATCTTTCCATTGTTATGGATAAAGTTACTTTTTGATAGAAATTGTAAAGAAACCGACTTTCAAAAAACACTACACAGTACAAAATAACTTTAATTTCGGAAGTCGGTGTTTCTGGTTGTTTTTTCGTAATTTAACACCGACTTTCGAAATTAAAGTTATTTAGTTCTTTATATCTTTTCACATCAAACAAGAATTTTTCAAATCGGTTCATAAATGAAAAAAAATTACAACCTTTCTCAAACCGAATTGAGAACGTCCTCCTTTTTTTGAAATCGGTTAAAAATAGAGTCAAATAATATATTATAAAATTGACCTCAAACTACAATAAGGAAAATGTACAACAGTTTCTGTATAAAGAGGAAAACTAGGTAAGCACGCCCTTACCATAGATATCAAACGCGGCGGTACCGATAAATATTCTACACAAATGTTTTTACTTGACGAGTCGATTACCATAATAAATGTGCTCACCCTACTTAAGCCACAGTTTAATTTATGCGAGAACCTTGTTTCGGAAATACAGAATTTAGCCAATCCACAACGAAATAAATAGGAATATTATACACAGTAACTGAATAATTTTGACGTTAAAACTAAATTGTCTTAGGTTTTGGACTGTTTGTGTTTTACAGTACCTTTATGTCCTGGCAGTAAGGGCTATTTTTGTTGGGCAAGCGTTACGACTGTTGTTAGGTTGGCAGTACCTACTAGACTTGCAGAAGACAAGCTTAATACATTCTCTGTGATAAATTACTGCTAAAGTTTGCTCTAACCATATCTTTCCAGTAGACAAAGTTGAATGTAACCGAGCCCATGGTCTCACAAGAATAACATGGTCACCATAGGCCAAATTGACAGACTGTACATTAAGTTTTTAAAAAATGCTACACAAATGTGTCATCAAAATCCGTTCAGTAATTTTCGCGTGAAAGAGTAACAGACATCTATCCATCCATCCATACATTCATGCTCATCAGCTTAAGCGTTTAATAGAAGTAGGATAATGAAATCTAAAAAAAAAATACCAAGGTTTAATAATTTACCGATAGCAAAAATTTGAGGTTGTTCTTCGCCTTTTGCAAGGCAAGGAGAATAACATTTACATTTTTTCTTACAAATCACTAGTAGTAGTACTCCTGATTAATTAAGAGAAATTGGACACAAAGAACTACTCACAAAAATATGGCAACACAGACAATTTACTCAATCTCACCAACCAGAGACCTACCCTCAATTGAACTACCTCATTTCACTTCACCAAACCTGGAAACTTTCCAAAACCATTCACGGAATCGATTTCCAACAAAATTGTCCTTAGTGGTCTTGTAAATTGTTCCCATGGCGATGTAAAGGAGTCAAACATGCGGTAAATTCGTTCTCAGTGCTTTCGTAAAGATTTACAGTGTGGTACAAGTGCGAGCATGACATTGATCAAGTGCGCGCGTAAAGGGAGACGCGCCTTAAGTTTACGCTTGTCGTGTGTTCATGAATAAACTAATGGTTGTGTTTCTAGTGTTGTAAATGGAGAAAAACAAGTGCAATACATTTAAATGGGGAATGAGAGTTTTCTTTTATTTTACCCACAAGTATTTAAAAAGCTGGGCAGCTGAAAGAATTAGTGTATTTTGTAAAATAAATTGGTAGTCATTTGATAAGGGTACTATTAGCCTCTCTCATTTTCTTTGGACATTTCACACGTCGTGAAGACACGTTGTTCAGGATCATTACCTGCCTAGCCTGTTACTTAACTACATTGACTTGGTTTCCAATCAAACTGGATTCTATCTGACATCAGTATTTCCCAGAAGTACCATGTCACCTCGTAATGACTACCAAAGATCTAAAAATGAACAACTTAACATGCATTCCGAGGCACGCAGTAGTCTCGATGTGTTGATATATTCACCCATCCACAGACCGACCTCGGCAAGCGTTACTTAACCTTAAAGATCGACGAAGTTCCTCCACAGTTTCCATAAATATAAGAAGCAATTTAGAGACCTGGGAGTTTTAACGACTCAAACCCTTGGTATGAGGCCAATCCCAATTTTAGTCTTCATAATCAAGATACTACATCTCTCAGTCTGTTAATTTGATTGTAACCCCTGATAAACAAACAAAACACGTGTTCGTGTATTGACGAAGCGTCGTACATCAAATATTCTACCCTCATTCTCGTATTATTAAATTAAATAATGTTACACGGAGCATGATGTAAATTGCAAAAAGACTTGGCTTTGACATACATGAAATGTTTTTGAACTGATGTTTTTTGGTGGACATTTATTTTATTTTGGAGATTATTAGATTCACTAACGATTAAATTAAAAATTTCTATGACAGACCGACAAAAAGGAAATGTTATATTCTTAAAGTCGAAACCCTAAAAATAGTAACTACCTACATACGCCTAGGCAAGGTTCAAATACAAAGCGATCGTCATACGAATACGCGATCGATACGTTAATTTGTTTATTAAGGTTGAACTATTCGCGGGCTGGAACTCACTGGTAGGCATGGCCAAAAATCACGCTGTCTCACCGGGCATCGTGCCCGACAGAGACAGTATCAGTGATGAGCAGTTAGACGCTAGTCTACATGCACAATATCTAGTTTCCACGCACACAGACACCGTTCCGAACGGAAACAACGTTAGACGATGCATGAAAAGTCTATTGGAAAGTTGAGTTTTATGAAAAAACCACTGCATAAATCCATTACAAATAAAGTTTACTGAACTCTTCTATAATTGAGGTTGGTCGGTGCCTACTTTGTTTTTGAGATTTTACACTTCTTTTATTACTTATTTACGCCCAAAGTTGCGTTAAAATTAGCAAGAAAAACGAATCTTTGTTGGCTTATAACTTTTTAATGGCTTTTTATTTTACTATTCGGTTTCCGTACATACAAAATTAATAATGAGATAAAACGATATCACGTTTAATTTTGAATGTACAATGTTAAACAGTGGAGTAATACCCCCCCCCCCAAATTTGTATGGACAAAATATCGACTAGTGCAACCTTAAAACCGGAAAGTGCCCTCTATCGGCGCGACAATGCGATTGGGTTTTCCGTACAATTTAATGCAACGATCCAGTGTGTGTTACAAAGCTAAAACTTCTGGTGATTGGTTATATAAACGCGGAGTTTCCTTTGATGATTTCCTAAGAACATTTATCACCTAATTGTAAGTTAACAATCTGTGTTATTGGGTTGCAATTAAATGATTTCATGTAACTGACAAGAAGATTCATATGTTAGTACTACTCCGTTAAAGAATTATAATTTAGGTTTATAATTTTGTTATAATACACATTTGCTAGTAAAGGTCTCTTATTTTACCAATTTCAATATCGTATTGTATCTCATTACGTACTTGTGCGCTATTGTAATGTAAAACGGACGAGTTTCCTTTTAATAAGGTAAAACGCACGGTTTATCAAGATACTCCGTCTAAAACGAACGGTACTTTTTTAAATCTTAGCAAAGAGTTTTTATGTCAGAAAAATGGTCAACATTTTATGAATAAAATTAACTTTGGGAGATAAAATATATAAATAAACATTTAATTCTTTAAATTAATTAATTTTGACAATAAATTTCAACCATAATTATCTGTAACAAAAACACAAAAATATTAATTTACTTTATTAGTAATACTAGCTGTTTTTGTGCTTTTACCTTAAAAAAGAAGCGCTGATGCGCGCGCATCGCTAATTTGTGAACAATTAAAGATTTATTCGTTTAAGAAAGTCCGAGTTTTATTTATTTATAAAACGTCGTATGACATACGTGCACTTTGATAATTACAGCCTCTGCTTTCTTGTAGCCGTCGCGCGACGCCTACGGCTCGGCCTAGCAATATCGCCTCGCCTGTAATATCATAATGTACTATTACACATAAGAACTGTGACTATATACTTTTTCTATCGTATTTTCTTTTATATAATATCAGATAATTTTAACTGAAGATGATGACCAGGGGGCCAATTCTGCTATTTTTAAGCAACATTCGCATTCGCATCTCCGTCGCAAACTGTAAAAAAAAGCTTCTATTTCCATGCATTTTTGACAGACTGAGACTGCAATGCGAATGTGAACGTTGCTTATAAAATAGGTAGTAGAATTGACAGTCTGAAGGTTGTTTGACATATTTTCTAAAAGTTGTCAATCGTCATTTTGGTATAATTTATCTGACAATTGAAAAATAGCTCCTAGGGTTCGAAAGAGTTACCGCGGCCCTGGAATACAAAGGGCACTAGGAGGAGGAGCACGGATGGGTTTTAGTCAGTAGAAGTCTGACACTCCCTGCCGCTCCACCCAGAGCGGCAGGGGTCATTTGATGATTTCCCATCCTCAAAAAAAAAAAGGGTTCGAAAGAGTTACCGCGGCCCTGGAATACAAAGGGCACTAGGAGGAGGAGCACGGATGGGTTTTAGTCAGTAAGAGAGAGTCTGACACTCCCTTCCGCTCCGCCCAGAGCAGAAGGAGTCATTTGATGATTTCCGATCCATAAAAAAGAGCTGATCTTGCTGTAAATTTTAGGTAAAAAATAAAAATGGGAGTTTGACAGCTTTTGTAGAGGAAGAATAATTGTATTGTATGTTAGATATTCTTTCCTAAACAAAATTCTACGTATTTTTTTATTTTTTTTGTTGTTCACCTACCACGTGTAGTCTTTTTAACCCAATGGTTGTCTAGTAGAGAATGCCTTGTTGCATTAAGTCCGCCCATGTATCACTATTGTACAAAAACTTTAAATAAATAATAATCAAATAACCATTATTTAGTTTTCATTTCAAATACTATCGGACGACTGAAAAAAATATCCAACATCAAATAGCATATTCAACGATATTTTGAAAACGTTTCAATAATAGTTTTATCAGTTTTTCAACAGAACTATTTATAAAAAAATAAGCAAAACAGAAATGCACACAAATTCTTTTTCAGTTTTTCAGGCGTAAATTCAGTTATTCCAAACATTTTTTGTGCAAAAAACTGGGACCCATTTTGCAAGTGGGTGGGTGGTGCAAAACGGGCAACAACGCCGAGCAACAGGCGGCGGTCAATTAACCTGTCACGGCTACCACAAGCCGAGAGGTCTCTCATAAATACCCTCTGAAATAGTGGCTATAACACCTTGGGAAAGTGTTATCGGATTATCCCAATTCATCATAAATATGGAAAAGTCAGATTTGGAATGCGATTTGTCATGCGATCCGGCTAACCCCCGGCGCTCTCTGGTACCCGGGCCAGAGGGTGTGAAATATGTTACCGAAGACTCTGCGGGAGTAGGTGACCAGGCTCCCGTAGCAGTTAATGCCACTGGAAGACGTAAATTTGTGCAGCAGGCCTTTCATCCGTCTCTATTTTTAAATAGACCTAGAAGTGCTTCGCTAGGTGATAAAACCAACTTAGAAGTAACCCTGAACACGAACAATCAAAATGTTCCAACAGACTCCAACTCTCAACGCATAGAAACTCAACCACCAGACTGGCAAAGAGTACCAACCACTAGAAGTAATAAGCGCAAAAAAATTTCGCAAAGCCCCACTCCTGAAAAGATAGAAACTTGTAATAGTTTCAGCGCACTCCCTATAGATCAAACTGAAAAGTCTGAACCCAAGGAAAAGAAACCATCCAAACCTCCACCTATTATTCTGTATGGCGTTGATGACGTCAATAAGCTGTCAGAACTGCTAGATACTGTGGCCGAAAATGGGCAATATACATATAAAGTAGTAAACAGAAATCAAATTAGAATAAACTGCATGGTGCTTAACACCTACAAGAATGTTCTATCAATAATTCGCGAGAAGGGCTTGATAGGACATACCTTTAATAGAAAAGAGGAGAAATGTTATAGAATAGTCATAAGAAACCTTCATCACTCCACACCCGTTCAGGAAATACGAGCGGATATTGAGCAAACTGGTAATGTAGTATCAGGAGAGATAATTAATGCTAAATACGGTCCTGAGAAAAAACCAACCTCCACCTTTTTTGTGAACCTACAACCTGGACCACAAAATAAGACTGTAAAGGAGCTAAAATACATATACCATCAAGCAGTTGTTATAGAAGACCCCAGGAAAAGAAAAACTCTGGTGCAATGCCAACGATGCCAACAGTACGGCCACTCCAAGAACTATTGTATGCGCCCATTCAGATGTGTAAAATGCGGACAATCTCACAGAACTTCCGAGTGCCCAAAAAAGGACCGCAACTCACCAGCAACTTGTGCTCTCTGCAATGGACCCCATCCAGCGAACTACAAAGGATGCGAAGTCTATAAAGAGATACTGGATAGGAAAAGCAAAGATAAGGTTTTCAGAGAAATCAAGCCACCCAAAATTGAAAAACCCCGAAAAGCAGAAACGGCACTCACTGTTGACATCGATGGTAAGAAGATCAGTAATACCTCCAAAACATATGCTACGGCTTGTAAAGAAAAACCTAAACAAACAGATTCTGAAGATGATGAACTACGCAAAATATCTATAGAAGAAATTCTTGCAAGACAGGCTGACAAGTTTGACCTAATCCTACAACAGATGAGTGCTCTAATGTCACTCATGACTAAGCTCGTTGATCGACTTACAAAATGAATGCAACCAGATTAGCCACCTGGAACGTAAATGGGCTGGCCCCCAATAAACAAGAGGTTGAACTTTTTATGAATGAACATAAAATCGACATTCTTTTAGTGGCTGAGGCGCATGGCACCTCCAACACAAATATTAAATTTAAAGACCATCAATGTTACATGACAAACCACCCGGACGGCACTGGGCATGGTAGAACAGCGATCATAGTCAACAAAAAAATCAAACATCACTTAATGCCAGAATATAGAACTGAACACCTACAAGCAACAACAATTGCGATAGAAGATAGTACAGGTTGCATTAACTTCTCGGCTATATACTGTCCACCAAAACACAAAATAGACGAAGATATGTTCACACAATACTTTTACCAGCTTGGAAATCGTTTCGTGGCCGGTGGTGACTGGAACGCTAAACATGTGAGCTGGGGTTCCAGACTCACTACAACACGGGGTAGGCAACTGAGGACAAGCATAGACAGAAACAACTTATGGGTATCGACCACATGTGAACCAACGTATTGGCCGACCGACCACAAGAAAATCCCAGACCTTCTTGACTTCTTTGTGCTAAAGGGTCTGCCGAGACATTACCTCAAACCAGAATCCTGCTATGACAGCTCCTCAGACCATACTCCTGTTATATTAACAATGAGTCCTATGTTAATAGAATCAGAGACTATAGAAATGCTTACCACCAAAAATACTGACTGGGAGTCTCTCAAAGAATACCTTAATAATAACATACGATTAAATGTGCCACTAAAAACACAGGACGACATAGAGGAGGCAACAAAATATATAACAACACTAGTCCAGGAAGCTTGTTGGATCAATACGCCCGCCCAAAAAATCAAAAATAGCTGTATCAACTATCCGCTACAAATAAAAGAAGCTCTATACACCAAACGAAGGCTCCGAAGAATTTGGCATCAGAGTAGGCTACCTGCAGACAAAACTATATTTAATAGAGCCTCTAGAAACTTGAAAGATATTTTAAATAAGTGGAACAATAAAACATTGGAAGATCAACTAGAGTCTTTAACAGCAACTACATCAACTAATTATTCACTGTGGAAATTCACAAAGAATTACAATAGACCTCATAATGCTAAGCCCCCACTCAAAACCACAAGTGGATGGGCGCGAACAACCAAGGAAAAAGTGGAGGCATTTGCCTCGCATCTTGAGAATGTTTTCACTCCAAACCCTGCCTTAGACCTGCAGAATGACGAACATGTTAACAGCGTCCTACAGCAAGATTTTCAAATGTCGCCACCTCCACGCCCTATTAAAGTTCAGGAAGTATGCAGAGCCATCGCCAGGCTACAGGATAAAAAAGCTCCAGGGTATGATCTCCTTACAAAAGAAATACTGAAACAGCTACCCAGAAAAGCTATAGTGTTTTTAACATCACTTTTTAATGGAATCTTGAGGCTTCAGTACTTCCCATTGGCGTGGAAAGTGTCTCGCATCATAATGATATACAAGATAGGTAAACCGCCTAACGAAGTGTCTTCGTATAGACCTATAAGTCTGCTGCCAATCCTCTCAAAAGTGTTTGAGAAGCTTCTAATGCACAGAATGGTACCAATCCTAAATATTGGTAAAGTCATTCCAGACCACCAATTTGGCTTCAGACCGGAACATTCTACCACTGAACAAGTCCATAGAGTCTGTGAAAACATAAGGAAAAGCTTGGAAGAAAAATTGTACTGCTCTTCGGCGTTTTTAGACATCCAGCAGGCTTTTGATAGGGTTTGGCATCCAGGTCTTCTGTGCAAGTTAAAAACTAACCTCCCTCATCAGTACTACTCACTTATAAAATCTTATCTCACCGGCAGAATATTTCAAGTCAAAGAAGAGGCTACGACGTCAAGATTTTGCGACATTACTGCTGGAGTCCCGCAAGGATCTGTATTGGGACCGGTCTTGTATACGGTGTACACCGCAGACCTTCCACAGATAGATGGGGTCACCACAGCAACATTTGCTGATGATACCGCGATACTGGCAAGCCACACAGACCCTGCGAGGGCGTCACAAATGCTCCAAAAGGGTCTCGATGAAATAACAAACTGGCTACGGCGGTGGCGAATAAAAGCAAGCGCAAGCAAATCGGTGCAGGTCACATTCACCCTACGGAAAGGTGATTGCCCACCTGTCCATCTTGAGAATGCCACACTTCCACACCAAGACCACGTTAGATACCTGGGGCTACATCTGGACCGCCGTCTTACCTGGAAACAACACATTAAGACAAAGAGACATGAACTTAATATACGATTTAAAAACCTTCACTGGATTATGGGACGAAACAGTAAATTAAGCATCGACAACAAACTTTTAATATATAAGGTGATTTTGAAGCCGGTATGGCTTTATGGAATTCAACTCTGGGGAAGCGCCTGTAACTCAAGTATCAGCATAATACAGCGAATGCAGAATTCTATCTTGCGCTCAATTACTGGCGTCCCGTGGCTCGTTACGAACTCTGAAATGCATACGGAACTAATGATGGAAACCGTCAAGGAGGAAATCCAAAAACATACAGAAAGATACCAAGTGAGACTGGTAAAACACCCAAACAACCTGGCGGCCGCGCTAAAAACCAGAAGTTATGAAAAGAGGCTAAAAAGGAAAGACATCATATAGTTACCAACCTAAAGGGACTATGAACTTAAATATTGAGTAGATGGCTCACTGGAGTCACGCTCTTCCTGCCAATTTATACCCTTAACACATCTGATAAAAGTATCGAGTACTGATCGCAGATAAGCTCAAAGAAAAAAAAAAAAAAAAAAAAAAAAAAAAAAAATTTGCAAGTTTGTTTGCACTGCAAAAATATTTATTCCTAACTCGGTCACTTGTCCGTTCCAGTGAATTCATATTTTCTAGGTGTGTACCTAGTACCTATGTCAGCTTCAATACAGAATGGGTTGACATATTCTTGCCAGTAACGCAGTGGTACTTATGCATTGGTACTTTTTGATGCATAACATGACTATTTCATAATTGAAAACCTGTAATATATCACGTAATGTGAAGACCAATATGAAAAGTATTTGAGTGAAACAAAATACTCGACGACCTAGGACTTTGTTATGTTGGTAATAGACTTATAAAAACTAAACGACTATAAATATTTTCACCTCGAATAAAAGTTAGGTTTGGAATACAAACGACTTCATAGTTGTTTACTTTATTTATTATCTAGCATTTCCTTCAACACAATAATAATAAAAATGTTTTTAAATAGTAGTTTATGCAACGACCATATAAAAAGGGTTATTAAAACACGAGTGTGGGTTTATCACACGAGGCGTAGCCGAGTGTGATAATAGCATCACACGAGTGTTTTAATACCTAATTATATGCCGTTGCATACACTATTTTATCTTCACTCATACAGTTGAAATAAAATAAGTGGAAAAATAGTTAATTCCAATATGGCGGATATTCTCATTGCGTATTCGAATGACTGCGCAGCGCGCTCAAACATAGACAAAGATAAAAGCTGGCTCATTGACTTAAGTCAATGAGCCCGCGCCAAAAATTAAAAAGAAAAAGTGTGCTATAAAAATTAAAAAGCTATTTTATGATGCAGTTGTTTAAAAATCGAAGGAAAATGTTGAACTGTAATGGGTTTTTTTTTTAAATTTTACCTATCCACGAAAAAAAAGTATGTATTTATGCATTCGTTTTTGAACTCATATTTGGAACATTACGTTGTGAGTGTAGATAAAAGTATTTACGTACCTGCCTTTGTATTTATAAACAGCCTAATAGAGCTTTGGTCTGACGAAAACAGGTGGTAGTTTTGACACTACATCGGTACTGTAGGTACCAAAATGGCAAGATGATGAATATTTTCATGGTTATTACCCAGCACTAAATTTCAAAAATTTCGATCGGCTGAAAGTAGAATAGGTACTTAAAAAAAAAAAAAAATTACAAAAGATAATATAAACATTATATTAAATTTAAAAGGTTGCCCATTCTTGCACTACCTTCAACTCAAACAGTTTGCTTATAAAGTATCTACATAGTTTCCCGAATAATTTCCTCTACAATAATAAGCCAATTAATTTCCACTGATTACTCTATTTTCTTTGTAGTAAACAGATTCGAAGTAAATAATAGCTTCTTAGGTACTCTTATTATAAAGTTACGAGGGTAATAAAATTTACCTACAGCCCCAATAAATGAAGGTAGGTACTTATTGTTAGCACCGACGCCTTTTAGTAATTTAGTCAAGAAACTTAGTTCATTCAGAAGGGAATATTTAGATAATAACGTTGTTTTACGATAGTTAGTTTATTTGCAAAGTTCATAAATTGAGAATAGAATATGTCAGCAGGGTTTGAGCGAGTTTGGCGATATTTTTTTTGGTATTGGCCTAGAAAGTTTTCAATTATTTTTTGTTAGTTAGAAAATCTTTACAGTGTGGCAAGAAAGAAGAATTTATAAAATGTCTTTGAAGGATGATGATTGTATAAAGACCTCAATTTTAGTGGGGTCGGCGCAACTTGATTTTCGCCGTCTTTATTTGCCATAATAGTCATTTCCTTTCTTGCCTTCTCATCTTTCATAGAATACATCTATCATGACTTTGATATCGCTTACATACTCGTAATAACCAACCAAAAGTTTGAATTATGAACTCAAAACTTTCTTCAAGTTTTCAAACAGTTGTATCACTAAATAATTTGTTAGTCATGTTTTTCTTATCTGACCACCACAACCCAGTATGTGTTACGAGATCACTTCGTAATATTAGTGTCATAATCAGGCAGCTCGTTGTAAAATAACTAATAAAATAACAGCCGCACGGTTCGAACTTCAAGGTTAAGCAACGCTTCCGAGGTTAGTCTGTGGATGGGTGACCATCTTAACATATCGAGATTCCTGCGTGGCTCAGAAAGCACGTTAAGCCGTTGGCCCTGGCTGTCATTTGTAGATCTTTGGCAGTCGTTACAGACTGTCAGAAGGCAAAAAAAAAATCAGCTGTTCAGTACATTTTGTCGAGATTTGCGCACATACATCTAAGGGGCACTCGATTTCGCGATACCAGTGTTGGTCCCGTAATGAAAGTTGTTCATAATGAAGAGTACACTGACCCTTTAAGAGGTACTGCGTTTAATCTGTTACAGGTTGTATAAAATCTACCACCAAGCTTCGCTGTAACGTTAAGTCCAATCCGTCACACGACAGCAACCTTTACCGGGCGTCGCGTCGGTCATAATTGGACAAATTAATTTCAACATAATTACTCATTGTTATTGTTCACTGACTTGGTGAATTACCTTGAGCATAAAGGAGTGCCTACTGCAAAGCTTTGATCCTTCAGGATAATTGAAAACAAATCCATCCGGAAATCAAATCCAGTGGTTCTTAAGACCTGGTTTTTATCAACTGCCTTACCAACAAATTATAATCTTGAACGTTATCCTAGTATTCTCTCTGTATATCAAACTGTTAATTCAAATGTACAGGACCTTATATCACCACACAAGGAAGTCTGCAATCAGTCAAAAATCTCTTGATTTAGGGCCAATTTTACCAGTGACACTGAACGCGATCAACGAATAAACCACGTTTATGAGCTGTCAATGTCATTATTTTTCTATGGAATATTTTCACTGAAAGCTCTTGAACGCAGTTTAGATGTACCGATCGCGTTTAGTTTCACTGGTGAAATCCGCTCTTAGAAATAAAACCGATATGCGATAAGGCCGTCTATTGTGTTACCCTATGTAATTATTTCTTCTTCTATCTTTTCTGAAACTTACGTTCTGTACATAATATTCTATTCTACTAAATTGTTGGTCTAGGCTACTGAGTATGAGATCCTACCTAGATTGTGTTTTGTTTGTACGGTTTTTCAATTAGAATCTTTCAGTTCTAGCCTGGAGCCTAAATCTACATCTTACCTCAATCTACATCTTCCGAGAAATCAAGGGTGTTAATACGCAAGAAGTAAGCAATGAGCTTTCAAAAGACAAACAATTGCTTTGAATAGATTAAACCATAAGATACACAATATAGTTTCTTGGAAATAATTACCATAGGGTGCGTGAAACTTGCTTCCTTCCGGGTTTTCATCTCCTTTACCGATGTTCACACACGTTTTGTGGAGTTATTAGTTAATGTAACTTTAATTGGTGGTTTGTGCCAGCGATGTTCTCTGGGTTTAGTTTCCTCGAACACGGTGAGAAAAAAAGTAAGTAATTTACTTTTTAACACCCTTGCTCGTAAAGCTAATGTAATTCCACCGGTTTTAAATATGTAAAGCGGGTCATAAAAAATGCGTGTGTTACCAAAGCAAATAGTTAAGTTATAGTCCATACAAATTCCATAACAGTATTATTTGCCATTTCAAATATGGAACTGATCGCCGCCGCACGACTCCAGCTAGTGAGCAGCGCGCTGTTGCTATTCAAATTTCGAATCGCCGCGCGGGCCAGGCAGCGCTAGCACGCTGTTAAAATGGCGGGAAAGCAACAGTGTGCATTCACAGATTGACTTTATTTAAAATAAAAAAAACAGTTTATTCGGTAATTTAAAAACTTGGCTGCATGCTCTAGCGTCTTTGCCAACATTTTCACGCAGCCACGGCAGAAAATAATCCTCGCGCCATTTTTCTCAAATTTTCTTTTCTTTGTTCTTGCATTGTGAATATCTAAAAATGACAACTTTCAATAATGAAGATGAGCAATATATTACTTCAAATCCACCGGATATACTAACAGAAGCGCGAACCGCATGCGACAGCTTGCTGCCGTCAATATCCAAGGACAGATACATAACCACGTATGACAATTTCTTGAAGTGGAAAAACATGAAAAATGCCAAGTAATTTTCCGAAAAATGTTTTTTTTTTTCTGTTTCCTCGCAAATGTGTTAAAAAACGTCGTACGATATACGTGCGTATTGGTTATAACATGCTTGGCTCAATTACGCCTTCGCCTTCGGCTTGGGCTGAAATTCCGCCTCGCATGTTATAACCATCTTAACGCACTAATATCGTAATGTACTATAATGTTTTACACATTAATTAACTTTTTTTCATAATAGAATGAAGAAACGCGTACAGTGTTTTGATGAAAATTCGTAATCTTATTTTTGTCACTATTGTCGAAAATATCGTTCTCATCCCTACACTTCCCTACGAATAGTATAATGCGAAAGTAACTCTGTCTGTCTGTCTGTTACGCTTTCACTCTAAAACTGCTGAACGGATCGCCATGAAATTTAGCAAATATATAGTTTAGAAGGACATAGAATACTTTTGTACGCAATAACCGACATCCACACGGGCACCATAATTATTTTTAGATAGAAAACAATTATGGCAGCTACATTTGTTTTTCTATAAAAAAATGTCTCGCTACTGAAAAAACAGCCCTTAGACATTTTATTCTTCATTTGTTACTCAACTGTTTGAGGTGGTTTTATTAACACAGTTATAAATTGATAACACCATCTGATACTTTATTAGAATTAGCAAAAAAATAACCCGGAAAATACTCCCTCTGTCCCCCATGTCCTTACCCTCTGTAAAACTTCTTGCAAACATTTTTTCTAGCCCCTCTCCACAATCACAGCAATGTCAGCTTTCCAAGAGATTGCACAAAAACTAATCTGGAGATTCCATCGTCTTAATCCGATACAATGTTTCAAGAAATAACATCTAGTTTCACACAAAAGTGAGCAATAATAGGATCCAATCAACAAAGAAAACTCAATTTTAAGGGTGTCTCGGAGAAGATTACATTATCTTTTTTTTTCTTTCACTTGCCACGGGTATATTTTCTTTTACGCGTTATTGTTTGAGTGTTGAATGAAAAAAGTAATAAATGAAGGTATTAAAATTTTCGACATACGCGTTTGAAATTGCCTTGAACATACAATTTTATCAGAGTAAATGAGGCATACTTTAGACTTTATTTCTTTCTTTCAAACCAAATTGAAAGTTTCATTCGACACACAAGAACCAATATCACATTTACATTTGATTCAAACGGTACACGATTCAGAACATATATTCATAGATAACCAAGATTAATTAAATGCATCTGGCATTTTATATGACGATATTAATAGGCAAGCAAAAATGCCAAATGCCAATGTCTGCATACGTGAATATAGAATAGGCACGTAGATCATAGGTATTCATGCAGGTGTACGATGGATTCCTTATGCTTAGGACCTATAATGAATTCTTGTGAGGGTGTGGCTATAGGTCCCTATATGTCAGTGTTGCAGAATTTGTTCGAAAGAGTCACCGCAGCACTGGAACGCAAAGGGTATTTAGAGGTACACGGATGGGTTGTAGTCAGTAAGAGTTTGACACTCCCTCTCACTCCGCTCAGAGCAGAAGGAGTCATTTGATGATTCCTATCCTATGGCTAACGAATTAGTGCATTGTGATGTAATGTTTTAACATAGAGCTGACGAAGGGCGAATTTAACCGTTGCGCTGTAATCGAACGCGTAACTTCGAACCGCGTTCCAGAGCTGTCAATATCATCTCTGGTAAAGAATATTGACTCTGTGTGCCTAGTTTTTTCCCTTGGGGTTGGTTTCCCGTCTATCCGAATACCTTTGAATACCAGTATGTCAAATGGAACGACTGCCTGTCTGTTAAAGAAAGTAGAAAATGATTTTATTTTCTTGTCTGCTCGCCACATTGTTTTTAAATATGGAACCCACGCGTCACCGCCGCGGGTCGTCTCGCTTAGTAGGTATTTTTTTTATTTCACACTGGCTGTTTATACATACACAAGACTGCAGCATTTTTTAACGTTTTTTTTCTTAAATACTTATGTAAAATTGTTCATAGCCGACTACTTAAACAAAGTTCTATTTTTAAAATTCATATCCGTCCTAGAGAGGGAAGCAATACTATGAGTTTTTTCTGCGCAAGTATGGAAAGCAGCATCTTTCATAGCCACACGCTACTCGGATCAAACAAACACTACTTTCCGAGCATTGCTTACCCTTGAAAATACACCCGTGCAGCTGTTATTATTTAGCCACGGGCTCCTCAATTGACACTAAAAGCTCTTGAACTTAGTGTGCCTATTTTTGCCTATTACAATTTTAATCGCCATATTGCTAAAGTGTGACAATAGTATATAGTGCGACAATAGTCATATATTATATTATAATATTTTTCAGCACTGACTTTTTCGTGGTCGTCAATCACTTTGAAGAAAATAGAACTTTTTATAAATCCTGACACTGAACCTGAGAGTTGAGAATTGCAAGAATGCATAAAAACAAAAGAACTCCTCATGAGCGGTAGACTAATTAACTAGAAGCAGTACCTATTGAAGAACTAAGGTCATTAATTTGAACTTAGATATTGATTAAACCTCTCTTGCAACTTCAGCAGCTGAAACACGTTTTAACTCTCTTAATTTTCAACATAGTTCACACACCAATCTAAAAATAACCGACTTTTTATATTAACCGAGTTTTGAAACAATTCAGTTCAAAGCCATATCATACCATCATCCTTTTAACCTATTTTCTGGTGCTCTTTACTTAGTATTCTGAAACTATCTTGTACTGGCTGGTATTCATACAAAGGAATTTCACAGTCGTTGAAAAATCCAATTTGTCGTTTTATTTAAAAGAGATGAGTTCTTGTAGAATATTTTAAAGTGGAGGTGTAAGATAGTGAATGTGATATAGAATGCTTATATGACTTGTAGGAAAGATGTTTTGAATTTTGATTGGGTGTATGATGTCCGCAAGCTGTACCTACTTGACTGAAATAATCCAAATCCTGAGTTGAATGACTCCTTCCTACTGAACCAGTGATCGATAAATTCTGATATTTGACGACTAATTTCGATAAATTAGCGATTAATTTTGTGTGTTATCAAAATTAAAATTCTTGATGGTGACCATGCCATGTCAGTCACACCTTTTTGTAGATTTTTCTTGTTTCAGTTGCACCTGGTTTATTTAGTGTGTCATGAAAATTAGTTGGTTGAGCTAACCAAGCTCACGGACAAAACATTCGCTACACTCGAAATCTCAAACGTCACTTAACATAAAAGCAGTCAAAGTAATAACGTTTATTTCAATTAGGCCATTAAATGGCACTTTTGAACGTCACCATTTACGTATAAAATAATATACAGTGACTCTACTGTCCCTTCGCAAAGGTGTGTCCCTTGTCCGTTCTTCTTTTGGAGAAGAACGGACAAGAAACTCCATAGTTACTTTTTTTAGTTTTTGTCCACAATCGGTCCTGAAGCTTGAACTCAAGTATTGTCTTGTATATTTGAATGTTTAGATCAATTCTAGTTTACTGAACTGTTTCTTATTTTGCTGTGAATATTAGTACCTAGTAATCAACAGACATTAGATATTGTATTCAGGATCTTTAACAATGTACACGAAACATCTATTTCTGAAACTTGATTCTACATAAAAGCACAGTGAACTTTTCACTACAAAACTGAGAAGTTATGTTAAAGTTTTGACATTCCAGTTTTGCTTCTAACTCTTTTATATTTTATTTTCGTTGCTACAAATGTGAAAACAATATAGTGCGCTGAAGATTTTAGTTTTGCAAAACATATCTAAGAAGAAAAATGTTATATTTTAACAGAGAGTCGAATCAATAGGATTGTATTCTTATATTGAAACTGGAACAATATCAGAATTTCAAACAGTATTATGGAAGCGAAGTCACTGTGACATTGCCCCTATATTTTGCAAAGAGCGTTCACTCTGCGCTCGGGAGTGCTCGGTCATTTTCGTGACCGTTCGGGATTCTGACTTGAATAACAATGGCGGCCTTTGCGCTGCACGCACGATTTGATCCAATTTTGAATGTGGATACAGTATCAGATATATCATATCTATGTTGGAACTACCTACTAAGCTGAAGTTATGGTTTTTATAAAAGACGTTTTCCGTGTTAAGACGTCAAATGTATGATGTATAGTCCGTTATTTCTTACTGTTCAACGCAATTTTCGTAAAAGAATATTTTTCATTCCTCAATCTATTCTTAAGTTACAAACGTCAAACGCTCTTTGAAACCGAAAGACGGTCTCAGTCAATCAAAAGATTTTCACTGTCTCCAGTTTCATCAAAGACTCACATAATAATTATTATATTCACGAAGAAATGTCTCCCTTCATATTTGAATTTCCTAGAATTCAAGGAAAACAGCAAACATTCATATATAGAGAATACGTAGAAACTAACGCGACACTAAAGATATACAGCCACATAGCGAAATAAATGAGACTTAGCGCGACCCAGAGCTTTCCCGCCGGGATTATGGCGCCGAGATATTACTCCGAAAATTGGTAGGATTCCCCTAACATCAGCTAAGCGTAATTTTCATAATTTGTGTTTCCGTGAGTGAATAGTTTATAAGTTCTACGTCACACACTGTGTAGGTACCTAGTGGCGAAGGTGGGAAAATTCTAGCTAACTAAATAAAATAAGTAGTAATAATTTCATAGCTGAGACATCCAACATGCATTATTTTCTCGGTAACACGGATGCCCGTTTCTACAAATAGGGAATATGCATGAAAAAATATTTGTTATATAACACTAACAGTGAAAATTTAATCAAAATGTATCAAAAAACCAACGAGATATAACTATTTTAAACAAATATATCTGTCCCTTTCGCGAAAACGCTGTTTTGTATGGCAGCAGCAGCTTTATAGGCGTCATGGCGAGTTTGACGTCAAAGTCCATTTCGGATTTCTTTTTCTAATTGTCATCTTTGAAGCTTTATAACTTCATCACCGATGAATGTATTTTAAAAATTATTTTATAAGTACTTTCTAAAGCTAATAAGTAATCATTTTGTAAATAAAAAAATTACATGCATATTCCCTATTCTAGGCCCTTTAAAAAAATAAATACCTAAATAGAGTTCTCAGAGTTACGTATCGATTACTTTTACAACGGCTGAGAATACCTTACGATTACTGCCCTTCCTGTTGTGTGTAAGTCTTAAATCTTTTTTCGTGCCAATATCTTCAAATTGCTAGATGATACATATGGGAATCAACCATACAGGCATCAAACCTGTTAATTTTGTACTTATTTCTATTCAGGAGCTTAAAAGTCAAATTGACTCTCTGGTCCACCCCTTATACCTTTGTAAATTCCCATTTTCATTATGAGGGCACTTAGTACTCCGTTTATTTCATTAATATAGCAAGTATCGAAGGGAATACCGTTCAATAAATAATTAATTATTACTTTGTATTAAGTTCTGGTTGACAAGGTCAGGGGTCTCTTGATCTATATCTATAAAGTATAAAGAGGTAAAGTTTGTGAGTTTGTGAGGTTATAGGGGGTAATGTCTGGCGTCGGGAGTCACAGGGCGATTCCCGGCCACCGCAGGCGTGTCTGCGGACGGCAAGCGTTGTGTGGCTCGCCGTTCCATCAAAGCCAGGCTCGGGTCGACGGCGCGTTGTGTTCCACACGCATCTCAAAGAGATCAGCGTAGTAGACGGGCCCTGTTAGGGCCAGAGCCTGCCAGGGTAACGGATTTTGTTCGAAATAGTTATAGCCCTGGCAAGCAAAGGGTACTAGGAGGAGCACGGATTGGTTATATTCAGTAAGAGTTTGACACTCTCTTCCGCTCCGCCCAGAGCGGGAGGAGTCATTTGATGATTTCCCATCCATAAAAAAGGAGGTAAAGTATGGACTGATTTTGAAAATTCTATTTGTATATGATAGCCATATTCATGAGGAAGGCTATAGACTATACAGGAACGGAAAATTTCAATGGAACTTGAAACAACGGGATATACGCGTTCGAAGTCGTGGGTAAAAGCTAGTCTCAAATAAAGTTGAAACAAATATTGCATTAAGAATTTAATAAACTGAAACAATTAATCAGCAATTACATTTAAAATAAATATTGACATCGTTCTAAGCTTTTCTCTGATTAACTGAAAATTTCGACAAATGTTTTGAAGCTTATTTGGGCTCTTGGAGCGAGTTTAAAATATTGTGCCATGGGGAAGACTTTAGAAATACTGAAGTAAAATAAGATAATGAAGCTAAAGATAATCGACTTTGTAAAGTTTTTTATAATCTAGGCCCCAGTGAAAAGGGCCAGAGTCGTAATTTGTTCCAGTGTAAAAAAGAGACAGTGACAGCTTCGCTAGCTCCGTCTCTGTTTTCATGAGCCAAATGGGAACGCTTACATCACAACTCACAAGTCACAAAGTTCCAGGCTAACTGACAGTTACGCAAAATATAATGGTCCTAAGTTTTGGTCTGGGTCTTTATCTGTCAGAGAACGAAATTATTTGCTACTTTGTCTTTTTTATGTACTTATTTGTGAACTTGATGAATACATAACTGTTTTAGGAAGCTGAAATATTTGGGTCTTACGTTATATTTATTTAAGTAAGGTTCGTTGGCTGGGAAAGTGCTCTACAATATCCCTTTCTAAGCAAATTAACAGGGTTTGAAGGTTCTATTTTAATTTACTAGAAAACAATAACTATAAAAAAAAAATCGACTTCATTTAGCTAACGCGGCCAACTTGCTTATTGTCTTTTGTTTTTCTTGTTTCATTATCTTTTACTAATATATAAACAAACGAGGTAAAGGGCGCGCCAAAGACATAGACAAACAAACATTTATACACATACTCTCGAAAACATTAACCTCCTATTGGAGCAGTCGGGACAAGAGGAAGGAATATAAAGCAGTTAAATAATGAAATTGGAGCAAAGAAAATGATTGTACTTATTAAAATAATAATTGGTCTTCTTAGAACTTAAACGATAGATATAAAAGTTTATAACTAACTTTCTTTTAATACCCAAAAAAGTAATTACTATAAAATCAAGTAAAAACTACACTTTTTAGCTCTCACATTAAGAGTCAGACAGTCCGTCATTTCGTAAAATATTTCGTCGTCGAGACCGTCATAAAAACTTTTTTTTAATCCAGACGAAAAATGCTAAGCGAGGGTGACAGTAACGCCCCTAAAACAATTGTGTCTTTTTCCCTCCATCCTGTAACCTAAAAAGGAACTGCTTATGTCATTGATGGATTTTCTTTTCGGGGCAAGTAAAGATCGTTGACTTTGCCCCTTTTACTGAATATGCCTATTTTGTTTTGCGTTATTTCACAAAACATATTATTCATGTGTGTTTGTCGACTGTCTTGTAAATTAGCAAGTACAAACTTGATGTCAATTTCAAGATAATGTAATATCTCTCTTTCCTTTATTAAACAGAGTATAATTATATGAAGAGCTTGTTAATCAAATATATTCCATGTTCTCTCTTAGCAAATGAAGGAAATATTTGCCGTATCATATAGCATTCAGCATCACATATACACTTTATTTTATTTATTTAACATAAGCACACGAATACCAACGACTTATTTACAAATCTATACCATGTAACAACATTTACGAGAGGATCTTGCGTAAACAAGTCACTTACAGGCATTCATATCATTGACAGAGGTCGAATTAACCTCATATCACAATCCAAAGGATTTTCAACGATACTGAAATAGATTCTAATTCATTGCTTTATATTATTTTTGAAAATTAGTCCACGCAACATCGTAAATGACCCAATTAATGATGTTCAATGGTCACAATAAAGACAGATATTTCCTCAACTTGAGTTTAAAATGTCAAGCTGAGCAAACGATGAACTGCAATATCATCTACGGTTGTGATGGTGATTTATTATATTAAGTCACAGGTACCAAGCTATAAGGCCGTAAATACGAAAATTGTTTATATAAATGAATAGAAATTTAAAGGATTGCACTGCTAGGCAACCCCTTTTGTTGCGCTACTTCGAATCAGCCTTCATGGTGAACGTCCCACCTTCTGGGCAAGACTAAAATCTGGATTTATGTCAAGTTCATCTATAACGTAGTAACCCACAGGATTTCATAATCGCTACTGAGGATTATGTTATTAATGTAGCAGTGGTTACTAAGCCGCTGCTATATAACATACTCCTTATGTACTGTACTACCAGTAATTTCACGATTATTACTTATAAGTAATATCAAGCGCTTCTATTAGCTAAATGACCCATATTAATATAATCACGCTCAGTGACCGAACAACACAGTGCTATCGCAAAAATGGCCTTTCCTAGCATTTCATTAGCAGCAACAGAAATACAGAACCTTATCTATTCTTAGTTATACAGTGTGAGTGGTTAAACTAGGGATGTATCGAAGGAAGCTTTAGGTATTCGATTCTGGCTCGATTAATGTAAAAACAGGGCCTTCATTAGTTATCTAGTTTTTCAATAAATTCGATTGTGTTCTTCGTGGACACGATACGACTTTTTTCTAGACTAACCTGTCAACTTAAAAAAGAGTAGCTGTTATCATCATTAGGAACTTTCACCAAGGGACCAACCCTGAAATCGCGAAAAACAAATCAGCAGCTAAATACATTTGTTTGCTTATCTCGGTTGTCTAGTTAAATTAAAAAATGTAGCTACAGAACAGTTTTGTTTTTCGTCATTTCAGAGGGCCAATTCTACTAATTTTAAAGCAACTCGCATTCACATGTCAATCGCAATCTGTCAAGTCAAGTCGCTTTTTTGACAGATTCAGACTGACATGCGAATGACGGTGCGTTTCTATAGTACAAGTTGTTAATAATTGTTAAATTGTTTATTACTGTAACACTTTGTAATACTTTTTTGATAAACTATGAAGTCCTTCTTAACATCCCATGTTTAACCAGTCACCCTGTACACTATACACAGCTCTATCTCCTCGTTCGTAAGCAATACTTAGCCGGGACTTAACCCCTCGCTTTAATTCAAAGTTACGACTCGACTCTTTCGCAACGGCTAAGAATAGCCTACGCTACGATTACTGCACCTTTGTTTTTACACGGGGCGTCCATAAGATTATGTTAATCTCCTTCTAATTGTAGGTCGACCTGTGTAGATGGTGTTTTGTTTCATAAAAATGGTGTTACTTTGTACTGCTACGTATACATGTAGGTAGGTTGATGCCGAGCCGGTTTAAAATTAAAACTATTTTCGAAGGTATTTTGGTGTGGGTATTTGTAACTCGACGCTTAATAACAACAGTCGCTAAGGTATTTTGGTGTGGGTATTTGTAACTCGACGCTTAATAACAACAGTCGCTAAGGTATTTTGGTGTGGGTATTTGTAACTCGACGCTTAATAACAACAGTCACTAAGGTATTTTGGTGTGGGTATTTGTAACTCGACGCTTAATAACAACAGTCGCTAAGGTATTTTAGTGTGGGTATTTGTAACTCGACGCTTAATAACAACAGTCGCACGGGTCGATCTTTTCTCTCACGGAGCGAAATTTGTTTGAAAGAATCGCCGTGGCCCTAGGCAGGAACACAAATGGCATTTGGAGGAACACGAATGGGTTTTAGTCAGTCATTTGATGATTTTCCATCCTTAAAAAAAAACGGGTCCATCTTTAAGGTTCAGTTTGGTCTTGGCGATCATTTGTTGATCTTTGACGATTACTCCGGATAGTTAGAAGCCAGGAAATCTAATACCAATCTTGCCAAGAGGCATCATGTTGCAAACCTCACGCCCCAGCCGCCGCAACAGAAGAAGATGTCATCGGGAGTCGAAGGGCGATTCCTGGCCACCGCAGGCGCAGCCTGAGAACGGCGAGCTTTGGGTGGCTAGCCGTCCGATCAGAACCAGGGGTCTACTCTCCAAGCTCGAAATCCTCCGCATCACCTACGGACTTACGATTAGTCCCGAGCCCGAACTAAGAATGAATGACAACATGATTTGTCAGTTGTTCGTAGTTCGGGCTCGGGACTTGGGTTGTGAATAATATTTAAAACCCAATGAATTTTCAAATATTCTAAATTTTCCATAGTCAATTTACAACGATCAAACAGAATATCCACCCTAAAAATTAATGGGAACTATATTTTTTGTCACCAAAATTTATATTTGTCATCAAGTTGTATCACCTAATAAATAGATCTATCGCCACGAAATATTTTCGTTCTCAGATAAACAAAGAGTGTTCCCAGGTATGAATTACCAAATTATTGTTAATATAATGTGTAAAATATGAGATGGATTACCAATAAAATTGTAGTGCATTACATGAATATAAACTTCGTTCTTATAATAATAGTTTTATTACTTAAATAATAGCTTGGTGCTCAGAATGGTAGATCTGTCACCAAATATTAATATTCGAACATAGGGCACAGGGAGCTTAGGGCACCCCGACTCGGACAGGTTAGGTTAGAAGGGGATGGCGGGGTCAAGTGAGCGAGCGTAGCGAGCGAACAGACCCCGCCATCACCTTCGTGGTTATTTTTTTTAATCCACCCAGTAATATGGTTTACTTCCCGTTTTATAATAAATCCCAACCTATTTATTTGATACTTGATAATTATATATCCCGAGGATTACATGTGATTTATTATGGAATTGCTTTTTACAATTATTTGGCAACTACATTTTGGTGACAGATCCACTATTTTGAGGACAAACCCTATTATTAAAGAAATTCAAAACGAATAAAATTGGCGATAGCTTAAATCATACCCAAAATTAATTCACGAACCCTCATAAACCTTGAACTCATTCCCAATTTCTTTCTCTAAACTTACAAAAGCAATTTTAACCAATTCCGGAACAAACCGTTGCGTTTATAATTCCTCTTCTCTTAAATACACTTCATCATCATAAGTCTAGCTTTTTCCCAACTACATATATCTGGTTAAGCAGAGCTTGCCGAGGTTGGCCTGTGAATGGGTGACCATCTCCTCATACCGAGACTCCTCCGTGCCGCGGAAAGCACGTTAAGCCGTTGGTCCCGGCTGTCATTTGTACATCATTGGCAGTCGTTGCGGATTGTCAGAAGCCAGAAAATCTGACTCTAATCTTGCCAAGAAGTACCGTGTTACCCAGTTAATGGGTTGCGGAGGTCTGGTAGGCAGCTGCTTCTTGTCTCATGATGGTCACCCATTCACAAACCGACCTCAGCAAGTATGACTTAACCTTGAAGGCCGATCCGTGCAGCTGTTTTTATTTAGCCACAAGATCCTCTAAATACACTTAGATCACCGTTTTATTGTATCACACTTTAACTAGCACCAATGCCAAGTCAGTAACGTAAATCTTAATTAAACGAACTCTGGACGCCAAGGTTCAAGAAATCAGGACCCACTATGTACCGTAAAAGAGCTTACACAAATTGAATTTGTTAGAAGAAATCCCCTCCAAGTGCGATGAATAAAGACAATGCTTGCGGGAGAAAAATATAGGACAGTATTGGAGATACATATTATCCGATTTTCTGTCTGTTTGTACGTTAACTGAAAAACTATCGAGACATGACATTTATTTGTTTGTATGTATCGAACGGATTTTCATACAGGTTTCACTAATGGATGGAGTGCTGGGGTTGATAACTAAATAAATATTATTAGTCCTTCAGAAATATTTCCAAAAAATATTGTACACGATTTTTTTCTTTTTCACTTAAACAAAACAATGAAAACTCGTGTAACGTCACAGTTCAGTTTATCTTTTACCTGAAAGTGACGTAACAAGCCCCCACTCCTGATCTTTGATGCGTTTTATCTTCGTCAATTTTTATTGATTTGATAAAACAAAAAATACTTAATATCCAATATTTTTCGATAATCTAACTGACGGACTAAATAGAATCATAATTTCTTAACTCAGGAAACATCCCTATCCTTGAGAAAGGTGTATAATCCATGAAAGGTTTGTGTTATTTGACTAAAAAATTACAATTTTTCTTGAAGTTGTCAGGAATAATTAAACACTTAAGGAGCTAAAACTTATACTAGTTGCTTGCGGTTTTACTTGCGTTAAAGTAGCCTATAACCACCACAAGGGCAATCAAATAATATTACTCAAGAATAATGTAGCTTTCTACTGCTGATACTGATTTTCAAAATTGATTCAGTAGTTCCTACAAACAAACTTACAAAGTTTACCTCTTTCAATATTAGTATGGACTAGCTTTTGCCTGCTACTTCGCTTATTTTTTCCCTTTCCCGTGAGAATTTCGGGAAATCCCCTCTTAATCCCCTACACTCCCCATAGATCCACTAATGTCATGTGTGTTGTTTTTGTGGCAATTAAATACTTTTTCTTTCTTTCTAACATGCCAAATTTCAGCTTTCTACGATTAGTAGTTTAGGCTGTGCGTTGTCTGTCAGTCACTCAGTCACCAGTAAGGGAAGAATGCTATAATTATATATTGATATACTCTGCTACCCGTGCAAAGCCGGGGTGGGTAGCTAGTTGGAGATACAAACGCATTTTGTGGAAGAAAATATTCTGATAAGTCGACCTTCATCTTGAGCCTTAAATCTGAGACGAGTTTCGCTACAAGATTGCCTTGTGGTGAATGTTCCATTGAAATTGGAGACTTAATTTGTGCCGCTTTTTGGTCTAGTGATTGTCTTTTTTGTCTAAATGCTGCAAGTGGGACTATTCAAGTTCTAAGCTCAAACTCCGGGTTAAGGCTCCTGCAGACAAGTGCGTCGCGACAAACCGACACCGATGAATATTATACTATAGTAGTAATCATTTCCGTGAAATATGTAAGTCACATTGATACCGCATTATTGTTAAGATGTTGGTCCCAGATGTCGTTTTTGGATCTTTGGCAGTTGTTACGGGTCTTGTAAAGGGTATCGTGTAAAAAAAAGTGTACAACGTGTAACACAATTTATTTATTTTTTCGCACTTCGGGGTTGGCCCCATACTTAAAGTTATTTACAATGATGAGTACAATGGCCCCTTTAGAGGTATAAATAAATTATTTTATTATTATTATTAGTTACTTGGTTGTGGGGGTCAGATAGGTTAAACTGGAAACCAACCCCAACATGATGGGAAACGGCTAGGCGGATTGATTGGCACCACATTGTTGCGACGCGCCTTTCTGCCGGAGCTTCTAGAGAAAATGTCTTCAGGATTTTTTCTTTTTTAGGGTTCCATACTTCAAAGGGAAAAAAACGGAACCCTTATAGATTCGCTTAATTGTTCGTCTGTCTATCTGTCTGTCAAGGCCCTTTAACTCGGGAACGCGTGGAGGTATCGGGTTGAAATTAAAACCAAATACTCAGGTTTAAAGTCCTTTGAAGCTGTGAAAATCAAACTTTAAGTTAACCTAAAAAAAATACGGCCGTTTATGCCGCAAGAAACATATATTTTGACACTCTCAAGGGAATCAAAATTTATAGGGTACTTCCTGTTGACCTAGAGTCATGAAATTTGGCAAGAAGATAATTCTTACAGTATAAGTACAAGAAAAATTCTGAAAATTAGGCACTTGTAGTTTTATCGTACAGCAAATATTTTTTGCGTTAACAAATTTTCGGTTGAACAATAAATTTAACGTGACGTACATTGATGAATCGGAGAAAATTATTCAACGACAAAGTTATCCTTCAATCTTACCTGCTATATTTTTGTCATATAATGAGTCTTTCATAGTTTATAAACTTTCGCAGGTACCAATGTATACTCGGAAGAAATCAAGACCCGATCGGAACCCTCGGTGCGCGAGTCTGACTCGTACTTGTCCGGTTTTTTTTCTGGCCTATCTTTTGGGTCTACCGCGTCGTCGGTTACTGTTGTTCGGAATCCAAACAATGCAGTGGCTACTTTCACCTAATTCTGTTATGACATTGTAGATGTGGCCAGCCTGTTCTATTTTAGTTTGGCGGCAGTAGGTACCTATCTTTACAACAATAGTTAAAAAACTACGAATACTATCGTTAAGTAATTTATAAATTGTATGTTTTGGAGTGGCGACCACGTACCGGAAGACGCAGCGTTGGAAGGCCTCCCACAAGGTCTACCGATGACCTGGTGAGGGTCGCGGGTAACCGATGGATGCGAGACGCACAGGACCGGTTGTTGTGGCGACACTTAGAGGAGGCCTATGTCCAGCAGTGGACGTCTTTCGGCTGATATGATGATGATGATGGTGAAATTGTATGTCACTGTTTTATTTTTTTTTTCATTTTGTTTTTCACCATTTTATTTCTTACAATAATTTCTAGAAAATCTGTTTAAAACACAATATCCAAAGCTTGACGAGAAAGCTTTGTGTAATAATATAAAAATGTCGGAACTAATTCCTGAGAGGATTACGCCTGATTTGCGACTAAACTTTTCTTATATTTTGTGGCAAATTGGTATAATTGGCTCGTATTTTTCCTTTGACAGAATTATATTTCTATTTGGAATATTTATTTGTTATTTTCGTCTTTTATTTGTTGGTTGGCGTTTATAAAAGGGATTTTGTCATGACATATAACATGATGCTTGGTTATGATAATATCATTAGTATAACCAAGCAGCTTGGCTTAGACCAAGGGCCATAATATTCCAAAACGTAAACTCCAACTCAACTCGAACTCCAACTCCAACATGAGCATGAAAATGTCAATGAGAGCTTGTCTAATTGACGTTTTCGTACTCGAGAGATGAGCAAACAAATGCAAAAACTTCAATTTTTGACAAGCCGATGGTGTTGGAGTTCGAGTTGTGTTGAATTTACGTTTTGGAATATGGGCCTTTATATACAATAAAGCTAAATAAATATTATCTATGTATTATATCAACTACACTAAGCGATCGCTGGATGTCCTGCGCGTTCAGTATAATAATGCTTTCAGGATGTTGTTGCGACTGCCCCGTTTCTGCAGCGCCTCGGAAATGTTCGCTGAGACCCATATAGATGGCTTTCAAGCCATAATCCGCAAGAAAACTGCGTCGCTGCTGGGCAGAGTGCGGAGTAGTCGCAACTATATCCTGAGAGCTGTGGCGGAGAGCTATACTCCAAATGTCAGACATTTTGTGCGGAGGCTGATTAGATAGGAAACATGTTCTCCTGCCTGGTCATCCTCTGCACGCAGTGTGTCTAATTTATACTTTTATCCCAATGTAACTAACACTAGAATATAAGCTATGTGTTATACTAACACAATATGGATCACTGTTGTCCGAATTAAATGAATTAAATTAAATTAAATTATGTTTTTGGTCTAATGTCATATTTAATTTACTGTCAGCTGTAAAGCTACCTCTTGTAAAATAAATAAATAAATTCTAAGAATAAATAAAGGGCCAAGGTATTAGATACTTCCCACCCTGTTACGAATGTAATTAACAAAGCATATATTTCTCAAAGTTGTACTGAAAACACAAAAGGCAAAGAAGTGAAAGATCAAAAGTTCTACAGGATGTGTAAAACTTTTAATTAATAATGTTTTAAAACAACCTGCCTGCCTTAATAATGAAGTAAACCGTCACAAAAACGTTTTCTTATGACAAATAAGGCCCTTGGTATTAATTGGTTATTGTAAATTCTACTTTATTTGTAGAAAATTGTTTAATAATAATATTGTTTTCGAATAAATAATAAATGTGACCAGTGCCAATGACTTTTGACAAAAGATTGGAGGTGACATCTGAATATTGAAGGGAATTATGGCATTATTAAATAACTTCAAATATTTAAGTAAAACATGATTGTAGCATGAAAATGAATAGGATTTCCATGAAATATCTACAGGTAAAGGTTTATTTTTCATTAGTTACATAATTTTTGCTGGAATAAAAATGGTAGTTTGACAGCTTTTGAATAGAACATGTCAAACGCCCATATTTATTGTTCAGTTAAATATTATCTGATAAATCAGCCCTAAGTGATGAAATCTTTTAGTCAATGTTTAGACGTCTGAAGAATCAGACTCAAACAGAATCAGGACTTGTCTTGGGAGAACCCAAGACAAGTCCTGATTCGCTATAGAGATTATACTTTCGTATAGCCCAAGGCCAAATTTTCTCTTCGAACATGATGAAAAGCTTAAAAAAGATCCTATCTGGTCGGTACGAGTCACCAGCCAGTATTCAGCAAACATCGCTGACAAAATAATCTCGAAGCAATTTAAAACACATTTAGCGTATCTTGATTATTCGTAGACATTCATTTATCAAGGAGTTTATTCAGAGATCCAGACAAGGTTATGTACCTACTATATAAAGGACATTGCCAACCAGACCCCTGCTTTTGGAACCAGGGGGTCTATTACTCTCTAAGTCCGAAGTCCGTAGTTTCGACCTTAGTGTGGTGCGTTTTCTACTCCGTACACATTTGAATTTCTGGAAATAAATAAAAGAACAAAAACAATAGGTATTGAATGTCGCAGAACTGAAATAGTGACATGCACGATTGGCGCAGTGGTTGAGCGATAACTACTGCGCTGGGTGTCGCGGGTTCGATTCCCGATCGGAACATATATTTGTATCGCCTACAGATAGTTGTTCCGGGTTTGGCTGTTTGTGTATGTGAGTTTATATGTTTGTAAACGCACCCACGATTCAGGAGAAGTTCCTAGTGTGGGGAAACGTTTAAAATAAAAAAAAAACAACAAAAGCCATGAATGACCCAAAAAGGAGTTGGAGTGAAGAGACTGGACCGGGGATTGGCAAGATTCAGCTCAGGACAAAGAAAAGTGGAAGGATGGAAGAGAGGCTATGGTTTATGGATGGGAAAAAAGGCGAGCGTAGAATACAACACACCGTCGACGCGGGCCTGGCTTTGTTTGGACGGCGAGCCACCCAACGCTCGCCGTCCGCAGACCCGCACCTACGGTGGCCGGGAATCGCCCAGCGACTCCCGACGCCCGGGGCGTCTCCTTATGTTGCGGCGGCTGGGGCGTGAGGGTTGTCTCGCCCTCAAGCGGTGTTATTTACTACTACAGAATTTAATCAAACACAACACGCTGTAGTCAAGAGATGTTGTTTTAAATTAATTGAAGCAAACACTTCAAACATCAAACCGATGATCAATAAAGCCAAACAAACATAGAAACTCAAATTGCTCAAAGTTTAAATAGGACGAGGTTTAACTCAAATAATATCTGAACAACATACATTGACATTTGATTGATTTTATCTAGGAGAGTCAGATGGAATCACTGAGTCTGTAACGTGAATATAATGGACGGTTCCATAATGGAAGATCAATGTGTACGCAGGACGACATTATGATCAAAATAAGTATTTCCAGTATGACCTTTCACTGTACGGAAACCTGATGAAATATGAGGTCAGCTTAATTCAATTCAATTTTTTATGGTTATGGCTCCATCGACGAACATTCGATGATTTTGCCAATGTCAAGGTACGAGATGGATAATGGTCGATTACGGTAACTGTTAAACGGCTATTGGTCAGTTTTTGTAGCGATGTCATCCATTGTTCACCATACTAAAAAGGACAAAACATTCTTGGTTAATACATATAAGACGGCACATATAAGTGTTAAAACATAAAGTAAATATATATTATATTTATCTAAATAAAAGAATAAAATAGTTATAATTGGATTTTATTAATATTAATAAATTTATAAAGAATTTTAACTGCGGGGGTGTGGGCTAAAGTTAAAAGGAAAGGAATGTTAATTGGGCGGGGAATATCAGAAGGGAGTAAGTCGTAGAGGGGAATAGTTAAACGAGGACAGGAAAAAAATAAGTGCTCCAGAGTACCCTCGTCTAGCCCGCATTCACATAAAGAGTTGTCTCTCACGCGGATTTTTGCTAAAAAAACTGGTGTGCAGACAAAACCAAGTCGGAGTCGAATGATGACAGAGGTAGCCAGTTTGTTAGAAAATTTTAGTTTGCTAAACCAACATTTAGGGGGGACATGTGGTTGGATGGAGCCATAAAATTTCCCCTTCAGTAACTGAGTTCTTTGCCAGTGTGTGTTCCAACTATTCATCATCTTGGGTTTGACAAGACAGCGCAAATCTCGAGCATAACAGGATGTATGAGATTCGATCCCATTCCGAGTAGCCAATTTGGCAATCGAATCCGCATTCTCGTTACCAACGATTCCAGAGTGGCTAGGTATCCAGGCCATTACAATATCTATGCCTAAACAGTGACATCTATAAAGGAGTTGTTTAATCCGTAAGATAAGGGGACAATTGTGACGAGAACGAAAAGGAGATTTTACTAAGTCTTGAAGGCAGCTCAGAGAGTCCGAGAAAATTATGGATTTGTTGAGACCATGAGATTCAACATAGGAAACCGCTTCCAAAAGAGCTATCGCTTCCCCAGTATAAATGGAGCCAAATGAAGAACTACGAAAGTTGAGGATTATTCTAAATTTTGGGATCCACACAGCAGAACCGACATTGCTATCATCTGACAGCTTCGACGCGTCTGTAAATACCGTAAGCCAGTCATGCCAGTCCTCTGCTACAATTTTTTTGAATTGATCATTAGCAGCAGGGTCATGTTTCGAAATACCAAAGTTAAGGATAATTTTAGGTTGAAAGAGTAAAGAATCAAAACTAACTTCAAATAAGGAGTTCATACTTGATTGGACTAAAGAAATGTGCATATCATAAAATTTACTGAAGCTATTAACGAGGAGAGGTGGATTTTTATGGGACCAATAGCGGGACGATGGGATTAACTCAAAAAGAGTACGAAGAAGAGGAAGAAGGGGATGTGATTTATTTTGGATGACTTTATAAAAAAATCTATCACAGAGATATTGTCTACGTAAATGAAGGGGGGGCTCCAAACACTCCACCTGAAGGGCGTTAATGGGGGAGCATTTCATAGCACCCGTGATGATGCGCAAACATTTGGACTGAATCTTTTCCAGTTTAGCAAGGGCTATCTTGCTGCAAGGTTCTAGAAGAAAGCTTCCATAGTCAAAGTGGCTACGAACTATGGCATTGTACAGAATTTTCTGGGAAGTGGGATGGGCTCCCCAGCGAACTCCAGAGAGCGCACGTAGTACATTAACGCCTTTTTCGCATTTCTTCGAAATATAATCCAAATGAAAAAGACCAGATAATTTGGAGTCAAGGATGAGGCCAAGAAATTTCACCTTATCGCAGATCAATATAGGTTCGTTTTCAACAAATAGGTTTATGGGGGGAATGTTACGTTTACGAGAAAAGACAACTGCATTGCACTTGGGTACAGACAAGTTTAGGCCATGATCAACAAGCCACTGATTTAAATACTGAAGGGCAGAGTTTAAGCGAAATGTGGCATCGGAGAGGGATGTTGAGCTAAAATAAAGTGCAATGTCGTCGGCGTATTGTAAAATTTTGCAGAAACAGTTCACTGATGACTCCAAATCGTATGTATATAAATTATACAGGATAGGGCTTAAGACCGACCCCTGAGGCAGTCCCTTCCACACTAGACGGGATGGAGAGAAGGTGTTTTGATGGCGGACAGAAATAGAGCGGGACATAAGAAGATTACAAATGATATTGACCATCCTCGCAGGGATACTCAGCTGAAGCATCTTTTGCCTGAGTATTGGAAGTTGGACATTATCATAGGCAGAGGCTATGTCTAGAAAAACACCAAGAACACTTTCATTATTGGAAAAAGCAATACGAACATCAGATAAGAAAATACTGAGGCTATCTAGAGTGCCCATGCCTCTTCGAAAACCGAACTGAGACCTGGCTAAGATGCCTTTGGTTTCTAAGATCCATTCAAGTCGGTTCTTGATGAGATTTTCCATGATTTTAGCCAATACAGAGGATAGGGCGATAGGACGATAAGAGGCAGAGTCTTTTGGGTCTTTCCCAGGCTTCAATATGGGTATAATAATTTGGGATTTCCAGGACTCTGGAACTTGACCAGAAGCGAAAAAGGAATTAATTAGGTTGAGGAAGACTAATTTACAGTTTGAAGAGGATTTGGAAATAAAGGAATAGGGAATTCCATCGACACCCGGTGCAGAATCGCGAAGATGTTCCAGGGCACATGTCAATTCTGAGTAAGAAAAAAGGTCATCGAAACTTTCAGAGGGAGAGGGAGAAGGGGGATCTATAGTTGGAAGGCATTCAAAACTAGGAACAAAAGGCGGGGCTAATTTAGTAATAAAGTCTTCCAACCAAGAGCTAGGGTCATTGGTTGTGGTTACGGCAGTCTGATTATCACAAGCTCTGCGATAGGATTTAATTTTTTTCCATACAAGAGAAAGTGGAGAGCGTGGAGACAGTGACTCACAAAACTTGAGCCAGCCAGATCTCTTCTTTTTTGCCAATAACCTGCACACTCTTGCAGAAGTCTTTTTAAAATTAAGGTAATCGGGCATGTTTAGACTAGACGCGAAAATGTTTTCTGCCTCTTTACGTTTACGAACGCCATCAGAGCACTCAGCATCCCACCAAGGAGGGGAAGGAGTTTGTTGGCGGGCAGAGTTCTTCAAGGGGATTGAGGAATCGGCCGCTCTCAACAAACAATCAACAAATTCATTGTAGACGGAGAGGGAATTGGATGAGTTTATTGAGGGAAAGTTTTGAAGCTCTGAATCCAATTTGGAAGCAAAATGAGACCAGTCTGCTTGTGAGAGGAGATATTTTTGTAGGGGTGGAATAGGAGGAATACGAGGATGAGTACTTGGAAATGAAATCAGTATAGGAAAATGATCGCTCCCGTAAGAATTAGGAAGAACCGACCAGGAAAGTGATGATACTAAGGAAGGGGAAGAGAAAGTAAGATCGGGGACACTGATGTTTTGGGTAGGCGAAACCCTACGAGTAGCAGATCCATCATTAAGGATGCAAAGGTTACGGTCATCCAAGAGATCTAACAAAAAGCTAGAGGCGGGGTCATTACAGTGAGAGCCCCAAAGGGTGTGCCGGCAATTAAAATCACCTAGCACAATTAAGGGGCATGGGATAGAAGAAAGGATAGAGTTAAATTCAGACAAAAGATTAGCAGTGGGGTGAGGGATGTAGGCAGATACATAGGATATGCCCATGGCTCTAATAGCTATAACATTTAGGCCATTATCATGACGGGGAAGAGGAATCTCGGAAAAAGTGATAGATCTGCTAACTAATAGGGCGCAGCCCGCCCATCCATCATCTCTATCGTCCCGAAGACATGAAAAACCAGGAATCCTAAAGGGAGTTCCAGGCTTGAGCCACGTCTCCGACACGGCAAAGACGACAGGGGTGAAACGATTAATAAGATAAATCAATTCGTGTTTTTTCCTGCGAATTGATCTACAGTTCCACTGAAGGATCTTTTCCATTTTGGCGAGTCCAGGATTCGAGGAGTTTTTGAACTAAGATTACGACATTGTCCGGTATAGCGTCACTAAATTTAGAAAGCATGTTAATGAGGGAGCATGCCAGGAGCTCTATCAAGTTGTCATTAGGGGTGGGTAGGGGAGTGGTTTCAACATAAGGGGAATTAAAAGCACAGCCATTAGGCTGAGAAGAAGTAGGGGTATAAACCATTGACCTATGGGCTTGGGTATCATAAGATTTGCCCAACTCCGGTCTAGGTCTTGGGGCTCGATAGACAGTTTTGGTGTAAGAAGACTTCATAGGGGTTGAGTATGCTGAGGAAGTAGGACTATTAAAAGGGGCAGAGAGAAGAAGGGGATCAGAAGGAAGAGGTTGAGATGATTTGAATATGGTGGGACCAGCAGTTACATTTGAGTATAATACTTTAGGGCGGGGAAACCTAACTGAAGCCTCCCGGTAGCTTAGGTTTTCTTGAGACATTACCATTTTAATTGACTTTTGTCTTGAGTGTTCGGGGCATTTGTCATCAGTAGCCTTATGGCTTCCACCATCACACAACAGACATGTGGCTTGTGAATCCAGGACATTGCAGCTATCACCTGGGTGTGGTTGAGCACATCGGTAGCAACGAGGTTTGGATCTGCACTGAGAGCTAATATGGCCAAAACGAAGACAGTTACGACATTGAATAGTGGGAAGATGATACACAGAAACAGGCAGCGAAGCATTATAACAAAATACTTTTTCTGGGAGCATTTGGCCGGAGAAAGTCAGCACTACTGTTGTTGAAGGAGACCAAGAAACTGAACCCTCTTTTCTATTTTTAAAATTAAGCCTCCTAGCCCTAATAACTTCCCCGCAGTTACGTGGTGTCTCTATGCCTAACACTAGCTCCTCCAGTGTCCAGTCTGTGGGTATATCCCTAACAACTCCCATTCGTGTGACATGGAAACGTGGTATAGTCGCCACATATTTGTTGTCTAATAAAATAGGGTTGTTGACAAATTGATTGGCATCGTTAAATGTAATAAAATCAACAGACATCCTGTTACGGCCCATTGACTTGACACTGCCCTGAACAACACCCCTAAACCCTTTATTGTGAATAAACTGAGCAAACCTCAGGGAGTTTAAGGTAAGGCCTTGCTTAGGGTCAGTTTCCATCCTGGAAACAAAAACAGAGAAGGGTGCTCTGTCGCACTCACTGTAGAGTACTTTGGAGTCGCTCTCAAATCCAGGTCTAGTGTAAACTGATTGAATTGAATCAGACGGCGGCTTGTTCCTTTTCGCATCTACAAAAATCTCACTTCCTCCGGGGCGCTTTCTTATGTCAGACCTTACACGACCATCATCAGAGAATTGCGAGCACTCCAAAATCTCTATATCTGGAGGTGTTCCTCCACCCCCGTCAGGGGGTTCTTCGGCACTCATTTCCTAGGAAATGAGTGCCAAGGAAGCTTAAAATACTAACCTTATAACTAGGTTCCTACACCAGACAACACAAAACAATAGACACAATCACCAAAAACAGATTTTGAACACAGAACAAACTGTGAGGTTAAGAATCGCGTGCTTAATCTCACCAAGACAATAGCAAAATCCGAGGTCAGCTTATACTGAACTAAGTGTAGCCTTATACAGGATGTTGGGTAGCTGATTGTGAGACTTTTCAAGCAGTTTGTAACAGTTGGTGGCATTAAATTAGTTTAATCACAGATTTGATGTCATCAACTGCAACAGCCGGTCGATTCTGTCGACATCTCACCTTGGTGGAGTGAACGACAAGAGCACTGTCATTCCATCTTATTTAGTATGATTTGACAACTCACCCGTCGTGCGCAGCGCCCAAGTGTTCACTACGACATGTTTACAGAATCGCACTGCTTGAAAAGTAATTTCTTCGGAACCTTTTAGTCGTTTTTTCTGGTCCATGTTATTGAAGTTTCGTTTTGCTATTTTTCAACTTCCCAACATCACTCTTAAATATGACCACACACTGGACCACCCTGTATGTCGTCGTCTCACGCATTCAAAGAAACCTAAATGGATACTATTGTTCTGCTTCCGAAACAACCTTGTCAGTTCACACGTCGATGCAAATTGGTTTGTCGCTGATTTCAATTTGTTTGGAGTATCCGACTCTTTTGAAAAACTAGCGGGAAATTGAATTTCGATAGCCATAAACTGCAGGCAAAATATTCGTGCGAGTGAGGCATTTAATCAATGCTACCTATAACTCGTTTTTGTATGAATCACGCGTTTTTAGGTTTCCGAACCTCAAAAGGAAAAACGGAAAACTTATACTTAACTTAAACTAACAAATTTTTATTAATAAATTGTATCTAATTTTGACAAGATTTATGGTTATTGTGATTTACTTCTTTTGAAATTCTAAAATGTATTTGTTTAAAAAAAAACCACTGGTATTTTGTATGCCTTTTGGCGGGACACAGCTCAGATCTTATTTACACCTTCTGTACCCTTCACGAAATAAATGAATCTGAATCTGAATCTGAATATGTGATCATTTCGTTGTCACTATGTCGTCTATCTGTCAATACCGTTTATCTCAGGAACGCACGGGTATCAAGTGGAAATCAATATAAAAAAACGTTGGTCTATGGTCCCTTGAAGCTGTAAAAAAATCGCCATTTAAGCGACTTATTTTGATATTCACAAATAAATCAAACCTAACTTCTGGTTAACCTAGAAATATAAAAGAAAGGCACTTATTTACTTTGGCCTGATGTTTTATTCCAACTGTATTATTAACATGTCAAAATATCGTCTTCTTTCCTTATTACTTCAAGAAGTTTCTAGAGCAGAAAGCAAAATTAAAGTTCGTAAAATGTAACAAAGTTTCTATGACGTCAAAGTTATATATATGCTCACTAGCATAGTAAGTAATCTTTCTTCCGACCGACTGGTTCATGAATGAAGTATATACTATTTAGGGTTCCGTCCATCCGAAAAAAGAACCCTTTTTGGATCGCTCGTGTGTCCGTCTGCCACAGCCAATTTTCTCAAAATCCACAGGACCGAGTCAGTTGCATGCCACACGTATGTCAGTATTGTGGGAAAATATAGAAAATAAAAGTTTTTTTAAATATTGCCCTACGACATATCAAATGAAAGAGCATGGAGTGCAGGTCTAATTTTTTTTTAACATTCATTATATACCTAAATAATTTGTTATATAAGAAAATAACATGCTAAAAAACATATATGATGCGTACGGAACCCTGCGCACGCGAGCTAGACTTGCACTTGTCCAGTTTTTTCTTGAAAACCCTTCCTCTACTTATTTCATGTTACAAGGAAAGAGGTTTTTCCTCCACATGAAGTAAGTAAAATATTGGGGAAAATGTTGATAGTTTATTTCACTAAATAAGAGCAAGATGTTTATACGGGCAAAAAAACGTAGTCAGTCATTTAAAACAGTATTCACGAATTTATCTTTCCTTTGGCAATGCTGCCTTTTTCGGATTGGATGGGTCAGTGGTGTCTAAGCGTATGGCAGCTGTACTATGAAGGTAAATTCGTTCTAGCAGTTTCACATAACTAAGTTCAATTTCATGTTTATAAAGTGTCTTAAAAATGGCGTCGTGTGTGCATCCTCCCCACCCTCACGTACGGAGCACAAACGTGGGCATTAATGCAACGTCAAAAAACGAGCAATGGAATGAAATATCCACGGAGTCAGAATAACAAACCGTACAATAAACAATATACTTCGTTCCAAAACTCAAATCGCAGATGTAAGCAACACAGCTGCCAAATTGAAGAGGCATATCTGTCACATGCCACATGGGAACTGGGCGAAAGTAACCACGGATTGGGTCCTAATCATCAGGAACTGGCGACGCGGTAGACCCAAAAGGAGATGGCAAGACGAGTTGAATCCTACCCAAAGGATTGGAATCAGATAGATTGAGGTGGAAGAAAGAAAGGGAGGCCTTTCCTCTGCAGTGGGACACTGCGTGCTAATAATAATAATGCTGCTAGTTTTCTGGGCACTTTTCCCATGACAATTTCTTGGTGGCCAATAAATTCTCTTCCTATCTGCGTTTTATACGCACTTTACATTACCCATCATTATTATCAATATGATGTGTAACTTAACCATGGGTAACCAAAAAATGCTTTTTTATTCGTTTTAAGCAAGTCTGTCAGAAACTATGCACAGGTTTCTTGTTACTTTTCTATTACCCACTTTTATTTGAGCAGTTGCTTCAGCCTGGGGTTTTGGCCAAAAGAAGGAAAAATTGTTATTAATATTGTAGTTAAACGGAAAAGTTTGTAAGTATGGATGTTTGTTACTCTTTCACGCAAAAACTACTGAACGGATTTTAATAAAATTTGGCACAAATGTTGATTACAGTCTGGCATAACACATAGGATACTTTTTATCTCGGGAGTGTGTTTCCTTGGGATAATTTTCGACATTCACGCGGGTGGAGCCGCGGGTGGCAGCTAGTATACAATATTTCTCGTAGTTTCCCGTATGCCAAGAAACAGAATAGCTTCACCAAATAGATAAATTAGGTAAGTTGTATGCGTAGATGGTGAATATCCTGCCAATTTCAGGAGGTATGCTTGTTTCGTTACCAAAGTACTCACAGAGGGAAAAGTTTTGTGAATGGTTTACTAAATTCACTTTATCGGTTAACCACATTCCGGCCAAAGCGCTCTCATGATACACGGAAATGTGATTAGTCTCTTCACTAACTGAACTAGAGCTAACTTCTAATAACAGTAACTTTTTGGTCAAGTGTTTTGTGAAAATTTAATGCAAAATTCGCGGTTTCCTACTAAATATAGTATCCAAAACAAAAACAGGTTTGAATATATTTTAATTATGATTTAAACAACGGGTAACAGATTAAACGCAATACCTGAAAAGGGGTCATTGTACTCGACATTATGAACAATTTTTAGTATGGGACCAAGTCAAAAATCATGACATAAAACTGCAGTTTCAGAGTACATTTTGTCTAGTAATATTTTTCAAGTATTGCGTTTATTCTGTTACACGTTATATATGTCGCGTCATGGGTGGCCGAGACGCAAAGCACCGGGGCTTCTTCATAATCCGATATAGTTTTGGATGTGGACACTGTTACTGGCACTCGAACGAAAGATAATTAAAATAACTTTATTCAGACCAACAGTTTACACAGTAAACAGACACGTGCGATCCCTAGCCCCGCTCGTACTCGCTGTCCCGTCTACCGACGTTCGTGTCCAAGCGGTAGGGCGCGCATGAGTTTACGATTACGTGGTTATTAGGATTCGAAACAATTTGTTAGATGGCGCTGTCCGTTGAACAGTAACGCCAGCAATCTATGACATATACATCTGTCTACTATAGCCCTTTCTCCAATAACGGAATAGGGTATGCATAAATACTCACGTTCAGGCCACTGGTGACATTCAACCTTACGTTAATGAACGTCCCTGACTGTACCTTAAACTGTTTAACCACAAAAAATAGTGTTCCATCTTCCATTATTTCTAAAAACCGAGATCATAAACATTTTTCATTTGCTAAAATGATTTCACAAATTTTCATCTTGTCAATCGTCTTTATCTTCATCATTATTTACGTTATCCTCCAAATAAACACTGGGAGGAAATTAAGAGGATTTAAGAGGTCCCCCAAGTTCCACAGCCAAACAACTGGACTTTTTTCTTTTGCCAAAGACCAACATTTGTTTTGTCTCAACGTTTGTTTAAGCACAGGTGACGAGATTTGGGCCATTCGGGAAACGAAGAATTCGTTGGATTGCTTGCTTGTGATAAATTCAATTTGATTTTTGGTCGGTTGTGCCTGACTGCATCAACTTCGATAAGGTTTAATAAGACAGGCCTGTGAAAAAGTGTTTCATACTGTAACTTTCAACCTAACATCTCTTAACACTAACAGCTAATTCCAACTCACACGCAACTCATTCTTTCACCAATTGTCGTTCTTAAATTTTTCCTTATGATTTTCCGCATAGAAACGCCTGATTCCAGAACATAAAAAAAATCTTTATACACGACTGCCCAAAAAAAGGAGTGTTATGTTTTCAGGGTTCACGTAATTATGTATGTTTGTGAGTTTTTTTATTCCACCGTAACTTCTAAACGGCTAAACCAATTTCGATGTACCTGTGTGGTATCGTTAGAAGCGTCTCACTATCCCGGGTAACATAGGCTTTTTTTAGTTAAGTATACCTTTTGAGAGCACTAAAAGAAACCCAAAATAAACCAGCATAAATTTTCTGAAATCTAACAAAAACCTCCCATATACACAGAACCAAAATACCAATCCTTCCGCTAAAAGTTCGAAACAAAACTTTAGAGAAACCAATTGAAAACTCGTTTGGAAATCACTAATCCACCCGATATTGTGGTGGCAATACATCACAGTTGTAAAACACACCTGCGTTGCCCACAAGGCGAATTAATTTAAATCTCCGCGGATAAATTTTGATAAATTAGATCATTTTCTCAAATACCAATTGAATTGCTGTCCAATTGATTGATTGCATAAGACTTCTTTTCACACAGCACTGAAATACCTGCCTTAGTTTTTAAAGAATAGGGTTTCAATTTCAATGTGGAAGTTTGAAGAGGGTGAGAACACCTGTGTTTTGATTAAGGGGTCGTTTTATAGGTTATTCAGGAGTCATAGTGTCGGGCAAAGTTGGACAGTTTATCTTTGTCGCTGTTTGAGAACTGCTTTGAACTTTATGTGGACATGTTAAGTCACGACGATGAAGTTGATTTAGGGGCAGTACTGGGTCAGTTGGGGAAAGTAATAATGACAATGTCGTATAAGATATAGGTATGTCTATGCTTTATCACGTCCATTTAGTTAACTTTGCAAAAATCTAAAATAGAACATTTTACTTTACCTTATACATGTGCCTCTGTTTCGAACAGTATTTATGACTTGACAAAAAATGAAAGCATAAATTAATTTAGGTGTATATTATGCAAAGTTCATAAATACCAGCCTTCTGAAACATATTTTTTAAGTGTTAGTGAAAACCGCACTATAATCCGTTGCAAAGCTTCGAAGAACAACACAGTCCCACAGACACGAAAAGTAACTTTGAAATTAGATATAAATAAATCAATATATCTAAAATTCATTCGTTACTGAGTGATTGAGTGACTGACAGACAACGCACATCCGAAATTACTGGTCTTAGAAAGCTGAAATTTGGCATACGTAGGCTCCTTAGGGAGTTTAAGGGAATGCTCCCTTAAACTCCCTAAGGAACCTTCCCGAAATTCCTACAACAACGGGATATGCGCGTACGAAGTCGCGGGCAAAAACCAGTAGTTATATAAATAAAATATTTATTATGTCTTTCACTTGGATATTATAACTGAAATACATTCAAGCGCGTTCATTAACATGGTTTTGGTACGCTCAAAGAATTCCTAAACGTTTCTAAAACAAATAACGGAATGTGTAGGCCTCAAATGAAATCATCGGAGTAGGAACAAATTTATATCTTCTTCTTGTTTTCTTTTATTTTTCTGAGGCATTAGCATTCCCTTCTTTACCGAGTGACGAATGGCCATTATGTGTGAACGATTCACAGAGATTCTTTGGTCCTCCATCTTTGTTTTACTCACAGATAATTTTACGAAGAAATAAACAAGAAAATATTTTTTTTATCACGCCTGTGCTCCTCGAAGGGTTCTTTTAAATTAAATGTAGAGTTATGTTATAATGTGTATGTTATGTTATGTGTAGAGGACTGTAATAGGCGATCTTATTATCATAAACTGGTTCAGATAAAAATCCGAACTACACCTTAAGACACTTTGCCCAATCCGAGAATCGAAGACAGGAACCCCATGCTCAACAGTAACGTTTTCAACCGCTCCAACGAGAAAAGTATAATAATATGAGAAATCTATTTTACATGAATTTTCTTACTTTATCTATTCTATATGTACTCGCATAAAATCGAAAGGGCACTCATTCATTTACTCACGGATTAATCACGAAATCTCAACAACTAGGTACTAGTCCTAGTAAGATGAAATTCAGCACGAAGGTAGATTCGATATTAATAGAAACTCCCTCCGTTAAAGGGTGAAATAGGGGGTGGAAATTGTTTGTACTAAAACTGCGCAGACGAAGTCGCGGGCGAAGTGCTAGTTAATAAATAATACTGGTGGATGATAACTTTCTCAATTTCAATAGGATTTAAACAGTCTCCTATAAATTAACGTTGAAAATAATGAATTAATGTAGATGAGCCCTTTGTTCAGTGGCAGTCCCAGGTGCTACTTTATAGGGATCCGTACCCATAGAGCAACGGAACCCTATTACTAAGCCTCCGCTCTCCGTCTGTGCGTCCGTTTGTCTATCTTGTCTGTCAGCGGGCTGTATCTCATGAACCGTAATAGGTAGACAGTTGAAATTTTGACAGAGTGTGTATTTCTTCTTAACAACAAATAATATAAATACATTATTAAAAGTACACAATAACAAAGTATTAAATCTTGTACGATGGTACGGAACCCTTCATGCGAAAGTCCTTCACGCGCTTGGCCGGTTTTTTACATGTTTATAGATGATCACGCTGATAAAAAAACAGATTTTTTATAGTAGTTAGTTGTTAAGAATAGGAGGAGGAACTCGTAGCAAAATTATAACAGCCGCACAGACCGATCTTCTAGGATAAGGAACGCTTGCCGAGGTTGGTCTGTGGATGGGTGACCATCTTAACATACCGAGACTCCTCCGTGCCTCGGAAAGCACGTTAAGCCTTTGGTCCCGGCTGTCATTTGGAGATCTTTGGCAGTCGTTACGGATTATCAGAAGCCAGAAAATCTGACACCAGTCTTGCCTAGAAGTACCGTGTTACCCAGTTAAATGGGTTGTGGAGGTCTGGTAGGCAGCCGCTCCACTTAAAATACTGGTATTCAGCTGAATCCGGTTTAACTGGGAGCCGACCCCAATATAGTTGGGAAAAGGCTTGGCAGATGATGAGTTGTTAAGACTAATATTCACTCAACGTTTATGAAGACCGAATGAAAATTAAAAACTTTTTACGTGTGTTGTGCACCCATGGTAATCACATTTCGCCATTACCCATGTTGAGGGGAGGAGGCATATTGCTATAGCAATGCATAAATCCAAACGCCAGGAAGGTGCTTGTACCTCTAAAAAACTCCAGATGATAACTCGAATGACACTGCCTGACTTGGGAACCAAACCCTTGTTTTGTGCTTGACAGAAAACCATGCGACGAATAGACTAATGAGGCAAGAACGTACGCAACGAGTAAACTACCGGGTATCAAACCAATTCGCCCGATTTAGGGCCTGTGCACACCACGTTTTTTAAACGCGCCGTTGACGCGCGTTTTAGAAAAGTGCGTCGACGGCGCGCTTTTATCCTACAGAGCTCTACAGGCTGCGTCTGACTCGCGTGCGTATCACGTCTGTATCGCTACAAATGCGCGTCAACGGCGCGTTTAAGAAACGTGGTGTGCACAGGCCCTTATATAATTACAAGAAAAATACAAAATGTAAATGATTGTGTTATGTAATCACTTAAAACCTTTCATTTCAACATTATTGTTTGAACTGGAACCATCAGTATTACTAAACGAGACGACCTTGCCATTGAAACTGAACTAGAATTGTTATGTCCACCATTACACACTAATCGCTAGAGAGTAACTGAGCCTTTTCCGACCTTTACGGCTTCTATAGGACATCATCAAATGACTGGATAAGTCTATCTAATTTTGTAGGGCAAGCTCATAGGGATTTAATATAAAACCGGTCGAGTGTGAGTCGGTCTCGCGTGCATAGGGTCCTGAATGAATAATATTTCTTAAAATGTGCCTTTTAAATCATTAACCTGTAATAATTGGTCTAATATATTACAGGTCTATCTGTATTTTTACAAAATTTTAGCCGTAATAGCGGGATGGTAAATTTTCATAATTTTTTATTATCTTCGGGATGGTATATCCTCGCGATGAGGACGTGAGGACTATACAGAATGATGTTTTTTTTTAATTTTTTCCCCTAAAATAACCGTGACCCAAACACGGACGCGTAACGAAAATAAGTTGTTTGGGTCACAGAACTTGATATGTGTATCTCAACAGCATCGCTCTGGTATATTCGGAGAACATCGGACAGACAGACAGACAGACAACAGAGTGATCTTATAAGGGTTCCGTTTTTCCACAGAGGTTAGGAACCCCATAAAATCCATCGAGCTTTACGACAAGAAAAAAATAATTTAATTTGTCCTGTTTATAAATAAATAAATACATTTATTTCAGGATAATATTTAAACCTACAACGAATTCCTACTATACTAAAAATTAACTACTACTGACGAAGTAGGTATACTTACTAAAAAAACACAATTGACTTTAGTTAAATTTATTCACAAAATACTATACTGTGTCGTCATCATTATCAACCCACCCTTTTCCCAACCTTGGTTTGCATTGCTTCATCATGAAGATCTCATATTATGACTGTTATTACTTAGGTACCCATGAAATCATCGAAAATATTAGGTTATTTTAACATTTAACAATTTAACTTCAAGTCTAAAATCGACTATTATTTCTGAACATACCACTTTCTAAATCGCATAAAGTGTTTCAAAGTGAGCTAAAACTGGGTACTTATCGTTACAAGTACAACACTACAGTTCTCCAAGACTTAATTCTGTCCATTACCTTTTGTCAAAGATTTCATTAAAGATACGAGATTAATTTTGGGATAAGTAAAGATTAAACTTGGGGCGACATCGCATATAAATATTGTTCTTAATAGAACATGGGTGTTCTTGAAAAGACAATTTTCAAGAACTAAATGGTTCTTGGAAAAGGAATGTCATGAATGAAGTTTAGGTTTGTATTTAATTTAGTAGCTGCATGAGAGCGTTTACTCTTCATGCTGTTTCCTACCCTCCACTTTCAAAGTCAAAGTCAAAGCATTTATTTCAATTAGACCATATACAGGTACTTTTTAATTGTCAAGGTCGGTTGGTCAAAAAGATGAAGCTATTTGCACGTTGCAAAGCGTATCTCTATGGAGTAGAACGTGCAAGAAACTCCACGGACACTCTTTTAAAAATAATAATTTGTTACAAAATTATGGTTACATCATTCATATTGAAATAATACATATATGTGAGAACGATGTAAAAGACGTGCAGGATAAAAGAGTCCGGAGTAAAAAAAAAACAATTCAAAGAAATAATTAAAATAAACCATAACTATTTCAAATCTTTAATCTTGAAAATGAACGAAAGGATTTCAAAGAAACTTGATACGTATACTTGTAGATGAATGAAGAGACTGAATGTAATACAAGCAATGCACAGTTCCTGTTTAGGGACTTGATACAAAGCGGACAGGGCGCGCGGTCAGGGCGCTGACAAGATAAAATATATGGCATCAAAGAAACAAAATATGCCAAACGCCATACATTTTCGTCACAGCGCCAAGGCCGCGCGCCCGCCGCACGCCTGGAGCGCTTTGAATCAGTCCAGCAACGGTCTAAGCAACCGAACACTTGCTAACGCAGTAGTTTAATTTCAATGTACTTGTATCAGTGACAATTTTATTAATACGTTAACATCAGTGCATTACCAACCATCAAACGGATCGGGTGTATTCAAAACATTTAACATAACATTTTACTTTTTCATTAAACTTGAAGAACCTCTAATAAACTCTTTATAACCAAATCAATCAGTGCTTTAACATTACCTACAACCTTACACCCCGCACAAGTCCCATGGCAGACAACAATCTAGTTATCAGTTTTATTCTCTTGATCAATACGGTCACTCACAGGTTTTAAAAATAGATCTCACAGTCCTGCGTTTGATGGTCCATCGTAATACTTAGTTGACATTTGCGAAATAGTGGTGCCTCAGACACACACCCAAAAATCAATAGTTATGACATCCAGAAGGCACATTCTACTCATTTTTAAGCAACGTTCGCATTTGCAACTCAGTAGCAATCAATTAAAAAAAACCTAATTTTTCATTCAGTTTGGCAAATTACGACTGAGATGAAAATGATTTAATGAAACTGCTGTGTTTCGTCGACGCGTGGGAGTGCCAGTGCCTCAAGGCATCTTCTGGGCACACTCGCTTCATCATGGACCTCATCTAACGCTTTCCATCAGGCGTGATCGAGGTCAAGAGCCAGCCCAATCATAAATAAAAAAATAAAAAAAATGAAACTCGGTTAGGTTAGGTTAGAAGCTCAGAATTTGATTTTGGAACCATGTCCATGCAAACAAAAATATTTTATTTTACAACTACATGGGATATTATGAAACGTCTAGGTGCATGGTTATAGAATAAGGGTTTCCGGGATAATTCACGACACCAGTCGCCTAGGCGAGATTCAACTAGGCAAATTTCCCTTACTTTGAAAACGCAACTTTTCATAAGTCTCGTAATGATGACGTTGACGTCAATTTATCTGCAGGCAAATTGGCATGAATGTCTGTGGGAAAATTTGATAAAAAATGAGTCATCAAATGGCATGAAGATATTCGAAATTTCGTATTTCTATTTGATAAAACCGTTTGAAGCAGCCGGTTTGATCAAAATATTTGAACGTGTATGGCCCTGTGATGTGAACGTACATTTGTCAGTAGTCTAATTTTTTTGCACGTCATTATTTTAGCATCCCCCCATTAAATTAACTTGTAAGAGTTCGCTTATTCAAATCTTAATATTCACCGTCCATTCTTTGTCCCCAGGTACTGTACCAACAGGATGTGAATATCAGCGTCATGGCGGACGAGTACTGTAACAACTGCAGCTTCTACGCTGAGATCAACGACACCGTTTACAGGAACATCTCCAGGAATGAGACTACCATCAATAAGTTTTATTTTTATCAGGTACGAAGAATTATGGGTTTTTTATTTTACTAAAAACGATTAACCTTTACTTTTCTAAATTTTTCTGACAAGCACATTCGATGTCGGCTATTCAGCCAATGTTAAGAGCGTTTACGCCGTACGGCTTTTCATACAAACTATGAAGTCCTTATTTTTCGAAATGAATGAACCGATTTTATTGAAACTTAGTATGCATACGCCATCCAACCAGGTCTAAAAAGCTAGTTGAGAACATTTTCGAAAAAGAGTCCAGGAGGAAAGAAAAGTTCTCTCAAGTTTAATGAAATTCGGTCCATTAATTTCGAAAAATAAGGACTTGAAAGTTAAGGATGTGTTTGTCCAGAACCAATAGAATCGCTTCATTTGAAACGATTCTATTGGTTCTTGACAAACACATCCTTCGCTACGCATCCTTGCACATCTCTGGTGGAAACGCAGTTATCTTTTTAACTCCGCGATAAATGCTAACCCAGGGGCCATTATGTTTGAAATGTTTACTATTTAACCTCGAATTAGCAACTATCTTTGAGTTAAGTAAGTCTTTGGCGCTGTTGAGCCTAATAGGCTCCAGACAAAGTGACATTCTATCAGTCCAAATGTAACATGTGTTGCCAAAATGTCACGTATTAAATACTCAACATTTCTAACTGAAGGGCATCTATTGCCTTCAGTTAGAAACTACTAATAACTAACTAATAGAATAATTACATCAATAATGTTTAGTCACCAAGATCTTTGAAAACTGGTTGCAACTTGTCGAGCGTAGCCGGGTATAGGTCATAGTACACATCAACTCGGAAAGGGATCGTAACAACTCGAGCTGTGCAGTATTATTTTGTATGAAACTCCCTACTGCATCGCACACTATTTGGAATCGTAACGTAATCGCTCGCCTCGAGTCAAGCTCACAAACCGCGGTGCGGTGCGTGGTAAACTTGCAGTTCCCGCGCTTACGGCTTGTCGTCGTCCCCACGCTTACGTCTTTGGCCTTACAGTCACCAGCCAGCGAGCCGCCTTTGCTGATGTGCTTACGTTAGGTTGACGCCTGCCTGTTTGACGGCGCGGGGGCGAGGCGAAAGGCCATACGGTGACGATCCCTTTCAGAGCTGCCGGTCGATTCTGTCGACATCTCACAGTGTTCACCTAGGCGGAGTGAACGACAATAGAGCTGTCATTCCATCTTATTTGTATGGTTTGACAACTCACCCGTCGCGCGCCCCGCCCAAGTGTTCACTTCGGCACGTTTACAGAATCGCACTGCTGATATGTGTACCTTTTTTCTGACCTTACAGTGTAAGAAATATATGGTTGTGTTTGGAGAGGTCTATGTAAAGTAGTAGAGTGCTAATGATTGAATCAGGAGCAAGCTCGGTGATTTTATTAGGCAAAATTTTGGAGCATTTGGTTCGTCAGCTATTCTGAAGGTTTCGTGTATTGTCCAAGTTGTAAAACTAACTTAACCATGGTGAAAACTTATCTTTTTTTTTTTGAGTTCGTCAGTAGGTACTGATTTTATTTTGCGTTGTACATTCGCAAAGATCACACAATATTCTCTCAGAGATCCAATAGTTACTTTGGTTTTCGTGAATCCTTAATTATGTTTTCTTAATGAATTTTCTGTTTAAAGCTTGCGTCATTAAACCTAATGGCCTGTCAAACTGTCGCGGCAATAAAATTGTATAAATAAACGTGATATGTTACCAGCGGGTGGAATGGGGGTAAAGAGGGGGCAAAGTTTAGTTGTGTGTGAGAACTCACAAGAACCTACCTATACGTACGACGGTTCTCTTGGCGACGTTGTCTTTGATTAAAATTAACTATTTAGTGCTTTAAGAACTTTGGTTGAAGTTTCAAACTTTGTTTTAGGTGGTAAAACTAACTTGAACTTAACACATTTTCTACTCATTATTATGCTCATACTCATTTTTTGTTTTCTTTCGTATGCTGCCTGAAATTAATGATATTTATTATTTTTATTAGGGTACAATATCAAAAAGAAAAGAAAAATCAGGGCACACAATTACAGGCATACATCAAGGCTTCCGACAGCCTTGATATATGCCTATAATTGTGTGCCTTGTTTTTTTTTCTTGACCAAGCAACCAAAAAAAAAATATGAAGAAGATATTTTTTTCAGTAAATATATGAATAAAAATAAGAAATTGTGCCTGATGGCTGCAAACGTCCAATACTGACAGACAACCACTGTCTGATGCTGGTTTTCAACCGAACCTAAAAATGCACAATGACATAATATTAAAAAAAAGCCATGTTCACTTCGTTAGACCTTTGATTTTCCCTGCGTATTTTTGGTTAAAGAACCAAGAAACTAATCACCTAAATTAATTAAGGTGGAGTGCAGGATTAATTGCGAGAAGCGTTCTCCGAACTAAAGTATGGGTCTAGACGCGCTCACTGAATTCTAATTTGTTTAAGACCGCGACTTCATTTAAGGGCTATGAAATCACTTTGTCGGTGTAAAGAGCATTTTTATAGACATTCTTGAATCTTTGTGTTGTTATACGTAATCCCTTTTGACTCCATCTTTCCTTACTTTTTTGATACCAAATGGTTTTAATTGCCAAATTTTTGTCGCCGAGGTTCCACACCACAGTACAGCAATAGTGTGTCCCCCTCCACTTGCTCCATTGACTCAATAGAAGTCGGTCACACTGGTCTTTCCAATCTTAGTATATTAGAATAGTAAACCTTTGCTTTGTGACAACTTTTATAGGTACGTAAAAAACATTCACCTTTTTATTTAAGTGTGAAAAGTGTAAAAGAAACAAAATGAAATTGAATGATTAATGAAATTTCTTGGTAAAACACGTTTACTATGAAAACTTTTATTACAAAGAAAATCCTAACGTAATATTAAAACTACGAAAGTAAGTTTGTTTGTTTATCATCACGCTGTAACGCCTGATACAATGAACCGATTTTGTTGAATTTTGTCTACTTTAACGCGAGCGAAGCCACGGACAAAAACTAGTACTTACTTACATAAAAAAATGTCTGAAAATGGCTTAAACTATGTTTTTCTAATAATTTAATTTTGCACATTTAATATATTATAAGTAGGTATATAAAACTATTCTGTTACTGAGTGCTTGAGCGACAGAATGACTGAGTAATTGACAGACAACGCACAGCCGAAACTACTGGTCGTAGAAAGCTGAAATTTGGCATGTAGGGAGTGTAGGGGAGCACTAAGGATTTCCCAAAATTCTTACGGGAACGGAAAAAAAACGGGATATGCGCGTAAGAAGTCACAGGCAAAAGCTAGTTAAGAAATAAAAATCAAAACTGCTTAAAGACATATTCCACTCTTATTAAATGTCTAAAATTCTAATCTTGTCTCTAATTTGGTAAGACAATCATAGAGACCAATTAATGCACTTCGCAGTTTACTAGAAATTACTTGGAAGAACTATTCACACCCAATGCAGTACAACTTTGATACTCAGACACATGATTTTAAAGTTCGAACTATATAAAAAGTTGTCTGAATTTCAATGTAAAAAATAACGTCTTTTATTTAATCATCAGTTTTCGTAATTTAATAAAAGTCACTGAAATCACGATCTATTTTAAATGGATATCTAACAGACTTGTAGTTTTTAAGTGTTTTTCTTGAGTAATCCATCCTAACTTAGGGTTGCCAAAGTCAGCTCTTTTTGCTTCATTTACGCTCACACTTCAAGTCGCACGCCACTTGCGAGACACTCGTCATTACAATAAACTTAATTTAATAAATAAAGGAATCAGTGTCAATGTTAATTTAAATTGTTTTTTTTATTTTATTTGTATTACCTTTCTTGTATTTAAGGGATTATTCATATTTCCTTAAAAATAGATTTTTTTGACTCCTCAATATCTTTGCAGTCAGCACAACTGGCGATCCTATGGGTGCTGCTAGTGACGATCGTGGCAGGCAACGCCACGGTCGTGTTGGCACTCCTGCTGACCAAGTCCAGGAAAAGCAGGATGAACTTCTTCATCATGCAGTTGGCAATAGCAGGTTAGTTTTTTTATAATTACTTTTTTTACTAGCCATTGTTTTGTCCCATTGCTGGTCAAGTTCCCGATTTAGCTTTCATGATCATCTCGCCACCTCTTTTTGTGCCAAGCTCGGAACGTTTCATTTTCAGGAATCCGTTACGTGTAAAATCTTGCCCGCAGTCATTGTTTTAACATTCTATAAGACGTGGAGTCTTAAATAACCTAATAGTCTAATTGAATAGTCTTATTTACGAATTGATCTCGACACTAGAGATTAAGGCTCCGCGCAAACGAGCCACCGACCACAGCCACCGGTGGCTGGCCACAAGCTGTTTACATGTTTTTTAACACGTTTTGTATGGAATCGCCGTACATGTGAAGCGAGTGGCGTCCACTCGCGACTCAGTGTCCGCCCCACGCCGCTGGTGGCGACCACTCGTGACGTTCTTCACGACTTTAAAATATACTGGTGGTGGTCACTGACCACTCGTGGCAGCTACCGTCTACCTTTGTTTGCGCGGTACTAAGTGGCGCGCGACCACCACCGGTGCAGCGGTGTTCTGTGGTCGGTGGCCTGTTTACGCAGAGCCTTAGTGTTGTGAATCTTTAACCGTTACAGTACTAGTGCCTAAAACGATCACGCTATGAAAATATTCTAAGGACTAAATCTTTTTTTCGGCTCATCTATGTAAAAAAATAATATCAAAATAAGACTCCAAAGAGATCGTTACGTAAGAAGTATTCCATTTCAAATCAACTTACTAACAGAACGAATATTTTCCAGATTTGCTTGTGGGACTAATAAGCGTCCTACCAGACTTAATACAGCGGATAACGATCACGTGGCTGGCTGGGTCCATCACGTGCAAAATGATGAAGTATCTACAGGTAAGCCATAAACCCTACGGCTAACAAGATAATTAGTGTGACGTGGAACAAAACGTGATTTTAATTATTTTTATATTATAAATTGCGAAATTTTCTTTTACTTTGCGTCGATATGGATAATTTGGGATGTTGGGTTGATGTATATATCTGATGAGGTTCTTTCGTTAAGATTTTTATTATTTGAGGAATATTGGAGCTTTAAAAGAAAACAACTTTGTAAATAGAATCATCATCTGCTTAGCCTTTTCCCAACCTACTTGGGGTCGGCTCCCAGTCAAACCGGATTCAGCTGAATACCAGTATTTTACATAGAGCGGCTGCCTACCAGACCTCCACAACCCATTACCTGGGTAACTACGGTACTTCTTGGCAAGACTGTGTAAATAGAATACCTTTCTAAAATAATGTGCCTAGAAAATGAGATAATAAAAAAAAAACAAAAAAAAAATTTCATTGCTTAAAATATTTTAAAATCTGACACCAGAAAGTCATTTAAAAGTCCGTAACAATCATTCTTGGTGTCAGTTCGCCATCTGTAATAAAATTATGAATTGGGTATACTAACATAACATTGGAATCCAATCTTTGTTATCCTAGGTTTATTCAGTTGAATTACACTACTAATGTTATCACCAATGATAATATTCATTGGTACCATGTTTGATTTTGTTGAAACATGTAAGTGTGGTATTTTTTAGGGCGTCGTCACCTATTCTTCGACATACGTGTTGGTGGCGCTCAGTGTGGACCGGTGTGATGCGATCACCCATCCGATGAACTTCACTGGGAGCTGTAAGTATTCCTTAAATATACTAGAACTACTAGAGTGCAATCCTTGGTCCCCGTTACTTAGTTCTAAGTGTTGCTTAAAGTTCGTCCTCTTACCGCCTTTATTCTAATTTATTTATATCTATCTCTCTTTTCTTCCATATATCTCTTTCACAATCATGTCAATAGTCACTTTTCAACCAAGCAATCCATCATTTTTTTGGTCTTTCTTTACTTTTATGACCATCCACATTCACAGTTAAAACTTTCCTCAGGACAAAGATGAGTATAACGATGAATATCAGTGCAGTGATAAATATACTTCAAAAATCGTTTCAACTCCTCCAGCATTATGTTTAGAACGATTATGGACAAAGCTATAATTAATTGGTATGTAGTTTTTAAAGTGCCAGAGGTCTTAAAACCCGGCACCATTTTTGTAAATTTTTTAGTCTTCACAAAATAGAGACATGATATTTGACCACGTTGCTTTTCAGAGCCCACAAAGTCTAAAAGGTTTTCGTAGGATTTAAGGAAATTTATTGAACTACATACAGATGCCATAAGGATGGCTTTAAGGCGTAATAGTTTAAGGGATAAAGGTGACGCGAAATTGGAACAAACGTGTGTCTTGAGCCAACAAACTCCCATTCTAAAACTACAATCTACTTTTATAACATTGCGAAAAGTTAGGAAACGTCGAACTCCTTCGTCCAAAAATAGATACGTGTCATCCAAACTTGAAAAGAAGGGAAATGTCTTTACAACAGACGTTTTTCTGATAGATATCGCATATTACATCTTCCTGGGAAGTTACTTTGACCAGACACAACGAAAGAACAGAAAGAGAGCTTGCCAAAAAAGATATTGTAGCTATAAGACAAGTGTTGATGTAATATAAGATATTGTGAATATTCTAGATGTCCTAGAAAATTCTAAGTTACCAACTAAGTTGTAGCACTCGCAGTGGATCATAACTTAGCTTAAGTTAAACTTAAGTTATAACTCTGACAAACTCCAGGCAAGTGTCGTTGCATATTTTGCAAAGTTTGCAAGTAAGCAGGAATTTGTTCCGTTAACGATGTCACCAGCTTTGTTTATTATTACGTAGTCAATTGTTTTCTTGAACTAGATTATTTTTATGAAAAGAAGATGGAGTGTTATTCTTTTGTTTTTTTATAGTAGTATTCTTTGAGAATTGATTTAATCGTTTGTGATTCTTTTTGATGTAATTTTAACTATGTTTAAATATAAATTTAAAATTTTACTTCGTTTGCTTGTTACTTTTTGCCACTCTTAGTAACTGAGATAGTCACCAAATAAAAGATTTGGCTACTATCTCACTTAATTATAATCGATGATGTGGGTCGGCGATGAAGCCTAAGCTTAAAAGTAGGTAACCTATTCACTCGAGACTTATAACCCCAAGCAGCATCTTCTGTTTAGTTTGCTCATTATTGTTTTCTTTATACACAGGGCGAAGAGCTCGGGCGCTCATCCTTGGAGCATGGTTCGTCAGCTTCCTATTCTGTGTCCCGATGCTGTTTCTTTTCGACGAAGCCAATGTTGAGGGTATGTATTAAACCATAGCAATCTAATTCTGCACAGTTTTGCGAATGAAGCTAAAAAATCATTTCAAAATAGAAAATGGCGGTTCTCTTTTTTTATTTTTTTTTTATTTATGAATGGGCTAGCTATTGACCGCGATCACGCCTAATGGAAAGCGATAGATGAGGTCCATGATGAAGCGAGCCAGAAGATGAGCGCCGAGCGCTCGGTTCAGTTGAGTGTCTGATGGAACAAATTGCGCTACACGAGGAGGCTCCTTCATGCATTTCAAAAAATAAAATAAATACAAGCCAGCCAATTGTTTTGGTGATTGTTATAATATTTTAATAGAATCACTGTGATTCCGCGCGTCATCCTTTTCCTTTTATAATTATTTTAAATTAATAAAATATTATTGAATTAAATAATGTTATAATTTTCGAAAAAAATTGTTGTTCACAATTTATCGACAGTTTCAGTTTATTGATATTGTGTAAAGTAAAAAAAAATAAAAAATCCGCCGAAAGACCAATTCAAAACATATTTAAGTATTCTCTAGATTTAGTAGGTGTGTCCTACAATGTTCGTACTGAAGATTTTGAAACGAATCTAGACAATACTACCCACGCAGTATGTGCAGACAATCTAGTAGTCTGGCTTTTAATAACACTGTAAGCTCTTACAACTTAATCGGTTTTATTTTATGAGGGTTCGGGTGAAAGTCTTAAAGTCACGATAGACATCTTGCTAGAGAATATTGTGTTACATTTACAAAAGTATGCAAAACTTTATCTTGGACTTTGCTAACGTAAAAGTGTTTAGACAGTCATCCTCACACAATATTACTATTATTTCCGAAGAAATGCTGTGCAAAGATGACTTAGTTTACTATGGAGGGGAGAACTAAGTTTTGTTAGAAAACAACCATCAAGTGACTCCCATTTCCAAGGCCCTTAACATCTTTCCCTAAATTCTTTGACATGCTAACGTTCCAATGCATTCCAGGTATTTATCAATGCTGGTCTGGCATCAGCAAGCTTCAATGGCGGATATGGATGACAAGTGTCTTCGTATCCTTATTCGTGGCCCCAGCACTTACTATATCTGCCTGCTACGGGGTCATCGTAGTCACAATACGACAGAAGAGCAATCGGGTACTGGGCAGACGAGCTACGGCGACAAGACAATGTAAGTCATGTAGTTAACATACCTAGGTTTTACTTCGAGAATATTTTTTTGTACTTTAACTTATACGCTTTTGTTTTTGATGGTTGGAAAATCATCAAATGGCTCCTTCCGCTCTGGGTGGAGCGGGAGGGAGTGTCAGTAAAACCCACCCGTGCAACTCTTTCGAACAAAATCCGTTACTAACTTTTACGCATGGAACTGTACTTCCGTGGTCTAACTTCAGGAATCTTGTATTTTCTCGGGACAAAAAGTAGCTAGTCTTACATTTCAGACCATAGACTTCATCCCTTCATTACTTTGTTGCCACATTAAGGTTCCATTTCATTTAATTCATGAGGACATTCAATAAACTAAGCAACGCAGTCCTCTGCTACACATAGACACAAGCTGCTACACAAGTTGCGCCAAATAGGTTGATCTGTCGGAAAAAAATTTCGATGCCCAATGAGTAAGTTGTTCCCCTTGTACATAATAAAAATAAATAAGTAAAACATTTTCTTTTATTATTTTTTATTATTTGCTTATACTTGTACTACTGCTACTTTTGCTGTATACTTTTAAAAAACATAAAATAATACAAAAATCTGTAAATGATAAATGAACCGAAGTTTATTACTATCTAGTCTATTTTGTCCCACTACTAGGCAAAGAGCCCTTTTTTTTTTTTTTTTTTTTTTTTTTTTTTTTGTCTAGGATGGGAAATCATCAAATGACCCCTCCCGCTCTGGGTGGAGCGGCAGGGAGTGTCAGACTTTTACTGACTAAAACCCACCCTTTAGTCCTCCTAGTGCCTTTCTTCCCAGGGCCGCGGTAACTCTTTCGAACAAATCCGCAACCCTGGTAGGCTCTGGCCCTATTGGGCTCCGACCCATGCTGACGTCTGCTGGTTTGGCGCGCGTAGAACACAGCGCGCCGTCAACCCGGGCCTGTTCTGATCGGACGGCGAGCTACCCATTGCTCGCCGTCCACAGGCATCAGTCACTGCGCCATGCTCAGGAGCATCAGTTCCTGGGCGGCGCAGTGGCTGACGTTCAACAGGAGGGGGTGAAATGGGGCCATTACTGGCACTCCATTTCAGCCCCCTCCGGAGCCCTTTGTAGGGGCTCTACTGCGGCTGCTGCAGTAGCAGCAGCCGCAGTGGAACCGGCAATGGCGGTAGAAGAAGCGGCGGCAGCGGCGGCGGTCGCGGCAGAGACGGCGGTGGCGGAGGGCTTCCTCCTGTTTCCGGCTTTGGTGGGTGGGGCGCAGGCCCTACCCCCAGCCCATTGGTCGGCCGGCTTGCCAGCTGCCGCAAAGACTACGCAGTGCGGCGCGGCGACGCAAGAGCCGGCCCTGTGACCGGGCTGACCGCAGCGGAAACAAAGACCGCTGCGGTCCACCTCCGAGGTGCATTGTGCTCCCACATGGTGGCCCACTTGGCACCGGAAGCACCTCAGAGGTCGGGGTTCCAGCAGTTTGACCTGCGCGGAAACCCAACCCACCAAAAACCTTCGGCCCTCCGTAATGGTTTTGGCCGCCGACACGGGGCAGCTCACCACAATGGTGCGCGTGCCCGTGTTGTCAGGACGTAGGGTGCCCGCCTTCACCTCCTCTGCTGAGCACCCCAGGCAAAGAGCCCTTTGCTTCTTCTTTTTCCACACAGCTCCGTCCTAGCATCTTATTACTTAAAATGGCACCCTCATCTTAACTAAAACACAGCAGCTTCCCCGGACGATCTCTATCATATAGCTCTACTATTTTTTACTAAGTTTAAACGAGTCACACTTAATTAATTAAACTAAGTGAGTAGGTAATTAGACTTTTTGGTCATCCCTAAGTTGTAATTTGGGTGAAAGTTTGCGAGAATGTGATTGGCTGGCTTGCGTTATGTACTCGTAAACAGTTGTTTATGTAGGCTAAATGTGGACTGAATTCGATTAGTGGTAGATAAATGTGTTGGAGGTTTAGTACAGCTGTAATTTTCCTGGCTAATGTAATAAGGTGTTTTTCCGCTGGTATCAAAATATATGAGTACATAGGTACTTCTATAATCCAACTACCTTCTACTATTATAAAAGTAATAGTATGTAAGGACGAAAGAATGGATGTAAAATGGATATTTGTTGTTTTTTTAACGCAAAAACTACTGACTGTGTATTTTGTCTCCTTCGTGCGAAGGCGCAATAAGCCGTTGGTCCCGGGTAACATTTGTAGATATTCGACAGCTCGTTCAGTTTCAGCTAGTCAGAAACCAGAAAATCTGAAATCAGGTTTGCCAAAATTCGTGTAACCCAGGAACTGGGTTGTGGTCAGATACGCAGTCAATCCTTGTTAAACCCAGCTTCATACAGTTGCACTCGAAGCTGACCCCATATACTAGGGAAAAAGCTACGCGTTTAACTAGATATCTGATATTTCCAAGCAAATTCCTTATTTTCGCTACTCGCTAAGAAGAAAAGAAATGAGAATCAAACATATTAATCTTCACAAAATAAATAATCCTAAACCAGAAGAAAATAACGAAACATTGGCTAAAGTCAAGGTCAAACCGAAACGTGCCAAAACTGACGATGTCTGAGGTCCATAAAGTATCGCCTGCAAACCACTCCGGATTTATGTCGAAAATAAAAGGTTATCCCACTCTTATTGAATAGTAAACGGAGGTTAAGAAAAGAAAACGATAAACTGGGTTATGAAGGATTATCTTGAAATGAGAGGAGTATAAATTGGGTTTATCAAAATGTTGTATAAAATATTAGGAAACAAAAAGCGAGACATTTTGATAGTCGAGTCGGTTTTTTTTAGCTGTTCAATAAATACCTACAAACGGGGTGAATATGAATGCAGGGGTAAATCGAAACGAAACTTTAAAGGGGATTTTCACGTTATTTAAATATTGTTGGCAGCATTAACGATTTCTAATTTTATTAAACTGAAATAAATAGAAAAATGTTGCTTTTTTAAAAAACCAATAAGTGTGTAATCCTTAGCAAATTTTGTTTCGATTCACCCCTCCGTACCTATTCACCCCGTATGTCGGTATGACTGTTTGACATATTTTCAAGCTGTCAAACCGCCAATTTTATTCTTTAGAAAAAAAAATTATGCAACGTCCGCATTCGCATGTCAGTTGCAATCTGTCAAAAAGCCTTAAATTCCATACATTTTTGACAAATTGCAACAGACATATGCGAACGTTGCTTAAAATTAGTAGAATTTTATTGTCACTCTGACTGTTGAAAGAAAGGGAGTTAAGTAATATGGTACGAAAGAAGAGCAAAACTGTCCCACTAGGTATTTTTGATAAGACATCTTCACATTTGACATTTACCAGTAATTAAGGGGAAAGATTTTATGAATGCTCTTCTTAACGTGGGTTGCTGTTGTCGTGGGTGTCAAAATAATTAGTTACGATATATATCGCTTATTAAAAAGAGCCTACATAATTATGTAGATACATAACACAATTAATAACGTAGGCACCCATGCAAAAACACAACTGAAATTATTTATATTCTGTGACGGATCTAGACAATTACAAAACTTTTATCAAGTGTTACGAAGTTGTAGGTGGGGTTTCAAAATCAGGAAATTGTTTAAGTGTGTTCGTTTATTATAGTTATTTATATGATAACCACATAATACTTATACATGTAACCGGAAAATTGCAAACGCCGTAAGATTGTAAAATATCGCGTGAAATTGTAAACTATTTTTTTCTTATATGATACATAATATTGGAAACCATTGAATTTGAATGAGACTTTTTGTATGCAAAACGATTTTATTAATGAATATAACGAGAAATTATCATTAATAAAGATATCTCACGGATTCTGCAATATTCCGGTAACATAATATTCCTAATTCATGAGATCAGCACTAGACTAGGAGAGGCTTTAATATGTTTTATCAGAGTAGTGAACCAAGATAATAATGGCATATTTTTATTACAGACAGTGACGATCTGGACAGCCGGCGAGCTAGCAGTCGCGGCATAATACCGAAGGCCAAGATTAAAACCGTCAAAATGACCTTTGTCATTGTTTTTGGTAAGTTATTTTTAGCTGGCAATTTTCTTTTTTTTATTAGAATTGATATATATTCGCGTGTGATCACTCGCTCACCTGAGCGTTTATGTCTTGTCTAGAAGTAATCTACACTTTTGACTTAAATGACTCCTCGTTGTCACTATCAGAGAACACGTAGTCCGGCAGGGAATTACACTTCTTAGCTATACGTAAAAGGGTGCGTACATGTGAATGTCAAATTAGTTGTACAGATTCACCAATAAACAGAGATGTAAAAAACATTTTTACAATCAAAAACCACCGACTTCCAAGTCAGTGTTTCTGGTTTTGTTTCTTCGTTTTTTGACACCGACTTCCGATGTTAAAGTTATTTTATACTTTACAGTGCTTTTTGTAAAAAAGTTTTTATGTCAAGGCATTTTCAAGCACTGTGGTACTAGATTCGATCTCGACAAAGCTCTTTCTTTAGTGCTCGGAGTGTGACGATGGAAACGATCCTGTTTCTAACTCTGTTTGCGATTGAACAGATTTCCTTCGGTGTTGCGAAAGGTCTAAGTTTACCCACCTCGGCATTGGTAATGGAATCTGGTCGAACAAATTGTAGTTCCAGTCAAAGACTAAAAATAACACCAAATTGGTAAGACTGCATTAAATGCACTGTTTGAAGGATAGATGGCACTTTTCACAATAAAAAAAAAGTTCCAAGTTGCCAGGGCATGGTTCCAGTTCTGCCATAATGTCGTCTGACTTTGCATGTTATACGCTCTTTCATCTCAGTAGCCAGTACTCCATAGTCTGAATTAGTAGTAAAATTACTTATAAATTACAAGCTTCTAACATGTTAGTTTGTGAAAAGGCTTACATGACTAGCAAAACATTGGAGCTACAGAAAAATTATGCACCTTAGCAACGATTATTTTCCCATAACACTATAAACATGTTATTCCCGTATTTCAGTTTGTCAACATGTTATTAGTTTAATAACTCATTCGTGTTACAACAACACATCACAGGTCACACTGACGGACAGACACGCATACAAAAATATACAAGAGCGATGTTATTAGAGCGCCACCAATTTAAATCGTGTGTGTAAAAAAATATTGTATAAATGTGTAAATCTACACTAATATTATAAGGAAAGATTTGTTTGTTTGAAATGAATAGGCTCCGAAACTACTGGACCGATTTGAAAAATTCTTTCACCATTAGAATCGTACATTATCAGTGATAGACATAGGCTATAGAATATTTTCAAAAAGTTAGGGATCCGTATGAAAACTTCGATAATGTAACCCAAGGTGTGAGAAAAAATCCTTATATCGCGTACGCTGCGGAATCTATTGACAAAAGAGCAAAGTGATGTACTACAGTTTTATAGAGGTCATCAATATCTACAAAAAAGTCCGCAATATCATATGTCTTACTATTATAGATAAGTCACCATGACCGCTTTTTGCTCATATTATTCAAGCAAATCCAATGGTGAAATAAAAAATGGTGATTTTAGTATCATGATATTAATCCTTATCCTTTTAAATGGTTTGATAATTAAGGTTGATTATGTCCGTGTAAATTACACTTTAAATTGTTCAAATCGAACATACTTTTTTTTTTTTAGGATGGGAAATCATCAAATGACGTCCCGCTCTGGGTGGAGCGGCAGGGAGTGTCAGACTTTTACTGACTAAAACCCACCCTTTATCCTCCTAGTGCCTTTCCTTCCAGGGCCGCGGTAACTCTTTCGAACATATTCCGCAACCCTGGCAGGCTCTGGCCCTGACGGGCCCCGACCCTTGCTGACTGCTGCTGGTTTGGCGCGCGTAGAACACAGCGCGCCGTCAACCCGGGCCTGTTCTGATCGGACGGCGAGCTACCCATTGCTCGCCGTCCACAGGCATCAGTCACTGCGCCATGCTCAGGAGCATCAGTTCCTGGGCGGCGCAGTGGTTGACGTTCAACACGGGGGTTGAAATGGGGCCATTACTGGCACTCCATTTCAGCCCCCTCCGGAGCCCTTTGTAGGGGCTCTACTGTGGCTGTTGCAGTAGCAGCAGCCGCAGTGGAACCGGCTATGGCGGCAGAAGAAGCGGCGGCAGTGGCGGCGGTCGCGGCAGAGACGGCGGTGGCGGAGGGCTTCCTCCTGTTTCCGGCTTTGGCGGGTGGGGCACAGGCCCTACCCCCAGCCCAGTGGTCGGCCAGCTTGCGTGGAAACCCAACCCACCAAAAACCTTCGGCCCTCCGAGATGGTCTTGGCCGCCGACACGGGGCAGCTCACCACAATGGTTCGCATGCGCATGTGTTGTCAGGAGGTAGGGTGCCCGCCTTCACTTCCTCTGCTGAGCACCCCCCCCCCCTACCGACGGCGGCCACCACCTCCGCCTCCGTGACGGAATCGTCCAGGCCCAAGATGCGCATGTCAATGCACTTGGTGGGCCTGGACACTCAAATCGGACCTTTCGTTCAAAAGTTACGACGGTAATAAACATGCTCGGAATAAGAAAAATGTCGCGGCTTGGGCGAACTGGGGAGAATCGTATCAAATGCTTGGTCCGATGAAGTTGAAATACCACATACACATTTAAATATTTTCGATAAAACAATAAGAATAAGAAATGTTTGAATTTTTTTTAAATAACTACATACATAATAAGGAGTGAAGCAGGGGTGATTAAGATTTTAGGGGAGGACATAATCGCTTGCTTCAATTTATGTCGGAATGCTATGAACAAACTAAAAGCGGGATAATTGAAACAGATGAGGTCCTACCTACCTAACAATTTTTGCATAATCAAACCCTGACGGGTTGAACGGGGTGAACAATTGCGCTGAACCTGGGCCCGAGTGAGATTCTACCAACGGTGCCGTGGCGTACGCGATTGGCATTAGGTAAAAATGTATACGTTTCGAAATGTCACGTGACCAAATTCCTACATTTTCGCTTTTCGACAGTCGCATTCGCTAATTAAATGGTACATTGTCAAGGGCCTCCTGAGACCATAGAATAAGTAGAAATGGCTAAGTAATTAATGAAAATCGTTGTGCTTAATTTTCCAAAACTAACTTTTTATAGGGGGCGTTGAAGTTTGTGGAGTACCCACTAAATCCGCGCGGACGAATTCGCGGGCGAAGTGCTAGTATTAAAATATTTTAATATTTACACATTTACACAGAGTCAGATTTAAAGTATTAAATAGTTCGACAGTTAACTGTCTTTCAATCTCATTTCAATGTGATAGATTATATGCCCGGAAAACACGAGCCTTAGTAGTAAATAATTAGTGTTAGTAAACTAGCAAGCTAGTAACTCTGGCTTCGTAAATACAGAACTAGTTACTTTTGGGCTAGTACCTAAACTAGTGTAAAAGCTCGTAAGCTAGAATAGTTTAACATGAATTTGTTCTATTGCTTGAGCCAGTAGCACACTCCACTATTGATCACTATCCTGGCTTGTGTACTAGCTCTATGTGACTGTCGAAGCTGGTATTCAATTGGCTAGTGAGAGTTCATTTTACTTCACGGTCGTGATGTTAAAAAAAAAGAATCAACCGGCCTTTTTATTAATGTTTGTGAGTCAGCAAAAAACATAACTTGATACATTAATCTATTATTTTATTTTAGGTAACCAATTAATGTAAATAACTAACTTTACTATTTATGTCTACTAAACCTAACTAAATACAAACTAGACTAATAATCGCGAAATTATGCACAAACGTGTATAGAAACAAAATAAATCATTGGGCATCAAAAAAATCATCCACATCGCTGTCAATGACAAAAGTGCCCAGAACACTGGCAGCATTGCCGCGTTGAATGGCAATGCTGATTCTTTGGCCAAAAAAAAGCCCAGCCCTCTGGTCACGTGAACACTCGAAAGACTCGGTGGGCACTCGGACCACATAAATTAATTGTTTTGAATGTACTTCAATCATATTCATTTTTTTTTTAATTGAGATGACATGTTGATAACGTAGGTACGTACCTCAATTCAAAAAAGAACATTATTTTTTTGAATTGTGGTTATTTACATGTTTTTTTTTAAAGTCGCTATGTCCAAATACAAAACAAAACAGTGAGCAATTTGTTAATGAAACAAAATCTTTGTAAAGCAACCCAATTAATTGTATGAGAGGAGCTCTTAATATTTAATAGGCGCCTCCTAAACAAATATTAGTTCCAGTACATAAATTCTAAGTGATAGGTTACACAGGAAATTAATGGCTGATGCCTCAGAAAGGGAGGAAGTGTTAAGCTTTGTATTAATATAAATTAGGTTTAGATAGGAGAGGATCAAGTTTAAGCTTGAAGAAGGTTAATATGTGAGAAGATAATAATATATATTTTATATCTACCTAGTCAAGCTTTCAAGTAGGTTTAGTTAAAGGCTAAGAGAAAGCAAACCTAAGTTTATAACACTAAAATAACTTAAAATTTATCTAAACTAAGGTATATTTTGAAGAAGAAAATACACTGATCCGATTCCAAAAACAAACTACTATTGATAAAAAGCTACATTACAATGCACAATAAAATACAAAATTACAAGTTATTTATGTGGTAGGCGCCAATAAATGTGCAACAACGGACATTGACCCACATACATTTATTGACTAATATCAAATAGATATCCTATCCTACTTCCTACTAATATTATAAATGCGAAAGTTTGTGAGGATGGATAGATGTACGTATGTTTGTTACTATTTCACGCAAAAGCTACTTACGAAATTTAGCACAGAGTTGGGAGTATGTTCCCCTGGGATAGTTATCGACATTCACGCGGGCGGCGCCGCGGGCGGCAGCTAGTAAAGACTGTCCTGGATCGACTTCCATCGTGATCCTTAACGTTCTCTAGTAATTAATAACGGTTCATTTATTTTATTGTTTGTTACTTTATTGCAAGTTTATCTGGCGCCTACCATAGTAAAAATCTCTTATCAATAAAATACTTTGACCATCGTTCAGTGCCACAAGATAATTTGAATCCCGGAAAAATTACATATCATACATATTTATTTTTCTTAGAGTTTGTAACGCACCTTGTTACAAACTACACATAATATTATATAAACTATGGGATAGGCAACGGGAGCGAAGCTAAGGGAAAAAGCTAATCTCATAACTCACTTTAGAATAATATTTAATTTGTCTGCATTTTTTTAGATTGATGTCAGCTAAATTTCCAATTAGCCAAGTCATTTGACTTTAGTTTCTTCCTATACGAAATTAAATAAAATGTTAGATACGATTCCATTTTGATCTGGCAACCCCTCAACATCAACGCGTTGAAGTCTCTCAACCACGTCTGCGGACAGTAAAGTTACGTTACGTCACGATAAACAGACTATGAAAAAAAAATATAGCCTTGAATCCTGAGGATAGATAAGATGAGCTAATAAAGCAGGATACCGAGACACGTCTTCATGATTCAGTAAATTTGTGTTTGCAAGCTCTTGCTAGGCAAACACAAATTTCTAAAATCTGGATTTGTTTCAAACTACAACACAAAAAAAACACTATGACAGTTGTATTGTAGAAATTTGTGTTTGCCCTAAAATTATGAGATATTAATGAGGGGAGATCGATGTTAAAAAAAGTAAATGCATAAGTACATACATAAACTTAATACTCCTTTTTTCCATGGGGTAGGCAGAATCTTGCATTTTTACTTCGTTTAAAATATTAGTATTTTAGTAAAATCAGTAACACAAGGGTGTATAAATTTTCAAGCAGAACATTCACACGTCGCACTTTTCTTTCCTCCATACGCAGAGGTCAAATCTCTCAGAAAGCCATAAGAAATGTAAGAGCCATCGCGATATGGCAAGAGCCACAAAAACTGACGACAGTAAAAACTGTTTACGATCCCCCCAACATGTCTAACTGGGAGAAATTCTTGTCCTTAAAGCTTCAGCAACTTGACGTAAAATAGCCATAAATAAATTAACAGCTAAAGTGTTTATATTGGACGAAGATCAGGGTGAAACTTTCGTTTAAAATGAGGCTCCATCGAAAAAGTAATTGGCCTTGATTCGCAGAATTTTCGTAATATTTTCTCGGTCTTTGACCCCATCGCCTCTGTTTTTAGAAACTTTGAATTTTTCTCATCTTCGAATGAAAGATATTTTGAAGTTCCGAATTTTAACTGTGTCTGATATTCTAATTGTATCTTTTTCCGCTATTAGTATAACTATGTGTAACTAGTACTAACAAAATTAAAATTCGCTGTTGTTTTCCACGCAGAAATTTCTTTTTCGAGTAAATATGTATCAAAATTATGATGTAATTATCTGGTGTTTTTATTTCAAGAATTCGAGTTTCTAATAACCTTAAAAATAACGTGAAACGAAATAAAAGCAAAACCAGAAGGGATAGTTTTTTTTTTGTAATTTTGAAAACCCCGTAAAAATCCTAATAATCTATAATCCCGTAATAATTTTGAAAATCCCGTAATCGCGAAAAATCGACTACCTACCTGATAAATTAATGTTTGCAAAACTCGACAAAATGTTCTTTTACTCGTTCTATTAATAACATAATTGCTCCCCAGCTAAGCCCAAACCTTTAACAAAAAATATCTCTAACATTAACGTTCATTCATTTTTATTCTAAAGCAAGACCGATCGTTTCGCCCCCAATTTTCTTTATCTTCGTTTACTTGCTTGATGACGTGAATTACCATAACATTATTAAGAACAGATATCTCATCTGATCTACAAGGCTTTGTTTTTGTCTAGAATCTTCGATTATATAACATTTTCTCCTCGTTATTCGACATTCTAGTGCATGGTTTTATCAACGTCTCAAGTGCTTCGTTATCTTAGATATTATTTACATTTTCATGGGAACTTTTGATAAAAACAATGAAAAATAAAACTGTTTTTATTTCAAGCAGTGTTGGATTTAAGAGCGTAACTTACGCCATACGGTATTCCATACAAACTTTCGAGTCATTATTTTTCAGACTTAAAATCACTGTATCTTCCCCCTGAACTCTTTTTCGATTGATGAAATGTTCTCTACTAACAATTTAGACCTGGATATCTAGCGTATGCATACAAAGTTTTATTAAAATCGATTCATTCGTTTCGAAAAATAAGGACTTAAAAGTTTGTATGAAATGCTATATGGCGTAAATGCTTTTAAGAGCATATCTGATAAAACAACCATTTGAAGCCCATGTTTACAGCTTATTTAACAAAAACTAAAACATTCCAACTAATCAATCTACCTTGTTTTTTGGGGAAAAATTAAGATAGCACAGCAGCATCTAGTGCTACCTACCAATATTTTACATGGAGTGATAACCTATCTGAACTTACAACCCAGTAACTGGGTAACACCCCTTGTAAACACTGGTGTCAGATTTGCTGGCTTTTGACTCCCCGTCACGACTGTCAAAGAAGTAAAAGAGAGCCGGGGTCACGGCTTATCGTACTTTTCGAGGTACGGAGGAGTCACAGTATAGAACGTACCAGACGATCGAGCCTAGCGGTTAAAACATTTCTAACATCAATTAACAGCCATAGCTACTACTATTTATTGCAAATGCCTAGTTTTATTATTTAAGCAATATTTTTCTTCAGTAAAAACGGTTCGCTCTCAATACTTTCCACTCAATCGGGTTTCTGAACTTCATTGAACGGCAACTTTCAGCACACTTTCATCCCAGTATCAACACGGAAAACTCTAGAACTCGAGGAATACATTCCACTCGTGACGTCATAATTCCATGACATCATAATCACTCCCGGGCGAGAGAAACTTTTAAAAAGTTTAGTTGTAAACCCGGACAGTTTTATTGGTTAATCCTCAAAGAATATTGCTAGAGCTATAATAATTTTGGGAATTTTATTAGTTCAGCGCTTGTTCCTTATGTTTCTATCCAATCTAGTGACGTATATGATCGCTAACCCGCCTGCCATGCGTGGCGATTATGGCAAACCATTTAGGGGAGGCCTATATCAAACAGTGGACGTCTTTCGGCTGATATGATGATGATGATGACATGATGGTTTTAGATCTTGTTTCTTCAAAACATTAAGGGGGTGAATCCATGGTACCTATTCCAAATGAAGCGGAACTATTAAATGCTACCAACTTTTCCTTAGGGGACGTGCTTTCGTAATAAAAAGGCCCTGTTATAATTACGTATCTTTCTTCAAGGTGCAATCTATCCCTTTACTTAAACTCATCAAAAACGGTTCAGCTGTTTGGGCGTACATAGTTAAAAACATAAACACCAACATGATATTAGGAAGCATTTGTCCAGTAAATAGAAGTCAATCACTAAAAACATTTTAACCCTCATCAAAGTTAATTTAGCTACATCAGCGCGCATTTCTGACATGCAGGTATCCTTAACAAAAACCGTTTTCCATCCAAAATAAATGTGCCACGAACATTAATACATCTTAACAACCGACGGCCATTGTTTTTAAACCCCCCTAATAAGCCCCATCCCTCATTTGTCTTTATATCTTACATGATGCGGAACCATTTAGCCCCTAAAATCCTCTGACCCATGGTTCTTTTCATGGCATATAAAATAATCTAATGCTGGCATTTGCCCCGTCACTTTTGCCTAGTTAAACACACCATACATCTTTCAATCTAATAGCCAACGAGGTATAAAAAGGGTCACTGGAATAATCTGACAGTGTTGGCAAAACAATGAATTATTGTAAGCGATTTGCATTTTGGCACACTTGTTTGTACCTTGAGAAATAAAGCTTTAAAATAAAATGTAATGTAATGATCAATCAATATTTATGTTTACAACGTGTAACAGAATAAACGCAATACGATTATGAACAACTTTTACTATGGGACCAATCCCGAAATCGGGGAAAAATTCAGCTGATCAGTACATTTTGTCCTGTTATGCGCACATAAATGTACGGGGCAGTTGTTTTTTGTATTCGCGGTTTCAGTGTTGGTCCCATATTGACTGTTGTTCATAATGATGAGTACAATGACCCCTTGAGACGTATTGCGTTTATTCGGTTACGCATTGTATAAAACTCTTCCGTTACTGATCAGTGACTGACAGACAACACACAGCCGAAACTGCTGGTCGTAGAAAGCTGAAATTTAGCATGGAGGATCCTTGAGTAGTTCACAGAGGTAGAACTAAAAGAGGATTTTCCGAAATTCCTACGAGAACGGGAAAAGCTAAGATATACGAAGTTGCAGGCAAAAAGGCTAGTCACTAGGTTCTGCCTATGATTTCGTTGGCGTGTTTATAAATCACATCGTGTTTCATTAATGAAATTAGGTTCGTCATCGGTTCCGTACTTCTAAGAATTGCCTTTTACAAATATAGGATTATGTATTTTCAATAACCAGCCAGTTTTTATCATCTGTTCCCTACATTTTGACGAGTTATGCAAACTGCATTTTTTTTCTTGGTATATAAACTCCTGTATCTATGTGGACAAAGGAATATTTCAATCTGTAACATACTAACATTAAATTAATTCCCTAGTGTAGGAGTATAAATAGTTAATGAAAATTGTTGGCATAGCTAACCGAAATCTAAACAAGAGCTAAACAATTACACGAACCAGTAGACACTGAGGTTGATCATTAAGTCTCTTCGCTTGAACTGGCCTGGCTTGCTGATGAAGCAAACAATGTGCTCGATCCCAGTTGTATATACAGAATGTTCGACAGTTTGACTCCATACACAAAGGACAAAGGTAAAGTAAAATTACTTTTAAAAGTATACTTTCCCGAAGAAGTTCAGCATGAAATAACCGGTATTCCATGTTACAATTTGAATGTCTCTAAGACGAGCTTGTGGCTAAATTATATTCGAGGTAAAGCAACGCTTACTGCAGTGTGATTTTGTAAACATGTCGAAGTGAAAACTCAGGCAAAGTGAACGACAAGTGAGTTGTCAAACCGATATAAAGAATATGTAATGACAGCTCACTTGTCGTTCACTCCACCTAAGTGTACACGATGAGATGTCGAGAGATTAGACTGACTGAGCTTGGTCTGTGAATTGGTGACCATCTTAACATACCGAGATTCCTCCGCGCCCTGGAAAATATGTTGAGCTATTGGTCCTGGCTATCAATTGAACATGTTTTACAGCCCCTACGGGTAGCCAGAAGCTAGGAAAATGACACCACTCTTGCCAAGGATATGGAACCCTAATACTTAGCCTCCACTATCCGCCTGTCTGTCCATATCCGTCAGTGGGCTGTAAATCATTATGAATCCTAATAGGGAGACAGTTGAAAATTTATACAAAATTCTGAGTGTCGTTACAACAACAAATTATTAATATTAAAGGGGACCCTAATAAGAGCCAAGAAGTTTTCCAGTTCCTACTAATTTCATTCTTTGTTTCAGTATTCGTCCTCTGCTGGTCTCCGTACATGATCTTCGACCTGCTACAAGTGTACGGCTATGTTCCTGACACGCAAGGGAACATAGCCATCGCCTCGCTCATACAGAGCCTAGCACCGCTCAACTCTGCCGCCAACCCCGTCATCTACTTTATATTCTCGAACAGGATATTTATTAGTCTCAGGTGAGTTTTTTTTAATCTCATAAGTAAAATTTTACACTCCTGCAATCTCTATGTTGTTCTTAAATTTAAGTTCATTTTTAAACTAACTTACGGCCTTTCTCACTAACAGTAAAGTAGGCAAAGGCAGACACGCAGGAGAACATAGCCATCGCAACGCTCGATTTTCATGATAACAAAGAAAGGGAACTCCTTATCTTTGATCTGTAGGTGTGTTTACCAGCAGTTCCTTAGCTGAAAATCTAGCGGCAGTTTTAGAATTCTATAATACTTAATAAAAATCAGATGAACCACAGACTAATCCTCAAAAATTGGTCAAGGTGACGAACAGCTAAATTTTTCTGCCTCTTAGTGGGTATCACCCAGAACAAAGACTTTATAAAATTCAGCTTAAGTATAAAATAAGATACTTTATAAAACGTGCCTTTATTAAAGTAATTTTGCTAATACTGAAAATGTTTTGCGTAAAAAATGTTGTGCGGAGGAAATAATGGTAAGTAACTCCGCATAATTTACACATTTCCAGAGATAATGGTATGGGTTTTTTTGAGATGTGGCCTGTTAATAAACTTTGTAGGCCGTTACCATGAAAAAAGTGGACTTTACACTCACAACCTTATTTAAATTAAACTATACAAAAAAACACATTTGCATTCAATCTTTATTTGAAAGACATGTTCCATGACTATTTCGTTTATATCAAGTCTACATGCAGAGATAATATTTACAGCTTTCCAAATGTATTTAAAACTGAAACAGAACAATTTAAAATTATCTTTTACTTCCAAACGAACTCCCAACATACAAAATAATTATTACAAACAAAATAATTATAATTATAATTAATCACCACGTCATTTACAGTAAATACAACTCGTAACGGTTTAGAACAAATTCATAAATAAATACCGCCATCATTCGAACAAAAACATTAATGACAATATCAGAATAAATCATTGTTTCGGTCCATTTGTTCGGCTTGAACGATCATTTTGCTTTAATTATTTATCCCTTAAAACTCATTACTTTTGAAGTTTCCTTCGTTCTCGACAACTCAAGTCATTTGAGAAAGGTCCACACTGAAAATTTTCTTCGCAAAATTAAGAGACCTTACTTAAAAGTCCAGTGATTTTGTTAATTTTGAAGAAAATAATAAAAAACTCTATTTTTATTGAGCGTTACCGAGTTTTTAGACTTTATACCATCTTTTTGTAACGATCTTCAACTGTGAATCTGTGGTTTTTTCCACCACTTTGGGGCCACAATTAACTGTGAAAATTTCACTTTGATTGGAACATAAATTAAAATATACTTATCTTGAATGAACTACGCAATACTGAAGCAACAAGGACTAAATTGAAATCACTACAACACTTTGATGCGTGGGAACTGCAGATACCATTTGCTTTTTACGGCAGTTTGGCACTGAGAACCGCAGATGCCGTTTGCACTTTGGCGGGTATGTCATGTCATTCCAAACAAAAATAAAACAACGATAAACAGGATAAATTTTTGAGTGTGCGTAGATAGTCAAATCCATAAGTAGTTTTTAGTTTTCAACAAAATCAAAAAAGACAGAAGTCTCGAGCCCGATTTTGATAAAATAACTCATGCTCTCATGCTCGACTCAATTCAATCATGGTTTCGGATTTGGCAATCCACGCACACTATTAAATAATATACAGGGCGATTGTAATTAAGTACGTTCCTTCAAATAGAATGTTCTAGAGCTTTGCAACGATTGTAACTCCGTAATCTTGGGGTCCGTATTGGGTGGTTTTCGAGTTAGCGAAGTTTTTAAGATTTTTAGAAATTTCTGAAACGGCAAATAGTATACTATTGTAGTCTTTGCTGCAAATAGTGAGAAGTCTTAAGGACGAAGGCTTGTCAACTGATACTTTTCGGATAGCTCATGAACGAATAAATCCCGCTAATAACAATTTATAAATAAAAATAGTAATTTCTTTGTAAATGAAGCGTCGTAAAGTTCAATAACTCGAAACTCGAAATCAACCCAATGCCCATGGTACCCCAAGGTATCGGGTCAAAATCGTTGCAAATTAGCTCCAGAACATCCCATTTGACGGAACGCACTTAATTACCAATGACGCTGCATATTTTTGTGCTAAAAATAATTGCGGTTTAGTCGCTTCATGCTAATCTTTTTAATTTTTTATTCTCAAACAATTTATATTGTGTTTGAAGTAACAGAAATAATAAGGTAATCAATGACGCTAATGCATATTTTCAAACTAGTATTCGTGATAAGTAATTCCAAAATAATGACCTGGCATGGCATGGAATATTACATTTAATAATGTAACATTAAGGCAACTTTATTTTAGGTAGGTACCTACCACTAAACTCAAACTAAAACTATTAGCTCCAAAATAAAAACGTCCAACAAATAAAATCTGCACCGCTTAACGTAAACACATTTTCCTCCCCTCATTTCACACAAAAACAAAAGCTGGACAGTTTTCCAGGAATGCTCGCTTTCATAAATATGGACAAGAACAGCTTTTTACGTTTAAAAATGTCTTTTAAAAAACAACAATAGGTTTTTAACGACGCCATCTTGCTTCGAACATGGTACTCAATTCGAGTTAGTGACGTCAAAATGCACTTAGTACTAAACGGTTTATGCTTAAGTCATAAACTTAGTCTTATTTTAGTGCGGTTTAAGTGACTATCTGTTGCTTCTAACGGTTTTTGAAATGTGCTGGCGTACGATGATTTTAAGGTTTGGATGTACTCGTACCTACCTTCTTTTGTGAAACAAAGTAAACTTACCTAAACTTTGATAACACATACACATAAATACATGGTGAATGGTGTTCCGTATGGTGTCGGACGTAAAAGAATAGCAGCAGCCCATCACTTCCCGAGGGTGTCGTAAGAGGCGACTAAGGGACTCACAAGAGAATGGGCAGCAGCATTCTCTGTACATTGCAACATCTACACTGCGATCGCCAACCCGCCTGCCAAGCGTGGCGATTATGGAAAGGGAAATACATTTTTGGGGAGGCCTATGTCCAGCAGTGGACGTCTTTCGGCTGATATGATGATGGTGACACACACAATTAAAAACATCAATCGTGTACCATAAGTTCTTTTTTTTGTCATCTGGAATTCACAAAAAAATGTCCTAAAAATAACTTCTCCGACTCGAAATTTTAATAAAAATATCTGACGGAAGTTAATTTTAACCAATAGAATTGTGGTAGGTATATTAATATCCAACTTTTCGTCACAATTCTATTTAAAAGTACGAAATTAAATTATAACTTTATTAGAGGTACGAAATTAAGTCAAACAATCTGGGAACATAAAATTTTGGAAGTGATATTCTAATTAAACATTTGGGAAACATTTCTGGCTTTACGTACACATTAAATGTTATTAAATTGTGATAATTGGTATATGCTCCACAACTTTCTGCGCTGAATTAATTAAGCCGGTAGATTGAAAATTATTAATTATATAACTACCAGTCCTTATTTGCGAGTGGTTTTATAATTACTTAGGTTGTATTTATAAGTATTCGTGGCAAAATTTTCCTAAAATTCTACTCCCATTATTTTGGTCGTCGAAGGACCGGCTCTCGAAGTCTTGCCTATCAATCAGGAAACGACTTAACAACATCACTGGATTCGATATACCGCTCTATAGATAATTAGATAGCGTCGCAGTTACTCGTGCCAGAGCAACATTATTCAGATTCTCTTTGACGAATGAACTCATTATCATCGTTTAGTCAAAAGCTTTCCAATGCAGGTCATTGGTCCCCCACAAGCATCTCTACGTCAAACAATCATGTGCTGCCACTGGCTGAGATGATGAGTCCAGTGTTTTAGAATACCCATTCTACTGAAATTATCTAATTAGTCCGTCAGATAGATTTCCAAAAAATATTGGGCATGTACTTTTTCTTTTTTCACATAAATAAAAAATACGAAGATACAGTGCGTTGAAGACTCGCGTGACGTCACCAACTGTGAAATCTTGCTTCAATAGCGGTCACCTACATCTTATCCCTTCATCTTATAGATCCAGGTAAGAACTAAAACTTCTGGGAAGGAACCATGATTTTTTTATGTTTAGTTTAGAAGTTATTTTAAAACTCGAGAAAACTTCATAGAAACCATAGAAATGCATTATTTCGTCTCAGATATATGATTTTGTAATTTTTATAGATGAGGTCTTAAAAAGGACTGTTAACTATCTACTAGGTGAGTAGAGTGTAAATCACATATTTTGAAATGTACAAATAAAAACAGTTTTTTGCTGACGTCAGCATAACGTTAAATAACTTCTAAACTAAACATAAAAAAAATCATGGTTCCTTCCAAGGAGTTTTAGTTCTTTGCTGGATCTATAAGATGAAGGGATAAAATATAGGCGACCGCTATTGAATCAAAATATCACAGTGTGCGTCACGACGATAGCACAATTTTTACAAGCGACGTGACGTTTTGAACTTTGATGCGCTTTATCTTTATAATGATCACTTGTTATTGCATACACACACGCGAACTCTTAACTAATATTATATTTTCTCAACAGGAACATTCCACCATACAAGTGGCTATGGTGCTGGGTGAGGGCGAGCGACAGTCCTGCCGGGAACGAGTCGCGAGCGCACACGGAGCTGCTGACGTCATCACACAGGCGGACTCGACATGAGCTCACTATACGAGTAAGTTATTGTCACCCTTAATAGTTTCTCGCTTAGTTTGAGCAAGACATGCGCAATTGAAATGTCACGTGGTCCTATGAAGGTACGTAGAACAGGGTGTATCATTATCCGACCAGATGGGTCTTGTGTCTGGCCCAATGGTTGTTGTCGGGTTGTTGTATAATTTCAAATCGCACGGAGAACTTTGTTAGCACGATGTGGTGATGTTAGGTCATTTTTGTAGTTCAAATGTATACCACCTATACGAGTAGATACCGCTCCAGTACCTACCGCACATTTAAAAACTTATGACAATCTTTGTTTCTTAAAACTGGGAGACGAAAAGCACTATCACTGTACTGAAATGATTGTTACATTGTCTCTTCATAAAAATAAGTTTTATCGTCGTGGACAGCCAAAACTATTTTAACAAGATCTACGCACTGCCTCAAAAGGAATAGCGAATTTTTTTAATTTCATTTCCACGCTATGTTCCGCAAAAGAACAGGTAAAAATGTTATTTGAATTTTCTCTCTGTAAACAAGGTTGCATTTTCAAGACAAGCGCGACATTTTCACTGAAGCGTGCAAACTTGTCGTGGGTGTATCGTGGGAGTAGTATCGAGATGTGCACGAAACCAGTCACGTGCGCTAAAGCGTGCTCAGTTGCAAGCGGTGTTATGTCAAGCGTGTAACTTTGCAGTAATAGTTGAGAATCTTCTTAGCCTACGAAAAGAATAAAGTGATTTTTCAAAATACACTCGCAAGTATAGTATATTTACAACTGATATTTTGCTTCAACAAATGTCACAAGCACAACGGAGCTTGCTGTGTTCTACAATCTAAGTTATCTTATTAATACGTGTTTATTAAAACATTCATATTCATAATTAGGCGACAGGCGCAACTTGAAATGCTGCTTCTTTAGTAATTAGAGTTTAATGTTACGTACCGCACCGGACCGGAAAACGTAGTGTTGGAAGGCCTCCCACAAGATGGACCGATGACCAGGGCCCCAAGTCTGCTATTTTATAAATTCGTCATTCCAACACGATCCCATTGTCATTTTGCTATAAGTTCGTAATCCGCTAAATTCATAATGGTCGATCATTGGTTGGTCAATGGTCTCGTAATAGAATCGTGGTTCTAAATATTCAATGTCTTTGAAAAGCAATGACTGCACAATAACGTTCTAATGGTGGTCACTAATCGAAGGAACTATCAAAATTTTAGCAGATTACCGCATAATGTCTGTCATTCATTTGTCATTATGTACGAGATTACCATCCTATGTCATTTCTTTCAATGGAGTGTCAGTGGTTGACCATTGGAAAGTCATAATGACGCATTTATGTTAGTAGATTACCAAACTTGTCAAAATCAACAATTATGAAATCAATGATAGACCATTCTGACACTATTGTAATAGCAGACTTGAGGCCCTGGTGAGGGTCGCTGGTAGCCGATGGATGCGAGACGCACAGGACCGGTTGCTGTGGCGACACTGGGGGAGGCCTATGTCTAGCAGTGGACGTCTTTCGGCTGATATGATGATGATGATATGTACCGTTTATGCAACAATGTCTTATTGCAACAATGTCTTATTTTTTTCAGAGTAGCTAGGAAACACCAGCCTTACCTAGTAAAATTTAATAAAAAGGTTAATGTATCAAAGAGTTACCATTTTAGAAAATAAATATCATTTATTTAACATACTGTTTCATAATTACGACACTCAAAAGAAGAGTTGCAGAACCAAATCAATGGATACTACAACTCTCTTCACTCGTATGACTGACTGTTTAATTTTGACACTCATAGAGTGAAACATGAAATGAGTATCTTTTCTAAACCCATAACTTTTTTTCTAAAGCAATAATTTTATCCCCCACTTCATCTGTATATTTAAAAGTATCAAGGTGTTTAACAGTTACAGTCACCCCGACCAATTTCTTCCCACCCATTTCAACTTTGCAACTTTTTCGCCGATTATTAAAAATTCCCAAGTCTTGGCTCCCAACTGTTTTATTACTTTCAACAAAATTGATTGATCTCAGTGTAATAACTTTAAATATTAGATCCGTTTTTTATTCCGATGGAAGTAAGAATAATTTTCGTAAGCTCAAGCTTTCGAATCAAAGTTTGGTACGTGAGGTTTAGTATTCTGTAACTTAAAAGTATCATCGAATATTTGAGTTTGTTTCTTGGGCTGAAGGATTGATTGCTTAGTATCTTTTTAAAACTGTTATTTCCAATGTCTGCCCTATTTCATGCCAACAACTTGGTTTCATAAAATTTAGGAATCCATTGTGCAAAATTTAATGTTTTTTAATTAATATTGATAGGCACATGTCCTTCCTTCTCGCCATTCTTGCCTTATCTATTTACTCTTCAAACACATAAACGCCTGCAGGGTTTTGACCCATCAAAACTAAACTGGGTTTATTTTTCTATTGAAGTTATTGTCAATCATTTTTGCTTATTCATATAACTTTGTTCTTCCACACAGTTGAAGGACGACAGCGTGAAGTTTCCAAAGCAGCGTCTCCACCAGTGCAACAGCACCAACTCCAAAAAGGTGCGTCTACACCTGCCTGACCAACAAATTAATAACAACTGCCATCCGCCACAGAGAAGACGGGAAGACACTTTCTTGTAAACTAGAATTATACCAAAGTCTAACGTCCGTAATCTGCAACAATGCTTAAGAACGATTCTCGAATCATAACTCGATTAGAAAATAGATAAGTATCAAAAGATAAGGATCGAAATAATAATGACAATTAATATTAATCTCGGTGACAATCCATGTCAAAATAAATTGAAAAACACAGTTTGCAATTGCAAATGCGTTCTTTACTAATACTGGAATTGACCCCTCAAATCTATCAGTTTCACATCAAGAAGAATCTCGTTTCTTGAAGGAAAGGATTGTTCCAGAATACGGGTATTTATAATAAAATTATGTCTAATATTTTATATGTACGTACATGTATACTGTGTAATTTTAATAAGTGTGAAATATTTTAGATTTAAGATGACATTAAAAGAATTGGTTACGATAAAATTGAAGTGTTTATTATAAAAAAACGAATTGAAAAATAATGTTAGTTTTAATTCTATTAGAATTTGAAAGCTATGATGATGTTTTAGTATGATGAAACTTTCATAAAAAAATACATTTTATTGGTTTAATCTACGGGTAATAGCTAAAAATTTAAAAGAAAGAACACGAGAAGTGGAACAGCAAAAAAAAAACGTTTTTAAAAGTTGGCTAAGAAAAATTTATTGGTACTTATCTTTGAAATTTAAAGTAAACCATAGTTATTTTTACAACTGAGTTACTGTGTATCAAATTTTTATGATCCGGATTGCTTAATATTATTTGAACAAAATTACGACAAAACTTATGCTTTGATGATTTTAGTGGGTCTAATTTCGACAGGTTTCTTTCTAAACACGCTATTTATTTTATTTCAATGTTAATGCTTTCATGTTTTTAACCTCATACATTATAATTATTGTGATTAATAAAATGAAAAGTGTTTTATTGTAAAGTAAAGTAGCGAACAAGATACAGGGACTATTTAGAAAAGTATCTACACTTTCGGTCTACTATTTTGTACGACGTTCTAGATCTCTTGAACCAAACGTGTTGTAAATATTTGTAATGTAAAGACAGTACCCAGGCGTTAATATGACTCATCGAGTACCTACATGAAAGGGATTGTCGCAAAAAAAGATATACAAACCGAACCTTTTCTACAACTCAATTCGTCTCATTTCAAAACGTGTTCTAACTAAAAACTGTTATCTCAGTCTGAAATTTCCAAATTCAAAAAAATTACGACATATGGCCAGTGTCCCAACTGAGAATTTGGAGTTAAGAACGTTTTTTTGAACGAATTGTCCGGTTGTTTTCAACGCACACCACCCATTATTAAAAGTTACAATTCTGTTCAGAATAAAGTCACTTCTTCCGTACTCCGGCCAGGTACTGTAATTCTTAGTTATAAGTGAATATTGTATGTTCAAAACATTTATTATTGTAACGTTTAGAATAAAGGTGCCAAACCAGATTGGAGTCAAACTCTAGTCACTTTGTGTTTAACATGTATTTTAAATATATTAAAATTTTCTGACATTAGGAAGTTGTAGTTGATGAACAATTTAATATTTATCACTGAAGAATTTTAACTGCAAGTCTGCAGTTTTAAATATAAAACTGTTTGTTTTCTCAATAAGACATCTAAACGCCATGTAATGTAAAGTAACTCTGTTTATACACTGTATTAAAAAAGAGAACATTAGAATAAATGTATGGAATCTATTAGTTTGCTTTTTATTAATTATTTTACCCTAGACCTCCAGGAAATAAATAGTTCAATAAACATCATGTCAATTAATGAAATTGCTACAAAACTAAACATTATCTGGAATTGATGAAAAAAAAGTAAACTAAGGTCTGACTTTTCAATGGTAAAATAACTTCTATTGGAAGAACAAATACGCCAGGACCCCTTTTTTATGTATGACTACTAGCAAGTTAACACACTTGGGATATCAACTGCTTAACCGGACTAACCTGTGGTGGCCTCAAATGAATTTAAGGCCCCCAGCCAAGGCAACAAAACTAGCTACAAGCTAAAACTACTGACCGCTCGCTAAGGGCATCCCCTGTGGAATACGACCTTGTCTTAGCGGCGTCAGTTCGGGACAGCAAGGGATAACAGGCTGGGTCGTTTCATTCATTAGGAGTTATTAAAGCTAAAGGCTCAGCGACGCGGGCTGGCTCGTTAGGCAAAAGTCGGGGAGGGTTTTGAATGGGTCGTCGCGAAGGACCTCGGCGGCGAGGTCGGTATACGGAACTCGGTCTGTACTTATATTTCCTAAGGATGCTGGTTTCCCTACAGCTTTCCTGAATCTTTGTGATCTCGTCGTCGGACTCGACGAGTGTATGCCGAGGACGGCGAATCTTACTAATGTGAGAGGGAGTGACTGAGTTGCCTTTGAAATCAAAGGGTTACGCTCGAATCAATTATATTGAAGTACCATTGCGGCTAACACCTCGAGAAACAAATTAATAAGTACGCAAAGATTTTTCATTAATAATCTGAGCCAGCTGCCACCCGAGTTAATGTGTATCTACCATTAATAACAAAGATAAAAGCAGATTACAGAATTTATCCACAATAATTTATTAGGTGTCAACTTGGAACGTAATCATGTTTAAATTTAATAATCAGGTGGCGCAACAGCAGTAGAAAGAAAATAAGCAATTTTTGAAAAATATCGCTTAGAGTATCAAGATTTTTTGCCATATCAACTAGTAGCAGAGAGTAACTTGGCCTAAGAAATACGATATCTAGACTGACTCGTCTCCACTTCAGAACTAGCCACTCCTGCCAGGGTTGCGGATTTTGTTCGAAAGAGTCAACGCAACCCTGGAACACACAGAGCATTAGGAGGAACAGGGATGGGTTTTAGTCAGTAAAAATCTGACACTCCCTTCCGCTCCACCCAGAGTGGAAGGAGTCATTTAATGATTTCCCATCCTTAAAAAAAGGACTAGCCACTATCCAATTTAACAGGCCGATCTAAGCTATTATCCAGTAAACACAAAGCTTGTGTAGACTCCAACGAAGAATTATAATTAACTAGCACTTCGCCCGCGACTTCATCCGCTTTCTGGAATAGAATATTTCCTATGTTATTCAGTGATTATTAAGCTTTCTACCGATGAAATAATTTAAAAATCGGTACAGTAATTTTAGAGCCGAACATACAAAAATCTTTACTGTTTATTATATTAGTGTAATAGTGTAGATGAAGACTGGGGATGCAATCTGATACCTACCAGTCTTTCTAATAAGTACCGTGTTACCCAGTAAATGGGTTGTGGAGGTCTGGTAGGCAGCCGCTCTACGTAAAATACTGGTATTCAGCTGAATCCGGTATGACTGGGAGCCGACCTCAATATAGTTGAGAAAAGGCTAGGCAGATAATGATGAAGACTGGGAGTGCAAATTAAATTCAATTACATTTTCCAAAGAAATAAATTCATGAGGCAAATCAACGGTTTATATGACTGTCCTGACAATTACGAACACACACAAAATAAATGATAAATCAATCGAACCATTTTCAAGTGACGCTCCGTCATACATGTGGCTATTGATATCTATTTATATCATCATCAACTACCCACGACTCTCACCAGGTCATCGGTCCACCTTGTGGGAGGCCTTCCAACGCTGCGTCTTCAGGTATGCAGTCGCCACTACAAAACTTTTCGGCCCCTTCGACCATCTGTTCTGCGAGCAATGTGCCCTGCCCACTGCCACTTCAGTTTAGCGATCCTTCGGACCATATCGGTAACCTTGGTTCTCTTGCGGATATCATCATGCCTGATTTGAACACGCGAAGAAACTCCGAGCCTTTGGTGACTTTAAGGTTGATCTAGTCTCGGGCTCGAACTCACTGGTTAGCGTGGTCAAAAAGCACGCTGTCTCACCGGGCATCATGCCCGACAGAGACAGTATCAGTGATGAGCATTTAGACGCTAGTCTACTGCTCATCACTGTCTGCTGTACTACTGCGATTGTGTACTATGCACAATGTCAAGTTCCCATGCACTAAACACCATTCCGAACGGAAACAACGTTAGACTATGCATGAAAAGTCTATTGGAAAGTTGAGTTTGATGAAAAAACCACTGCATAAATCAATTACAAATAAAGTTTATTGAACTCTTCTATAATTTAGGTTTTTCGGTACCGACTTTGTTTTTGAGATTTTACACTTCTTTTATTACTTATGTACGTCCAAAGTTGCGTTAAAATTATCAAGAAAAACGAATCTTTGTTGGTTTATAACTCTTTAATGGCTTTTTATTTTACTAATCTGTTTCCGTACAGACAATTTCCGTATACAAATTAGTAATGAGATAAAACGATATCATGTTTAACTTTAAATGTACAATGTCAAACAGTGGAGTAGTACCCCCCCCCCTGAATTTTTTATAGACAAAATATCGACTAGTGCAACCTTAAGGCTTCTGATGAGGTCTAGGTTTATTTATATAGATTATTTAAACCCCATTCAATAACACCACCATTATCTCAATAAACCAAATTAATATCGACTTTACTTACACAAATAAACTTAGTTAAAAATACATTACCACACCATTAAAATCCAATCCTGAGTAGATTATCATGACGGCGACGGAAGAGCCAAGCAATTTATGTGAGAAATTGCGTTTTCCCGTAATTAATTTTCGTGTCAGAATGTTGGTTGTGATTTTTAGAAGCCGTTTTAATAATTTTGTGACGATGTTCCTTGATTTTTCAAGCGTGGAAGTTTTAAAGCTTCTTTTTCTTCGTCGAAATATTTTTTCACTTTATAACTTTCATTTACGGTTTGTTAGTTTTTTTATGTTGAATGGGTTTGCTTACTGAACTTTTTCTTTACTTTTTCCAAAAATCCGACAAAAAAGTTCCAAACTAACCACTTTTCAAGCAGTCTGTTGCAGTTGGTGACATGAAATCTATGATCGAACTATAAAGGAAATGTCTTCAACTGGAACAAACTGCTTGAAAAGGCATTTGTTCGGAACTTTTAAATATTTTTTGAGCTTATTTTTTTTTGATAAATTACGCTTTTATTTGTTCTGCTATGTTTTCCTTACCTAATATATATCAGCTACGAAACATCACCCTCAAATATGACCACGCACTTCTGGAACATCATGTAGAAAAGGAAAAGCCCATGCAAAAATAATTTTTTTTTGCTGCAAACCACAGAAACCGAGAACACAGTCAATCCAACAAAAAAAATAGCCATCTTTAAAGGGAAATTTGATTAAACCGCCAAGAATCTAGACAACTAAAATCCCGCAGTGCAAAGGCATCGTAACACAAAATGGTTTCAAATAAAAGCCCTCGCTTTGGCCCAACTATATTGTGTCTGCGATTACTTTTACTGATGTCTCGAAATGACAAAACATATTTGAGACAGCCGTAGGATGCACTATTTCAGCTTGTCAAAGTAATTTGGTGTGTGAAGAAAATTTTGCTCAAAACTAAATAAATATGTGTTTTGACAACGTTCTGGTCAGCATTTTGAATGCCCAGTACGTACTTAGAGCTGTAAAATAATAAAAATGCATGAAAGAGGTATTTTTTTAAGTCTCAATCAAAGTAAGCAATGGTGAAAACAAGGAACACATTCCTCGTGGGGTGAGATTGATAAAATAATAATATATTGGGTTGTGTGTTATAAAAAACAAAAACAGTTCCCAACAAAAAAGACTGTCACCTCAAACAAAAGCAAGCTCCCTCCCTCTCAAATGTCTACTATTGTTTCAATCTCGCCCACATGTCGTTAATTACTGAACACATCCCTTCGTCACCAAGATATTCTACGAAAGTAACCGACACGAAATTAGATAGTTCACAAACAAATTACATACGAGTACATGCGTAGGCGACGATATAATTGACGATACATCTCCCCAGTCTAACGTACTATAATTACTGCTAAAACTTCATCAACTCATAACTCAATCCTGTAACTAGTACCAACTACTTATTTACTTATCGAATGTCAATAAATAATTGCCTAACTAGCGTCCGGTACGAAAACAACAGTGTTATATGATAAATCATGTATCTGGCCACAGAGTTAGGTGCCTCGGTAGCCACTGCTAGAGAAGGTATCGACAAAACTTTCCATACAAAACAAGTGTATCAATGAGAGTTACTGCTTCCTTATAAAAATTGACAGCCCGTGACATTTCTGACTGTGGTTATGATCACAGCTGATTACTTATACCCAAAACGATGAGATTTTTCAGGAAAATTCACGCCAACAGTTGTCGCCACTTAGGCGAGAGGTCCACTACTTTAAAACGTAACTTATGATGTAAATATGACGTTGACGTCAATTTAACTTATGTCAAAAACTTATGCGTTTTGACAAGAGCTTGGACCTAATGCTTCAGTGTTGCCTCCTGGTGTACGTCATTCTATGGGATTTACCAGAAGGGCTGTTTAAAAAAAATACTCACTACTCTTCCCGCTGTTCATCCCCAAACGGAAAAGATGGCAATTTTAGCAAGTTTTGATGTCTAATAAAATAGGAGGAACATGATTGAAGCAAATAGTTAAGGCCGGTGTTTCCTAGCTGGCTACCTAAGAAGAATCACAAAACAAATTCTGAGGTCGGGTTAGATAAGTCGCTGCCGGCGCAGCGACGTTCCCTGTTCTGTTTGTAGCAGATTTATATCCAGTATATGTATGATGAACTGGGCATAAGGTTGAGTTATGGCGATATTGACCTTTCTCAAGCATTGTTTGCGCACTAGATTGGGCACAGTCCGACTCCAGGGACCGACGACTTATTTCAAAAGGTTTCTATGACGTTGGGAACTTGGGTTTATGTAGGTATTTTTCATTTACTTAAGTCACATTGTGTGTGTTGCTTAGCAGTCTTGTTTTGTCTCGTTATTCCATAAAACTTCAACATTTTGGCTAATTCCTGAACGAAAAGTTAACACTGTTCCTAAATGTTTCTCACTAAATGCATTTAAGTAATTATATTTTTATGTACAGTATTCAGAGGAAAACTTACCGTACCTATTCTAAGAATTATTAACAGGTTATGAAAACGTACCTAATTAAGTAAAATAAGCTCTTTATAATATCTTAGTAGGTAAGTAAATAGAATCCAAAATTAGGCATACTGAGACTAGCTTTATTATGAGCTGCTAAAATTAAATCCAGCCACTTCTAATAATTATGCTCCATTATTACATGCTGAGAGCATGTCTTATACTATAATGGTAGCACTTATCTATCATTATGATAATGCTATTGATAGGCCTAAGATCAGCATGTGCTAGACTGTTATTAAACTCAATTACTTTAGCTAGACAGTTCTGAGTATCAGAGTTCCCTGTAATTTGCAAAGATCAGTCGTGTCACATAGCACATACATGGATTCGTTTGTCGCTTTACTGAGTTACAATAAAGCCTTTAATATTTTAGACACAATAATATAGGTAAAGCAGCCTCATCATCATCATCTGCTTAGCCTTTTCCTAACTATATTGGAGTCGGCTCCCAGTCAAACCGGAGTCAGCTGAATACCAGTATTTTACGTGGAGCGGCTGCCTACCAGACCACCACAACCCATTACTGGGTAACACGGTACTTCTTGGCAAGAGTGGTGTCTGATTTTCTGGCTTCTGACAATCCGTAACGACAGCCAAAGATCGAAAAATGACACAACGAGACCAACGGCTTAACGTGCTTTCCGAGGCTCGGAGGTAAAGCTTAAATATATATAAACAGTCTAGGTAAAGCAGCCTGATCTGCAGAAATCATAGTAACATTGGTATTTACTGCTCTATTACCACTAATGACATTATCTTTATAGGAACACGCTTTTATTCACACGTTAGCCGTTATCAATACGTCATGCATTTTCTAAACTTAGGTAGATACTTATTGGTATGATTGACACATGTTGCTTTTCTGAATAATTTCGCACCAATTAAAAATCAAGCCAATTGTAACGCAAAACGCAACGCGACCATTATGCGCGGCTTGTCCGAAGACAGGGTCGCCACGTAGGCATAGGTGTATCCTCCTCTTCTTTATTGACAAACCATTCAATATATAGACTTACACATACCAACATAAACATAGTTCTATGACACCCACACTACAATATTATGAAAAAATCGTTTTGTATTACACAACACGGTTTTAGACACACACAAATGCCATCCAAATTCAATAGTTTCCAATGTATCCGTGTCTTATTAAGAAAAAATAGTTTACAATTTCACGCGATATTCTACAATCTACATTCATCTACATACCATAGAGACAAAAAAGTCACGTGTGGACATACCTAATAAATAACCTACTTTCCGCCTCCCATTCCCTTCCTCTGTGACACTCCAAGTGTTACATGTGACCAAAAAAAAGGGCAATTGCGTTTAGCACGTCCCGCAGCCGAAAGTGCGAAATAATGTTAGTCACTTCCTCAGAATTGCGTAAAAACTTCGTAAAAGGACAGTCCCAAACCACAACGACGTGCTTCTTCCGTCCTGGACGGAACCACTCTGACATGCGGCAGGTAAAACATAGAAGGTGAATCAGGTTCTCAATTTTTTTATTGTTCTCAAGGGCCTGTGACATGGTTTGACGACCGCCATTTGCCGGCCGGTAATGTTGATTTCACATGATCAACATTGTCGTAGAAGCAACTGTGTGCCTGTTTTCATAATGTCGAAATAGCCACTGCTAACTGATTTTCAAAATTAGGACAGAATTTGTGTGAAATTAATTTGAAAAGTAATTTAACGGGAACTTAATCATAGGTGGTGAAACAGAAACTTACCCTACTCTTTTTATCAAGCACTTATTAGTCACCATCATGAACCTCGGCACAGTTGTATTCCTAAATATAAGGGTATTAAAACTAACAATTTCGAAACTTATGATACTAAAATATTGTGGTAACCTTCTGCACCCTCTGCAACTAATTCGAGTCAGCTTCCTTTCAGTAGTAATCGATGAACAGAGGTGACAAAGCAGTCTCTTTTAAAAGTTGCAAAAAAGTATTTTTTATCTAAGTATCTCTTTTAAACTTAAAACTCCAAATGTGAATGTAAAAACCACACGATTGTGATTTTCGGCTCTTCTCTAACAGAACTCATTGCAGTTTTGAAACAAAACTCACCTTCTGCACAGTCTCTTTTCAATGTTCGCCATCTCCAAGCCTCATTTACTAAGAAACTAACCGTAACGTAGGAGACGCAGTCGTGCATCGAGCGCTTTAAAGCGACGCTAGCTTGTGGATAGCTTGAAGTGTATAGAATTAATGATATCTTTGTTTAGCGCTGTAAAAAGCTGTAAAGCGCTTTATTGTAGCTTTATTAAAGGTTGTAAATATTGATAAAGCTGTATAAAAGTTCAATGGATAGTTATGCTTGCATACAACAAACCAAAAGCCAGAGATACAATGAATTTATACAACGTGTACTACAGAATAAACGCCCTTGAGGCGGCTTAGAAACTCTAACACTAAGGTGTGTGCCTGGACTGATTTAGGTAATATTTCAAGTCCGAATTAAGTTTTTAGGGAAATTGCAAAAGTAGCCCGGAAAATTAAACTGGTAGAAAATAAAATTGAACCGGAAAATAAATAAAAATAAATAATTAACATCTTTTCTTGTACAAGTTCAGGGAAAGGACAACTTCCATCGATCAGTGTGAACCTATGTGATAAAAGAAGATCATGATCAAGCACACGAATTTCATACAAATCAGAAAAGGATTTTAGGATTTTTTCATACCATGCGTCAGGCATGGCGCAGAGAGTCTATTTTTCTTTCTTTCTTTAAAGTGATATAGCTATATTCATATACTTACTTACGAATACAGTATTCTTCTTCTCAGACGATGATGACGACCACGACCGTAATTATGGCAAGAGCGTACCGAACGCTCTAGCCAGAACGGTCGTGGTCATCATGTATTGTATTCCGGGCAGGCTCTATGTTCTTTTTTACAACTTCTCGCATATTTTATCCTATTAGCGGTCACCTTGGCACACATTTAATCGGTCCATCGCATGGGTGATCACCCCGCGCAGCCTGGTGCTTTCGACTCTGCCTTGCACAACGAGGCGTTCGATGGAGTCACTGTCCTCAATTTCTCAATTTCTTCGGAACCGTCTCTAGGCCCGCCTAGAGACGGTTCCGAAGAAATTGAGGATGCGAGTATGTACTTGGGCTGATAGGCGCTGTTTGATGCCCAATTCTTCGAGTACGGATGCATTTGTGTGGAACTCCGTCCATGATACTCCGAGCATCCTTCTCCAACACCACATTTCCAGAGCGTCTATTTTCTTCCTTTTTGATTCTCGCAGCGTCCACGTCTCCGCGACGTATACGGGGAATATGAAGTGACAAAAACAGTACCAAAGATCAAATAAAAATCAATAAAATACAAAGCATCGTGTAACAATGCCCTTTAAGTCCGAAATAGCTCGACGAGACGCCAAATGAGAATTTATTTTCATAGTTCATTGTATTGGGAATCGTCACAAACTGGGTCCGTTACTTTTATTAAGGTACCTAACCTACAATTCGTAGTCCCTTAGGATTCGTATTTAATTAAAGGGTATTTTTGAAGGTAACTTTAAGAGGAACATAGGAACACAAAATTTAAAGATCTCTTTAATTGATTTTTTACTACATGGAGTTTTGTTTATTTTTTTCATCAAAAGATCAACAGTCCTCAGCGGTCCTTTTATGATTAAATTGCAATAATGACTAGTTTTCTGACTGGATAGTAGTCAAATACTCGGATCGTCTACTCGTCTGCCAGTAGCTCGGCTTGCCTTAACTGTCTACACTGTGATAGTAGCTGCCCAGTCTCTTACAATGTTCAGCACCCAAAAAATACAGGTTCAGATCACAACAGCCTGGCTGCCACTGACGAGCTACTGCCAAACGCGTCCGAATGATGCGAGTAATGGCCGAGTTGCTATCATGAGCGAGTAAGGCGAGCAGAGAGATCCAACTCGCACGTGGCAGTAAACTCGTGCGATATGTCCAAACGATGCGAGTTACTGCAGTGCAGCTACTCGCTAGGCTGACTCGCACGGTAAGTCACACTGTGTAAACTAGCCATATGGGGTTCCAAGTCAGTTGAATCGTTGCTCCGGGACTAGTCGAGCTTCATTCTTCTTCTTTATTGTGTAGGCAGGATGGGCTAACGACCCCACACGGGTGTGTCAAAGTTTCCAAACCGCCTCAAGGGCCTCTGACATGGTTTATTTGACGACCGCCATTTGGCGGCCGGGACGACCGCGGCGGCTTATACGTGCCTTCCGAAGCACGGAATCATCTTTTCATCAGACAATCAGGTGACTCAAGTCTGCATTGTCTTAGCCAAACTGGAAACAACTTCATTAACTCGGAACATTTCTGGTAGTCGCCACAGTGAATTCTAGCTCTCAGGAGTTGCAGTAGTAGGAAATAGTATGGCGGACTCGTGCCCTTGATTTTTGAAAAATAACAGCACAGTTTTCCGCTTGAACCATAGAACATATTTTATTCAAAGTACACACACATCTTACATCGACTCAACGTGTTTACAAACTAAACTCCCCTTAATGCGAAAACTTAGAAGACTTAACAAAGCACCGGTTTTAATTAAGAGTAACTTTTCATTGCCGGTAACGTGTGTTTGTGCACGTGTGAAGAAAATCACGGGGCGTTTACGGCCCCTTTAGTACGGGATTTGGAGTTCCGCAAATATTTGTCATGCGTAGCGTATCTACGCGTGCATGAAGCGGGGGCAGTGAAGGGGAACGGAGATTCTAGAAGTGATAAGCATCCTTGTGATGTACCTAATGTTAACCTAATTATTACAGTTCTCGTCAAATAACTTTGCACCTCTGAAGTTAGCCATTTGCAAAGATCGCGCAGGTGCAGTCACGTAGACGGGAGCAAGCGGGTCGCAAGCATGCATCGAACGTAAACGAGCGACTGAGACATAAAATCGCGCCGCCATAATCCCCTCCCCCATGTCTCTTGCGCATGCGCAGTTGCAGTTTGTTCGTAATTTTGACTACTACGCAGCCACTCGTAGCCAACTTCAGAGGGGCAAAGTTATTTGACGAGAACTGTGCAGTGTGCTTAGTACAAAGTTCTTTTCGTTTTCATACAGAATGATTGGGTATTATCATCATCAATTAAACTAAAAGACTTCCCACGGGCATCACTACGATGAATCCACTTGAGTTTTCATTCAGCAGACTCCCGCGGCCTTCACCAGGTCCAGGTGTCTGTTTACCTTGTGCAAGGCCTTCCAACGCTGCGTCTCCTGGTACGCGGTGGGCCGAAAGATTCAGGCATCGTCCTTCCATTCTTCGAACAATATGCCCTGCCCCACTACCACTACATTACTTTAAAAACGTATCAAAGAGTAGGTAACTTGATGTTGAGCTTCTTAAAGTTCTAAGTTTGAGCTACACGATAACTGACAAATGCTTGCACTGTCTGGACAGGTCCACTCAAACCTACGTGGTTCTCATATGATCTGACCAGTACGGATTGTATGGACCTTAAAAGAGACCTCTGAGTTTGTTTCGGTGTTTCTTCTCAGGGTAGTCAGCTAAGGAACACCGGCCTCATCTAGCTTAAAAGTACCAAAAAAACATTGACGTGTAATAGTGTTATGTTTAACTTAATTACAAAATAAACATAATTTACTCAGGTAAGAATTGACACTTTCTCTGTACCTGCATTAGGATGCGGCTTAGGTCATGCTTACAAAATCGCATATCCCTCTACAATTAAATGTTATTTATTTAAGAATGATAATATTTAAAGTAAAAATAAACAGATCAAGAACAGTAAATTAGACTGTCAGCCAATAACAGGCCACCAAATACAAAATACAGAAAAATGAAGTAAGTTCTATGGACATTCATACGAAGTTACTAACTAATACTTATACTACAGCATAACTACAATGTTACTCACACTGTATAGCAATCAGCAATGTTAAAATCACTGCATATGCGTCCGATTAGATTAATTTAATGCTGCTAATTCTTCTTTGAAATCATAGTGCCTTATAGGGTAACCTAGGAATAAATAAAAACAAACGAGAGTCGTTGCTCGCCTTAAGGCTTGGCCTTAAGGCGAGCAACGACTCTCATTTGTTTTTGACGTTTTCTAGATTGCAACAGAAAAATTAGAGAACCTTTATAAATATTATAATTTGATGCTTGCCATCCTATGTTGAATGACAAGCATCAAAACTAAATGGGCGCTATATGAAATTCTGAAAAACATGTCTTCTGACAACACTAACTAAAAGCTACATTTGAATGACATTTAAAAGTTATGTTTTGCGAAAGTCGGTTTTGTAAAACCTGTATTGAGTCAATTTTAAGTCGTCTATTTTTTTGAATTTTAATGTTTTAATAAAGCTATATTTACAAAAAAAATCAAGACATTTTGAACAAAACATTCACTTGAAATATAACATGGAGTAAAGTCTAGATTTTATTTAGTTTATTTTGTTGAACAAGCTCCTTATTATTCTGCCCACATACTACGCAGTACGCAATGAAAAGAGATTTTTTCTTAGGTATTAAATTGTATTTATTTTGAAGTTATTCAGACAATTTATTGAAGAAGTCAAGTACTGAATTTTATGTGAAGTTTTTAAGAGAAAAGAAATACAAAGAATGGTTTTAAAAAAATAACTACTGATAGGTACAGATTTTCTTTTATTCCCTAGACCTAACATTAATATCCTACTTACGTAGAAGTGGAAGAAATATTTCTGGACCCTTCCATGAAAAGTTGAAAAAATAAACAACCCATTCAATCATAATATTGTAAAACAAAATTAAAACATAGGAAGTCCAATAACATGTAAATCCCCGATCATAAAGGTACATAACATGAATAAAGATGGCAAAGACACTGATACATTCTGCCCTGAATTATTCAATATTGGAACGTATCAAAGCTCATTCCGCTCTGTTAGGAAAATATAATATTGTAGATATTTTCCTTGTGAAAACTGTTTGTTGTTTTATAAAAGAGCAAATAGATAGGTATTCTTGAATGACTATACCTACGCATTATTATCTCAGAAGACCGTCTTGTCAAAATATGCCGATTTAAAAAAAAAATGTTTTTGGGAAGCTCAATTTAGTATGACTCGATGTAGTTGATCACGACTAAAATAGAAAAATGGCAGGCTTTACCCAGCTGTAGGACAATATAGGTTGATACTTATAAAACATTTGTTAACTTAAACTTTTACTTAACGCGTTAATTTAAATTAATTTACAAAACAAAAGTTTCCACACTTCCCCACGAAAAATAAAAAGAATAAAAAGCTGGAAAGAAGAATTTGAATTTGCGCTACCAACAAACTCTCCAGCAAAAACATCAGCAAAAAGATAACATAATTTGTGCAACAGAAACGACATTCACTGCAAAACATTTCCATGAAATTCCTACAAATATTTGACACGCTACTGAATTTCAAAACTAGGCAAATGATGTTCTTTGATTTGAACAACGAGTGTCTGACATTAGTATTCGAGGGCAGTCGCTGTCGTGACACTCGTGACACGGGTCTACATGTTGCGGCTTGACTGCTAGACTGTATGTACCTATATTTGTATGTGTATCTACGTGATTAAGCCAACTTTACTCTAGTCTGTCAGATGTCTATTGAAACGTGACTATATTTCGAAGTTTAGTTTTGAAATTATTGATTGGAATGTTTTAATTTAAAAGTTTGAGGTATAACATAAAAAGCATCGGGTTTGTTTTAAAAGTAACTATAGAGCTTATTTATTGGCAGGACGAACGAAAACGCACGCAACTCACATTAGAACTAGACGATAAATGTATCAACGATTCATTGGATGGGATAAGAGGGATATGGGCAGGAAGATGATGATGATTCCTGGCACACCAAGCATCGAGCTGAAATCCGGGATTTTGTTTTTTATTTTAATCGTTGCCCCACACTAGGAATTTCTCCTGTTCCGTGGGTGCGTTTACAAACATACAAAGTGACATACACAAACAGCCAGACCCGGAACAATTATCTGTAGGCCATATAAATATTTGTTTCGTGCGGGAATCGAGCCCGCGACACGCAGCGCAGCAACCGATCGCTCAACCACTGCGCCAACTGTGTGTCGCAGCGTCAATTGACGCTTTTCATGTACCTACCTGTATTTTATCTGGATCATCATAAGCTAGCTCTTAATAGGACACTGTAGATAATGCTGCTTACCAGAAGCCAGTAGTAATACATACGATGATTCACTACCAACTATTCTGGTATCTATAATCTCTAAACAGTATTTAAGTCGCTTGCTGTCTTTCTTTTATTGTTAAGGTTTGTTGAAAGGTTTGTGCTTTTAATTTGACTCGAGCGTAGCCAGGGTGGGTTGCGCCGTCTTTTATAAAATCAAAACGTACATATTTCGGTAAAACCCGGAAGAAAACTCGAACCAAAACACTTCAATACATTTCAACCATCTTCAAAGGTCTTAAGAGACCTTTCAGAGAGATTGTAATTGAAATAACGCCACTTCACACTCTCAAAGACCCAACAAATCAGAAAATACAGTAAATTGTCAATTTTCTGTTTCAATAGCACCAATTTAGATAAAACCTGTCCTCTAATACAATTTAATATCAGATTGAAATTGAATTTGTACTCCAATTTAATGATGAAGGATCTCAAAGAAAATTTTGGGTGTGTGATCAAAGGGACTATATTTGGCATCATTGTGTCCTAACACATGTTTCACGTAAGTGTTGTCTTCAATATATCTACGATTCTCGGAATCATTATTAACAATTACTTTCCTGTTGACTGATTTAGTCTCGATTGAACTGATCCTGAGACGTGGGTGGTTTTAATAATCGAAATATCTTTCGTTGCTGTCTTGTCTAGCGGCTGAAATACTTTGATCCTCAAGAATGATATGCATATATGGAATATCCCAGTAGCCAGTACGGTGAAATTGCCTGATATATTTGCAGTAGTCTTGCCCCTTGATGCATAGAATTTAATCTACATACCTTTGATGTCTCTACTTACCCTTTTGGATTACAAAGGATGCCTGCGTCAAGGGTTGGTGGATGTTGCGTTGATGTTGTGTTGTGTGGCGTTCGCAGCGTAGTCACTGGGAAAGCGTATCATAGACATGGCTTAAACTTTCGAGAACACTTAGACATCTTAAAAAAATCGACCAAGTGCGAGTCGGACTCGCGCACGAAGGGTTCCGTATCATTATCTATAAAGAACGGCCAAAAAATCATGTTTGTTGTATGGTAGCCTCACTTAAATATTGATTTTATTCTGTTTTAAATATTTGTTGTTATAGCGGCAACAGTCTAGCCATCACGGTTCATGAGATACAGCCTGGTGACAGACAGACGGACAGACGACAGATAGACAGACGGACAGCTGAGTCTTAGTAATAAGGTCCCGTTTTTACCCTTTGGGTACGGAACCCTAAAAAGGTACCAAAGGTGTTGTTTTTTAAATATATTATACCTTCTTAAAATAATAAAGGAACTTGGCAACAAGATAGTACATTTTGCGTATCTAATTCTCCATCACAAGCGAACTAAGTGCATAATCTAATCAAATACTTTGTCCCTTTCTGTAAAAAAATCTTTTACAGAACAAAATTCTCATCAGATATTGAAAAATTACATTACATTCAACTTTTCATGTTGTAATTGAGTTTTTAGACGATATTGTTCAATATCGTAAGGCTTAGCTTAGTAACAGTCCCCGAAAGGGATCAAATGGGGTTCACTGTCACAGTGTTCCCTAATGGGGTATTGGGTCCCGATATGAGAGTGTATTGACATTTAAGGCTATCATATTAACCTAAATCGGACCCTGCCGAACATGCTATAAGAGCTACATTAGAGTTTTGGCTAATATGATAAATCTTTGCAGAAGGATTGGCGATAGAACTAGGTTTAATGTAATAACATACAAAGGTTGTTGATGATCCTATTGGTATTTTTACAAATGTCTAAGTTAAAAACAATGTTTTTATTGTCACAGATAACACGTGGTTTCTTAGTCTTGTTAGACAGGCAGACACAGACACAGTCATTAGATATACTTAACTTCACAGCAAAACTCAAACATGTTATCAACCTGTTAACTATCATCCCATCATTGAAGTATACACCCCAAAAAGACCTGATTTCAACACTATTAACAACCACACAGAATCTCAAATCAAATGCAAAAACAATCCAATATCGTGAACCGATAGCATCCCAGTCTTCCGCTAGAAAAATAACAAGTTTCAATACTTGTAAAGAAGATAAATCAAGTCTCTGCGAGCAATCGGCAGATATCATGTTGTCGCAGACAAAAGTTTAAATTGAAGAATTGAATCGTGTGAAAACTTGGACATGTCACTGTGAACGGAACGGTTCGATAAACTTTCATTCATTTAGATAAATGCTTAGTTATGTGGAAATGGAGGAAAGAGTAGTGAAGATTGTCGACTGTTTGTTTTTCATGCTAAATTATGGGGTATTTTTATGAAAATAGCATAAAACTTCGAAAAATGCCTTTTAAAAGCAATTTTTTCGATGTGAAAAAAACACAGTCAATAATCGGCCAAGTCCAAGTCCGGCACGCATTCGAAGGGTTCAGCAGTGCGATTAAGCCGGTCGATTCTGTTATCATCTCACGGTGTACACCTAGGCGGAGTGAACGACATGTTTACAGCAGTGCGATTCTGTAAACATGTCGAGGTGAACACCCGGGCGGGGCGCACGACGGGTGATTTGTCAAACCATACAAATAAGATGGAATGACAGCGCTCTAGTCGTTCACTCCGCCTAGGTGAACGCCGTGAGATGTCGACAGAATCGACCGGCAGAATTGCACTGCTGCAGTACGAATCTGTAAACATGTCGAAGTGAGCACGACGGGTGAGTTGTTAAACCATGTAAATAAGATGGAATGACAGCTCACTTGTCGTTCACTCCGCCTAGGTGAACACCGTGAGATGTCGACAGAATTGACCGGCTGTAGATACCATGAACTGAAAAAAGGAACGTGTTTATTTTTTGTATTTTTCTATTATTTGTTGTAAAATTTGCCTATCTGCCTATAATACGAGTAGGTACCTAATTGGTCAGATATTGCCCCCTGTCAGACGGACGGTCAGCAGAGGCTTAGTACTAGGGTTCTGTTGGTTATACCTCGGGTACGGAACCCAAAAAAACAGCAAAAAAGAAATGTTCAGTACTTTAATGTATGAAAAAAGAACAGCTGATTATCTAGTCTCATAGTGAAAGTGGTTTGTATGAATACTTTTACTGCATGAAAGATTTAGAATAAATTATAGGACCTAGTGTAGGACCTGCAAACCAGTTGTTATCTGCAATTAAAGATAGTTTTTATAAGTTCAGTATCTGACCGATTTCTTTAGCAATTTATTCTTGGGCAATCGGAATGCAAGAAATTTTCATATTCACGAAAAAAGCTCATCGCTACTTCGTCAAGTCACGTTTCCTTAAATATTATCGCTCTTGTTTTAGTTCCTGTCTGTTTGTTATCTCAAGATGTGTGACAAGGGTAAATTAGTTCGTATTTTAATTTGAATAACACATTATTATTGTTGAATTTTATTTTGTTTTGAAGAAAAGTAACTCATAATGGATGGGAACGGCTTTTGACAGACAATGCATAAAAATCGTAAGATGGAACTGGTTTCAATTGGCGCAAAATCTTGGATGCATTGGTACATGGTGGTATGGTACTTCCCACCCATTCGCACAATATCTTTTGGCATAAATTTAATTGTGAGTACCTACAGTTAAGTAATTGAAGTCCCTTCTGAAGTTTGTGTGTCCTGGGGCTCTAGACAAGTGACATTCTGTCAGCGGTAGCGTGGCGAAGGCGATATAGGCCCATACATTTTTGACGTAGTGACAACTACGTCAAAAATGTATGGGATTGACAGATGCTATCGAAATATCACGTGATCAAATTCCTACATTTTGGCATTTCAACAGTCGCATTCGCTAATTGAATGGCACATTGTCTAGGGCCTCTGATAGCCACAACTTGGCGGTATTTAAGTCAAGAGTGAATAGATAACTTCCAGGCAAGAGTGATCTACAGTCGACCACATTATCGTTTGGCATCAGGTGAGATTGGAGTTAATCGCGGGCATATAAATTTAAATAAAATAGCTGTAGACGTCTTTTGGCTGAAGTGATGATGATGATTATGATGAAGTAAAAGCCTGTGCCCTGGTGAAGCAATGCAATTATTGTGTTAGAAATTCCCTGAGTAGTTTTTTTCTAATGAACTCGTGATCTAGGTTATGTAATACTAGCTTCCGCCCGCGACTTCGTACGCACATATTCTTTTTTCCCGTATAGCATATAGCCTTCCTTATGAGTGTGCTATTATATACAAAAACATTTTTCCAAATTCGAGTAGTAATTCCAGAGATTACATAAGTTTTTTCACAGGTGCAAGGACCTGACGCTACAGTGCTGCCACCTGGTGTACGTAATTTCAGGAAACCGTCATTACTGTAATTATAACATTTTTTATTACTTATGTCCTCTCTAGCTATGGCTGCCGAAGTGTCTCGGTGTTCTGTGGTTGTAACTTGAATAAGTTACTAATGTAACTGCCATTCATTATCAATCCAAATACTTAGTATTACCGATTTGTCACTAAAGCAAACATAAATACCTTAACGAATGCAGGCTTTTAAGATGTAGAATAGGAACTCAGTATATTCAAAACACTTAAGTACCTACCTATTGTTATGTATCATTATTCGAGGTAATTATTATTCCACCACCTTCAACTCAAGTATTGACTTATTTAGCTGTGTATATTTTAAGTTGATTTTTTAAGTGTCAGTGTAAAGTATGTTTTCAGCTCAATAACTTCCATAAATATCAACAAATAACCGAAATATTTAGAGGGCACCATGCAAACGCCGCGCCGGCCGCGAAGTGGCGCCCTCATCGTTTGTTTGGTTATTTCTTTTATTTTAGAATGAAAATGCAATTAGTATTATTATAATAATCACTAAAACGGAAAATAGTGGTTACTATTTTCCGTTTTAGTGATTATAATAATACTGCTTATTTTCTGCATTTTCATTCTAAAATTAAAGAAATAACCAAACAAACCATGAGGGCGCCACTGCGCGGCCGGCGCGGGCGTTTGCACGGCGCCCATAAAAATCACGGTGTCTGAAGTTTAATACATGAGAGCAAAGTCATGGGACAAAGCTAGTCACAAAGATGAGATCCAATAAAGCAATCCTCTTATCTGTATAACTATGACGATAATGTCAGTAACCGTTATTAGTCTCGTTACTAACCGAAACTACTTGATGCAGCAGTTATTTGTTACGATGTTAGGAAACTACGCTGTTAGTACAGTCAGTATCAAAAATTTTTAAGCAATTCGGGTGCCGACATATCGCTATAAATTCTCAATTGATAATCATTTAAGTTTGCTAAAAAAACAAATCTGTGTTTTTTCAAAATAAGAAACTGAGTTCTCACAAAAACAAATACCTACAACCGAATCGAGAACCTCCTCCTTTTTTGGAGTTAGTTATTTAATAAGTAAAAATTGCATTTGTTTTGTTTTGATGAAAGTCAAAGTCAAAGCATTTATTTCAATTAAACCATTTACAAGCAATTTTGAATTGTCAAGGTCGGTCAGTCAAAGAGGTGAAGCTATTTGCACGTTCCAAAGCGTAGATCTCTATGGAGAAGAACGTGCATGAAACTCCACGGACACTCTTTTAAATCAATTAATTGTTACAAAGTTGTGGTTACATTGTTCTTGTTGAAAATTTTCATATATATGTGAGAACGATGTAGAAAGACGTGCATGATAAAAGCGTCAGGAGTAAAAAAGAAACAATTCAAAGAACAAATAATTAAAATAAACCGTGTCAGTTGAGAGATGACCAGTCCCAGCTGACGGAGTCAAGTGATGAAACACAAGCGCCACCAAAAGAGATATTGGGTTTTGTAGCCGCGGGCCTCAGCATGCATTTAAAGCCGTAAGTGCTGCGCCTGATCTCACCCATGGTCATGTCGGTTTGCTGTCCCATGAGACTATGGCAATAAAGAAACAGAAAGTACACCTGTATTTGGGCATTATACAGGAATACTTTTTTTCCAGTGCGCAAACTTTGAGAACCACTTCTGCCCATGTAAATGAACAACTTTCCACAAGAAAGCCATAGTCAATTCCTAAAAAAAAAATTGAACTTCCCATACAAAATTGTCATCAACTGACCACAATTTGTATGGGAGACTCAATTTTTTTTTTAGGAATTGACTATGGCTTTCTTGGGGAAAGTTGTTCATTTACATGGGCAGAAGTGGTTCTTAAAGTTTGCGCACTGGAAAAAAATTACCCAGTATTACGAATGTCTCTTAAGTACCAACTTAGATATTATCCAAGTACAAACTCCTATGTGCCAATCCACTATAAACAATCTGGAGAGATTGGTCACCGTGGATAGAACTATGGTCGGTTTTTATTGGTTTTCATAAGAGTGCACTATATTTTGAATACATTTTGTGCTTTTGAACATCTCCTGTTGACTGTACAAAGTGCTAGTTATTGTCTAGACAAGTTGTTATCCTGTGTTATTGTAGATTTTATGGCTTTTCAGCTATTTGGTAATGGGACCTATGAATGTTTCACACTAATTTATGAAATGGATATTAGGTACCGTTACACTAACTATTATCACTTTGCAAATGTATTTGAATAATCACGAACGAGTTATAAAAGACTATACCTACATATGAATCCATAGGCTATGGTATTAGTTGTGTCAAACTTTCAAACATAAAATTATTCAAAAATATAAACTAAAACATGAAAAATCTGCTATCCACTTCTGTAAGAACTAAATATTATCATGTATTATTTTTAACCCGCCCCGGCTTCACATGGGTGCAAATTATCGCACCTCGTTCTTTCTCGTAAGGTGGGTAGTGTCGTATAGAAACTTCGCCGGAGAGCCAAATAATGTAGTATAGAAACTTCGCCGGAGAGCCAAATAATGTAGCGTTATAATGAGGACAGAAATGAAAAACTCATTACGCTTCAAATACCTACGTATAATTTTTTAAACGAAAAAAATACTAAAATTGATGATAAAAAAATAGGAAAATTAGTATATAAAAGTACAAAAAATAGGTCTTGTGTGTTGTCGTGCCGTTAACAAAGATCTATCTCACTATACGAAAATCATTACATTTTTAATTTGAGAAGGTTATAAAATTTACTAGACCGAATATCGCGGATTTAAAAAATACGGTTGCAACTCGTTTTATTTTAAACCCGGTAGGCCGTTTCCTAAAGGATTAGTAACTCGTAATGATTGGTTCGCTCACAAGGAAAAAAAAAGAAACGTTATTACATAAAGTTTTAAAAGCGTACGATAAATGTCTTTTCACGCACTAAGTCGAGACAACCGACGTCAACCCAAAATGGGTATCGACAAAAGAATAATATACTCGGGCGAATATTTTAAGGTAAACCTCCCCGTCGTCCTCCTGACGACGGCTATGGGGCGCCTCTCCCGCAGTATCCTCTGGGGATATAGCCTTCCCTGCTACTGGCTTCTCGGGTGGCAGCCTGGGAACCTCGCCCGCTTAACAGCAATTTATATCGCCAGACCATAAAACCGGTGATCCGGCTTCAAGAGTTGTTCATAAGTTGTGCATGGACATATGTACCATGGCTTAAGCTCAACTGGCTAAAAACTCACACCATAATTTTTATTTATTATTCCTCCGAATAAAACATGACCTCTTCTGGTCGTTGACAAAACACAAGTCCTGAACAAGAGTCCAAATTTTTCATGTCAAAAAAAATCGAATGACTTTCAAAAAATCTACTGTACGTGATCTGAAAAAAAATAATCAAGGAGTTTCGCGTTTCAAACAGAAAAAATAACAAGACATTTAAAACCTCCACCTATTTCTTGGAGTGATTTGAGGAATTATGTAGTGACCACACTGCAGTAGGTACTGACCAGTGTTACGAGCATTCGTGCAGTCAGTACATGGAAACGAGCACGAACATGAGGCGTATGTGTTTTGTTTTACACGAATTTTAGGACACGACGTTGCATAACATGCTCGCTGCGAATGTTACATTACGGCCCGAACACCGGCCAGTAACCAGCTTTAGTAAAAACCATATCGAAATCTGTTTTTTTGGTTAATCAAAAGAAGTAAGCAAAGAAACAGAGATTTTGGACCGCAACCGCTCTTAATCATTTGAAAAAAAATAATCAGATACAGTCTTGCCAATGGGTACTATGTTACCCAGCTGCCTATTTGTATACGTCAAATAGGCAGTCGTTACATGTAAAATACTAGTGCCCATTCTATCCAACACACGGGAAACCAACACCAACATAGTTGGGAGCAGGCTATGGTAGGCGCCAGATAAACTTGCAATAAAGTACATACCTTTCCCTAATACCCCTTCCTAGATACCTGAACAATTAATTATGAACCGTTTTTCATTACTAGAGGACGTAAAGAATCAGATAGAGGCAGACAGCGACTTTGTTTCATATTATTTAGAGATTTTAATACCTCGATTTTGACTTAGGAACAAGCGGGTTATCAACACCCTTTTAATTTAAAAGCACTTCGTAATTAGTCTTTAAGAAATAAACGTCTTTTAATTGCTTTAGTAGTCTTTTAACTACTCTAGATTTTACTTTCGCGAGAACTTTGGTAAAATAAATGTTATTTAATAAAACTATTAAGTTTCACCATCCGGTAGTAGTTACTACGCGAAAATATTTAAATATGTAGCTGATATTATTATTTTCCTGTTAGAAACTTTTATATAGACTGTTCCAGAAGTAGTCATATTAAAGGATGGGTAGCTGATAAATATCAAGACATAAAAATGAGAACCGACCACAAAAAACGACTACAAAGTTCCGAAGAAATTGCCAACAACTGTTACAAATTGCTTGAAAAAGTCTTCTGAATCTTTAGTCGATTATTCTTGTTTTCTTTTTTGAAAAAGAAAAGGTTTTTTTTATTTTGCTATTTTTCTGGAACACCCTGTATAGAGGTAGTTTACCGTTCTGTTGGTCTCCCGATCGCAAGTGTGACCTGGGTTGGATTCTCAGGTCGGGAAAAAAGTGTTATTGGATTTTTCCTCTAGGAAATTCTCCGTGACAGCCAGTATAGAAGTTGGTGGTCTCTCCATTCCCTAGAAATCTCTCTTTAAAAATATCTGATTTGATTATTTATTTATTTAAAACTGTATGTGCTGTAGTGGTACATACGCGGACATAATGCAACCAAAACCTTTAGGATTAAAAGACCAGAGATTTTATATTTGTCAGATTTGAAAACATACTGTTACTGTAGTGCGATTTTCTAAACATGGTATGTCGAAGTGAAGGGTTGGACGAAGTGCTCACGAAGTGAACTGTCAATACATGTAATAAAAATGGAATGACAGCTCACCTCGTGATCACTTCACCCAACCCTTTACTTCAACATGTTTACAGAATCGACTGGCTGAAGCAAGTACGTATGTAGCTCAAGCGCCACCAAAAGTAACATATAGGTACTAAAACTGTATCAGATTTAGGACACGCTCGTAAACATGAAACAATTAGTGACAGCTGCTCACCCATAACTTGCAAGCGTCGTTAATACTTAGGTACCTACCTCACCCCCCGTTTCCCCAAAAATCCTTTCAAATAGACTTTTACAACTAGAAGGACGAGAAAGAGCTGATAAGTTTATAAGTAGTCCATGAAAGTAACTACCTTCACCTAGTCTCCCAAGGTGTGGAGTATCACTTCGTGCTACAAGGAGTATGGTTCACGGTCTATTGCTCGACAAACGATGCCTGGCTAACGGGGACTCGAGACAACTTCTTATTGGCTGCACTTTCTATTCAAATACATTTGAGAATATGTACGGGTAGGGGGACTATGATTTGAGAAAAAGTGTAAAATAAAAAAGGTGCTATTGAAAAACTTATATTAACTGAGATTTGATATGCAGGGTTAATGGTCTTGAATAAGATCTCCTGTATCCATCCCCTGAAATGCTCAATCAATATTAATGATTGAGAGTCCCATTTTTCAAATCAATCATCACAAAATTAATAGTTTGTTTTTAACAAAGACACGTTATTCAAGATCAACTTTCAAGAACGCAGTGTTTTTCGAAATTACTATATATCGAAGTACAATTCTCTGAAAGAATGACAAAAAATAGCTACATCATCACTATCATCACAACATAGTATAAAACAAAGTCGCTGTCGCTGTCTGTCCGTACGTCCCTATGTATGCTTAAATCTTTAAAACTACGCAACGGATTTTGAAGCGGTTTTTTTAAATAGATAGAGTGATTCAAGAGGAAGGTTTATATGTATAAAACATGCATAATATTGTAGAGAAACACTGATAAATTTAGAGGTTTCTAATGTGATGTCGTAAATAAATACACTTTTTTGCGTTTACATTGCAAACGCTGGCTGAACCCCACGAGATAAATCAAAATAATGTACTACAGTATTGTACACCTTAAAAAGGTCAACAAAAATGTCCACGATGGTACATGTCTATCTCTTAAGAGCGGCCAACCCGTCATACTTTTCATACAAACGCTCGTATGTGATTATGTCGTTGTACCACATCTATCTTAGATTTTTTTGAACTAAAAGGAATCTTATTCACTATATCTAGGTTTCAATGCAAGTAAAAAAATAAAATTTGGAGAAATAAATTCAGTATAAGCCTCCAAAAATCTGCTGTTTTGTACAATTTTACCTGAACTTTGGCCGTACATAACGTACTCATAAATTATAAAAGTAAAGAAAACATCTTGATAGAAACCTTGCACATGTAATGAAGATTCTAAACGAATAATATTTATTTCACAAACTTGTTAGGCGTATTCAAAATCACGTATTTCCTGGATCAAGTTTTAAGAAATTTTTAAACACTGTTCTCGTTCAATGTTATCGCGTTCTCACTTGCTTGTTAGTCAACAACATTGCGCTGGATGAAACAACAAGCTTTTCGACCATGTACGCATTGGCGATAGACGGACCGGGAAGGGCCCTCTTAAGGATAACCCACAATAACCATTTTTTATCCTTTACATTTTACGGAAAAAAATGGCTTATTTACGAAGTGGCAATACAGCATTAATCCTTATCCAATTAAGTACCTCAAATACATTGTCCATTTAATATAGATCAGATACAATGTTTTCGAAGATATTACAGATTTAAAATGCAGGGACAGAGCGGTACGGCGATACCGGCCCGGCCGGCGGCGCGTTGTATTGTCTAATGACAAAAAAGCTGTAAACGTTGTATACATATAAGGACATTCTGTAGTATAGATGATATTTAGTATCAGCATTGCTCATTTGCATCCGTGCGAAGTCGGGCGGGTCGCTAGTACCTAAATAAATACCTGTTTGATTTTGTGTACCATATCCTTGCATAAACGTCATTATGATCAGATTAGGCAAATGTCTATTTGATGAGTTCGATGTACATCATGGCATTACATAAACATGAAACCTTGCACCAAGGCTTGAAAATCAATCGAATTGTTGTAACTGATTTGAAGATACACCCAATGATGGACCAAGCTTTTTGCTCTCGAATAAATCCATAGCCACACTTACTAGTATTATAAATGCGGATATAAATCTATATGTCTATCTATTTGTTACTTCATCACGACTTAAGGTGATACGTACATTTATTGAAATGCCGCTTCTCGTTATAGCGTATCTTCTTAAGTGCCTGAAACAGGAATTTGAAATAGTGTATTTATGCTTTTTGACTACATGATCTAATATCCAACTGAAGGAGTTTACGAGACGAAGAAATTTTCTCGATAGAAAAAAATATAAAGTTCGAAATATCTTGTTACTTTTTTCTCTGAAAATTACTTTAATACATAGAAAAACCTTATCGAGGTTTCAACCGAACAGAATTTGATTTAATAAGACTTTTATGTTTCCAAATCCGTTGGTAAATTCATTTTGGCACTTATGTTTTCTATTCCGAGCTACACTCTTGTTATCGTCATCTCTTTTTTTGTTTTGCAAAAATATTTGCATCTTTTCCTTTATTCAGTTCTTCAGTCAGATGCTCCGACGAGCTCTTCCAGGCCGGACTTTTTTGCAAATCGGAGCTTTCAGATTTTCGTAATCAGTAGTTCAGCAGCTTAAAGTCCAATTTAAGTATCTACACCGTGTCAATGTGTATTTTAAGACTTTTAACAATATAACTACAACATAATATAAAAAATATTAACACAAATAATTTTTTGTCTAGGTACGTTCAATATTCATTTTAATTTACGTCTAAAATCATTGTTTACACGAATACTGATTTCTGTTAATATTTTCACAGAAGAAGTTTATAAATTTTGCATGCGAGCCACACTGCATCAGTTCGCAATTTGAATCAATTTGATTCTGTGTCACTAGGTTCGATATTTTGAATTTTCCACGTAAAAGCATACGGGGACCGCGAAATCGGTGCTATCGAGCTTCCATTTATTTTCGAGACGTCAACGGCTGAACGGATTTGGATGGAACTTAGCGCACGTGTAGAACATGTCAGGACATGTTCTGTGGTCTATTCCAGGGAATAGAACACAGGGCAAACTTTTCATCTCGAGTGTACGTCCCCTTGGAAAAAAAATTCTGAAGCAAGTATATCCTGTAATTTGTCCGTATCTCACCCAAAGCTCGTGTCACCGCAAAGTCCCTTGTCGCGCATACAATATCTAGACAGTTTTACAAGCTCCGCTTTGTAAGCATCGGACATAAATCTCGATGTGCCCTACGAATATTCAAGATCTAGAATAGCGCTCATGACTCAGCAGAACTTTACACATGAAATAAGTTTTCATAGAAGTCATAAATATTGATAATAAATTGGTACTTGGGATTATTATGGATTTATCTGCGTTTGGCTGTCTTATAAATTCGTCACAATGTGTGTAGATTTGAATTTATTTGTTCGTAAAATTTGCAAATTTTCTATAATATTTTGTATAACTGTGTTGCACTTACTGTTGATGCAAAATAAGGCCAGTCCTAAAGTTGTGTGTTTATTCTTCAAATGCGAGTGTTGCAAGAGCGGTGTAATCATCATTTTAACCGAAATAAGTCCACTGCTGGACATAGATTTCCCCAAAGCGTCATCACATGGACCAGACGACTGGTCTAATCTGCATCCAGCGCAGCCCGCAATCCTCAACAGGGATTGCACCTATTTGTTAAACTATTCGGTTCATTTGGTACTATTGCGGGCCATAGACTACTTATAGATCAAATAATTGAATCTATCTGTGCTAGTTGAAACAGTTTTATAAAATTGGCATGAATGGAAAACATGAAATGAGTTGTCAAATATTTCTATTTGATCAAACAGTTTGAGGGACTCACCAGAGAATGGGCAGCAGCATTCTCTGTAGGTACTTTGCTACAGCTACACTGCAATCGCCAACCCGCCTCCCAAGCGTGGCGACTATGGCTAACCCCCCCATTTGAGGAAGGCCTATGTCTAGTAGTGGACGTTTTTCGGCTAATATGATGAAACAGTTTGCTCGTACTGTTTGATCAAATTACTTGAACGTCTACGGCCCGTACAATGTTCATAACCTGAAACTGCTCCGTTGGCCTCGCGGTCACAAGCGCGACTGCTGAAAGTGGGGACCTGGTTTCGTTTACCAGGTCGAGCAAAAAGGGTTATTGGGTTTTTCCATGAGGAATTTATCTGTGACAGCCGGAGTTCGGAAGTTGATGATGTGCCGCCCTGTGTCTCGGAAACCACGTTAAACCGTTGGTCCTGCGCCAGATCTCCCTCCAGTCATGTCGGTTTACCGTGCCATCAGATAATAAGACTGGAGGAAGAGGGAGTGCATCTATTTTTGCGGACACATTTGTATGGTATCCAACTTTGGGGCTGTACTAAACAAAGCAACATCAAAATAATCCAACAATTCCAAAATAAAGTACTCAGGGATGCTGTCAATGCACCCTGGTACATAAGAAATGACGACCTTCACCGTGATCTTAAAATAGAATTTGTCACCAACATTATTCAAAAATTTGCTGAAGCCCACGAACACCGACTTCACCGACACGTGAATGTTGAGGCAATTCAGCTTCTAGACAACACAGACTTAGTGCGTAGGCTAAAAAGAACTAAACCTTTTGAATTAGTGTAGTGTAAAAGGTGAATTAATAATAGTAACAATGATGTGCTATACATATAACACATGAACTTAGTGTTTTTATAAATTTATCAGACTCTAAGAAAGTGCTACGGACTTGTGTAAAAGTGCAAATGGACACTATTCTTAGTTTTAAAATAATCTATCACGTAACATATTAGGTTAAAGTTAAATTGCTTATTAGTCTTTTAGGCTAGATCGTAATTAATTATTAAGAATTTTGTTCTTACTAATAAAATACAAAAAAAAAAAAAAACATTTGTGTACTACATGTCCCGCGTCGATGACCAGACTCCGTTTGGTCACCATGGCCGAAGTCAGTCAAGAGTCCTATTAACATCGACAGGTACAAAGATTGTTCAATAATATTAATCTTATTTTTCCTCTACAAAAGAATAATCTTGAACTATACCCAATTTAAATAAATATTCGTGTAGGGTTCCGTAGTTGCATGTCACAATTGCCAACTTAGAACGGTGCTTTTTGTTTGATTCTTTGAAATTATATTTTATACCTTTTGTACGTAACTACTTTATCTAACTAATTTTTAATGGCATTTGCACGAAATTTTCCTTCTCAAAGTACATTTTGTAGGTTGAACGACTATTACTATATAGTAAACTTCTAAAGCCTAAGTAGCTGTGATAGGTTCCTTTTTAAATTCGTTATAAATGCTACTACCATGAATTTTTTCACGTCTCCAAAAACAACCAAACGTATAGTTGGCAGAGGGATACACTTTACTGTAGCACAAGTTAGCACTTTTAAGCTTAATATTTCGCAAACGCATCCTTGGATGGAAAAATGGTTTCCGCACACCCTCCATATTTTTAATCGCTGTATCCAACGATACCCCACACCATGAGATAGACAATATTTACAATTTTTTTTCAGTTTTTATTTTACCTACCACTTTGTCGGCGCGGCGTGATAAATATGTATAGGTACCTATACCAAATTCCAATTTTCTAGTGCTAAACGTCTCTGAGCTAAACCACGGACAGATGGAAATGGCGAAACTAAAAGGGTTCCTTGTTGACTACGGAACCCGAAAAACAAAACTCAGTGACAGATTTGACGACAAAACTTTTAAAATCAGCGACGTTTACACGACCATAAACCGTCCGTTAACCAAACAAGGTTGTAAAACGAACGGTAACCCGTAGGTTGGCACGCACTAGACACGATACGACATCGTGCTTACGACGTAATTACGATAACATCACTCACCAAGTTGCTACTTAGCTTTATTTGTAAAAGTGGGGGTTGAAAATTCATGGTGAGAAAAATTGCATTGTGTAGACACAAGCACAAGCTGTGAACGCTGGTTGGCAAACGCAGATTTCGCACTTTTTGTAGGAACCGATGAGAATCAACATCAACAAGCGCTTCCAAAATCAACTAATGCTTGTTAGGCGGTTCCTGCTAGTTTGCACTCAAAAACGACACCAACTAACTCTACGCAAATTTTAATGATTCCTCCGGCTGAAGCGTTTGTCCTGAGGTCTTGAATGTGGGCTTGTGTGTGATCTGTGTGATTCCTGCCTTTATCTTTTAAATTAAGCGGCAAATGCTTGTATAGGACAATATCAAAAGACATCAGAAGCGTAGGCACTACTTTTTTTAAGTGTACTTTTACAGATAAATGCACTTTGAGCTCATCTGTCCAAAGACACCATTTGCAATAGGTACAGTAACCGAAAAAAATGTAACAACATAAAAATAAGTAACTTGATCATCCTCACCATTTTATTTAACAAACCATACGTAAATCTTTGAAGACCGCATAAAAATATGATTAGTTTTCAGCACATACCTAACGTAGCGGCATCGTAGCGGCATCGTTGCGGCATAAAGGTCACTGTCAATCACATCGTAAATTTCAACCAGGCTTTTTTATGGTCCACTAATTCCGTCCGCGGCTTCACCCACGTAGATCGTGTCTTAAGCTTTACTGGGGAACTTGGCTGTTTTTCAGAACGAAATGTTTATTACTTCAGCTGGTCTATTCTTTCGACATCTCGCCGTGTACACTTAGGTGGAGTGAGCGACAAGTGAGTTGTCATTCCATCTTGTTTGTGTGGTTTGACAGCTCACTTGTCGTTCACTTCGCCTAAGTTTACACATCGACTTGTTTACAGAATTGCACTGCAGTACATAGTGACGTTATCCCTTCATCACCGTTGGTAGACGTACAAAGAATGCCTAGGGCATTAAATCCGCTGAATGTCAGCCTTTAGCTCTTTATATTTCCCATCAATGAAATAGCCGTAAGACGTCAACTGCTGGACATGAGCCCAAGCGTCCCCACGTCAACCAGTCTTTTGCTTCTAGCCTTCTAGCAAACTTTCGGAACCCTCACCAGGGCATTACATACAATTTGTTGTTCTTTTGAGCAGGGTCCGGCTTTCCATTCCTTTTACGTACCCCTTCAAAATGACCTACTGTTAAGTCTATGTCAAATTAAGATTAAATTAGCAGTTCAAGCATCGAGAAGTACTCCAAGGTTGCGGAATAATTCGAAAGTTTCGTAATTTAAAGGCACACGGGTGGGTTTTCCCATCTTAGAAAAAAAGCAATGAACAGACAAACGTCTCTACTTAGAATTACTAGAGATAACAAGAATATAAAGAAATGTCCATAGGTTTATTACATAGTGAGTGCCTATGTCCAGAGATATCGGTTTGTGGTCGTTTCCCCCCGTTTATGGCCCGTAGTGCTGTTGACCCCACTATATTTTATGACCAAAGCAAGTGGCTTTTTGGAGGGTGAAGTGAAGGTAACAAACATTTTGAAAGTAGCTGATTGAGCAATGGATTTCTGTTGTAAAATAGTTTTCTAAAATGTAGGAGATTTTAATGGGAAAATTTAACTTGATACTGAATATTACATATCAACACAAATGCACGATCACTGCTTCTGAAAAAGATTGACTAATTCTAGGTAATTAAGAAGCAGACTTTTAGAAACTTTAGACCGTATTTAGGGTTCCGTACCGGAAGGGAAAAATGGATCCCTATTACTAAGCCTCCACCGTCCAAGTCTTTTTTCCCGGAAGACGCAGCGTTGGAAGGCCTCCCACAAGGTGGACCGATGACCTGGTGAGGGTCGCGGGTAACCGATGGATGCGAGACGCACAGGACCGGTGGTTGTGGCGACACTTGGGGGAGGCCTATGTCCAGCAGTGGACGTCTTTCGGCTGATATGATGATGATGATATGATGAATGGCTTGGAATGACATCAAGCCATTTTTTCCTTCCTGATTCTTCTCCAGGCAGTCTAAAATTATATTTTTTAAATTTATTTAAAATACACGAAGTGACACACCTAAATCAGCGATTAATATGGGAAGTTGAAACTTTTTTGCCATTTCCCTAAAATGTTCCTCGGGAAAAGTGAAATTTCATGATTACGTCTTTTAAGTATTCGGTACACCATTCCATATAAAGTTTTATTATGCTTACGTTGAAGACTACCTCCTATTTATATACTGCATTGTGTAAATAATCTTATAATTTCGTTCATTATGGGCACCCTACTTCAAGAATGAAATATACTTACTTGAAGAAAGAAACACCGCATCCTGCATAGGATTCGCTTTTGCAACCTTGAATCGCAAACTTTTTAACCATCTTTATAACCAGTGATAGGAATAGGTAGTGCCTATTTGCCTAAACTTCGAAGAACAGAGACAAGAAACGGAGACTTCCTTAAGACTAAATTTTTTCCAGGACATGTGTCCCGAAATTCGGGATGACACTTAAATACATTAAAAAAATGTTATTTGGAATAAGGAATTTGTCTATATTTACCTAAAGTTTTCGACTAGACATAACATAATAAATAACATACAGAGTCGTTACAACCATAAACATTTTTGAAGGTCTTTTTTTTGGAGAACGTTTTGTAAATGACTTGTTGATCTTAATACTATGAATCACAATGTTTGTATAAGGAGCCGTACACGTTTCGAAGTAAGTATCTTCTTTCTAGCTCACTCTCGGCTACGTTTAATGAGATTTATAAAGTTCAAGTGTATAATTGAAAAAAAGACATTTTGTCTTTAAAATAACAAAACGGTAATTTTTATCATTTTAGCATTCTCTATAGTAGGACGAATTTATCATTTCAAAAACAAAAGGTATTTGTATTTTATCTTAATGAAATATATTTCTAAAGTATATTTAAAAATGTGCATGATATTAAAATAATGGCCGTATCACATTGTTTAGTAACACACTTAAACTTTAAAAATTATCATTTAATCTTTATTGCACCGAAAGTACAACATGACTTTTACGGCAGCGCATTTCGTTATCTATTCTTAGAAATTTCAAAAAGAAACCGCCATTGTCGCATACCTGTGCGGCGCGGGGAGTTTTGTATCCCATGGGAACTATGCATTTTTTTTGGGATTAGAAGTAGCCTATGTGCTAATCCACACCTTAATCTATATCAATACCAAATTACATTCTTATCTGTTCAGCATTTTCGGTGGGATTGAATAATGAATATCCATACAAACTTTCACATTTATAATATTAGTAAGTGCATAGGTACTAGATATGTATAGTCTGTTCTAGTCTGTGGTCTCTGCCTATCCCTCCGGGATAAAGGCGTGAAAAAAAAAACGGAAGTCATCTATAACATGCACATTTTAAGAAGACCTCTCTGATCACAACAATACACACACATACCCGAATACTAATTTATATAAAAGGATTAAGTACATATTTTATATATTCATAAATCAAGTTATATATTGTAGTGTCCCAGCAGTGAGTCGTTTTTTCGTTTTGAGGCTGATATAGGATATGTTATTATGGAGTTATAAATTATAAATGTTATGTCTAGTCGCAAACTTTAGGTAAATATAGATGAATTACTTATTCCAAATAACATATTTTTTAATGTAAGTGCTGTCTCGAATTTCGGGACAAATGTCCCGGAAAAAATTTAGTCCTAAGGAAGTCTCCGTTTCTTGTCTCTTTTCTTCGAAGTTTAGGCAAATAGGCACTACCTATTCCTATCACTGTTTATAACATCCGAATAAAGAAATTGATTGTTTTACAAAAAATAAATTTGGCTGGTGGGTTACCAGTCTAACTTATATAGGATTATATATTCTACTAATAATCTTTTCTTTTTTAATTACATTTCAATACAGTATCCAAATTATTGCTAAAAAAATGTGTTCTCATTCTAACAGATAATTTAAAAATATTAGAAATATATCAGAACGAAAGTTATTGTTTTTTTAATAAGACACGACAATATTATTTTTTCTACCATTCCTACTAAATTCGGGAATAATCCTCCTGGCAACACTTTAGAAAGGGACACAGGGCTCTCGAAGCGCTTTCTCTCTCGGACCGGATTTCTCTTTGACCAAGTGATTGTCTGTAATAGAACTTAACTTCATAAACATAAGGTTTATTTTTAAATTGGTGTCAAATTGACAATGCACATTCCAGGTTGTATATAAGTTCCTTGCAATGTACTGAACAGCTGATTTTGTTTTCGCGATTTAGATGTCTTTATTGAAAAACGAGATTACGTCTAAAAAGTTTTGAAAATACAAATGCATATACAACCTTAACTTTTATTTTAAGGCTATCTAAAATTCTAAAATCAAAAAAAGCTGCCAAAATCATTTGTCATTAATATTTGCCAAAGCGAACGCGCTTGTTCAGAGAAAATGTGCCACAATAAATAAAATAAACCAGTACTGATAACAAACAGTGTAAATAACATGGAAACCTAACCAGCCAAGCAAATCAAAAAAGAGAATCTTCACAGTCATTTAAGGACATGGATGGTGAGTATACAAACAAGTTTTCACACTATTCATATTAGAAGGTTCCGTACTCGAAGGGTAACCAACGGAACCCTATTACTAAGCCTCCGCTGTCCGTCCGTCTATCTGTCTGTCAGCGGGCTGTATCTCAAGAACCGTAATAGGTAGACAGTTGAAATTTTTTGGTAGAAAGTATTTTTATTGCCGCTATAACAAATAATAAAAATTAAATAAAATTAAAGAGGGCTCCCATACAAGAAACGTATTTTTTCGGTTAATGGTACGGAACCCTTCGTGTGAGAGTCAGACTCGCACTTGGCCGGTTTTTTACTCTGGCCGGCCGCATTCATACGGTTTCCTTATTAGGATCCCTGAAAAGGAATCCAGATTAATAAATTTGTCTATTTAATTACCGATTTGTCTATTCCAGTGGTTCCCAATCGTGGTCCGCGAAAGGTTTAATATTTCAATATTTTCACCTCAAAAATAACATTGATGCATTCTGATTAGTTATCAATGCTCATAACTTTTGGTTTCAAAGAACAGCTATGCTACAAATTCTGAACATATTTATGATACTTATAAGTTTATTAATATTTAAATAACCACAGTTTATTGTTTTCTTGATTTCTGGTCCCTACTAGCAACAAAGATATCAAATGGTCCCGGGTCAAATAAAGGTAGGGAGCCATGGTCTATTCTATTGCCAAAAAAATATACTATACTGAATGCCTTACATTAGAACCCCGTGGTTATTATTTTACAATTTCCTGTTAATACTGTAAAATGAGCGAAATTCAGGTACTTATTACAAGAAATATAGCATACTAGCTTCTACCAGCGGCTTCGCCCGCGTGAAAATCGGAAATAGGGAGGTTTCTTGATTTGTATTGTAACTACACCTACTCTACACCTACCTACACCTACCTACACCTACCTACACCTACCTACACCTACCTACACCTACCTACACCTACCTACACCTACCTACACCTACCTACACCTACCTACACCTACCCTACCCTACACCTACGCTACACCTACACTACACCTACCCTACACCTACCCTACACCTACGCTACACCTATCCTAACCAGCCCAAAAAATACTATGACATGTTTCTGGTTTCCTGGCACTTGATGTTTTCGGTCTCCTGGTACTTGTAAATCTGTAGTACTAAGGCAGCAGCGGCTCTGAATTTCCACTTCCTCCTCAGTCTTCATTGATCCATGACACTTACCGGGGTAAAAAGTAGCATATGTCTCATTCCAGGATATGAACTACATGTGTACCAAATTTCATCCAAATTCCTTCAGCCGTTTTTGCCTGATTGAAACACAAACATACAAACATACAAACATTCACATTTATAATATTAGTAGGATTTGTAATTTAATATTTTTAATTGAAACAACAAAACAATTTTTCCTTGAGTCGTTATGAGTTTTTAATTCCATCTATAATCCAGCATAATTTTGAATGAAGCAGAGTTTTCAAAACTTTTAATTTCAATGTTGTTGAATAAATAAAATAGATAAACGTTACAACAAAAGTTGGTCAAAACATATTTCCTGCTTATATGTTCTTTTAGACTTAATACCTCTATAAAAGTTATAGACTTCCAAGTTTTGATGGTCTGTAATCTTATGAGCTGTTAAGTCGTTATTGACCATTATGTTGATCATATAATAAAGCTCTTTAGATGATAGTGTTATTATAATAAAAGTCATACTAACTTTTCTATTCTTCACGGTGTGTGTTAGTATGATGTGATGTTCATACCAACGTGTTACAGAATAAACGCAATACCTGAAAAGGGGTCATTGTACTCATCATTATGAACAGCTTTTACTATAGGACCAACACTGAAATCACGAAAAAAAATCGTGACGAAGTACTTGACCAACTGACTTTTTTTTCGCGATTTCGGCTTAGGACCCGTACTAAAACCTGTCAAGAGCGAGTCGAACTTGCGCACAGAGGGTTCCGTACCATGATGATGATTTCTGAAAAAGTGTGCTATTCGTCTTCTTCTTCTTCTTCGTGTGGGTAGTAAAGTCTAACGACCCTAGTGTCAGAGTTTCTAAACCGCCTCAAGGGCCTCTGACATAGTTTGACGACCGCCATTTGGGGGCCGGGACCAACGGCTTAGTGTGCTGTGTAGAGGCATCATTTTATTTTTCCTGTAATCTTTACATAAACTTTTATCACATAAAATAATTTCAGATTTTTTTCTATGCAAACTTCGAAGTTTCACATAAAGAAAGTTTCAAGTCAAGAAAAAAAGTAAAAAAAATACCGTTTCCTAGAACGGTTTTTTTACCTTTTTTCGTCATAAATCGAAAACTAAAAAATTTGAAAAATTATTTGAGAATTTGCAAATTTCATTCTTTTATATGATTTAGTAACCCACATGCCTTAGTAACACTTCGAATTTTTAAAATGCCCTTTCAGTTCTTGTTGCAAAAAAAAAATGTATGTTTTTATTTCTTTCTTATTTGCAAAATAGTTGAGCAAACTATTCTGAAACTATTTTAAATTTCAAGATGATAGCATTAGTAGGTCTTGAGATATCCAGCTGTGACAGACGGACAGACAGAATGAGTCGCACCATAAGGGTTCCTTTTTACCGTTTTGGTACGGAACCCTAAAAATGTCATTGTGTCTGCCCAGCATTCTCGCAACTACATTATGTTGTAGTCAGCTATCAGTCTAACCGGATGCAGTTAAATACCAGTATTTTACATGTTACATGGAGTAGCGTCCTCTCAGACCTCCACAACCCAGTAACTGGATAATACGGGTCCCCTAAGTAGTCTTAAAAGAAAATCTGACTCCAGTCTTGTGGGGTAGGGTAGTCCCTACCCCACAAGACTGGAGTCAGATTTTCTGGTTTCTGACTACCCTTAACGACTGAAGTTCAAAAGACTACCGGGATCAATGACTTAACTTGCTTTCCAAGGCATGGAGCTATTCCACCGACCGTGTCTCCACGTTGCCGTCGTGGTGGGGCTTGCGTGTCTCAGTGATCTCGGGGGCTTTGCCGGTAGAGCCACTCATGCCGGAAGGTCCCAAGTGTGAGACCAGACCAAGAGAGACACAAGAGGGGCACACCGTTCGGAGACTTGAGCAGTGTTCGGGTCCTCGGACGGTGTGCGTCTCATTGGCTTGCTCGCTGCTCTCTGGTACGCGTCTGATCATCAGACGTGACTGTGAGGGCAGCGAGCAAGCAGTGAGAGGGAGGGGGAGAGGAGGGGAGATAGGGACCGCACCCTCAAAAAGGAAACCATGGACAGGCCTGAAAAAGAGAAATTACCCCAGGGCGGTCCGGACTGCACAGCAGTTCGGGAATCCGCCACGCCTCGTGCGTCAAGCCCCTCATATTCTGGGGGGGGCAACAGGGCTGTCCGCACTCCGCTTGCCAAGGGCAACAGTGGCCGAGGAGGCCCCCGATCCAAGCCGTCCTTTAAGGACTTAATCGGGTTTAATTTTAGCTCACCCGACAAAGTGTCGGTCGGGCAGAGCGCGGGAAGAGGCGCGCTATATTGGGAGGAGGGCTCGCTTGAGCGTCGCGCGGATGCAGAGTCGGAGTCCGAGTTGGACTCCGACGACCTAGCGACCGATAGCTTGGCGAGCTCTGAACCCGTGAGAGCGGGGGCTGCTGCCGAGGACTCTAGGTCCTTCCGCAAGCGGCCCAGAACGGAGGAAGACCGGGGGTCGTCTTGCAGCGAGGAGGTGGCCTCGGCTCGCAAGATCCCCACCAGTAGGCGGGGTAAGGGCCGAGAGGGAGGCAAGAGCACAGTTCTTGCCCCCAAGGAGGTTGGCCAGCGAGCCGAGGAGCTCGCCGATGCTGGACGACCCCCCGGAGATGGCGGTCGCGGGGCTCCTGGTTCGGAGTCCTGCGGCGGTGAGCCGTATGACTCCGGACAGGAGCGGGTTCGGAGGGCCGGGTTTGCGGAGGTGGTAGAGGCCGCGATCCGCGATGTGGCCTTGAAGAGGAAACTTTCCTCTAAAAATAAGGCCATAAGCGCGGCGCTGGCCTCCATCCTGGCGGCAGCGGAGGCTAACCGAGGTGGGCCTCCGGCGGACGAGCTGTCCAAGCTGCGGGCGGAGGTCGCCCGCTTGTCTGCCGCCACCGAGCGTCTCCAAAGGGAACGCGGGGCTCCGAGCAGACCTGGCCAGGCTCCAGGGAGCCGGCCCACAGGGGGCGCCTAAAGGGGGCGCAGGGAGGACAGCCAGTCCGTGCCGCAGGAGAGCCAAGTGCTGGACCTTGTGCGGCGGGAGATGGCTGCCTTCCAGGCGCGGTTCTCCGTCCTGGAGGGCATCGTCCTGCGCCCCCCGCTAGCGAGTGCGGCGGCGAGTGGGAAGGCCCCCCCAGGGCGGAAAAAGGCGGCGTCGTACGCGGCCGCCGTGGCTGCCACACCGGGGTCGTCCGGCCAGGACAAAGGGTCCGGGCCGGCACCCGCGAAGCCGGTGCCGGGAAAACCGGACCCGGCCCCGGGAAGGAAGAGGAAGGGTGGGGTTGCTGCGCGGACGGCGAAGGCTCCTGCGCCGTCTGTGCAGCAGCTCTCCCCGGCTTCCTCACCTTCAGATCCTCCCCCGGCTCAAGCCGAATGGCAAGTGGCCGGGGAGAAGAAGAAGGCGGGCAAGGCAGCCAGGGCGGCCAAGAGGCGGGAGAGGAAGCGGCGGCAGAAGGCGCGAAGCGTCGCGGCTGCGCTCCGCCCCCCGAAAACCATGGCTGTAGTGCTCACACTGCAGCCGGACGCGGTGAAGAGGGGCATGACGTACGCGGACGTGCTCACCAAAGCGAAGGAGGCGGTGAACCTTGGTGAGCTAGGCATCGTAGGGGGCCTCCGGCTCAGGGTCACCATGGCTGGGCGGATGCTGGAGATCCCCGGGGCAGCCAGCGGCCCAACCGCGGACGCTCTAGCCGAAAGGCTCAGGGCGTCCCTAAGCGCGGACGATGCCCAAGTGTCCAGGCCCACCAAGTGCATTGACATGCGCATCTTGGGCCTGGACGACTCCGTCACGGAGACGGAGGTGGTGGCCGCCGTCGTTAGGACGGGGGAGTGCTCAGCAGAGGAGGTGAAGGCGGGCACCCTACGTCCTGACAACACGGGCATGCGCACCATTGTGGTGAGCTGCCCCGTGTCGGCGGCCAAGACCATCTCGGAGGGCCGAAGGTTTTTGGTGGGTTGGGTTTCCGCGCAGGTCAAACTGCTGGAACCCCGACCTCTGAGGTGCTTCCGGTGCCAGGTGGGCCACCATGTAGGAGCTCAATGCACCTCGGAGGTGGACCGCAGCGGTCAGCCCGGTCACAGGGCCGGCTTCTGCGACGCCGCGCCGCACTGCGCAGTCTGTGCGGCAGCTGGCAAGCCGGCCGACCACTGGGCTGGGGGTAGGGCCTGTGCCCCACCCGCCAAAGCCGGAAACAGGAGGAAGCCCTCCGCCACCGCCGTCTCTGCCGCGACCGCCGCCACTGCCGCCGCTTCTTCTGCCGCCATTGCCGGTTCCACTGCGGCTGCTGCTACTGCAACAGCCGCAGTAGAGCCCCTACAAAGGGCTCCGGAGGGGGCTGAAATGGAGTGCCAGTAATGGCCCCATTTCACCCCCTCCTGTTGAACGTCAGCCACTGCGCCGCCCAGGAACTGATGCTCCTGAGCATGGCGCAGTGACTGATGCCTGTGGACGGCGAGCAATGGGTAGCTCGCCGTCCGATCAGAACAGGCCCGGGTTGACGGCGCGCTGTGTTCTACGCGCGCCAAACCAGCAGTCGTCAGCATGGGTTGGGGCCCGTTAGGGCCAGAGCCTGCCAGGGTTGCGGAATATGTTCGAAAGAGTTACTGCGGCCCTGGAAGGAAAGGCACTAGGAGGACAAAGGGTGGGTTTTAGTCAGTAAAAGTCTGACACTCCCTGCCGCTCCACCCAGAGCGGGAGGGGTCATTTGATGATTTCCCATCCTCAAAAAAAAAAAAAAAAGGCATGGAGGTAACTGAATATGTAACAGATGGTCACCCACCCACGGATCACCCTCGCCAAGCGTAACTTAACCTCGAAACTCAACACGTGCCGTTGTTATTATTTGGCCACGAGCTCCTCAAAATCTCACTGTATATTTTTCATTAAAAATATCCAAGCGGGAAAATACAAGGGAAAGCTGTAACAAGATTGAAAACTTGAACACCTTACCTTCATCATTGTCCAGCTTACGACCATGAATAAATTATTTTTCAGATAGGGACCTGGATTACGATGACGTCACTGACACATCTGAAGAATCCTCATCAGAACCTTCGTCATCATCAGGAGAAGGAGGACTGTTCAAAGGAAACATACCCTACGTCCTAGAACTACATGACATTAGAAAAGATGATCCTGCAATGCCACCTGCACCACCACCCACCGCCAGTGACCCTCTTATTGGACCAGCGACTGTAAAGGTAAAGAAACATAGGAAGAAGAAGAAAACAAGTGATGCAGGAACTAAGGAACGTCGCGCTAGCTTGTCATTGGATAGTGCGTCTGATGCTAGTAGTTCTGTGGTCCCATCCTCTACAGATGTAAAGGAACAGTTCTATGATGCACGTGAAAGTTTTCATGCTATACCGGGTGAGTTACTTTTTTATAGTTCGCTACTTTAGTACAGGAGAGGACGGCCTTTGCCCTACATAACGGGCTTATTTAGGTTATATTAGATTAGACTGTATGGTGTTCCGTGTGGTGTTGGACGTAAAAGAATAGCACCATCCCATCACTTCCCGTGGGTGCCGTTAGAGGCGACTAAGGGACTCACCAGAAAATGGGCAGCAGCATTCTACAGCTACACTGCGATCGCCAACCCGCCTGCCAAGCGTGGCGATTATGGCAAACCAGAACTTGCAGTCAGTCACTCACTTACGATACCTCCAGAACTTGCAGTCAGTCACTCACTTGCGATACCTCCAGAACTTGCAGTCAGTCACTTACTTACGATACCTCCATGGGTATCGTAAGTTTGGGCACTCGTTTTAACGTTGTGTCATGCAATTGTTCCACGAATGAGAAGAACATTTAATGGCTAAGTCATGCTTTTTACCGAGATGTAAGGTTCGTAGTGTTAGACCTAAAGGAATAGGAATTGGCTCGACTTGTTCTTCTTTTCTTGTCAATTGACTCATATCAAATTTTGTCTGACCAACTTGTACAGCTCTATCATTGGCTTCGTTGAAATGGATGGTGCAAGTGGTTCGAAACGAGATCTGATATTTTGAACACCGAAAGCAAAGTCATGGCTACCGCAATTTATATGAAAGGTTTTTGGTGAGATTTCAGATTTTCTTAAAAAAGCGACAAAAAACCGGTAATTACTAAAAACCAATTCAGTAATTGGACTGCAAGGCTTTTTTTGTTTTACTTTTTTATTGTATTTTCCAGAAAACGAAGCACCGACCGTAGCACAAATGGTGTCACAGTCCGAGTCCATTCAAGATTCGAAAGCACCAGACTTAGCAGCTTCATCCGAATCTCAGAGTACTTCGCCAGCCCAGAAAGAACCATCCGCTATTATTGTTAGTATTGGGCATTTATTAACTACACGATCATTTGAGTTGTGGAGGAGCTCGTGGATAAATAAATACAGTCACACGGGTCGATCTTCAAGGTTAAGCAACGGTTGCCGGGGTCGGTCTGTGGATGGGTGACCATCTTAACATATCGAGTTTTCTCCGTGCCTCCGAAAGCCACTCCACGTAAAATACTGGTTCAGCTGAATACGGTTTGACTAGAAGCCAACCCCAATAAAGTTGGGAAAAGGCTAGGCAGATGATGATGATCATTTGAGTTGTAGAGGTCCATGTAAAAAAACCGGTATTCAGCAGCATCCGGTTGGACTGGAATCCAATCCTAACATAGTAGTCAAAATAGGGTATTCTACTTGGTAGAAAAAGTACTTATTATAATTCTATTTAGTCCCGTCCGTTAGATTTTCAAATTATATTGGACACGTATTTTTAGCCGTTTCAAATCGCTAAAAATTATAAAGATAAAGCGCATCAAAGTTCAAGAGATGTTACGTCGCTCGTAAAAATTGTACTATCATTATCTTCGTCATATTTTATCTTTAAAAAAAGGAGAAGTTTCTCAATTCAAGAAGGCGCTCAATAATCAAACAAAATCTTTAAAAATCAAATTATTGAAACGTAGGCATCACATCAAAATAAAAATAAACACTTTAATCACATCACTAAGTAGCTTAAAAAGAAATTTCAAAACCAGCCCAATTCTCAGAATTCTATTCAGTCCGTGTCATCAGGCAAAAGAAACGTGTGGGCGAAAAATCTTCCCACACCTTTTCCAAGACAGTAAACATCTCACAATATACAGAGCGATAGAAACACACGCTCGATTTGATCCCAATACTGAACGAAAACACCTGTACATGTACATTTTTATAAAAAGATAATATTTCTTTACAGATCTTTAGAGTAATCGTGTTTATTTTATTTGCAGAAACCAACCGCGCCGCCGTAATAAGCTGTTATACTGGTGTGTTGAATATTGAATTTTTGTTTTTGAAATGATGGATTTACATCTTTTGTGTATGTGTGTGTAATGAGTCACAGTGAGACTCCAACTTAAACATTAGCACGAAAATGTCAATGAAAGCTTGTCTAATTGACGTTTTCGTACTGAAAAGATGAGCAAACAAATGCAAAAACTTTAATTTATGCTCCGATGCAGTTGGAGTTCAAGTTGAAATGGAGTTTACATTTTGGAATGTGGGCCTAAGGCTCAGCGCAAACGGGCCACTGACCACAGCCACCGGTGGCTGGCGACTTGCTGTTTGACATGACTTTTAACACGTTTTGTGTGGAAACGGTTTCACACATGGAGCGAGTGGAATCTACTCGCGACTCGAGTGTCCGCGACACGCCATCGGTGGCTGCCACTGTACCGGTATTCAGCTGAATTCGGTTTGACTGGAAGCCGACCCCAATAAAGTTGTCAAAAGGCTAGGCAGATGAATAGTATCTAGTACTAGGGTCCCTGGTTAGTCCCTAAGTGAGGTCTTATCTGCCAACTGCCATATCTCATAATCCTATTGTCACCTATGGTAATATCAATACCATAAATTCCTCTGGCTGAAAAGGAGGGATGTTATTAAAATTTTATCGAGAAAGTTTCTGGTTCGTTTTATGGGTTTTATAAAATTACCTAAATGCACCTTTTTGTCTGTTTTCAGGTGACTCCATATTCAACCCGCTGGTATAACAACAAGAATAGTCATTATACCTTTGGACAACATTATTACCAAAATCAAACCAATATTAATTAAAATGATATAAATATAGTAACAATTTCAACTCAAACTATGTTTTTTCTTTGTTTTTGTGCTTTTCAGAACCCATAGGCCTCATTTACGGAGACGCGGGGCGTCGCGCGTTGCGTTGAGCGGCGCGGCCCGCACTAAATTCAAATATATGGCGTTGTATGAGTGCGTTTACGGAGAAGCGATTTTAGACGCGTTTGTTTGAATTAGGGCGTTTTTTGCGGCCGAGCCCGCGGATGGCACCGACGCGTCCCACGCGGTGTTTATCGCGGCGGCGCACGCAGCGGCAATTCTCGATGAAGCTACTCGTATGTCCGAGGCGGAATCTTCTGTCAGTCTTATATAGAAATCGCGCAACACAGACGTAGTCACCATAAAACTAGTCGATTTGATCGAGGCGAGCGTGCGCCGCCGCGATGCCCGCCGCGTGCTTCGCTACACGCTAGAGGATTCGCCGCGGGCGCCGCGGCGGGCACCGCCACGCTTCCCGTCTCGCTTCTCTATGAACATGGTCGTATATTGCTATAAGTTTGTGTTTACGCGTGCGATGATGCGTGCCGCTTCACGCGCCGCCCCACCGTAAACAGAAAAAACGTCCGACGCGCCGCGAGACGCCACGCCACACGCGACGCGAGACGCCCCGCGTCTCCGTAAATGAGGCCATAGACTTAAATATAGACTTTGACTTCAATTACTATGTTCACGCAATGGTCAGGAAATTCACAGAAGCACAAACATAAGGCCAATATTTAAGGCCCATCTAAACCTATCTTTTATTTGCGCTACACATCTTAAGGTTTGACAGCTGTTGTTTCGAACCACTGTAAAACTTCAGAATGCTATAAGACTATAAAAAACACAATATTTCCACGTAAAAAACATCATAGGTACCCCGAAGAGGTAGACAGAGGTAGATTTTTTTAATTATTAGTATTCTATTATAAGGCTTTCGTCAACCTCACTTGACGAAAAACGATGTTGTTGTCGACTAAGGAGCGCATTTGTCCAGAAATAACAAATTCACTCTTGAATTAAAGACCTCAGATTATAGCTATCAGGAAAACTCCACTCGTCAGCTGCTGTACACAATGAAAGTGTTCCCAAAACGTTTTATGCTTTTGTAATAAATCCCCACATTATCGACTCATCAATTGTTAGGTAAAAGTCGTTATTATGCATTGAGATAAAAAAAAATATGTAAGGGTTAGGGAGAGGTATTGCCATTATTCGCAAGTTCAGACTAGCTTATACCAAGTAAGCGCGACATAAAGTTAGTCACAAGGAAATTGTGTTTCTTACGTAGAAATGCAAAAGAACGTTAAACTTTTCTCAAGAACTCTGTTATCCGCGATATTTGTATAATTTTATGACTATACACTTTACAGCTAAGAGTGGTAAAACCTGACTCAGATGCGATACCTTCGAACGTCGGGAACTAAAAAGGAGACGAGTGATGTGGAATCTTTTCAGTTGTTGAAATTATAGGACATATGATGAGAAGGAATAACTTCATAACAATTAGACGCCTGTACTTCCAGAAGAATTAGAAACAGCGGCCCTACCATACCCAATTGACAAAAAGAATTAGATCTCTAACCACAGTAGTTGCTGAGATCTCCATGGCCGCGCAATCCTCCACGTTACGTTCGCGCGGCCAACTTAAAACCCTTATAACTTCTATAATTCATTTTTTTTTCTTTGACTGCTCTTTGGTTTGTTCCCTTCGATTTTGACAAATTCCGACTATTTTCTTGGCGTTTTTTTTTTCTGTTTGGATAACTTTGCGTAGCAATCGTAAAGCACACGTCGTATTGCCGTCTCGTCGGAGATGAGACGGCAATCATAGTCCATATAGGAGATTGAGGGAAGTTTTTTCTTGTCTCAGTAGAGACCAGCGACCATATTTCAAATTCGGTCGGGACTCGGGACGGATACCTATTACAATTAGTATTGAGTTGCATCATAATAAAAATAACCCAATAACAAAACGTCTAAGGGGGCCTCTGTGAGTTGGCTTTGGCACCTCATACGCCTTCCAAAAATCCAGGTTCTCAGGGTCGCAAGAAATATCCAACCCAATATAATTTCCTAAAAACAGTCGGTCTGAGTCAAGCCATAGATAGGGCATTACACTCTAAAGAGGTTTACTATCTCACTCGATGCTTCAAACTATACAACCTCTTTCGTTGCACCAACCCATAAACCATAGCTGTCAGTGTCATGGCGCCTGTCAGGAACTCTTCAGTTTACAGTAAAATTCCTAGTGTCGCTATTCGTAAGTAAGATAGCAATATTATTTATTTACCGGAAGTCCCTACTTAAGGGACTTCCCGAGGCCAACAATCGAGTAAGTACGCTATATGCTATCATCATAATCTGTTCTAGTCAAGTTGAGAAGTCATCAAGGTGCGTTTTTCCATCATGTGAGGTCGAATCAATAAGAATAAATATTCCCTCCTTTTTCTATAGCAGGTAAGATTTTAACCTTACGTAATACCACGCCTGTAAGCTCCAAAGGATTAGGCAGAAGCGTTTGGGACATCCTCATTACGCTTGTTACGTAAAACTTCCTTGTTTCCCCGACACCAGACACAAATCAGAAAGAACACTAAAAAATTTATTCTTGTCGAATATTATTCTAGTGCGTCAAGGTTTTTTGGTGGAGATGATATCGAAATTAAATGATACTGATGATTTTAATTATATGAATATAAACTAGTATATTATAAAACTGAAGAGTTTGTTTAATTGGTTGAACGCGCTAATCTCAAGAACTGTTTCTTCGAATTGAAAAATTCTTTTAGTGTTGGATAGCCCATATATTATCAAAGAAGGCCTATATTACCTACATCACGATACGACCAATAGGAGCACAGCATTAATGAAAATGTGACGCAGGCGAAGTTGCGCGGGAGTGTAATATAAAATCATCTTTATTAAGTATATTCTCCCAATTTAACCATAACATGTCTGTGCAGAATGAAAAATTCTTTTCTTTCTGACTTTAATTGGACATAGGCCTCTACCAATAAATTGCTATATTCAAACATCACAAACCGAACATTCAACGAATAAAAACATCTACACTCGAATTACTAATTGCTATTGGATCACGACCTCACCCTGTGTTCGCCAAACAAATTAATTTGTGTCTCTCGAACCAAAAGTTTTTGGAACCAAGCTTTATTGAGTTTTCGTTGCAAGTCAAAGCAAACAAGTCAATAGAAACATCGGCAAATACTTACAGTCGCCTTTCCTGAAAAGGTTGTAGTAATCAACCCTCTTTTCATTTTAAATAAATTGATATTGACATTTATAACGTAACAAAACATTTCATTTTCCTATTCCACGTTAAGGCGCTGTCATAGCAAAAACTCGGTCACTCTCGGACTGTATAGAGAATAAAGAGAAGCGCGACGACACAATGCTTGCAATTTATTGCCAAATATGAAGCATTTTATTGATTTTCTCAAAACTAAGTTGAGATATTAATAATCTAAAACAACAACGTGTTGCATTAACATTCGATTCATTATTTGTTATAAATTAGGCTAGAAATACGGGTTTTTTTTTCAAAGGTCAAAGTTAGAGGTAACTTTGACGATCATTTCAATCGAGGATTTTATTTTTAAACATGTAACGGAAACAACAGGGTTCTTGGAAATATAGTTAAATTCAACATTTATTTTTTCTACAGTTTGAAACTAATCAGATTCGGCTAAAATTTTGTTAGGCAACCAGCAATTTTTCAGTTTTTGCTGCTCACAGCGCCTTAAAGATGTACATACATGTGTATATATTATTATACACATGTATGTTTATTATTTATTTATATTATTTACATATAAATGTTAGACAACAGATAAATGCGTAATAACGGTCATTGAGCCACATAGGCACATAAAATTGACTTTCTTAAATCAAAAACAGAAATAAAGACATAAAGGTGTCCTGAATCGACTTCTATCGAGATTATGTACGTTCTTTAATAATCAACAACGGTTCATAATAATATATTGTTCAGACTTTTACGAAGGGATATTAGTGAAAGGTCATTGTACTTTATTGCATGTTTATCTGTCGCCTACCACAGTAAATTTCATCAGTTATGTTTAAATTCCATCTCAGTTGATCCTATTGGCGTCATTCATACATCCATACACGTGCACAAACTCACGCCTTCTCCCATGTGGGTAGGCAGAAACTAAAGAACACCACCTGCTTCACCTGCACCTGCATCATTCATAACTACAAATTCGGGCTAATACTGACAAGTCATTGCGGTGATTTTGAAATATTATACTTATTTTCTTCTTATTCTTCTTATCGTGTGGGCAGTAAGGTCTAACGACCCCACACACCCTAGTGTCAGAGTTTCTAAACCGCCCCAAGGGCCTCTGACATGGTTTATTTGACGACCGCCATTTGACGGCCGGGACCACCGGCTTATACGTGCCTTTCGAAGCACGGAATCATCTTTTTATCAGACAATCAGGTGATTCAAGACTGCAATGTCCTAGCCAAACTGGAAACAACTTTACAAAGTATGCTTCCCGTGTGAATTGAACCCACGACCACCGCGTCACAAGGCAAACGCCTAAACCACTAGACCACGGAGGCAGTAACTGATTATCTGAGTAATGCACAAACTAGCTTAAAGGCATAGTTAATGCAGGGACTTTAGTGTAGCCTCAGATATAGGCTGGATTAAATTTTGATGTCATTAGTTTTTAAAATTAGGTCAACTACCTAAGTTGGCCTGTTCGTTGGTTCCTTTGGACACACTAAAATAAATTTCACCACGAACTATCACTTACTTATTCTATAATTGAAGTTAAAAATATCATACTAAATGTACTGAAATAAATAATTTCATACATTTTTAGAATGTTAAATTTTTGACAAAATAATTTTAATATATGAAAGATAGCTGTCTCCCGCGGCTTCGCTCCCGTCAACTGGCTACCTACCTACCTACCCTACACCTACCCTACACCTACCCTACGCCTACCCTACGCCTACCCTACGCCTACCCTACACCTACATGCATGCAAATAATTCTATTTTATTGAGGTATTTCCTTCCGACTTGCTAGACAAAAGTTGTGATAGCTCGGTTAATATACATGTTATAAAAATAATTTAGCCTATAGCAATATTTATAGCCTATAGCACTCAGGAATAACGTAGCTTTCTACCAGTGAAAAATTTTTTGAATTGGATCATTAGTTCCAGAGATTACCCCCTACATACAAACTTACAAATTTTACCTTTTTATAATATTAGTATAGACTAGCTTTTATCCGCGACTTCGTACGCGTATGTTCTGTTGATTCCCGTTACCGTTGGGATTCCTCGTTCCCGTATAGTAATAATTCTCCTGCCTTCCTCATGAATGTGGCTATCATATACAAAAAGAATTATCAAAATCGGTTCAGTAGATCCAGAGATTACCCCTACAACCTCACAAACTTTAACTTTATAATGTTAGTATAGATTAGTATATGAAGGCGTATGAAATGTGGGATGATAGATAGTACCTGTCTAAAAGTTTAGTGACGTCACCATTCTATTTGCAGCCATGGAAAAGCCTGCTCGCTACAAAGCCAAAAGTAAAAAGGCAGCCGCAAAACCAAAAACGGCTAAGAAACGAAAAAGTGACGGTACGTAAAAGTAGCTAAATGAACCTCTGGTCCATATTCCAAAACATAAACTCCAACTCCAACATGAGCACGAAAATGTCAATGAAAGCTTGTCTAATTGACGTCTTCGTACTCGAGAGATGAGCAAACAAACTTCAATTTATGACAAGCTCCGATGGAGTTGGAGTTCGAGTTGAGTTGTAGTTTACGTTTTGGAATATGGGCCTCTGTTCCTAGGTAACCAAATGAACCGCTTTGTCAAAGAGTTGGTAGGAGTATAGTCACTCTCAACATTTAATACTTTTACGGTTTTGTACACGAAGTGTAACCAACAGAACGCTGTCACTAAGCCACTGACTGGTCAGAGAACTTTTTATCATGAACTGTAGAAGGTTAACGGTAACAGTTGAAATTTACACGAAGTATGTGTTTCTACCTCTATTGCCCGAATATCAACTGTTGGACAGTTGCCCACCAGACACAACATCCGTCTGGTTAGAGGATCCTCCGTTTTCAACGGAGGTATGCGGGACGTTACTCTCTGTTCCGCTACCTTCAAAACGCTATAGAAACAAATAAAGGGCAATACACCAGAACCCACAGTATGCTCGCAATTGGCTGGTGTCTCGCATTTACGACTATAAACGAGTTTTTACCTACCCATTAACGTTGCAGTTAATAGTTTTTTTTTCTTTGTCATAAATCATTCCAAATTGCCTCGATTAAAATTTTCGGATTCGTTACGGCGAGATGAAACACTTCGTTACAGCCAGAGTTCGACACGAGTAGTTTTTTAAAGAATTTCTTATCTTTTTTCCAGGTCCCACTTGTTCAATGTTCTTGGCAGAATTAACCAGAAAACTGGCTTCCAAAAGGAAACAAGTTGATGAAGAACCAAAAAATATTATCCGTAAGTGTAAACTAATGATTATGAGACACCAATCTGAGTATGAAATGAACAATGAACAATGGATCTTAGAACAATACGTTATTTAGTGTAATTATAAGACAAAATTAAAATCAAACTTTTTATTTCTAGAGACAATAATAGACAGCATCACAAGTGCTTTACCAGTAAGATTATCTAAAAAGCTCTCTCCACAAAAATGTCCGTCACCCATGAAGATAGAAACATTACGGACATTTGCACCAGAACTGACTACGGCTAGTGACACGTTGGTGTTCAGCCCCACAAATTATAACGGGGATGCGGCAGTAAGCAATAGCGATGATGTATGTATGCAAGAAGTTGAAATACCTTCGGAAAAAACTGGAACATTCAAAATGCCCAAAATGCCTTTAGTCAGTAGCGACGTACTAAAGATAGCAGTATCAAAGAAGAAGAAGATAGCAGTGCAAGACCAAGGAGTGAACACCGGAACGGAACTAGATGTTGCTGCCGAAATATCAAAACACGTTAGCACGTTAAGGAAAATATCGTTGATAGCCGAAGAATTTAATCAAAAAACTGGTAGGCAAACTATTTATTGTGTAAAGTTCATATTATGGGGAGTGAAGATGTCAGCTCTGTTGGTTACATGATTATGAAATTATATGATCTGTAGTTTCTGCCTACACTGGTGGGAAAAAGGCTTGATGATCAGCAGTTTCAATAAGGATTGCTTGATTTGCCCAGGCTCTTCCCAACATGTTGCGGTCGGCTTCCAGTCTAGCCGGCTGCATCTTTTACATGGAGCTACTTCCTTTCTGACCTCCACAATCTAATTATTGGGAAACACGATACCCTTCAGTAAAACTGGTTGACAGACTTTCAGGGTTCTGACTACTCGTAATGACTCCATTAAAATATGGCAGTCGGAACTAACGGTTTTACGTATTTTCAAAAAAATACTAATAGATGTAATGTTCTTCCAGCTAAAAACCTCAAAGAAATAGTAGACAGTGTGCAAGAGGATCTTATTAAGAAATTAGCAGAAATACAAGCAGAACAAAGTATCGGTTCAGAACGAGCATTTCAAATTTCAAAAGAAGAATAATTATGAACCCACCTCCTTGATGATTACCAAGAAGATTAGTTATCATTTGCATTTATGAAGAAAATATAAACTGACTTTTGCAACCCATGTCAAATATCCAGTGTCAAAATAAAATGCAATAATTTTTAGACAAGCATGAAATTATTGTTGTAAAAAAATAATAAACAAAAACAAAGCATTACTTCTTTGGTTTTCTTTTTCGAAATTCTTTAAATTTACAAAACAGTTCATTTAATTTGGAAGTCGTCAGTTGTAGAATTTCTTCTTCTCAGACTGACCAGAAAACTGAACGCAAGCTTAGCATTAAAATTTTATTGTGGTAATAGGAAAAACACCAACAGTTATTTCTTTAGTCTGTAACATTATGGGATGCAAGTGTTCATTGAACAAAGAGCGAATTTTCTACAACAAACAATAAGGAATCAGTAATCTAAAAAAAAAAAAATAACCAAGTAATATTAATGTTAAACACACAATGGAAAAGAAGACACAAGATGAAAGCTCGAAGGAAACATTTAAACTGCACGGCTCCTCACAAAGGATTAGGATGAGCAGAACCAATTCTAAAGAAAAATTATGCAATGGTATGGTGTCTTCAGTTTTGCGTTCCAATCGTACATTTTAAAATGTTTGTTTATTTAATTAAAGTTTTTGTACAGTAGTGAAACATTGGCAGTCTTAATGCAACATGATGTTCTTTCCATTGAAAAAATCGATAGTAGGTAATCGATTTTATCCCAGTGATGTGTTCATTCTGTTTCAACAATAGCCAAAATAAAAGTGTTGTTGATGTTAATGATTTCTCAAAATTAACTCTTACATTTCTGTGCATGTAGTCTTTCTAAAAAGTAATACCTACTGCCACATAAACTAAAGTTTCCTAATGTGTTTAATTTTTTTTCTTAATCATCAATCAATAATAAATGATGTTTATATTTTTGCCATATAATTATCATAATTCAAATTAATAGAGCTTCATTCAAAATAGATCAACAAAAAATAAAGTCTACAAGCAAACTGCCAAGAATTATTCGCATGCCGACAAGATACTACAAGCCGATCGAGAAATCCACCAAAGTGAATGACGACTCCGGCAAGTTGAAGATATTATTAATATTCTTATATTAGTTTGACTTCCAATATTTGATTAGAGTTCTATTTTAGGTGACTCGTTGCCCGGCCCAAGCAAATTGGAAGGCGTTCCGATAAAAATGAAAAAAGAGGAGATTATGATACGTATGTATCAGCTTTATTACAATTAAATTTTCATTGATTTGATTTATTATCTTACGTAACCTTTGTTCAACGATTCTTTCGATACTTTAATTTATATTTCTATAATTTGAATTTGCTACTTTGAGCTTTGGTTAAGTTTATATTAACAATAAATAGCATTATTCTTATGCAGCTGAAAAATTAAAAATAAGTCATATACCACGGCTTAAATCTCAAAAGGACGGCTCTAAAGAAAGCAGTGTACCACTGAATAAAAGTCGTGCAAGTAACCCCCCACCAAGCAGTCAGTTTATACCAGAATGTAGGAATGTACAGAGAGTTAACATCTTTATCAATCCAGGTACCTATTAATATTATTTTAATACTAGCTGTCCCTACCTACCCTACCTACCCTTGAACATTTTAGGGAAAATGTATTTTTTTTGTTATCTTGTTTTTATTTTTTTCGTCAATTTTACAATCTTTTACTTAAATAGTTATTCTGCTATTCGGGACGGAAACAAATCAAAATCCATGAAAATCGGTCCAGCCGTTCTCGAGTTATAAGTGTTCGAACAAAATCCGACTTTGTTTAATGTACATAGATTAGTTCAGTATTTTTAAATACGAGAGAAGGAGACAGAGACTATTCGCCGTGATTCGGCTACATTTGGGTAACGCAGTAAATAATATTCCAGCACAAAAATGTGTGCACAATCACAGGCTCTACTTTGACGCGAAAAGTCCAATGAGACGAGAATCCAATAAAGCCGGAGGGACATCTGGCGCGGAATGTCAGAACACACATGGCTTAACGTGCTCTGAGAGGCTATATGTTCGAAATACTAATAAGAACACTTGACTGTAAACAATACCCGTTGTGCTTATCATTTGGGGGGTGTGCCATAATCGCCACGCTTGGCAGGCGAGTTGGCGATCGCAGGGTAACTGTTGTAATGTACAGAGAATGCTGCTGCCCATTCCCTGGTGAGACCATTAGTCGCCTCTTACGACACCCACTGGAAGTGATGGGATGGTGCTATTCTTTTACGTCCGACACCATACAGAACAGAAGGCTAATTCTAATATGTTTTAAGCAACTTTCTCATTCGCATGTCAGTCGCAATCTGTCAAAAATGTATGATTTTTTTTTTTTTAATATTTAAACTTTGTTTTCAAATTAGTGATTTGAAAACTAATTGGAGATTGGCCCTCTAATTGGGGTAGCCGAAGAATGCGAGACGCACAAGACCGGTTGTTGTTTCGACACTCGGGGGAGGACTATGTCCAGCAGTGAACGTTTTTCGGCTGATATGATGACGATGTTTATGTATACAATAATAATTGAATATATCGTCTATGGACAAGATCACATACAAATAACACGATATACAAAAGCAATACCTATTCAATTCGATATCCCAAACATTAGTTTACATATTTCTGGTTCATTATTTTGATTTCCAGAATTCTGTCTAGATGATCGCGGTCCGCCGGCGTCGGTACAAGCAACGAGACCCATTCCCACTCTGGGGCACATTTATGGTCGTATGAATATGATCGATAGTGATCGACTCAATGGTAAACAAGTTCGAGTAATGTATTATTTGGAAATACGATGTAGGATTTAGAGAATTTGATCTGAACACTGATAAAGCGGCTGAAGGAGCAGCATTTTTTGTAGTATCTGTAGTACTTCATACATGTTCTTAGGTAATGTGCATTGACTGTACATAAAAGTTGCTATTTTTAAGCTCGTTAACAGTCGGTCAATTGTGTAAAAGACTCACCGTGATGTAGAAAATAAAGAAGAAAGAAAAACCGTTCATTCCCGTGAAAGTTACGCACATACACAAAATAATAGTAGTATAGTGAGCTGCCGTTCCAATTGATACTAGGGACGCGCCCATTAAACGCTCATGCAAGCGTCACTCAATTCCACAAGTCATGAATGACGTATGACTGATGGTGAGTGATGGAATTCAATCGATATTAAACGCTCATGGGATGTCATAAACATATAAAAACAGACCCATTCACTGAAAAGTCGTGACTAATGAAATATCCAGATTTTCGTCAGTCAATTTCGTGCCACCATCAGTACTCTCACTGCATTACACGATAGGTTATCCGTCAGTTACAGCCTTGAGTGTGGATACTGCCAGCAAAACCTATCGTGTAAGGACGCCTAAGATATCACGGTGGGATTATTACAGCATAGTCACCAATTTTTAAAAAAGCTCGTTTTTAAGTTTACTTTAGTGTGCTTATTTATTGCATTATCAAATCAAAAGTAATTTCAAATCAAAAGTCATTTATTCAAATTAGGCTGAGAGCCAGCACTTTTTGAACGTCAAATTTTACATAAAGACAGTCCCGCAAAACGCCCACCCGTCACCACTTCCTAGTGTTTTAGCTGTTCATTCATAAGGGGCTTTGCTCTTTAACATTCCCATACTTTTTATTATCCCCATACCAATTACTTTACCAATGACATGTTGAGTCGAAGCTAAGTCGGTATAAGCTAAAAAAGTTATGGGACTATAAGCCTTTGGATCAACGTCAACCCTTCATCCAATGTTAAATCAGAGGATTTTTTAGTATTTCCTGTTCAACACGTCATTATAAGATGAAAGAAAATTGTATGTGTGGTTCGCAAATCATGACTAATTTCTTTTACTTATGTCATGTTTAGACTGGTTTATGGAATTGAGGACGCCCATAAATTCTATAAGATCATCAAATACTAGGACTTCTAGTGCTGCAAATGACTGCAATACTACAAGCTCAAGTACCGGTTAGTAACTGTATTATTTTTTACACACAAGGCTGATTTTTATTTAGTAGTCATTCCTATAGCTTTTTTCTGAAAATAACACAATGACTGTTCAGCATGTTTTATATATATAATATATAAACGCTCCAACCGCCATGTTTAACAATAAATAAATTGGTGCTACTTACCTATCTACTGCAAAACAATTTAGAACATCGGTCGTTATAAAAATGAATCCCAATTTCTCTTGGTCACGCCGTGACTTGAGAACAACTTCACCGATTTCGTTTGATCTTTTTGCATTTGATAGCCCAGTTCTTGAGGAAGGTTTTAGGGTGTGCGCGGATTCTAAGGGTCGTAGCTTGATGATAAAACGCTGAGGCCCTTAGAAAACGAGTAGCGGGTAAAACCGCAGGGCACAGCTAGTTTAAACATAATTATACCAAGTAGATATTTATGAAACTAAGGTTAGTTTCGTAAATATCTACTTGGTATAATTATGTTTGCCTGTTCTTTTAAATGACACTTTTTTGTTTTTGATTTAAATAAGCATATCCTCAAAATTCTCAACAAGAAGAACTCCAAAAAACTTCTACAATAGTAATCCAGGACACAAATAAAAATTCGTCGAGTGGATCTAAATCCACCAACGATAATATCGGTGCTTGGCTATCTCCCGATGTGGAGCTCCCTACAAGGGACAATGAACCAGGTATGTCAACAATGCGTTGATTTTTTTCTTTTTCAAGTTTTTATGGTGTACAACAACTTCTGATTGATGATATATGGCCGATGGCGCCTAAAGGATCTCGACTGGCGATCGCATAAGAGAAGACGTCGTATTGTAATGCCTTTCATAAGGTAGACCGATGAGCTGGTTAGGGCTTTAGGAGACCAATGGAAGCAAAAAGCTCGAAGGTCATTGTGGCGATGCTTTGGGAGGCCTGTTTCCATCAGTGGACGTTCTATGGCTGAAATGATGACTTTTCTGGCATTATTCTGTGCAATTGCCTGTCATGTGCATTCCTGGTCTTAACATAAAAATCATTTTCCATATACAAAGGTATAGCAATAAAGACAATGAGCCTGAACAACACGCAGAAATCAAAGATATTGAGCCTGAAAACCTCACAGAAATCGAAATCATTGATTCTCAAGAAGTCGCAGGAGTCTCAAGCAGAAGGCATAGCAATGAACGCAAACCAAACGTATTGCGTAGGTTTGTCGATGGATGCTGCTCCGATATTCTCAACGCCGAAAATAGGCGTGGAATGTAGTACAGGTCAGTTAAGTCCTTAGAATGTTTTAAAAAGCGTAAAAATTGCTGTCGTATATCAGCAGAATATTATCTTGTTTTCTCAAACATGCTTGGAAATTTGATAAATATTTTGTCAACCTTCGCTGTACCTACTGGCCAAATACATGATGCGAGCAGCGGCCGGCAAAAGTTGTATGAAAATACATATCTGTCGTGGTTTAGCGGTCAAATAAATTATATAATAAACTCATACATATGTCGTGTAATTTAAAAACGGAATGGAAAAACTCCGAAACATGGCTACCAAGGATGTAACTTATCAAAGGTTTTATTGAATTTAAAACTGGCTTACAAATAGAAAGCTGTTTATTGAAAAACAAAACAAAATTATATGAACAATATAACGCGGGAAAAAATGTTGTTCGTTGTTCATCGTTGATATTGAAAAGTACTTATTCAAATACAAAGTTCTGTCTAGGTACTACCTACTTAGTTTTAATTTCCGCAAAAATTTTGAGACAAGTAATATACAAGCCTTGGCCATAACTAGGCATTGATGGACTTACGTATGTGTGCCTCGGCTTCACCTCGGCCACATTTACGCGTTCATCAATCATGCCTCTTTTGCTGGCCGCTGCAGTAATGCAGTAAATTTAGGTTGAGGTCAACAAGATAATTTTGAACTCTGTTATCAAGTGATTAAATATAGTTTTCCAGCTAGCTGGTTGTGGTAGGTAGTGGTTTCAAACACCGAAGTGCTGAGCATGAGGTCCAGTGTGTTATTAGGTTTTTTCATAAGGATTATCTCAGTATCAGCCTGCAGTTTAGAAGTCTGCACTATGATACACCTGTGCCTCAGAAAGCATGTAAAATTAATAAATAAAAAACATTACAAGTCCTGCGCCTGATCGCTCCGCAGTCGTGTTGCATTGCAGATTGACTGTGAGAGTCAAAGATGAGAAAGTGAACCTGTCTTTACGCACATTGTCTTATTCTTGACAAACCATTGAAGTTTTCTAGGCAGTGGTTTAGAGGCATATACGACTAAACTGATTTTTTCCGCGCAAACCGCCGCTGCCGCGTGCCCGCAACGCCGCGCCATAAGCGCAGCCCAACAGCACAGTGCACATAAAAATATTTAGAAAAATTATTTAGAAAAGTGGAATAATACTTTATTTTTTTTTTGTGATACGTTGTTGAGATACCAAGCATGTACACGAAATGCTTACAGATGATTTTTTGACACCTTATGTATATACATCTAAACTGTTACAGTCACAAGTTCGATATTAAGCCGGCCGACCGTGGTAATCTGCGGCAATCCAGCTCCGGAACGGGTCGAGGAAGGAACTCTGACTTCCAAAAGTTATGTTTCTTTGAAACCTTCACGACTGTCGAAAATAGGTACTTATATGAATTATTCACTCATATTTATTCAGAACCCAGAATACTGATGATAGTAATTGGTAACCATATGTCATCTTTCTATACTCTTATCCAAATTTATTTGGGGTAGGCGCTTTCTATCATCCATAAATCTTTTTTCGTTACCTTTTTCTAAATCTGTAGATTCTAACTTTTCAAAAATATTATTGGTAGCTCATATAGAAGCCATAAACAAAAAAAGAGTTCAGCTTATATTAGTATAAGTAGGATTAGTCCTATCAAGGTCTAAAATTGTAAAGGCATGAATTAGCAAGAGTATGCAAATTCAGTAAAGATATTGATATTGAAGGGTAATCTCCGGAACCACTGCCTCTATTCTTTATTCTTTTTTTTTTGGCACCATTTGTTAGGCATACAGATATAACCAAGGTAATGCCCCTAGTAGGTAAAACTATATAATAGAATAAAGACGACGATTCTCAACAATTTCAGACGCAAATAACAACACATGTTGTTCAAACGTACACCAGCCTACCATAACACCTGTACCCCGAGTACCAGTACCATCCTACACCGAATGTCCATCAGAAATCCTACAGAAAACTACCAATTTTGAAGTTTATCAAGGTACTGAAACTTCTACAATTTTTAAAGTTATCAATGAACGTAAGATTGAGCGGGTCATAATAATATGTGCAGAATCTATTAAGCATACAGATGAAAAAGTGTCACGCAGTTGAAGCCAAAAGTCGGGTGTCCTCACCGAGGAAGGAATCTGGAAAATGGTGGCGTGACAATTTAAGCCTGAACCTGATAACTTCTGTCAATAGATTTATCTACTAGAGATAGGTATCTGACATTATTTATTGGGGTGGTTGGATCTTAAGCCAAAATGTTATCTCTAGGAAGCAAATATCATTGTTTAATTGTTTGTAATGCAAATCTTTAAAATGGTATGAATGGTTAACGGTTTAATGTTGTCAAAATCTATTTTAGTCTCAAAAATCTGTAACAATCAGGGATTAAAGTTTGAAATTGAACTCAAAATACTCAATTCAGAAACCCGCCCTTAATCACTTAACTAATATTTTTCTAAACTACTAGGAATTGAAGTAACAAATCCACAAAGCAGTGAAGCCACCAATATCGAAATGCGCAATAAGACATCTGTAGTCGAAGGCACCAGAGATGCCAGTGAAGAGTGTGATGCAGATGATTCCACCACCTTGGATAGTACTCTAACAAAGATGAGCAAGTCGAGTGACGACACGATGTTACTGAAATCGGATCCTACGATCACTGAGTGGTCCTGCCGATATCAAAGCGATCATAGTTCAGGTAACAGTCTTTCCTCTTACTCCAGAAAAATAGGTTAGGGTTTTCGAGGGTCCAGAGGCTGCAATTAAACTGGTTTAAATCTGAAAGAAAATTAAAAATAGAACAGTTCTCTGAAACCACCAGCAAATATTATTGTCAATATGAGGACACTACTTCTGATGTTTACCAAAACATTAATGTACCAACTATTTAACGCTAGCTAGCGCTTCGCCCGCGACTTCGTCTGCGTTGATTTGGTACCCAGGCGGTGGGGTGGGGGTGGTGGGGGCGTTTTAAAGATTAGTTTTTGGAAAATTAAGCACAACGATTTTCATTAATTACCCAGCCATTTCTGCTGCTGATTCCGGCCAAATTTCGTAATGAAGTCGGCTGCAGGCCGTAAAATAATCTAAGCTTAACAAGGTAATTTTTGAAACTGCCTTGGCTCTTCGTTTGCAACAGGCGCTAAACTCAATAACTTAATTGTTTATTTTCTTGTTTTAGAATACACCTGTCGAGACAGCCATGGACGCGAATTCTGCAAGAGATACTACGGTGACAGCCACATTACTGAGATGAGGGAACGTTGCAAGAAGTGCCACAGGTTTAAGAGGTTCCCCAGCACTCGGTATAAATGTAAGTTTTACGTTACCTACTTGTAGCAGTAACCAAACAGTTTATTTAGTAAAGGAGGGGCTTATTACTCGCAGTTGAAGGCACGAGCTAGGGCTGGAACCGGTTGATCGGTTGGAGTGGTATAGACTTTTTGATGATTAGACTCATTTCTTAATTTAAAATTTGAATAAATTGCATTGGTTCCAAAGATTTTGTCATAATCAAGAATATTTAGTTTGAAAACTATTTAGTCCTATAGACAAAAAAAATGGCAAGTTTACCCTTGTAAATAAGGACTGTAATATTTCTTCATGAAGATGGCCTGAGCATTAGTGCTTTATCACGAGAACTCCATTATATCTCGTTTCAGCGTTAGATTTTGGATTCGGGGTAATGGCGAAGAAGGGCACACAAAACACAACTGATTGTAGAAGACAATTCAGGATGACGTCCGATAATAACCGCCGTGCAAATAACTGATTTGGTTCGACAACACAAAGAGCACAGCTTCACACCAATTAGTCATTTTGTTGCTTTTTTCGATTCCTCGGACGATTCGTCGAGTTTTGCATCATGCTGGCTCCTACAGACTAATTTTGCGCGACAACATCTTGATTTCGATTGGTCGAATGTTATATGATTGATGAAAAAACTGATGAAAAACTTTTAAATCGAGTCAAAATAATAAATTGTATACCGTCTAAAAAAAAAGATATTTTGATTTTCCATGTCATTATTTCTAGTAGGTAATAAGTTTTAAGCCTAAGTTTTGTCCGAATATCCACATCCTTTTTTGTCTTGTCTTTATGCTAGTTAATATAATGACAAATAATATAAGTTCGTTTTCTTTTACAAAATGGTTTTCTTTAACTATCCTATCTAGTAAGTCACCTCCTTGAGCGTCCACTCTTCATGCTCATAAGAGTATATGCTCTACTCCTAGTAAAATCAAATATTGACCATGTATGCAGGCAATTATGAACGTTAAGATGGTAAACATCTTCTGACCGCGACTGTACTTTGTTCTCTACATCGTCCTAAAATACACACAATTTATAAATAATTGTTGAAGATAATCAGAATAGGAACGAAGTCGCTCATTCACAGTAATTTGTATGTGGGATGAGACGGTTCAACAACAAATGATAACCTTTAAAATATAAAATGACCCTCCACACCGTTACCGTGGCCGGTACCGCGGGCAGGAATAGTGCAGTTACCGGGAACTCTTCTTCTTCCTAATCGCTCTCTCACTGCTGAGAATCGTGACTCCGTTTCAAACTGTCAACGGATTTTCTCCATGTGTTACGATCAGCAGCCTGGTGGAGTGCAGCGCTGATCGGTATCTCCAGTTGCTCCGATATTTGATCCGACCACCGTTTGGGGCTTCGGCCTCTTGGTCTTTTACCTTCTATTTTGCCAGTCACCATGAGTCTTTCCATATTATTGGTTCCTCTACGGGCAATGTGATCGAAGTATCTCACGATACGTTGCAGGCACGTTGAGGACAGCTGCTGCGCTTTCTCCATTCGCAGTTCCTTGAGGATCGAGACATTAGTTCGGTGGGCTGTCCATGGTATTCTTAATAGGCGACGCTAGCACCACATTTCGAAAGAGTCAATTCTTTGCCTGGCGGTAGATTTGATCGTCCATGTCTCCGCCCCATATAGAAATATGGAGAAGACAAGAGTGCGCGTGTGTGTAGTACCGGGAACTAGGGGCCGTAAATCTGTGTTGCTGCTCATTTGGGATTTGCCATAGTCACCACGCTTGGCAGGCGGGTTGGTGACCGCAGTTCCTGGAATGCTTTATCTTATAGTGCTGCTGCCCACGATAATATTTGGCATTTGGGAGCATTCCAGCATGGTTCATTGATATAGCGCCATTTATTGGTTACCGGAGCTGAAAACGGATGAGATGTCACATATTCCAGCTAATATCTCACAGTCACCTCTTACGACACCCATAGGAAGAGATGGGGTGGCCTATTCTTTTTACTTGCCTGATACCACACGGCAAGAATTCCCGGAATGGCTTGTCACAATTATAATATTTCGAAAAAGTATCATATTGTATGAAACCAAACAAATTAATACCTACCATGTTCTGGATTTATGAAAGTTGTACAAAATTAAATCGTCCCAATTTCATTTCAGATATTTTCAAATTTCCCACTTATTTTTTTTTTTTTTTTTTTTTCAAAATCAAAAGTCATTTATTCAAATTAGGCTGAGAGCCAGCACTTTTTGAACGTCAAATTTTACATAAAGACAGTCCCCCAAAACGCCCACCCGTCACCATTGTCTGGTATCGCGGAATTATCCGAAGCATTCAGGTGCTGGGCTTAAATAATATAGGTTTGTGAAAATGTTTCTGCCAGATTTTTATATGATTGTATGTTTCTTTTACAGTGCCAAGATCTTTCGGGACGTGGCGAAGTGGAGGGTCAATACGTCGCTTATGCTGCCGACGATTCAACCACGTGTGGAAGAAGACCACTGAACGATGGGCTATCTGGTCTACCAGGTCGACTGCTAAGTCAAGAATGTGTTAGTAGAAACCTATGGTTTGCTTTGCTACTATCCTGCTATATTACGGGAGAGATATTTGTATATGTCATCGGAAAATGGCAAACGCAGTAAGATTGTAAAATATCGCGTGAAATTGTAAACTATTTGTTTCTAAACAAGACACGGATATATTGGAAACTATTAAATATTTTTGTTGTTATTATTAACTATGTTATTTCAAAACGATTTTTTCATAACATATCGAGAAATTATAATCTGATCAAGATTTATTACAATCTTATGGAGTCTGCAATTTTTCGGTGACATATTATACAACACAATCTCAGAAAGCAAGTATGTTCATTGGTTAACATATTTAGCCATTTACTCCTTGCTGACCAAATCAACACAACCACTAACCATTAGGCCGCCTGTTGTGCCCGCTACTCTGATTAATAGAGTAAAAAAAAATAAAATGATACACAAAATATTGCTGACGTAATTTTATTGTTTAAATTTCAGTCCGCAAAATGTTTGTGCAAAATTTAGTACGATCGGTCGTATGGGAAGACGCTAATGTACAAACTAATATGCTTCCTTATAATGAAACAGGTAATAATGATAATTTAGATTTAGAATGTAATGATAATTTAGATTTAGAAAACAATGATAATTTAGATTTAGAATATAATGATAATTTAGATAGATTATACCAGTTCCAAACATGTTTAGACACGTACTTCATCATCATCATCATATCAGCCGAAAGACGTCGACTGCTGGACATAGGCCTCCCCCAAGTGTCGCCACAACAACCGGTCCTGTGCGTCAGTACCAGTAGATTAACAATATTGATTACTTCGCAACACTTTTGTCCGAAATTACCAAAAATTCGGTAACGACCACCGAATCAATAAATTGCTCCAAGCCTCTTAAAAAGTGATCAAAATCCTCTATCTTAAATATACGATCTATTTCCTCGTATCCTCGTATCCTCTATTTCCTTCATAAATCCTGGGAATCCTCACGCAATAGATATACTTTTTCTTTTAGGCACGGATGGTGTGTTGACGGAGCACAAGTCTGCTGCGATGAGCACTATGTTCAACATGGCCACCTTTGAAGCTATGACCGACTTAACTGATTCAGGTACCAACTATTTTTTTTTATGTCCCTCGGCAATCATCGGAAATGCGATGATTACACATATTCCGAAATATTAAATTTGTTGTGTATTTGAATCCAAAACTGAGTACTGTATTGTTTTAAAGTTCACACGGAAATCAAAACAAAACAACAATAAAGTACTTAGTTCTAAATTGAAATTATTATACACGCGATGTATCTAATAATTGATGGATATGGAAATTAGTGTTCGTTTGTATTCGGAAATGCGAGGATTGCCGAGGGGCATTAAGAAAATAGTTGTACTGCAATTTGTTGTAAAAGTAGAAACTTATGGAATACTCACAGAATTATCCCCTTGTGCGTAGCCGCTTGAGTTGACACTCATATTAAAAACATCATCTTCCTATCCTTTGTTATTTGGTGTTGATGCAACACGTTTTCTTCCTCAACCGTCACCCTTTTATTCACTGTTTATACTTATTGATCTCTTTGCCTTGATCCCAATAGTTATTTGAGGTGAGCGCAGCATTTGATCTCCTTTTTTTTATTTATTTGGGAAAATAAATGGTAACATATTAAGTTACACTTAGTACATATAATTTGAGTAAAAGCTTGGGATAAATGTGAAACCAACAATATTTTTCACAAAATTCCATATATCTCTATTTGCCGTCATCTCCGTAATTTTATAGACCAATTAGATAGCTATGCAACTTCACATGAATATTGCGCTTATTCTCACTAACTTTACATATTTAATTTATTTTTTATAAATCTGTCCTTTTTTAATTTTTAGGTTCCAAAGCAAAGAACAAGTCCAGACACGTAAACTCAGGCCCTTCAATGTTTCCCTTCTTCCTCAATACAAGTATTTATAAACAATTTATTACCTTCAAAACAAAACAATTTTTAATTACATTAAACATTCAGAACAGTTGTGTACTCACCAGTTGCATCATCTTCAATAGTAGTTTATGAAACTGAATCGGGAGATGAGCTTTGCAATAGTACCATACGAATATTTTAGTGCCTAATGTACCTAAATGTGCAGTTTCATACACTACTATATTTATGATATCAAACACAATTTTGTAAATATGGCACCAAAGTGACCAAAGTCTAACAATCCTTTTAGCTGAGACAGAAGCATGCAATTATTGATATTTTAATATTTTAATGCAATTTCAACTAATAAAAGGTGTTATGGAATACCTGCATAATATTCGCATTAGCATATTATGTATTTGCAGCTTCACAAACCAGTCACGTTATTTCATAACTTTTGATATACAGCGTGTAAGGGACATCGACGCACAAACGAATACCATGAATCCAGGACATGATTCTGGACCCCTCCGCGTTGGAATTTTTCGTCGACTTTTTCCTCATTTTTCAGGCGTTTTTTTTTACTTTAGACTGTTCATAATCGTTATTCTTACTCAACCCAATGTGATTTTTTATAAAAAATAGTTAAATCACTACTTTCACCAAAAAAAGCAATGTAAATAAAACTAGAATTAGGCATCTGCTCAGCTGTTTTGTTGCAAAGGGTCAACGCATCCTGCCTAATAGCAAAACACTAACTAACCCATGTGTGTGTAGCGTCTAACATACCGTCTAGAAAAGACATTTTTCATGTGTGGTCTGTAAACCGATCATTAGCGAGATTAATGACTTTTACAATTTGGTTAATGGCATTCAGTGTAGCCTTTTCGTGAAGTTTGCGTTACGATGTCCCTAACACCCTGTATACAGGGTGAATTTAAAGTGTGCGTGGATGGCCAAATCCGAAATATGAGGAATATTGAAAAAACACTGAAAGGAGTCTGAAGCCCGATTTTGATAAAAATTACATCTGCATTATAGATTTTTGAAAATTAGTTTTGGTAGTCGGAAATCAAACCGGTTGACTTTGAAAAAATACAACCTGTATTATTACACCATCCGAAAGTGTCACTAATAAAAATAATTCTGGGAAGTATTACACATGGCAAACTAAAAGAAAGAGATCATTTTTAACAAAATACTTTTTAATTTTCAAAAAAAAATTATTAACTGATAAAGTTTACAAAAATCTATGATGCAGTTTCACGGTCACCCATCCACATACCGACCCCGGCAAGCGTTGCTTAACCTTGGAGATCGACCCGTGCGACTGTAATTATTTAGCCACGAGCTCTTCACCCTGTATAATCAATCCTTAATAATAAAGGTAGTAGTTTTGACTTGGCTCGCGAGGTTGTCGACATGTGGGATGTGAATTCGGCAATCATTGTACCGATAGTCGTGTCAGCCAACGGCTTAATAGCCACGAGCCTCGACCAACACCTCAGGAGGCTCTCGTTAGGCAGCTGGATCAAGGGCTTGATTCAGAAAGCAGTACTTCTGGACACGGCTCGCATTGTTAGGAGGTTCCTCTCTCTGGAGCCCTGACCGCCGGTAGCTTGGACCCTGTTCCCGATACCGGTGGGCTACTATTTTTTACATTTTTAAATGTTTTTTTTTTTTGTAAAAATATTTAAAAATGTAATTTATATATGTACAAATAATGAATAAAGGTAGTAGATACCTTTAAGTAATAACAAATAAAATTAAAACACCTAAATGATTGTCCATTTATATTACAGAAGGAAAATCTTCAAATGTAATAACAACGGATCAGAATCTGTCAGGTTTTCAGTTTCCCTACTGCCTACAGAATCATTGTACCAGTGTCAACAGCAATTTCACTTGGTACAACGACGCAGGCTTGGGCATCTCTAAGTCTACTAAAAGTTGTCAATATGAAGGTAGGTTCACTGCTAACATATACGTATTTGTACGCTAAAAAGTATTTTTTCCGCTAGGACAATCAGTACTCTAAAAATTTTACAGCTGTCATGAAAATCTATAAAAATCTTTGGGGATACCAGTTGTCAAAAATCTACCAGTTGGTAGAAATCTTCAAGACCACATAGGGTCAGGGTTAGACTTTGTATTATTCAATCAAACTCTTCCAGTTAGTGCAATGGACATGATAAACCCAATCAATGTGTTACAATATTTTATCAATGAAAAAGGTCCATGGCTCAGACCAGGTTGAGAAGTGATTGGTTTCCTGTCTTCTAAAATCCAGTCAGACCCAGATTCACAATTCATGGTGTTGCCAGTAGGCCTATCTTCAGATCTGTCGGAATATTTTTTTTCTTATGGGGCAAATAATTTGTTTTTAAGTTTCCCATTAATGCAACTAGAAGCGGTTGTGAAATAAGAGTGAAATATAAATGATGGCCCGATGATCTCGTGGTCGCAATCGCGACTGCAGTGGGTTTAATTAAAAGTGTGGTTGTAAAGTGGAAATGGGTTTTTCCATAAGGACTTTTTCAGTAGCCGCCGGGAGTTTGGAAATTGGTGGTGTGACACTTGTTCTCTCCCCGGTTGTATCGGTGTGCCGCCTCATCGGGCTATGACAGTCAAGGAAGAGATGGTGTTCCTGTGTTTGCACTACAGTAGATTAATATAATCATAGTATGACGGCATGCAAGGGAGAATCGAAGATAAAAACCTTGCTCCTACCCGAACAAACATGTGACAAAGGCAAAAATAATAATAAATATTTTTGAAATTCCAGCTGAAATAGCAGAGAGAGTGGAACAAACAACTAGTTTGTTGAATGAAATGGAATTTAATTTGGCTGATCAACCTACAGGTACTATTAACAATATATTTCTTTCTTATTCCTTTCTTTAAAAAAAATCGTTGCCCCCACACTAGGAATTTCTCCTGTATCCTGGGCGCATTTATAATCATACAAACTCACATACACAGACTCGGAACAACTATCTGTAAGTCATACAAATATTTGTACTATTACGGGAATCTAAACCGCGACACGCAGAGAAGCAGGCAATCCCTAAACCACTGCGTCAACCGTAACGTTGTTTTATTGATGGCAACAAGATTATAATTTGACAAGACAAGACATGGCAAAGAAAATTTCCTGGGACAAGTATTATGTTATAAGTACCTGTTAGAGCCGAAAGTATAATAGAAGCAACAAGGATAATGTAACCAGGATTTTTGTAACACATACAATAGTTTGAAAGAGTGTCCTTGGAGTTTCTTGCTCTTTCTTCTCCTCATAGATCTACGACACGTGCTAATAGCTTCATATTTTTGGCTGACTGACTTTGACAATTCAAAAGTACTTGTAAATGGTTTATTTAAAATAAATGCTTTGCCTTTGACTTTCGCCAGATAACTTTTACCTTAGGAAAAATCAGCCCCTAAATACTTAAATGAGACCGCTCTCTATGAATAGACTCTTAGGTATTTTTACATGCACAAACATCACACATGCTCAACCCAGACCCAACTTCTAACTTTGGATTTAGATACAATGGGACGGTGAAGCAGCTAAAAAGAATAAAATATTATCCCATGTGTTACGAGGTGGAAACCCATGACATCATATAACATTGTCACCAACTCGGCTGCTAATCCTTATCACAACTGCTCTACAACAGTCATACTAATCAAGCTCACTCATTCACAGACACCGAAGGCCTACCAAACTTTATGACTGATGAGAAGACGAGCACGCCTGCGCCGGCGCAAGCATCTATGCAATTTAGTACGCACCAGATACAAACCAATATTTGTAGCACGGACGCTATATCAAAAATTGCAGGTAAGTCTTCCTGCGGGACAAACTGCACACCTGAGGGCCCAGGTCCCAGTCGGTAAGCCTTTGCTGATAAAGAGTCTCCGGCTCCATCTGGCGGTGGGCGTGATATCCTGACCTACTTCCGTAGCGTAGTTGAGGCCTACAATGGACGGCGAGCGATGCGTAGCTTTGGCCAGCCAGATGGGTGGCTTGGGTCAGATTCGGGTCGACGACTCGTTGTATGCGCACCTCAAAGAGATGTCAGCTTAGTGGACGGGACCCTGGCAGGGTTGCCAAATTGTTCGAAAAAGTTACAGTGGCTCTGGAGCGCAAAGGGTATTTGAAAGAACACGGGTGTGTTTTAGTTGGTAATCCTGGCCCTCCCTGGTTTCCCAAAAAAACAGGTAAATCTTCCTAGCCTTTTCCCAACTAAATTGGGATCGAATTTGTCTTAACTGGACGCAGCTTTTTACCCATTAAATGGTGCGGCTACCCAGTAAACGGGTAATATACCTCTTGGCAAGACAAGTGTCAGACTTTTTGGTTTCTGACTAACGACTGTCAGAAATCAACAAAAATGACAGCTGGAATCAAAGGCTTTACGTGCTTTCTGAGACACAGGCCTCGGAACGTTATGGTTGCCAACGAAACGGCCTCGACAAGCATTGTTTAACTTTGAAGATCGACATGTGCTGATGTTATTACATTATGCCGACTGTACGGATTCGCCGAGACATCCCGAGAGCACTCAATCAGTCTCTAAACGCAAGTAAGAGACAAATGGAAGGTCTCGGGGTGAGTCGGCTAGCGTGTACTGCCGGCATTAGCCGCAAGCTTCACTGAATGCAGAAAAGTAATATCGCCGCAATAAAATATACTGAAACAGAAACAGAAAAACCTGTTTCAGTATATTTTCACAATTTGAAAAAATGTGACTCAAAATTCATCCTAATCGTACTCATTTCTAGATACCCAAGACTTACCAAACTTTATGACTGATGAGAAAACGAGCACTCCCGCGCCAACGCCAATACTATTTAGTACGCACCAGATACAGACCAACAAAGATAAGATGGATGCCGATACACAAAATATAGGTAAATGATGTCTTTATAAATACAATGCCCCTTTAACGAATTTTACAGAACTTATGAACCTAAACAACTCTCACCCTGGAAATTAAGACTGAAATATAAAACAAAATGTCTGATGATTCACACAAAAATACGAAACCAATACAACCAAATGTTGTTTTGAGAGTTAAATAAAGTGTTACTCAAAATGAATAGGTACTGAACCTGTTAAACAGTAAGCCAGTCAAGACTTTTCTTATTTCCCTGCCCTGTTATTGTATTGCAGTTTACTAGTTAACTAAATTATGTGGGCCGAATGCTTTGAGCCTCCTAGCATCATAATCGTACTGATCCACAGATACACAAGACCTACCAAACTTATTAGCCGATGAAAAGACAAGCACGCTCGTGCCAGGGCCAATACTACTCAGTTCGCATGAGATACAAACCAACCAAAATGTCTGTAACATGGACACAGTCACAGAGAATGCAGGTGAGTAATACATTTTGAGGCCCAATAGTTATTCTTTCGCTGTCTGTCTTACATAGACTGTCTGTCTTATTCTGAAATTTTATCAAAGCTTTTTTGACAAGAAACCTTGAAAAAAGTTTTTGTTTGTATACTTAAGAAGCGTCAAGCTATGCCACTTACACATAATTACATTTTCTGTAATTTAAAAGATATCGATAAAGATTTTAAATAACTAGAAATGCGGTTCAACGGTCAACTTAATCATAATTATTCACAGATACTCAAAACCTGCCAAACTTTAAGACCGAAGAAAAGATAAGCATGCCCGTGCAGGCTCAGATACTATTCAGTACGCACGAGATACAGACCAACCATGATGTCTGCAACATGGACGCCGTCACACAGAATGTCATCAAGTGCCAAAATGCAGGTACAAGGACCTTCATATTATCAAAGGAGTGTAGTGACGATAGGTATAACGGACAGTCCTCTATGCAGAGCATGCATGGAGAAGGAGGAAACGGTGTCGCATGTGCTCCTTGAGTGCATAGGCGTTACCAAGATACGGAGACAAACGATAGGGACACCTAATTCACTCACAGATATCCTGAACACACTGAGAGGACTGATCTGCTTCTGGAGGGAGGTTGGTTGGTTAGAATGACGGCCGCCATGGCTCACGTACAATGGTCCACAGTAGGACTAAGTGCGGAAACCATACCCAATAGATACCTAGATAGGAGTGTAGTTAGTAAACACTAGTAAAATTGCTAATAAAAATGTTAAAAAAAACTAAATGGCATTCGTTCTGGTTTTGCCTATAAGTAGTATATATTTTAAACACCTAAAAATATTCTCACTCTTGAAATATCTGCGTCCTAGGTGTTTAACAAGCACGAAACTCACATGCTCACAATTATTATGTTTGCTTTACAAATATTTCGAGCAGAACAGATCAGTCTGAAGATCAATCAGACAGGAATAATGCAAGCTCAGCTGGCAAAATTGCAATTCACACAAGCACTTCAGAAACTGTTCAGTTACACGATGTGTTCTTTTAGAACACACTGTGAACAAAGATACGACGTGTAATATTCACCAACTAGCTCTGCCCAGTGGTAGTTGTTGAATGTTACACGTCGCTGATGAGGGAATGGAAAATCCACCACATGGGGTGGGTTTTGGTCCACTCCCTCATCAGCTCCCAGAGAGGAAGCCTGGATGCTAGCAGTGGGCACATTATTGGCTAATTATTATGCTATGCTTATGCTAAACATGTTACGTAGTCCCATCAGAATATGAGAAAGATGGAAGAGGTACATTTATGTTTGCGCTCGTACTTGTGCATAACAATTTCTCCTGCACCAATAACCAGTCTCTTTTGAGATTGATCGCAATGGTTAAATTCAATCAGGACAGGAGGACTAATACTTTTCTGTTATAATTCATCCTTAAATAGCTTACTTATTCACAGATACCCAAGACCTACCAAACCCTATGACCGATGAGAAGACAAGCACACTTGTGCCGGCGCCAATACAATTCAGTTCGCACCAGATACAGACCAACAACACTGAGGCCGCCAACGTCGCACAGAATGTTATCATGTGCCATAATGCTAGTAAGTGAAAATTATCTCAAGGGATCATAATCCAAAATTATTCCACGGGGACAAAAAGTATCCTTCTTATGTCCTTCTTCAAGGTCCAATTTACCCATATAGCAACATTCGTCTTAATTCGTTTAGAGATTTAGGCGTGAAAACATAACGATGAAACTGACAGACAGTTTGAATTTAAGTATAGATAGAATCCCAGAACATAACACCACATACCCGTAACACGGCTGTGGGCTGCTCCTGAGAAATTCTAGATGGAAAACCCAATAATACTGCTAGAGATGTTTATCTCACTTCTCTGCTGTTCTTTTCCGACTAATTTTGGTTCCAAGTCAATTTTCGGGGACAGTTGAGTCGTTTCCTCGGGGCTCGTCGAGATTTATTGACTTGGCGATTTTCTGATGGTCGCCACTGTCGATCCTGGCTCTCGGGAATTGCAGTGGTTGGGAATAATGTAGTACCAGAATGGACTTCATCTTTAAAGAAACCAATAGATAGGTTTCTCATTGCATGAAACGTTGAAAGTATACTTTGCATTTGAAACATGAAACTATTAAAAAAGGGATATGCGCGTACGAATATTATATCCCTTTTTTCTAGCTCCCGTTGCCGTACAGCCTGTAGCCATCTTCGTGAATGTGGCTATCGTATACAAACATAATTTTCCAAATCCGACTGGTAATTCCAGAGATTAGCGCGTTCAAACAAACAAACATACAAACAAACTCTTCAGCGCAGTGTAGATATTGGCATATATTATGCAAAGTAAAAACGATTTCTTTCAATTACCCATTAACTAAATAATATTTTGATGTAACAGAAGCAGATTTGATATTCCCGATTTTTGGCAACAACTCATCGGCAACAATGCCTTCTGGCTCCGACATCACTTATTACCGACCCGTGGCTGGCTCAGGTAAGTTTATTTATTTATTTATACTTTATTATACACCTCATTATAAAAACAGGACAAACATTTATAAAAATAAGTGTACAATGGGCGGTCTTATCGCACAAGGCAATCTCGTATAGACAACCTTTGGATGAACTGAAACGAAAGAAGATAGATTTAGGGTTGTCAGTGTTCAAAAGTTCTAAATAATACTAAATATACATAATAACATAAAATACATAAATACAATAACAATTAATATAGCTACTAATAAATATCAAATATATAATTGGGAAAGGAGTGAAAACATTAGAGTGAAAGGAAATGCTCCTTCACCGTTTTTTTTAAACGCTGGTAGCGTTAGAGCACGTCTCTCTTCTATGGGTAATGCATTCCATAAACGTGCTGCTTGTATACTAAAAGATTTATCAAAGAAGGAAGTAGAATGCATACGAATACTTAATTTTAGATTTTCCGATGATCTCAAGGACCTAGAATGCGTGTCACAGAGGCACTGAACTCGTTATTTAAGATAAAAAGGAGTAGAAGGATTAAAGAGCACATTATAAAGTAAAGAAAGTATATGGGCATTCCGGCGAAGGCGAATAGTTTAGCGAATAGTCCATTTGAGCTTAGTACGAAATTCAGAAACGTGGTCATACTTGCGCAAGCCAAAATATAAACCTGATACAGAGATTTTGAAGTCGCTCAAGCTTGTCGAGTTGGTCTTGGGTGAGATCAAGATAGCTGCCATCAGCATAGTCTAGAATAGGGAGAAGAAGAGATTGTGCTATCGTAATTTTACTGGTGATGGAAGGAAAATTGCGAAGACGCTTCACGTTTAAGAAGATATTAATATTATATTTTTTGAATTGAGACTTACATTTTCCCAGTTACTTTGCTACCGTATTTCCCGTTGATTTGTTTACATAAATAAATAACAAAGGATTATTTACGTAGGCTATTTTAAACTGGATCCAATCGTCTAATGTGATCTCTCCCTATGACACAGCGTTAGCTGAAAAAAAAAATCAACTTTGAGTTTAGCCTTTGTACAATGCGATTCAAATGAGAATAGGATCGACTTTGCGCCATTTTGTGACGTCATCGCTGTCAACTCAAACCAGTTCGGTAGGGTGAGCAAAACAAGATTTTTTATTAAATAAAATTTATTTGTGAATTGGTGCCAACAATGAAAATAAAATAGGTTCTGTTATGATTTAAAAAAAAAAACGAATAATTACTTAATAATTAAATATTAAATTTAGCTAATTTCTTACTATTTAACGTTTTTATTTAAATTTGATGTAAAACTTTTAAAAAAAATTAAATAAACCGTTATTGAAATGCCACGTTTTCTTTGCTAACCGTACTTTTCAAGTGACATTTGACAGATAGAGGTCATTAACGTTCCTATTCTTATTTGAATCGCATTGTACAATAGGGTAGTTGACTAAAAAAAATTTAAATAGTCCAACAGATAGATTTTCAAAAATGTTATAATATTTTTGAAAATCTTATAACATTTTTGAAATAAAATAAAATTTTAGAAATATTAATACATATTTTTTCTTTTTTGACGTAAACAAAATGAAAACGATACAGTGCGTTGAAAACTCGTGTGACGTCACATGTAAGTATACTTTTTACTTACAAATGACGTCACAAGCCCCTACTCCTGTTCTTTGATGTGTTTTGTCTTCGTCTTTTATTATTGATTTAATAAAGGAAAAAATACGTGTTCAATATTGTTCGATAATCTAACTGACGGACTAAATAGAATCATATGTTTTTTTAACCAGGAATCATCTCTCTAAATATTTTAATAACTGTGTATATTTGGTGTACCTACAATAAAGAATTATGAAGGGAACTTCTTAAAGTTTTTAGTTCAAATTTAGGCATGTGCCCGTCACTTATGTACCTAGTAAAAAAGGATTTTTTCTTTTTACCACTTCCAAAGAAAAAGTCTATTTGTGTTTTTCGGCCTACGTTACAATGACAAATTTATTTTCAGATATAACACATCTTATTAGCGAATCGAGAACTCAGCAAGCATTGTTCCCTATTTTAAGAAAATACTACTCTAACGCAGCGCCTACTGGGCACAGAGACAAAGATCATTTTGGTAAATAATACACACTTAATTTAACCTAACTTAAGTACTAAGTAGATTTTAGTAAGTACCACAAAAAAAAAACTAATGTAGTTTTCCAAAAACATCTTACACTTCAACATTAAATCCTATTCTAATGTAATTAATATAATAGTGAGTTAATTTGCTACGCTTCCACGCATAAATTGCTGAACTAAATTTGATGAATTTTGTTGGAGATAGATGGGATCCTGTAGACGGTTATAGTACACTTTTTATTTTACTGCGCGCCGCTTTCTTCAAAACTATCTTCTTTTAAAGTTACAGACTCTGCAACCCAAATATCACCAGGAGATTCCGTAGAAACGGTCTCGATGGGCGTGTCCACATCTAACCCTCCGCTTGCTGAGCAAACTACCAACTATTCTGTTGATACTATAAACGGTAACTACAACAGTATTAAACCTATTTTATGAAAGAAGCGGATTCATAGACAAAAAAAATTTATTGATTCTAGACTATCAAAATCTAGGTCGTAGAGGTCCTATACCTACTTGGTTGCGGAATTTGTATTGCCGGATAATCTTCAGAGTCAGTTTGGCCCCCAAATGCGTTACCCTTGAATGTTCTAATGCAAGCATTTTTTTTAGTTCCTGTTTGTCAAATAATGAGTGGAATGAGCGCAACTGTACAACACTTCAATATGGGTACTCAAGTCGAAGAGTTTGAATCGACACCAGTAGAAGGTATGAGCTTTAAATATTATTCTTCTGCTTCTTTTTATCGTGTGGGCAGTAAGGTCTAATAACCCCACACACCCTATTATCAGAGTTTTTAAACCGCCTCAAGAGCCTCTGACATGGTTTATTCGACGCCTGCAATTTGGCGGCAGAGACCACCGGCTCCGCTCGGGCATCGCGCGCGCGAAACTATAGAACCAGGTCGGGCTTGGCCTGCTGATAATAGAGTTTTAAAACGCGTTAATCGGGCGACACCGGTGTGTCGCCAGCGCTCAGTGACATTTTCAATACGACACACCGGTGTGTCGCCAGCGCTCAGTGACATTTTCAATACGACACACCGGTGTGTCGGTAGCGCTCAGTGACATTTTCAATACGACACACCGGTGTGTCGGCGGAGCTTGACCGATTAAACTTCCTATTGGTTTGTTTTTACAGAAACAGAAACACAAGTAACACCCTTGACTACAGCTAGTATAGTTTCGACTGGCATCACACCTTCCCAAAAAGGAGAGGAGGAAGTTTTTATGTCACGTAAGATGATTTTCTCTGTTTTTACACTATCTCTCATCTCTATCTCTATATAGAACGAGTGCTTTTTCTAAAACCTCGCTCAGTTCTGAATCGTATTAAGCTGACAGATTTCAAACTTATTGTGACTCCAAAAGTTTTTGTTACAATATAGGTAGGTAGTTAAAGTCCAGTATAGACGTATGCGATATTCGCTTTGAGATTGAGTTCTAAGGTCTAAACATATAAACAAGATTTAAGATCTAAGTTTTCTACACAGCGAGGCAAGTGTCGTGAATGGATTGCCTCACAAAAACAGGGGAAGTCTGCAGACAGACTTTCCCACGGGCATACTAATAACTTCAGATCTTTCTGTTTTTAATGGTTCCAAATTAAACTGGAATAACATGCCCGCAGGAAAAATCGTCCACTGAAATACATTAGGTGCATTCCTCGATTCGGTAAATTAATATTGGCATTGAAATTGTTGTAGAATGTGTTCTTATGACTGCGGAAAAGGAGAATTTGGGTGTCCAGACAATGGCTTCACTACCGAGACTTGCGTTCACGGGTATGTAAATTTTGAATAGCTCACTTTTTTATGGATGGGAAATCTTAAAATGACTCCTGCCGCTCTGGGCAGGGTGGTTACTCGCTCTTTTGAAGTTCTAATTTCAAACGACTATAAAAACACATGGTTAATCGTAGAAAATCTTTTAATTTTGTTGAATTATGCACACACTTACTGAACAATAGATTTTTGTCATAATTTAGAGTTGCTCCTTTAGTAAATAAAGGTTTCTGTTCACTGATAACTATTAGCCAATGAAATAAATCTTCTAAAATAAAGGGTGTCGGTATAACCACATGCATCGGTGCAACAGATACCATGGATTCTCATGATTCTAATCTGTACATGATTCTGCACAGCAATTGGACAATGTTGAGGTTTTCTTTAATGATCAATAACGCAACGCGGTCCAAACGCATGTACCATCCATGGTCGGTATCCGTTAGTGCGCCAATGTGTAACACCCTTTAGTTCTCTATACCTATTACCCTATATCTTTTTTTTTGCAGGAACAAAGATACTGTCTATATCATCAGAAGAGCTGTCTTATAACACACCTATATCAAATACAGGTAAAATAAAATTATTGATTGCTCTTTTAGGTGTAAAGAACTTTATTTCTAATAAGAACTTAAAATTAACAGTTCGTTTATAATGAGATACTTAAGTGATAACTAGTACTATTAACATTAGTTAGTTACCTCTAGGGTGTTGATGATTCCGTGCTTCGGAAGGCACGTATAAGCCGTTGGTCCCGGCCGCCAAATGGCGGTCGTCAAAACATGTCAGAGGCCCTTGAGGCGGTTTAGAAACTCTGACACTAGAATGTGGGGGGTCGTTAGACCTTACTACCCACACGAAGAAGAAGAAGGGAAGAACATTATCAGCATATTGTTCTATTTTATGTTATTTGAAATGTTGTGATGTGTAGCGGCATTAATATGTACCGCCACAAAAAATCAACGTAGCAGAATCAACCAATGAGACACGCAGCGCCATCTGTCTCGACAGCTGGGAACTAACTTGACAAAAATCCTAAATCGCGATATCAGAGTTTACTGTGCGATTAGAACATGTACAACAGCCCGAATATCAACTGTCGGGCAGTTGCCAACCGGACACGACAACCGTCCGGTTGAAGGATCCTCCCTTTTCAGTGGAGATATGCGGGACTTTACTCTCTGTTCCGCTACCTCCATAGATGTATTGCCTTAATCTGCGTTTGAATGTATTTATATTGTCATTTTTTTATATCTTCAGGTAAACTATTGATCATGATTTTATTTGATTTCAATAAAAGGAATCGGAATTGATGCTAGATGAAAATGACCTGTAACAAACATCTAGCATCTAAAGACAAACTATCAAAAAACCCTGCTGCTTTTGTAGAAATCACAATCAGTTCATTTTCTTTATAACAATCTCACCAGATGTACAAAACAGAATGATGTCAAGAGAAAGTCGAAATGTTTGCTTGTTCACAATGAGCTCCTTGCGGTGATTAGCCTTGATCGGAAGCGATAATCGTACTTCTATTAGATACAAAAACCCTGTGGTGCCCTTCCTTCTCTATCGTTTAACTTCATTCAATAAAAACCTGCCTTATTAAAAAAAACCGGCCAAGTGCGAGTCGGACTCGCGCACGAAGGGTTCCGTACCATTATCTATAAAAAAAACGGCAAAAAATCTCGTTTGTTGTGTGGGAGCCCAACTTAAATATTTATTTTATTCTGTTTTTAGCATTTTTTGTTATAGCGGCAACAGAAATACATCATCTGTGAAAATATCAACTATCTAGCTATCTGTTCATTAGATGTAGCCTGGTGATAGACAGACAGACAGACGGACAGCAGAGTCTTAGTAATATGGTCCCGGTTTTACCCGTTGGGTACGGAACCCTAAAAATGGTCTATCTAAACTCTTTTGCAAAAAAAACGGGCACTTTAGATTTTTTTCTCTACTTCAATGAAGAAGAACAAGAAATAGGTTTTGTTAATTTGACGATGTATTGGCATGTTTTTTGAAGCATCCTGGCATGATTCTTTACGTTCCAAATTTAAAATTTGAAAAGAAAAATAATGATTATTGTGGATTATTCTAAAATTGCTTTACTAATGGCGCGAATTGCTGAAACGATATTTAACTGATTACGATATTTTAAAACTTTTTGGATATTTTCTGCAAATTAAACAATTTAATCTTTCTTTTTACATTAAATATCACTTTTTGATATGAGTGATAAAGCGATAAGGACCGGTAAAATTATAGCCCTACTTGAAGAAGGTTGTTCGCAAACTTACGTGTCTCAGCGGCTAAATGTGAGTCGTTCAACTGTCCAGAGGACTTGGCAACGGTATCTAGAGACTGGTTCGGTCAAAAGAAGACCCGGTTCGGGTTTGAAAACGATGCACAGAACCAAGAGATGACCGCTTTTTGGTGAGTCAGGCGTTGCGTAATCGTAAGGCGTCAAGTGTGGACCTGAAGAAGAGCCTTGAAGAAGTAAGAGGAGTAGAAGTTAGCTTGTGGACGGTCAGGAGGAGGCTTTTGGCTGCCAATATCAAGAGTTACCGCCCAGCTCGGGGCCCTAAATTACTCCGTGAGCACCGTGTTGCTCGACTTCAGTTTTCTCGGAACTGCGCTTCATGGACTCTGGAGGACTGGAATAAAGTATTGTTTTCTGATGAAGCTAGAATCTCTTTGTGTGGAGAGGACCGACGCCGGCGAGTGCTGCGAAGACCACGGGAACGCTATGCGGAAGTGTGTTTCGAAGAAATCACTCCTTATGGCGGAGGCTCCGTTATGGTTTGGGCAGCAATTAATTCGACGGAGCGTACGGAGTTAATTTTCATAGAAAATGGAACATTAAATGCACACCGGTACATAATGTAAGTCCTAATTCCATATGCACAACCCACATTGACTGCACTTGGGGAAGATTCCATTTTTATGGACGATAATTCTCGCCCGCACCGTTCTGGCGACGTGGAAGCGTACATGCAAGAAGTTGGGATCCGTCGTTTAGATTGGCCAGCTCGAAGTCCTGACCTCAATCCAATTGAGCATGTGTGGGATGTTCTAAAAAGACGGGTAAGATCAGTGCAACCTGCTCCACAAAACATCAGGGAGCTAAAAAGAGTCATTGCAGAAGAGTGGGAACGTATTCCTCAAAACGTTATTAAAAACATCGTGGAAAGCATGCCCAGAAGGATTCAAACTGTGATTTTGGCAAGAGGAGGTCACACTCGTTATTAGGTTTTTACATTTGTAACTTTATTTAATTAAAAAAAGTAAAAAAAAAACTTGTCTTTATTGCCGACCACTTCTTATTGTTTGGGCGTGTACGTCGATTTTAAAGAATCCATCGTTTTTTTTTCTTTAAATTGCTCGAATTCACTTCACGCGCATTAATTTACACGATTATAAGTATACAGACTATGTCAAAGAAATAAATTTCATTTAATTAACTAAAATCGACCTTAGAACGTAAATTTCCTTAGGTGCCCGTTTTTTTTGCAAAAGAGTGTATTTATATGAAAGGCTTTCTAAAGCTTTTTAAACTTCTTTCTAACTTCACGAGCTATACATACATCCGCCTCACTAGTAAACATTACTTGTTTTGTTTTGAACAGAAGAAAGAGCCCTAGGAAGTGATTACATTGTGGCTTCAAGTTCGAAGGCTGTTGGTACCAATGAAGCTGTGCAGCCCATGCCCAGCAGTGAAACTGTGCCCAGCAATGAGACTGCTTCTTCAAAATGCTGCTGCGAATTTGACGAAACGAGTTCGGTCAGCCCCTGTCAAGTAGTTTCGTGTGGTAAGACAATACTATCCCATACTTGACTTATTATTAAAATACGAGATCATAAAAATACATCGCGACCAGTTACAGTATCGACAGCGTTATGTTTAAATAGATTTTTAAGTGATCGAGATTTTTGTTATAAAATTTAATAAACATCTCGAATTCGGAATTCAAATATTCTTTAATCATAAATGTACAGTGTTTACTTTTGATAGATAGATAGAATACTTGTACACATTACCATCAACTAGCCACACAACTAGACCCCGGGCCTCCAGGGTTGCGGAATTTGTTCGAAACAGTCACCGCGACCCTGGAACGCAAAGGGTATTTAGAGGAACACGTGTGGGTTTTATTCAGTAAGTCTGTGATACTCCGCTTCCACTCTGCCCAGAGCGGAAGAAGTCATTTGATGATTACCAATGCTTAAAAAAATTCCCCAGGCTGTTACTTAGAACTTCCAGATGTAAAAACCCAAAAACACTGCTCAACGCTGGAATCAAAGCCGGAAAGCCTCGTGCTTAGTAGTGCTTTAGCCGTGCGTGCCTTTGTAATCACACAAAGGTTTTTTATTATAATTTCCATCTGTTAAAGAGAACCCTCTTTAGCGAAAAGCTAGGACTTATTACCATATTCGTTATAAAAACTTAAGCCGCGCCTACACTGGTATAGTCCGGTCAAATTACGCCGAAAATAAGGCAAACTTAGCATTAATTCTTAACTCCGATTTTTTGCCATTAATGTTTAGAGTATAAGCAGAGAAGTATGTTTAAATGCATCCCGCGAAAAGTTAACCCCCGGATGTTCGTTTTTTTTAGCAAAACATTTAATTTCATAATAACTCTTTGGGAAAAAATATTAACTGGCATGTTAGTTTGGGACATTTGTAGAACAGATTGAGCTGTACAAGTAGGTAAGAAAATTAAACGTTTTTCATCCACGGAACTACACTTTTTTTTAAAGAATGTTATTTTTTGATTTTGTACTTCAAGCAAAAATATTAACTTGACAAAAATAATGCCAAATGGATTTTAATTAACATGTTTATTTATATTGAGAAAATTAAAACAATACTACCTCGGGGTTCCGAGATATAAGAAATTGTCACATAACTTTTCAGGCAAAAATGTAACTCTCCTGAAAGTTGTTTAATAATGGAAAATGTACAAACACAAACCATAATTTATCAAAATTAAACAAATCAGACGTTATTTATTACCTATCTCTTTAATTGTTAATAAAGTGGCATCTTTTTTGCCGCACTCAGTTAAGTTCAACTATTAAAATCTTCATCCGTGTTTTGTTTCTCTCATGTGTCAGAATCAGTCAGAGTACAAAATGCATGAGAAAATTAATTTTGCTCATAACTTGTGTTTCGTGAATTCTTCCAATTTTTTTAAATTTTTATTCTCCTATTCAGGGTGAAGGAAAATAATAAAAAGATCACTCTTGAATTACAAATGGTGCAACTAACCCATTTTTTTATTTATAGCTAAAATCATGCAACAATGTGCTGCTCTTGAAATGATTGCAGCAAATCGGTATTTTTCACAAAATCGTCTTATTTCAGCAAAGACGAAAGAGCTGCATTGATGTTTTATTAGTAGTTTATGAAACTGTTACATACTTACCTGAAATTACTAAAAAAACTAGAACGAGTGTACATAATTGGTTCATAATTGTATAAGAATTCATAATTGTTGTAGTGAAATATTTACATTTTGAAACTTTGTTATGCATGTTTTACAAACTACTCTGTCGTCTAAACTCATGCAACTTTATCAAAACACATCAAATTGCATCATCATCATCATCATCACCTCAGCCGAATGACGTCCACTGCTGGACATAGGCCTCCCCCAAGTGTCACTACAAAAACCGGTCCTATGCGTCTCGCATCCAACGGCTACCAGCGACCCTCACCGGGTCATCGGTCCATCTTGTGGGAGGCCTTCCAACGCTGCGTCTTCCGGTACGCGGTCGCCACTCCCTTTTCGGCGCCATCGACCATCTGTTCTGCGAGCAATGTGCCCTGCCCACTGCCACTTCAGCTTGGCGATCCTTCGGGCTATATCGGTTACCTTGGTTCTCTTGCGGATTTCATCATTCCTGATTTGTTCACGCAAGGAAACCCCGAACATTGCCCTCTCCATTGCACTTTGGGTGACTTTGAGCCTTGTGATAAGACCCATTGTGAGCGACCACGTTTCAGTTGCATAAGTCATCACTGGCAACAGGCACTGGTCTGGGACTTTCGTCTTGAAACACTGTGGTAAGTGAGACGAGAAGATATCACGCAACTTCCCGAACGCCGCCCAGCCGAGTCGGATTCGACGGTTTACCTCTTTCTCGAAGTTCTCTAAGCCCTACCTAACTGAACCGTTTCAGATAGACGTACTCGTCAACAACTTCGAGTGTAGAGCCTCCGATCTTGATAGAAGTGGGTGCTAATATCCCATGACCTTGGTTTTGTCCATGTTCATTTTAAGGCCCACTCTTTCGGAAGCTCTACTGAGGTCATCGATCATTGTACTGAGGTCCTCCATGGTCTCAGCCATGACGAATATAACGTCGGCAAATCGAAGGTGAGTGATGTACTCGCCTTTGACATTAATGCCTAGCCTTCTCCAGTCCAAAACCTTGAAGACATCCTCCACTGCAGCCGTGAACAGTTTCGGAGAAATGACGTCTCCCTGCCTCAGACCCCGCTGCTGGAGGATAGGTTTCGAAGTCTGATCCTGAAGTCGGACTGACATGGTGGCGTTTTCGTACAAACACTTAGGCACCTCGATGTAACGACAGTCGATCTGGCACCGTTGGAGAGACTGCAGCTCAGCCCAAGTTTCGATCGAATCGAAGGCTTTCTCGTAGTCCACAAACGCTAAGCAGAGGGGCAGATTGTACTCTTCGGTCTTCTGTACAACCTGCCGCAGCATATGGCACTGGTCTAGGCGCCCAGTTTTGAAAGAGGGGCTCGTTTGAGCGTCGTGCAGGTGCGGGGTTAGACTCTGACGATTCTGCATCTGGCATCAGCTCAGCGAGCTCATGTCGTTAGGGAGTTGGGGCTGCTGTGGAGAACTCCAGGCTATTCCGTAGGCGGCCCAGACTAGAGGATGACCAGGGTTCGTTCTCCAACGAAAAGTTGGCCTCTAGACCGAAAAATCCCCACCAGTAGGCTAGGTAAGGCCCAAGAAGGAAGCAAATGGAGGGTGGTCCCCCCCAGGAGACAGCCCAGCGAGCCGCTAAGCTTGCCGAGAAGGGGCGCCCAACCGGTCGAAGGGCTATCCCTTCGGCTTCTTCCGGCGGTGAGCCGGATACCGCTAGCGGTTCCGATAAGGAGCGTAAGGTCAGGTTTGCGGAGGTCGCGGAGGCTGCGGTCCACAATGTGGCCTTGAAGAGGACGCAGGCCTCTAAAAACAAGGCAAACCAACGACTGAGGCTAATTGTGGTGCGTTGGTTTCCATTCCAACGACTGAGGCTAATTGTGGTGGGCCTCCGTCAGACGAAATGTCCAAGCTGCGGGCAGAGGTCACCCGCTTGGTGGTCGCCACGGAGCTTCTCCAAAATAAGAACGTGAAACTCCGAGCAGACCTGGCCGGGCTCCAAGAAGCTGGCTTACAGGGGGCGCCGAATGCGGACGATGGCCGAGTGTCAAGGCCCGCAAAGTGCATGGACATGCGCATTCTGGGCCTGGATGACTCTGTCACGGAGGAGGAGGTGGTGGCCGCCATCATCAGGGCGGGGGGGTTTATCTGAGGAGGTGAAGGCCAGCACCATACGTCCTAATCACACGGGCATGCGAACCGTTGTGGTGAGCTGCCCCGTGTCGGTGGCTAAGATAATATTGGAGGGCCGAAGGCTCCTGGTGGGTTGGGTTTCTGCACAGGTCAAACTGCTGAAACCCAGGCCTCTGAGGTGCTTCCTCTGTCAAGTGTGCAACCACGTAGGAAGCCTGCGGACCGCCGTCCGCAGGCATCAATAGCTGGCGAGCAATGGGTAGCTCGCCATACGATCAGAACAGGCCTAAGTCGACTGCGCGTTGTGTTCCACATGCGCCGGAAAGAGCTGTCAGCAAAGACGACGGGGCCCGCTAGGGCCAGAGCCTGCCAGGGTTGCGACATTTGTTTGAAAAAATTACAGCGGCCCTGCACGATACGCTGCGCCCGAATGCAAAGGGCAATAGAAGGAATACGAATGGGATCCTGTAAGAGTCTGATACTCCCTTCCGCTCCACCCAGAGTGGAACAAGTCAATTGATGATTACCAATCCTTAAAAAATCTACTGCCGATACTATATGACGCTTAACCGTTTAACCACTGACATGTGAAAATTCCAAATTATGTAATAAATCTTACGAAATAGTAATAATAAACATTAAAATCGCGAAAATCTCCGGCACACCGGTGTGCAGACAGTGCTTGAGCGGTATTAAACTGTTTGTTTTTTATAATATCCGCCACCTTGACAAATATGTATTCATCAGATAGTCTAGCAAGTCTATGAATTCTTTTCATGTTGTAAATGTTTTAGTATAATAATAATAACGGCTGGGCGGCGTTCGAGAAGTTGCGCGGTATCTTTTCGTCTCACATACCACAGTGTCTCAAGAAAAAGTCTATGACCAGTGCGTGTTGCCAGTGATGACCTATGGACTCGAAACGTGGTCGCTCACAATGTGCCTCATTAGAAGGCTTAAAGTCACCCAAAGAGCAATGGAGAGGGCAATGCTCGGAGTTTCCTTGCGTGATCGAATCAGGAATGATGATATCCGCAAGAGAACCAAGGTTACCGACATAGCCCGAAGGATCGCCAAATTGAAGTGGCAGTGGGCAGGGCACATTGCTCGCAGAACAGATGGTCGATGGGGCCGAAAAGTTTTGGAGTGGCGACCGCGTACCGGAAGACGCAGCGTTGGAAGGCCTCCCACAAGGTGGACCGATGACCTGGTGAGGGTCGCGGGTAACCGATGGATGCGAGACGCACAGCACCGGTTGTTGTGGCGACACTTGGGGGAGGCCTATGTTCAGCAGTGGACGTCTTTCGGCTGATATGATGACGATGATGAATAATAATAATAATCATTTACTTCCGACTTGGTCCATATTTGTTAGTAACAATATACTTAAAAACTAATGTTAGTATTACAGCTACCACACTGCGACATGAAGCCTCACCCACCTTTGCAGCATGGGGGACTCCCACCTATCTGCAGAAACACTCAGTATCGTATATTATTATTATTTATTTATTATATACTTTCTTGTACACCTCACATTAATCACAGGTACAACTGTATTCAACGGAAATATATGTTTTAGTATATTCCCGTTGCCCCCGTAGGCCAATCTCCGTTAAAGGGTACAAAGGAAATTTAATAAAATAATTAAAATTACTTCCCGTTGTTCCCGTTAATTTATTATAATAATTAAATATACCTACTTTTCAAATTATGTTGGTGCAAGAGCGAGCGATGCGAGCTCGGGACTTGGGGCACCCCGACTCGGACAGGTTAGGTTAGAAGGGGATGGCGAGGTTAAGTGAGCAAGCGAAGCGAGCAAACAGACCCCACCATCACCTTTGTGGTTATTTTTTTTAAACCACCCAGAAATATGATTTACTTCCCGTTTACCCCGTTAGGCGAATGTACGTTATGGGGACAACGGGAAATAAATTTAATCACGTCCCGCTGTCCCCGTGACGGAAATATGGCATACGGAGACAACGGGAGTAAAGGTATGTTTTCATAAAACTCATTCCAAATATGGCAATTATTCCAAGTTGACCGTTTTTTGTGCATTAGCAACAAAATGCAATTGTAATGCATTAATGCTAATACTCGTAGCAGCTCAGGATACGGCTGCGTTTCCTAATAATATAGAAAGACGGAAGACGGTCAACAAAATGTCCATTTAAACGTATGACTGCAGTTAATTTAGAAGTCTTGTTCATAGAAGTTGATAATGTTAAACAAAACACTCATATCTGACATTAGATCTCACCTGGAAAGACTCGTCTGCAAGTGCAAGATATACGAAAACTGACCGATAAGTTGAGAGTTGATGTGAATTTGCGAATATGATTAGACTTGCAATTTCTTGTACTTGTTAATGCGTACCTACAAGGTTAAAGTTTGACGTGCTACGTTTCCCCATGCAAAAATAATCGCAGAAATTTAAATAAAGTAGTCAATGAAACTGCACATAACTGTGTTTTAATAAACCCCCACTATGATTGTGATTTCGAAAGTATATAACTAATAAAACCTTTGTTAGTTGTAGTGTACGTTAATATTAATGAATATACTATATAGGTATAATTATTATAGGACTTTCAGCTAATAAAAACCAACAAAATAAGAAACCATAGTCATTATCTTGAAATAATTGTTAAATCCATAAACTTTGCCATAATTATGACTCTAAACAAAACACAATAGGTAGGTAGGTAACATCTTTTCGATACACATTTTGTAGGACAAGATGATTTTTCATAGAGTTATTTAAATTCTGACTGAACATATATATTGTGATAAAATGTGCGCAATTCGGTCCAATCTGACAAATGGGTTTGAAACAACAGGGCCGCATTAGGAAGATAATATAAATCTTTAATTGTTTAAAAAAATCTTTACGATTTGCTTGGATGTGTTTAAATTTCTTGTAATTAAGTGAGACATGGTCCATAAATTAAAGTTAACCTAAATTTATTTGAGTTACATTTTTGCCTGAGCCGCTATTTAAAAAAAACAGGTATTAATGTCTTCCGTTAACAGAAATTGTTTAATTTTGTTGCATAGAGTACTAAGGTATTTAATTAAATAATTTTATGAAAAAAAATCGGAGTTAATATTTTTGCTTGAAGTACAATTCAAAAATTTAGTTTTTTTAATTTTTTCAAAAATCCCGAGGGTAAAAATGTTTAATTTTGAAGAAAATAACTAGCTTTACCTATTCTCGACATATTGTAACTAAAATTTTCGAGTTAATATTTTTTTCCGAGTTTTTATTAAAATAAACGCGTTTTTGTTTTTTTTACCGTGATCCGGTTCTGGAAAATGTTTAATTTTTTGTTACTATTAGAAGAGCTAAGGTCAAATACACGATTCAAGAAAAAAATCTGAGTTAGGAATTTTTGCAAGGTTCAAATCTAATTTGACTGGACTAGGTAAGGGGAAAGCGATTTGAAGACATTACTTACTCCTGATAGTTACAACCTGGGAGTTTTATTCAAGTCAAGAGTGAATAGGTTACTTCTAGACAAGCGTGCTTCACCGTCAACCACATCATGGCTTACCATCGGGCCCCAAGTCTGCTATTTTTATAAATTCGTCATTCCAACACCACCCCATTGTCATTTTGCTATAAGTTCGTAATCTGCTAAATTCAGAATGGTCGATCATTGGTCGGTCAATGGTCTCGTAATGGAATCGTGGTTCTAAATATTAAATGTCTTTGAAAAGCAATGACTGCACATTAGCAGATTACCGAATATGTCTGTCATTCATTTGTCATTATGTACGAGATTACCATTCTATGCCATTTCTTTTAATGGAGTGTCAGTGGTTGACCATTGGGAAGTCATAATGACGCTTGTCGTCAGATGCGAGTGTATCATAAAAAAAACTTGTTGGAATACTGTACCAAGTAGAACGCTTACTATTCTTCTCCTATCCTGCCTTCTGTGACCCAAAACCTGCAACCAAAGCCTGCTACCGGCGCCGGCGACGTGTAACTCGCGAAGTAATGCCAAGCCAATAAATTTTACTACCTTTTTTTTATTATTATTGATGCACGCGTTTGACCACTATCTCACCTGATGGTAAGCGACGATGTGGTCGAAGTTGGAGCACGCTTACCTAGAAGTAACCTATTCACTCTTGACTCAAATACTATACTATACCTATACTGTCTTGCCAGACAAACAAAGAAGAAAACTCACAGAGTTGCGTTAATGTTTTTTCTGTTCAGTGTGCTCACAGCTTAACCCAAGTATGATATGATATCGTAGTATCACTGTTCCACTTTAGAGTTTTATTCAAGGCCAAATTAAATACACAAAAAGAATATTTTTGTGGCAAAAAAACCTACAAGATTGATGTGCCCAGTAATTATTTAAATTCGCTTTGAACAGGCATTTGTCCCAATTTATTGAGCATTGGCCTACTCCGTCTTATTCTTTCATACTTTTCACACACCACACCATTCCCTTCCACACACCACACACACCATTTCCTTGCCATATCATCTTTCACTGTCGACCCCAATATAGTTTGGAAAAGGCTAGGCAGATGGTGATGGTGATGATGATCATCACAATCGCACATTCCTTCCATCGTGAGTGATTTAAGTGATTTTGTTTAGCCACTTAGTTCACAAAGCAATGTGAGTTGTTGCTTTGTAACAAATCATCAATATTTTGATGTTTAAGACAAAGTGTAACAGAATAAACACAATACCTGAAAAGGGGTCATTGTACGTAATGAGTACAATGACCCCGTTTTCTGTTACACGTTGTATATGTCGCAGGCAATTAGCTTAATCAGCCGTATAATTGGTTGCCTAGCCTTTTAATTTATATGTGTCGATTTCTTAGCGACCTTAGTGACGTCTTTTGTTCAATATCGTTTAATGACTTGCCCATGTCACTTATGTCGCTGATTAAACGGCACAGTTTAATGAAAAGGCTAGACTTTTGATGAAGCAGCGGATTCAGCTAGTTGGCTACGACATTTATATCATCAAATTTATTTGACTTCACTTCGTTAATGGATATTTAAATCCCATTTTAATTCAAGCTCTCTTTATACTACGACGAAGTTACTCATAGAACTGTTAAAAAAAATTAATCAAAAACAAGATTTAGGAAAACTCTAATTTCTCTTTAAGGTTACACTCTTCGATATTTTGTCCATACGAATTTCGGGGGGGTTTTCTCCACTGTTTAACATTATACATTCAAAGTTAAGCATCATATCGTTTTATCTCATTATTAATTTTGTCTGTACGGAAACGGAATAGTAAAATAAAAAGCCATTAAAAAGTTAAAAGCCAACAAAGATTCGTTTTTTTTGCAAATTTTAACGCAACTTCGGGCGTAAATAAGTAATAAAAGAAGTGTAAAATCTCAAAAACAAAGTCGGCACCGACAAACCTCAATTTTAGAAGAGTTCAATAAACTTTATTTGTAATGGATTTATTCAGTGGTTTTTTCATAAAACTCAACCTTCCAATAGACTTTTCGTGCATCGTCTAACGTTGTTTTCGTTCGGAACGGTGTTTTGAGCGTGGAAACTAGACATTGTGCGTTTAGACTAGCAGCTAAATGCTCATCACTGAGATTGTCTCTGTCGGGCACGATGCCCGGTGAGACAGCGTGCTTTTAGGCCACGCTTACCAGCGAGTTCGAGCCCGCGACTGGTTCAACCTTAAATATTATTCTCCGCGGAATAATTTAACGTCGGAATCAGATTGACATAGCTTTCACGTCCGCCTAGCTTATTTTAACAGAATTTCTGATTCGAGAAGATTTTCCTCGAATCCTTTAAACGTTCCTCTCTCTTATAGAAGGCTGTTCAACAAATATTTTGATTAAGATTTATTGATTTTGGTAGATTACTGGTACTGAAATAATTCTGTTATTGACATATCGTTCATGTTCACTAATCCATCAACTTCTATATTATCGTTTATCCTGACTGACTATCAACTCACAGCCAAAATAACTCAGCCTAGAAAGCTGAAATTTGGAATAGAGGTTAATTACATAATAGATGATTGCCTATCGTAAGCCGCTATTAAGGATTGAAAATTTTCCACTGTATTCGGGAAATAAGGGGATAACTTTGTACCGTAATAACCGACTTCTACGTGAACGAAGTCACAGGCATCTGAGTTTTCCAATATTTTCACCAGACTGACGGCGCTTATTCAGTTTCAATACAAATTGACGTTAACGTTAACGCGATCGAAAACATTGATAAAATCGCACTAAGCCCAAAGCTAGTTTAATAAATACACGGTTTTACTATCGCCAAAGTTAACTACAGTTCTAGTTTAAAACAAGTCGGTCAAACGGGAAATAAACAAGTAAAATTTTAAAACTGTTATTTAAATTTACTATTCCGGAAATGTTCGTTAAAATTAAATTTAAGAATAGAATAGAATAGAATAGAATGGAATGGAATGGAATAGAATGGAATGGAATGGAATGGAATGGAATGGAATGGAATGGAATGGAATGGAATGGAATGGAATGGAATGGAATAGAATAGAATAGAATAGAATAGAATAGAATAGAATAGAATAGAATAGAATAGAATAGAATAGAATAGAATAGAAAGCATTTATTCGATACAGACACACCACAACAGCAACAACCGCATGTTATAAAAAAGAAAAGAAAACATACACAATAAGATGGTGCTAAGTGTGCCCATCCGAAAGGGTTACCATCTCAGCATTTAAGAAGCAAGAAAGTCTTGTAACATTCCATCCAGAGCTCAAGCTAAAATAGGTTTTTTTTTTTATAACAGCAAAGTGGAACAGCTTTACAGCTGCAAGTAAAATTCTTTATCGTACACCAAAATACACAACTGTACTGAATCGAATTTAATGGATAGGTACAATGGCGGTCTTATCGTTCATCATCGATTGTATTCTATCCTTAAGTGCGTTTACGCCGTACGGCTTTTCATACAAACTTTCAAGTCCTTATTTTTCGAAATGAATGAACCGATTTTCTCCCTCATTTAATCGCTCTCTCTCTCCCTCTAAACACTTTTTCGAAAATGTTTTCAACTAACTTTTTAGACCTGGTTAGATGGCGTATGCATACCAAGCTTCATTAAAATCGGTTCATTCCTTTGGAAAATAAGGACTTGAAAGTTTGTATGAAATGCCGTACGGCATAAACGTTCTTAATAAAGAAACCCAGAAACACATATATATATGAACCCTGGAAACATAACATTCCTTTTTTGAGCAGTGTGTAACAATAAGAATTTTATGAAAGTACTAAGCCACTTCCAGCCAGCCAGTTTCTTATCCCACTTTTCTGTCGCAGGTCTGCTGGAAGAAATTTCAGCTAAAATAAGCAGTACCTTTGTGCTCTTTTCTCTACTCTGAAAATATAACATTCCTTTTTTGAGCAGTGTGTAACAATAAGAATTTTATGAAAGTACTAAGCCACTTCCAGCCAGCCAGTTTCTTATCCCACTTTTCTGTCGCAGGTCTGCTGGAAGAAATTTATTTTAAAATAAGCTGTACCTAACTTTGTGCTCTTTTCTCTATATATAATTTTCTTTTTTTAAGTTTATTGTGTGTACTTAAATAAATAAATAAATAAGCTAGTCTATATTTCTGATGGTTCAAGACATTTCAAAGATTTTTGACTGTTTTTTTCAAAATAGGCACAGACGCGAACATGGTCGACTTCAATTATACCAGGTCTACTTCAGCAAGGGGACTGGATTCCTATTATGAAACAGGTAAATTACAAAAAAAAATGTAACTAGTTGCATAATATTGATATTAGAACTCAGTCTTACTACTTGCGCTGCTCCGCTTAGCACTGGGCTAACGGTCCAGTTCAGAGCCAACTTGAAATGCAGAATGGTCCTGCAAAAATACGAAATCATAGTAAAAAAAGTGCGTGTGTCAGCTCCGACGTACGACTGGAGTTTACTCCTTAAGAACTGTTATTGTGTAGATTATGTAAAAAGAGGGTAAATGAAGACATCTATTTTTTAAATAATATCAAAGCAAATTATATAAATATTTATTCATATTATTGACATCATTCCAATGAAATGTATAACATATACTATTTCACATAGTAATAAGCTGAGTATACTTTGTACACATACACACATACATAATCTCGAAGTAAAAGGTGCGCAAAGAACCGTAACGCCTCACTTTTAGTTAACGCTCGATTTTACTCCTAATATTTTCATACAGCGGGCTACATATGCAAATCGTCTCTTGAGGAGTAAACTCCAAAAATCTGAATTCTGGAATTAGCACAGCTATAAACTTATTTCTCTTGAACGTAATTATCTCAATTTATTTTGAGTCAACTTGTCTTCCTTTAGAAGCTTTTTTTGTACTTACCTCTTCGCTATCATAGAATATTAATGCGATTTATGATTACAGAAATGTTACTGAACAATTTGATCAAGAAAGCGTTGATTGGTTCTAACGTCGCGTCCCATCATACACATTTCTCAGAAAAATCGAATAGTAGCTTCAGTAAGTAAAGTGATATTGCAATTTAGCGAACGTCATGTGACGTATGCCGTTGATATATTAAGTATTTTTCGCAGCCAATTAGCTTAATCATCCGTTTAATTGGTGGCCTATCCTTTTCATTAAAATGCGCCAAGTTTTCAGCGACCTAAGTGACATCTTTTGTTCAATTTTGTTATATGACTTGCACATATCACTTATGTCGCTGATTAAATGACGCAGTTCAATTTAAAGGCTAGGCTTTTAATGTAACGGCTATATTATGTTTTAAACAAAAAAATATTAGCTAATATGTTTTTGTATAAAACATAATATTGGTAACATTATCGCCTGTCCTGCGTCATTATTGGCTCCTTTTTATCCCATAAAACATCCGAATTGAGAACCTCCTCCTTTTTTAGAAGTCGGTTAAAAAAATCACAGTGTCTGTGAGATAGCCTACAGGAATTCACGGTATAAAGCTACTAATACGATTACTATTGGAATAATTGCAGAGTTCGGTAAATGTCACATTTCTTACTTCAATTTTCAGAAAACCGACCTAACATATTATATGTCAGTACCAGTACAAATACCGACGTTGGACTCAAAACTAAATCCATTGGACCAACTCCATCAGACATAAGCAAACTAATTAGCATGAACAAGACAGATGCTGAGATACAGTACATTGAACAACAACGGGAGGTACCAGGTCAGTGTTTAGTTTTTTTATTTTATACTTAAATCGAAAACATATGCTATGGACAGCCTTATCGCGTTCCGTGATCTCTTCCAGACAACTTGGAATGGACAGTAATAGTTCAGGCAGTGGTTGCTCTTCATTTTTAGGTTTTTCACCCATGGTTACTGTGATTTCGTAACCCTAGATTCTAGACCTATTACGACACAGTCATATTCGAAATACGTCCACAGGTTGACTTAGGCTTCGTATAAGGGTTGCTACATCGACTAAAACTGTGTTTCTCACATGTCCAGAGGGTCTACTCTCTAAGCCCAAAGTCCGTAATTTCAGCCTTAGTGTCGGGCGTTTTCTACTCCGTATCACCTACGGACTTACGATTAGTCTCAAACTCCCGAACCCGAACTAAGAACATCCGTCAAATCGTGTTGTCATTAATTTTTAGTTCGGGTTCGACACTAATCGTAAGTCTTTAGGTGGTACGGACTAGAAAAGCCCAGCACTAAGGCCGAAACTACGGACTTCGGGTTTAGAGAGTAGACCCCCAGATTCCAGCGACAATCACCAAGTTATAGGTCCATCATGTCCTTACTTGCCTTGGAGTCTTAAAATGTTCTTTGTAGAGGCAGGGAAGCAAAGTAGAGGCAAGGGACCCTTGTTTTCCTCCTGGAGTTTCTTCGACACAACTAATTCATTTTGGTTCGCAGCATTTCTGTATCAAAATATGAGACCAGTGGCCTTAGCGCGAGTTTTTTTAACGTACTCGATCGCGTTAGCCTAAATGACAATTTGTATTGAAACGGAATAAGCGCCGTCTGGTGACAATAACGGAAAGCCTTTTTTTCCATACAGTTTGACACAAGCGAACGTTTACCTCGCACTAAGCCCTCAGACACGTGAGAAACGTTCAGGTTGTCTGTAATCTCAGGTGTGAATAATCTATAGCTATCAGAGGTCGCTCTTTTGTCGTGCACAAAAGTGTCTTTTATAATCTGATTATGCGTATGAATTTCTGGTAATGAGCCGTGACGTACTGCATACTATGACGTGCAATACCATCATAGTTTTGTTATGTGAGGGAGGGAGAGCTGTACAGGGCATATAGCACTATCCCTTTTTCAGAACAGATTCATGCATGTCATAGTAGGGGGCCAGATCACAATTCATAAACAGAAAACCGGTATCGTGCCGTTTACGCTTAACCTAAATTCAACCAGTTCTTTGTTTCATCCTTTACACAATGTTTTTTCAAAACATAACATTATGCATTCTCGTAAGCAGGTAGTAACATCGGTTATAAATAACTCTTCCTTTACGAATGTTCGTAAAAGTTAAGTATAAACAGCTTGTTATTCCGAGGGTAACCCCTTGCACGCCATGTGACATGACATATCATAAATATTATGCGTATTCGTGTAATCCATTTTGTTTGTCATTTAAGTGTGCAAAGGGTGTTTGGGGAACTGATTTGTAAAGATGTAAGCGTTGCGCGTTGAATTGCTTGAATGTCTACAAGGTTTAATTTAGAATAACAGATTGTATGATCGTCATCCCAAAAAACCTTTCCGATCGAATTTCGATCACCGTGGCCAATCTTAACGTTGCGCAATTCGTTCAAAAGAGACACCGCGGCGCTGGAACGCAAAGAACATGAGGAGGAACACGGATGGGTTTTAGTCAGTAAGAGTCTGACAATCTTCTACGATCCACCCAGAATGGAAGAAGTCATTTGATGATTTCCCATCCTTAAAAAAAATATATTATAGTGCAGTAGTGTGTGTTACCGACATACCCCGAAGGATCGCCAAATTGAAGTGGCAGTGGGCAGGGCACCATGCTCGCAGAACAGATGGTCGATGGGGCCGAAAAGTTCTGGAGTGCCGACCGCTTACCGGAAGACGCATCGTTGGAAGGCCTCCCACAAGGTGGACCGATGACCTGGTGATGGTCGCGGGTAGCCGATGGATGCGAGACGCACAGGACCGGTTGTTGTGGCGACACTTGGGGGAGGCCTATGTCTAGCAGTGGACGTCTTTCGGCTGATATGATGATGATGATGAATGTGCGCAAATACAGGCGCTTTCTCTGTTCCTAAACTCTCATAGTCCGCTAGGATTGCATTCGGATCGGGAAGAAATCAGGCGCACGGCACGACGACTTAACTTGCTGACATTTGTGGATCACTAAGATCTATCTCGTTTCGGGAAGTCATTGCCTATTTCGCCTAGCTCTGTTCTGTCTGCTGCTTGATAAGGGGGGAAGTAGAAATTTTTTTTTCCTACTCCTCCGCTGTTACTTTCTGATTAATTTCGTTGCGGGATCCAAGACAGCCTGAAAGTCTGACAAACAGTCTTATCAAAGGGGTTTCATATCGCCGTATTTATTGCGCATTAGTATTTAATTTGTCTTTCTGTCCTCAGCATCTGCAACTCCTATCTCAAATTGAATCTTGAGTAGCATATTTGAATGATTTTATTTGGACCCTTTTGGTACCAAATAAAGCTATTGATCACAGGCAACGTACCGTACAACGTAATTACTTTTTCTGAAACGCGTAATTCTTACTTATAGACACTTTTTTGTAGACCCTGAATGATATATTTATTTTGGCAGCAATCGTGGCCAATATATTGGGCGGCACGAAATACCTACTCGGTTGATAGATTGACTCAACTTGATTTATAGTTTTTCTTCGTAGTGACATTCAATTAATAAAATGGCGACCTTAACCGCCAGATAAGAGAGTAGTTTAGCGTCACGTTACCGTATAGTAACCGGCCGTTTTGACACATTGCGGTTCTGAAAAAGTTCGGTTTTATAGAGAGTTGTTTCTTTCACTTGTGTTCGTGACAAATCATTTTACATGATTTTATCTATCTTGCCGTGTTAGTCAATATGTATGGGTCACATCTTGCAACTGAATTTAGAACAGTTTTGAGCTGAAATTTTGCATATACGTTTCGTTCAGATGACAATGCACGGATTAGTGACATTATTCTCAATAATATAGCGGACTTCCAAGGATGGTGAACCAATTATTTTATGCACGTAATAGGTATTAAATGATAGGGTTTGCTAAGAGTAAATACAGTAAATATAAATAGTTTTTTATCGGAATTATTTTGATTCTGATATGTTAAAACCCTCTTCTTCTTCTCAGTTCCAGGAGATGACCGTAACAGCATTTTATCCATGTGCATGCTGAACCAGCTCGCTAATGAGACCCCCACGCAAACTGAAGAATTGGACAAATTCGAGAGTGAGTTAAGATAACTGTATGTTGTATGCTGTCTCCCCATTTATTTAAGGTCGGGGCAGCAAATATTTTTGTATATTATTATTTTTTATTATTTTATTTAAAAAAAAAACGTTGCACCGCACTAGGAACTTCTCTTCTCGTGGGTGCGTTTACAAACATAGAAACTCACATACACAAACGGCTAGACCCGGAACAACTATCTGTAGGCCATAAAAATATTTGTTCCGTGCGGAAATCGAACCCGCGACACGCAGCGCAGCAGTCAATCACTCAACCACTGCGCTAACCGTGTAGACAAAAAAGTTTCAACATACTCATCATCTGCCTAGCCTTTTCCTAACTATATTGAGGTCGGCTCCCAGTCAAAGCGGATTCAGCTTAAAACCAGTATTTTACGTGGAGCAGCTGCCTCCCAGACCTCCACAACCAATTAACTGGGTAACACGGCACTTGTTGGCAAGACTGGTGTCAGATATTTTAGCTTCTAATATTCCGTAACGACTGCCAAAGATCTACAAATGTGCATTGGCTGCGCAATGCACATAATCTAGTTTTTTTTAATTATTATTGATAGGCACGCGTTTGATCACTATCTCACCTGATGGTAAGCGATGATGTGGTCGAAGATGAAGCACACTTGCCTCGAAGTAACCTATTCACTCTTGACTTAAAGACTCCCGGGCTATAAGTTCTGGCAGTTCAGAAAATGCCAGACACAGCCAAAAATACCAGATGTGTTGTGGAGTACAGATAGGCACTCATTACATGTAGAATATTGGTTCTCAGCTGCGCCCGGTAAGACTGGAGGCCGACCCTAACATAGTAGGGACGAGGCTAGGCAGGATGATTGGTATTGGTAGAATAGAGAGGATTTTAGTATGTAGCAGAATCAATCCGGCCACAAAAATCAACGTACCAGAATCAAAATTGCAACAATGAGACTCGCAGCGCCATCTATCTCGACATCTGCGAACTAACTTAACAAAATCCTGAATCGAGATATCAGAGTTTACCGTGCGATTCGAACAGATACAACAGCCCGAATATCAACTGTCGGGAACGAACGATAAACTCCATAGTTACTCTTTTCAAATAAAAGTTTTACAATATTTTGTATACATTATCAATTGATTCTAGGTGAGAAAAATGCACCCAAAATTACACTACTATACTAATAGAAGGTAAAAAGAAATAGCAGCAGAGGTAAAATGAATAAATTGTCTAATAAGGGACATAGTTCTCAAATAAGGGACAAATAATAAATAACAGGTTTCTAAAACACCAGTATTTATAGACAGCAAATTTTATTCTTCGTATAGATTCAAAAAAAGTTGAATCCATTTTCCATTGGAATGGAAACATGGCTTAATTTCCATTACACACATAAAGACAAAAGTGAATTTTCTAAAACTCTTCTATATAACCATTTCAGTAAAAACCTCTATTAACCATAGACAGTCCCTGTAAATAAACATACAATTCCATCACGCCATACATTTTTCACCCTTGCATTTTACAAGCGGTGTCCGCTGATTTCCTCGGCATTTATTCCCGAAGCCTTTTTACAATTGTGCAATGGCATGGAAGCATTTCGCTTGTATGGGGAATAACACGCTTATGTGAAGCATATTTTTAGGGTTCCGTACCCAAAAAAAAACGGTAAAAACGGGACCCTATTACTAAAACTCCGCTGTCCATCAGTCTGTCCGGCTGTCTGTCACCAGGCTGTATCGCATGAACCGTTAAGACAATTCATGAAAAATTTCATCTGTGAAATTTTCACGGATGATGTATTTATGCTGCCGCTATAACAACAAATACTAAAAACAAAATAAAATAAATAAGCCATACAACAAATGTGATTTTGTTGACATTTGGTACTGTTTTTGAAAATATTATTTAATCAATCAGCGAATTAATCTTGTTTTTAGACATACTAAGCTTAGAAAATATATTTTTTTAGCACCAGCACCACACAAGAGTGCCTCAATGATGACGTCATATTGTGGACTAGCCGCGTCCATTCAAGTGCCGGCCATGTCAGCGATATCTGTCAAGACAGGTGCCTCCCGAAAGAGTAGTCAGTATTATGAGGATTTATGATATTACTAGTGCCCCCCCCCCCCCTCCCGGCTTCGTCCGGATGTATTTTAAAATTTTTTTTTCATATAAACCTCACCTCTAATCGTACTATATAAAATGAACATGGTAAGTATGAATGAAAGAATGTCACCCTTATTCATAAAGACTTTCTAACCAACCATTACTTAGTTAAAATACTGTTTATAAGATTCTAAATTCAAATTCTTCATAGAAAATTTTCAATAAAGAGTTTATCGTTATTTTAGCCAAGTAGGTAATGGTTATGAGTTTTTATGAATAAGAGCGTAAGAGTTTATTTCTTCCAAGTATGATGCATACCATTTAAAAAAGAACATGTAGGGCCGTGAAATAAGGTTTCTTGTTACTTTTCAGTGGCACCGCACTCCTCCAGCGGTATGCTGAATTTCGATATGGAAACGAATACCAATTACAAACAAGGCCCGGGTAAGTAGTTTCTTAAGGCAGATTCTGTGGTGCAACTTATATTTAACTACTTAAATTTATATTTACAGTCTCAAACAAAAAGATAAGCTTATTGACATAAAAAAAAATGTGACGTGTAAATGAGTTACTTGTAACTTATTTGCAAAAATAAATATCATTTAACATCGTTTATCATAAATCAGTGCAACTGAGAAATTCAATAATTTAACTATAGTAGGCGCCAGATAAATGAAGAATAACGGCCATTGACCTTTCCTTAATATCTCTTCGTAGGTACCCCCGGACAGTAAATTATGAATCGTTTCATTACTAGAACAGTAAGGATCACAATAGATGTCGATTCAGGACAGCTTTATGTCATTACTTCTGTTTTTGAAATTAAGTGTGTCAATAAATGTAGGTGGGTCAATGACCGTTATTCTTCATTTATCTGGCGCATACTTTAGATGACCCGTTGAATTTCCACCCACCTAAAATTGATTTAATTGTGACAATATTTTTTTTAAAAATCATCCAATTCTACGGCACAGCTATGACATAAACCTGTACTCATTCGAAACCTACCCCCATGGTATAAGTCAGCGTGTCATGGTTGTATAACAAACGTAGGCGCCTCAAGCTACGCCGTAGGCTGCTACGACGTAGCTGCTCTACGAAGAATATTTGTGTATACTTCTTTCGTTTAGCGTAGCAACTAGCGGTCATTACCTTGTCTCTAATAATATGTCCTCGTAGGATAATATTATGAGTAAAATAGAATGTGGAAGGAGGTTCTTGAAACTGAGAAAGATATTTGATGAAAGTTGTAAGCAAGATTTTAATCAAATAATAACAAGTTCATGCAGTTTCAGTTTGCAGAGCTAAAACATAATAACCATAGTTTAGGATTTGTACATCTCCTTGAAGTGTTAGCCCTGAGGGTCTGCAATGGCCATGTTTCACATTACTTTGTAGATAAATCAATAACATGTTTCTTTTGATTAGTTACGGAGAATCTTGCGCAAACATCTATAGTGCAGACTCAACAGAAGTCTTTGGAGGTGAAGATTTTCAGAAACTGTGCGAATAAGCAAGTCAGCTCTAAGGACGAACTACGAAATAGTAATAACCATTTTTAAAACCTCATAATTTCTCATCTAATAATAAACTTCTCATTGAATGTGTCTTATTTCTGACATGGATAGAAGGCGGCAGAAAAAAAAATTAAACATCACATGCATTATATTGTTGTCATAATGCTTCTTGGAACTTTGAAGATATATTTTTGATTGCATGTTTTTGGTGCTGTTGACGATACATCTTTAATTAATTTCACTTATATTCATCGACACAATAGCCTGGGTAGAACTATAGAAAAGGTAGAGATACCTAGCCCAGCAGTGGGACAATACTACAGACCTAGACAAAAGACTTTTCTGTAGCGTTAACGTCAGACGCTCACGACAAAATGTATGGGAATGACATTAGGTGATGACGTTTTCTTTCCACACCTAATGTCATTCCCATACATTTTGTCGTGAGCGTCTGACGTTAACGCTACAGAAAAGTTTTTTGTCTAGGCCCCCAGGCCAGTTAGAAATAGATTAAAAATCAAAATTAAACTTTTGCAGGTGTCAACGACCAATTAATGTCTCTTTCCCGTCTCATCGGTAAAAAAAGGACGGAATCCAGCATGAACTCACAGATGGAAGACAAATGGATGAGCGAATTCACTCCTGCAGATACAAGTTCGTATTTTAAATTCACAATTAAGTTCTACTTACTATATCACATTTGGAAACACCATTCAACATTGTACTGTCAAGCATATATTCGAAACTGTATATCTTTGCTTGCTAATACATAGTTGTTTTAAAATAACTTCCTTTTGACTGTTTGATGATCATAATCATTTATTTATTTGCACAAACATGAGTACAATACATGCAACAACAAATTGTCCGTTTTGTTTGTTGTCGATGATATTAAGAGGTTTCGTAATTCCTATTCAGTAGTGGATATTTGGATTGCCAACCTACTTATCTTTGAACGAGAACAAGTGTTGTATCAATCATTTTGTTTATTTACCCAGAATTGGTTTCATTGTCAAATTGTCGTCGTCTACGTCGTCATAGTGTTCCTGCAGTTTCCCTATTTATTTGGGGTAATTTATTATAGTGCTTGTACCGAGTTCTACTCTCGTCCAGTCAGTGGTCACCCCTTTCTGACCATCCTTCACACAATCTGTCCATTGCTTCAAAGTGGGTCAATGTTTACGCCGTATATAGCTCTGAAATTATAAAGAAATTCGAAGGTTGTTCCCAAGTTTTTAGCAGATGGCTGGCGGTTAAGCGGCCACTTTTGTGTTTTCAATGTTGTTTTTTTTCGCACTTAGTGTAATAGTTAAATTCAATGCTGCGCAGACCAAAGTATTATCCCTATATCGCTCAAAAAACTAAGAAGATATACCGAGAAAGTATTGGATTTATCCAATTTTAGCTCAAAAACAAGAAATTGCTGCGTTGCCTGTTTTGGTCAAGCAGCAATCGAGAAAGTGTGAGCAAATAGCGACTTATTTTCGAATGAAAAGAGAATCATTTGAAAAAATGTGTCGTTTTACTAAACACTAAACTGAAATGAGAAGATACGAATTAATATGAGAGACATCATATTTAATCTAGCTGAAACATAAGCTGTAACTTTGAGGTAAGGAAAAAAATATTTGCAATTATATTTTTCTCTTCAGGTCCTCATCAAAAGAAGTTTTCAAATACTTTCAGTTATAATTCCAAGAAGGGTATGTTCCAGTTTTGATTTTATATTAGTTACTAGTTGTATTCTTATTTTTAAATCCATTTTGTAGTTCGATAACGCTGGACAATGCTAGGTCCAAGACGTGCCAGCGCAAGCGCAGGCTTATGAACAAAAATTTCATACATAAACATAACTTTCATCTATACCGGGTAAAGTCGGGTTACTTTGGCCCTTGAGGGTAACTTTGGCAATAACTCGTTAACCAATAGGAACACAGCACACTGTTTACTGTAAACCTATTGGTTAAAAGTTTGAGCCAAAGTTGTACTCGCGAGCCAAAGAAACCCGACTTTACAGTACTTAAATTTTTAATACATAGATTTTGATTTCATCATTTTAAATTTTCCAGAGAATGGGCAGCAGCATTCTCTGTAGGTACATTGCAACAGCTACACTGCGATCGCCAACCCACCAAGCGTGGCGATTATGGCAAACCCCCCCATTCGGGGGAAACCTATGTCCAACAGTGGACGTCTTTCGGCTAGTATGATGATGATGATGATTTTAAATTTTATTTAAGCTGATTTTTAAGTGACTACTGGCCACTGACCAATGATGTGTGCAACGGAATTTGATGTTTGTCTTGTACTTGTATGGCATAGAGTTTTTGTTCCAAAAGTTGATAATTATCTCGAATTAAAATAAACGTTGTTCGTTTTACAGCCACCTGAGGGCCAATTCTATTAATTTTAAGCAACGTACGCATCTTTGTCGCAATCTGTCAAAAATGTAGGGAAATTTAGGCATTTTTGACAGTTTGCGACTGACATGCGAATGTTGTTAAAAATAATTAGTTTTGATAAAAAAACCGATTCTTAGACGCTGGTCGTCGCTCGTCTTAGCGACAGTCACATTTTCTTTTAAATGCTTATGTGTTACACAATATTTTTATTTTCCAGCTTTCGAATCATATAATATGCTTTCTGATGAAGAAAATCAAAAAAGAAAATCTTGCTCATTCTCCTTGAAAACTGAATCTTGTGATCACAATCCCATGCCATACGGTTAGTTCTACAATTATCATATAACTAGCTTCTACCAGCGGCTTCGCCCGCGTGAAAATCGGAAATAGGGAGGTTTCTTGATTTGTATTGTAACTACACCTACTTTACACCTACCTACACCTACCTACACCTACTCTACACCTACCCTACACCTACCCTACACCTACCCTACACCTACCCTACACCTACGCTACACCTACACTACACCTACCCTACACCTACCCTGCACCTACCCTACACCTACCCTACACCTATCCTAACCAGCCCAAAAAATACTATGACATGTTTCTGGTTTCCTGGTACTTCATGTTTTTGGTCTCCTGGTACTTGTGAATCTGAAGTACTAAGGCAGCAGCGGCTCTGAATTTCCACTTCCTCCTCAGTCTTTATTCGTGATTCATGATCCATGCCACTTACCGGGATAAAAAGTAGCATATGTCTCATTCCAGGATATGAACTACATGTGTGCCAAATTTCATCCAAATCCCTTCAGCCGTTTTTGCCTGATTGAAACACAAACATACAAACATACAAACATACAAACATTCACATTTATAATATTAGTAGGATTTTCTATATCTTATGTTTTATGAGTAGATCAGATATTAATTATTAAAGATGAAATATAGTAGGAAATAGGGAATAAGGTGAAGGGAGAATGTCTTGTGTAACTTTGACATTTAAAAGTGGCAGCACTGAGGCGTCAAATCAAATAAAATCTTTTATTTCAAATAAGCCATTGAAGAAAGGAACTTTTGAATTGTCAAGGTCGGTCAGTCAAAAACATTAGCCTTAACCTAGTTGCATGTTCCTAAGCGTAGATCTCTAAGGCCTCGTTTAAGGAGACGCGGGGCGTCGCACGTCGCGGGCGGTGTGGCGTCTCGCGGCACGTCGGACGATTTTTCCGTTTACAGATAGGCGGCGCGTGCAACGGCCAGCATCATCACACGCGCGAATACAAACATATGGCAATGCACGCCGCGGGCCCTGCCGCTGGTGTCGCTACATTTTACCGTGAACGGAGAATTACAGGAATAGCTGGTCGCAACGCTGCGAGTTCCGTCGCAATAAACTTCGCGTGCGACGCGGCGATGGCGTCTTTTCAAGCAAACGAATTCAGTTCGGGCCGCGTCACCGAATGCGATGATCGACGCCCCGCGTCTCCGTAAACGAATCCTAAGGCCCGGTTTCCACCAAAGAGAGAAGATGTGGAAATAACGAAATCGGATTGGTTTATTCAACATATCTCCTCTCCTCTCTGCTCTGGTGGAAACTGGGCCTTTGGCCTCGTTTACGGAGACGCGGGGCGTCTAAGTCTCTCTCGTCAAGTCCAAGCTCCTGTCAGAACGCTTATGTATACCGACATAAGCTAAATGACATCAACGTTATGTTTACGTCATAATTACGTTTTTAAAGGAAAGAACCTCTAGCCAAAGTGGCATGAATTTTCCCAAAAACGCTCATTCTGATTTTCGAACCACAATATTTCAGTGAATACTTGCCTCCCGAATACCGGGATATTCGGTTCGCGGCCAAACTTGGTGATAGAATCATGCCAGGCAACTAATTTGTTTTGAGACTGCGTACAATGAATCTTTAGACTACACCTAAAACTCTTTTTTCAGAACTCCCAACATTAGTTTTATCAAGAGATAGTCTTGCTGACGTACTACCCATGTTAAAATCAAAAGATGTTTATCATAAAAAGTCGGAGACCGACCTCGCTTACAATCCATTAATGATTGACCAATTCACTTCAGGTATGTTTTATGCCTAAGGGAAGTAGTATTTAATAAAATAGTCTAACTAAAAATCAATGAGGATTTTCCAATTTTAGATAACTATGTTTCCAAAGATGTCAAAGAATCTATACTTCAAGCTTGCCCAGAGATTTGCGATACAGGTACATAGATGCCTCACAATAAATTTGTTTTTTATTCTGTACAAAAAGTCATTCTAGTTAATTTCTCCTCTAGAATCTCCAGGTCGGTTCAACACGGGGTCGAAATTGAGTATAATTGTAAAGTTGGACAGTTATATTAAAAGTAAATGTGTGATCTCGATAAACTTTACAAAGTCGAAGTGTATGGAATAGGTAGGCTGTTTTTTACAGTATGTTATTTTCATTTAAGTGTTTTATTGATTATTTTAATTTGTAACATTATTTTGTGCAAATATTTTGAAGACGATCAATTTATTTATATTTTAGCTTAAATCAAATTAAAGTTTTAATGCTTTGTGAATTGTTTCTGGGAACTTTGTGAATAGTTATTTTATAATAATGATCTTGTACATTAATCATAGATTTAAATAGTTAAGATAGAGACGCCCGAACGTTGTAGCGTCAGAAAAACAAGCGGTCCACCTTACCCTTACTTAATAAGTCAATGATAATAATGACATAAATTAATCGCCTTAAAATTATTCGCACTAAGTAATGTTACACCTCGTATCCATGGTAACCGTTGACGTGTTGGTCTAGGCACGGAGTCACTACCACCGAACTACTCTAAGAAGTCTGCGTGTGTGTTGACGACTCAGTGTGTCCTACCCCCGCCCCCGCTGTGCAGTGGGGGGGAATTGTTTAAGCCGAAAAGTCGTGGTAAGATATTTTTTGTAAATATGTAATTTACTTACTACCAGTGAAGTTAGCTATAGTAGACGTCAGATAAACTTGCAATAAAGTGCATTCACCTTTCCTTAACATCCCTTCGTAGATATCCGAACAATAAATTATGAACCGTTGTTCATTACTAGAGAATGTACAGGATCACGATAGATGTCGATTCAGGCCAGCCTTATGTGTTTGTTCCTGCTTTCGGAATTAAGTACCTATGTCAATAAATGTAGGTGTAGTATGTAGGGTCAATAACCTTTATTGTAAATGTATCTGGCGTCGACCATAGTATTTGTACTGACTAAATCTATTATGCTCACGCACTTAAATAAAAGACTCAACTAAAACTAAAAATTATCTAAAACATGGCGTCGAAAAATTCCTCCGCATCGCAGGCCACTGGTAATGTACCCAAAAGGCTGGCAGCATTGCCACGTTGTATGGCAATGCTTATCCTTTGTCCGAGGTAAAAGCCAGCCCTAGGGTCACGCGAAGTGTCAACTAAGCGTCTTGACAGATCTTTAAGAGTAATGAGCACTCGGACCCCACGACCCGAGAGTTTCAACCCCTAACGGCTCGAAAATATAACTACCTATTATTTATGCTCACGCGGGTACGATTTTCTACCCGGCAAAAACCAAGCGAGTGTGCGATGTCCATCGACGATTTGTTAGCGTTCGTTTGTTTTATCTAAACCTGGCATTAAAATACATGCGTACAAATATGAGGTTATATGTGCTGTGAATATAGTCCAAGATAGAGTGTAACACTTATGTTTTTCCCAGGTTGTGTGTTTGTGTACGGAGAACCTCGGTGTGTGGTCCATAAGGGTTGTGTGGACGCTGCAGTCCAGCATGAACCGTCTGATAGAGGTAAACTGGCTCTTGACTCTATTTGATTTATTTAATTTTGAAGGAATACAGATAGATTAAAATTATAACACTATTAGATGAAGACACAGACCAGAAGTCGAACTGCAAATACACAACAAATGTTTGTGAAAGATCGATTAAAATATTCTTAAAACGTACGTAGCAATGTCAATCGAAATTATGAAATTATCACGTTAGCGTTACGACATATCGCAGCTATGACACCACGTCACGTTATTAGATCTAACACTTTAGAAGTCGTGACACCTTCACTGCTTGCCTATGACGTAGTAGTACAGCAGTGACAACGTCACGTTAGCTACATCGTAGTTACAAATGGGGTAGATATTGTGTTGTTGTTGTCGAATTTTATTACTACAATCGGTGTTTAATTACTATCGCCCAAAAGTTAATAGGTATATTTATCGTCACGATTTCTTACTTTCAGGACAGTCCCCAAAAATTAAAATACCCCGACGGAGCAAATACCTAATCAAGCAAAACATTTTTCCAAAAACTAGAGCTTAAACAAAAGAATAAATCACTCAATCGAGTCAATTTACTAATGTAGCGAACACAGCATTGTCTACGAATAACATAATTCAATTTCAGAAGTGAATCTCAAACGGGAGTGTGTTACTCATTCCGTGGGACAGCTGACATCTCAATCGTCTTTGCGTGATGGTCAGCGAAGTCCTAGCGCGCTGATCAGGGAAGTTCTCTCGCCAAAAGGTAAGAAAGAGAAAAATATATATTTATATTTTTCACAGAGAACATAGTGCACATACTTATATCAAGTGGGCTAGACTTGCGGCAGTGGGTGTCAGGAACTTTTTAGGGCTCTGTACCCAAAGGGTATCCAATGGACGTCCTCGTTGTTTGTTCGTCTATCTGTCAGCGGGCTGTATCACATGAACCGTAATATTATTAACCGTACCATGCATGTACCGTAGTTGTGTAGGTACAGAGTGTGATTTGTACGGCCGCTATAACCTGTAAATAAGTTAGGTACCCTTCGTGTGTGAATCCGACTCTCACTTGTCCAGTTTTTTACTGTATTTTATATTGATTTACTATGGCAGACACCATATAAATTTGCAATAAAGATCACTGACCCACCTACATTTATTTATAAATTCTTAATTTCTAAAACAATAAAGACATAAAGCTGTCCTTAATCGACATCTATCGTGATCGTTGAAAAGGGAGGATCCTCCGACCAGAGGGTTGTTGTGTCTGGTGGGCAACTGCCCGACAGTTGATATTCGGGCTTTTTAAATGTTCTAATCGCACGGTAAACTCTGATATCGCGATTTAGGATTTTGTCAAGTTAGTTCGCAGCTGTTGAGATAGATGGCGGTGCGAGTCTCATTTGTTGATTCTGCTACGTTGATTTTTATGGCGGTATTAATGCCGCTACAATCCTTTAGAAGAAATGAAAAAATATTAATGATTTATTGTTCAGGGCAATGTACTTTATTGCAAATTTATGTAGCGCCTACATTAACATAGTTTGAGTAAATAATTTCTAACACTGTGCGCCTTTTTTTATTATTGGCACGCGTAACTCGAATAAAATGATTTAATATTATAAATATCTAATACCCTCAGTACCTAGACACTAGAAATTATTGACGTAATGATAGTATCTATTAGTAGTAATTACTATTTGCTAGTAGGTACAACTTAACTATTTTTACTCGATTTTTGCAAAACATGCTATAACAGCTTTGTGTTTGTTATTTTTATATGGTAATGAGGTATGTATTTCCTTCCTGTTTTGTTTTTTTTTCACTTTCCTCGTTAAATGGGTCTTATTGCTTGTTCGGCGAGATAAAACTATTGCTTAGCTTTTCAAATTCATTCATGAATCAAGCAAACGCAAGCAGCAAGCAGCTCTCAACAAGAGTGGCACAGTGGCAATATATAGATAGCAGTCTCATTTCAAAAAGTATATCGAATGATCTGATGACGTGACGTGATAATCTCTTAGGGCCATAAGCATGATGCTAAGTTGTCAGTTCAGTCATTAGGTTTAAAAACCAGTGAAGTGAGCCAGATTCGCAGACGAAGGGTTTCATACGATTGATTAGGGGGCCTTGCTTCTTATAAAATCCATGATCTTGGTAAACGGCGAGTGCCCTATACGTTTTGCGTCTATAGAAAAATACGTCATTGCTTACCAATATTACATGACTCTGACTCGTACTTGACCATTTTTTATTATATGCCTACATTCTATAATTTGTACGATAGACGTAAACAAAACTAACGAATTTTATTAATTTATTTTTCAATGAATCGTTGCCCCACAATAGGAATTTCTTCTGTGTCGTGGGTGCGTTTTACAAACATACAAACTCACATACACAAACAGCCAGACCCAGAACAACTATCTCTAGGCCACAAAAATATTGGTTCCGTGCGGGAATCGATCCCAGTACGACTCGCAGCGTAGCAGACAATCGTGCAACCATTGCGCTAACCGTGTCGTCATTTACTTTATTATTAAGTAGATTTGTAGTTATAGCAACATGCACGAACCCCCTGCATGACAGACAGAAGGACGTGTGAACAGCGCGGACGCTTAGCAACAGGGCTCCGTTGGGTAACCTTCGGCTATGGAACCCAAAACATTGCAAAAAGCAAAGAATCTCTAAGCTTACCTCCTTTAGTTAAAACATGACGCCATAAAATAAGTGAACATAAGGTTAGTGGTAGAAAACCAGCGCCAAAACAGTATATTATTTGCCCTTTATCATAAGGGGAGTGCCCTAAAATACGCCCTCAGATACTTAAGAGCTGATTTATTAAGCGTTGGCTAGAAAGCTACAGCATTGGCAAGGAATCAACGGCTTTGTCTATGTTAACAGGGAAACGTGGGTGTTTGGCTTGTAAAATATTCACTATACTGATGCGGAAAATCTTTTGTTTGTTCGTTCTGTATCCGTTTCATTTGCAATCAGATTGGGATGTGAGAGAAGAGAAGAGTCTTGTCATGCAGGGTGATTAATTGAAGGCTTAGGTTGGGTTAAGAGCGTTTACGCGGTATTTTATACAAACTTTCAATTCCTTATTTTTCGAAAATGAATTATTCGATTTTAATTAAACTTGTTGATTAATTTCGAAAAATAAGTTCTCGAAAGTTTGTATTAAATGCCGTAGGTACGGCGTAAACGCTCTTAAGCTGCATCCCAGTCTGATTGGAAGCTGAATCCAATGTAGTTGGGAAAATGCTACGTAGATTGATATTGATAATAGTATATTTCCAACCGTTCTTTTTTTCAGTTTACAAGGCGCTGTACGAGACCACAAAGCTGGTGGTCAATAAGGACACGAAGCCTTCGTCTAGGCATAGTAGTATCGCACGAGTCGATGCAGGTCAGTTTTTCTTCATACTATTATAATAAGCTTTTATTTTCTCGTCACAATACACATTAAATACATTTCTAAGGAACATTATTATAATGTAGTTTATTGTGGAAGATTAGTGCTGTAGCTAGGCTTGGGGCCTATATTTAAGGACACCAGAGAGCCAATTCTACTCATTTTCAAGCAACGTTTGCATTTGCATCTCAGTTGCAATCTGTCAGAAAATTATGAAAATGATGGCTTTTTTGACAGTTCGCAACTGACATGCGAACGAACGTTGTTTAAAAATTAGTAGAATTGGTCCTCTAGTTATATACTTCCACGCTTTAGGTTATATATAAAATTCTAATGCTTTAGCGGACAGTGGCCGCGAATCATTTATACAGATATTAGCGCTACTTAAAAATATTATAAAACAAACACTGTTTGAGAATAAATTTAATACTTATTTACGCCATAAGGCCCAGAAGCTAGCTACCACATGACTCTATAAAACAAAGATTATTTTTTTCCTAATTCAAAATACTATTTATATTTCTGCTGGACGCTTCAAAAGTCGCAACGACTAACTTTTCTGCCCGTGACCACAGCCAAGGAGATTATAGTAGGTACCTACTGTCAACTGACATTTCATTGAAATAGGATATTTGTCTGAATAACTAATCTGGCCTTTGTATAGGAATCTAATATTCTTATTCTATGTATTCGTCTACATCGCGCAGGTTTGCCAAAATAACTCATCAGAATTAATTATCATTCATAAACAGACGAGAGATATATTCCTTAGAAAATTTTCAATAGGCTTCATCACATTATAATGAATTTATTAGTATGTATAACTTTCATTTGAATTCAGTTGATTAAGGTTGACATTGAGGGTTTCCAACGAGTGGGAGGCTGTAAGGCCTCGTGTATATTAATTCAATGGGAACCAGGAAATGTCAAGCTAAGTGCCACACTTGGTAAAAGGTCGACATTGTGAATGATATACTCTTAACTTCCCAGTTGGGATCAAATAAGCACTTACCTACATTCGCCTCATCTCTAGGTAGCCTATTGAAACAATAAAAAACAAAACAAATATACGCACTTCACTATCATAAAACTTATAATTTATTCATCATTCTTCATTAATTCACCGAAAATATAAAAAGCACTTGATTATTTTAAATAGAAAAAGTCGTAGATATTATTATTAAATTAGTAATCCCAAAGGTCCCAATTTGCTTCCAAAATATTAAGTAAAACGTTGCTCAAAAACTTGTAGCATTGGCTCTCAGAAGTCAATTTACATCATTACTTACTTAATAATTTTACCCATAGATTACTCCAAAGAAAATTAATTCGTCTTCTGAGATGACTGTTTCTATAATGACATTTTTCCTATCACATTCTGAGTCATATTTTTCTCGTTAACCGAATTTTAAAAGTAAAAAGAAAAGAATTTCAAAACGGCCATACTGATAACTCAAAAAGTTTTGTAGCAAATCATGCTACAATATAGGTACCATTCTAGTCACTATTAGGTAAAACTTTGTCTGATCAAACTATTGGATTTATCCGAGAACCTTAGTTCTCAATCCTAACGGCACTGCTCTACAGCAGACCATGGACGAGGTCGTGTACTTATCTATCGCTTTTATAAAAATGTAGGCAGGACGTAGGCTAAATAATAACAAACACACGGGACGAACTTTGAGGTTAAGTGACGCGAAGAAGCGACGCCGAAGTCGAGGTCGGTCCCTTGATGGATGACCCACCACGGTCCGTCCACGTCCTGGATATGTGTGGATCAAGTCGTTGTCCTGCCTGTCATTTAAAAATGACTGATGAATGGTTCCATGTATAACACTGGTACTCAACTGCCTACGACTATTTTGGGGTAGGCTTCTATTAGATAGAAGTAGAAGCCTACCCCAATATTGTTGGGAAAAGGCTGGGCTGATTGTAGCAGACGCAGAATTGTCCTCAAAAACCCTAGGCCACGGTACCCACGAATGATTGGCTCATGAACAAACCGCGTCGATTACATATCTTGCACATTTTACACAGTGAGAGGTCGACTTTAGATAACATTTTTATTTTGTTTCATAAAGAGGTGGACGCAGCAAAGTTCGACACGCCAAAGCTAAGGTCAGCGTCTGTGCTGACATCCGAAGCCATGATGGAGTCTAAGTCCCGCTGCCTCTGCAAAGAAAAGGGATCTCTTGCGCATTGCAGTTAGTACCTATTATTATTGAAGTTCACATCTTAAGATATTGCAGTCAAAAACCGGAAAATCTGGATAGTAGAGATGAGACAGGCATACACTCCGTGTGAAATACTGGTAATCCGCTCATCCAGATTGGCTTACAAGCCGGAAATACGTAGTTGGGAAAAGGCGTGTAACAGAATAAACCTTTTATGGGGAATGCCCCCATCTCATAATTATGAACAACTTTCACTACGGGACCAACAGAAATCGGAAAAAAAAATCGACTGCCCCAAACATTTTATTGCGAATAACTCGACAGAATTTACTGGACAGCTGATTTTTTTCGCTAAGAGTGCCTACCTTTCTAAGTTGATCTTCGATTCATGTCGATGGTATACACAATCATGAATATTAGGTACCTACTTGTTGATACCAAATATACCTATAGTCGAACTCATAATCCTATATATTTATGTATTACACATAACTGAAATGCTGATATTGCATTTCAGAGCGTGCACTACAGCTGGCCAAGAAAAGTGAGGAATCCCACGGCGATTCATCTATTACGAGCCGTGTAGACAGTAACGAAGGTATCTTTATAAATTATGTATAGTTTAAAATCATTGGCTTTTACAGTAACAATTATAAATTGACGACACGGTTGGCGCAGTGGTTGCGCGATCGGCTGCTGCGCTGCGTGTCGCGGTTTCGATTCCCGCACGGAACAAATATTTGTATGGCCTACAGATAGTTGTTCCGGGTCTGGCTGTTTGTGTTATGTGACTTTGTATGTTTGTGAACGCACCCACGATACAGGAGAAATTCCTAGTGGGGCGAAGTTTAAAAAAAAAAAAAAAAAAATTCAAGAAAGTGCTTCTTCCTTCTACAAAACCGAATCTATCTCCATACTAAAATTCATCAAATTTTAGTTAGCAGTTTAGGCGTGAAAACGTAAAAAACAAACAGACTTCCTTTTGCATTCATATAATATACTAGCTTTTGCCCGCGACGACGTACCTTTGTATCCTGTTTTTTCCCCGTTTCCGTAGGAATTTCGAGAAATCCTCGTAGAATCCTCTTAGTGCTCGAACCACGGAGTGTAGGGAAACATGCCAAATTTCAGCTTTCTACGTCCAGCATTTTCGGCTATGCATTGTCTGTCAGTCAGTTAGTCGCTCAGTCAGTCAGTCACTCAGTCAGTCACTCAGTCAGTCACTCAGTCAGTCACTCAGTCAGTCACCATGTAACGGAAGAATTTTATGTAATATACCTATTGATTAGTATACTATTTCTATAATATAGATGTCGTGGCCTTATCGTAGAATTTGGCCATTTCATGATGTGGCCGGCCATTTCATAAAATGGCTAAAATTCGATATGGCCTCGAAATAGATAGGTATAAAAAATACTGTAAGCTTATTTCAGCAAATTAGCGAGTATTTACAGTGAAAAAGTAAATGGACGTTTTCTGCGGCAATCAAACACTTATATTTTCATTTATTCCTACCGGCAAATCTAAATTTCTCGTAATTTAGGTGAAGAATGCTGTGAAGCTTGCATGAGGAGACATCTGGTGTCTTCGTGTCGTTACTACAGCAACTTGTTAACAAAACAGCTGGATCGCGTCAGACAAAATCGTAAGTAGAATATCACGAGTAAATTATTTTCTGTGTTGTTTGGTGATCAAGCTTACCGCCACTCGAGAATTAGCAAGGAAAACACACGAAATAAATACCGTCAATAACGAAATTGGGGATCTTACACAAACGGGGATGGGGATCAAACATTCTGACTGACGAACTGACATTCTGACCTTTAAAAAAAGAAAAAAATATTTCCTTTCTCCTGTTTTTTACTCCCTTTCGATATGGAATTAGGACTGCAGACAAAATGATGTACCGTTTATTTACATTTATTTTTTTAAGTTTGACCAGACGAACGGCTGATCGTTTGGCGAAAAATGAATGAAAAAAACTTAAAAAGTTATTATGCGGTTTTTGGTAATTAATAATTAAAGTGGATTTTCAATGTTTCCCATTAGTTTTTAATCAATTATAAATTAACGGCACGGCGCAGTGGTTGAGCAAATGGCTGCTGCGCTGTGTCTGGGGTTCGAATCCCGCACGGAACAAATCGGCAATACCGCAAGAACTCACTAATGGCAAAAAATCATCAAGTACGTAGGTACCTACTTGATGAAGATTATTTTGTTAACTTTCAAAACTGATTCATACATTTCTTATATTCAAAAAGTACGTAGGTACCTACTTCATGAAGATTATTTCGTTAACTTTCAAAACTGATTCATACATTTCTTATATTCAAAAAGTAGGTACGTATTTCTTATAATTATGTATCATAGGCCTGTAGGTATCAATGGCAAGAAGTTTATATTTTTATTTAAATATTACTTGTTAATTTTTGACATTTTCACTTACTGGTACTCAGCTGAATCCGGTTTGACTGGGTGTCGACCCCAATATAGTTCGGAAAAGGCTAGGCAGATGATGATTTGACATTTCCACTTGATTTTAATAATAAAAACATTCAGCAATATAATGCTGTTTTAAGTACTTTTTTTAACATAATCATAAGATGATATAGGTAGGGAAAACAATTGATCTAAAACTAAAAGCGGCCTAATTCATAGTTTTACATTTTGTCAGATATTGAGTTCTTGCAGTAAACAGACAAAATATTTGTATGGCCTACAGATAGTTGTTCCGGGTCTGGCTGTTTGTGTACGTAAGTTTGTATGTTGTTTGTAAACGCACCCACGATACAGGAGAAATTCCTAGATTGGGGCGACAATTAAAAAAAAAAATCTAGATTGACTGGACTATAAGTTTCGAAATTGCAAGGCTAGATGGCACAATCTACTTCGTGCACGTTCCCCTAAACGGAGCGTCCAGGTACTACAGGTGGCAGGTCAGAAGCGTCAACGTCAAGACGAAGACGTATTCTTAACTTAGTTTCGAATATGCAACACTAGATGGCATAGTACATAGCCCGACAACAACCATTGGACAGACTCTGTTGATACATCAACCGTCTCGTCGAAGGACACTTCTTTTTCAAGGGAGGTTGCGGGAATTCACACCCTGTTCCGCCGTACCTCTTTATGTGTAAACCTCCTTTAGAGTAATTAGGTACATGTTCTAAAAAAACATTCGTTAATTTACAGTTACGAAACACCTAGGAGCGTCATCTATGGAGAAAATAGACCAATCTCAAGCGAACTGTGAAGTTTGCACCATGAAACCAAGCGGTCGAAACGCGTTCGCCACGCAAACGCTCAAACACAGCCCGTATTACCCCACAAGGCACATGTCCTGTATGCTTTCCCCTGCAACGAGCCTGACTAATATCTGTAAATACGATAAGGCTCATTTAAAATCAGTATACTATATGCTATCAGCTATCGAGGGAAGGTTGCGAAGGATGAAGCTGAATTCTCCGAGTTCGTATTGTCAATAATAGATGTCACTGTTTTAAGTTTTTTTGCATCTTTTACAGTATCTGGCTGTTGATACGGTTCACGGAGTTTTAGTTAAAATTCGACTTTGTATAGCTTTGTCTCTGTCACTTAGTGTCTAAAAACTCCCTTCTGTCTTATCTATGGCCGTCTACTGTTATTCATGGTCCAATCAAGTTTTCAAATGTACCTAAGTTCTCAAAAAACTAGATGTCGTTTTTTGTCATGAAATCGCCTTTATCTATATCTTGTGTCGACAACTATTGCTGTCTACTAGTAATTTTTCAAGCATTTTGAACCCTAATACAATTTCACAATATTCGGCAATTTATAGTTTTTGACAGTGTCCAATCACGCCGAAAGAAGTAAAATAAAAATCTTGGTAATTGTTATTCTGTTTTATTTGATACGATATAAACTCTGTAGCAAAAGTTAGAATGTTATTTGTAGCTAGGAAAGTGTTGAAATTAGTAGGCGCCAGATAAAGTTGCAATAAAGTACATTGACCTTTCCCTAATATCCCTTCGTAGATACCCGAACAATAAATATGAACCGTTTTTCATTACTAGAGAACGTAAAGGATCAAGATGGATGTCGATTCTGGACAGCTCTGTCTTTAATTCTGTTTTTGAAATTAAAAACGTCAATAAATGTGTGTGGGTCAATGACCGTTACTGCACATTTTTATCTGGTGTCTACCATAGACGCATATGAACCTTTCATAGTACAAGGCAGCTACTAGAAGACCAGCAGCAATCCGCATCCGTACAGCAGTGCGATTCTGTAAACATGTCGAAGTGAACACTTGGGCGGGGCGCACGACAGGTGAGTTGTCAAACCATACAAATAAGATGGAATGACAGCTCTATTGTCGTTCACTCCGCCAAGGTGAACACCGTGGGATGTCGACAGAATCGACCGGCTGTTTCCTGATTGGGTTTTTCGATTACGAAATTCCGTGAGACGTTCGATATTCAGTTCCCCGATTCTGACCCGAACACACGGCTTGTTTTCGAAAGGATCGTCAATTGTTTTTCCCATTTGGAAAATAAACAAACTTGTGCGATTAGCTAAACGTTTTGTAAGTTAGACAAGCATCCAGGTCTTCGAATCTGAAACCCTTATCAGGAAACCGTATGTATGCGACGTATGGCCTTACAGTGCTAGAAGGACCTTACGGCACTTAACACTTTCATTGCCACGGAGGCTCGCAAACAACTCGCGAAAAACACCACGTAAGTGAAAAGCAAGTAGTATTATGATTGATTTAAAAAAAGGGACAACTACTACAGATAAACAAATTATTTGATTGATAACAATGGTCTGTTTACAAACACATGGACTTCACAATAGGGTATTCAACTAAAAAGATCGAATTAGTCCGTCAGATAGACTTCCAAAAAATATTGGACACGTATTTTTTTTTCACGTACCTTAAGAGCGTTTACGCGGTACGGCTTTTCATACAAACTTTCAAGTCCTTATTCTTCAAAACGAATGAACCGATTTTAACTAAACTTGGTATGCATACGCTAGATATGCAGGTCTAGATAGTTATCAGAAAACATTTTTAAAAATGATTTCAGAGGGAGAGAGAGAACGATTTTAAGTTTTCTATAGAAAGTGAACATCACTATATCCTTCCCCCTGAATTCTTTTTTGAAAATGTTTTCTGATAACTATTTAGACCTAGATATCTAGCGTACGCATACCAAGTTTTACTAAAATCGGTTCATTAATTTCGGAAAATAAGGATTTGAAAATTTGTATGAAAAGCCGTACCACGTAAACCCTCTTAAGAGCGTTTACGCGGTACGGCTTTTCATACAAACTTTCAAATCCTTATTCTTCAAAATGAATGAACCGATTTTAACGAAACTTGGTATGCATACGCTAGATATCCAGGTCTAAATAGTTATCAGAAAATATTTTTGAAAACGATCTCAGAGGGAGAGAGAGCGATTTTAGGTTTTCTATAGAAAGTGAAAAATCACTATATCCTTCCCCCTGAACTCTTTTTCAAAAATGTTTTTTGATAACTATTTAGACCTGGATATTTAGCGTATGCATACCAAGTTTCGTTAGAATTGGTTCATTCTTTTTGAAGAATAAGGACTTGAAAGTTTGTATGAAATGACATACGGCCGTACACGCTCTTAACAAAAAATAACGAAGAAACAATGCGTTGAAAACTCATATGACGTCACTACGATAGCACAATTTCTACCAGCGACATGACGTCACCAGCCCCACTCCTGAACTTTGATGCGCTCTATCTATAGCAATTTTTATTCATTCGAAAAGACAACAAATACGTGTACCTGCAATATTTTTTAAAAAACTAACTGCTGGACTAAATAGAATAATTATTTTTCTATCCAGAAAAATGCCCTATTGTACCTTGTAACGGTTAAAATATAAATAACATAGTAATATATTAGAGACAATCTAAAAAGTCGGGTTTGACAGCAGGATGTACATTGCTTTACTAGTAAGTATGAAAGAGGCATGGAATAAGTCTCTTTCGCACTTACTGGTGTAAAGCGATCTTCTATCCCTCTCTACTCAGCTGTCAAATTCGACTTAAACGGACACGCTTGGTTTATATGGATAGTCTTGAAAAGCTTTCTAATAGTGTCCGATGAGCCATCCGCTCTGTGGAACGTCTCATACAAGTGGTCCAGTTTTTGTATAGATCGCCTATTTTCTTACTAGCTACAAATTACACTTTTCTGTGTCTATGGCTCTTCACAAAGAAATATAGGGCATTATATTGAATTGCTCTACAAAGAAGTACAAAGTAATATGTCAGTTATTTCTATACAATATCTAATTGTAACAGAACAAGCTAGATATAGATAATATACATAGGTTTGACACCCTTAGCATATACAATTCTTTTGAATATAAAATATGTACAAACCAAGTATTAATACAATAGCTGAGAAAAAACTAGACCGAAGCAATACTCAACTTATATTCGCAATTAAATTTGAACAATTTAGAAACGACAAGTCGTTTCTAAATACAAAAAAGTTTTGTAATAATGCTGAACTATGTTTAAGTATCTAAAGAAAAAAATATTTGAGATCTTTAGAACGACCGTGTCCCGCAGTGTCATTTTTTAAACAAACACCAAAAGCGATATAAGTTTATATTTAAAATCTTTATAACTTTACAGGCAAAGCCGAAAGCAAATTTTGTTAAGTTAAAATTTTAAAATAAATTAAAATTTTAAAATAAATTAAAATTTTAAAATAAATCAGAATTTTAAAATAAATTAAAATTTGAAATGAAAGTGAAATCTGAAATGAAACTGAAATTTGAAATGAAATTGAAATTTGAAATGAAATTGAATGAAAGTGAAATTTTAGGTCAAGTCAGCGTGAAAGGAGCTGAATTCCCTCCTAAATCTAGGGGTTGAATTGAATGCTCAATTCGTATGTTTTTTGTATGTACGTCCATTTCTTTGGCAAACCCTATAGCCCAAACGGTGTTGTCGTAGCGGAGGTGTCGTTGAATTCATCAGAATTGTGGGAGAGATATAGGATTTATACATTTTCAAAATGGCTCCTGCAAATGAAAAAAAAAAAGACTCAAAAACCCGATCGCTAAAATCGACTAAAAAGTTCCAAACAAGTCGCTTTTCAAGCAGTCTGATGCAGTTCAATCACAGATCTGAGCCTACAAACTGCATCAGACTGCTTGAAAAGCGACTTGTTTGGAACTTTTTAGTCGTTTTTGGCGGTAAGTTTTTTTACCGTCATTTTTTTTTATTGTGAGTTTTTTACAGAAGAGCACTTCAGGCATAGAGCACTTCAGGCATACAGAACTATTTTTCTATATTCAATCACTAGTTCGGTCATTAACATCTATGAAACACGAGCAATGCTAACTTTTCATCACGCTTTTTTTCACGGGTGGGATGGATGCGTAAGTGTGTGCTAATTTGTTGTGCCACTCTTTTTAATGAATATAAGTGTGTGCGTAGCCTAAGAATTAATCTACCACCTTATTCAATGGGGTAATCAATCAATACATTCAATAATAATTAACTATTTATTGGTCTATATATTAATAGCTTACATATAACATTAATTTGCTTTACAACTAAAAATTAAAAGAGACCTTGTTACAATCACAATAAACTCCATATTTGTTTGCGGATTAAACCGATATAAAAATATAACAAATAAAAAACAGTTGAATATCATCATAACATAAAAGGAATGTAACAAATACGTTGGTTAGAACAAGCGATAATAAACTTTAATACGTTAACTTAAAGTCTAAAATAAAATGCACTTTGTTTTAACATATAACAGTATAGGCGTAAATTCAGTCAGTATAATATGAACTAATTCGTATAATGTCTTGTGTTAAGTACAGCTTTCACAGAATTTGCGTAAAATATTACAAGCGTAATATTAATAATCACATTTAAGCCTTGTCTAAGGTGCATCGAGGATTCTAAATAGGGAAGAAACTTTACAAAGCCAACGAAGAGTAGAAAATTCAAATATACTTACATAATTAAAGCATGAGTATTTAAAATTTAACTAAGCTTTGATATTCTTAAATTAAAATTTTCTCGAAACTAGATGACCCGGTGGACTTGACCACCTTTTGATTTTACACTTTTTTTTATGTTCACCTGAGTACTGAAGAAAACAGAAAAATATCAATTGGTCTAGTCGAGCCATTTTCGAGTTTTTGCAAGACTAACGACCGGCAATTTTTTTTTTATATTTAAAGATTAATCGATTGTTAAAAGCCACGTTAGCTCCTGTGACCGATTGAATAAAGTTTCAAAAGCCAATCGCATCACTTAAATTGCGGGTACTTGTGACTCGTCGAAGATTTCATCGACAGAAATCGGAATTTAGTACCTATAACTTAACATCTGAAGTGGAACACAATTCTCGTTTGAGTAGCGTTTGCATAAGCATCGCAGTACATCTCTATTTTTCCCACATTTTGACATGTTTTTGACATTGATATTTAGATGATATAAAGATGATATAAAGATGAAAGCGTTCAAATTCAAGTCGCAAAAATATCATCTCACCGACGACATTGCGACTTGAGTTTAAACACTTTTTAAGTTCGAGAATAGGGAATATGCATGCAATTTTTTTATTTACAAAATGAAATACTTATTAGCTCTAGAAAGCCCATATGAAATATTTTTTAAAATAACTTCATCGCCGATGAAGTTATAAAGCTTCAAAGTTGACAGTTAGAAAGAGAAGTCCGATATGGTGACGTCAAATTCCATGATACTTATATTACTGCCCTAGAAAACAGCGTTTTCGCGAGAGGGACAAATATATTTGTCTAAAATAGTTATATCTCGTTTGTTTCTCGATCAATTTTGATTCAATCTTCACTGTTATATTTTTTTATATTTTTAGATATACTATGTGGGTAGATAATAAATATTTTATTCCTGCATATTCCCTTTTGGCCTTCTGATATTTAATACAACAGCCGAAACGAACATTTTAGCGAATACACCTAAGACAAAGCACTACCTACCTATCCTTAAGATTATAACAAATAATAATTTACAATACACGACTCATCACCAAAAACCTCGATATCCCTGTTCACCGTAACCTGCACCGAGTGAACGCTTGCAAGCGATTATGACCCTGATTGTCTTCGCAATAAACACTATTATGGTTTGGCACGATACTCCTCCACATACACTTTCAGTTTAATCACAGACCATCCAATGAATCCTGAAACAATTGAAATTAGTTGTTATTCAATTATTACAAGGGTTATATTAGCTTGCTTTGTTTATAATTTTATGTGTGCCATTTTTTGGCATCCAAATTCAGCTTAAACTTGGGTTACCTACTTTAATCATTTTGGAGACAAAGCAATAATATGCTACAATGGTACTGGTATGTTGATGATCAGCTATCTGATGTGGCCTCAGCGCATTCCAGTCCAGTTCTTGCATTAATTATAATAACAATAACTTTGCTAGATATACTCACTTCTGAACCATACTCAGGCCAAAGACCTAGGTGTAAACACATGCACCAGCTAGTCCCATCCGCAGCCAGCTATCTGTTGTGGCCTCAGCGCATACCAGTCCAGTCCATTCGTAAATTATAATAACAATAACTTTGCTAAATATACTCACTTCAGAACCATACTCAGGCCAAAGACCTAGGTGTAAACACATGCACCAGCGAGTCCCATCCGCAGTCAGCTATCTGATGTGGCCTCAACGCATTCCAGTCCAGTCCATACGTAAATTCTGAGTGATGCCTTATCGTTTCTAGAGGTTCACAGCCGCGTTTTAGATCCCATATCCTGAGAAAATACATAAGAAATTGCAGAGATTGTTACAAATGCGTGATTTTAACTCTTTCTTATTCATTGGGCTTATTACGCTACTTCACTTTTATTTTATATGCTAAAAACGTCATAAAAAGCATTGAGCCTGAGTAATAATGTCAAAGTCCGAACACGGAGAGCTTCTCCATAAATTTTAGAAGTTTTTACTGAGATTAATTTGTTACCTTGTGGTAAAATCATAGGAGCCAGCTGCTAAAATAGACGGCGCATGAGGAGAGAACTGCACCCTTCTTACTGCACATTCACACCCTGAAACAAAAGCGGAGTAAATAAGAATATTTAATATTTTGATATCCATACGAAAAACAATAGATTACTAAAGAATCAAGTTCACAGGGTTCCTATTATTTTCTATGTTCATTCCTTAAGAGCGGCCAACCCGTCATACTTTTCATACAAACGCTCGTACGTTATTATGCCGTTGTAACACATCTATCTTTGAATTTTTTGAAGTAATAGGTATTTTGTACACTATATCTATGTTTCTATGAAAGCAAAAAATAAATATTTGGAGAAACAAATTCAATGTAAGCCTCCGAAAATCTGCATTTTGCACAAATTTCACCTGAACTTTAGCCGTTCATAACGTCCTCATAAATTGTAAAAGTAAAAAAAAAACTTGATAGAAACCTTGCACGTGTAATGGAGATTCTAAATGAATAATATTCATTTTACAAACTTGTAAGGCTCATTCAAAAACACGTATTTCCTGGAACTAGTTTTATGAAATATTCCAACACTATTTTCGTTCAATGTTATCGCGTTCTCACTTTCTTGTTAGTCAAACACATTGCGCTGGATGAAACAACAAGCTTTTCAACCAAGCTCGCGTTGACGATAGAAGGACAGGGAAGGGCCCTCTTAATAATACAAAACATTTTTATTTCCATGTGGATGTAAAGTTAATCAATAAAAGACCAGGGGCCTATTTCATAAAGCTTGACAAGTCGACAATTTGTCAGAAATGACGACATTTGTCGGATTGTCACGACAATTCCCGTTTCATAAAACTTGACATATTTATAATTGTAGACAAGAATACAGTGGTAAATTGTCACTATTTCTTGTTTGTTTCTTATAACAATTGTCATTACAAGTCTTGTATAAAACACCTGTCGGTGACAGGTAAATGAATGTCGGTGATAGGTTAGGACGTTAGGTTATAGGTTAGGTGGTAGGCTAGGACATCTCAAGTGGATTGCGGTATCCACTTGAGATGTACTAGCACATTCAGGTTCAGGAGTTGTTATAATCTCATCCATTGTAACGCACTTAACAGCGGTTGCACAGGTTCAAGAGCTTGATTTCTCTTAGTTGGTTGTTGCAATTGGCCTCCTACTTTAGTCAAAATATATTCTACCGACACTTTACTGATACGGAATTTTTCGTTGAAAGTAATGTCGGTGATTTCTAAAAAAAAGTTAATTCTCTCTCTAAATTCTCTCCTTCGCATATTTTGTCCTAAATAATAATCATCACTGTCACTACTATTATCACTGCTAGAATTTAACATTTTTACATAAGTAGTGTTTTCTCCGTGACTTGACACTTGTCATTAATTCTGACACAGGCCAAGGGTGCCTATCAAAAATGTACGACAATTCGACAAGTTTACAATTCCTTATTGACAATGATGTGTTTCATAAACGACAACTGTCAGAAAGTCCTCTAAAAGTTGTCGAATTTTCATTGTCACTTGTAAATTTTTATGAAACACTAAATTGTCGACTTGTCGTGACAATTTGACAATTATGTCGGATTTTCCGATTACAAATAAATCAGACCAAAAGATTTATGAAACGTACAATTGTCGCGTTGTCGACTTGTCACCTGTCACCTGTCACTGACAATTGTAAGCTTTATGAAACGGGGCCCAGAAAGTTCTACTGGCTTGCCAACAATATTTTGTTTGCCTCATACAAAATGAACCCTTTTTCTTTCATAATAAAACTTGTTTTTTTAGGTACCTTTGAGTGTAAACATAGGTGAGGTAAGCCTCCTCAGATCCCACCCTCGGATGAGACCGTCTGAGCCAGCCGTGGCGAGAGCGTGCGTTTCTGTCCTACTCCAATCACATGACAGCACCTGTAGATTCAATAATAAATTATTAAAATATATGTACTAGCTGTACTGTAGTTCTACTGGCTTGCCAACAATATTTTGTATGCCTCATACAAAATGAACCTTTTTTCTTTCATTATAAAACTTGTTATTTTTTATCAGCTAACAAGTTAGCTAAATTAAACAATACATAAGCAGTCATGTGGCTACGCAATAACAGCCGTATCTTCAAGGTTAATTGCTTAACTTGGCCGAGATAGGTCCGTGGATGGGTGACCGTCTATTCTACACAGAGACTCATCCATAATTTGTAGATCTTTGACAGTTGTTATGGTCAGAAGCCAGAGAAACTGGCACCAGTCTTACCAAGGGGTCTGATGTTGCCCAATTATCTGGTGGTGGATGTCGAAGGTTGGGAAAAGGCCCTGATTCCATTCCAACTAGCATTGGGTGCTTATTCAAGATTCATTCATTTTAGTTTGAGCAGCACAAATATACATTCATTTTGGACACACCAGGGTCAAGGGTAGGGTCGCGGATTTTGTTCGAAAGAGTTACCGCGGCCCTGGAACGTAAAAGGCTAGTGCCTTTTACGTTGCAGGAGCACGGAGGAGCACGGATGGGTTTTAGTCAGTAAAAGTCTGACACCTCACGCTCTCTGCTCCACCCAGAGCGGCAGGGGTCATTTGATGATTTCCCATCTTTAAAAAAAAAGGGTCAAGGGTATAACAGAGGGCCAAAAATGTACGGAAATTAAGGCTTTTTGACAGATTGCGACTGACATGCAAATGCCAACGCTGCTTAAAAATTTGTAGAATTGGCCCTCAGATCATTGGAATTGGCCAGGTCCTACACACACTGCTCAAAATGAAGCCCTACTGTTGCGGAACTTCTTCGAAAGAGTTACCGCGGAACTGGAACGCGAAGGGCATTTGGAGGACCTCGGGCGGGTTTTGGTCAGTAGGTAATAATCTGACATTCCCTTCCGCTCCGCCCAGAGCAGGAGCCATTTGGTGATTTCTGATAAAAAAAGCTCTAATTGTCACAACATAAGACTCAAATTACCTCAGCATCATGAGCCTTCACCACCGCAGCAGGCCTAGAAGGTTCGGTACACGTCCACAGTTTGAGGTGTCCATCTCCAGACACTGATGCAAACGTCGCCGGCGAGTGAGGCGAGAAAGCGGCCGTGTAGACTAGTTGCGAATGACCCACGAATGTACTGAGGCAAGCTTCGGATTCGGGGTCCCACTGAAATTGTTGTATTATGTTAGGGATTAATAAGGAAGGGTTACCGAAAAGAATAGTTCGGAATCAAATCACAAAGGACAGTGGGTAATAATGATGAAGAGTTACTGGAGATGCTTACTGACCAAGTGACTAACTCACTTGGTCAGTAAGCATGCTACACATTTAAAGATGACTTAAATTTCAGAACTCAAACTTCTGCTGACTAAAATTGGATTTTAGCAACACAATATTAAATATGGTTTTTAGTAGATTCAACTCCTTGCAACAGTAAATAATTTATTTATTTTTCGGAAGACTTACAGACTAATATCATTATAATGACAATAATATGTAACTAAATTGCTAATTACAAGCCTCCACAGATAAAAACAAAATTATTACTCCTTCATAGTCCAAGTTACGTAATTATTTTATACATTCTGTTGAATTTAGTTATTCCCTCAAAGTTGGTTATTTTTTTTTTATTCTTAATGAAAAATAAAAAAATATATACACAGGAAAACAGAACTATTAACTTATACTTAATCTAATCTTTTGTTACAGTGAGGTTGCATTCATTAAACAAGGACCTAAATAAAAAAGTAATTAATTACAGTCAGGGACAAAGACACTAGTAAACAATAGGTTTTTTTTTGAGTGGCAATAAACAGCTACAACAAAGAATATAAGATGTAAGGTAAAAAAATTCTAATATTCTCAAGACAGAGACTCACTGTAGGTACTCCAGTCACAATAGCATAGTACCACTACTAGTATTTTGCTCCAAGTACCCACCACAGGTATAGAACAGCCCCACCATATCAGTTTCTCACTGATTAGATGTGTAATATGGCATATAATTCCATAATAGACGGATATAATTCCATAATAATAGCATATGTACTAGCCAAAGGACTACTCACCAACTTGACAGTAGTATCCCAGCTGGCACTCAACAGATGAGTCCTTGGCCAGTCTACGGAGCAGACCTCGCTGGTGTGTGCCCTCAGCACCCTCAGCGGGGCCGCACACCCGACCCTCCACACTATGACTGCTCCATCTCCTGCACCGCAGGCTGCCGCACTCTCTGTTGTGCCTGACCAGGTCTGGAAAGGACATTGTGATGGACATGAATATGGGAGATCTATGGTTAACAACCATCACAATATGTCAATGTCGCAGCCAACTAGCTTAATCAGCCGTTTCGTTAAAAGCCTAGACTTTTCCGAACTGCGCCGTTTAATCAGCGACATAAGTGACATGGGGAAGTCATAAACAATATTGCACAAAATATGTCACTTAGATTACAGAAAAATCGGCGCATTTAAATGAAATGACTTGGCCAACAATTAAACGACTGATTAAGCTAATTGGCTGCGACATCAATATATTATAAATAATTATAATAATACAATACTATGGTTCCTTTGCAAACACGACATCTATAAGAAACAAGCTCCCTTGAAAATAGCAACATGATGAAATGAATAGCTTTTCTACAACATGTCACAATGCAAAATCATTTATTCAAACTAGGCTGAGAATCAGTACTTTTTGAATGTCAAAATGCATGGTTGAATAAGCATTGTCTTCTAAATACTCCAAGGTAACTCAACATGCGAAAATTTCAAAGAAATAATTAGAACAATGACCATTGAGTAACAACATGACAATGATATTTACCTAGACAATAGTTTTTGTTAAATATGCAACACATACATTAATGTGACTACATAATAGCTCTTGTAATGATTCCTGACTCATGTAAAAAAAACTCATTTCCTAAAAATCAGAACAACAAATTCAAAGACAGAACACAAGCTGAATCACATACTTATAGGAAAAAGACTATTTGTCTAAGTGAACATAGTCCAAAGAAACCATAGCCCACATTAAAATATTTAGGTACTTCCAGCCCATCTATACTAATATTATAAAGCTGACGAGTTTGTTTGTTATCAACATGCTAACTCAGGAACTGAGATTGCAAAATTCTTTAAGTGTTGGATAGCCAATTTATCAAAGAGGGCTATTTAAATAAAAAAAAATTTGACAACAACGAGAACAAAATTATTTATAATAATAATAAAGACATCTGCTACTTTTTCTAATCATAAGTCAGACTCGATCACATTAAAATGAGATTTAATTAATAATCAAAATTCAATATTGAGCAGCTGTCTGCTCACTGTCAAATGTTGATTATATACATATATACTTATATGAATGATAATATTAATTTTCATGTACAATGAAGGATATGTATCTGTATAGATGTCGCAGCCAATTACTTAATCAGCCGTTTAATTGGAGGCCTAGCCTTTGCATTCAAATGCACCAATTTTTCAGCACCTTATGCTACATCCTTTGTTCAATATTGTTTAATGTCTTGCCTACGTCACTTATGTCGTTGATTAAACGGCACAGTTCAATGAAAAGGCTAGGCTTTTAATGAAGCGGCTGATTAAGCTAGTTGGCTGCGACATAGATACACTTCATTGTACATGAAAACTATGCTTATATTGGATGGGCTGAATGAACTTAAAATAAAAGGAGACAAATAGGATGGTTTTACTACTTAAAAATTAAAAAAAAATTGTCTCAAATCTAACCTTTCATTACATGATAAATCCCATACTTAAATTAACCAGGAACTTAACTTAATTGTCTATAAATAAATAAAGTAATGCTAACACACAGGAATAATCCAATTATGTGATGATGCAAATGTTAAGCAGGTATGTATGTCTTGTGGGGCTTCAGTGTGTGAATATACGGACACTGTTTATGTTTTTATGATATTCTCTTGGTTACTTTTAGGGCTGAGAATATAGAGATGGAATGGATTGGATTTTGTTTAGCTTTGTTAATAAGGATGATTCCTAGTTAAAAATACATGATTCTATTTAGTCTGTCAGTTAGATTGTTGAAAAATATTGGACACACCTTTTTTGCTTTATCAAATCAATAAAAATAGATGAAGATAAAATACATCAAAGATCAGTAGTCCCCACTCCTGATCATTGATGCATTTTAGCTAGTGACATATAGGTAAAAAGTGTAGGTACTTACATGTGACGTCACATGAGTTTACAAGGCACTGTCGTTTTAATTTTTTGTTAAATTTAAAAAATGTGTAATATTTTTAGAAATCTATTGACTACATACAGGTTTTCTGAATTGAGTAAGAATCTGTCAAACCGTACTTACTTTAAAAAAATTTTAAAAGATTTTTAGGCTAAAGTAGGATTTGATAAATCCTGAACTAAGTAGGTAGGTACAATGCTAAATTCAAAAATTGAGGGAGTATCAACGACATGTCAAGACCAAACCATTTTATGTTCAGTAAAACATGTTCTGTATTTAATAAAATATATTGACCCTAATCTATACTTTAGAAATACTTTTAGTTAATGTTCTGACAAAATATTTGATAGGTACTCATATTTTCTAATTAGAAGAAAATTGGGGCCAATATTTATCATTGCAGACATGATAAAAGAGGATTACTAAAGTAATAAATTGTTATCAATATCAGTAGGTAAACTATGGACTTCTTTTCAGTAGTAAGATAAAACAAACTTACCACATCAAACAGTCCATCGCTCCACTCTAGTTTCTGAACTTCAATCAAGCCGCTACCATCAGGCGACAGCTCTAAGAAGAACAAGGTTCCACCACCAGCTAAGCCATAATACTGGCTGGTTGCAACCGCGAGGGTATCCGGCCTTGTCCGAGAAAAACGGACGCTATAGCCGTGACGACCAGGCGTCAGGAATGTTGGCATACTGATGGTATAGCTAAAAAAGAAAAAACAATTCTGAACAGCACTCTAACAAAAAGCTGCACATACATCGTCAATTTAACTTACAATTTTCCAACCCAACACGTCACATTGCTTTACATAAAACTGTGAAAACACTAAGTTGGGTATCTAGGTCAAGTTTTATAAGAATCCTATTAGTTTTCGCTGTGTAAATAATATTATAATCCCCAATTAACGCTACATAACCTTTAGAGGCTGTCACAACAAATGTCAATTTTTGACGTTTGGTAACGCAACGATTTCTTACCTAAAGTTAGTGAGGGGACATCAAATCGATTCCAATACGAGTATGCGTCATACGGCTTAAATCTTATTAGTACGCCTACGAACAAAATCCAATTAGCCGGTTAAAGTATTCTGCAGGAAACCTCACATGTTACCTATATAAAAGCAACATTTCCTGAACCAAATCATTTCTGGTGAACACCTCAAACCTTCACACTCAGCTTATTCAAACTAACAACTTGAATAAACTTATCTCTTCCACTTATTTCCCTTTACTCACCCCTTACTACAAAATCCAACAAAATGTTGGACTACTTCGCTTTGGCGTTTGTGGTTGCAGTAAAAGTATTTAAGAAAACTACTCCAAATGGAAAAGTTACGGTTTACCTTGGCAAGCGTGACTTCATTGATCATATGGATTACTGTGATCCCGTAGATGGAGTTGTGGTGGTGGATACCGAATACCTGAAAGGAAGAAAAGTGTATAGCCAGGTGCGTTCATTACTACGCAAAGTGCAGTGTTTAGTGAATTTGAAAAAGTGCAGTGTGTGCAGAACAGTTTTTGCCTAATTGTGTGCATGTTTTTATTGTTGTTTGTTCTTGTTTAGCTCGTGACCACGTACCGCTACGGTAGGGAGGAAGATGAAGTGATGGGATTGAAGTTTTCCAAGGAAATGGTCATCGGCCAGGACCAAGTTGTACCAATGATCAACTCTAAAATGGAACTAACACCAGTGCAGGAGAAGCTGCTGAAGAAGCTTGGGCCAAACGCTTTTCCTTTTACTTTCAACTTCCCTGAGCTGGCCCCAAGCTCGGTAAAAAAATATTTTCTCATAATTTATTATTCAAATGAGAAAAACGAGAAGCTCATAAATAAACTTCCTTCTTTAGGTGACACTGCAGCCGTCTGAAGAAGATCAAGGCAAGCCTATGGGCGTAGAATACTGCGTCAGGACCTACGTCGCTGAGCAGGAAGACCAGAAGAGCCACAAGAGGAGCTCAGTCACCCTTGCCATCAAGAAGGTATTTTTAGAATCATATGGTAGATCAGAGTTTCAAACCGCTAAATAATATTGTGTATTTCTTTTTATCCAGCTCCAACACGCCCCAACTTCCCGTGGCCGTCGTCTCCCTAGCTCTCTCGTGAGCAAGGGATTCACTTTCAGCAATGGCAAGATCAACCTCGAAGTCACTTTGGACAGGGAGATCTACTATCACGGCGAGAAGGTTGCTGCCAATGTCATCGTGTCCAACAACTCCAGGAAATCTGTCCGCAATATCCGTGCGATGGTTGTACAGCATGTCGAGATTACCATGATCAACTCTCAGTTCAGCCGTCATGTGGCCTCTTTGGAGAGCCGCGAAGGATGCCCTGTCACTCCTGGGGCTAGTCTTTCCAAAACATTCTACTTGGTACCTTTGGCTCGCAGCAATAAGGACATTCGTGGTACGTACTCACATATATATCATGCGATGCTGTTTTGAAAAATCTCTGAGTGATATTTCTAATTGTCTTGGTTTAATAGGCGTGGCTCTGGACGGACACCTGAAGGAAGACGATGTCAATTTGGCTAGTTCTACCCTTGTACCTGAAGGCAAATGCCCAGCTGATGCTATTGGTATCGTTGTCTCTTACTCCGTGAGGGTCAAGCTGAACTGCGGTACTCTCGGAGGAGAACTCGTTACTGATGTGCCTTTCAAACTCCTGCACCCAGCTGAAGGTAACCCCTTCTTCAATAGATTATAAAGTTCTTAACTTGGACCCAGTGAATATTTTTCTTATGTTTTGTTGAAATTACAGGCTCTATTGAACGTCAACGCTTCAACGCGATGAAGAAAATGCAATCTATCGAAAGACACCGTTACGAAAACTCTCTTTACACCAATGAGGAAGAAGATAACATTGTTTTCGAAGACTTTGCCCGTCTTAGGATGAACGAACCTGAATAAAGCATACATTTTAATGCTTAAAGGCTTGGCTTGACTAAGGTCAAACATAAAAAAAAAACAGAAAAAATATCATAAATACAAAAAAAAATGTAATTAAGCAAGTCAATGTCGGAATATTTTGTGTGTCATTAACATCAGACTAAATAAATAGAATAATAAAATCTCCAAACAGATCAACAACAAGATCGCATCTTTAAACATAAGCTAAACGTCATTTTCATCAGATGTTGTGTATTTAATCATCCAGTTTTATTAATCTAAAATACTATAAAAATGTATCAACTAATCATGAATTTAATTAAAACACATTGTACTCTCGTGTTTAGAATTGTGCGAATATTAAAAAAATATTTCTGTACCTTCCTGTAATCCTCTTAATATAAATTAAACTTCACCAGAAATTCTTGGCTTTTCTTACACCCTAAATTTTCTTATAACTTTACACTGCTTCTAATAGTACGAAGTATCTACTAGCGCGACTTGTACACCACTGACATAGGACTGAAGATGCAATAGAAGTAACGTGCGTTTTTGCATATTCTATTGTTACTCGATTAAAAAAGGGTTTTGATTTCCCCGCCCTATTTGGCGCCCATGCATAGATTATAAAAGACGATTATGCAAAGGCGTTGTAGATGTCAGCCACGGTCCGGTCCATTCGACTTATTCGAGAAACTGATCTTATTAAAAAAACTTTGATGTTCGCGATAATGCCAAAGCAAAATGATAACTTGCCTGGTACTGAGAACTGCAGAACCAGTTTTATAAATTAGGTTGTCGTATCAAGCCAAATCAAGATCCCTACCCGAGAAACGTAGGATCAGGTTCCTACGTTTCTCGAAAAACCTGATAATTAATAAGGAAAAGCTATAGGCGAACTAGGTTCCCAAGTGAAATGAAGACGTACGATTGTCATGATAATTTATGCAGTACAATGTTGGCATGATACCATGTTGTGGTGAAGTTTTTCGCAGGCGCCTTAGTCGAGGCAGTACAAAGCGTAGACCCTCGCTGCTATCGTGGGAGGCTCAATAATCATTACCTACCTTCGGTCCTTCCTCCTAATTGCAATTTGCACAACACGCCCATTTAGTGTTCCGTTCTAAAATAATAGTTGTCAAAGTTGCGTTGATCAACCATTCTGATGAAACTTGTCTCACGATTGCCATCCTACTAATTACCTACTTAAAATTGAAGATGGATCCATACCACGGTCGCCTCAAACGAAAGCCGATTGAATGATGTGAAAATAGTATGTAGATAAGATAGCAAACAAAGAGCACACTCATATAATTCACAATCAATGATTTTGTGCTGCTGACTGTACTTACAGTTAAGTTCCCATTACAAACAGATAAATAGGAATTCTCTTGGAATTCCATAATGTTATTAGCTCTAGCTAGACAGTTCCGTATCGGATAGATAACAAGTTTATTTGTGGGAACCAATTCGTTCTATCTAGGTGTTCCTACTAAATAAATTTTACCATTGTTCCGTCTCGAGAGAGCCAATTTACTAAGTGGTACCTACCAATAATTTAAATGTGAAAGTTTCTTTGGCTGGATGTTTAGATGTTTATAAACTCTTTCACGCAAAAAACTACTAAACGGATGTTGATGAAAATTAACAGAATTAAAGCTTACCAATGGGTAGATCAGAATAACACAGAGGCTTTAATTTATAAAGGGGGGAGCGCATCCGGGCAGAGCCGCGGGCGGCAGCTGGTTGGACTACTTATGTAGCCAAGTAGCCCGTGATATTATAAATTTACTAAACTATTAACTATACTTACCTACATACCATGACACTGATTGAGTCTAGCTAGGTTCCAGACATGCTATGGCAACTTAGAACAAAATTAAAATTCCATTTTTTTTATTGAAAACAGCGCCATCTAGTTTTTAGTTAAGGGAAACAAATTGCGGTCTTGCTACGGTTAAATATATTTTTTTTTCCTGGGAGTTACTTTATAACATTAATCAAGAAAAATAATATAATTACATGATCTTCTTATATAAAAATAATAGAATATATGAATTAGTACATAATTAGGTTTTTATTATGAGCTTTAATTGTGAAGAAGTTATATTTTGGTATTTAAACGTGCAAAAGTTTGTTTTTAAATGGCCACACTTGAATTGCAAATGGCTGCGTGAGAGTGTAACTACTCGTGCGCATTTATTTTCCTTTTGCAATAGAGTTTTGTTGTTTCGCTAGTGCATCTGCAGGTTGAGTTGAGCTTTCGTTTCTCCATGTTGTTGAGCCGCGTTACAATTCAAATTACAAAGTGTTGTGTTGTGTGTGTTGTTGTTGTAAACAACTGGTGCAAAGGTATCAATAATGTTCTCACTGGCCAAATAACCTTTTGGAATATTAACGATTCAATGAAAGAAAAGGCTAATCGACAATATCCTAATCATAAGGGACGAAAAAGGCGAACATAAAACTTTATTGTAAAATGTGGTGATGTTTTTCTAAATAAAATGGTTTAATATTCAATTATGTGGTTTTTTTTCCTTTATGTAGTACGTATGTTTGTAGTATATAGCGGATACACTCATCTCTCTACCTAATATCATAAAGGATCAGACAGCAGCTATACACCAACCTACACATTTACTTATATAAATTAGTTCCCTTAACTAAAAACTAGATGGCGCTGAGTTCGACCACTTCCTAGTATTAAAAAATAAGGTAGAGTTGCCTGTCTATAGCCAGTATACTATTGTAGTCTTTGGTTCCAGATCAATAAACATGATCTAAATACCGCTAAATTCAGAAGCAAGCACAAATATGATAAACGGTCATGTGGTAAATTTTAATTAGGTATTATGTTGTTACAACACTGTGTTCTCACGTGCTTAATTTATAAATAAAATTAAAAACACAAACGACCGTCTGCGTCTGAGACGTTGAAGATGACCGGTTTTCGACTCGAAATAAAACCACATGGTATCTCGAAGGTAGTAGGGTTGGTTAGCTTGCTTGGAGTAGTTCCTAAAACACACAGGCCAGGCTCAAAACAGGTTTCTTGACCTACTTCACTCTGAAAACATTTCGCAGCCTGAAAGTCTGGAAAACACGGGGTCTTATGACGTCCAAATTTTTGCTTTGCTGATAATAATCGCAGAAAGTAATTTTAAGGCAAGGGTCCAAACAATCGATGCTGAAATAAAAAAATAATTACCGCTTATTTACTCTTTCTCTCTCTAAAACAAGTTTTGGACAATGGACTAGGAAGACACTGTCCTTCCTTATATCTTCAATACGAAAAGGGTTCGTCCAAAAACCAGTTTGACCACTTCCTTAGTGTGGGAAAGGACAGTTTTGGCAATGACCCTTTATTTGCATGCATTTTTTATTGCTGACGAATGGTCTTTATTTGTCTACTTTTTTATACCTTCATTCGTTTTGGTTATTTCTTGCGTTATTTTGGTGCGTGCTTTGTTTTACAGGATACTAAATTTATAAAGACCGTTCTTATTGATTGCGTATCAACCGAAAGGAGTTTTATAACCTACTTCCCGACATTCAAGGTGATCTTACAACACGAATTCCTTCAGGTCTTGTAATAAATCACTAAGCATTTCGTCATAATCTTTGATAGAGGAATTCCATCACTATTTTTTCACGTGAGTAAGATAGTTATCATACATTTTCAATCATACCTTTACTCATAGAAATCTTCATCAACAGTCACCTACAGTCGGTACTAAGACGTGTCAATGTCATCATGATTCCGATGTGGAAAAGTGATAGTGTTATTCGTCCTATATAGCTCCGTCTCTGTCTCGTAACGGAATCATGATGGCATTATCATGTCGTAGTAGGGGGGCAGATGAAGTCCACTAATGGACAAAGAGCTCTGCGGAAATCGTCGCCTGGTCTGAGGGCGTTCCATGAAAATCTTAAATTAAAAGTTTTTTACAAAAAAAAATTAAATAAAAATCATTACCTGCCGCCCATTAGTCTCACCTTTCTCATCACAAAACAAGTCGAACAAGTTTTGGACAATGGACTAGGAAGACACTGTCCTTACATCTTCAATTGCGAAAAGGGTTCGTCCAAAAACCAGTTTGACCACTTCCTTAGTGTGGGAAAGGACAGTTTTAGCAATGACCCTTTATTTGCATGTTACGAACATGTTCCTTGCGACTAGAACACACGGACGTGAAATTAGAGCGTGCGTATCGGTTTTATTATTATTTTGGGAAGTTTTGTAAAATTAAATGTCGCTAAATCCTTCTTTACCTGGTCACCTTGTGAAGGGCACAAATAAAGCGAGCTAGCAGAAAGAAAGCATTTTCTCGTTGAAAGCTAGGTACTAAGGGTTTTTCAGTTAAAAAAAATATAATTTTTCTATCTTTTTGTCATTACAAATAGCTGTCCTAGTTCATAGAAAATTGAAACTCATAGCAAAATATACCTAACTTCGCTACTAAACAAAACTACCCCATCCAAAGATGTAATAACACACTTTTAAAACAATTTATCTTTACTAACCATCAATTCTTTATTCACCCTTTCTTCAAAGGGCATCCCATTCACGATTCACCCCTGTCATGAAACAAGTGCCAGAAGGGGTTACAAGACAAAAAAAAAATGCCATCTACCTTGGGCCGTGATATTTGCAAAGATACTGGACAATGGTTCCCACAGTGGTAACTGGTCAAACTGGTTATACCCGGTTTGTGCAGCCGTCCAAGAAGGGTGGACACCCTGTGACCGTCTTGGGCATTGTCTGATCAGTAACTACGTGACAGTGGATGTTTTGCAAGGTTTAATGTGTGGGAATGTTTGGACGGCCGTTAGGTCGGTACGAGTACTTCCTTCTGTTAAGGAAGTAATAGTAATTAGGACTGAGGGAAACGGTGCAAATACAAAATGATCTAAATAATTTATTTTCTCGTTTAATAATATTGATAGCATTATCGTCAGACCAAATCTAAGACAAAGTAGCATTAAGTTAACCCGGAGAGGACTTAGGATCTAGCAAGTTGAAGAAATCCTCTGGACACGGGATCAACGCTCTTTATCAAGAGTCAAGATCAAAACATTTTTGTATAATTTATTTTTCTATCACCTTTAATTTCATCACTTTTGGAGCTCTAATTTGGGCTGAGATCGCACAAGATAGAGAGGTTTGGAACAAGAAACCACCCATGCCCAGCAGTAGTAATTTGTGTCCCATTAAGCTAGTAAAAGTAGTGCTTATAACCTAGTTTTATTTTTCTGTTCTTACCAATTGATATAAAAATTTATAGTTTTATATAAAGTAGAAGCATTTTTATTTTGGAATCCTGTAAATGTGAGGACCATGGAGCCTTTTATGTTAATAGATGGTTTCCTTGTTTGACATGAATGAGCAGGGGCAGTTGAGGGTTTGTCATGCTCACTCGAATGTCTCGCTGATGGTGGCGCGTGTATCGGATCATTCGGTTCCCTTCAAAATGGTTGAGCTGAATGGTGCTGATGCACGCGTCATGTTCGTGAACGGGCGCCATCAGTGGAGACTGGTCATCTCTTAGCTGTCGCTGGCTCATTTCAATAGTTTATTTGATACTTAGAATTCTTTTTTTTTCTCTTTCTTCACATTGTTCTCACATGTAGAAGCAACAAAGATAATGTAACCAGGATTATTGTAAATCATAAAATGGTTTAAAAGAGTGTCCGTGGAGTTTCTTGCACGTTCTTCTCCATAGAGATCTACGCTTTGGAACGTGCAAATAGCTTCATGTTTTTGACTGACTGACTCTGACAATTCAAAAGTACCTGTAAGTGGTTTATTTGAAATAAATGCTTTGACTTTGACTTTTGACTAGTACCTAGTCTTTTAATGGTAGGTAAACTTTCTTCTTTCCTTTGTTTATCTCTTATATTATACCAAGGTTTAATGGTCCACCAAGCTTACTTTTGTTGAAACTGAACCGTGTGTCACCACAGTTTATCGAAGCATATTATGGACCAAACAAGAGCTGGCACATTTGAAACTCGACGTTGCGTGGCCATCACGCCCCGCACTGAACACTGGTACCGTTACCAGGAAGATTTAGATTGTTTTAGATATATGTTAGATACTTAGTGCATGTTAGTCTATACAGACTGTTCCTGACATAGGTAGCAAGAGCATGACCTCTTTGGTCATCCATCTTTACAGTTTGTAACATTTAATTATTTGATTGAATCGAGAATCATACCTCATGGAACAATCTATGATCCACCACACAATACCTATTTGTTAAAACTCTGAACCGTGATTCACCACAGTTTATCGAAGCATGGAACAAAACAAGAGCTGGCACTTTTGAACACCGACGTTAAGTGGTCATCACGCTGCGGAAGTATTAGTGCCGCCACGCTTCGCACTGTATCTGGTACCGTAGCGAAGAAGGTTTGGATTGCCATAGGCACTTAGTGCATATTAGTCCATGCAGACTGTTCTTTACATAGGTATAGGAAGTGCAACGATCTCTAGTAATAGTCGCCCCTCTTTAAGGTTTGTAAAATTTCTTAGACTAGGTACAGCAGAATCATGCCGCATGGATTGTACCTAGCGCAGTTAAAATATTATTTGTCTGCTACATGCTTTTACGTAACTACTGTCTTGCTACTTTTCCCATGTCATCTTTTACTAATTTTCACTTTTCAGATTTCTCCTGGGGATCTCATTGATCTTTGATTTCCTTATTTCCTAAATTATCATTCATCATCACATCTATTTCCTACAATCCGAACGGTGCCAGTCACCTTATCAACTACTATGACTAGGGTGTTTCATTTGCTAAGACAATCATAGGAATAAATTATGACCACACAATACTTTACAGAACACCCCAAACATAACTTCTATGGCACTAATATCAATATCAATCACCCCAGCTTCAATATTCTCATAAAGCTACAAAAGATACACACCTATTCACCAAAATTGTTCATCTGAAGGTGATGAAATATGAAATTTTACACTAACATTGCACTTAGTACAATAAAGGGGATTCGACACAGCAGCCCTTACTTTTTTTTCGTCTCGTCCCTTTAGTTTTTTCATCTCAGTCGCGTGCGCGCTTTGCATCCCTATAGCGGTAGATCGGTGGAGCATTGTGTTCTCCCCTGGTCCAGGGGGCAGAAAATCAACCTGTTTGATTTATTTATTCAGCAATTTGTGGGGTGTTGAAGACGTATAATGGTTTTGGATAAAAAACATGTAGCTCTATTATAATAATAGGTAAGTAGACCTATTTTTTTATAGTGGTTTTGATGTAATTTTGATTATAGTTCCGGCTAAGCATTGACGTCTATTAGTATCCTACAAATTGTTGGTTCAATTTCTAAAAGATCTTCAAGGTCCCTTATTTGATGTGTAAATTGGTTTGTGTGAGATGAAAATAATTTTACTGATTTTGACAGAAAACTAGGACTGGGTTTTTTGAATTAGGAATTTAATTATTTATTAAAACTTTATGCACTAGTAAAAACACTGTACAAAGGCGGACTTAATGCCATAGGCATTTAGTAATGCAATTTTGATTGCGGTAACGCGGTAACTGTCTTTTACTGAAGCATGCAGACCTAATAGTAAATCACTGAAGAAAGAAACAATAAATCACTGGATACTATTAGGTCTGCATCCTAATAGTACCTATCCAGTGATTTATTATTTCACATACAAGGTGCAGAACTTCATGGTACATACTTTACTTCACATTTTCAACTGTATGATTTCATCTCATTTTCCAACGGCATCCGATTAAAAAACAAAAGCTAAACATAATTCTCATTCAAAATTCGAAAACAACAACTTATCACCCGCATCCAACAAATCATCAGACAGTTACAAAATGGCGACGATCAAGATTATCCTTCAAAACCTGTTAGTCCACTAAGGACATGGGAAACCACTGACCCTTCTGAATAAACCATTCAATGGACCCTAGTGTGTGACCCGATGAATACGTTAAAGATTCCTTATGAGGGTTTATTGTCAGACAAGAAAGGTGAATACACTTTGAATGTGAATAAAATACAGTTATGGAATCGTACCTTTTTGGATGACGAAGTTTGTGAATGGGATTCTATTTTTTTTTTGCTTGCGATAAGGTTGATTTTAATAAAAAATTAAATAGGTGTGAACTCATGTGATTGGTAGTTGTTAAAATCAATCAATAATATGGACTAAACTATTACGTGGAATCGTAAATAGTTCCTGAACATTAAAATCTAGAGCTTACAGGAAAGACAACCATTACCAACTACCAAGTATCATAAACTTTAACAACCAAGACTAATTAACATTAAATGAACTATTAAAAGGCTGTCATTATTCCACAGATAAAATAACCACCTAATAATAAATGGAATAGCTACATAGATCGTGCAGCAGCCTAGGCGGATCTTAAAAGTAAAAGTCAAAGGAACTCAACAAGACACGCATAATGATTGTAACTAAGTATAAGGTGGTATGCAGATTATATCAAGAGCAAAATATGACGTCATTATATTATAATACGGGTTATGTAACATGTTGTATAAGATGTTAATTATATTGTTGCCCTATAGCCCGATACGGAGCGATACAGTTAATTTTCGATCAAATTCTTGAAGCAAAAATTTTGACGAACTCGAAAGAATGTTTAGGTACCTACTTTAAAGGCTAAACATAAACAAATTAATGTGGATACCTACATGATGTTTTTGCATATTCTTTATAACCTGCTGCAACATCATCATTGGCAATTTCCGAAGAAAAGTAAACTCGATCAGCTGAGAAAATATTGTCATTATTGCCATTATTTATAATTCTCATCATAAATCTTTGTCATCTTGTTTTTGTCGTCTGCTGAATGATTGATGTCTGTTCTATCATCAAAACTACAAATAAAACAAAAATTTCCAATGAATGTTCGTTCGCTTTGCTATATCTAAGAAAGCAGTGACAAAAACCAAATCTGTCGATCACGTCCCGAGAGAATTGGAGTTTTTTCATCAGCTTTTTTTTGTCTATCTAAACGGTACTTTATCCCATAAAGATATTTTGAGATAATACCTACACATTCAACACGATTTTACTAAAGTTGTTAACTGGAAAGCTGGTTCCCTTTCCTGTCTGGCTGTCCGACTGGTTGGGACTTTACTTTCCAGCAATAAAGACGTTAATTTGCTCATTTGCATTTGCTGCAGAACTTGTGGACTGTGGTCATAGTTTAACTAGTGTATTCATCTGAAGGTAAGCATGCGAAGCGATGAAAAATCTTTTATCTTTAGATACACTGTCTTTATGACACAGGGGATCGCCATGATAAATATTATAAAGAGGCAAAACTGTATGTTGACATGTGTGTAAGAGGCGATCCTTTGAGATACAGATTTGATTATGAAAACTCTTTCCTAGTAAGCAGTTCCTCGCATTCATACAAATTGAGTAACATAACAGACGCGGACGATAGCATGAAATCTAGTATCAAGAATGCCGTACATCGAGACACACGAATAATGACAACACAAAGTAACAACAACAAAACTTTAATTATAAAAATAAATAACTATCAAAACTACATTACTAAACTAATTTGTAAGTACAACTTTCTAATTGTAATTATTATGCGGTGCTATTGGCTGCAATACGTAAGCTTGGCCGGTTGCTCTGTCCACGACATGGCCTGTTGAAGGTTCTAAAAACAGTCTTGGAACTGTGGTTGCTGCACTTACTTCTGGTTGCTGATGCTGTCTCACTCCTGCTCCACCTTCGTATGGTACGAAATGAGGAGGTTCTAGATGCTGCTTAGGCACTGCGTATTGAGGCAACTGAGGTTGTTGTTGAGGCAAATACTGTGGCAGTTGAGGTTGGTTTTGTGGCAAGTACTGATTCAACGTTTGTTGATTTTGAGACAAGTATTGTGATTGTTCAGGTTGATTCTGGTCTTGATTCGCATACTGATTTTGTTGTTTCTCTGCATCATCTTTGTGACTCACAACTAACACTACTTGATTCTTTTCTTTCGGCTTTGGGTCATCTTCTTTCTTTCTGTATTGTTGACGCCTTGACTTTGGTTTTTCAGGCCTCTCATAAGATTCGTCATCTTGATCATTCTCATATTCTTCTTCGTGAGAGGTCTCAGCTGCTTCTTGCTCTTCCCTGTTTTTTCGGTTTTGTTTTTTAGGCCTTGGTTCTTCTTCAGATTCTTGTTCGGATGATTTTGGATGCTTGCGTTCTGCCTTGCGTATTCTGTCAACTTTAGGGTAGGCTCTCTTGGCTCTTTCTCTCTCTTCATAACTTGATTTTTCTGGATCATAATCATCATTTCCGTATGTTGGTGAGTCATCATGACCGTAACTTGGAGAATTATTGCTGGGCTCATCGTAAGGGTCGCTGTTGTTGTTCTCGCGGTAGGAACCATCATCACCATCGTCTCCAATGTTATCTGCATTACCTGCGTGGTTCAGATCCCAATAGTGTTCTCCATACCCTCCCTTTTTGTCACCCCATCGTACCTACATTTAAACAACAATGTTATAATTTGTTCCTTTTATTAATCATAATAATAAAATTATAATTAGGTGTTAGTGTTTTATTATTAAGGCATGTAGTATCGTTGTAATGCTGTTTAATTAATAATTAGTTAAGTATGTAGGTATAAAAATTAATATAAAATACAGTTATCAAAATAGAAAGTTAGCATTACAAAATACACTTCTGGACACATCTATTGGCCCACCTTGTATTTTCAGTTTCGTTTGGTCCTAGCTAAAATTTTATATTAGGTCGAGCAAAAAGTTTTTATGCAGTTTTGAACCTGGCAAATTCACAATTTCATTCAATAGTCTTTTTTTGAATTTCGAACACAGAATTTAAAGAAACAAAAGACAATTTGGAGCCTGTTTGTTGATATCAAACAATCGAATACTAAGAAAACTTGGTTTTATTGGTTTACTTGGATTTAATTCTTGAAAAAGTGATTGATATCTTTGGTTTTGCAACAAACATTACTTATTCTTAACATTAAGGTGAGGTTCTATCAATAATCTATGGATACTTCACCTGAAGTCGCCGCCCAAGCTGTGGCACTTATTCAGGCCGGACACAGCCATAGAAACGTGAGTGCTCAACTTAATTTAAGTCGATCTGCGGTCCGAAATGTTTATCGGAGGTACCTAGAGACTGGCGGCTTTGTTCGTCGCCAAGGAAGGCCACGATCTCGGGTCACAACTGAAAGGCAGGATCGATTCATCGTGACGACCAGCTTGAGAAATCGTCACCTTACCTCCATTGAGATACAAAACCAACTTCGCGACTTCCACGGAGTATCTGTGAGCGCTCGAACTGTTCGGAGAAGGTTAAAAGAACGCGATATGGTACCACACAAGCCAGCTAATGGACCCAAACTAACGCGAGCCCACCGAACAGCGCGCCTTCATTTCGCACGCAGTCATTTAAATTGGACACAGCAAGATTGGAGCCGTGTACTCTTTTCTGATGAGTCTAAAATTGTGTTACATGGCAATGATGGAAGGAAGAAGGTCTACCGACGTAAGGGAGAGCGTTTCGCACAATGCTGCTTTGAAGAGAGGGTTGCTTATGGCGGTGGCTCATGGACTGTCTGGGGCGGTATATCCGCGAGCGGCAAAACTCAACTTGAGGTTGTTACAGGACCACGGCTGCCAACATTAAATGCTGAAAGGTACATTCTTGAGTGCTTAGAACCTCACGTGATACCATACGCGGACTATGTGGGCCCAAATTTCCTTTTTATGCATGATAATGCAAGAGCCCATGCGGCCGGCATCGTCAGGGAATATCTTCGGGATGTGAACATCACAGTTATGGAATGGCCAGCCAGAAGCCCAGACATGAACCCCATTGAGCACATGTGGGACGAGCTAAAAAGACGTGTTAGGGCTCGTCAGCCAGTTGCCCAGACGATGCAGGAGTTGAAAACTGCCATAGAAGAGGAATGGGAGATGATCCCTCAAAATTTCATAGAGCGGTTGATAAACTCTATGCCTAATCGTATGAGAGCTGTGGTAGATGCCCATGGAGGCAACACGCGTTATTAAATTAAACCTTTATTTGATAAAACATGTTTTTTATTCAAAAATCAATTGCCTTTAACAAGGCGCATATCCGACTTGTTAGGCGTAGCTCCATGTCGTATGGTATTCTGAATTCAAATTTAAAACAATACGATCGAAAAAGATGGTAAAATGTATCAGGTTTAAAACTGCATCAACAGTTTTTGTTCAATCTAGCAATCATATTTCGGTAGGGGTCATCGAAACCTAAACTCTAAGGTGGGCCAATAGATGTGTCCAGAAGTGTATTATATTAACATGGTGTTATTAAAATAAAATAGTTTATGAGTTTGAATAGCAAGAGATATTAAGAAACAAAGTGAAATGTAGGTACAAAGTAGTACGTCCAAATCAATACATATAAATTGCACCGAGTTAGCATAACACAATACTATTAAGACATTAACACAAATTAAATGTAAATTAATGCGGTTTATTAGTTTGAAAATTAATAGCTTGAGTTATTGAAGAAACCAAGTCAAATGCAAAAAGGTAAAATAGTTGTAAAGACGAGATAATTATATATATTTTTTGCAGGATTTTCCTTTGGTTTCATAGCCATGCTTCTACTAATATTGTCATTATCTATAGCTTGGCTTGTTAAATGACACCAAAACAGATTTGCTCACAGGCTACAATGGAAATTCCTGCAATTAACCCCTTGAATAAAATCTCTGAACTGTGAACAAACTCTGAACAAGCATACCTATATTCAGCAACTGATTTGCAATTTTTAACTATTCAGAGATTTTATAATAAGGGGCTAAGTTTATAATATGAAGCATAGAAAGCATACTTTGGCAGAGAACACTCCTTCCGAGGGTTTGGCCCTCTCGTGTCTTTCAGTGAAGTGTCGTTCGCTGCCCAACCGGTGTCCCTGATCAAACTGGTCAGCTTTCGGTAAGTGTCTATACCTTCAGCCAAGCGAAGCAAAGCGGGAAAGAGAAAGAAAATAGAAAGAGGTTAGAGACAGAGCGAGATTAAGGATGTTTTTTACTTTTCCCATGTCCCTGTGGTTCTTAAAGTCTTTCTTCTCGTATCGTTGCTCCCAAGTGTTGGGGTCCTCGCAGACGTGACCGAACTCTATCTTGTACGGACTCAACTGTACTGAGAAAAAATCCCTATAAAGCAAAGTATTTTCCGTGCTTACTTATAATATTATGAAATTTTATAGAATTATGAAAAAATCGTAGTACATGGCAGTAGTATCTGCGAACTTCCACATAAAAAGCGGGAATTGTCAGAGACGCTAATGTAACCAAAGTCGCTGCAAAAACCATAATTGCAAATGTTTACAATCTCAACACTAAGAATTAGTTTAACGTAGCCACTAGTGAATGGACTAACCACAAAAGAAACGTTTTGGTCACCAAACCCCTTTCTCTAATTGCTTATAGCGCAAAGTATGTCAATGTTTGGTTATGTTGAAACTTATTTGCATGCCAGCTACAATAGAAACCAATCATTTTGAAGGTTGACACTAAAACAAGGCTGTTTTACGAGAGCTAAATTAGTCATTAATTGTTTGGACCTAAATTCTTTCAGTAGCATTTAAAATCTGGTAATAATTCGAAAATTGACAGCATAATCTATTGGGCTAAAACTTGTTTTGAAAAAGAACGTCAAATCGGTTCTCAAGAATTTATATCTATAAAGAGATACAAAAAGAGTTGTAGATCATTTAGAAGTAGTGCTTAAAATACTTACTGGAAAAATTTTGCCTGTGCTTCAATAGTAGAAGGATTGCTTGGAGGAGTCCGGACTGTGACAGGCCTTGCTACGCCCCATACTGATCCAACATGCAGTGCCAGCAGGCACCATAGCCATTTCTGAAATGTCCAAGAAGTTCACGTCAAAAATAGAGAAGTATCACACGTGGTAAATACACAGGTAGACAAATCAATTGAAATTCAGTTATGCAAAGTAAATCACACATAAAAGAGCAGAACATTTTGGAGCCACGATCAAAAACTACTTGAATTCTTAATAAAGTCGTGCCAAATTGTCTCAAAATAAAGAAACTGAAAACGAGAACACTGTAAACACTGAAGCACTTTCACTTAACAAACCAAATTCTATCAATACTGATTAAACTGCTAAGGTCTTGATTCAACTATAATTAATTTTAAGTAGAGTATACCGTATTGTCAAGACGTTGTGACATCTTGGCGATCTGATTGAAGGTTTGGTCTGAACTCTGGTGGTAGTACATTTATAGACAAGACTGTTACAATTCACTTTATGCAGCGGTTGACAACCGTTATCAAATGCCCGATCGACCCATTGATTGTTTGCTTGGTACTTGTGACATGTCAAGGAAATGCGGTTTTCAATGTAAAGTTTATTAGAAGTTTTGGAAAGTTAGCATTGGAAAAGCCAAACAATGTAGGTACTTGAACTTGATAAGAGAAATGTCACAATAGTGAAAATAACCTTATTTGATGCTGGAGATGATTTCACGACTATCAAATAATGAGGAGATGCGCTGTCAGAAGTAGCACTGGCTGCTCTTTTAGCTATAATTCAGTATTCTATAGACAATGCCTTTGACATAGAATTGCTATGAATTCTGTAGCCGAAGACAAGTAACCCGTTAAAAAGGCATAGAAAGATCTACTGTGGATATATTTTGAGGAAACAACGGTACGTAACTTTAAAGTACCGGAGGCAATTCGGAAGCACAACTGGAATGGTTTTCAGCCTCGGTCTAGGAAATAAACTTGTTTGAAATATAGGTGCTTATGAGTAGATCCATAGTGCTTAACTCCGCAAAATGTATAACAAATCTTGTTCAAGAAATAAACAGTTTGGTTATACGATTTTTAAACCCTATTGTTAACCGTTTCTTACGATAAATGTTGGCTATCTCTGGCAATCTCAGATGAGCCCATTACGAATCGTGCCGCGTCATTGACTTCAAAGTTGTTCGGCTTTCCGTAGCCAATTGTGAAAATGTCTATTATAGACTATTATTATGGATTAGGATGTACAAAAACGCTAATCCATATTTACTCATCAGACGGCAAAAGAAATTGGTTCCTATTTTTGTTTCATCGGTCAAGGAAATTCGTTTGAGTGCCAATTGATTTTAGCTGACATCATGTTTAGACCAAAAGCCGATATCATTACAATCTTTATCAGTGTAGAGGAGCACTAAGAGAGTATTTTTCCCAAAATTCCTACTGGAACGGGAAAAAGCGGGATAAGCGCGTACCTAGGAAGTCGCGGGAAGAGAGAAATAATAGGAATGAACTAGTGAAATATGCGTTTTAGCATATTTCACTAGTTCATTCCTATTATTTCTTCATCAAAATTCATTAAATGTATGCTCAACTTGTCAAAAAATGCTAGAGCAGGAATGTTTACAAAGCTTGCTAGAGAATTAAGCTTTCAGATGGTAAAGTTGATGTTTAAAACAGAAATAGCAATAAGATAAACGAGAATAAAAACACAACTATTTATTAGCCTCTGAAAAATATTACCCTTAAAAATGATGCAACTAACGACGATAAACTTAATCATTAAAACCAAGATTGAGTAATCCAATGTTTCAGCGATTGAGTAATCACTGATTGGCGTTTCGAAAAAAACAGTTTATAATCACTTTTATAAGGCTGCACGCAATTAGGAAGAAATGGAGCGAACGAGCCAAAAAATCAACCTCTGTTTCCAACAAGATAATTATTATTTAATAGCTTTAGGTTGGTTTCTTCTACTCTATTTGGAATGTGAATTTCTATGCTATTGTTATTAACATCATCTTGCTGATTTCATGTCGATTGATAACAAACACTTACTTATCCGACCAGTACTTTGGTAAGTAGCTACCTAGCCAGCCAGCTCTATCATTTTCCAAGTTCAGATCCTAAGAAGGTGCAAGTGGCTATCGTAACCATAGACCTTCTTAAATAGGAACAGGAGTACCTACGTATACCTCTACGAGTACCTCTTCCTCATCTATATTTTCTGTAACTTATAATATGGTGTACATAATAAAGAGTATTCTATTCTATTCTACGTATAAAGGACTTTCACAAGTATGAATTCAGCTGCTATCAGCTGACTTTAATAAATCATGCTCAACCTCGTCGTTTTCATTAATTGCCTTCATGCAACCTTCTCTTCTGGGTTTGTACACACTTGATAGAATAGTCCTGTTCGAGGTATGAGGTACCTCGTTGAAGGCACACCGTTCAGTTGGTCCAAAATCAGTCTTATTAGAAAATCCATCTTCCCAGTTAGACTAATTCATATCATTTCTGTTAACCTCGCTCATTTCTCGCTTAGCTTTCAATTCTATTACGATAAAGTTGGTGTAAAAGAAAAGAAATAAACAAAGTAATATCTGAGTGAGTCGTTTACCGTGTAATGAAACATTGACGATTACGTCATTTGTAATTACTGCATTTGTTTTAGGCTTGTGACACAACCGGTCGCATTCGCATGTCAGTCGCAAACTGTCAAAAATGTAGAATTGGCACTCCGGGATAGGTTAATTTTTGAAGTGATTTTAAGAAAGTTCTGTGTGTTTAGGTAAGTTTTTTGCAATGGAATGTTGGTGAGCTTTCATCATACCGGACATGCAGTTTAAGAAATCTAAGGTTCTAATGTTGGTAAACATCCTCCTTATTAAACACTAGGTAATGTGTCTCTGATTGCTTTGAACTTGATGGAGCCAGTCGTCACTCCAAAGAATGTTGTTACAGTATCCGAGACAGTTTATGCTGGATGAGCCATGCCGAGAATTTAGATGTATGCCGTGCGATTTGAGATGCCTGTATCCAGCAGTGAAAAGAAGATGGAAAGAAAAAGAATTACTGTCACTGAACTGACACAGTGGTATGACAGTGGACTGCTGTAGGCAAACGATTATGACAAACTTTGACTGCTATACCTAATTAAAGATCTATTCAAGTGTATGAATTACCATAATAATGACGTCACATTCGTGAGTATTTTTCCAAATAGCAAAATTACTAGCAACCGGAGCAACACAGTGTAAATGACGTCATCACGTCACATCATTGTCAACCCTATCTTGAATTTTCAGGGTTGCATGCTTCTGATGAAACACACATTTTTGACAATGATTGTCGCAACTATGTGTATAATAAAAACGTCAAATAATCGCTGTTCGTTAGTGCAGTTGCGAATGAGTGCCGTGTGAAGATACATTATAAAAATGATAGAGCATTGTTGTATGTTTTGAAATTTTATTGATATTACTTGTTACGACTGTGATAATGACATTATTACTGTGAGATCGTTATTGATGTGCTTTGTGAAATGAGGTTATGATGAGGCTTATTACTACGTTGACAAGCTTACAATAGCCTGTCAACATAGTAATAAGTCCTATCCTGTCTACAAAGACAGGATAGTCAATACGCCTCTCTCTCTTCGTCGTTCCCTCACTGCTGAGGATCACGACCACATACGACGCGTCTCCAAGCCATGCGGTCTTCTGCAATGTGGACCGCTCTGTACATGCTGCCTCCAGCAGCCTTCTTTATGGCGTCGGACCATCTTGCCGGTGTTCTACCTTGAGCGAATTTTCCCTCGACTCGGCCCAATATCATGAGCTTTTCCAGACTATGCTTGAATGATCGCATAATATGTCTGAAAAGGCTGAGGGCACGCTCCTGGCATTTTACTGAAAGCCGTTCGTGTGTCAATACGCATAGCCGCCTAGCCGTCCCGAACTATGTTAGGGTCGGCTTTCAGTCTAACAGATGCACCAGAATCAGCAGCTGATTACATGCAGCGACTACCGATGCCTTTGTGGCTTTCACGACCAAGTTACTGGTTCAGACTACACGTTAGGGCGTTTGAACACTCAGTCGAATACGATGTGTTTTCATGATTATACATTCGGATCCATTTTTTTATATTGTTTAAAAATATCACAAATTCATAGATAATACCTACAAATCAAAAACGAGTAAGTATACAAACGCCCTTACTCCTTGGTTAAGGAGCAAAGAGTGCACCTATGATTGTGCACACACTTGGCTCTATAATATCTTCCGTGTCGATGGTCTCCACTGAGATTGGCCGAAGGACATTTCTACTACCCCTGGTTATTAAATGATAGTCTAACTTTAGAGCTGTTGACTGAGTAGGCAACAGCCTTAAAGTTAAACCGTGGCAACTGTCAAAAATCTTTCAATGACAATGATGCCTTGGAAGAGCTGAGTCTTTTAAAAATTGCGGTCTTGTAAAACCACCTATCTTACATGATTTTAGTGTCACAAAACAAGTAGGTCTGTAACTCTTACGGAAATGCACTCACGGACCACTCGAAACTAATTGTGATCGTTACGTGGAATACGTAACATTTTATTATTTAACTTTCACACCAATAGCTCATTAACTTATGTGAGGTATAGTAGTGCTGCAGCAAAATGAATATTATAACTTTTCTATCAAGATTATTATTTAATTTTAATCGTTGCAATGCGTTGCTCGCTTGTTGCCACTTCCTGGAAATTAATTTGAAAGATGTTGTTTTATTTTCCACATTTGCTCATGCAAGTTTGTGCTTCATCATCATTCTCATTTAAAACCGGAATCACTCATGGTACTGCGTATAAGCCCGTATTTAAGTCAGTTTATCCAGAAATTCTCCACAGTTCCCACGTTGTATTTGCCTACTCCACGGTTTTAAAGCGTCAGCGTACGTCTCGAACTTCGCTCTGTATTTATTTGCCGATTCTATTCTTATTTTGTGCTTCATCAATCATCATCATTTGTATAACAAACCTGACTCGGCGTCACTCACACACAATCACCACTGCATGCGCATAGGCCTCCTTTTATCCAGGCATTCTCTACAGTTACCAACGTTGCTTGTCAGAAAATTCAAAAAAGTATGTGTTGTGTTAAAAAAGCGTCAGTGTGTAAATATGTACTTCGGACAGAAGTTTCAGCATAAGAAACCCTATCATCCCATCATAACTCTGTCAATAAACCACTATATCAAACAAAGTAGGTAAAAACCTTAAGGTGACTCAAACAAAATCACAGTCAGTAGATACTTCAAAGGCAACAAACAATCACTACCAGGAAAACCGGAAAAAGATAATTTAATTCATTCCATTGTTTCACAGTATCTTGAGCCTACAAGATTCAGCCAGAAGCTTACAAAAGAGTACAACTGTGTTGTGAAACGTGGTCGCCAAGAAAGTATGTCAGTGTAGAACAACTGTACGATTTCCGATCGAGCCGCATAGGCCGCCATCACGATTCACAAACCTAGCAACAAATTATGTGGGTGGCGTAAATTGTAAGCGAATAGCGGTAAATTAAGCATTTGTCGAAGATAAGATATTTTCAACTGTTAGGTAACCGTTTTTATTTTGCTTTTAAGAATGTGTACACTGCCTTTTGTTGTCTAGTGTGTCTACACTCCCTTTTATTTATGAAAACACTTAAACCATATAGGTAATTATTTTCAACACTAATTAATTAGCTAATCAGCGGTGAATGAATAAACCGATGCCTCCCACGCAAGAAGTCGTAACCTGTTTTTTTGGCAAAATGAGATTTCAGTTCTTTATGCAATGTTTTAAAATACTACACATTCTTAATCACGACATTTTCAAAAACAATCGAGTTTCTACCCCGATAATAGTTCTGTGTTTTGGGGCTGATCAGCACAAAGCCAAAGTTAAAAATTTCCCTCTTGAAAAATCACAAATTTAAACATACGACCAAATGCGTGGGAGGTGTGGAAACGATCAATGTATACATTGAAGTTCTCAGAAGGTCGCAGAAGTTAGTCGACTTGAAAAATTCCGTCCTGAAAAAAAAAATACTTTTATTAACTTATGCGTCATTATCTTTAAAAATATATACGTTTAAAAGGGCCAATTCCGAGTAATGTTTTTCTGTTAAAATTTAAACAAAATATTTTTTGAGTTTTTAGTGGATAACACTACGTAATCAAGTGGCAAATCTCTTACAACTTGGGTCACCATTGAAACATGTTTATTTAAAAGCCGAAACTAATGTTAGTTGACCTCTCAGATATACGCAAAATCTTCATAAATCGTTGCAATATTGTATCAGGGAAAGTCTTTGGATTCTGGTCAGGCCCCACGATAATGGAGATCATGGAATCGTGAACAACGTGGATTTACAAAAATAGGACTGTTATAGAAAAACTATGGAAACTTTTAGATATTTTCAAGGTGAGAGTTTATCAGTTCAATAACAAATACACAAACGGTATTCTAGTTGAAGTAGATAAAGCTTGACAAAGCCAGAATGAGAGCCATATTGAATATACGAATGTTTTTTTAAAGAACGATTTTGAGGCAAAGATGGAGAAATTGAATTGTTCGTGCTCTCATAAGTAAACGAATTGAATCAGAATGATTCCACCATTTCCTGTTATTGTATTCATGGGTTGGCGAAGTTTCGTAAAAGTGCCAAATACAAGTGATTAGTCCCAGAGACTGACGAGACTGTCAGAGTTCAGGCGTTTACAGATAAACCAAATACAAGGATTTGTTGGGAAAAACGAATGGAAGTCAGGAAAATTGTCTCAATAGGGTTAAGAACAAGGATACTTTAAAAGAAAATTATAATGTAACTAAGATGGAACCATAATATAGGTGATCTAGCCAAACTACACATATTAACTACCTACATTCATCTGCATAACCTTTTCCCAACTTCATTGGGGTCGGCTCCCAGGCCAACCGGATTCAGCTGAATACCAGTATTTTACGTGGAGCGGCGGCCTACCAGACCTCCACAACCCACAATATTAACTACCTACATTACTACAACGTAAAGCAATACACAAAACAATTTCAGCTATTAAGAAATTAACTCAATCATTTGGCATTGATGCCTCTTAAAGAATCTCCCTTCATGTCGAATTTTGAAACAATACTTTGCAACCGAGAAAAATCTTAGCAATCAGTGTAATTTAATAGTTTAAAACACATTAGTTCTAATGAATTGTTGATGGATGCTGAAATATCCAAGAAGCATCTCACAGTTACTGATGAGTGACTGACAGACAACGCACAGCCGAGTGACTGACTACGGGTCATAGAAAGCTGAAATTTGGCATGTAGGTTCGTTGGGGAGCATCAAGAGAGGATTTTCTGAAATTCCTTCGGTAACGGGAAAAACTGGATATGCGTGTACGAAGTCGCGGGCAAAAGTTAGTATTATCATAAATGCGAAAGTTTTGAGGGATGAATGGATGTTTGTTACTCAATTACGCCAGAATGGCTGAACCAATCTGGATGAAACTGGCACAGAGTTTCATTATTATATTTAAATTATCTCCATAACAAAATTTTATTTTAAATCATATTTATTTCTTGTACACCTACCACAGTGTAGTCGTTTTAACCCAGAGGTTGACTGGTAGAGAATGCCTTTTTGCATTAAGTCCGCCAATGTACCACTATTGTACAGACACCACCATATGAAGCTACAACAATTTGTCAAATTTCTTTAATAGATTTTCAACTTGAATCGCTTAAGAATCCCTATCACCTAATGGGACGTATGCATAACTGTCAAAATGCAAAATGCGGGAGAGTATTATAGATAGGTACACCGCTACCTAAACAATCGGAGAATACAGGCGACCTCATCATCAATTACTGCCTCGCCTTATCCCAATTAGGTTCAAGGTTGATTGAGAAAATTTTACAGTTTCGGATAGCTTGATATGCTGGAGTCTGTACATACAGTTTAAATAAATAAATAATAATAGTCCGGAATAGCACATAGGCATTTTTTTCATCCCTTGCCATAATTTCCGACAGTCATGCGAGCGAAGTCGCTGGCAGAAGTTAGTTAATAATAGAATTACGTGAACTGTATTACTTTACTTTCAGTTTGATTGAGGTGATTGTCCATCTGTAAAGTCATTATAGAACCTTCTTATCGGTACGTCGGTTTAACAGATTTTAGAGTTTATTGATTGGTTTTTCCGCATAATCGATTTTCTGGCTTCTGAATTATTTGTGTTTCAGATGCTTACATTTTGTTTTTGTCGATTAGATAATCTAAATTATGACGGTCTTACAGCATGTACTCGTAAATGATGACATCATCAAGATAATGCTAATCAGGCATGAATACTCTCAACTCCAGTTTTAAACATTATTCGTTGGATTATGTGAATACAATTTATACAATTTATACAATTTATACAATTTATACAATTTATACAATTTATACAATTTATACAATTTGTACAATTTATACAATTTATACAATTTATATAGTTTATACAATTTATTCTGATATTAGAAAGAAGATGTTTGGTTTTAGTAGGTAGGTAATCTCAGGAAGTTCTGATACGATCCTGAAAATTATTTTACTGATAGAAAGCTAAACTATTGAAGATTGTCATAGACAATTTCCGTCCCTGAAAACGAGTGATGCCAGTGCGAGCGAAGCCGTGTGAAAAGTCAGTATTTAATTAAATAGATCAACTTGTGGTCCCTTACTGCACAAATAAAAGTTTGGTTTAATATCACTATCTATTAAAATACAATAATGTGATACTACACTCGCTTGAAACTCTTGAAACAGCAGTTGTAACATTTGCATTTCTCCGTTAACATTCATTATAAACTGCGTGTCTTCAATCATACTATCCAGTTTTGAATAAATCTACGAACGATTAAATATTATTCAACATTACAATTGTATAACTGGCTCTTAGATAACTTTCTTCGATTACAACGATTAATAAAAACAAACCTATTACAATTTCTATTTTTGGTCCAAATTCATTGCTCATGCATGGAGGTGTATTTTCATCGTTCGGCGACGACTTGTCAGATTCATCGACTCATCGAATCGTCGATCTTGGCCGTATCGACGCGTCCAAGCGTAAAATGGTCGGTAGAAAGTGTTATAAATTCGTTTTCTTTCTAAGTTATAAGAAGCTGATTGACACTGTGGTCGTCATTGCTATCGAGTTCACTTGCACTATAGTACCTACATTAGTTTAGAAATGGATACCAGAATATTGGTAAGTTTAATTAAGTTACATGATTTTTTGTTGTATCATCTTGTTTTATAGGAATTGGCTGTTTTTTTGTCTTCAGTTCGTTGATGAGACCTTATTATTTTGATCTAAACTAATTTTATGAAGGGGTAAAATTGTTCGATATGTTGCTGGATAATTTTAGACTCCTTATGATTGTAGTAAATCTTGACTAGATCATAATTTCTCGAAATATTATGAAAAAATCGTTTTGTATTAAATGAATCCCACCCAAATTCAATAGTTTCCAATATATCCGTGTCTTGTTTTGAAAAAAAATAGTTAACAATGCCACCCGATATTTTACAATCTTACGGCGTTTGGGACACCCTGTTTAACTGACAGATATACAGGGTGTTCCAGAAGTGCATGATCATATTTAAGGGTGATGTTGGGTAGCTGATGCATTGAGAAAAAAATAACAAAAGTGCTTTTTTCCAGAAGCATCGCAAAATGACCATTTTTTTTAACACATTTTCAAGCTGGGTAAAAGTAAACTGTAGATGTACATATAGCCAAATCATTTTGCAAATCCTAATATATAAAACTCTTCCGTTACTGAGTGACTGACTGACAACGCACAGCCGATACTACTTGTCGTTGTTGCTGAAATTTGGCATGTAGGTTCCTTGAAAGAAGTTAAGAAACGTGAACGGGCAAAAACGGGATATGCGCGTACGAAGTTGCAGGCGAAAGCTAGTATATATGTCGCTGTCAACCGTTTAATTGGTGGCCTAGCCTTTTCATTTCAATGCGTCAATTTTTCAGCGACCTAAGTGACATCTTTTTTTCAATATCGTTTAATGACTTGCCCATGTCACTTATGTCGCTGATTAAACGGCGCAGTTCAATGTAAAAGTCTAGGATTTTAAGGATACGGCTGATTAAGGCTGGTTGGCTGCGACATATATATTATATATATTTTTGAGTGACAACTATCATTCTTTCAACAAAGCTGTCCGTCGAGTGTGTTACACATACCCAATTAAGTATCTATTAATCTCAAATTTTCCTACTTATTTAATTAGCATATTGCATAAATCACGTGATTGCAATTAATCAAGTTATGAGTGTTTTAGCGCTTGCGGCCATTGAGATAAGCATTGGGCAATTAAATCGAAATTATTTGTGCATATTAATGTGTAATGTTGACGCCTGCTATACTAGTTTCTTATGTGTTTAGCAATTTTGAGACCTGTTAGCACCTTAGTAGGACTATTTTTTTCTTGTGAGATTTCTTTTTACTGAGAATATTGGCTGCTTGAAAAACTATAAAGGAACGAATGAACATAATACATGTACGTAGTAGATTATAACCAGAAAAGTGTAGTCAGGATTTAGCCAGTTAGTTTCTTGCCATTTTCTATAGATATCTACTTTTCATTTTTATAACGCTTAGTCAAATAGCTTCAAATTTCTCCTCATCTTCCTAGCCTTTTCCCAACTATATCGTGGTCGGCTCCCAGTCAAACCAGATTCAGCTGAATACCAGTATTTTGCATGGAGCAGCCACTCCACGTAAAATATTGGGTAACACGGTACTTCTTGGCAAGACTTGCAACTTTCAAACTGCTATAAATAAATGGTTTAATTGGCTGAAATAAACCTTTTTATATGGATGGGAAATCATCAAATGACTCCTCCCGCTCTGGGCGGAGCGGAAGGGAGTGTCAGACTCTTACTGACTAAAACCCATCCGTGCTCCTCCTAGTGCCCTTTGCTTTCCAGGGCCGCGGTAACACTTTAGATAAAAATCCGCAACCCTGGCAGTGAAATAAACCCTTCGAACCTATATTTGAAATTGAACACAAAAAAAAAGTATTTTTTTTTGTAAAACCGATTAGGTTCAGAGTTGAATACTGTCTTATTCTTTTTTTTTTATTATTATTGATAGGCACGCGCTTGACCACTATCTCACCTGATGGTAAGCGATGATGTGGTCGAAGATGGAGCACGCTTGCCTAGAAGTAATCTATTCACTCTTGACTTAAAGAATCCCAGGTTGTAGCTATCAGGAAACACAGACTCCGGCAGGGAATTCCACTCCTTAGCTGTACGCACAATGAATGTGTTCCCAAAACGCTTTGTGCGTGTGGGTGTTCTTATTAATTAAAAAGTTCCAGGCGACATTTTTACAACGTTTCCATCATTCATAAGGAAACAATAATTTGGATGTGTTATCCATTATTTATCAACACTACATAATAATACGTTGTTTTATGTAACTAACAAGTAATTATTGTACTCCAATTACTTTATAATTTCTTAATTAAAGACTTTAACGTGTACTTAACTTCGTGTAATGAGTTCACTGCTTCTGGTCAATTTTCTTGCCGTAAGTCATTTCCAAACTTGTTTTATCTTTAGTGAGTCTACGAGCATTATATCATAGTTGTCAATTATCTTAAGGAAAAATATTTATGAACTGAATAAATCTATTAATTAAAGTAACAAGTATAGAAGGTAGATCTTTGATTAATGAGTATTATAATTCCATCGGTAACAGCCGCACCGTGCGGCCGCATGAAAATAGATCACACGGGAGCTTAGGAACTACAAGGATAATAAGTATACAACGTGTAACAGAATAAACGCAATACCTGAAAAGAGGTCATTGTACTTATCATTATGAACAACTTTTAATATGGGACCAGAAAATCAGCTGTTCAATACATTATATGCGCACATAAATGTACATGTCATTAAAGCTGTTCTGAATCGACATCTATCGTGATCCTTACTGTTCTAGTAATGAAAAACGATTCATAATTTACTTTCCGGGGGTACCTACGAAGAGATATTAAGGAAAGGTCAATGACCGTTATTCTTCATTTATCTGGCGCCTACCATACACAGAGTTCTTTTATAACTTTCGACCTTTGCTTTTCCATACATATTTTTTCCCCGTCTAATAGCCCGGCTAATCTAATAGCTTTTTAACATTCTTTAAAACTCTTATCAATTCTTGTATCTTTCCTATCTTCCAGTTAATCCTATCCTGTACAATCATCGCAACATCAGCATGGTCGAGACCATTCTACCCAGTACCCAGAGGTCCAGGACCGCTGCGGTTCACTAGGTTCGCACCACCACCACCCGTGCAACTGCACCATTCACCTCATCATCCACGTTCGCTGCAGCAACTACAGTTACAGCAGCATGGACAGCCTCATTTGCAGCCGCATCATAAGACGCCGAGTGAGTTCTGTTGCTTGACTGTGATGAATCATGATCATTAGTATTTATTTGGGGTCGACGTAGCATATCTTCTTCTTGTGAACCGACTTCTATATTATATTTATTTACGCCATCATCGTCTTCAAGTCACTTCCTTTCTTGCATCATATTATCATCTTTCGCATACCATCGTTTATATCACTCATTATCATACTCAAAACTTGTCTACGGTCAATGAAAAGGGTTTTCATACTGTCATTTCACATTGGTACAGTCTTTTCATAAATATTTGTTCAATTCATTCGGTACATTTAGTACAGCTTTAAAACCATTTAACTTGCATGCTTCTAAGTTAGCACCCTAGAATATGTAATTAGATTAAAACAATAATACTAAGTTTTTTTTTCAATGAAAAATATCTGAGTTGACGATCATCCCTGTTCTAATGTTCAATCTATTGTTTGCTTTCATCAACGCTCTCACTTCAAACAACTAATCCAACCCAACCTTGCCCTTTCAGTTGAGTCAGCAGAACTAGAAGAGCCAAAATGGCAGCGTCCTAAACGTGGTCACGGCCACGATTACGACCACCACGACCATGACCATGACCACAAAGGGACCAGTGGGGTCACGGGCCCTGTTCACACGTTTGTGAAGACGGACAAAAATGCCAACTACAAATGGGGTGTCCGTCACCATGTGGGGGACAAGTACGCATCATAAACACCAAATTCGCCTCCTTTCAAGAGTACTGTTATGTTATTTATTTAGTTGTATTATTCAATATAATTGTTGTTCTACTTAATTAGATTTATTTTAAATTAAACGGTGTTTTATTGGTCTAAGTGAGTAGCAGCAACGGTCGAATAAAAATGTTAATGTGAGATTGGAATTTGGAATATGGCCTATTCAGACATGTGCTGAGATTCTTGTTAACAAAACTAGATCATTTTTTTAAATTAAATCTTAACACAGTCAAAGTCAAAAAAGCCAATTTAAAGTAGACCGTAGAGTAATTTGAGAACTGTCGGGGTCTGTAAGTTTTTTTATCTCATATTTGTATGACCTATAGATAGTTGTTCCGGGTCTGGCTGTTTATTTATGTGAGAAATGTTTGTAAACGCACCCACGGTACAGGAGAAATTCCTAGTGAGGGGCATTGTTTAAAAAAAGAAAGATAGAATATGTCCTGCAATAGGACACACAATACTTTTCATCCCATGATAAAAGTTTCAAATTTCACGCGGGCAAATCCGGTAGCGGAAGCCAGTAAGCTATTATTGAAAACAGTTAAACTCTTAATTACAGTATCTGCCCTGAATGACCATTACTCTTACGAAACAGCAATAACAGGGCATTCATTTCTCAGAAAGCACACGGCAAATCTTTCACATTACGCATTCTCCTGTAATCGAGTTTGAAGTGTAGGTAACTCGACTTATTCGCTCCAGCGGTCGTGTCGACCACGCCCGGTCGTTGCACGTTGCACCATCTTGCATGTGCCTCAGCACAGACACAGATATCAGTGACAGTTCATAACATAAGCAATAAAATTATGTGTTACGAACTGTCAGTGATTTCTGAGTAATAGATGATATAATTGAATCCACGTATACTTGGAAGTAGTAACTAATAATGTTAGGAATGAAATCATTCAAGTCCAGCGTTATTTTTATTGAACAATGTCATCAATAAGAAAGGTGTCCTCACATCCTCAAAAATAAAGTCTGATCCTTTTGTCTTGCAATCGGGCTGACATTGATTACTTCAGAAGTTGTCTTTATTTTTGGATCAAGCCTGCCGTACTAATCCAAATCATTGCAGCAGCTTCTGACAGTAAAAAACCGGCCAAGTGCGAGTCGGACTCGCGCACGAGGGTTCCGTACCATTATCTATAAAAACGGCAAAAAAATCAGGTGTGTTGTATGGGAGCCCCACTTAAATATTTATTTTATTCTGTTTTTAGTATTTGTTGTTATAGCGGCAACAGAAATACATCATCTGTGAAAATTTCAACTGCCTAGCTATCACGGTTCATGAGATACAGCCTGGTGACGGACAGACAGACAGACATACAGACGGACAGACAGACAGACGGAAAGCGGAGTTTTAGTAATAGGGTCCCGTTTTTACCCTTTGGGTACGGAACCCTAAAAATCAGCAGTGGCGACCACCAAGAGAGCGCGGTGCGCCGTGGCATTGAAGCTTGATGAATCCCAGATAAACTTTCTTAAATCCCGCAACGAAAAGAACAGCGGTAAAAGTGAATGAATAAGCATTAATCTTATACCTAAATGTGTGTGAATCCAATCAGCCTTATTCAGATAAAAACATAATTTTAATAAAGTCCCCACGATAACATCAAAATAAGGAAAGGTCACGAGTCACTGAGTTTTGCTTTAAATTACTTTACTCCAGGTTGGAAAGTCAAAACGGAATAATTACTTAAATCTTGACTTAAATAGCTTTAAATGTTCATTTAAAGTTCTTTATGTCGCAATGTACAGTTTTTATGTCAATGTTGGTATACCTACTACCTACTTCAAAACTGTCGGCGCGATAGCGGGTCGGATTTCCGACTGACCAATTAGGGCGTTTTAAAATTTATAGTTCTGCTGATTTGATTACGCAAATCTTGGGTATTTATAAGTGGGTGAAAAAGATTGCGTGAGTTTTAGATAAGTATTGAATTCCTTATTCCTAGGAGCAATGTTCACATCATAGTAACTTTGTATCCATAGAACATAAAGCTCATGTACATATTATGTCTAAGTATATCTTTCCAAAGTTAGTTCGTAGACGTTAACATATTTAGCAATCACAATCAAGGAGTTTCAATTATTTTAAGGCAGTTGTTTCAAGGCCCATTTTTCTTGGGACATCCTAATTTGTTCAATAAGAAGCCATAGCAACAACACCACATCTACCCAATTTATACACACAGCAATCGCATAGCAACCAACACTGACCTTAAAGAAACAGCTGGACCGTAATAATATCACACGTGTACTAATGACCGTACGTGCAAAGAGCTACTTCACAACCTACTACTACTTACGAGTACGTAGGTATAGGTTGGGTTCGATTCCCACGGAAAACATACTTTGTAAAGTTGTTTCCAGTTTGGCTAGGACATTGCAGGCCTGAATCATCTTATTGTCTGATAAAAATATGATTACGTGCTTCGGAAGGCATGTTACAATAAGCCCGTGGTCCCGGCCGCCAAATGGCGGTCGTCAAATGAACCATGTCAGAGGCTTGTGGCGATCGAAACTGAGACCTTACTGCCCACACGATGAGAAGAAGTTGGTATAAGTAGGTAGAGTTATAGTTAAGAAACTAGATCTGCGCATAACTTTAAAATACTATCACAAAATCTCTCAAATCAGTTGTTTCATCTCAACATCCAAATGTCAAACTGAATGAATCAAGATTACAAAGTTAGATTGCACCAAAATTACACTGCATAACATTTAAAATGTCCCCTAGTTTTTGTCAGCATTTATTAACACGACAGTGTATGAAAAAGTACTTCATACTTTCACTGTTGAAATGGAAGCGGTGTAATTATGAGGTAATTAATTCCTCGTGCATTGTCACTGACATCGCGATTACTTCTTTTGTTTCGTTCATTGTGTGTTTGTTCGATATTTCAATGTTAAGGATACGTCCGTTTTTATCTATGGTAGGCGCCAGATAAATGTGGAGTAACGGTCATTGACCCACCTTGATTTATTGACACACTTAATTTCAAAAACAAAAATAATAACATAAAGCTGTCCTGAATCGACGTCCATCGTGAATTCGTGATCCTTCCTTTTTCTAGTAATGAAAAACGATTCATAAATTTACTGTCCGGGTACCCAACGAGGTCAATGTACCCCTTTTATTTTTATTATTGATTGGCACGCGCTTGACCACTATCTCACCTGATGGTAAGCGATGATGTGGTCAAAGATGTAGCACGCTTGCCTAGAAGTAACCTATTCACTCTTGACTTAAATACTCCCAGATTGTAGCTATGAGGAAACACAGACTACTCAAATTTATCTGGCGCCTGTCATAGAAGATTGTGATTTACACGTTCAGATTCAAATAGTGCAGATGATTTTTGGTCCTTAAGATTATTAAACCCTCATATAATTATCCCTTATAATTGTTAAATATCACTTACGGCGACAATTCTAACAAATACAATTAGAAAACTGTGAGAAGAATGAAACGTAATTCAACAAAAATTGACTCTGCCCTGTCAAGGTATTCAGACATAATGCTATTTACTCAACAATTAAAGCGATAGAGATAAGATCTGAGATGAACCCAAGAAAACGGAGCTGTTGATAGTTTTGAAAAATCTTTTATCAACTAGTTCAAATTCAAATTATTTATTTGTGGACATAGCTAGGGTAAGGTTAAAGTTGTTATACAAAAAGAAATATAAATAATGTCCCAACAATGTTCCGCCAGAAGGCATACAAATGTTAACAAAGTTATATTGAATAGAATTTGTAAGTACTAAGAAAAAGAAGAAGCAGTTGTATGTTCCTTCTTTATAGCTTTGATTGGAGAGGCTTTTCCCCAGTAGTGGCAGTGACCGAATAAATAACAACTACGGTCGACGCTAGACAAATTCACACTAACGGTCATTGACCAACCTACATTTATTGGCGTACTTAATTCCGAAAATAGAAGTAAAGACATAAAGCTGTCCTGAATCGACATTTACCGTGATCCTTTACATTTTCTAGTACTTAATGAAAAACGATTCATAATTTATTGAACAGGTACCTACGAAGAGATCGAAGACCGTTATTGCAAATTTATCTGGCGTCGACAATATAAACCATCTTATCCTACTAGATATCATAGGCATACATAAACCAAGCATATGAACTCATATGTTTAAACATTCGCTTGAAATCTCAGACAACGCCCAGCATTACACACTAGACTACCACGTATCTAAGTCCGCTCTAAATTAGGTTATTACTTACAACTTGTAACACATAAGCAAGCGTGTTCCGCAACCATAGCGACCGGTTATCAGTTACATATATGACAAAAAGTCGGTCATGTACTGAACCTACTTGGTAAATATGTGTATGTTTTAAAGCCGAAATTAAAGACTTGCATACTACTTATGTGAAACTAATTTGAGATTACCTGCCATGAATTTGCTTGGATAACTAAAATACAGCCCATGTAGCTTATTCCTAATTATGCAGGGATCGGCCTCCAGTCTAACCAAATACTGCTGAATACCAGTATTTAAATACGAGCAACGGCCTAGCTAATCTCTAAAATCCAGTAACTGGATAAGAAGACACCCCTTGCGGAGACTGATTTCAGTAATTCTTGCTTTTGATTACCGTATTGACTCTTTAAGGTTACACTCTTCGATATTTTGTCCATACAAATTTCGGGGGGGTATTACTCCATTGCTTGACATTATACACTCAAAGTTAAGCATGATATCGTTTTATCTCACTATTAATTTTGTCTGTACGGAAACAGAATAGTGAAATGAGAAGCCCTTAAAAAGTTATAAACCAACAAAGATTCGTTTTTTTTGCCAATTTTAACGCAACTTCGGGTGTAAATAAGTAATAAAAGAAGTGTAAAATCGCAAAAACAAAGTCGGCACCGACAAACCTCAATTATAGAAGAGTTCAATAAACTTTATTTGTAATGGATTTATGCAGTGGTTTTTTCATAAAACTCAACCTTCCAATATACTTTTCGTGCAATGTCTAACGTTGTTTTCGTTCGGAACGGTGTTTTGAGCGTGGAAACTAGACATTGTGCGTTAAGACTAGCATCTAAATGCTCATCACTGATACTGTCTCTGTCGGGCACGATGCCTGGTGAGACAGCGTGCTTTTCGGCCACGCTTACCAGCGAGTTCGAGCCCGCGACTAGTTCAACCTTAACCTGCAAATGGCATCCGGCTCCTCTATGTCGGGCTCGAATATTAAAAGGGATATTTTTAAATGCACATCTGTATAATTTTAATGCATACCAGAAAAAATAATGCTGTGCAAAAAATCCCAATTGATTAGAAAACATGTCTTACAAAAAAAACTAAAAAAATCATCCAAAACGAGATGACCTTTTTATCGAATTCACACCAAAAATGTGGTTCATACATCGGATTTATGATTTATAAAACAAAAATACGAATTGTTTATCAAAAATACTAACTTGCACTCTAAATTGCACTTCCCTGAAATAGCAGGTGGTTATCATGGTTACAATAGTAGCCAGTCATTGGGCACCCCGACTCGGACAGGTTAGGTTAGAAGGGGATGGCGGGGTCAAGTGATCGAGCGAAGCGAGCGAACAGACCCCGCCATCCCCTTCGTGGTTATTTTTTTTTAAACCACCCAGAAATATCATTAGCCAAATATTCGTTCAGTAAAACAGTTCTGCAAATACCATTAAACAGTATATCTAATATGATTTATTTAGTGTGCATAATTTGTGTGCAAGTCAGTATTTTTGATTTAACTTTGAAATATTTTGTTCGAAAAAAGGGAAAATACAGATATCGATTTAATTACATGCCATATTAAAATAATATGGTACCAGACGCCAGCACATCAAGCTTGAAACTGTCAAATTTCCCCAATCATTTCATTTTATTTCTGTAACAATTTTTACATTGTATCGAAGTTTACGCAAAATTATAAAAAATAAAAGAATTACAATATAAATCATTATTATAACAATACATAATATAACCAAATAAATGAATGAATGAAAAAATGAATTCCCTGTTATAATATGTTAAATGTCAATAAATAAATAAAAAAATAATATCAAAAGAAATAAACTAAGATTCCACCATTACACAAATGTCAAAAAATATAATCTAAATGTCAATAAAAATAAATGTTATAAATAATATGTCAAATAAAGAATTATAATAATAAAAATCAACCTTGAACCTAATGCAGTTTCTTGTGCTGGCGATAAGAAAGGCTGGGTACTTTCATTTTATTATGTTCTAACATGTACATAATAAAATGAAGGTACACAGGCTTTTTTTTGCCAAAAGTTAAATGTGCCAGCTAGCCAGTATACTATTGTAGTCTTGTCATGATCATATGGTGATTGTCGATTTCTTAATCGCCAATTCAATACCTAGCATTTTTGAGACCACCTTTTATACGTCATATAAGGATTATATTCAAGTTCGTTTGGGACTTCAGCTGTGTTTATGAAAGAGCATTTTAACCGATGGAAGCTTACGTGCTCAGATAGGAGACATAAAATTTAATTTCAAGCTGAAAATTGGCACTCAAGTAGTCACACACACACAGTCACACACAGTCGTAAATTTGATTCATAAGCTATCCTGTTCGGTCTTTGAACTTTTAAATCAGTCCGCTAGATATATAGGAATCTGCCCACTATACCATGAAATTGGATTCATTGATTGGCTCTCACCCATAAAATCAAAAGGGCCCTTTTAGTTCCGTATCCTAGAACTATTAACGACACAATTCACGTGGTTGTAGTGAACGATGAGAAAATTGCTCGATTCATAAGAAATCGTAAAAGAACTTGTTAAAATTGTAATAAAATCAAAAGTTATTGCCGCAATCTGCTTTGATCTAGTGAATGGTCCAAAGCGGTGAGTCTAAAGCCTTTAAAGTATTTAAATACTAGTTCAATGTCTTATTTACGACTCGAGAAACTTAACATTACAATAGCCAGACTACGAAGAATAGCATAGCACACGTAGATATTGAAAGGTCTGACAAAGCTGCTGGCTTATCTCTTGACATTAAAAATCCCTCAATTATTATGTGCGGAGTGAACTTAGTATTTTCCGCAAGTTTTGTTTGGAATCATAAGCTAGTGTAAAAGACTTCAACGCGCAACATAACTGAGAAAAATAATTTTAAAAGTGAATTATTTACACCCTACGGCATTTCAATTGTAAGCGCTCATAAACAAGACCAATTCTCGTATTTCAAAAACATTCAAATTCAAGTCGCAATCGCGATTACAAAGTCATAATGAATGTCAAAATCTTGTCAAAAAGTAGGGTGTCTTTGACAGTTCGCGATGCGAATGAAAATTCTCTTTGAAAATACGAAAATAGATCCTAACATTAATTTAGTTACATCCAACCAATACTAACATTATTTTCATTAGTGAATCGTCGTACAACCGAGCTTCGTTGTTTATTATCATTTCATTTCGTCATTAATCTGTATTACGTAGCCATTTCTCTTACTAAATTAAGTACAGGAAACACTTACGGTGGTGATTGTGTTGTCACAATAAAGCTTTCAAATAATATTAAATCACAATTACTTGCCATTAAATCCGTAGATCACGTTAGAAACAGTATGCTACACTCGATAATGCAGATCGTCGACGTGGCTCAGAAGGTTACCCAGCTTATATGGGACTTCGCTGGATATGTCTGTTTGAAACCAAAATTAGAGCCCTGAAATCTCGAGACACACCGCGGCGGAGATGGTGGGATGACTTTGATGTCTTTCTCAGGAACTGGCAAGAAGTGGTACAGAGCCGCTTTTTAATATTACTATACGGGGCTTCTGCGAGTTGGCTTCGGCCTTTAAAATCCTACCAAAAGTTTTTGACAATCTCGGGATCCTGAGCCCAGGATGTCAAAAACTAACTAAGTTACTAAATAATAAGATGAGAATAAAGCTTAACCAACACAGATTCTTTTCCACGAATATCGTGAACCTACCATTCTGTGTACTTCTTGTTATACCTAAGTAATGGATGTAGGTACCAGATTTACAATGTTGCGAGCATCTTCACGATGGTGACCCGAGATTGTCTGGCATGCAAATGTCAGGTTGTTGTACTAGTCTTAGTACTTCGACCTATTCCGGTTTTATGTACTTGTATGTTCGTTACAATCTGGTGTTATTGTTTTCGTTTGGCAAGCCTTCGGGATATGTCGATAATCTTGGTTCTCCCTTGAAGTGGCAGTGGGCAGGGTACATTGCTCGCAGAACGATGGAGCCGAAAAGGTCTGGAGTCGCGATCGTGTACCGGAAGACGCAGCGTTGGAAGGCGTCCCACAAGGTCGACCGATGACCTGGTGAGGGTCGCGGGAAGCCGATGAATGCGTGTCACACAGGACCGATAGTGGTGGTGACTTGGGGAGGCCTATGATGATGATAATGACTGTTTTGATAAGAAAGTTCATGTGTAATGTATACAAAATTTACTGTTTTCCTGCATCATCATCATCGTCTGCCTTCTACCAACTTTGTTGGGGTCGACTTCCAGTGTAGACTTCCTTTATAATCACGCGACGTTTTAAGCCTATCCCCACCAACATCACGTTTTTTAATTACTTATTGAAAACATCGGATGTTCTAAGAACCTGTTTAAAAAAATATCATAAACTAGATGTTGATCAAAGATATTAATAAAATTGAAAATTTAGTTAGTTTATACTAAAAACACACGTGATTTTCACGTTATCCCACCCGTGGTATTTTTCTGACCCCTCTCCCCCCCGTTGGAACCAACCTCATTTGATTAAAGCAGGACTCCTAACCAGATGTAGCTGGTTACCAGTGTTATTCTGTTGCATACATCATCCATTTCCAATCAAACTCATTTATTTATTTGGAGCTCCAATAAAGGAGATGAAACAAAAGTCACAGTGATAAAAATGTTTCATTTTAGTGTGCTCCAACGACGTGAGAACCAAACTCAGGACCTCCTGCTTAGCAGTAGGTTACGACCACTAGATCCCTGAGGAATTGGAAACCCATAATTTAAACGACTATTGAAGGCAAGAGAGCCGTCAATAAACTGAATGCACTTTCTAAGTACCTATGTTTTTTTATGTTATACAGAGTGTTCTAGAAATGTGTTTTCAGATTTTAGGGTGATGCTGGGTAGCTGATGTACATTATGGAAAAAATTGCAAAACAAAAAAATGTGCCTTTTTTTTAAATAGTTCGACTAGAAAAAACGATTAAAAAGTTCCGAATAAACGACTTTTCAAGCAGTTTGTTACAGTTGGTGGCATTTACTTTAGTTCAATCATAGACCTCATGTCACCAACTGCACTGCTTGTAAGGTAATTTCTTCGGAGCTTTTTGATAAAGATTTGACTCTTTTTGTTTTGACATTTTTTTCCTGTTAGGAGGAGCTCGTGGCTAAATTATAACAGCCGCACGAACTAATCTTCAAGGTTAAGCAACGCTTGCCAAGGTTGGTCTGTGGATGGGTAACCATCTTAAAATACTGAGACTCCCCCGTGCCTCGGAAAGCACGTTAAGCTGTTGGTCCCGTCTGTCATTTGGAGATCTTTGGCAGTCGTTACGGATTGTCAGAAGCCAGAAAATCTGACACCTGTCTTACCAAGAAGTAGCGTGTTACCCAGTTAGTGGGTTGTGGAGGTCTGGTAGGCAGCCGCTCCACGTAAAATACTGGTATTCAGCTGAATCCGGTTTGACTGGGAGCCGACCCTAATTTGGTTGGATGATATTTTTTTCCTGTTATCTATGTGCGTGGAGGTTGAAGGCAAGTCCTTGTTCTGGTTAGGGTTCTGGAAAAGGAATGAGATGGAGGAGGCCTATACTCGTCGAGAGGTCCTTAGTTAAAAAAAATATCATAAATAAACTGTTAAATATTATTGCTAGGGAATTAATGAGGCTTAAATAAATAAAAATAAAAAAATCCTAATGTATATCATGCAGTTACCCAACATCACCCTTTAAATGACCACGTACCTCTGAAACACTGTATTAAATTTATTATGACAACCAGTAAATGTTTCCTGTACATAATAAGAGAAATGGCCACGTAAAACAGATTTATGAGTAAATAAAATTAATTATAATAAACATCAAAGCTCGCTTGCACGACGACTTACTATTTTTAATAACAATTAAAGTGTGTAAACCTTATTTCTGTCTCTATAATATTGAAAAATTGGAAGATACCATCCATATAAGATTGTATCTTCCAATTGTTACACTTTAAATTGTTTACAGTTCTCGTCAAATAACTGTGTCCCTCTGAAGTTGGCTACGAGTGGCTGCGTAGTAGTCAAAATTACGAGACAATAGACATGGGGGCGGGGATTATGGAGGCGCGATTTTATGTCTCAGTCGTTCTTTTACGTTCGATGCATGCTTGCGTCCCGCTTGCTCCCGTCTACGTGACTGCACCTGCGCGATCTTTGCAAATGGCTAACTTCAGAGGGGCAAAGTTATTTGACGAGAACTGTAAATTATGTTAAACTGTAAGCTTTGTGTGTCATCTAGCAGTATGACACAAGCATACAATTTGTCCATTTGTTTTCATATTCTGATGCAATCCTTTCATCCTTTCAAACCGCGTTTGAACTCATCGGGGTGGGCAAGAAAAAGGATGATGGCGACTATTGACAAAAACAAATAACTAAGAACAAAACAATACACAATATGTAACAGAATAAACGCAAGACCTCATTAGGAGTAAGTGTACTAATCATTGTAAAGGATTTTCACTATGGGACCAACACTAAAATCGCGAAATAAAAGTCGACTGCCCCAAACATTTATGTGCGCATAACTCGACAAAACGTACTGAACAGCTGATCTTTTTTCGAAATTGCGGCGTTTGTCCCATAGTAAAAGTTGTCTTGATGAGTACAATGACCCCTTATATTGTGATTAGTCTGTAACACGTTGTACAAAAGCTTTATTTTCAGTCTTAACTGGAACACCTTTAATTTAAGTTCATTTTATTTTATACTAGCAGCACGCCGCAGTTTCACCCGCGTAGTTCCCGTTCCCGTGGGAATACGTGGATAAAATATAGCGTATGTTACTCCCTAATAATGTAGCTTTCCATTGCTGAAAGAATTTTTGAAATCGGCACAGTAGTTTTTGATTTTATTCATTACAAACATACCTACACACACACAAAAATACAAATCTTTCCTCTTTATAATATTAGTATAGAAGATAGATTGAAAATTTCGTTCTTTAGAACGAAATTTGTCAGAATCATCTTTCAGAAGTTTACTTCTGAAAGATGATTTATTGACATTGTACGAGTAGGTGTCGTACAGTGTCAATAAATCAATTGACAACTTCTTAATGAAGCAAATTTCTGAAATGATCTACCCTAATGACACATGAACTTATGACATACGAGTAACTTATGTATTTCTAACTAGGTACAGATGTATCCACGGATCCTTACAAAACTCACTTCTTTTAGAACAAACGTGCTTCGAATACATAACAATAGACACACGTGCATAATTTTGTCATAGAATATAACTGACATTATTGCTTACTTTCCATTAGCTAACGAGCCGCAATGTTGCTCGCAGATGTTCTATAAAGATAAGCATTATAGGGTTCATTAGAACACTGAGTGAGACGTTATTGTAAAGATTTCGTTTAATGATTGTTTTTATTGGGGTGCCGTGTCCTAAGGGTAAAAATGGACCCTGCGTAAAACGTAAGGCCTAGATTGTGGAAAAAAATTGCAACTAATATTATAAACGCGAAAATGAGTTTGTTTGTTTGGCGTGAAACCGTATTTCACGCCTAAATCGCTGCACCGATTTTGATGAATATTGGCATCGAGATAGATCGGGCAATTTTTTTTTTCATGGTTGGGAAATAATCAAATGACCCCTTCAGCTCTGGGTGGAGCCGTGTCAGACTTTTACTGACTAAAACCCATCCGTGCTCCTCCTAGGCTTTCTTTCCTTCCTTTGCTTTCCAGGGCCGCGGTAACTCTTTCGAACAAAATCCGCAATGACAGCTTAGTAAATAATAAAATGTACATTGAAGCGTAGGTACTAACTGTAGCTATGATTGCAATCAACAACAAGAGAGCATTGTCAATGACATTAGCCAAACCACTTTATTAAGATAAGAGAACAATAAAATCAATTAAGCGTAATAAACTTTCTTATGTATCTAATCCAGACCTAGCTCGAATTTGATAATCCATAATGGACACAATCCATCACCATTGCAGCCATTAAGTTGGCTGTCCAATGCTATAAAGGTTTGCAAGGAGAGGTTTCTCCTGTTGGCTGTGAGGATTCAATCTGCCTATGGTAGACTCCAGATAAATGTGCAATAACGGTAATTGACCCACATATATTTATTTAGCGTTTACGCCCTACGGCGTTTCATACAAACATTCAAGTCCTTATTTTTTAGCTTACGCTAATAGGTTTTAACAGTTAATAGAGAACCTTTTCGAAAAAGAGTAGAGAGAGAGATATTTTAACTTTTCTATAGAAGGTGGAAATCAAACTATCTTGCCCCTGAACTATTTTTTGAAAATGTTCCCTATTAACTATTTAGACCTGGATATATAGCGCATACCAAGTTTCAATAAAATCGGTTTATTAATTTCGAAAATTAAGGAATTGAAAATCTGAATGAAATACCGTTGGGCGTAAACGTTCTTAATATCAAAAAAAGAAATAAAGACATAAAGATGTCCTGAATCGACTTCTATCGTGATCCTTTACGTTCTCTAGTAATGAAAAACGGTTCATCATTTTTTGTTCGGGTATCTACGAAGGGAGATATTAGGGAAGGGTCAATGTACTGTATTGCATGGTTATTTAACGCCTACCATAGAGCCGATTTCTAACTATGTTGAAGTCGGCTTCCTGTCTGACCGGGTTAAGCTGAGTACCAGAATTTTACTTGGTGCGAATGCCTATCTGACCTTCACAACTCAGTAACTGACTTTAACCCTTTGGCAAGGCTGGTGTCAGAATTGTGAATGGTGGAAAGGTGGTGGCGAACCAGGTGGGCGTTAGCCCACCGCAAGAGAAGGATTGGCCAATCTTATAAGATGTTAGGTGAGACTGTCCAGGATGCGCCGAGCGCTCGGTTCAGTTGACTGCCTGGTGGCAAAAATTGCGCTACACGAGGAGGCTCCTTCATACATCCCATACATTTTAATACAGTTTTCGTCAAATAACTTTGCCCCTCTGAAGTTCGCCATTTGCAAAAATCGCGCAGGTGCAGTCACGTACACGGGAGCAAGCGGGACGCAAGCATGCATCGAACGTAAACGTAAGACTGAGACATAAAATCGCGCCCCGCCCCCATGTCTCTTACGCATGCGCAGTTGCAGTGTGCTCGTAATTTTGAATACTACGCAGCCACTCGACACAACTTCAGAGGGGCAAAGCTGTTTGACGAGAACTGTACAAAGCGAAGTCAAGCACACTAGCGTAGCTTAGCTGTCAGTTGATAGAGCAGTACCTTTAAAAATGCTTTCACGCATAGACTCATACGCCTAGCCTCAAGCGATGTTACATAGATGCCCATATCCGTCGTGTTATCGTGTATCACTGTATGTTACAAGGCAATTAAAATGTATCAGCTGGTATTACTTTTACGTAACAGTAATAAATAGTTCTGATTTATAAGTAATTAGTAATGACTCACTTTATAGTTGCCGAGTTGCAAAAGCTTACTTAGATAACCGCGAGGCTGTTTTCGGATTGTAAACTTGATTTGTATGCTATTTGGTGTTCTATAAAATATTATTTAACTTTTTCTTTAAAAAAAAAAACATTGCCTTACACTAGGAATTTCTCCTGTATCGTGGGTGCGTTTACAAACATACAATCTCACATACACAAACAGCCAGACCCGGAACAACTATCTGTAGGCCATACAAATATTTATTCCGTGCGGGAATCGAACCCGCGACACGCAGCGCAGCAACCAATCACTCAACCACTGCGCCAACCGTGTTGTCAATCTAAATAAAAATGAACGAGCTCGTCAATGTACTTCTTTATGTTTTCTATTATTATCCATAGAAGTCCAGTTAATGCATCCTTGAGTTTATAAGCTCGAGTAATTAATCATCTTAACTGATATAAATACCTATGTACGAAAGATTTTCACTGATGGAAAGAGACTCTATCACTGCCTATATCATCGGTTTTGTCATTCATCACGGTAAAGCCATTTAATCAAGACTTACTGCAGAGGCTCTCTTCACCTCTTTTCGTAAACTTGCTTGTCTTTGGTAGTAAAGAACATAGATCATAGGTACAGGGTTATTTTTCAACACTTCCAAAATGAAAAATATCAAAAATCTATGTCTAAAATCTATCTGACAAAAATCTACAGAAATAGAGGCTTTTTTGACAGTTTGTGATTGACATGCGAATGCCAAAGTTGTTTAGAAATTAGTAAAATTGGCCCTATGATGCCTGTAAAAAATTGGGTGGTCTTTGAAAAACATCCCTGTATCTGCACAACTTACATAAATAACCGATAAAAATAATAACTTAACTCCTATTTAATTAATCCTTCAACTGCTATACTAAAAGAATCAATTGTCTCCACCCCTAACAACCCAGCTCTAAATACTAACAAAGGTCAATTAAATTCAAACAAATTATTAAAACAAAAGTGAACGCATTTGAGCTGTTGAGCAATTGATATTCTGCATTTGATAATCTGAGAGTGCAATGGCATTAAGAACGTTGCAAGGCCAAAACCATACAATGTGCACTTAGGAGTCTATTCAACTATTATCTCGGTAGTAATTTGGATTTATATTGGTCTATTTTTTGAACTAAATGATTGAGTTATCGGAACTAAGTGAAGTTTTAATTTTAAATGTCTAGACATTTGTGTCATAATTATTGTTATGTCAAGAGTAATGTTGTATTGCTCTATCATTAATAAACAATGCTGTCTACATTCTTCATTTTTTTTTTATTTTACTGAAAACTTACAGACACAAATATAATAGGCATGTTCAAAGGCGAGCTTAACCCATAATAAGATTGGGTAGTATTTTTTCTGAAAAATTGGGACAAAATAAAGCGGACAAAAAGAGACTTGCTTGACATTGTAAAGCACAAATTGATCACTCATCGGGGGACTCACGACCCTCAACAATGAGGAATACGACGCGAGGAGGAGGAGACTTGTGCAACAAACTGAACTCAATAAACATTTTCGTTAAAAACTCAGATATCCATATCATAAATGATCACTGTTTAACAGTTTTGCATTTTGACATGTGACTAAAAGAGTGATGAATAGAAATGTTGTCCTCAACAATATACAGGGTTATTTGTAAAACACCAACTACCTTTCAGGGGGTGAAAGTACTCATCATTATAAACAACTTTTGCTATGAGACCAACCCTGAAAAATCGAAAAAAAAATCTGCTATTTCATACATTTTCATCGGGTGACTATTGCATTTTGTATGAAACAGCTGATTTATTTTTTAATATTTCAGAGTTGGTCCCATAGTTAAAGTTGTTTATAATGATGAGTACTTTCACCCCCTGAAAGGTTGCAGGTGTTTTACAAATAACCCTGTATACAAATATGAAGAGGGTGGAAGGCCCAGGAAGGCAGAAGAAAGAAAAGGGAGTCCATGAAAGCGTGACGTTTCCTTGTTAAACACTGGTCTGGGGTCGACGCAGCATATCATGATATGCAGCGTCATGTCGTTAAGTTAGTTCTACCAAACATCATCGCCAGAAAATTAATAGTCCATAGGACGTGAACTGCTAAACTATAATACCCGTAATCAGAAAAAAAGGATGTTCCCGTCTCTTTCATACGGATACAAAGGGCTACAAAGAGACCTATTGAATTGTTCAGTTCACTGATGACGTCACTAGGTCGAATGTCATGGGGACGAGCCTATCCATCGATATTTATTGGGCACGTTTTCAATACGCTTATTACTGAGATTTATAGGTGATTCTGCCTAGCCAGGATACTGTAGCCGTGACCTCTTGGCACGCTTGTGCTACAATTGGAATAATAGAGCTACATAAGTAAATTGACTGCCTCGTTGGTCACATGTGCTACTACTGCTCAGTAAGAGGTCCTAAGTTCCAGTGTTGGGCATTAATCAATTAATATTTTAATCTTCTTAGTAATTGATAGAAAATTTAATTGCAATTAATTTAATCACAATTAATTTAATTGCAATTAATCGATTACTTGCATATTGCAATCAATTTATTTAAATTAACTCATGTTAATTGCAAGATACCTACTCGTACAATTAAAATAATGCAAATAAATATTTTTAATTGATATAAGAAACAATTAAAACTAACAATTAATAATCATGTTTTATTGCTGCACCCACACATATAAATGATCTTTCTTTTTTCGCCGCGAGCTCTCCCTCAAACTTAAGGCTATTATCTGATAACATATAACTGGCCTTTTTTTCTATTTACGAGAAACATAAACATCATCATATATCGTCCACTGCTGTACATAAGCCTCTCCTAATAACTCGCGGCTTGGAACCAATGGCTTCCTGCTGACTTTGCGAGATCATCAGTCAACCAGAGCCACCCCTCCATCTTATATTATTTATGTTTAAATCATTTAAATTCGATAAAAGTTAATTGCAGGAACAATTAACAATTAACGATTGATTAATTGTTAGTTGAAAAACTAACAGTTAACAATTAATTAATTTTTAATTGAAACGTCACAATTAACAATTAATCAATTGTTAATTGATATTCCACAATTAACAATTAATCAATTGTTGTTTTTAATTGTACCTTGCAATTAAATTTTACCCAACACTGCTAGGTTCTGAGTCTAGGTTGGGAAAAGTACTAACGGACTAACATAATTTAAATAGGTAAAACTAATACTGTCGTTACTCGTTACGGAATGGAAAAATAAACTATTTTATATTCTTTCAGATCTGTGACAATATAGAAATTTCTGCCTAAGCCTCAGAGAGAATAAAGCGTGAAATAGGCTACACATATATTTTATACGAAATCTATAGACATAGTTTATCTGATATGCATGATACAGTAACTGATAGAAAATCGGAGAGATTTAAATAGAAAATAGGCGCCATCTGCAAGTATGCAAATTATTTTAGACTGCATCGTTGACAGCAATAACTGCACTAATTAATAGGACGAGAAATGGAAATCTTGTCGATATATACTTGAAAACGATATGCCAAGTCCCGTTGTTGGTGAAAACATAATTAGGTATTTTCCGCAGGGCTTTTCTTGATTATCTTCGGTCAAACACACACGACTGCATCAGACAGACACGACTGCACAAAGAATACTGTTACTGAACACGTCGTTTTTTATAGAGTAGCATGAAATTTTAATGATTTAACTCACCTAGTGAAAACCTCAGCTGACTTTCCAAAAGAAAAAATATTGAATTTTCTTCTTTTTTTAATGAAAACAACATTAAGCAAACAAATCCGAGAGAACACTCAAAAAGCCAGATGATCCAATTTAAATTTCGAATCACACACACATACGTGGATTTTGCCACACTACTCCCGCCTTTACCACCTACGAGCTAGAAGGGGTGCCCCTATATATAGTCACAGTTACTTACACGCACCGCATGAAACCTACGTAAATACGTCGCGAGTGCAGTGGTCATTTTGAATTCTTTTTTTGAAATAAATATTTTTTAGTGTGTGCAACATGTTACGTCAGTGTGTCACGTTGGCAGTATTGGGGTGTGTTTTGGCGGTTCCCGCGCCTCAGCACCAGTACCAACCTCAGCATCAACAAGTGAGTTTTTTTAATTTTAAGTGGTGGATTTATTTATAATATCAATCTGCCTACCTAGCCTTTTTTTATTTTAATACCTAAATACGGTAGGCATAATTTTATAGTGGTCAGTCATCATTTTTAAGAATTATACGCGTAGGTAAAGTTACAATGTTTTATATAAAATTACCAGTTAGGTACCTTATTAATTAGTAAAATTATAATTCCTTAACTACGAATACTATTCCTGAGACAAAAGTAAAAGTCGTTAGACCCTAAGCGAGGCAGTTTTAGCTTTCATTTCTAAAGAAAAGCAAAAATTGAAAACTTTAAGTAGCAACTAGATAATTGACTTAAAATATTGTATTTATATATTCTGTGAAACAAAAATATAGTTTAGTTCTGAAAATAAAAGCTCTACTTTATATTATAATTTTATATACTTTTTTACTTTAACTTTCAAAGTAAACTCGACTTCTCTCTTCTTCAAATTTTTTTTTTTATTTTTTTATTATTAGTGGTGGGTTTGCTCTTGACTCTAGTCAATGTCAGATATGACAGAGACAAAGTCTACGATGGAGCGAGCTTACCCAGAAGGAACCTGTTATATATTTTCAAGAAACAATTTAATTCTTAACACTAAACAATATTTAGGTAACAACAATCATTACCTAAATGTATTCTTAGGATTAACCTTTAACTTGCGTGTCGTTCACCGCTGAGCTGTTCAGGCTACCTCCACACTATTGTTAAAGATTGCGCTAGTCCCAGCCTCAATTGCAGCTAAATAACAAGGCCTCAGCCATTTGAGCTACATGCATCGTGTGAACTTAGAGATTTATTATCTAGGTAGCCTGTTGCAACTTTTAACCTTGTCTTTCATGAATGGGTTGATTTTGTTAATTTTCAAAGAACATAATAATTGTTATTTTGATAACGTAGTTCAGAGCAAAAAAACACAAAAGGAACGATTATTAAAACAAAAATGATGATAACAAATTTAACGATTCAATCCCGCAAGGGCTGGCTCGAGGTGGCCCACGCAAAAAAAACCTGAAAAATCTCAGGGGCGTCCCATTGGGAGTTGAAATATTGTAAGCTACTTAAAAAACTATCGAACTTATAGATAGTTCTATTCACTAAAAGATACGAAACGAAATTAATAGATAATTCTAATGACTTCATTTGAGAATGCTGAAATAAGGAATAGGTCAGACACAACCTTCCCGATAAGCCTGATATAGCAGCAGTCAATGAATTTTGAATTGAACAGATACTTATCCAACAGAATGCCAATTTAAAGATAAATGTATTGTTAAAAGCTTAATTGCCAGTACACGGTCAATGGAATGGTTATCAAAAATCGATTTGCACGCTTTATCTTAGGTACAATTCATTTGCCGATATTAGAAAGGATAGTATTACCACACACTGATCCTTTTGTTACATAAGCAAAACGTTTTACACACTTAAGTTTCCTATCAATAGTCGATCTACTATGTGTTGCATCATTAGGTACAATTGTCTTTTTCTTCATCTACTTTCTAGGTTTTTATTATCCTTGCAATTATTTGTTACTCTTTTTGTATCTTCCTTTTCAAACTCTCTCGTATCCTCAAATATAATAATATTCTCTCAAATACATCTATATACACACTTAAGCTTCCTATCAATAGTCGATCTCCTATGTGTTGCATCATTAGGTAAGTACAATTGTCTTTTTCGTCATCTACTTTCTAGGTTTTTTATTCTTGAAATTATTTGATACCTTTTTTTGTATCTTCCTTTTCAAACTCTCTAGTATCCTCAAATATATATTCTCTCAAATACATCAGCTTTCTTAATCCTTACATTTTCAAGTGTGCATCTACAGAATATTGCTCAGATGATTTTCAAAGGTTGCAGTGGTTGTTGCTTCATCCTTCTCAATATCTTCATTAGTATGAGAAAGCGTTTCTTTGACCGTGCTCAAGGCCTTTGAAGTTGACTAAGTCAAGGTATTTTTCTTTTGTTCTTTAAATTTCAAAACCCATGACTTTACAGAACGTATTGTAGAGTTATATTCTTTTGTTATTATTCCAACATTTTCAATAGTATTGCAAAGAGTTGCTCTTTCGTTAACGACGTCAAAGTTATCTATCCCAACACCATCTATGCAACAGATATTAACTATTCTTATTTCTTGTTCAATGCCTAGACATACTAACACAAATTTATCATCCGTAAAAGACAGTTTAGTTCTTCCAAAGATCTTAATTAAAAACAACATTCCTAGATATCTTACGAACTTAACGGATCTCATAATAAAAATCTTAGCGTGATTCAATTATCTCTATGATCTAACTTTACTCACATGCAGTAACAATCTTTGGTAACAAAAAAAAAAGTAGAAATCAATCAAATCTGAAAGTGGCACATCCTACATTACTTCGTACTCGCAACACATGTGACCGTGTTGCTTCACCAAGCAACATAATGGGTTCAAACAGACCGGAAAACTGAACGTCAGTTTTTACACAACAAACTTGCATTAAACACACGTGCTTTTGGCAACCCATGTCAAATCGAGCGAGACGTAACAGGGTACGCTGTTATAGGGCTGTCGGAAGTGCCAAGAACGAGAACTATCGACATTACTGAACCAAAAACTTTCAAGTGTATTTGTGGAATAAGTATATCAAAAGCGATGTCACTACATAATATTGTAATTGCATTGATATCGTTTTTGAAACTTGTCGATCGATGCATAAATAAAAAATATACAACTACCTTTTACCCAAATTTTCGCTCCTGTTCAAGTTATATTTTTTTTTAAGTAGCCTATAACCGTCTCAAGCGTCCCATCTATCTCTGTACCAAAAAACATCAACATCATTTCAGCGATTTTTGCGTAAAAAACAAACAAACTCACGTTTGCATTTATAATATTGGTAAGGATAGGATATAACAAAAAAATCTATATGCCAACTGAAAAATATCGATATTTTTTTGACAGTCCTACACCAATATGTACAGTGTTGTTCTTGTTACACTTTTGACGTTTCGTAATGTCAGTGGCGCGTTTTATTTGAAACGATCCATAATTGGATAATGTTATGTAAGCTCTTGATCGCACTGATTAACGCGACCTGGTACTTAGTAGTTAGCTGTTGGCTATATTTTTCTACTGGCTGGTAATGCAACAGCGTTAAATTGGGTCTCGTCGTCTGGGTTTAATTGGTCGCGGGTAGTTGATTGTTTTTATTACTGTTATGTGTTTTTAAGTAGGTATAATAAGTGGAGGTTTAATAATAGAGATACCTAATTATTACGTTACCTTACTTGTTTAAGCTCAGTTATAGAGCTTTAGGCCGTATCTTTCAGTATGAATGGTATTACGAGTTGCGTTAGCACTGTCCAGAATTCATCAATCAAAATCAATGTTTAGTGAAATTGACGCTAATATTCTACTTACACCAAAAGCACTGGATTAGGTACCTACAAAACGTGATGCAGCTATTATAAGTTTGATCTCTATTTCCACAATTTTATCTAACATCACTATAGTCTATGTGAGAATTGTTTATTACTACCTAACCATTCCCACTAAAGTACTGTATAATATTTTATCTACACTCACAACGTAATGTTCCAAATATGAGTTCAAAAACGAATGCATAAACACATACTTTTTTTTCGTGGATAGGTAAAATTTAAAAAAAAAACGTTAATAAAAACGTTAAAACACTCGTGTGATAAACCCACACTCGTGTTTTAATAACCCTTTTTATATGGTCGCTGCATAAACTACTATTAGCAGGCCCTAACCAATTCCAATTTTAAACATCAGCAATATATCTCACAAAAACTTCCTAATACTAACACTACTGTAACAACATACCAAACCACTGACCTCCACTAACATAAGCCTACCAATAAGCCAACCACTCACCACCATCTCCGTTTATCAGCAGGCCGGAGGCTTTGACCCACACCTACTAAGACAGTACCTCGCCGACCAACAAGCCGCAGCGCCGGCGCCTGCACAGACACAAGTCCTTCAGCGACCACAACACGTACAGCAGGCAGCTCCTAGACCTGTAAGACTTCTTGATCTAACATAACCTAAATTACACAATATGTGCACAAGTTTGTGTAAACACAGGCAACACAGATGTACTCACTCTTCTTTGATTCTCACTGTCTGAAACCGTCACCATCGAAGAGATGGATAGATACTATCCACTTTTTTTCTGTAGGCATTGAACTGTCACCACCACCAATTTACTACAAGCAGAATTTGCAATATAGGTACATATTTCTGCTGACAACATCAGTCATGCAATACAAAGTAATTCTTAATCGCCACTAACCTAACAACTTTTTCTACCACCAGGCTCCCCAACCACTATACACTGTTCAGAGCCAGGCGCAATACCAACCCCAGCCTCAACACCAGGCGCAATACCAGCCCCAGCCTCAGCACCAGGCTCCATACCAGCCTCAGCCCCAGCAGCAGCAATACAGACAACAACAGCAGCAGTACCAGCCTCAGAGACCGCAACAACAACAGGAACAGAGGGAACCTGAAGAATATGACGTAAGTAGAAGTTTTTGTACCAAGTAACCAACTCGATAAACCAAAACTGGTCACAAGTAGCCTTGGATGGAGAGAAGTGGAAGGAGAGACATGTCCTGAAATGGTAAACCACTGTAGGACCGGTGCCTCCCTGCACTTAGGTTTAAACCCAAGCTAATAACAATTAGAAACCGTAAAGACGGTGTAAACCAACCAAGGCTGGATTGATACGATCGCAGTGATGGTGAACGTGCCATAATTATGTAGCTCGGAAAACAACACATGCAGGTGAGAAAAGCGATCACACACCCTCATCTACCATGAGGGAACAAGGGATTTAATTGCAACGGTTGTGGAATAGAGGATCAGACAAAATGTCAGGACCGATATCTGCAGATCTATTGCTGAAGGTAGTGGATGATAACATTGGTAGTACGCCATCATCACTGAAATGGTGGTTAGTGAGCAAGAACGGCTTTCGGAGGAATTTATTTGTCAATACCAAACTACGTCAAAAGCAACAACGTAAGATTGTGTTCACCTAACTATTTTCTTGAATAGCCTAAATTGCAGAAATAAAATTTTTCAGCGTTTAATTATACAGATAAAAAGAAAATTTCAGCACAGTCTCGTTTTTAGGAAACAAACTGCAACACCCAAATCTAGGTTACTAAAAATAACGAGACAAAACTAGGAAACAGCATCTTAGTTTATTTTCAATCTAACGGTAAACGCCAGACAATTACAATTAAAAGTAACAGTGAATGTTCCGCAATATTTTACTGCAGCAACTATCAAAATACGTAAACCGACTCCGGAATACATCCAACCTAGTTTGGTTCTTATTTCCTTATAGCCGATACAATGTCCACCAACCAATGTATAGTCAACACGGATGGATCAAATTAACAAGAGCAGGAATGGCCGGCAGCAACTTTCACTTAGAACTCGTATAGTCGCTGTAGAATTGTAGGTAAAGCGCTGGAGCGCTCGCTGCGTGAGATCGGTTTGCGATAGCTGATGGGAAATAACTTTCTTTGATTATTGCGTGGAGATTTATGGTTTCTATAAGTGGTGATAAAAAATAACACGTACCTACTTACTGTTACATGATAATAAGGTCGTAATATGTTCATGTTCAGTTCGAACATAATTATTATAAAGGTACTTTTCGCAGCACTACATGAGGTTAAATATAAACCAGCTTCTGCGTTCGCTGAATATTTTGCAATGACTGAAGAGTGTCCTTTACAGAGATTTTAGTTCATTTTTTGTTTGGGAACTTTAATGTTGCCATCACAACGGTTTCATGAAGAACTGCGCAGCTATACACAAATGTTGCTTTACGGATGAACCTATAGTTTTTTACCTAAGTATATGAAATTATCCAGCTACACAATCAATTGAAATTGAAGCTGGCAGTTTAGGGTAATTCCTGATGTACGTTATTTAGTGTCATATAAATTCATGCAGGTGCAATCGTCCTTTACTAAAGCTACAGTAGTCCAATGAATAACTCTTTTTTTACGTTTCCAGCCCAACCCTTCCTACCAGTTCGGTTTCGACGTGAACGATGACCAGTACACCAACTACCAGAACCGCAAAGAACAGAGAGACGGTGACACCATCAAGGGCTCCTACTCCGTTGTCGACAGCGATGGCTTCATCAGGACTGTTACCTACACTGCTGACCCCAAGGAAGGTTTCAAGGCTGAGGTAAGCATTAATGTTTAAACAACAGCTAAATAACATGTAGACGGATGATCTTTAAATATGAGTAACGACTGGATGCAACAAGACCAGGGAAGCAAGTCATATAGGGGTGTGATTATGGATTACAAGGTTGGCAAACATAATGTTACGCATGTATTCGCCGAAGACATAGACAGAACTGTGGTGCACCTTCATTTTGCTAGTCAATTAGACATGTTTATATCTGATGTAATAGGATTGCAAGAACAAGAGGATATATTGGTGAGCCTATTAATTGCCATTTAACAAGCGCAATTCTGACTCTACGTTTCTAAGAATGTTCTAATAGCCCACTAACACTTTGCCTGGGTCAATGATTTTCAATAGTTTTCTATATTGGTCGAAGATTTGAAAGAGATGCTATCAGAGGACATGATAAGATCTATTTATTGTTGTAATGCAACAATTTGGTTCTTTCTAACAATAGATACTTAATGTTCGAGTCAGACTTGATTCAAGTAGGTGAACCAGATCTGTAATGCGATTAAATAATGCCAACTAAGTGTACCCCTGGCCTAGTTATCGGAATATGGTTCGATGTATTGTTTGGCTGCAATTGGAATTATTAGCGATAGATTTATAAGTCCATGAAAACTGTGAATTGGATTATTAATAAAAAATGCTGTGACTGTTGAATTGCCATTGTCTCTCCTTTCTTCGTGATATCTTTATAAATATCATACACTGAAAAAAATTAAGACGTTTACATCATCAACATTACAGGCTTGTTGACAAGGGCTGGTTTCTGCACTTCGAGTTAAGAACTTGTTAAACCTTCTTTAATGCTAGAGTTTGCATATACTTAACTTCAAAATTCCAAAATCAGAAATCAGGGGTTATAATTTCAAACTAACGAGAGAGATTCCCACTCGCAATATTCATTACTACAGCTTACAGTAGTTTATCTTTTTAGTGAAAATATTTAAACAGGATAACCGATCACACGAATAAATATAAATTCTTATTTCTCCATTTTCCAGGTCTCAAGGCAGCCCACAGACATCGTAGTAAAGATCCCAACCCCCAAGCCACAGCAGCTGATCCAGCCCCAGGTACAACACGCGCAGCCCAGGCCGCAGCCGCCCCAGCACCAGCCCCAACACGCCAACCCACAACAGTACTACCGCTACGAGCAATAAGCTATAAGATAGATAACTTGTCTACATAATTTATTATGTTTTATAGGGAAATTAAAATGAAAATTAAACCAGTTTAGTGAAAAAAAAATAAATTAAAAATTTTGAGCGAAAAAAGGTTAATGTTTTTAGGGTGGAGATTTTGACCACATACATAAATTCCCCTTTTTCAAGAAGCGAATGAGTCGTGAAACTTACCAAAACGTCAGATCTCAAGATATTTGACCTATAAAAATAACACCCCCACAAATACTTTTTCATGAAATGGTTTCCCAATTGGTTTGAAATTATCAAGTCATAATATTAGTAATTCAAACCAATATCGCATACGTAATGTAGACATTTTTATTCTTAGGTAGCGTGTATTATAGTTATATGTAACAGATACTCCGTGCCTCGTAATTAAGCTGTAGAAGTCATGAGTATTCGAGATTCGTCTGCGATGGAAGAACATGCATGCGAAGATATGAAGTTTATTTTAGTGAATATTATTCTAATTTATTTTCTCAGAACCTATACTTGACTAAGAAACCATTGTTTATAACATCATATTACTTTCTTGCCTTTGTTACTTTCTTTGTAATTTATCATGCTATTTTTTTCTCAAAATTTCTATGAAAATAAATTTTGTGATTGTGTAGAAGTATGCCAGATTATGTAGCTTATTAAATGTTAATAAAGTTACTATTTAAATTATATATTTTTATTACAACTGCACTTTTCCACACAACGTAGGATTGATTTTACAATATTCAGATAATTTTTAACTAAAGTAGGTAATATGGCTGTTTGATATATTTTCTATATCTACAAAAGCTATAAAACCTCTATTTTTATTGCTCCGGTAAAAGTTATCTATAGATAAATCAACCCTCAGTGAAAATCCTTACTCATATTCTGAACCGGCAACGCCCTGCATAATAAAAACAAATATAATTATTTCCATTAAAATTTATTATATCTTTGATACATTCGTTGTTCGTAACTTAACGTAACATGAGCGATTCGCGAAGTCATAATAAAATAAATTATTCACAATTACAAGTTCTCTTATAAATCTATTCGTTGTTTAATAAATTTTTCCATCATACGACGGCACATAGAATAAATATAAATATCTATAATAAATTAACAAAAAAAAATAAAATTAATATTCAGTCTGTTTAATAAGTTAACTTTTAATGAAAAATGGCCAAAAAATTCGTAGTCATAAATTTTTCGGCGATTTTACAGTTGAATAAATGCACCCTTTAATACCAATAGTAAAGTCTCCCTCTATAAGAAAATACTTCTCTTAAAACCAATTTAATATTAAAAATCTAATAAATGCTTCAAAAAGTCTTAAGAATTTTAGTAAAAAGTATACAATAATATTTATAGGTACTCGCTCTAGATTCCATATTTCATGAAAAATAACCCCAAAGTAGTGAGAAGTGTTTCTTACACAATCTTTGTGACTTCTAAAATAAAATATTAAAACAAAAACTATTATTTAATTCTATTGCCAGCAAAAAGCAAGCAGATTTTTATAAACTGCCAGAAAATAATTATTCTTCTCCCTCAATTAATTATATTTTATAACGCAAAATGGCGGGAACCAGTCGCCATCTTGCAAAATTATCTAATGGACGGATTAGTTTTTTAATTTCTCCTAATCTTCAGAGCTGAAGGTCTATGGTCTAAGTCTATGGCGTGTCTATGGCGCCGGATCAGGTCTACAGACACAGCCGGACTCTACTAACACGTAATCTTGACCTGTTAGCGTCACTGGACCCAGAGGAAGTACCAAAAATAGGTAAGGCACGTATGTTTGTGAACACGTGCCTCGAATCAGCGAGCATTCACTTGATCTGGAAGTAAGAGAAGATTATTTTAATAAACAATTATCAAGATAAAACATCACTGAGTTTGGGTAGTTCCGAGTCATTATCAAACGGTTTAATGATGACTCGGAAAACCCAAAGTCGAAAGGGTTACCTTAGTTGTTTACGTGATTCAAACCTAAAACAACTTAGGAAGGTATAATAATAAAAGAACTCCTCTAACTTCCTCTAATTTTTAACCGACTTCTAAAAAAAGGAGGGGGTTCTCAATTCAGTTGTATTTTTTTTCTACCGTCAAGCTAAGAAGAAGGAGGGTAGGTTAGGAAGGATACCGTGATACGGTGAGATAGGTAAGGAAGATTTAGAAAATATTTGAATGCATGGTTCGTACCATTCTGAAGATGCAACGGACACACTTGGGACTTATAACAGTTATAATATTTCTTCTTTGCCTACATCTAGGACAAAGTGAAAATTTCTTGTGTCTATTGACAAGCCGTCGGTGGACTTTTCTCAAATAAGTAGATATTATACTCACTCGCAAACCTCAAAGACGACTTGCTGCAATAAATCAGGAAACTTCTGCACGATAGTGACGGGCTGACCCGAAGTTAGGGACACACCGTACATGGGAGCAGTAGTGTTGTACCGCGTCCGACATAGGCGGGTGCCGCCGCACGCGTTCGAGGACGCCGGTGTTAGGCCGGGCAGGTTTGAGGCGCGACCTAGAATTGTAAGAAATGGGTTTAGCACGTTTTGCATGTCTGTTAGAAATATGAGTAGATTGTAGATCCCTCATGTATTATACTGGATAACTTTTTTTCCAGTGCGCAAACTTTGAGAACCACTTCTGCCCATGTAAATGAACAACTTGCCCCAAGAAAGCCATAATCAATTCCTAAAAAAAAATTTGAACTTCCCATACAAAATAAAATTGTCATCAACTGACCACAATTTGTATGGGAGACTCAATTTTTTTTTTAGGAATTGACTATGGCTTTCTTGGGGAAAGTTGTTCATTTACATGGGCAGAAGTGGTTCTTAAAGTTTGCGCACTGGAAAAAAAATTACCCAGTATATATGGCACATATTTTTTTTTTATTGAGACAAAAAGGATCATAAAGTAATATTGATTTAGCATGTGTAGTAGTAATGCAGGAAAAAATATTCCCTTTCCTTGCTTCTCAACCCTGAGCCAATATAGATGGACCTAATCCAGGACCTGAGCCGTATTAATTAAAAAAACCTATCCTGAGCGAGTATAAAGTTGGCCCCAGGATGTCAAGCTTATTTCACAAATTCAAAGGTGAACAGGGAAGTCTTGAACAAATAAAATGAAATCCCCTTCTTATACAAAGTAAAGTATATCCACAGGGTGTTCCAGAAGTTCGTGTTCATAATAAAAGGGTGATTTTAAGGAACTGGTAGGAAAAATATCAAATCATAAAAAGTGACCTTAAAATAAAATGGACCACCAAAAACGACAAAAAAGTTTCGAAAATGACATTTCAAGCAGTCTGATGCAGTTTTTAATATCAAATCTGTGATTGAAATAAAGTTAATGCCACCAACTGACACAAACTGATTGAAATCATTCATCATTTCTTCGGAACTTTTCAGTCGTTTTATCGGCCGATTTTTTTGGGAAATAAGTTTTGTTTTGTTTTGGTAGTTTTTCCTTTAATGTTTATCAGCTACCCAAAAACTCCCTTAAATATGACCATGCACTTCTGGAACACACTGTATAGTTATGCTATATCAATACAGTTTTTCTTTGCATAATAAGCAGCCAATGCATTATGCTATGTCAATACAGTTTTTCTTTGCACAATAAGAAGCCAAGCAATACAAAATGTTATCGTCGAAACAGAGAAAATGATTGCTTTATAAAAAATAGCTCTCATAAATTTTGTCGATACTATCGCACCCACGATACATCTTAATCACGAACTCTTCAATACAATACTTACGCAAAAAACACGAAAGATTGTCACCATTACCGCTTAAGAAGCGGAACAACTCCTAGATTTAAATACGACATCTACACTAACAATTCTAATAATAAAAAGCGTACAAGTTCTAGTCGATCTCTAAACGGTTATGTTACATGTTCGTGTTTGGGTCACAGAAGTTCATACGTTTACCAAATTGCAACTGAATCGGTCCAGTAGTAGGTATTTTGCTGTGACAGGCGGACAGACAAACAAACACATAAATACACGAATGATCCTTCAAGGGTTCCGTTTTTCCAAACGGAGGATCGGAACCCCAAAAAGAGATCATGACATCATCATGAGAGACATGTGGGATGTGAACTCAACGATCATTGTACCGATATTCGTGTCAGCCAAAGGCTTAATAGTTACGAGCTTCGACCAAAATCTTCGGAGGCTCTCGTTAGGCAGCTGGATCAAGGTCTTGTTTCAGAAAATGTTGTTATTGCGGCAACAAAAATACATCATCTGTGAAAATTTCAACTGTCTAGCAACCACGGTTCATGAGATATAGCCTGGTGACAGACAGACACAGACAGACAGATAGATAGACAGACGGACAGCGGAGTCTTAGTAATAGGGTCCCGTTTTTACCCTTTGGGTACGGAACCCTAAAAATAAACGTAAAAAGGTGAACTGTTTGGAAGTACCTACTTATTCAATTACACACGGATAGGTATAAAGCTAGGTACACTGTTTCTTAGTGCGGACTATACACATACATAATTATAGGCTGCCCTGCCTTGGCTTTAATTTTTTTTATGCTGCCACAGGAATGTTTGGTAAGTATAGCAACCGCCGTCCTCGACCAATTACAAAAATGAGGACCATAACCTACCTACTACACTACACCGGGAGCGAGAACTATAAATGTGTACTATCAAAGCAAATCTTACCCTTGTTCGATCCAGCCCGTCCCTAGCTGTCCTGCCCCAAGTGACACCCTACCTATGCCCAGAAGTACTTCACAGGGGGTGCCCTGACGCTGCAGTCGCTAAGCTTGTAAGTTTTTTTTAATTAAAAGCCTGCGAAAGGCCACTTACTAAAAAAAAAAACAATCTTACCTGTTCTATTGCTGCCACTGCTATGCGCAGGCGCTCCCTCCGCATAGCCAGCATGAGCGTCTAACAACGCTCTTCTCATTATGGCCGGGTCTACCGTCCGAACCCCTCGACCCTGACGCGAAGACTGCCATGGTCCCGACTTTAAGGCTCTGCTCACTAAATGTCTGGAATAAAAAAAGTCCGTGGTTAATACTTATTACATCATAATTTCAGAGAACAGAAGCCTCCCTCGAGAGTCGCCACACCCAATGGTTCTAAGCTCCTCACATCCAGTGGATTCTAAGAAACAAACATTTTGTATTTCGGTGTTCAGAGGTTGAAATCATTACTGCATTAATTTTTCGGTTTCCGTAGCGATGGCCTGTATCAATAACCCAATTCTCTAACACAGTAAATTCTGGTCTATTTTTGAACAAAACCATCGAACATTATTAAATAGATAGTTATGCTTAGACACAAAGCATAGGTAGGTACACCTTAATCCAGTATCGATCACCAACCCACCTGCCTAGCATAATATGGTGATTATGGCAAACCCCCCTCCTTTTGGGGGAAGCCTATGCCCAGCAGTGGACGTCTTGCGGCTGATATGATGATGATACTCAAAAAACATACTAAGCATTATAATAGCGGCATCTATGAACAAAGGTGTAAACTCCTACACCAATCATTCTATTTTCAACTTTATAAGTTGCGACGCTTACCACTAGATGTTACAAAATCGAATAACGTAGCTTTATCGTTCCGTTACGGTCTGTTATGGTCTGCAATCACTATCAGTGTTGCCAATTTAGCGACTTACTCGCTAGAAATGTCGACTTTTGTTTAGCGACAAAAAAAAGAATTGACGACGAAAGCCATCACCTATTCTGAGATAAAAAAAGTTCGCGCCACTCATGTTTGGATTGGCCCGCTAGGTAGAGGGGACCGAAGCCAGTCGGGGTTCGCGTGAATTTAATTGTTTCCTGGTCTCATGGTAGAGGAAGGAGCTGTGTGGTTTTTAGTTGGGAGAAGTCCGAAGTTCCTAAAACTTCGTTTAAAAAAACAGGATTTTTGGATGCATGAAAGAAGGCTCTTTCACCTTCTACCTTTTCCTCGTGTAGCGCAATTTGTTCCATCAGACACTCAACTGAACCGAGCGCTCGGCGCATCCTGGACAGTCTCACCTTACACCTTATAAGACTGGCTAATCCTTCTCTTGCGGTGGTAGGGCTAACACCCGCCTGGTTCGCGAACACCCTCCCACCGGACTTCGGTGTCAAGCAGCCTGCTGGTTCGTCGACGCGTGAGAGTACTAGTGCCTCAAGGCAACTTCTGGGCACGCTCGCTTCATCATGGATCTCATCTATCGCTTTCCATCAGGCGTGATCGAGGTCAAGAGCTAGCCCATTCATATATAAAAAATAAATTAAAAAAAAACAGGAAATGCTGTTAATTGTTGCACAGACTGCACATCGAGCTACCCGAAACTGTAAAATTTTCCCAATCAACCTTGAACCTCATGATTTAGCGATAAAGTTGAAAATTAACTAAAGAAATTTAACAGATTGTTGTGGCTTGATGTGCTGACGTCGTACATTCCTTACTCGAAAAAAAACCCTAGGATTTGCTCACACAATGTCGATCTTGTAGTTTCTAGGTTGGACTAGGCAAAAAGATGAACCACTTTGAACTTCGGCAGGATTTCTAGTAACATACCTAATATGGTATTTTACTTAAAAATCAAATTTAAAAAAAATACGCGTGACGTCACGTTGCTGGTAAAAAAATTATCATCATAGTGACGTCACACGTGTTTTTAACGCACTGTATTCTGCTGCCTATCTTAACTTTTCGTATACGTGAAAAAAGTAAAAATACGTGTCCAATATTTTTTTATCTCTATCTGATATAAAAGATTTCTTCAGTCAAATACCCTATTGTTTTTGAAAATTTATCATTGTTATCTACTTTACAATTACGATAGATAAACTTAGGTAAAAAAAATATAATGGGCCAGACCACATCATCATCCGTAATGATTAGTAGTCCTAAAGAGTGAAGCTGGCTGTCTCTTCCTCGTAATAGCTTGTAAAGAGAGCTAGACCATATTGCAACATTAGAATTGAGACTCATTCATTATGGTATGTAAGTGCACGATTGTACATTAATCATAAGGTTATAGTACCAGATCTTTGTTGACAAATAAGTAACAGCTTATGATTGTTGTCTTACGGCCGCTTTCTATTATATATCTCAATCCCAATCTTGATCCCGATCCTTGTCTGTAACCAATCAAAGGTGAGGATTGTGTGGTGAAGGACACAAACTCGGCCGTTGATTGGTTACAGACAAAGATCGGGATCAAGATTGGGATTGAGATAATTATGTTATAGAAAGCGGCCGTTAGTGAATAATATTTCTATTTTCGAATATTTCGAAATAAATATTGGTTTTAATCCTGGCCGCCAACATTTTTTATCTCAAAGGTCTATAGAAATGGGTGATCTCCTTTGAATGCATTTTGTTATTTAGAGTTTGAAAAAAATATAATACTTATTTGTATTTGAAAAGCGACTTGCGCGTCACATTTCAGAGGGCCTAGCGCGAATGTTTTTGACGTAATTATAGTAACGTAACGTAAAATTTTATTAGGTTAAAGTACCTAACTATAATACTTGTTTCTCAATAATCTCGTTAAGTAGGTATAGGTACCTACTAAGTATAGGTATTCATATTTTTGTATGATGAGTATAAATTGTGTAAGTATGTCGCATAAAATTAAACCAAAATACTATGGGGTTTATATTCAAAATTTACTTATGTTAACGCTCAGAATATAGAACAAACCAGAAGGAGTATTCAATCACTTTTGTCTATCTGCGTACCTATACAGCGCCATTTATATTAGTCTATAGACCGTACGCACCGCATTGTGTCCAAACCACCTTCTCACCCGCGCCCAGGGAAGCGGATTTTGATCGAAAGTCACCGCGGCCCTGGAACGCAAAGGGTACTAGGAGGAGCACGGATGGGTTTTCGTCAGTAAGAGTCTGACACTCCCTCCCGCTCCAGAACAGGTCATTTGATAATTTCCCGCGTAGTGTTACATGCGCACCATGACATTTCCTATTTTACGGTAAAAATAAAATGAAAACAACTATAACACGCGCGTCGGCCATTGACTAATTGACAATTTATTTGAATTTATGAACCACGCCATTCCGGCGTGATTTACACTGCCTCACATTTGAGCGCGTTGACGGTTTCTGGTTTGTTCTGTATTCTGAGCGTTAACGATACTGTAACGTCAAAATATTCATGCTAGGCCCTCAGAACAGTTTTAGCGACTTTTGATATTGGTACCTACTTATCCAGTCTAGCGACTCGAATTTATAGGAGTTGGCAACACTGTAATCAACAACAGATACGCAATAATCATTATTTTGCAATTACAGTAAGAGTGCGGAAAATATTAGGTACACTGCATTATGGTAGCAAAAGAACAAAGATGGGGCTTAGTGAGAAAGTTCCCACGAGTGAAGAATGGATGTAGGATCGTGCAGGTGAATTAACGGAACTTTTGCGTACTACATGCTTTATTACTGCTATTGTTTTCGCAATGCAAGCATAAATAGTCATGTTTACAAGCTAACTAGACTTCCCCGTACCACTTTCAACTTTTAACCAGCTTGTAAAACAAGTTTTAAGGGCATCCTGAATTCTTGACAAGACATCCTGCTAGCACTATTAAGATAGTAAGTAAGTAAGTAGATAGCAATGCCAATTTCTGTTACATCTAATTACTAAAATAATGTTTATTACCTACCGTAACTCTAATAAATTACAAAAATAATTAAGTTATCAAATCACCATTAGAATTTATAATTCAACAGCTGCTTTATTCAAAAGCGCGGTAAGTGATCTTGGTACTGTCAAGAGTGTCCATCCAGTGTCAAATATGACAGCAATTGTATTTTTTGGGAATATCTTGACTCAGCCAGTGAAGCACTGCGATGCTTTTAGGGTTGGGAGTTTGGGACTCACAATGCGATTTGTAAAATACCGGTTATCAAACTTAAAAAATAAATATTTTTTTATGTATATGGACAACGCTATAGACCAGTCTCTTAAGTGATGTCAAAAACAAAAATTAATACTTATTCATATTTTTTAACACTGGAAATAATACTTATTTGATATATTAGTTGGATACTTATTTCCAGTGTTGAAACTGAAACGCAGTTAATTTATTATTTAGCAAGCACTACCGATAAGTGTCTGTTTTAAAAACAAAAAACATCCGTTACTTAATACAGGTACCTATGTGTGATGGTATAATGGTAAGTGTGTGTGTGTGTGTAATTTATTCATTTTAGAAATCTCGTTGAGGTGAATCGACAAATTCATACCAATAAAACAATTGATTGATTTTTTATTTTGTGAGTATTCTATAATAGGTAGACGTGAAGCAAAATCAGGAGACGATAGGCTACTTCTAGATATATACTGACCGAATCACTACTTCTAGATATATACTGTTTTCTTTTTATAATATAAGTAGGTATAATGTCACTATCATTGTTGAAAGCTCTACAACATCAATTTATTCATCTTCCATTTCATTTTCGTCCTCCAGTTCGGTCTCTAATTTGATAAAATTCGTGGGCAACATCAGTGACTCATCTAATTTAAGCTGTTTTGGTGCAATGGGATCTTTATGTTCTAAAACCGTTACCAGATCTTCTTCCGTTATCAAATCTTCGTATAAATTTCTTGACATAAAACCAGCAATACCACATTTCGGATTCTCGCCAAAAACCATCTCACTGGGTGTTCTACACAATACTTCATGAAATGCTGTATTCAGATCATGTTGTACGTACTTCACTCCATCCTGCCACTTTGTGTTCTGTGATTTGAACAGCCAATCATTTAACTTCTTAAGAATGTCCTCGTTCGATTTTCCTTTAAAATCAGATTTGGTAAATACGGATTCTGATGCGACAACCTTAATTTGAGGACATAAACTAGAAATGCGTCTACAAATAGGCTTCACCAAGGCCAGACCATTTTTGGATTGCAAAATATTGGGAGCGCCAAATACCAAAAAGATTTCTAATAATTCGTCAACCGCTTCCACTACACTTAAACTTTTCATTGATTTCAAGTGTGTATATTTTGAAATAAAATTTCTGTAAACCAGCAAATATTTAAATTCGTCTCCTTCTTCATTAGTGACGCCTAGGATATCCACTTGTCCACGTGAATACAGCTCTGGACTTTTATAAGTTGAAGCACTTAAACCTCTAATCAAATCTTCAGACGACCAATCGGCGATCTGGTCACAAGTGCGGTTTTCAAAAGTTTCATTTATAATTCTGTCACTTATTTTGTCAGCAGTCTGAATTATTTTTGCGTGTCTTTTGGAGGCTCTTTTGCTGCAGGACGCGCACATTGACAAATACACTAATACACTCTCTGTAGTAATATTTCTGTATTTACGTTTTAACTCCACCATCATACGACTTCGCCCTCCGTGGTTCAACTTCAAGTGGCATTCAGCTATAATTTCATACATCTCTTCCATCGGTACAAACATTTGCCGTCTGTTATCGCCGGGAACTGGAGCTGCGAACAGTTGCTCCCCGTCAGGTGATTCCACAATTTCGTACTTTTTCAAACGACGATAATCTGCCGGAGTTTTCCTCGCAGCAGTTTTTGCAGCTTTTATTTTTTCAATTAGCCAGTAATACTTATCCCGAGATAGCAACACAGAATTCGGCGTTTTCTTATTGTTAAACACTTCGTATAATCTCCGGTAATATGCATCTCGATCCACATCTTTATTTTCTGTTGTCATTGTTACTGGTTTTGATTCACAATTATCCATTTTGAGCAAGAAACACAACAGTTAACCGGGTATTTTGGGATAAAACGTGCACAACGAAACAAAAACACGCCTCGATGGTGTATTAGATTCATACACTGACTGGGGAGGGCACGAAATGGCAAGATGGCGGACGCGTCAATGCCCGAAGTTGTCCGAGTGCGCGAACCGGACAGAGCCGAACATAGCACGCCGTTCTCTATAGCATATCTACAGCCAATACTACACACCACACCGCCTAGGGGAAACGCGTATTACCCAAACGCAATTCATAACGTTACTTATCAAGTTAGATTGTTAAAGTAGTACCTAGTATATTTTAGTCGAATGACCGTCACTTTATCAGCCTATATGGCCAGATCTTTGTGTTTTATCGATTTCAGTTTTTGAGTGGTACTTTTAATATTTGGACTCGAGTTATTCTTATGAAATGATGACTAATGTCAGAATAATAAATATTGTAATAAATAATTATAAACTTACTGTAGATTATGGGGCATCCGTCAAAGTAGATCGGTTCGGATCGGATCGGATAGAAAGAAATTTAAAATCAGAATGAAAACTTAGGAGAAACAAATTAAAATCGAATTATACAATAATAACTAGTTGTTATGTGCTCTCCTTTTATGTAGGTATTCCATAGATATAATAAACAAGAGATAATAGCTGTTTTGCAAAAAAAAAAAATCTAGCAGAAAATCAAATATCTAGATGTAGGTTTATTGACGTTTTGGGAACAATTGAGTTAATTATGATAATCGAGATCTACAGTATTGCAAAAAAAACTAAGATTTGTTTGTGTTATTCTGCCTGTGCATACATCTTTAAATTGAAATAAATATAATCAAAGTTTAGTAGGTCTTTTACCATTCCCAACTCCTAAGCACTTGGTCACTACCACACACTTATTCCACGCATGGGTCCCTATATGATTGGTTCACGCCACCGAATTTGGAGTCTTCGGACCACATAGCCCGTTAGAAATATTATAATATTTATAATGCATTGAAGCATTAATTAGCGATTTCTATCGATATTTTACGGTTATGGACTTGACGGTCTAGATCGACGAGAGAAGGTCGGGTTTCTTAGTATTTTTTTTTAAGCAACTCTTTCAAAATACGTAGTTCACCAGACTGAATGCAAATAAAAAAATATCTAGCTACCATTTACTAACTAGAACTGCTACCATTTAGAACTAGTTCCACCGACGACTCAATTCGGTTGTATGTATTTTTTAAATGCTTGACTCTAGATCTATCCAGATCAACAACCCATTATGTGTTGTTCGGAGAGGCTCTGGCGGGTGAATATACCTCTAATTAATTATTGAAAACCGACTTCCCCGCCTTATGGTGGGTCCACATGAATTCACACGATGCATCTCGCTCGACATGTTTGCGTGAAAAAAAAAAATCAGACTTCATACCCACTCTGTACCTACAGATATCTGAGGGCCAACCAATTCTACTAATTTTCAAGCAACGTTCGTATTCGCATGTCAGTTGCAATCTGTCAAAAATGTATAATGTGCTAATGTTGTTTCAAAATTAGTAGAAATGGCCCTCTATACATAAAAAAAGTCTATATCGTTTGGACCCACCATTAGGGACCTACATGAATGAGCCTGGATGACACATTAAACTAAAACAATGCGTGCGGGCGGCAGGCCCCAACTCGTTCGAAGTGAGACACAGAGAAACGAGTTTTAACAGGGTTGAGTTCGTGTATAACTTGACACAATATAGGGTTCGAGGTTGATGAGTATGCAAACCCCCAACTTGTTGGAGTACCTACATTCTCTATTTTACTCTTGGATTATTAATTTTTACTAAGAACTGATTAGCCTAATTTTTTTGTTTGATTTCGCTTTTCCAGTACTTACCAAGTGCTTGAAACATAAAAACCGGAAACACAAAACTGATAAATCATAAAATGTGTCACCTAGGATAGGGCGTTCCGTCTGGACCTGCACAATCTGTTCCTTGTAATGCATCACCCCACGTGTACTTCAGTCTTGGACCGCAATCTGCAACCACGCAGCATGCTACGAGTGCCTGAAATGTACGTGAAAAGAAAAGTTAACAAAATGTCATCGTGCAGACTTGAATATTAATGAAAGCAGTGCACGCTTGCGTGGTAATTTGGATTTATCTATACTATTATTATAAAGTGGTAAAGTTTATGATGTTGTAGTGGGGAATCTTTGGATCTACAGAACCGATTTTGTAAATTCTTTTTGAAAATTATAGCCACATTCATGAGGAAGGCTACGTGGGACCGGGAAGTTCGAACGGGAACGGGAAACAACGGGATATACGCGTACGAAGTCGCGGGTAAAAGCTAGTTTGCAATAAAAGTGTTTTGATTGTTTCATTTGTGTTTTCTGATTATGTTTATTAAGCACTAGCTGACCCGCGGAACTTCATCTGCGTCACATTTTTCATTAATGCTCAGCTCCTATTGGTCGTAGCGTGATGTTAAACAGGGTGTTTCTTTACTTTCTAGTAGATACAGTAGTAAAACACTCATAAATATGACCACGCACTTCTGGAACACCCTGTAAAGCCTATAGCCTTCCTCGATAAATGGACAATCCATGCTAAAAGAATTAGCGTGTTCAACCAACCAAACAAACAAACTCTTCAGCTTTATTCTATTAGTATAGAATATATAGTATGTGTTATTTTACATTTCTATGGATAGTATAGATTCTTCAACCGCTCAAAAGTCTGTTTTTTTAACTTCTGTAGTTAAGAAGTTAAATATAACCTATCATTTTGTTAACTCTGACTTTGTATGGAATAAAAAGCCACTAGGTATATAAATAAAATATGATTGGCCGCACGAATTCATCGCCAGCGCGTGAGTCGCCGTCAGGGCGGTATGTGTGTCGTGGCCGAATGACACAGATCCCCCTGCCACGGACCATCTTTGACAAACAAAACCAGTCCTTTTTCTTGTCTAATTCTATTGGATAGCTACCTAGCACAGGAACTGCACATCGCAAGCTATCGCAAGTTCAAAAAAGACATCGCTATCGGCCAAAACCGACAACGTGACTAAGCAAGTATTACTTGTTTGGTGAAATAATAACACGATCTTAACGTGGACTTAACATACTGACTCAGTTATTTGATGTTTGTTTAAAACATGTTTTTGAAATAAAAATTGAAGAAACTGGTCAAGTATATGGAAGAAACAGGTGGATCACAGTTCTTGAATGCCGTCTTAAAATTTTAATTTCTGAAAGCTTATTAGCTTACTTTCTTGTGCATCAAAAGAAATTAATGTTACCAAGTACCTAGATAGATTGTATCCATAATCAGTAGGTAGTCAAATTCCAAAAACCAATATGACATGTCCGGAGTTCATTTCATTTCATTGGAAACGAAAGGGTAACGTAGTGATGTGCAGTGAATCGAAAAGACCCTCAAGAAGAAAGTGTCAGTGTCAGATTTCTAGGTCATGTGTGAATAACATGTCATTGAACTCACTTCGTATTAACAGGCTAGTGACAAGTGTACATTGTTTTATTTTATTTTGATTGTCATTAAAAAAAAATCAGTTTCAGAGAAATCTATAGGTACATGTTTAGAGTATTTAACTTTTTTTGTTAAAAATATTAACTGCCCATGAAGAAGTGTTTAAGTCAGCTGTTTTTTTTAATGTCTTAGGTAATTCAGTATGCAAATGGTTTCTAGTTGCATCATAGTTTTTCTTGCCAAAATTCATATTCTCACCACGTTGTTTCCTTTGACGCAATATTTTGCCCCCTGGGATCGATTACTTTATTATTATAATATCCATCGAAAGTCTCAGTAGACACAAGGAATAGATCAAAAGTGAAATTTGAATAAAGAAAAAGCAGCGAAAGTGTTCATCGGTCTCTTGGGACTATTGTAATGGATGACACGTTCTTGAACGACATTTCGAAGCTCGATTTCCGAATAGTAACGATCATGGTCATAGTAATAGCGTTTAATCAAAGAAGTGCAGACAAGGGAGTAAGTAAGATAGATCAAGAAAGCTTGGATTACTAAGGTATCTACCGTCCATACTTACAATAGTTTCTCTGTTTATTTTGGCACGTTATCAAATGTTAGTCATGCGCTTTAATGTTTACTAGACATTCAACTTTCTACCAAGATGCCTGCTAAGCATATGGATTTCTGGGTAAAAAAGAAAAGCTACATGACAGCACGTTTAAAACAGCACAACAATGCGGAATCAAAATGAATCAGTTTGGAGTGCTGTAGTAATTTTTTAGTTCTGAATCTGAAGCTGATACTGCGATAAACTAGAATTTTGAAAATTTAAACAAGGCCACTTATTCAATTTATTTAACTAACGTTTGATTCTAAACCAAAACAACGATTAAATACTGACTTAATGATACCCATTTATCTTAAATTAATACCTACTCGTAGTTGCTTTAATTACAATTGCCTACCATACCTAGGTACTTACTTACTATAAACTTAAGTATCTAAACCCAGGTCTATAATTAACACATTAAAAGCTTACGGAGAAACTGTAAATTAAAATAATGGAATGAGGTTTGTGGTTTATGATATAGGTTTAGAAGTCTTACGACTTCCTTTTGCAGATAGTCACCATGTCGTCAAGATATAGAACATGATGTCGGTCAGCAACCTTCAGCTAATGATACGTTAATGCGCCTAGACGGCGAATGGGTGCCGTGGGTAACAGTAAAATAAAGATAAACTTCACCCACTGTATTATGCTTTTTTTACCTATCTCCTGGCCGCTTGTTCGCTCCAAATGCATAGGCAATGAGTCAGTCAACCATGCAGTACGTATAAGACTTATGGTAGGTTTATAGGTTCGTTATAAGTTTATGACATGTCTGGGTTTGATACAAAGTTGATACGCCGTCTAAAATAATAATTCCTTGAAATATGGTAATCGTAAGCTTCAAAAAATTATGACAAACTATAGAAAGTATGAGCAATTTTGGCTTCATAATAAATTGATTTAATTAAGTATGAAGCCAATATTGTTCACTATGAAAGAGTTTAAATTATTCCATCCAACACACTGATTTTCTTATCTCATAGTAAAAAAATGAGGGCGCAAATCAAGTCAATATACCACAAATGAGCGGTAAACTTTGATAAGAAGCGATCGATAGGATTGGAAACCAACCAAACAATTTTGGAAAATCAAATGTTTGTCACAGGATACCTATAAAAGGGAATAGGAATGGAATCGATTTTTTTAGAGAAATAATAGGTTTCAATATTACACAAAAAAAAACTTACCAGATGAATATAAATAGATAAACTTTTTGAACACATTTTATGAATTAAACTGTGATTAAAATCTATAAGTAATAATAATACAATTTATGCGGCACACTTTCATACGCGAATTATCGTCCGAATGTGAAGATGATACATTCGCGTGAGGAGAAGGGCGTGCGGTCGTCGCACTGCCCGCGCAGACAACAAGTGGTGTTCATTATAACGGGAGTTACGCCGGGAGTCCTCAGAGCGGGCACGGGCGCCTACTTTACCTTCCATACCGGTAGCTCTCTCTACGGACATTTGAATTTAGCGCCATCTATCTAACGCGTCACGACTTAAATTGCCGATTCATCTTTTGCCGGTTTTACAAAACAGCGTATGAAAGAAACTATGAATGACAGTTCGTCTTGTGATACGGAACAACACTATTCTGAAACATGGCCGCATGGCTCGGTGACAGCGGCCGCTTCGATATCTCAACACAAAACACTTTTAAGCCCTTTACTATCGGGCATTATTCAAACGATAATAACACAGATTTAAAGTACCTTGATTTGGATAGCAAGTTTGATAATTTTCAAGTGCGTAATTACGACAAAAAAGCTCCTGAAAGCAGCGTGACGTCGGAAAGCGAAATACTTCCCAAGGACAAAAACACAGAAAATCTTATTGGATTTTCTTCGTAAGTTATGTTATTTTTACTTTAGTGTATTTTCTATTGTTGCTGTAGAATCTTAACAAATATTGCGTATTTCGCCGCGTTTTGGTTCTTTCGTCCAATTTGATCCAATCAGCTGTTTGTCAATAGTGTTCTATCTCTTTCGCACTAAGGGGTTTGTATATAAGTGGTCTTTTAGCCGATGTATCGTTTTTGGGCATTCTATTTTGGTACATTACCATCACGATGTGATGCGAATATCCTAATTTTGTGTTCTCCTATGAGTACACTACTGAAAGACGACTAAGAGGTACGTTAATTAGAGTTTGTTTTTCATTCAGCACCTGTCATAACAAAGCTTGATCAAAGTAACTTAAAACCACTTCAGTAACCTGTGTTGTTCCAGGACTATTTTTATCATTTTAATTTTCTTACACTCATCAACATTTTCATTATACTTACTCAATCTTCTTGCTTTGTCAAGTTAACCTCTATCGTCCGGGGGAATCAATTTAATAAAAATAAAAATAAATGAACCGCATAAAACAGAATAATAATTATAGTTTTTAAATCAATTTGCTGTTTACTGGAACCAATTGGTTCCACCCAGTCGAGACCTATCAAGAATGTTTACTTTTGTTGTTTCCACTTACATGGCAATTAGACACTAATAAAACTGCCAAGTCCATATCAATTTAAGACATTTGATACCTGCCATAGACAAGTGTGAAATTGCCAAGCTTTTCTTTTTCAGTCATGATGACACAGTATCAGATATGCAAAACTCGGACGTCACATCTAGCATGGATATGGGCAAAAGGAAGCAAGAAGACAGCAGCGCGAGGTACAAATGTGAATATGAGGGTTGTGAACGCACATACAGCACTGTTGGAAACCTGCGCACACACATGAAAACACACAAGGGTGAGATCATTGTACGCAAATGTAGATACACAATGCTTTTTGATTGCCCTTCATTTATGTGTAACACAAGCTTTAGCATATATAGACTTTACGGTGTTCTAAAAATGATGAAAAAGTTGTTAAAGGACCCTACTCACTAGGCATTTCTTTTTACTTTAGTGTAAAACTGCTGTAATATAATTAGACAAATAAAATGATTACCAAACATTATTACTGAATTAGCTTCTCGTTAATATTTTTACTACATATTTTACAAAAAAAAAGGTTTTATTTCCTTATATTGTATTTTGAACCAGTTAGCTATGAGTAATTTATACTATTCACACATTTACATTTTATGGCTTGCTTGTGTACAATTTTGCATACATTTATATGCAAATCTGTGTGTGAAGCTGTACTTGTGAGAAAAGCACACTTGCCTTACAAGCTTTATTAGTGGGATTTACGGCTTTAAACTATCTAATATATCTCCTAAGATTTTAAAACATTGAAACAAATTAAATGTTCTAAGACCATACTGTCATAGCCTTTTTATGGACCTGTAGTTTTGTAAAAATCTGACACCATGCTTGTCTATTACTTATTTAAAAATGGTCTTTTTGCCCCAGTCACATATGTTTTGGTGTTGGTGTAACAATTTTTTCTTCTTTCATTCTCCCCTGTCAAGACACACTATAATTCACTTATTTTAAACTAGCTTTTGCCCGCGGCTCCGGCCGCGTGAATGTCGGTTATCGCGTAAAAAATAGCCTATGTCTATTCTATTCCATTTTTATTTATGGTAAACAAAGCCGATGTCGACTATTCTGCCAATGTCCAAAATAGATTGGAGAAGCAAGTGAAATAGCCTATGTCCTTCTTCATATCCCAGGCTATATATATATCTGCCAAATTTCATGACAATCCGTTTTATGTCTATTCTATTCCATTTTTATTTATGGTAAACAAAGCCGATGTCGACTATTCTGCCAAAGTCCAAAGTAGATTGGAGAAGCAAGTGAAATAGTCTATGTCCTTCTTCATATCCCAGGCTATATATCTGCCAAATTTCATGACCGTTTAGCCGATTTAGCGTAAAAGACAGACACACAGAGTGGCTTTCGCATTTATAATATTAGTAGGGATGTAGGGATTTCTTAACATTCCTCAGAAAATCTCTTTCTCCAGCCATACACATTTAACCAAGACAAAACCAACCAAATGCCTTGTCTAAAAATATTTGTAGGTAGTTATTGTAATATTTTAATTGCCAACTACGACATTGTTACCCCAACTTTGGTACCTTAAACAAAGTGTTAGCATCATTACCTACATGAAATGCACAGAATATTTGTCTATAGTAGGCAAAAAGAAACCATGGGAACGGGAAATTCCTGCGCGTACGAAGTCGCGGGCAAAAGCTAGTATAATGATATAATGATTACCTATAATGAACCTGAAGAGCTTGTTTGTTTAGTTGAACACGCTTATTTCAGGAAGTACTGATTTTAATTGAAAAATTCTTAAGTGTTGGATAGCCCATTTATCGAGAAAGGCTATTGGCTAATAACATCACGCTTCGACCAATAGGACCGAAGCATTCACGAAAAATGTGACACAGACGAAGTTGCGCGGGTCAGCTAGTTCCACAATAATTTCTGAAATAAAACCATCTTAATATCATAATAGTACTTATTAATAATCTCTGAATTAAACATAATTATGTATTCCAAAAGTTAGTAAACAAGTATCTTGATTACATAAGTGCTTCGGTATATTTAACTAGAAGGAGAGACTAGTAACACAGAAAAAAAGTGCTAAGTAATTCATTAATCTTGTGTAAAACTGGCGAATTCCGGTTTCCTTGATAACACCGATTAAGTATATGGTCACGTATCACCTGGAAACCAGTACAAACTGGAAAAGTTTTGCTTTGGGAATTGAGTATCTCATAACAAATATTTTAGCAAAACAATTTATTATGCTACCCATTATTTTCTTGTCATTTCATATCGCCGCCCATATCAAACGATTTCTGAGGTTAAGATGTCGTCGGCGTTAATTTCCAGATGAGTTTCCATTCTGTGTTCGAAGTTCGGGATAGATTTGCATGTCCACAACCATTCCATTCTAATCTGAAACGAATAATTGTGGTTTTGTAAGGTTCGTTTAGAGATAATGCTGTATTAATGGTTGTGAATAAATAGCTATGCTGAAGGCTCATGCCTGTTTATGCCACAATACCGGGCCTCATCTAACGTGACCAGGGGCCTAACCACCAACTCTTATTGCAGTATTACTTCAATATTACTTCCAGTGGGAAAGAGACGGAGCTATACAGGACGTATAGCTCCGTCTCTTTCCCACTGGAAGTAATATTAAAGTAATACTGCTTTAAGAGTTGGTGGTTTAGGCCGTGGACTTAGAATTGTTTAGAGCTGTTTAAACTACTGCGCAAAATATGAACTGGGTTCATCGACCTTGGACATATATGGAGAGCTTTTGTTGATTGTTTTTTGTGGGTCTACATAAGTGAGCAGGTGGTTATTTTGCTCGCAAAAAACCTCGTGAAAAGGATGTGTTTGAATGGTAGGTACTATTGTGTTGAGTTCTACCTGTGTGAATGGTTTGTTGGTCTGTGTTGAGATCATTAAGGCCACTAGCTTGATTTGCCTAATGAAGGTGTGGAGTTCCCACTCAAAACACTGAGAACTTTTTAACATTTTCGTCAAAGATTAACTGATCACAGCAGAGCCGTAGCCGACATTCGCTTTAAGAGATCCGTCGTAACCCGATTTCGCTGTGCGGTTTTCTTAGTGCATGTTAGCTTCTTGTAGAGATAACAGCCTTCCAAGTTTCCCAAGCGAACCTACCCTTTTTTATGGATGGGAAAATTATCAAATTACTTCTTTCGCTCTGGCTGGAGCGGGAGAGAGTGTCAGACTCTTACTGACTAAAACCCTTCCTTTTTCCTCCTTATGCCCTTTGCGATCCAGGGTCGCGGTGACTCTTACAAATAAATTCCGCAATCCTGGCAGGCTCTGGCCCTAACGGGCCCCGTCTACTTTGCTGACATCTTTTTGAGGCGCGCGTGAAACACAACGCGCCGTCGACCCGGGCCTGGTTGTGATCGGGCAGCGAGCCACCCAACGCTCGCCGTTCGCCTATGGTGGGCGAAAATCGCCCTGTGTCTTCCGACGCCGCCATTCCCTAAAACTGATGCTAGCATAGTTTAACATGTCCTCGTCCTCATCCAGTTAATCAGGATTTGCCACTTGCCTTACCCAGAGCATTTGCGCTGAGCAGTGTTTTCGTACAAAATATCATGGTGATTCATCGTTGCTGAAAAGCCGTTTGGGTTTACTATAGCGGTTAAAGCCATAGAGTGCTAGCTGTCCAGGGTTCCCCGGGCGTTTAAATCGCAGTACGATATATTTAACGCCCTTTTGTATCTACACACTGAAGACATCTTAGCCTACTTTGTCTCCTCAAACTCTTTCCATGCATATTCGGGCCAAAGCCTTAAAATTTCTGGGCTGTTCGAGCTCGTCCGAACTCTAAGTAACAAGGTCCGGGTGGGTCTAAACCCTGTGAATCTTTTCTTGACTACGACATAAAGTCTAGGCGGCCCGGAGTTCTTATGACCCTAGCCTGATCCTGATATTATGTATGTGTGGCTAAATTCAATCAGTCTTCCTAGCCTTTTCTTTACGATATTGATGTCGGCTTCGAGTATTTTACAAGGAACGACTACCTATGACCTCCATAACACTGTAACTAGTTAACACGATACGCCTTGGTTGGTAAAGATATAGGATAAGACTGGTGGTCTGATTTTCTGGCTGACTATCCGTATTTTCTGGCTATATGAGGGGGTAACCTAGTGGAGTCCAAGTTTTATCTAGGAAGTCTCACTTTCTTAAGTTTAAATGATACACTTGCTTTCGCCAAGTTCGTAATGGTTATGCGTAACGAAACCGATTTGGCTAAAACCTGTACATAACTCATTCGCTGCAGTAGGTCGATCCCAGTCACCCACGCTCCTTGTTACACTTTCCAACTGTGTTGTGTTCTCGTTCGTTCTATAATATGAAGTCAGTTTAAGACGCATGTATTCTACCTACTCGATCTTATTATTCTTCCACAAAAATATTTTTACACTATTATAATCAGACCCGACAAGCTACTATTATGAGGGATTGGACCGGACATGTCTGCCGCATGTCAGATGAGCTTAGGGCTAAAAGAACCACTTATCACCATCCTATTCGGTCCCAATCAATGCTAGGCTACATCGCGCCAGACCAAGACGAAGGTAGAGAGATGAGGTCATACCCGTACGAAAAGGGAGACGGAGGCTTTGCTCAGCACTGATACATAACAGGCTTATTAAATCAGATTAGTATAATAGGGAAAGTCAGGTCTGATTAATAATATTAATCAGACTTGACTTTCCCTGAAATCACACATGTTCTTCAGCACCCTAATCAACCTTGACGGTTTTTGAAGCTAAAACGGGAACGAATTTTTATGACATCTAGGGATGCAGTTCCTTATTCAGAACTACTCCCTTGATCATTTATGCATTTCGAATTCATTAATTCGCAGTCATTTATAAAGACATCTAACGTGATTATTTTGTTAACTGTATCCATACAAAAACCTTAGTAAACCACATGTAACCTTATCCTAGGAAGAGATCTTACATTGGAGAGTTCCAATGTAAGGTCTCTTCCTAGGATAAGGTTACTAAACCCTACTAGAAAGTCGTCAACTTACACTTTCTTTGCCGATGTTATTCTACGATGTATTGCGTTGCGTTATATAATACATAATATAATATTACGTCTCGTCATCGTTGACTCCTTGAACTCTGCTTATCTACTTTATAGATACAGAATTTGCCTACCTACTAAAGTTTCAATTTAATCCCTAACTAGTAAACAAAACATACAAACTCATGCTTAATTCGCTCTGTCTGATCGACGTACAGTCGCCAGCACGTCAAGCTAAAACAATATATCACATTTCTTTAGTAGATTTTAAGGTTGATTGGGAAAATTTGACAGTTTTGGGTAACTTGATTTGCTGGCGCCTGTACATCACTCGAACTCTTGATAATAATACTCACAATCTTCTTTACTTACACCATGTGCAATAATACAGGGGGTCAATTCTGCTATTGCAATCGTGTCTCAATGACCGGTCAATGATCGATTTTGACACATTTCCCATACAAAAACTGTCAAAGTTGTCAAATATTCGATCACTGACCGGTCATTGAGACACGATTGCAATAGCAGAATCGAGCCCCTGTTTTCTTGTCTGTAACTTGCCTAATTTACCCAGATGACAGTCAACAACAGTGCTTTTATTTCATGTCGCTTTCAACGTCGCGTTGGTCTTTGGGCGTCAAAGATGTCCATTGACGTCTACCTCTGCCATGCTTTGTAGCACGAGACGAAATATGATAACGTTTGTCAACAGACCAAGACACAAGTCACGTGACATTTCGGAAGCATATATCATTCCATACATTTTTGTCTTTTTGCATTATCGCTGTCACAGAATGTCACTTTGTCTAACCTCTGGTATATTTGACGCCAGAACATCCGCGTATCCTAAGACCGTTGCATTTGGCCGTGAAATTCAATCCGTCATTCGAAACACATTGTATCAGAACTTAGAACCGACAATCATGTATTGTTGTTGATTTCTTTAAACGTATGCGGTTTTGTCAGCCTATACCTTGAGTAATCTTTACGACATTTTTTTTCCAGGTGAATACAGGTTCAAATGTCCGATGCAATCATGTGAGAAAGCATTTCTAACGTCATATAGTTTGAAAATTCACATACGCGCGCATACAAAGGCAAAACCCTTCGCTTGCACCATCGGCGGCTGCAGGAAAGCCTTCAATACTTTGTACAGGTAAGACACTTTAGATAACTTTACTTGCCTACCCTAATCTGATCCTCCGTATCTACAGGGCTGCCGTAAATGTCGACCTAAGCACCTATCTGAAGAATGACGAGGTTAGCCGAACTCAAATAATGGGATAAGAAGGCTAGGCAAGAAAGAGGGCGTGATTCACCGACCCATTTTTTCGGGGAGCAAAAAGTTTTTCGGGGATGTGATTTATGACGATTACTCTGACGATTACTCAGATCAGATTGTGATAGTCAGATCGTGGCTGTGGATCTTTTAATGTGCTAGCTCAAAACGACGAATAGTCTCTAGACTCCTTTCGCTCTGGGCGGAGCGGAAGGGAGTGTCAGACTCTGACTAAAACCCATCCATGCTCCTCCTAGTGCCTTTTGCGTTCCAGGGCCGCGGTAACTCTTTCGAACAAAATCCGCAACCGTGGCAGGCTCTGGCCCTAACGGGCCCCGTCTTATCGCTGACTGCTCTATTCGGCACGCGTGGAACACAGCGCGCCGTCGACCCGGGCCTGTTCTGATCGGATGGCGAGCTACTCATTGCTCGCCGTCCGCAGGCATCAATCACTGCGCCATGCTCAGGAGCATCAGTTCCTGGGCGGCGCAGTGACTGACGTTCTTCTGGAGGAGGCGAAATGGGGCCGTTATTGGCACTCCATTTCAGCCCCCTCCTGAGCAGTGGCAGCTGTGGCGACGGTGGCGGTGGCTGCGGCGGAGGCGACGGTGGCGGTGGCTGCGGCGCATGTCTATGCGCTTCTAGGACCTGGACGCCCTCAGCCTTTCGGCCTAGCTCAGTCTTCGGGGCGCTGTAAAATACTAGCTTTTGTCCGCGACTTCGTACGCGCCCATTTTTCCCGTTCCCGTTGGTATTTCGGGACGAATTATACATATAAACCTTCCTCTTGAATCACTCTGTCTGTATATTGATGAAATCCTTTGCGTAGTTTAAAAGATAAACGCGTACAGACGACGAAAGCGATTTTGTTTTATACTATATAAAGATTCTACGGAAACGTTCCACCAGGATAAAAAGGTCGTGGTCCACACGTCTTCCAAGTTTCATCCAACGTTGTTTGAGCATAAGTATAATGTTCCCACTGCTAGCTCACAGGCATCCTTTCTGGTAGGGTCTGGGCCGTACCCGTAACCACCAAGCGAGCCCAGTAACCTGCACTGGTGTGGGTGTGGTGGATATGTCACATGTCTTCCAATTTTCGGTTCTAATACATACAGGTTTCGTCAAGATGTTTTTCTTCGTCGTTTGAGAGCAGTGTTGTTTCAATTAAATAAATTAAGTAATACATAGTAATGCGCCTGGCTGGGTTCAGCCCCAGGTCATAAGCTTTTCATATCCCATTCCCGTACAGCCTCACTCACTCATGAATCTGGCTGTATAGTAGGTAATTTTAGAGATTAGTGTGCTCAAACAAACAAACTCTTCAGCCACTGCTTCAGTTGTTAGCGGCCAGTTGTAGGATTGGTCCTTTCTTCGAGCTCCTTATTATTGTTGAGGGTCACGTCCACTCTGAAGAAGAAATCATGCCCCTTATCACATCTCGAGCTTCATTGCTTCATTCTGACGATGGCTTCTGAAAACACTAGTTTATATTTTTTTTGGCAGACTCACTTGTGACTGTGACGTAATCTAAATTAGCTCTAAACAGACTCGGAACATATTTACACACATCAAACGCTTTTTTGTGGTCATATGTACATGACTGGACATAAAATATAACGTGTTAACATATCGCAAGATTCTAATACTGGAGGCTCATACTTAAATGTTAACTAGCTCTGATGAACTATGTCCTCGCGAATATTAGATTGAAGATACTATACTACAAAGCGTTAATTTTTGCGATATAAAGAATTCTTCTTCCTTTCTTGTTAATCCTTCTGCTAAAACTTAGTCAAATTCTAAGAAGATACTGCTTAATCCCCCAGGAAAGGTAGTACGTACTCAGCGCTCCTCCTCCACATTTATTATGCGCACAGACAAAATGTGGAGCTCTCTGCCAGCGTCTGTGTTCCACATATAACCCATCCGCCTTCAAATCAAGAGCGAACAGGCATCTTCTTGACACGCTCGCTCCATCATAGACCTCATCTATCGCTTTCCATCAGGCGTGATCGAGGTCAAGCAAGCCCATTTCACAATAAAAAATAAAAAAAAAAAACAACGGGTTGCACTCCGAGAGTGCCGGCAGAAGTGAAAACTTGAACATTAACGTTGTGCATTTTTGAATATTTTGGAATGCGTGGGGAATAATTGCACGAATTGCTTTATTTATCATTATAAGAGTACTTACTATCATTTATGTAGTTTAAAGCTATATTCATTTATTGCGCTATCGTACACAAACATGACAATTTATATTACATATTGCATTATCCGTCTTACGAATTTTCGATCAGGTCAACTGTCCTGACGGTCACGTGTCCTGACGCGAGTTTAACATCATTTATTCATCCCAAAAAGTGCACAACGCCGCTAAAGAAGTTTTCACTTCAAAAATAACTCGAGAGACCACACTTGTTATTTTCTGATACATTCAAATCTATATTTATTCATCTATCTACCTAGTCTTCCGTATTGTGATAAGAAACTAATACGAAAAGATTATATTTACTCAACCGTAAAATATTGCTTGAATGGAAATACATACTGAACGAGTAGATAAATTAAACATGATTTGGGCGCGCTCATACGTACTTAGACAAAATATTTTACTGTGATAAAAAATCTACAACAGCTTCTTACTAGAGGTCGGGCGCGAAAAATGCTCTTTATCAATATGGAACACGTTTCTAAACACATGACCACTCTTTCTTTTGTTTATATATCTAAATCGCTAGCTATGTATGATGGGCAAAGGCCGCCATCTCAATTTGCCCACACGTCTTGTGTGTCCTCTGCTGTTGTAGAGCAGTCCGTTCGGCAAGAGTCGAGGAAGAAGAAGAACCAGTCAACAAGAGTTAAACTCTTCCCAACTTTCAGCTTTCTCAATCACTCATAGCTAAATTCTGGATCAGCCCAATATTGATAACCATTAACGAAGAAGAAAGAAAAGCCATTCCTTTCGAAAACCCTAAAGCGCAAAAAGTTCTTTGCCTCTGACAAGATGTATAGATCAAGTTAGTTACTTTCTGCTAGTTTTCCGTGAAAAATCCCCAATGATTTGTAGAAGCTTGTGCAATAGCCGATGTACGATGTGCATCGGAAACAGCATTCGACAGTTTGTCATTAATAAAAATGCACACTTTCTGCCGTAGAGGCCTGTTATGCCTTCCCCTGGGCATTACGCGAAGGATATCCGCACTAGGAAACGAATAGTAAATGAAGGAACCATATTTATGCAAAATGGCGACTTGCAATGCATGAAAATAAAGCACACAGCTAGAAATGTTTACAACGAAATGAAAATCGAACACAAGTCGATCATCTTTTTTGACTTCTGTAATCGTAAATAATAAAATTTTCAAACAGAACACTGTGAGTCAGAAAGTGGCCGTAATTTATGTCTTTGGACGTTTGCCAATTGATTGAACAAAATAGCAACAACGGTTCTCATGTGTGGTGTTAATAAAGATGTGTTTATGCATAAAATGTAATTGAAGAATTCTGTGGAACGAGTGAACCGTAACAATTACGAAGTTTGATGAATTATTGGCAGTTCGTCAGTACGCTCTCTTCTTTTTTGTTAACTGGAGATGATAAATCCTCATTCTTGATGTTAGAAAGCCTACCTATACTGGATTACTTTTTTTCCAGTGCGCAAACTTTGAGAACCACTTCTGCCCATGTAAATGAACAACTTGCCCCAAGAAAGCCATAGCCAATTCCTAAAAAAAATTTTGAACTTCCCATACAAAATTGTCATCAACTGACCACAATTTGTATGGGAGACTCAATTTTTTTTTAGGAATTGTCTATGGCTTTCTTGGGGAAAGTTGTTCATTTACATGGGCAGAAGTGGTTCTTAAAGTTTGCGCACTGGAAAAAAAATTACCCAGTATATTTGGCCCATAGATATTATATACTTACCTTATTGACTAACAAATGCATTATTACAATACAGTTTGTGTTAGTATATAGAAACATAAGCCAAAGTTTGTTTTATCCTTTTTTTAAGGCTGGGAAATCATCAAATGACTCCTTCCGCTGTAGGCGGAAGGGAGCGTCAAACTCTTACTGACTAAAACCCATCCTTGTTCTTCCCATTTCCCTTTGCGTTATAGGGCCGCGGTGACTCTCTCGAACAAATTCCGCAGCCCTAGTAGGCTCTGGCCCTAGCGGGCCCCGTCCTCTTTGCTGACTTCTCTTTCCGGCGCGCGTGGAACACAACGCGCCGTCAGTCGACGGGCCTGTTCTGATCGGATGGCGAGCTACCCATTGCTCGTCGTCCGCACATCAATCACTGCGCCATGCTCAGGAGCATCAGTTCTTGTGCGGCGCAGTGGCGAAAACGGGCCGTTATTGGCACTCCATTTCGGCCTCCTCCTGAGCCCCCTGTGAGGGCTCCACTGCGGCTGTCGCAGTGACAGCGGCGGCGGCGGTTAAACATTCTTAATTCTTGCCCATTTCTTATTTGCCATTTATCAGACATGACCGGCCCAATCCCGGTACCTTATAGCACAAAAATAAACGGTTTCTTTGGCTTATAAATACCAAACACATTTCATTACCATGTTTTGGCGTGACTGATAAGATTAAACCACCTTACGAAGATAAGATGTCATAATAAGATAAATTCTTACATCATAATAAAATACTACTACTTACAGCTATTTATAATCTTCTGATAGTAATAAAATCTTTAGTTTAAGAATTACTCAGCAAAAAAACCGCGACGAAAGCAATCATAATCTAGTAGTTGAAACGGTTCTTATTAATTTTATTCTGCTAATTTTTGAAGTAGCAGTTGAAACGAAATTTTTATAAAAAAGACGGTTGTCTTTAAAAAAATAACCACATTATGGTATTGAAGGTAGTACCTACCTAAATGGAATGTCGACTAAAATACTTAGCAGTCTTGTGTGAAGTTCTCATGTGATGGAAGAGAAAAGTTTTATTCTCATTTACCATCTAATTGGCGCGTCACTTTATATGTGGAATATTGGTAACGTTAAGGATATGTTTAAGGTTGAGTCACAAATATACGAGCCGTGCCCGGGTCATGGCCAGGCCGTGCCGGGACGTGTGTGACCGAGTTCGTTAAAATGTACGCTCCGGTTTGTCCACGTCCCGGACGCGGCCTGGGCACGACCCTGATGTGTGGATCAACCTTTAGTAGACCACTGGCAAATAGGCTCATCTTCGCAAATTAACCAAAGATGTAGAAATAAAACAAAACTTGAGAAAACCGCTCCGTGACTGATTTGCTCCGATCGGGTCAATTTGGGGGTTGAAGTTTATGCAACCGGTATAGATAGATAGAAGTAGTAACTACGGGTGCCTAGTCAATGATTATATGAGCGTTAAACATTACAGCTTTTGTTTTTGCGATACCATCGCTACTGTGGCAGCATTCACCATTGACCACCATACTACGTCTACTAGACAGATGTTTGCAAGTTTCGCGACCCGCTTGGTAGTTTTTTGTTGAGTAGCCATTTATAGCTTATAGCTATTTATTTAATACTTTACGCACACAAAATGTACAGAGGCGGACTTAATACCTGAGGCATTTTCTACCAGTCAACCTTTGGGTGATGCTGAGACACATAGTGGTAGGTGTAACGTTGAAAAAACACACGATTATTCCAATAACATTAAAAAACCAGCGTAGCGTTGCACGCAGCTCCCAATTTTTGTATACAGCACTAAACTAGCTGTCGCCTTAACCTTGCGGTCTCGAGTCTCAGTTGTAAACATTAGGTATTGGTTGTTTACATAATATCCATATTTTTTTCCAAGATTAGATAACAAACCTTACTCAACTTTATTGCGACGTAGTTTATAGGAAAACTAGCTTTAACTCGGCGGCTACGAAAATCTATATAAACTCTCGTTTATATAGATTTTCCTAGCCGCCGAGTTCCAGATCTCCCTTACGGAGTTGTTGGTTGTCGTCGTCGCCGGGTATCGTTCCCTCCCCGTGCTTGTTCTCGAGGACTTCAATGCTAAACACTTGGTTTGGGGAGATGTTCCACAGGGCTCGGTTCTGGGACCGTGTCTGTGGGACATCGGCTACGACTGGGTGCTGCGCGCCGTCCTCTCTAGCGGCGTCAGCCTGATTACGCTGACGACACGCTCGTCCTGGCTCAGGGGGGTCGCACCAAGCGGCGGGCGACTTTATGACACGCGGGGTTGCGATAGTCGTTGAGAGGATCCGGCAATTGGGTCTCGAAGTGGTCTTGCACAATTCCAAAGCCATGTGCTTTCATGGTCCTCGGAACAGGCCACCACCGGAATCCCAAATAACGGTACTCCTACCGTTATTTGGGATCCCGGTGGCGGCCTGTGAACCCCTCCGGGTTCACATCGGCGTCGGGTCGACGATCAAGTACTTGGGACTCGTTCTCGTCAACCGATAGAACTTCGTCGAGCATTTCCGACGTTTGCTCCCAGACTGGGGCGGGCCGGGGCTACCTTCAAGCGGCTTCTGCCCAACTAGGGGCTCCAAACGCCTCCTGCCGGAGGCTCTATGCGGGGATCGTGCTGTCCATGGCCTTTTATGGGGCCCCAGTTTGGGCTCTGTCCTGCCAGGGTTGCGGATTTTGTTCGAAAGAGTTAACGCAGCCCTGGAAAGCAAACGAGGAGCACGGATGGGTTTCAGTCAGTAAGAGTCTGACACGCCCTCCGACTCCACCCAGAGCGGCAGGAGTCATTTGATGGTTTCCCATCCATAAAAAAAGGGTCACATCTATCTCTGTAGGTACTAAAGTTCATCATTATCTGTTCAGCCTTTTAGCGTAACAAACGAAGTTTATTTCGCTCGGGATACGTTTTGGCGGCTTTTTGAAGTTCGCGCCTAAGTAGGGCACCGCCCCGCGCCTAAGAAGGGCCTTGTTCAAGCTACCACTGTGTATATTCTTCCTCCGTTGTCTTGTGTCAGACCCGGGAAACATTACCTAGTGGATCTTACCCGTGGTTTTGCGTTCCTTCTTCTTTATCGAAGGGACAACAATCATAGGTAAAAAATCCTTGAAAAAAAAGACAACAAAATAATATAATTTATAATGTTGTCGTGGAGAAAAAATAAATAAAATACATTAAGGTATAAGCATTTTTTAACTATATAAGCGCAAGGAACTTTTTTTTTATTGAGCTTATACCTACCTATTCTTTGCAAAACCATACGCCATGTATTAATGTTTGGTTCGCTATACTTCAGGTTAAGGGCACATCAGCGCTTGCACAGCGGCGACACGTTCAACTGCAATGCCGACGGATGCACGAAGTTCTTCACGACACTCAGCGATCTAAAGAAACATATACGAACACATACACAGGAGAGGCCATACAAGTAAGTATCAGAAGAAAGGTTTTAACCGTAAGTCGTCCCATTTCTAAGTGTGGTTATCGTAAGATACTGATAACTTACGTAAGAAGATATTATGCAGCACATCCCGATCCAGCCCGATCATATGGCATCTGGAGCCTTTGCATTTTGCAGTCATCTTTAGAGCATTTGTTACGATTTTATAGAGGATGCAACTTGTACCTTCCATCCGAATTTGAGGTCTGTGTTCTGTCCGAATTGGAAATGTTTAAAATTCGAACGGAGTTCGGATCTAGTGCACATCCGTTCCGTTAAAAGAAATTAAATTAGACAAACGAGAGACTACTGCTCTTGTCCCATGAAGTGTTTAGCGTTTAGTGTAGCCCTGCTGTCACGCAAAATGCTCTTGCATTTTGTTCATATCGCTACTTACACAAAAATATTTGGTGGAGTGTCGATAGAATGTGCATTTCGCTCGTTCGTACAAGTAACACATGCGTACTACGACTTCTTAGAAGCTAGATTTCCTGCATCCAGGAAATGTGGCTCCATTCAGTCGGCAAACTCACATAAAGTCGTAACAAGTAATTTCTGTTTGTGCTCGGTGACGCCGATTTAATCGCAGTGTGGCATTTGTGTTAAACTAGACTAGACGATGATTCATGCCTAGTTAAAGTGCCGTCATAAGAGAAAAGGACATATCCGACTCAAAACGCAGTAGGTACTTAACCGATTTACGCCGTATGTCATTTCATACAAACTTTCAAGTCCTTATTCTTTAAGATTTCAAAGGGAGAGAGAGAGAGAGATTTTAAATTTTGTATAGAAAGTGAAAAATCACTATATCCTTCCCCCTGAACTCTTTTTCGAAAATGTTTTCTGATAACTATTTAGACCTAGATATCTAGCGTACGCATACCAAGTTTTATTAAAATCGGTTCATTAATTTCAAAAAATAAGGATTTGAAAGTTTGTATGAAAAGCCGTACCGCATAAACGCTCTTGTCGGAAATCGATTACTTCGTTTTAAGTAGATACGTCCTTTTTTCTTATGACAGCAAAAAACTAAACCCGCGACTTCGTTCGCGTCAGCTTGTGAAACAGCATACATGACAGTTTGTTCACAATTTCATGGTTTTTTTTTTGTACGGAGCCCTAATCCTTTTTCTTAATAAAGTTACTCCTTATAACATCAGCTTATCTGCCAGTGACGGTATTGTCAAAATCGGTTCAGCTGCCTCGGAGATTAGCTGGAACAAACAGACAAATAAAACCTTTTTTTGTCATTATAAGTTATACTCCATCCGAGTCACAGTTGTACTCTTCAATTTAACAACGTTATTAACGAATAATAACGTTGCTAAATTGAAGAGTACAACTGTAACGTATCATGACAACTGAATAGACTGGTATTACGTTTAGCCGGGTAACCCTGTCACGTGGTTTTTTTTGTTTACCTTTAGTTAACTACCTACTCGGATGGAGTATAGTATCGCATCTGTATATTGCATTAAGTAAAAAAGGTGAATGTTTATATTTGATGTAAAAGTTAAATTTTATTTGTAATTAGTATCGTTTTGCATGTTATTTAAAATGGATGTTGGCTTGATTTAGACACGTATCGTTAACTAGATCTAGTTCTACTCGATTTATAATATGGTAATACGAGCATGACGATAACCCTAACGACTAATTATTTAAAGAAATTCAACATGCACCATAGATATTATTCGTTGCGGAATTTGTTCGAAAGTGCAACCGCGGTCCTGGAACACGAAAGGCATTTCAAGGAACAGGGATGGGTTTTAGTCAGTAAGAGTCTGTCACTCCCTTCCATTCACTAGCTTCTGCCAGCGGCTTCGGCCGCGTGTATTTCGTAAAACATCCCAAGGGAACATGGTCCTGAGATAAAAACTATTTCTATGTCCTAATCCAGGACATAGTGCACATCGGCTTTATTACAAAACGCATTCTAACTTTAAACCCGGGTTTAAAACAAACAAGCTATTTTTGAATTTCGAACTTTATTCTAAATGCCGTAAAGTTCTTGAATGCACATTGGCAACATAGATCGGGATCTAAAATAGGTTTTTGTATTAATAACTTTAAGACAGTTGGAATATAGTTCAAAATGCAATAATGGACTTGAAAGTTTAGGCTTGGACTAAAGCTAGAACGCGTTTTGTACTAAAGCCGCATGTGTTTAATCCAAATGAATTTGATATATCAGTAAATTAAACCCACCTCACGTTTGAGTTCCATCCTGCCTTATGTCAAGCCCTAATGATCAACGATAGTGTACAGTCGCCAGCACAACTATCTGTAACATTTCTTTAATAGATTTTCAACTTTATCGCTACAGCGCATTAGGTTCAAGGTTGATTGGGATAATTTGACAGTTTCGGGTAGCTTGATGTGCGGGCGTCTGTACCTCAGACTTAATTAAACCTAATGTTAGCAAGCTTGTACCAATTAGTAGATCTTCCCAATTAAAACAGTATTGGGTGACATTAATGAAATCTTATAAACTACATACATTAGCTTCTCTAAATATTATTGTTTATTGTTGTATATTTATTTGAATTAAGGATCTTCGAATCAGTTTTTAATAAATTCATAATAATTATAGGTACTATAAAGTTTTTATGAATAGGGCTGTATATCTAAAACGTCTAGTGATGCGTATTTAAAAACACTATGTTTAAATCAGTCTGCTAAAATATAATGATTGTCACTACAGACGCAGTCTACCAACTTCAGTCTTCCAACTCGTTGTCCATGGGCGGAGCTTACGTCTCAAATCTATCTTCTAAACACAATTACATGTTCCCTTTCCAAGTTGTCAATACCATTAAACCACTGTACGGAATATATCATTACTCTGTGAGTCGAGACAACTGTCTGCCATTATGTTTGTACTTATGTAGGTATGTCTCTTTGATCATCAGTCAACGTTCCTTCTCGAATATTGTCGCTTCATAAATTTAGATATGAGTGACAAGACAAATGGGTAATGTGGTACTTAGGTTTCGTGTTTCTCTAGTGGGTCTACTGCCAAATGCTCTGTGAAAGTGTATCCTGGCATGTGTCCAGTTTAGACACGTGTTCTCTTAGATCTTATCGTCCGTTGTAGCACTGATAAATAGGTCATTATGGTCCGTAGTAGGTAAATTGGTAGACTTGGCTTATTTTTGTTGCGTCTGTTAATCAAAATACAGGTAGTGATAGGTCAAAATTCGTTCATAATGCCGTACTTATTTCGGGCTATATTAATGTAAATGGGAGTTTCTATCATATTAAAAACCGTTAATTAATATCCGATCAGTAAATCTTTTGTCAATACTTATAATTTTGTGTCGATTTTTCCTGTACTTAATTGGTTTACATAAACCAATTACTAGAAATGTCGACGCAAACAACGATAACTAATTATCTAGCTCGATACGAGATTTGCCTACAGATTACTAACATACACAATGCCTTCAGTAATTGTAAGATTTCCATCATACGTTTTGTTACGGATTCGATACGAACGCCTAGTCAGTAAGGAAGTACATAGGCTTTACCTACTATCAAAAACTGTCCTTATTGTAATTTTCAGATGTCGAACAGAAGGTTGCGGCAAGTCGTTCACCGCATCGCATCACCTGAAGGCGCACGGTCGCACGCACTCGGGCGCGCGGCCGCACGCATGCGGGGAGCCCGGCTGCGGGCGACTGTTCTCTACCGCCACCAGTCTTAAGGCGCATGCTATGAAGCATCAGGTGAGTTCCATAAGATATAATGTAACAGAAGGCTGCGGCAAGTCGTTCACCGCATCGCATCACCTGAAGGCACACGGCCGCACACATGCGGGGATCCGCACGCAAGCAGGCGAGTGTTCTCTTCCGCCACCAGTCTTAAGGCGCATGCTATGAAGCATCAGTTTATGTACCTGTCTACAAAAGTGAAGAATTTTTACTTTTTAGGGAACAAAATATAAAATTTCGTTAACTTTAATATTTTAATGTTTGTTGAAAAGCATTTTAGTATGCGGTAAACTTCGAAAGCAAGTCGTTGATATTGTCAATTAGTGTAAGAAACATTTTGGCGTTCACCCAAACATTAAATTTTATTTCATCGTACAAATAATGTTTTGATGGAAAGATAAACGGTGGACCATTCAACATGTGGACAGGTTAAAATCTATTTCAAAACATTTTTACAAAATTATGCAATTCTACAATGTTTATCTGGATACAATTATTGCATTAATCTTGTGAACGTGTATCCAGTTGATTTGGACCACATTTCTTATATTTTTTGTATGTTTTGATACTGCTTGAAAAACAGTGTGAGTCAACTCTCAAACCCCCGCAAATTGTATGAGTCATTCGTAGAAATGCGTTATTGTGGTTTACGTGGCCGGTACTGGATATTTCAGTGACTTTCGATAAACTTCTGATTTCTAAACAGTCGAAGACAGCTTCATAGATTGTTCAAGAAGTTTGTTCTATCCTCTAATTTGTCTTTATTCCTAGTAATTTGCCTGGCAATGCGATATAAAGATTATTTGAGCTTGTAAAAAACATGATTATAAACTTGACTATTCTTTTTACACAGATCAAAGCCGAGCCGATACTCAACAAAGAAGTAATTGAACCCATTCAAAAGCAACCACAACCGCCAACGTCCAAAACGGCCGACGATCTCATGAACTGGGATAGTCTTCTCGAATCCTTCGGCAGAATCACCACAGAATCCAACTCCACCGACGGCAGCCTAGAGGACATCACTAAAGTCAACACCGTCGATATAACGGACCTACTATTCCCAGACAATACTCACAACATTAAAAATATTGAAACTGACGACTTAGCAGTCGACTACGACCTGGCCAGCCTAACATTATCTCCATTCGCAGTCGAAAAGACTGAACAGAAGATCCCCATCGAAGAGTCTTGGGTTGACGTCAACGATTTACAACCAACAGTGCCTTTGGAATCACCGCCAATAGAGATGGGACATCCCAAATTAGAAGTTAAGTCTAAAGCGATGCAGCTAGCTTTAGCTAATGAGGTCGAAGACCAGGCGCCGTGGGTAGACGTCAGCGCTCTAGCCGCTTCAATATCAGAAACACCAGTTTGCATCGAAGAAAAAACCCCTGAAAGCATTTTTACACTAGCGACTTTCGTCCCTACTCATATGCAGAGTTACATAGACCTGAATGTAGAAGTTGCACCAACCGCGAATCTTATAACCCACGACTCGTTCGACTTAGATACGCCAAGTGTACTAGACGTCGGCGACAAAGTTTTCAACGATAGTGAAATAGTTACAAATCTCGAAACAAATAAAATTGACACCGACATCGACTTGTTTTTAGGGTCTGATGATGATAGATCTCTAAATACTCCACCCCCATCTAGAGTGCAGCAGAACATCGAAATAAACCCAGCCAACTCGGTCCTCTTCAACACTGACTTAGATTTGGAAGATACATTATTGTTTGATAATGAACCACCCTCTGATATGTATGTGGTGAGGACTGAGAATATATTTGGTAAGGTCGCGAAAAGGAATACCCTGGAGCAGTTGGCGGCTGACGCTGGCATTTGTTCGTGTTCAGATTGTAAGTGTGATCCGAGTCTCGGGGAATGCAGGGACTGTATGGGCACGATTGAGCCTGATCCTCCGAAGAAGCAAGGATGCGGCGAGGATACCTGCTCCTGCGTCGATTGTAAATGCGATCATGCGGCGATGAAGTGCGCAGTAGGATGCGGCCAAGCCACGGACACCAATCACAACACATTCTTGCATTACCATAGACGACACAACAATTCAAACTTGGAAGATTTAGGAATTTTCACTGTTCACGAATGCGACGACAGTTTACAACCTTCAGATGTAGTGAAAAGTTTGTCATGTTCATGTAGCTCACACGTGGAACCAAGTGACAAACGCGAACGAAGCGAACAATCAAATAAAGTTGAAAAGAAATCGTGTTGCAGTGAGAAAAAGTCGCCTAGTGCAGAGAAAGCTTCGTGCTGTAGCACTAAAGTCTCCAGTTCTGATGAAAAATCGTGTTGCAGCGATAAAAAGCCGTCGACTAGCGAGAAGGAAGCATGCTGTGGAGGCAACAAGTCGTGTTGTGTCACAATATGTTTCAAGAAACTTGACGCGTTCAAGCAATTTCTGTCTGACAACGACCTCATCCACGCGCTAAAAACGCATAACTTTAACCTAACAACAAGTTAATAACTGTAGCTTTTATAAAACATTGCATTTAACTACGTACAAAAGCATTGAGTTTCTTGCATTGCCATCCTTATGCTGTTAGTCTACCCTAAGTGATATTTTGTCCAATTTAAGCAATATTTTATTTATATAAATGTGTTTTGTTGTTTTTTATACATGTATTTTGCCGTAGTAATTTTATAAGAGTATATAAAATAAGAAATATTATTCATATACAATGGATTTGTGCAATCATGTTTGTCAATTGTTTTTTATGTAGGTATTGTTGTACGTAATGTTAGAGTTTTGATAACTTATAGTTTCTCCAATACAATTTGCTCTCTGTCTTGAAATATTCTGCTTGGTCTTTTCCCAATTATTTGGGGTCAGCTTCCAGTCTAATCGGATGCTGCAGCGTAACAGTTTTACATGGAGCGACTGCCTACCTGACATCAGCCCAGTTAGTGGGTAACTCAGTAACCTTTGTATAAACAAAGACAACTTCAAAATATTACTTTGTCTGTCATCTCTGACCTAGAATAGAGTCAAGAGCAAACTCATCTCAAATAATAATTTAAAAAAAGTTAAAATTCAACTCAAAACTCAACCCATTTATTTCAATTAGACCATTTATATGGCACTTTTGAATTGTCAGGGTCGGTCGGTCAAAAAGAAGCTATTTTCAGGTTCCAAAGCGAAGATCTACGTATATGGAGAAGAATGTGCAAGAAACTCCATTTATGTATGAGATTGACTTCAAGGGCTGCTACTGGTACAGTAATAATAGTGTAGGTACATATTTAACTAATACAACTAATGTACAATTGAATAAAATGTTATAGTTCAGTTATTCTCCAAGCAAAGAGACAGTGCCAATTGAAAGTGCCATAGGTTGAAAAATATAACAAATGATAATATACAATTTATCAAATGATGTGAGAAACGTAAACGTTTGGTGCTATCTATAGATATAAGTTATCCAGTGTCTTAAATGTTGTACTTACAATGTGCTTAAACTGTACAAATGTTGAATAATTTTATATGAGATTTTTATTCATTAGTTTATAATAGATGCGATAATCTTAATGCTGTAAGGTTTCTAGTCCACATAACAAATAAAATGCTTTGTATTATTTTGCAGGTTTTATTTGAGATCAATACACTGGTTTTTCTAACAGGAGTTACATTTCATTACCTATACATGCTTGATTAGGGACACTAAAGGAAAATGTATAGATATGTCAAAATTATGCTATGTATTTGACTTCTTGGGGTCTTAAATATAATAATAAAGTTGTGAGTATGCAATACATCAAGTATAGATTGGAGTAATTTCAAATGTTTCCCTAAATAATAAAATATATTAGAAGATTGATGACAATCATTCGATTTTTATACAGGATTTCAATACACTTGCATATAAAGATGTTTTAAGAAACTTAGATGTATAAAAGTATGAGTATTCTTACATTGATCAACAACAAAAAAGGAATGTTTTACAGATACCATATACTTATCAAAAGTTACAACTTAAAATTATACAGTTTAAAACTGTGAACCACTTGTTTTCTATGAATAAAGATTTTTTTCTATAGAAAATATTGTAGCAATGAACTTCATTTCAAATCATCTTTATAAATGGTGCCAAACATTTTTAGATCAATACAGAAGACAGACAACACTCAGTAATTCAGAAAGATAGTTATAAAAAGATTCCGAGATCCATTTTATCCTGAAGCTGAGATCCTCTATATCTTGAAGTTGCTGAAGTTAGCGTCTTTTCTTCTTGTCATGTCGCCTGGCTCGAGACATGGTTGCCCGATGGCCAGGCGAGGACTGTTCAGAGCTGCATTCATCACTGTCTGTGTAAGCCTGGAAATAACAAGAAAATGCCACATTCACTTTTTCAGTATTTATTCAGAAAACCAAAGAAACAATGGAAGATGTTAGAATAGTACACTAGTTTTTTATTATCTATTTTAGTTTACAAACTTCAACTGCAATAAAATAATATTAAAATTTGAAAAGGAAATCTTTGAAGGGATCATATTCAGCCACTGACAAGCAGTGGGAATTGTATGCAGGATACTAATTTGCCTTAAGGTAAATAGTAGGATGTGGTCCAGAATCACATTCGACTCATATCTGCCAGGATTCATAGAAATTTGTTTGTTTTTTAAGTCATAATGATGCGTTGTTTGTTAAAACAATAGTTTACCTTTTCGTAAGGATGCGGCTCGCTTTGTTCGTCAGTCAAAGTCACACAAGCCATAATGCAGACAAGCTGGAACGCCGCACCGATATACAAGCCATATCGAATCACTGTACTCATCAAATCTTCAGCGAAAATCTCACTTGGAATCATTTTAGGGCGATCGATAAACACTGAACTGAAATGGATGCAAGCGAACTAGTTCGCTAATCCGTGAACTCTTGGAGTAGTGCTAAAAGACGACGCATTTGATATTGATAATGGTAGAAATAATGCCCCTCGCGTGATAATTCTACAGTTGCACGGGCCAACGAACGAGGAATAGGCTTAAGACCATAACAATTACTCCCGGACATTTTGAAAATTTTTATCTGTCACTGTCGCTTTCTGTAAGGGATGGGCAAAGAATTTCGATATACAATATCGATGTTTTTCCATTCAATTTTCGAATATTATTTTTATCGATTGATATTTTTATTGTGATATGTATCGATATTTATTTTAGAGTATAGAATTTGTATCAATTTCGATATATTTTTAAGGCAACTCTGGTTTTGTGTTTAATGTTACTAGATACTCCTGGCATGCTCCTCGTGCATTGTTAACTTTAAAAATCCCACCACAATCTCCATGAAATACAATATAAAAGTAAGTTGGCTGCGTGCACGAAAATACTAACTAATACCACAGATTACCAGATAAATAACTATAATACTATATGCGCGCTAACTACTTACCGGCCGCCGGCTACTTACGGGTCACCCGCGAGCGCGACCCATTTCTCAGTGGGTTGCCGACAGCCACGAGGCGCGTACGTTCGCATATATAATTCGACCGATCTGACGTACTTTATAGTTTCGAATTCTTATGATATGGCTGGTTCTGGTGTTTGTGCAGCTGTTGGATGTAGATCCAGCAAGAGAAGAGATATTTTTTTTTAATTTTTTTTCCTGCTGATACAGAAATGTGTCTCGTATTTGCTTTTACTAAATATCGTTTTTTAATTCAATGGATAAATTGTAAACTTGTAAGTTTCGTGTTTTGCATTTTATCAAGTATTGGTAGGTACGTAATAACTTTATTGTGTGTCTGAGATAAGAATATCAAGGTCAATGACCTCCATTTGTCAACTGTCATTCATTCAAAATTATGTTTAACAAAAAGCTACTTTGTGCAAATGTATTTTTTTTATTTATCTTTATTCCAGACGTATTTTTAACAATTAAACATGCTGAAACATTAAAAAGCATTTTATTATTTTATTTCATAAAGTGTTAGAACAAATACCTACTGACATCTCTATCAAAAGAGGCAGCCCTCTGCTCTGGCTATTCACAATGACCACGCGACGGCGCGCAGCTACAAAGAATAACTCACTTTACGCTTGTAAGGTTAGGTACATTTTCGTTCGCAGCGTCTAGCGACTCGAAGGTGTAGGCTATTATAGCAGTATGTTGGGAAAATTAATAATAAATAATACCATTAAGCCATCAGTGTGAGACGCGGTATATGACCTTGAAGTTAACAGACAATTAACAATATTTTCGTATACTTTTGTTAAACAAATCAATTACAAAAAAAAATATGCACATATGTAGAAAATTACAAAAAACCAAGTATAATTTTTTAAATATTTTTTTTTTATTCTTTGTATGAATATTCATACGAAAACTGACGATATATCTATATTTTATACGATTTATATACATATATATATATATACCGAAATTTTTCACCCGAAAATATTATCGACAATGTTTAAAAATGTCGATACAATAAATATCAATATATTTTTTCACTTGCTCATCCCTACTTTCTATTCAGATTCACCGACATAGACAAAAATAATCAATACCTACCTCAAATGTTGCCACATCGCTACAGGTTTTAAAATAAGATTTGGTTGGGTGAAGGTTTTCAGGTTTAGAGCTTTGCTTGAAATGTTTAAAAATCAAGGAAAAACATTGTAAGCGCTTGCGCTAGGAAGCCAATTTATATCAACAAAACAGAAAATAACACCACTTGGAAATGACAAAAACATGCTGTTCAGCAATGAAAACAATTCTTTCATCATCTTTGATAATCCTCGGGCTGAACTATCAGTTGTGCCGTGATTATTCCTTTACATATTTTGTAAAGTCACTGTGTGTTTTTTCTTTGGCAACAACTTTCTGCATAGTGCGAAATTCGAATCTTTGCATCTTTTGGAAGTAGCGGACGGAACAGAGAGTTAAGTCCCGCATACCTCCGTTGAAAAGGGAGGATCCTTCGACCGGACGGTTGTTGGTGTCCGGTTAGCAACTGCCCGAGAGTTATAATTCGGGCTATGCATATGTTCTAATCGCACTGTAAACTCTGATATCGCGATTTAGGATTTTGTCCAGTTAGTTCGCATCTGTCGAGATAGATGGCGCTGCGAGTCTCATTTGTTGATTCTGCTACGTTGATTTTTGTGGCAGTATTAATGTCGCCTACAATCTCATTCCATCATTGAATATATTAATTTATTGTGATTTTGGGACACCCATTGAATATTTTATGATGTGAGTAATTTCATTAAATGATTGTAACTCAGAAGAAAATGGTTGCTGCAATGATTTTAACATACCTTTGATCAGCGATCACTCTTTATTAAAAACAAAGTGTAAGTAGGTAAACTAAACTGAGAGAAATCGTTCACAAAATACAATGATACTTAATTTTAATTTGCAATTGGCCTCAGTGAGCTCAGTAGGTATCATATGAAACGAATCACTTGATTGAAAAATAATGTAGGTAGGTACGCTTATCAGAGTAGTAGTCATGTCACTTCTTATTGTTTGGTGCACTTAAATCTTATGGATTGGTTAGTCAATTTAATAAAATGAAACTATTTTTTATTTGTGAGTAATATACATACCTACTAGTTTGTTGTAACACGTGCTTAGAAGGACTTCAGTAGCTAGGTGTTTGGGTTAGTCTTTTTTTTAAAGAAAAACTAGATAGTATAATACATATAGTCAAATCCCATTAGGTAGGTAAGTTAAATTACCTCACATAAATAAAAAAAACTTATATTTCAGACAGAGACTCTAGAGGTTTTTAATAATTATAAAAGATCCATTATAATTACCTACTGTAGATCTCAGCGAATTTCGGCAAAAAAATCGTCGATATACAGGAACATGAACATGAACTTTTAAAATGAAAAGAAGTAAAAAACCGGCCAAGTGCGAGCTGGACTCGCGCACGAAGGTTTCCGTACCATTATCTATTAAAAACGTCAAAAAAATCCCGTTTTTTGTATGGGAGCCCCAATTAAATATTTATTTTATTCTGGTTTTAGTATTTGTTGCTATAGCGGCAACAGAAATACATCATCTGTGAAAATTTCAACTGTCTAGCTATCACGGTTCATGAGATACAGCTTGGTGACAGACAGACAGACAGACGGACAGACAGACAGACGGACAGACAGACAGACGGACAGCGGAGTCTTAGTAATATGGTCCCGTTTTTACCCTTTGTGTGCGGAACCCCAAAATTTTTTTCAAAAATCTATAATGCAGGATTAGGTGCCATCAACATCAGGCCCGAGAATCTACAACGGCATCATTGGATTTTAGAAAAAATATCAGTTACGGTTTAGGTAGGTAGGTAGGGTTTCTTGATCAGAAGTTAATAAAAATGAGCGCTTTGCTTTAGTATTCCATGTTTTTTGTTTCAAAATCAACCGGTTCGATTTCTGGCTAGAAATACCGATTTTTCAAAAATCCAATGATGCAGTTTTAGTTTTCATCAAAACCGGGCTTGAGACTCCTTTCAGTGTTTTTCGATATTCCTCATGGTTTCGGATTTGGCCATCTATACGCACTTTAAAAATTGTATAACAACCAATTAATGGCCTGATAAGACGGATCTGATGGTAAAACTCATCATATAGACAAATAAGAAAGTCGACGAAGTAGACGAAAATGTACTGGACACAGAGATCTCCAAGCGTAACTACGTCGACCGGTACTGTGCTTCTCGCATCCAACGAACCTTCACCAGCAGGCCTAGACAAAAGCTTTTCTGTAGTTAACGTCAGACGCTGACAGCAAAATGTACCTATAGGAATGACATTAGGTGATGACGTTTCCTTTCCACACTGTCACTGTTATTCCCATTTTGTTGTCAGCGTCTGATGTTAACGCTACAGAAAAGTTTTTTGTCTAGGCCTGCTGATCATCCACCCGGTCGATTCTGTCGACGTCTCACGGTGTACCTATACCTAGGCGGAGTGAACGACAAGTGAGCTGTCATTCCATCTTATTTGTATGGTTTGACAGCTCACCCGTTCGTGCACCCCGTCCAAGTGTTCACTTCGACATGTTTAAAGAATTATTATGCTGTTACCTTGCCGTTATAAGGATGCTAGACGGCGGCAGTGTAACATAATAATGATTTTATTTACTTTCCTTTGCAGTTCTTTATCTAAGTTTCATAGTTTCGGCGAGAAAAAATAAGAGTCCAAAAGGAGATTCTGCCTCCACTAGTAGTGATGAGAGTGATGAATATGTGCCGTTTGCCGATGGATTTCTGGACCTTAGAGGAGGCGTCAGGAGATATTTCGCTCTGGTACCTATTTACATTATTCTGATAGTAGGTAGTGACAGGTAATGCAGTTCTAGATTTTCAAATTAAGCGATAAAATCGAGTAACGATACGATTACCATTGGTTGGTATATCGAATAGTAAAACATGAGTTCATCAGTTTTTCTCCCACATTCATTAGGTAAGGTATGCGCACATACAAAAACTTTGTCTAAAGCTTCGAGAGGAGATAGACAGAGACTGATGTGTGGGATCCCTCACGTACACGTAACTACATGGGCGCCAGCAGGGTGATGCAAGGCGGTGCAACCCCTTGATTATAATCAAATGCACAAAAACAATACATCTAAAAAAAAACCTAATAAAGAAAAGAATGGCTTTTGAATCATTCTTCTTTAGTTCTCAAGCTTTTCTGCATTAGTCAACAAAGTTAAAAAATGGTCGAAGAAGAAAACCTATACTTTTCGAAGCGGATACCGATGGAGTGGAACTTTAGAAGGTAGCGGAACAAAGAGTAAAGTCCCACATACCTCCGTTGAAAAGGGAGGATCCTCCGACCAGACGGTTGTTTGTGTTTGGTGGGCAACTCTGCCCGAGAGTTGATATTCGGGCTTTGCATATGTTCTAATCGCATCGTAAACTTTGATATCGCGATTTAGGATTTTGTTAAGCTAGTTCGCAGCTGTCGAGATAGATGGCGCTGCGAGTCCCATTTGTTGATTCTGCTACGTTTTTTTTTGTGGCGTCGCGCGTCGTCTACATCACTCCCTCCCCTCCGGAGACCGGAGGTCGATTCAACCAGGGGAGGTTCTTCAAGGCTCTTCATGTGACTGGCCGAAGGTGCAGTGTGCTTGCCAAGGTGGGTCGGAGCTGTGCGACGTGCTGACGTGACTGCTGGCGTCGACCAGGAGAGGTTTTTCAAGGCTCTTCATGTGACTGGCCGAAAGTGCAGTGTGCTTGCCAAGGTCGCTGATGAGGTTGATGATAGAGGCTGAGGATGCTGACCAGGAATGCGCGTCCGCTGCATGCTGTCAGGATACCCGTAGAAGCCGAGGGTACTGGCTGGCTGTATGACTCGCTGCTCGAGAGCTTGAGGTCACGATGAGGAAGTGATGATGATGATGACGTCATGATGGAGTAGCTGCACGAAGGCTGCGCTGACGTTCAATGTCGAGGGTCACCAGTTTGGAGGTAGCGGAACAGAGTAAAGTCCCACATACCTCCACTGAAAAGAGAGGATCCTCCGACCAGACGGTTGTTTGTGTCTGGTGGGCAACTGCCCGAGAGTTGATATTCGGGCTTTGCATATGTTCTAATCGCACGGTAACCTTTGATATCGCGATTTAGGATTTCGTTAAGCTAGTTCGCAGCTGTCGATATAGATGGCGCTGTGAGTCTCATTTGTTGATTCTGCTACGTTGATTTTTTGTGGCGGTATTAATGTCGCCTACAGAACTACTACGGTTTAGGCAAAGGCTAAAAACCGTAGTAGTTCCACTACATCTACCGAAGTTTTGATTTGCTTATATCTATTGTAGGAAGCATCGCTGATAGACCATGGCAGAAACATGATCTGTTCTCCATTGTCCGTGTTGATGCCTCTTGGTAAATTGGCAATTGGAGCAAAGAAAAAAGCAAAAACAGAATTATTAGATGCCATCGGTATTAAGTCCGGCAAACAGGTTAGTGTACAATAATATATTTTATCTACACTCACAACGTAATGTTACAAATATCAGTTCAAAAACGAATGTATAAACACGACACTTTTTTTTTCGTGAATAGGTAAAATTAAAGAAAAACTATTGGGTACAGTTCAACATTTTCCTTCGATTTTCAAACAACTGCATCATAAAATAACTTTTTAATTTTTATTGACTTCCATGCTATAAATCCTATATATAAGTTTCTGAAACATTTAGCTTACTGCCAACATTAAAACAACCAGTGTCATAGTAACCATAATATCACCCAAACGAGTGTTATAATGTGGTACTAAATTTCATTACGCAACTCCTTCGCTTTTTAAATGGGATCGAAAACGCAAAGGAATCACATAACAGTCACATTCTCACTACCTACTCAATTCGTAGTACCTTTATGAATTTCAAAAGAAGAACATTATCATGCACGCGCGTTTCACTGTCACAGCGCCGTAGTAAAAAAAAAACTAAAAGGTTATTCGAATTCACGTCGTGTCCCGCCATTTTTTTGTTCGCTATTATTAGTTTTGCAAAAAAACATTAGTTTTTTGTTACAAAAATGAGTGATACAATCTGATAATAACACACCACCAGATATTTCTAATGCAGCAAAGGATTTTTCTTACCATTAATTACCAGAAAAGTCGAGAAATCAATATGAAAAGGCGTAAGTTTAAAGATTTCATAAATTAGAAAATAAACTATTTGTAAATAAACTTTTTTTTCATGTCATGTATAGATATAGGGTATAGATAAAGTCTTGTATGCAACTGTACATAATAAGGTATGAAAGTGTTTTAATACCTAATTATATACATAAGCCGAGTGTGATAAACCCACATTCGTGTTTTAAGACCCCTTCTTATACAACAGTTGTATAAATAACTATTATAGCACACTTTTACTTTTTAATTTATTGGCGCGGGCTCATTAACTTATGGTGAAAGCTTTATGGTAGCCCGCGAAATTCAAATTTTCTTACGTTTTTCGCAATTTGCAGTATGTAAGTAAGTATGTATTTATAGAATTATAATCATTAAAATCATCAATACAACTCTTTCAGTTAGAATTGATGTCAATTGTAGTATTTCATGATATCATCGTTACTTTGTCAATCAATTTGAATTTCGCGGGCTTTCACCTATGAGCCAGCTTTTATCATTGTCTATGGATGCGCGGGCTTCGCAGTCATACGAGAATATCCGCCATATTAGAATAAACTAGTGAGTGAAGATTAAAATTGTATGCAACGGCATAGAATTAGGTAAAAATGGATTTGAGATTTGAAAAAATATTCAAACACTCGTGTTTTAATATTTTTTTAAATCTCAAATCGTTATTGCAATCCATAATGTACATAATTATACAGGTGGTAAATGTAAAAATTGAAACAATTATGGACGCTGTCGGGCACAGCAATTTTTTTAAATAAGTAGAGAGAGGAAGAGCGCTTTCATTAAAAAATTAATCCTATTTACTATGTTTGTATTATTTTGTATCATTAAGTATTTTAAATTAGGTACTTACCATTAATTCATGTTAACTAGGTATTTATTTAATATAGGAAGTCTATCTATTAATTTATTATTTAAATTTAATTAGATTTCACATTGCTTTTTTGTGAATTCTCTTAAACATTTTTCATTATTATTAGTATAGTCTAATTTTATAATATTAAATGTAAGTAGGTACTCAATATAATTATATTACTTACTAAGTAACTGTTAATACGTATTATTGGAATTATCCCATAATAACCCCTTTTATATGCCTAAACTATTGTTATAAATAGGTAGGTACCTATGTCGACTGCTGGGTGTTGGTTTGGTGACCGAAGACACATTCGTAGCCAGTGTAGACTGAGTCGATCAGTAAATAAGGAATTCGCATGGGCATTCGGGTTTTTATAGGATCAGGACTCTGTTTTAAAATATTTAAGAGTGAGAAGGAGAACGTAGGTAATTTTGTTTATTTGGCACACACAGATACACAAAATACAGGATTAAAAGCAAGGACACATCATTTTAAAAACAATAAGATGATGTGCTTTACGGCTGAGCCAACAGGGGCGTACCATGGAGCTATGACGGGATGGAGCTATAGCTCCATCCCTCTTTCTCGCTCGAACGACTGACGTTTTAACACGTCAAGGGCCGCAGGTCCAGTTCATGCATCAATGCCAGCTGACCACTAGCAGAACAGTTGCCAGACGCTTTTTTCAACTGAAATTTACGTTGTGTGTTTTATGAGTTTTATGAGATGTAAATAACGGATGTGAACAACGGGCATCATGGACGTAGGATGAAAGACTGCCTAGCTAAAGTGGGATTGTGTGGGTCACGTCAGCCGCATGCACAGTGACGGCTGGGCAATAGTTTCCACAAACTGGGTGCCTAAGGATGGGCGGCGCCGCAGAGGTCGACTCAGGAAGAGGTGGCGAGACGACACAAACACCTACTGCGAGGTTTGGTCCGAGCTGGCTCGGGACATAAAGATCTGGAAGGAGTTGGGGGAGGCCTTTTCCCAGCAGTGAGACAGAATAGGCTAATAAACAAAATCTACAAGTAATCCACTAGTGGAATTTATTCTCAATGAATTTCCAACGGGTTTTATGTAGGTACATAATACTTGTTTGGTTTAACCCTTTTTCAATTCATTTACACAGATAAAGTCCTCGTTCGCACAGCTTATAACCAACATGCAGTACCTGCCAGGGGTAACATTAGATGTGGCCAGCAAAGTATATTTCTCTTCTGATAAGAGCGTTAATGAAAAGTTCAAAGAGCGCACAAAACTCATCTTCAAGACATCAATTCAGAAGATCGACACATTTCATCCAAAGGAGACTGCGGAAAAAATTAACGATTGGGTAAGGACTTGGAGTATATGTTCTGATAGTGGTACCTATTATAGGCGAACATAATGGAATAAGGCATTCTCTATCAGGCAGCCTTTGGGTTAAAAACACTAGGGACATACATTTGGGTTACTAAGACAGTATACGTCTTTCAATGTAAATACTTATAATATTTCAAATAGATATTTAGTAACATAAAAATACTAATAAAATAAGTACATATTAATCAAATATAAAATTCTTACCGTATTCGTACCTGTGATCTATGCGCGCTAACATAAAGCAGCTACATAAAAAACTCCTAGTCAAACACCAAACATGCTAAACAAACTTCTTACCTTTCTACGCAATGAAATACATAGACCTCATCTATCGCTTTCCATCAGGCGTGATCGACGTCAAGAGCAAGCTAATTACTCAATAAAAAAAAATGAAAACCAAGTTGGAGCTACAACTTAGAATAAACCTGTTTGTGAATTAAAGGACAGTGTAAATAACGTACTGAGTTCTTTTTCCAAATCAGGTTGCCGAGAAAACGAGGAATAAAATCACTCAATTGCTTACTTCGTCAGATATATCAAAAGATACGTCTCTGATCCTGGTCAACGCTATTTATTTTGCGGTAAGTACACGTTCAGTATAATAGTGCTTTTAAACACACTTAGCCGCCTACTTTAACACTAGCTCCTTTTTTATGGATGGGAAATCATCAAATGACTCCTTCCTCTCTGGGTGGAGCGGGTGGGAGTGTCAGATCCTGGCAGGCTTTGGCCCTAACGGCCCCCGTCTACTATCATCTCTTTTAGGCGCACGTTAACACAACGCACCGTCGACCTAGGCCCAGTTTTGATCGGACGGCGAGCCACTCAACGCTCGCCGTCCGCAGGCCCGCGCCTACGGTAACACTGGCCTACCCCACCGCTGCCTGTTAGGCACGCAATGAAGTATTTCGCACTAGTGCGGAATTCTGCGCCAGCCAGCCGCCTCTATTCATTTTATCTGAATCCTAAAATCGCAAAAATTCAACTGCCCCATATAATTTGTTTGCATATCTTGACAAAATGTGCTAAACACCTATTTTTTTTGCGGGTACATAGTTGTTCAAATTTTAAAATTTGTTAATAATGATGAGTACGATGTCGATGACCCATTTTCAGTTTTAGCGCTATTTCTTTTACACCTTAAGTAGGTACTATAAGTATTCCCCAGGGGAGTCTTTTGACTATCCCTAATAATTGCGGAATGTCATGTTTTATTCTAGCCCATCTCCAGAAAACTTGGTGAAAATAAAAATAACAAATGTAATTTTCTAGGGTAAATGGAAGCACAGATTTGAAAAATCATTCACGGGCGACTTTTATTCGCCGTCTGGCCTGCGGCGACTTCCGATGATGTCGCGTCAAGGGACCTATAAATACTGGAAGTGTGACATCATAAACGCTGAGGTAAATAATCTTTTCACAGCACCAGGGACTCGAGTCTGCTATTGCAATCGTGTCTCAATGACCGGTCATTGATCGAATATTTGACAACTTTGACAGTTTTTGTATGGGAAGTGTGTCATAAGTTTCACGTTATACGTCAAAAATCGATCATTGACCGGTCATTGAGACACGATTGCAATAGCAGACTCGACCCCCTGCTCTTATGGGTATGTGATGCGAAGGAATGAAGAACATGTCCCGTGGAAAGTTTCAAGTATGATTGTGGATGGTTAGCTACAGGAAGATTAAAGAAACAATGCATTGGTTGTGTAAGAGTTAATATTGCAAGAAAAGGAGGTGATGATTGAGATTATGACAAATTAGAGGTGTATATGAAATCAGGTTGCTAACCCCAAATTTCAATAACTTGGATTTGTAGTTTGAAAAAATCAGGACAATTCATATTAAAAACAGGACGCAGTAATAGAGTAATTATGTGGTAAAAAATAGGTTAAATGAATTAGCCCGGGCAGTGCGAACACTCGTGACTGTGAAAAATTGTGTCACAAACATATAATTGTTCTTTTAAAACCGGGGAAACTGCAGGAAATCCCAGGACACTACAGGAACCAGGACATGTCATGGGAAAACGGAACGGTTGGCAACTCTAGTATGAAAGAAGAAGACATATTCCCAGTCCCAGTCTCTAGTCCGGATGTAGCTGAATACTGGTTTTATAGGGCTGCCTGTATGGCCTTCATAAGCTAAATAGTTACTGGGTACAAGATATCCCTTACCTTTGTTTTTAGGGTTGCCACCCGTACTATAAATTTAATTTTGTACTATATTTTAGTCAATTCAACTCTAAATTATATAAAACAATAGAGTACTAGGTACAACCACCACGGTTTATTTTAATTATTTGTACTTTGAATTGTTCCTTTTTTAAATCCGGACGCTTTTGTCGTGCACGTCTTTCTACATCGTACTCAGCTTTGTAACAACTTATTGATTTAAAAGTGGATCGTGCAAATAGCTTCACCTATTTAACAGACCGACCTTGACAATTAAAAAATGCCTGTAAATAGTTTAATTGAAATAAATACTTTGAGAGTTTGAGTACGATAAATACTATATTTGTCACGCTACTGTAAATGTTGAAAAGTCTTTTTAATAAAATCTCATGCAAGGCCAAACTAAGATACTGGCTCGCATAAGCATCGTGCTATCTCGTATTTCTCAAAATGTTCTATGAGCTCACAATTATTTGACTCCTATTTCTATATGAATGGTCAAAAAATGTACCCATTCATTTATACTACTAGATACATTTTTTGCCCATTAGCTATAATTTTCAAGCTCGCTTCGCTCGGTCTAACATAATATTGTATCTTTCTCGGGACTCTAAAGCTAAAGGGTGCTCTAGTCGAACGGCTCATTGACGGGCGCGGTTAAATGCATGCTATCTCATCCAAAATCATTTAAAGGAAGAAATAAACGCTGTAATGAGTAATATGAAGCTAGTGCGCACACAAATTTACAGTTCCAAATCATATACGATGATTTATAACGAAAATGAGCTCGTAAAACTTATTGAAAGACATTTGGTAGTCAAGATATTATAAAAAAAGTACTGAATGTATCTGTTTAAAATATTTTTTTACATTTAATTTAGGAAATAATCTATGCCTGTATGGTTAACATTTTGCCAGTTTTGTTCTACATAAGTTATTTATTTACGCCCAAAGTTAAGTTAAAAGGAAGTTTCGACACAAATAACTTGCACATCAATATTTTTTTTTCTGTTTTGTTTCCATACAGGCCTAGATAATACCGAGATAAATAAACGTGATTTTTTTTCTGAACATACACCGTCAATCAGTAGAGTAATCGCCAGACTACGTTTGTATACGATAAACTGCAATGACTGACTAGGGCACCCTTAATGCACACACTTAGTTCGCCACTGATTAAAATTCTAGGTTTTCTTTATGTGTTTATATTTTGGTGTACAATAAAGTATATACAGGGTGTCCCAAAACTCAACGTCAAGCCGAAACGGGGTGACAGGATTGATCATAACCATCACGAGAAAAATCTGAAAAAAAATCTATCCCATGCAGTTTAAAAATTATGGGCGTTTTAAGAAAAACCTAGAAATTTGATCAAACTGTACCATTTTTCGGTTATTGTGGTTATTCTTTTTTATTTTTGTTCATTTGAACTTTGGAAACGTAATCCTAAATAACATTTCTAGAATCCCAATAAAAAATAATGACACAATTGCCTCAAGTTTCCGAGAATTGAGACTATTTGTTAAACTACGAATTTAAAATTTTCAAGATTCGTCGACTTTGACAGGCCCTCCTATAAAAAAAATGTACCAGAGTGCCTTGGCAAGTGGCATTAAAAGTTGGCGCATTTAATCAGAATTCTAAAATGGTACAATACTTGTTAGTTCCATACAATAGAAAAGAGTAAAAAAATTAAAACCTCAAGTAACCCGATTTTTGCTATCTCATTTTACTCAGTTAAAATGTTTTTAATTCACACAAGCTCTAGGTAGGTTCTTAATTTTAAGACAAAATGATGAGAGAGATGGATAATGGGTATGTTTGCCATGAGTGAGCGAGACAGATAGTGACGCCACTTTTACCAAAGTGAAAAAAAGTTAGTAAAATTAGTAAAATAATTAGGTTTGTTGGAATAAAAGTCAGATGATAGAGAAATAACGTTTTTTATTAAAATAAATGTTCAAATTGTTTACCATCAGCCTCAATACAAGCCCTACATCTTCTTAAAAAAGATCTACTTATTAGTCGGGCATATCTTCTACTAAATCAACACAAGCGAATACGAACGTGCGCAGTAGACGAATGAGCGAAACGTACTAACTGGTTGGTGTCGGACTGGTAGCGTAGCCATTTGCTTGGCTGAAACTAGTGCGAATGAAACAGATAGATGCCATAGCATCTATCTGTTTCATTCGCACTCGTTTAAACGACGCATCTCCGTCTCAATGCGTGGCGTCACTATCTGTCTCGCTCACTCATGGCAAACATACCCATTATCCATCTCTCTCATCATTTTGCCTTAAAATTAAGAACCTACCTAGAGCTTGTGCGAATTAAAAACATTTTAACTGAGTAAAATCTGATAGCAAAAATCGGGTTACTTGAGGTTTTAATTTTTTTACTCTTTTCTATTGTATGGAACTAACAAGTATTGTACCATTTTAGAATTCTGATTAAATGCGCCAACTTTTAATGCTACTTGCCAAGGCACTCTAGTACATTTTTTTTATAGGAGGGCCTGTCAAAGTCGACGAATCTTGAAAATTTTAAATTCGTAGTTTAACAAATAGTCTCAATTCTCGGGAACTTAAGGCAATTGTGTCATTATTTTTTATTGGGATTCTAGAAATGTTATTTAGGATTACGTTTCTAAAGTTCAAATGAACAAAAATAAAAAATAATAACCACAATAACCGAAAAATGGTACAGTTTGATCAAATTTCTAGGTTTTTCTTAAAATGCCCATAATTTTCAAACTGCATGGGATAGATTTTTTTTCAGATTTTTCTCGTGATGGTTATGATCAATCCTGTCACCCCGTTTCGGCTTGACGTTGAGTTTTGGGACACCCTGTATAAACAAATAAACAAAATTCGACGTTTGTTATTTTGTGCCGTAAAAAAAAAAATATTGAATGTGATGCTGATTACGGTTTTCGCACGTACGTACGTCTCCCAAAAATAAGAAAAAAAAGTGAAAATAAATGTATACTATTTTTATTCTGAATTTTCCAAAATTAGGTATTTTGCAATGCTGAGTTAAAAAAACACTATTTTCTACAAACTCTATTTTTTAAAAAGGTGGCAACCTTATTTGTATTGTACGTCAGAACAGTTATTTTTAATTTAGTTGATGATGAAGATGATCACAGTCAAGCGAAATTCTCATGCATGTTGGAAACACAAGCATGTGACATTGATTGAAAAGCAGGCATTATTTCTACTTATGCATCTTCCTTTTTCTTGTCTTGATAATGGTTAGGAATAATTCTAGTGGTCACATCATCGCTTACCATCAGTTTAGATAGTGGTCAAGCGCGTGCCTATCAATAATAATAAAAAAGGGTTAGGTCAGGAAATCAGATTAGGTATCAATTTCGTAATCGTAACTAATATGAGTAATTGATCATTTCTGGAAGAACTGTTTTGAATATTTAAAGAAAGCTAGTATTGCTGACTCCTATGCAATTTTCTATTCCTAAATCATGCACGGTTCTTGTTACGATAGGCCACGGAAGCGAAACTGGGTATACAATTTATTAAAATAATTTTTAATGTTTGTAAATAATGTCACCAGGTCATAGAAATTCCCTACGAAGGCTCGCATGCATCGATGATAATAGTGCTACCGTTTAGCAAAACTGGCTTGCCAGTTCTCCTTAGAGCTCTAAAACTGGCTCCCAAACTATTGAACAAGGCATTGGAAAAAATGAAGTTTGCAGATGTAATACTATCGATGCCAAAGTTTAAAATAGAGTCGGAACTGGATCTGAAGGCTCTGTATAAAAAGGTAAGTCATCAATTATTTATTAACTAAGGTGGCAACGAAAGATCAACTGCCAGAGTCTGTTTCCTGTTATCTACAACCTGGGAGTCTTTAAGTCAAGAGTGAATAGGTTACTTTTAAGCAAGCGCTCCATCTTCTACCACATCATCGCTTACCGTCGGGTGAGATAGTGGTCAAGCGCGTGCCTATCAACAATAAAAACAAAAAAAATAAAAACTAGGTAGGTACTTGAAAGTCCCGCAAGAAATCTTACTTCTGCAACTGACTCCGTTAGTTTTTAGCAGAATTGTTACGGAGATCTAATAAGTGAAATCCTTTAAATGAGGTCGAGGATTACTCGAAGTTTTAAGTTGTTGTTACAAGTCGCCTTTGCCAGGTTCAGTACAATATAACTTCTGTTTAGTGGAGCCACTTTGGTAACCACGTTATGAATCACTAAGAAAATTCCTAAGAGATATACTTTGTTTGTTGTTATTATAACGTGTGTTTAAATTATTTGTTTTGTTTAAAAAAATCTATCTCCACCTTCGCGAAAGCAGGGCTGCTTCCGATCAAGGTCAAGCTTTGCATTTACCACCGCTTCAGATCCACTAAAAACGTTATATTCTTAGCACGAATGACAAGAACACATAACGTGAAAAGTGATATTCTTTAAACAGTAACGAGTGCCGAACAGTCAAAAATGTAAATGGACATGCGCTACCGAAAAATATCATTTTTAATCCCAAACATTTTAGAATTTCGATAATCGCTATCATCGATCGATTGCCACTTTGTCTAAATACTAGCTTAAAGTTAAGGCAAGTAATCATCAACAATCCTGTGAAGTTATACATAGAGTTAAAGAGAGAGAGAGAGAGACAGAGAAAATGGGTGTTTTGCAGCTGTCTCATGGTAAATCAACTTAATAAAAATTTCAGATTGGGCTAAAGACTATATTTGACTCGAGAGCTTCAGATTTGTCTGAAATAATCGACGATGAAAACGTGTACGTGTCTACAGCAATACACAAAGCAGTTATTGAAGTAAATGAGAAAGGGACAGAAGCTGCTGCTGCCACTGGTAAGCCTATGATTGATATTTTTATTACGCTAGTTTTCGAAGTAGTGTTTGTGATTCTAGCTCTTAGATGAGCTAACATGGCTAACGGGGAATATGCATGAAAAAATATTTATTATCTAAGCAGTTTACCGAAAAATATAATACTAACAGTGAAAACAAAATCAAAATTGATAAAAAACCAACGACATAACACCTTTATGGGGCCCTTCTCGAAATCGCCGTTTTCTGTGGCAGCTGTAAGGGCGTCATGGACTTTGATGTCAGAGTTTGTGTCGAACTTCACTTTCCAGTCATTATTGTAAACTTTCAAGCTTAATAACTTCATCTTTGATGAAGATATTACTTCATAATTGTAAGCAAATCAAAAAAATACATGCATATTCCCTGTTAATTCCGCAATTATAGGCCATACAGTGTTTATTATTTGTTTAAAAGAGGCCTATCGTAATGTGGGCTTTTGAAAATGGAGAGTATTTCGCAATATGAATTGTATCTGAAGGATCTGAAGCCACTTGAGACATGATTTTGACTTTCTTCATTTGTATCGACGGTACTTTCACTTAATCATTTGTTTGAGCCGAGTAGATGCCTCACATTTTGCTTTACTTAGGAAGCCGAGATTTATTTATATTTTCTAGCTTCTATCTCCCGCACTCTTCGGTTTTACCATTTCAAAAATCATGGGCTCTTCTAGGATACATTAAATTTGGGCATTCCAATTTTACATTGAATTTATTTACCAATTCGTTCGCTGTTTCTTTGGTCTCTTTTACAACATCCTTCGAATCTTGATACCTTTCATCATCATCAACATTACAGCCGATAGACCTCCACTGCTGGACATAGGCCTCCCCCAAGTGTGATCTTGATATCTTTAAATGTAATAAAACTGTAACCGATCGCTGTTTGTACATGGATTTGAGAAAAACTTCTATTAGGGTCGTTTAAACCGTAATAGAACCCAAAATTGATGATTTTTAGAATTTTTGTCTGTTTGTCTGTGCGTTTGTGCGCGCTAATTTCAAAAGTGGCGTTACCGATTTGGATACGGTTTTCACTGATGTATTGTGATAAGCTTCTAAATGAAGTTTATCACGATACATCAGTGAAATTAAAAGTTATGTCAATTTAAAGAATCACGTCGAACATTTAAAGGAAATGAATGCTGTTAAAATGCTGTTCAGGTTGTAACTTTGGTAAAGTAGGTTTGCAAAACGTTCAAGATTATACGAACACACCTAAGTAAAAAAAAATAGTTTTGGGAATTCAGAAGTTTCCATTGCAAGTTGAGCTCATATCTATATCGTCGAACATAATAAATAGGATTCAGCTTGGCATGCGCACACACATGCATCCGTCGGACTCGGCTGCACTACACCGATTCGCAGCGAACGCACGTATTTCGGAAACGCATGGCGCACCCTGGTAACTGCAAAACTCGGCATCGCAACGCAGTGTTGGGCTGGTGAATCTTTTTAAGATGTTGATTGTAATAATACATCTAACATAGTGGAATCGTAGGATGCTTTGTTTCTAATTGGCGAGAATACAACCAATCAGATTGTTCAAATTTTGCATAAATAATCCTTACAGCAGGCCTAGACAAAAAACTACATTTTATGAAACTCTTTCAAAATAAAAAAAACACAAACAAACGTAAAGTTCATTCATGTTTAGAATTACCTAGTACCCAGAATTGAATAGTTCCGACACAGTTGCCTATATGGGGTAATTAAAATAGGTGGACAAATTTTACCACAGCGCTCAGTAGGTCTAACCAAAGATATCCAAGCAAAAAAAACACTGATTAAAATGATTTTATTTTGACCTAAAATAATAAATACCTGGCACTCTAGAATAAACACATCCATCCAATAGGGGTAGGTATTTGCACTCGCGCCCCGCTGCGCGCATGATCGTGGTCACTTGCGCCTGCACATTTGTAGTATCAAGAGATGTGTTTATGCATTGGCTAACCAACATTTGTGTCGTTCATTGTAAAAGTGGTGTCCATAAAGTTGCTTCACTTTTATAATGAAAGATATGACTTACTGAGATACCACTAAGCAAATAAAAAATTATTATTTTACACCACACAGTGACACGGAGTTACACCACTTTTACAAATGAACGACACATTTATAAGTGTATTTTTGTTCGGTAATTATTTTAATTTTAGGTATCTAATGCGATTTTCTTATATTTTTTTACCATTGTCCTTATTTTGGTGGTCTGAATGATTCCTAAAAGTTTGTCCACCTATTTTAATGGGACCTTATATATGGCACATAAATTGTAACTCCCTTCCTAACAGAATAGTTGACTTACCCTATCATAAATTTTGCATTTTCTCACTTTCGCATTTTTTCAAAATGGGCTGATAAGAACATTTTGCATTTTGATGACACAGTTGGCGCAGTGGTTGAGCGATTGACTGCTGCGCCGCGTGTCGCGGGTTCGATTCCCGCACGGAACAAACATTTGTATGGCCTACAGATAGTTGTTCCGGATCTGGCTGTTTGTGTATGTGAATTTATATGTTTGTAAACGCACCCACGATACAGGAGAAAATCCTAGTGTGTGGCAACGTTTTTTATAAAAAAAAAAAAAATATTTTTACAGCGTCAACGAATGGCTAAAAAAATACTCTTCGGATTCTTACCATTTAAGAGATGCATTGTGAGCTCTCTGGCTCTCACTCTTTTGGTCCTTCATGTTTGTGTTATATACATTTTCTAACCTTGTTCCCATTTTTGTTTCCTTTTTAAATTTTTACTTCGTTTTATTGAATTATTAATTAATTTTCGTTTAATAATAAATGTGTCAGATGTGTGTAACTGTGTAAACATCATTCATAAATCATTACGAACTTTGTTTAGTGATGTATAACCACACTGTATGTATTAATATTTGCATGCTATCTTCGTATGGCGGAATGTGTCTTGCTCCAAAATCTATGTAACATCTTTTAATCACATTGTTTGCAAATAAAAAAACTTACTTACTTTTTTTTTAGAACCATGAATTTTGTATTTTTGTGTATTATGTAGTCGGGTATTAGTTTTTGCTGAACTTCTTTTTTATTTAAATTATTTTGGGGTTCAAATTTCGAGATTTATCAACAATATTTTATACAACGTGTAACAGAATAAACGCAATATCTCTTAAAAGGTCATTGTACTCATCATTATGAACAACTTTCACTAAGGGATCAACACTGAAATCGCGAATAAAAAATCGACTGCCCCATACATTTCTGTCCGCACAACTCAATAAAATGTACTGAACAGCTGATTTTTTTTCGTGATTTCGAGAACAGCTAATTTTTTTTCGTGATTTCGAGGAGTACAATGACCCCTTAAGAGGTATTGCGTTTATTCTGTTACACGTTTTATATTTGGAATTTGCTAATTTAGCCCTTTAGTTTGATACCCAACAAGACCATTATAATAAAAAAATAGTTCATGTCTCACCTAGCCTATAACCAGTGAATAATTTAGACGCTTCCAATGACACCTCATTTGTCAAATTATGATAAATGGTTTAGAAGTTATGAGGGAACAGATTAACATACATACATGTATCCTCCTTTTTGCTTCGCCGTAGTCGGGTAAAAATATCTTCTCCTGAGACTTGTGTATTCGTGGTTTCAGGAATGGTAATGAAAAAATTGTCTTCTTTCATGCCATATAACGTCCGTATGGATCGTCCGTTTCTGTTTTACATCAGGATTTATCAAGAGCAATTGTTTTCGGGAACCTTTTGTGGACATACCGATTATTAACGTGATCAATAAATGAAGTTTAAACTTATTGTATTTTGATTTTCTTAAAACATAATTAATCATCAAAATATCCAAGGATTCGAGAACTCAAGATGTAACGAACGAAATACAAAATTGGTAACATTAGAGACCAGAGACTCACAAAAAATAAATTTTATAAAAAAAAAAAAAAAATATTTTTGAAGAACTAATAACAGCAGCAGAACAACTGAAACACAAAATAATAGAAAAAACAAATAACAATTTTTCTAACATTTGGTAAGATGGTCAGAAAGAAAGCATTTCGAAGTGCTTCGATCCGTATCTGTTTTAGCTACGTTCATCCATCTAGTCATGAACGCACACCATTCGCGATGACTCTGCACGGGTCTTGGCAGCCAGCATGCACTAGATGCCCTTCAAGTATTTACCTATAAGCATTTTGCGTATTGGTAGCATTTTGCATACTGGTAGCATTTTGCATATTGGTAGCATTTTGCATATTGGTAGCATTTTGCATATTGGTAGCATTTTGTTACTACCGGCGCCGCCGTATAAATTCCTTTTGTTAGTCATCATTTCAATTTTTTTACACATTCTATTCTGTCTCAACGCATATGGGTCGGTTCCTTATTCGGGTTTACTAACTACCGCTGTTATATTCAAATTTAATTAAATTTTGGTGTGTCATATCACTGTCCATTGGTGGCTCAACAAAATATTTTTGAATAAGTCTCATTTGCTAACGCTAACTTGAAGATAGTGGCAGTGGGCACTGCACAATGCTACACAGATGGCCGATAAGACCGAATGATTCAGCCGGTCGATTCTGTCGACATCTCACGGTGTACACCTAGGCGGAGTGAACGACACTAGAGCTGTCACTCCATCTTATTTGTATGGTTTGACAACTCACCCGTCGTGCACCCCGCCCAAGTTTTCATTTCGACATGCTTACAGAATCGCACTGCGCGTTCCGAAAGACACAGCGTTGAACGGAAGGCCTCCCACAAAATGTATTGATGACCAAGCCTGGGGGCTGCGCGAAGCCAGATGCTAAACCGGTCGACGTGGCAACGCTTAGGTGTAGCCTATGCCCAACTGTGGATGTCTTTCGGCTGAAATTAATGAATATATAATGAGTCAAGGCAACGCTATTGTCAAGAGCGTTCTTTGAGGTTCTGATCGTTTTCTTACATCATGTTCATGATTGCAGGAGTAGTAATGAAACCACTGTCAGCCATGGTTAGGCCTGCATTCCGGGTCAATCGTCCATTCCTCTTTTACGTCGTATTTTACAAAGAGCAGTTGTTTTCTGGAGTATATTCTGGATAGTAAGTGTGTAAAATTAAATAAATACTATAAAATACTTTAGCTAATGTGTTTTTGATTTAAAAGACGGGGAGTGAGTTATGGAACGGGTACCTAAATAGCTTGAAATTTCTGTTTCACAAGTGTCCAATGCTTTGTTACCTTAATTGACATCGAACCCACACTAGTTATCTCAAGTTATTGGTGAGTTGATTGTTTTTATTAACCACCTTAGACTATATATGATATTTTCCTCATTTTTGTGAGCTTATAATTGGGTCATCTTCGCGATACTTTGTGAGACTATTATATTAATATCGTCATTAGCGTGGGACCGGTCCTAACATTCTATCCTTGGGTTACACCAACTTACAATATTTACGCTTATCAATTTTCCAATTTCCAACCTCCTGTCCTGCTATTTTCATACTTTCGCTACTCATACTAATTAAATCATTATAATTGACCAGTTTTCTGGTCAACTAAACCCAATTTTGACTAGCAAAACGAATCAAACTACATTTCTTTTCCAAATTAAGTTCGTGAGGTCGGATTCCAGTGTAAGCGGATGCACCTACCAGTATTTTACATGAGATGACTGCCTGCTTGGCCTCTACAACCCAGTTACTGGGTATATCGATGCCTATTGGTACACATTGGCTGACTGTCAGAATTTCAGGCTTTTACCCGAAACGGCTGATAAAGATCTACACTCGACGGTCCGGTTTAGCTTATTTTTCGAGGCACCGAGGGGACTTGATATCATCATCTGCCTAACCTTTTCCTAACTTTATTGGGGTCGGCTTCCAGTCAAACCGGATTCAGCTGAATACCAGAATTTCACGTGGAGCGGCTGCCTACCAGACCTCCACAACCCATTAACTGAGTAACACGGCACTTCTTGGCAAGACTGGAGTCAGAAATATGTGTGGATTGTCACCCAACCACAATTTTTACTTAACCTGGAAGATGACAGACATGATGAAGAGACACACACGGCTGTTATAGCCTAAATCCTTCCACAAACTTGAAGAGCCATGATTTCAATTTATTTCTTTTGATATTTCTTTTAACGTTTGAAGTTTCTAAAGAAAATATTCTAATGAATCCCTTACTGCATGTTTGCTAATGCTAGGGGCGTCGGTAATGAAACCACCAGAGCCAATAAGATTTGAAGCCAAACGACCATTTTTATTCTACATCACAATCTACACTGGGGGCCTACCACAACCTCTTAAAACAATATTATTTTAATATTACTTTGTAATTTCTGTTGTTGCATTTTCAACTCTCGGATCAGCGCCGAGAGTTGAAAATGCAACAACAGAAATTACAAAGTAATATTAAAATAATATTGTTTTAAGAGGTTGTGGTAGGCCCCCTGAACAACTGTTTGCAGGCGTCTTCAATGGATGATTATTTTCTTGGGTTCAATTGATTGATTTTTACTTCAATAAACATGTGTGTTACTTATGTTATGTCTCGTAGTTATTTCTTGCAGATCTTTTAGTTACGATAAAATTGAACGATTTTTTATTATGATGAACATAACAAAGATTATTCATTATACACGAACAGTGTGTCTACCGCACACTCAAACATGATTTGTCGCCTTCTTTACTTGTAATCTCTTACTTCAAGGTTCTAAAAAAAGTCTAATCTTATGTTAATAACGTGTGATGTTCCAATGCTGGACAATGTCCATCTTACCTTTTTCAACACACGTCTTTCTTCTACCACTATGGATAAGCTTTTGCTTGGCCATGGGTGAGGTTGAGGGTCAAGAGCATCTCTAAAACTTCGTCTTGGTCTGTCGCGATGTTGTCTGGCAATGAATGGGACTCCATCAATAGTTCTATTAGCCCACCGCTCATTCCGTGCGTTCTTGAAGCGATTTTGCCATACCTATCACTGGAATCAAAAATAGCTTACAATTTAGGACCCATTAGTATTAGTGGTAATGTATAATCCATGGTGCTTGGCAAATGGGCTTAGCTGGGTTGTATATATCCCTTGGTGCCTATTTGGCCTAGCTCTATTCTGTATCCTGCTTGATAAGGAGGGAAGTGGAAATTTTCCGCTGTTATTTTCTGATTTATTTCGTTGCGGGATCCAAGACAGTTGAATCGTTTCTCCGGGTCTCGTCGAGTTTCATTGACTCGGCGTTTTTCTGGTGGTCGCCATTGTTGATTCTGGTTTTCTGGAGTTGCAGTGGTTTGGGAATGTGTGGCGGGCTTGTCCCTAGCCCACCGCTCATCTGACATACGGCGGACATTTCCGGCCCAATCCCACTTAAGATTTGCAGCTTTTTGGGTAATATCTGAGGGCTTAGTGCGAGTGTTTTAACGTACTCGATCGCGTTAACGTAAAGAAATGGGAGAAGATGATTGAAAAAATTTAATTAGTCCGTCAGATAGATTTCCAAAAAATTAAAACGATACAGTGCGTTGAAAACTCGTGTGACGTCACTTGTAAGTACATTTTTTACAAACACTTGACGTCACAAGCCCCCACTCCTGATCTTTGATGCGTTTTATCTTCATTTTCTTTATTGGTTTGATAAAGCAAAAAATACGTGTCCAATATTTTTCGATAATCTAACTGACAGACTAAATAGATTCATATATTTTTTAACCAGGAATCATGCCTATTGTACGGAAAAAACAAGGTTTTCCGTTATTATCACCAGACGGCGCTTATTCAGTTTCAATACAAATTGACGTTTACGCTAACTCCTTCGAGAACGTTAAAAAACTCGCACTGAGGCCACTGAAGTCTAAATAAAATAAAAAAAAATTGCTTGTGCAGGAATGGGATATGCGGGGTCGTCGGCAATGAAACCACCAGAGCCAATAAGATTTGAAGCCAATCGACCATTTTTGTTCTACATCACAATCTACACTGAACAACTGTTTGCAGGCGTCTTCTATGGATTTGGGTTCAATTAATTGTTTTTTATTTCAATAAACATGGGTTACCTATGTCTTGTAGTTATTTATTGCAGTCTTAATAATTTCAAATAAAAATAAATAAAAAAACATAGGCCTGTTTTTCTATGTGACAGTTACTTAGTTTCAACTTCAGTGACGTTTCAATTTAGAGGGCCGCTGTTCTCAATTCACTGGAAAAATGAGAGTTCTAGTATGTTTATTAATTTATTTTATGTTTAATGCATGTCTCCAGAGGATAATCTAAGGAGCACACGTAATTCAAAATACAATGATTTTTATTGCACATCTGTGTTTCTTTTGTTGGAGGTCCTAAATAAATAAAGTTTTACGTTTTGTTACCTAAATCATGCCGATTCATCACATAACATCAATCTAAAGGCAGTTTGACGTTTTAACCTAAATCCCAGTCCAAGACCTTACTAATTTTCTGACTTAATTATATTTTAGATCTAAGTACAGAAAATGGAGTCCCTACTAACCTTTACTCTCAACTCTATTTTCTATTTTTTCTTATGGCATAAAAAAACACCATTTATTTTTTTTGCTATTTGGAAAATCAATAGGTACATGTTACTTAAAAAAAACAGAGAATGCAAATTAAAAAATAAAATTCTAGCCTCCTAGCCATTCTGCATACCAAATTTTACCTACCTAGGGGACTTCAGGAAGTACCCTAAAAAAATCGACTTTGTACACAGATCTGCACCCACTGAGGAGTTTGTAGGGTTGAAACTACAGATTTTTCATTTTTTAATTGTTCGCGGGAAAACCCTAGCCCGCATATCAAATTTCAGGTTTTCTAGTACTTCAAGAAGTATCCTTAGAGGTTTTTGATAATTATTAAAGGGTGCTAAAAGCCACGTAGGTACATTTTGATAAAGGTAATATAGTAAAAGCAAATGAAACTTACTGTTTGGTGTGTCCCCCAAGTACAGCCTATTCTGAGTATTTGGGCTCTCTAGTATTATCAAGACCCAAAATGTAAGGGTTCGAAAATTCAACGAAACTCTTCGAGGAAAGGCAAGTAGTGCCCTAATTCCTTTGGTTTGTCTTGGTGGGTACCCCAGATAATTCTCAAGACAAAACTACAGCTTTTAAAAGGGCTGGCTCGTTCTTTGCCCCAAAGAATCAGCATTGCCATTCAACGTGGCAATGCTGCCAGCCATCTGGGCACGATTCCGGATGACAGCGATGCGGAGGAATACTTCGACGCCTGAGTGTATTTTGTCTTTGTATATACATAGTATTCTGTATATAGTTAGGTTTAGTAGATTATTAATAGTTAAGTTAGTTATGAACATTTATTGGTTACTAAAATAAAAGCATGATAAATTTAAAATAAAAAAATAAAGTTTTGAAAGAATATAACACCACATACAAAACAAAACAAAAGATTTCAACAGGTAGGTAAACTTTTTTCTATTAAGCTTATGAAATCCAAAAAACCCGGAACTGTTCAAATCTATCCATTAAAACTGAGTTCCGAGCCTCTACCATGAGATTTCATCGAACAATTACTCGCTAGCGTTAAACTCGCTAGCGTACTAACGTGGATCGAACAGATTTCGATAGTGCTTGCACCATGAGATTTACGGAGTCTTACGCATTCGCTAAGGTAAGCTCGATAGATCGCGTTGTCTAGCTAACTTCACTCTACTCGATATAATGCTTCACTACTTATGTTTTGTTTCTTTCTTTCTCACTAATAAGAAGAGAGAACGGCTCTTAAGCCCAAAATGTAGTTATATCGCTATGCTAAAAATGTTAAGATAGTCAATATCACAAAATACACCGACTAAATAAAAAAGTTGACGGTTAGTGGACTACTTATGGTATTTAGTGGTTTTTTAATTTTTATTCCATACATCATGTCATGTTTTGTTTGTTGGTTACAGTTCGTTGTGTTACAGTTGTGTGTGTATGGTTTAAAAGTTTTTCTAATGAAACTCGTTGTGTTCAGTGATGACGTCAAATCCGTAACATTAGTCAATAATATAAATGCACAAATCCTCAAACGCTTCTCTATAGTGTGTGTAAAGTTTAATAAACTATCTTACACATATATTTTCCAATTGAGATCCAATATAAAATTTCATTTTGGCTTGAAATTAACGTTGTTCACGTCGTTGGTCTTCAAAATCAGCGGCAACTAACATATTCCACGCTAAATAAGCTCTTGCAGACATTATTTTGACTTTATTATACTCAAACACGTGTATAATTTTAATGTAAACTTATGTTTCACACGGCAAAATGCTAGTGAGCTACGTAACTAATATCGTAAGCGTATTGTTCGATAGCTTCTGTCAAATTAGTGACTCATGGTGGCGTTATGTATGGTGATAGCTGAAAAACGTCAGTGACCATCGAATAGATTACGTTAGGTTTTTAACCTATCGAAATCTATAGTGCTCATGGTACGAATTTTAATTCTTTCTGTGACCGCTAGAGGCGCTGTACAGTATGTCATACAAATAATTTACGGAGACGCTTTACAGAAGCATAAATCGAATTGCACTGGACTGATTATCGTTCGAAGACGTACGTAACATAGAATTGATAATACCTTCTCTAAAATCCCGGAATCCAAAGTCATAAACATGACCATTGAATCCTGGGATTTGAGAAATTTTAACTAAATTATTATTTTGATGAAACTTATTATGTTTTAAGAGTTCCGTACTCAAACTGTGCGCTGTGTGCTTTGTGTGTTCTGAAAATAAACAAAGAGCTTTGTTTTACACTTACCTATAAAATTGGAATATGAATCTTCAAATTTTTTTTGTAACTATACTCAAGTCCAGTTCAAGTTTTCATAATCTCGGATTTTAATTGTCATGTTTATGATTCCGGAATTTTAGAGGAGGTATTATCAACTCTTTGTTACTTACTTCTTCGAACTTTGGGTAAATATAGTCTATCTATTCCGATCTCTGCTCATTATATACAACGTGTTCCTTTTGATATCCCATAACTCTACAGTATTAATCAGACCACCTAAGAGAATCGAATAGCATATTAAATATTTTACAATTCACCATTTTTTTTCGTTTTTAGATTTCTCCAACAAAATAATTAGACAAAACTGCGACTTCCGATGGTATTTCATTATCATCATCATAATATCAGCTAAAAGACATCCACTGCTGGACATAGGCCTCCCCCAAGTGTCGCCACAACAACTGGTCCTGTGAGTCTCGCATATATCGGCTACCAGCGACCCTCACCAGATCATCGGTCCATCTTCTGGGAGGCCTTCCAACACTGCGTCTTCCGGTACGCAGTCGCCACTCCAGAACTTTTCGGCAACCATCTGTTCTGCGAGCAATGTGCCCAGCCCACTGCCACTTCAGTTCGGGCTATTTCGGTTACCTTGGTTCTCTAGTGGATATCATCATTCCTGTTTCGATCACGGAAACTCCAAGCATTGCCCTCTCTATTGCCCTTTGTGTAACTTTAAGCGTTCTGATGAGGCTCATTGTGAGTGACCACGTTTCGGTTCGATAAGTCATCACTGGCAACACGCACTGGTCATAGTCTTTCGGTATATATTATAGGTAAAGACTTGTTATACTGGTGACAATTTCTGAATTATCTTAGTTAAGTTTGGTGTTAGCTGCATAAGTATGCGTTTCGGAACCCATGTTTCTTAGACATTTAACATTATTTCTATTCATAGAATGTAACCATAAAGTGATAGGATATCCAAAGGAACACGTTGCTCAATAAATATGCAGCAACGTGTGTTTCTGTCATGTAGGTATCAGAGATGGCGCTGCATACGAATTATTGAACATGATTTTTCTCAATGACTTGTTTTCGCTGTTTTAATAGTTATTCTGCTACTCAGGGTGGAGACCAATCCAACAAACCAAAGGTCTTTAAAATCGATCCAGGCGTTCTTGAGTTATAAAAGGCGTTACTAACCAGTTTTTTTTTATATACGTGTAACAGAATAAACGTAATACAAGAGGTATTACGTTTATTCTAACGGGTCATTGTCCTAATCATTATGAACAACTTTTACTATGGGACCAACACCGAAACCACTACAAAAAATCAGCTGTTCAGTACATTTTGTCGAGTTATGCGCACAGAAATGTGGGGCAGTCGATTTTCGAAGATTTTTTTTGTGATTTCCTGGTTGGTAGTAAAAGTTGTTCATAATGATGAGTACAATGACCCCATAAGAGGTATTGCGTTTATTCTGTTACAAGTTGTATATAGTGTTTGTTACCTCATATCTCCGTCATTTATGAACCGATTTGAAAAATTCTTGTTTTATGTGAAAGGATAATTATACTTCTCGATTGGTCCCATTTAAATTTTATCAAAATCTGTTCAGCAGTTTGGCTTTTAAATCCAAATTGCTGGAAAAATTATGAGGAAAAATCATACGAAATTGCATATTTTTGCTTTCCTGTGACTTTTCAGTGGTGTTTTAGGTTTGGGGTAAAAAGTGAAAAATAAAAAACTTTTTCACAAAAAAAAACCGACTTCCAAGAGTCAGTGTTTTTGGTTGCTTCTTCGTTATTTGACACCGACTTCCGAAATTAAAGTTATTTTGTACTTTGTAGTGTTTTTTTTGAAAGTTGGTTTTTTTTTTGTGAAAAAGTTTTTTTTTTCGAATAGATGGTAGGTACTACCTTCTCCTACATATTATTTTAGAGAATTGTAACAATATTTATACAGTCGTCTAAATGTTAATCTGTACCTACCTACGTTGAATTGAGGGACATAGTACCAAACATCAGAGAAAACAATTCAGAATAAGTAGGCTTGTATGTATACTGGGTGTAAGTATCATTATAACGCAAAATCGTGAAAAAACCCATAATCTAATCTAATTTAACAACACAATATTCTATAGATACCTTTAATCTTTTCAGCGGTTTTATCCAGCTGGTTAGCTCCGATACCGTTTCCTCCGAGGCCAATTCGATTTGTTGCAAACCATCCGTTTTATTTTATTATCCGGATTTATCAAGATGTGTTATTTGCGGGAATCTTCAAAAGATAAATAATGTATAATTGTTTTCTATTTGAGTACTTGTTTCACGAAGGCTATATTTAAATTCTGGACACGTTACTCAAAAATTTGATACTATAAATTGCTTGGCTACACAACAAATCTTTTATTTTAATTTGCCTGATAATTTGATCAAAAGATACTTAACGTGTAATTGATAAAAATAAAGCTACTTATTTTATAATCTGGTTAAAAATAACGCCTTAACACGTCTTTTTTTGTACGTTTACAGTAGATGTGGCCGATGTTTTCTAGCTGATTTTTCTAAGAAATATCGAAAAAACCTCAGCGGTCAAAGTTGCTTTTAAAATCCACACAACTGATTTACGTAATAGTCAGATCTTAAGGTTCTCATATATTACCATGATTATCATAAATCCAAGTAAAAATGTTTTAAGAGTGTACTGGAGACATACCTCTGCCATTCCCTTCTCTGGTTCCATGAATACCAGGGGTCGGTTGTCTATACAGTGTTTTCCATAAGTGCGTCATTGTTAGGAAAAAATAGCAAAAAAAGTGATTTTTCAAAAAATTCGACCACAAAAAAACAACTTAAAAAAAATACTTTTCAAGCAGACTGATACAGTTAGTGACATCAAATCTGTGATTCAACTAAAGTAAATGCCACCAACTGTTTGAAAAGTAATTTCTTCAGAACTTTTTAGTCGAATAAAAAAAACTGTAATTTTGTTTCTTTTTTCTATTTTTTCTTTAATGTATATCAGCTACCCAACATCCCCCTTAATTATAACCATGCACTTATGGATGGATGTATAATAAGTTCAGTACTTACCTAAGTATACATATATAAATACTTAGTTACTGAACGGTATATAATATATATCATTAAGTACCTACCTAGGCCTAACGACGACTTATATTATAAGTTGACGCTAAGCTTCAATTCGTCGTATAAATCTTCTAAAGATTGCGAATGCTATTAAAATGAAATATAAAACCTAGTACTTGTAGTATGAAGTACTTAGTCAGTAGCCACATTTACTATTTGATGGACCATCAGCAAATTATGTAGCATGCCTCGCCAGGCAAATCATGTATGTACCTACGGACTTTTAATCTATATTTAAGATATTGCATGCTTCATTTGTATGCAAACACATGTTTGACAAATAAATTATTTTATTACTGCCGCTGAAGCATTATTTTTAAAAGACAAGTCTTTTAAAAATAATGTTTCAGCGGCAGTAGGGCGGTAATTATCGGTATATCATCATATCAGCCGAAAAACGTCCACTGCTGGACATAGGCCTCCCCCAAGCGTCGCCACAACAACCGGTCCTGTGCGTCTCGCATCCATCGGTTACCCGCGACCCTCACCAGGTCATCGGTCCACCTTGTGGGAGGCCTTCCAACGCTGCGTCTTCCGGTACGCGGTCGCCACTCCAAAACTTTTCGGCCCCATCGACCATCTGTTCTGCGAGCAATGTGCCCTGCCCACTGCCACTTCAATTTGGCGATCCTTCGGGCTATGTCGGTAACCTTGGTTCTCTTGCGGATATCATCATTCCTGATTCGATCACGCAAGGAAACTCCGAGCATTGCCCTCTCCATTGCCCTTTGGGTGACTTTAAGCCTCGGTATCAGTGTCAGTATCAGTATCGTTATCGGTATATACTTGTAAGTATTTTTTTATGTTAGAATACGCGTTTTTAGAAAATTAATTAAATAGAGTTCTGATGAGATTCAGCATTAATTGCAATTGCGATTTTGCGAAACTACACAATAGAAAAGTTATACACAAGAATAGCATAATATATTTTATTGACACGAATATGTCTTACTAAATTTATCCTGACCCATAAAGATAACCCTAGGTTATTTATGTCCTGACCACTCGGAAACTATGATAGACGAAAATATTCCAAGTTCTATTAAAACTCTTCAAAGTCTTACACATGCGCAGTAAACGTATTTAGGGTAGCAGTCGTTCTCATTCATCCCTTAAATCCCAGTTGAATGTCACTTGTCGAGGGGTTCGCACCTAGCCGAGCTTTCGCGCCGAAACGTAAACTTTTACGATTTTAATGAACCGGTTTTTCGTAAACGATCGTGAAGTGAATTGTGAAATGTACTATGTTTAATTTTGTGCAATGAAAGATATATAAAAATAAAAGTGGAGAAATGTAATAAAATTTGTAAAGCAGTAATGGAACACGATGTACGCCATACTTCGGTTGTTTTTTTAAATAATTGGGAAAATAATAAGTTTATAAATGGAAGTGAATTTTTGGATTACCCTGGTTATAATACAATTACAATTGATTTTTTATGTGAAAGGACAAAACACGGTCAAAAGTAAGTATCTACGATAGTTCTACTATTTTATGACTTTTGCTAATATGCAGGTACCTAGTTAAGTTATTAAAAAATTTTTTGCTGTAACTGTCTTTAAAACAAAAAAATCAAACTTTACTTTATAATCATTTTAAAGAAATAAATAGTAGGTAACTAAGATGTAGTAGTTACAGGTGTTGTATTTAAATGAAAAAGAAATTTTAAAGGAAATACATCTAAAATGAGTATTAAATGCTAGATTTAATTACATTATTTTACGTAGAAAAAGTTGTAACTATCCTTCTTCAGTCAGTTTAAAGTCAGTTAAAAGCAAATTAATAATTAAGAAAGAGGCATCAAACATAATTTCTATTGTAGATTCTCATCGTCGAACAGATGATACCGTAAACACGGACATAAAAGAAGAGAAACCATTAGAATTCCTAGTGAGTCACCAAACAAACCAAGAAAGAGATTATTTTCTATCACCAGTATTTAGTAACCACGAGGAAATTGAGGAAGATGAAGAAGAAGACGAAAATGCTTACTTAGATTATGACTACGATGGTAAAGAATCGAATTATAAAGATTCTCCAGACTTGGCAACAGTTCGAAGCGATGTCCACGACGTATCTTCGATAGATGACAAAATACCATTACATACAGCGAAAGATAATTTGCCAATTTTTCTATTGGAACCTGAAAATACTTATGTAGTTAAAAATAAGCCGGCTTCTTTGAAATGTCGGGCTGCTAATGCTTTAAAAGTAAGTAACTATTTAATGACTCTGTTTAAAAATGTTTTACACCCTTTGTGTTAATGCAGGGTGTTCAAAAAGTGCGTGGTTGTATTTAAGGGCGGTGTTCTGTATCTCTTATACAATTAGGAAAACATTTCAAATTACTTAAAAGTTAAGAAAAAACTTTTCGAGCTGTCTAAAGCAGTAATGGTGTTTATTTTAGTTCAATCATAGATTCGATGCCAACTGACTGCAAGTATTATTTTTTTACCTTTTAGACAATTATCGAGGTCAGGTTTTTTTAAAAATTACAAAAATAAAAATAACTGGTTGTACTCCGGGAGTGCCGGCAGAAGTGAAAACTTGAACATTAACGTTGTGCATTTTTGAATATTTTGGAATGGTTAGGGAATAATTTCGCACGAATTGCTTTATTTATCAGTATAAACGTACTATAATTTATGTGGTTAGATACAATATTCATTTATTGCGCTATCGTACACAAACATGACAATTTATGTTACATTATCCGTCTTACGAATCCCAAAAAGTGCACAAAGCCGCTAAAGAAGCTTTCACTTCGAAAATGATTTTAATTTTGTTTATTTTTATTCTATATCAGCTAAAGAACACCACCCTCAAATTTGTCTACACACTGGAAGACCCTGTATTTTTTTTTATAAAATAACAAAGTGTGGTTCGCATATATATGTATATTCAACTGGTTAGATTTCTCTTTCACATTCTAACATATTGCATTTTTAAACGACAGAAGGGGTTGTACCTCATTACCTTGCATCCTTGCTCTACGTGTTACTTATTTACATACAGATGAAATTGAAACTGAATATCATATGAAACAGCTTTGCTCATGATATAATTTTCATAAAATTTAGAGTAGACAACAAAAATATACACGTGTCTACTGTAGGAATAATTGTGTTAAATTTTTTGGTAAATTAAGTCATCTTTACTTTGTGATGTCAGTAGAAAAAACACTGGGCTACATTACTTATGAATTATGGTTTGCTGTTATGACTTACATTATTTTTCGATAGTGCTGTTCTCGTATAAGGGCGAAAGGCGTATCTCTGTGGTAGCGAGTTTTGAAAATTGTAAATATAGTTTAAACTGAGATAGGGAAAACATTTTTAAGAGTTTTTTTTATGTTTTATTTTATATTCCGCTATTTGGCTTACTTTGTTGGATGCGTACCTATTATTATAAGCTATTCGATTCCCAAATTCTTTTTGAGATACCACTTTTGCGCTTAGCACGGCAGAATATAACTTCAACCAATTAGAATAGATAACATCATTATTGGATAACTTTTAAAAGAATTTGACAAATAAAAAAAAAATGGCATTTACTTAATTTTAATGCATTAATGGAACACCATTTCTTACCATCAAGGTATTTTTCAAATGCAACGGAGTACAAACGCAAGCGCTTAACTTCGAGTTTGTGGACCCTCAAACTGGGGTGAGGATCATAGAGGGAGAGTGCAAAGTGACGAGGGAAAACGTAGAGGAGTACTTTGGGAGTGACAAGTACCAGTGCTCTTGTTTTGCTTGGACCAGTCGAGGGCATATACGGAGCCAACCCGCCACTATTGAACTAGCTTGTAAGTAATTTTTAAAGTCCTTTATTTATTAACACATACATACAAACTTATAGCTACAATATACAAACAAGTAGAAGATAAATCAGCAAGCAGATAACTTCACGTGATCAGAGTGCTGGCTTTTTCTTTGGCCAACGAATCAGCAGTGCCATTCAATGTGGCAATGCCAATGTTCTGGTTTCTTCACTTTTTCCGTTGACCGCTATGTGAACGAATTTTTCGATGCTCTATGAGTTTTTCTCCTCTTTACTCCGCTTGTATTTTTAAAGTGTATTTAAAAGATAAGAAAGTAAAATATCGAGGAGAAACCATCATGTCCAAGAATCAAATGTTTGTAGATGTGTACCTAATCCATCAACCCGCACTGTGTTTGCGTGGTGAATTGCGACCCATTCCCTCTCACGGAGAGGTGGCCTGTGCCAATTACAGGTTAATTATGCTCAAGCTTCTAAAAGTATCTTTAAAACTTTAATCTACTATAAATAAAATCAATCGCTGTTCGTTACTCTCGCTAAGACTCATAAACGGCTTGACCGATTCGTTTATTTCGCTCCAATACGGGGTGTTCAGGAAAAAAAAGTTAATTGTCAAATCAATTTGAGGTGATACGAAGTTCGGGTCATCTAGTTATAGATAAAAAAAATATAAGTTAAATAAATGATTTTGTCTATGTTGTATAAATATTGACGTGATCTGATTTCGTATTCATTAGCTAAGTGAATGTTTGGGCTGGAGCCAAAATTTACAAGTTATTCGTTGGGAACTTATGCCTATGTGATGTTAGCTGTCCCCTTTGTTATGTAACACCACACAATATATGCTAGCTAGAGGAAACATTCTAAGAATGAAAAGATCTACATCTTGAAGGAATGGTGGTCCTCAAGTGGTATATACTCAATAAGGTACAATAACTGTTAAATGAAGAAAACAAATAAATGTTAGCGTGATTATATGTAAGCATAAGGATGCAATATAAATATATCTGCGTACTCCCCGCCAAATAAGTTTGGTTTGCAATAAAACAGCTTTAGAGAATCTCATTGCAGCACGGAAATTTAATGCCTCGTTACTTAGCAAGATATCTGTAATAAAAAACTATGAATTCATTAAGTCTCCTTTACCTCTAGATATAAAAGGCCCCCTTTGTGTAGATAATACCAACTAGCTCAAGATAGAGTACCCATATACCTAATAAAAACCCACAAATATCTGCTCTCGACATATAGAAGAACTTCTCCGTGGCCCCACAATCGCAGCTCGTCAAACAGTGGCCTTAGTGCGAGTTTTTTAATATTCTCGATCGCGTTAGCGTAAACGTCAATTTGTATTGAAACTGATTAAGCGCCGTACTGGTGACACTCACGGACAACCTGGTTTTTCTATACAATTTGACATAAGCGGACGTTTACGTTAACGCGATCGAGTATGTTAAAAACTCACACTTAGCCCTCCGACACTCACGGACAACCTGTTTTTTTCCATACAATTTGTCATAAGCGAACGTTTACGTTAACGCGATCGAGTACGTTAAAAACTCACACTAAGCCCTCCGACACTCACGGACAACCTGTTTTTTTCTATACAATTTGACATAAGCGAACGTTTACTTTAACGCGATCGAGTACGTTAAAAAACTCACACTAAGCCCTCTGTATACAGCAGTGACATTTCATTTGGAGCCACCCTCGGCCGCCCCTTTTGTGCAGATATACTAGCAGTAGATAGAATACGTCACTATAAATATTTTATATAATTTAGCTGGACCTGAGCCCTAGCAAATTGTAAAACTATTCACTCCTCTACCAGATATAAAGAAGCACTTCTCCGTGGCCCCACAATCGCAGCTCGTCAAACAGTATACAGCGGTGACATTTCGTTGCGAACCACCTCCGGCTGCCCCCTTTGTGCAGATATACTGGCTGAAGAATGGAGCGCCAGTCGTCGAAGATGATAACGTGCAAGTATCTAAGGAAGGAGATCTATTTATTAAACAAGCTACGTTATTGGTAAGTTTAATGTTAGTACTAAAGTTTTTTTATGGATAATCATGGAATGACTTCTCCCGCTTTGGGCGGAGCGGGAGGGAGTTTCAAACTCTTTCTGACTAAAACCCACCAATGTTGCTTCAAATGCTTTCCAGGGCCGCGGTAACTCTTTTGAATAATCTTCTAATTTCGTTTAACTGTCCGATTGCCCGATATAGCACATAATGGAACCAGCAGAATTGAAATTTTAAAACATGTTTTTTTTTTGTAAAAAAATTATCTCTTTCATTGTAAAATCAGCAATTGGTTCCGCGATAAATAAACTGTTATTACAGTTTATTAATCGCGGAACTAAATTTTATGAATCAACTTTCACATTCTTGTTTAAAATAAAAGCATGCATGCCTGTTACACCCGAAACTTCTTTAAACAAGTGAACAAAGAACTGCATTCCACGGGCACTGGGTCCGGACAGATTTCAATTGTGAAACAATTTTCAGGACATGGCGAACTACACATGCGTCGCTGAAAATTTAGCTGGAAAAAGGATATCCGAGCCAGCCCTGCTGACAGTTTTCGGTATGTTAAAATTTGAACTCAGTATACTTGTTTATTTCTTTCTTTTGAAATAAAGTTTACATAAAAGCAATTTTAGTTTTTCGTCTCCCTTTGTTTGGCCCACATTAAGATGTCATCTGTGTTGTTGAAAATAATGTCAATTGTATTAACCAAGTAAACATGCAATTAAAAGAAAAAAAGTAATATCACGCAAAAAATATGCTTAACATTAAGGCCCATATTCCAAAACGTAAACTCCAAGTACTCAACTCGAACTCCAACTCCAACATGAGCACGAAAATGTCAATGAGAGCTTGTCTAATTGACGTTTTCGTACTCGAGAGATGAGCAAACAAATGCAAAAGCTTCAATTTGTGACCAGCTCCGATGGAGATGGAATTCGAATTGAGTTGTAGTTTATGTTTTAAAATATGAGCCTTTGAATACGTAACTGCCTTGATACTGAAAATCGATTCGTTTAGATACATAATAGTAATTTGATAATATCCCCTATCTTAGTCAACGGTGGTTGGAGCACATGGTCGGCTTGGACCGACTGCTTTTGCGATGACCAAGGCAGGGACGGTCATTCAGGGAGGAAGAGAGAAAGGACTTGCACTGCACCACGACCTCTGAATGGGGGGCAGCCTTGTATGGGACCTAATGTACAGAAGACGCAGGACTGCTTGGATTGTGATATAGGTACGTTAACAAATCATAATATGGAAATGTATCAGAAACAAAGATATGTCTTAATAGCAAAGCTTCTAAATATACTTACGTAGAAAACGTAATAAGTAAACGTTTTAGTAAGTGAAATTAAATATTTTGAAATAAAATTATTTCCATTCGTTTATTATTACAAATTTTCATTTTTGTAATTTCTGTGTACATTGTAATAAAAATTTCAAATTATGTGTGAGTGTGAGAATTTAATATATTTTTCCATTCCTAAAGATGAACTAGACGAGTTGGCTGATGAATCACAGGATTTAATACTAGGTAACATTAAATTTTCTACAAATATTGTAAGGATTCGAGTCATTTCAAATTATAAGAAAAACAAAAGATGAATCGTTTGCTTCAGTAAACCAAACTTTCTTTGTTATTTTATAAAGTCAACAAAACTTAAGTATTTTCAATTTTCTTAGGTCGTTGGTCCCAATGGTCTGAGTGGTCCAGATGTGACTTGGACTGCCTCCGAACTCGACGGAGACGGTGTCTCAGTATCAATGCCTGTCGAGGTATTGACTACCAAGTTGCACAATGTCCTTTGTGTGTTAGAACTTCTAAGTCTGATATCAATGACGGTAAGTCATTTTCATGCCATAATGTCCTCGTTGTCGTTTTGTTTTCCTTTTCTTTTGTCTTTGTTTTATTGATTTTCTTATTATGTATTTTTTTTGCAGGATCTTCATATTGGCCTATATTTATTGCATTGTCGATAGCTTTCCTAATATTTATAGTTGTTGTTATATTGGGAATCAAATACATTAAAATAAAGATGAACGAAACTTCACCGTATGTGAAACCGCCTTCAGGTAATAATCTTTTCTTTTCTCTTGTTGTATTTCGTCTTCTTTACTTGAGATTAGGTTAAAATATTATAATCGAACCATGTTAAAAGAAATTTAATTTATATTGAAATATCGAATTGTTTGTTATTTTCTCCTCCATTAACTTTCCTCTCATACACAGGTTCAAATTACTTCGGCAATGTAATAAAGAGAACTCTAACCAATCAGCCGGACTTGACTATTCACGAAGAGTTCCAAACTATTGACTCTCGAAGGACCCACAGACATATGAGCACCTCCACTAACCCTCGGCACGAACATTTATATGAAGTACCACAATTAGCTAACAGGTAGGTAATGTCAGGGTTTATTGTTAAAACCATGGTAGGAGCAATTTGGTCCTTGGAGAAGGAATTAGTGAATTAATTGGGAATCTGGGGATGCAATCAGATAAGCTAGATAGACAAGTGAACATTTGTGATTAAGGTTTGTCTGAATTTAGTTTCTTAGTAAATATAAATCCATGATTCGCTATAATAATTAAGTCGCAAAAGCTCTTGCACGACAATCATTATGACAAATACAGTTAAATTATAAAAAAGTTGATAAATGCTCGCGTACTAATCGTTTATTTTAATTCCTTCTTTGAAATGTATCTTGTCTTTACTATAGTGTTTATTTGCAGCTACATCACGCCTATAGACCACGAGGTAAGAACCGAAAGAAATGGCAGCGAAAGGAATTACGCTTGCAAGGACAGCGTCGAGTCAGACCGATCTGACTCCAGTTGCTTTTTGAGCTGTGAGTTCTTCTATGCACCTTCGAGAGGCACCCGATTGCGAAATACCATTATCCATTATTTATTATCAATTTATTTAAAGCACTAAACTACTTCTGATCTACATCACTTAATTCGTTTTTTTTTACTTAATGATAATTGCCACTTAATAATCCATGAGCAATCAATGTTACTTCGTTAAGATCCTCAATCTAATGCCTCTTAGCTTTGTTAGCTTCAACAGTCACCAATTTATCGTAATTGGCTTACTTTAAAACATTTAATTTATTTCCAGCCGGTTCGTCGTATGGCAATGAAAGTGTAGAAATGTCACCGTCGCTGAAAAACAACGCATCAGTAGATTCAAAGTTCTTTACTAAGCACATAGATGTAGCTACTTCAAAAATAGTTGCAGCCGATGGTGATTGGCTGACTCTTAATAAATGTGGAGTCAGCTTGTTTATTCCTGATGGGGTTGTGGATAAGGGAGAGGAGTTATTCTCGATCGAGGTCGCAGACGATGACTGGAATAGGCCGCTGCTGCAAGAAGGTAAATTGAATTTAAGTTTAGGCCTTCTGACCCGGATAGGGAATCGAGATCGGCGGGCTAGATTTAGATCCGGTTTAAAATACGATTTGGTTTAGTTTGAAAGTGAATTTCGTGATGTCAAAGATTGGAACGTTTGTTGAAAGTAGGATTGGGATCTTTAAATGTGGAAAACATGTTTTGCCCCATTCGTTTTAGTTTTCATATTATTATTGGTCGTACATTAACAAACGATATCACAATGTTACGCGATTTAATCATTCTCGGTAAACAAGATTTAAAAAGACTTTCAGTTCTTTCAAACAAACAATAAACTACAAACACGTTAAATCCGAAACTCTTTAAGTATTGTTAACTCCGTTTCAACAACTGCAACAAATAAAGCCACGCAAGAAACTTGTGCTTAATATCAAACTTGGCCATTTCAGAACCGAAGTAGGATTACATTGAGCCGTGTTCTGACCTAAATCTCAAATGTCAGGTTGTTCTGACCTATAAGTTGCTTCGTCGGCAACCTAGCTGTGTTATTTTGGAGCCGGGTCACAATTGATTGCTTCCAAATATGCTCGTACATAGTTAAGGCTGTAGCTTGTTCGTATGATTACAATAGTCGTTGTCCTATCTGTTTTGTATGGAATGCGAACGATAGCCAACAATGTAGTTATATATACAATACAGAGATATCACGAGTAGGACATGAACTAGTTTTCTATCTATGTGAAGATTTGTTTTTTCCTTGGCAGGTGAAACTCAACTAAGCCCCGTCATACGGTGCGGACCCAAAAACTTTCACTTCAGCAAGGGTGTGGTTTTATCCTTTCCGCATTGCGCAGCTTTGAAGAACACCAGCTGGCTTCTCTCCATCCTCCAAAGGCCCGAAGAAATCAACTCGAGGGAGTGGCGAAAAGTTTTGACTTTGGGGCAGGAAACGCCCGGGAGCCCACTGTTCGCGCAAGTCGACCCTTCCAAAGTTTACCTAGTGAGCGAATTTCTAAGCGACTTTGTTCTGGTCGGCCGAAGTTTTAGCGGTCTAGACGCCAAGTTGTACAAACTCGCGCTGTTTATATCTAAAAGAATGGACGATAGTTACTATAGCTTGAAGATTCATGTGCTTAATGATACACCTTACGCTTTCTACGACTGCTTCGAAAGTGAAAAGAGGTCTGGTGGCTCTTTGCTCTGTGATCCAAAAACTATTTATTTTCAAGAAAATTGTTCTGATTTGTGTATTAATATTAGAGATGTAGGAGTCGGTTGGAAGGTTCAGTCTGGGGGAAAATACCAGGAACTGTCGTATTCACAAGTCTGGAACATGACTGTCAGATCTTTGCATTGTATATTTGTGTTACAACAAACAGATTCAATAAACTGTCTAGAGCTGAACGTGTCTGTGTACCAGAAGCAAAAGCAATCAAATTCTGTCAATTTCAATTTCAAGACTAACGACTTGAATTTTAATATCAACTGTAAGCGATTCAGTTGTGCGAGCGCAGAGACTGTTAATATATTAGAGAACCCGTTCAATTATTCCTCTCTTACTAAGAAGGAGGGTAGGTATGACTTTGTGTATAAGAATCACAGTTTTAGAAGCTACTTTAGCATTGACAATAATTACCGGACTAATGTGTTGACTAAATCCGATAGAGTGATACTGTGTAAACTGTTGGACTCTCAGACGGCGAAAGGCAACGACTGGAGATTGTTGGCTGAGAAGTTGAAAGTTTGCTTTTACTACTATTATTTTTCCAATACTTGTTCTCCTACAGAAAATATATTGAATTTATGGTTGTGTAGAAATAACGACGTCAACATGTTAGTCAATTTGTCGCGGGTATTCAGGGAAATGGGTAGGATTGATTGTGCTACAGTTGTTGAGAGGCGATGTTTTACCAACTGAATGAAATAAAAACAAATGTGAAACGATCGTTGAGTTTGAATAGAGGAAAATGTTTCTTCTACTTCCTTTATTGAGTCAATCTTTTGAGGAAATATTTGAACTTGCTTTCCAATTATGTCATAGCTGTTTCTTTTGTTTTTTCCTATGTCTATTGTATTTTGAATGTTTCTTATAATTGTTTTTTTCTTAATATTTTGACGTTGGGTTTCGCTTTGTATTTTTCGTTTATTCAAACTCAATGTTTGTTATTATGTATATGAATGCTGCTAATTTAATTGTTTTAAACAGTATTATTGTTTACATTGTAATTTTTTCCTTTTTCTATTTAGACTTCTTGGTACTTTCTTCACTTTAAGCGAGACTTTTCTTTTAGCAACTTTATGAATTTTGAAACTTTAGTAAACACTATAGTATGTTTCAATCAGTATTGAGATTAACTTAGGAAAGCTTAATATTTTACTAAAGAGTATGTTTGAAAAACATTATTAGTTGTATATAAATAAAAATATTAATGAACCAAATAGATACTGTATTGTTTAGATAAGAAAATTAAGTAGTGATTTCAAATTTTGAATTAAAGTAAACATTTGGAATTTGTTGTTTTGTTTATTTCATCCTTCGTCTGAAAACAACAATACTAGTTGAATTTTTATAAATATAAATAGATTGAAAATTATGAAACTTCCAAGGCTGTTGAAAACAGAAAAGCTTTCACAGAATCGAGTCTTTTTTTTTAAGGATGGAAAATCATCAAATGACTCCATCCGCTCTGGGTGAAGCGGGAGGGATTGTCAGATTCTTGCCGACTAAAATCCATACGTGTTCCTCCTAATGCTCTTTGCGTTCCAGGGCCGCTGTGACTCTTTGACTTCCGCAACCATGAGGAATCGAGTCCTAATTAGTTTATTTGATCCTTGATTGATGAAGAGTCTTTAATTTATGTAAGAATGAAAGCTTTAAGGTCGAATTATAAAACTGTATCAAAGAGGTTAAACGAGTATTAGTCCATTGAGCTCATTAAGAATTTGAAGTTGAGTATTTATCAAACTCTAGTCTGAAAACTTGTCAAAATTTGACATTGAATTTGGGTTTGACAAGTTCTTAGCTCCAAATTCTTAATTTAGAAACCGAACCTTACGCCCATATTCGGAAACGTAAACTCCAACTCAATATGAACTCCAACTCCAACATGAGCACGAAAACGCCAACGAAAGCTTGTCTAATTCCAGGGTTGCGGATTTGTTCGAAAGAGTTACCGCGGCCCTGGAACGTAAAAGGCACTAAGAGGAGCATGGGTGGGTTTTAGTCAGTAGAAGTCTGACACTCCCTGCCGCTCCACCCAGAGCGGGAGGGGTCATTTGATGATTTCCCATCCAACAAAAAAAAAAAGCTTGTCTAATTGATGTTTTTGGACTCGAGAGATGAGAGATGATTCAATTTATGACAAGTTCCGATGGAGTTGGAGTTTACTTTTTGGAAAAGTGGGCCTTATATTCAAGTACTAAAACAATAATGTAGGTACCTACCCAAATTCAAAAGAAATAAAGAACTTACCATCTACGTCTCAAACACTTTTTAATAGGTGACGAGAAACGAGGTTCCGTATCACAAAAGAGTATTTCCTTCATGAAATAGTAAATAGGTTAAAGAGATAATAACCGTGCAATTTATAAATTAAGTCCTAAACACTCCCTCAGAGACAAATTTAAAGAGATTAATATAATGACTGTGCCCTCTCAGTATATTTATGAGAATCTTTTGTATGCACATAAAAATATTAATCTATTTAAAAGATACAGTGATATCCATAACGTAAATACTAGGAACAAACACAATTTTGTCATTCCTAAAACCAGGCTCAAAAAAATAGGTGGTTCATTTAGATGCCAATGTATACGTTTTTATAATAAACTCCCTAGCCATATTCAAGACCTTAGTATAAATAAGTTCAAATTATTTATAAAACGTAAGCTATGCCAGAAAGCTTTTTACACAATTAAAGACTATCTTGAAGACAAAAAGGCTTGGGATTGAGCTGCTTCAATGATGTACATGGCCTAATGTTATATACCTTTTTAATTTTTAGAAATTGTCTTTTTTCTTTTTTTTAAGCTCTGTTGTATACTTTTCTCTCATCTCGTTGGTAAATTTTGACATGAATGTTTACTTTATTAAGTATTCTATTTTATTATTTTTGACATGGAATATTTACTTTGTAAAGTAATATATTTTATTTTTATTTTTTTCAATTTATTATGTTTGACATGAATACTTACTTTGTAAAGTATTATTTTTTTATTATTATTATTATTTAACTCATTTTGTGAATATGGGGACCATGTGGGTTATTTTCTTCTTATTTTTCTCTTCTTTGAAATACTTCTTCTTTGAAGTATTTTTAACGAGGTCTGGCAGTTTGAGTACTTAAATGCGGCCTACACAAATGTCCTTTCTTTGGCATGTTCGTCGGTTCGTTGAGCTCCTTTATGGTTCTAAGTTGAGCTACGCGACTACTGACCAAAGCTTGCACTGACTGGACGGGTCCACTCAAATCTGTGTGGTTCTTTCCTCAAAAGACCATTTCAGACACTGATCTGCATGATCCTCATATCGTATTGTGAATGTGGGGACCATGCAGATCGCTATGATAGGGGTTCATTTCATGTTAGTCAACAATGTCTGGCAGTTTGAGATTTTTTTTATGCGGCCTACCCAAATGTCCTTACTTTGGTATTGTTCGTCAAATCGTTGAGCTCCTTAAAGTTCTAAGTTTGAGCTCCATAATAACTGACAAATGCTTGCACTGTCTGGACAGGTCCACTCAAATCTGTGTGGCACTTTCCTCAAAAGGCCACCTCAGACATTAACCTACATGGTTCTCGTATGATTTGACCAGTACAATTTGTATGGACTTCAAAAGAGACTGTGACCTCTGAGTTTGTTTCGGTGTTTCTTCTCAGGGTAGTCAGCTAGGAAACACCGGCCTCATCTAGCTTAAAATGACCAAAAAATATTGACGTGTAAAAGTGTTATGTTTAACCTACTTACAAAATAAATATCATTTATCATTTATCATTATCATTTAACCATAACACCTCTTCTTTACGACAGGATTTCTTCGATAGAATTGAGCGGAAACTGGTGAAATTGTTACATGTGGTACAAGTCATAAGGAATCAGCGGTTCGAAATAAAAAAACCGGCGATTCACAATGTAAGTATAAAGAGTTGGGGAAGAAAAGATAGAAAAGAGGCAAGAAAGACAATGTGCCATTCAATTAGCGAATGCGACTGTCAAAATGCCAAAATGTTGGAATTTGATCACGTGACATTTCGATAGCATCTGTCAATCCCATACATTTTTGACGTATTGACCTCTCTTTCGCCACGCTACCGTTGACAGAATGTCACTTGTCTCATTCTATCAGCGATAACGCTTGTCAAAAGTCCTAAATACCATTATGTAATAGACTAAATTACTTTTCGGAAGCTTTTGTCGTCTAGAGGATAGAGTTATTATAAAGTACACTACTAGAATAAAATAGAATACTGTTTATTATGTACACCATATAAGTTACAGAAAAGATACCTAGATGAAAAAAAACATTACATAGGGTGATACAATGGTTGGCATTATCGCTAAAAGCGATCTTTTGAAGACAACCATTGGATGGATTTTAAAAAAGAGAAGGAAAGACAGTACAGTAGGTAGTCTTAGGTGTACTATTTTGTATACAATAAATACATAAAATATAAATGCATATAAACAATTATAATAATGAAATAAAAGCAGAGAACCCATGTAAAGACGATTAAGGAGAGAGATAGTGATTATTAACCAAAGTTTTAAAAGTAGACAAAGTCTTACCGATACGGGCAAGGCATTCCATAACCGCACCGCTTGAATTTTTGCCGAAAGATTTGTCGTAGAAGCTGCATCGGCATCTCTAGTCTCAAGATTATCGGCTCTAGTCTCTTTATCTAGAACCTTTAGGTAGAAAAATTGGACTTTAGATTTACCGAAGAGACTCATTGTGGTAATCTTGACTTGCAAACTCTTAGATCTTCTCGATATAAATACAGAGTTAAATCGGGTGAAATCGAGATTTACAGCGGGCCAGGGCAAGATTGGCAGAAACTACCAGGAATAAAACGTATACAATTTCATATTATTATGCTGTTGTAATTGATGTGATAAAACACTTTTCATAAAATGATTACGTTCGCAAAATACGTATAATTTCAAAGGCATAAATATTAGGATACATCCAAAGTGAACGAAAACAGTAGGTACAAGAGGCACAATAAATTCACACCCCGCCTGCGTATTTCACTTGGACCAGCCTCCAGTACACCGTAGGAACGTAGTCTCAATTAATTATTAAACAATGCAATCGTCTCGGCCGGCACAACCCTAGCTTTAATACTTGAATACCTAGTATTTGGGTCAGGGAACGTGGAATATACGCTCGCCGTATCGTGTTGCGATACCGACCAAATTATTTAGTGATATCTCGACATGAATTTCGGAACGCTGAGTGAATTCTTACGAAGAAATTGCTCGTTGATTTTTTTGTAGACTTTCCTTGCTATAATATTCTTTGTGATTAGATTGTCTTTTGTTAAGTAGGGATGTTCGAATTGTTCCAGTTTTGGTATTCACGAAGCTTAGTACGTATTCATGGTACGTTGGATTTTATGTTCCGGGTCATGACTATACCCACCTGTGGTGCAATTGAGCTCGTGATCTGTTTGCTGACATCTGTTTTAAGAACGACATCAGTCTGTAAGGATTTTGACCTATATTTTTATTTAAGGGCTGATTTTTATGAGTGTTTGACATTATACATGTCATATTCTATACATTTTTTTCCTCTGGAAAAACTTATCTGACTATTGAGAAATCGTCTCTAAATGTAGGTTTTGTGGAACGGAAACATACCTATTTTTCATTTTGTAATAAATCTTACTTAATAAAAAGACAAAAACAACAATAGCAAATGATAGTTTATCGCAACCGTATTAGTTAATATTAGACCTGCGAAACGATATTGATTTTTACTGTAATTGAAAGATAATATCCAGACTGACGTATTTTCTTTTCATCTAGCCGTAATTGGAAAAATGTTAGGTTTCAGAAGTCATTACATTTAGGTACCGACGAGTTCTGATCAATTTAGATTGGAGGCTGAATTATGTGAAAGCAAGATTTGGTGTTTTCGTAATGAAGCAAAGAACGTGTCAGATTCTACTTTAATGTCAATCTTAAGTTGACAGGGTAGGGCTTAACAAATACTCAACTTCAAATCGGAGGGGTCAGAACTCCAATGCCTTCAGGGGCTCTAGACAAGTGACATTGTGTCAGCGGTAGCGTGGCGAAAGCGATTGTCAATACGTCAAAAATGTATGGGATTGACAGAAGCTATCGAAATGTCACGTGATCAAATTCCTACATTTTGGCATTTCGACAGTCGCATTCGCTAATCGAATAGCACATTTTCTAAGGCCCCAGGATACTGTAAGGGTTTCTGCGGTTTTGTAGTCCTTCGACAATGTTTGCTGAGGCGCGGACCGATGATTTTTTCGCGATTATAAGGAAGCGGAGTGCTTCACTATTAAGTCGCCTACGAAGCAGCTCGAACAGTCTCCTGAGGGTGTTGTCCGAGCGGTGGGACCTGTCCCGGATACAGAAGTGGATGCACCTTCTTGTTAGCGCCTCTCCTCGTATTATTTGACATGCTTTTATGATTGTTTTGTGTATGTCCAATTTTTTTTTCTTTTAAATTTTGCCCCACTAGGAATTGGTCCTGTATCGTGGGTATATCTCTGTAAACGCATATAAAAACTCACATACACAAACAACCAGACCAGGACCAACTATCTGTAGGCTATACAAATATAAATTGTTCCGTGATCTCAAACCCGCGAAACGCAGCACCGCAGTCGATCGCTCAACCACTGCGCCAGCCGTGTCGTATTGCTCGTTTTAATGTATATTTTAATTTATTTATATCATTTAATTGTGGCATTGGCTATGTAATTTTAATGGGTATGTGTAATTTTATTAATTGTTGATTATTTTAATGTTACGTGTTTTATTGGATTATAATTTTAATATTTGTACTATGTCTGAAATAAATGATTGAATTAATTAGAACTCGAACGTAACTGTTCTTGGGTTGATCTAATACGTATGTTATACTTTTCACAATGTAAGAAGCCCGATTTAACAGCAGGATAAAACATTGCTTTTCTAGTGAATATGAAAGAGACATGAAATACTTAAATCTCTTTCGCACTTAGTGGTAAAGCGATCTTCTAGCCCTCTCTACTCGGCTGTCAAATTGGGCTTCTTAGATTGTGACAAGTATAGGTAACAACAAAACTATAAATGATTGTGTCAGTCAGTCAGCCAGCTAAAAACAATTCACAAACACATGCAACAAAAAAAGTGAAGAAAAAGAGTTCCTTTTTCACAAATTTTAAAAACACAGCCGCAACTCCACAAGGCAGACTTACGAAGGCAGGTCTTAATTGGAGGGCACTTAGTTCAGGAGCTCTCCGTGTGAACAACTGTGCTTCACGATCTTACGGCTTTTATACTAATAGCGAGCACAGTTGAGCTGTCATTTAAAAGTTGAGCTCTGGTTAGGTATGGCTGGTTGAGTATTTATATGATATTTCTTTTATGATAGACTTTTACATAAAATTTGATTTAATTCTGGAGACTACTTGTCTCAGCGAGTAGTGCTTTGAAGTTAGTTTTAGAGCCATTTGAAAGATGAGCATTACCTTTGTGCTCAACTACATACTTACATAGTACATTATAACTTCTCTGAAGTAGAAAAATAAATGAGTTGAAGTAGATAAATAAATGAGCAGTAATGTTTTTTTTTGTTTTTACCGGTCGTGGTGAAATTCCATAATAATGTTAACTTCTGCGAATTTTCTCCATGAAGTCAATGAAAATGTGTGGATTTCAGTCTAAGGATATCAGTTTTTTAGAATCACTTCAACACATTCTTCCATTTTCTCAAAAAGATAACCATTTCATTGACTACTACATCAAAATTTAGATTATTTAAATAATTTCAGGTTAAACTGCCATTTTCCACAAACACTTTATCATTAACATCGAAAAAGCTTAGATATTTATGAAACAAAATGCTCTATCGAAATACTCCACAAGTCCGCAGCGCCATTGTTTCCACAAACACGTCCCGCATTCCTCTAGAACCCGAGCTCATATCTTTTATACGCACACTCAATCTTTGCACAATGTAGTACTTTGAGCACAAAAGATAACAAATTGTGCTTTTAACGCACTCGTTTGCAATATAGTGCTGTACTTTTGTTTGAAGATGTGCTGGTGATTTAGTGTGTTCATCAGGTCAACGATGCGTGAGGTATGGGAAGTGATAAGTTGGAGAGTGAGGTTTATAGAATGAGGTGGAAAAGGTTTGTAGAGGTAGATAAGTGATCAATAAATGAATCAATGAGTAAATATATAAATAAATAATTAAGTAAGGTAAGAAAGAGTATTAGCTAAGAAATCAATTTGTTCTAAATGACATTTATAAACGCGCAGCGCAATTTTATTGTGTTGTTATTCTTGTAATGTTTTACTGATTTTTTCTAGTGTGTTTGTTGATGTTGTGATGTCTGTGACGAATAAATGATTTCTATTCTATGAAAAAGGAAACAGACTGATATGTGATCTGCAATAAAATTAAAAGTTTGTGTTTATATAGGTAGTAGGACTTTAAAATACATACTTCGTCACAGAACCAAAACCACATATCCATCCTGTGATTTGTATAAATCTGGTTTCAGGCTCGACTTTTCAGGAATAGGGTTGATTAGGGACCGAGTGATTTGGGTTAGCGTTATTTTTAGATCAAATAACTAGGGAAAAAAAAATCTCGAATTACTCAGCTCAAAATACGTATGATTACTGAATTTATTTTTACTCTTTGGTATGGAGTTTAGTATATTAGGTGGCGCTTACTTATAAGTCAAAATATCCTGAGTTTTGTCCTAACTGTTCCTTTCCTTTCGCTGCCCCGAATGTACTGTTTTTTGCCGATTAAAACGGTCTGCGACCGACCTTTGTTACCCGGGTACGTTTGACATGCATCATCAGATTCACCGCTCGCCTGATGTGCACTCCTCGATTTTACGCCTACCGTTTAAGGCCTGTGCAGACGAGGGACTTTTGTCCGCAGAGGACAAAAATTGATCCATATTTCAAACTATACATTTAGTGCTAATGAAGTTATTTGTTATCCAAAGTCGAATTTTTGTGCCACACGTATTTGTTTACATTTTTATTTAACACAAAAATCACCCACTCACACACGAATTACATAGTTTGATTCCGCCTAGCCCATTCCATCATCGGACCACAAGACGTACGGCGATGCGCCACCGGTACATGGTGGACATCCCACCCACACGCACAAAGCGTTTTGGGAATACATTCATTGTGCGTACAGCTAAGGAGTGGAATTCCCTGCCGGGGTCTGTGTTTCCTGATAGCTACAACCTGGGAGTCTTTAAGTCAAGAGTGAATAGGTTACTTCTAGGCAAACGTGCTCCATCTTCGACCACATCGTCGCTTACCCTCAGGTGAGATAGTGGTCAAGCGCTTGCCTATCAATAATTAAAAAAAAAAAAAAACCCACCCACATAAAAAAACGATTAAAAATTACAATTATGGCGGACAAAAGTCCCTCGTTTGCGCAGGCCTTTACCACATAACCTGTGATCAAACCTCATAGTCGTCAGAGTTCTGGTGGTCTTCTCTGACCGCTATACTGAACCGCGTTAGCCACGGGGTTAACCGCTATAAGGCCGCCTTTCTATTGACACGAAGCGAGGCAGCGGAGCGGAGTTGCGGACTGTGCGAAACAAGGCCGAATCTACGAGACGAGTAATTTGAGCGGTCGTTCGGGTTTTTTCGCTTCCCCGCTCCGCTGCCTCGCTTCGCTTTCCAGATGTGTATGAATTTTTAAACTACTTCGCAAATTCCTGTCACTAGAAGCGGAGCGGAGATTTTATGAATTCCATTGGTTAATATTATTAGAATGAGCTATTGGCATCTAAATCTATACTAATATTGACTGTGGTGTAAAATATCGTGCAAAATCGATAAAACGGAACGTAAAAAAAATCATTCCATTTGCGTCATGTATCAGTTTCATCCGTTTTCGATCATTATTTTTTCCTCGATCCTGCTTAGAAGAAAGTTAGTGTAACCCCACTGATCGTATGTGTGTACAAAAGGCAATGTTAACTACTGTTACTGGTAACTACTGTTACTGGTAACTACTGTTACTAGGAGAATGCATAATCATCTTCGTGGTTACTTTTTATTAAACCATTGTTTTATTTTTATACTACATTTTTACCTTTTTGCTTCATAAAGGCTTAATCATACAAAAATCTAACCAAATAATGATAAGAAGATTCTAAATTCAAATTCTCCATAGAAATATGCTAAACAGTGTTAAGATTAATCGTGTTGATTGTTTTTAAATTATAAAGAAGGCTGAACATATATTTATTTTTACTTTTTATTATTGATAGGCACGCGCTTGACCACTATCTCACCTGATGGTAAGCGATGATTTGGTCAAAGATAGAGCACGCTTGAATATGTTTAAGCTACTGAAACAAAACCAAACATAGCACAGCTAATCAAAGTAGTCATTCGAACACAGCACACCGAAACAAAACGGCCTGCACCCCATCATTTGTCACAGCAAAGTGGCGAGCGTTCCGCGGAAGTAGACACGACGAGCGCATGAGTTGACGACGTCACACGTCACGTCGGCAGCCTTTGTCTGACGTCACAGGTCCCCTTCTTCCTGCAACGCGGTGGATCGTAAACTTTATGCGGAGATCCGTCTCGGTTCGTACGTTAACGTGTAGAATATGTATTCGGATCCGTTCTGCTCTGATGTTAGAGCTCAACCTTCCGGCATGGAGGATGATGTTGCCTTTATTTCCGTTTTATTGTTGAGCTGAGATTGTAATGGCCTTTTGAATGGTATTTGTCATTTTGGGGTTGTGAGGCTTACAAAATGGTAATCAAGTCTTTTTAATTATAATGTTTCTTAATGTTACAAATTAATACAAACTGAAATTTTACAAGAACTGATACATGAAAACTACCTGATCATTTAAATTCTAACATTTTTTATGTTTAAAAAAAAGCAGAACAAAACATTCTAAAATTATATACCTAAGTACCAGTATCCATGTAAAAGCTTTTAACTAATTATAAAGTGATGAGTAATACGCCTGTGCCCATTCGAAGTCAATCCTGATTAAATAGGTATTGCACTTTTAGTTAAACACCAGTGACAGCCGGTGGCTCGAGCCACTGACTCCTGTCAATCTCTGTTTTAGCGAGGGGTGAGTGCAAAGTGTATTGTCGTGTCGACACCGTGGGGGATGATGCGAGCCTAAACAAATACCCTCTGTAACACGACACCCTGATTCACGCATTGAATAAATATTCACTTTATGACATCCATCCTAAAAATTCCAATTAATTTTCCCCGAAAATCATAACTTTCGAACAAGTTGATCGAATCAAAAACGACCTCGCAGACGCTCTTAACTCCGTTAATAATAAATCAAGACTCAAACCCTTCGAGGAAGTTTATGAACTTGTTAAAAAATATCCCAAATGCCGGAAAGCACTCACTTAGATTAGGAAAAAAATATATTACCAGTATTGGCGTAAACATAAAGTTTTCGCCACCCACTAAGCATTAAGAGGTTTTTAAATTTATTCACCCTTCGATTTTCGGCAGTTTCTTGCGGAAACTTTAAGAAAATTTCGGCGATTAAACCGTGCGGAGTGCACAAAGTTAAGGGTTGAAATTTGCATAACGATCGACGAATACGTTGTCTGGCAACATCCAAGACTGCCGAAGTTCGGCTCAGACGTGAATTTGCAATCACTTAACACTTTGGAAAAATAACACTCATATAAGTTTGATTAGTTTTTTATTCAAAGTCAATGTCACTTCTAAAGCTATTCAATTTGGCAAAATGTTATCTTTTGGTTTCAAATGGCTTGAATTTACTGAAATATTAAAGTTATTTGACAAAAAATCCCACAGCAAAAACAGAAGCGTATTACAAGTTTAAGCTTAATTCAGGTTTTGATATAATGAAAAGTGCTATTATTAATGTACCTATTATTTTCCAATTGAAAGCGATTTAGATGATATTTTTATGTCCGATGAGTTCTTCTAAGCGTATGTAGGTAAATATTAATAGCCATATTCTTAGACGCTTTATTACCATTACTCAGCTAAAATACTGTTAAGCAGATTCTTTATTCAAAATCTATGGATAATTTGAGTTTAGAATCTCATAAACAGTATTTTGACTAAGTACCTAATTAAGTATTAAAAAGTTTTAATAAAAAAGGTTACACCGTTATTCGGGTTTTTGGCCTAATTGTTTATTATCTATATTGAAGTCACATCCTGTTGTATTATATAATCTATAAAGTGTAATCTGTCTGGTCTCACGATAACTTCGAAGCTCAAGCGTTGGACTTCATATCACCACTATGATTAAACTAAGTTCCCCATATCACGATAAGACCTAAGTACTATCTCGGTGCACTTTCGCTCAAACTGCTAAGTTCTTAATCCTGCCTTGATGAGGCATTGTCTGCCAGACGAACGTTCGAGCAAATCGTCGGGTAAATATCCCTTAATGAGCCGTTTCAGTGCGTAGAGACCACTTGGCAATCAAACCGATTCAGACGCAAGTATCCAAAGCATCTTAGGTACTTAGATACGTGGTATATTGAGAGGAAAACAAGCCCATTCGTTAGTTGTTTATTTCTTCCTGTTAGATACTTTTTTCTTGTTTTAAGACAGTACTTTAGTGAAAAAGACGTGAAAAGTTCTACTGTATTTTAAAAAAAATGTTTTTGACTGTATTCTTACAGCTCTATTCGTAAAAAAAAAATATCGACACAGCTTACTTTAAATACTAATTATTAGCAGATTCTTTATTCGAATCTTCTATGGAGAATTTGAATATGGAGTCTGATAAATCGATATTTAAAAAAGCACGTGGCTATATTTTTTTTCTAAATAAACCTGTTAATGCATAAACTAAGTGATTTTGAGGTTATATGAAATTAGAGTTCCATAGTGTTTTGTCGGCTAACCTTTTCCCATATTTAAAGTTATCATTTATTCATGTTTTATCTATCTATTAATCTATTTACCATTCTGTACTCGTATTTTTACCAACCATTCGTTTACTGCACAGCATACCTAACAATATAATATGTATAATCAAAGCCTATCTTTCCGCAGCTATGGCGATGATGATGATGAAGCTAAAAAATAAAACATAACATGACACAGCCCGAAAATAAGTTTTAAAACAAAAGAAAACAATACAAAGCCACATTCAATTTCTCCATTTATTCCTCTAAAACAAAAGAGGAGTAAAAAGCCGTAACTTTGAAAGATGACTTTACGATTTTTCTTATTTTAGTGGTGTTTCCCCGAGTTAGCGGCTCGTCGGACCCCGATCTCTTCCGCGACATAAAACCTGCAACGATAAATGATAATTATTATATTGTTCAAGTATTTCGATGTAGCTGAATAATATATAGGCATTGTTACCAAGTGGTCTAAGCTGCAGGAGTTTGGTCCGGGAATAATTGAAAGAAACTACAGTTCTGCGAATTATCACAGAACATCTTGTGATACTCTTTTACCTCGATATTGTACCCTAATTGGTTTTATAATAATTATTTCATATAACTTAATGATACCATAAGAATCGTGCTTGGAGTCTCTTTAAATCGACTTGTACCAGTGATCACATAGACATCAAAAATCCATAAATATCAATAAATCAATGTGTAATTGTTCCTTACGTCATTGTTATATTAATTATTATTGATAGAAGTTTGATAGAATCAAAACTAACCTTTACATTTAAAGTTATTTTGATTATAAAATAAATATTCGTATTACTAACTCAATAATATTTAGAACAGCTTTAAAAATAATCATTTTCAAATAAACTCTAACTCTTATGAATTATTCCACTTACGCCGGTTGTCCCCGCGCTTCAACGAGCACAGTAGGCAGGGGCAAGGGGGAATATTTCAAGGGGAGGCACGCCAAATTTGGACACTTTAATGCGAGTTTTGATGTTTTATGTTAATATCCAGTTGGCAAGTTTTCCCAATAGTCATTGAATTGTCGATCGGTATGGCTCCGGCAGACATTCAGGGTAACAAATTAATTTTCAATATTAATGTGGGAACGGTTGACACTTTACCTTCCTCAATAAATTGGAAAAGCTCTAAAAATTTGTCGACGTGGACTGTCGTAATTTTTGGTGTATAATACCTACCTACGGTAAGTTTAGGTAAACTGTCATTTTTTATAATGCAGATAATTTTTTCATATTTGGTATTAATAACAGTGTTTTTTTTTAATGTTAAGTAGGTAAGTATCATATTTTTACCACTTTTTTATTGGGCAATGGGCTTGCTCTTGACCTCGATCACGCCTGATGGAAAGCGATAGAAGAGGTCTAAGATGGAGCGAGCGTGTCACTCTTGCTTTGAAGGCAGACGACGTATAGATATAATATTTCGATGTGTGGAAGAGACCACTTTTTGTTGTTGTGTTGCTCAAAAGTTAACTGTTAAACAATCATTCAGTCCGTCTCAGAAAAACTGTGCGTAAATAATTAAATAAATAATTCCTATTACAATTTTTATATTCAGATCAGCATCAAACGTCTATGGTGTATATGTTTTCTCAGGTGCACTACACAGGGAAAACAGCATAATCCTTGTTATTTTTCCAAAACCAAAAGCCGGAAAACATAAACTCTATTTACCGTAATATCTTCAAAAGAAGTACATAAATATTTAACAGTTCTATCCCTCATAATATAAAAATATTTCGCCCATAAAACTTTATTGATAAAAAAGATGGCTGTGGGTGGTGACGGGTAACATTTCCAGTGGTCAAAACTTTGACGTCCATTGATTCCCTATAACATTCAATAAGCTGCTTCTCAAATAAAAAGGACAATGGACATCAAAGCAGTTCTCATATTCAGTGGACAAACATTGTGACGTTCCTATTTTTGCCACGAAAGATCCAGGTCGACTACTTTTCGTTCTTATGTCCTTAGCAATATGGTTGAATAGTTAAGTCTCGGTTTTAGTACTTTCATTGACTACCGTTTCTCAATAAAAGATTCAATCGAGATGGAAGTACTGTCCTAAGCCATCATTTTTATACCAGCTGTTTTAATTTTGACTAATATAATAATGAAGTGGAATTGTATGTTTGTTTAAATTTTTGTATACGAAATTATTACGAAAATTCTTTGACTTGTAGAAAACTACATTATCGCTAAGTGATATCGGAAAGAAAAAGTATTCATTGTTACTGGAATGAAATTCCTTAACGATAGTATTAGTAGTGTTTAAATTATGTTGGCAAAAACAAGCGTTAGGCTGTGTTGTGTTGTGTGTTGTGGGCTGTGTTTGTTTTCTTAAAGAAATCACGTTATCACCATCATCATCATAATTATCAGCCAGTAGACGTCCACTGTTGGACATAGGCCTCCCTCAAGTGGAGGAGGGGGGGGGATTTGCCATAATCGCCACGCTTGGCAAGCGGGTTGGCGATCGCAGTGTAGCTGTAGCAATGTACCTACAGAGAATGCTGCTGCCCATTCTCTAGTAAGTCCCTTAGTCGCCTCGTACGACACCCACGGGAAGTGATGGGATGGTGCTATTCTTTTACGTTCGACCGAGAGATATCCGAGAGTAAAATCTAGTTTAGAACAAAACAAACAATGGACATCGAAGGACTATGCGGGCAGCCATCGTATTTTATACCTTCTAAACATATTTCTCCTTTATTCTACGTTTTGTAGGGTTAACACGGAACGCATAAAAAAATTTTTGAGCTCATTTGAATTTCATCTTGTATGACAGGCTGGTTCATACATAATAAACGGTGCTAGTCTTCGCCTCCTCGTGTTATAGCTGAACATGATATTAACGTTTGCTGTTTGATGGTAAAATGTTATGACAATTAAGACAAGTGAATTGAAAGTTTAAAATTTATGTAACTGTTTTGTTCAGAGGGTCTAGCACAAATGTTTTGAATTTTAGACGTATTGTATCGTTAACGTACCTACCTAAGTGATTTTTGACTACAAAAACTACAACCCCATAGTATTTTGGTTTAATTTTATGCGACATGTGTACCTACACAATCTGTATCATACAAATATATGAATACAGTATCTAATTCCTTTAAATTTAAAGAGAAGTCAGCGTAGGAGTCGCAACCCGCTAAGCCTGCCAGGGTTGCGGAATTTCTTCGAAAGAGTCACCGCGGCCCTGAAATTTCAAGGGCATTTGGGTTTTAGTCAGTAAGAGTCTGACACTCCCTTCCGTCCAGAGCGGAAGGAGTCATTTGACGATCTCGCATCTTAAAAAAAATACGTAGGAGTAGTAGGTACTTAGCCGAAGTAGGATAACATGATAATAGAAGTTTAGCTTTATAACCGCGGCGCTTTGCTCGCCACTACTAATTCTGGCTTTCAAGAGTTATAGTGGGTCCACAGGATAAAGACTTTTGTCTGCGCAGACTTTGAACTATGAATAAATAAATCTTTCACATCGGCACTTGTCTGTGCAACAAAGTCTGTGCAGGCAAAAGTCTGTGTTATGTTGACGGTCCATTGCGGTAAGATTGCGGTGTTACTTGTCTGAAGAATACTCTTACGAATTGTACATTTATTTATCTAAAAATAACTGTAGTTCCCATCCGGACTTAATTTTCACTTATTTCCCATATCACCATTTCATGACCTCTAGTTTCACCAACTAGTTTTTACGAGCAGTATTAATAACAGTTTTATTTTCCCGCCAACCGTAGCACTCGTAAATGTCAACAGTATGTTTATGACAGTATTTCATTGCGCGTAAAGGCATTAAGTGATTCTGCCAATGACGTTCTAATAGCATAACATGAAATAACTTTATTGTACAGGCATTAAGAACCTGTTATTTTTGTTTTCTATGTGAAAAACAAAATCTAAAGGGCGAAAGGCGTGATATAATATAGGAATACATGAATGACGTGTGAGTCAGAGAGCTGTTAAATAAAATTGTGTTTTTCTAAAATGTTTTATATTTTAATCCTACAATGTAGATACTCCAGAATGTATCCTTGTTGACACCACTTGATAGCGTCAAACGCTTTTCTATTCGATTTATATCTTAAAACGAATTTTGCATATAAATCCGTTGGCGCCGCGGCGTCGCATCCCGCTGCAGTCCCGGACGCATTCCCACCAATCCCGGGAATTTATTAGTATGGGATCCCGGACTAAAAGCGGGGGCGTGACCGCTTCAGCGAAGCCGAAATGGATGCACATTCCCGTTTAATAAGACATGAAGAATACTAGGTCTGCGTCTTGGATACTCTTGATACTTAATTTTTGCTTTTAGAGATTTTGTCTCGATCTTTACACACAATTTTATTGAAACTGTTTTGTTTGTTAAGAGTAATTGTAAGTAGCTTATAAACATTTGTGTAAATATGTATTTTTGGTGCTAATAAAAAAACATTATTATAAAAAAATAATATCTTTAGAAAGTAGTCTGACTGTACTTATGTTTCTATTTTTTAATGAATTGTTGATGGATTTAATGGATTCAGCGACATGCCGATGATCTAACATAGCGGAAATGTTGTTATCCGTGTTGTTTTTTTGTGTATAAACGTGCATGACATATCTATATTTATAAAAATCTTACCGTGCGTTAACCTCGCAAAAACTCGGATGTGGCTTGACCGAATTTAATTATTTTAGATTTGTTTCGTTCATCCCCAATATTTGTTGATTTTGAAAAAATGATAGGAAATAATAACATTAAATTAAATGGTACAATCTCAGGCACGTGCAATTTTTTTTCAAGCCGCTGTGTCTCTGATGGCCACCTATGTGTTATTCCTCTGATATTGCATTTTTTAATCGTCGTGTTGTGACTTTATATACCGTCAAACGCGCTGACTCATTGTTTGTAAAAACTGTTTTAAAAATGCTAAAATAATATAGGTATGCAGAATTGCAGACCCTTTCATCTACAAAGTGCTTTCAAACATCTATGCTATACAATACAACTACACGATTCATTTCACTGTAAAGGAAATATCCGATTATTCATGCAGGCTTTATTCAAGGGTCCATATCATTACAACAACTCTTCAGTCTTAACACAACCACACGACAAAGACGGAACATCCCCCATCCCTTTCTACAAATGACTTCTTCTTACTTACCGATACATGTATTCGAAACTTTTTCTTCTGTAGGCATTTTCTTGTCCCCTCGGAGACTGAGACGTTTTATATAATCCATTAAGTTGTCAAGGAAGATTGATAACAAGATCAGGATCAACTTACTTGGGTGCATCACTAACGACGCCTCTGATCTTTGACAAATAACGAATCAAAGTGAAAGGAAAACGTCTTGTGAGGTATGTGGTGGACTATTGTTGGTGTTTTTTGATTCAGCCTTTGGTTTATACAGGGTTATTTGTAAAACACCAGCAACCTTTCAGGGGGTGAAAGTACTCATCATTATAAACAACTTTTACTATGGGACCAACTCTGAAATATCAAAAATTAAATCAGCTGTTTCATACAAAATGCAATAGTCACCCGATGGAAATGTATGAAATAGCAGATATTTTTTTAGATTTTTCAGGGTTGGTCTCATAGCAAAAGTTATTTATAATGATGAGTACTTTCACCCCCTGAAAGGTTGCTGGTGTTTTACAAATAACCCTGTATAATTCTAAGACTTTCAAAAAAATCAAATAAATATTATACAGGGATAAAAAGTAGGTATCAGTTCTGTGACGTCACTTCTAGGTAAAAAGTGTACAAAGGTCGTTACGCGAAATTTCAACGCACTGCACTGTATCGTCTTCATTTATAACGGTATGTCACAAAAGAAAAAAATGTGTTGTCGTATTCGAACTGTTAAAATATTTTTTTTAACGAATCTACTCTATTAATGACGAGCGATGTGTTACTCAGAACTTGATTCCTTAAACATCGCACCACAGTATATAGATATTTTTACCGTGATCGGACGGTAGACCAATGCTTTAAAATGCTAACGATCATGGCTCTTCGTAGTCCAGGAGCAACCACCCACTAAAAAGGCCATACAGTTCCACATTGATCCTAAAACCAATGCAGTGGAGTGCAACTGACTGGCTCCGTTACTACATTGTGTGAGCTGCCCCATGAAGGCTACATACAAACAAAAAATTACTCTTTCACTTGGATGCATACAATCAACAAGCAGGAAACAGCAAACTTTTGAAAAATTTCCGACATATCCGCCCTTTGTGGAGATCAAAGATTATGGATGCTGTGAAGATGCTACTGATGTCTGGTTCATCTGAAGGTACTATGTTGATTTTACAAACAATTTTTTTTTTGTTTATTTATTTTTCAGAATAAAGGGTTGGTAAACAATGTTGTTTTCAGGGGAGCATACTTGTTTAATATTGACTACAGTCCAATAGTATGTCGAAAGGATAATCGAGGTTTTTTGTTTTCCCGTCAGGCGTATTAGAAGTATTAGGACGACACCTTAGCCCTTACCAGCCTCTTAATTTTTTTCTTATTATTGGTTGCTGGCTTGTATAGTCATTAATTTTTCAATTTTTCGTTGATATTCCAGCATTTCAGTTACCAGTAGGCATCATACATTCTCAGTTTATGTCGCATCTGCAACATACTCTATGACGATTGTCATTTTTCTGCTCCGCGGGAGGGTAGTGTGACAATGCGCTTCGGTAGGGAGGGGGACAGGGAGGGGGGTACATGTTCGTGATGTTTTCATTTTTCACTCACTTTTCACAATTTTTTACACAAAAAACTTGTGAAAGAGACCGTTTTGATACAATTGGGGCTCATACGCCGAACGTCGGATATGCCCGCCAATATTTTATTTCGTTTGATAAATTACGCGCCGATAGTTTTCATACGTGCGAAATGCGCTTTTATTTAAGTAAGTAATGATGAAAAATATGGGCGAGCATTGATTGAGTGTCTTCTTTATATTTTATTTTCTGTTTACTGTTTTATATAAATTGTACTGTTTGCTTTTTTATTGTCGTGGTTATTTTTTGTTGTGGTTTATATAAGTGATGATGTTGAATTCAAACTTTATTGAACCTTACTTCGATGTCTTTTTTTAACGATGAGAAATCATCAAATAAATCTTTCCGTTTTGAACAAATTTCGCAACACTTCGATGTGCTACATACAGAAATTAGAAATATAATTGTATGTAGTAGACTATATTGAAATAAATATATTAAAAAACCTACAGAAAAAGGTACAAATAAAAAACCTTAAATCAAAACAAACATACAAGAAATATAGCAATCTCACTAGGTAGGTACCTACCTGTATATACCGGCAAAGCAATAGCCTTCAACAAAGAATTTGTAGCAAGAATCAATTTATTCACGCGTACGGAACCCTCGCCCGTCAAAGGTCGCCTCGCATATCGCTAAATTGTCGGGGGGTCGTCATTAGGATGCCTCGAAGGATCTCTAATTGTTTCCGAGCCGGGAAGTATCAATTTACAAGCAATTTGTATTCGTGATTACTCTAAATTAAGACTGGAGTTTGATGATCCTGGTTTTTAAATAGGATTAAGAATTTAAAAGATTCTAAAATGTTTAGGCGATCGTAGTCCACCATAACATCTGGACAAAGATATCAGTAGAAACGATGGTTGAAAGGTCAAAATGCCTTAATATGAAATGCGCCTTAGATATCAAGTAGTCATTCCCAAATATTGTTGTATTGAGCTAGATCACACGTACCGAGTAAATGGGCGCAACAGCTGGTCGATTCTGTGAACATGTCGAAGTTAAGGCTTGAGTGAAGTGAGCACGTGGGCTGATATTCCATCTTGATTACATGGATTGACAGCATTGCGATTTTGTAAACATGTCGAAGTGAACACTTGAGCGGGGTTCACACGGGTGATTTGCCAAACCATACAAATAAGATAGAATGACAGCTCACTTATTATTCACTCCGCCTAGGAGTACACCTTGCGATGTCGACAGAATCGCCCGGCAGCTCACTTCGTGATCACTTCACTCAAGTCTTCACTTCGACATGTTCACAGAATCGGACTGCTGTGCTCTTGGACGAATGTTTTATGCGCGTTAACACATCACCAAGTGCTCGGTCGAGTAACAGGGCGAGACTGTCATTCGGACTCTGTTCTATTAACTAGGCCCAGCCTCGCGCAAGTCAGCTCACCGGTCAGTGTCACAACACTATTTTTCCAGTCTCATCTCTATGCTCTCTCTTTTTTGACGGAATTAACGAGTGTTATTTAAAATAACATGCATTTGGGATGCATGAAGAAGCCTCCTCGTGTAGTTTTTTCTGCCAATTTGTTCTATCAGGCACTCAACTGAACCGAGCGCTCGGTGCATCCTGGACATTCTCACCTAACATCGTATAAGATTGGCCAAACCTTCCCTTGCGGTGGTAGGGCTAACACCCGCCTGGTTCGCGACCACGCTCCCACCTGTAAGCAGCCTTCTGTGTTTTGTCAACGCGTGGGAGTACCAGAGCCTTAAGGCATCTTCTGAGCACGCTCGCCCCATTATACACCGCATCCATTGCTTTCTATCGATGCTTGATCGAGGTCAAGAGCTAGCCCATTCCTAAATAAAAAAATAACATGTGTAATATTGTCATTCAGTGTTTATTCAACAAGATCTGTTAGAATGTTACTTACAATTTAATCTAGAACCTCATCTCACCATTATAATCTTTTGTTTATGTAGACTTCATGCACAAAGGCGGATTTAATGCCCTTTTTTATTTATTTATTTATTTATTTATGAATGGGCTAGCTCTTGACCTCGATCACGCCTGATGGAAAGCGATAGATGAGGTCAATGATGAAAGTGAGCGTGCCCAGAAGATATGGATGGGAAATCATCAAATGCCTGATCCTTTCGCTTTGAGCGGAGCGGAAGGGAGTTTCAGACTTGTACTGACTAAAACCCATCCGTGTTCCTCCTCCATGTATTCTTTACCAGTCAACCAAGGGTGGCGAAGGAATAACATGGCTGGTGCTAGAAAGAGCTACTCACTTTCGAACCTGCGAGGTTCTTTTCTCAAAGGGCCACCTCAGACGACATCCTACACGGTTTTCATATGTTTCTGACCATCCATTCTATGGACTTTAAAAGAGACTATAACCTCTGAGTTTGTTTCTGTGTATCTTCTCAAAGTGGTCAGCAGCAAACACCGGCCTCACCTAGAATAAAAAAGAATACCTAGTTCTTTATTTGCTCAGAAAGTAGGTACAAGTTTTTTTTTTTTAGGCAAGACTATTAGCAAGTTAACACGCAAGGGCTATCAACTGCTTAACCGGACTAATCTGTGGTGGCCTCAAATGAATTAAAGGCCCCCAGCCAAGACAACAACACTAGCTACAAGCTAAAACTACTGACCGCTCGCTAAGGGCATACACATGTTAAGTTTAAAAATGATCCTTATAATAACTACCTTACCCCCCCCCCCTTTACCTTAATTAATTCCTTTACTAGATTAATATAACCAAAAAATATTGACGTTTAAAAGAGTTACTTGTATCCTGTTGTAACCTATCCGCAAAATAAATGTCGTTTATTAATAAAAAGAGACTATTAGCACCAGGCACGACGCGTACCATGAAAAACAACAGTACACCAGCTGCTGGGCTTGGGCCTATACTAGAGAAGCCGTTTTGATTTTGCCAATCCAGAGTTTGAATTTGTTTACCACCATGTGGCTGCAAGCAAATTCGATCGGATGGACAGGATAAAAATATTCATAGTCCGATCTAATCTAGTTATAACTAAATCCAACTAACGTCAGTCGAAAAATATAGTCATCTCTGGCGTTGTGAAATATGTTCTTTTTCACTTTTTTTGCACTTTTTCAGAGTGAAAAACGAAATAAATAAAGACAAGTGTACACTGCATGCTCTTATCGCAATCTCTTACAGACAACCTTTGCATTAATGATTGAAAGGATCGGTACAACAATGGGTACAACATATTAAATAACATTATTCGGCCAGTTATATATAAAATTTAAATTTAACAATAATAAAAAATACGACATTATTTCTTTCAACAAAACAATAGCCATAACTTTAAAATTAAAAAGTTATAGCTCTCAACTCTCTATGGTGGCAAGTTTATGAACATTTTTATGGGTTTTTAATTCATTTTATACTTACGGTCGTTGAGCAAATAAAAGGCTTTGCCAATAGTTAAGATTATTATATAGCGTAAACCTTTCAAGTTAACAGTAGTATTTTATGGTTTTGTGAGCATAAAACTGGCTCATGTTAGTGGACTTAAGAGAAATGTCGACCAATCTTGTATTCAATTTTCGGGTAAAATCTATATTTCTAGTGGCAACTGAAGCCAAAACCATTTATGACATTGTTTTAATTAATTAAAATGCTGTAATATAAAGCAGGGTACTGACTAGTGTTACAGGCCGTAATGTAACATTCGCAGCGAGCATGATTATCAGAGATCGGAATAGGTAGACTATATTTACCTAAAGTTCGAAGCAGTAATTAACATAGAGTTGATAATACCTCCCCTAAATTCCCGGAATCATAAACATGACAATTAAAACACGAGATTATGATGAACTGGACTTGAGTATGTTACAAAAAAAATTTGAAGAATCATATTCAAATTTTATAGGTAGGTATGTAAAACAAAGCTCTTTATTTTAACAGTTTGGGTACGGAACTCTAAAAACATAATACGATTCTTCAATATAATAATTTAGTTCAAATTTCTTAAATCCCAGGATTCAGTGGTCATGTTTATGATTTATGATTCCGGGATTTTAGAGGAGGTATTATCAACTCTTGTTACTTACTTCTTCGAACTTTAGGTAAATATAGTCTATCTATTCCGATCTCTGATGATAAGTTACGTCGTGTCCTAAAATCCGTGTATAACAAAACACACACGTACGTAACATGCGAATGTTCATGCTAGTTTCCACGTACTGACTACACGAATGCTCGCTTTGTAACATGTATTACATTACGCCCCGTAACGCCGGCGTTATGGTCGGGCGCGCCGGTACCCACGTTTATATTCGATTATTTTCTTGCACATATGTTTTCTCCTAAATTCGCCCTGGAAGTATTCAAAGGTCATGGAGTAAACGGAGTATGCTATAGGAAAATTATCAGTTGGTATATAACGGGATCCCGAATTCAGGATAATTATCTCATTTTGTAACAAAGATCTCTTTGTCAAATAAAGCAAAATTCAAATTCCATTGCCAGGGGCCTGTCAGGGCTGCGGATTTTGTTCGAAAGAGTTACCGCGGCCTTGGAAAGCAAAGGGCACTACGAGGAGCTCGGATGGGTTGTAGTCAGTAAGTGTCCGACACTTCCTCCAGCTTCACCAAGAGCGGCGGAGTCATTTGATGATTTCCCATCCATAAAAAAATAATGCAACCTATATACTTTAGGACCTTTTTAGGGTTCCGTACCCGAAGAGTACCCGAACACTACTATGTACTAAGCCTCCGATGTCCGTCTGTCAGCGGGCTGTATCTCGAGAATCGTAATAGGTAGACAGTTAAAATTTTCACAATATGTACATATTTCTATTGCCGCTACAACAACAAATAATAAAAAAATTAAAGGGGGTTCCAATACAAGAAACGTGTTTTTTTCGGTTCACGGTACGGGACACTTTGTGAGAATCCGACTCGCACTTGGTCGGTTTTTATACAAATGATCACTCTAAAATCAACTCAAAATACAATACTTCAGTTGGCGGCCATGGATACGAGTACAATTTTCTCGAATTATAAATTCAAGTGTAGAAATAGATTGGTACTCTCATCCCTTAATGTACTATTGAAAGCTAATTTAAAAATCTTATATACATAAATGTATAGCATCCGTTCTTTGCAGCGTCCCCTCCAAAATGCAGCAGCGTCTGTTCAATCAACTCCGGGACTTCAGTACTTTTTATCTCCTAAAATAATTAAATTCCTTGAGACGAATGACTTTCAAACGAAATAGCAATAGCTGGGTAGTAACGGTGATTTGATTAGCTCGAAGATCAAAGTATCGTTGAATGTAGTTAAAGAATTAGGAGTCGTTTTGGGAGTTATTAATTGATAGCTCAGGGCAGTTTTAAATGTTTTTTTTAAGGATAGTTAATTTTGTTGAATTGGTTGTTTGAAACTGACTTCCAAATATAAAGTTTACCGCACGGTTTCTGAATTTGATTTTAAGAACCTGCTAATCGTGATTTGCTTTGCTGTTTTTTGTTGTTTTCGTACTTAAAACCACCACCCCACCCAGCCTGTGGAGCACTAGGTATCTAACCTACACACAGAAAGCGTACAATGCCCTGCGCGTTCAGAACAACAACGCATTAATTAGGATACTGTTATCGCTGCCACGTTTTTGCTCCATCCCTCCTTCTCGCTCTAACGACTCACGCTCTAACACGTCATGGTAGGGCCGCAGGTATGTTTGTGGCAATGCATACCGACGATTTCTTTGCGATCATGCGCAAGAGATCAGCATCCCTGTTGCGTCGTGTGCGTGACAGCGGTAACGGTCTCTTACGCGTTGTTGCCAGCAAAACTGAGGGACACCTGATGGGACACTTGTGTGGGAAACACTTATTATTTATAATATGTGCATTATAACTTTTTAAGCTCATGACATACTTATGAGTGTAGTGAACAATAATTGTCTTCTCAGCACACTCACAACATTGTTTAAAAGTCGTGGCAAGTTAGCTGCCTGCCTACCAAATAGCTTTGTCGACTGTACAATGGACGGACCACTAAGCACTGACGGAAAACTTATACAGGACGCTTACATACCCTGAAAGAAGCGATTCACTCATGTAACTGCAATGGGATAGTGTTGTTGTTTTATTAAAAACCGGCCAAGTGTTAGTTGCACAGGCATACGAAGGGTTCCGTACCTCAACTAGAATAATTCACGTTTCTCATACAATTTTCAATTTTATTTTTACTCATTGCGATTATTTGGTGTTATAGTGACAAGCAAAATACACCACACTCTGTTGAAATTGCAAGTGTCTACCTATTGGTTTATGAGATACAGCTCGCTGACTGACACATAGACGGACGGACAGCGGAGATTTAGTAATAGGGTTCCATTTTGAAACATCAACACATTAACCATAAGTTTAACATTTTATTTAAAACTAATCATAAAACTACAAAGTCTCCAAACATTATTTTTATATAGTCTCCATCTTAATTCCAATTAAACCTCGTAAACTTGCAACACTGTAACAACGCTGGCAACACTAACGTAGCGTGAAAGTAAAAACATTGTTTGTGGTATTTCTCTCGCTCGCGTGAACGGCCTCTAGGAATAGAGGCGTAATTGAATTATCAGATTGTGCACGAAAAGGAAAATACCGACGATATTCATTTATAATAGGCGTTTGTTGTGTAAACTATCGTCACGATTATGTTTTGGGGGATTATGAAAGGATTTATTTGGGTATTTCGATAAAAATAGTGTTATTATCGCTTGTTGCAGTGATTAAATGGATTATGTGGATAAAACATGTTGTATTATTTTCAAATCGTTTATTTGAAATATAGGTTTTTTATACAGTATTTGAGCAGGTGTATTTTAATGTTCTCTTGCTAGTAGATATTAAAAGCAACAGTACATCAAACCAACTGTTCTTCAATAACTCATGGTTATATAAACGAATTATTATAGATGTAGGTACCTAGGTTTAACTACCATTAAAACTACCCTTAAACAACAGCGACTGAAATAGAAAACTCGTTAAAATTATTATCTTCATCATAAAATTTTATACACTTTAAAGTGACGATAAAATCGGAAAACTAAAAGATCAACAATAATTTTGTGTGATCTCGAGAACTATAAAAGTTCAAATTATACTTGACAATTCAAAATTATACAAGTTTTATAGTCGTATATGTGAGTTTCAATAAAATGTCTGTATGAGGGCTGAGCGTCTCCGGTCTAGCTTTTATTCGGGAAGACAGACCAGTTTTCTGTTTTATTAAATGCAAATGTGCAGTTACGCGTTTATGAATTTTAAGATTGAATTTTTTGATGAAAAAGGATATGGAAAAAATGTTTTCGAGTGAAGCTGAAATATCTACGAGTTTTAAAGTCGCTATGCTTAAAAAACTGTTTATTTGAAGTCAAATATTGATTAGGTTTTTTTGCTACATAATGATCAGAACGAGTACTTGCTTTTTAACCTATACTAGTAGAATAATATGATATTACGCCTGTAATCCTCGAAGGGTTAGACAGAGGTCCATAGTACTTGCCAATCCTAAGAGATTGCTTGGAAACATCTCATCAATGTAGGTGTTTTTGATAGATTGTGATTGAGATGCAAATGCGAATGTTGCTTAAAAATAGTAGAATTAGCTCTCCGATCAAATTCTATATTCAAAGGAAAACGTTGAATATAGCTGCTAAGGGATTATATGAGCTACAGGGAAATGCAACATTTGATTATATATATAATCAAAGAATGCAACCTTATCTGTGCGATTTGTATACAACCAAATTTTTTTATTCGACAACACTTCAACCCCTAGGTACTTTAAATCTCCCTTTACCAGCCAAAAAACCCACAAAAACTGCCCCCTTATAACATAATAATAACGACAACAATATATCTCCGGGCTACTGGCTACCAGTTCGTGCTTCGTTCAAATTGAGCCAATCGACTAGCCAGGTGCGAGGGGATCCCGGCAAATATTTGCAGGTTCAGGCTCCAGTTACCCGAAGTAACAACTTAATAACGATCTAACTTTTACATTGAGTGTCTGTCAGTTTAGTAATGTGTGCTAGTGCGGTGGACTCATTAGGAACGGGTATTTCGTTAAATTACTGTTTTGAGAATGGCGTACCTACTTACTTATTTGTTGGTAATTTTCTGTGTACAGACGCCAGCAAATCAAGCTGCAATAAGCTGCCAAATTTATTTAATAGACTTTAAACTTTATCGCTAAAGAATTAGGTTCAAGGTTAATTGGCAAAATTTGACAGTTTCGGGTAGCTTCACATCCTTCGTTTCTGACAAAGACTACAATAGTATACTGGTTTCTGAATTAGAGATTTGAAGTTAAAAATTTGTAAAACTCTTCTTAGATGCTGACGTTTGTCCAGTCGGTCGATTCTGTTAAAATCTCACCGTAACTGCCTAAGTGGCAAGTTTTTAAATTTTAATTCTCAATTAAGAAACCGGTGGATATACCTTGTCGATAATGTAACGATTGGGCTTAATCGTACGATCTTTTAATTAGCCTAAGGCTTTGGTCGTTATGTTATTGCCAAATATTTTCTTTTACTGAGTAAGTACCTACCTATAGATACTTTAAACTTAAGCAGGCCTAACATATTACGGTGTTTCAATAGAATAAGAACTCAGCTTATACTGGTTTTGTTTCCACTAACATGACGTCCGGCTACTACTTGCCAAATGGGCCCGAACCAGCTATTGCACCAGATATTTAGACCTGATCTATCCATATAATACCAGTATCCTCCAGTTCGTAGATAATTGAGTTTCGGAAGAATATTTACAGTTGCAAATTCTTATTGAAAGTAAAATCAATCTAAACTTTGAACCGATTATCTCAATATTGTTCTTGTAAACTATGGATCATTGAACGTTTAGTATAACGCTGCCCACGGCTTCGCCCGCGTGAGAAGTATCTATTTTCATGGATTTTATTATTTTTGCACGGAACACTAATCCTTTTTTCTAAGTTAAAAGTAGCCTAATTTAATTCTTATAAGTAAAAAGTCCTGTTTATATCGGTCCAACCGTTTCAGAGGTAAGCCAAAACAAAGCGATGTACAAACAGTTTGACGGACAAAAAAATGTTTTGGTTAAAAGTATCGTATACTTATACATATTTGTATTTAGTAAAAAGCTATGATCTGCATATAATAAACAGACACCTAAAGTCACCCAAAGGGCAATGAAGAGGGCAATGCTCGGAGTTTCCTTGCGTGACTGAATCAGAAATGATGATATCTGCAAGAGAACCAGGGTAACCGACATAGCCCGAAGGATCGCCAAACTGAAGTGGCAGTGGGCAGGGCTCATTGCTCGCAGAACAGATAGTCGATGGAGCGGAAAAGTTCTGGAGTGGCGACCGCGTACCGGAAGACGCAGCGTTGGAAGGCCTCTCACAAGATGGACCGATGACCTAATGAGAGTTGCTGGCAACCGATGGATGCGAGACGCGGAGGAGGTTGGTGTTGCGACACTTGGGGGAGGCCTATGTCCAGCAGTGGCATAGGCCTCCCCCAAGTGGTATTTCGGCTGATATGATGATGATGAAACAGACACTTCCATTGTATTTATTTGTGCTGATATAGATGATAATTCATATTTGGCTACAATTTCAAGACCACGTGTACTAAATAAGGCCATGTCACACGTGTTTATACGAAAAATGTAATAAACAGGCCTTATTAAATTGTCTTGTCGCAGACATAAGAGTGTTCCTGTTTGTACATAAGTGAAATATTCCGTATCGATCGCCGCGACCTTCACATCGAACGAACAAGAAATATGCTGAGCACATGTAAATAACTTATTTGTATTCGTGTTATATAGTTCTTGTTATACCAACGTGGTTACAAATGAGACCGTATTTCGTTTCTTGTTGGTATTAACACAGGAGTATTTTTTTTATGGAGTACGTTTGTTTATTTGTTTTCAACTATAACTATATACACACACTTAAATAAAAGACAACTAATACCAAAAGTAATCTAAAACATGGCGTCGAAAAATTCCTCCGCATCGCAGGCCACTGGTAATGTACCTACCCAAAAGGCTGGCAGCTTTGGTTATCTAAGTCCAGTATCAGTGATGTATTTACGTGAATTTAAGCCTTTCGGATAAAAATGAAAGTCAATGAATAGCCCCTTGATGGTTGGATGAGGTAGGTCTATTCCTGGTCCTGGTACGAAAATTACTGCAAAATTATGTCAAAAATTGACAAATGCGCGTTAGATATTGTGAATGATCAAATTCATGACTCGTTATTTATGAAAATTACTACTAGTGTAATATTTAACAGTTGCGTATTTCGTGAAAACTGGTGCTACTAATTTTAAATCTCAAAAATATTATTGATCTCCGATCGTAAGGATTTTCCGTTGGTCCTAAAAATAATACTGGTGTAATATTTTACAGTTGCGTATTTCTTGAAAACTGGTGCTACTAATTTTAAATCTCAAAAATACTATTGATCTCCAATCGTAAGGATGTTCCGTTGGTCCCGTGTTCGGAACTCGGACGACTGCCAAGCGTCCTGGGTTCGATTTCATGGTCGGGCCAAAAATGTCTCATGAGTGTCATTATAATACCTCCTGCGTACATGACTATCACTAATGATAATTCTACCTATCTCAACTATTTTGGAATCGGCTTCCGGTCTCACCGGATGTAGCATAGTACTAGTATTTCATTTGGAGCGACTGTATATCCCACCCTCCACAACCCGTATGAATACGTAATTAAAATACGAAAGTCCGTAGGTGATACGGAGTAGAAAACGCCCGACATTAAGGCCGAAACCACGGACTTCGGGCTGAGAGAGTAGACCCCCTTGTTAACAGTTTGCTTCGAGGAGTTTTGCATAGATATATATGAGACAGAGTAGAAAGATCTTCCGACCAGGCCCGATTGTTGATAATGGGTTGTTGTATATGTTCAAATCGGGCGGAGAACTTTAATAGCGCGATGTTGGATTTGTGTTACGTATGATCTACATTTGTAGTTTGTTAGTAGCGGCTTAAACCCAACTAAAGAGGTCCAAACACGCCTATTTAACTTAAATCCCTGAACAGCAGTGAAAGCTGGCAATACATCATATTTAGCGCGGTTGCGATCAATCAGATCTGGCTGTCGCTTCGGCCATTACTCAATTAAGAGCCGTGATGGATGGTGGGGGACGTTTCAAAACTGTGGCTATTGTAATGTGAATAGTTGATGTGTTTTGCGTGTCGTGTGTGTGGTTGTGTTTGTTATGGAATGCCTACCAACATGGTGTCGTTATAAAAAACAGTTACTTTTAAAATTTGTTTACTTTTAATTACTTAATGAAAATTTTGTTTGGAAGCTAATAAGAATACGTTGCAGCGCCTATAAATAGTAAATCGTTTGAGAAGATCCAGTAAGTAGGGTTCCGTACCCGAAAGATAACCAACAGAACCCTATTACTAAGTCTCTGTTGTCCATCCCTCCGGCTGTCTGTCAGCGGGCTGTAACTCATGAACCGTAATAGGTAGACAGTTGAAATATTCATAGAGTGTGTATTTTAATTGCTGCTATAACTAGGTCCAAAAATAAAATAAAAGGGATTCCCATTCAAGAAACTTGTTTTTTTGGGTTTATGGTACGGAACCCTTCGTGCCCAAAGGGTAAAAACGAGACCCTATTACTAAGACTCCGCTGTCCGTCTGTCTGTCTGTCTGTCACCAGGCTGTAATATCAACCGTGAGTTTGAAAATTTCAACTGTCTAGTTGAAATTTTCAAAGATGATGTGTTTCTGTTGCCACTATAACAACATATAAATATTTAGGTTGGGCTCCCATACAACAAAAGTGATTTTTTTGTCGTTTTTTTATAGATAATGTACGGAACCCTTCGTGCGCGAGTCCGACTCCCATTTGACTGGTTTTTACTTTATTTAGGTCTCCACAAATGTATTTAACTAGAGTCCATCCAACAAAAGAAGTCCCGCGGAAATAAATGGAACTAACAAGATTTGTTAGAGGATAGCGCACAGTCGCATAGAAACTAGCGCCGCAGTTGCGGAACTTCTTTCGTGGGACGGACTCTAGTACTGTGTATAGCCTAAATATCTAAATTATAGTGGAAATCCAAGCATTTCCAGAGTAACGTCGCGTCTGTACACACACCAGCCAGCTATGTGGTATTGTCAGCGCAGTATCGCCAAGCATTTAGTAGACTTAGAACATTGCTTTGGTTTGCCTACATCACAGATACCCTACCTCTACATTATGTACATTCAGTCTAGTAATATACTAGGTCTATACCTATTAGTTTCATATGAGGCTTGAGTTTCCAAAATATTTGTTAAATATTTTTTTATATTTGAATTAGCTTAGTTAGTATTAGATTTTGTTATACCTTCATCAAAATCAGTTCAGCAATTTAGACATCAAAGCGAAACAAACTCGCTTTTGCATGTATAATAAAAGTAAGGATATTTTAAGAATAAGAATATATTTATTACAAGAAAAAAATAAGATAAATAAGAGATTGCCTTGTGCGATAAGACCGCCCATTGTACTCTTATTTTTATAAATGTTTGTCCTGTTCTTGTAATGAGGTACAATAAAGTATAAAATAAATAAATAAATAAGATTACAGAGTGATTTATTGTACAAGAACGTTTGGTTTTCAAAGACTTCCTGCACTAGGCTAGGCCTGTCCTGCAGGAAGCTTTCAAAATTTGTTTTAGAATTGCAATTAATAAATATGCGCAGAATATCTTGTAACATATTAGTATACAATATTTTATTTTGTTTGTTTCATGTCTGTGAAGCCAACGTCACAAAGATACTAAGTTTTTAGCCAATCAAATACGTCAGAAACGCAAATGATGGACTTTAAAAAAAATGTGTTAGGTACCTACTGTTTTTTCTGGTGAGAAAATTTATTTAAAATTAGTCTTATAATGACCGAAAGCATAGTTATTGTATTTGTATCTGTAGGTAAGGAAACTTGAGCTAATAAACGTTTTCAAAGGTCATCAGTCTTGACATTCATCTTATCTTGTTTTAATCTGTTCAGTTACTGTCAAGAATGTCCTAACTCGTGACTGTGAGCAGCAAAGGCGGTCCGCTCATGCCTGAGGTAGCACCCAAAGTAATAAGAGGAGCGATTTTAGCCTTAACTGAATTTTTGTTCAGGTAACTAGGAAAGGCGCCAGATAAAGTTGCAATAATAGTAGTTTATGCAACGACCATATAAAAGGGGTTATTAAAACACGAGTGTGGGTTTATCACAGGAGTGTTTTAATACCTAATTATATGTCGTTACATTCACTATTTTATGTTCACTCATACAGTAGAAATAAAATAAGTGAAAAAATAGTTTATTCCAATATGGCGGATATTCTCATTGCGTATTCGAATGACTACGCAGCGCGCGCATCCATAGACAAAGATAAAAGCTGGCTCATTGACTTAAGTCAATGAGCCCGCGCCAATAAATAAAATCTTCAAAAATGCTGGGTTTTGTTATCAGAAACGCTAAACAATTTAAAAACTGTAGAACAAAAATTAGTCTCTATAACTGTTTGAGTCGAAGCATATTAGAGTATTGTAGCGTGGTCTGGCGGCCACACTTTGCTACTCACTCATTGCGTCTTGAGCGTGTACAAAAACGTTTTCTGGGGCACTTGGCCTATGCTAGCGGTTTGTCTAAGAAAATACGCTCGTATAGTGATAGGCTCAAACATTTTAATTTGGTTTCTCTTGACAAACGTCGACGACTGAATGACGCGATGTTTGTGTGTAAAGTTATGGCCCATAAAATTGACTGTCCGCAAATTTTAAATAATTTTAGCTTTCGTGCCCCCTCCAGGATTCCTCGCAGTCCTATAACACCACTCTGCCCTCCGCAGAGAAGAACTGTTCTGGGTGCTAACTCTCCCTACGCGAGGTTTTGCAGGGTTGTGAATGATTGCAGTGATCGAATCGATCTGCATTTTGACAGCTTAGGCAAATTAAAATCCAGTTTTTACAAGTATCTCCCCGAAAATTGAGTTTCTCAGCCCTGCATTATCTTGCTGGGTGAGTGAATTTACGTATAATTAGCTTTTTGTAGTACCTAGTTTTGTCTGGCTTAGTCTGTTTTTTTTTTAATTGTTCTTTTATACTTGTTTGTTCTAACTTAGTTTACTTAACTAAATTTAATTAGTTATAATCAGTGCAATTTACACATACATACATACATACACACACACAACACACACACATATCTACACATTCACATTGTCTTTTATTTCTATTTTTTGTTAGTTACGACAACTATTTGTGTGCATGCAGAGTTTACCTATAAGTGATTGTTACACTCTCTCGCTCTACTCCGATTTGTTGCTTTTGTTTAAATTGCTTAAAATAGTGTATACAATTGTTGGTGAACCAAATAAATAAATAAATAAATTAAAAAGTAAAAGTGTGAAATAAAAAAATACTCATATAATCTAACTATCTACTTGAAATAGTAGTGCTAATATTGTGATTTCCCATCTTTTTATTTTAAGTTCCTTCAATCCATCCAAAGCTTTTCTGGTAGATATTGCAGCTCCTGATGAAGCCGCCATTGAACCTATAGAATTAAGTTGATTTAAAAGAGTTTGACTATTTTTGGTGTACATTTGTACAATAAGTATATTCTATATTATCTATCAATGTCTAGCATCAATTGGAATGATAGCCCACTTTTTGCTCACTTCACCGAGCCGCCGGCAGTTAGTCGTCACATCTACGAGCGAACGAATCGTTGCCGTGTGGAAACACGTGCATACAGTTGTTAAAGAATGAAGTGTCAGGACGACAATATTGCCGCGAGATACTGGCTCGTGGAGAGCAGGCGCCTCCTTACATGTTATTAATTTAGTGGGAGTTATTAATTTTGCATCCGGTGAAAAACGATTAGTTACATCGTTATATCGATATCGGAAGACGCAGCGTTGGAAGGCTTCCCACAAGATGGACCGATGACCTGGTGAGGGTCGCTGGTAGCCGATGGACGAGACGCACAGGATCGGTTGTTGTGGCGACACTTGGGGGAGGCCTATGTCTAGCAGTGGACGTCTTTCGGCTGAGATGATGATGATGATGACATCGTATAACCACGTTTGGTCGAATCCATACCGACATGCAGCTCAGATTGCTGATAAAAGCCTTAAAAGCAGAAATGTTGTTATCGTTTCACTGAAAGTCCATTAAAGTATTAAAATTCAGCGCTCATCCTTAAATCGCTATTTCCACCTTAACCTCACCCTATCCCGGGCAGGCAAGGAGAATCTGAGCAAAGTAAATATTTAGCGAAGTAATTAGTAGCTCGAAAGTACCTCAAGTAGCCAGGGTACGCCAGGCCAAGCCAGGGTAAATCTGGATACGTCGGGGTACGCCTGAACGCCAGATTCTTGCGTGTTCAGGAATTTCTGCCCTGTTTATTAATTACTTACTCCAAAACTATGGGGGTGTTGCGAACTTTGTTTTGTTACCAAAAAAGGATGGTTTTGATAGAAAATGAAGGGTCCTATTTTTATTAACTTTTTGCTGTCTTAATTTTTCCGACGGTTAGACCTGTTGTCCTCATATATAGACAGGGACAGCAATATCGTCTGATTAGCCCCTTTTTTAAAGATATTTTAAAATTTGAGGGGTGTCGTGTTTTGACACTGTCTGTATCTTATCGTTTATCTAACAGGGGATTGTTAGGCCCTTGTCTCACCGCCGACGATCAGTGAGAAGCGATAACTCACTTAACAGCTAGAAACACAACAGCTCGCTGGCTTAACAGCTAGAAACAGGATACGAGTTGGCGAGCAGCGAGAAGAGAGTGTGTAGTTCCGGTAGTTTTGTCGCTCGGTTAAGCGAGTGCTCTTGTGCGAGAGGCGATTACTCGCACCACTCGCTCATGCTGGCCGAGAGATACATTCCTGCGCAAACCTGCACGCGCTTCGCAGCGCTAAATTCACAATATGTTAGCTAGCACTCAGGTCTGAAAGGTAGAAATTACTGCAGGTTGGTCTCTCTGCGCGAGTGCTGACCGCCAAGCGAGCATCGCTGAGCGAGTATTATCTTTGATACCTTGTCGCTGGGACAAACTAGTGGTAAGAAAGTTCTCGCCGTTTTCTCAGCGAAAAAATAGTCGATAGCTAATCGCTTCCTCGTCGGCGGAGAGACAATTGCCTTAGATTCTGTTTGGAAACCATAATATGCTATATAATGTAGAATCTGGTGTATTTGTCTAAATATAATAAAAATTGACTGGTTTTATCTGACCTGTTAAAAACAATTTACAATAACATTGAAGCTAAAAATTAGGTCACACAAAGGACGCTGATTATTTAATTATTTAATATTAACAAAGCAAAGCAGTGAACCAACCGCACGGCACCCGGTATGCCCAAAGTTACAACGTTGTCAAAGGAAAAATTTAAACTGCCTCGAAGCGATGTCACATTTTTCAATTTGTCAAAGCTGAGTTATGGACGTATCCACAGAAGCCTATCTGGTTCATATGACACAGTGTAAAATATTTGTGGGCAGATAACTGACGTGTTTGAAAAAGTTGAGGCGGTGGGTGCATATTTGAAGAACTTCTGGCTTTATGTACCTACTGCTTACAATTTAAGTAGGTACGCTGTGGTAAACGAGATGCTTTCTGTATTGTTGTCGATTCTGGGTAAGCCATAAATAAATGCCTATGGTTCCGTTCGCTTACTTGTAATCCATGGTCAATGTTATTGGGATACTAGCTTTTGCCCGCGGCTTCGTACGAGCATATCCCGTTTTTTCTTTTTTCATTAGGCTATAGTATAGCCTATAGCCTTCCTCATGAATGTGGATTATCATAAACAAAAAGAATTTTCCAAATCCGACTGGTAGTTCCAGAGATTAGTGAAACAAACGAACAAACTCTTCAGCTTTTATATATTGGTATAGATGAGAGATGCTTCGCTAAAAAGCGCTGACTTTTGAATTCCTTTTATTTCGTTTTATACCTTGTCAATACATCTATGATAACATTGTGTACGTTAGAAAGAATCTACATCTTTTTAATAAACGAGGCGACAGGCATAACTATGTCACTAGAAATAGGAACCAATTGGTTCAACCAGGCTTCAGACTTGCTAAAGTAGCCACATCTTTCATGGGGTACTGTTTAAAATGTTACAATAAAATACCTCCCCAGATATTAGAATTAAATGAAACAAAATTTAAATCTTGTGTTAAGCGTACACTATGCAGGCAAGCATATTATAAGTTGGGGGATTACATTGAAGATAAAAATGCTTGGCTCAATGCTGGTCCTGCTCCACAGCCACTAGGGCGCACAAATTACTTTTTTTTTAGCAGTTGTGAGACCCGCTGAATATTGAAAGAACATAGATTTTTCATTGTATAGACTCGAACTAATTTTGCATTGTATAATTTCATGCATTAACGGCACTTGTGTGAGTACTGTGTACCTTCAAGTCTAACTATCATTTTTGGGTAAGACTTTAATGTGCCCTGGCTGTTGGGAGTGTCATGCTCACTCAAGTCTCTCTGATGGTGCAGTTTGTGTTTCATTCATCATTTGGCTCCGTCAGCTGGGACTGGTCATCTCTCAACTGCCACGGTTTGTTTTAATTTGTTAATATTTTGAATTGTTCCTTTTTTGCTTTTGTCGTGCACGTCTTTTTACATCGTTCTCACATGTCTATGAATAATTTTAACAAGAACAATGTAACCACAACTTTGTAATAATTAATTGATTCAAAAGAGTGTCCATGGACGTTCTTGTACGTTCTTCTCCATAGAGATCTACGCTTTGGAACGTGCAAATAGCTTCACCTCTTTGACTGAACGACCTTGACAATTCAAAAGCCTGCCTGTAAATGGTTTAATTGAAATAAATGCTTTGACTTTAACTTTGACTTGGCGCTAAAACTTTTGCAGACAGATTTTGAGAATAATATGCTGGTAATTCGTGGTGTACTAATATAATTACAAATGATTGCCATTGTTGAAAAAAAGACTTGATCTCTGAGTTTGTTTTAGTGTTTCTTCTCAAAATATTATATCACTTAAACAACGAGTTACTTAACAACACGTCTTGTTTTACAATCCTTGTAATAACAAACACTATGTTCTCACCCACAGTTCCTGAAACCGTTATCATTTATCTCCCGCAGACTCCTTTTCCCGTTTTACATAACATGTATATATTTTAGCGAGCAATCTAGCCGTGAAACTTTCACAGCGAAAACAGGAAGTGTGTCGAAAAGGAAATAATAAAACATGTCAGTTTTGGTCCTCAAAGAAATTGTGTAGGTACATTGTATACAGTCACGAACAAAACTATGTAACAACTACGTTTACTTCAAAATCGATTTACTCTTCAAATATTTGTGGGAAAACATTATCTTCTCGAAGTAAAAAGCTGTTAAGAGGCACCAACATTGTTGAGCTCGTTGCGCTCGCTCTAGCATCCTACATGCTAGAATCATTCAGCATAAGGCCACAACTTGATCCTATTTCTGTATTAAAGGTCAAAAATTGTATCCGTTCCAAGGCGAACATTCTGTAAGCTAGAAAATTTGACCTCGCTTAGCCCGCTCTAGCATTCATCTTTTCCTTAAACTTTTCTGAAAGGCTCAAAACCAAATGCCCTGACAGGTTAAGCCGTTCATTCGTTAAACTTCGACATGTTTGTTAATTTTGTGACATTAAATAAAACATGGAACGTGATACTGATTATGGTTCTTGCATACCTCCCAAAAAACACATGGAGATTGGAGAATAACGTATAACTTTTATTCTATGTAAATGGGTACCTACTATTTTTTAAAATTACCAACAGTACTATATTTTTGCAATCATCCTAATACATAAAATTCTTCAGTTACTGTGTGACTGACAGACAACGCACAGCCGCAACTACTGTTCGTGAAAAGCTGAAATTGGGTCTGTACGAGTAGGTTCCTTGGGGAGTGTAGGGGAGCAATAAGAGAGGATTTTTCGAAATTCTTACGGTCCTTCACGGGAAAAAATGGGATATACGAACTCGCGGGCGTCCCCTAGCTGGGATAGAGGGCGTCCACAGTAGTCTTCCATCGCGAACGGTCTTCAGCTTCACACTTTACCTCGCTCCACGTTATTCAGATGCTCGTCGCTTCTGCCAACACGGTGCGTGGCCAGGTGGTCTACTCTCTAAGATCTTCTACTCCGTATCACCTACGGACTTACGATTATTCCCGAACCCAAACTAAGAATAACAATCACATCGAATGGTCATTCATTCTTAGATCTGGTTCGGGACTAATCGTAAGTCCGTAGGTGATGCGGAGTAGAGTAGACCCCCAGGTTTGACGGGGACGCCCACGCTCCCTTTTCCCTTGAGGATTCCACTCCTTGGCCTGTTTGGGAAAGTGATAGGGATTGGGATCACCTCCACTTACGGCGCTTGATCTGGTGGTCAATCGGGCTCTCGTGGCATTTCTGAGATGGTCTCGAGCCAGTGTACGAGCAGTAATTTGATTAATGCTTGTTTTATTCTTTAATAGCTTTTGCTCGCGGCTTCGCTTGCGATAATGTAGATTTACGGAAAAAAAGTTGCCCATGAAAATCTCACTTTCGAATTAAAATATTACTTAGGATTAGGATGAGAAGAAGTCATCTTCTGGGCACACTCACCACCATAGACCTCATCTGTCGCTTTCCATCAGGCGTGATCGAGGTCAAGAGCAAGCCCATTCCTGAATAAAAAAAAGAAAAAAAGTCATAGCCATAACTGCCTCCGTGGTCGACTGCTTTAGGCGTTTGCCTTGTGACCCGGTGGTCGTGGGTTCGATTCCCACGGGAAGCATACTGTGTAAAGTTGTTTCCAGTTTGGCTAGGACATTGCAGGCTTGAATCACTTGATTGTCTGATAAAAATATGATTCCTTGCTTCGGAAGGCACGTATAAGACGGTGGTCCCAGCCGCCAAATGGCGGTCGTCAAACCATGTCAAAGGCCCTTGAGGCGGTTTAGAAACTCTGACACTAGGGTGTGTGGGGTCGTTAGACCTTACTACCCACACGAAGAAGAAGAAGAATTGCCATATTGTGAGTCATTTACCTATAATCAACATATCAACATGCATCGTTCAAATTACCTACTGCACACCATACCCCTCTAATTAAAGTCTCAAGATTTATAACAAACCACATAACTCACACGAGACGCACGTCCGACAATAACAAGTACGGTCCGTTATCTTAAGAAATATCGCAGACTCGTGCGGCGGTAGCGACCCCGGGCCGCAAGATGTAGATAGTACTGGATCTAATTGAAATGCCCCGGATGAGGGTAGATGTGATGCAGGATTACCGTCCTTTTTAACAGTTGAACGAGTAGAGGTTTTCATAATTATTTTTATTATTTGTAACAAAAAAATATTTGGAAGTTATGGAGCTGATGTAGACATATAGTTTGGCACATACATGTTCATCATCATTTTTGCTGGAAGACGTCCACTCCTGGACATAAGCTTCCCCAAAGAGTGTGGGAAGTCTACCAACGCTTCGTCTTTCATCACGGTTGGTCGAAGAAGTAGGCGAACCAACTCAAAGAATTTAATATTAACTAAAATATTTACTTACTACACTTTTAAATTGTCTATGAATTGGTAAGTCATTCAGTAAGTTGAAGCTATTTGAGCATTCTAAAATGTAGATTTTTGTGGATAAGATGGTAAGAGGAACTCCATTATTATTTTTGCATCATTATTTCAGCCATAAAACAATGGCTGAATGTTGGGCTCCCCTCCCTGTCAAGCTTATCAGATATTTATATTTTTTTTTTGCAGAAGCTTAATCTACGTTCACTAATAAACTTCTAGGGTTTGTTTTAGCACTAAATCTCGCTACATGGCGTCTCGAGATTTTGTGATAGTGACAACGACACAAAGTAACAAAATATAAAGAGTCAGACATTTAGCTTTGCCTCTTGGATAGCAACACATCTGCGATAGCTCTTGCGTAGTAGTGTCCTAGAGCAATGGTGACCCAGGGTTGCGGAATTTGTTCGAAAAAGTCACTGCGGCCCTGGAACGCAAAGGACATAAGGAGGAATACGGATGGGTTTTAGTCAGTAAGAGTCTGACACTCCCTCCCTCTCCACATTTCCCATTCTTACAGAAAAGGGTCCACATAATTTCAGATAGGCTGACTATTTCTTAGCCATCCAATTAAAAAAAAACATGTATTTTTCTTCGTAACAATTATCGTTAATGTCACCTTACCATATGACCTAATTGTTGAGGTAGAAAAAAGCGCTGCGTGCTAATCAAAGACCTCGTTTATTTTGTGCATGTTTCGCTGAATAAAGCTATGAATATTTAATTCAAGAACGTCTTTATAAGCCTTCATGTGTTATAATTTATCCTTAGGTTTTTAAATAGCAGAAGTTTTTACCTTCAACCTGAAAACCAGCAGTAATACACTTTTAAATTTTTTTTTTTTTTTTTAAGAAGGTGCACAACTATGTGTTGCCCATGTGTTGCCTAATATGAGTAGGAAGATGGGAAGAATAAGATTTTTTGAATGGACTTCTTCATATCCTTATAATATTCTATACTAGCACTTACTCACACACACACACACTCTCACTTCCATAATTTTTTATACTACTTCTTGCTACTATATATTATCATAAATGCGACAGTTTGTGAGGTAGGGTGGATGGATAACTAAGGAAAACTAAACTACTACTGTAACTATGTACAACTATGTTGTCTTTCACGCAAAACTACTGAACCGATTAGGATGAAATTTGGGATAAATATATTTTTGTTGTAAGTGTCAATCCAGGTTGAATTAACACAAGAAAACTCAGGGGTATGTTCCCTTGATGATGATGTTTTCCGACATTCACGCGGGCGTAGCCACTGACAGAAACTATATTCTAATAATATTTTAATTAAACCGTTATTTTCGTACCCAAATTCTCCCTTAAGAAACATTTCTAATTTCCCTTTCTTCTTCCTTCAAAATGTTCTATCAAATTCTAAAGATTCCCTTTTCATTTTGCGTTTTTTGCTTTGCAGGCATATAATTTTAATGCGAAGCAAGAAAGTTTACATCTTAGATAACATTTTCATTGACGTGGAAATGTTCATAATGTAGTGTAAATTAGAAGAGGGGGCGATTAATTCTGAAGGTAATGAGGTGTTGATAAATTAATGTTCTGAAGCGGTGTTTGATTAAAGAGATAGGAAATAAACTTTTGTTTAATTTATTAATGTTGTGATTATTTTAAATGTACATAAGTTTGCTTTTTTATTAATAACGTGATAAGATAACATGTCGTATTCTATAACTTTTATTGAGATACGATTTTTCTATGGTCTGAGTGCCAATTCTACAATTTTTTAAGCAACGTCCGCATTCGTATGTCAGTTGCAATCTGTCAAAAAACCCTTTTTTTTTTTTTTTTTTTCATGTCAAAAAACCCTTGATTTCCATACATTTTTGACAGATTGTAACTGACATGCGAATGCGAACGTTGCTTATTGACACTCAGATAAAAAAATGTTCTCTGTCTACGGATGTCTCACACGTTTTTCCATTGCACATCTGACATTGGCAGAATTGTCGACATCGGCATCATTGCCATATACAAAAATAGAACAGAACTTTTAACTGAGGGAAACTGCCATCTTTACTCTTAGATATCTGACTATAGAAAAATCGGCTCTTAAAAACAATTATATTTATATCAACACAATATATCTAATTTATTTGTTGTACACCTACCACAGTGTAGTCTTTTTGACCCAAAAGTTGACTGGTAGAGAATGCCTTGTTGCATTAAGTCCGCCCATGTACCACTATTGTACATAGAGTTTAAATAAATAAATAAAATATATTATTTTTTCATTTATTATAAAAAAAAATAATAAACCAATCGAAGATCATTCTAAAAGTTACTTGTACTTAATAAAACTCACGCAGGCCCATTTTTCAATAAAAATGGGGGTTGGACATATTTGTTAAACCATCGTATTTTTGGAAGCGAATGTGTTGTTAAGATCAAGACGTCATTTCTGATTCATTATGTTCTACTTCTACGTATGCAACTTTGTTAAAGGGTTTTAGAATTGTCAAACGCGCGTTATCTATGATTGGTTGAATGTGTTTTCAACAGTCAATCCAAATAAAATAAAATAAAAAATATCGACCCCTCATAAAATTAACCGCAAGTCAAGTGCAACCCTTGCAAAGAATACACCTTACATGCTATATAATAAAGGACAAGATCAAAAATCTACGTGCTCCCTCAATTATAGGAGACCACATATTTTTCCAGTAACCAAGGTTACATTAGTACCCACACACAAGGCGTAAATCTTGCCCGCTACCCGCTACCTCTCACAACACAGGCCAGCCCCCGCGGTCAGTAATTAGTGGTCGCTACAAAACTTCCGAGTCATTAGATCGGCCGTGCTAATTGCGCGGGATCGCCCCTCGCTTTGTACCCAATTAGTTTGCTACCTAATAGTTGGCAACACTGCGTCACGGGGTCGGTAATGCGACGTCAGATGTGTTTCTTATCTGTGGAGAATTTAGGGTTAGTGCGAGTTGTGGGAGGGATGTTGTGGGTTTTCGTTATGCATGGTTGGATTTTATTTTAAAGCTGACGAAACAAGAAAATATACGAATTATTATGCAAAGTGTAACATAATAAACGAGCTGTACGAGGCCGTACTGTCAGCTGTTCAGTACATTTTGTCGATTTCTGCGCACGTAAATATATGGGCAGTCGATTTTTGATTCGTGATTTCGGGGTTTGTCCCATAGTTAAAGATGTTCAAATTGATGAGTATAATGACCCCCCAGGAGGTATGCGTTTATTCTGTTACACGTTGTGTGAAATAGTTGCCTATATGCTGTTTATAATTGCCTATTGTTACTTTAAACGTATAAATGTATCTATTTACCCAACTGCCATGTTATTTCTTCAATAGCCTTGATTGATTGAAGAATTGAATCGAAAGACGTCCACTGCTGGACATAGACCAAGTGTCATGTTTGGTTGCAGGTCAGAGATTAGTGAAATGTAATTTTTACGAAAATATAAACGAAACCGTTTTCAAAAATCTACTAAGTAACAGCAGTTATCGCTAAGTTAAGTTAAGTTATTTCTAATACCAAGAAAACCTAGTTTTCCTTAAACTGGGTCACAAGAACAGTAACACTAGATTTCCTTCCAATTTAAACGCTATTTCCTCATTAAGTTTACTAATTACCCAATTAAAGAATAGGTAGTTACTATTTTCTACAAATTACAGGAACCATTACAGCCGTACAATCAGTGGGCGTCCCATTTTTAGCTATAAAGCTATCCCATTCACGACGCCGGGCCATTAGTTGTGTGTTTAGTAAGATTTGTGAGCACTAACCGAGTGCCGTGAATGGGACAGGGTCAAGACTGGCGCCGAGGCGACGGCGATGCGATGTTTGACTTAGATTGTAAAAGATGGATACGAATTAGCTCCAAAAAGTTGAAATGGGTATGCGGTTATAAAATAAAAAAATAAAATAAAATAAAAACGTTTTATTTCAGATTTTTGCGAAATCCATAGAATGTTAGTACAGTAAAAAAACTTAATCAAATTAGGGTTAGTAACTAATATTAAAACAATACGAAAACATTTATTTCTTAGTATGGGCCTTGACCCAGTGTTGGACGTATGTTGTAGGACGTAATAACGGTAATGGGTATGGGTATGCTGTATGTGTCAATATGATTTAAGATTGTTGTTTTTTATGTTAATAATTTATGTGATTTATGTTATGATCCAAAGATCTGTACTTTTGCATGCCGTTAGGTAGAGTGTGTTGGCACTGTTATTTATTGCATTATCGACATCTTAATTTTGTATACCCACATTCATCGCAAAATAAATTATTTCTATTTCTATTTCTATTTCTGAAGTTGGTATTCTTTTCGGGGGTATTTGGCAGTCCACTGACAAAAACGGGGCGTTTCAAGTGTTGAAATACAGGTACTTTTATTCGCCATTTATTTAAATACTATGCCATCATTGTCACTTGTGCCTTTCCCCAACATATTTGGTGATGCAGCTGGAAATTAATGAAATTATATATTTCGTAGTCATAGAAAAATAGGGTGATATGTGACGAGTATGTTAAAAATCTACAGGAAATACGGCGTAACCAAACTTTACCGTGAGACGCATTTTCCCGACGCACATCATTATTTTCTTTTAACCGAGTGAATCAATCCTTTTCGAAATATCAATCCAATACGTGGACTGGATTAATAACCCTGAGACCCAGGCAAATATTTTCAATGTACCTACCACGATTACTTACGCAAAATATGAAATGGTATGGTGAGATTCTATGTCAAAACAAAACTGTTTATTGGTTAAAAAACAGCTGTTGGGTACATTTTCTTGAGCTATGAAGTCCCCGTAAATCTATAATCCCTAGTATATTGATTCCATAGTAGAAGTTGTTCATAATAATGAGTTCAATGATACCTTTTCAGGTAGTCTAAATTATTTTTATTTTTTAAGTAGGTTTTAAATACTTAACACTTTTACATGTCAATCTTTTCTGATCGTTTCAAACTAGATGATGCCTTTTGTACCTTGTGATTTATATTAAACAAACATATCTTTACATTTAAAATCACTACAAATCACTAAATTGTGAGGTTTTTTTTAATTTTAAAGGGTCACGAATAACCAACAAAGTCCTACAAGTGTTTTTTATAAAACAGTTTTATCCGCTTAAAACAGTTATTGATGTTTTCAATCGCCCTTTGTCTTAATGACAGTTTTGGTTTTGACATATTTACATACATATGCAAAGAAATATCAGTGACTAAATTCTTACATTCCTTATCAGTCCATTTTGCATTCCGCGTAGCGTCAAACGTTCCTCGTAGCCAATGAGTGGTCTCGTAGCAACCGAGCATCGTAGCACTTGAGCTGCCCTGCTACGCCGTAGCACCGTAGCGCCATAGTCGGCACTGCTCGTAATTTATCGTCTCGTATCGGAAACGCCTCCGTGGTGCACCACTAATATATTGCTATCTAGGATAAAAGTAAGAAGAAATGGATGAACGTTTCTGAGATCTATTGATGTAGGATTTTACGAGTAGGTAGGTATTGGAAAATAACATCTTCTAGAGTGCAGTTTTTGAAAATACAACACACAATGAAATACACATCAACATAACATCACGCCTTTAGTCCCCGAAGGGCTATGCTGCGGTGTTGAAGTCTTAAGCCATAGCCAAGTCATAAGCCGATTGTCATCAACTGGACACTAATCCGGACTACGGACTCCTACTGCGTAATTCCTGATACAAAAACCTAATTTCACTTTGCCCGATCCAGGAATCAAACCTAAGACCTCCCGCTCAGCAGTAGCGCTTAGGATCAGCAAACCAACGAGGCAAAAATACAAGAAATTTATAGTTGAAGAATAGTAAACACGGACCTTTAAATATGGACTTAGCGGTTGCTATTTTACTAATAGCCAAATGGAAACTACCTTGCAACCCTGGTAGTACTTTTTCTCTATTCAAAAACTCGCTTCATCGCCTAGTCCTAAAGTTTTATCATCAAAACATTTTCCTCCAGCATACTTGTTCAATTCTTCCAAACTTCGTCTATTTACCATACCCTGCCAAACGCCGGATTTACGTCCACACTTCAAAACTTGGAGGCCTCTTTAAAACTACAAACTATTTGGCCATGTCCGTCCTACTTTATGAAAAGGCCTCCGTCCATAGACTGTGACGATAAGGCCTCTATAAGGCTTCGCACACACGGGCGACGGGCGACCATTAATATCAATCACCGTGCGTCGTGTTCTCTCAATAGGACGTGTGATAACGGCCTATAGAAAGGTCGCTTTGAAAGAAAGTTGGTGGTTGAAAATGTCGGGTCCGGATTTTGACGGTTTCTGTGTTAATAGTGTGTTTGTAGCGGTTAAGGGATCTTTTTTTGCGTCAAGTTTTGATAATACTATAATATGAATAAGTTTTAGTATGTGATCAAATCTAAAATAGACAAAGATAAGCCATTTAGCACATGTTTTCGTAACTCAACCTGATTTTTGAATCGTTTCAGTATTGTTCCATGATAAAAGTTGTATTATAATATCCGCTCCATCCCTGACATGTGAAAATTCCCAAATAAAAATAAATCTTACGTAAAAGTAAATAAACATTAAATTCAATACTATGAAATTCACTAATTTCATTAAGTACCTCTTAAAAGGTTGCCATTACATTAGAAGTACCCTGAATATTTTTGAGCGTAACCAGTAAGATTTTTCTCTAAGTTCTCGTATTTTTTAAGCAAAGCTGTAGTTGCTTCTGAAAATAGACTGTTTTCACAGTTATAGGGAAAAACCAATCGAGAGTCGGAGAAAACTACGAAATCGGCAGTTTTTATTACATCTCGCCATTTCCTCCTTAATAAAATCATAAATTCACGTAAACAATTAATTCCGACAACAGTAAAACAATAATTACAACTGAAGTAATTAAATCAGACGATGGCGAAACTCGTCAAAATTTACGATAACTCATAAATTGAATCGCGAATTTAGTGCCGTCTTATAATTCAGAGAGGTACTGGCTCGTGAAGTGGCCCCTACCAGGGAAACGCGAGAGAACTGGACATTTATATGCACTGGACTAAGAATATTTGAATAGGCTGGCTTTAATTTATTAAGGCTTTCACAGAAAAGTCCAAAAAGTCGATGGCGATGTTGGTGGGTGAGATATATTTCAAATATTGACAAAGTCAAAGTCAAAACGTTTATTTCAATTAGGCCATTAAACGGCACTTTTGAACGTCATCATTTACATTAAAAATAATATAAAGTGACTCTACTGTCCGTTCGCAAGGGTAGATTCTTATGGAGAAGAACGGACAAGAAACTCCATAGGTAGTTACTCTTTTCCTGAGACGTGAGAGTTGACCTGAGAGAGGTTCCCAAAACAAAAATATTAATGGCTGTAAGAGATGGATAAACTGAATTCATGAAGTAAACAAAAATGGTTGCGATAACCACCTTAGATAAACTTTTAGAACACACTTACTCGAAAAGCAGCTATTATTTTCCTATGTACAAGGTTAAAAATTCTGTTAGTTTCTCAAAAGTGGTTTTCATTTAACTTTTTCACTATTTGAGTGTTATTGGTACTCGTAATAAATAAATTATTATTATTATTATTTATTTGTCTTTCCAACCGTTTTATATTTTTACAACTGCAGTATAGGGTGTGGATACTTACTAAGCTTATCTCTTATCATGGAATGTATCTTTTTTTTTGTTATTATTATTGATAGAGCCAAAGCCTGCAAAGCCATGGCGAAAAAAAGTCCACGAAAAAGTCGCGGAGGTCTCTCAGAATTGAGGACAAATGATGCAAGGAGAAGGGAGGATTGATCACCTCGCATTTAACCACAATCTAACCTAGAAGATAAGCGATGGCAGCAAATGAAGTTATCTTAGAAGCTCACCGAGTTGCACCAAGCTAGCAAGCTTAACAAGCTAAGTGAAGTCACAAGTTCGTATTCAGTGACACCTTGACCATTAGTACGGCACTCAAGTCTCGGAATCGTATTTATGCGTCTGAGATCGCGCATCCCCGTACATAAATAACGTCGAATGGCACGATACTACAATTTATGCGCGCACCGCAGCACTGCACTGCGATCGGAAGCACAACGAATTAACTGCACTTCTTATGTAAACCTAGGGGGTATGTAAAATTTACAGTTCATATAGTTTACATAAGTAGTGTGTAAACTTGGGGTGTATGTAAAATTTGTAGTGTTGAAATAGGTTTTAGGGGTGGAGTTAAGGAAACGGCTGTCTGAATTATGCTATCATGATTTGGAAACGAATTTATGGGTATACAGAAGTAAAACTGTGTACAAATAGTAAAGTATGGACTGCTAGGCATATACTTACCTACCTACCTGGGTACCTTGTAGTTCAACAACTTGTGAATGAAAAGGAAATAGTTGTATTCCAAATGGGTACTAAACATAGTCGCATTTAAAAGTACCTATTTTCCTTCTCACAGATATTCGTTTGCTGGGTAGCCCTCACTAGAGGTTGCGGATTTTGTTCGAAAGAGTTACCGCGGCCCTGGAAAACAAAGGGCACTAGGAGAGCACGAATGGGTTTTAGTCAGTAAGAGTCTGACACTTCCTTCAAGGGGTCAATTGAATGCCTTTACTAGAAATGTAAAACGTAGTTTTATTAGAATTTATTGAGAATTAATTCGTATACCCCTAAGGGTGTACTGCCCTAATAAAAAACGAATGAAATCTTTTAGATAAAAGTTTTGTTCCATCAATAACCCAAAAACTTTTCAACTAATACCCCAAAATCAAAAGCCTTTACCATTCATTTCTAATACTACCCCTTCCTTGACAGTCCCATGACATTTCCCATACAACTTGGCATTATTTGGCTGAAGCGGGGCGCACCCCATACGGACATGAGTCTGCTTTCGATCCACCCCCATTGCTGTCAATACTTAATGATACTTTCCGGTGTCTTCGCTCTCTATAAGACGTCTTTCTTGATGTTTTTCGAATAATTCCATTTCCGCTGTGCCGGTTTTGTTGCGTATTGAATGGCAGTTTTGTTGGTAACGTTGCGTATCTTTATCAAATACCTTTAAACGAGCAATTCTTGTTTATATATAATCTGAAACGGCTCTAACGATTTTCATGAAATTTAGTATGCAGGGGGTTTAGGGGGCGATAAATCGATCTAAGCTAGGTTTCATTTTTGGAAAATGTCGTTTAGTCCGTGTTTCCAAAAGAAAACCGAGCTAGGCTCGGTCATCCAGGTACTATTTATGAAAAAAAGTGACTGGCTACAATCAACGAAAACGCCAATAACGAAATAGAGAGGAGCCGTTTTCACCCTTTGGGTACGGAACCCTAAACACGGCAAAAAAATCACGTTTGTTGCATGGGAGCCACACTTAAATTAAATATTTATTTTATTCTGTTTTTAATATTTGTTGTTATAGCGGCAACAGAAATACATTATCTGTGAAAATTATAACTGTCTAGCTATCACGGTCCATGAGATACAGCCTGGTGACAGACAGACGGAAAGCGGAGTCTTAGTAACAGGGTCCCGTTAAACCCTTTGGGTATGGAACCCTAATAAAATATCAATATTTATATTAGGGCACACTTTCACGGTGTCGCCAGTGTGGTGTGTCGAAGAGTATTGTGTAGTAGTTAAGAAAGCACTCATAGCAATCCGCTGCATGCACAGAATCGTTGTAAAGCTTGGGAGAGGCCTATGTCTAGCAGTGTACGTAATTCGGCTGAAATTAATATGATGAACATATTATGTGCAGTTAATCAATGAACCTTACCCATTACCTACTTTAAAACCTTGTCATATTATACGATACAAAATGGCGTCGTAAGACGAGTAGAATTGATAGCCATATCAATTTTGTTTATTGACAATTTTAGCAACAAGACCAACCCCGAAAGTGATCAACGTTTTCGTAAGGCGATATTATGATAACAGTATGTTCCCACAGTTAAAACATAAAAAATTCTTGCTAAACGTACATTAATAAAATATGGATACTTAATCCTACAGGTCATTTCCTCGACCTTGACTCAATCAAATTGATGGTTTAGCTTGTTATGTAGGTACTGATATTTAAATCGAATGTTTTTCCTATTGTAATGGCGACTGAGTCGAGAGAAGCTCCTTTAATGGGACTTAGGAAATAGGCCTCAAAATTTTTCAGAAGAATTATTTTTCTATGCTTTATAAAAATTTGGAAAATCTATCAAGTCATGCTGCAGGTATCCGCAACATTTTTGAACCATAACAAACAAATCCAATTTTATCGTGTTGCGTTTGCCGGGAAGTGCCTACCAAACATCGTATATCAATATATGCTTCTATGTATATGTATAAGGTATATTTTTGTTTTTACGGTAACATGTAAATTGTGTCTGTCAAACAAATTGATTCGCGTCACGATGAAAGTCTCGCTAAAAGGTTGTCGCTCTCGGAAATGGCTGATCGGAGCTTTGAGAGTGAGCGCAAATGTGTGGAGAAATATATAACAGAGGATTTTGTTTATGTAAGAGATTGATGAGCTTCGATGTATGGAAAGTTTTGGTAGAATGGAAACTGTCGGTTAAATCGAATATTCGAAATCGCTGCCTTTGATTTTGAGTAATGAGAGGAGCTCGTGGCTAAATTATAACAGCCGCACGGACCAATATTCAAGGTTAAGCAACGCTTGCCGAGGTTGGTCTGTGGATGGGTGACCATATTAACATACCGAGACTCCTCCGTGCCTCGGAAAGCACGTTAAGCCGTTGGTCCCGGCTGTCATTTGTAGATCTTTGGCAGTCGTTACGGATTGTCAGAAGCCAGAAAATCTTACACCAGTCTTGCCAAGAAGTACCGTGTTACCCAGTAATGGGTTGTGGAGGTCTGGTAGGCAGCCGCTCCACGTAAAATACTGGTATTCAGCTGAATCTGGTTTGACTGAGAGCCGACCCCAATTTAGTTTGGAAAAGGCTAGGCAGATGATTATAATGAGCCCGTATTTATTTTTCAATGAATAATAATCGTGCCTTGCAGTCATGTTTTATCATTTATCCTTAGAACTTGTTCAAGAGGTCATAATCCGACTGTTACGAGTTGTTTGTTTGAACATTGGTTTATCATACTTTTGTTTCAATCAAGCGAAAACTTCTCAATGGATTTGTATTAAATTTGACACACAATACATTTTATAACCTAGATTAACACATTGAATGTTTTTTTTCCCGTGAATGGCTTACCAGAGCCTGAAAAGAGCAATTCATGCACGAAGACTCACATAATATAATCGTAATCGTATATCGTATTTTATAATCTTATAGTAACTATTGTAATTTAACAATCTAATAATACTTATTTAATTTAATTGAACTAATTGTTAATAGTGTAATTTAATTTAGTTATTAATTTTATAATGTTAAAAATGTAAATCAATTGTTGTTTAATAATTTTATTTAATAATAATATTGTGATCTCAATTCAATTTAATTTAATTCAGGACATCTATTAATGATTTTTTTTATTTTTTTGTCCATGTTTGTTCATTTTAAATACTTATTACCTTAATTAAATTGGACCTACTCTGACAATGATGTGCATGCCTGTAAGTGACTTGTTTACAGAGGACCTTCTCAAACAAGTGTTTAAGTTGGTGTGCCTATGTTGAATAAATAAATAAATATTGCTTTGGCAGTCGAGTGTTCTCTTCCCACTATCAAAATAAAGTCTTCGCAATCGCGCCACAGAAAATGTGTCAAAAAATACACATTCCGCTGAACAGCAATAAATATAACTGACACAATCACATCGTTTTTAAACCAACAATACTCAAGCACTTCATAAGAAAATCTTCAGAGCGCATTGTTTTCTCAGAAAACGTATTATCTACTAACAAATAGCTTGAATCTCTTGCGAACCGAGAGCTGTTCGTGATATTTCATTTTTCATCTTTCCAGTGATGTTTTTGTACTGTAAGAAAAGTGCAAATGACGCTTACCAAGATTTCCGTGAAAGCAGGTCGCGGTGACACTGCGTTGTTAACAATGAAGAGTGGGAAAGTAGACTGGCGATTTATACGGAAAATTAAAGGAAAATAATTTGTTTAAAATTCCAGTAGCCCGTACAAACCTACTAAAGTTTGCACCCGTCTGTCGGGCTGTTGAAATAATGAATAGCATCTCTCAACGGTTGGACATTTTTTCCTGTTCATTGGCGGAAATCCAGAGAGTGACAGTTAGTGTGTTGTCCTCTATGTAACTTATGTTGGCATGCGGAACCGTTACTTAGGACTGGTCAATCATTGACTCGAGTGGGTGGGTGATCAGTTTGTGAGGGGCGTCTCTGGATGTCGCATTGTATGACTACTTTTATTATCTTGGGTTCTGCCTGTAAAAATAATTGTATGTGTAAATAAATAAATAAATTAATACTATTTGGTGGGCAAAAAAGAAAATAATGCAAACGGTTTTGTAGGATTTCTCACCGAACAGATTTTATGTTTGATGTGATGAGTATAAAGTTCCATTTGGGTTTTTCATGTTGCATTTCGTATTGACAATCTTTTCATGTCTCATCACTTTTGTACAAAATACTGCAACTGTTACCACACTTTCAATAAGGAAAACTCTTATGCAATGATGCAGCTTTAGAAGAAGAAAAAGGCGTACAGTTATGCGTTCGTGATATAAATCAGCTGAAACAAAATACCGAAAATATCACTTAGGTAAAACATCTTTCCCTTCCTGTTTACAACAATGTATCAAAACAAACACATTTACCGAAACCTAGGACCACAACAATCAATTAAAATTCAAGTCAGCGGCGTTTGTGTCGCCCGTCTGTCGCCCCACAAAGTAAGAGGGGGAATGTTAACAGCATTTGCTCCAAGATTAAGCTATTCACAGACCTTATTGTCTAATTGTCGTATTGTTTGGAGACCTCTTGCGGGAACTGTCTCGCGATACGCCGAGCTACGCGGCTATCTGCCCCGTAAAGCATTTAGTTCATTTAATTATGGAGAAAGCAAACGTCTGGATGATTTCGTTGAAATTCTCGAGTCTTGGACATTGAGGTTATTAAATTAAGTGCTTTAAGATGTTGGATTTGTTTCTCTGTTGGACTTTTAGGAGGTTTTAATGTTTAAAGAGCGTGATAATCGTTTAAATTGTGAAATAAAAAGTCTTTTATTATAGAAAAAAAAATCCTCCACTCTACTGGACTCTGTCACCATGTTATGTCAAGGTTCACTCGAGTTAGGGAAATATTTTAGACTATGAGTATGAACCTATGGCACATTGTTAACTTACTTTACTTCTGTAGAAAATCTTGTATCCTGTCCAAACACTTGTAAACCTTATCATCACGCTTCTTCGTTCCCTTAACACGTTGTCTCAAAACGGAAACCCCCATTGTTTTTCCGTCAGCACTACACAGCTTGCGAAACTCTTTGGTAAATTAAACCCCTCATGTATTATCACTGTTTTTCCTTCATTACGTGCTCATTAATCTTAGTGTTCCTCTTCATAGCGATGTATCGACTCGGAGAGGTTCGGAGAGGTTCGGGGAGGTTACAGACATCCCTTCTCGCGTTCCAGCCATTTCACCGGCAATCTGAACGGCGATGACGCGGCTCTTCTATGCTCTATGAAGCACGGTTGAGGTGGGGTCTTACTGACAATGGTTTTATGTTTTTAAATTTACTATTACATCACAGTTAGTCTTATTAGCTTCTTCTTATTGCATAAAAATCAATTGCTGTTCGTTAGATCGATTTTTTTTTTTGTTGTGTTCGTAACTGTCAGGGCGAGGTTAACCGAAAGAAAATTTAAAAAAAAAAAGATCCGTGCGAAGCCACTAGTCTCGAATAAAACTTACAAGGTCAAGATGATTTATTCTTGCAATGTTTTAAATTGTTATAATTTTGACAAAACATTTTTTCGGTGCTACATGACGTACAACTTTAAATAAAATCATACAGGTAAAACACTAAACGCTCAATCTACTACCCCACCTCAAGGCTAACGAGCAAAAAGCTCGGCATACTCAGCGGTCCGAATTACCCTGATTCTGGGTAATTACAGAGTACCAACCCTATCCTGAACACTATGTCACGGTGACGCCATTAGGGTAAGCAGAATTGTTGCAAAAGGGCCGTAATCAAAAGGCTGAATCGGTGATTATCATTGCTTTAAAAAGACACTTAATTACCAAAAGCTGTGGGATATGCTAATTTTGTTGTGAGTTTGCGGGTTTGTGAAGTCGTGGCAAAGTTACGAGTTTGTAAATCACTTTGTGGCAACATTGACGCGTATGTGGGGAACCCTTTTCTTCATTGAACTTTAGCGATTTGTGACGAAGATAAACAGCTGGCGTAAAGATTTATTATATTTATATCCAATGCATTTACGGGCGCAATCAATATTTTTGCACATAAATATCATAACATTAGGTGTAATTAATATAATAATATCATCATCATCATCATCGCCATATCAGCCGAAAGACGTCCACTGCTGGACATAGGCCTCCCCCAAGTGTCGCCACAACAACCGGTCCTGTGCGTCTCGCATCCATCGGTTACCCGCGACCCTCACCAGGTCATCGGTCCACCTTGTGGGAGGCCTTCCAACGCTGCGTCTTCCGGTACGCGGTCGCCACTCCAAAACTTTTCGGCCCCATCGACCATCTGTTCTGCGAGCAATGTGCCCTGCCCACTGCCACTTCAATTTGGCGATCCTTTGGGCTATGTCGGTAACCTTGGTTATCTTGCGGATATCATCATTCCTGATTCGATCACGCAAGGAAACTCCGAGCATTGCCCTCTCCATTGCCCTTTGGGTGACTTTAAGCCTTCTGATGAGGCCCATTGTGAGCGACCACGTTTCGAGTCCATAGGTCATCACTGGTAACACGCACTGGGACTTTCGTCTTGAGGCACTGTGGTATGTGAGACGAGAAGATACCGCGCAACTATATCATTATTATTATAATATTATATTACATATCATGGCTGAATCGATTAGTGACTACTAATTTCAGCATCAGATCATTTGAAATTAATATCACCACAAAAATAATATATTTCCAACAGACTTTATTCTTTAACATGTTATTGTGTCAAATATTTTTTTAGAGCTTGTTTTATGTGTTTTTGCAATAGGTTAAATCACAGATTCAATGCCACCGACTGCATCAGACCTTGTAAAGTGTTTTACATTTAGTCAAATTGTTATTTATAAATCAACTAGCTGCCGCCCGCGTGAATGTTGAAAATTATCTCAAGTGAACATACTTCCTGGATAAAAAGTATCCTATGTGTTATTCCAGACTATAATCTACCTCTGTGCCAAATTTCATCAAGATCCATTCAGTAGTTTTTGCGTGAAATAGTAACAAACATACATTTATCCATCCATCCTCACAAACTTTTACATTAGTAGGATAGTAGGATAGGTCACATAGCATCACCCTTAAATATGACTACGCACTTCTGTAACACCCTGCATAGACATAAAAACACAGATAGAGACCATTCCGTCTTATATCTTTTCAATACACAACGCACCTAATACCTTTCCAATCTTCCTTAATCCAAAAAGCAACGTCCCAGAAATATGCACATGCATTTAATCAGTTGCCGACCAGACGGCGTTATCTCTCCGGCATCGCGCCCAATTACTGGCTCCTGCACGCCCCCTAGCGGCGAGGGATGAAGATAACATTGAGATAAAAGCACCCTGCGTTGTACGTCGGATTTATTATTTTGCTGCTAATTGACAATCTGCCAATGGGTAGCAGTTTAAATTATTACTGTTTTATTTATGGTGGTTTAAAATATTGTTTGGTAGGGTCTGCCAGAGTTGCGGATTATGTTCGAAAGAGTTACCGCGGACCTGGAAAGCAAAGGGCACTAGGAGGAGCACGGATGGGTTTTAGTCAGTAAGAGTCTGGTCTGACACTTCCTTTCGCTCCGCCCAGAGCGGGAGAAGTCATTTGATGATTTCCCATCCATAAAAAAAGGGTAGGTGTGTGTGTTGTAAAATACTCTCCAGTTTAACAACACATGCATAAAATAAACTTAAAGTCGTTTTTCGTTGGATTTCCGCGATAATACCGTCGTGTGGAGACACGATCGTTTAGAGTTGGTAAAGAATGAACTGATAGGACGATAATATCGCTGAGAGATACTCGCTCGCCTTGCCAGTATAATTTTCTCTACCTAGCTCAAGGTTTTTTTTCCACTGCAATATTAGGCGTATAGTATCACGCTAGAATTTATTTTTGGGTTCATCCACCCATACAACATCTATAAAAAAGGCATACAGAAGTATACAAAATACTATGACCAGGCGGCAGGAATCTTCACAGACAACCTTTGGCACAGTACTTCATTATTGATCTACTTACCAAGTTACCAATGTACAAACCGCTCCACTTGTCTACGTCAATCTTCCCCAATTACGTGTAACACTAACTCAAATATTGCCAGTGATAATCCGGACACGAGCCGTCCTAATACCGTGAGTCTTTAAATAAGCCAGACAAATGAGGCTAAGCACGTAAAGAATTAGTGAAACCCCTGGATAATTGCCTTATACCGACCCCCGGTTGCAGGGGTGCGAAAGTGCATGCTTTCTGCCTATTACGGTATTTTTTTGCGTTAAGTGCATGTAAGTGCGTTGGTCATTATTAAGGTGCGTGCATTTTAAACTATGTAACATTTTGTTGACATTGGTTTTTTTAGGGTGACATAAATTTTGATGCCAAAGCACGGTCCATTTTATCAAAAAGCAAGTTAGATTTTTTAAGGTGGTTTAAAACCGCTGCGGCCCCGACATGTGAAAATTCCCAAAAAAAAGTAAATCTTATGTAATAGGTAAATAAACATTAAATTCGCGATTAATTCGCGACACACCGGTGTGTCGCCGGGGCCGGAGCGGTTAAATTCAGTTAAATTACTTTCCTTTTTTATTGATCAAAAGCGTGGATAACGTGTTAACATTGTCTGGTAATCCCGCAGGTATCTTGGCAAAAAAAACGTCGTAATCAGTCGTATTTAAAAAAAAAATAAAATATGAAACGATTCTTAGACCATGATTTGAAATACCTGCTGGGTTTAGAAGCAACTAGGTATTGGCTATTACATATTTTAAAGGAAAACATTAGAACACAATTAGTGTATCGCGATCATTAGAACTTTACCAGTGTCATCTCGTTTTGACAAATCTAGCCTTTTTTTAAACGACTGCCGAAAAAAAGTAGTGTTATGTTTTCAGGGTTCATGTTATGGATGGGAAATCATCAAATAACTTTTTCCGCTCTGGGTGGAGCGGAAGGGAGTGTCAGACTTTTACTGACTAAAACTCATCCGTGTTCCTTCTTATGCCCTATTGCGTTCCAGGGCCGCGGTGACTCTTTCGAACAAATTCTGCAACAAAAAATCTAGCCTTAACCCAACTATCTTGGGATTGGCCTCCAGTCTTACCCGATGTAACTTAGGACCAGTATTTTACACGGAGCTATTGCCTAGCTAACCTCCACAGCCCAGTTTCTACATCACACGATAGCCTTTTTTTTTTTTTTTTTTTTTTTTTTACGGGGGGAAATCCTCATGGATGTCCTCCGCCCTGGGGCGGGCGGAGGGGTCTGTCAGACTCTTACTGACTAAAACCACCCCGGTGTTCCATCTTCCACCTACGCCGGGGATCGCGGGAACGTATGCGACTTCCGTAATCCCCGGCTGGTGCCGGCCCGCCTCTGCGGGCCACATCTCGTAAGCGGGGGGAGTGAGGTGTTTAACTCCCCCCGCGACGTCAGAGGGGCGCACGGGAACATCACGCGCCGCCACCTCGGGTCCGGATGAATGGGGGGCAACGGACATCCCCAAGTCCGCCGCCCCTGGACCCAGTTAGGGGGGCAGAAGGAGGGCAGCGTATGCCCTCCTCCGACGCCCGGTGCGCCTGCTGCGGGCCGGGTGAGCACTCGACATCTCCCTCTCCCTTTCCGCAGCCTCCTTCTGCAAGATGACAGTTTCGCAGAAGGAGACCACCGCGTCCCAGGACTCCTCACCGCCGACCATAGAACGGACTACAGCCGGCAGCGAGAGGTCACTGCCTACCACAGAGACGAGGGCACGGCGCGGCTCCTCCCAGGCGGCACACTCTGCCAGCGTATGCCGCGCCGTGTCCTCCCGACAGTCGACGCAGTGGTGACACCGAGCGTCCGGCTCTCTGCCTATGCGACACAGGAACCTCCCGAAGCAACCATGCCCCGTGAGGACCTGTGTCACACGAAACGACAGGGAGCCGTGCCTTCTCCCGAGCCACATATCGAACACTGGCCGGATGGCCTCGATAGTGACGAGGCCGGCGGTAGGGCGTGAAAGCCTGTTCCGCCATTCCGCCACCAGGACCTCGCGCAGCTGCGACCGACGCAGCTCAAAATGTCGCTGCGTCAGTCGCTCCCCGCGCGCCCGCGCGTCCTCGCGCCACCGATGCATTGACGCGAGGACTTTTGCCTCCAGGTCCCAGGGCGGAGATCCGGCCAGTGCGCAAGCCGCCTCGTAGGAGATCGATCACACGATAGCCTGTGGCAAGATTGATTGTCAGACGTTGGGGCTTCTTACCATCCGTAACTACGGTGCTCATTGGTAACTACACTATACTTTTTGAAACCACTGGAACTCCTAAATGTCAGATTAAAATGGCGGCCACCAAAAAACCGCCGAGATAATGAAGCACAAGTCCGGGACAGATGATTGAACTGTCCTACTGGGTAAAAATATAACGTGTACCCAACATGATACGTCCAATATTCAGATAATAAACCTATACAATGTTATCTTAGACACCCCAATTCGCGAATACGTCGCGTCCACCCCATTAGACATTCTTACATACAGCCTATTACACAAACTTATACACACAGCTGTCACACAACAAACCACTTGATATTCAACCTTGGGTATGTGAACATAGAGATGTGTTCCAAAGCTTTGGGGTGTAAAGTTAAGTTAGTATGTTCTCGTATCATATGACATTGACCGTTGTCGAGAGTAAAGATGAGTCACCGGTCGAAATAAGGGAAAGTTGCGGACGTTCTGAAGGCTTCTTCCAGACGAAGATATAAATGTTAATAGGTTACGTGTTTTTATTGTTATAGCCCCGTGATGACTGTCTGGAACGGTCTTTGTGCCTGTAGTTTATGAGGCGGATTGTGTAAGGAATATTGGAGACGGAGGCAGATGCCTTAGTCGTAATAGATAAATGTTCGAGTATTGATCTGTAATGCTGAGAATTCTCATATTTTTGCTTAGAGATGTTTGATTTGTGAATTCGGCTGTATGGCTAAGATAAATCAAAAACAGATGATTTAGAAAGAAAGAAAACATGCTCTTTTGGGACTCGCACAATAACGAAGTAATAAAAGCTGTGCGTGGCCAAAAAGGCTCCAATTTTAGCATGTACACCCAGGCCCGGCCCATGTTTTTTAAATTTCGTATTTTAAAAAAATGGGACTGCAACTTAGGCTCGATAGACAACCTATGGGGTTTCTGCAATGATGACCGGGCTAGCATTTCTGATTGAATGAGGATGAGCGAAAAAAGAGAAGTCTTTAACGGTAAGGCAGAAATTGGTCACATACATAGATATAGGTACGAATACGTTACGCAGAAGACAGCGAACAAACGAATTATCACAAAAATCTTTTTAAGTGTATTATTAGTCTGTAAGCCGTCTGATAAATAAGATAAGTAAATAGCGTAAAAGCACTGATCAAAGTTGCCACAACATTCGAAATGAAGGCTTACTAGAAAATCTAAATTATATCACTATAGTATTATATCACTATAGTTGACTGTGTAACCTACCTTGGCATGAAAATAGATGAGAACTTTACGTGGTCAAAACACATACACTACATTTCTGGTAAACTAAGAATATTATTAAGTAAAATGTACCACCTAAGCTTTAAGGTTCCTGATGTATATATATGTCGCTAGTGTGACGCTATTCTATTATGAGTTATGCTCTCGATAGCTATGGATTAACATTCAAAACTAACTTAAATAAATTAGAAGCTCTTCAAATACGATTCTTAAAATTACTTGTTACTCAAAAAACTAAGAATAACTGTAAAGGTGATTATAGAAAACTATTTAAAATATGTAAAATTCTGCCGATTAGTTACAAACATAAGTATCTCCTAGCAGTTAACCATCATGGCACTCAAGAGCATAACCTAACGTATGTAATTAATAATTGTAATACACGATCTATGGCTGCTGGCAGACTCAATGTACCCAGAGTGACCAATTACTTTGGTGATAGAACTTTAAAAAAACGAATACCATATCTATTGAATAGTCTGCCGGCAGACATAAGGGGTGAGAAAAATAAAAACAAATTAAAAAGGAAATTAAAAAGACACTATTTAGAAATTTTAATGTATTAAAGTGCTATATGTTTATGTAAAAATAATTGTATTAAGAGTCACCAGTTCCCACAGTCAAACCATTACAACGGTTTTGTGGGGCATAGTTCATAAGTTGTTGCATAAATTGTCAATTAATAATAAATAAATAATAATAAAAAAATAATATTTACCCATAAGTAACGTGTAGTATGTCTGTAATATGTGTTAACCAATTAACACGTTAGTAGAGTAGGTAGAGTAGGGAGTCCGTTATCCGCACTTAGACTCTCATTCGGTCCGTTGTGCGTAGATGTCCTGGCTAAGTTAGCCAGCCTAGCTCCGCCCAGAAGCACAGAAGTTTCCTGGGAGCTTCACAGGCTTCGCGGAGCGACTTCACCGTTCCGAGGATTTGTTCACGTTGGGTAGCCACAGCCTCGCATTCCAGGATGACGTGGGCAGCTGATTCTTCGGCGTCAAAACAGCCCCTGCAGAGTGGGCTGTCCGTGGCGCCTATGTTATAGAGATGTTTGTTTAGGGGGCAATGGCCCGTAATTGTCCCTATTATTGTTCTAAGGTCGTTTCTGCTTAGGCTGAGTAGTCGTTTAGTTAATCGCGGGTTTAGACATGGCATTGCCATTTTTGACTGCCTGCAGTCTGTGGCCCGTGACCATTTGTTGTTGTGGAGTTCAGTTGATCTCTGGCGAATCCATGTACGAAACTGCGAGAAAGGTAGAGGAAGGAGTTAGTCAATTAACACGTTACTATGACACGAAAAATGAACTGAACAAAACCACCCAGCAAAATAATAAAAAAATAATAAACTCATTCTCCCCACCCGGGTAGTAAATGAGATATCGATTATAACAGAATTTGCGTTTCACCGCACTCTGTAATAGAGGTCTCCTGCGTCGGAACTATCGACAAAAACCCACAAATGATTTGCAATTATGCAGTCTCAATGGACTTATTACATCAATAGAGGGGGACCGCTGGGCGCTGGGGAGCTAGCAACAATTGAATTTTAACGACCTCTATAATACTGTGGACATACGGACTAGGAAAGTGTAAAGTCTAGGAGAATGTGCTTTACATTTTTTTTTACTTCTCCGCTGTTATTTTCTGATTTATTTCGTTTCGGGATCCAAAACAGTTGAATCATTTCGACAGGACTCATCGATCCTTATTTACTCGGCGTTTTTCTGGTTATCGCCGTGTGTGGCAGGCTGGTCCTAAATACTTTATTTTTGTTTTTTTTTTTACTTCTGCGCTGTTATTTTCTGATTTATTTCGTTTCGGGATCCAAATCAGTTGAATCAACCGAGACTCTTCGATTCTCATTTACTCGGCGTTTTTCTGGTGGTCGCCACTGTAGATTCTGACTTTCAGGAGGTTTGAGAATGTGTGGCAGGCTTGTCCCAAATACTTTATTTTGTTTTTTTTTACTTCTGCGCTGTTCTTTTTCTGATTTTTATCGTTTCGGGATTCAAAACGGTTGAATCATTTCGCCGGAACTCTTCGATCCTTGTTTACTCGGCGTTTTCTGGTGGTCGCCGCTGTTGATTCTGGCTTTCAGGAGTTGCAGTGGTTTGAGAATGTGTGGCAGGCTTGTCCCAAATACTTTTTTTTTTACTTCTGTGTTATTCTTTTTCTCATTTTTATCGTTTCGGGATTCAAAACAGTTGAATCATTTCGACAGGACTCGTCGATCCTTATTTACTCGGCGTTTTTCTGGTGATCGCCGCTGTTGATTCTGGCTTTCAGGAGTTGCAGTGGTTTGAGAATGTGTGGCAGGCCTGACCCAAATACTTTATTTTTGTTTTTTTTTTACTTCTGCGCTGTTCTTTTCTGGTTTTTATCGTTTCGGGATTCAAAACAGTTGAATCATTTCGCCGGGACTCGTCGATCCTTATTCACTCGGCGGTTTTTGTGTGGTCGCTGTTGATTCTGGCTCTTAGGAGTTGCAGTAGTTGGGTAGTATGGCGGGCGTGACCCTTTTATTTTAAAGTAAAAGATGGTTGTGTTGATAGTTAAGAGTCATTTCCTTTGCTTGTCACATTTTTTTACGTGACGAGGGAAGCGGCAGTTGTCACTGTTTTAGCACTATGGCAGCCACATTACAAACATTATTATTCACGGTTCAAAGTAGTCGTTTCCTCTGGAGAAGAACCAACAAGGAACTCCACGGTTGAAATCTTAACAGCTCCCTGTTAAGATTTCAAACATTTACAACTAATTCCATTACAACCGGCACGTCCGTGTGTCCGCACAAAGTTTCGGTCACAGATGGCTGTCCAGATTTGTGCTGGCACGACGATCCTATTTGTGACGAAAGAACCGAGAGAAATGGGCTTAACATAAACGTTAATACATAATTTATATGGCTTTAGACATATTACATCGACTTAGGTTCCTTTGATGTGGACGCTCTCCGAGTTTTTATCGAATCAAAAAAGGTTTTTATAGATTTTTGGGGGTATGAACTTATAAGGGTTGTAATTGTTCATGTCATGTAAATAGGGGGTCGTGGGGTTTTTAAAATTGATTGTATAATTGATAAAAATCTGTGGCGGGCTCAGCGTGTACCGGTGTGGCAAATTGATCCTTTTGTAAGATATTAATGCATCGTAGCTCTACGAATTTTATTTTGGAACAAATGCTTATCAACTGTCAATAAGTACTTGAAGAAACCCTTTGATTGATTGAAGAAGAAGAATCAGAACACGGATAAACTTAGTACGTAAGTGTCTATTAAATTAATTCTTAAATTCGTTTGCCAACTGATAAAGTAGTATTCCTTATACGGTGAAGTTCAACACGGAGGAAACTTAAAAAAAAAACGTTTTTAAGTAATTAGTTTCAATTACACATGAAATAAAACAAAATTAATTTAAAAAAAATAAATAGACATCAAAACTGTAATTTATTTAATTAATAATTTAAAAGGGAAAAATAAAAGTTTTATCTATTAAGAAATTTTATGTAAATATGCCAAATATTTTTACTAATTTAAGGTCAGGATAATTTTAAATAACTGTGAATCAGCTGGAACTGAGTTTAAAAAAATAAAACTTTTATTTCGCCCTTTTTACTTATTATCTATTTAAATCAATTACAGTTTCGAAGTCAATTTAATTTAAAAGAAACAAGACAATAGACCTAATAGACTTCAGAACTGTTTTTTAATTACTTACTTTTTATTTATTTTTATTTTCATTTGTAAATATAAATAATTACTTACAAACAAAAACTGTGCATTTCTGACAATATTACATACATACCTACGGGTCGAATTGACAACTTCTTTTTTTAGAGTCTGTTAAAAAATGCATAAAAGAGTTAAATAGTGATGAAAGTTATTTGGAAGCCCGTTGCAAGGCTTGTTTTAAAATAATGCACTGTGTGGTCGTATAATTCCTAAACCCTATTTCGGGCAATGACGATATGAATAAATGTATCACGAATCAGTCCCATTTATTAGCCAAATAACTAAAACACACGATTCAAAATTCTAGTCACACGCGGGGCATGTTCCAGAATAATGTCACACAAAAACTGTCCTCCAATTAGAGCGCAATTCTCTATAAAAAGGGGACAAATGAAGGGTAGTAATTATAATCAATTAGATTGGGGTGCGCGCGCGCACGTGCGATGCACGCGCCATCTAACGAGTGACTGCGGACTTACGTCGATGATCATGTGTCAAAGTGAGATGTCAAAGTAAATATCGTTACTGTTTGAGGATTAAGAGGATGAGGAAGGGTAGTTAGTGCGCTTTTAGTTTGCTCGTGTGATTTGTAGTGGAAAGAGAGGGTAGTAATTTTTTTTGTTTTTTTTTGGTTCTCTAATGTGGTAAATGTTACAGTGCTTGTTAAGCCACAGAAGTTTTCACGCAGTTTTTTTTCAAGCAATAAAGGAGATTGAACAAATCTGCCCCACCCTGCAAAGCTGATGTAGATCTTCTTAAGGGGAATAGTATACTTTATTAGTAAGAATAAAATACTTAATAATTAATTACGATCTAGCCTAAAAGACTAAAAAGCAATTTTACTCTAACTTAATATACGTGACAGATTATGTTAAAACTAAGAATAGTGTCCATTTGCACTGTTGCACAAGTTCGTAGGACTTTCTTAGAGCCTGATATAATTTATAAATTAAACTCTATGTTCATGTGTTGTATGTATAGCAGAATATTTTTACTATTGTTCCTTTACTTTGTACACAACATTAATTCAACAGGTTTAATTCTTTTTTTAGCTATCATAATGTGACAACTTTTCTAGATTGTGAATGGAAACGTGAGGAGGTAGAGAGCTGTGAATGTCAATAATAATATGTATTATGTCGCAGCCAATTAGCTTAATCAGCTGTTTAATTGGTGGCCTAGCCTATTCAATTAAATGATTTGAGCCGATTTCACAGACAGTATCATCTAATGACTTGCTCATGTCACGTAGCTGATTAAACGCGCAGTTCAATGAACAGGCTAGGCTTTTAATGAAATGGCTGATAAAGCTAGTTGTCTGCGATATATTATATAGTTTACTTAAGGACGCGTTTCCAAATGGGTAGTCAAATCATTACTTTTTTACACAAAGAAATGTTTATTAAATAAAATGCTTTGAAAAAATTTAAATTTTCTCAATAAATGTACCGAAGTAAAAAAAATCACTTCGGTACATTTATTGAGAAACTGTACCTATCTAAAATTATATTTATAGTTCAGAATCGTACCATGCTATCAACAATTCATGGGAAAAACATTTTAAGAATGCAAAGCATTTTATTTAAAAAACATACTATTGTGTAAAAAAGTAATGATTTGACTACACATTTGGAAACGCGTCCTTAAGTAACTTTTTTTTATTAGTTTAACTTTTTTATGAAGGCTCACAATATACAAAAATGTTACTGTGCTGAATGAAGAAACGTAGACTACAATAGTGAAGTACGGGATACGTAACTACATGGGATTTAATAGAAAATTCACGCCCCATGAGTCAGTTGTTGTTAATGAGTCAATCGTGAATGTATGGACAAAGCGACGGAAGGAACTTGGGGCTCACAGACACTACTTTTTACGTACCGAGGAGGGAACGGTAGAAAGTCCTCAAAAAGTCTAAATTTTACTTAACAATTTCAAACAATGGAGCGCCAACCCCGAACTGAGAATTTTGGAATTTTGGCACAGCTATTGTGCGAAAAAATCTTTAGAACAATCAAACACGACACGTCTCGACACGTGTCCATCACACTCAGTGAGTCGTTCAGTAATGAGTGAACGGTGAACGAATGTGAATGGGAACGATGACGTCACGCAGTGTCGGACACTTTTGCGAGCGTGACCGTATTGTGCTTGCGGCATTTTTAGGGACTGGCTATAGTAATAATTATGTGGGTGCCATTGAAAATTGAACTTTAGAAAATAAATAAATTTAATTCATACAGTCTGAAAGATAGGGACATATCTATTATTGATATGATTAATGATATTTTTTTTGTTTGTCGACCATTTCCTACCTTATTATTTTTTTTTCTGTATTTCACGAGTCACGAGTTTAGCCTACCTAAATTGCCATTTCAAATGAGAAAATTAAGTATATAACCCTGCGTTTAGGTACTAAAAATAGGACTCAAACATTCTACCTTCAGTTTTTAAAGTCCTCGGCACACAAACTCAATTAAAACAAATTTATCTGCCACACAACCCACATTGGAACTCCATACTTCGGCACACGGCATAGGGTACAGGGTGCCTCCTGCACTTCGCACGTATAATTCCAGTAATTTTCGAGCCCATTGGCCGGGAAAATATGAATTTGCCAGCGATAGTTCAAAGAGCTTAGAGAATTAACTTGACGAGTATCATTTGTAATTATGAGCTTGTAAAGAGGCTAGGTACCTCTTTCAGGGTTAAGTGTGTAAGATTGGAGAAGAAATTGATTACTTTTGATGATGAAAGCAGAGATAGAAACGTAGGTATTAAATGTTTTGGGGATTCAATACTAGAAACTCAGTCGTTACCTGTTTTTGCAGGACTTGTCAAAGAACATTACCTGTCGCTGTGATTATATCGATCGGTCATTTACAGTTCTCGTCAAATAACTTTGCCCCTCTGAAGTTGTGTCGAGAGGCTGCGTAGTAGTCAAAATTACGAACACACTGCAACTGCGCATGCGTAAGAGACATGGGGGCGGCATTTATGTATCTTCTATTATAAAGCGTTTTATGTATGTATCGGTGTATCTATTATATTGTAATCAAATAAAATTGTCACACCAATGACAACCCCAATTTCATGTCCAGGCAAATACTATCCATACAAGGTTGTCTGGAAGAGATCGCGGAATGCGATAAGGCCGCCCATTGAATCTGTTTTAGTTTTAAGTTTCCTTTAGTAATTTACGTTTTGGTGTACAATAAAGTGGTGTATAAATAAATAATAAATGTCATAATTTAGTTTATTATATAATTTTCACAACTATTACTATACACAATACTCAACTAAAACTAAAAATAATCTAAAACATGGCGTCAAAATATTCCTCCGCATCGCAGGCCACTGGTAATGTACCCAAAAGGCTGGCAGCATCGCCACGTTGTATGGCAATGCTTATCCTTGCTTATCCTTAACCAACAATAAAATTAAATACATGAATAACTGGTGGAAAAGACCTAAGGTATACTGTGAAATGGTACATTGTATTCATTTGTATTTTTGGTGTGGCTATTGGCTAAATAATAACAGCCGTACGAGTCAATCTTCAACGTTAAGCGACGCTTGCCGATGTCGTTCTGTGGATGGGTGACCATTTATTATGGTTACGGAGGTAAGAAAGGCAGTCGCTCCACGTAAAATAATGGTATTCAGCTAACTCCAATATGGTTGGGAAAGACTAAGCAAATGATGATGATGTAGGTACAGTCAACAAAGGTATTTGGTATACAGGCTAAAATATCAATTTGTCTACTGCACTGTCAATATTTATTTCTAATGTGTGCATTATAACTTTCTAAGCAACACAAGGTGTACAATAATTGTCTACTCAGCACACTCACAACATTGCTTAAAAGTAGTTGCAAGTTAGCTGCCTGTAGACCAAATAGCTTTGTTGACTGTACATATTTTATGATGTGAAAACAAAAAACAGTGTTGGCTTATCCCCGTATTATTATTAAGTATAATAGACTTGTAGAAATTGCTTGAGGTTGAGAAATACCAATTAATTTTAAGATGTTGTCCTTACACGTGTAAAACACTAGCTTTTGCCCGCGACTTCGTACACGCATATCCCGTTTATTCCCGTTCCACTAGGAATTTCCCGTTCCCGTGCAGAACCAAACGATAAGGAACGGGGGCTCCCGTGGCAATTACGTTATCGCGCTACAACCTTTTTTATGTCACAGACAAAACCACGTGCGAAACTTAGTAGTCTATAGCTTATGTGTTATTCTGGTACATAAACTACCACATTGCCAAGTTTCATTAAAATCTGTTCTGTAGTTTTGGCGTGATTGAGTAACAAAAATACATCCAAACATCCAAACTTTCGCATTTATAATATTAGTATAGATTACTTTGCCCTCACAATATTATTACTGCATTAAACGCAACGCTTATTAAAGGTTCAACTTTAACCTCGCAATTAAACTCCAGCGTTATTTAACTTCATCTCTAGGAATACCGTTCCGAACTAGTAATAGAGCTTCAAGTTTTCCGTTTTGCTTTGCATCTACTTTGATAAGATACTTCTTGTACTTGAGGAGTATCAACTTAAAGTCAGTTGGTAGCATTTATCGCTTGTTTTAATTACTAGGTATTTAACGATTTTAAGGAAGCTATCCTTAAATGACTTATTACCAGAGATCGGAAAAGGTAGACTATATTCACCAAAAGTTCGAATAAGTAAGTATCATAGAGTAGATCCTAAACCTCTAAAATCCCGGAATCATAAACATGACGAAAATGTATAGCGTCTGGCCACGCGCCCGCGACGCTAAGTTATAGGTAGGTATTTCGTTCCTTTGTAGCCATACATTTTATCTTGTCAGCGCCCGGGGCTCGAGTCTGCTATTGCAATCGTGTCTCAATGACCGGTCAGTGATCGAATATTTGACAGTTTTTGTATGGGAAATGTGTCATAAGTTTGACGTTATACGTCAAAAATCGATCATTGACCGGTCATTGAGACACGATTGCAATAGCAGACTCGACCCCCTGGCCGCGCGCCCTGTCCGCTTTTTATATCAAATTCCTAAAGATAACCTTACTGGTGTCAGGGTGTGAGATCACAAACCGTGTGTGGTGTGAATAATCACACCACATACTATCACTCTTTGACACCAGTCTTGCCAAGGATTGCCATATAACTTTTTTTATGGATCAATCATCTTATAACTTCTTCCGCTCTGGGTGGAGTGGAAGGGAGTGTCTGACTCTTACTGACTGAAACCCATCCGTGTTCTTCCTAATGCCCATTGCATTCCAGGGCCGCGGTGACTCTTTCGAACAAATTCCGCAACCCTGGCAGTGCCATATAACCTAGTTAGGTTGTGCATGTCAGACAGGCAGTCGCTCCATAGGTAGAGGTATTGAAACTCAGCTACACTCCGTAAGACTGGGAGCCGACACAACATGGTTGGGAAACGCTAGGCTGAATCTATCTATCTAACTAAAGGCTAGGCTGATTGATATAAATCCATGATTATTCTGTAACTATTAACAAAAACCTTAATAAACATTATTTTTTCGAGCTATTAGAGCAAATTTTAACTAATAAGATTTTTTCTAAAATTTTCCGTAAGTGGGGCGTAAAAATTTGGTCGAATGCGTAACAACAATTGCAAAACTAATATTAAAATCAATTAATTCTATAGTTCTACTAGCTTTTGTCCGCGATTTCATACGCGCATATCAATTATGAAGTATACAGTTATGTATGACCTATTCTCATACCTACCAAATATACATAAAATATTTCATAAAAATCGGTCTGGCCGTTTCCGAGGAGTGCAACCACAAACACCGAGACACGAGATTTTTACATCGGTAATTAATTTTTCAAAGCAAAAATAACTTTTTACCGCACACAGTTCAAAACTCTACATTTTAAAAGAGCAGGTTCCACAGACATATTTATAGTTTCCTTTTAAAAGAATTTACTTCTAAAATATTTTTCTCTATTTACAACTGTTTGAGGAGCCTTTCTTGTGAATAAGTTCTGCTGAAGTTACATTTTTCTCGGTAAACTGGTAGCGAAGTGACTTCTGGCAATATTTTTCAAGTGCAGGTAAAGAGTCGGTTGTACCTACCGCAGTACGTAATCATAACGGAAAACTGAAGTTTGTAATATAACATAATGAAAAATAAAACCAAAATGTAAATGATCGGGTCGAACTTTAATTTGGTTGTTAATGACTTTAGTATTGTTTAGTAAATTGAAGCAATTTACTGTTAAACGACCGATTGAAGTAATTAACCGATCGTTATGGGTAATAGGCCGAAAAGGGTGAGGTGGGGTCTGTTGAGCACGAAGTCTAGAGTTATCCTTTGTTGAAATAATATATGTATGTGAATTGACCTTTGGTACATAAATATTACGAATAGTTTGGCTTCCCGTTTTCAGCTGCATACCAATTTTAACATAACATTTTTTTCATGTTTTAATCTTTTTAACCAACTTCAAAAAAGGAAGAGTTTATCAATTTGGATGTTTTTTTTTATGTATGTTCGGGCATAATTCCGTCATATATAAGACGGATTTGCAAAATTATTTTTTTGTTCGAAAGAGGTTCATTTCGAAATGGTCTTGTAAAGATCTCATGAAGAACTTTGGAAATAGACTATTGAATTGACATGGACTGCATATGCATAGCAATTTTGACAAAAAACAAAGAATACACACCAGAAACACCGACTTCCAAAATTAAAGGTGCTGTTGCAGTGGTTGTTAACAATTTAAATTACATGAAGTGACTGCTTATCTAACCTAGGTACACGAAACTCCTTGGTAGGAATGGTGGCAAATTTTCAGGTTTTTATCTCCTCGTGATGACTGTCGTAGATCTATAAAGCATGACTGATTAGGACAATATTTAGACGCCTTGTTTGTGAAACAATTGATACTGTCGAGATTTTCAATGGCTAGACATTTTTTTTGTTTTCGTTTGCCTTTTTTCATATTTAGTATTGCCTATTTTTCTTTCTTTGCATGCTTGTTTATTTTTTTATTTAACATTTAGGTATTGTATTTTTTAACATTAATACTTAGAGCGGATTTCACCAATGAAACTGAACGCGATCAGTACATCTAAACTGCGTTCAAGAGCTGTCAGCGTCAATATTCCATAGAAAAACAGTGACACTGACAGCTCATTTAAACGTGGTTTATACGCTGATCGCGATCAGTTTGGCTTGGTAAAAATGGCTCTTATTATATTAGCATTCCACATTTCAACTACTAACAGCCAAACCGTATCAATAATCAGATTGATAACAGTACACTGCATAAACTGTTTAACCTAGTCAAGAAAAAATACACACACGTTCACTTAAACGACACCACTGATAGATGTAAAGTCCAAAGATAAAAAACCCTATAATTCCACAGCTTAAACGTTTGGTTACATCGGCTATGTGCAACCGACCACACGGACATAAATATGTAGCTAACGGAGACTCCTCGTGCATATAAATGAACCTTTTCAAACGCATGAATCTTTTACAACAGTGAACCTGAACAGTCTATTTCATTGTAAAACATGAAAGAGTTTGAAAGTTTTCTCAAAGCGAGCGGTGTATTTATTGTCGTTTAGTTCCAAAGGTTAATTGAATGTAAGATGGATGGAGGTGTAGTTATGGTATTGTTCATGACCTTAAAATATACGGAACAGGAGTTTAGAGATAATATTCGACTTCTCGTTTAAACGCTTTTTAAATTAACTAGTTTTCTTTTTAAAAACGTTTCTACACAAGACATTGATTGTCACTGAAATGACAATAATTGTCGTTCTGGAATCACCTGCATGCGAATGAAAAATATGTGGAGGTATATTGTTTTCCAATATTTTATGAAAACACAAAAAAAAACTTTATTTTAAGAGCGTTACGTTGCCGAAAGAATTTTGTATTATTACCACAATTTAACAACTACTGTCTGACCTGTGTTGTGTCAAGACAAAAATTTTCGAAAGAGCGAATCAACTGTCTTTTTCAGTAATTATAAAACTTATAGCGTACGTACATACATTTCTACTGTTTCTTACAAAAAAAACAAAAATCACCCACACCCGGAACAAATCTCCCGCAAAGCAGGTCATTAAAGATTTCTTACATTTCTAGCAACAAACGTATAAGCCCACAGCCCACAACCCTATACAATAAACAACGCTTCTAAAGAGCGATACTGAACGATGCGCAGTAGCCGGTAGATACCTAATCTCGATAGTAATTAGTCGAGATACAGATTTACATTTAGATAAGGGTAGTATTAGCATGCACTGGCCATAACTCTTTCCTTGCGCGCGCGCCGCGAACCCAACCAAACGTAGGTACGTACGCCTGATGGCTGATTAGCAAAAACCGTGCATACGATAGTTCTGCTTTGTGCAACGGCAACGGTTCTCAATTTAACCCCTGGGGAGCATGACTTGCATTAAAGGGGGTAGATACGGGGTATTTTTTGTCGTTGAGAAGGGTGAATGCAATTTATTATGAATTGGGTATTGTTTAGGCATAATTATAGTGTATTAAGTAAAATTGTAAGGGGTTTTGGCAATTATATTAAGGGGCATATTAAGGGGCATTTTTTTAACTATCCAATAGTTTAAAAAAATATGAAGGATATAATAGGCTGGCTGCACCAGTGTTTTTTAACTTGATTTGATTTTTCCTTTCAAAAGGTTGACCACTCGACGGAGTGAATACGATCCAGTGTTTGAACTCGTATCTATGAATAAAAGGTGATTAACAAAACGAATGAATTAGTTTAGTGGTGAAACTTGCGTTAATGAAAGATGTTTCGAATGCAATCGGAATTTATGTTATTTTAAGTGGGGTGATCAATGAACAAACGATAAATGTACAACTAGCTAAATTACTGCACACAGTGAGAACATTAACAAACTACGTGAACATAATAATATATTAATCGCGTTTCTGTTTTTTCTTTTTATTCCACATTGCACCTACCACTATTTGTCTCTGCATCACCCAAAGGTTGAATGGTAGAAAATGCCTAAGGCATTAAGTCCACCTCTGAACATTTGTGTGCATGAATGAAGTTTTAAATAAATTATAATAAATAATAAACATTGTAAGTCTTAGGCCCGCTTGTACAAACCTGAGTTATCTATTAGCTCCGAGTTAGTTGCTAAACCAAGGTTAAATATCAAATATTTCATACATAATAATGGCCTTAAGTTAACAACTAGCCTGCCACGGATAGCGACTTTGTTCTAAAGAGTTACCGCGGCACGCAAAAGGCATTTGGAGGAACATGGATGAGTTTTAGTCAGTAAGAGTCTGACACTCTCTTCCACTCCGCCCAGAGCGAAAAGAGTCATTTGATGATTTCTCGTCAATAAAAAAAAGGGTTAACAACTAACTCGAAGTTAAAATAAAACACTGGTTGGTGTTTTGTAGTTTCGGGAAAAAAGAAAAAAGTGTGTTTAGTAAATTAAAAAGTTTGATATCCACAGTCTCGTATCGTTCAGTTTACTCGCTCTGTTTGTCTGTTTGTTGCGTGTTCGGATCGATGCAGTCGGATTGGGAGCGTGATGCGGGCAGCAATGGCGCCCAAACAACCATTGTATTGTCAATTATCACGACAAACTAATCTAGTCGCCCTGTTGTGATCCAGTGAGTGAATGATACTGATTAAACCGTGCAATTCATGTTTCGGAAGCAAATATTGAATGAATCAATGGATTGTAGGTGAATCAAATAGGTGCAGCTAGAATTGTGTTATGATTTCAATGGTGAATAGCGGGTTTAAGGTGGACTTGGTGTGATTGTTATTTTTCACTGTACTGTTGGGATTTTTATTATGGCTACCAAAAGAATATCTAAGCACGGTTTTACGGGTTTTTTATTATTGCTGATAGACTCGCGTTAGACGCGATGATGTGGAGAGAACACGATGCTAGAAAGTATTATTAGGTAAATTAAGTGTTCACTCTTGAATTGAAGAGCCCCAGATTGAAGTTATCAGGAAACAAAGACTCAGGCCGGGAATTTCACTACCTAACCGCGCACGATGAATGAATTCCCAAAAAGTTTTGTATGCATATGGGTGGGTTCAACAAAAACCAAGAAAAAACTACCTTTGCTTTATTTTCAAGAAAGCCAAGGCCCTTGATATCCTACATATAGTTACCTAAGTTATTTAACTGGTGATGTTCTTTCAAACGCCAGAAGCGTACCATTTTTTAAGGATGGGAAATCATCAAATGACTTCTTCCGCTCTGGGTGGAGCGGAAGGGAGTGTCAGACTCTTACTGACCAAAACCCATCAGTGTTCCTCCTTTGCATTCAAGGGCCACGGTGACTCTTTCGAACAAATTCCGCAACCCTAGGCAAGAAGCGTACATACCAAGTACTCATAATCGGCTTGCTCGTAATGTGAACGTAAACGAAACAAAATCTACGTATGAATTGCAGCAAGTGGAGTTCTGTAGTTTCTGCCAATCCACTTGGGAAAAAGACGAGAATGTATGTCATCATCATCATCATCATCATCATATCAGCCGAGAGACTTCCACTGCTGGACATAGGCGTCCCCCAAGTGTCGCCACAAAAACCGGTCCTGTGCGTCCCGCATCCATCGGCGAAGAATGTATGTAGTTACTTCGAAACCATTATTTAAAAACACGATTCTCTCCCTCCCAACTTATACCCATCTTGCAAACCGGATCAAAAACGCGCCCGTCCAAAATCTTATTTCCCAAATTGTCTCCTCAAAGATCGCATGGCGTCCAACGAGATCAGACGTCTCGTTTACCTCTGATACACTTCACTTAGTAAGCTTACACAATTTCTTTTCCCTAATAAGTGTTCCCTTTAAAGAATTACTTGCTTTTTATTGCCTTTAACTTGCTGTAAACGAGTACGGAACTCGGCGCGGACATCAAAGCCGGAGATAATCCAATAAGGTGCGTTACTTGGCCTTATAGCCCGGATAATTTGGAGAGGGATCCGCCTTAATCAACGCTGAAAGAAGAAAGGACCTTTTTATATTCGACAGGTAATAGAGATGTGACCGTTGATGAATTAGGAAGGCTGTGTGAGTGGCCTGCTTTTTTTTGTTGATGTTGAATAAAAGGAATTCATTTGTATGTCATGTGTCCAGTAAAAAAAAGTAAATGTTCTTTCAATTTGAAGTACATACACATAGCATACAGGAATCTCTGACGGGCTTCGATATTATCGCCGAGACGCAGCTTGCTTGAAACGGAACCATTTGTTCATGTTTTAATCCTTTTAACCAACTTAAAAAAAGGAGGAGGTTATCTATTCGAATGATTTCTGTTTATGCATGTTAATTACTACACTAATATTATAAATTTGAAAGTAACTGTGCCTGTCTGTCTGTCTGACTGTCACGCTTTCACGCTAAAACCGCTGAACGGATCATCCATTACGCTCCTTTTTTACGCGAAAACCAACCTCCACTCGGGCGGAGCCGTAGGCAAAAGCTAGTTCTTTATAAGATTAAATCGTCATAATGCGTAGACATTGGCCGTCTTCACTGACAGGTTGGCGCCAACTTGGCTCCAACAGTTCAGTGACCTGGTGCTTTCTCAGTTTCCCATCGTTTTTCTTTTTTCCCGCCGTATCTCAGACGCCCATTGAATTATGTTGTCACTAAGATTAATGGGATTATGTCGATCTTGCCGCGACTGCGTTTTTTCCTTTTAATTCGAAGTTTTTTTGGCTGTTCTGGAGTTCTTTGTGCGTAAATGTTGATATTATTTACTTTTGGGCGGTAACAAATGTTTAAAAGAAAACATTGTAATATCTACCATACTGTGATCTTTTGTATATTACAGATATATTTTTGTTTCATTATAATTATGTAAGTATGAAGGTTCTCACAATGGACCTCATCAGAAGGCTTAAAGTCACCCAAAGGGCAATGGAGAGGGATATGCTCGGAGTTTCCTTGCGTGATCGAATGAGAAATGATGATATCCACAAGAGAACCAAGGTAACCGACATAGCCCGAAGGATCGCCAAACTGAAGTGGCAGTGGGCAGGGCATATTACTCTCAGAACAGATGGTTGATGGGGCCGAAAAGTTCTGGAGTGGCGACCGCGTACCGGAAGACGCAGCGTTGGAAGGCCTGCCACAAGATGGACCAATGACCGTGAGGGTCGCTGGTAGCCGATGGATGCGAGACGCACATGACCGGTTGTTGTGGCGATACTTGGGGGAGGCCTATGTCCAGCAGTGGACGTCTTTCGGCTGATATGATGAAGAATAAATAAACCGTAATGGTTTATTTAAAGCAGTTAGATTTATATGTAATAATAATAATAATGTTTTGTTGACTTAATATAGGTAGTGTATTTTGTTTCTCTACCTCTACCTTCTCTACCTTCTTACACACCTCCTGAAAGAAATTTCTCTTTAAATAAGCATTACATTTGTGCTTATTTCTCCATTTATAATTTTATTAAACATAATGAATAAATTGTGTACATAAACAAATATTTTTTTTATTGCATCGATATTGCTGCAGTTCTCTTTGCAATGTATTGGCTCATTGCAGGTTTTTTATGCGCCGTGTTATCATCGGGTAATCTCCACGAGACGATTATTCTTCCGCTGGTGTATCATACTCGCGATCGAAGGTTTGCCGCATGACCGCAACAAGCCGTTGCTCAGGGCCCCAAGTCTGCAATTTTTATAAATTCGTCATTCCAACACGATCCCATTGTCATTTTGCTATAAGTTCGTAATCTGCTAAATTCTTAATGGTCGATCATTGGTCGGTCAATGGTCTCGTAATAGAATCGTGGTTCTAAATATTCAATGTCTTTGAAAAGCAATGACTGCACAATAACGTTCTAATGGTGGGGCACTGATCGAAGGAACTGTCAAAAATTTAGCAGATTACCACATACGTCTGTCATTTCTTTCAATGGAGTGTCAGTGGTTGGCCATTGGAAAGTCATAATGACGCTTTCATATTAGTAGATTACCAAACTTGTCAAAATCAACAATTATGAAATGAATGATAGACCATTCTGACAGTATTGTAATAGCAGACTTCGGCCCAGTTGTTTTGCTCTTCGGTGACAATCGTAGTGGCATCGCGGCTAGAGTTGTTACAAAATGATAGGTTTAATTTTGGAAGTCGGTGTTTTTGGTGGTTTCTTCGTATTTTTTAACACCGACTTCTGTAATGAAACTTTGTTTTATACTTTTTTTTTTGCTTGACCACTATCTCACCTGAAGGTAAGCGATGATGTGGTCGAAGATGGAGCAAGCTTGCCTAACCTATTCACTCTTGATTTAAAGACTTCCAGGTTGTAGCTATCAGGAAACACAGACTCTGGTAGGGAATTCCACTCCTTAGCTGAACGCACAATGAATGTGTTCCCAAAACGTTGTGCGTGTGGGTGGGATGTCCACCACGTACCGGTGGCACATCGCCGTACTTTGTAGTGTTTTTTTATTATTTGGAAGTCGCTTTTTATTGGTTGGTACACCTAGCAACACCACTGGATAGTCACAGGAAAGCAAAATACGCAACAGATTGGATGACAGATTTTTTCCAGCTATTTTGATTTAAAAACCAAACTACTGAACCGATTTTGACGCAATATTTCTGTGGAACCAAAAAGGCAGGACGATTATATCGCTGCGAGACACACGCTCGTGGTTGTAGCGCCTTATTGAACTAAAAAGACAAAGTTCAGGGAAAGTATTTAAAAAAAAAGGAGGATTGTTTCACCAAAAATAAAATACTTAACCTACTTATTTAACAATACTGGTAAAGTTTTAAACTGCCGTACATACATACCAACTAATCGTAATAAACAGGACCACAATAACCGCAGAAAACACGAATTCATTTCAGATACTCTCTCATAAATAATTTGTCGTCAGCAAACTTGTCTGTGTGTCTATAAGAGAATTGTTTGTTATTCGGGCTTCCCGCGAGACAGTTTAGATACTATGAAATATGGAGTGTCTGTCGGTTTACCGCAAAACTGTTCAGAAGAGAATTTTAATATTGTTAGCACATTTTAGAGGAGCATTTTGAGTTATTAATTCCTTGAACATGAAATAAAGTGAGATACTTTTAAAATAATATGAGTTGAGAATTTACTCCTCTCAAATACAAACTTCCAAGTTCATCTTGGAAAATAATAATTCTTTTTTAACCTGTCCGGCCCCGGCGACACACCGGTGTGTCGCGAATTAATCGCGAATTTAATGTTTATTTACATATACATAAGATTTACTTTATATTAGGGAATTTTCACATGTTGGGCCCGAGTGGTTGAAACTTGATACATAGGTATGTGCAGGTACGCTAGGTGTCTAACTCTAAAAAGTTAGGAACTTGTTTAAAAAGTAAAGGAGACTGATTTTCACTTTCTATTCTATAAACTCTTTTATTTAATCGGTTTTAAAATCTGAATTCAAGAATATAAAAATACTTCTTTTATAATCTATATTACCTATAATACTAATTGTTTGATCGCGCTAATCTCTGGAACCACCAGTCGGATTTTTTTGTATAAGATAGCCACAATCATGAGGAAGGCTGTAGGTTACACGGGAATGTTAAGCGCGTACGAAGTCACAGGCAAAAGCTTGTAATATAATATTATAGAAGTAAAGCTGAAGAGTTTGTTTGTTTGGATGAACACGCTTATCTCAGAAACTACTGGATCGAATTGAAAAAATATTTTAGTGTTGGATAGCCCATTTATCGAGGAAGGATATAAGCTAATACTAATAATTGCTAATAAAAATACGCTACGACTAATAGGAACGAAGCATTAAAGCAAAATGTAAAAAAGCAAAATGTGACGCAGATATATGAAGTTAAAGTTAAAAATATATGTTACCTACTATTTATCCTTTGGTCACCCATCGCACACAAAAATGCTACTCAAGTAAGGAAAGGCCCACTGTACAAACCCAAAATACACTCTAAAACAATACCTTTAGTCCTGTACATTCATTATTTACAAGATAAACAATCTCCCAAACAAACTCAACGTGTGTTGTCAGCAACAGGTGAGAATTAAAAGGAGAGTGACAAAAACAATTTCCTGTGTACGTGACCGCGACGCGAGTGCGGCGCCCGGGCGAGGCGGGGGTGGAACAAGAGCTTAGCCGCGATGACGTAGTTATACCTACTGGTGATTTGGGGGTGACAGCGTTGACGTGGTTATTTGGTATTATATTTCGATGAATATTTTTATTTTTATTGTATGGCAAAAATTTCATTACATTTTTGCCCGACAATAAAGCGAGCGTATACGGTCTCAACGAAGACTTAGGCATCACCTAGCCAGCAAAAACATCCGCGTTTGCGCACTCTCTCTACTATCACCGGACAGGACCGTAGAGAGATGTGACACAGGACGAACGGCTTGACGGGCTTTCCGAGGCACGGGATGTGTCATACCACCACCATCAACGTTCAAACTCCGGGCTGTCACAAAGCAATTCGTAATGAAACAAAACAACCAATGACACATTTTTTGGCTCGACCTTTGATTAGAACCAGACTGCGCGCTCAGTAAGACGCGTTTGCGCCTCCGAGACCAACGGAGCAGTCAAACAAATTGCAATGTGGTCTACATGGTTAACCTTGAGGAATGCAAATTAATATTCCCTTATTATCCTTCCCATACTATTATTTACATTCCGACGTTTTCGTAGCAGGCTACTCAACAACGCGCAGCGTAACACGACGCCGTCACTTCGTGTGTCCTTAGTGTATATTTTTTTTAATATTTTTAGGTGTATTGTATTTTGTATGGCCTGAAAAAAAGGAATAATAATAATAATATTGAGTATTGAAAATACTACCATTATTGAAACTCACATAAGCGACATGGTGGCAATGCTTTAACTACGCAGACGCCAACATTAGAAAAGAACAACCACAACCATTTTACTCACCTGAATAGCCGCTTTCAGCTTTACCTCCCTAAATAATAATTAAAAAAACAAGTAACAGCGCAAAGGTAGAAACAAAACAGTCGCCTCTCTTTGTTTTACAACTTTTTAGCCGCGGTTTTGTCTGAGTTTCTGTGCGTTTTTTGTTTGTTGGCCACGAAAATGTTTTACGGCTAAAGTTGCGCTTTCCGAGCTATTTGAATATGCAGAGCTGTGACAAAAACTACGCGGACGATGGAGATTATTCTTTATGGGCGTTGCTTTGTTTCTGCTGCTAAAAGTCGCCCCCTTATTATTAAAAGTCGCCCCCCCCCCTTTTGTTGCAAGTCGCCTCCTACCTGGTATGTGATGGTAAATGCTTTGTTTGCTTTACCTGTTAAGGGTTGTGCTGTGGTGGTGTTGTGACTGTCTCGCATTTTTTGAGGTTCATTTATAGAATGATTGCTTGACTTGACTTCTTGTCTGAACGTGTTGTTCTTATTCTTTGTCTGATTTAAATATTCGTACATACTGGTCAATTGTATTTGAAACATTTTTTTCGACTCTTGAAACGTAATGTATGTTTAGTTTGTACCGCAATTAATGAACACATCACATTTGTTGTACCAAATATTGTTTTCATTAACTATTTCATTGTTACCCTATCATTTCTGTTAGAGAGAGACTGCTGTGGTGGTCTACAGCAGTACTCTATCAACTGCCTAGACTTTTCCCAGCTTCAAGTTTATTGGGTGCAGCTTCCAGTCAAACTGGATGCAGTTGAGTAGCGCTATTTTACATGTAGCGACTGCCTATCTGACATCCATAACCCGATAGCTGGATAAAACGAAACACCTTGGCACGACTTTTTTTTATTGAGGCATGAGCTAGCTCTTGACCTCGATCACGCCTGATTGAAAGTGTAGCGGCATTCATGCCGCCACAAAAATCAACGTAGCAGAATCAACATCACAACAAATGAGACTCGCAGCGCCATCTATCTCGACAGCTGCGAACTAACTACAAAATCCTAAATCGCGATATCAAAGTTTACCGTGCGATTAGAACACATGCAAAGCCCGAATATCAACTCTCGGGGCAGTTGCCCACCAGACACAAACAACCGTCTGGTCGGAGGATCCTCCCTTTTCAATGGAGGTTTGCGGGACTTTACTCTCTGTTCCGCTACCTCCAAACTGGTGACCCCGACAATGGATGAGGTCTATGATGGAGCAAGCGTGCCCAGAAGATGCCTTAAGGCACTGGTACTCCCACGTGTCGACAAAACACAGCACACTGCTTGACGCCGGGGTCTGGTGGGAACTAAGCGGGCATTAGCCCTACCACCGCAAGGGAAGAATTGGACAGTCTTGTAAGGTGTTAGGTGAGACTGTTCAGGATGCGCCGAGCGCTCGGTTCAGTTGAGTGCCTGATGGAAAAAATTGCGCTACACGAGGAGGCTTCTTCATGCATCCCACTGACTGCTGTCAGAATTCAGTCTTCTGACCACCCGTAATGACTGTAAAATATTTACAAAGTCGGAACCACGTGTGAGTGTTTTTACGTGTGAGTGTTGAGAAATTGTAAATCAACATTTGAAGAGCCACGTTCGTCTAGATTGAGACCACTAATTAGGTTGTAATTAGATGTAAGGATTGTACTTGCTTGTCACTTTTTCTTCCATTTTTGTTCGTCGCCGAGGCCGGCCCAGAAAGCGGTGGCGAGATGATCTGGACACGCATATGAGGGCTGGTTCGAGGCGGCGCGCAGGATAAGAGTGTCTTGGAAAGATATGGGGGGCCTTTGCCCAACAGTGGGACACTATAGGCTAATAAAAATATGTTCGTTATTGAAGCAAAAAGGTTTGACTAAAATAAATCAGCATATTTGGAGTTTCTTTGAAGAGTCACCTATAATCCCCTATCATTTTCCGAAGGCACGGGGAGTCTCCTTACGTAATGAATGGACACCCATCCACTGATCGACCTTAGCAAGCATGTTGCGCGCGGATGTTATTATTTAGCCACAGCAGTAGGTACATAAAAAATAACAGAAAATAAATCACAAAAGTCTTTAGCAAGCAGATTTTTCTCTCACTCAAACACATTTTATTTCCCATCACTTACAATTTCCCTAACAATAATTATTCCTGTCTTCTGTTTATATTGATTCGTTCCATTTAAAACATCTTGAGGAGCCGCCATCTGTCACGTTGTACAATTGCTGTTGTTATTTTTACTTCGTTTCGTTTTGTTTTAAGCTCGCTGCGTTGATTTTTCTTCTTTACGTTTTAGAGATGACTCACAACGTCTTTTAATGATAATAAGGGAGAAATATTTTGGATTAATTTTTAGTGTACCTAAATTGTTTCATTACCACTGCTCTCAAAACGGTGAAGGAAACATCATGAGGAAAGTGAAATCCGAAGACCAGTACATGAATGAAATTATGCTTATGCTTCAGAAATATAACAGGAATAGTTTTGTCTAATAAAATAGTAAAGAAGAGAGTCAGAAGTCAGTCAGAAGCCAGAAAATCAGACACCAATCTTGCCAAGAAGTACCGTGTTACCCAGTTAATGGGTTGTGGAGGTCTGGTAGGCAGCCGCTCAACGTAAAATACTGGTATTCAGCTGAATCCGGTTTGACTGGGAGCCGATCCCAATATAGTTGGGAAAAGGCTAGGCCGATACCCTATTCTTGGTCTTCGTCTGTATACGCAATGCTCTTCTCGCTGTCTGTAGAACAAATACTGCGTTTTTCTCGTTCAATTACTGATTTAAACATTTCCCTACGTTTGGATACTGAATTTGATACATTGCATCGTTGTTATTATTCAATTTTAACTGCAATACATTTGGGGCACGTATCGGCAGTTTACAATACAAAGCGATGCCACTGCCGCCTCTGAATACCATGTGTGTTGTGGTTAACCAGGAAATGCTTACTGAGGTGATTTAAGCTTCCAATTTAAACTTTGGATCTATTTGACTAAAATAAGACCATTGTAGCTATGCTCTCAAGAATACTGTATAAGACTATTGTTATAATTTAATCTAAACTCTCTCTACCATGTTTGCGGATTTTGTTCGAAAGAGTCACTGCGGCCCTGGAACGCAAAGGGCACTAGGAGGAGCACGGATTTTGGTCAGTAAGATCCTCCCGCTCCACCCAGAGCGAGAGGAGTCATTTGATGATATCCCATCCATAAAAAAATTTAAACTCTCTTCAACTTTAAACTTCTGTTCATCATCCATCCTCTTATTATCTGTGTGTCTGTTTGTTAATTCTACATGTTTTTACGGCTGAACGTATTTGGATGAAAGTTGGCCCACGTGTAGACCACGTCCTGGAGGACATAGCATACTTTTATTCCTGGAGTATGTTGCCTTGGCATAATTCTCGACTTTCACGAGGGCGTAGTTTGACGTCTGTTTCTGTGTTTTTGTCTATGGCATCAAAAACCCTTAACGGATGAACCGATTTTGATTGTGTTAATAAATGAAAATAAATATCATTGTTCTCAGATTTCCATTCTTTTTTTAAACTGACTGAAGCCTTCTTAAATTCACGGTTTATAATTAAAATGTTTTCAACAGTGTTTGTGAGTCAACTTCAGTAAATTGAGGTCAACGTTGTTTTCCGTCGCTTCTGCTTCCATTGGTTGTAATTGAGAGAAGCTGTGTTATATTGACCGACCGTGTTTTAACATAAAAATAAAAAATGACACTTTGGATGACAATGGTAATTACTTAAGTCACGTACCTATATGGTTTCGAACATAACAATTATCGTCATCAATTCAAACGAAATACATCATACTACAGTTGAACATCGGCTAGCCTGAAAAATTACCAAACTGATATGGCAGTGAACTGGACGCATTGCTTGCAGAACTTATGGTCGATGGCTTATGCAGCAACTGAAGAACCAGTGATCCTTGAAAAGTACTTCTATCAGAGTCCATCGTTCATAAAACCTATTGGCTCTCATATAAAACCCCTTCGTGTCATTCCTCAGAGATTGATGCCAAGATAAAAATATATGATTCAATTTGATTCATCAGTAAGATTTATCAAAAAATATTTGACATGACATGTATTTTTCGTTTTATCAAATCAATGAAAAAAAAACAAAGATAAAACGCTACATAGTTCAGGAGTGGGGCTCGTTGCGTCACATCTAGGTTAAAAGTAGTATACTTACGTACCTACTTACGTAGACGAAACGTCACGCAAAATCAATCGTCTTCATTTTTTGTTTACGTTGCAAAAAAACAATACGAGTCCAATATTTTTTTACCTACATAACTTTTTTAGAAATCTTTCCTGTTAACTTCATAACCATTGAAGACCATCATCAAAAATAATCTACTGCCCCCAAAAGACACATAGCTTTAAATTAAACCTCACTATTAATTCTAACTGCAACCTTTTAATCACGTCATTCCCTAGCTCAAAGTACAGTCGGAAACAAACGACAAACGGAGAGGAAACAAAAAATAGCGTAATACGAACAAATGGCGGGCGTTTGACAAAAAACGTGGGCCGGTCTTTAATTGATTTAATTTGTTCGGAGTCAAAACTCGGCGTGCTGCGGGGAGGTGTTGCCTCGTCGTGTGGAAGTAAGGGCTAGTGTACAATGGAAATTAAGTAAATTATTATAATTTTTTAAAAAAATAATTTTAAGCTGCATTTGAAGATATGTTACAGTCGTTACGGATAATCAGAAGCCAGAAAAAGCTGGCACCAGTCTAGGAAGGTTATGAATATAAATGACACCCAGTATCTGGGTTGTGGAGGTCAGATGGGCACTCGCTCTATGTGAAATGGTGTTCAGCTGCACCCGGTTAGACTGGGAGCCGACCTCAACATACCTACTTGAGAAGGCTAGGGAAATTGAATTGAATTATTGGATTATAGAAATGCATAATTACATCATTCATCCATTCACACACGCAAACACTCCATTCCACACACCACAGTCACACAGACACACACACCACACCATACCATATCATAATACATCACAATCACACACAACACTCACGCACGATAGTTATTTTAATTTAATTTAATTGTAATAGATTTAATTTTAAATACTTTGCACCGCACCACACTTGTAATGGCAGTTCGATCACGGCGGTGATGGCAGTAACTGGTGCTTATAGCACAGGAATCCTCCTAGTTTAAGCCCAGTTGCACAGGTTTTGTATCTTGCCACTAACTTGGTCTAACCTAAGGTACATTAATTGTAAATAGGTTTAAGTCTTGAACAAATAAATTTTATTATTAGGTATATTATTATTCTGAAATTATTTAAAATTTAAAATTTTTGTTTTTGGAACGAAGCTCCTTATCGCACGGTACGAACTTGGCGGATGGGGGCTAGGCGAAAAAAAGTGTTAGATTTTCCGTGACACGATTCTTCAATGAAATGATGATTACCCAAAACCGATGCCCAAAGATCTAAAAAATATCGTGAGAAAAAGAAAGCAAAAAATAATGATACCCAAAACCATAGGATAGGAACTTCGTTCCAACCGAAGGTTCCACGACACTCACGCATTTTTTTTTTCATTATTTAACGAAAAATCAAACATAAAAATCATGTATTTCTTTGATTGGAATAATAATTTCTAATTTAGTTTAATTAAATGATCAAAAGTTGATTGAAATAAATAAATAAATAATAAAATAATTAATTATTATATTTTGGGTTCTGTGTTCTGTCATGCAGTGTTATCCAGTAAGAACCATCTCTTTTACGCTACCCAACCCGATGCTTTTTCTTACATTATACTTAAGATTAGAATGTGTAATCTTATATTCGTCTTTATATCGACAGTCGTTTTGCGCCATTTTGTAGTAACTGCAGTATGACATCAATGATAATGGCCAATAACCTGTCATGGCACAGCAGGTTAGTCGGCTTTACATTATCGGTCAAATTTTCACTTAATGCTCTGTTACTGACGCAGTGTACGCTTTCCATATCACTATCCCATTTTCGAAATATGTAACTGTATTAAGAGATGACTTACTTGACTATAACTTGTCGCAATAGCACGTTCAATTACACAGGTACCTCTAGCTGTATTCTGTAATTATTTTACCGTGATATATTAAGTGAAGTGAGCTTGAAGTGAGGCGTCAATCCCTAGCATCAATAAGAATGACAGCTCACTTTATGCTCACTTCAGCAACGTCATCACGATGAGTTTTTGTCCAGAGTTACTGGCTGTATAACAAATCTAGAATGATGAAAAGCCTTCTTTAACCATTGACGACTGCGTTAAATTGTTACGTGTGTATCAGTATACACACTTCCCAACGCACTGTGCCCGAGCTGCGTTTTTCCATTTGTTTTCATTAAAGCTTGTCGTCGCCTGTGAGGCAGTGCCTGCGAGCCGACGCGCTTTTATTGACATGCGTGGTATAAATCGTACTACATATACGACCTGATTTATTGCCTTGTTTTATTTTATTTATTTGTGGTTTATTTATTTAAAACCAAATGTAAAAATGTGATCGAACTTCGGTGTTGAATTTTAGGTGTTTTTTTTATTTGTTTTAAACCACCCATCCCGGCATCGCACGGGTGCATTTTTTTCTGACAATTAGGAACACAAAATATTTAAAACGGTCAAGTCGTTTTTGAGTTTTAGCGAGAGTAACCAACAGCCATTGATTTTTATATATGAGAAGATAAACCAAAACATCACCGTCCTACAAAACACTGAAAAGCACAAAAGTGTTGCTTATTTCAAAATAAATTTCTTTCAGCAGACCTGCGACTGAAGAGTTGAATGAGAGATGGTGGTTACAATATTTGCGGTCGCACGAAGCAGATATTACATAACTTACATTTCAATAGGTTGAAATACTCGTTGTTCTGATTTCGTTTTGCTTCTTGAACCAATGATTATTAAAAAAAAAAACCATAGTCAAGGTGAACATATGACCTGCAATGAAGGATGCGACAAGCACAGGACTGGTCCAGGAGCCGATATGCGAAGGGAGGTCAGCTGAAATGGTGATGATGAAAACACATATAAATATATGTATATGTACACCATATAAGTTACAGATAAGATAGATGAAGAAACCATTTATTTAATAGGGTGACACAATGGGCGGCCGTATCGCTAGAAGTGATATTTTCAAGACAACCTTTGGATAGTTTTTAAAGAGAGAAGGAACAGGAGTACTGTAGGTATCAGATTTTTTTTTGCGATTTCTGTGCTGGTCCTAATTAGTAAACGTTGTTCATAATGATGAGTACAATGACCCCTTAAGAGATATTGCGTACAAACTGTTACAAGTTATATACAATAAATAAATGATATAAAAATAAATTTATATACAATAATAATTATGAAACAAAAGCAGAGCACCCAAGTAAAGACGAAGTGATTTTGATTCATCTTCCAAGATTTGACCCAAACTAACGAATATTGCTGGTCCATTAAAAGCTTGTAAAAAGTAGCTAAATTAGATAAACGTTCAACTGCAGGTAGGTATATTTCCTTTGAATTCCACGTACAATGATCGGTACTTTGCAATTGTAAATTGATTCTCGTTCAGTGCGAATAAAGCGCCATCTAGCGATGCGTCGTAGTTTTATTGCTAGACTCGGAAGCTACTTTGTGATGTAAAAGATTGATACCTATCTCTTGCACTTCAGAATTTGTGATCGAGTAGTAAAAATGACGTCTGGATGTGTGTTTGTAGATAACACATTGTACCTACTCATTTACATGCTTTATACACGATTGCCCAAAAAAAGGAGTATTATGTTTTTTTCTTATTTCGTATGTTACAAGGTTACAAGCTAGTAATCACTTTTTTTCTATAAGTTTTGTCTTAATTAAAGTTAGGTTTTTTTTTAAAGTTAAGAGAAGAATAAGAGAGAGAAATATAGCTAGAGAGAAAGAGTGACGGAGGTAAAAAAGAGAGGGAGATAGAAGTGTAATTAAGCTTTATATTATAATTTCAGGAACTGGAAGAAATGAAAAAGTGTGTTCTACCGAAGCAGCAAGAAAACTCATAAAATGTATCCTTTGTTCCAATATAGGTACCAAATAAGTTTTGTATGTGACTGTATTTATGGCGCCAAAATTACTTTAAAAACGGCTCAATAAAAAAATAAAACGGAAAATATTGGAAAATAAAATAAAAAGTCGTACCTATTTTAATTTTATTTACAAATATTTGGAAACTGCCGTCGTCATTAAAACTTTTACCTACCTTTATTTTATGACAGAAACCAATTTTTTATGTGCAAGTAAAGTCGAGTGTCTGTCCTGTAGTATATAAAAGATACGGGTGAATACGTAATGCTGGATGCAATGTGACGTTGCATTGTACGGAATCCAGCGAGGATTTTATATCGCTATAGAATGGTGAATACTTTATTCATAACTCATACAAAGTACATAGGAAGGACATACACACCGCTACATTGCTTTTATCATATAGTGTAGAAAGGAGTTGGCTTATTTTTTGTTAACTTACATGGACTGCATCTAAGCATAATTTTTCATGGGAAATTATCATTATTATCTTTCGCTCTGGGTGGAGCGAGATGAATCCATCTGTGCTCCTGCTAGTGCCCTTTGCTTTTCAGGGCCGTGGTGACTTTTTCGAACAAAATTCGTAACCCTGGCAGGCTCTGGCCCTCACGGGCCCCGTCTACGTGTGGGAGGGTGGTCGCGAACCAAGCGGGCGTTAGATCTACCACCGCAAGGGAAGGATTGGCCAATTCTATAATGTATTAGGTGAGACTGTCCTGGATGCGCCGAACACTCGGTTTAGTAGAGTGCCTGATGGAACACATTGCGCTACACGAGGAGGCTCCTGGATGCATCCCAAAATTATTGGTGCTATCCATCTTTTTTTTGGGGACTATATTTCTTGTACCCAAAATTTATATTTGTCATCAAGTTGCATCACCTAATAAATAGATCTATCGCCACGAAGTATTTTCGTTCTCAGATATATAAAAAGTGTCGCCAGGTATGAATTACCAAATTAATGCCAATATGTATGTAAAATAAGAGATGGATTATCAATAAAATCGTAGTTCATTCCTTGGATAAAACTTTGTTCTCAAAATAATAGGTTTATTCCTTTAACTTCGTACTCAGAAAGGTATATCTGTCATCAAATATTCGAACATAGGGCACAGGGAGCTTAGGGCACCCCGACTCGGACAGGTTAGGTTAGAAGGGGTCTCACCTTCGTGGTTATTTATTTTAATCCACCCAGTAATATGGTTTACTTCCCGTTTTATAATAAATCCCAACCTATTTATTTGATACTTGATAATATATCCCGAGGATTACATGTGATTTATTATGGAATTGCTTTTTACAATTATTTGGCAACTACATTTTGGTGACAGATCCACTATTTTGAGGACAAACCCTATTATTAAAGAAATTCAAAACGAATAAAATTGGCGATAGCTTAAATCATACCCCTTTTTTTTTAAATCGGTTACCCCTTCATGATCGGCGAAAAACACAGCATCAACCTACCCCACGTAGGTAACATTGAAAAGCAAACAAACGCCGGTACATTTTTCATCGCTATTACATCATTTGAAGCCGCTGCGGTCTCGGGCTCACACAAGCTACGGCGTAAAAAACGCCGAGCAGACTGGAAGCACAAAGCATAGAATTTATCGTCCACCTCACGTGCCCGAAACACGCGCACACGGATGTAGGAGCTGTTACTGAATGAGCCAGCTTCTGCATAGGTAAATGAGTATTATTATTTATCTATGCAGAAGCTACCTATATCATAATTATACATGTTGACATATCCATGTACAGAATAGTTGATGTGCTGTCTTCTGCATGAACGATGCCATGCTTTGTGAACTTCTTTTTTATATGAGCGGAGTTTATACAGTACGACTTCGAGTTTATGCAGTAGTTTGTAAGCTACCAACACTATCACTGTCCTATTCAGCTTGTGTCCATCGCTGCAACTTGTCATGTATCCTGCCTAACTCCTTATAAGTTCTATAACCTTAGGACAGATAAAATATTCATGAGATTTATTTACATCATAAAAGGTTGATTAATCCAGTTATTTGCGACAGATGCACAAAGACAAAAACTATTTTAATGTAATTACTATTTTAATTAATAGTATTCTAACAAATAATATTGATCAGAAGGTGAGTTTGTTTGTTTCGCTTTCGTGCCTGAACTGAAATTGCTCAACTGATTTTGATGAATTTTAGTACAGAAATAGATGGAACCCTGGAGAAAGTTATAGGCTAATTTAACGCGAGCGAATCACCGGGCAAATGCTATTTTTATTATAAAACATTTCGTTTTTCTGATAGTGCTCCGTCGATCAGCGAAAGCTACCACACCAATCGATCAACGTCGATCGATATCGATCAATGGCATCAATCGACGATAGATCGATTGGTGTATTAATACTCTAAGAGTTCATAGAACAATTATTTGGCCTGCGTTTGGCTGATTGAAGAAAGAAATAGAAACTATCGATATACGTCGACTAATTCGTTCTATCATCGATCGATGACATCAATCGATAATCGATCGATTGGTGTGGTAACAACCTTACGCTCATCAAAAGCTAAATTTTGAGTAGAACAGACAAAAAAATAGCAAACACTTCCAGTTACCTCACATTCTTGTATGCAGCGTTCCGTCGTCCACGTAAACAATGCTTGCTACAGGACAACTTTCCCTTTGCGGTTTATATGGAATGCTTTTTCAGAAGTACACAGTATGTGGTCGCCAGGCTTTAGCAAAGCTCGCCTGTTTAAATATTTCTCAGATTTTACTATTGTGCGCCCGATTAAATGAACTATTTGGATTAAATGTATGGAAGACCACCTATTGTTTGCAATTTTCGCGTTTACTGTTTTGAATACGGGTTAAAGTTGTGCAGGAGTGTAGTTATCCCTCCATAATTTTTTTTCCTTTATTGTGCACCTCATAACAAGCACAGGAATAACGTTTTTAAAAACAAGTATACAATGGGTGGTTTTATCGCACGGGGCAATCTCTGACAGACAACCATTGGGTGGATTGAAAGAAAGAAGTTAGATTTAGGTTGGTTAGTGTACAAACATCATAAATAATATCAGAATAGTAGTACATTTCGAAAAGTTAATACACTTTATCCTCCAAGGTGGGCCGAAAGAAGATCGTTCAACCCACCCACCATGAAGACAAGCTACGAGAAGCAGAGGACCGTTTGACATTTGGTGGAGGCCTACGAATATTAATAACATTCATTCATTCATTTCATTTATTCAAAAAAAAACAACATCAACAACATCAAAACATGAAACTTCTCCGATCTCTTCGAATGTTGAAAATTATACCAAGGGAGTAATCTGTCGGGATGAAAAGTATATTCCGGGACATTGTCTATTGGTGTGCCAAACTTCATCCAAAACCCTTCAGCCGTTAAGATGTAAAAAAGGTAATAGACAGACAGATTTATAATACTACTATGCATATGAATTTATTGAGTTATTGTGATCAAATACAAAGTAATTGATGAAATGAGACGTCATAGCAAGTTGATGACAGATAATATATAGGTACTTAAGTTCTGAAAGAAATGTAAAAGAATATCAGCTAATGAGGCAATTTCAGTCAAGGTTGTATAAAATGAGTTAATGAGGTTAATTTTCTTTACTTTATACCATAAGGAAAAAAGGAATAATGTAAAATTATAGAAGACTAGTTTTCTTGCTTGGTTTCGATCACGTGGCATTTTACAAGTACCGTACATTTTGCAGGATAAAAGTTTCGTTTTAAACTCGGTGATAATGAAGCGTTCTGTTATTGATAGATCAAATCAGTAGTACTTCCAAAGAGTAGCTCTCAAAAATGTAAAATTGTTTTACATTTTTGAAATACGGGATGAATTTTTAAAGAATGCGTGGATGCCCAAATCCAGAGCTATGAGGATTAGCGAATAACACTGAAAGGAGTCCCGAGCCCAATTTTGATGAAAACTAAAACTGCATCATTGGATTTTTGAAACTGCAACAGTTGATTTTATTTTTTGTTATTAATTCAGAGTTGTTTCCAACAAAACTTCTTTCTAATCTTGAGCACTTTTACCCACTGAAAGTTTGTTTTAAAACTGTATTTTCTTTTAACTGTAAATGTTGACGTTTATAACTGCTGTTTAATGGCCTAGTTAAAATAAACGTTTTCACTTTTACTTTGATGTACCTGAAATATTTTCTACTTATTCCTTAGTATAATTTCCGACTTTCAGGCAGGCGAAATCGCAGACAGAAGCTAGTAGCATCTTTAAAACCATAAATTTCAAGACTGCACATAAAACTTTTCACTCCGAACCCCATCAAATGTGAACGATATACTTCGGAACCGATTAACATCTTCGCTTTAAAAATCAACGGTGATTCTAAGAGGAAAGTTGTTGGCAGGTGCAGTCCTAGACGCATCTTCACGCTATGCCCGATGGGAGCGACGCAGCTCTTGTAATCCCTTAAAGTGCTCAAAGTGAGAAAATAAGGGTTAAGTTTTAAAAGCACTCTGTCTGGCTGGGGTTATGGTGTAAGTGGTAAGGTTGGAGCGATTTTGATGGATGTACAATTGTAACAGATATGATAATACTCACCATAACTTACCAAGCGTGCTCCATCTTCGACCGCGTCATCGCTTCCCATCAGGTGAGATAGTGCCAGCTAGCCTTTTTCAGAAAATTATAATGATGATCATTTGCGTTAGTACAGCTGACGTCTATTTGGTTTAAATTGGTTTTCTCAAAACATTTAAAACTTTTTTTCGACGTGACTAAAATACGAGTAGTTAATAACGACTATTTTTAATTAGGAATATCCTACCAACATTCCGTTTGGTGTAGTTTTTTATTATGATCTGCCAGATAACGTGGAATTCTGACGACAATCCTCAGTGAGTTTCTATTCACTCAAGGTATTAAACCAATTGATCGATGACATTGGTCGACGTTAGTCGATTGGTTTGGGCGCAGCATCAGCTTTGATTTGGAGTAGTAGAAACTCCATGCTACCATCAATCAACGATCGGTCTAATACTTTTGTAACAGTGTATCCGCCATCCTCTTATCACTTATACCACATACTGAGAACGTACATACGACAATCGGATCGAGCTTTAAATAAATAATGAGGGAACGCTGGCAGCCGGCACTTCACGACACTTTGACGCTCTTCTTTTAATAATACCGCCTAATAAACGCTCGGACACGGCGGCTTTCTTTGTAATTCTTATTGATTTAGCTTTGATGTAAGATTGTTGTTTTAAAAAGTTTTGTTATGTAGTTGACTTTTTGAATAGTTGTAAATGGTTGTAAGTGGTCGGTTAGGGAAGTATTTGTAGGAGTTTTTTTTTTGTTAAACTGTTAAAAACTTTGTTTGCTTTTTGATGTCTTTGTTCCAGTTAAGTTTTTGTATTGTTCAGTGGCTAAGGTGGTCGTTTCCTTGATTACTCTCAGGGTATTTTCCACTTTAGTTTTTTGAAGTACTTACTTATTTTGTGTCGCAGTCTATTATTTTGTTCATATTTTCGACAGCAGTTGTCAAACATTTGCAAGGAGTATTTTTTTAAACATTTTTTTTTATTGTTTAGGTATTTCCATCAAAATCAAAATGATGTAATTAAACACTTCAACTGAATTCCCTAACCCGATTTCTCCGTAATAAGTAACCCCCTTCCAACCAATCAGACATGATTACATGCTTCATAAGCCAATATAAGGAAAATACGTCTCCGATATAATGGAACACTATAATTTCCGGGACGTATTAGTAAATACCTGACAGTGTAGACAACTACTGGGTATGACAGTAACGTTCGACGTAGGGATGTAGCGGAGGCCTACTTTCAGCTGATACGGAGGTGCATAGCTTGATTTTCGTGGACACAGCAAAAACATGAGAAAAAAAGATTATAACATAAAATTTGGGTTGATATTCAAAGCTTGCCAAGTTTGCTCCGTAGTCATCTTAACTTACCAATACATCCTTCCCCTGAAGCACGGTAAGCTGTTTTCGGCTGTCATTTGTAGATCTTTGACAGATGATATTGAAAGTCAGGGATTTGATATACAAAGCGCTCCGAGAGCGTGGCGGGCGAGAGGTTAGGGCGCTGTGAAGAAAATGTATGGCGTGCACGTTCCATTGACGCCATACATTTTATCTTGCCAGCGCTCTGAGGGCCAATTCTACTATGATTTAAACAACGTTTGCCTTAATTTTCATTCATTTTTGACAGTTTACTATTGAGATACGAATGCAAACGTTGCTTGAAAATTAGTAGAATTAGCACCGAATTAGCCGCGCGCCCTGTCCGCTTAGTATATCAAGTCCCTCAGAAGACAGAAAATCTGACACCAGTCTTTTAAAAATTTATCGTGAAACCTCATTGAATTGTAGAGGTCAGATAGTCAGTCGTTCCATGTAAACAAGTAGGTACCTACTCAGCTGCATCCGGTCAGACATGAAACCCACCTCGACATAATTAAGAAGAGGTTTGGCAGATTGATTGATACTAAGTTTATCATTCATATGCACGTCGGAGCTCGTGGCTAAAGAATAACAGCCGCATGATTGATTTTCAAGGTTAAGCAACGCTTGGCGAGGTCGGTCTATGGATGGGTGACCATCTTAACATTCCAAGACTTCTCCGTGCCTCGGAAAGCACGTTAATCCGTTGGTCCCGGATGTCGTTTGTAGATCTCTGACAGTCGTTACAGGAGATCTGAAGACAAACCGTGTTACCCAGTTAATGGGTTGTGGAGGTCTGGTAGGCAGCCGTTCCAAGTAAAATATTGGTTTTCAGCTGTTACTGGTTTGACTGAAAACCAACCCTTATATAGTTGGGAAAAGGCTAGGCAGATGATGCAGGTCGACTATGGTGTTTTTTTTTGAAAGAAGAAAGAAAGAAAGAAAAATATTTATTTTGTACCTCGCACAAGACACAAAAAGTAAAAAAATAATAATTAATAATAATAAAAAAAAAATAAGTAATATTAATAGAAGTAACAAAAGGTACACAAGCAAGGCGAGGCCAAAAAGGTCCCTATCTCAGCATTATGCTGCGATACTTATAATAAAATATCACAGCGCTGGTGTTCCGATAGGGCCCTGTGATGCCACGGATACACTTACGGAACACATAGGTACTTATTAAAATTAAAATAAAATATACAAATAAAATAATGATTATTATAAATAAACGTAAATATCAACAACTTACATACATAAATGTTTCAACTTTGTTGTTTTTGTGGATGTTTCAACTTTGTCGAGGCAAAGGCAAAGCGTTACCCGTGTTACAACCCTAGTTCAGAGACAATCATTCGGTACGACGGCGACGTTTGACGCTAAATATACCTTTGTGGTGTCCGACCGTTCTTTGTAATGCTATTCCTGTAGACTGTAGAAGGTGATTGTCGGCAATTATATATGCAAAAGGCAAATTGTCGGAATATCCCACAGCTATCGGCGACTAATTGACGCAATTATATGTCGCCTTTGTTTGATTTAAAATTCTTTTGTCTGTTGGAAATAGATTTTATTTAGCTTTGATGTGTGAGGTTTGAAATAGATTTAATACTTTTCCAGAATTATGATTTATAATACGTTTGTCTGATGGGGTTTCCCACCGGTTAAAATATTATAACATTTCACACGCATTAAATCTCTGAAGAGGATGAATTTTCAAAATGTATACCAAACTGTGTTGGAATACTCCTTCCTTTTAACTTGGAGGTGTAGCGTGAGCGTTGTCCGTCAGTGAAGTAATTAATTTAAGACTTTTTTTGTAATATTATATATGTAGGTACATATGTATTAAAAGATACCTAAGGACCAATTCTACAAATTTTAACACATCTCAGTCGCAATCTGTCAAAATCAATAGAAATTAGAGGAATTTAACAATTTGTAAAACTGGCCCTCTGTTATTCCGCTTCGAACATTCCTGTTCCTTGCTACTAGAGATGGGTCGAGGTTACTATAAATAGCAAATAATAAACGGCGCGCGGCGTAGCATTTCCGTAGCGACTTCGTAGCGACTCGTAGCAGCTGCTACGATTGCAATGATCTTTAACTTTTTCTTGCCTATTTGTATAAGGAATATTAAAAATTGCATTTTAATAAATATATTTGTATAGTTCTTCTTAGAAGTTCAATGAAAATTTTATATTTTCCCCTTAACGTAAGAAATGGAGGATATAATTATGTACTATCACTGTTACTTCTCAGGTCTTGGTCATGTAAATTAGCAGGAAGTGGTAGGATATACAACCTGTAACAGAATAAACGCAATACCTCTTAAGGGGTCATTGTGCACACCATTACGAACAAGTTTTACTATGGGATTAACACAGAAATCGCGAAAAAAAATCGACTGCCCCATACATTTATGTGCTCATAACTCGACAAAATATACTGAACGGCTGATTTTTTTTCGCGATTTCGTAGTTGATCCCATAGTACTTAAAAGTTGTTCGTACTGATGAACACTATGACCCCTTAAGACTACACGTTGTATTGGGCCTTTCCTAACGAGATTGCTGTTCTTTGTCGGGCTTCTTTGAACTAAGATGACATTGGTTTTGACTAAGGGCAGATTTTGTCAATAGTCCGACATTTTTACTGAAGAATACAAAAATATGTCTGTTTGGCTTTTTCTACATGTGACAGTTATCTAACTATTATACCTACTTCGGTCTAACAGGCTCTTTTTAAGCTTTACTACATATTAGCTGCACGTGGGGAACATACTTACTCACAGATCGATCGAATTATGAACTTACGACTACCAAAAGCATCTCTTTTTTATGGATGGGAAATCCTCAAATGACGCCTCCCGCTCTGGGTGGAGCGGAAGAGAGTGTCAGACTCTTACTGACTAAAACTCATTCGTGCTCCTCCTAGTACCGTTTGCGTTCCAGGGCCGCAGTGACTCTTTCGTACAAATTCCGCAACCCTGGCAGGCTCTGGCTCTTACCGGCCCCGTCTACTATGCTGACATATCTTTGAGGCGCGCGAAGAACACAACGCGCCGTCGACCCGGGCACCAAAAGTATCCCTAGCAACACAATCAGATAGTTCGTCTCGTACGCCATTACACCGCGGCCGTCACAATGTTCTCAGCGCTCAGTTTTAAAGAGCCATTTTTATTCTTCAGCTAACAGATACCTCAGGGCCAATTCTACTATTTTTCAGACAACGTTCCCATTCTCTTGTCAATCGCAATCTGTCAAAAATGTATGGAAATGATGGAATACGAGGCTTTTTGGACAGTTTAAAAATTAGTAGAATGGGCACTCTGACTATTATACCTACTTAGGTATATCAAGCTCTGTACATGTTTAACTACATCTCGGCTACACGTGGGGAACAAACAAACTACTCACAGCGATCTGTGGACTTACCACAAGCATCACAAGCACCGCTATCAGATAGTTCCTCTCGTACGCCATTACCCCCACCGCGGCCGTCACAACGTTCTCAGCACTCAGTTATTGATTATCGGTTCAACGATTTATCTGGTTAAGTATTTTGATAAATTTTGATACAGAAACAGATGTGGCCCTTGAGCCAGTAATAGGCTACTTTTTTATCGACCCCGCAAAACCCCCATTCTTAACTGACTTCAAAAAAAAGAGGAGGTTCTCAATTCGGTTGTATTATTTTCTTCAGGTAAAAGTCATCCGATTATACTAAACCAACTGCAGTATTATACATAGGCCCCGTTTAGGCTTTAATATACATCTTAGATACAAGTGGAGAACAAACAAACTACTCACAGCGATCTGTGGACTTACCACAAGCATCACAAGCACCGCTATCAGATAGTTCCTCTCGTACGCCATTACCCCCACCGCGGCCGTCACAACGTTCTCAGCACTCAGTTATCTGGTTAAATGTAGTGTGTCGGCCATATTTCACGCTCCTTCCGCGCCGCTGGCCGCCGCCGGCTTGTCTGCGATGGAACTTGACTTGCGACGGACTTTCAGCAACAAAAAGTTATTAACACTCGCGAACTCGCGCATATCACGTGTTTTCCCATGCCCGTGGGAAATTCCCGTTACCGTGGGAAAGTCCCGTTCCCGTGGGAGTTTCCCGTTCCCGTATGGCGTATAGCCTATTATGGCCTTCGTCGTGAATGTGGCTACCATTTACAATAAGAATTTTCCAAATCCAACTGGTAGTTCCAGAGAATAGCGTGTTCATACATACAAACAAACTATAGATTTAGTTAACTCTGGTTTTAGAAATCCAAATAAATAAATTTTGAAATCGGAACAGAAATAAACTTTAAAAATATAACATTTGCTATTAAATCAAGTACTTCAACAAGTAAATACATAATCCAATAATGTTGTGTTGATTTAGGTGTAATGGAAAATAGGCTTGTTATTACACTTTTGTCACTGACGGTACATGCGACCTGTTTGTGAGTTGCTGGGTGGTTGCTGGGTGGCTTCTGAGGGGTCATCGAGCTTGTAACTATGGAGATGAATTATTATGGGACGGGATGAATTTATAGTGGTGGGACTGTTTTTAAAATTTTGAGGTATCCTTTTGCGACTGGGAATAGAGTCGTCATAGCTAGATATGATTTATGACATTTTTGCTAAAGATTTTCTAGCATATTCTTTATTCTTTTTCTTGAGTTTTTTTTTTAAATCTGCTAATCACTATTCATACTAATCATTTTTTTATGAATAAGGCTGTTTGTAAATGGTTTGTTGATTTTAGGGACTTGAACACATTGTGACATTTTTTTTACTTACTTAAGGTACAATTCTTAAAGTAAAACCCACGCTTAGCGACTTAATTTAAAAGATACCGAAATGTAATTAAAACTTTTAATTAGCATTTAGTTGTAGAAACTTACAATATACATATAAGTATATTAAAATTAATGTTTAGATGGAATTCATGAAATGAGTACGACCCTGGTTCAAGTTTTGATTTGTTCTTGCACCTAATAAAATGTCTATTTATAAGTACAGTAATGGTAGGCATACAGGAAGACTTCAAGGTAAAGCGATACTGATTATAAAGACTACTGATTACAAAAATATAGTGGAAATTTTCCAAACACGCGTTATGATTGATTGAATGTGTTTTCAATATTCAATAGCATCACTTGCGTCGTTGTGATGGGTCGACAGTCTTCCAGAAACCTGTTTTTTTATTTTTTATTGGCACGCGTTTGATCACTATTTCAACTGATGGTAAGCGATAATGTCGACCTTAACACAAAGATGTTATCAATACCAATTCAAATGTCTTAAAAACCAGACGGACAAAAACCACTAAACCAAACGATACTATCATCATTTCTGCGGACAAAAACTAAATGATTCACGAGCATACCTTCGACGGGTCCACGATATATTAGCGAACAAAGGAGACTGGTGTTGAAGTGTGAGTCCCGGGTCACATACGGGATATAAATAGCCCCGTGTTGTCCCGGGAAATTTGCGGGAAATTGATAGCCGTCCCAACCCTATTTGCATTTTTTTTTCTATTTACAAGTGTACCTTTTGTTGAAGAATAAATGTTTGAAACGCGTTTGTTATATTTTTAAAATATGCGCGGTGGATATTTGTTTTTGTGTGGTTGCTGTATGTGGGTGAGAGTAATGTCGGCTATTTTGCGGGTGATTGAAATATGTGGGGTTTTTCTGTGGTTATCGTTTTATGTAGGTTTCTAGGTAGGTAGTGGTTTTGTGAAAAGAAGGTTATATAATCCGCTTCTTTATGATACGTTCTACATTATGTGATTTTCACAATAGTAGGTTCATGAAAACTTCCAAGAAAATTCCTTATTTTAGTGAAAAAGATCAGAGGGCTTAGTGTGAGTTTTTTAACGTACTCGATCGTATTAACGTAAAAGTTCACTTATGTCAAATTGTATAGAAAAAAACAGATTGTCCGTGAGTGTCACCAGATGGCACTTATTCAGTTTCTTATGATTTAAAAAGAATTGCCCCAAAATATTTTCTGGTTTATTTAAACTTCATGCACAAAGGTACAATGGCGGACTTAATGGTTCTGATAAAAACTAAAACTTAAATGTTTTCAGTTTCCCAGACCTGTAAACAAAAGAATATTAATTAACTCCAAGCCGCAAATTGTGATCTTAACACCTACTTAAGACCCAAAAAATCCTTCACCACAACGCTGCGTCTTACCACAAATTCCCATGTATATTAATGAGAGTGCAAACAAAGGAGGTTCCCTTGGGGCCTCGAAACAGGCGACATCGACGAAATCTCCTAGTATTTGCGAACAGGGGATTACCGCCTGCCCTCCGCCCTAGAGTACTGCCGACAAATATTGACATTTCGCTGTTTTAATGCCGACGTCAAACAATCGACGATTTAGGAAGCATTCCCGTTGATGTTTGTGCATTCGATAAGTGAGAATTTTGACTAAATGTGGTTTAATATATTTTGCTTTAGAAACCGCGCTTCGAACTGCACGATAAATGAAAATTACATTCGCTTCGAGTGAATACTAAATCTATTTAGGTAAATAGATTCGCTCGAGCAATCTGTAATTTTTCAGCGGATTAACCCGTTAGAAAGATTCTACAAAATCAATGATGAAGAGGTGTTAGTACGATAGTCTTACAGTATGAACATTATGCTTATGTTTGCCAGCAGATTCATAGTAGATATAAAATTATAAATCAAACAAACCCTGCAAAATTATTTTTAACACCATTCAAAAATCGTGTTGCATTACTTCAGTTCACAAAAAACAGAACATTTTCAGTTCACAATTTTCCGGTATCAAATCCCGCCACATTTCCGCGAGTACATCCTCTCGATGGAACGATAGCGCACACCGCAAATAAGGGGCTCTCATTGTTCCAGCCAGCAGCCCCAATGGCGGCGCAGCCTTTTTTTACTTTTCATTTGTTTCGCGCTTCTTAATTCCTCGCACAGGACGTGATAATACCCGGAGTGTTTGTGAGTGTGCTGCACATCAAAGTGGCAGATCTAGGTATGTTTGTATGTCTAGTTGATATTTTGAACAGATTCTTTGAGGTGTGTTGAAAATTGTAGGAAAGGGGTTCAAAAGTACTGATTAAGAGAGATGTTAGTAAAAAAGTTCTGGGGGCCTACCACAACCTCTTAAAACAATATTACTTTAATATTACTTTGCGTTCCGGTCTGTTGGATTTTCAACGCTCGGATCAGCGCCGAGAGTTGAAAATGCAACAACAGAAATTACAAAGTAATATTAAAATAATATTGTTTTAAGAGGTTGTGGTAGGCCACCTGATCTTGAACTGGGGTAAGATTACCTACCCCAGGTAAAGCATAGCAGGCAATATGATTTAGAAGCCACCGAAAGTCGTCGTGTAACTTTAAAGTGATTCTACCCGAAAACTAAACTGAATTTAAAATTTAGTGGAACATCAAAGTTTGAGAAGCTTAAACTGGAAGGTTGAAAATAGATATTACTGAAACATCTAATCTTTCTACTAATTGCATAAGCAATATCGTGTCTTTTCGAATATTTATGGACGAACTATGGACTGATTATAAACACTTGCTTCTGCCAGCGGCTTCGTCCACGTGAGTATCGGAATGTTTAAAAATAAAAAAGTAGCCTATGTCCTTCTCTAAGGGCTAATCTATCTTTATTCCAAATTTCATCAAAATCAGTTAACAGACAGAGTTATTTTCACATCTATAATATTAAGTAGGGTTTGTTAAGAAAAAGTTACACTTAAAAGATAATTGGTCAAGTATACCAAAAATACAACTGAATTGAGTACCTCCTCCTTTTTTTGAAATCGGTTATAAAAGTATGTACTATAATATAGACTCTTCACAAAGATTCAGGAAAGCTGTAGGGAAACCAGCACCCTTAGAATAAACAAATACAGACCGCGTTCCGTATACCGACCTCGCCGCCGAGGTCCGTCGCGACGCCCCATTCAAAACCCTCCCCGACTTTTGCCTAACGAGCCAGCCCGCGCCGCTGAGCCTTTAGCTTTAATAACCCCTAATTAATGAAACGACCCAGCCTGATTGTCCCTTGCTGTCCCTAACTGACGCCGCTAAGCCAAGGTCGTATTCCACAGGGAATGCCCTTAGCGAGCGGTCAGTAGTTTTTAGCTTGTAGCTAGTTTTGTTGCCTTGTCTGGGGGCCTTAAATTCATTTGAGGCCACCACAGGTTAGTCCGGTTAAGCAGTTGATATCCCAAGAGTGTTAACTTGCTGGTGGTCATACTTAAAAAAAAAAAAAAATAGACTCATACATCCCTTCAAACAAGTTCAATCCCCACATACGTAGTTTACATAGGTATCTACTCACTGTAAGTTTAAGGCAACAGTAGAGCCCTAACATAAACTATTTCCATTTCGCACCGTCTTGAACCTGTAATTAACGACATTGGAAACAAGGTTTGCTAAGTAACAATGGCTACCTATTGGTAACATTATTTAGAAAGCGAACATCAACATTAAAAACCGGTCAAAGACGAATCGGAGTCGCGCACGGATGGTTCCGTAGCATTATCTATAAAAAAAACACGTTTGTTGTATAGGAAAATATTTAAATATTTATTTTATTCTGTTTATTAGTAGTATTAAATTTAGTTGTTATAGCGGCAACAAAAACACATAATCTGTGAAATTTTCAACTGTCTAGCTATCACGGTTCATGAGATACAGCCTGGTGACAGACAGACAGACAGCGGAGTCTTAATAATAGGGTCCCTAAAAACAACTGTAGACAAATTGTTTGTTTTGTTTTGTTCGAATTTTGATTGCCGTTTTTAATCTATGTTGATGATGATGATGTGATCCGACCAATTTCAGATATTGTTCGTGAACTCGCATGCACCAATCTTCTTTGTGAAGATCTTCGCACATTGCGGGCACGTGAGGTGTGCTCACGTGCCCGCAATGTGCGAAGATCTATGTAATTATAGTTAATTGCTGCAGGTGGTCGGGCTTCAATTGGTCACGATTGGCATCAAGCTCAAGGCGCCGCTGTAATTCAAAATCATGCAGTTTGGTTCAAAGTCAAAACGTTTATTTCAATTAGGCCATTAAACGACACTTATGAACGTCAGCATTTACATTTAAAATAATATAAAGTAACTCTACTGTCCGTTCTTAAAGGTAGACGTTCTTATGGAGAAGAACGGACAAGAAACGGTTTTAGCCAAAGTCCTCCTCTCAAGTCTTTAAGCGGCTTGCTGCTCCCATCGAGACGACTCTTAGTCGTACTTTTTAAAGTGACGATTTAGCACATCATACCTAGCTGCCCGCCATCCTTGCGCTTGCCTTCCTCAAGTTCACAATAAAAGATGCGCTTCACCACTCGCTGCTCCGTCATCTGAGACTCATGTCCGCACCACCGAAGTAGACGCCGCATGAGATAATATTCAATGTCACCAACGTTAGCTTTGCGTAGCACTGGTGTTCCGCATGCGATTAGACTATCGAATCTTCAGAATTCTCCTAAGACATCGAAGGCAGAACCGGTACAGCATGCGGATGTGCCGGCGGCACACGGTCCAGGTTCTGTCTGTTTGTTACTTCGATGAAGGTTTGTTTAAACTTCATGCCTAAACCCCTAGACTAATTTTGAAGATGATTCGGTTGGTATGTCCGAAGTCTCCTATTAAAAATTCAGAACCCTTAAAGGATCACTTGTGTGTCAGTCCATCGGTCACAACCAATTTTCTCCGAACGTACTGGACCGATTCAGTTGACCCATATATACGTTGCTCGACTTAATTCAAAGCTGCTGCGTTATTTTTTTTTGTTAAATTTTATCTTCAAACTTCCAACAACAGATCAATAAAAAAAATATATATTTACCCTCATTATGGAAATGAAAACTGGTATTTATTAAATCCGAAGTAATTTGCTGTCATAAATATCTAATTCACATTAATTTTATAACGGCAACCTGTTGTGTGACTGTATGGTATGACAATATCGACTCCACCGAGGTTTGTTCTACTTTCAACCAGCGTGTTATGTCCTTTATAATTCATGGACGTTTTCTATATTTTTTATTAAATTCGTTAATTGTATGTAAGTATTTATTTGGTGGTAACCAATTCTGTTATTGAGAGTCTTCGTACCGTTTGAACGATAAGTGCGATGTTATGCTCGACTATAATAGATTCTTACTTCTAGGCAAGCGTGCTCCATCTTCGAACACATCATCGCTTACCATCAGGTGAGATAGTGGACAAGCGCTTGCCTATCCTAACCTAACCAAATCCTTAATAATGGTCATAATGAGAATGAGCTAAGGTGTCTTGCTTGCTTTTAAATCGTCAATTCTAATTAAAAATCGAAGTACTTTCAAAAAGAGGCAAAAATGCTTTTTGTAAGTATGTTTCTTCTGGAAGTACAGATCAGACTATTTCACTGGTGAAAGGTTTACTGACAGATTTTGTTTTTAACCCAGAAATATGCACATAAGTTGTTTAAGGTTTAAGTAGAATTCAATATAAGGTAGCTAAACGACAATCTTTTCCTACTTAGAAATAACACCTCCTTTATTTTTCTTTTAAAACTATTAAAAATTGTTACCGTTATAGAAATTATGTTAAGTTTCCTACGGAGTAGCAAAGCATGGTGCCTAGGAAGTCACGCCATAGCATTTCTCATAGGGATTTATGTTTTTTATAGTTTTATTGTGCTATTCGCGGGCGGGCTCGCTCAGCGGGGCTCCGCGATTTACAGCGCTTTTTTCCTGTATTGTTATTATAAAGTTGAATGTAAATATTTGGGTCAAAGCGGAATTTCAGCGTGTTTTAATACGTGATACGGAAAAAATCAATGTTTTAGGTTGTAAATGCAATACATTGTCGACTACATCATCTCTAACCATCAGGAAGCCAATTCTTGTACCTAATAAAAAAAAAAAAAACACCGAATTGAGAACCTGCTCCTTTTTTGAAGTCAGTTTAAAACATTCAAATTCAAGTCGCAATATCATCTCGGGGACAGACAATACATACAAAAAAATACAACAGATTTCCAAATACTTTTTTTTTCTTTAAATTTTTAGTGATATCCCACACCTAACAACGCCACTGGAAAGTCACAGGAAAGCAAAATACGCAATGTCGTTCACTTGAATGACATATTTTTTCCAGCAATTTTGATTCAAAAACTAAACTACTGAACTGACTTTGATGAAATTTCTATAGAACCAATCAGAAAGTATATTTTATCTTTCATATAAAATAAAGAATTTATCAAATCGGTTAAAAAATGACGGAGCTATGAGGTAACATACATAAAAAAAATTCAACCGATTTGAGAACCTCCCCTCTATTTTTGAAATCGGTTGAAATCTTGTCAAAATGTTAGGAAATTAGAGAGGTTTTTTGGTAATTTTGCACCAACAATGCGAATACGCACACTACACAACAACACGATAACTGCTTCTCAGGTGAAATAGCGGTTTAACGCGAAATTTCAATGATAAAGAAGATATCAACACCTCCACGTTGTGACACAAGTATAGCATGTATACCAGTCCGCCACACATTCCACCACTGCAACTCCTGAAAGCCAGAATCAACAGTGGCGACCAGCAGACAAACGCCGAGTCAATGAAGCTCGACGAGTCCCGGAGAAACGATTCAACTGTCTTGGATCCCGCAACGAAATTAATCAGAAAATAACAGCGGAGGAAAGTTAGAGTGAACAGGCTCCTTCTGGGCAAGCTCGCTCCATCGTAGACTTTGTCTCTGTCATCTCTGACATTGACTAGAGTCAAGAGCAAACCCATCACTAATAAATAAAAAAACATTCCACTTCTTATCAAGCAAGAGACAGAACAGACCTAGGCCAAATAGGCACCAAGGGACATATACAACTGGGTTAACCCCATTTGCCAACCACCACGAATTATATATTAACACTAATACTGATGGGTCCAAAATTGTGAGTTTGAACGCACGCAATTTATCTTTTTAGCTAACGGGAATCAAAACATATATTATAAAAAGGCTTCCCAATTATGTAAAGATGCTATTGATGTCATTTTATTGAATACAAAACCAGGAAAACATTCCTTATTATCCTTAATACACAATTTGCCATCCCATTACTGATCAACTCATCAAAACTTGAATTCAACCTCATATTCCAATTCAAAAAGACCAAAAATCTAATTCAAGACGTGTAGCTATTCAGTCGCAGATGTGAAAGAATTTACAAACAAAATTTTCTTTTTCATTCATCCCTGATATTCAAATTTTGCAGCCTGCGGTGAGGGGAGACCTCAAACGCTATAATTACGAGTGCCCATTTGGGGCCGGGACGTCATAATCCGTCGAGTAATTTCACGGTACTGAATGATACCAAACATGTGATGAGTATTAATATTTGGTTTTCGGCTGGCTAGCATCCGATGTTGCGGTATAGGAAATTAACATTGTGCTTATGAAGGGTTTGAATTTAAAAAGATATATTCTTTGTGTGTTCGTAAAAAAACATTACCTTTTACAAAATATGTTATGTTTGTAAAAGGTAATGTCTGGGAGTACCTACTGATCTGATTACAAAACTAATTTTACCTCGGAAAAAGGATAAGCATTGCCATACAACGTGGCAATGCTGCCAGCCTTTTGGGTACATTACCAAAGGCCTGCGATGCGGAGGAATTTTTCGACGCCATGTTTTAGATTATTCTTAGTTTTAGTTGAGTCTATTACTAGCTACCTTTTTAATTCGAAGGATAGATGTTGAGAGAAAAGCCGCGGCAAAAAGCTATAAGCTATTCTGTTAGCTACACAAAAAAATAACAAGCAGGAATTCAAGGCAATAAATAAACAATGTTTGAGCGTCAAAACCGCATTCAATAAATTGCTCACACGACAGCAAAACACAACACTAACATAGATTGCGAAATTAAAAACCTTGTTAGCGAAAACCGCAAGTTCTTAATTAAATTCTATTCAAATATTTCAAAGCTTCGTTTAGAATCCACAAAAAAGCCACAAAATGAAACATTTTAAATTCTAAATAAACGGCTGAATGCATCGTTAACAATGACTCTAGAGAGAAGCGAAATAAAATTTGCGACTACAGAATTGAATTTCACTCGATAATCGCTTCTAATTGTGTGGCGCTTAAGGGCTAGATTTGCATAATTTTTGTTCGGGCCGATCCCGGGGGAGCGTTTTATGAATTTTGCATAAATAAATATAAATTGCGACGCCTTTGATACGGAATACTATCGAGTTTGGAAGTTATCTCATACTCGAGAGTTTTGCGGCAGATTTTCAGTTGTACAACTTTGTTTTGTTGTTTGAGAAGTGCGAAATAGTTATACTCGCAAACATGTCTAAATTTTCAGTTTGTCCCTAGTTTGCCGCGTATTGTTCACGCATTTTCGGTTTCAGGATAAAGAAAAGCGTCGGAACTTTATTTGAAACTTTAGTGTGCCTGCTGGTGTCGATATAACTTTTTGACATAACATAATATCAAATGATATAAATTAAATGATATAACAGCAAAAGTTTACCTACAAAGGAACATATAAGCATCTAGTTGTACTGTTTACACAAGCAAGTTAATAACTTTTTACCCGAATGCTCCAGAAAGAAAGTAATATTTATTTTATGTTCCATCTAAAACCCTGAGAAGTAAACTAAACCTTATAACATAACTTTCTACTGAAAACTATTTCAAACCACAACTAAAACCGCAGAAATCGAACTAAAAATAAAAGTAGCAATTCTCGATAAATTCCATTTATCAGCTTTCAAAATCCCATTAAAAACTGTCGCTAGAATCGAAGTATTTTTCACACATCCGCAATAACAAGTCCTTTGAAAGAACTTCGAAAGTTCTTTGAGAGTTCTTTCACGGCCAATACGTGCAGCGTGTGGAACGTTTCGTTTGGAGTACAGTCAGCTCAATAAGTTATGAAGCCTTTTAATTCAGTTTTTGTATTATTTTCCTTCGCGCGGCGGCTCGAAGGAGTTGTAATTGAATTACACGGCTTACCCGAGCTGTGGGAACATAGAAAGGAATTGTGTTTGTTTTAACTTGTTTTATTTTTTCTATTTGTGGTGTTTTATTGTCGTCATTAAATTGCGTACGGCGCAATTCTATTTATCTATTCTTGATGTTGCGTTTAAGTACTTATTTGTGACTGAAAATTTATTACGGATTTGCGAGATCAATTTGCGTTGATTTTTGATATATTTTTTTTAATTTGATCATTAAAATTCCCTCTCTCCGATTATTATATATCCGATTAGATATCTCCTCGCTTCGATTCCCAGGTCGGGCAATAAGTGTAATAGCATTTCTCATTAAGAATTTGTTAGTAATAGATTGGAGTTTGGAAGTTGGTGGTGTGACACCCCCTTGTCTCGAAAAGCACGTAAAGCCTGATTTCCATCCGGTAGTTTCGGAAAGGCGTCCCATCGGACTATGAGAGTTATAGAACAGAAAGTGCACCTGTGTTAACGCACACACTTGAACTCAATCTCCGTTGAGATAGGTCACCATGATTGAAATTCGGTTGGGCGGACTACATCTCTACATGGTATCAAAAATAACAATTATTCAAGTATAAAGCTACAGTAGTGGGTAATTTTAAAGCAAACTAATTATGTTTCGTTTTTGTTCTATTTTTAGGACTGAGCAAATGGCCTTCTCTCGCGGTGGTAGAGCTAACGCTCGCCTGATTCGCGACCACCCTCCCACCGGAGTCCGGCGTCAAGCAGCCTGCTGTGTTTCGTCGACGCGTGGGAGTACCAGTGCCTTAAGGCATCTTCTGAGCTCGCTCGCTCCATCATAGACCTCATCCATCGCTTTCCATCAGGCGTGATCGAGGTCAAGAGCTAACCCATTCCTCAATAAAAAAAAAAGCTTTTTCAGATAGAAATAAAAAAAAAACAAAAAAAAATGTTTGTATTATCGTCTCCACGACCTCTATTCCTATACAAACTTATATCGGCAAGGCGGGCAGTCCTCTGAAGACTATTCCTACGGATTCCTGCAGGAGAAGCTTACATAACGACAACTCATGTTACTAATATTATAAGCTTTACTGCTTTATTTTTGTTTTATTATATTTTTGTAAGCTTCTTACTTTTTTGAGGGTTTATTTGTGTCTGTAATCCTTATTTTGTCCTTCATTGTATAAGAACTTTGGTTTTGGTAATTTTAATAAACTAAATCAGTGTTTAAATTATTAATGTGATTTCTATCGTATACAAAGTAGAAGTAAGATAAATTCATGCTACGCTGTGCTACGAAACCTCTACGCTCGTAGCAAATGCCTACGGCGCGTAGCTCCATACTTCGTTTGCTATGCATAGCTTAAATGCTCAGTTTCTGGTACATAAAATGTCTCAAAATATGTTATAAATTTTCAGCTAGATACAAGAGATAAGATTCATTCTTTCATATCTGTATATTATAGGTATACTTTATTGAACATCTCATAATACGCACAGGGCAAACATTTTTAAAATGAGTGTACAATGGGTGGTCATCGTACAGGGCCATCTCATTTGCTGCATTTATGTTACTATGGTAGGCGTCAGGTAAACTTGCAATAAAGTACATTGATCTTTCCCTAATATCCCTTCATAGAAACCCGAACAATAAATCTTTATTTCTGTTTTTGAAATTAAGAAAGTCAATAAATGTATTTGGGTCAATGATCGTAATTGTACATTTATCTGGCGCCTACCATAAGTATATATTTTGACCTTGTTATGGTATTTCCCTTCAATCCACATAACTTAACACTTATATATCAGCCTATTGCCGTCCACTGCTGAACGTAAGCCTCCCCCAAAGAGCGCCAACCATCCCGGTCTTGAGCAGTCCGCATCCATCCGCTGCCAGCCACCTTCTTCAAATCATCGATCCATCGTGCCGCAGGGCGTACCACGCTACGTTTGCCCATACGCGGTCTCCACTCTAACACATGTCTGCTCCATCGACCGTCTGTCCGTCTACAGACATGGCCGGCCCACTTCCACTTCAGCATGCTGATTCTTCGCGCAATGTGGCTCTGGCGAATGACTTCGTTGCGAATTATATCCAGCAGAGAAACCCCGAGCATTGCTTTCTCCATTGCACTTATAACTTATGTACAATTAAATAAATAACTGAAAAATACTTTAACAACAACATTACAAAGCCAACGTTCGAATATTTACGAGTGCGTACATTCCACAATAGGCTTATTCGCATGTTTTACGCGATTACATTGAAAACGTATGCTTTCGGATTAAAATGACTTAACGAAATATTTTCGTACTGTAATCCTGTATTGTACTGAAATTGTTGTGTTTTACGTATTATGTGTTACGCGGCTATTGTGTTTATAAATGAGTTGGTAATTAGGTTAGTATGACGTTAAAATTATTACGTGGTTTTGTATTGTGGGGTTGTTGTTTCATCATTATTTGCAACGCCATGTTTGTGGTCGCCATTGGGAATAAAATTATGAGTTGTCTTATGTATGATAGGTATTACCGGCAAGCATAACCTGGTGGGAACTTGTTATGTACCCACGTAGGTGATATTATTGAAGTACAATCAAGAACATCACTCACATGTATGTATGTATGTAAATCGGGCTGGTTTCCGCAACTCCACGACTAAACGCGTACTTTGCGTGCAGGTGGGACAAATGTTTCATTCGATCCACCCCAGCTCCCCAAGAAAGGCCAGTAACGCCTTGGTGTTACTATCTCACAAAGGGTACCTGGGTTCGAAGTACTTACTCATCCTCCTCCATGCAGGCTCTGCAGAGTGGGCTGTCAGTGACCCCTATGACATAGAGGTGTTTATTAAAAGACCCGTGGCCAGTTGTGACAGCTGTGACTGTACGCAACTGTTGTATAGTCAGTCTTAGGGCTTTTTTCGTGAAACGGCCATCACTCACATAAAGTTTCAAGAATTTTATTTTACCGACATTCAAGCATAGCCGTTGAATTGGAATAGGTACAGCAACTCTGCTCCATGTACAAATATGTTCGATGATAAATATTACATGCATTCCCGGATTATATTAAAACAGATCCGTTTACATAATAATACTAGCTTTTGCCCGTGACTTCGTACGCGCATATCCCTTTTTATTCCGTTCTTGTAAGAATATAAGGAAATCCTCTCTTAGGGCTCCCCTACACTCCCCAAGGAGCCTACTAGTCAATTTCAGTACATTCGGCTGTGCATTGTCTGTCAGTCACATTCACTCATGACGCACTCAGTAACGCAAAAGTTTTATGTATATAAATTGATTTCTTTATCACCATAAAAACTATTTATTAGTGATAAGTGTGATAACTCATGTCACAAAATTAGTAGATCATCACTATTACTATTACTATTACTACATAGTATAAAACAAAGTCGCTGTTGTTGTCTGTCCGTCCCTATGTATGCTTAAATCTTGAAAACTACGCAACGGATTTTGAAGCGGTTTTTAATTGGTATTTAATAGAGACAGCACTAATAATAAAAATCAAATATCCTAACTAAGTTAACCCTAAAAGATGGCGTCAAAAATTTCATCCGCATCGCTGTCGACTGGAAGAGTGCCCAAAAGACTGGCGGCATTGCCACGTTGTATGGCAATGCTTATCCTTTTAGCGGTTTTTAATAGATAGAGTGATTCAAGAGGAAGGTTTATATGTATAATACATGCATAATATTGTAGAGAAACACTGATAAATTTAGAGGTTTCTAATATGATGTAAATTAACACATTTTTTTGCGCTTACATTGCAAACGCTGGCTGAACCCCACGAGATAAATCAAAATAATGTACTACAGTATTGTACACCTTAAAAAGGTCAACAAAGAAGTCCGCGATGGTATAAGTCTATCTCTTAAGGATAACCCACAATACCCATTTTTTATCCTTTACATTTTTTGGCCAAAAATGGCTTATTTACGAAGTGATTTTAAGCAATACAGTATTAATCCTTATCCAATTAAGTACCTTAAATACATTGTCCATTTAATATAGATCAATATGGCCGTTTACAGCATTTAATTTAAATGAATATTTCCGAAGATATTACAGATTTAAAATGCAGGGGCATAGGGTGCGACGGTACCGGCCCGGCCGGCGGCGCGTTGTATTGTATAATGACAAAAAAGCTGTGAACGTTGTTTATAAGGACATTCTGTAGTAGGTAGGTATATTTAGTATCAGCATTGCACATTAGCACCCGTGTGAAGCCGGGGCGGGTCGCTAGTAAATTATAAAATCATAAACACGAATATTGTGAATATACGTATGTAAGTATCTCGTTACAGTACATTCTAAGCCCTACAAACGATCCCACCTCTACAAAAAATGCACATATTCGCACAGCAAGCAATCTTATGAAATGCACACTAATTTCCCCCAGCTCCTAAGGCTTCCTTCTTTCCTTACCCCAACTATGAATACCATCATCAGACCAGGCGATTATCATATTTCACGTTTATTATACCTACCATATATTCCTCACACTACAACCTTATCTCTCTCAAAACAGAGTTCGATTTTGTTTGCGTTAACTGCAACAGAATTTGGTTTGGCAAGTGCATCTGCAAAGTTATTTGCGGGTACTTTAAGCCTTAGTTCTATAGTCTTAGGGTAGTGTTTGCTGTTTGATAAGTGCATGGAAGGTTGTGTTCGGGTGCTCTTAGTAACGAAGGGTCAACAAGTCTCAAGCCGGACTCCCCTCAAGTTTGTGTGACGTTTGTCTCTTATACGTCAAAGTATTTACTGAAAGTATTAGTGCGTTTATAGGGCTGTTTCCATTGAAGATTTTATTTTGTATAACAAGATTATAGTCAGCATATCTACATAAATATAAAAATCTTGTGTCATGATGTTTGTGGTCGCACTCCTTCGAAAGGGCTCGAGAGATATTTATGAAATTTATATAAAAGTAACTAGTGATTTTAATATTAATGTCATGAAAGTCAAAAAAATTAATCCCAAAGTAGACGAATGGAAATATAAGTAACATTATTGGGCATTTCCAGAATTACGTTCAAATGCACTTGTTTTCGGTAATATTGACAATTAAGTATCTAAGTTTTCCTTTTTTTTTCATTGTAAAAAGTCTTCGAAGTATGACTGCTGAACTAATAAACTACACAAGGAAAGAACGCGAGTATGGAGTCCGAATGTTTTTTCAAAAGTCATTATCAAAATATTCCAGACTAGCACTTCGCCCGCGACTTCGTCCGCGTGGGGATAGTAGGTACTCCACAAACTGCAACGCCCCCTATAAAGGTTAGTTTTGGAAAATTAAGCACAACGATTCTCATTATTGGTTCAGCGCAACTGTTCACCCCGTGCAGCCCGTCAGGGGTTGATTATGCAAAAATTGTTAGGTACATGATCTGTTTCAATTATCCCACTTTTAGTTTGTTCATAGAATTCCGACGTAAATTGAAGCAAGCTATAATTTTCTCCCCTAAAAATTTATTCACCCCTGCTTCACCCCTTATTATGTAAGTATGTACCTAGTTGATTTTCGAAAAATCCAAACATTTGTTATTCTTATTGTTTTATCGAAAACATTAAAATGCCGTGGTGTTTCAACTTCATCGGACCAAGCATTGATACGATTCTCCCGAGTTCGCTCAAGCCGCGACATTTTTGTTACTCCGAGCATGTTTATTACCGTCGTAACTTTTGAACGAAAGGTCCGATTTGAATAATTGAAATTGTAATTTACACGGACATAATCAACCTTAAATATCAAACCATTTAAATGGATAAGGATTAATATCATGGTACTAAAATCACCATTTTTTATTTCACCATGGGATTTGCTTGACTAATATTAATAAAAAGCGGTCATGGTGACTTATCCATAATAGTTAGACATATGGCATCGCGGACTTTTTTGTAGATATTGATGACTTCTATAAAACTGTAGTACATTACTTTGCTCTATTGTCAATAGATTCCGCAGCGAACGCGATTTCTCACACCTTGGGTCAGATTATCGAAGTTTTCATACGGATCCCTAACTTTTTTGAAAATATTCTATAGCCTATGTCCATCATCGATAATGTAGGATTCTACTGGTGAAAGAATTTTTCAAATCGGTCCAGTAGTTTCGGAGCCTATTCATTTCAAACAAACAAACAAACAAACAAACAAATCTTTCCTCTTTATAATATTAGTGTAGATTAGTGTAGATAAAATATTTATTGGATTTGACCTCGATCTTGCCTGATAGAAAGCTCTTGATAATAATTATATAATAATAATAATAATCTTTATTGCATGAACATAGCCAAATATACTTTGAATTATACACCAAACAAATTAAATACGGGTTAAAAACACTTAATAGGGTTTAACAGTGGGGCGCGCCGACTTGATATACAAAACGGACAAGGCGCTGACAAGATAAAATGTACGGTGTCAAAGGAACTAAATATAATTAGCATCGCGGGTGCGCGGCCAAATTCTATACATTTCGTCGCCAAGCGCCGCTGCTCGCCTGGAGCGTTTTATATATGTCGCAGCCAATTAGCTTAATCAGCCACTTAATTGGTTGCCTAGCCTTTTCATTTAAATGTGCCAATTTTTCAGCGGCAAGAGCGAGCGAAGTGACATCTTTTGTTCAATATCGTTTAATGACTTACCCATGTCACTTATGTCGCTGATAAAAAGTCACAGTTCAATGAAAATGCTAGACTTTTAATCAAACGGCGGATTCTGCTAGTTTGCTGCGACATATACATAATATTATCCAGTCTTTTACTTTTGAATTTTTCGGAAAACTAACAAAAAAAACATTTTTTCACAACTTCCCCAGTATATACATATTTAAACCCAATCAATTCTCCACTTACCCTACAACTCATAGCAACAATGGATACGTGCAGATTGCGAGTGACTTCCAATGTTTTCCAAGGCCCGGCTGTTGGCACCGAGTAAGTGGGGCCAGATTTAACGTTCGACACAGCTGATTTATGTGTCTACCCTACACGGCGGCGTGATGTATAGAATGTGCTATATTCGCGTACAGTGCGAGCAATAGGCCTTGTATAGTGTGTTTTACCGGCTTGCCTTGTTTGGTTCATAACTGCATATGGAAACTTTTAATTGGCCCTATTTTGTTTAACTTACTGTATGTGTAGCTGTAACTTTTCCTGAAATAAATAAAATAAAATAAAGGTAGTACGGAAATCACGAATACTAGTATCAACTTGAAGAAAGGTATAGATCGGAACGTTCTACAGGATGAAATTGAATTCATGGGCATCCTTTTAAGGGATCATTGTACTCATTATTATGAACAACTTTTACAATGGGACCAACCCTGAAATTGCGAAAAAAAAATCGACTGCTCCATACATTTCTGCACGCGTAACTCGAAAAAATGTACTGAACAGCTGATTTTTTTTTCGCGATTTCGGGGTTGATGCCATAGTAAAAGTTGTTCATAATGATGAGTCCAATGACCTCTTAAAAGGATGCCCATGAATTAAAGTTCACCCTATATAATTCAACCTATCTACCTTCCTATTTTACTTACGTACCTATTTGTATAGGTATGGAAAGTCACTGGAAAGCAAAATACGCAATTTCGATTACTTGGATGACATTTTTTTTTCAACTTATATGATTTAAAAACCAAACTACTGAACAGATTTTGATGTTTCAATGGGAGCAATCGGAAGTATATCCTTTCATATAAAAGAATAATTTTTCAAATCGATTCATAATTGACGGAGTTATGAGGTTTTACCTCATAACTCCAACATTTAAGCAAAATACAACCGAATTGAGAACCTCCTCCTTTTTTTCGAAGACGGTTAAAAATGGTCCAAACCATGGAGCTTTCAGAGTCGTCAGATTTGGAGAAAGTCCACAATTTCTTTATCAGATTATCCTATTTATGTCATTTTGCGTCAAGTCAATCACAACCGCACTCTGTCTGAAGTCCACGTTAAAATCTTTGTCTTTGGAAATCTGAAAGTGGGACCCTGACCACAGGGCTCCTATCTGAAAGTGGGACCCTGACCACGGGGCTCCTATCTGAAAGTGGGACCCTGACCACAGGGCTCCTATCTGAAAGTGGGACCCTGACCACAGGGCTCCTATCTGAAAGTGGGAACCTGACCACAGGGTTCCTATCTGAAAGTGGGACCCTGACCACGGGGCTCCTATCTGAAAGTGGGACCCTGACCACAGGGCTCCTATCTGAAAGTGGGACCCTGACCACAGGGCTCCTATCTGAAAGTGGGACCCTGACCACAGGGCTCCTATATGAAAGTGGGACCCTGACCACAGGGCTCCTATCTGAAAGTATTCATATATTTTCGGAGTCTTCTTAGCATGCCGCATTTGCTCAGCTGTATTTTCAGCCCGAATATGGTAGTTCAAAAACCATGCTACTAGTGTGTAGCTGTAGGTGTTAGTATTTTTTGTTTTGATTGGTAGTAAAGAAGTTAGTCCAACAGTTTGGTATGATGAATATGCTAGAACTATATAGAGAGGAAATAGGCCATGTAGCCTGAACACAGCCTGAATTATGAGTGTTTTTGGCTTGATTCCTAGTCGAGAGTTTGGCGAAAGTTGGTTGAATGGTTTATAGAGTTTTGCCGAATATGCTGAGTTTTGCTGAATGCCGTATTTCTATAAAACGAATGTTAGGTCAAACTTCAGTTGCTGTTGAGTAAAGGTTCAATTGAAAATGAACTATGTTTTTGTTTGTACTTAGTCGAAAAGGCAAATTGTACGTGTCACTTTGTCCTGTGATATATTTGGTTTGTCTTGTAATTTTAAATTCAAATAAACTTCACCTATATTTTTATGTAAAAGAAAGAATATGCCTTAAATGAAAAGTTTTTTTTTATATTGACCCATTAAATAAAACGACAATTACAAAGACTGACTGACTGTTCATAGTCTATGAACAGCACTTTGAACGTCACCATTAACAATAAAAAATAGCGACTCTAGTAGCATCCTCCAATCTATTAAACGATATAATAAATAAGTCTAAATAATATAGTATAAAAAATTTTATCACCAAAATTATAAGCTTATTTCTTGCAAACGTCCAATACTATTGTCCCTTATTTTGAGCCACAACGACATTTTCTAAGTACATTAGATTCGTATTAGCCCAACAAGGTGAGATGAGCTCAAAAGAAGATTTTCTTTGCCGCCGAAGGGGAAAATTATCTTGATCGGATAACTACCCCATTTTAATTAACTTGAGAATATTTGTACATTGGTTTAAAATAGTGTGTTTGCAAGGTATTTTTGCTAGTGAATACGACAAAATGAAGACTGGTTTATGTGAAGATTATGTTCTTTTCTAAAGAAACTTTTTCAAGTATCTTTTGGCATCACTGTGAGATTGGAACTGGATGTAGGTAATTTGTTCGAAAGAGTTACCGCGGCCCTGGAACGCATTAGGAGGAACACAGATGGGTTTCAGTCAGTAAGAGTCTGACCCTCCCCCCCACTCCACCCAGAGCGGAAGGAGTCATATGTATGATAATTTCCCATTCTTAAAGAAAAAAAGGTATAAAATACAGGGTGTCATATTTAAGTGTGGTGTTCTGTAGCCGCTATTCATTAAAGAAATAATATTAAATAAAAATAAAAAATGTACATTATTAAAATCAATTATATTTATTATTCAATAACAAAAATAAATGCATATTTCGTCTAATATGATGATCTTAAAGTAAAATCAGTAATCAGCCTGGCAAAAAAACGGTTGAATTTAAATAGATAAACACAAATCCTTAGTAACGTGGTGTCATCTGCCTAGCCTTTTCACAACTATATTGGGGTCGGCTCCCAGTCAAATCGGATTCAGCTCCAGTATTTTACGTGAAGCGGCTGCCTACCTTAGTAATGTGGTGTGATAGAAGAATTAAATCCCGGGATTAAAACACTCAAATATAATAAAAAGCTGATTATACTAATGCTCTGACTTTTCATAACCGTGCTACAATCCCGGGTTCGGGGATTATCAGTAGACGATCCCAAAATCCCTGGATTAGAAAAAATAACCGGGATCGAATTATCTAGGTGTGATACTGAGAAAAAAGCACAATAAACTTTTAATAAAAAGGAAAAAATAAACTACAAACTGGTGCAGTAAAACTTTTTTACTGAAGCAGTTTAGTTGAACTTTAGCTAGTTATAAAAGTAGTTCATATTTAACTAACTGCTTCTCGTTAGCCACGAAGAATTTTATAAAAAATTTAAACTATAGTAAAACGGTTGAGGTTTAAAATTTTGTTCATAACAGGTACGAGGATTTTTGTGGCGACACTTGGAGAAGGCCTATGTGCAGCAGTAGACGTCTTTCGGCTGATATGATGATGATGATGATGAGGTACGAGAAAAAAACCGGTACGGTACGGTATACAACAAAATTTTTGTTACATTAATCCTCGTATTTAATATTGTAAGAATTATATTTTTTTTAATTAAATATTATTAAAAAAAAATCCCCCTTGTACACACGTAAAGTGGGATTTGTTTTTTATAATAATAAGAATTAGGTTGTTTATCTGTAGGCTGTATACAAGGTGTAAGAAAAATAGAAAAACAAAAAAAATGTGACTATAATTATGTTCCAACTTTCTTATACTAACGCTAAAATTTTACTGAAGTAGAATACCGGGGATATAAATAATTCAAATATACAGTCTTGATTTCAAGTGACATTGGATCTTAAAATTATGTTGTAAAATAAATTGCACCTATAAGCAGTTTTCGAATTCTAAATGAGCAAAGTCGTAAGTAAATGCTAGTATAAAAATATTTATAAATTTAGAGCACCTGTGTTATAATTAGAGTGTACAACGTTTTGTTACAAACAATTTAATTAGCATAAAAGCGCAGACGTGATGGAGTGTTGCGGTGTTTGTCCAACATTAGATTCAGTAAATAACACAGATTTGATTCTTCTAACTCCCACCATTACATCATGTATCATGCATAATACCTAGTCCGAAGATTCCATAACTATGTATTTTTTAAATAAGGAAAATTGATTATCGGTAATCTCTAGAAGTACCTAATGAATTAACTATATACACAAAAAATAAAAAAATCCTAAGTTAACCCTAAAATTTTGCGTCAAAATAATTATACGCATCGCTGTCGACTGGAAGTGTGCCCAAAAGACTGGTAGCATTGCCACGTTATAGGGCAATGCTTATCATCAGTCCAAGCTAAAAGTCAGCTCTTGGACAGTTGACCCTATCATTCATAATTATGCATATAATTATATATTCAAAAATTCTTGCACTGATAAAAAGCAACACTTACGCTGCGTGTTGTGGTCTCGGAATATACAAAGTTCCTGTGAGATAGGCCACTAGAGCAAGGAAATACTAGAACATAATAAACCATATTCGGTCATGAAATCCTAGGTTTTACTGTGTGACCATGTATAAAACAATAAAATTAAAATAGAAGGAGAATGCTTAATAATAAGGTTCTTGTTTAAACAGACGTAGTACTTGTACCAGACAATGGTTAACCTAATAGGCTTGAATAGACAATAATTTCCGTATGGTGTCGGGCGTAAAAGAATAGCACCATCCCATCACTTCCCGTGGGTGTCGTAAGAGGTGACTAAGGGACTCACCAGAGAATGGGCAGCAGCATTCTTTGTAAGTACATTGCTACAGCTACGCTGCGACCGACAACCCGCCTGCCAAGCGTGGCGATTATGGCAAACCTCCCTATTTGGGGAGGCCTATGTCCAGCAGTGGTCGTCATTTGGCTGATATGATGATGGTGAGACAATAATTACAAAATAAATAGGTAAGACCACAATTTCAAATAATATTAAGTAAGGTATAACAAGATTAGTTCGGTCTAATAAATACCACATTTATTGTCTACGATATTTATTACAATAGTCTTGTTTTGTCCTGAATCTGAGTTGACACAATGATTTATCCGCGCTTTGTTTAACACATGTAAACAATGAATATTACCTAGGGCTTAGCCCAGTAATGTAAAATAAATAATTCGTTATTATTAGTTTTAAATAGACTAAGAACCGTAGTAGGTAGGGATTTAGTTAAGAACGTATCAACCCTAATTTAATTCCTTTAACAAGTTTCCAGGATGAGCTTTTTTAAGGATGGGAGTTATCAAATAACTCCTTCCGCTCTGGGCGGCGCGGAAGGGAGTGCCAGACTCTTACTGACTAAAACCGATCCGTGTTCCTTCAAATGCTCAAATTGTGTTCCAGTGTCGCGGTGAGTCTTTCGAACAATTCGGCAACCCTGGCAGGCTCTAGCCCTAGCAGGCGCCGCTAGCTGACATCTCCTTGAGGCGTGTGACGAACACAACGCAAGTAGATAGAGTTTGGGTACAAATAATCATAAAGAATACTAGACATACTCTAACGGCAAGGTATGTTTTAAAACTTGCTTCTGTATAATATGGAAGTCAATTACCAAAAGTAAATTTAATTAAACTATTAATATGCTAATTTTCACCATAGTACAGAGGAATTTAAGGCGCACATGTTCTTGTAGCGGGTACGTGTCAAAATCCCGAATTTCAAAAGACCGAATTTCAAAATAATATAATAATATAGATAATAATATACGAAATCCCGAAAATTTAAATGCCGAATGTTTGTTTGGCCGAAAGTTTAAAATCCCGAAAGTTCATTTGCCCGAAAGCTTAAAATCCCGAAGATCCATATCCCGAAGTTTAAAATCCCGAAACTACAACCCAAAGCCTAAAATCTGCTGTCTGCGACTAGAGAATTAGACAATGGTGAAAACATTTCTGCGGGAGATTGTAGTTAGGTTAGGTTAGAACTGTGACCAAACGCGCCCGAGCCGAGCGAGCGAAGCGAGCGGTGCCGCGGCAGCGACCGGCGACCGCTACTTCTCAATGCGCTGGCAGAGTGTTGTCGACCGACGGAGCCCCGCTACGCAGGGCACCTATTTCTGGGTGGTTTACAAAAAATAACCACGAAGGGGATGGAGATGGACCGAGTCGAGGTGCCCCAAATCCCGAACTCGCTAAATTTTGGCATTAAAGCATGTTAAGCAGAATTCCCACCGTCACTGTGTTGCAGTGCCATCTATGAGTAATCGCGGGAACTATGCTATACTATATATTTTGTCCATTCGGTATTTCGTCCATTCGGGATTTCGTCCATTCGGGATTTCGTCCTTTCGGGCATTTGAACATCGGTATTTTGTGTTTCGGTATAACGACTATCGGTATTATGAACTTTCGGTATTTTGAATTTCGGTCTTTTGGACGTTGGTATTTCAATCATCTACAACTTTCGGGATTTTGATACGTACCCAACTCAGCATTTCATCAAGCATTCACTATTTGATTACATTGCGACATATTTGGGAAAAATTACAGTTTTGCCACATTTTCGAGACAGGCGCTGTTTAACAAAACGGAAAATGTATGAAAGAAAATTACAAACTTGGTCAAATTGTCAACTATCAGATCCTTGTCGGTCACATGAGTAATTCATCAACTCGTCCCACGTGCCTACGGCCCATTTAGGACGAGTTGCAGAAAATCAAAATAAATAATATTTTCATTCTGCAACTCGTCCCAAGTTATATCAAAATGGGATAAGGTACAATCAGTAACAAAAGTGTTAGTGTGGAAATAATAAATACAGAATTTGTTATAAAATATTTAAGAAAAAAAATTACATTATCCCCTAAACGGTGGTGTCTACTTATATTATTAAATGTTTTGAGATGTTTATGTCACCGAATTGAAACTACGTAAGATTAAAAAAACATCTTGAGAGATTGTAATTTCTCGATAAATTGTCAAATGAACATTTGTTCTACAATAATCAAAATCTTGTTTTCTACAATATCTCCGTGCCGATCCGAGAAATTGTGTACTGACATAGTCTAGCGACCAGTGAGCACTCAGAGGGCCAATTCTACTAATTTTTAAGCAACGTTTGCATCTCTGTTGCAATCTGTTAAAAAAGCTCTAATTTCCAAACATTTTTGACAGATTGCAACTGACATGCGAATGCGAACGTTGCTTTAAAATGAGTCGAATTGGCAGTCTGTACAATTTATGTTTTAGTGTGTGTGATAGTAAAATTGGAAACATGGCCCCCCCTCATTGGTATTTGTTGGTGTGAGCTCTCGTGTACGCCATAATGTCCAAACACACCATGCCGAAGGTACGCGACCGAAGTTCCGCGGCTGATTTTACGATCCGACGTATTAGGCTGATACGACACATCATAGTGGCGAACTTACGCGGCAGAAATTTAATTGCGCAACTTTGTGTAATTTTTCTGAATCAAATATGGTGTAGGTACTCAGGTTTTAATGACACAACAAAGCACGGGACACGCGCGTCGTGTGCAGACAGAGGCGAAATAAACACAACGGGCGGATACACGGGGCGCGGGCGCTGCTCCCCGCCCCGGATCTTCGTCGGCAATCGAACCGAACTTCGGTCGCGTATAATGTGTGCTCTACAGAATGCGTCCTCGCCGAATTTCCGCTGAAGTTACGCCCGACCGAAGTTCGGCTGTACGCTATAACGCAATGTAATTTCGGCATAATGTGTCGACAGTAATTCAAATTGCAGGCATCATCATGCCGAACTTCGGTCGCGTACCTTCGGCATATTGTTATGAATTCATTGGTAAGGTGTATGAAGATGTCAGCTGAAACTTATATGAAATGAAATGAGATCTCTTAAATGTATATAACATAAATTGTTATTATCAATAGATGATTGATTACAACAAAATTAAAATTATATTAAACGAAACTATTTCGTGTTGACTGACTATATTCAGTTGACTATTTATCGAGAGCTTACAATCTCTCAAGATATTTTGTAATCTTACAGAGTTTGCCATTTTCCAGTGAAATATACATTTATAAAAAGCCTTAAAATATAGGTATCTTATAATGGGCCCCAAACAGACGGATCATATTTTTTTTGAAAATTTACAATCATTCAAAGATTTTATTTATTTGCATCCATTTTGTTTGACACTTACAGCTAAAGATTTAAATCGCTACATATGCCATACACAACATATAACCATAAACCCAATTAGACTAAGGCGTTGTTCTAAGAAAGCGATAATCACACGGATACGGGATTGTCGTGCTCATTTGTAAGGTAAGAAACTGGAAGGCGCTCTCTGCCAACGCGTTCTCGTTTTCCGTAGAAATCAATGCGACGATTGCATATTCGCGAAATAATCGCCATCTATTAATAAACTTTTGTTCTAGAAAAATATTATTTAGTAGGTACTGACTTTTTTAATATTTTAAATAATCTATGAACAAAATGTAAGTAAAAATTAAAAATTGTTTAAAAAAATGTTTTATCTTGTCTTATTAACTGTACCAAACGTTGATAAAGTTTAAAGTTCCACACAAAAACAAACGTGGGACGAGTTGCAGAATAAAAATATTATTTATTTTCATTTTCTGCAACTCGTCCTAAATGGGCCGTAGGCGTGTAGGACGAGTTGATGAATTACTCGGTCACATTAAATAAATAATAATTATTATAAATAATAAATATGACGTGCAAATTATATCATGATTCCCTCCAACATTGAAATCATAACTGTTTTCAGAAGTATTAGAAATATTTTTACTTACTACAGCGACTTGTAAACAATACAAAGCTTTCTAGGTTACCCTACCAGAATGTAGAGGAGTTAAAGGCGCACACCCACTGTATTAGCGAGGGCGACAGCACTTGTAGCTAAAAGCTCAAAACTCAGCCCTCTGCATCAAGTATTCAAGTGGCACTGACGACAATGCCAGACACCTGCCGATGATGAGGCGGAGCAAGGTAGAAGAGAATACAGTTTTCATATTGATTTGAATTTAGATATTAATAAGTTGTTCAGTGTCCTCATTTCCACAGTGTCCTTTTTACCACGGAACGACTTTTGCGAATGTTGGCCAGAGAAGTTCAAACCAGTAAGGAAATTTCCCACCTAGGTACGCGTTACTGGGGCAATATTTAGAAAGGTCAAGTAGAAGGGTCCCCTTGTCTCGTCTTTCGTCCAAGATCTTTTCGTGAGCCGTTTCTATAACAATTGGGTGTGAACCTTCCATAGCAACATCGCAATTCAGTCTCAGTGGGGATACATACCTACCTATAAGACACCGTTTAAAACAGACATGACTAAGTTATTTTTTCAGAAACTGAGCGTCTTTATTGAACCCAATACAATTAGTATTGGGCTCAATCACAAACAGTGGCTCTTAAATTGATGAATGAATATCATTATACAGAATACATACATATCCTACTACAATTATGACATTACTCACTCCTATATTTTGCCTGTAATGGATCTCAACCATGCCCCAATCGCCATTCGCTTTTCTCCTACATCTTACGCCACAAAAACCCTTTGTTTGGGGTCCGCAGTAACACAGGGCGTCAGGTGCGTCCCCGGCCCAATCAAGCGACGACAAATTGTTACAACCCACCCTTTGATGATGTTTGTCTCGGCCCGACATCGGAATGCCATACAGAGGACGAATTTTTCGAATTTTTTGGGAGGTTTCACCTGAGAGACGGAAAATGAATGTGAATGAAAACAAGGTTCGTCCTTGTGATGTAAATAAATTGTCATTTTTGTGGTTGTGTTATTTGATGCATACCTTTTTCATTCTCGCGGTGTGGTGTGTCTCGTTGTGAAGGTTGGTTAATAAGTGAAAAAACCAGAAGGCCTTTTTTTAGGGATGGGAAATCATCAAATGACTTCTTCCGCTCTGGATGGAGTGGGAGGGAGTGTCAGACTCTTACGGACTAAAAAACAACCGTGTTTCTCCTTATGCCCTTTGCGTATTAGGGCCGTGGTGACTCTGTCGAACAAATTCGGCAACCCTGGCAACCAGAGCGAGTTTTTAGACTCGATATCGTTATCCTAAATCGTATGGAAAAAAGAGATTCTGCGTTTTTGTCACCATCTGGTGACAAAAACGCACGAAACGCAGAATCTCTTATTGAATTTGTACTAAAACTGCTTATAAACCCATCTGGGTTTATAAGCAGTTTTAGTACAAATTCACGTTTACGTTAACGTGATCGAGTACGTTAAAAAAAAACATACGGCTACTGAGCTATTTGTTACTGCCTCGTATCTTATATTGATGTTGTCCTTTTATTCAAAGAAAATATGGCTCATTCTACAAATTTAGCAACTTTCGTTTTACGTATGTCACTCGCAATGTTAATTTTCCCTTCATTAGGAAAGATTGCGAATGCGATGCGAATCAGTCGTCGAGAGGGGTGGGTGCCAATTCTACAAATTTTTGCAACAACGTTCGCAGTCTGTCAAAACCTCATTTTCTATACATTTTTGATCTGGTCTGCAAATGTCACACAATGCACTATCATAAACCTCAAAATGTACCCACACCATTAAAAACCTATTAAAGTCTTACCCTCTCTTACCGATCAGAAATCACATTATGCACTTTACTAACCATTATTTTCAATACACGTCGTCCAGAGACTATTAGGGCTAAGTCTAAGCTATAAAGACTTTAGTTTATCACACATCGCAGCGAGAGACCTAATTCATGTGTAGACTTTTAGGTTAGCTCTCGAAGTATTAATGAAACGATGTAGAACCATTTAGTTCAGAGCGAACTGTGCAGGCAGTTTTTAAAAACACATTTTATACAAAGATACCAGATAAGAACTTATACTAGATAAGAACTCTTTTTCAAAAATGTTTTCTGATAACTATTTAGACCTGGATATCTAGCGTATGCATACCAAGTTTCGTTAAAATCGGTTCATGCATTTTGAAGAATAAGGACTTGAAAGTTTGTATGAAATGACATAGTACACGCTCTTAAGGGAATCGGAATTCGATTTTTTTTTGAGTATACATTTCCTACTGAAGTACACTTTGAAAGCACTCATTTCTCTGACAAAAAGATAAATAGGTTTGAAGGACAAACTTAACTTTTCAGTTGAGAATATAATACCTGTATGTACGTCACGGTCACTTCTTCAACTGCAAATATAAGTTTGTAACCGCATTTTTTTTTTATATTTTCTGACTTTTTCCATTACTTATCCGCTTACCCGTCCCAGCTGCGCAAGCGATGCTCGCGCAACACGTCTACGCATTAAATTTCAGTGTTGTTTGGGGATTATAGTCAACAAAAGACGTGTAAGGCAAGAATATTAGTGGGAAGTACAATCCCCGTATACGCTAAAGTGGGTGGGTAAGACCCTATAGGTTTTTATTTTCTTACGAGCGTCAAAACATGCGCCATAAACGGAGTATAAAAGGCTGTCTTTAGATTACGTTGACCTAGAAGTTTGATTTTTTCACTGCTCCAAGGGGTAGTCCTTAGTATCTGATATTAATTTCAGCTTGATTCCTTTACGCAGAAGAAGGGTCTTGGCAGACAAACAGACAGACAACAAAGTAATCCTATAAGGGTTCCGTTTTCGCCGACTGAGATAGGGAACCCTTAAAATAGAATAATTTACTCATATTAACAGTCTGTCTGTGGTTGTCTCATTCATACTTTCAAGTTAGTTTAGAGAGGATATAACGTGTAAGCAAGCACCCAAATATTGTAAGTTGTTAGTGCAAGAGTTACCTACACAAAGTATTAGATATGTTTTTGATCTCCTTTACTTTTAGTTTTTGAGTTATACCTAAGTATGGCGCGGAGCATGACCTGACCAGGTGACCAATTTGCGTATGTAAATAGGTAATTTTTACGTCGGGGTCACCAGCAGTGCGATTCTGCCGGTCGATTCTGTCGACATGTCATTCTATCTTATTTGTGTGGTTTGATAACTCACTCGTCGTGCACCCCGCCCAAGTGTTCACTTCGACATGTTTACAGCAGTGCGATTCTGTAAACATGTCGAAGTGAACACCGGGGCGGGGCGCACGACGGGTGAGTAATTGTCAAACCATACAAGATGGAATGACAGCTCTATTGTCGTTCACTCCGCCTAGATGAACACCGTGAGATGTCAACAGAATTGACCGGCTGTATAGAACGTATGCGGTACAGAGTCTAAAGCCCCACATACCTCCGTTGAAAAGAGAGGATCCTCCGACCGGACGGTTGTTGTGTCTGGTGGGTGATCGCCCGATAGTTGATATTCGGACTCTTGTATACGTTCAAATCGCACCGTAAACTCTGATACCGCGATGCAGGATTTCGTTAATAGTTCGCTGCTGGTGTGATAGATGGCGTTGTGGTTCTTTTTTTTTGTTGCCGTACAAATTTTCTTCGTTAGATTTTTCCTTGGCGGCATTGATGCCGTTAGCTACACTATCATCACAGCGACAGTCAATTTAAAAATGTAGAATAATTAGGTGTTTTTGACAATTTGTAACTGTGATACGAATGCGAACGCTCTTTTGAAATACGGGAATCGCCCCTCTGATGCTTCATCATGCCTGTAGAGAAACCATCAACTTACCAATGAATTTATTCGTTGAAAAATCGTAGATATTTTGTGATGTATATGTCGCAGCAAACTAGCTGAATCCGCCGTTTCATTAAAAGTCTAGCCTTTTCATTGAACTGTGCCGTTTAATCAGCGACATAGTGACACGGTCAAGTCAACAAACGATTTGGAACAAAAGATGTCACTTAAGTCGCTGAAAAATCGGCACATTTAAATGAAAAGGCTAGGCAACCAATAAAACGGCTGATTAAGCTAATTGTCTACGACATATTTTAATTACACGAATGCACCCGGAGAAGTGGGTTAAGACCTTCAGTCACTGGACGCCTGAGGAAGGACGTCGTCGTCGCCGAGGTAGACTGCGGCGAAGATGGTGTTTTGATCTCCTCATTTTCTCGGGGCAAACTTTGCCAGAGATCTCCCAAGGCAGATATTTGGAGCGGACGGAGCTCCGGCAAGATACCATGGCGGTATGGAATCAGCGACTGTCGCAACCCAGTGCAGGGCACGCCACAATTGCGGCGATAGTGCCCCTCTTTGAAGAGTGGCTGGAGAGGCGCCACGGCGTCGTCACCTTCCGCCTGACGCAGGTACTCACCGGACATGGTTGTTTCGGAAGGTACCTGTTTCGGATTCGGCGGGAGGAAACGCCCGGTTGTTTTCACTGCGAGGGTCACCCGGAGGGCACGGTGGAGCATACGGTGGAGGCCTGCCCCGCATGGGCGGAGCAGCACCGTGTCCTCGTCGAGGCGATTGGCGGCGGCGACCTCTCGCGTCCGGCCCTGGTTCAATCCATGGTCTGGAGCGAGGAGGCATGGGAAGCCGTCACCTCCTTCTGCGAAGCAGTAATGCTAGTGAAGGAGGAGGCGGGCCGCGTGAGGGGAGACAACCCTCACGCCCCAGCCGCCGCGGCATAGGGAGACGCACTGGGCGTCGGGAGCCGCTGGGCGATTCCCGGCCACCGTAGGTGCGGGTCTGCGGACGGCGAGCATTGGGTGGCTCGCTGTCCGATTAAAGCCAGACCCAAGCCAACGGCGCGTTGTGTTCCACGCGCGCCTCAAAGAGATGTCAGCATGGGAGTAGGGGCCCGTTACGGGTTGCGGATTTTGTTCGAAAGAGTTACCGCGGCCCTGGAACGTAAAAGGCACTAGAAGGAGCATGGGTGGGTTTTAGTCAGTAGAAGTCTGATACTCCCTGCCGCTCCACCCAGAGCGGGAGGGGTCATTTGATGATTTCCCATCCACAAAAAAAAAAAGGCAGATATTTGGAAGGAGAAAGGGGAGGCCTTTACCCAGCAGTGGGATACAAGCGTAGACCAACACAACAAAAAAAAATATAAACCATACCTCATGATCATATATTTTGATCTATTGTTTATTTTCACAGCTGAGAAGCTATCATTGTAATTTAGCAATCAAGTCATATCTTGGCCGTTAGAGGCTCTGTTTGATTTTGCCACAGTTCAAGCAGATCAAAGCTTTAATTAAGATAGTATTTGGTTGAGTAAACACTACGGCAGTTACCTGTACACTATGCAATAACATTAAACTGTGATCACAGGACACTCGACAGGCTCCCGAGCGTGGTATTAGTATTGCATACCTGAAGGAATATCGTACAGTGTCGTTTGCGGTCAATTGTGACATATTCAGTAGTGTAATGGGAGTTTGAGACGTTCTGTTTCGAATTGGCATTCATTTTGTTCTGGGATTCAATGAAAGTCATAGGGTAGTCGTAAACTCGAATGCCTAAAACCGGGTCTGACTAAGAGGCATCATATTGCTTAAACAGTAACTCCGTTACTCAGTAACGGATGTCAAATACACCCGCCCGTCACCGCTTCCTAGTGTTTCCAGCTAAAACACTAGGAAGTGGTGACGGGCGGGCGTTTGGGGGACTGTCTTTATGTAAACCTTTGACGTTCAAAAAGTGCTGGTTCTCAGTCTTATTTGAATAAACGACATTTTGATTTTGACAGGCATTCGCTACGTATAAAAACTTGGATTTAGCTCCATCCGGTTAGGCTGCTAGCTAACCCGAAAACAGAAAAAGGTTAGGCACAGAGATATCCCATGATCGAGATTCGTTTTTGGTCGAAACACCAGTAAGGCATGTAATTAAGTTGAGCGAATGTTTCCTACGTTTCTATTCAAACTATGTTCGTTGCGTTATATAATTACAATAACAACTAATAACTCATATCATAGCATGTAAATTAGCGTCGTAATTGTTCGAGTAATAACACTCTATTAATATTGGCGTTCAAAGGACTAGATTCCACAATTAACTACCTTTGATTAAGATTTGAACCAATTTAACACTAACACAAGTGATGTTGACGGGGTAAAATGAATACTATGTATATACTAATATCATGTTTATTTTAGAAAAATTAAAGCCTATTTATGCAAGGAAACGATAATGATAAAGCCTCAGGAAGCGATGGCGGGAAGAGCTGGACTCCTTCTCAAAGGACTAACCCAAAATTGCAAAAGACCGGAGAAAGTGGAAGGCTGGGATCCCGGGAGCCTTTTGGCCTGTATTCAAACAGCACAGGCATATACAAAGTAAAAAGCCATCAACACGCAAAATCAAATCTTATTATCAAAAATGTTCATGAATATAAGGAACCCATCGCCAAAACCTCTAGACTTTCCTGGCAGATTAGTCGAAGAAGACAGGAGTTAAAGTTAGCTGGATAAATAAGTGGGAGACCTTTGCCCAGCTGGGGAACAAAATTGGTCCAGTTTGTACAATATTTTTTCTTCCAGTCGACCTCAGAGTGGTGCAGTCAGTGGTGCAACTTAAAGGAAATATAATTAGGTTGGGGAAAAAGTTTCTTCGCATTTTTTAAGAAAATTCAAAACATTTTTTAATATAGTTTATTTACATTTAACTAAAGTATGTAGGTACCATTTTGTTCGATAACTTTTTGCCATCTTGTAGGTAGGGACATGATCCCATTGCTATAGAAATTTTGGGACTTCTGATCAAAATATCGCGACAAGTGGTTTTGGCAGTCCTCTCGTAATGTTAACCTGACACTGCCTAAAGAATTCTGAAGAGACCGAAACAGGTGGAAATCTGAAGGTGCAAGGTCAGGACTAAACGACGGATGCATTAACACCTCCCAGCCAAACTCTCTTAATTTTTGCTGAGTGGCTAAAGATGTGTGAGGTCTAGCGTTATCATGATGAAAACCACACCCCTTCTGTTGATTGATTCCGGCCGCTTTCTCTCAACTTCTAGCTTTAATCTCATCAGTTGTTCGCAGTAGAGTTCAGAATCGAAGGTCCTGCCTGGTGGTAACAGCTCATAATTAATAATGCCCTTCCAATCCCACCACACACACAGCATCACCTTGTTGCGAGTTAACCCGGGTTTCGTCACAGTCTGTGAAGCCTGACCGGCCTTTGACCACGACCTTTTTCGCACATTCTTGTCGTACGTGATCCACTTTTCATCACCAGTTATCAGCTTCTTCAAAAATGGTTCGGTTTCATTACGTCGTAATAAAGAATCACAAATGAGTACACGGTTCATTAGGTTTCTTTCAGTGAGCTCGTGAGGTACCCAAATATCGAGCTTTTTTGTGTACCCAGTTTTTTTCAAATGCGCCAAAACTATTTTGTGATCAATTCCCAGTTCTTCAGCTACGTCGTAACTACTGATATGCCGATCTTGCTCCACTTTTTCAAAAATGGCATCCATTTTATCCGTAATAGGGCGACCAGAGCGACGTGCACCTTTGATATCAAAATTTCCGGATTGAAAACGCTTAAACCAAATTTGTGCCACTCTCACAGACATTGCACTAGGTCCATATACATCGCAATTTTTTTTCGCGGCTTGCGTTGCATTTATACCTTTTTTGTAGTAAAATTTTAAAATGTATCGAATTTCTTCATTAGATTCACAGTACGAAAAACAAATGAAAATCACACATTTTCCAAATTTGAATTTGGAATTATGTTCTTTAAAATTTTAACTTTCAATGATACCAAAACCAGCCAGACACAAATAACAAATAGTATAGCCAAAGAGATTTTATTACAAGTTCATACATACTATAATGCGAAATAATGCTAATATAAAAAAATGCATGCATGAAGTTAAACAATGTTATTGTGTACATAACGAATCCAAAAGGTCAATGCTATGATCATAAAAACAGTAAAGGGAGTGATCATTTTATGACGTTTTGATAGTTCTCAAAGTTAGTCACCATTGCAATTTTTGACAATCGATATGCCTCTTGTTTTTAATTTACAACTCTATCTTTTTCCTGTGTTATTCTATTTCTTCTGTGGTCCCAAGGCCACAGAAAAAGAATTACAAGCGCTAGCCAAGCGAACTCAAAAATAACAAAACCTAACCTAGCCTCGGATAATATGCCAGGCTATAGAAAGCCTTACCAGGCAACCTAATTTAAAATACCATTTTATGAAGATTTTATTTATATTCTTGAATGTTTTCTATACGTCGCAGCCAAATCGCTTAATAAGCCGTTTAATTAGTCGCCTAGCCTTTTCATTTAAATGCGCCGATTTTTCAGCGACTTAGGTGACATCTTTTGTTCAATATCGTTTGATGACTTGCCCATGTCACTTATGTCGCTGATTTAAACGGCGCAGTTCAATGAAATGCCTAGGATTTTAATGAATCGGCTGATTAAGCTATTTGGCTGCGACGTACATATACATTATATTGAAAGTCAGGGGGGGTGCAGGTGCACCCCCTTGCATTCCCCTCCCAGCGCCCATGCACGGTTATAAAATGCGAGGTAGGTATGAATAAGGCCGATATTGAACGATTAATTTTTATGTGTACACGATTCAATTTTGCTTTCCACTTCAGTCAAATGCTGAAAATCAGGAGCGAACCGTGTGTGATAGCCACCATATTACATTTAGAAGCAGTCTGTCAAATATTCCAGTCTAACTAAAACAGCCGCCTCCTTCCTGTACCAGGGCCATCAGAGCGTGCCAGGGTTGCGGAATTTGTTCGAAAGAGTCACCGCTGGAACGCAAAGGGCACTTGGAGGAACACAGATGGGTCGTAGTCAGTAATAGTCAAATCTAGAAATAGGTAGATATCCAGAGATCCTAAAATTATTGAACCAGACGACGGCACATATTCGAGACGAGATTTCCTAGATTCCCCGCGGGAGGAAAGAAGAAAAACTGGGTTTCCTCGATAGCTCATACAATATGTATGGCGGATTATTTAATAAAACGATATAGTTTTCTGAATCTTGCTGAGAAAAGCCTTCGCTGGGCCAAATCATATGGAATCAAACTGTAAAGATAGGTTGTTAAGAATAACTCTTTTACACGTATTGTCAATTGAAACTGAAGCTGGGGTAAATCGACCGCTATTAATTTGTATGCATCCAATTATGATTTCTTGTCTGATCGAAGAAAAAAGTAGTACCTAACTATCGATCGACGTCGACTAATTCATTCTACCATCGATCGGTTGATGTGGTAACACCCTAAAATCTTCAATATTAGAAGGTACCAAATGTTCCAGAATACACAGTCCTTCTAAGCCATGTTCCTATCGTATCGCTCAGTGCCCTTTCGTAGGTTCTGTGTCTATATTCATGTACTAGTTTCGGCCCGCGGCTTCGCCCGCATGAAAGTTTTTTTTTGATATCTGATTTAATGATTTACAGCCTGTATTCTGCTCCCAACTACAACTATTATACTTTGCCCACCTGTGAAAATGTGGTCAATAGTTTCGGAGATGTGGGCTAAAAGCAAACACACACTCAGTAAAGAATTAGAAAAATTACTGATTTGTGTTTTTATTACTCTTTTTTAGTCCAAGGGGGACTAAAGAAGAGTAATAAAAACACAAATCAGTATTACTTTTCTTTCAATATACAGACACACCGGGTTCAGCTATTTTATAGATACCTTTATCTTAGGTACTATAAATACGTACCTATATACCTTCAGCTACATGACTTGGGCGGGTCCCTCGCTCAGGTAGATCGCGATATATTGCGATTTAAACTTCCTACGTCACTATCGAATACTGTTTGAACGCAAATAGCTCGACATTTTGCTCGAATGTCAAATTATCGGGTTGATTTGCTCGATTTTTGAACTTCTAAGCGAAAAATGTAGACGCTATCTGTCGCAGTACTTGTAAAGTCAGCTTTTTTATAATTGCGATGTTCTACAATAGTAACACACATTATCATTCTAGTTGTATTATACAGAGGTGTGGCAATACACGTACATTTTGCCAGCTGTATTTTTTAGAACATTAATATTTGCGTGGCAGTCACAATCTGTTAAAAACATTGAATGTCGCTGATATGATAGTGTGACTTGAATTTGGACGTTTGGCCTTCATATCAGCTAATTCTCTCATTTGGGTAGGTACAAATTTTAATACAGACTCCGAGCTGCTACTGAAAAACATTGTTCGAAAAAACCCATTAACACTTTGTCTAACTCGGGTATCGAACTCAAAACCTGCTCAACTGCGATAATTGTGACCACAATACCAACGAGGCAGTCGCATTACTGCACGATCAACAAAAACAAAAACGCATCTATTCCGTCTATTCTGTTTTCTTTTGTTTTTATTATTGTATTTCTCTTTATTGGAGAGCCAACGAAACGGTTATAGTGTCGCGCAAGTTGTGGGGAAGTGCGATTAAAAACATTCGCTGTCTTGCTCATAAAAATGCGAGACAGCAAAACAAAAGGATAAGCGTTGCGCGTTTGCAAACTTTTCAATATCCCATAATAGTTATTTGGGTAGCTCTAGATCTAGGTATACTTTTTGTCCTACTAATGACCCGGGGAAATGTTAAAGTTTATTTTATGTTTGTGAGTAGTATCGATGGCTGGAGTTTTTCATCCAAAAACCACCAAGAACCACGGCTATTAATTAAATTTTACGGTACACAAATATTGGGAGAAGTACTAATTACTCGCGGGCAGGGCCGCGAGCGCCAGTTAGTAATAAAATAAAGCCGCTTTTCGAGTCTGTCTGCGGCATTGTTCCTCTAAACTAGGCTACAGGAGTTTATGCGGTTTTCACCATCGTTTAGAAAATTTATTTTAGAAGGTTTATGTTTACCGCACATTACCTACTATAACTTATACAAGTGATAAAGAAATATAGATATTTTGTCAAGTCGTAAAAGCCGTGACAAGCAGGGGCGCTCGCTAGTTTACTTATAGGTAATGCTTGAGATATTCTAAAGAATTCCCAAGTCGCCCTGTAACTGACATTACGTCTTCCAAATGGCATTGCCGACAAACAGAGGGGCGACAGCGACGGAGGGAAATATCAATCGCTTCAAATTGTGCCCTCCGAGAGGGAGGGAGGACCTTGAATGCCAAACTCACAGCTTGCCTAATGATGCATTACTCAGATTCACCAAGCTCTTACCTATAGACAGCATTATCTATTCTTTTACCTACCCAAAGAAACTTCAACTCTATCTTTTCAACCCAAGGTTGATATTTGAATGGGGTAGGAAAGGGTGCTAAGTCGTTATCATTTCACAGCGATGTCATAAGCAGGTTATCGAATGTTCCAACTATTCATTCTTATCTGAACGTCAAATGCAATTCAATATTTCATCGCATTCATGTCGGAAAAGATAATTTTTCTCTCAAGATGTAGGTGGTACAATGCTTCTCGATGTTAGATGGTAAGTACAAATTGTTGTATTCTGACTGTTATAAATACTTTAAGAGGGGGATCATAAATGTAATGGGAGAGTTGTCTTTTAGTTGGGGGCATCAATAATATTTGTTACCCAAATAACACAAATCGTTATTGTAACACGTACATATTATTTTGTGTTTGCAGTGTTACAATACGTTGGATTTTAGATTAGTAAGTAGCCCAATAGAGCTTTATGTAAAAAACTGTATAGGTTATATATTCCTAGCAAAAAAATGCAACCGATAGATTAGGAAAAAAAAACACAGCCTATATTAGTATTAAATACGTGACAAGGAGACAAGTGAAACACTTAGAGGTTGATTACGCACTGACGTTTATTCCAGAATGAATGACGGTTACAATGTGGGTATGTTAGTAGCTAAGTAGCTACACTTATATATACAACAATTAGTATACCATCCAAAAGTGTCGCTAATAAGGATCTAATTCTGGGAAGTAATAACACATGGCAAAGGAGAGGAAATAGCTTATTTTTCGCAAAATACGTTTTTAATTTTCAATAGAATACCTACCGACTTTTCAAAAATCCAACGAAACATTTTAGTTTTCATCGAAATCGGATTCGTATAGTTTAAGATTTGGCCATCCACGCACACTTGAAAAAACTATCCGGTATAGTGGCCACAGAAGACATCAAACAAGACTATCTTCTGGCGAGCTATGCGTTTTATGGTGCTCCCACACTGCTGCTATAAATGTTTAGAAACATTTTCTAACACTAGTACATATATATGTTTTCTTCATCTATCTTTTCTGTTACTTATATGGTGTACATAATAAAGAGTATTCTATTCTATACCACTTTATTTTACGTTACTTTTAGAAACGTTAAGTTATGTAAAGTAAATGTGGTGACTAAACATTGTGATCAAAATGTTTGTTTAGTAACTGTTTACTAATGTTTGTAAACATTTTTAACAGCAGTATGGGAGCACCCTTAACCAAACCAAAATAACTAAAAAAGCAAATAAGTACTATCATTCGTCCACAAACAGACATAAAACCTCCAACGAAAAGACAAGCAAGCACATACAGTCCACAAAACAGTTGCTATCACGCACAGACACTTCCCAACTGCCTCCAGCTAAACCGCGTCTAATGACCAGCTCTTTAGAACAAGACGTGTTTTTTTCGTCCTTATACGAAGCTTCCCCGACGCCCGGCCCCAGATGGGGACGTAAAGAACACTTGCAAGACGTTTTAAAGTGTTTGAGAAAGGATGGTGTGCTTGTGCGAGTACGTATGTAGATGGCTTTATATGTCTTGGAGAAAAATGGCGGTGTAGGGACTATTGTTTCCATTTGTGGAACATCTAATATGGACTGAATACTGGAAATGACTAGCAGATGTAGCACCACTGACAATGGTTCTTTGAGCAAGCTTAAACGTTGGAGTAACGTCATCAATTCGGAACAATAAAATGTTCTACTGATAAGTATAAACTTACAATATGATTGGTTGGGGATTAACGATCACAATTTGGTGGTTATTAAGATAATTTTATAAATTGTATCTTAGTCAAAATGAATTCTACTTTAATATTGTTATACTTTCTCATGAGGAACAGTCATGATCACACAGTAGGTACCTAAGTATAATACTAGAATATTAGCTAATCAGGATTAAAAACAACCAGTAATTAAAAGAGAAGCGAGATTTAAAAACCGTAACCGTGTCCGTGGAGTTTCTTGCACGTTATTTTCCATACAGATCTACGCTTTGGAACGTGCAAATAGCTTAATTTTTTTGACTGACTGACCTTGAAAATTTTATAGTACCCGTAAATGGTTTATTTGAAGATTTCGAATCGTGAATCATCGTGAGTCTTATTGGTACTCGTAATAAATAAATTATTATTATTATTATTAAAACAAACAACGAAAAGAAAACACCTTACCAATAAGATAATCGTGCGAGAACATCAAGGTATGCAGAACTTAGGCATTTATTCCCGTTGTCCCGGTATGCCAAATCCCCGTCACGGGGACAGTGGGACATAATTTAATTTATTTCCCGTTGTCCCCATAACGTACATTCGGCTAACGGGGAAAACGGGAAGTAAACCATATTTCTAAGTGGTTTAAATAAAACCGAGTCGGGGTGCCCCAAGTCCCGAACTCGCTTCTCTAACTCTTGCACCAATATAATTTGAAAAGTATATTTAATTATTACATTAACTGGGACAATGGGAAGTAATTTTAATTATTTTATTAAATTCCCTTTGTCCCCTTTAACGGGGACATGGCCTACGGGGACAACGGGAATATACAAACTTAGAATGGCAGTTTCAAATAGAAAGACACTCTTAAGCTTCCATACAAAAGGCCAACTAAACAGACATCATGTCACATGAAACCATCAAAACATAGTTATTATTTGAACGGCTCCGGTATCTGAGCGGATTATGGGAAAAATCAATTTCGTTTGTCGTTGCCGCTAGGGACACCATCAATTTAATAATAAAACATACATAAACATGTATGTGTTATATTTATTACCTACGTTTTTTACTTAAGGCAGTTTTATTTTTACCGAGATCTATGTACGAACCGGATAACTATTCCGTTCTTAATTTTTGATATTATTTATTTATGTACCTATGTATCTATTGGTAAAATCTTTGCTAACATAATAAAGCTGTGTTTGTTTGTTTGAACGCGCTAATCTCTGAAACTACCTGTCGGATTAGGTATATGATAGCCACAATTATAAGGAAGGCTATAGGCTATACGGGAACGGGATAAAACGGGATATGCACCTATGAAGTCCCGGGCAAAAGCTAATCGTAATTTATATTTCAACCTTCTAAGGACATTGCTTTTAAGGATACAAACATTGATCTAGAAAATTTAAACCAAACTATGAATGTAAAGGTTATTTGTATACTGTAAGCCTGTCGCTGAAAACACCATCGAAAAAAAATTATGCACCTACAAAAACCATCTCTTTTAAGAAGTAACTTTATCAGTGCTGGTGCTATGACCTTACACGTCTAGTTACATTAACCAGCAATACATGGTCACCTTATAGTATACTCATTTATCCAATTGTCTACGAATCAGCCCTTAGAATACCAGCACATAAAATCCCAGCAAACTATCCCAACTATTCACTTCACATTGCCACCGGTCACAGGAGTAAGCCTATCGCTCCGACACCTTACATAGTTACATATTGTGTCGCTGTGGCCTGAAATTATTTACAAGAAAACTCCAAAAATATCTAGTTTAGAATAGAATAAAATATGTTTCACATATACAATAAATACATAATAAATAAATATACCTACCAAAATTTATAAAATAATAATTCATGAAACAAAGGGGTAGTTTGTGACCTTAAAATATATGAAGATCGGTGCAGGGGGTCTACTCTCTAAGCCCGAAATCCGTATTTTCGGCCTTAGTTTAGGACGTTTTCTACTCCGTATCACCTACGGACTTACGATTAGTTCCGAACCCGAACTAAGAATGAATGACAACACGATTTGACAATTGTTCTTAGTACGGGTTCGGAACTAATCGTAAACCGTAGGTGGTACGGAGTAGGAAACGCCCGACACTAAGGCCTAAACTACGGATTTCGGGTTTAGAGAGTAGACCCCCAGAAAACGAAGACATGATTCCGAGATCATTCAATTTCATTCAAATTCTGTCAATTTCAGGTGATGGCTTCTAATGTTTTTATTTTTCAGACCATGAAAGTGACTTTACCGGAAAGTATAGTCACTTTCGTTCATTGCGATATATTTCCTAGTTGCTATTTATTTTTGGTGTAATAAATAGAAAAATGTTGTAATGTACTTAAAAGCTACTTGTAATGATGGATATGATTACAAGTAGGTTAACAGTCTACTTGATGTCCTATGGAAAAAATACCAACACCCAGGTTGAAATTCTGGATTTTTACACACCTCACCCAGTAACAAATCCCAGCAAACTATCCGACCCATCCACCGCACATAGCCACCGCACAAACGCGTAACCCTACTTGCGTCGACAGAATTAATTTCCTGGCCTATAACTCTCGTATATTGGACATGGCCGACAGTTGCGAGTGTTCGCGATTTATAGTGGTGTCGCGTACAGGTAGTGCTATAGAATTATTGCTAAGCCTTTGTGTGTGCTCATGTTTCTTTGATTTTCGTGTTGGTTCTTGTTGAGGGTTAGGGGACGTCTGAGTGGTTGTTGTGTTCAGCGTGGACAATAAAGTGTTATTATATATGTCACCGGATAATTGCAAACTCCGTAAGATTGTAATAAATCTTTTTCTCGACATAATTTGAGCATATCATTTTGAATACAACAAATCCCATCCAAATTTTATAGTTTTAAATATATCCGTGCCATATTGAAAAAAAAAGTTTACAATGTCACGCGATATACTACAATCTTACGAATCAGTGCAAATACTTAAGACGTTCCAAAACTCAAATCGCAGATGTAGGCAACACAGCTGTCAAATTGAAGTGCAACTGGGCTGGCCATACCTGCCGCATGCATGTCACATGACTAACATTACTTAGAACCACGGATTGGTTCCCGAACATCAGAAACACACGCGGTAGACCCAAAAGGAGGTGGTGAGACGAGCTGAACTCCTACCTACAGAATTGGACTCAGATTACTCAAGATAGATTGAGGTGGAAGAATTTAAGGGAGGCCTTTGCCCAGCAGTAAGACATACGGGCTTATAATAATAATAAATAATTGCTAAAGACACAGAAGCACAGAGGCTCTAGTCAATTTTATTGTCAAAATTCCAAAACATAAGGGATTGATCACGTGTCATTTCGACAGCGTTCGTCAATCCCATTTTTTGACGTTTTGATAATCGCCTTCGCGACTCTACCACCGACAGGATGTCCCTTGTCTAGACATGCCTGGTGACCAATTTATGTGGCGACGCTTGGGAGAGGCCTGTGTCCAGCAGTGAACGTTTATACATTTCTGACAGGGGAGACAAGACAGACACCGTACAATCTACAAATAAAATTTAAAATGGTGATAAGAGACTGTTTATCCGATGAGCCGAGATACCAGAGAGTATGAGAGATTATTTAGCCATAAGCTCCGGACACATCCATGATCATCATCACCATATCAGCCGAAAGACGTCCACTGCTGGACGTAGGCCTTCCCCAGGGTTTGCCATAATCGCCACACTTGGCAGGCGGGTTGGCGATCGCAATGTAGTGTTGCTGCCCATTCTCTGGTGAAAGCGAAAGGAACGAACTATAGAACTCTTAAAGCAGTTGGAAAATTTCTCGATTCAGAGTTTTGCCTAAGCACATCCATGATACCTTATAATTAGTTACATACTACGTTATTATACCTATCCACCCTATATTGGACATCGACGACAGCTATGAGTGTCCGCGATTTATAGCTTAGTGTCGCTTGCAGGTAGCTTTATAGAGTTATAGCGGATCCCCTGTTGCACACAGACGCGGTGATAAGCATCGAGCGAAGTGTTTGGTATTTCTTTAATGTGGCTATTGTGAGAGATATTGAAGAATGTGGGGACAAGGCTCTTTGAATCCGTACTTGAATGGTTGTGGTGAAAGGGTCAGAAAATTGACAAGAAAGTACTATTATCTACGACTGAAATAAGTTAAACTAGTTTAGTAAGTAGCATTGGTGAGAATTCTGTTCTTGTTTAGTTGTTTTCTCAAAATACTATTGGTTGACTTATTATAAAAAGTACTGTTATTTAATTCTGTAAGTAAAATTATTTATTTTACTGTTGTAAGAAAACTATGTATTCAGGTATTGGTGTATTAAAACTTTATCTATCTACCAATAAACTTAGGCAAAGCTCTGAGTCAAGAAATTTTCAAACTGCTTGATATGTTTTATCGTTCGTTCTCTTCGCTTTCAGAAACACAAAATAGTTAAGTTAGTGCAACAACAACATGCATCTGATCTATTAGTGTTTTTTATGTTTTTTCTTATCTCAATCTTACCTGATGGTAAGTGATGAGGTGGGTAGTCAAGAATTTTTAGGTTATGTCTACGACTCTCCGTAGACATAACCTAAAAATTCTTGACTTAAAGACCGCATCCTGGAAATCAAAATTTCAACGAATCAACAACTAAACCGGGTACAACATAGCAGCACAAACTAATAACGAAGACACAATTAACAGCTACTAATTACGTCACGTTACCTACTAGCCAGCAAACGGGAGTGCCGACAAAGGGACCGCCCGTCTTTGTGGAGTCGGAATGTTGATCAAGTAATTAGCAACTTACATAGACACGTTGTCCTTGGGAGCGAGTGTGTGGTGCGTGGAACTGGATGTGGTAGGTATATGTGCACAGATTTACCTTTTTTTTGGATGGGAAATCATGAAATGACTTCTTCCGCTCTGGGTGAAGCGAAAGGGTGTGTCATGACTCTTACTGACTAAAACCCATCCGTTTTCCAGGGCCGCGGTGACTGTTTCGAACAAATTTCGCAACCCTGGCAGGCACAGCTTTACCTACTTTTGTATTTTGATCAATAAGAAACCTTGATCGAGAACCAATGCTCATTACAGCAAATCTTACTTTATGCCAAGCACTATTGTCCTACCTACTGATGAGTAGGTAAGAAAGTAGAAACAGTATTTGCCAGTGGTGGTGTATGCTGACAGAGACGAAGGCAGAACGCGTAAGGAAAAGTGCAATCCACGAGCACCTTAAAGAGATGTCAGCATAATTGACGAGGCCCGCTAGGGCCAGTACCTACCTGCCAGGGTTGCGGAATTATTCGAAATAGTTATCGCGGCCCTGAAACACAAAGGCCATTTGAAGGAACGCGGGTGGGTTTTAGTCAGTCTGTAAGAGTCTGACACTCCCTCCTGCTACGCCTAGAGCGGGAGAAGTCATTCGATGATTTGCCATCCACAAAAAAAGTATCATAGAGCACTATTAAGAAACTCGGCCACTAGTTCACCCACATAATCTTCTGAAAAAAGAAAACCCAATAAAAATTACCATCTCCACTTTCCCTACCCCCAAACACTTCAGAAGTAAGGCGCGAACACAACTTATCGCGATAAATCTGAGCAGCGCCAAGTTTTCATTGAAAGCGAGACGTAACTTCGCCTAATGGGAACCGGAGCGATTGAAACGTCGCGAATGATGTATGCGGACGAGAATGTTCTAGCGTTGTTTGAAGACGAGTTTAATTTCAGTAGGTGGTGTAATTGTTTTGACGTTTGAGTGATGATTATTTATTGTATTTACCCGAAACCACTATACCTGACGTCATAATTCCAGATAATTTCAATACATCGCCACCAACTCCAGTACCGACTTTAGCGATGAGTATTTTAGGTTGATTTTTAAGTGACCATTTGTATCAAAATGGACCTATAAAAGTACACAGAGATTGCCTGATTAGAATGGAATTTGTAATTTGGTTTGTGTTAAACAGAGTTTTCTGTTCCATGGTAATTATCTCGAATATTGAATTCAAATATAGACAAAATATCATTCTATCAGCAATAACGACAAGAATTCTTAAAGGAATTTCATGAGCTATCGAAATGCCACGTGGTCAAAATCCCATACACTTTGAAATTTCGACACTTTAGTTGTGACTATTGGTAGAAATTACTCAAGTTTTGGTCAGGTTGAGTCGGAATTACCTCATGTATTAAATTAGGAATGTGGTGTACAAATGTGGCCTGTTTCACATGCTGTCCAAAAGCGTCTAACTCTGGGTGCTCAAAAGTCAAAAGACACCTACCTAAAGAAGAAAAAAACAAACCAGCCGGTCTATTCTGTGAACTACTCGTCACTTAGTGAACTGTCATTCGATCTTATTTGTATGGATTCACAGCTCACTCCATGTTCACTTCACTTAAGTTTACAGATGAGATGTTTACGGAAGTGCACTGCAGCATCCAAACTGGCATCTATTCCCTCATAAGTAGCCTTTACAATCCCTTATTTAAAGTCTTTCAACAAATTTCAAAACGTTGCCATCATCAGAAATGCTGCCATCACGGTTTAATAGGTCACTCCATTCACTGAGCCTAGTAAAACTTAGGGCGAACCCACTAAACATCACACTCTGAATTTAAATATCCACATTACAACCCTTAACTAACGAACCTGATATTATAACTACTTACTAATCCACAAAATAGAAACAAAATGGCGTCCCTCTGTTCGTTATTTTGTCAGCTATCCCAACATAGTACGAGCATTAAAAACTGCTGATGATAACACTATGTACCGATGGAACAAACATCGGATCAGCAGTAGGTAGGCTAGGGAGGGTTGTTTACTCGAAGGAAAGGCTCAGGTGGTCGCACACCGGCAACACTTATACTAATCTACGCTGAGACAAATAGGGCCCTACACGGGGACGACGGCCCATAGAGTTGAAAATGTGTAGAATGGCTTGAACAAACGCTCATGGGGGTTTTATTTTGTTGCTGTTTCCTGTCTTTTCAGGTTTTTTTCTGTTGACATGACCTGGGAACATTGCGTGCATTACTGCTATGGCACCCATTACACGTTAGGTTTTGCTGTTAGTTAAACCACAGTCAAGGCTGTGACTGACGGATAACCTATCGTGTAATGCAGTGACTGTTGGTTGCATGAAATTGATTGACGAAAATCTAGATATTTGATCAGTCACGACTTTTAAATGAACGCGTCTGTCTTTTTTATGTTTAAGGAATATGCGTGTCCTTTTTCGAATCTAATAATGTATCGTCGCCATATTTCAGATTATTTTAAGTTTCAGGTAATTTCGATTAAATTCCATCACTCACCATCAATAGATTGACGTTTGCATCAGCGTGTAACGGACGCCTAACACACAAAATTGAGGAAGACTATAAAATAATATGCCTGTTACCTACGTGTAAAAATTTTGCTAGTTTCTTCATAAACCTGTTTGCCCTGCCTTTGCACTACATACCTACCTACCTACATAGAATTAATTGTCTAAAAAATCACAATAAAGTTTTATTGAACTTTCTACAACGAAAATAATATGTTGAACAAAGTCTCGTCAAGGATGATTTTTAGAAGCAAGTGAAACACGAAAACCTTCATGAATAAATTTAATATTACTTTTTTTATTATTTTTTTCCTTTATTCATGGTATATACATATAAAATACATTTTTAAATATTAAAATACAAAGACATAAAAATACTTAAAAATAGTAGCCCACCGGTATCGGGAACAGGGTCCAAGTTATAATTTTTTTTTTTGCTATTTGCTGTGTTCCGTCGACGCGTGGGACCAGTGCCTCAAGGCATCTTCTGGGCATGTTCGCTTCATCATGGACCTCATCTATCGCTTTCCATCAGGCGTGATCGAGGTCAAGAGCTAGCGCATTTATAAAAAAAAATATATATATAATTAATAATCCCTGTCTATTCTATTCCCAGGTCTACCCGTCATCCGCGGACGAACCCTTGAGTTAACGAGTTGCCGTCGTACCTCCAACCTGCAGGTGCGCGGTCTCTGCCCCGCCCGGTTTAATAGCTGACTGTTTTTACCAAGACATGTGACACATGTGGTACCTACATGATGAGGTTATTTTAAAAGTAAGAAAACGTTAATTTTAGTACCTATACCAATAGATACGTAAAGTTACCAATGACCAGCTATGCTCATCCTGCGGCACGGCCAATCTTTTCTGTGTGGTCCTGCAGTGTTTCAGTATCAATTTTGCAGCCCATTATAACAATATGGAAGCGCTATGTGGCCCAGGAAAAAACATTTCAAGTATATCTGCCATAGACTGACGTATAAATAGAAAATGAAATCTCACTTCGTACATCCAGAGAATCGAATCCTTGATCTCACAACACTGGCGACCTTTACACAAAGTCGCAATTTAATATTTGATAAAATAATTCAACATCGGCTCTCTTTGACCTTTTAAGAACAGTTTATAACTACCCAACAATTCGAATATCGTTTGAAATGTTAAACAGGTTGAAAAGTGAAAACTTCGCGAGTCAATATTGAGCAAAGTTCAGAAGATCATAATTTTGTGTACCTAGTAGAATGTAACTTCGAGATAATAACTCCATCATTTGATCTGTTCAAATTTCTTGAAACTTCCTTTAAATAGCGATAAGTACTTTGAAAGTGTTATTGAACTTAAAGCAATTTAGAACAATACCAGTTGAGGACCTTTTAAATGTTGAAAACATTGCCTTAAGTTTAATTTTCTTCTTTTTTAACTTTTTTTATTATGGAATGGGCTTGCTCTTCACCTCGATCACACCTGATAGAAAGTGATAGATGAGGTCTATGATGGAGCGAGCGTGCTCAGAAGATGCCTGAATGGCTTTTGCTTTTTTTAGATTTAGGTGTGGGATGTGTTGGGTGTAGAACATTAATTTGTTAAATTAATAGTTGGAGGTCTGCAATATGCAGTCTGCACACGAGTTTTTAATCTGACAAGCCTTTTCCCAACCATGTTGAGTTCGGCTTCTAGTCAAAATTTTAAAAAATCAAAGCATTTTTCAATTAAACCATGTAAAGGCATGTCAAGGTCGGTCAGTTGAAGAGGGGAAGCTATTTGCACAAGAAGAACGTGCAAGAAACTCCACGGACACTCTTTTAAATCAATAAATTGTTACACAGACAAATTTCTTGTTGAATTTATTAAAATAAGTGAAAACTATGCATAAAGACATGCACGATAAAAGCGTCCGGAGTAAAAACGAAAAAATTCAAAGTACAAATAATAGAATAATATAATACAGTCTAACCGAACACAATTGAATCCCAGTATTTGACGTAGACCGACTGCGTATCTGATCACTACATCTCAGTAACTGGGTAACACAGTCTGTAGCCCGTTGGGGTTGGCATCCTGTCTAACCATATCGAGACAAGCCCGTTGGCTGGTTGTCAAACTTTCGGGCTAAAAGGTGAATTATTGCCATTTTTTAGGGCACATTGATATTTATAAATAACATGAAACCAATGAAACAACTCATGTAGAACACTGGCCTAGTGAAGTTATTTCATAACATACAAAGTACATTCCAGAGCGAAACTATTTACTTCATAATGCAGGCTGACCCAAAGAAAAAGTCGTAAAACTTCATTGCATACCCAATATTAGATTTTTCTATTGTTGTACAATAATATAAAGACAAGAATATTGTAATATCGTCCTTCCACTTCAAGTTTAGATCTTTCAGGTTAAGCGATGCTCGCCGAGTCCAGTCTGTGGATGGGTGAACATACATACTCCGTGCGTCAGAAAGCACGTTACTTCGTTTGGTCCCGACTTTCACTTGAAGAACTTTGACAATTATTACGCATAGTCAGTAAATCTGAGAGTTGTTTTGCCAGTGGTTAGGGTGTTACCACACCAATCGATCGATCGTCGATCGATGCCATCGATTGATGGTAGAATAGATTAGTCGACGTCGATCGATAGTTTCTACTACACCCGTCGCTCGCTGGTCGATGCGGTCGATGGTAAAATGAATTAGGCGATGTCGGTTGATAGCTTCTACTTCTTCCTTCGATCAGCCAAATTTAAGCTACCACAGCAATCGATCATCCTCGATCGATGGCATAGATCGATGGTAGAATGAGTTAGTCGACTTCGATCAATAGCTTCTACTTCTTTCTTCGATCAGCCTACTACCACACCAATCGATCATCGTCGATCGATAGCATCAATTATTTATCACCCGGTATTCGTCGATCAGCCAAAGCTACCAAACATTGCTCGAAGAACAGATCGATGGGGTCGAAAAGTTATGGAGTGGCGACCGCGTACCGGAAGACGCAGTGTTAGAAGGCCTCCCACAAGGCGGACCGATGACCTGGTGAGGGTCGCGGGTAACCGATGTATGCGAGACGCACAGGACTGGTTGTTGTGATCAAGAAGGAGACAGAACAACGGCGGCGGCGGGTTTTTCTACCCTTTTATAGTATTGATATGGAAGTACTTTTCTCTTGTTCCCCGAAACAAAAAAAAACCTTCATTTAAAGCTCCACAACGAATCTATTATCCACTAAAAAGAAACAATTTATCTTGTACAGTCAAAGTAGCAAATAATTAAAACAAATAGTGCGAAAAAGATAGTGATGGCGGACGCTACAGGGATCCCCTTACCATCCGATGTAACACATTTAATTAAATTTATGACTTGTACAGTCGGTTGACTGTACTAGTCCTTGGTAAGGAGTAAAGTTAGTTGAACTTCGCCCGTATGTCGTGGGCGTAAGAGTGGTTTTCGCAGATCAAGAGCTGGAAGTGGCTGTACCAAGCGACTTTTATAGTTCGAATAATAACGCGCCTTTTACCGTTTATAATAATGTTTTATTAACAATGTTACTGTATAACATTATTATTAAATATTAATAAACGTGTTTTATGGATGTAGGTAAGTTTACTGACAAAGAGAAGTTTTACTTTTAAAGGATAGAGATTTTAAGACCGTCACAAGAAATGAATTCTTAAATCTAAAGTAGTATAATAAAATGCCAAATTGTTTGTTTCTTTTTATGAACGTATTTTAGTGATAATATCTGATATTACTGAGCAAATAGGTATCGATATTCTTTCGCTGATGAAAAGCTACATTTTTAACCGACTTCCCAAAAAGGAGGAGGTTCTCAATTCGAATGTATTTTTTTTTTCTCTGACTTTCATTGATACTATCACTTTTAATCAGTAAATCTAGTTTTATCATGGAAAAACGAATCGTACATACGATAGCTACGGAAACGAAGGTGACGGAAAAAGCTAGTTACATTTAAAACGGCTGAGATGACAAATGCCCCACTTCTTCCCTTGAACTCTCAGTTTAACAAAGAATTAAAGAACACATAATACTACAAAGGTCGAAAAAATTAAAAAGAAAATCCGACCCCAGGCTCGTTTAACTTCCCAGCAATTATTTATTATCGCATTCAGAGCTGTAATCACAGGAACCACAAAATGGAACCCAGAAAAAATTTACATGATAAATTCTCAGCGTGCAAAAGGCGGAATCTAAATAATAAATTGTCCATTGTTAGGTGTGGTTTTTTATACAAATGTATATTTATTTATGCAGACAACATAATGAATTCTCCAGGGATGCCCGATTATGCAGATTTTTTTAGCTTGTACCCTCTGAAGCGAGGGTATTATGAATTGTTAAAGATAATCGTCGACCTGCGTTGTGAACTTGTGACGCGTATATGAGCTAAACTCATGCGTTTTTGAGTGTGTTCTGACAGAATTGTTGAGTAGGTACATTTTGTATTCTTTATTTACTTACTTTTGACTCAATTTCTTAATTTTATGTGGGTGGTGTAGTTAACAAATCCCCGGCAACTATAATATGAAATTTACATTAGCTGTCTAGGTGTATTCGTCGAATCTAAAATGTCTAGTTTGGGGGTCACCGACCATCATGATCTGTGAAATACCTATGTAAGTATTAATAATAAATTAATTCAATTTTTTACCACAAAAAGTTAACGAAAGAAAGAAAGAAAGAAAATTGAGTTGGCATTAAAACACGCAAGAGAAACCTTAAAATTAAACAAAATAACAAAACTGATAATGCCAAAAGGGCCTCAGCTCAGCATTATGCCAGATGGCAACACAAGGTATACCACCTGACACTGATTTCAGCTGCTCCCACGAGTGCCATGCGCTCGAAAACATAAACACATATTAAAATAGTCTCAAATATTTTGTACAAAAACCAACTAAAATAAAATATTGTGACTTGTAATTTAAAAAGAATAAATATAATGGATAATGTATTACTTCATTAAGGAGGGGCGGTTCGCTGGACTAAAATACATTATACTTCGTTGCTTCGTCCTTCGAGATTAGATAACATTGTAGTAATACGTCTAAGATATCGCCTTTCACCCACTAAGTTTGAATTTTTTTTTTTTTTTTTTTTTTGTGGGTACTTCTGTTTCCTTCTCGTTATGCCTGTAGTGTCATTCATTAGCGTTTTAGTGCGTCGCCGATCACCACTTACTTTTCTACTTTTCGTTGAAAATTGAAAAAAGATGCCGAAACGTAGTCACAAAAACGACGACAGTGATTATTTGAGAAGAAAGATTCGAAAACTTGAAAAGAAAATTAAAAAACGTGCCAAACGGTCGCGAGTTCGAACATGTTCCGAAAGCAGTAGCTCATCGTCAAACATTATTTTATTGCCTGAGCAAACGGATCATGAAGGTAAGCTGAAGTGTTTTCTTATCAATGTTAGCGAAATAAAGATATTGTGAATAGTTTTTAGGACTATATCCGTATCATAATTTGAAATGACGTCACATTCCAAATAGTGTTGTGAACATCTTAGGGGGATGTTACCTTCACTTAGTGTTGGATGTTAGGTAAATTATATACCTACCTACACATTAGTGATTGTGTACATTTAAAAGGAATGTTACCTTCACATTAGTTGATGACCTACTTAATTTTATGTAGGTACGTTTTGTAAATAAATAAACATTTCATAGTGTTGTGGATAGTTTTCAAGGACTATCGCCACTCTAAATCTAAGAAGGTACCTACATAGTTAGTACCTATGGGTAACGATCAGTGTGATCATATTTACATACTTACTTACCAAAACATTCATTCTCATTCATTTGAGACTATTGGTATGGATGATGAACTCGGTGTTGTGGATAGTTTTTAAGGACTATCGCCGCGCAATTTTCTCTCCAATACCTACATCTGGTACTTACTATATTCCAGATGAGATGGAAATACAGCCCGAAGTCGAGTCCGTTCCGATTTTTGAAGAGCCGCTACCGGGAACGTCCTCCTCAACTATACATGTCCCTGCTACAGACGCGGTACAGACAGTGCAGTCGGAATTACCCGTTGAAGCAGCGCTCGATCCCCCTGAGCTGGATGATGAGATTCTGAATCTCTTAGGCGAAACACCTTCAAAGGACAAGAAATATGGACCAGATATTAGAGGTGAATTATCTGTTCGCTGGGAACACATCGCAACGACTGGTTTGACCAAGGATGCCAGAAAGGAGCTACTAGAAAAGCATCTTGTTCCAAAAAACTGCACAAGGATTGATGCGCCGAAATTAAAAGATATGCTCATCAAAAAAGACAAGGCGCTGGAGAACAAACAGATGCAGGTTGCAGCAAGTATATCTTGTATTGGTGAAGCTCTCAATTCATTGTTCTCTTCGGATCACAAAGATCAGACAGTAATAAAATTACTGATCGAAGCGAGTCGACTGATGTGTGACTCACAACACACCGAGTCCATGACAAGACGTAGTTTTATATGTTCTACAATAAAAAAAGATATTAAAGATCATTTGTTTAACACAGAAATCGATAAATTCCTGTTTGGCGAACAGCTCACCGATACTCTCAGAGCAGCAAAAGCCATATCCAAATCAGGCTCTGAAATTAAAGTAAACACACCATTCAGAAGACCAGCACCAGCGCAGAGACTAAGACAGCCTCCAACTCAGTCTTTAAACCAGAGGCCTCCGTTCCCGCCGGCGCGGCAAGCAGGAGCAGCGAGGAGGACCGAGCCGGCGCCGCGCCCGCGACCGCAGCAGCAGCCGCGACAGCCACCGCGCTTGCAGCAGCGCCCAGTCCCTCGGCGCTAGACCTGGTACGTTCCGCAGGACGATTGTCATATTTTTATGATCAATGGCAATTGATAACCAATGATCCCGTTATATTATCGTGGATAAAAGGTTACGAGATACCGTTTACTAAACCGGTTTCTCAGACATATGAACCTAGTTCACCTACTTTATCTTCATCTGAATCCCTTCAATACAGGGTGGCCATCACTGACCTTATAAACAGTGGAGCTATTTCACATTGCGAACCATGCGAAGGACAATTTCTTTCCAGTTATTTCCTGATTAAAAAACCTAATGGTAAAAACAGATTTATTTTAAACTTAAAGTCTCTGAACAAGCACATCATAACAGAACACTTTAAACTTGAGGATCTAAGAACAACTTTAAAACTAGTATCAAAAAACAGTTTTATGGTCACCCTTGATTTGAAGGATGCATATTTTCTTGTATGTATATGTCGCAGTAAGATAGATGCAGCCGTAATATAGTTATATCCCTAGGGATATAATTATATACCGTAACATAGTTATACGAAAGCGATTCTTTACTATCTCACTAGGAATATAGTTATAAAACGGTCCAAGTTTAGTGATATACTTATATTACTAGATTAAGTTTAGTGAAATAGCTGTAAGAAGCATTCAGTGCTATGTAATTCTAGATGTCATGATTCCTCTTCTTGTCTGAACAAAAAATAAAAAATAATAGGTCTTTACCTATGAAATTGCCGTTTTGTATGAAAAAATTTAAACGATTTTTTTTCATGTATTTTTTATTTGTATTAATCGAAGTAATCACCCATGCAATCAATGCATCTTTGCCAACGCAGTGGCAGTTTATTGATGCCATTCTTAAAGAAATCAGCCGGAAATACATCCAACCTGCAGAAAATTCTTACGTTTTAAGTACGATGGTAAAATTTACCAATTCAATGTTTTACCGTTTGGCCTTAGTACAGCCCCATTTGTTTTTACAAAACTATTAAAACCAGTGATTTGTTTACTGAGATCATTAGGCTATTTGTCATCTATTTATTTAGACGACATCTGTATTATTTCTAATAATTATCAAGATTGCCTAGACAATGTATTGCAAACAAGAAGTATTTTAGAGTCCTTAGGATTTATTATTAATATAAAAAAGAGCTGTATGGTTCCGAGTAACGTATGCAAATACCTTGGTTTCGTGATAGATACGAAAAAATTAAATGTTAGCCTCCCTAAGGAAAAACGAAATTTAATTAAACAAGAATTAAAATCGTTCCAATTCAAACCTCGTTGTAAAATAAGACATTTTGCACGATTAGTAGGCCTCCTCACTTCATCTTGTCCCGCGATTCAGTACGGTTGGCTTTATACCAAGCAAATGGAAAGATGCAAATACCTCGCTTTGTGTCAAAACAGTAGTTACGATAGCCACATGTCTTTACCACAGTACTTGCAGAATGATTTTTCTTGGTGGATGAAATCAATTGATGACGCAGTCAATCCCATTAGACAAGACAGCTACTCACTTGAAATATTTTCAGATGCTAGCAAAAAAGGGTGGGGGGCAGTATGCGGTGAGGAGACCGCCAGTGGCCAGTGGAATAATTCAGAATGTGTCAAACATATTAATTATCTAGAACTCCTGGCAGCGTTCTTAGGTTTGCAAATATTCGCAAAGGGATTAAACAATTGTCAAGTTTTGCTACGTATTGACAACACAACTGCTATTTCGTACATCAACCGTATGGGTGGAGTAAGATTTCCACACCTAACTGAAATTACAAAATCATTGTGGCAATGGTGTGAAGCTCGGGGTATATTTGTGTTCGCTTCATACATAAGTTCAAAAGATAACGAAGTAGCAGATGCGGAGTCTAGAAAATCTCACCCCGATATCGAATGGGAGATCAAAGATCATGCTTTTGAAAAGATTGTACAGGCCTTTGGGCAACCAAAAATTGATCTTTTCGCATCAAGGTTAAATAATAAATGTGTTCAGTATATATCATGGAATAGAGACCCTGGAGCTATCGCTGTGAACGCTTTTACCTTAAGCTGGAAAAACCTCTCTTTCTACGCATTCCCTCCTATTGCGGTAATACTAAAAGTTTTAAGAAAAATAATAACCGATCAAGCCGAGGGTATTGTTGTGGTTCCATTTTGGCCCACGCAACCCTGGTTCCCACTGTTTCAAAAACTTATCTGTTCCGAATTGATTCAGTTTACACCCTCTGATAATGTGTTATTGTCTACTTCCAACAGTCTCCCGAAGCTCACGTTGATTGCAGGGAAGTTATCAGGACGGCATTACGCAACAGAAGAGTGCCACCGTCAGCTTTAGATATTATGATAGCTTCCTTATCTGAAAATTCAATAAAACAATATGACGTTGCAATTCGACGTTGGGTAAGCTTTTGTAAAACTCAAAATATCGAAATACATGAGGCGTCAATTCCGATGGTAATGTATTTTCTTACTGAATTATTTAATTCTGGCTTACAATACGGATCTTTAAACAGTCATCGTAAGTCAGTGTATATTAATAAAGATAAAAGATTTTATAAAATCGTCTCGCCCAGGTTCAGCACAACCTTGTCTTAATATTCCATTTTACAAAGACCGCCCGGAAATATGTCCGGCTGAAGCGTTGTTAGCTTATATAGATAGGACAAAGTCTTTGAGAAGCAATGCCAATTGCCTATTCGTCAGTATTAAAAAACCACATAAACCGGTATCCACCAATACTATCAGCCGGTGGATAAAAGATATGTTATCAAATAGCGGCATTGACACCTCAATATTTTCTGCTCACTCAACCAGACACGCAGCTACTTCAGCCGCTCATAGAGCAGGTGTCAATATTGACACGATACGAAAGACCGCTGGTTGGAGTGGCACCTCCAATGTCTTCGCTAGATATTATCATAGAGATATTCCATGTGAACAACCTGATCAATTTGCTCTGTCAATTCTAACCTCCGAATCATAAATTATATTTCTAACGTTATAATATGTATAATGTTTCATGATTATAATCTAATATAATGTTATTAAAATGTAATTACACTTATAAGTTACCCTTAAATCATTGAGAAACTACAACTTTTAGTTTAAAAAACAGTAATAATACACTTTGATTGTTCATTATACGTTTATTAATTCAATATAGGTGTTTAATATTTCACCAACTTTCAAAATCTACAATGTTATCTAATCTCGAAGGACGAAGCAACGAAGTATAATTGGAGATTAAACGAACTTACCTGAAGTGAAGTTCTATCCAAATTATACGAGTTGCTTCGTCCGAAGAGATTAGTTCCCTCCCAGCCCTATGACCCCCAATATATTAGGTGAAATATTAAAAGGTTCCAGGCTTTCAACTAAATGAATGACACTACAGGCATAACGAGAAGGAAACAGAAGTACCCACAAAAAAAAAAAAAAAAAAAATTCAAACTTAGTGGGTGAAAGGCGATATCTTAGACGTATTACTACAATGTTATCTAATCTCTTCGGACGAAGCAACTCGTATAATTTGGATAGAACTTCACTTCAGGTAAGTTCGTTTAATCTCCAATTATAGGTACATAATACAATATTAAAACGCAAAAATGAAAATTTTTTAAAATAACGATGATACGAATATCTGGAAAATTAAAACCCTGTTTCACGACCGAAAAGTTTCGCATAACTATTGTGACAAATTGTCAAATGCACGTGCCACATCCAGCCGTGATTTTTTGAATGAGTTTTTAACGGCCAAGGCATCATTTGATTTGCGAATAATTATTATCGGGTCGATATTTTTTTCCAGAAACCGGGGTTAGGCACTTAGGTATCTTTATAATCTATATTTTCTTTATAATCTTTATTTATGTTACTTATGTACTTTTAAATGGTTAACGTAAGTATGTTTGACAATAATTAATTATTATCACATGTTGGATGTGGTTAAGGTAATGTATGTGTGATGTGTGTGAACTTTAATAGAGACTGACCTATGATTCTGTTCAGTATTTTTAACTAACTTCAAAAAAACACTAAAAAGTACAAAATAACTTTAATTTTGGAAGTCGGTGTCAAATAACGAAGAAGCCTATGTTATTTTGTACTTTGTAGTGTTATTTTTTCTCAGCGTAGTCGTGTTACATCTATCATCTAGTTACAAAAAACTGATTGACGTGTGTTACTGAAATAAATATCTTTCATCATTTGATTAACTATTACCTACAAAATAACTTTCCCTATTATTCACCTATTTGATAATACTGAATAAAAACTAAAAACAGTTAAGTTGGTACTGTACTGACTGGTGTTACTGTACTGACTGGTGTTACCGTACTGACCGGTGTTACTGTACTGACCGGTGTTACGGGCCGTAATGTAACATTTTCAGCGAGCATGTTACGCCATGTCCTGAAATCCGTGTAAAACAAAACACATACGCATATAACATACGCATGTCCGTGCTCGTTTCCACGTATTGACTGCACGAATACTCGCTTTGTAACATGTTACATTACGCCCGGTAAGTCCGGTCAGTACCCACCTTTTAGTACCAAGCCGCAAGCCGTCTCAATTGTCTCTTCAACGTTTTCAGAATAACACTACCACTCATACTTCAATTAAATCTACTCGAGCGACCGTTAATGAGCTCCAAGAAGAGATTAAACATAAAATTAGCAGTTTTCGAGTCATTTGCGTCGATTCCAACATTTCCAACTCATTATGAAGTTTAATGTAAACTGGAAGTAAATTAATTCGCTTAGTTTTTTATGTTTGAACTCGATTTAACTTTTGTTTTTATGTTGATTTGAACAACGGTTTTCAATTTTACTAAGAGATTTTTGAATATTTTGCTTTGTTATACATTAATTGGATGAGCAAATAGACAATCATTTTGTTGTGTAGTTTTTAGAAGTTTTGTTCAATTAACTAGGTAACTATTCCAATAAACTGCATTTGATGTAGTTACCATTTTACATTATGTAAACACAAAAAAATATTAATAACCGTAGTTTGGCTTTAGGAAACAAATTGTGGAATATTGTAACTCTAAATTTATTTAATGCTGAGTACCAGCAGCGCCAACTAGTGACAAATGCACAAACTAAAACAACCGTCGTGTGCTCATTTTCTTTACAAACTTTCCCGAGCTTTCGTTCCACTTTCATTTCAGTAGTTTTTGATATGAAACATAGATGGCGGTTTAAGCGTTTCCTAGTGGCAATGAAATATTATACGAAACTTTTTCCTGGACAAATAAATATAATATGAAAATAAGTGGGCAAATTTTTCAATAGTGACATTTTTCACTGATGTATCATCACATGGAGGTTTGACATTTTTTTTAAAACCGTTATGTTTATTCTTGTAAAAGTTATACCTATGGCTATTGAAAAATCAGCCCTAAGTGGTAAAAAAACTAAGGAGTTTATTGTTTTCGTACGGACACTTACATTTTGGACGGCGATTTATTTATAGTCCAGTCAAATTAGCTTTGAACCTTGCAAAAATTCCTAACTCTGATTTTTTTCTTGAATCGTGTATTTGACCTTAGCTCTTCTAATAGTAACAAAAAATTAAACATTTTCCAGAACCGGATCACGGTAAAAAAAACAAAAACGCGTTTATTTTAATAAAAACTCGGAAAAAAATATTAACTCGAAAATGTTAGTTACAATATGTCGAGAATAGGTAAAGCAAATTATTTTCTTCAAAATTAAACATTTTCACCCTCGGGATTTTTGAAAAAATAAAAAAAACTAAATTTTTGAATTGTACTTCAGGCAAAAATATTAACTCCGATTTTTTTTCATAAAATTATTCAATTAAATACCTTAGTACTCTATGCAACAAAATTAAACAATTTCTGTTAACGGAAGATATTAATACCTGTTTTTTTGAAATAGCGGCTCAGGCAAAAATGTAACTCAAATAAATTTAGGTTAACTTTAATTTATGGACCATGTCTCACTTAATTACAAGAAAATTAAACACATCCAAGCAAATCGTAACGATTTTTTTAAACTATTAAAGATTGTGTAGTGTATGCACGATTGTGGTGGCGCGTCATTCATTCACCAGCCGTAGCCGGGAGCACACGTGTTCTGTATCTTGCATACCCTATATCTACCTGAGTGCTTATAAGTGTGTTTTATTGGCTCCTGAGACATTACAAGTGGCGACGAGGATAAAAGTGAGCTTACAAAACATTTACCTACCAAAAAAAGGGTAAGAATGCACGCTGAAAAATAATGCACGTTGAAAGTTGTTTACGATCAATTAAGCGACTATATTTCGATCTGATAAGGATCGTTAGCAGTTTGGATACTGAAATGAAAACAGAACGTAGTCACGCTGTACCCACCTACCTACACGTAAATAAATCGTTACCTACATAAATCAATATCACTTATGAACTGAGTCAATACGTAAACAATTATTGTGACTGGTACACTAATTCATACAACTATCCTCCATTGTTTAGCATCGCATCAGATGAAAAAAATAAGGCCATGCAAACGCAAAACTATGGTTACATGGATAATTACAAAATATAATGTATTGTGCACGTAATATAACCTAACGGTACCTATCATTATGATCGAAGTAATGAGAAATATTTCCCTTTGTTAGGTAGGTATTCCAAAATAAAATAGAATAGAAGATTTTATAATAGAAAAAAACAAAAGAAAGAATATGAGTTTATTTGGCACACACATATAAAACTCATAGTTTTATCTTAGTCTACTTACACATTTACATAATGTCGAGTAGCGTATTTACAGCTCACTAAAAATAAATTATACCTACCCACATTAAAAAACAAAAGGTTTTTACTTGTTACCCACATTTACAATTATTTACGTTTTTAACAATTCAATTGGGTTTGGACAAGGTATGAAAGATGTACTATGTTCATGGTTACTTTTATTATATTATTAACAACAATAACATCACAATATTGAAATTAGGTATTTATCTAAAAGTATACTAGCACAATTTATATTGAGAGAATCATAGTTTTATTAAAGGTTTATCTGAAGGTCACGCAAGGAGCTCGTGGCTAAATTATAACAGCCGCACGGGCCAATCTTCAAGGTAAAGCAACGCTTGCCGAGGTTGGTCTGTGGATGGGTTGCCATCTTAACATACCGAGACTCCTCCGTGCCTCGGGAAGCACGTTAAGCCATTGGTCCCGGCTGTCATTTGTAGATGTTTGAAAGATCAAGAAGAAGAAGCCAGAAAATCTGACACCAGTCTTGCCATGAAGTACCGTATTACCTAGCCAGTTAATGAGTTGTGGAGGTCAGGTAGGCAACCACTCCACGTAAAATACTGGTATTCAGCAGAATCCGGTTTGACTGGGAGCCGACCCCAATATAGTTGGGAATAGGAGTGTGATGAACATATTGGTATTAGTTAAGAGATTAGTAATATTCCATGGATTCTCGTATCTGTTATCCGACGAACTAATATATGCTAATATTTAATATTCACATAATCCACAACTTACTAACATGTACAGTAATCTTTAACATAATCTGGGATTCCATTCACTTGACACGGATCGGTGGGATTAGACTCACTCAATCATTCTGACATTCGTGACGTGATACGTATTAATAAGTATTAGTTAAATATTACTGATATAAATATTAGTTAAAATATTATAATATTTCTAGACTAATATATTCTTTATTAGCTAATACTGATAAATATCGGTATTATCTTTATCTTTAGTTGGGAAAAGGCCAAACCTGTAATGACTTAAAAAGCCACGCAAAGAGTGAATAACTCACAAAGGGCCGCGCAAAGAGTAAATTACTCACAAAGGGCCACGCAAAGAGTAAATAACTCACAAAGGGCCACGCAAAGAGTAATTAACTCACAAAGCGCCACGTAAAGAGTAAATAACTCACAATTTGATTAAAACCCAAAATGACTCATGCGTCATCCACACTTCCAAACTTAGACCACCCTGATTGCGAAGATGATCAGCCATAATTGTCGACACTCGCAGGGAGAAATGGAAGAGGGCTCTTGAAATTAACACATTGCCTGTCAACATCGACAATCCTGATAAGAAACGAGCTACTCTCTACTACGTTGGGGGAATAGCACTACAAACAAGAAGTTAACTATAATATTCCGGGTAGATTGTAGTCGACGTTCATGATGAAGAAGGGGAAGGTGTCGATGTCTATGCATTATCCCTAAAGAAATGAGACAGTTCCTTAAGTTCGAAACAAAGTCCGATTAACAAAATTTATATTTTCTAACAGAAAAAGAAAACAGGAGGAAGTAGAAACATTTTAACGATTCTATTAAGCTTGAAAAATCATGCCGGAAAAGGTCAATTTCATAATAACGAGGAGTATATTATCGATTAAAACACTGAAAAGCGTCAAATGTAAAGTCGAATGTAGAATCGAATATAAAGTCTAATTATGTAAAATCACGTACAATTTTACACGTAGAGTCAGATACCTGGTTTTTAATTTCTTTGTACAAATTAATGTGATTTCGATGACTATAACTTGTGCTTGGACTTGGTAATCACGAATACTAGCTAATCACGGATCAAACCTAAAACATTTGTTTAAATGAAACCATTTACGGCTGTAAATGAGAGAGTGACATGGAATAGCTCTGTAACATGAAAAGTTTGTAGACCAATTGCCGTAGAGATTAACGATGGCAAATCGTAACAAGACGCAACAGGTGCAATAGCTCGCGATATATTGCGTAAAAAGCTGCATCGATAGAAATTGCGAGACCGTTATTATTGATGTTTAGTGATGTAGATACTAAAGACGATTAGATGAGGTCCGTGAGATTTTATTAGACAGTTTTAAACACTGTGTGGTATAAGGGAAAGCTCAATTTGATTGCACAGAAGTTATTAGCAAACTAAGAGGATTAAGTAAAATCCTAAATACTAAGGTTCATTTAAGAATTATCAAGGAAATGGACCTGGGTATACCGACTAAAGGCGCTTGACTCTAAGCGAATGTATAAATAGCTCCATGATCGTTTGAGAAAAATCCCCGATCACTGCCTCGAGACTTAGATGTCATAGTTGATGACAGTGATAATGAAACCAAGTCTGATGGCTTGTTTACTAAACTCTTGACCGCACCTCATGAATAACATGAGGCGATGGGTCTCCAAGGAATCGTTGGTACGATTTCTGTCTGTGCACCAAGCACATAGCGCTTAATGTGTTGTAGCACATATCGTGCTAGATATTTTCAAATTGTTGGTGCGATTCAGCAGTGCGATTCTGTAAGCATGTTGAAGTGAATACTTGGGCGGGGCGCGCGACGGGTGAGTTGTCAAACCATACAAATAAGATGGAATGACAGCGCTCTTGTCGTTCACTTCGCCTAGGTGAACACCGTGAGATGTCGACAGAATCGACCGGCTGGTCTGTGTTGGTGCACAGATTATAACGGAATTTTCATGAGTGAGTATGCATTTCAGAAAGAGTCACCTTATTTTGTATACATAGTATTTGGATATAAATGATGACGTTCAAAAGAGCCGTTTGATGGCCTTATTGAAATGAACGTTTTGACTTAGACTTTTATAAAAGACAGTTTGGGAAGCAAGTGAAGAAAAAAGGGAAGAGTATGGTATATAACTGGAAATAAGGGAAAATTATTCATGAAAAATGTATTGAAAATCTGTAATATAATGCCTATTTAAAGTATTAATAATACTTACAACATCCGATGAGTTACCAGTCATATTATAAAGATTTAAGTTTTGATGTAATTTTGAACTAATTTAAATCAATTTAAATAAAGAAGGGATGTAGTATATGCACGATTGTGGTGGCGCGTCATTCATTCACCAGCCGTAGCCGGGAGCACACGTGTTCTGTATCTTGCATACCCTATATCCACCTGAGTGCTTATAAGTGTTTTATTGGCTCCTGAGACATTACAGATTGATATTATCTTCCTAATGCGGCCCTGTTGTTTCAAACCCATTTGTCAGATTGGACCGAATTGAGCACATTTTATCACAATATTTGTTTAGTCAGAATTTAAATAACTATGAAAAATCATCTGGTTCTACAAAATGTGTATCGAAAAGATGTTACCAACCTACCTACTGTGTTTTGTTTAGCGTCATAATTATGGCAAAGTTTATGGATTTAACAATTATATCAAGATAATGACTATGGTATATTTTTTTGTTGGTTTTTATTAGCTGTAAGTCCTATAATAATTTTACCTAGTATATTCATTAATATTCACGTACACTACTACTAACAAAGGGTTTACTAGTATATACTTTCGAAATCACAATCGTCGTAAGGGTTTATTAAAATACAGTTATGTGCAGTTTCATAGACTACTTTATTTTAAGTCATGCAAAATTTCTGCGAGTATTTTTGCATTGGGAAACGTAGCACGTCAAACTTTAACCTTGTAGGTACGCATTAACGCGTAGTAACAAGTACAAGAAATTGCAAGTCTTATCATATTCGCAAATTCACATCAACTCTCAACTTATCGGTCAGTTTTCGTATATCTTGCACTTGCAGACGAGTCTTTCCAGGTGACATCTAATGTCAGATGTGAGTGTTTTGTTTGACATGATCAACTTCTATGAACAAGACTTCTAAATTAACTGCAGTTATACGTATAAACAGACATTTTCTCGACCGTCTTCCGTCTATCTGTATTATTAGGAAACGCAGCCTTATCCTGAGCTGCTATTAGAATTAATGCATTACAATTGCATTTTGTTGCTATTGCACAAAAAACGGTCAACTTGGAATAAAACCATATTTGGAATGAGTTTTATGAAAACATACCTTTAATCCCGTTGTCCCCGTATGCCATATCCCGTCATGGGGACAGCGGGACGTGATTAAATTTATTTTCCGTTGTTCCCATAACATACATTCGGCTAACGGGGAAAACGGGAAGTAAATCATATTTCTGGGTGGTTTAAAAAAAATAACCACAAAGGTGATGGCGGGGTCTGTTTGCTCGCTTCGCTCGCTCACTTGACCTCGCCATCCCCTTCCAACCTAACCTGTCCGACTCGGGTTGCCCCAAGTCCCGAGCTTGCTTCGCTCGCTCTTGCACCAACATAATTTGAAAAGTATATTTAATTATTACAATAAATTAACGGGAACAACGGGAAGTAATTTTTATTATTTTATTAAATTTCCTTCGTACCCTTTAACGGAAATATGGCCTACGGGGACCACGGGAATATACTAAAACATATATTTCCCGTTGAATACCGTTGAATATACTAAAACATGTATTACATTAAAAGAATTCATAGACTTACTAGACTATCTGATGAATACATATTTGTCAAGGTGGCGGATATTATAATAAACAAACAGTTTAATACCGCTCAAGCACTGTCAGCACACCGGTGTACCGTGGGATTTTCGCAATTTTAATGTTTATTATTACTATTACGTAAGATTTATTACATGATTTGGAATTTTCACATGTCAGTGCTTAAACGGTTAAGCGTCATATAGTCTCGGCAGTAGATTTTTTTTTAAGGATTGGTAATCATCAAATGACTCCTTACGCTCTGGGCGGAGCGGGAGGGAGTGTCAGACTCTTACTTACTAAAACCCATTCGTGTTCCTCCTAATGCCCTTTGCGTTCCAGGGCCGCGGTGACTCTTTCGAACAAATTCCGCAAGAACTTTGTTATCTACGAAATTACTAAAGCTCATCCTTATCCGATTAACTTTATCGTAAGGCGTCATACAATTGAACTCCGCTCTGGGTGCGAAGGAGCGGAAGGGAGTATCAAACTCTTACTGGTTAAAACCCATTCGTATTCCTTCTATTGCCCTTTGCGTTCCAGGGCCGCTGTAATTTTTTCGAACAAATTCCGCAACCCTGGCAGGCTCTGGCCCTAGCGGGCCCCAGCGTCTTTGCTGACAGCTCTTTCTGGCGCACGTGGAACACAACGCGCAGTCGACTCAGGCCTGTTCTGATCGTATGGCGAGCTACCCATTGCTCTCCAGCTATTGATGCCTGCGGAAGGCGGTCCGCAGGCTTCCTACGTGGTTGCACACTTGGCAGAGGAAGCACCTCAGAGGTCTGGGTTCCAGCAGTTTGACCTGCGTAGAAACCCAACCCACCAGGAGCCTTCGGCCCTCCAATATTATCTTAGCCACCGACACGGGGCAGCTCACCACAACGGTTCCCATGCCCGTGTGGTCAGGACGTATGGTGCTTGCCTTCACCTCCTCAGAGAAACCCCCCGTCCTGACGACATCGGCCACCACCTCCTCCTCCGTGACAGAGTCATCCAGGCCCAGAATGCGCATGTCCATGCACTTCGCGGGCCTTGACACTCGGCCATGGTCCGCATTTGACGCCCCCTGTAAGCCAGCTTCTTGGAGCCCGGCTAGGTCTGCTCGGAGTTTTGCGTTTTCATTTTGGAGAAACTCCGTGGTGGCCACCAAGCGGGTGACCTCTGCCCGCAGCTTTTCGTCCGACGGAGGCCCACCACAATTAGCCTCAGCCGCCAGAATGGAAACCAACGCTGCGCTTATGACCTTGTTTTTAGAGGCCTGCGTCCACTTCAAGGCCACATTGCGGACCGCAGCCTCCACGACCTCCGCAAACCTGACCTTACGCTCCTTATCGGAACCGCTAGCGATATCCGGCTCACCGCCGAAAGGAGCTGAAGGGATAGCCCTTCGACCGGTCGCTCTTGAGTGGTGCCGTCCTCGGCAAGCTTAGCGGCTCGCTGGGCTGTCTCCTGGGAGGTGAGCACCCTCCACTTGCTTCCTTCTCGGCCCTTACCTCGCCTACTGGTGGGGATTTTTCGGGCCAGAGGCCCACTTTTCGTTGGAGGACAAACCCTGGTCATCCTCTAGTCTGGGCCACCTACGGAAGAGCCCGGAGTTCTCCACAGCAGCTCCCATTCCCTAACGACGGCAGCTCGCTCGCTGAGCTGACGCCAGATACAGAGTCGTCAGAGTCTAACCCCGCACCTGCACGACGCTCAAACGAGCCCCTCTTCCAAAACTGGGCGCCTAGACCAGTGCCATATGCTGCGGCAGGTTATACAGAAGACCGAAGAGTATAATCTGCCCCTCTGCCTAGCGTTTGTGGACTACGAGAAAGCCTTCGATTCGATCGAGACTTGGGCTGTGCTGCAGTCTCTCCAACGGTGCCAGATCGACTGTAGTTACATCGAGGTGCCCAAGTGTTTGTACGAAAACGCCATCATGTCAGTCCGACTTCAGGATCAGACTTCGAAACCTATCCTCCAGCAGCGGGGTGTGAGGCAGGGAGACGTCATTTCTCCGAAATTGTTCACGGTCGCAATGGAGGATGTCTTCAAGGTTTTGGACTGGAGAAGGCTAGGCATTCATGTCAATGGCGAGTACATCACTCACCTTCGATTTGCTCACGTTATAGTCGTCATGGCTGAGACCATGGAGGACCTCAGTACAATGCTCGATGACCTCAGTAGAGCTTCCGAAAGAGTGGGTCTTAAAATGAACATGGACAAAACCAAGGTCATGGGATATGTAGCACCCACTCCTATCAAGATCGGAGGCTCTGCAATCGAAGTTGTTGATGAGTACATCTACCTGGGACAAACGGTCCAGTTAGGTAGGGCTAACTTCCAGAAAGAGGTCAACCGTTGAATCCGACTCGGCTGGGCGGTGTTTGGGAAGTTGCGTGATATCTTCTCGTCTCACATACCACAGTGTCTCAAGATGAAAGTATATGACCAGTGCCTGTTGCCAGTGATGACTTATGGAACTGAAACGTGGTCGCTCACAATGGGTCTAATCAGAAAGCTTAAAGTCACCCAAAGTGCAATGTAGAGGGCAGTGTTTTGGGTTTCCTTGCGTGATCAAATCAGGAATGATGAAATCCGCAAGAGAACCAAGTTAACCGACATAGCCTGAAGGATCGCCAAGCTGAAGTGGCAGTGGGCAGGGCACATTGCTCGCAGAACTGATGGTCGATGGGGCCGAAAAGGGAGTGGCGACCGCGTACCGGAAGACGCAGCGTTGGAAGGCCTCCCACAAGATAAACCGATGACCCGGTGAGGGTCGCTGGTGGCCGATGGATGCGAGACGCATAGGACCGGTTTTTGTAGCGACACTTGGGGGAGGCCTATGTCCAGCAGTGGACGTCTTTCGGGTGAGATGATGATGATGATGCAATTTGATGTGTTTTGATAAAGTTGCATGAGTTTAGACGACAGAGTAGTTTGTGAAACTGCATAACAAAGTTTCAAAATGTATTTTTAATTTCAGGTAAGTATGTCTTTGCGAGGATGCCAGCAATATGGATTGGTCTTCCCTGTTTGCCTCCACGTCAGTCGACGAGGAAGTTAAAATTTTCACAAATAAACTCGTCGAGCTTTATGACCTTCACGCGCCTGTTCGAGCGGTAAAAGTTAGACATTTGCCGGCGCCGTGGCTGACAGATGACATTAAAAAGTTGATGAACAAAAAGGTGGCGGCAAAGTCAAAATTTAAGCGACGGCCTACTGATGCAAATAGGGAAAAATATGCGTCAATCCGCAATCGCTGTAATAAGGTATGTAGGAATGCTAATCGCCAACACATCCATAATTCTGTCCAAAATGGGGACGCATCCAAAGTTTGGAATTTTCTAAGATCATTGGGGGTCGGTAAAACACGACAGGAGTCACTAGCGAAAGATTTAGACATCGATGCAATTAATAATCATTTTACAGCTTCGTCCAATTTTGATAGGACAATAAAATTGAATACATTGGATCATCTTTCATCTCTTCCGACTCCCAGTTATTCTCCATTTGTTTTTAGTCAATTCTCCGCTTGTGATGTTAAGAAGAGCATACTATCGATAACCTCTAATGCAGTAGGAAGTGACTGTATTAGCCGGAAAATGTTACTCCCCGTGCTGGACGTAATCCTTCCCGTCATTTGCCACATCCTCAACTTTTCTGTGTCCAGCGGTGTATTTCCTTGTTCGTGGAAAGACGCTCAAATTATTCCATTGCCTAAAAAGTCCAATCCCACATCCTTCTCTGATTTCCGTCCAATATCCGTGTTACCATTCCTATCCAAAGTCCTAGAACGGTTAGTCCACAATCAAATTAGTCCTTTTCTATCCAAAAATAATCTCCTCAACCCCTTCCAGTCCGGCTTCCGTCCTGGTCATAGCACCACTACAGCGCTTCTGAACGTTACTGAAGATATAAGGTCAGCCATGGAAAGCAGTAATCTAACGGTCTTAGCATTGCTTGATTTCAGCAATGCTTTCAATACTGTTGATTTCGATGTTTTGCTTGGCATTTTATGCTCTCTTAATGTATCTCCATCGGTGATTGACTGGTTTCGTAGTTACCTGTTCGGTCGCCGGCAACGTATATGCATCGGAGATACCTCGTCTTCGTGGTGTTGTACTTCTGCCGGGGTACCACAGGGTGGCGTTTTATCCCCTTTACTTTTCGCAATTTTTATACACGCAATTTCCAATGAACTAACTTCTTCCTATCATCTTTATGCAGACGATCTACAAATTTATTCGCGAGCTCCTCTTGGGAATCTGCCCGAGGCCATCGTCACCATTAATCGAGATCTGGCTCGCATTTGTCAATGGAGCATGCGATATGGACTCATGGTCAATCCCATAAAGACGCAGGTTATTGTGGTGGGCAGTTCCAGGATGGTTTCAAGAATTGATTGGGAAACTCTTCCCCAAGTTGTTTTCGATAATACAGTAATTCCCTTCTCCGAGAAAGTTAAGAACTTGGGGATAATCTTTGACAGGAACTTCTCTTGGACTGCCCAACTACAAGAAGTTAACCGCAAGCTATTTGCATCTGCAGGATCTTTGAGGAGACTACGTAATTTTCTTCCGATTGCCACCAAGATTGCGCTTGCACAGTCACTTCTTCTTCCCATCCTTGATTATGCTGATGCCAGCTATCTTGACCTGACTCAAGAACAACTCGACAAACTTGAGCGGCTTCAAAATTTTTGTATAAGGTTCATATTCGGTTTACGTAAATATGACCATGTTTCCGAATTCCGTGTGAAGCTCAAGTGGTTGCCAATTCGCCTTCGCCGGAATGCTCATATTCTTTCCCTTTTATACAATGTGCTCTTTTCCCCTTCTACCCCTCTTTATCTCAAGAGACGTTTTCAGTTTCTCTGTGATTCCCACACAAAATTCCTGAGGTCATCAGATAATCTGCGACTTAAAATGCCAATGCATTCCACAACTTTTGTTGATAAATCCTTCACTGTCCAGGCTGCTCGTTTGTGGAATGCATCGCCGGTTCCAGTAAGACGCGCTCAATCGTTGCCTGTGTTCAAAAGGCTCGTGAAGGAACATTACCTGTCGCTGTGATATCGATGTTCGTCATTTATGTATTGCCAAAATATTTAGTATAGAATATGTATTTATCTGTGTATATATTATATTTAAAGTAAAGTCGCACCGATGACAGCCCCATTTGTTGTCCAGACAATTACTGTCCATTCCAGGTTGCCTGGAAGAGATCGCGGAATGCGATAAGGCCGCCCATTGTACATGTGTTTCAGTTAGTACCTAATGTTCATTTTATGTTATTATCGGTGTACAATAAAGTATATAATAAATAAATAAATAAATAAGTATGTAACAGTTTCATAAAATACTAATAAAACATCAATGCAGCTCTTTCGTCTTTGCTGAAATAAGACAATTTTGTGAAAAATACCGATTTGCTGCAATCATTTCAAGAGCAGCACATTGTTGCATGATTTTATCTATAAATAAAAAAATGGGTTAGTTGCACCATTTGTAATTCAAGAATGATCTGTTTTTTATTTTCCTTCACCCTGAATAGCAGAATAAATATTTTTAAAAATTGGAAGAATTCACGAAATACAAGTTATGAGCAAAATTCATTTTCTCACGCATTTTGTACTCTGCCTGATTCTGACACATGAAAGAAACAAAACACGGATGAGCCAATTCTAATAGTTGAACTACTGAGTGCGCGGAAAGATGCCACTTTATTAACAATTAAAGATATAGGTAATAAATAAAGTCTGATTTGTTTAATTTTGATAAATTATGGTTTGTGTTTGTACATTTTCCATTATTAAACAACTTTCAGGAGAGTTACATTTTTGCCTGAAAACTTATGTGACAATTTCTTACATCTCGGAACCCCGAGGTGGTATTGTTTTAATTTTCTCAATATAAATAAACATGTTAATTAAAATCCATTTAGCATTATTTTTGTCAAGTTAATATTTTTGCTTGAAGTACAAAGTCAAAAAGTAACATTCTTCAAAAAAAAGTATAGTTCCGTTGATGAAAAACGTTTAATTTTCTTACCTACTTGTACAGCTCAATCTGTTCTACAAATGTCCCAAACTAACATGCCAGTTAATATTTTTTCCCAACGAGTTATTATGAAATTAAATGTTTTGCTAAAAAAACGAACATCCGGGGGTTAACTTTTCGCGGGATACATTTAAACATACTTCTCTGCTTATACTCTACACATTAATGGCAAAAAATCGGAGTTAAGAATTAATGCTAAGTTTGCCTTATTTTCGGCGTAATTTGACCGGACTATTAGGCATTTCAACAATTTGTTTCTACGACAATTTTAGTTGACTCACTGCACAGCTGATCTCTATAATTTTCCTCCTTCTCTAAATTAAGAAATAATAAAGAAAGTTCTTGGAAATAGTGTAAAAAACTGAATATCATGGTCTAATTTAAATAAATTGGGACAGTGTGATTCGTAGAAATGTACCAGCACTTGGCCGTGAAAGCGACGGAACACCACGTCCTGCGGCCAAAAGTCCTCTTCCATGACGAGGTGCAGAAATCATGTCGGTACGCGCACCACCAACGCCTTGAAGTTGACGCTGCGGCGCGATACCAGCAGCTGCACCCTCGGCTTGTAGCTTATCTTTTGGCGCACGTACTCCACAATGTCCTCCGCCTTAGTGGTGTAGTGTAGGCGAGAGATGTATACCGGAGTGTTCGGCTTCGCGACGCGTATATTTACTTTGGGCTCCGTGGGAGCCGTGCCGCAGCGGTTCCTGTTGGTTCGCTGACCGTGCCTCCTTTGTACCATCACGAAACCATCGTCGGTTCCCTTTTAGTTAAGAAATGGAACCTAAAGAAGTAAGTAGGTATGAGTAGATTCTTTTTGTAATTGTATAAAAAAAAATTGTTTGACCACAATCTCACCTGATGAACAGCGATGGAGCACGCTTCCTAAAAGTAACTATATAAACAAGTCACTTTTACGCAACGTGGGGGTCTTGAAATAATTCACTTATGACTTAAGAGCGTTTACGCGGTACGGCTTTTCATACAAACTTTCAAATCCTTATTTTTCGAAACTAATGAACCGATTTTAATTAAACTTGGTATGCGTACGCTAGATATCTAGGTCTAAATAGTTATTAGAAAACATTTTCGAAAAAGAGTTCAGGAGGAAGGATATAGTGATTTTTTACATTCTATAGAAAACTTAAAATCGCTCTCTCTCTCTCTCTGAAATCTTTTTCAAAAATGTTTTCTGATAACTATTTAGACCTGGACATTTAGCGTATGCATACCAAGTTTCGTTAAAATCGGTTCATTCATTTTGAAGAATAAGGACTTGAGGGGTGACCCCGCGCAATTATCACGGCCGATCTATTCGTAATTTAGTCAGTAAAAGCATTCCTTCTTGCTCCACCCAGAACGGGAAAAGTCATTTGATGATTTCCCATCCGAAAAAAAACTATTATAAGCTGTTGTACACTGCGCGTAACTATTAGTCAGTAATGATGTAAACGATGTTTTCATTCAAATTTATAATAGGTACAGCGTGTTTACGAAAACTCGAAAATAAAATTGAACGTCAGAGATCAATGGGATGGGTAGAGTTTACTGTGTCCATTGGAATACACGTCACGACATTTTAATATCTCTGTCAGTGTCTTTTGCAATAAGTTCTGACGAAATGTGTCGTAAACATCAAAATATTTTTAACAAATCCCATAATATTTTTAGAATTATATTTTCTGTGGGTTTGATCGACTTGAAATTTGGTATTCTGTTTTTTTAATTAAATTGCAAGAACATGTAACCCTTTTTTATGGATGGGAAATCATCAAATGACTTTTCCTGCTCTGGGCAGAGCGGAAGGGAGTGTCAGACTCTTACTGACTATAACCCATCCGTGCTCCTCCTAGTGCCCTTTGCTTTCCAGGGCCGCGGTAACTCTTTCGAACATAATCCGCAACTCTGGCAAGCTCTGGCCCTAACGGGCCCCTACTCCAATGCTGACATCTCTTTGAGGCGCGCGTGGAACGCAACGTGCCGTCGACCCAGGCCTGGCCTTGATCGGACGGCGAGCCTACGCTCGCCATCCGCAGATCCGCGCCTACGGCGGCCGGGAATCGCCCTGCGACTCCCGACGCCCGGGGCATCTCCCTATGTTGCAGCGGCTGGGGCGTGAGGGTTGTCTCCACCTCACGCGACCTACCTCCTCCTTCACTAGCATTACTGCTTCGCAGAAGGAGGTGACGGCTTCCCATGCCTCCTCGCTCCGGACCATGGATTGGACCAGGGCCGGACGCGAGAGGTCGCCGCCACCGATCGCCTCGACGAGGACACGGCGGCGGTGCTCCGCCCAACCAGGGTAGACCTCCACCGTATCCTCCACCGCGTCCTCCGGGCGATCGTCACAGTGAAAACACCCGAGCGTTTCCTCCCGCTGAATCCGAAACAGGTACCTCCCGAAACAACCGTGTCCGGTGAGTACCTGCGTCAGACGGGGCTCAAAGAGGGGCACTATCGCCGCTATTGTGGCGTGCCCAGCACTGGGTTGCGACTGTCGCTAACACCATACCGCCATGGTATCTAGCCGGAGCTCCGTCCGCCACGATGCAATTTGCCGCGGAGTTTCGCCCCGGCGTAGCGCCTCCATGAGCCACGCTGCGCGTGGACGTGCGCGAGGGCTCTCGCCTCCAGATCCCATGGCGGCAATCCGGCAAGGAGGCTCGCCGCCTCGCCCTAGACCGTGCGGTATGCCCGGGGCCAGCCGGATGGCCATGACCCTTTGATGTAACCCTGAACTGATGCTGCAGCATGCCCTGGAATCTGTAGGATACCCAACTCTTCACTTACTTCCAGCAGATGTTTCGTGTTCGGGCTCATTTAAATGGTCTCAATGGTTGATGAGATTGCGATAAGGGTCTAATGATGAAGCAGAAATGAGTAAGACATTGGTGAAAGATTCTAAGCGTCTTTCGTGTTGTTTAGGTGAGTGTAGATCGAGAAGTAGGGTTTCTATTAACTAAAAATGCCCCTGTAGTGTTTGTAGATTTTATTATATAGTTCTGTCGTCTCATGCGTACACGCCGCGCGCTATAGTATGGTGGGGGAGCGGGGCATACTCCCTCAGTCACTTTGCTTCGAACCACGAAGCTGGACGGACGCGCGTGCGGCGAGTTAGGCAGTGAGCCGATAACAAGTTAAGTGCACGAACAGTACATTTTGGCGACGAGTATTGTAAGTACTGTGTTTTTTTCTGATTGAAAAAATGCGAAATTGTCAACGTTTATTTTTCTAGTAAGGAAAGGTTAGAAAGAAAACCTAATATTAGTGTACAAGTTCATAATAATTTAACGTGGGTTATTTATTGCAACAAAACTTTGCTTTGTCGTTATGGATAATCAACTTTTGCGGGAAGAAGGACATGAGTTAAATATTTATAATATACGTTGATGATAATGCATAGCTTGGTCATTTTTATTTATATAAACGTGGGTAGTATCATAATTATAGTTTTAAATTTTTTTATTTTATCATGTGACAAGATCATGTTAAAACGTAAAAGGAAGTTGTTACGTAACTATGTAAACAATACCATCTAACGTCTACATTTTGTAGCATATATATAAACATTATTCGAATTACATTTTAACAAATATAGTGCTAAATGGAAACAAACAACAACAAAAATGGTAGTTGTGTATAATGCAGGTATACCAATAATAAACATAAGTTAATTAGGATATTATAAATCTGTAGTTATTCTACCTACCCACTATTCTATCGGGTTTGAGCCCCGATTAAATCTGCTGATTTTTGGTTATAATAACTATTAGTATTTATTATTTGAAGTATGTTTTTATCGTACCTACCCACTAGTCTATCGGTTTCGAGTGCTGATTAAATGTCTGTTGATTTCTGGTTTATATAACAATTTATATTATTGTATTATGTTTCCATTGTGGGTATTTATTATTTGAAATATGTTTTTATCGTAATTAGTTAAATACAGAGTATCTGATGTCTGTTGCTTAAAACTTGAAAAGATGATTGTTTTATTGTAGAACAAAACGGTTGATTTTATTTTATTTTATTTATTTGGGAACACAAACAATTGTACAATATGTATTACAATAGAGTATGGTATAACATATGGGTAAATGTACAATCCACAACGTTTCCACAGATTACTTGTGTACATTATTGATTACGTAGGTAAGTACAATTACACTTAAATAATAATAATAATAGGTACTATCTTAAACATTTAGAACATTGAACACAAACATTGAACAGTTAAAAGCAAAACAAAATCTAATCAGTACCTAAACGTCGCTCAAAACATCAATAATTTTTTTTCTTGAAATTGTTTTGAGACAGAAAGAAGATATCCAAATGATAAAAGTGGTTATTATAAATTTTTACTAATCGACGGAGTGGAGCTCGCTCACCAGCATTGGTTCGGCTAATAGTCGTTGCAAAAAGCGAGTAAGCACGTACCTCCCGCCTTACAACAGTTCTAGGCACAACATAAGAAATACTATTTATTAGTTCGATACAGTTAAACTTGTTATGAACCAATCCGTGAAGCATCATGGTTTGAAGTAGTAGGCGTCTTGACTGCAAAGTGAGCAACTTAAACTTTTTAGAGACTCCCCGTAAGACAGGCATATGAGATGACATTTATGCCGTATTGTTTACATATTTTGAGCGATAAGGTGTTGATTAATGGGTTGAATTATTCTATTAATTACGGTTACATTGCGTACATAGGGAAGTTAGTCAGAACGGATGATGCCCGTTCATTTTTATTTTATTTTATTTTATTTTATTTTATTTTATTTGGGAAAACAAACAATCGTACATTGTATTTATACATCAATATGGTTTAAACTATAGATAAATGTACAATCCATGACGTTTCCACATCTTACTTATGTAGGATACAATGCAGACACATGCAATTAATAGATGTATGTATACATAACTAAAAAAATAAAAAACTAATCCTCAAATACATGATTAACTGCTTAATATTTATTACTTAAACTTCATGACTAGAAGTGTTATGATCAGTAATGATTGAAGCTTTCGGAAAGGTTAGTCAGAATGGATGATGCCCGTTCATGACTAGAAGTGTTATGATCAGTAATGATTGAAGCTTTCGGAAAGGTTAGTCAGAACGGATGATGCCCGTTCATGACTAGGTAGAAGTATTATGATGAATTATGTTGGTTAGAACGGATGATGCCGGTTCATGACTAGAAGTATTAGGATGAGTGATGATGGAAGCTTTCTTAAAAGTTGGTCAGAACGGATGATGCCCGTTCATGACCAGAAGTATTATGATAAGTGATGATGGAAGCTTGCATAAATGTGTTTTCCGAAGTCATAGAACGGATGGTGCCCGTTTTGTGACCTATTTCGTGTAACAATGGCAAACCTAACGTTAGGAGCTTTTAAATCTTCAATAGAACTTGCAGGAAAAACTCAGCATTCAATTTTCTACGTAGTCAGAAATGGCACTAGAAATTTATTAGGAAAAGCGACAGCCTTGGCATTAGGAGTATTAAGGATTGGTGTAGCAGTAAATGAAATACGAAGTTAAGTATTTCCAAAATTAAAAAATGTTCTAATACACATTCCAATATTTCCAATAGATGATAAAGTAAAACCGATTGCACAGCCTTATAGACGTATACCAATTCCTCTAGAAGGCAAAGTTAATGTTAAAATAAATGAACTTCTTGAAAAAGACATAATTGAAAAAGTTGATGGCCCTTCAGAATGAATATCGCCTATAGTTCCCATATTGAAAGAGAATGGAGATATCCGCCTATGTATAGATATGCGACGAGCAAATTCAGCAATAAAACGCGAAAACCACCCGTTATCGACGATGGATCAGTTGCTACCGAAGATAAGAGATGCGGTTATTTTCAGTAAATTGGATATTTGTGATGCTTTCCACTAATTGGAACTTCATCCAGATTCCAGATCCATCACAACGTTCATCTCAGCCAAAGGTCTTTACCGGTACAAAAGGATGATGTTCGGTATTTCTTGTGCTCCGGAAATATTTCAGAAAACTCTTGAGCGTATTCTCTTACCTTGTATAGGGGTTATTAACTTCATTGATGACATCTTAGTGTATGGAAAAAATCGAACAGAACATGATGCCAGACTTGAAAAAGTCACTGAAGTGTTAGAAGCCAATAATGTTATATAAAGGCATGAAAAATGTATTCTCAGTATAAACGAAGTAGAAATACAAAGCTTTATGGGCTTGATATATTACGTGGGTAAATGGATTCCTACCTTAGCTACAAAAACAGAACCTCTTAAACAATTGCTTCGTAATAAATTTGGTAGAAACGCTGATATACGTGAGTTGTGGGGAGAGAGTCAGCAAGCTTCTTTTAACTCTTTAAAAGTTGACCTTGCTGTCATATCTGACTTGGGCTATTATAATGTACAAGATAGAACACTTGTATTTGCCGATGCAAGTCCGGTTGCTATAGGTACTGTTCTAGTACAGGAAAATGATTCTGGACCACGTGTTACTTACTGCATCTGGAAATAAAACTCTTACCGATTGCGAACGCCGCTATTGTCAGACTGAAAAAGAGGCATTAGCACTGGTATAGGCGGTAGAACACTTCCACATGTTCCGTTACGGAAAAGAATTCGACTTGGTGACTGATCACAAGCCTCTGGAAGTGATATTTAGTCCAAAGCCAAAACCGTGTGCGAGAATCGAAAGATGGATGCTCCGGTTGCAATCATACCAGTATAAGGTTATTTATCGCCCGGGGAAAAACAACATTTCTGATCCTCTTTCTAGACTATGTAAACTCACCCTGGAAAATAGTGCCCCAAATGTCGATTATATACAAAACATAATCGAGCATGTTAGACCCATAGCGGTATCATTGAGCGATATTGAGCGTTGTTCTAATGAAGATCTAGAAATTCAAAAAGTTTAGCGCCAGAACAGAAGTATACTGAAACGACTACGAATATGCCAGGCTGAAAATAAAATTCACTGGAGAGAATCGTTGGTCGATTATCTGACTATGTACAATAATAGCCCCCATACAGTCACAGGAAAAACACCAGCAGAGTTGTTCTTCCAGAGGAAAATCAGGGATAAAATACCTATGATCGATGACGTTGAGCATAGGAATGATGACATGGACTTACGAGACAAGGACAGAGAACAGAAGGAAAGAGGGAGAGAGTACGCGGACAGAAGAAGGAAAGCACAAGACATTGACCTAGAACCAGGAGAGAAAGTATATATCAAAGATATGAATAAAGCAAATAAACTTAGTACAAATTTTGAACCAACACAATATACAGTTAAATCACGAATGGGAGGCGATGTTGAGGTAGAAAACGAGGAAACAGGACAACGTTTGAGACGAAATATAGTACACCTAAAAAAAGGTAGAAGGAGAATGGAAAGTAATAAGAGAGGACGAAACAGAAGTTCCAGAAAGAGAAGATGAGGAATAGAAGAATTATAACTTAAGAAGTAATAAATTAGAAGCAAAGAACTTGCTAACGAAGAATAAATTACTAAAATAGAGGAAAATCTGATGTATGATTTAGGTTATGCTTAAAATTAAGAACTAGGAAGCATAATGTTAGTTATAGTTGATAAATTGTCATTAGAAAAGCGAAGGAAGTTAGGAACAGGAACAAGCGAAGTGTTATGAGGTTAAATGTTAATAATAAAAGATTAATTGGGAAGTGAAGGAAGTATTAAATTAGTTAGTTATAACAAAGTGTTTGTTAAAACCAGAATATTGGAAAGATTATTGATGCTATTAATGTTATGCTGAATCGTAAACTTTAGTTGATTATGATATTTGAAAAGTTATTGGAAAAGGTAATATCTGACCCGCTTGGCGAAAAGTGGCGGACATTGATCAAAATAGTTTTAAACTAAAGAGTACATTACCTTTGTGATGTCAATGTAGAAGGTTGTTATGATGCACTATTAAAGATGTTACTATATAATACAAATTATTATTATATCTAAAACTTTCATTAAAATAAGGAAGAGATGTAGTGTTTGTAGATTTTATTATATAGTTCTGTCGTCTCATGCGTACACGCCGCGCGCTATAGTATGGTGGGGGAGCGGGGCATACTCCCTCAGTCACTTTGCTTGGAACCACGAAGCTGGACGGACGCGCGTGCGGCGAGTTAGGCAGTGAGCCGATAACAAGTTAAGTGCACGAACAGTACAGCCCCGACAAAAAATATTAACCCTCAGTTAATATTTTTTTTGTCGGGGCTTTTTTAGTTACATCTCGATCTAGGGTTACCGGGGTACCGGGGTTTTTATTAATTTATATTTTTTTCGGCTAATATTTGAGAAGTTAAAAAAATTACGCACTATCACAAAATAAAATGGGGTTCACATAACACTAGAAGCATGGCAATGGACACGCCCCACCCACGAATACAAAAACAAGCACACGCGAGCACCTGTTTTCGCAGCAAAACGTTGTTTCGAAAATAGACTTATGTTTGGTTAGAGGAACACACGCGAATATTCCCGCCAATTTGTGTGCGTACCACGTGACAAGGTTAGTGCGACTACACACTCGCATGAATGGACGAACATAAATTATTTTTTGGATATTATTTCCAGCGTGGGTAGTCAGAAATTACTGATAAACAATACTGGAGCGATGACACGAAGGGAACACCTGTATGGAAATTATTTACATTTATGTTTCTTGGTCGAAGGTCTTGAAATTATTTATGAGTGTCGGTATGTTTGTTTTCAAAGTTTCTACTATTCCACGAATGTGTATTTACATAGATACGTTCGTAGTAATTTTGTTTGAAAACGTTTGGCTTTGTTTGCATTCTGGCGAAATCGTTGAAATGAACAACGGAAGGAACATTCAAACATACGAGTATTGTGCCATATTTCATATTTTTCAGCTGTCAGTTATCTTATTTTGTAAATCAATCAAAACGTGATCATCCTCATAGCTCATAGCTCAAAGTTTTCTAGTGAAAATTGCTGTTCGTTGAAGACGCAGATTATTTGTTTCATCAACAATATTTGTTACGGTGGATTTTGGTACTCGCCCCTCTACCTCAGCGTTGTCCGAAAGTCTCGGAAAACATCATCATCACTTTGGAAAAACCAAGGTACTTATTTAAAATGCGATACAAAATAATGATAAAATCTGACGATAGTCTTACCAAAAAGTACCGTGTTACTCAGTTACTGGCTTGTGGAGGTTAAATAAGCAGTCGCTCCACGTAAAATTTGCTATTCAGTTGACTGGAAGCCGATCCCAATATAGTTGTAAAAAAGCTAGGTAGATAAGATGAGACAAAAAAATAATGAAAATCTTCACATTCAAAACACACATAAACAATCCGACTTAAGTATATTTGTTTGAAAACTCAATCACTATAATTTGAATCGTAGCCAAAGCCGCGCCTACAACCAGTGGAAGACGAATGTGTAACCTTCTTTATGTCTCTCGTCATGTGACGAAGTGGGAGGTCCACTATTTATGTTGTGACGTATGTCCAGTTACGTCACGTCCCGTCGTATAATGGACACGACAGCCCACGGTCCGATATTTTCACGTCATTGTTTATAGGACGGGATATAATAAAGTTTTGTTGATATTTTATGTTTTAACTGGTAATAAACGTATTTATTCATAAGTTTTTGTGTGAGTCAATGTCCGGACGAGGTCCTTTTTTTTGGGAGGGACAACTCATCTTGAGTCGTTCGTTCTAAAATTGAATTTTCTTGAGTCATTGACGGTCTTTAAAATGTTTTTTTATGAGTTGGCAGATTCTAATTTTGAATTGAAATATTTTCGTTGTTTTTAGGGCCGAATTTTCAATAGTCCAATTTCTTTTACCTACGGAAAAAAGAATGGCAGCTTGATATTTTGTTTATGTCAAACAGCCCTTGTAATTCTTTAGTTACAAATTACCTATTACTCTTGAAAAATAAGTACTTTTTTCAACAATATAAATTTACGAATGATACTATAACACCTAGTATACTGACACTTTCGCTTTTGAATGGGTTTAAATACCTGCAAATAACACTGTTGAATCTTATGATTATTTTTAAAACACCTACCTTTTTGCGCCGTAACTAAACTAAACATATCATGAATACCCATTCATTGCCAGAATTCTTGGCTAATTTTAAACGTAAAAAAATAAAAGTTTAACTAACAGCGCCTAATCTCTGTCTACATATTTTACGATTCTGCCTGAATCCCTCTAGATAATCTCCGAAGGGTGGCCAGTTCTAATAATCATGATCTTTGGTATGTCACCACACTATCCAAAAGTTTATTGCTTTTTGTCGACGCTCGCACATTTCAGCGGTCCCCAGGATTAACACGGTAATAAAAAACAACGAATTCGCACATAAACAAACAATCACAAAACCATAGTTTTGTCCAAAGTTTAAATTAAACAGACGTTAAGTGCCACTAAACTTAAGAATTCACTAACAATTAAATTTTCGCCAAAATAAATCTTTCGTGTTTTACGTAAGCCAGATAGCCCGAGTTATAGAAATGTCTGCGGATTGTTAGTGCGGTTTATATTCGTATAAAAATAGTTACGCGAATCAAAATAAGTTTTCAAGGAATTTTCTCCAGGCTAAAAATAATAGAGAGGTACGGGCGAGTCATGTTTGTTTTAGTTGTGCTAGAGGGCGCTACTAGTGTGTATGAATGAGCTTTTCGTAGTACTTACTACTCCCATGGTTTTCCGCCGGAATGAAAGCGTTGTTTTCTTTTTACTTTTTTTGTGGCCTGCCAACTGAACTTCCATTTTCGAATATAATGTTTGATTCTGAAGATTTTGTTCATTGGTATCAAGTTTTATGATTAAGTGGAACCAATGTGTTGGCTATAATAGGTATCTTCTAATTTTGTAATTATAGGTCAATATAGAGTTAATGACTTTTTCTTACGTTATTTTAATGAGTATAAAAATTACAACTTCTAGTTGGTTAACAAATTTCTTACATGAAACATAATTTTGGTTAACCTCGTAAGCAACTCTTCAGTTATAGTTTGGTGTCTCCTTTTTACTTTTCTGCGAGAAGATGAAATCATGAATCGTTTGCGCACCCAGGTAGGCACACGACTTGGTTAAACGGGGTATTAAAGACCCGTCGAAAACCCAATATGAGTGGTATGAACTTGTACCTTGGAGGATTTAATTACTATGCCAACGATGCTGCAATTATGTAATATACCACCACTAGGGCCAAAAATAAATCTAAGGAGCTAACCAACAAACCGAAAAAAAGAAGTACTTAGATGTATATTTTATTCGCCAAACTAATAGCTCTCCCTAGCTATTCACGTTACACAACTACGCGCCACACGTAAACGATCCAGTAGCTCGATTACAAAAATAACCTTGAAAAAAAAACAAAAAATGTAATTTTTACCTTTTCAATTGGAAAAACAAAATGTTTGTCACATTATTACATAATTTGCGTCCTTGCAGCCTTGCCAAGTTCCTCAGTTATGCGTTGTCCGAGCTCAAATAGAAAAGCAATTTTATTATTTGGTACCTACGCATTTTAAAGATTTTATATTTAGGGTGCTTTTCCACCAAAGATCAGAGGTGGTCTGCGGCGGCACCAAGCCCTACCTGAGCCAGGAGATGCTGGATGAAGAGCACTAGAAGTGCCTCAAAAAAGCGCTACACACTTCGAGAGTTAATGATATGAGAGATAAGAAGATAGAAGGCACTTCAATTTTCTAACCTTAGCACAGCTCTGAGGTCAATTTCAGTATAATAATGGAAAAATCGAGTCACAGTTGCAATCTGTTTAAAACATTCCTATTATACCTTCGTTTTTGAATGGAGTTAGCCCTCTGGTATTTGTACATACGAATAAGCAAGAGATGTGCGCGAGGAACGCATCTCTTGCTCCACTCAACAACACACCGCTTCACAATTACCGCTACTGCAGTTACTTCAACTTTTCATGGCATCAAATCATCATAGTTCTAATAGCCAAGATTGTGGGCACACATTAAATGTTTTCTGATTCGACGATTGCGAAACAACAGGCGGTAAAACAAAGGCAGTATTGCCAAAAATGTTTTAGGGCCAGCTAGTCGAGAACACTCAGTAATTTAGCGAGTGATTCGTCAAATAGAGGAAATTAGAAAATGTATTAATTATTGATAACATATTTTTCATTAGAAAATCTCATTCAAACTGGTTAAAACCCTCGCGGGTTGATTCTTTCGAGAGTTGGCAACCCTACTCCTAGCACAGCTTTGATGGAAACTATCACACATTTTCACAGCGCCACAACAAATCCTCGCTCCGCCTAGCTACTTCGCACATCTCTAGTGGAAAGCAACTTTAAAATGCAAATGACGCGTGTGATTATCACGCCTATTGACTGTGAGGAATGTGAGAGATGTTCTGTTTGTCTGCGACATCTGCAAAAGATTTATAAACGCAAGGTTAAGGGCCTCATAATGAGAATCGCGCACCTTTCATATTCAGGATTATTTGTTTTTTTTTTTTCAATTTTCCATGAGACTGGAAATAAGCTGAAGATTGTTTTGATTCACGTTATATGAGTCACGTCAATGCACTTCGCACGACTTCTTTATTTTGTTAGTACTTGTATAGCAAAAGGCGATCATCTAAGTGAAAGCGACATAGGTATGCCCAATTTCACAAACACTATAGGTACGGCACCTAAATGTTTGCATCTAATAATGCGAGATATTAGATTCTCACCAAAGCGAGCATACTTGATTGTTGTAAATAAAACACAAATTATGATCAAACGAACATTTATTTACGCCAACTGGCTTAGAGGGTAGCTAATACATAACCATACATAACTGACGCATAAAAACAATAGATATTTTTAACATTCATAATTTAAATACTATTTATATTTCTGCTAGACGCTTCCAAAGTTCCAACAACTAACTTGTCTGCCAGTGACCTGCAGCCAAGGAGTTCACAGTATAGACACACCACAGATCAATAAAACACGAAAGAAAAACTTACCTATTGAATTTTAGTGCGACGCGTATTTTTTAATAGTGCGCAGTTCCAAGAAATCAACATTATTTTATATAAACAGATTGTCCTTCCAAAAAAATAGTGTTATAAATAAAAATAATAAAGAAGTGTCCTACTAAAGCACGTTATTCATCGATTATTCCGAGCCATTATATTTCTAGGACACAATCATTCGTTTGTCTACAAACGAATAAATGTCCCTGTCTTCTAATAAAAGAGAGGTCTTGAAGTGACCTACTCATAGTAAAGACGTTAACATTAATAATCATAATTTATTGAAACCTTCACAATCTTGAGTATTAATCATCAAACGTTCTGAAAATTCGTCAATGCTAATCTTATTTTATCTTATCGTAAGGGCTTGGCTACCTAAAGGATTGGACTCCGATTGCTAAAGATTGAGAAAAATGGGAGGAAGGAAGGCCTTTGCCCGAAATATCTGAAATATTTCGGGCTTATTAGAATAATAGGGCTAATAAGTATATAATAATAAACGCTTAGGTATATAATATACGAAAGAAAGAAGGCAGGAGAACGAAATATACTTAGCGTAGCGGGCGCGCGGCCAGACGCCATACATTTTCATCACAGCGCCCTGGCCGCGCGCCTGGAGCGCTTTGTATATCAATCCCTTATAGTAGTATGGACTTTCGGCATATGATCGCCGGCTGACGCTTCCGAATGAATTTAATATTGGCTGGATTTTAAAAAAAATGATTTTACAAAATCCAGACAAACGAAGGAAAGAAGTAAATGAGAAAATACGGACTTCACTCTTGATGAGCTTTTAAAATTCACACAATTATTACTCCGATCGATTCAAAGTCTTTCATCTGACTGAGCCCTAACTTCGAAAGTAATTTGGCATCTTGCGAACGTTTGGACAAAATAAGCCTTTAAAATAAACACAACAGTATGTTTAGATACTCAGATGAGAGTGAAATCACTGGAGATAAAAATAAAATGACTGGGAATGCCTTACAAGAATGACTTTACCAGGCTCTAATTTATCCAGGGTTGCAGAAGAGTTACCGTGGCCCTAAAATGCAAAGGGCATTTGAACAAACACCGGTGGATTTTAGTCAGTAAGAGACACTCCCTCCCGCTCCGCCCAGAGCGGGAGAAGTCATTTGATAATACCTCAACCAAAAAAAAGGCTCCAACTCATACCACATTGCAGCAGTTGATGCTAGGTTGTTATAAGATTCTGCACAGCATAAGCTCAAGCAGAGTGTCTAATTCTAGTTGCAAGGAATGGGCATTAGGCAAGGCCTGTCTCTTCTAGCAAATGGTAAGGACTATCCTGGCACAGACTGAAAACGCGAGGAAAATAGCCAGCGTCATTGAGGCCACCAATTCAACGTCTAACACGCCGAAGCCCTGCTTGCATTATCTAAGACAGTGGCGTGACTTCGGGGTCAGAAACGGAATGAATTGATTGGTTGACTTGACAGGGAGGAAGAAGAGGTATTGCGCCGACTTGGGGTCGGCCTACCATAGAATAAGGACAGGAGGATAATGATGACAGCAAAACAGTCAATGAAGACCCAACTTATTGTTACGCGCCAGAATTAATGCCGGGTACATAAAGATAAAAGTTACTACTAGCGCCATCTAGTATCGAGTAGCAGAACTAATAGAGTCAAGATCCTTCTAGACTTTTCTATGCTAGAACATTCTAGAGTTTTCGATGTCTGGTTGGTTCAGACCGGTATGTACTCGAACTTTCTAGATGTTTCTATACTGGAGGGTTCTGGAATTATCTGCCGACCTATATAAGGCCCGCATAGCCTGCGACCGGGTCAGTATTGAATTTGCGATACAAGCGACAACTTCGAGAGCGAACTTCGACTGCGAATTAAAGTGATCAGTAGTGCAATTGTGATTTATAATTAGTGAATTTAAGTTGTAATTAGTGTTGATTAATTAAAGTGTCATTTTGGTTATTTTATCGGCTGTTTTTATTGTCACGAACCCTAAGCTCGTAACAATTGGTGTCAGAAGAGTAGATATTTAAACTATGCCGATTCTACCGAAGGACGACACGGAGGGTATTCATACCCGAAGTCAACGCCAGCAAGAGACGGAACAGAGGCGTTTTGGAGGTGCAACGCCGCAGACGTTGGAGGGCCAGTTGCCGACCATGGAGCCCGGCCCATCCACAGCAGCTCCAGCATCTGCAGCACCAGACTTTGGAGCTCTGATGATGATGCTGCAGGAACAGGCTCGCCGGCAGGAAGAACAGGCCCGAAGGTTGGAAGAACAGCTCCAGCGTGACAAGGAGGAACAGGCCCGCCGGCAGGAGGAACAGGCCCACCGGCAGGAGGAACAGGCCCGCCGGCAGGAGGAACAGGCCCGCCGATTGGAAGAACAGCTCCAGCATGATAAGGAGGAACAGGCCCGCCGACAGGAGGAACAGGCCCGTCGGTTAGAAGAACAGCTCCAGCGTGACAAGGAAGAGCAGGCGCGCCGCCAGGAAGAACAAATGGTCCTCATGAAGGATCTGCATGCCACTTTCGGCAAAGAAATAAAGGTGGTAAAAGAGAAGGTGGTTCAGCACGAGAACCGCCTGATAGAAGCTGAAACCCAGATTGCTGAAATGAAAAAAGCAATGGACAACCTTAAAGTAGGGGATGGAATTACAACTCCCGTAGCTACTACGCCTTCGCTACGTGGATTCAAAGTGCCGCCCTTCGATGGGACATCTTCCTGGTCGGCCTACAAAATACAGTTTGAGGCTGTTATGAAGGCGAACGGCTGGAATAAAAATCAGGCCATGACTGCCCTCACCTTAGGCCTGCGCGACCAGGCCTTAACTGTCCTGGAAGCTCTCGGTAAGGAAGTGACTTACGAGCAGCTCCTTGAGGCGTTGGAAGCCCGGTATGGCGACGCTCACCTGGAACACGTTTTTCGTGCGCAGCTCAAGGATCGCGTGCAACGTAGCAGTGAAAACCTGCAGCTGTGGGCCCTTGAAGTGGAGAAGCTGGTTCGAAAAGCATACCAGTCTGTACCTGCGCTCATTGAAGGGAACCTGGTGCAGGCATTCATCGACGGCATCCGCGACCTTGAGGTTAGAGCTGCTGTGAGGCTTGGGCACCACGGGACGCTTAAGGATGCCTTGGCTCATGCACTGGAGGTGGAAGCTGTGCGGCAGGATCACCGTTCCCATCGCGTCAGAGAGGTTGCAGCGGCTACGGTTCGTGACCGTTCTAATGGATACAGCCCTAGGTGCTATAGCTGTGGAGAAAGGGGCCACCTTCGATCCAGTTGCCCCAGGCGAACTACAGAAAGGGAAGCTGTGCGGCAGGATTATCGTTCCCACCGTGGCAGGGAGGTTACAGAAGCTGCAGTTCATGATCGTTTTAAAAGGTACAGCCCTAGGTGCTACGGCTGTGGTGAAAAGGGCCACCTTCGATCCAGTTGCCCTAAGCGAACTGCAGAAAGGAATGATAGCCGATCTCTCGAAGGTAGGGCGGCTGACAGCAGCACCAAGCGGCTGCAGGAGTACGACTTGGTAGTCGAACATCGCAGCGGAAGAACTCATGACAACGCAGATGTATTGTCTAGAAGACCTTGCCCTGAAGACTGCAAGCATTGTAGTAGGCAAGAAGGTAAAGAAGTCGTACCTGTGAGGATGCTCAAGACAGATCTCAGCAACGAGTGGAAGGAAAGCCTACAACTTGCACAGCAGGAAGATTTGGACATTAAGCCGATTCTGGAATGGATGAAGGCCAGTGCTCCTAAGCCAACGTGGAGTGACGTCTCAGCGATGAGTTCGATCACAAAAAGCTATTGGGCCCAATGGGACAGCTTAGTGATTCAGGATGGAGTCCTGTGCCGTAAATGGGAAAATGCTCGGGGAGACAGCTGTCATTTGCAAATGGTTGTCCCTAAAGCTAAAGTACCGGATGTTCTAGAGTTGTACCATAATGGTTGTTCAGGAGGCCATATGGGAGTTAAACGGACTCTACTAAAGATACGGGAACGGTTTTACTGGGTCCACTGTCGTGACGATGTCGAGGACTGGTGTCGTAAATGTACAACTTGTGCGGCTGTAAAAGGACCACAGACTCGTAGTAGAGGTGCATTAAAGTTGTACAATGTTGGTGCACCATGGGAAAGGATAGCCCTAGACGTTGCGGGACCGTTTCCGGAAAGTGAAAGTGGTAATAAGTATTTCATGGTTGTAATGGATTACTTCACTAAGTGGCCGGAAGTCTTCGCCATTCCAAATCAAGAAGCTTCAACAGTTGCTGATAAGCTAGTTCATGAAGTCTTCTGTCGTTTTGGAGTACCCTTGGAGATTCACAGCGATCAAGGAAGGAATTTTGAGTCCCAAATATTCCAGGAAACTTGTCGAGTTATGGGTACTCATAAAACGAGAACAACTTCTTACCACCCACAATCGGATGGAATGGTGGAACGATTTAATCAGACATTGGAGAGGTACCTGGCAAAAGTGGTGGAGAACCGGCAACGGGATTGGGACAAGCATATACAACCGTTTTTGCTGTCATACCGAAGTGCTGTTCACGAAAGCACATCAGTGACACCAGCTTTCGCAAACTTTGGTAAAGAATTACGGCTGCCTGCAGACCTGATTACCGGAATACCACCTGATGCCCCAGGCAGTATAACCGATTATGCGAACGACTTGCGGAACAAAATGAATGACATTTATGAGCACGTCAGACAATCGGGCCAGCAAATGTCTGAAAAGATGAAAACCCGTTATGACCGCAAAATGAACAATAAAGGATTCGACGAAGGTTCACTAGTGTGGCTGCACAATCCAGTTCGCAGCAAAGGGAAATCTCCTAAGCTTCAAGCTAAATGGGACGGGCCGTACCGGATTGTGACGAAAATCAATGACGTAACCTACCGCATACAGAAAGGTACAAGAAGTACTCCTAAGATAGTCCATGTGGATCGACTGGCACGTTATTATGGGGCCGATAATGCTCGGGACGAGCATGTCTTAGGAGGGGGCAGTGTTAAGCGCCAGAATTAATGCCGGGTACATAAAGATAAAAGTTACTACTAGCGCCATCTAGTATCGAGTAGCAGAACTAATAGAGTCAAGATCCTTCTAGACTTTTCTATGCTAGAACATTCTAGAGTTTTCGATGTCTGGTTGGTTCAGACCGGTATGTACTCGAACTTTCTAGATGTTTCTATACTGGAGGGTTCTGGAATTATCTGCCGACCTATATAAGGCCCGCATAGCCTGCGACCGGGTCAGTATTGAATTTGCGATACAAGCGACAACTTCGAGAGAGAACTTCGACTGCGAATTAAAGTGATCAGTAGTGCAATTGTGATTTATAATTAGTGAATTTAAGTTGTAATTAGTGTTGATTAATTAAAGTGTCATTTTGGTTATTTTATCGGCTGTTTTTATTGTCACGAACCCTAAGCTCGTAACATTATGTAGGAAATTTAAAGAGATTAAAGTTATGACTGTGTTCTATCAGTATATTTACGAAAATCTTTTGAATGCACATAAAAATATTGCTCTATTAAGAAGATAGAGAGAAGAGAAAAGGAACAAACACAATTTTGTCATTCCTAAAACCAGGTTTAAAAATAGATGGTTCATTTAGATACCAATTACGTTTTTATAATAACTCCCTAGCCATATTCATGAGCTATGCCAGAAAGTTTTTTACACAGATGACTATCTTGAAGAGTAAAAGGCTTGGGATTTAGCTGCTTTAACGATGTACATGGTCCCATATTTATATTTATGTTTAATCCTTATGTAATACTTTTCTCATTTTTAGACATAGACATTTTTATATTCTCCTGTTTGTATACTTTTAACATGAATTACGTTTAAAGTAGCATATTTTTTTTTAAATTTAATATTGTGAAAAAGAAAACTGTTGTGCTCCTTAAAGTTGTAAGTTTGAGCTACACAATAACTGACAAATGCTTGCACTGTCTGGACTCTATTACTGTACTCTACTACTGTATATACTCAAATCTGTGTGGTACTAATGTACCATCTACTTGGTTCTCATGGTTACAATGTGTTGTTTTCATATTATTTAAAATCGGAGACCAATTTATCAGTTTGGCGCCCATGTTATGTGAGTTTTACAACTTTTTCGACTACAGAATGAAATACTAAGTAGGTGTCAGCTGACTATTTTGGCACGTGTGCATATACCTAATAGTCATGTTAGTCATATGACGGTTATTTTGAGTATCTTGTAAACAATGTTCATTGAGGACTTTTATTTTAAAACGGAAAGAACTTGTCATCCTGAGGGAAAGTCTTCACTGGCTGTTAAAATCCCGTACCGTGTTTTAAGATGTTTCGGAACTCAGTCAGGGCACGCAGAGTTTTATGACAATCTAAAAATAGCGTTTAGGTACCTACGGCATTTCATAAAAACTTTTAAGTCCTTATTTTTCGAAATGAATGAACCGTTTTTAATGAAACTAGGTATGCATGCGCTAGATATCTAGGCCTAAAAGTCAATTAGTAGAGAATATTTTCGAAAAAAAGTTCAGGGGAAAAGATAGAGTGATCTTTCACGTTCTATAGAAAACTTAAAACTCTCTCTCTTCCTCTAAACTCTTTATATTATTTTTGTCATCTACCATAGTACTCTAAATTCTAACCCTTCAACTTTCTACAAAGTCTCGTCGTTGTGGTTGTAGGTACGTATATATTTTATACATGATTCATACATCCTGTTTGGCTTTCACCGGCTGGCAACAATCACAATATTATAATAAGCCAGAGTATATGTAAGCAAATGGTAAACTCAAAATTACGTGACTAATGCACTGCTGGTGCATAATAAATTGCAAAGTTTATTTTCAAAGCTCGATAGTGAATTCATTTTCTTCTAACCTTCAAATCGGCCAATCTTGCATTGTTTACATTTTTCATTGCAGTTTTTGCTGCTGTATTATAATCTCTGTTTCTAATTTATAAGATTGTTTTTTCTTTGAATGGTGGTGGCGCTTTTCAACATGCCAAGTGCATTCCTGCACTTTATTTTCAATGTGACTTTACTCAATGTCAAAGAGTGTTTTAGTTAATTTCTTCATTATTTTAAGCTTATCTACGTCTTTACTTCGCAAAGAATTTTGAGAGACGAGTATACTGATTTTTTATTCACTGTTCTACAATATTCACACACAAAAACGGTACCTACTCTGGCCTACCCATGATTTCAAAAATAAGAAGTTGAGTTTTTGGTAAACTTTACTTTATCTTCGAAACCTGACAAACTTCGGCATTATATAATAAAGATTTCGATTTGATCTCAATTAAGAAATCGATTTCCAACACTCAAGGCTGACAGGTTTAGGGTAAAAGTCATCTTGGTCCATTGAAAAGTGTTTGATTTGACCACAATCCTTTGTTTTGTGTAAATAAATAAATAAATAAATAAATAAATAAATTTGTAATGGTTGAGAGTGAAAGAAGGGAGAGCGCACCTGTATTTGTGCACACACTTGTGCACTATAATATGTCCCGCCGATGGCTAGTCTCCTTTAAGATAATGACCACTATGGGCGAAATCGGTCAGGATATATTTATATTCTAACTATCTCTCTATCTTATCAACTATTTCTAATTACATCATTCATAGCGCGTACTACTAAGAGTTTCCGCATTCTCATAAGTCATAACAATTTATGAAGACCACGACGCCAAAAATTTACGGACAATTAAACGTTTTAAAAGTAGTTATCTATTAAAACTTAATTGTGCGTGTCTACAAGACTACAAGCTATTACATAAGGTTTTTTATCATTGTATCAACGGAAATCATAAATTGTAACGCAAGAGAGTTATTTATTTTAATTGCAGTAGATGCACATAAATACAGTGGGGTGTGTTGTTGCCAAAATGCGACATATTTTCTTGTTTTCAACAATATTCATCTTGCTCCTACTTGTTTTCTAGTTCACTGCCAAAGTCTTCTGTTTATTCAATTCTGTAATAAAATTTACCCTTTTTCAGACTCTCCCTGAACATTTTTTTTTTGTTAATCCATCCTTTTCAATTCGTTCGTCGATTCCGTTCAGATTGTCTGCAAAAGACATTGAAAGCCAACGAAATTCAGTTTCTCCTCATGGCTGTGGACGATGTACCTACTAACTAATTATGCCTTTTGCCCGTGCCAAAAGGTATCAAGTTTCAGAGGAAAACTTTTTAAAAGTTTAAAGGACGTAGACATATCTACAGTACTAAGGTTAGGTGCCAACGTCGGAAGCTCATTTCCTTTTAGATCTTATCTTGAATCTAACCCTGAAGAAGTTGTTATTCATATTTTTTAGGTCAGCAAGGAGAATGTGACGAATATTATTTCAATGGTGCATGTAGGTAACATCTGTGTCCCAATCTATTTAATTGTGGAGGATCATAACACCGAAGACAGAGTCATAAAATCTCGAATATGATCGACTACCAACGATGTTTTGATACAGAAAGACAAGCGATGGAATCATTCAATAACAATAAATACAATCAAAGATATCCTCTATTGCAGAATTTGTTGGAAAGAGTCGCCGCGGCCCTGGAACGATGTTTATTAACCCTAAGGCCACCTTGCGCAAACCCTAGACATCTATTAACTCAGAGTTAGTTGCTGACACGAGGTTAAATAACCAAATTTTCACCCATAGTGGTCCCGGGTTAACAATTTAAACCCTAAGCTGAGCATGACTAAGATACGGTAATTTTTATTTTCCTATAATTCCGCTATTATTTTCTGATTAATTACGACATTTGAATCGTTTAACTCCAGGACTCGTCGAGCTTCATTGAATCGGCGTTCTTCTGGTGGTTGCCACTGTTGATTCTGGCTTTCAGGAATTGCAGTGGTTGGTAATGTGTGGCGGGCTTGTCCCAAAAAAAATAATACGCTAAGGCGCATCAATACAACTAAGAACTACTCAGGACCTAAATCAGGAACATACGTTGCGTGTCACGCATGTTTATTTTCGTCACATTGTTTTAGAAACAGATATAACTCGTGACGTCTTGTTTGTAACGTGTTAATGTATTCAGATTGAAGTAGATTGGATTACTAAGGGCTAAGGGCTCATTCATAACGTTAATTGGCAAAAATGAGAATATTTTATAATCAAAGCGGCATTTTCTTTTGTTATGTATGGGAAATCTTCAAATGACTTCTTCCGCTCTGGGTGGAGCGGTTTGTGAGCGGGTGTACAGACTGACAGAGTGTACTGACTAAACCCATCCGTGTTCCTCCTAATGCCCTCTGCGTTTCAGGGTCGCGGTGACTCTTTCGAATAAATTCCGCAACATCACTCACGGCACTTGGGTAAACGTTATAAATGGTGTGTTTGTCGTGAACCAAAAAACTTGTCTTGTAAATGAATGAATATTTGATTGTATTTCTGTAAATGTTTGTCGTGTTCGTACCATTTAATTTTCTTTGGGTTTTATTATTTAACAACTGGGTTACCAGCCCATAAGCCAGAAAGAATACTCCACTTATCTTTACAAATTGCTAGGCATGAACCAACATACGATCCCAATCATTCACCCCTTTGGATTAACCAACACTTATCTGAAACTACTTTTTCTTCATAAACGATATTATTTTTACACTTGAATTTTCCTCAAATTACTGTGGAATCTTTGCTTTTATAATATTCAGCTTCTTTCTTATGACCATCAGTTAGGTTATTGACTTTACAAAAATACTTTTTTTATAACAAAGACTAAATATATTTTAAGTTCAAATATAATGCTGACGCCAAGATGGGTTTAAAACACGTCAACATGTTAATTTCAGAAATAGTGGTGACTGACAGACTGACAGGTCGCGAGTGATCCTACAAGAATTGTTTTTCATATCTACCCACCAATCACAAAAGAGACAGTCTGAAATATTATTACAAAAAGTTTCCATGACAACATTGAACTGTCGTAGGTAATTCGTATTAAATGGAAAACTACTAGCGCAGGTTCAAACAAATCCTGCCAGGGTTGCGGAATTTGTTCGAAAGAGTCACCGCAGCTCTGGAACACAAAGGGCATTAAGAGGAACACGGATGGGTTTTAGTCAGTAAGAACCAAGTCATTTGATTATTTTCCATCCATAAAAAACTTTTTGACTAATACCGTAATATCTGGCCCTCAATAAGGCCTTTGCCTAACGGTGGGACATAACGCTAGTGAGATTAACGCAACTGCTGAGCATATGGTTCTGGGTTCGATTACCGAGTCGCGTGCTGTTGCGTTTTTCATCTGAAATTTTTCAGTTTGATAGTGTGAGTTAGTGAGTGCGGCTAAATTATAACAGCCGCACGGGCTGATCTTCAAGGTTAAGCAACGCTTGCCGAGGTTGTTCTGTGGATGGGTGACCATCATAACATACCGAGACTCCTCCGTGTCTCGGAAAGCACGTAAAGCCGTTGGTCCCGGCTGTCATTTGGGGATCTTTGGCCGTCGTTACGGATTGTCAGAAGTGAGAAAATCGGACACCAGTCTTGCCAAGAAGTATCGTGTTACCCAGTTAATGGGTTGTGGAGGTCAGGTCTGGTAGGCAGCCGCTCCACGTAGAATACTGGTATTCAGCTGAATCCGGTTTGACTGGAATCCGACCCCAATATAGTTGGGAAAAGGCTAGGCAGATGATATTACTAAGAGTCAGTGTTTGGATTTGTTCCTGGTTGATAAAAACTGACTTGCTCCATATTATGGTGGACATTGGTGGAACGTAAGTACATTGTACTGACACTTGTGCCTACCTACTTTGAGGCGTGAAGTTACGCAACTATCACACAGTTTATTTCTCAATCTTGTGAAGAGACCTTTAGGATAAGACAGCCGGAACTCGATTTCCTTTGTTCTAAGAAATTGTTCGAAGGTCGTGAACTATTTTCATTGTCCCTAATTGATAGTAAAGGTTCGGCACATTTTATGCCTCTCAGAACCTATTGTAAGGATGTTTAACGTAACAATTTTAAAATATATATATTTTTTCGTAGGTAATAATAATAAATCATTTAAATCGAGTATTCAAGACTCATAGTGTTCGTACCAACAAACTATGTTAATAATACAAAACCAAAAACACAAAACCAGTTTCCATTGAAGTTTCAAAAGATAGTAATTAATTTTGTACAATAAAAGTAAAAGTTTGCAAGGATGGGTGTATGGATGGTTGTTATAAATACACGTAAAATCTACTGAACAGATTTTGACGAAACTTTACAGTAATTTAGCTTTTTTTTTCTTTTTTTTATTTATGAGTGGGCTAGCTCTTGACCTCGATCACGCCTGATGGAAAGCGATAGATAAGGTCCATGATGAAGCGAGCGTGCCCAGAAGATGCCTTGAGGCACTGGTACTCCCACGCGTCGACGAAACACAGCAGGTAGCTTGACGCCGAACTCCGGTGGGAGGGTGGTCGCGAACCAAGCGGGTGTTAGCCCTACCACCGCAAGGGAAGGATTGGCCAGTCTTATAAGGTGTTAGGTGAGACTGTCCAGGATGCGCCGAGCGCTCGGTTCAGTTGAGTGTCTGATGGATTAAATTGCGCTACACGAGGAGGCTCCTTCATGCATCCCAAAACATAACAAAGCTTAAACATAAAAAAAAACGCATAGATAGTGTTAAATATAAAATATAGATTAGTCCGGACTAGATCAACAGGCCGACGAAGAAAGACACAATGAAACCGAATTTGTAGTCATCAAGGGTTTGCTCATTTCAAAAGCATCTTCGGTATTAACACAGCATGATTCATAACCTGGAAACTCCCAAAATAAATCCGTAACAACACTTCCTTTGTTCCTGAAATGTCAAAATCATATTCCTGGCAACACTGCAAATATTCGCATTTAACAATATGGCAACAAAAAGGTGCAAGCTAAATATAATCGGATGTAATGTTCTGTTATTTCGAGGACCGCATCACTACTCAACATCGATGCACCATGATTCAGTCAGTCAGAATAGACCGCTCTGAAGTTCAGACGGTTTAAGAGATGCATTCTCGGGTATTTCTGTCCGTGTGTACTGATTGAGTTATTGGTCGGAAATGGGACAGCTGACTGACGGATGAAGAGTGGGATAGGAATGGGGATGGGGTATTTAAATTAGAACAATAATGAACATAATGGTTATAAATGGCACCTATGTTCTCGATGAGAAAAGTAATGATTTTTCCCAAATCTGCCTAAAGTTTTACAAGCTGCACAATAATTAAAATCAATTTAAGTAAAAATTGTAATGATAAAAATTCTATTTAAATCATCTTTCTCCATAAAGAAACAGACATACCTTTAGGTATGGCAAGAATAATGACGTCGAACAAACTGAGCAATCCCGTTTTAGTATAAGTTTAGATAGAAAAAAAACGATGCAACAAAACAAACAAAAAAAATACAATACACAACAAGCAACAAACGATATTTTTTTTTAAACTTTACTGCACACTAGGAATTTCTCCTGTATCGTGGGTGCGTTTACAAACATACAAACTCACAAACACAAACAGCCAGACCCGGAACAACTATCTGTAGGCCATACAAATATTTGTTCCGTGCGGGAATCGAACTCGCGACACGCAGCGCAGCAGTCAACTGCTAAACCACTGCGCCAACCGTGTCGTCGACGTATTTTAATTATAAAAAAGCCAAGCACCTTAAAAATAAATACGGAAAATAATCGTTTCAAAACAATGACAATAATTTTACCGTAGTGGTGCTATTATAAAAAAAAACACGTTAAGAGCGTTTACGCGGTACGGCTTTTCATACAAACTTTCAAATCCTTATTTATCGAAATTAATGAACTGATTTTAATGAAACTTGGTATGCAGGTCTAAATAGTTAACCGAGAACATTTTTGAAAAAGATTTTAGAGTGAGAGAGAAGGCGATCTAAAGTTTTTTATAGAAAGTGAAAAATCACTGTATCCTTCCCCCTGAAGTCTTTTTCGAAAATTTACTCCGATAACTATTTAGACCTAGATATCTAGCGTATCAGTATCAAGTTTTATTAAAATCGATTCATTAATTTCGGAAAACAAGGATTTGAAAGTTTGTATGAAAAGCCGTAAACCCGTGACTGTATGTCACAGGTACAAAACAATAGTTCACCAAATGCGAGCCCAGGTCAGCACGTGTCAGGCAATATTACCTGAAGCTGATATTCTGCTGGATCCCCGATTGCTCTTCAGAAACCCTCGTTCAACGGTATTTCTGCCTATTAATTACTATTTTATTTACCTACACAACTTTTATATCTTATTTTTACCTGAAGATTTTACAACCAGCTTTGAAAATCCGACAGCTTTATTTTAATTTTCCACCTGTTAAACCAGTCCTCGGGAATCGCACAAAATACGTTTTATTGCTCGCATAAAGTAACAAGCAATTTCACAAATAGCTCCTTGTAACTTTTATTATCATAGAAACGTGACAAATGTAAAATTAAGGGGACAACACGGAAACAGTTCAATATTATAAATTATAATTTTAAGACCACTTTATGTCCTGTCTCGAAGCACTTTTCTCCGTAATTTATTCAGATTATTAAAGTACTATTTAAACAGTTTTCCGAACCTCTTAAGATCATCAAAGAGAATTTCGGTCAACTATAAAGTGAAACACGCTTCATGTAATAAGCCGTAAATTAATTAACGTAATATATGCGTCATTAATATTATTCTAATTAGTCTAGTAATTTATAAGCGTCCTGTTTTAATTATATTGCCAATCAAGCTGTTCTTCTTGGCAGTTTATGTATGTATTAAATGGGACTCTGGTCCATAAAATAATTAGTCATTGTTGGTGTTTATGATGTCAGTATTTAATTTTATTGGTGTCTACTAATGTCGAGGAAGCAATAGGAAAATTGGATATTCTGAAATATTGCCAACATCTATGCAAGTATGTTTAGTTTCATTCCTCGAAGCCGTTAGAAGACTTCTCTTAGAGTAACCGCCGCGTCTGCACTGATTAGCGAGCCCGCACTGACAAATTTAGTGCATCTGCACCTAATATTGAACCCGCGGTGCTATAGTCAGTGCGTTTGTACCGAATAGCAAGCCCGCCCTGCTATAATAAGTGCATCAACACCAAATTGCGAGACTGTGCTGCTATATTCAGTGCGTCTGCACCAAAAATCGATCCCCGCTGCAATATCAAGAACGTCTGCACTAATTAGCGAGCCGCACTGCCATGTTTAGTGCGTATGCACCCAATATCAAGCTCGCGCTGCCATATTCAGTGCGTGTGCATCGAACAGCAAGCCTGCTAGCATATCCAGTGATTTACCTAATACGAGTAGTGACACCCCGCACTGCCATGTCTAGAGCGTCTGCACCCAATCGCAAGCCGGCGTTACCATATTTAGTGCGTCAAGCCCGTTGTGTAATATTTAGTGCTTTTGCTCCCAAAAGCGAGTCTGCACTGCAACATTCAATGCGTCTGCACCAAATAGCGAGAGTGCACTGCAATATTCAGTGTGTCTGCACCCAATAGCGCGCCGGCCTTACCATATTCAGTGCGTCTGCACCAAAAAGCGAGACCGCGCTGCAATATTGAGAGCGTCTGCACTAAATAGCGAGCCCGCACTACCAAATTTAATACTAATAGTCGATTCTTTAAGAGGTATTGCGTTTATTCTGTTACACGTTGTTTACTGTTACTAATTTCATGAAGTTCCGATACCAATTCCTTATTCAAAGTTGAATGATCGCTTTAACATGCGATGGAAAATAAAATGTAGGTACATACTATTGAAATGATCTCATCAATTAGACCGACCAATTTACTGCGGTCATCGCATCTCATTGCCCGTAACGAATGATGTAATCCTCATGATTCGAATACTAAATAGTACTTACTTAAATATAAGTACATATGTACTTGTAAAACTTTTAGGTACCTACAATCTACTTATATCTGACTCTAGGAATTTCTTCTGTATCGTGGGTACGTTTTCAAACACATAAACTCATATACACAAACAACTAGACCCGGAACAACTATATGTGGTCCATACAAGTAATTTGTTCCGTACGGGAATCGAACACACGACAAACCAATCCGCCAACCATGTCGTCAAAAATAGACACACGGAAAATCGAAGGGCGCAAATATTAAGAAAATGTTATATGACCAAAAAAACCAAATAGCTAGTAATTAGTTATTGGCTTTATGAGAGTAGTGGCTACCAGTTCTGGAAATGGGGCAGCCACCACTCTGGGTAGGATAAGCCAGATTAATAGTTAAGGTCTGTCTTATTTGGCACAGTGACATATTTTACACGACATCTCAAAATTAAAGCATAACTACAGAAACCCGACCACTTGGTTTCCGCAAAAAATCTTGTACCAATTAGTTATATAGAAGAAGCAGTTCTTTATTTACTAAGAACAATATAATTAATGAAAGCGATACATTTTCTGAGAATGAATAATACCCTGGCTCTGACTATTTTCACATAAAATGGAGGAATCGGAAAGATTTAATACGACACATGACAAATGAATGAGATTTAGTAGAAGTTAACGCGCTTTATTTCAACTGCTAATGTGCCCGGTATTCCACTAACGTTTAACTTTTAGTGGGCGAAAACAGTTAAGATTTACTAACTGTTTGCTTTGACAACATCCGTGAAACGCTTGTTCCAACTGGTTCGAAATCTAGCCGGGAACTGTTATTTGAAAACAATCTACTGCATATAAGCACGTGATTAGTTCATTTTTAATAATAGGGTAGATGACAAAAAAAATAAAACCTTTTTCATTTTTCATTTTTTCATAGATTTCCAAAAAATATTAGACACGTATTTTTTCTTTTTTCACTTAAGAGCGTGTACGCCGTATGTCATTTCATACAAACTTTCAAGTCCTTATTCTTCAAAATGAATGAACCGATTTTAACGAAACTTTGTATGCATACGCTAGATATCCAGGTCTAAATAGTTATTAGAAAACATTTTTGAAAAAGATTTCAGAGGGAGAGAGAGAGCGATTTTAAGTGTTCTATAGAAAGTGAAAAATCACTATATCCTTCCTCCTGAACTCTTTTTCGATTTTTTTTTTCCGATAACTATTTAGACCTAGATATCTAGCGTACGCATACCAAGTTTTATTAAAATCGGTTCATTAATTTCGAAACATAAGGGTTTGAAAGTTTGTATGAAAAGCCGTACCGCGTAAACGCTCTTAAACAAAAAATTACAACGATACAGCACGTTGAAAACTCGTGTGACGTCACTTGTATGTACACTTTTACGTACACGTTACGTCACCAGCCCCCCCCCCACTCCTGATCTTTGTTGCGTTTTATCTTCGTAATTTTTTATTGATTTGATAAAGCAAAAGTTACGTGTCTAATATTTTTCGATAATCTAACTGATGGACTAAATATAATCAACTATTTTTTAACCAGGAATCATCCCTACTGTTAATGTTCTCACTTGGCGACTTAACGTCCAAATATCTCGGTAACGTGACAGTTTAGGGCACCATATATTTTTTTCTTTGTTTTAGTGTCCTCTACCCATATATACCTGTTTTATAGCGCGCCCTGTATTTGAAAAAAAAAACAAAATGGTGACGGGGTGCTAAGCCACAAGGTTCTATCTCCTTTACAATTTTAACCTGGTGGTACAGTAGCTTAGAATTTATTTATTTAAACTTACGGACAGAAAATGTCTTGTATCATTATGTACGTACGGTACATAATGCAGCAAGGCATTTTCTGACAGTTAACCATTGAGAAAAAAGACTATGCTGGGGCAGGTTATTTTAAACACCTAGGTATGTATTTATTCATTGTATCCTCTAAAACATTTGAACCTTAAAAGCATTTGCCTTAAAAGTATTTGAACTGGAGGCCAAATACATAAATAACGCCTTTCTTCCTCTTAATTTGGTAAAATGCAGAGACACAACACTGAAATTATAAATACGATAACAGTTAAGTAAATTCTTTAAGGATAATGATGCCAGGGTTGCGGAATTTGTTTGAAAGAGTCACCGCGGCCCTGGAACGCAAAGAGCATTTGCTAGAATACGGGTGGATTTTAGTCAGTAACAGCTTGACACTCTCTTCCGCTATGAATAATTACTATAATGCTTTTGCGCTTCAGGATTTGAAAAGTCTCGACCAAAAATAAATTTAGAACAGCCAGCCTTTTTAAGATCTTCTGCAAAATATTGCTTACGCACTTCTTAGAAAAGGCAAAAAAAAAAATCCAAAGTATGCGTAAGTTATTTATACACGTTCTTATTAAATTTATAAGCTGCGCTGTCCTAGATTCAGGGAATTCCTGAAGCCACGTCAAGATCTAAATTCTTTAACTACGAATATCAAAATTCTTAGCCTATCATTAATTATGAACGGACGTTTATGTTTTTATTAACGTCCAAGGGAGACAGGGAAAAATTAAGTGAGAATGGGAACACCATCCACTATTATTATAACATTTTAGTAGAAATTCTTCGGTAAATTCCTGAGAAAAGAGGACTTAATCTTCCACATAAACAATTTTGCTTTTGAATGTTTCAGTGCTGATTTGCAATCTGCAGTAATAACCTGGTCGAAAAATCTGAGGAAAACATGACAAGAAAAAACATGTTTCGAGAGGATATTTTGTCGAGTATATTATGGTTAGAAGGACCTTGCTATTACTACTAATGTTTTTTTTTTATCAGACTTTTCTGTCCCACTGCTGGGCAAAGGTTATACTAATGTTTTAAACGCGAAATTAACTTGTTTGCCGGTCTGTTTGATAAATCTTCACGTCTCAACGGTTGAACGGATTTAGATTAAACTTGGAGCACGGGTAGACCATATCCCGGATTAGGACATTTCGTCCCGGCTTTTCCAGGGGCGGTATCATCGGTGTATAGATACGTTGGTCAGCATTATCTGCATACACATCTAAGGCTCTAGACAGACGGACCGCATTTCAACTGCAATCCAACCGCAAATTGCAGTTCGGATGCAGTTTGAATGCAGTTGACACGACTGCAATAGCAAGTTGGTGGTTTGAATAGTAGGTTGGTTTGCAGTTCTATTGCAGTTGTGTCAACTGCATTCAAACTGCATCCGAACTGCACCATACCCACCCGCCCGCACTACTTTAAACGCCCCCACGCGCATAGAATCAGTAGTAGAAACAAGGCTAGATTTCGATTGCAGTCGGTGTGCAGTTCACACGATTGCACGCCGACTGCAATTGAACTGCAATCGGACTGCACGTTTGGTTTGCAGTTCTATTGCAGTCGTGTCAACTGCATTCAAACTGCATCCGAACTGCAATTTGCGGTTGGATTGCAGTTGAAATGCGGTCCGTCTGTCTAGAGCCTAAGGATCCAGCTACCTACCTATATTAAAGACCTACATTTAAACATCTGTCATTTAACAAATTTCTAACCACACTTTCCAACAAGACCCAATGCTCATATTCCAAAACGTAAATTTCAACTCCATCGGAGCTTGTCATAAATTAAGGTTTACGTGCTGGAGAGATGAGTTAGCTGAGCAAGCCCGTTTACGCACTTACTTGCTCGTCTCTCGAGAACGAAAACGTCAATTAGACAAGCTTTCATTAGCGTTTTCGTGTTCATGTTGGGATGAGTTGTAGTTTACTGGGCTTCTCCGTTTCAAAATCAACAGTTTATCTAAGCGGTTCGCCATTTGGACGTCTTTATCGTGCAGATGTTCGAAGCCAAATGCCAAATAACACTTAAACACCTGATTGGCCCTAACGGGCTGGCAACACGCCAGACCGAAGTTGCCAGAAGTGAAAATCATGAGTACTTCTGTGATGACTAATAGTGGATCTGCTCCTCAGATCCACTGTTTTTTTTGGTGATATCTTGTTAAAACAAGATCAGCTACTTTAATAGATGAGCCCTAAAAGATGACTTTTATCTGCAGGTTGGTACTCTTTTCATTTTAAAGGCATTTTCATCTGCCTATTCTACAGTACATTACATACATTACATTATTCTACAGTCTAACTGATTGCATTCAACTGGAACACTAGGAAGTGGTGACGGGAGGCCGTTTTGGGGGACTGTCTTTATGTAAATCTTTGACGTTTAAACAGTGCTGATGCCTAATTTGAATTAATAACTTTTGATTTTCATTGTTTTTGATTCATATGAAGCACGTTCCTTTTCTACATAGGCAATTTAAGTATCTTATCTCAAACTATGATCGTCATTATATTTGAATGAATCGATAAATACCTACGTGTGCTAAAGTATCAACAGGTACAAACTGCAAGTATTTATAACCAAACCGTTCAAATGACGTAAATATCGACGTCAATCCTTTTGTGAGAGGAACTTGTTCAACAATGGAAGTGGAAATAAACATACAACAAATAATAGATAGCTTATGTCAGTCAGCATGATCGTACTAGTGGGGGTCATCCCCACTACTACGACTATCCAGAAGATGGGTGTTACCACACCAATCGAGTCAAATGCACTCGACCGATGGTAGAATGAATCAGTCGACGTCTATTGACAGTTTTATTTTTTATTAATGTATTCTCACGGAAGCGGAACAGTGTAAATTCCCGCATACCTCCGTTGAAAAGGGAGGATCCTCCGACCAGACGGATGTTGTCTGGTGGGCAACTGCCCGTCAGTTGTTAATCGGGCTTTGCATATGTTCTAATCGCACGGTAAACTCTGATATCGCGAATTAGGATTTTGTCCAGTTAGTTCGCAGCTGTCGAGATAGATGGCGCTGCGAGGCTCATTTGTTGATTCTGCTACGTTGATTTTTTGTGGCTGTAAAAATGTCGCCTACAGACCTATCTCACCTGATAGCATACTAAACTATCAGGTGAGACACTGAAGCCATAATATGATCAATGGAGCACGCTCGTCTAGAAGAAACATAATTATTCGCTCTTGTTAAGGTCACCAGGTAACAACCAGGAAACACAAAATTCAGCAATGAATGCCACTGCTTAGCTATAGGTAACAGCTGACAAGAACTCAATGAAAGTACTCCAAAAATGGTTTGTGCGAATGTGTCCACACTTAAATTCGCACAAAAAATCCACCTAGTACTATTGGAGCATCACCGTACGCCTTTCAGCAATATGGCCGCCCATTGTGTCACCGTATGTAATGTCTTCTTTATCTATATTTTCTGTAACTTATAAGGTGTACATAATAAACAGTATTCTATACTATTCTAATCTATTCTTGTAGTCCGATGATGGAATGAGCTATACCAAACGCTACCAATCGAAATAATCGCTAATATCGATCAATGTCATCTATCAACGATCGATTGATTATTTATTTATTTATTTATTTATTTATTTATTTATTGATAGTTGCAATTGATGATATTTTAATCGACCAAATGCTAAACGACTAAAATTAATTAGTGTACACAAATATCCAAGAAATAAAAAACCATCAGGCACATAAACATTTTTGAGTCTTTTATAAAAACTGCAAGCGCCATCTCGCACACTGTACGCGCTTCCTCTATTAATCAAATCCAGATAAATAACATAAAGAAGCACTAAGTGTGATGACCTGTCAAGAAACAAGTCTTTTAATCTCAAAGAACACAATTTATGACGATATCATTATAAATTAAAATGAGAACGACATTATAAATAACAATTTTCATAAAGACATTACCTCATTGTGCTGATTCTCTTTGTATTTTCTGGTATATTTGGCATGAGAATATTATTAGATGTTTGTCACTGAAGCGGAACGAAATTGGGTCATTTGTATCTGAATAATAATATTTATAATGGCATTTATTCATCTTGGACTGAATTCAGTTTATGCACTAGTTTTTGCAGTGGTTCCGACCTTGGTATTAATTTGAATACCTAGGTACCTAATATACTTGAAAACTGTATAGGAAGGAAGACGCAGCGATGGAACTGTTAGAAAGCCTCCCAAAACTTGAACTTATGACCTGGAGAAGGCCGCGGGAGCTAGATAGCTGGATGCGAAAAGCACTGGTACGGTTGACATGACGACATTTACGGCAGGCCTATGTCCAGTTGACGCCTTCCGGGTGAAATAATGTTCAAAGTCAAAGTCAAAGCATTTATTTCAATTAGACCATTTACAGGCACTTTTGAATTGTCAAGGTCGGTCGGTCAAAAAAAGATGAAGCTATTTGCACGTTCCAAAGCGTTCATGATTGCTTGAAAAAATATGAGCTCAAAGATGCAATGGAGAAAAAAAAGTTTACAAAACGAGTGGAGTGTCAAAATATGAAACAAAATACATGACAAGCGAAGGTCTTTAATAAGTGTTAAAATAATATCTTGACTTTTTCAACAAAAAAATATTTTAAAGAATGAACAAAAAACATCCGAAAATTGTTACATTTAATCAACTTCAGTCTGTCAAAAAATCAGAAACACACAGACATTTTTTGTTTTTTACTACAATAAATATTACAAGCGTAACTATAAGAGAGTTTCGCATTCTAGGTCAAACTGAGGTTTAATAAATTACCTCGTAACTCGTACGCGACACAATTATGTTATTATTAGAGGCACATCACTATCTGTGTACTGAATCTGAAGTTATCGAGATAGTATATATGTCGCAGCCAACTAGCTTAATGAGCCGTTTCATTGAAAGCCTAGCCTTTTCATTAAACTGCGCCGTTTAATCAGCGACATAAGTGACATGGACAAGTCATTTAACGATATTAAACCAAAGATGTCACTTAGGTCGCTTAAAAATCGGCGCACATAAATGAAAAGGCTAGGCCACCGAATAGACGGCTGATTAAGCTAGTTAGCTGTATTCTTAAAACAGTATCTGTTTCCATTTTTTTTTTTTTTGTACAGAAATATAGCAAAAGTACAGAGAAGTGTCTTAAGAGCAAGTTGTACAACAGTGACAAAAGTTCAAAGTCGAACGTCTGACCTCTAAACTACCCTATAAGCCTGTATCTTAGAAGCCAATGTTCCCCGAAATAACAATGACATACAACTATTTATATGATACACGTGCAAGTACTTCTATGATATTAACAAAGAAAGAAAACAATCTTATGTGCATACAGCATTTAACTATTTAGATATTTTGAGAAGATTTTCAGTTCATTGGTTATTATATTCTAACGTTAGATATTGTTATGGTACCGAGTAGTGGATGTTCTTCTCTCAAATTCAAATTAAGGAAGCCATTTTTAATTATTTGAGTGAGTTTCATTTTTTTTTCTCTTCTCCGAAAATTGCACTGTCGTTGTGGGATGCTTGGGCCACAGGAGCAAGACCGCGGTAAAAGAACTAAACAGCCACACCAATTTCACAAAGTTTCAGGTATTTTATAAAACTGCAAGTCAACCTGGGAGTCTACTTCTAGGCAAACGTGCTTCATCTTCGACCACATCATCGCTTACCATCAGTTGAGGTCAAACGCGTGCCTAACAATAGTAAAAAAAGCAAAGGTTGCTAATACTAATGAAATATAGTTAATGTCGCTGATTTACAGCTCGCGTCAAATAACTTTGCCCCTCTGAAGTTAGCCATTTGCAAAGATCACGCAGGTGCAGTCACGTAGACGGGAGCAAGCGGGACGCAAGCATGTATCGAACGTAAACGAGCGACTGAGACATAAAATCGCGCCGCCATAATCCCCGCCCTCGTCTCTTGCGCATGCGCAGTTTCAGTTTTGTTCGTAATTTTGACTATTACGCAGCCACTCGAAGCCAACTTCAGAGGGGCACAGTTATTTGACGCGAGCTGTAGCTTCAGTTAGTCACCAATCGTAAATTGTTTCTACCGAGCTCGATACAGAATCCGTCGCTAATCGATTAGATCGTAAAATCTATAAAATCTGTGTTTACGAACGTCGCCAAAACCTAGTTAACTTGGCTCGTAAAATATTGGGTTAATTGTTCATTGTTATGTTCTCTTTGTAGTACAATGTTCAGCATTTCATGTCAAGGACTTGTTCGTAATAATTATTATGCGAATGATGTTCCTGTTTGCAGAATTAAGTTTATGTATATCAGCGCTCGATTATCCGATCACTGATAATGTGTCATTATGAACCTTTAGGAAATTACGATATTTTTGTTATAGGCATTATAAAGTAAAAAGACGAATAACGACTTCGACGGCGAGCGTTGGGTGGCTCGCCGCGGCCGTCCGATCAAGGCCAGGCCCAGGCCGACGGCGCGTTGTGTTCCACGCGCGCCTCAAAGAGATGTCAGCATAGGAGTAGGGGCCCGTTAGGGCCGGTGTCTGCCAGGGTTGCGGATTTTGTTCGAAACCACCGCGGCCCTGGAACGTAAAAGGCACTAGAAGGACCATGAATGGGTTTAAATCAGTAAAAGTCTGGCACTCTCTGCCGCTCCACCCAGAGCGGCAGGGATCATTTGATGATTTCCCATCCTTAAAAAAAAAAAGACCCTTTCAAGCTATGTGCCCTACGAGCTATGTGCTATTGCATGTATTGTTTGATTTACCAGCAGGGACTTAGAAGTTCAAAATATGCCACCAGTTGAAATAAATAAACACTGCTGCGCATTTCTCCCACCTCACCTTTTGCATCTAACACGAGCGCAGAAGAGTCATCTAATTACAACGGGGACTTATAGCCAAATACTACACGTGCAGTCCACATAAGTGTCGTATCTCGGTCAAATTCCAGCAGTAAAGACTCCCACAGACGATAATGAGACAACGATACGACGACAGACCACGGCGCAGATGTCGGGACGAGCTCGACTCCTACCGGAAGGAGAGGCTCGATATAGAAAAGGACAGACTTGTGTGGAAAAAGGACAGAGAAGTCTTTATCCAGCAGTAGGACAAAAAGGGCTAGGTAGCACCACAAACACACACACCATACCACACACTCAACACTATTTTACTGCATTTTTATTGTGTATGTTAAAGTAAAGTTAAAATTTATTTGCATAGATTTCAGGTACATAAAATAAGATGTAACAATAAGATGGGTGAGCCTTGTACATGTGTGTTGTGTTATTTTATTGTTTTCTTTTTTAATATGTGCTTGTTGCTGTTTGTTGAGTCTGTGTCGATTTTTTTCTATTCTATTCTATACGACGACACATTTGTACGAAATTTTGTAAAAAAATAGCTATCTGCGGAAGCCTTAACAAGCGGTATACAATTTATTACGAGCAGAATCAAACACTCCGTCACAGACGCATCGCAGTTTACAAATCAAGAGATTTATCTTACAAACACATTTTGTTTACGTCGTGGCGCCGGCGGAGTTGCACGGAGTTTTTTAATGACAGCAATAATTATGATCAAGGTGCTTATATTTTTTGGACGATAAATAATTATGTGGGTTATTGGGGCGAGTATGCTTATGTGATTCTAGAAGGCCAGCAAGTGATGCATGCGATGCTAATTATGATGCAAGGAAACATTATGACTTCTTATCATCAAATCGTTCCGCTCTGGGTGGAGTGTCAGACTCTTACTGACTATAACCCATTCGTGTTTCTCCAAATGCTCTTTGCGTTCCATGACTGCGGTAACTCTTTCGAACAAATTCCGCAACCCTGGTGGATGACTTCTTAAAACTTGCGAGAACAGGAGCTAGCATAGCTGTAAATTGGGTGTTTTCAAGTCAAGAGTGAATGGGCTACATCGCTTACGATCAGGCTGCGACACTGGCGAACCACACGCTAGCATCACTTTCTAATTGTACTAAATAAAACACCGGTTGTGAATTGTCATTGTGGGATCTGTCTTAGTAGAGAGCTAATATACAGGTCTGTCTTATAAAAACAATCAATATTTTTTCATTCAAAATTCAATTACTATTTATATTTATATTTCTGCCGGACGCTTCTAAAGTTCCAACGACTAGTTAGTCTGCCAGTGCCCTGCGGCCAAGGAGGTCACAATACCTACGCGAGTGCGGTCAAACGCAAGTGCACCTGGAAAATATGTGCTTTTCTGTCTGTATTTTTTTTTCTTTTGTTTAGGTTTTATGTACATAGATTAATTGATTTAAAATAACTTCCATAACAGTTTTAAAGAAAAGTTATTGAGCGAATAACCTAGTCTGTCTCGTGCCTCATGTTTCTTTTAGCGAATAACCTAGAATTTTCTTAAAACAATTAAAAACACTAATGTTAGGTACAGATAGCTACCACAACTTAAGTGCTCATCATAAACCCTTCGTTGCATCAGCCGTTGACAATTCCGAAGACACAGCGTCATCGGCATCGCAAGCGCCGGCGTCGGCAGTGCCCTCAAATAAAAAGATTTATTTCACAAACATTTTTGTTTACTACGCGGCGCCTATGGCGCCTGCGCATCCGTTGTCACCACCATCTCATAAATCTTGCTTGTAAGCATTTTTATTTGTAAGTATATTGAACAGGTTTTTTTTTTATAGATGATATTCATTAATCGTTCATTAATGATAGACAAACCCCTTAATTCGCATGTTGCATTTCAGAACTTTAAGGTGCTCCCCCACTTGGAGCATTCGCCTGTATTGTAACGATACAGAGTCGAGCATTATATTGGTGTGGGAAGGAAACCGAGCATTACAGTACGCAACTTGATGATACAGTAACATTTTTATACAACTTGTAACATTAATGCGCACCACTTGTAATTGAGCGTGTCGCGGACGAGCATCACGTCCCCCTCAGGTAATTAGAGGTATTGTAATGTACTGCTCAAAATCTGAAATGTTGTTACATTACAAGCGAATGCTCGTCCAGTCAAGGCGCAGTACCGTAATGTAATGCGCAAAATCGAATCTAAAATGATACATTACAGGCGAATGCCCGTCCAGTCAGGGAGGCAGTTCCGTAATGTAATGCTCAAAATCTAATCTGAAATGATACGTTACAGGCGAATGCTCGTCCAGTCAGGGAGGCAGTTAATGTAATGCTCAAAATCTAATCTGAAATGATACATAACAGGCGAACGCACGGTGAGGGAGCACTTAGACTGTTCTCAGGTTTAGTAAAAGGATTGTTACCTTATCGACACGGGTTTTAGTATTTTATAGAAAGTACCTAAGTTATTCGTTAATGCTATTAACTAACTGTAAACATTTTTCAAAATGAACACCCTTTTAATGACAGGCTGTAGGTATTCTGATTTTCTGAGCTAAAAATCAACAATCTATTCGTCGCTGCTGATATTCTAATATGATCATTTTACATATTAATCCAATTTCCAAGCATACACAATATGCGAGTTTTTAAGTCAAGAGTGACTAGGTTACATCCCTTACCATTGTTCGTGAGGTGGGAGGTGAGATTGTGCGCAAACAAGAAGATTAACAAAATATTAAAGAAAAAAATCGTATTGCGCATCATCTCCAAATCACAGTCAACACATCATGACTTCACGAGACGAATCTCCCAAACGTTAGTTTACGAGTGGCGCCAACCGCTCGTCGCTAAATTGAGACAGACGCATTCCGGACCACGGTGTGTTTACAAACGCGTGTTTGTCATACTGGACACGCTGTTTATTGGGATCTGCGTTTTTGTAGAGCCACGGGTTAAATGTAGATGTGGTTTATGTTGAAGCATTGAATCGATGTTGGAGCTGTCATCATATTCAGCCTATACCACAGTCTATAGCTGGACATAGGCCTGTCAAATTGTCACTGAATCGTAGCCACGACTCTAAATTTTTTTTTTTCAATTCAAATCCATTATTTGCCAGAATGTACGTTTACACTGTATGATCTTAAAACTATAATATTGCCCCTTTACGTTCTACCATTACATATGGTGTGCAAATATTTAATTATAACCTACAATGTCACTATATTAATAAGGTCCAATCAAAAAAAAGAAAGAAAAGAATTTAACAATACCGTCACAACAAATAAGATCTCATACATAACAATGTATAGGAACAAAGTTATACTTATGTCATTATCGGGGGGGTGAAGTTACTCGCGTCCGTAGGATATACCATCTCTCCTAGACCCACCCTACACGTGCCCCCTGGGTGGTGCCAAACGAGTAACAGGGGTAACCCTAACGCCGAGTAACGGGCGGCGGTAAATAACCCGATTATTGGCCTACCACGGGCCCGGTGGAATTAAATAACCTCCAAAAGAGTGGCAGCAGTGCCCTGGGAAAGCGCTGCTACATATTCTCCCAACCATCGTAATGAAATGAGTAATAATAATGAGAATGTTTTGCCTTGCGAACCGGCTAGCACCCGGCGCTTGCAGGTACCCGGGCCTGCAAGTGAGAAATTGGTTACCGAAGACTGTAAGAGGGTGGGTACCCAGGCCCCCTTACCAGTGAATGCTACTGGTCTTAAAGAAAGTAATAAGAAGCTAGCACAGCAAGTTTTCCATCCTGGTCTATTCCTGGCCAGACCTAGAAGTGCATCTCTGAGCTCTGCAACAGATGCTAGCAGTCAAAGTCAGATTACACTCTCGAACAGTATGGATACTGAATCTGAAAATCCCAATCCCCCCACGTGGCAAAGAGTACCGTTGCTACGCAGTGCCAAAAGGAAAAAGGTTACCTCGCCATCTCCGGAGAGAGTGTTGGTCACAAATCAATTTAGCTCTCTTCCTGTTGACCTTGAAGAAAATAACGAAAGGGAAGCTATTGTGAAGGTCCATAAACCGCCTCCGATAATTCTTTATGGAATCAAAGAACTCACCAAGCTTACTGAGCTCCTAGAAAGTGTAGCCAGCAAAACCGACTTCATATACAAAATAATTAATCAAAACCAACTTCGAACTAATTGCGCTAACGTGGAGGTTTATAAATCTATACTAAAAGTTATCCGAGATAAAGTACTTATTGGACACACATTCAATAGAAAGGACAATAGACCTCTTAGAGTTGTAATTAAAAATCTCCATCACTCTACACCTATTAGCAGCATAAAAGAAACCCTAGAAGAGACCGGAAACACAGTTATTGGAGAGATAATAAATGCAAAGTACGGACCAGAAAAGAAACCCACCTCCACATTCTTTGCAACCCTACAACAAAGCCCCAACAACAAAGCGGTAAAGACCATCAAATACATCAACCATCAATCAGTCACCATAGAGGAACCACGTAAACGGAACTCAATCATCCAATGCCAAAAATGTCAGCAATATGGTCACTCTAAAAACTATTGTATGCGACCTTACCGCTGCGTGAAATGTGCTCAGGGACACAGAACCGCAGACTGTCCTAAGACCGATCGGAATACTCCAGCAAAATGCGCTCTGTGTTTTGGTGCACATCCAGCTAACTACAGGGGCTGCGAAGTGTATAAGGAAATCCTAGCGAGGAAATCGAACAAACAAGCACACATAAGGAATAGAGAAAAGGCAACAAAAATTGATAACAGAGATAACCAGCAGATGCCAGTAGATCTTACACCTGCAGTCAACAATGGTAGCCAGCTACCAACACTACCCCAAAAACTAGTCAATAATGATGGAAAAACGAACCCAAAGATCAAAAAGAGAGCAAGCTATGCTGATATATTGAGAACCAATCAAAGCACCATGTATGTGGAAACAACTACACCAAATAATATAGAAGAAATGCTTCTCAAACAAGCAGAAAAGTTTGATCTCATCTTACAACAAATGAGTACCTTAATTAACCTCATAACAACTTTGGTAGCTAAAATTACGTAATGGCTTCCCTAAAGATAGCAACGTGGAACCTAGACGGATTATCTCCTAACGTGGAAGAGGTAGAAGTCTTTTTACATTCACACAACATAGACATCTTACTAGTGTCTGAATCTCACCTGACTGATAACAGTAGTATTCGTATGCGTAATTATAATATTTATGCCACAAATCATCCAGATGGCACAGCACATGCGGGAGCTGCCCTAATTATAAAGTCAAAAATTAAACACCATGAGCAACCGCAGTTCAAAAAACCACACATACAGGCAGCAACTGTTGCTGTCCATGACCGAAGTGGAACATTCAATGTGTCCGCCATATACTGCCCTCCAAAGCACATTATAAAAGAAGAGCAATATGATGAGCTATTCAACACACTAGGACTACGCTTTGTAGCTGGCGGAGATTGGAATGCTAAACATATGCACTGGGCCTCTAGACTTACTAACACGAGAGGAAGAGAGCTCAAGAAATCTGTAGACAAGAATAATCTAACTACCATTTCAACTACCGAACCTACTAATTGGCCGACTGATCCAAACCGACTTCCTGACGTCATAGATTTTTTCATAGTTAAGGGTCTATCGAGGTTTTCTCATGAAATAGAAACTAGCTTGGACTCCAACACCAATCACGTTCCGGTAATTCTTACTATCGGCAGTACTGTTCTAAACAGGAAACAGAACACAAAACTCTACAACAAGCGCACCGACTGGAACTCTTTTCGAGAATTGGTTCATGAGAGATTGGAAATGAAAATAAATCTAAAAACCGACTCAGACATTGACAACGCCGTACGTAAATTAACATCAGTCATCCAAGAAAGTTGTTGGATGTCCACGCCTGAAGTCAGCGATCGTCCCCCTCAGAGTAAAACATACTCTGATTCCATACGACAGAAGATACTCGAAAAAAGGAGGCTACGTCGGGTGTGGCACACCAGTAGACACCCAAATGACAAAAGGGAATTGAATAAAGCCATACGGGAATTGAAAACCCTTATCAAGGACGCTAACGACACTGCCTTGGATGTCTACCTGGAAGGTTTATCAGCCACAAAAACAACCAATTACTCACTATGGAAAGCCTGCAAAAACCTTGACAGACCACTACATCAAAAACCACCTCTACGTACACATGACGGCCAATGGATTAGAAGCAATCTCGACAAAGCTGAAGCCTTCGCAAAGCATCTCAGACAAGTATTCACTCCAAACAACACAGCACTAAATGCCAATGAAACGGACATTGACTCGACTCTGAACCAAGATTTTCAACTAGACATACCCCTCAAACTAGTGACACCAAAAGAAATATACAGAAACCTTAAGTCACTTAAGAACAATAAAGCTCCGGGGTATGACCTTATTGACAAAAAGGTTCTCGAAGAATCACCTCGAAAAGTAGCTGTATACCTAACAATGGTATTTAATGCAATAATGCGAGTTGGATACTTCCCAGACCTATGGAAAGTATCGAATATTATAATGATCCACAAACCTGGGAAACCAATTCATGAAATCACATCATACAGACCAATCAGCCTTCTGCCCATAATGTCAAAGCTATTTGAAAAGTCACTACTTCACAGAATGACAAAAGTTATAAAAGAAAAATCGATCATCCCGGAACATCAATTTGGGTTTAGGAAAGAACACGCGACTGTTGAACAAGTGCATAGAGTGTGCAGAGAAATTAGAACGTCACTGGAAAAAAAAGAATACTGTTCATCAGTTTTTCTGGACATCCAACAGGCCTTCGATAGAGTGTGGCACAAAGGTCTACTGTACAAAATTAAATCAATACTACCGCACACATTCTTCGAAATACTGAAATCCTATTTGTCCGATAGAATTTTTCAAGTGAGCGAGAACGACTGTACCTCCAACTTCTACGAAATATCAGCAGGAGTGCCACAGGGGTCTGTGCTAGGACCTGTCCTATACACTCTGTACACATATGACCTACCGCTATGTCCAGGAGTTACAGTTGCAACCTTCGCTGATGACACAGCATTACTCACCTCGAACAAATGTCCAATTAAGGCTTCTAGCGTCTTGCAAAACAGTCTGAATGAAATTGAGAAATGGCTAGCCAAATGGAGGATTGCTGTCAGTGTATCCAAATCAGTGCACATAACATTCACTCTCCGAAAAGAAGATTGTTCTCCAGTCAGTCTAAATGGCATTCAACATCCACATCAACACACTGTAAGGTATCTAGGCATGCACCTGGACCGTAGACTTACATGGAGAAAACATGTTCAAACAAAACGAGATGAAATTAACCTAAAGTATAAGGGTCTCTATTGGCTACTGGGACGTAACTCAAAACTATCTTTGGAAAACAAACTCCTCATATATGAAACGATCCTGAAACCTATTTGGACATACGGCATCCAGTTGTGGGGCTCTGCCAGCGCCTCCAACATCATGGTTTTACAGAGAGTACAAAACTATATATTAAAACAAATATCCAACGCACCATGGTTTATAAGAACAACAGAGCTCCATGAAATTTTGAACATGCCCATGATAAGAGACGAAATAGACATTCATGGAGCAAGCTACAAGTTAAGACTGTCGAAGCACCCAAACCAGCTGGCGGGTCAGCTCACTATCCCTGAAACCATACGTCGGCTTAAAAAGAGGCGTGATATCTTCGACGATTAGAGGGTCTGAGATCCAAATAATGACGAAGAAAGGGCTCGCTCCGGTGGGAGCAGCGCCTAAACGACAAAAAACACCCACCTCATCTGCTTATAGTTTAGAAGGACTGATTGCAAGATAAGAAAACAAAAAAAAAAAAAAAAAAAAAAAAAAAAAAAATGTCATTATCCAGTTCCAGTATTACACCAGCATGCCTATACCATGACGTGTTAAAGCGTGAGTCGTTCGAGCGAGAAGGAGGGATGGAGCTATATAGGCCGCAGATTTCCGTGAACGAAGACTATCGATTTGTATTTGTTGTATACTTGTGATTTAATTGGCTAGCTACAAATTAGGCTACCGATGATTAATCAGCTCCATTCTATAAATAAGATCATCAAATCGTCCAGTTAGCAGCTGGGTGGTTCAGTTTCTGGTTTACAGCCTCCGCTTATAGATTCACAAAACTTCGATTGAGCCAACATTACAATAGTTTTCTTTGTGCCATAAAAGAAAAACTCTTTGATAAACATCTATCATTATTATATTCAAGGGCTTGACGTTGTGGGAAAACACTGAAACTAAAACGAAAACTTGGCATGTTAAAATAAGCAGCAAGCAAAATAATAAACGTTCAAACACAAAGAACATCAGGTTTTATAGCCACCATTAAAACAATTTAATTATCTTTTAATAAAAACTGTAGCATTCCTCACTCGACCGAGGAAGCTCGGAAAATTACCATGGAACAGTCGGCCTATCCCATCACTTCCCGTGGTTGTCGTAAGAGGTGACTAAGGGCCTCACCAGAGAATGGGCTGCAGCATTCTCTGTAGTACATTACAACAGCTACACTGCGATCGCCAACCCGCCTACCAAGCGTGGCGATTATGGCAAACCCTCCCATTTTGGGGAGGCCTATGTCTAGCAGTGGACTTCTTTAGGCTGATATGATGATGATGATGATGAGTCGGCCTATTCTCTTCCCAAATACGTGTTTTGGGGTTAGTGTTCAGTCTAACCTGATGCAGCGGAATACTACTGTTTGAGGCGAGTGCCTGGTCTGGACTCACCACCACTAGGTTGAGGACGGGTCATTCCATAGGGATGGATGACCACACATCCTTAGACTGTCCATAGCAAACATAGCTTAACTTTGAAGACTGACACGTGAAGCTGTTATGATTACAGTCACGAGCTCCTCGGAAAACTACCGTGGATCGTTAAAAATACCGTCGTACATTATGTTTGAAACAATTTCCCGTATCACATGGTATTTTGTAAACATTGCTTATTTTAGAAGTGTGCGTTAGTCATCAGTTTATGCTGAACATTCAATACGGCACATTGACCTTCCGTAGGCTTAAACAGTATTGAATGATGGGATAAATGCTTGGATGGTTACCAAAATCAGCCTAGTAGTTGAGTATATGTCTATTTGTTGCGGATTTTTTCGAAAAAGTTGCCGTGGCCCTACAAAATGCCTTTTGCGTGAACACAGGTGGCCAGACGTCTTTAGTCATTAAGAGTCTAATACTCCAGAGCGGAAGGAGTCACTTGAAGAATCCTCATCCAGAAACGAGGTATATTATGTCTATTTAGTTTAAGTTACTGCATTAAATAATCATTTCAGATCTTGTAATTTCAGTTACTTCGATTCTGAATTTGTGATGGACTGTTTTGTGCAAACGGCAATTCTCCTATATTTAAGGAGCATTCGCATCGTAGTCGTAAACTGTCAAAAATGCCGCTAATTTCCCTACATTATTTTTAAATTAAAAAGCCCCACTTCGTGGGGCGCCCCAATGCGTGGTCATTTTTACAACAGGGTCTGAAAGGGGGTCTTCAAAATTCGAAGAGGTGCTACTAGGATATGTGGGGTATCATAATTATGAAAGCATAGTTTTTGGCTTTTGACGAAAAATTAAAAAAAAATAGCGCCCCCTTTTCTCCGAAGTTTGCATAGAGAAATATCTGAAATTATTCTATGTGCTAGAAGTTTATGTAAAGATTATAGGAAAAATAAAATGATGTATGCACACTTTTTCAGACATCATCATGATGGTAGGAACCCTCGGTGCGCAAGTCGGGCTCGCTCTTGACCGGTTTTTTATTTTGATATTAAAGTATTAATTTAAAATTCTAAAAAGGAAATTGAAACGTTGTTACTGTTGGTTTATTTAAATTAGATAATTGTTATCTGTCTAAATTTACAAATTAAAGTATTTAAAAAGTGTTATAATTAAAAATCAAATATTGTGCGAAATTAAATCTAAACTTTATTGTAAAACAAATGTCACCGGAAGTCGTTGCTGTGTGACGTTGACAGTTGTTTAAGCGTATAAAAAGGCTCGCTCTAGTCGTAGAGCGCAGAGTATAATATTGTATTTAGAACTGTGTGCATCTCGTTGTAAAACTAAGTTGTGTGAATAATTGTTGATAGTGGGTGATAATAAAAGTGTTTACAAGATGTCTGATCGTTATCATTTGAGATCCCTGAGCCCTCCCGCTCTTACACATATGACAACACACTTCTGGAACACCCTGTATAAGTATGAGAATTGGCCTTCAGCAGTTCTATTCTGTACACCTTAAAAACTTAGGTGAAGTGTGTGAAGCTTTCAATCCATAAGTTTCCACAGTAATATTGATCATAATAAACTAGTAGATCGTCCTGGCATCTTCTTTGTGGCCTTTTTTTTTGAGGATGGGAAATCATCAATTGACCCCTCCCGCTCTGGGTGGAGCGGCAGAGAGTGTCAGACTTTTACTGACTAAAACCCACCCATTGTCCTCCTAGTGCCTTTCTTTCCAGAGCCGCGGTAACTCTTTCGAACAAAATCCGCGACCCTGACAGGCTCTATCTTCTTTGTGGCCTACCGTGATGTTACTGGAGAGGGTGTAACCTAATTGTAAATATTGGTACAAGCTGCATATAAAAGTAAATTATATATTATGTCCTTAATATTGTGGCTAACTCTTCGAATCTACTATAGTAAAAAAAAACTTAGTAAGTAATAAATATTTTGAATGAAGTCAACATATTTCACCAGAACCAGGAAAAATCTCCTCTCAGATTCAAGATCAAAACACGCAATCTGTAAAACGAATAATATCTACTGTAAAACAGTCGAATCCACAGAATAGTTCCGGTGAGCTCATAAATCCATCCAACGAATCGTTTAGATCAACCTTCTGCGACTTTACAATCGACAGATGCAAATAAAAGTATTTTATAAATACTTTTCAAGGGTATTATAATCGCGGTCAATCGATAATATTGTCAAGACCAGGATCAACCTCGGTTAGAGAGTTCTAGATAATTTTCAAACCCGCAAGAGGACCAGGATCCGACCTGTAAAGGTTATACATAAGTAAGTACTGACTTGCGGTCGCTATTTCATAGTCTTCAACTGCGGTCCACGGTTCTCATACCTAAACTTTGAAAGTCTCCAACACCTAACATTAAATTACGCCAGTATTATCCAGAGGGGACAGAGTTGACGAACTTATAGTAAGCACACGTCATTTTCATTTCATTTATTCAAAAAAACAACTTAAATTGTGTCTAAATGTTACAAAAAAAAAGTAGTAAAAAAAAAAATCAGTAACATCACAAAAATAAAACAACATTACTTCTCCAGTTGTCAAAAATCAAATGATTACAAAACTCATTAAACTACATTCAAATGTTTAAACATGTTATACCAAAAATTAAAATACCTAGGTACTTAATAAATAATCCACATTGTCCAATAATATATTTAAAAAAAAAAGAATCTGTGTCACGAATCACTTTCATTAAATAATAGAAAAGAATTGAATTTGATAGTAATAAAAAATATCCAATATCAAAAATTAAAAAATCAAAATACATAAAATCCATTAAATCATCGCCAGTTATGTTCAAAACTCATGTAAAAGGTGGTGAGCCAATTCCATCAACCAGGCACAATTCCAGACTTCCGACGTTTACTGAGAAATTACTGAACTTTTATTGAACAACTGCAGAAACTCTGGTTTTTGGCAAAAATAAAGGGCGATGTGGGACTCCAAAAATTCTTAAAATGGGTTCTTTGTTAAATTAGAAACGGTAATAAAAAACTTTTGCACAAAAAAAAGAAACCGACTTCCAAAAAACACTACAAAGTTCAAAATAACTTTAATTTCGAAAGTCGGTGTCAAATAACGAAGAAGCAACCAAAAACACCTTTATTTCTCTTTATTTTTCACTTTTTAGTGGTACCCCACACCTAACAACACCACTGGAAAGTCACTGGAAAGCAAAAATACGCAATTTCGTATACATAGATGATTTTTCCACATATTTTTTCCAGCTATTTATATTTAAAAACCAAACTACTGAACCGATTTTGATAAAATTTCAATGGAATCATTTGGGAAGTATACCCTTTACAACAAAAACTTTACAACAAAGAATTTTTCAAATCGGTTGGCAAGCGACGGAGTTATGCGCGAACAAACATAAAAAAAAATACAAACATCTGAATTGAGAACCTCCTCCTTTTTTAGAAGTCGGTTAAAAATAATAAGAAACAAGAGCGTGTTCCCGATACGGTGGGCTACTATATATATTTCAATGTATACTTATAGTAGTCTTTCGAAAAAAAAAAACGCAATAATAATAACAACCATCGTGTATGTAGAATTAATAATTATATTTTTAACTACCTGCGCATTATAAGTACACAGAATTAAAAATTTTACCTGCGTAATTAATAAATAACACAACAAATCTTACCTATTACGTCTACATTCCCTAATCTACGACGCAGCGTCGCACGCGAAAATTCCTTGGACGTTAAAGCAGATAGGGCAACCTGGGCCACTCAGCGGCGTCTAAATGCGGCTCTGAAATCTCCGGCATACCAGGTACGCAACAACAGATAAACACAGTCAGGGCCTTTGAAAGAATTTAGAAAACGAGGCGAGGAATGTATCAGTAGAAAACCAACGATTTTTTTTATTTTTGGTTTCTGATGCGCGAGATTTCGCTTAGGTACTAAAAAGTAAGCGGAATCTCGGAGCTTAGGTGTTTAGGTAGTTAGGCACAAGAAGTTTAATGGTAAAAAATTACATTTAGCGCCTTCTTGTCATAGAATTTAAGGCGATTTTCGGAGTGGAATGCGCACTTCTTACCACTTGATGTGCGACAACCAGCGACTATTACTGTACTTATGTAGGTACTTTGATAAAAATATTATAAATCTAAAATATGGTCTGTTCTTGTGCCAAATCGCATTCAAAACCGTTCGGCTGTTTATGCGTACAAACGTTTTGCACAAACTGTCACTTTTATAAAATTAACTTATTATTACAGATATAATATGTATGTAGGATATTCAAATTAAAATGATTATGTGAGTTCTTGATAAACTACAAAACGTTATTATTCAGGAATAATAGTAGGCTCGTTTAATTAAACTCATGTTGTTTCAGTTTGAAGTGAAAAATAAACAAATTGAGTTCTAACATAAACACGTTCGCTTCAATGAAATAAAATTAGGAAAGTTATGTATTGTTGTGCTGGCTACGTCAATATCTTAGTAAGCTTTTTAAAAATAGTTGTTTTAAACAAAAACTGCTCTGCTTTATTACCTTGTCTAAATATAAGCTCCATCGTCGACCACATTATCGATTTCAAACAGGTGAGAATGTGGTCAAACGCGAGACTATCAACAATAAAAAAAACCGGCCAAGTTCGAGTCGGACTCGTGCGCGGAGGGTTCCGTACCATTCTATAAAAACTGCAAAAAGATCACGGTCGTTGTATGGGAGCTCCCTTAAACATTTATATTTATTCCGTTTTTTAGTATTTGTTGTTATAGCGGCAACAGAAATACATCATCTGTGAAAATTTCAACTGTTTATCTATCACGGTTCATAAGATATAGCCTGGTGACTGAAAGACGGACAGCGGAGTCTTAGTTATAGGGTTTTTACCCTTTGAGTATGGAACCCTAAAAACAAAGTTAACATTTTTATCATCACGCTGATACCTGCTAAGTTTAATTAAATACCAAGAAAAAATAAGCTGTGCAATTTACATCTATACCGCTGTTATAAATTTTCTATGAAATACTACCAGCCTTATTCATAAAAACTTTCTAACCATACTAGCTAAAATACCGATAAGCAGACTCTGAATTCAAAATTTTCTATGAAATACTACCAGCCTTATTCATAAAAACTTTCTAACCATACTAGCTAAAATACCGATAAGCAGACTCTTAATTCAAAATTTTCTATGAAATACTACCAGCCTTATTCATAAAAACTTTCTAACCATACTAGCTAAAATACCGATAAGCAGACTCTTAATTCAAAATTTTCTATGAAATACTACCAGCCTTATTCATAAAAACTTTCTAACCATACTAGCTAAAATACCGATAAGCAGACTCTTAATTCAAAATTTTCTATGGATCATTTGAATTTAGAATCTCTCACAGTATTTTAAGTACTTAGGTAATGGTTGAAAAGTTTTTATGATTAGGGGTGTATATCTACAACAATATTCAACATAATTCTACTTTAAATCTTCTTTATTTGTTGTACACCTACCACAGTGTAGTCTTTTTAACCCAAAGGTCAACCTTTGGGTTAAAAAGACTGAGAATGCCTTGTTGCATTAAGTCCGCCCATGTACCACTATTGTACATAAAGTTTAAATAAATAAAATAAATAAATAAATATTCATTGTAGGTGTGAGTGAGGAAAACTTCTTCATTTGTCTATTGACTGAAACATCTGCTGAAACCTGTATTTTTCCTCGTTTTCGTTATTATGTAAAATTTTAATACAGTTTAATGTACACCAAAAATAGTTACACAACCAAAAAGTTTCTCAATGAAACTAAGAAAAAAAAATCTCATCTTAATTTACTGTCTCTGCCTTATCAATGAAATCAAAGTCAAGTTGTTACCAATAATAGATTTAGTTTTACCTTTTTTTATTTTCCTCCACATATATTAATATGTGGAGTAGTCAACTAAACCAAGATAACAAAACCGGTCTTCCAGCGTTACATCCCAGCTTCCAGCCAGCCCTGGTATGCCAGGCATCCGCATTGCGGAGTGGGACATCACGACACAGTAAGTGGGTCGCCGGCATCCGGCTCCACAGAGGTATGCAGCCCAATAAACTGTTTATATTTACACTACAACACACCGGGATCTTGGCTCTTGTGACCATATATAATATAATAAATAAATTGTTTATCATAGGGTAGCAGAAACAGTGATACCCGTCTCCTTCGGGTCGCTGATTCTGATTCAATTTTCATTAATTTAAATGAGCTTCGAAGAGTACAACTCGTAGCTAAACGATAACAGCGGGCTACTGTTCAATCTTAGAGAGTAAGCAACCCATCCATTACATACCGAGACCCTCCGTGCCTCGGAAAACACGTTACCGGCTGTCATTTTTTTATTGGGGAAAGGGCTAGCTCTTGGCCTCGATAACGCCTGATGGAAAGCGATGGATGAGGTCTATGATAGAGCGAGCGTGCCCAGAAGATGCCTTGAGGCACTGGTACTCCCACGCGTCGACGAAACACAGCAGGCTGAAAAAAGGAGGTTTTTTGGAAGTCGGTTAAAAACAAGCAACGAATTTGATCGGGTTTTCACAAGTACACAGAGCGATAAGCGAGAAAGGTGTATATGTTGCAGTCAAAACTCTTAACCAGTCAAAAGTACTTTTGACTAGCAAAATCAGTCAAAAGTACTTTTGACTGATTTTGCTAGTAGAGTCAAAAACGTCATTATACATACATAAAATAATATGTATTTTAATTTTAAAGTTGTAATTCGATCGACGAATGAATGAACGAATGTTAAAAATATTTTGATCATCTATCTCTGTTTTTTTTTACAGACGCAATCAATTTACTGACAATGACGCGTATATTCAGTCTGCACAAACTCTAGGGCCCACACTATGTTAAATTTTATTAAATACACGTGTAACACGTTACAACTGTTATTTATATATGATCAAACGAACTTCCAAGTGAAGTTCGATCATTATTATATGAGTCGCTTCATTCGAAGATATTTTTTAACCATGTAGTCCCCTTTCCTTGCGCTAGCAACTACGCACGTCTATTTAGAGTTTTTTTTTTTTTTTTTTTTTTTTTTTTTATAAACTGGCAACATCGTACCCCACCTCGCCGTGTCGGTCAGTTGTAACCGTCATTATTTTAGAGATGATTATAGTTATGATTTTTGCAAATCTCTTCAGGGTTCTTTAGGGTGGGTCGGGAAATTATATCTTCGAATGAAGCGACTCATATAATAATGATCGAACTTCACTTGGAAGTTCGTTTGATCATATATTATATTTCGTCGCTTCATTCTTCAGATATTTTTTAACCATGTAGATGTTAAGAGATAATGAGATTTGCTGGTTCATTTGAATAAATTGCAAGGATTTTTCAAATGATTAATTATTTACTTTTAAGTACATAGGTATCTATTGAAAAAATAAAGAATGTTCTTTTAAGTTATGATAATAATTATGCGTTTGATTTACAATCAATTCCTTACAATTAGTTACAATAAAAAGCATACTGATTCTGCAAATTCGGCTTCATTAACTTTATTAACTTTACAAAACTTGACAAACGTTTGAGAACGACTGGTCTATCCCGTGTTTCTACGTATTGTGTCAATGCACACACCTGTCGAGCTTGCAGAAGAAGTTGAGGCGTGTCATGTACTGTGTGCACTGAATATATTATATATATGAATATATATATGTATTGACCCCACTTTTGATAATACCAATTTTATCCATGGACTTACGGTTTGAGCTGTGGCCGCTTTATTAGGTTTTTTAATTGTTAGTATTAAGTTGTTTATATTTTTAGCTCTTAAGATTTTTTGTAATAAATATGTAATCTGTGAGTAGGTACCCGGCAGCAGGGCAAATATTTTTATTTTCTAAAAGTAGGGCAGAAAAAGTACGGGTTGTTCTCAGCAGAAGCCTTGATAGCGTCTGTTATCACTACTTTTTACTTCATTTGACGAGATATTGATATTCTCCAGTTTTATTAGGTTAAGAGTTTGGACTCGCTGTTCCGTACATAAAGCCAGTAAAATAACGAATCTTTTGGTCACTTGACTTAGGTCTAAATTTCGGTTCCGAGTACCATTTAGAAACGAGATTAAAATTAATTGCGGATCCCAGGTGTGTATGTAAATTTTGGCCTGCTAGGTTTAAGTTTATAGGCTCCTTTTAACAACCGCTTGATGCATTCATCAGAACCGAAGTTGTTGCCCAATAGTAACGAGAGTGCGGATCTGTGGGAATTCAAAGATCCATACGAGGCGCCTTTATTGAACTCTGTTGTCAAATAAGAGATACCTTTGCTACCGTGCTCTCAAAGTATCAATTTTGGTAATTTTGCAGAACTGCCACCAGAGTTTGTATGAGACGCTATATTATTTTTTGGTGTTATCAGAAAGCGACGCTAACATGAGGTCTATTGCTTCTACGGGGATATTACGTCGGAAGGCTTTTAAGAATTAAAGAGAATGGGGAAAAGCGTAGAAAAAATTGTGTTTCCAATTAATTGTAAATGCATTGACAAACGACGCGTCTGGGTCAGGAAACCAGGATGCGTACAAATCACATTTTTCATTAATGCGAGAAGCGAACAAATCAATTACAGGTTGACCTAGTTTACGAATGATAGTTTTAAATGCTTGATCTGATAAGCCCCATTCTATATAGGGGTTAATTTTTCTTGATTCAATATCAGCTTCGATGTTTTGTTTGGTATTAATATAAGATGCGAATATCCATATATTCCGGTTCTCGCACCATTGCCAAATTTAATAAGCAAGATCGTTTTAGTGAGGATATTGTACTCCTCCCATTCTATTAATATAACTCAACGCTGTGTTAATGTCAACTCGTAACAATATGGAACAATTTGGTCGTTCCTTCGCGAAGTTTTTTAGTGCTAAGAAACCCAGTTGAAACCTAGTTGTAAGCTCGCAATTGTACTAACAAAATATGGATGTCTTTATTCCGAAATAAATGATTATTATTATTATTATTAATAACTCTAAGTCATTTATATGATATTCTCTTTCCTTCCATGATTCATGAGCGCGATTACCATCAAAAAATGCTCCCCACCCTGTATTCGAAGCATCGGAAAATATTTCCAATTCAAAATCGGGGGTGTCGACGAAGTTTGAACATGTAAATATATTTTGTGACCACCAATTTAAATCGTTAAGTATGTGTCGTTCCAGGCTTATTTTAGAATTATAATCGTTATGAAATCTATTCACTAAAATGTATTTTTGGTGCTCTAGGGTTTTGGTATATAGCCACCCGTATTTGACGGCAGGGCACGCTGCTGTGAGAACGCCGATTACCTAATTGAGCGAATTCTCTTATGGTACAGGGAGGTAAACCAATAAACTTTTTAACAAGCTGCGCGATATTACGACGTTTGTCCTTAGGTAAGGAAACCGAAAGGGTTGTCGTATTACAGATGAAACCTAAGAATTTGCACTCTTGTTGGGGTATTATAAATGAGCTCTTTTTATAATTTATCACAAAAAACCGAGACAAGTTAACACGTAAGATTTCGATAACATTACTGAGACACTCAGTGTAGGTTTTTCCGATACATAAGATGTCATCTAAGTTTATGACCGATTTATGTCCCTTAAGGTAGGTTAACCTCCTTCATAATTTGTGCAAACACTAGTAGCAATGGAAATACCGTATGGCATGGTGTTAAATTCGTATGTTATGGTTTCCGGTTTTTCATTTTCGAATTGAAAACGCAAGTATTTTCTAAATGATTTTATTATTGAAACTAAAAAAGGCTTCTTTAAGATCTATTGGTGCATGGAAACCATTTTTTGGAATAAGTTTAGAGGCGGTCCTATGATCTTCCATTTTGAAGTGACATTTTTTGAAGAACTGATTAAATGATTTAAGATGAATCGTTTTTCACCGTCTGGCTTATGTGATAAAAATATGTGAGATATAAACTGGTGTTTTATAGGTTCACAAACGTTAACCGCGCCTAGGTCTATGAGTTTGTTAATGGCGATCGCCATATCACATTTCTCTTGTTTAGACCAAAATGTTTTGGTTGTATTATGGGGTTGTAGTACTCCATCTGATAAAGGGATATCGACACCTTGACTAATCCATCTAAGAACTGTCATATTATCGGTGATTTTTGCCCAGCAATCATAATAAAACTTAACTCTGACTGCATGTACCTGAGTCAATGACGTCGTGTTGGAGCTAGTTGTTTGTAGTTGATCTTCGACTGGCTGAATGCAGGGGGAGACTCGGTAGTTGGACCGTTTGTGACCCCCTCGCCCCCCCCCCCTGGCTTACAATAGCCTTAGAGGCTTTAATTTTTTCTAAAAGGTAATCGTTGCAAGTCGGATAAAATTCGGCATTTTCTTTTCCCAAAATCTAACAGATTCCGGTATGGCCGCAGAAACCATATGGTTAAGCGTTGGTGCTTGAAGTAACGGGCAGTTTTTGAGTATGAGGTAATTTCTCAAAAGAATCTCCCTATTTTCTTTTGTCATAAGTACCCTTTTTTTTTTTTTTTTTTTTTTGCAAAGGTACTTATATTTATTAAAATAAATGGTAAGTATTGTAGCGAGATTTTTATGAATTTTCTCGCCAAATTCCGGTGTCTCGTCTGTGATTTCGCCTAATGCCGCCAAAATATTTGGGTGGATTGGTCACAACTTCTGGGGTAGGAACCACTTCGCTCGCTGGTGGTTCTGGTGGTGATGAATCTGGTTCGAAGTCCACCAGTGTCCACATTTTCAGGGACAGAGTTTTTAAATACTTTAAATGCTCACAATGTATCTACATAGGTAGGTATATGTATTTTTCCTTCGTGTATGACTCTCGGTCAACCTCTAGGCTTAGATTGTTTGCGTCATGTCTAGCCATCGTGTATAACTCGCGGTTACCCTCCAGGCAGACTTATAGACGCTGTATTGCACACATTTATTTTTCCTTCGTGTATGACTCTCGGTCAACCTCCAGGCTTAGATTGTTTGCGTCATGTCTAGCCATCGTGTATAACTCGCGGTTACCCTCCAGGCAGACTTATAGACGCTGTATTGCACACATTTATTTTTCCTTCGTGTATGACTCTCGGTCAACCTCCAGGATTAGATTGTTTGCGTCATGTCTAGCCATCGTGTATAACTCGCGGTTACCCTCCAGGCAGACTTATAGACGCTGTATTGCACACATTTATTTCGTAATCCGTTCAGGGGGGTCTCTTGGACCTGTTAACATTTTTCGTAAGTTATGAGGGTAGTCACAACTTTACTCGGCAAAGAATTCGTGAGTACATAAGAACAGTTTCACACGTGATTCTAGTTCATAGAAACCATGTTTGTTCTATTTATAGCCATCGTGTTATCTCGGATAACCTCCCGGTATCATTAAACATTCGTGTTGCCATCGCGGACAACATCCCGGTATTATTGGGTTACTTAGTAAAGTAACTTATGTCTTTAGCCATTTTGTTACCATCTCGGGCAACCTCCAGGCTCCAAGCAGTATTTTAACTTTTTATTATCACTTTTCAAACACCAACAATGAGAAATATATTATGTACTTACTTGAAGTTTGTTCCGAATCTGATGACGAAAAACCTCTTATTCGACGACGATAAGCCTTCTTTTCTAACCTTCGTATTTTATTCTAGTAATGCATAATTTTACATGTGTACTGTTAAGCCGCTGTCAATTTATGTTTTATATTTTATGTGTAAAGATTTAACTTGTTGTTTTTTGAGTATTACACCTGTTTGTACAAACCGTTTGTACAACATTTGTATGCCCAGCAAGGCAGCACATAGTGAAACACTTAATTATAAATCACTCCACCAATGGTCAACATTTTATATGACAAATAAATATTTTGAATTTGAATTCAATTTTCTCTAAATATAACAATACTTGGTAAATATACTTTTAAACTTACCTACTACTTATTTAGTTTTGAAGACGTCCGTTCGTTGCTGCGCACGAAAAAAGAATGACGGTTACAACTGACCGACACGGCGAGGTGGGGTACGATGTTGCCAGTTTATAAAAAAAAAAAAAAAAAAAAAAAAAAAAAAAAAAAACTCTAAATAGACGTGCGTAGTTGCTAGCGCAAGGAAAGGGGACTACATGGTTAAAAAATATCTGAAGAATGAAGCGACGAAATATAATTAATACTATTCTCACCAACATTCAGAGTCACATACAAAATTCTGTTGACGTAAAAATGGCTGACATTTGCAAGACAAAGAACATTCAAATCTTATTCTGGAATCGTGACAAAACATGATATTTTATTTAAAACATTGTATGTTAAATAAAATCAGTCTCGTTTGAGTGAACTCGTCTTTAAAATGTAACATTTGGTCCAAGGACAGTTTCGAGGTTATAATAATGGCAAACGCAATAAATTCAGCAGAAATGGCAACCGAGATTCAACTCGGGAGCATGACCACATATGTTTGTCGTCGAGATAAATAGGGACACGAAATATATTGACGTTATTTATAGGACATTAAATGTGTGTTTCCAAAAATATTCATGTTATGAAAAAGCTGTAAATATTGTCGGAATATTAGTGATTCACCAGGTTAAAAAAGATAACAATTATGACTTCAAATAAGAGGAACAAGATACGTTTTTAAAAGTAAGATTTATATTTGAGTTTGAGCATTAACCTTTTCACTCAGAGGCAATAAATAAAAGTATTTCACACTCATATTGTTTATGCGTAATAATAAACATGTAATCACTCAAAAGTAACTGCTAAGTGACGAGAACCAGACGCTGTCGAAGCGTATCCATCATACTGTATTGAACTGGTTTGAATGGGATGTGTGCCAGCTTGATGTCAATAGGCTCGCGACATAGAACTTAATTTCTGAAATTTTAGTCAACACCTTTCCCAGCCCTTCGGGGAATAGGTGGCTGAAACGTAAATCGACTATCACCGGCGCGGTGACCATTTTTTTTTTGTGGTGGGTTTGCAGTTGACTCTAGTTTAGGGCAGAGGTAACAGAGGGAAACACCATACTAGGAAATATTTAAATTATAATGTCTATTATTGAAAATCACGAAATTTATTTTTCCGAAAGTAAAATAGTAGTTTCCGATTTTCATACGTTCGAAGAATCAAATGCTCGAAGGGTTTCGGTCACAAAAACGACATTGACATTCCGATTTTCAATACTTCGAATAAACTTCTGAAATTAGGATTCTGATTAAAATAGTTATAATATGGGATATTAGTGGCAGAAACGAATCGCTACAAAACCGACTCCACGTAGTCTTGTCTGTCCTACCCCTAGATGGTGGTTGGAAATGTTTTAATCCTACGCAGAATTTTGGTACAGCAATGTAGGATTTGTGTGACGTTCTAGATGGCCCCTACAGGTTTGTCAGTTTTCCCACATTTTTACACAGTATAAAATAAAGTAGCTTTCGCCGTCTGTACGCATATATCTTTTAACTATGCAACGGATTTTTTATTAAAGAGTGATTCAAGAGGGAGGTTTAAATGTATATTTTTTTCCAAAATTCCTACGGGAATGGGAAAAATGGGATGTGCGCGTACCAAGTCGCGGGCAAAAGCTAGTAAGGATATAAAACAATCTCAAACCTTTTTCGACGGCGACACGCTACAAATGACCACACTAAAATAATATAATCACTATGATGATTTCGAGTTCGACATTATTGCTTATGCTAGCCTTAGACGTGTTGCGAACGGGCGCGTCTTTTGGACGCACGTCAAGTCAGCGACGGCAGTCGAGCAGTGTCACACGGCACCTACGTTCGCAAGACGTAGACATATAAAACACCAGTGTGGAGAGACCTAAAGACGCCTTCACACTGTGACGCTCGATCGCGTCAGATAACCGTGAATTATTTCGTCTTGTGACGTCTTAAAGCATGACGCACTGTTTTCTTGTTTAAAATCCGCTTTTTTGCGATATAAATATTTAGTCTATACTATTTGCGAGATTGTTTGGTTATACTTTTAGTTTTATGACGTTATCGAGTTATAGGATTATGATGAAGAAATCTGAGACGATTAATGCCGCTTTAATTATATCGTAGCAAGTGCTACGCTTGCTACGCGTGACGTAGCAAGCTCGTAGTACGTTGGAAAATGCACCAACTTTTTTCAAAGATATTGTATATTTTTTATTAAACTTTGTACACTTTTTCTTAAACTTTTATTTTAATTAAAATGTATACCTAGTTTTAAAATGAAATATTGTTCGGAGAAAAGAATTCTCTTGCGCTTAAATCCCAATTTCGACGTTATCTCAATCTGAACGAATGATGGATGAACTGAACTCGTTTCTCGCCGACACGGTGGCCATTTTTTTTTATTTGAGATGGGTTTGCTCTTGACTCTATCCTAGGTCAGAGGTGACAGAGACACACACAGTTCATCCGTCATTTCTTCGGCCTTCTCCACTTTTAAACTCATCTATATTCAGACTCATATGTTTGGAGAAAATGGTAAATAATTTATTTTGCATAATTGGCTACCTGTTCAATGTAACACGGGCTTATACAAAAAGAAAAAAAAACATTTAAAACAGTAATCTAATAAAATAAACTTATATAAACCCTAGAAATTTAAATCGACTCATATAAATTCGAAATTCTTTGTAATTGTGAGCAGAGTGAGAATTCCACTGAAAATAAACATAAGGTCAATAACACCGACGCTTATATTATAACATACTGTTTATTTTAACGATATAAATCTTTACTAGTGGCTGAGAAAATATACTACATTTTATATTATTTTGGTCCATCTAGCGATATCTAGTCATTGCGATTGAATTCGCTAAGAATTTTATCATTTGATCTCCCTAGAGGGTACAGATTGACCGCTCGTCATTCGTTTTAACAAATGACGAGCGGTCAATCTGTGTGCCCTCGGAAGGCCAACTTTTTTTATTTAATTTTATTTCAGCCAGCGATTACACCTGCTCAAAAATTGAAAATTATCCCAAGGGAATATATTTCCGACATAAGAAAGCTTTCTCTTGTCCCAGGACATGGTTTATCAGTGTCCTGAGTATCGTCAAAATCCGTTCAGCCATTAAAATGTGTACTGGTAATAAACATAAAAAATTACTTTCGCGTTTATAATTTATTCGGTTATTGCGTACAAAAGTAACCTATTTACTTTTTCATATCCCAGACTATCTATCTGCCAAATTTCATGACAATCCGTGCAGCCGTTCTACCGTAAAAGCGTAACTGACAGACAGAGATACTTTCGCATTTATTATAATTACTAGCACTTCGCCCGCGACTTCGTCCGCGCGGATTTAGTAGGAACTCCACAAACTTCAACGCCCCCTATACCTCCTTATAAAGGTTAGTTTTGGAAAATTAAGCACAACGATTTTCATTAATTTACATTTATTACATAGCCATTTCTACTTATTCTATGGTCTCAGGTTCAGCGCAACTGTTCACCCAGTTCACCCCGTCAGGAGTTGATTATGCAAAAATTGTTAGGTACATCTGTTTCAATAATCCCATTTTAGTTTGTTCATAGCATCCCGACGTAAATTAAAGCAAGCAATAATGTCCTCCGCTAAAATCTTAATCACCCCTGCTTCACCCCTTATTATGTAGGTATGTAGTTTATTTGCGAAAACTCCAAACATTTGTTATTCTTATTGTTTTATCGAAATCATTTTCAACTTCATCGGACCAAGCATTGATATGATTCTTCCCAGTTCGCTCAAGCCGCGACATTTTTCTTACACCGAGCATGTTTATTACCGTCGTAACTTTTGAACGAAAGGTCCGATTTGAATAATTTAAAGTGTAATTTACACGGAAATAATCAACCTTAATTATCAAACCATTTAAATGGATAAGAATTGATATCATGATACCGAAATCACCATTTTTTCAAATCACCAAGGATTTGCTTGAATAATTTGAACAAAAAGCGGTCATGGTGACTTAACCATAATAGTTAGACATATGGTCTCAGGGATTTTTTTGTAGACATTGATGACCTCTATAAAACTGTAGTACATCACTTTGCTCTATTTTCAATAGATTCCGCAGCGTACGCGATATAAGGATTTTTTCTCACACCTTGTGTTACTTTATCGAAGTTTTCATACGGATCCCTAACTTTTTTGAAAATATTCTATAGCCTATGTCCATCATCGATAATGTACAATTCTACTGGTGAAAGAATTTTTCAAATCGGTCCAGTAGTTTCGGAGCCTATTCATTTCAAACAAACAAACAAACAAATCTTTCCTCTTTATAATATTAGTGTAGAAGTGTAGATTAAATGCGGAAGAGGAATAATATTAGTATGGACTAAATTCAAGGAACCAACAGCATTTGATACAACGCCATCTCTGAACCCACCCTTAAGTACCACCTATTCTTAACCCCCGACCACACTGCAAACCCTCGACCGCTGTCCATAACTAATCACATTAAATTTTCACCTGCGTACCGCAAAATACGAGCTTCACTTCAACAGGACCATTAACATTTCATTTGAAGATTTGTGAGCGATGGCGATACGCCGCATTCCTAAGGCCCGTGTCATTCTGGCGTAGTGCCAAACGCCGAATGCCGACACTTCGTATCGCAGGTGTGTAGGTGGCTTTATACAGAGTTAAAAGGTTACATCGTTTTGTTCTTGGTTTTAGTTTGTGTAGGTTTGGGTTTACTAGTTTTTAACCTAATATCTAAGAATTCTTAGATATTAGGTTAAAAACCTAGTAAACCTAGTAAAAGAGGCTGCGCATAGGTACACTGTCTGGGGCAAACTTGGAGTAATAACAGAGAACTAGTGAAGTGACACGACCTGGGAAAAAAAAAGTTTGATAAAATTTTGCAGGTTCAATTTGTCCATAAAAATATTATACTGGGTATTTTTTTCCAGTGCGCAAACTTTAAGAACCACTTCTGCCCATGTAAATAAACAACTTTTCCCAAGAGAGCTAATATAGCAAGAGAAATATAGTCAATTCCAAAAAAAGTAATTGAGTCTCCTATAAAAATTGTAATCAGTTGATGATAATTTTGTATGAGAAGTTAATTTTTTTTTTTTAGGAATTGACTATGATTTACTTGGGGAAAGTTATTCATTTACATGGGCAGAAGTGGTTCTTCAATTTATAAGTCAGTAGGTATGGACATAATTGTAGTAAAGTACGAAGTAAAAGCATCTACAGTGTTTGCAACAGCATAGCTGCCAGGGCGTACTTTAGTTTTTCACATGAAATGTTTTGTATCATACGTCAAGTTAGCTCATAATATATGTGAAAATTCCCAAATAAAAAATAAGTCTTACGTAGTATATAAACATTAAATTTGCGATAAATTCGCGGCACACCGGTGTGCCGGCAGTGCTCGAGCGATTAATTGGGATAAGGAGAGAGATATTCACATAGAGCTGAAAATGTGTGCGAATGTTCGGGACACCATAATAAATGAAATGTGAAAAGTCCTCATCGATGCGACATTTGCATAAAAAAATATTCTAAGTCAAAGTTAGTACGTTTTTCAGCCAACCGGTAAGTAAAAATAGGTCAGACCAAAATTGCAGATCATGCAATTATCCATAAAATTATAATTTCTCTTTTTCTCTTAAGAGTCACCGTTTCTGAGATATAACGATTCAAGAAGTTGAAAAAGTTGTGTCCTGAACATTCGTACGAATTTTCACCTCTATGCGATTTTTTGTAACCTTGCATGTCTAACTTTACCGGGTTACAAGTAGTAATTCAATGATGACGATTGAGAGTTATTTGTAACCTTTGATAAACCCTGACTTTGTTGCTGCCCTGACAATTTTTATAACGATGAAACTATATTTATCGCAAGCCATTATCGCGATTAACATTCGATTGGCCAAACCAACAGGCGTGGCGCTGACGCACATGTAAATCGTAGTTGTAATAACTAACGATAGATGTCGTCTGTTTACCTAATCATCCCTGGCTCTAAAGTTGGCGCGAATGTTGTGTGAATCTTGGTGACGTGGTGGTCAAATATTTGTTCTGATATTACATCAGACGTCAAGCCACTTCAGTTTACCCCGAAGAGTATTAAAACAATTGTGTTACTATAGTCTCCCAACTCAGGCAACGAACCCAGGATCAGATTTAGCAGTAGTGGTCGCAAACGCTATACCAAATAGGCAGTCCCGGTACCAATATTCGGGCCAATATTTGAGCTTGAAGCCAAAGTGTGAAGGCTTGGTATGACAACATTGACGTTAATCTACTTGGATAATGTTCTCAAGAATGCTGTTGATATAAAACTTTATGTAATATTTTATTGCAAAACGACAATAACAGTTTCTTTGCCAATTAGTTGTTAGGTGGAGGAAACAATTGGACTAAGATATTATGGCATGAAGGATATAAGCTTTTAATTCCACGTCACATAATGAGTATCATTAAGACTCATCGCTAAAGAACTTGAATGTAGAAGATAAACCACTGAAAAGCTTGCAAAAGCTGGTCGCTAGGTAATTCCTAATTTATTTAGCACTAGTACACTAGGTACTTCTCTTGATATGTAAAGACAGTTTACGAGGCATTCGCATTTCAAAATGTATAACAATTATTATATGAGTACAATGACTAAACACATCGTGATAGAGTGCGATTATTGAAATAACAATTGATATTGTTTTAATGAACACTATTTTGAGTATCGTCATGAAATAACTGCTTTTGAGACTCAGTCTCTGCTTGCCTACTAGACTCAACCAGAAATACCTATTCTCTTCAATCACAATCAAATCAAATTGCTTTAGATATCTAGTCTTAATACGTTTGTGTTAGAAACACTCAGAGGTACGTAAGTGAATCACAAAATAAATCGCTTTTAAAATAACTCAGTACAAAAATACACTACAAACTAAACTACACACACAGTAACTAAAAAAAAAACTATTACGAAAGAATGTCGATATAACACACAAACTGAAATAGAGTTAGCCATCTAAATATGAACCCTAGACTTGTATTTAGAGATGATTCATACATACACGTGTTGCATGTGTTAAGAGACTTGGTAACCGACTAATAGTTATTCTAGCAGAAGGTATGTATCGTACTAAGGATAAAATGGGTCTGGGTCGGTTGCCGTTCTTTTTTTTATGGATGGGAAATCATCAAATGACTCCTCCCGCTCTGGGCGGAGCGGAAGGGAGTGTCAAACTCTTACTGACTAAAACCCATCCGTGCTCCTCGTAGTGCCCTTTGCTTTCCAGGGCCGCGGTAACTCTTTCGAACAAAATCCGCAACCCCGGCAGGCTCTGGCCCTAACAACGTCTACTTTGCTGACATCTCTTTGAGGTGCGCGTGGTAGGTCGGTTGCCTCAAATGTCTTTTCGTCCCAATCAAAGACTACAATAGTATACTGGTCCCAATACATACAGGTTGTAACAGAAATCACGCAAAACGTGGAAATAATGCGAGCCATACACGTTCAGTTAATTTGATCAAATATTATCAAATTGGCATGAATGTCTGTGGGAAAAATTGATGATAAATTAGTTTTCAAATGGCATGAAATAATATGAAATTTCGTATTTCTATTTGATCAAACAGTTTGAACCAGACTGTTTGATCAAATTACTTGAACGTATAATGGCCCGTATAATTTAGTGTAGGTACTCATCATTCTGAACAACTTTGACTATGGGACCCACCCAGCCGGTCGATTCTGTCGACATGTCACGGTGTTCACCTAGGCGGAGTGAACGACAATAGAGCTGTCATTCCATCTTATTTGTATGGTTTGACAACTCACCCGTCGTGCGCCCCGCCCGGGTGTTCACTTCGACATGTTTAGAGAATCGCACTGCTGAAATCGCAGCGATATTACTGTTGCACCTCGTCGTTGATATTATGGTTTAACGTCTTTCCAGTTACAAAATTGATTTTAAAGCCACACTCACGTAAAGAAAGCAAGTCAAGCCGAATGACCATGACTTTGACACGATGACTTACAAAGTCAGCCAGGGAGGGAATAATAAAACGAAGAAGTAGTTTCAGAGGAATTTGAAAAAACATGAAACTTAAACAGGGCCCCAAATGTTCTCGCACTTTGAGTTTACCTTCTGCGCCACTTTACTCTATGCAATCCACAATCAATCATGCGCAACAATGTTTGTCCGTGCGTCTGCTTCCGACCGCTTTGATCTCGACCTTATGCTGACACCGGGCTTTTGCCAAATAACTGAAATACAGGCTTAGATTCAACACTTACACAAATTACGGAAAACAAAAAATATAATTGATATTTGTTGGTTGTCAGTCATAATTTATATTTTGCACTTTAAGTCTGGCAGTGTTGGATAACTTCCTTGTACATGTAGAATTGTAGATTATTGGAGAATATTTGATATATGGACCATTAGACTCGTGTAGGAAGTTACAACGATCAATCTTAGGGTAAAAGTCCCATTTATTATGGTTGGCTAGAAAATATATCCATTTAAAAGCGATCATAAATAAGACTGAAATTATTCAAGTAGGTACCTACCTTGCTCACCAGTGCTTACCTTACCTCCTTTCAAGGTACTGATTACCTGGTAAAATATTCATTACCTTTTTTTTTAAGGAAGAACCTTGAACTTCTTTTTCACTTCGCAATTTCAACGGACACACACCTCGGGTGTCCGACGGGTGTCCGTTGAATGCGCGGAACACAAGAAGCGTCGACGTAGCGATGCCTGGAGGACGCCAATGATGATGTATTACAGTTTTCGTTTGGTATCAAAACTGCTAATTCAAAGAAGGATTTAAAAGTACCGCAAAGACTGACTAGGCTTAAGAAACCAGTCATAACAGTCGGATTAAATTTTATTACTGCAGTAGGGACTAGTCTAGTCCCTCTTAATATGGAACCTATAAACCCAAATGTGGAAGTAACACGCCGACAATTAGCGGAAAATCAAACCCAAAAAGATAAGCCAGCGTACCTTTACGTCCACCTACATTTCGCCGGTCACGTTATAAGTTCTACATCATAATCATGTTATGTAATTGTATAATTTAATTTAAGTACCTATTCATTTTTTCGACCTTGATCTGACATTTCAAAAAGTTCCATGCATATACAAACAGCATTTAAAGTGGAATGCGAAAATATTTCATGTGTCAGTCTTCTCTTGTATTTACTTTAGAGTCTGGCATCAAAATTATGACGAATACCTTCCTTGTGTTATTTTAATACAGCAAGATATGTGGATGAACACATCACAGTAATGCTTTATGCAATGCACGTTATATAAGACTCCTCCTAGAATTATCTAGATATATGAAATAACTGAAAATTAGCTTAGACTTTATTGATGTACAACTTTCAGACTCAACATTATAGGGATGATTCCTGGTTCAAAAATATATGATTCTATTTAGTCCGTCAGTTAGATTATAGAAAATATTGGGCAAGTATTTTTTGCTAAGATCAAATCAATAAAAAAAGACGGAGATAAAACGCATCAAATATCAGGGAGTGGGGGCTTGAACCGTGACGTCACACGAGTTTTCAAATCACTGTATTGCTTTCAAAGAAAAAAATACGTGCCTAATTATTTTTGGAAATCTATCTGACGGACTATTTAGATTTTTTTAGTCATCTATATAGTCGTCTATTGTCCTGAATGAAAAATTCTCGTATGTAAAATAATTATATAATACTTTAATCCATGATTTTGTTATCAATAAGTACTTGCACGACGAGTAACTCCAGTTGTAAGCTATATATCTGGAGGCCAAAAGCCTGTGTTTTAGGAGCCAGAGTTCCTCTGGCTCCTAAAGCACAGGCTTTTGGCCAAGTTTAGGAGGCATCAGTTCCCCTTTTCATGTGACTCCATTGTACTATAATTCGCAAATCTTTGTGTACTTATGTATGTGTTTCTATGTGTACAAACAAACTCATTATTTATTTATTATCTCGTTTATTCATTTATACACCTACCTTTTACATTTTTAAATATTTCTATAAAAACAGAAAACAGTTAAAAATATAAAAAATAGTAGTCCGCCGCGGGAGTGGGGTTCAAGCTACCGGCGGTTAGGGCTCCAGAGAAAGGAACCTCCTCACAATACGAGCCGTATCGAGGAGTACTGCCTTCTGTATCAGGCCCTTTATCCAACTGCGCAACGCCAGCTTCGACAGATGGTCGTCGAAAAATATTATAATACCTATATTTATTATTATTATTATAATTCCACTGTAAAGGAAAGTGCAACCATTTGTAACTCTTCAAAAATTGCTGGCGCTGGTACTATTTCGGTTGCATAACGGTTTCAAGAACACTTGGCAGGGTCGGAGTATTACCAGGAACGCATTATCTTCGTTGTTTGATGTCCATGCGGTTACTGCACGTGCTGTAACCTAATTTGATGTCTGCAGAGCTTGCTGACAATGTTTTATTGGTTATTTTACACACCAGCAGCCCTACCATGACGTGTTAAAGCGGGAGTAGTTCGAGCGAGAAGGAGGGATTGAGCTATATAGGGTGTATAGCTCCATCCCTCCTTCTCGCTCGAACTACTCACGCTTTAACACGTCATGGTAGGGCCCCTGAACGTGCTAGACAACGGCTTACTAGAAAAAGGTGTGGTCAGGTTCAGTTCATCTCATGGGTGATGATTTTTTAATCCTGGCTTGTTGTAACATTTATCATTTATCATTTATCAAGTAGGGACCAAACATGTTTAAATTCAGCATACCTTTATAACCGTCAAAATTAATATTTGTAATCTACAATTAAAATACCTATCAGTATCATCGTCAACATTCATATTATCGTCAGCCCTTCTTAACAGACTGCTTAGTTCTCTTTTTTTTTAAAGTTGCCCCTTCTAGGAATTTCTCCTGTATCGTGGATGCGTTTACAAACATTAAAGTCACATACACAAACAGCCAGACCCGGAACAACTATCTGTAGACCATACAAATGTTTGTTCCGTGCGGTAATCGAACCCGCAGTGCAGCGCTCAACCACTGCGCCAACCGTGCCGTCTTTGCTTGTACCAAACCCTCAAATTGACGTCTACTTCTCAATAATCTAAACCTAGCCTAACAAAGCTATTTCGAAAACGAGCTATCTACAATTAGCAATTAGCGAATCGTTCAGGTATTCTCACGACTGGTCTCGTTGTACGTAGTATGGCCGAACAGTTAATAATGAACCGTCATTCGAAGTATGTGACATACCACTTGGTCGGTTTTGGCAACGGACAGTCTTAGGAATCCGAGACGACGCCACACAGGTACTTTCGAGATTAGGGCTGCTACTGATTCTTCGGCTTCAGATTTAGATAAAGGAACTTTCTAAAAGTCTTTGACGATAATATTAGCCAAGTTTTAAAAGTCGATTATCAACAATATGATTAGTATCGCTGTCAATGTTTATGTGAACTTGTTGAAAGTTGGAGAACCGTAGTCGTAAATAACTATCCAAATAAAAAGGCAATCAGTAGAATATTCCGGAAACCTACATAATACATTGAGAATCACTTTAAGCGATCATTATCCCTAGATCCCAATCATTTGGCTATGGCATCCAGTATAACCAGAAGCAGCTCAACCCAGTATCATTTCAAATGTTCATCTCCTAATAAATCACAATCAAAGTTCCCAAAAAGCAATTAAAAACCATTGGAATCCTTTTTAAGTCCCTCTTCAAAAGAATACATTAATTAAAGAAAACAAAATTATCCGCCAAGTGCACGTCGTGTAATTTTAGCGATAATGCATCAGCGTTGACATGTGCAAATAAAATTAGGTGAAACGGCTGCTAAGAGAAAGGTTTATAGTCCCCGAAAAAGATCACATCACAATGACAAAGAAATGTCAAACGGTGCAGATTTCATTACGTGAGCTAGGTCAGTTTTTAGATCAAAAGAATTATATAAGAAACTAGGTTTTCGTCGCTTTGAAAGTAGTTTTTACGACGTTTTTTTATTATGATAAAACATTTGATATGTACCAGAGTAAGAATATAACAGGATGCGGAAAAAAAACTTCAAACTTTTTAACATCCAGCGTTATTCTTCTCATCATCCTTAAAATATCTGCCAAAAAAAAAATGCTGTTACGCACATTTTACAATATACTTAGACAATTACCAAAAACAATAAACAGATTAGGCAGAAAGAAATGCCAACACGGTCTCTGAACTCCGATTAAAAAAAATACATTACCTACGCATAAACGAACATTCTAAATTTAAAATACATTTTTTTTTACAATAATTTCCCGCGTATTGGCATATTAGTATTAGTACATCTCGAAGCATTCCAAACTACATTGCTTGGTAATAATTTGGCGAACAAGGCTATTAATCTTGACTTACATGTGTCATAACATAACACTTATAACAAAGTGCGTGAGTGTTGCTAGCAAAAATAGTTGTGTCCTAATAACCCGACAGCGAGTTTAATTCATCAATGTCGATCTCAATTCGCTTTTCGACTTCATATCAGCAAAATATCGCGAAACTTCGGATTTGGCGTTGACCACAAACTCGCTAACTTCATTCTACGAGCAAAACTTTACATTTTGGGCAAAAGCCCAGCAGCATATTTTAAATGAATTTTCTTTCTTTATTTGAGATAGTTAAAGAAGGAAAATTGATTTAACCCGTTGAATGTCTGTGATGGTTCAGTGACGTCGCCGCTCTACTGTTAAGCGTGGGTTCCTGAATTATATATTAAGGTCAGCAGTGTTACTGGGGTTTCGAATGACCCAGGGTCTTCGTATTTCAGGACTTAAAAGGAGACCAACACATAATTGACGAAGAGTGAATGAGGGTAGGTACATCATCCCTGCATATAATCCTTTCGGAGAGCACAGTCGTGATACTACGCCAAGTTATTTTAGTTTAGTCTAAATAAATTCCGTATAGAATATACATGAATTTTATAAGAGAGGTATGCGTGCGACAGCCAGAACTGTCCCGCTAGGAACTTCATTATATAAATAGCTGAGGAATGCGCGCCGGAATGCGGCGACCACCGGAAAGTTAACTGTCGAGAAATTTCTTTTCGATTCCATTGAGTTCTTCATCCTGTGTTACTGCGTAGTTTACAAATTGGCACAGTAATTTGTTGTTTGGGTTTTTTCTTTGTTTAATTGGCAGTGTAGTACGAATCGGCGCTTGGGTTTCTAAGCGTGTTGTTGCGAATTCGATTCTTGTGCAGATCAAATAGTAACTGTAATAATGATGACATAAAAAATGTTGCCTATGTTGGGAAAAAGTTTGGTGAATGACACTTGAGTCTAGATGAATCAGACTTGATACGGATTGAGATTTGTATCTATGTCGTTGCCATATCGTAAAAAATTGGCCATTTCGTGAAAAGGTTCACCACACCACTTCATGAAATGGCCACCTCAAACCTAACCTCGACGACAGAACCCCGCTGCGAGGGCTCCTATTTCTATTTGCAGGATTTAAAATAATCTAATATGAATGAGATAATGGGAGCTCAGTCACTCTAGCTCCCGTCACCCCATTCGAACCTAACCGACTTTCCCTCGAACTTAATAATAATAATAATACCGGCCAAAACATGAAATATAATCCCCATTATTTTTATTCCTCCACATAGCTCTATGATTGAACATTGTTTTGACGTCCATTGACGTATTATTAATTGCTCATTATTGATCTCTGGTAAACAAATAGAACCAATGACGTCATTCTAGCCACTGTTAACCATTGTTTGTTAACAGTCGATTTTTTACTGTTAAGTGTTGAAGCGAAAATGGTGTCGAGTTCATTGACCGGTCGTTTTACCTACCTATTGTGAAAAATAGTTGGTTAAACTCTTTAGATTTCTGTTGCTAGTAAAAGAAAAATAGAGGCGCCGTTCTCTGTTTCATGTCTTTGGAATAACAAATCTATCAACAATACGATTAGGTCCTTTTCCATTGTCAAACATTAATCGGTCATCAACGTCAACGCATCAAAGTATAAGTACTTAGTCAAAGAGTTCACTAAATGAAATCCTAGTAGGTACATTTTGATGCAACTGGGGTAAACTCTGCAGAAATGGAATTGGTGCCTGTACCAAAGGCTAGGGAGTCAAATGACGTCGACACACTTCGAAAATACAATTAAAAACAAGTTTTTTTTTAACAATATACCTACCTAACAAATGTTTGTAAGAAATGGCTTGCGGTTTTATCCTTGTGGATTATGAGAATACAAGCACTGCGATAGTTGCCAGTTTTCAAGTAAGTACCTCCGGTGAAAAAATCTTTTTAAAGTTAACGTTCTAGCAAGAATTCCAAAACCGTTGGTGTTTCCGTTTGTAATTTAAACGATAGGTTATTTTGAATGCGCAAGCACATTAGCGGATGCGTTAATTAGCTCAAATAATTCTAATTGTGCTACAAATAGCTCGTGAACTGAATTTCTCGCTATTATTTCGTAATTAGTGGTTATCGTCTAAATAGACTTTCGGAGAAACTTTTAACGTGTTCATTCTTTGTTTTACAGTCCTAACTGTATTGGTTTCTAAACTTTTCCTTTTACTAGATGAAAATAACTTCAAGGCATTTTGAACCGTTGGTAAGTGTGTTTAGTACTGCTAGGTTTGCGGAATTTGTTCGAAAGAGTCACCGCGGCCCTGGAACGCAAAGGGCATTAGCAGGAACACGGATGGGTTTTAGTCAGTAAGAGTCTGACATTCCCTTCCGCTCAGCCTAGTGCGTTAATTATTAAAGGTTTTCCCATCCTTAAAAACGGGGGCGGGGGCTGGTTGCACAACGTATAGAAAAAAAATGCAGTACCTACCAAACGTATTCTTTTTACAAAAAAAAGCACAATTATCAATATAATACATACATTTATTTAAACAATAACATTTATCATCTCCTTACTCCAGACATAAAATATTTCTGTCTCAAAGAATTTCACTAAAAACCGTCTGCGAATCGTAAATATATTATTTTAGCTGTTTCGTTTAGTGGCGAAGTAAAGGTCGAATAAATATTTATAATCTAAGAGCGATGTAAATAATCTGGAATGCCACGGAAGGTACTGCTAAGGTCAAACTGAAAGAAGGTCATAGCAATTTGTCCCATAGAATTAACCATAATTTATGAAGTGTGAAGGTTGATAATAAAATGATGTTAAAGTTTTGACGCAAATATAAAATATTAAAGGTTATGATTTTTGCACATTTCTAAATAATTTATTATTATTTGGCAATTAGGTATACCTTATCGCTTTAAGTACAATTTGTATCGTACGGTCGTTGTACACTCATAAAACATTATACGAATTAATAATAGTAGGTACAATAAAGGAAATATAACTTTACAACTCTTTGGCGGAATTCCAGAGAGTGACAGTTAGTGTGTTGTCCTCTATGTAACTTGCACACGGAGCCGTTACTGGGACTGGTCAATCATGGACACGAGTACATGGGTGATCAGTTATTTGAAGAGCGTCTCTGGGTGTCGCATTGTATGACTACTTTCATTAAATTGGGTTCTGCCAGTAAAAATAATTGAATGTGTAAATAAATAATAAATAAACTCGTAAGACTGTTTTGGAAAGCGTATACATTGTTTCAGAAAACACCACATTTAAAACTATATTTTTAGCGAATATAAAAATAGAGTATACAAAACAATAACCAAACCTACACAGAAACAAAATTGAAATATGATTGACGATCATATTTTAAAGCGTCTTGAAAGCTTCAAGAATAGAATAGAATCAACAAATAATAAATCATAGTATGCACAACACTATCTAAAAGAAGAACAAATCAATAAGATTGCACCTGTAACCTTGCACAAAGTCATGCATAATTTTATGGCAAATAATATTTTGGCAATTGTGACCAAAACATAAATAGGGAACACCCACGGTAAGGCCAAAATAACGATTTGGGCACAATCCAAATGTCATTTTAATGTACACAGTCATCATGCCAGGGCAAACATTTACTGGGAACCTTTTGTTTCCAAATTCCAAAAATATATCGTACAGAGGTTGACAAACATTTTAGGCCAATTTATCGATCATGAATTTCAATTTGTATCTTACGTTACCGAAATTGAAAACACCGTAAGATTGTAATAAAACCTATAATATTATATTAAAAACGCTCGTTATAATATATATAGGTTACTTCTAGGCAAGCGTGCTACATCTTCGACCACATCATCTCTTACCATCAGGTGAGATAGCGGTCAAGCGCGTGCCTATCAATAATAAAAATAAAAAAACATTTTAAATACTTATTAGTACCTACTAACAGTAATTATAGTAATAGTTTCCAAAATATCCGTGTCTTATTTAGAAGAAAGAATTAACAATCTCCCACGGTTTATTATAAAAATAAATGTCGTGGTAGTTAACCACAGGGTAAATCTAGTGACTGTAAAGTTTTCACCCAACGTTGGCTAAAATTACACTGTCCCAATTCGTCAGTGAAAAAAATACTATCAAGAGGGAGTCGCTAAAAACTGCGTCTCATTTTGTTCTCATTCTGTAGAAGTAGCAGTAGATTGATATATCTCAATTCCTTGACTTTGGATTTGGCAGTTCACATGTTTGTATCAATTCTGAGAAGCTAAAGAACGGTCAAGGCAAACAATAGCGAAGGCAAAGTGCCAGAGTTCTATTTTATACGATATATTATACTGAGTTTTCTCAATATTAAAATAAATAGCCCTTTATTTGCAAGCCAACAGAAAGAGAATTAAAATGCTGTATGCTGCAACTCCTCAACGCACAACAATAATTATTGTACCGTATTTTCAGGATTAAGATTACGAATGCAGTTATGAACTGACTGTGATGGATTTTTCAAATTGGTAGGTTATGTAGTTGTAGAACAACATATTAAAAAACTTACAATAAAAAAAACCACCGACATTCCAATTAAAATACTACAAAGTTCAAAAAAACCAAGCACGAGTAATCTGGACACGAGGAAATCTATGGAAAAAGATAGAGCCCAGTATAAAATTCAAACTCCTTTGTAGTTCTAAAGTTATCGATAAATTATAGCTGAAGCAGTACGACACTATTGGCAAGAAAGAATGGCAATTGTTTCTTCATACGTAGTCGTAAATTTCTATAATATTCTTCATGACCCTACAAGCATCAAAAACAAAAGATGGACAGCTTGTTTGGGAATCTTTTATATGCGACGACGTGCTGAATATGAGGGGTAGTGGCTAGAGGGGAGCTTTGGAAGGCCCACGGGCTGCTCCTGCAGAGCCTTAATGGAATGTTTACTTATCCAGCAGTAGACGTCTTTTGGCTGAAATTATGATCAAATAGTTATCATTTCCAATCAAATACTAGGTCAAAAATGACTTCAATTTATATGGATGAGTCTAAATACGAGTATTATGTTATGTATACTAATATTATAAAGAAAAGGTAAATTTTGTGAGGTTGTAGGGGGTAATCTCTGGATGTACTGAACCGATTTTGAAAATTCTTTTGTATATGATGGCCACGTTCATGAGGACGACTATAGGCTATACAGGAACGGGAAATTCCAACGGGAACGGGAAACAACGGGATATACCCGTACGAAGTCGCGAGTAAAAGCTAGTTTAATAAAATCAAAACATCTTACCTGCTGGTAATCTTACTCACAAAGACATAGACCAAGTTAAAGATATAGTGCACTCCTACTTACTATTCTGTAACAGTGTCTTATTTTCCATATTAAGCGTGATTCAACAATCTGCTCAGCTTTCTGTTGATTTACACACAAATACGAATACCTTCTAACAACATTGGTTACAAGTCTGCTTCTGATACGCCTAAATGACGTAGGTACGTACCGCAGGGCATTAGGTTACAGAAATAAATAACAAAAAAGGGTTTGTTACCAAATTTAGTCACACCAACATTGAGTTTCAGCCAGCATTCAAGATTTTTATTTTTGTAACTGCTATTCATTAACCCTACGAAAAAAACTTCGAAGCCCATCCAAAAAATATTCTAATTACATTCACGTGAGGTAACTACTGGTAACATTGAACTTGGAGTCTGAACACCTACACCTTGTCATGGTTATCATCACTTGCCAAAGAACTGTTTACGCGAATTCCCACCTTACTACCTTGGTTTTTAGAACAATTGTCTTATCATTAAACAGCAAGCAGTCATTCGTCAAAAACTTGACAGCGTAATGTATTCTGGCTTCTAGCCAAACCCAAGTACTACCAAAAGAGATTTTGGAAAGGCAATTGACACGATGGTATGTAGCGTGGAAAATATTTTTGAAGATGTTGAAATAGATATAGAAGATGACTTATAAAATGTGTTGGGAGAAAATAAAAAGTTATTAGTTTAGTTTCGCGAAATATTTTTCAGACATTATTGTATAATCGTCTGAGAATGTCCGTGACATCTGCATCTGGGGGACCAGCTGACTCAGACAAACCAATAATTATTCGCCTAAACTGTCATTGGTACACATGTTTCTAAAATATCTCCAACTAAGTATTATTAATTTGATATTCCCTTTATTTTACACACAATTTGAACATTCGATTCGCAATGTATGCAGGATACTCTCCCCCAATATAATTGATTCCCTGAATTCTAAAGCTCAAAATTAAAACAATAACACTGATGATCGAATTACACCAGATCCCAGTTCCACCACCATATTAATAGCTAGTGCTCGAGATACTAACATTAAATCGGCAATAAAGTTTCTTTAAAAAAACTTCGCAGCACACGAGCACATACCAAGAGCGAATAATGTAGAAGAGATAACTGTTACAGACTATTACATCAGTATGCGGAAGCTGGCAGATCATTGTTCATGGCACAGGTATATTGGAGAAGGCACAAAAGATTGAACTACAATGTCAAACAAGAATTTAACATATATATAGACGTTACGCTACCACGAGAAGCATAACTCATAAGAGAGTAGAATTGGAAATTCTTCGGAAGGAGCTATCGATATATTCGAGGAATCCATCATTAAGATCATGTATACCTTAGTGTTTAGTTCCTATTGTTCAAAGCTAACCTTCTGTAGTTAACTTCTGGAATCGACGCCCGCGCAACCGTCGGGATATTTCCGTACTCACAGCTCAATGCCACGAGGCCAACAACATCCACTCAATGAATTACTCATTACTCTACAACTGCAATTAGGACATTTTGTTCATCATCTTTAATATCAGTTCCTCAGAGATTTTGTAATGCAAAATCTTAAATATTTATAAATTAATTTACAAGTTCATGAACATGTTTCTCATTGGTGTTCAAGTAAAAGTCAAGAAATAAAAATTATCCTCTTATTTATTTTGGTCCCATCAACATTATACAATTTAATGGTAAGCGAATACCTTATGGTTAATTTATAACAATAAGTTAATTATCACATTGCTTAAATAAAGTACATAATACGTAAAGTATACTCTTACATTTTTATCAGCCAATAAGTTGTATGAAAGTACAAAGAACAAACAATATTCTAAATTATTTCTAACGAAGAAATTATTTAATTTAATGTCCATCTATTCCTTTCCACACTATTATTTACTTCCTCAGCCATATATGTATAATAATAAAACACCCATCTGCAATAATCCAAGCTGATTCACTTTCATTCATATCCAAGTCATTCATCCATTCAGTCTTATATATTACCATTCTTCACCTTTCACCTCATCCTTTCATTCATCTTCGCACAAAGTAATCACAGCTATCCTTTTCTAGCCTATATCGCTTTCACTGTCACTCTTCAGCTCTTCTCGATGGGTCCGTATCTCTGTCTGAACCAAGTCATGCCGATATAGTCAGCCTCGTATACATCAGGTATTTCCTTATCGATGGCTTCGCAGTAAACCATCTTGACTGAAGGCTCCCCGAAGAGCCTTTCCTCATACTTGATGAGCTGTTTGAAGAATCCGGTGTTCGGTCGGATTTGTGGTCTGAAACAAAGATATTAAGAAATGTTGAAATAGAACAGAAAAAAATCAAGGAAGAAATCGATTTATGACTTCATACGCTTCAAATTTACGATGAACGGAAACAATAAAGTGTTTCAAATAACCCGCATAATTACGTCTTTTGTAACGATGAAACCGTGTATTTCAGTCGACCATTCATAAATACAGACATCAAGAAAAAACTACAGTTGAGGAATATTCTTCGAGTTACTCACCGTCTTTGCTTCATGTGATAATAGGCGTCCCTCAAGGTCATCTTCTGCCATTTGACAAGGTACGCCAAGCAGAGAGTGACGGATCTGGATATGCCAGCCACACAATGCACCAACACCACATCACCATTACAGACGACCTGATCAAACAAAGTTGATTAAACAACTGTTCTAGATCCAGATCCATTACAATCAAACAAAGTTATTCAATCGGAAATGAAAATATTTATCTAACATTACTGGGCCTGAAATGCGTAGCGTAAACAGAAATAATCTAGGCCAGTCGTAAATTGAAGAAATTCTAAGCTAGCTAAGATATTATTCAAGAATTGATCGACGAAAAAATTTCGACAAAAATCTGTGAATTCTTACTTCATTAATCAGGTCAGCCACGCTTTCCATGTACGGGTGCATATCAGAGTTTGGTGTATCCAGGAGTGGCACGAACTGCCTGGGGACATAGTCTTCAGGGGGTGGGGGTAGTTCTGGGGCCGCACTGACGATGAGGCCAGGGTGCAAGGCTCTCACTGCTCCAGGTAAGGCATGGGCCCCACACACGTACAGGTATGAGGTGACACGAGAGACACCGAGAGGACAACCTCTGTAACAATAAGAAAATGACATAAGTATTTTTTTAATGATGCCAAAAATTGTTAACCAGAAATCTTATCTTGATGAAATGATAACTCTAAACTACGAAACAATGAAGAATTTACACATCGAACTTGAGAAAAGCGTTTTTCGAAGTCTGTTGGCCTGGAAATAAAAACCATCACATCATATCATATCAGATAAACATAACTGAAAAACGATCAAAACATGATTACAGTAGTCCTGACCCGAATCACGACAACACGCAGACTGTGGCACGTAAACACCGCATACCACACGGTTGTGTCATTCTGGCGAGCTGCCAACTGATCTGACCTAGCGAACTTGCTAATGCTATGTTACTCTTCGGTGAACTCTCAAGTTCTTTTGGGTTTGGAGTTGTTTCATTGTTTGCTCCAACGTTGGGGCAAATATTTTTGCTTCGATTATGTGTTTAGAATTAGTTAGAGGTTTTGCTTCTGTACACATGGTTTATAACCTTTAGTTTAACGTAATTAAGATTAATTGTTACAAACTTTCCATTATTTACATTTACTAGTTAAACTATGCAGTTTGATTGAGTCACAATTATTGTAAATAGAAATATTAATCAGATAGCCCTAATTTATCGTTTGTCTCTGCAGGACACGAACTTTTGTCATAATAAATTGCATTATCACTGAAGTTTTCATCGTCCCATTCCCTGGATACCAGCTTCGCTGAGTATCAAATCCACCACAAACATTTTTCAGCCATCAATTTAAAAAAAACCGTTGGACGAAACTAAAGCAGCTCATACGAAAAAGCATAATTACTTGTTCAGTTCCTCCTTGGTCAAGATCTGCGTGTCGACCACAGTCGGTTCGTTCCCATCTCCTACACTCGCGACCTTGTCTGACACGGTCAGGACTTTCATAATGTGTCACCAAACTTTAACAGCTTTAGCTTGTATCAATTGTCTGTCACTTCACTGTCCACTACCACTTTTCACTTCAAAATTTAATTCACGATCTTCGTTAACCTCTAAATAGTTTCCACAATTATTTGTGAACTCTTCTTTGCACTCAGTTTTGTATCTTCCACTGTATCTATCACTCCAAAAAGTCTATAAATTTTAAATTGTGAACAGTCAAATGTGCACTGTTCTTTTTATTATACTGTCCGTTTTAGAGCCTGCAGCTTCAGATTCTTGAAAAACCTTCGGTGGAAACTCTACGTCTGCACTTGTAGGTGAATTGTCGACTTGAAAATTATCGTGTTTAATATCGATGCGAGAATTTTCGGAGAGCTAGCGTGCGTGCGTGCTGTGTGACTGCTCCCGCGCACTGAACGACGAAGGCACCTGTACGCGATCCTTAGCCCGTGACGGACCGGGATTGCAATATCCGGCATTCCACAGTTTATTTTAGCGCGACGGTGACGCTTATTTTGTTTACAATGCTGCGATGCTGTTTTTGGTTTGTGTAAAGGGCTTTCTGTGTTTTTTTTCGTTCTAGAGTTTATTTATGTGTGAGAAAACCAATGTTTTGATCGTCTAATCCAGTTAGATAAACTGTTTCAAACTTTGTATGTTTTTGTCATTGATCTTCTTTGTTACATTATTAGAAGCACATTTGATTTGGATCCTCATCTTTTCAAAATATTTCAGTTTGAATCTAGTATTTATTTGACACACATCTATTAAAGACCGGTAAAAGATCGCTTTTAGCGATTAAACCGCCAATTATTACGACGACACGGTTGGCGCAGTGGTTGAGCGGTCGACTGCTGCGCTGCGTGTCACGGGTTCGATTCCCGCACGGAACAAATATTTGTATGGCCTACAGATAGTTGTTCCGGTTCTGGCTGTTTGTGTATGTGAGTTTATATGTTTGTGAACGCACCCACGATACAGGAGACATTCCTAGTGTGGGGCAACGTTTTTAAAAAACAAAAAAAAAAAAAAAAAAATTACACCCTATTATTTTTAGCTACTGAAATTTGTTATGGTGTACATTAAAGAGTATACCTATGTGACTATTTCAGTGAAACAAAAATAATTTGACTTGCCCTTCTAACATTTAGGTTCTTTACCTTCACTACTTCCTAATATAACTGAAAGTATTTCCTGAAAATAGTGCCAATCCCTACTGTTTTACGTCTAAATCTTAAAATGTGACTTAAGGAACTTACTGTTAGTAGCGTTAGTACTGATGGTTCCTAAATCATTAGTGAAATTAACCTGCAAAGATTAGCAATCTGTTGCTAAAATAAGAATAAACTACAATAACAAATATTACTTACTTAAATTAAACCATTAAAGTTATAATAGCAAAATACTCTATGAAATTCATAGTATATGAACTACATGCTCATCAGGCACTTGCAAGCAACCAATTTAATGATGATCTACCGCAGCTAACTGAAGTGGCAGTGGGCAGCCCTGCCCAATCTTCACATTGCCCGACACAGCCCGAAGTATCACCAAACTGAAGTGGCAGTGGGCAGGGCACATTGCTCCCAGAATAGATGGTTGATGGGCCCGAAAAGTTCTGGAGTGGCGACCGCGTACCGGAAGACGCAGCATTGGAAGGCCTCTCACAAGATGGACCGATGACCTGGTGAGGGTCGCTGGTAGACGATGGATGCGAGACGCACAGGACCGGTTGTTGTGGCACTTGGGGTAGGCCTGCGCTATGTCCAGCAGTGGACGTCTTTCGGCTGATATGATGAAGATGATCTACCGCAGCTACGATGAAGTCATAAACCTTTCGATACAGACATTTAAATATGAGCTAGCTACCTGTTAATATAAATACATCTTAGTTCTCTCACAATGTAACTACACAAGAAGTAGGGGAGTTATATTAAGAGGATCGTCCGCATAACTCAGGTGAGACCTGCTGAAACTTCCGCAGTCGCTCGCCTTGGCATCATAATAATTTCACTTCTATACGCTTTCCGACAAAATATAAGCAGCCGAGTAGACAATTTAAATGCTATTTGTCATTTAAACGATTATTTGACTGTTTTATGCTTGAATACGTTATGTATTGTGATTGAAATGGTTGGTATTTTATTATAATAATGAGACGTTTCTATTCCGTGGAAAGTGGAATTGTTAGTGAGTGAACTAGGTTGGGGATATATGTGTCAAATTCGTGCAAACCGAACATCGCTGAACGTCATATTGCTAGACTCGGGTTCTAGACAGAGCAAGAACGCTAGTTTTCACCGACACCCAATTTTACTAAGTCATTAATTCACTACGTTAAGCAACTAACTACTTAGTGTTAAAAAAAAAACATTTTGAAAAAAAACCGTTCATCAAGCTACTCATAAACATGGCCTTAAAAACCTTCCTTTTCATCCTTAGGGCACCAAATTAACACCAAAACAAGATCTTCCAACTCTCCGCCATTCGCTTCTGAATCTGGCTAAAACTAAACGTCTAACGAAAACTTACCTAAAATTATGGAACACGTCTTGTAAACTCGTCTTAAAACCTATTCAAAAGCCAAGACAAAGAGTATAAAACACTTTTTCACAACCATGTCTCAAGTGTCTCCTAACCAGAAATACCTGTCTCGAGAACAATCCTGTATCTAGTTGCATATACTCAAGTATATATGCACATTATTATCGTATTTTAGAGTACAAATATTCGCTCGAAGTATGTAGTTGGAACGTTTGCAAGTAATAAACTAAAAGTGCCGAGTGAAATGCAGCAGCGCTAAAATTAAATAATTCGCTAAATACTATTCAATGCAATGTGAACTAAGGCTGGTTACAGTGCGGCAGATTATATGTTTGATTTAATATCATTATGTAGTATGGCTTGGCGCGAGACGATGGGAAGGCCAGATGGGATGACCATAATGCCTTGGAAGTTGGGTAGGCCTTTGGTGTGGGATGCAACATGCGTCGACACCCTTGCGCCATCCCATCTTCTTAGCACGGCGGGTTGTTCTGGGGCGGCTGCTGCAGGTGCAGAAAATCTCAAACGGCGCAAATACAACAACCTTATTGGGAATTATGTATTTCAGCCGTTTGGGGTTGAAACACTAGGTCCATGGGGTCCGAGTGCTCATCGAGTTTTTTGCGAAATCAGCAAGCAGTCAGTCGACTCTTCACGTGACCAGAGGGCTGGCCTTCTGGCCAGTGATCTGGGCACTTTTCCCGTTGACAGCGATGTGGACGAATTTTTCGATGCCCTATGAGTTCTTCTCCTCCCCTTTTTACACCGCTTGTATATTTTCTACTAGTTTGTATTTAGTATTTATAGTAGTTGTTTTAAAATTAACAATAAACTTATTCTATTAATATTATTTGCTTATGTAGTTTAGTTACGAAAAATTAAGAAAGCGTACCATGGATCACATCACATCCGCGCAAAGCGGCCATCTCTCAGTGCAATTTCTTAATGAAGCTTAACTGTTGAAGAATCCCGACTACAAAAAATTACATGACACTACGAAAAAAACTGGAATGTTTAAAATTATCTGTTCTAAAATCCAGAAGAAAGAATAGATACTAACCAAATGAAATAATTGCGTAAATAATCTGAACTGTCGAAATTGGCAAATGTGGCGATTTAGACCTGCCCTGTGTGTGGACGTGTTGTGGCTGAAATAATGACGATAATGATAATCGCAAACATTCTAGTTAGTAGTGTTTAGGAAAATCCGTAAAACAGAAGGATGACATTATATGGCTACTCTTCAGCTTCCTGCCGACGAATGCAGGAAAGTCTAGTTTTGATGATATTTATTTAAAGAAATGCTATCCTGTGGTCACAAGCCAAACACATCAATAATGAAGTTCTACTTCGCTGCAGTAAGGGATTATATTAGCACAAATAACCTGGGTAACCAATATTTAAATAAAAATCCAGTCTGTAACCAGCCTAATACCTAGCTGGCAACATCAATAAAAAAACATAATCCTCTCTCAAAAAAACATTTGTTTTCTTTAATACGCCGCAGAATATTTTTGGAATATAAAAATGCATTTAAGTAACTGAATATAAAATCTAGATAATGTTATTACAAATAGCATTGGGCTGTGCGAATTTGCACACATTACGTCTTTGGGAGTTCACACGGGAATCATGAAACGAAATTTTATGGATGAATCAACAATTTTTTTATTTCTCTCCTTTTCAATTTTTATTTTTAATATCTCTGACAAGTGCAATGTTTCGTAACCTACTGATCATCAGTCAAGCATTTTCCCACTTGTTCAGGATCTAGTTTTACTGGATGCAGCTGAATCCGGACTTTTTTACCTACACTCAGGTGTGAATCCAAGATTTCGCTCAGCAGCAAATAGTTGAGGGGGTCATTTTTATAACGAAAAGCTATATAATGAACTGGTATGATTTAAGCTATCGCCAATTTTATTCGTTTTGAACTTCTTTAATAATAGGGTTTGTCCTCAAAATAGTGGATCTGTCACCAAAATGTAGTTGCCAAATAATTGTAAAAAGCAATTCCATAATAAATCACATGTAATCCTCGGGATATATTATCAAGTATCAAATAAATAGGTTGGGATTTATTATAAAACGGGAAGTAAACCATATTACTGGGTGGATTAAAAAAAATAACCACGAAGGTGATGGCGGGGTCTGTTCGCTCGCTACGCTCGCTCACTTGACCCCGCCATCCCCTTCTAACCTAACCTGTCCGAGTCGGGGTGCCCTAAGCTCCCTGTGCCCTATGTTCGAATATTTGGTGACAGATATACCTTTCTGAGTACGAAGTTAAAGGAATAAACCTATTATTTTGAGAACAAAGTTTTATCCAAGGAATGAACTACGATTTTATTGATAATCCATCTCTTATTTTACATACATATTGGCATTAATTTGATAATTCATACCTGGCGACACTTTTTATATATCTGAGAACGAAAATACTTCGTGGCGATAGATCTATTTATTAGGTGATGCAACTTGATGACAAATATAAATTTTGGTGACAAGAAATATAGTCCCCATAATGAACTAGTTTTTGCCCGCGACTTTTTTAGGTTTTTTTTAAGGAATTTCGGGTAATCCTCTCTTAGTGCTTCCCTACACTGTCCAAGGAACCTATGCCAAATTTCAGCTTTCTGCGACCAGTTGTTTCGGCTGTGCGTTGTCTGTCAGTCACTCAGTAACACAAAAGTTTTGTATAATATAACTCTATTGATTGATTATTAAGGTGACATATTATGGCCATTGTATAAATATTACACTGAGTAAGTGCCCCGAGTGGAAAAAAAATCTCAAGACTTGCCGAGCTACGGCACTTATTTTCCATATTACTAAAGAATGTTCTTTCGATGACGTCGATAATCCGTTGATTTGTGCCTACCTTAGTAATACTTCCACAAAGTAGAAAAATAGAGGTTATGTGAAGCTATCTGTATGTAGATATTATTTTTTTAAATTTCGGTAACAATACCGATTGGTATCGAAATTTTCGACCTAGTTTGATCGAGGTGCAGGGGTATTGTACCCGAATAATATAGTTGGAGCAGGCTGTTACTTAATTTTTACTCCGACCGCATTACCTATGTTACTTTCGCACTTTAGATTAGTCAAACTGAGTACATCATAATATTACTCTACCTATAACATAAATATTAATAGCTGAAAATGACAATACATGTGATACTTAAACTCAGCGCCATCTATCGCAATGTAAGGCTACTAGACAGGGCAACCAGTTTTTGATTTTTAACGCGAGTGATAGATGGCAGTGTATTGACAGTAGGTACCAACAAGATTCAGAAATGGTAAAAATACTTGTTATAGTATGTGCCAGAAAAACAGAAAAACGGCAGGTGGGTCAATACCCACCTACATTTATAGACACACTTAATTTCAAAAACAGAAATAACGACATAAAGCTGTCCTGAATCGACATCTATCGAGATCCTTACTGTTCTAGTACCTAATGAAAAACGATTCATAATTTACTGTCCGGGGGTACCTATGAAGAGATATTAAGGAAAGGTCAATGACCGTTATTCTTCATTTATCTGGCGCCTACTATAGTGTCAACAAAAAAAAACAGGAGTTCAAAGGTTAAACCGAGGAACGTAGACACTATCTTACAAATAAATAATACACGCATAATCTCAGTTTTGAAATACTAAAGCAACTGAGACTAATTTCAGATACGTAGGTAAGATTATAAATTGCTAGACAAATAGTTAAAATATTTACTTAAGTACTGTAAATTAGGTCGAGTTATGAGATAACAATTAACAAGGTAATTAAGATATGTCTTTAACAATAGTAGATATTATAATATTATCTCGACACTAGACATAGGTATTATTTATAATTTGTTGATCTCATGACAATTGAAAAAGTGGTGTTCCTGTCTTAGCCAACTAGCTTTAATCAGCCGTTTAATTGGCTGCCTAGCCATTTCATTGAAGGGCGCCGTTTCATTAGCAAAATATAGGTAGATATATCGCATTTCCTCTGAAAAACTGTCATAAGACGCTGAAAGCTAGTTTTAAGAAAAAAACGATTTAAATAATTTTTCGATAAATTAATGCTATTGTGACTTTTAGGTTACAAATTTTTACCTGTTTACTGTTTTAACTACAATTGTGGCGGTTTCATTGATCGATAGAGAATGAAAAACTTAATAAAACTGTATTTAAATCTGTGTCTACTTTTTCTTATGTTACGACAGTTTTTTAGAGGAAAGTCGATATATGTATATGTCGCAGCCAACTTGCTTAATCACCCGTTTAATCAGCGACCTAAGTGACATTCCGGCATTTAACAGCGAGGCAAATGACTTGGTTCAATATCGTTTATTAACCGACTTCAAAAAAAGAGGAGGTTCTCAATTCGATTGTATGTTTTTTGTAAGTAACTTTGATCTGTTTACCGCATTTTGTGGCCAAAAGAGAAAGACGTGCTGATCAAATTTTGCCACTGACTGTACCACAGCTCACATGTAGGTACGAGAAGCACCTACCTACTCTTTATAGTTAAAAAAACTTTATAATGCAATGCAAAGTCCATGATTTACAAGCTGCATTTGTAAAGTAAAGAACAATATATTTTACCATCATTATCTGTCCACAGTGATTAAATCTGCGAACTTTGGACACCGAAAAAATCGCTCAGGTAGTAGGTACCTACCCAGCCAAATTATAAGGTTTTTTCGTGATAATTACGCACCTAATGCCCAGAAAAAAGTTAAATAAACATGTAGCTGACACCTGATAATTCACTCTCAAAGTCATTCCGAGAACTTATGAACCGACATAAACTGACGACATGTTGGCGACCCATCAGTGTACGATTATACAATTTATCAGATTGTCTTGCCTAGCCAAGTAGCGAAACATAGGGCACAGAGACGGATGGGTAAGGTCCGAATGGCATGACTAAGCTCCGCTAAGAGACTGAACTAAGTTCGCTCGCTTCGCTCGCTCACTCTACCTCCCGTTATGTTGGGTTCCTTTCAACCCTCCAGACAGAAATAGAAGCCCACGCAGCGGGCTCTGTCGTCACGGTATGGAATGTTGAAATTTTTACTAGGTAGGTACTTCGTTACTTGCTATTCCACAATTTCTCAAAATGACTTGGACTGATTATAGGCTATCGAATTCTGATTCCTAATACAGGATTCTAAAAGATATTTTGTAATAATACGGAGTATTAGGAGTAATAGGAATATTTACCATTTTCCGGTGACATAGCCAAATCGTTTTCCTTTGGCTATCACAATTTATTGATATAGATAAAGCCGCCTCAATAAAATAAAAGAAACATAATATAATAAGTAGGTACGAGATAACTGCAATAGGTTTTTCAGTTTAGGATCAAAATATTTTAATAACTGCGGAACCTCTCAGAAACTGTAACGATTCACTGTTGACATCATAATATCACCTTGACACATTAAAAAAAAAAAATACAAGACATGGACGACTAAAATAATCACATAAAATCTCTATTTTTTTAATTTTGAGCACAAGTACAATGAATCACACGCATAGAAAAATGCACGTGGCAAAAAAAAAACAAATGCTAGAAAAGAAGATATAAAAGGAGCAGAGCATTGATGATAAATGTGACGCAGACGGAGTTGCACGGGTAGCTTATAGTATCATAGAAATATAAAAACTTGTTTATTATAGGTAGGTACATGGTGGACATCCCACCCTCACGCACAAAGCGTTTTGGAAATACATTCATTGTGCGTACAGCTAAGGAGTGGAATTCCCTGCCGGAGTCTGTGTTTCCTGATAGCTACAACCTGGGAGTCTTTAAGTCCAGAGTGAATAGGTTACTTCTAGGCAAGCGTGCTCCATCTTCGACCACATCGTCGCTTACCATCAGGTGAGATAGAGGTCAAGCGTGTGCCTATCAATAATAAAAAAAGGTATTCAAGAATAGTATTATATAATTTACTTTTAGTAAAAATACACACGATATTGTAGTATGGTAGGCGCCAGAAAACTTGCAATAAATTACATTGACCTTTCCGTAATATCCCTTTGTAGATGTATCCGAACAACGAATTATGAACCGTTTTTCAGGATCACGATAGAAGTCTATTCAAAAGAACAGCTTTGTGTCTTTAATTCTGTTTTTTTTAATATTAAATTATGAAAGTTAATAAATGCGCTAGATAACGTGCAATAACGGTCATTACCCCTATGTACCCACATAGGGGTAATGACCGTTATTGCACATTTATCTGGTCCCTACCATAGGTAGTCATTTAGTGCGCTGAGTGTCATATTATGCTTTTTTTTTGGCATTTGTCAGATATGTCTCAGGAGCAAAGCTAGTCAATAACAGCCTTATAATAGCTCCTGCGCTTTATCTATATGCTTCATCATTATCATCATTGAAAAGTCCACGTCTGTTATCTATGGTTTTTCCTCAGGCCAAGGAATTCGTCTTGGCAACGCGACACACTGCAGTGATAAAACGAAGTCTACGCCGAAAGTGTTACAATGCAATAGATAAGACAAATTAGTTAATGTTCTTCAGATAAGTATCTCTAATGAACAATTTGTTTTGTACAAAATCGAAATGCGAAAAATATACTTAATCAGAATGGATGTCACATTGTTGTATTTCAGTCAAGAAGTCTAAATCAATGCTAAGTTTTAAGTACTTAAATAAACCGACGACGATGGATGGAATTGGCAAAAAAATACCAGTCATTTCCTGTCAGACAATGTAACTATTGATAAATATGTGGTTCTTTTTTCATTCGTTGGTAGTAGGTACATAGTTCACTCGCAAATTACAAACATTGACCCCAGCATCAATTTTAGGTAATCCAAGCAATTTAAAACGTTTTTATACTCAATCTTGAATCATTCTTAATGATGTTATGTAGGAAAACGACAAATCCGCTGTTTGTTAATGTCACTGTAGATCTATTTAATGTAATTCAGAGTTGTCTGAACTCAAAGTATTCTTTCGAAGAAGTACAACCATTAGACGAACGTCAGATACGAAATACACGAACGTCAGATACGAAATACACAAACGTCAGATACGAAATACACGAACGTCAGATACGAAATACACGTCAGATACGAAATACACGAACGTCAGATACGAAATGATGAACTTCATAGACGCAATTCACTTTGAATCGACCTACATATATCTACCCGTATTTCTGGGCACAACTTCGTAATGAGTTTATGGGGAAAACAACCTGTGAAACTGAAAAAAAAAATAATTCTAGATGCATATGCGACGGTGCGACCATAGTTTCCAAATTGGGACAATGTCGACTGGAAACGCTTGTTGTTTTTCATATAAGCTTTTCAGAAATGCTTGGTCCAAGCTATATCCGTCTCATAGATACACGTAATATGTAGCGACTTCTTACTGGCAAAGGGTGGGAAGGAATTGCCTAGAAATAATCTTCCCACTGGCTTAGGGATGTTGACGTAATACATTCGGAGCTGGCAAGATTTTCTTACAGAATTCTGCTAAATTAAAAAAAAACTGCCTGTTATGTCACAAAGTCAAAGTCAAAGTCAAAGCATTTATTTCAATTAGACCATTTACAGGCACTTTTGAATTGTCAAGGTCGGTCGGTCAAAAAAAAAGATGAAGCTATTTGCACGTTCCAAAGCGTAGATCTCTATGGAGAAGAACGTGCAAGAAACTCCACGGACACTCTTTTAAAAATAACACATTAGTCACATTTCGCCTGTCGCGTTTATTAAACAGGGCCTAAAGGGCCACTGCCTGTTTTATAGGAAAATACGAGAATTGGCCGTAATTCGCATTCGGATCACAGTCTCAATCTGTCTACCCTAATGTAGGGAAATTAGGGATGTTTCTTGTTGACTGAGATGTGAATGCGAACGGTCAATTACAGGTACGAGAATTGCAGGGTTTCGTTTTTTTACACGACTGCCCAAAAACTGGATTGTTAGACAATGATATTATAAGTAAAAAGGTGTAGATAGGTTACATCAAGGTTACTTATACAACATTCGGTCTTCAAGAACGGCACAATGTCACACTGTTAGATGACACGTAGAAGTAGGACGGCACGTCGTAATTATCGGGAGCGGAAAAGAGACAAGACGAGAAAAATGTGGCTAATTAGCCACATTTTGACGTGCCGCTTGCTGAGCGCTTATAACCTATGTACACCTTTTACTTAAAATATAATTGGTGTTAGGTATGTTTTTTGGCACTATGACCACGATAATGTCGTGTTTCAGTCATGTGACAATCTGTAAAGACTCGTCTGCAAAAGCGCACTCACGACTTTCTCAAGAAATCCACTGAAAAATTTAATTCAAATTATAAAAATACTAGAACATAAATAAGATTGGAAAACCTGCGCTTTGCCAACAAGTAATAAAAACCATTTGTAATGGTATTTAGCTCTTATTTATTGCATTTGACTCGCGGCCATTTTGTTAACGCGTGAACACAATGTGTTATTATAGGATAGGTTCCTAGGTAATTATGAAATATAGTACGAGTCGGACTTGCACTTACTTGTTCCGTACCATAAATCTTTAAAATTCGTTTCTTGTATGGGGGTCCGCTTTAATAGTTATTTTATTTTTAACACATTGAAAATTTCATCTGTCTATATTACGCTTCATGAGATACATCCCACTGACAGACAGTCGGACGGAAAGAGGAGACTTAGGGCAAATTTCACCAATGAAACTGAACGCGATCAGCGAATAAACCAAGTTTATTAGCTGTCAGTGTCATTATTTTTCTATGGAATATTTACACTGAATGTGCTCTTGAACGCAGTTTATATGTACTGGGGCCGTACCATGACGTGTTAAAGCGTCAGTCGTTCGAGCGAGACGAGAGAGGGATGGAGCTATACACCCTATATAGCTCCATCCCTCTTTCTCGTTCGAACGACTGACGTTTTAACACGTCATGGTAGGGCCGCTGATCTCGTTCAGTTTCATTGGTGAAATCCGCTCTTAGTAATATTCAAAAAACTTCGTAGACTAGCTTTAGGTCTAAAGATTAACGGACCTGTGTGGTCTGGTAAAGATGACAGGGTCAAGAGATTTCATCATTGCAGCTTCGTCTCTGCCTTCAAAGCAAGAGTTGAGTTGTTTGAATTGACGACACGGTTGGCGCAGTGGTTAAACGATTGACTGCTGCACTGCGTGTCGCGGGTTCGATTCCCGCACGGAACAAATATTTGTATGTCCTACAGATAATTGTTCCAGGTCTGGCTGTTTATGTACCTACGAGAATTTATATGTTTGTAAACGCACCCACGATACAGGAGAAATTCCTAGTGTGGGGCAACGTTTTTTTTTTAAAAACAAACAAAACAGAGTGAAGTGACCCCAGAAAACGCCTCTTCTGGAAACGCTCGCTCCATCAATTAGACCTCATCCATCTCTTTCCATCCGTGGCGTGGCGAGTGTTATATGGCGTTCCAGGCGTGATCGAGGTCAAGAGCAAGCCCATTCCTCAATAAAAAAGCGTATGCAAGGCTAAGGAAAGGTCAGACATCATTGACATAAAGGCAATAAATAGAGCTTACCATCAGTACCCCTACTATGACGTGCCATCATAATTCCGTTGTGAGAGAGAGACGGACCTACACAGAACGAGTAGCACTATCCTTTTTTGATAACAGATTCATGATGGCAATGACACATCAATCATCATAGAACATAGCAATCGTTTTTGCTAGACTAATCCCAACTCCTCTAATTGCACAACAATGCACCACTTTTCTGGAACGAAAATTATCACAAAACTAATGTGATCAAGTTTCAAACACGCGTTTATTAGTGTGATTGTTCGAACGACTTTTCAACAGCTAAGCTCGTAACTCGACTTGCGTTTTATTTGTGACACTTTGATCACATTTCTTTGCTGAAACATGGCATAGCATTTATTACTCACCGTATTTCATATAAATTTAAGTCACACGGAGTTGTGAAAGGACAAGAGAGTGATCTTTCACTATAATTATTTATTTCTTATAATTATTATTTCCAGCCTGGAGGCCTACCACAACCTCTTAAAACAATATTATTTTAATATTACTTTGTAATTTCTGTTGTTGCATTTTCAACGCTCGGATCAGCGCCGAGAGTTGAAAATGCAACAACAGAAATTACAAAGTAATATTAAAATAATATTGTTTTAAGAGGTTGTGGTAGGCCCCCTGTTCTGTCCCAGAGCAGGACAAAGGCTCCTTTTCTTGCTTCCATTTCACCCGGCTTTGGAAAAAGAAACTCGATTAACAGGAAGCTACGCTGACATCCCTACTTTCCTACTTATTAATATTATAAATTATAAATGCGAAAGTAACTCTGTCTGTCTGTTACACATTCACGCTAAAACGGCTGAACGGATCGTCATGAAATTTGGTAGATATATAGCCTGGGATATGAAGAAGGATTTATGCTACTTTTTTATACGATAACCGACATCCACGCGGGCAGAGCCGCGGGCAAAAGCTAGTAACTATACATATAATTATGCTATACCTAAAGGCTGCTTTAGATACCAACAAAATGAAGTTATATTTTCGAACTAAATGTGTGCCCGAGTCAATAACCTTTGTTATCAAACTTCTTTGTTTTCACCAATAACGCAATTAAGTGTCGATTGTACCAATAATTGTATTTATTGGTACAATGCAATTTATCTTTTATTAATTGGACAAACTGACTGAACTGACTTCCGAAGATATACAAATGACAGCCGGGATCAACGGATTAGCGTATCTACCTACTTCCCGAGGCTTGGAAGCGTCTCAGTAAGTAAATCCATCCCGGTCAACCATCCACAGACCGACCTCTGCAATTGTTACTTAACCTAGAAGATCGATCTGTGTATTATTTGGCCACCAGCTTTTCTAAATCTTTAAAAAAAATGTCTTGGGTGTTTATTTATTCGCTTTGAAATATTGTTTAATTTGCGTTACTGGATAGTATTATTAATTCATTACAAGTAGTACGAAACATAAGAATCGACGTGATTAGAGGTACTAGAAGATATATTATCAAGGATGGTCGGCATTTTAAACAGAAGATGTGATTTAGTTAGTGCCCAGTGTAACCTTCTTTTTATTTTCCTAATTCTAAGAGGGGTCAGGTAATGCAGGGTATTGAGGCTGTATGTACATCTTTAATCTGTGCGACACATTTTCCAACATCCATGCGAACGAAGTCGCGGGCACAGCACTAGTCTTTTACTAAGTCTAATGACTGTTTGATAAAAAAACGTTCCGGCAGATATACATATGTACAAACTAAATAGTACTAAGTACAAGAATTTACTGTAAAACCTAGGCCCTTCGTCCATTCGACATATTACTTACTACATATTATAAATGGTCACGTTTATTACTTTTTCACGCAAAAACTATAGACCGGATTTTGACGAAACTTTGCAGTAATGTAGGTATGCACGAAAATAACAATACCAACATATACCGAACTCTAGCAGTTATGTGATGGTCAAACCATTACCTACGTATTGAGCTGTGAATGTCGCAGTTACGTGAAAAGACTCCGAGACGAAGGCACGTATAAATCGTCAGTATTTTATAACAATATCGTGCCTTCATGAACGCGCTTTGAAAGAAAGACAAAGGTATGAGCAATCTCAAAAACAAACATTACAATCATTTTATAATTTTAACTCAATTTGTCCAAAAAAAAACTACAAGCGAACGAACGTCCAAAGTCCAATGTCCAAAGTCCAAACATCGCATTGACTCTTACGGTACGCGAGCTATATAACAGATCGTTAAGGTTTCTAAGAGGCAAAGTCGAATCAACAGGCAATCCAGAAGTACAGCTGATGTTTACTTCATTCGTTTATAAATATTGTGATAAGTGCAAGGATAATTAACCCAGTTAGAATCAAACTTAGGTAAGTAGGCGCAATTATTTTTAATTTTGTGAAAGTGACATTAGGTGCAAGTATTGTGATAATAAATTCTCATTCACATGTAAATTATAATTCTGATAGGTGAGGTATGAGACGACACAATGTTTTGTTGGTGATACAGTGATAATACTCGTATATGCATTATTCTGAACTTTCATTGATAGAATAAAGTAAAATTATTCTGTGAGCAAAATATAAATCGAAAGTTGGTTGGAAGTCTCGCTTCAACGATCTTGATAAACAATTTTTTTTTTGCTTTATTAGCAAGAACAAAATTCTTAATTACCTACGATCTAGCCTAAAATACTAATAAGCAATTTAACTAAAATGTATTATGTTACGAGATGATTTAGTGTCTATTACACAAGTCCGTAGTCTGATATAATTTAAATATAAACAATGTGGACACTAATAATTTGATTTCAAAAGTGAAAAACATAAATATCATTGTTGTTAACAGTTATATCAATGAGTATTTGCCTACTGAAGGTAAAATAACTAACAATGAGTTGTTAAACTGTTATCAAACGTGTTTGACGAGATAGTGTTATAATGTTATAAATAGCCTGAGTAGCGTTGTTTTGTGCAAGTCCAAAGATCGGCGTCTCACTTTACTTTCAAAGTGACTGCACTTGTTCAAAGTGACTCAGTGACTTTCAAATAGTCGTTTATCATCATAATACTTGCGTTTAAGCCTTTGTTTACCAATCACATTATCGCGTTTTTGTATCACAAGATCTGTGAATGTTAATGTAGTTTTCGTTCACATGTTTTTAGGGTTCCGTACCCGAATCGTAACTAACGGAATCTTATAACGAAGGGAGAGTTTTTTGATCATAGTTTCAAAAATTTTAAAAAATATTTTAAAAAACAAAATGCCTTTTTTCAATCAATTGTAAGATTGAGTATCTAATAGTCAAATAAATATCTACGAGTATTGGTTAAAAAATAACGCATTTTAACGACGTATCAAAAATTAACCAATCTTAGTTAACCACGGATTACAAACGGCCTAAACCTCCGACGCCTGGGCTGTAGATGTGTCTTAAGTACTAATAGGTAGTGAATATAAAACATTTTATTCGACACAGCCACAACTCAACAGCAACAAACGCATTGACAGTTGAAATTTTCACTAAGTGTTATTTTCTATTGATGCTATCAGGCTCTACTTTGAATTAAAAACAGAAGGTTTGGAACATCAGTATTTTTTTACGTGGAGTATTCTTCTTGTAGAACACTATCACAGTTTCATACTGCGAGAAACCTCCGAGAAAAAAAATCCTGAAGTTTCTATATTTCTAACCCATTTACCTGAAATTGACATAATTTGCCCCAGTCATGTAACTTAACAATGTTCGGTCCAAGGTTGTTTTGTTTTACGTTTAGTAGAATTGGAACTAGTTAACAAAAGAGGTTATGAAAAAGAAAAATACTTAGTAAAAATAATTTAATTAAAAATAACCACGAACAATTTTCGATAAGCAAGCTATCATAGACGTATTTAAATTTGATAAAAATATGTCCCATCTGGTTAACAGGTGGGTGAAGGTCGATCTTCGCCGTATCTTAGACTAGTTCAAACTAAGTCAAAACATATTTAATAATGGTTTTTTCTACAAATACCTAGTATAGTTAAAAACTATTATTTTATTTTATTCTTCAATAGCTGCGCTGTTGTAGCGTGTTCAAATGAATAAAAAAAATGTATTTATTGTTTGAATATAATCTTTCTGTAAATATACTTATTACCATCTTGCAATAGGGAGAGACTAAAATGGTAAGTTGCAGTGCGCGCGGCCTCGTAATGAATACAAATATAGTTTCTGCATATGTCACGGTCATGTCAGTATAAAGTGTCGCAGGCAATTATGCTAACGAGCAGTATATTATTTTAGCTTGAAACATCTACATTCGTTTGTTATAATATGGCTTACATACCAATGATTTTTCAGTTTTCAACGCTATTTTATACTTACCAACAAATTATTATTTAAATTACAGGTACAAAACGAAGATCAGCAAGCCATTTTACTGACAAAAGAATTGTCGAAATAAAACCGCTTATTAAAGCAACGCAAACCAGGCTCAATCATTTCGACCGGTTTAGTAAAAAACTGTAGAATAATTACATTCCAAAGGTATTCGCTCACAAAACAACTGCCGCGCTACCCGATGGAACCGCAAGCATAGTGGCGCGTTCACATACATATAAACACTCATTGATAACAAGTTCGACGCACAGCCACCGGTCAGTCGGGCCGCTAGTCTCAAACCGCCAACATGATCTTCCTGCTGCTACCATTTCTGCTCGTACTATTCTACTACTACACCACCAGAAACCACGACTATTGGGAAAAACGAAATGTTAAATCCGAAAAACCAATACCAGTCTTCGGAACAGTATACAAAAATTTTATGGCAAAGGAAAGTATCACAGAAATATCCGTCGAACTATACAAAAAGTACCCCAACGAGCCAGTAGTGGGCTTGTACAGAGGAACGACCCCCGAGCTCGTCGTCCGTGACCTGGACCTAGTGAGAAGGATCCTGAATGTGGACTTCGCTTATTTCTACCCAAGGGGACTGGGTAGGGATCCGAAAATCGAGCCTGTGTTTCTTAATCTCTTCCATGTCGATGGCGACACATGGAAGTTATTGCGGCAACATCTGACATCAACATTCACGACGGCCAAGCTGAAGAACATGTTCCCGCTGGTGGTGCAGTGCGCGGAGAAGCTGGAGCACGTCGGTGAGGACATCGTGAACAAGGGTGGCGACTGCGACGTGCGCGAGCTCATGGCACGCTTCACCACCGAGTTCATCGGCGCCTGCGGCTTTGGCATCCAAATGGACACCATCAACGACGAGCACTCCCTCTTCAGAGACCTGGGCAGAAAGATATTCAACAGAACTTGGAGGAATTATATCTTGGTAGCATTATACGACCTCTTCCCAGACATCAAAAGCATTGCACAAAAACTACTAACCGACACTGCGGCGATAGACGCCATATCTGTAATCGTTCAAAACATACGCAAACAGAGGAACAACAAGCCCATTGGTCGGAATGACTTTATTGATTTACTTTTGGAACTGGAAGGAAAGGGTAAGATCAAAGGAGAATCGGTTGAGAAGAGAACTGCAGACGGAAAGCCAGAGCATGTCGAGATGGAGATGGACCTGACATGCATGGTGGCGCAAGTGTTCGTGTTCTTCGCGGCAGGCTTCGAGACGTCTTCATCGGCGACAAGCTTCATGTTACATCAGTTAGCATATCATCCAGAAGAACAGCGAAAGATTCAAGTGAATATCGACCAGGTGCTTGCGAAATACGACAATAAACTGTGCTACGACTCCATTTCTGAGATGAAATCGTTGAGTAATGGATTCAAGGAGGCCATGAGGATATTCCCATCACTAGGAACCTTACACAGGGTGTGTGCGAGGAAGTACACGATCCCAGAGTTAGGCATCAGCCTCGACCCTGGTGTGAAGATTATAATTCCGGTCCAGGCCATCCAGAATGACGAGAAATATTTTGAAAACCCTACCAAGTTTATACCGGACAGATTCAACGATCCCGACGTGGAGAAGCATAAGTTCTCGTACCTGCCTTTCGGTGAAGGACCTAGGCAATGCATTGGTAAGTAGAAACTGCTTTCACTTATTCAGACTTATTCTTAACAAACCACGTGCTTAGTTTAAATTATAATTAGCAGATTATTTATTCAAATTTTCTACAGATAATTTAAAATCCGCTATTCAGTTTTAGACATAAATGCTTGGATTTTTTTTTATAAGCGTAGTTATTTTTAGAACATCATTGTCAGTGTTATAATAATTCTATGTCCTACTTACTGCGTTAGTATTTGTATCATTATTTATTCACTTATATGTTTGCGTATCTTATCAAATCTTATATACTTAGGAGAAGTTAAATAATAAATAGCAATCATATATTATTATTAATGCAAATATATGATATACCTACTTTTTGTACTCATACCAAAATCGTAACACGACTCTTACAATATTATTTGTATGGTTACGAACTTTAAATAATGATGTCTGGAGTCTGCTAGTAGACAAATAATAATGCATAAAACGTTATATAAAGTACAATCCTACTAATATTATAAAGGTGAAAGTTTGTATGTTTGTATGTTTGTGTAACAATCACGCAAAAACGACTGAAGGGATTTGGATGAAATTTGGCACACATGTAATTCATATCCTGGAATGAGACATATGCTACTTTTTATCCCGGTAAGTGGCATGGATCAATGAAGACTGAGGAGGAAGTGGAAATTCAGAGCCGCTGCTGCCTTAGTACTTCAGATTCACAAGTACCAGGAGACCAGAAACATCAAGTACCAGGAGACCAGAAACATGTCATAGTATTTTTTGGGCTGGTTAGGGTAAGTTTAGGGTAGGTGTAGGGTGAGTTTAGGGTAGGTGTAGGATAGGTGTAGGGTAGGTGTAAGGTAGGTGTAGGGTAGGTGTAGGATAAATGCAGGGTAGGTGTAGGGTAGGTGTAGGGTTGGTGTAGGGTAGGTGTAGGGTAGGTGAAGGGTAGGTGTAGGATAAATGCAGGGTAGGTGTAGGGTAGGTGTAGGGTAGGTGTAGGGTTGGTGTAGGGTAGGTGTAGGGTAGGTGAAGGGTAGGTGTAGGTAGGTGTAGGGTAGGTGTAGTTACATTACAAATCAAGAAACCTCCCTATTTCCGATTATCACGCGGGCGAAGGCGCTAGTAAAAGCTAGTAGTAAAATAAATGTTACCGAATTTCGTGGTAAGGAAAAGAAAAGTTGGGCTTATCTTTAATAATATATGACGACACGGTTGGCGCAGTGGTTGAGCGGTCGACTGCTACGCTGCGTGTCACGGGTTCGATTCCCGCACGGAACAAATATTTGTATGGCCTACAGAGAGTTGTTCCAAGTCTGGCTGTTTGCGTATGTGAGTTTATATGTTTGTGAACGCACCCACGATACAGGAGAAATTCCTAGTGTGGGGCAACGTTTGTTTAAAATAAAATAAATAAATAAATAAATATTGTAAATCTGAAGAGTTTGTTTGTTTGGTTGAAGGCGCTAATTTCAGAACCTAATGGTTCGAATTTAAAAAATTTAGTGATGGATTGCCCATTTATCGAGGAAGGCTATTTATAGGCTGTATGACATTACGCTACGACCAATAGGAGCGGCGCATTAATGAAAAATGTGACCCATCCGAAGTTGCGCGGGTCAGCTGGTAATGATTCATTTCTAGCTGACCCGCGCAACTTCGTCTGGGTCTCAAAAAATAAACATACTATTTATTACTAATGAATAGCATGTTTCTTTTTTTTATTTATTAAATTAAAAAATACACAAAACCTACAACAAACTATAATATAGAAATTCGTCCTCAACGCTGTCAGCTGGTAATGTGCCCGAGAGACTGGCGGCATTTTCACGTTGAATGGCAATGCTTAGACTCTGCCCAAAGTAACAGCCAACTCTTGGGTCACAGGAAGAGCCAACCAGCCGCTTCAAAATTTCTTTGAAAAGGCTGTGAGCACAAGGGCCCCTCGAACCGAGGGTTTCAACCCCAAACGGCTCACTGAATTAGAAATGAATTATCTTAAGCAGTAAATAACTTCTGCCAGCGTCCGGGGTGACAAGTATCCTGTGTCCTACTCCAGCACTTGGTCTATCCGTATTTCAAGTTTCATCCAAATCTGTTAAGGCGTGAAGAAGTAATAAACGAACAGACAGAGTTATAATTTGGAAATTATCGTCGACCTTGATACTATACATATAAATGTAAAAACGCAGATGAAGATAAGAATATTAGTGATAAAATGTTATTATGCACATCATTCATGAGTATGACGCTGGTTATTTTAGCCTAATAACAAGAACAATGGCAGCTAATTAAGTAAGTACTATTAACTAACGCAAATTTACATATTAAATAGACCATTATTATTAGAATAGAACAATGTTCACCTTAAATAAGTAGGTACGTATGCAATAACTAATGATGGGTAATGGAAAAATTACGGAATGAAAAGAAAAGAAAAAATAAAAAATTTCCAATATTTTTCCAATTTTTCAAATATTTTTCATATATTGGAAAAAAATGGAGCGTCGACCAAGATCAGAAAATAAAACAAGATAATAAATTTTTATTTGTTACTTTTTGTCAAAATACTAAAATTTCTCATATTTAGGAGGAAAAATAATAAATAACAGTCTTAGTAATAGGTACCCTATTACTAAGACTGTTATTTATTATTTTTCTTAAAGACTTTTATGATTTCTTGCATAAGATTATACCGTTCATCACCGGTATACCGGTCTAGTTCATGCGAGATAAATTTACAAAACATTAAATTTGAAATTCTAATGTTCTCATTTTCTTCCGCTTTGTACTCTGGTTCTGTCATCACTGCCGCATCACAAAACTGTTTTTCTGAATTTGGGATTTGTTTTTGGGATTCTTTAACTGTATAATCTGGACTAGACCAACGTTGAGCGTACTGACTGTACTCATCTGACGTTCTAAAGATTAATGTGATTAAAACTATAATGAAAATGATATTCGATGTAGTAAAAGAAATAAAATACAGTCAAGTACTCTCGTCACTTTTTACGAAAATTTCAATTGAAAAAAACTGCAACAAAAAATTGAAGCTACCTGTTAAAACTAGATGGAGCAGTATACATGATACGCTGCAAGTGATGAAATTTGTCAAACCAGCAATGCAAACGTTGGCCGTGCATGAACGAGCACAGTTGTCGTCAGAAAACAAATCACATTTATTAGATGAAAGATTTTGGACAATGACAAATGAAGTTGCTGCAATTGTAGAACCAATCGCTGTTAGCATCTCCCAACTAGAAGGTAACGATATTTTAATTCAGAAAACAGTTTCAGTGTGGAATACCTTAAAATTAAAAATAACAGAAGTTTTTGCTCACACCAATATTATCAATGAAGAAGAAAAACAAACTCTGCTTGACAAAGTTGAATCCAGAAAAGGAACAGTTGTAAAACCTATCCATTTTGCTGCATGTTTGCTAGATCCTAAGATCTGTGGTGATAACTTAAGTAGTGAAGAAGTGCTGCAGCAATGAATTTTATCGATGAACTAGCAACGTACTTAAATATTGATAATATAATGGCGGAAGTTTCCGATTTTAAATCAAAATCTAACTTTTGGAGTCAAAGATTTGTGTGGTCGCCAGTAAATAATGTCACGGGGGGTGACATTATTTACTGGCGACCACACAAATATTTTTCTTGATGGCAAGGCATATGTAAATTTACAAAACTGAGAAAAGTGGCTGAAGTTATCTTCACGGCTCCTGTAACGTCTGCCGCATGTGAACGTTCTTTTAGTACAATAAGTGGAATTCACACAAAGAAGCGTAATAGACTGCTGACGGAACGAGCTGAATAAATGGCTTTTATTGCATATAACTGGAATATGGAAAATAGAAATAATGATAATTTGTATATTCACAATAATCAAGATGACGATATCAGTCCACCAACTGAAGATTTACTGTTTGTAGATGCAGATAATGTACAAAATGTTGATGACGAATTCTTTTATGATGATCATGATTCAGATTTGGATTCAGATTAATCACGAGTGACGTAATTATATATGTTTATGTGTAAAATAAATCATTGACCATGAATCTGTATTAAAATATAACTTTGCACATTTGTTTTCTTTAAAACAACATGTAAAGCCATTAAATCCTTTGAATTTCAACTTATTATGAACTATATTTTATAAACTATTTCATTTAAACTAATAATTTCGATAAAAAGATATATTTCCATTATTTTTCCAATTTTTCAATGTTTCAGAAAAATAAATTGAAAAATTTCCGAGTTTTGAAATTTTTCGGAAAATTACCCATCACTAGCAATAACCCACTTTTCCTTAAATACTAAGCAAGAACGTTTGAAGAAAAAAATATCCTAATCTAAACTAATATTATAAAGAGGAAAGAATTGTGTGTTTGTTTGTTTGTTTGTTTGAAATGAATAGGCTCCGAAACTACTGCACCGATTTGAAAAATTCTTTCACCAGTAGAATCCTACATTATTGATGATGGACATAGGCTACAAAATATTTTCAAAAAAGTTAGGGATCCGTATGAAAACTTCGATAATGTGACCCAAGGTGTGAGAAAAAATCCTTATATCGCGTACGCTGCGGAATCTATTGACAATAGAGCAAAGTGATGTACTACAGTTTTATAGAGGTCATTAATATCTACAAAAAAGTCCGCGATACCATATTTCTAACTATTATGGATAAGTCACCATGACCGCTTTTTGTTCATATTATTCAAGCAAATCCCATGGTGAAATAAAAAATGGTGATTTTAGTATCATGATATTAATCCTTATCCATTTAAATGGTTTGATAATTAAGTTTGATTATGTCCGTGTAAATTACACTTTAAATTATTCAAATCGGACCTTTCATTCAAAAGTTACGACGGTAATAAACATGCTCGGAGTAAGAAAAATGTCGCGGCTTGAGCGAACTGGGGAGAATCGTATCAATGCTTGGTCCGATGAAGTTGAAACACCACGGCATTTAAATGTTTTCGATAAAACAATAAGAATAACAAATGTAAGGATTTTTCGAAAATAAACTACATACATATAAAAGAGTGAAGCAGGGGCGATTAAGATTTTAGGTGAAGGCATAATTGCTTGCTTCAATTTACGTCGGAATGCTATGAACAAACTAAAAGCGGGATAATTGAAACAGATGTACCTAACAATTTTTGCATAATCAAACCCTGACGGGTTGAACGGGGCCGGGGTGAACAGTTGCGCTGAACCCGGGTTCGAGACAAGTGAGATTCTGTCAACAGTGCCGTGGCGTACGCGATTGTCAATACGTCAAAAATTTATAGGATTGACAGATGCCGTCGAAATGTCACGGGACCAAATTCCTACATTTTGGCATTTCGACAGTCGCATTCGCTAATTAAATGGTACATTGTCGAGGGCCTCCTGAGACCATAGAATAAGTAGAAATGGCTAAGTAATTAATGAAAATCGTTGTGCTTAATTTTCCAAAACTAACCTTTATAAGGGGGTATAGGGGGCGTTGAAGTTTGTGGAGTACCTACTAAATCCACGCGGACGAAGTCGCGGGCGAAGTGCTACTACATAATATATTAAATTCTTCCGTTACTGACCGAGTGACTGACAGACAACGCACAGCCGGAACTACTGGTCGTAGAAAGCTGAATTTGGCATGTAGCTTCACTACACTCCGTAGGGGCGCACATAAAGAGAATTTCCCGAAATTCATACGGGAACGGGGAAAACGGGATTTGCGCGTACGAAGTCGCGGGCCAAAGCTTAAGTACGCACATAGGCAGCTATAATTTCACACAAACAGAAAGCAACCATGAATAACTATCCTAAAACCTTAACTAAGCCAATGACTGTGTCTTTTTTTATTTTTTATATGGATGGGAAATCTATCAAATGACTTCTTCCGCTGACTAAAACCCATCCGTACTCCTCCTCATGCCCTTTACGTTCCAGGGCCGCGGTGACTCTTTTAAACAAATTCCGCAACCCTGACAGGAATGACTGTGCCTAGACAATTATTTTGTTAAGGACTTTGTTGGGGTTCCGTACGCGATGGGTACCTTATTACTAAGCCTCCGCTATCCGTCAGTCTGAGAGCTCGCTAGACAGTTGAAATTTAGATACACAGTGTAAAATATAAAAAAAAACGGAATATAGTACAAACGGAATAACATTAAAACATCAAACTTTTGCTTACTCTTAGTGCTAACACGTATGACAACAAATAGGTAACAAAACCCGATCAACGAGGACTTGCGCTACAAGGGTTCGCATTGCCGCATTTTTCGACACTCGCAAAGTTTTTAGGGTACCTCCTACTTGCCTTAGACCTAGAATCTTGAAATTTCAAAAAAAGCAAGGACCCACAATAGTACGAAATCCTCTTTTGCCATTATATACCTACCTAAGCTATACATAAAGTACTAAACATAACTTTCTTTTTTTGTCACCAGGTGCTCGTCTAGGCGAGATGCAGTCTCTAGCAGGTCTTGCAGCAATTCTTCACAAGTTCAGCGTGGAACCCGCTGCTAACACTAAGAGACAGCTGGATGTCAACCATGGGAGCAACATTGTGCAGTCCATCGAAGGGGGCTTGCCACTCAAACTGAGACTGAGAAGCAAAGACAGCCATATTGCTGCTTAGGTTACCAGTCTCCAGAAGTATCTTTTGCCAGCAGCTTCGTGAAGCGCAAATATAGGGGGGAGCAACGGGTGCAATTGCCATCTCCGGGGTTTTGACCAAACTGAGTCTTCAACTCTAAATTGGTCAGTATTTTATTGTGTTCGTAGGTATATTACTAATCTGCCAATGTTGCAAATTTTGTTCGAAAGAGTCACCGCGGCCCTGGAACGTAAAGGGCATGAGGAGGAGCACAATGGGTTTTAGTCAGTAAGAGTCTGACACACCCTCCCGCTCCACCCAGAGCGGAAGGAGTCATTTGATGATTTCCCATCCTCAAAAAAAAGTTATACCAACGGGAAATTCGTTCTGAGAAAAAATCTGGATCTGAGACTGGACTTTGCACACGTGAAAATTGGAAATTGTCCCAAAGAAACTTACTACCGGATTGATAAGGATCCTATATTGTAATTCCTGATATTGGTCTACCCGTGTTTTATTCAAATCCATTCAGTCGTTGAGGCGTGAGTGATTAACGAATATTCAAACGTACAGACATTCACATTTTTAATAATAAGTATTACGGTATAATATTTAAATATTAAGTTATTATAAAAAATAAATTACTTTTACAATCTTAGGTATACATATTTTATATCATATTATTGTTTTATTTACCGCCATAACAATGAAGTTACATATGTAAACTTGACTATCATTATCGTATGTTTCCTATCTATACAATCTTGAAACTAAGGAAAAGTACGAATTGTATGATTAGGTATTATTTGTAGTAGCTACTAAACTTGTATAAAGATACGAAGGCTTTAAAGATATTTATCCACAGTGTGTGTACCTATCTACACTAATATTATAATAAAGAGGAAAGATTTGTATTTTTGTATGTTACGAATAAACTTAAAAACTACTGGACAGATTACAAAAATTCTTTTGCCGTTAGAAAGCTACGTTATCACTGAGTAACATAGGCTGTCGAGTATTTTCAAGAAAGTTAGGGATCCGTATGAAAACTTCGATAATGTAACCCAAGGTGCAAAAAATCCTTTTATCGCGTACGCTGCGGAAACTATTGACAATAGAGCAAAGTGATGTGTTAAAGTTTTGTAGAGGTAATCAGTATCAATCAAAAAATCCACGATACCATATGTCTAACCATTATGGTTAAGTCACCATAACCGCTTTTTAAATACGCGCGCATGAAGTCGCGAGCGAAGTGCTACTACTTCATGTAATTCAGACTAAAACAACCGTGTGAATCACTTTCCCCATTTCATTCTGCAATAAATAATATCTATACATATAATAAAACAGTAACGAAAGAAAAACTGTACATTGAGAATTTTCGAAAAAAAATAAGTGGCTTTTGTTAGAAAAACGTAACTGATGACAAAAAGTGAGTTTTTAGAATTTTTGTCTGTTTGTCTGTTTGTATGTGTGTATGGTACGGCTTCACGCCAAAACTACTGGATAGATTGAATTGAAATTCAGCAAAAATGTTCTTTGTAAACCAAGGAAGACTTTAGGCTACATATTATCACGCCGTATGTTATGGGAGGTAAGCAATATTGATTTTAAAAGGTTTTTGTTCGTAATTGAATGCACAAAATAATTGAATGCACAAAATGACATTTTAGTTAGTTACAAAACCATTTAGATAATTTTTACACATAAACCTGATAGGAATTGTAGCAATCTAGAAGAAATCAACTTATTATCTACATAATTCAGATACCCGTAATGCCATCTGTTGACCGAAAAAAGTACTAACTATCAAAATCATGAGAATTACACCAAAATATATTTTTTAGTTACTAATGGTACTTTTAAAACGTCATTAACAGTGATTCTTTTGATACAAAACTTACCATAATGCATTTGATGCATAACATTAAAAACGATTTGGAGAGAATTAACCGTTTGGTTGCTTCTGTACACTTGGACGGAGCTAGGCCGGCAAACTTAGCCAGGACACCTACGCGCAACGGAGTCCATACTCTACTCTAACCGTTGCGGGGTTTTTTTTATGGATGGGTAATCATCAAAATGACTTCTTCCGCTCTGGGTAGACTGGAAGGGAGTGTCAGACTCTTACTGACTAAAACCCTTCTGTGTTTCTCCTTATGATCTTTGCGTTTCGGGCTCACGGTGACTCTTTCGAACAAATTCCGCAACCTTAGCAGGCTCTGGCCCTAACGGGCCCCGTCTACTTAGCTGACATCTCTTGGAGGCGCGCATGGAACATAACGCTTCGTCGACCCGGACCAGTGGCGCTGTGTAGTGGGTGTATAGCTCCATCCCTCCTTCTCGCTCGAACGACTCCCGCTTTAACACGTCATGGTAGGGCCGCTGGTTGTTATCGAGCCGCGAGCCACCCAACGCTCGCCGTCCGCAGGCCCGTGCCTACGGTGGCCGAGAATCGCCCTGCGACTCCTGACGCCCGGGGCGTCTTCTTCTGTTTCGGCGGCTAAGGCGTGACGTTTGCCTCTCCTTCACGCGGCCCGCCCCTTCCTTTACTAGCATTACTGTTACGCAAAAGGAGGTGACGGCTTCCCACACCTCTGCACTCTGGACCATGGAGTGAACCAGAGCCGGTAGCGAGAGGTCGCCGTCGCTGATCGCCTCGACGGGGACACGGCGTCGCTCTGCCCAAGCAGGGCAGACCTTCACCGTATGCTCCGCCGTGTCCACTGCGGGGGTTGACTTCTTCTGGTTGGTTTTCCCATGGACAACTTTATGTAGCTCTATCGCGTGTTTACAAACTTAGCAAGTTAAATCAACATCGTGTATCATCATCATTATCCACAGTCCAACTTCGCTCACTGCTGAGCATAGGCCTCTCTTTTCGTGTGCCAATCCCCACGTTCCTGTGCCAGCCTCATCCAGGTTCTACCCACGATGGCAACAATATAGTCCGCCCATCTCGCCGCCGGTCGGCCAATACTTTGAGCCGACCGGCGGCCTTTTCTTCCAGTCCTCGGACGCCACTCAGTCACTGCCTTACTCCACCTATCATCACCGCGCCTTGCCAAGTGTCCTGCCCAGCTCCACTTTAGTTCTACAATTCGTTTTCCGATGTTGAAAACCTTCGTACGTCTTCGGATCTCGACGACGTACCTCTACCAAGCATGGAACGCTCCATGGCTCTCTGTGCAACTCATGCGTGAGCGTCCATGTAAGTAAGTAAGTCATGGTGGGAAAAGCACACTGGTTATAAAGGCAAATGTAAGGGAATTCAGACATTGCGGAATTTTGGCAGGCTTCAGAACGTCGTCCATTTTGATAAAAGCGGCCCATCCAAGGTGTGTTCCTCTCGATACCTCCGTTTGTTGATTTTCTTTGCCAATTCAAAAGGATATGGCCAAGATAAACATATCGGTTAATCATCTCCAACAATTAATTTCCAGATTTGAATCGCTGAGGGTGTTTGCCATAACCTTCGTCTTGGTCATATTCATCCCAAGACCCAACTTAAAAGAAGCATCCTAAAGATTTTGAAGCATTTTCTGGGGGTCATCGAAGTTCTCAGTGAAAACCACAAAGTCATCTGCAAATCTTAAGTGAGACAGTTGGGCAGAAAATTGACGTTAATACCGCTATAGTCCCAATCTATACCCACATTTTTAACGACATCTTCTAGGACTGCTGTGAATAGTTTCGATGAAATGAACGAAGCATTATCGTTACGTTTCCCACGAAAAATTATTTGAACAGAAGAGGCGCGTTGTGTTCCACGCGCGTCACAAAAAGATGATAGGGCCAGTGCGCCTGCCAGGGTTGCGGAATTTGTTCGAAAGAGTCACTGCGGCCCTGGAACGCAAAGGGCATTAAGAGGAACACAGATGGGTTTTAGTCAGTAAGAGTCTGACACTCCCTTCCATTCCGCCCCGAGCGAAAGGAGTCATTTGATGTTTTCCCATACATAAAAAAGGAGGCAAGCAAAGATAGATATTGACTGTTCGTATTAGATATACGAACACATTGATCTTACCTAGCCACATCATTTTACAATACATATACGCGAACGAAGTCGCGAGTAACAGCTAGTAATATAATATATATGGCGGTTGCATAAGCAACCGCCGTATTTATACTACGCCATATTTCGACTATAAAGTCGAATCAAATAAAAAATATTTTATTCGAAAAACCCTCACCCCCCCTCCCTCTTTTAACTGCTACGGGTATTTAGTATCTACCTGCTCTCGACAGTAAAACCCCACTTAATATTAATAAGATTTTCACCAAAAAATTTGAGATAATTAACTCACAGTTGTAGCCAGCTCAAGTCCCGAAGTGAGCAGGAGATTACGCAAGAGGGGTAGGAGTGAAGGTATGAGGGAGCTTCAATCACACATTCACTGAGTCAGGGAAGAGTCAATGTACCTTTTAACCGCTAAATATACTTAAACAAGATGTCATTTAGCCTTGTTAGATCTCATTATAATATGTGACTTCAGATCAAGTGTAATTCGATAAACAAAGACCCACAATATGGAAATATAGAATGGAATATCTTTACTTGATGCAGTAAGGTCTGCGGACGTAAATAATGAAGTAACACTGGTTTAGTTTTAGAAGATATCAAGCGGAAGTATCCGGGAACAAGGTTTTAGATCAACAAAGGATTCGTTACTGTTGATCTAGCATTATAGATGTCTACATCTTTCATAATGAACATATAGTATTGGTTTGTGACCAGCCACACCCGTTTTCTTTTATACAATTGTTTTATGAATTCTTATCTTTTCTTACCCTTGACTGGACTTGATTAATATACCTAAGTAAGAATAATATTGAAATATAATAAAAACGATGTTTGAAGATTTTCATTTTGTCTTATTTTCAAGTTGATGGTTACCTCCTTAGATTGCTTGGGCTCAGTTTAAGGTCACGTTAATTGCAGCATCGGTGCCATTCATTAACGGCCGCTTTCTATAATATATCTCAATCCCAATCTTGATCCCGATCCTTGTCTGTAACCAATCAAAGGTGAGGATTGTGTGGTGAAGGACACAAACTCGGCCGTTGATTGGTTACAGACAAGGATCGGGATCAAGATTGGGATTGAGATATGTTATAGAAAGCGGCCGTAAGTCCCCCAAAGTATCTACGTGTATGCGCACTTTCTTCTAGCCCTCTAACGTTAGCACCGCACTGACATTGGGTCTATAAAACTCAATTTCGCCAAGTTGTGTTTGCTGTTACCTACCGGATTTACTGATTTAGTGCCTGATTAGGTACCTACCTACTAATGGAATTTTCCAATTCTTTTATTGCAGTTGCTACACTGATAATAATAATTTTCCTACTGACAAGCTTGACAATGTTGCATCATGTCCAAATCCCAAGATAATAGATTTATGGTGAATTTTCGGGGAACATTTATTTTTATTACACAAGAGTTCGAATAGAAAAAACCTCTGTCCACTATCATTGCTGATAACCCAATCCCAACCTACAGAATTCTATCTTTTTACAGCCTGAATTATTGTCCCTCTCCTGGGCGTAGGCCTCTCATTATTATCTCTTAGTTGGGCTTTTTACGCCAATTCACCAAGCAGCCAGAAATTCAAAATCACATTAAGTTATTACAGGGTGGGTACCACTAAATTCCACGGAAATTTTTCAGGAGTTGAAATTGCTCATTAGAAGATGTACGCTACCCAAACAAAAAACCTACCTCCATAAACATCTAACAGAATCGATCAGTCTATAGATCATTTTGCTAAAATACTTAGCTTAATAACACACGTGAATCTGGAATCAGTACTGCCTTATACTTACCTATTAGTCTTTACCGATACGCCTGGACATGCGCAGTAGGTACCACCCTTACTCCACATCTCACCCTCGTTCACACACTACCATAACAATACACATAACTATGTATATTATCGTGCAAATCGACGTAAATCCTTGACAGTAGCTTGGAGTTGTTCAGACTCACGCTTCTTTCAACTTGGAAAAAAGTTAGAAGGTTATTTTAATGTAACCAAAGTCGGATATTTTTTTATTTATTATGAAATATCATCATAAAACATGGTTATCACCTTATTACCTAATAGGTAATAAGTAGGTCATAACCATTACCATTAGGAAACATAGGTACCTATGTTTCCTAATATATCTTATCTTAGATTTCGATTATCTTATGTTTTATTATAAGTATATAGGTACCTACCTATCTTACCATCTATGAAAATACTAAGAATTAAATATAAGATCCCACATGGACAAGTTGAAACATCTTAAAATCAACACCGAAATTGGCCCATCCATTTGAGAGTCACGATGCCAAAACAGACAGACGGATAACAGGTCCGTTACTAAATATACATTCCTAACATAAAAGCGGCCAAGCGGCTCCTTTTGCTTTTTCTTTCAAAGGTTAAAAAGTGTTTCAGACTGATCAATACACTAGAATTCCGACTCGTACAGAAATGGAATCCGAACATAGGAACAAAAACCGGCCAAGTGCGAGTCGGACTCGCGGACGAAGGGTTCCGTACCATATTTAAAAAAAAAAACGCCAAAAAAATCACGTTTGTTTTATGGGAGCCCCCCTTAAATATTCAACAGAAATACATCATCTGTGAAAATGTCAACTGTCTAGCTATCACGGTTCTTGAGATACGGCCTGGTGACAGACAGACGGATGGTCATATAAACGGCCAGACAGACAGGCAGACGGACAGCGGAGTCTTAGTAATAAGGTTCCGTTTTTACCCTTTGGGTACGGAACCCTAAAAAAAAACAAAGAGTTAGGTACCAAAGCTAAAAGAGGTCCTAATAAGAGTGCAAACCAAAAAATATCACCCAGATTTATTGTTATCATGTCATTGTCATTATTTCTTCATCAGTATAAACGTCAAAATAATAATGTTTACAAAACTGTCATTCATACGAAAACTTACATCTTATTTTTGTCTCTTTTTTGATTTTGTTAAAATACTTTTGTGTAGGTACTTTATAGAATGTCTTTCCTGTTTGTGAAAATATACTATGGTCCTTGCCATACCTTTGATAGATACATCCACAAGCCGCATTTATTGACTGGTTTAAAAGGTAGGTAAATGTTTATAATCTACACTCATGCAAACCTATCCATGCATGGTCGTCAATGAACTCTCGCTAACATTCATATTCATCGTCATTCAGCCGAAGTACTGCCACGGTGGAAATAGGCATTCCCAAAACGACTTCTGCCTCCCGCATAGCCTGGATTGCCATATTCTTTACCGTCGGTCTGCCTTGTGGAAACCTATGGGTTGTCTCCAAGAGTATTATTTTGTACGTCATCACCACATCAGCCGACAGACGTCTCCTGCTGGACATAGGTCGTCCCAAGTGTCGCTATATCGAGTGGTCCTGTGTTTCTTGCATCTAGCGGATTCCCGTGACCCTCACCATGTTATCGGTCCACCTTATGAGAGGTCTTACGGTTACGGTTTTAAACCTTGTAGCCCCATCGGCAATCAGTCTTCGTCGTTCTTCATGCTATGATCTGATCTCTTCAATGCCCTTTGTACCTTGATCTACCTTCTCAACGAAAGTTTCTACAGCTGATGATAGCCGAATTTCTTGGCTATTTGGTAGATCATTGTCAAGTTTATGTTACACAGTTATTTTCTCAATCAACATCTCATCAATATCTACAAAAAAGTCTGCGATACCTATGTCTAACTATTATGGATAAGTCACCATGACCGCTTTTTGTTCATATTATTGAAGCAAATCCCATGGTGAAATAAAAAATGGTGATATTAGTATCATGATATTAATCCTTATCCATTTAAATGGTTTGATAATTAAGGTTGATTATGTCCGTGTAAATTACACTTTAAATTATTCAAATCGGACCTTTCGTTCAAAAGTTACGACGGTAATAAACCTGCTCGGAGTAAGAAAAATGTCGCGGCTTGAGCGAACTGGGGAGAATCGTATCAATGCTTGGTCCGATGAAGTTGAAACACCACGGAATTTTAATGTTTTCGATAAAACATTAAGAATAACGAATGTTTGGATTTTTCGAATATAAACAACATACATAATAAGGAGTGAAGCAGGGGTGATTAAGATTTTAGGGGAGGACATTATTGCTTGCTTCAATTTACGTCGGAATGCTATGAACAAATTAAAAGCGGGATACTTGAAACAGATGTACCTAACAATTTTTGCATAATCAAACCCCGACGGGTTGAACGGGGTGAACAGTTGCGCTGAACCTGGGCTCGAGACAAGTGAGATTCTGTCAACGGTGGCGTGGCGTACGCGATTGTCAATACGTCAAAAATGTATAGGATTGACAGATGCTATGGAAATGTCACGTGACCAAATTCCTACATTTTGGCATTTCGACAGTCGCATTCGCTAATTAAATGGTACGTTGTCGAGGGCCTCCTGAGACCATAGAATAAGTAGAAATGGTAGTAATTAATGAAAATCGTTGTGCTTAATTTTCCAAAACTAGGTAACCTTTTATAGGGGGCGTTGAAGTTTGTGGAGTAGGTACCTACTAAATCCGCGCGGACGAAGTCGCGGGCGAAGTGCTAGTTACTAATAACTAATCAGAGACAGTCAATGTATCTGTAATAGTCACATCTTCGACTGATAAATAGGTTGCTATTTTTGTTTTGTATCATGTTTCAATCAATCTGCCTAGCTTCTTCCAAACTACGTTGGCGTCGGATCCAGTCTGACCTGCAGGCCTAGGCAAAACAGTTTTCTGTAGCGTTAACGTCAGACGCTCTCGACAAAATGTATGGGAATGACATTAGGTGATGACGTTTCCTTTCCACACCCAATGTCATTCCCATACATTTTGTTTAAAAGTTTTTTGTCTAGGCCCCCAGATGCAGCTAAGTACCAGGCTTCTGACTACCGTAACGACTGGGAATGAACTTTGGAATGATTTTTTTTTGGAATGAAATTACACAGTCCCGGTTACTTCAGTTACCGGCGGGACCAACGTCTTAAAATGCTTCTGATGGACAGTCACCCATCCACAGACCGACCTGGCTGTTATCATTTAGCCTTAACATGTTTCTAACCCATCCATCATTATCTCTACAGATCGCCTCCAAAAAATGGGATTTCGTGTGGATCTTGTGCCTGTGAGGTTCACAAACTACTGCATGATTGAAATGTGCGGACATGAAGTAAGAAACCACAATCAATGCATTTTAATATAAAGCAAAGTTTAACTCTAGTCCGACACCCGTAGGTGGGATCCTGTTTTTAGTGGTAGGCTGATGACCGGGAATAGGAATATTATTCCCTTACGATAAAAGGCAGGACACCGGGTAGAGAGAACTGGGATGTGCAGCGTGGTTGCACCACCAGGTGGACCGGTCATTTGGGAAAGTTCGCTGGAATCCAGAGGAAGCGAGAAGCGGGGCTGGCTGGCAGGTGTGGTGATACTTGGGGGAGACCTATATTTAACCGTGAGTTGATGTCTTTTACTACCTCTGCTCTAGCTCGCTTTCAATGAGGTTACTTCACTTGAAATTTATCACATTTCCAAGTAAGTAATACTCAAACTTATATCTGTTGTTTCTCATAAAATAATTTGACATAAACGTTTCGTAGTAACAGACCATTTTTCATGGCAATTCGATCTTCTCCATACCAAAACCTATTTGACTTCAGACTTTTTACGTCATCTTCTACCAGAAAGCCTTTGGTTCCAGGTATTCCGCTGCAACTTGAAACACTTGAAATTCAACACCTGTCATGAACGAGACCCTGTTTGTCGGCGTGCTGTAGACGCGGTCATAACATCAGCGGTGAAGTTCTGTCGAGGAAGGGCCTGCCTCTGGTTCTGGACGCTCCTGAACCACCAGATGTTCAGGAGAAACCAGTACGAACCGATTGACTACTGGCCGGTTGACGTGGATCTTACTTCTTTCCCCACCTGTACAGAATGTATTAAATGCTGCGACATGCTTGTCAAAGAGGAAGTAACAAAAGAAGAGGAGAAACCTGGGACAGCTTAAGCTTTAGGTAGTATACCTAAGCCTCTTCTCTTCTACGCTCCGAACGGCTCTGTGTTCCAAAAGACCAGGACTTGATAATAACTGTGTAAGCAGATAGATGCTGAACCCTGCCGGGATCTTCAGAGCACAAGGCTCCCGTTTCAAAAAAATATCCATAGTGTATTTGTCGGCGGAGCATCACGGAAATATAAAGGCTTTCGCGACATGTTGGATTATCGCATTATTGCATTCGCTGGAACGCTAAACTAGGCTGGCTGTTACATGAAAACACGCATGTGCGATCGATCGATCGATATCGCGTAAAGCGACTGCCTTTACGTGAACCTCCTATTTTTTGCGGAACTCATAGTATTGTCGTGAAAACACGATTTAGGTTCAGGATGTTACACTGATATATTGGTATTATAAGTAAGATTTCTTATTAGTCTTGACACATAACAATATTCTTTTGAATCAAATCAAAACTTCTTACATGACAAATAAATGTGTTTTTTTTACATCCACTAGACCCAAGTGCTACAACATGAATATTGAATACCTATCTATACCTACATTATACAACGTATAACAGAATGAACGCAATACCTGAAAAGAAGTAATTTTACTCATCATAATGAACAACTTTTACCAACGGCCCAAAACTCATCATCATCATATCAGCCAATTGCCGTCAACTACTGAACGTAAGCCTCCCCCAAAGAGCGCCAACCATCCCGGTCTTGAGCAGTCCGCATCCATCCGCTGCCAGCCACCTTCTTCAAATCATCGATCCATCGTGCCGCAGGGCGTCCCGCACTACGATTGCCCATACGCGGTCTCCACTCTAACACATGTCTGCTCCATCGACCGTCTGGCCGTGTACAGACATGACTGAACCACTTCCACTTTTTTTTTTTTTTTTTTTAGGTATGACCACTAGCAAGTTAACACACGTGGGATATTAACTGCTTAACCGGACTAACCTGTGGTGGCTTCAAATGAATTTAAAGCCCCCACCCAAGGCAACAAAACTAGCTACAAGCTAAAAACACTACTGACCGCTCACTAAGGGCATTCCCTGTGGAATACGACCTCGGCTTAGCGGCGTCAGTTTGGGACAGCAAGGGACAATCAGGCTGGGTCGTTTTATTATTTAGGGGTTATTAAAGCTAAGGGCTCAGCGGCGCGGGCTGGCTCGTTTGCAAAAGTCGGGGAGGGTTTTGAGTGGGTCGTCGCGACGGACCTCGGCGGCGAGGTCGGTATACGGAACGCGGTCTGTATCTGTTTATTCTAAGGGTGCTGGTTTCCCTACAGCTTTCCTGTATCTTTGTGATCTCGTCGTCGGATTCGACGAGTGTATGCCGAGGACGGCGAATCTTACTAATACGAGAGGGAGTGTACTGGGTTGCCTTTGAAATCAAAGGGTTTTGGTGCTTTTCAGCGGATTCGAAGAAACGCTTTGTAAGGCGTTTCATAAACTGTTTTAGGGTCGGGATTTTAAGGTCGACATGAAGTCGTTCGTTCCGTACATACCACGGGGCGCCCGTGGCTTTTCGGAGAAATCTATTTTGAATAACTTGCATTCTGTGGATTTGCTTTGGCTTTGTGTGTGCGAATACAGCACACGCATAAGTCATAATCGGTCGTATGCACGTAGTGTAGATGCGCAGTTTACATTTAAGTGATAGCTTGCTGCGTGCATTCAGCATTGCATGGAGTCTACCCAGAGCGAATGCAGCACGCGAACGTACCGCACTTATGTGCTCAGCAAAGGTGAGTCTATGGTCTAATATCACACCTAGATATTTGGCTCGCTTTTCCCAAGGGATCTGCTTACCAAACATGGTGATAGGACTCGGTGGATTGGGAATGAATTTCGTCCGCGGTTTGTAGAACAAAACCGCCTGACTTTTTTCGGGATTAACCTCAAATCTCCAGAGACGGAACCAAGCGCCTAGGTCGCTGGCCGCCTTTTGAAGATTTTTGGCTATTGCGTTTTCACTATTGCCGGAGCAATAGATGGCCGTATCATCGGACTGAACCACTTCCACTTCTAATATATCTTGTATAAGTACTTACGAGTAAAAACGCGTAGGTAAATCAGGCGACACACCGGTGTATCGGAAGGACAGCCTGCCTACTTTCCGGGGAACGGAGGAGTCTCGGTATGTTAAGATGGTCATCCATCCATATATATATAGAACATAGAACGACTTCGGAAAGCGTTGCTTAACCTTGAAGATCGACCCCTGCGATTGTTATTTTTTAGCCACGAGCTCCTATATTAGTACTTATATACTACGAGAGACATTGTAGTCTTGATGAGATGGCTCATTATGGAGCTCTCATCAAACCTATCCGCAATCACTTTCAGGAGGCTGTTGCTGCCGCCACGCAATTTGGCGAGAAGAGAATGCACTCTTCTTACGCACAAGAACTGAGAAGTTTTTAACTCTGGCTTCAGCTCACATCTCTGATGCGCTGCTTAACGTGGCAGCCCTTCAGGGCCCTGAAAGCGTTGTAACACTGGACGCGTAATACAATGGCGGCTGGATGTGCAGTATGCTCTAAAGAGCGTGTGTTACACTCCTTCTGTACACCGGGCGAACCTACGCCTTTTTTTGTGGATAGGAAATCGTCAAATGACTTCTTCAGCTCTGTGTGGAGCGGAAGGGAGTGTCAGACTCTTATTGACTAAAACCCATCAGTGTTCCTCCTTATGCCCTTTGCGTTCCAGGGCCGCGGTGACTCGTTCGAACAAATACCGCAACCCTGTAACCGCTAACGCCCTGCGCTCGCAATGAAATAGAATGTCGTATGAGACTATGAGTATGTAGGTCAAAGGCTTTGGAAAGATCTAAAACGCCGCTTAGACTGGTGTACTTCTATCAGGTGTCCGTTTCAATGGCGCTTAGTTTTAAAGATCTCCGTGGCCGCGCGGGGCCACGGAGATCTTTAAAACTAAGTGTTGCAGAGACCTCGAGAGAGTCTTTAGGTAAATAACAGATTGAATTTGTAAAGAAAATTAAAAGTAGGTATAGAAAAAAATCCTGGGTTTATATTTTAGGAGCTGAGATGGCCGTGCCATTGAAACTGTGAAAATACGTATTCGCTGATATCTCGCTGAAGAAGCATCGCAAACGTCTGAAGTTTTTTGTAAAATCCAGATTTGAATTTATCGAAACTAATTAAAATACAAAAAAAAAAATCCTAGGTTTATACTTCAAGAGCCCCAGGGCCGCGCCATTGAAACGATGAAAATATAATACGTTATCAAGTATTTTATTATTTTTATTCATAGGCTTTGTACGTCAGGGGGTATAGACGAATATTGTTCTAAATGAAACACGTATGATTTCAGATTGTTTGTATTGAAACAAAAATACAATGTTCCTCTCGTGTTCAGTCACATTGGCTTTTAAACAATTTCATTATACCTAATACTCTTAATTGTTATTCTATTTAGTCATGAACAGCCGGATCAAAGACCCATTGCAATGTGGCATCGACGACAATTTAATGAAGATAGGCCCGTATTCATAAAAACTTGTTAAACATTACATATAATCTCACATTCTCCATACAAAATTTTGAATAACTATAGAATCTGCTTAGCAGAAGTAATGGTTATTAAGTTTTTGTGAATACTTACGGCTTTAAGTAATCTGTCAATTTAAAGAAGTAGCGCTAATATACTTGGGTATATCCAACGACGATAAGAGTATTAAAAGGAGGATGTTCTCAAGTAGGTTGTCTTTTTAAAAACTCAAAGACCAAGAGCCAAGTGCTTATTTCGTTCATATTTGAATACCGCAATAAATGCTCAACTTTATCGTCTTCGTGGTCTACAAGGCCTTATTTAAAAAATCTATTAACTCTTTACCAATAGAATAACCGACACTAATTTCAAATTCTCTGCATATCTAATAAGTAGACAGTTTGAATTAAGAACCTGTTAATAAGTCGCTCAACAGCACCTTCCTTTTCATCACACTTATTTGTTTTTAAAACGGAGTTCTTTTTTAAACCAAGTGTGATGAACCGCGCGCAGCGTTTCCAGACAAAATGCATTATTGCAAACGTCTTTGTTGGAACACCAACGTAGCAAAACAAACGATGATCATTTTTGCACCAAGATGCCAGAAACACAGCCTATTGCAAAACTGGAGCCAAAAGCGCGAAATATATTTTTCTTTTATGGTATTCAATATTGGCGCAAATAATACTTACAATACAAGTAATCCAGGTAGGCCTATTTAACAGACGATTACGCCATAATTATAAATCGTCTACTTTTTACCAAAAAAGGGTAGGTAGAGCGTTTCGGATCATATTTTATGGTAGCAGTTTTTCTTAATCGCGTTATCTTGTCCAGTTTTCTCATTCTTTTCGGTAATCGCATACTACTTATTATATCAGCGGCATTGTATGATGGCAAAAATGCGAAAATGAATGTTATGAATGGAGGCCATTCCTTTTTCAAAAGTGGCGAACTTCAGTATACGAATACAACACTATAACGCTGGAAATAAAAAAATGTTATGGGGACATCTTGCATTGTCGGATTTTCAACTTTCGGAACAGAGCCAAGCGTCAAAAATACAAAAATGAATTTTATGTCCCACATTTGAAAATTCCATCGTCGACTTACTCCTACATTGTTTTAAACTGTGGACATTGTGAAACTGCACCAGTTTCTATGGAACTAGAGGTTTCATAATTTTACATACAATCAGAAGTAATATTTTAAATAACAAAGGTAGCATGTAAACGTTTCGAATGTCCGTAGAATATCGACTGGAGACCGTACAGCGTACTGTGCAACATGCAATAGAGATGAAAAACCTCGATTGTGCGTATATGTTACGAATTATAGAATATACATAGAAGTCAACTATGAGAAAGTGTTAAAACAGAGTAGGTTGTGCTGCACTCAATGTTGTCGTATTCTACCATCACCTGGAGACTGAGAAACCAGCTCTCTTGTGGACTCTTTTCTAAGACAACTAAACACATTAAGAATTAAATTTTCATGAAAACGAAACGCACTTTATAATGTTGATTATATTGTCTATTTGCATATTGCAAGCGGATTTTGTTGAATAAAAAATAGTAATTACAATTAATTACTTAATTAAATTAATAGTGATTAGCAAGTTAATCTAATTGAAACAATATTTAGAAATTCTATAGATCAAGTTACATAAAAATAACATTTAATTTTGGTATTTGGCACTGTTTTTTATTAAATTATTGTCAAGATACCAGAAACATTCTAGGTTATGAAGATTGCATGTTGCCCAATACACAGTTATTCCAACGTATCCTGCTGAACCAACCTCATTTCAGTATAAAAAACACACTACCTACAATTTCATAAATAATTTTATTTAATTTACAATGGTGAAATAATATCGAATTATGATTAATAGATACAAGTTTAAAGTTAACTACATACACCTAACATGGAATTAACAATAAAAAAAATATGTTTTTTTATTGCATCAACGGGCAATACATTCTCCGTCGGTGCAGATAACGCCACACCCTAGGAATATGTAAAAAAATAAACATACCAAATATTTTGTACACAATACATGGGAACAGACGAACAGTCAGTCAAAGACGCGGAACAAAATGTACGACAACCTTTGGAATTCATTCATTCTATAATAAACTTTCTTTAAAATTACAAACCCTTTAAACTTTCGTTCACAATCGTACGTTTTGCTCCGCTAACAAACACACGCGCAAACATCATGCATACAAACAAAACCTTAGGAATATTCCGTCACAAAATTGTTGAATGACAATTGTTGTATAATTTTACCGAGCTTCATTACTTCATGACTTGCAACTTACATGATGTCTGAAATTTATTGCTTCAGTGTTTCCTATTTGCGCCACAAACACTGTTTTTACTCAATAACATAATTTAACAATCCGATAAAAACGAACCACCTTTGAGGCGAAGAACATTTGAAATAAAAATCTAGACTTCCAAGAAATAAATATATTTTAAAAATAACTTGGAACTGGCGTAACAAGGATCATTCCTCTACAATATGTTCAGTAAAATACTTCATTGTAGTCACATTTTAGTAAGTGTATTAACATAACATTGCGATAACATACAGTGATTTTTCTTACGTGTCTTATTTGGTAAACAAATACAGAACCAACATAATTTCCACATCATACTTACTCTATGTAAGGTATGAATTTTATTACTTTTCACCTTCAAAATAATCACTAACATATTTCTATCCTTTCCATCGAAACTTCTGTCCGCCATATTTGTTTCCCAAATCAGACAAGTAAATAAAAACACACATTACAGTGATGAAGTAAGCAACCATTGAAACGCGCGGCTGCATCACTAAAACTTTATTATTATTTCACAAATCAACGACACTACTAGATTTCTTGAAATTTACATTAGATAGCGCTTCTGGCTCGAGTTTACATAAAAATATCTACATTGTCGCGACTTTCCTATTTCCCAGTTGTGATGTAACGAGACTCGTAACTAAGTGGAGTGTAACCTATGAGAATTGGGCCACAATCAAAACTACTGATGGGCCGCCCTAGAGAATACTTCCATTAGGTATTTTTTTTGGGATCAGGGGGAAACAAACTTATTTAGTGGAAGTTCCCAATAATCGGAAAGGCCCATCATAAATCGACATAGAGATCACTCGATCAATATAAGTCTTCGTACACACGAACGACTCTTGAACCCGTTTTCACAATTCAAATGCTGTCTGCTACCTAAACGACTTATAAGTAATCCTTAACCTCCTTACAATTTAGAAGCATGGAAGCATTTCTTTCGTTATTTGTTACATACATAATGTAATAAGTTATCAGTTTTTACAACAAAAATATAATTTATAGCCTCGTACTTAATACTCTTCTATGTTATTGTTCGACATTGATCGAGAGAGCGGATATAATCGGCCAGTGACTAACTAAACCTAACCAATATACACGTTTTGGGGCCGGAAACGTTAATTTTGAAATAAATAATTTAATATATTATTATCTTTTTTGGATTATGTGCGAATTTTTTACATTACCACTACCACCAGTTTTCATAAAACTCGAAAACCAGAAGTGCTAATAGAATTCTTATCGTTAGTAGGGCAGTGTCGTCATGCGTGGCCCGGCGCTAGCTCGCGTGAGTCCCGCGTGTAGTCCGTCGGATCACTCGGGCCGTGCGGTCCCATGTAAAAGTCACTTGGCGGTCAGTCGGAACTCATTTCACTTGGTTTTTCACGTGTTGTAAGAACTCGTAGTAGGAGAACGCGGACTCCACGCGGTCCTCCACTAGTCGCTCCGTGAATAAAGTCCGCGATGGGGAATTGTCTCTGTGGAATACAAAATATTGTTTTAGTTGGAAAGTTCTTTTGGCCCTTAGTTATGCAAAGTGAAATAAAGGGTTTCGTACGCGAATTTTCGTGAAAAAATCATTTAAATTCGCGGAAAAAACGTTCTAATCCACACGAAAATTAACTGAACACCCAAATTGGTCGTTGTAGCGCATACTGAGTTGATAAATAAAATGTGTGTTAAATAAAGTACTCCAGGTCCAAATTTTTTCGTCGCATAACTTATTTGTAAAATAAATATGGTGGTTTGAAATATTTTCTAAAAAAAACTGTCAAACTATCTTATTTATTCCTATTGAAACACTAGACTTAATGACAAAAATTACAAGGCAGTCCCCAAAATTCACTCTACTGTTGTGAAAATGAAGCTGCGAAAGATAAATCCCCAACAGCACATTTGACAGAACTTTTGACAGAAGGAAACAACCACTAAAGCTATAAAATAACCAAACCAAACCACACTCACCTCAATATAAGTATATCCGAAGCGTAAGGCCTGTCATCGTTGAGCTTCTCAATGAAGGCATGCAGCAGCGCGCTGCCCTCGGTGTCCAAGCGCGGCAGAGTGCGCAGCTCGTCGGGCAGCTGCGACACGGCGGTGAGGCCGAAGCTCTCCGACAGGAAGGCGGCGCTGACCCCCTGGCACACGTACATGATCATGTTCTCGCCGTCGTCGAGCAGGTAGGCGCCGGTTACGTTTATCCTGCAAATGGTAAAGGGGTTATTCACGTTGTGGGATTGTTCGAAAGAAGTTTACCGCGGCCCTGGAACGCAAAGGGCATTTGGAAAAACACGGGTGGGTCTTAATAAGAGACACTCCCAGCGGGAGGAGTCATTTGATGATTTCCTATATAATAAAAGGTTGAAAGGGTATGATAAAAGGGTGTACAGAAGTGAATAGAAAGGGGTATACGTTGTCTTCCCCCTTGACTAGTGTATCATACCTCTCGGCAGTGAGCTGCAGCCGCGGCGGGTCAGGCACGTGCTCGTCGTCCTCGTCATGTCTGGGCAGGTGCTCCCGCAGCTCGTGCACGGGGAACAGGTCGGGGTACACGTTGTCTTCCCCCTTGACTAGTGTATCATACCTCTCGGCAGTGAGCTGCAGCCGCGGCGGGTCAGGCACGTGCTCGTCGTCCTCGTCATGTCTGGGCAGGTGCTCCCGCAGCTCGTGCACGGGGAACAGGTCGGGGTACACGTTGTCTTCCCCCTTGACTAGTGTATCATACCTCTCGGCAGTGAGCTGCAGCCGCGGCGGGTCAGGCACGTGCTCGTCGTCCTCGTCATGTCTGGGCAGGTGCTCCCGCAGCTCGTGCACGGGGAACAGGTCGGGGTACACGTTGTCTTCCCCCTTGACTAGTGTATCATACCTCTCGGCAGTGAGCTGCAGCCGCGGCGGGTCAGGCACGTGCTCGTCGTCCTCGTCATGTCTGGGCAGGTGCTCCCGCAGCTCGTGCACGGGGAACAGGTCGGGGTACACGTTGTCTTCCCCCTTGACTAGTGTATCATACCTCTCGGCAGTGAGCTGCAGCCGCGGCGGGTCAGGCACGTGCTCGTCGTCCTCGTCATGTCTGGGCAGGTGCTCCCGCAGCTCGTGCACGGGGAACAGGTCGGGGTACACGTTGTCTTCCCCCTTGACTAGTGTATCATACCTCTCGGCAGTGAGCTGCAGCCGCGGCGGGTCAGGCACGTGCTCGTCGTCCTCGTCATGTCTGGGCAGGTGCTCCCGCAGCTCGTGCACGGGGAACAGGTCGGGGTACACGTTGTCTTCCCCCTTGACTAGTGTATCATACCTCTCGGCAGTGAGCTGCAGCCGCGGCGGGTCAGGCACGTGCTCGTCGTCCTCGTCATGTCTGGGCAGGTGCTCCCGCAGCTCGTGCACGGGGAACAGGTCGGGGTACACGTTGTCTTCCCCCTTGACTAGTGTATCATACCTCTCGGCAGTGAGCTGCAGCCGCGGCGGGTCAGGCACGTGCTCGTCGTCCTCGTCATGTCTGGGCAGGTGCTCCCGCAGCTCGTGCACGGGGAACAGGTCGGGGTACACGTTGTCTTCCCCCTTGACTAGTGTATCATACCTCTCGGCAGTGAGCTGCAGCCGCGGCGGGTCAGGCACGTGCTCGTCGTCCTCGTCATGTCTGGGCAGGTGCTCCCGCAGCTCGTGCACGGGGAACAGGTCGGGGTACACGTTGTCTTCCCCCTTGACTAGTGTATCATACCTCTCGGCAGTGAGCTGCAGCCGCGGCGGGTCAGGCACGTGCTCGTCGTCCTCGTCATGTCTGGGCAGGTGCTCCCGCAGCTCGTGCACGGGGAACAGGTCGGGGTACACGTTGTCTTCCCCCTTGACTAGTGTATCATACCTCTCGGCAGTGAGCTGCAGCCGCGGCGGGTCAGGCACGTGCTCGTCGTCCTCGTCATGTCTGGGCAGGTGCTCCCGCAGCTCGTGCACGGGGAACAGGTCGGGGTACACGTTGTCTTCCCCCTTGACTAGTGTATCATACCTCTCGGCAGTGAGCTGCAGCCGCGGCGGGTCAGGCACGTGCTCGTCGTCCTCGTCATGTCTGGGCAGGTGCTCCCGCAGCTCGTGCACGGGGAACAGGTCGGGGTACACGTTGTCTTCCCCCTTGACTAGTGTATCATACCTCTCGGCAGTGAGCTGCAGCCGCGGCGGGTCAGGCACGTGCTCGTCGTCCTCGTCATGTCTGGGCAGGTGCTCCCGCAGCTCGTGCACGGGGAACAGGTCGGGGTACACGTTGTCTTCCCCCTTGACTAGTGTATCATACCTCTCGGCAGTGAGCTGCAGCCGCGGCGGGTCAGGCACGTGCTCGTCGTCCTCGTCATGTCTGGGCAGGTGCTCCCGCAGCTCGTGCACGGGGAACAGGTCGGGGTACACGTTGTCTTCCCCCTTGACTAGTGTATCATACCTCTCGGCAGTGAGCTGCAGCCGCGGCGGGTCAGGCACGTGCTCGTCGTCCTCGTCATGTCTGGGCAGGTGCTCCCGCAGCTCGTGCACGGGGAACAGGTCAGGGTACACGTTGCGCACGAGCTGCGCCAGCGGCGCCGTCTTCAGCGTACACATGTCCGCCACGCGGTCGTCCAGCCGTGTCGACGTGCCCGTGCGGAAAGCTTTCTGTTGGGGTAATTGAGGGATTAGTTTATTTATATATTTAATAAAACTTCAAGCACAAAGGTACAATGGCGGACTTAATGTCTTAGGCATTCTCTACCGGTCAAGCAAGGGTGGTGAAGAAATAACATGGCAGGCGCATTGGTTTTTTACTGTGAGGAGCGCACGGAAGATACGGTGGAGCATACGGTGGAGCCGGTGGACCGTACCGGAAGACGCAGCGTTGGAAGGCCTCCCACAAGGTGGACCGATGATCTGGCATGGGCCGGAGCGAGGAGGCATGGCAAGCAGTCCTACTGCGAAGCAGGAGGCGGACTGCGTGAGGGAGAGGCAAACCTCACTAATATGTTACTTACCCTCTTGAGTAGAGCTAGTAGATACATGGGCAGTAGCCTGAGCGACATGGGCGCGTGTAGCGACGAGCTCATGGAGCCGGCCGGTAAGTTCTGTGAGAGTCGGAAGGCGGACAGCGCGTCTACTGCCACGTTCATAACTGCCTCGCGAGCTTCAGACATTGATGCTGACATGCAACGGTCCACCGCTGGAAATAAAATCGAAATAATATGTTAAAAGTGAAATACAGGAGTTATATTCAAATTGAAGCTGTGCGTTAAAAAGGAGCTTGTGGCTAAATAATAAATAATAACTGCAGCATGTTTCAATCTCCGAGGTTTACCATCGCTTGCCAAGACGTGGCCGGGTCCACGGTCCGACCGTCCATTACATACCGAGACTCTCATAAGTTCCTCGGAGAGCACGTTAAGCCGTTGATCTCGGCTGTCATGCGAACATCTTTGGCAGTCACTACGGGTTGTTTGAAGCCCGAAAATCTAGCGCCAGTGTTGTCAAAGAGTATCATATTATCCCGTTACTGGGTTATGGAAATCAGATAGGAATTTGCTTCATTTAAAATCTGAATCCGGTTAGACAGCTGTCACTGGCTTATTTCAATTTTTAATACTTATTTGATGCTTAGAATTCATTCTTTTCTTTCTCTTTATTTACATTGTTCTCACATGTAGAAGCAACAAGGACAATTGTAAATTATAATAGTAGTTTATGCAACGACCATATAAAAAGTTATTAAAACACGAGTGTGGGTTTATCACACGAGTGTTTTAATACCTAATTATATGCCGTTGCATACACTATTTTATCTTCACTCATACAGTTGAAATAAAATAAGTGGAAAATAGGTAATTCCAATATGGCGGATATTCTCATTGCGTATTCGAGTGACTGCGCAGCGCGCTCAAACATAGACAAAGATAAAAGCTGGCTCATTGACTTAAGTCAATGAGCCCGCGCCAAAAATTAAAAAGAAAAAGTGTGCTAAATAATTAAAAAGTTATTTTATCTACACTCACAACGTAATGTTCCAAATATGAGTTCAAAAACGAATGCATAAATACATACTTTTTTTTCGTGGATAGGTAAAATTTAAAAAGAAAAACCATTACAGTTCAACATTTTCCTTCGATTTTTAAACAACTGCATCATAAAATAACTTTTTAATTTTTATAGCACACTTTTTCTTTTTAATTTTTGACGCGGGCTCATTGACTTAAGTCAATGAGCCAGCTTTTATCTTTGTCTATGTTTGAGCGCGCTGCGCAGTCATTCGAATACGCAATGAGAATATCCGCCATATTGAAATTAACTATTTTTCCACTTATTTTATTTCAACTGTATGAGTGAAGATAAAATAGTGTATGCAACGGCATATAATTAGGTATTAAAACACTCGTGTGATGCTATTATCACACTCGGCTGCGCCTCGTGTGATAAACCCACACTCGTGTTTTAATAACCCTTTTTATATGGTCGTTGCATAAACTACTATTATGATGCAGTTGTTTAAAAATCGAAGAAAAATGTTGAACTGTAATGGTTTTTTTTTTTTAATTTTACCTATCCACGAAAAAAAAGTATGTATTTATGCATTCGTTTTTGAACTCATATTTGGAACATTATGTTGTGAGTGTAGATAAAAGGGTTTAAAAGAGTGTCCGTGGAGTTTCTTGCATGTTCTTCTCCTTAGAGATCTATGCTTTGGAACATGCAAATAGCTTCATGTTTTTGACTGACTGACTCTGACAAAATCTCTGTAAATGGTTTTTTTGAAATAAATGCTTTGACTTTGACTTTGACTGGACGCCGACCCAACAAGGCTAGTCAGATTGATAGGACAGAGTTCAGTTAAAGCCGCCAGTTTGCAACTATCGAGCAGCAGCATCAATGACATAGCTCTACATTGTTTTGCCAATGATCATTGTTATAAACGCAAAGGAATTAGAACGACTTGCAAGGCATTTGCATTTACTGTTAGTCCAGCGTAGGACAAACGCAATCTTATTCCTACGCATATCAACAGTGGTGGGTTGGTCTTGTTAACCTGAGGCGCTGTGGGGTTGGATATGATGGACCACAACGTGGAGGAATGACTAGGGACTGTTAAAATTGTCACCATGGCTCCCTGACTCTTAATTTTCTGATGTATGTAGGTATCCACGCTAATGCAACAACCACTAACATTAGATACTCAGACTGTTGGAAAAAAAGTTCGTATCAACTCACCCATTTTACTTAGTAATCCTATAATACATTGTGTGTCAGCAGAGTGCAGCACGTCCGTTAAATTACTCGCTGTGGGCAGCGCTAACGTATGAACACGTATTCTTCTTTCACCTGAATCATGAAAAACATACATAGATTACATTTATCATTTTAGTGCAATTAAATGAAACGAGACTTGGTTCTTGGCTTAAATTCTTCTGTATTGTTATTTAAAATGAAATAAATATCAAAGTTGTGGAATTAGTTCAGTTACTCTAGAGTTCTTCTGAGAATTTCGTTTGAGTCATATTACTTGTATTTAAACATTTTTCAGACCTTTACTGCTGGTATAAAGCAGCGCCGCCTGGAAGCACACTTGCTGCAGATCCGTCAGCGACTCCTCGATGGTGAGCTGCATGCCGAAGCCGGCGTCCGGCGACACGTTGGGCAGCGACAGCAGGTCCGTGGAGCGCACGAAGAAGTTGCCGTGGAACGTGTGGATTGCGATGCCTCTGTGACAAAAAAAGATTTATAAATAGTACCAGGATTTGCACAGACAAAGTTACTATAAACTACTAATGGCGGCCAATCTCAAGAGAGTGTAGCCATCGCCGCGGGACATATTTTAATACAGGCGTGTGTGCGCTAAACACAGATGCACTCCCCCTTCCACCACTCACATAGTCATCTGACTATGTGAGTTATGGAAGAGGGAGTGCAAATAGACACTCAGAGAGACTGATCTAGGCGCAGGACCAACGGCTTAACGTGCTTAACTTTCAGAGGCACGGGAGTGTCAAATCATCAACTTCCAATCTTTATATAAATAGTAGCCTAAACTCAGTATTTGACAACGATAAAAACGAGAAGTAATTGAAAAATTACTTTTTTATAAAGAGGGAGTAGGCCGAAATTTACCACGAGGGTTCGGCAAGAGTTTTTAGTATGATTTGATAAATTAATGACGTTTTGGTTTTTATATCTGCGCAAGCGCAGGTTTAGAGCTACACGACTCTTACCTATTCACAAGAATTGAACAGAATTAGTAAACTAAAAACTCACCTAGTACAGCGCACTCTCATGACGGCCTCGAAGCCGATCTTCCTGGTGAGGTACCTCGTGAGCATCCTGTGGAGCTGCTCGGCCTGCCACTGGCGCGTGGAGCGGTACAGCGGGATGTGGTACACCGTGCCGGCGCTGAACTTGCTCATGCCACCTGTTGGACGAATGTTGGACTTACTCATTTAACTCAACTCTTACAATCTCGGGACCTTATGGTGTCTGACCTTTGGTAGGCGTACGAGGGGCCGAAGCCGTTAGGGCTCTTTCAATTAAGACGTTTCGTGTCGGACTGCTGCGGCACCGCAGCGGTGCGTTTGTCGTACTGCGCACGTCCGTTTGATTTTTTCATACAATTTATGCACACAAATACTCGTCCTGCTGTCGTGCGTGCGCGGCACCGGCGCCGCACTGCACTCTTGATGTATAAATTGTATGGCAAGAATCAAACGGACGTGCGCAGTACGACAAACGCACCGCTGCGGTGCCGCAGCAGTCCGACACGAAACGTCTAAATTGAAAGAGCCCTTAGACATTTCAAATGGAATTGGGCACCATCCGATGATTATTCCTGTATGCACTATCAAAGAATACCCAAGGACAATCCCCGGTTGGTGCAGGACTATTGAAGAATATCGTCCCGCCATCGCCATCTTCTTAGCAGTCTGCCGCACCTTGGGTCGGTATGACAGGGCACCACTCCTGTGATTTCGCGCCCACAGCTTGTCGGCAGACATGTCCTGCCCAGTCCCATTTAAGTTGGGCAGCCTTTTGAGCTACATCTGTAGAAGTTGAATTTTACGAATTCCAATCTGTATATTATTATACTTTATCAGAATGTCATAAAATTCGCATGAAGTGCCCTCGTGTATTGCATTATATACAACAATTCTAAATCATTCCTGGTTAAACTGACTAAACAAAGTTTTTAGTCAATGATTAGTAGATCAGACTTTATTAAAGAAACAGTTCTAGGCACCGTATTATTTTGTTCATTGTGCATTTTATCAATTGCTATTGATTGAAAATGTTACTTGGTTTCATTCATATTACATTACAAAGTATTGCAGAGTTAAATGGAATAGACGAATAATAACATAGTATTTTTCAATTACACAGCTGTTTCAGTAATTATTATTTACATTCCTTATACATGGCGTCATATTGAAAGAAGAAAAATTACAAAGATGTTGATGTGAACACAATGAAATGATAAACGGCATGATGCAACCGTTTAAATGTTTACATAAAATATGACTAAGACATCACATCACAGACATAATTTATAGTGAGTAACGTTTTTTTTTGGGAATTATAATGCTAAGGAGCGTTCTTGAGTTCCAGTTCAAGGGTTATTTTTTTTTTTTTTTTTTTTTTTATACTTTATTGTACACCTCATTAAAAGAACAGGACAAACATTTAAAGGGTCTTTTAAGGGTTTTTTAAGGGTTTTAAGGGGTTTTTACGTTTTAAGGGTTATGGGTGCCAGCGTTATAACAGGCAAATGAGGCATTTCAGTTGCGCCTTTGAGTTGGGAACACATGTGCGACGCCTCTGGTATCATCACATTGATCTCTTAGTTTTAAAGAAAGCGTCCACCAAGGCGTTGCTGGCCTTTCTTGGGGAGCTGGGGTGGATCGAATGAAACATTTGTCCCACCTGCACGCAAAATACGCGCTTAGTCGTGGAGTTGCGGAAACCGGCCCGATTTACATACATACATACAAGAAAGCGTCATCATTCAAATTGCAGAAGAAGGCAACACACAAATTAAAATGTAACAGGGCAGGTCTAGAATATATTTCTTGAATGCAACAAGACAACTGGGCTAAAGTAGCCACAGATTGGTTCCCAATAATCTACTACTAAAATAAATAGGCTAGAAGAGCTGAACTCCTACCGAAAAGACTGGGATCACATTGCTCAAGACAAACTAAAATGGATAGAAGGGAGGACTTTAGTCTGCAGTAGTATACCACGGGCTTCTAATAATAATTTATCATCATAGCATTCTAAACTCAATTTGTGAAGAAAAACCTTTAACTACATTTTTATAAGTTTGTACATGCATTGGTTTTTTGCCACCCATCATCATCATCATACTGCCCTCGTTCCACTCTTCTTGAGGTCAATGCAATATTTTTTCTCCTTCTATTCCGCCCCCTCTATTCTTTCCGTTATTCCGTAGTTGTTTGCTAATCAATTTTTTCATTGTGTCTGCTGGCCAAAAACCTCCCTTTATTAGGATATGGGGAGGCTTTTGGCCAGACCCTTTTTTGTTGCGCCACCTCGATCCAGCCTCCGCGGCGTGCGTCCAGCTCAGCCTGCCCTCGCTCGGCAGGCTGAGCTCTCGGCTGCTATTTTTTTTATCCACCTACATTGATCCAGTCTCCTCCACAGCCTTCCTCTCTTCCCGGTGCCATGCCTTCTCCCATAAATCCGTCATGAACTGCCATCCAATAACAAAACAAAGGAACTGAATACGTACTCAGAGACGCGAGGTCAGCATACTGCGAGTTGAGCAGGAACAGGTCGACGGCGACCTGCGCGCCGCTGCAGTCCAGCGCGAGGCGCTTGTAGAAGTCCGTGGCGGGGTTCAAGTGCGCCACTTCCTTCGACGAGCGAGCGTTGGGGTCCTCTCTGGGAAGTTACCAAACTGGTTATTGTCGCACGGTTCACTTTGCATCTTGTACATTTTTTTCTCAAAATTCGAAATAAGAAATATCGTTGGTTGTGCTCTTAAAACCAGCAGAAGTATAGTTATATGCAGTGATCGGAAAATCGGGCGCTAGTATACCTAAACTTCACTTTTATTCCCACGAAAGTATAATACGGACATGCTTTTCAGAATCCCGGATCCCGGAATCGTTCGAGATTCCTGAGATTGCTAAAAATGCCCGCAATACAAAATATAATTAGAACTCGTTGTGAACTCTCATTGTACTTATTTATTTTATTTAAAAAGCCGATTTTTTATAGGTATTCCATTTGTTTTAAATAAAATAAAGATATTAAATCAAAATAACCACTGCTATATAATTTCATTAAGTTTGTTATAGTTGTTTTTACAAAATTGTTCAATGAATGCCGGGAACCCGGGATTACTTATTTATTCAGAAAGGAATGTCCATATTATTCTTTCACGGAAAGAAGTTTAGGTATATAAGCGCCTGATTATCCGATCACTGGTTATATGGTACTGGATATTTGAAAACACTATATTGTGTCTCGTATCAACTCCAATGTCCCGTTTTACGACCTCAATTGACACAAACATTTATGTCTACTTAATTTACATTATGAAGTGACCGGTAAAATACAGGTATCATAAACGCTTACCTAGCTTGTAACGCTCCAGGTCCAACATTTGGTAAACATGTCTGGAAAACTGTGATACGGCCTCCAGTAGCAGCCTGGAAATACAAGCATTATATATTTATAGCGCCAGCTGCTTTGCAATGGATTTTCAAGTTGTAATATTTTTAGGACAAAATATAGTATGGTTTAAAAATTACTACAATTATTGGTCCTATAATTCTGATATGATTGTGAACAAAATATATTCAGAAAGGTAACCCTGTATACCAAAAGCCAGGTTATGTTTTATTTTTTTAATTTTGGCAGCAAGGCTTTAAATTTGGCCAGCTCAAGAATCAATGGTCAATATAAAATTTGATGCATGGCCCCTGGCTACGCCACTGCCCCTGCTCTGGTCATATAAGTGTTTTTCAATTTTAATAGCCTTTTTTTCCTGTTTCTCCTCTCTTGTTCTTTTCTTTGTCTAAGTTAAATTATATCTCGGAGTGCAGAGTGCCTCTTAGCAACGACTAAGACTTGACTGAATGAATTTTCATTGTTCTGTCCTTTGCAACTTTTCTCCTTCAATGTCTATTTCGTTTACCATTTGTAGACACGGTAGAGTGTTCTTACCATAAGTTTATAAGCGGCCTGTAGCGCGGCCCCCAGGGCGGACGCAGGCGAGGTGGGCGCGGAGTACCTCTGCGGGAGGACGCTCAGCAGTTCCTTCACCAGCTCGCGCCGCTCGCCCAGGTTCACTAGCAGAGACTCCGGGGACGGTAGGAAGAGTGTTCTTACCATAAGTTTATAAGCGGCCTGTAGCGCGGCCCCCAGGGCGGACGCAGGCGAGGTGGGCGCGGAGTACCTCTGCGGGAGGACGCTCAGCAGCTCCTTCACCAGCTCGCGCCGCTCGCCCAGGTTCACTAGCAGAGACTCCGGGGACGGTAGGAAGAGTGTTCTTACCATAAGTTTATAAGCGGCCTGTAGCGCGGCCCCCAGGGCGGACGCAGGCGAGGTGGGCGCGGAGTACCTCTGCGGGAGGACGCTCAGCAGTTCCTTCACCAGCTCGCGCCGCTCGCCCAGGTTCACTAGCAGAGACTCCGGGGACGGTAGGAAGAGTGTTCTTACCATAAGTTTATAAGCGGCCTGTAGCGCGGCCCCCAGGGCGGACGCAGGCGAGGTGGGCGCGGAGTACCTCTGCGGGAGGACGCTCAGCAGCTCCTTCACCAGCTCGCGCCGCTCGCCCAGGTTCACTAGCAGAGACTCCGGGGACGGTAGGAAGAGTGTTCTTACCATAAGTTTATAAGCGGCCTGTAGCGCGGCCCCCAGGGCGGACGCAGGCGAGGTGGGCGCGGAGTACCTCTGCGGGAGGACGCTCAGCAGCTCCTTCACCAGCTCGCGCCGCTCGCCCAGGTTCACTAGCAGAGACTCCGGGGACGGTAGGAAGAGTGTTCTTACCATAAGTTTATAAGCGGCCTGTAGCGCGGCCCCCAGGGCGGACGCAGGCGAGGTGGGCGCGGAGTACCTCTGCGGGAGGACGCTCAGCAGCTCCTTCACCAGCTCGCGCCGCTCGCCCAGGTTCACTAGCAGAGACTCCGGGGACGGTAGGAAGAGTGTTCTTACCATAAGTTTATAAGCGGCCTGTAGCGCGGCCCCCAGGGCGGACGCAGGCGAGGTGGGCGCGGAGTACCTCTGCGGGAGGACGCTCAGCAGCTCCTTCACCAGCTCGCGCCGCTCGCCCAGGTTCACTAGCAGAGACTCCGGGGACGGTAGGAAGAGTGTTCTTACCATAAGTTTATAAGCGGCCTGTAGCGCGGCCCCCAGGGCGGACGCAGGCGAGGTGGGCGCGGAGTACCTCTGCGGGAGGACGCTCAGCAGCTCCTTCACCAGCTCGCGCCGCTCGCCCAGGTTCACTAGCAGAGACTCCGGGGACGGTAGGAAGAGTGTTCTTACCATAAGTTTATAAGCGGCCTGTAGCGCGGCCCCCAGGGCGGACGCAGGCGAGGTGGGCGCGGAGTACCTCTGCGGGAGGACGCTCAGCAGCTCCTTCACCAGCTCGCGCCGCTCGCCCAGGTTCACTAGCAGAGACTCCGGGGACGGTAGAAATACATCTGAAAAAGGAACAAGATTTATTTATTTTGGCGTAAGTTGTAAAATCCTGGTAATCAGCTGAATTCCGGTAGACTGGATGCCAACCCCATTGTAGTTGAGAAAAGATTCTGCCTTATACAAATAATTAGGTGTCGAGCTAATATAACTCGACCATCGCGCGAATACGCGATCGTCGTTAATGTGTACCTAAACACCGGGCAGCGGTCGCGTCGTCGCGCCGATAGTGCTCGCGCTCCGCTGTTGCCGAACTTATTTTCGAGGCGACGCGATCGCCTCGAAAATAGTCCTCGAAAATTCGTGCGTCCACATTAAAGTATGAGATAGTATACTAAAAGATAACAAAATATGTCAATGTAAGCATGTGTACAGAGTTGAACGTTAGCTGTCATAGATAGGGTATAATATGATAATTATATGCTCCAGCGCTACTCAATTTTAAGTCGCCTCTAAATATCATAGCATTTTATGGTTAATTTTAGAGAAATATAATTTCAAGAACTTCTTGAAGTTATGATTCGTTTGAAAATTTGGTGAAAGGTACAAACAGTGCGTACCACGGTACGACGTCGTGTGTTTTCGTATTAAGGCTTTCGCTATCATACACCTAGACAAAAAAGATGACTTACCATCAATATCAAGAACAGTCATCTCCTTAGGCCTCGTGAGTCCCTCGCTCATCAGGTAGTAGTGCACGTGCGCGTCGTAGCAGATGAACCCGATCTGTGTGCGGGTGTCGCCTGGAAGCGCTTCTAAGTGTTCTTTGAGAGTGTCACAGGCCACCTGTACGAGGAAGATTGGAGTTAGTCAAATGGACAGCAATATAATCAAGTACGATGTACCAAGTAATAACATAATTGAATAATAATTTATTTTTTTCGATACTTAATCAACATGTGTTGCTTTGTTAGAATATCTAGTCTTCATCATCATCATCATCATCATATCAGCCGAAAGACGTCCACTGCTGCCTGCTGGACATATAGGCCTCCCCCAAGTGTCGCCACATCGAGCGGACCTCTGCGTCTCTCATCCAGCGTATACCTGCGGCCTTCACCAGGGAATCAGTCTACCTAGTGACAGGTCTTCCAACATTGCGTCTTTCGGTGAATATCTAGACGTTGGGATGGCGAACGGCGAACGTCCTTTTTCATTTAATAAGATTTTGTGGAGGTTAGCAAATGCTTGGTTTGTTAGTACTCGTAGACATCCTTGATAAAATAATGATTAAGGTTCAAAGTACTATTGATCGTTTGTTTTTAATTAAACAATTAGTATCGATATCAAAACAAAGACGATTCTGAAATTCGACTATGTCCAAAACAACGATCAATCATATCAAATGGCAAATGTATGTGACCTGATTTTTTGAGCGACGATTAGTAACATCTAGACGATAATTACTCGATATGTCATTTTTAAAGTCAAAATATTAGTATCAGTCATTGCCAGACTTATCAGAAAATAACGCGAAATCATGCTACTTAACCTGATATTGAAGATAAAGCTAACTTCAAACAAAAAATAATTAATAAATTAATATACCAAGATGAGTTGAGTAATTATATATTTGGTTTCATTTGTCTCGATGATCATATAAAAATGTCAAAACACAGTAACTAATTTCACCAACATAACAAGTAATACAGTAGATACCCAATAAATGGTTATATTGTATCAATACCAATACATATATTTGGGCAGCAAACTTTGTACTATTTTCTCCCACACCTGCTAACGATTACCTTGAATATTATTTTTTTTTAAATTTTGAATACTTAATTTGGTTTTCACATTGTGTAACACTCGCATACATTTTAACAGCAACTGTATTTCAACCATCAGACACTCAGCTGTTTCTTCCCCGATTTCGCGACCGTCCTACCTCCACATGCGAGTACACGAAAATAATTTGTGCCATAAGTTTGATGTATTAGGCTCTAAAGAGACGGTCTGCATATGAACTGCTTATGGTTTGTTTTTGTACAGTTGGCATAACTGCATCGAAATTGCCATCGGCGTGCAGTTGGTACGTATTTCTATGCGCAGTCGTTTGGGATTTTAGTTATAACAAGTAAAGCAATGTATACCTGCAAGTATCCGGACTCCCTCGCGATCTGCGAGACGTCGAACAGGAACAGGTACACGGCTGGTTGCGGAGGCCGCAGCATGTACTCTCCGGGGGCGATGAACTCGATGGTGGCCGACTTGATCTCCGGGCGCCGCGTGGGGTCGCCGTACGACTTGCTCACCGGGTCGTACTGGAACTCTTCTGGCACTGAGAAGGGGAGGTAGGTAAAGATTAGTGTGTCGTCAACGTAGCAGATATAATACTCTCGTTATTGTACATCAGTAGCAGTTTTGTTCGGTATCATCAATTTGACTATCCTTTTCCCAAACATGTTGGAGTCGGGTTCAAATCTAACCGGATATGAATACTAGTATATTATGTGGACCGAATGCCTTTCTGACCTGTTTTGATTTGTATAAATATACTATCTCTAGTACAGGCATGTTTTTATAATATATGTACAAGATATTATTATTAGGTACTTCTTAAAAATTGTGGTACATTATTATCAGAGATCGGAATAGGTAGACTATATTTACCTAAAATTCGAAGACGTAATAACATAGGAGTTGATAATACCCCCTCTAAAATCCCGGAATCAGAAACATGACCATTGAATCCGGATTTAAGAAATTTGAACTAAATTATTATATATTTTGAAGAATCTTATTATGTTTTTAGAGTTCCGTACTCAAACTGTTAAAATAAAGAGCTTTTGTTTTACATACCTATAAAATTGGAATATTATTTTTCAATTTTTTTTTTTTTTAAACTCAAGTCCTTTCATGTTTTCATGATCTCGGGTTTGAATTGTCATGTTTATGATTCCGGAATTTAAGTGGACGTATTCAACTCTGTTACTTACTTCTTCGAACTTTAGGTAAATATAGTCTACCAATTCCGATCTCTGATTATTATATTGTTTAAGTACCATATTTATCCTGTCGCTTTACTCCCATGGTCCATCCCAAAAAAAGTAAAAGTAGCCTTTGACACTTGATAGTATATAGCTTTCTTCTAGTGAAATAATTTTCCTATTCAGGACCACTTGTACTTTCAGAGATTTTTTACAAAAATAAAAACGAAATATATTTATTAGTTAAGATTACATGTACCTATGTTTTCTTATCTGGACACAATATTATTGGCAGGTAAGCCAATACAAGGTTCAAGCATAAAGTACAAAGTTCGTTTCTGTCAATTTAATAACACAACAATCACGCAGCATTCAAATGATTTCATTATTTACTTAAATTTAAGACATTTAAGACAGATAACACCCAAATATCAGATAATATTCAGTATAAATAGAGATTAGTATATAGCAAACATTTGATTACCAGTTTAGATGAGGAAGATTATTTTATGATAAAGTTTAATTGTTTTTCTAGAATACTTCTGCACCATTAAATCAACCGTGCGGTTGGTGGCATGCAACAGCAAAATAATAAATAACTAAAAAATAATAAATAACTAAAAAATAATAAATTTGCTTTGCATTTTGTACCATTATTTCCCGCGGATTCGCTCCCCTGACCCACAAGAACCGTATGCTTTTTCCGAGTAAATACGTAGCTTATGAATGGTCAATAGTACGGCAGTTTGTTTCTATCAATTCAGTATGACCTTTTACAAGCATATAAATAAACAAAAAATACTCCTTTATAATATTAATTTAGATGTAGATAAACAAAGAAAAGAAAGAAAAATATTTATTTGGGACTCGCACAAGACAAACAAAAAAAAAAGTAACCAATTTAAAATTAACAGTTGATAGGCAATAAAAAATTAATTAAAATAACAAAAGCTAACACCATGAAATTAATCTGTGCGAGGCCGAAAAGGTCCCTATCTCAGCATGTGCTGCGATATTTAAAAATAAATAAATATCAAAACGCTGGTATTCTGACAAGGCCTGTGTATACCATAAAGTATCATTCGTGACGATAACCGGAAGTTGGGTTACCGTTTTACTCCCGTTATTAAATTCACGATGGCCCAAATAATTTCAGTACTGATTTATACGTAACATAATCGAGATGTTGCCCTATCAGTTTGCGCAATCCCTCTCCCGCAAGCCCAGCAGACTCAGACAGCAAAGTCAGACGCTCACGACAAAATGTATGGGAATGACATTAGGTGTGGAAAGGTAACGTCATCACCTAATGTCATTCCCATACATTTTGTTGTGAGCGTCTGACGTTAACGCTACAGAAAAGTTATTTGTCTAGGCCCCAAGGTATGTTAGTTATTCAATGACACATGATATCGGATTCATTTATGTATCATAATCACGTTTCAACTTTTAGATCTGCTAATAAGATGTTGATGACGTATGCAGTTCAGAGATTAGTCATTCAAAGATCTTTAAACCTAGGTCGTTTTTGCTGAATCATACTACATTTCTAAAATAGTCATGATGATATGTTAACTTGTTATTTTATTTCGCAATTAGCGACTCACGTGAGATTTAATTAAATCATCAAAATTATTATAAAAATGCATTTAATTTTATTGGTATTTTCCAGTCTAAGCACACTAACAAAGACTTTATAAGACCAAAACAAATATAAGTCAACAAGCTTGATGATATCTAAACAAGTTATTTATAGTCAAGAGGAAAAACTACACAATTTACAAAATGCTATATATGTAAAGTTATGTTGCAAACAAAATGTCTACAAAGATAAGATATTACAAAGGCTGCATTTTAAGCATGCACATTAAATAAAATTATTATTGCTGATGTCCTTTGTAAGGTCGGCTGCATTTGCCTACTGTGTAGTTAATAAAAATATGAAAACCTGTTAAACATCTACATAGCCATCATTATATGCCTAGTCTTTTCCCAAGCATACTAGGGCCGGCTACCAGTCTATGGGAATCAAAATGTAGTTGAATACCAGTATTCTCCGATCTGACGTCCACAACCCAGTTACCGACTGGGTAAAACAATAAACGTTGGGAAGGCTGGTCCTCACACATTCAGGCTTCTGACTACCCATAATGGCAATCTACAAAAGACAACCGGGAGGGGATTGAGACCAACTGCTATAATAATAATACTCCCCTCAAAGGTTTACCACCCACCTACCTACATGTCTAAATTCAGTATATAAAAAAGTTGTTTGACTAAACTACTATGACTGAACTTGAAATTCCGAGAGAATTCTTACATGTGTCAATTCCGGATCACTCCCGGAATTCCGGGAGAGGTAAGAACCTAATTTCCGAAGCATGGAAGAGTTTCCAGATACCCATCCTCAGCAAGCGTAGCTCAACCTTCGAACAATCCGTGTGGCTCTCTACACATAATAAACCGACGCCTTTTTCTCTCTCTTAGGATATTTAGATAATAAAATGATACTCACAGTCATTGACCCTGTAGCATAGATTGCACTTCCAGCGCTTAGCGTCTACAAAGTACACGAACGGGTTGATGTACGTCCTGCAGGCGCGACACCTCACTATCGTCGCGCACTGGATCACCGGCAAATGCTGGGAACAGACACACGGGATTTTATTATCAATTCTTACTTTTAGGTTACAGTCCAAGTGGCCACATACTGGTAGGACAACATTTTAGAAGGAGTCACAATCGACACGAAAAGAAGAAGTTAAATTAATTTCCATACAAACCACCACCAGACTTTTAGTGAGTTAAAAAGTCAGACCGCACTTGCAATAGAATGTTTGAGAAGAGATTGAACAATTGAAACTGGGAAGTACCTAACTATTAGCGTACTACCACCACCATCAGCACCAAACTTAACTCATCAGCGGTCATTAAAGCAGACACAATAGTAAAACAATGGCGTCACATCTCCTGGAGATGCAGCAACTGGCAAGTGTTTAAGTAACTAATAAAGGTGCCTCTACCTATTTTTACAAATTATTACTGAAGTTGAGAAATTTCGAAAAACCAGCCAAATAGGAGTCTGCCTCGTACACGAAGGTTTACTTTACAAACCATAAGTCGAAAAAAACGCGCTTTTTGTATGAACTTAATAAACACCCTGTGAAAATTTCAACTTTCTAAGGGTGTTACCACCACCAATTGATCAAAGTCGATCGATGCCTTCGATCGGCGGTGCATCGATGGTATCGATCAGCGGTCGATCAATTATTTATCGCCCGGTATCCGTCGATCAGTCAAGCTTTTTTTTTATAGAAGGGAAATCATCAAATGACCCTTTCCGCTCTGGGTGGAGCGGGAGGGAGTGTCATACTCTTACTGACAAAAACCCATCCGTGCTCCTCCTAGTGCCCTTTGCTTTACAGGGCCGCGGTAACTCTTTCGAACAAAATCCGCAACCCTGGCAGGCCCTGGCCCTAACGGGTCCCGTGTACTATGCTGACATCTTTTTGAGGCGCGCGTGGAACACAACGCGCCGTCGACCTGGGCCTGGCTTTGATCGGACAGCGAGCCACCCAACGTGAGCCGTCTGCAGACCCGCGCCTACAGTGGCCGGGAATCGCCCTGCGACTCCTGACGCCCGGGGCGTCTTCCAATGTTGCGGTGACTGTGGGAGGGGGTGTTGAGGGTTTTCTCTCCCTCACGCGCCCCGCTTCCTCCTTCACTAGTATTACTGCTTCGCAGGAGGTGACGGCTTCCCATGCCTCCTCGCTCCGGACCATGGATTGAACCAGGGCCGGACGCGAGAGGTCGCCGCCGCCGATCGCCTCGACGAGGACACGGCGGTGCTCCGCCCAAGCAGGGCAGACCTCCACCGTATGCTCTACCGTGTCCTCCGGCCGATCCTCACAATGAAAACACCCGGACGTTGCCTCCCGCCGAATCCGAAACAGTTACCTCCCGAAACAACCGTGTCCGGTGAGTACCTGCGTCAGGCGGATGGTGAGGACGCCGTGGCGCCCCTCCAGCCACTCCTCAACGATCAGCCAAGCTACCACACCAATGATCAACGACAATCGATCGATTAGTGCAGTAACACCCTAACAGAAGCCCGCTGTCAGAAATTCATAGGATGTCATAGGATGGAGCATCATCCTTTTGTTAGATAGTACAGACTTGTAACCTAACCGTATGATGTTCTTTTTCGACAATTATGATCATATCAGCAAGATGAAAGTGGCATTTTTACGCCTAAAATTTGCATAGGAAATCATTCAACACACGAACCATGGAAAGAAACCTTATTATCATTTACACACACACACACTAACCTAGTATTGTTTTATTTATAAGCACAGTTATATAACACGAATATATAACGATCTTTCTAGAATATAATAATTATGCTACCAGTTTGAATGGGATTATGTAAATAGTAGTTTAGTCATTATAAATTGCAAAAAATACACGATTCGAAGTATGGTTGACCAAAAAAACAATATTTGAATGGGATTTATTGTGAGTCATTGTGTACCTCTTTATTAATATGAGGAAACAGAATGATCCGTATTATGAATTTATGATAATATATGGCAATTTAGTGTCAACTTCTTTTTTTTCTTTCTTTTTGTGTAAAAAAAAATTGTATTTCATAATATGGATATACCTACTTAATATCCTGCTAACACACAATATTTGCCATCAAAGTTTGTTAAGTTCAGTTCAAAAGACAGGTAGGCAGACACTATAATCAAAATCTTCAAAAAACTTGATATTGGAGATGTCCAACATCCATTCTCACCACAATAAGCACGATTATCCTAAGCAATAATTCATTGACTGATTTTGCAAAAGGAAAAGCAATGTTTTCCCTACCTACTACTATTGTTATGGCATTTTAGAATGGCAATATTGGTTGTTGACCCAACAATATATTCATTCTTCATTTTAAAATCGAAAAAAAACCAGTGACCCTGACTGCAAAGCCGGAGGTCGTGGGTTCGATTCCCACCCAGGACAAACTTTGTGTGATGAGCATTATTGTTTGTTCTGTGTCTGGGTGTAATTTATCTATAATATGTATGTATTTATAAATTATATAAGTATGTATATCAGTTGTCTGGTTACCATAACACAAGCTCTGCTTAGCTTGGGATCAGATGGCCGTGTGTGAGTTGTCCCAAGATATTATTATTATTATTATTATTATTACCGACCTGAATCGACATCTATCGTGATCCTCAACATATCTATGCTATATGTATACTATATTAATATATTAATCTATAATTAATATAATAAAGCTTTAATTGTATGTTTGTTCTAACGCGCTAATCTCCAGGGATTAGCGCGTCCAAATCCGACTCGTAGTACCAGAACTACGAGTCGGATTTGGAAAATTATTTTTGTATATGATAGCCATTCATGAGGAAGGCTTTAGGCTATACGGGGATCATAGGTCACACAACCAGAACCACGGACCGGCCGCGGCAAGCACTTTACACAGCATTAGCTTTTATCCGCGGCTCCGCCCGTCTCCGTCTGTTACCGCGTAAAAAAGTAGCCTACGTCCATCTCCATATCCCAGGCTATATATATATATCTGCTAAATTTCTTGTATTATTATACTTTATACTTTCTTATATTTTATATTATTATACTTTCTTTTATATCTTTTTCTTATATTATGATACTTTCGCATTTATAATATTTGTAGGGAACTAGGGATGAGCTCGCCGTGATTCTCAAAATTTTGTAATAATTAAAAACGAGACTGCTTATTATTCGGATTTCTGTAAAACATTATGGAAAGGACATGCCCAAATATTACCATGCTAAAACGAAACACCTATAATACACTACTAGTGGGAGTTTTACCGTCAAATACATCATTTAAATTCCGTACGCGATCGATAAATTGCTTTCAATGTTGTTTTCAATCGGTCAAGGATGGACCGACCTCTAAACCAAGGGTTTCTTACTTATAAATACGGGTACAGGTTTTAAGTGCCAAATATAGTTAGGCAGGTAGTTTGAACGTAATTTATGACTAATAAGATATTTTAAAAACAAAAGCTTTGGCAATATTATGAGACAAGAATAAAGCTGTAATACAGTCAGTAAAAACGCTGCAGAAATCACAACACTAAGCATTTTCATGGCACTTTAAACTATTGTCTATGAAGTCAGAATCAAAGGAAAACATTCAGTAAGAAATGAAAGATTTAGGTCAGAATAAAGAGCAAGGCATAAAAATAAACAAACCATCGTGACATAGCACTATGCATTTGAGTTCGAATGTTTAAAACTTACACTCACATTGAGATCTTTGAATGGGTGTATTAATATACCGAGAGGCAGCCTGGACTTCTGCAGAAGGTTGTTCGTCTCTGGGATACGGTTGACGGTGCATCTGAAGACCCTGCAAATGTTTAAAAATATATTTTAACTCATTGCTATGTGTATGCAGTCAGAACTAAAAGAAACCGGCCAAGTGCGAGTCAGACTCGCACACGAAGGGATCCGTACCATTATCTATTAAAAAAAAGGTTAAAAAATCACCTTTGTTGATCCCACTTAACTATTTATTTTATTCTATTTTTAGTATTTGTTGTTATAACGGCAACAGAAATACACAATCTGTGAAAATTTGAACTGTCTTGCTATCACGGTTCATGCGATACAGTCTGGTGACAGACAGACGGATAGCGGAGTTTTAGAAATAAGAGTTCTTACCCTATGGGTACGGAACTCTAAAAAATATGAAGTACTTTCAAGCCAGGTTTCTCCCAGCAACCAGCTTGCACGCTAGTTGCATAACATTGCAGGCTACCAAACTATAGGTAATGTGATCTATCACTCAATCATGCCCACCAATGTAATGAAACAAAGTCAAAGGCAAAACGTTTATCCCAATTAGGCCATTAAACGGCACTTTTGAATGTCATCATTTACATTTAAATACTATGTACAAAAAATAAAGTGACTCTACTGTTTACTACTGTGTAAACTAGCATGCAAGTAGCTTGCAAATGGAATCTCGGCTGAAGTCAAATTTTTACTAGCACCTTCAAGAATATAATAGATAGTAGAAGTGAGATGCACAAACTATGTGTATTTGAAAATTGCTTAACATTTTCGCGCCTTAACTACACCATACAGCCAGGCCCTGAATTGCTGATTCATCTTTTTTTGAATGACTGTGTGAATAAACGAATAATATTTATATTATCTCTGCGTATCTGTGATGTGTACACACAGTGTAATTAAAAGTATAAAAACATTTAATGTTATCTTTCAAAATATTTCTTATGTGCATGAACTTGAGAACAGTTTCCATACCAGAATATTGTTTTGAAATACAATAATTCCTTATAGTAAACTATTATTATTCTTCTCAAGTTTTAAGAAAAATATCAATTACAGTTTGGAGAAGCCAAAAATAAGACATAACAAAGGATGTGTAGGTACTTCTTTAATCTTGGATCATTATTTAATTATTGTGTCCAAATGGGTCATCTAACTATGTCAGTCTAAATAACCTTTAATTGGTATTAATTATTTATAACAACTTTAATTTCCGCTTTATCAGAAGATTTTTTTTTATATGCTTGCATTTGACCATCGTCTCACTTGATGGTAAGTGGTTGGAAATTAGTTAAATGATAGAAATATAATGAATTTTACTGCCATTTGTAAGTTAAAACATACTCTTAATGAAATACGTATTAATAGACGACCTTCTAACAAATACGTGCGCCTAACCATATCACAGATTTGAGATTATGCAACACTCCACAGTAGACATTATTTTATCTTCCCTACTGATAACATCCTCCTTTGTGTGTCAGTTAAGGTATGAATGAGGGGCAATGGGCCAATAAATATTATAAAAAAGTAGTATGTATAAGAAGAGTGACACACAATACATCTGAGCAAACAGACAGTGGAATGCATTTCATGCAGTTAATAAATAAGTAAATAAAAAAATATTGATAGTGATGTCAAAACAATGGCAGTTTACTGCATAAATATCATTTTTCAGCTATTATTGCCTATTATTTTGTTAAGAAATAAAAATGAGGTGATTTAAGACAACTTAAAAACGTTAATTAAGAAGTAATAATTGCTAATAAGATTTCTACCTGAACCATGTCATTCCAATTTATTTTCACTTCATTTAAAGAAAATCACAGCAGATTCATTTCTGAATTTGATAATTATGTTTCCTAAGAGAAAATTCCTCAAAAGATAATATATGACTTCTATATATGATATGATAATTTATGACTTCTACATATGTATATGAATATGACTTCCAGGAAGTAATTTAAATGAGAACATCTCACTTCCTTATTTGAATGTAGAAAAAGCTATAATACAGGTTGTCTAAGAAAATAAATAAATACTCTCAAAGCTACCCATTAGGTATGTTGGATTACATTAATGTAAATTAAAGCAATTAAAGCTACCACAATATTAATTGAGGAAAACTTTTTTTGTTTCAAAACCAAAAAGATAGAGTTTACAATTACCTATTAATAGCTACAAAGCCTACAATGTTTATTTAAAATATATACTGGTTTTTACCAATGGCTTCGCCCGCATGAAAGTCGGATATTTTCCCAAGGGTAGATTCTCACAGGACAAAAAGTATCCTATGTCTTAATCCAGATCATAATCTACATGTATACCAATTTTTATTCAAATCAGCCATTAAGACATTGTAAAGGTAACAGACAGACATTTATAACATAAAGTATGGATTAGATTATGTTACTCCATTGATTCCAAAGATAATATTTATGAGACAATATTTAATACCTCCTGAGGTCACACTCTTTTTGTAGACTTTTTTTATCAACAAACATACAATTGTTATGTGATATACAAAAAAAATAACAAGGCTAAACTGAACCACTATGAGGTAAAAAAAGTTGTCCAAATTCAAACAGTGCCAATACTTTCACTTTCTATACTTTATTTATTTAAACTTCATGCACAAAGGTACAATGGCGGACTTAATGCCTTAATGATTAATGATGAAGAGATAACATGGCAGGTGCATTGATAGAAGCAAAGAAGACTATGCTTACGCTATGTTTTAATAGATGAAATCAAAACTTACTCAGGGCTGCAGTTAGATGAATCAGCAAACTGATGAGCCAGTTTAATCTCTGGAGGGTCCTCAGGGTATTCTGGCAGTATATGCTTACACTGCAGCAGATCTACCATATGGTGACCCCACAGCTGGTCAAACCCTTGCTTCGTCACACTCAGTTGCTGCATTTGCTGGTTCAAATACTGCTGTGGAAACTGTTTCATAATATTTGCTTGTTGTTGGGTCATATTAGGCATTGGTTGTGCCTGTTGATTTGGATAATTCCCAGGAGCTGGAGCCATTTGAGGATATCTATTCTGCATGTTGCTCTTAGGCGCCCCACCTGCCTGCACAATAGGCCCTGGCGGTGGCCCCATTTGATGTCCCATTGGTGGTAAATTCTGTTGCCCTATTGGTGGCATTTGAGCTCCAGCTGGGGGATTTTGTGGACCACTATAGGTGCTTGGAGGACCCATATGTCCTGTAGATGGGCCTGGTGGACCCATTGGCTGTCCAGATGGCCCATTTTTGTATTGTCCTGAATATGGCTGTGCTTGAGCTGGACCTGGTCCCATTGGAGGTCCACTTGCAAGGCCCATGGGTGCAGGTGGCTGATTCATAGGTCCCGGAGGTTGGCCCATAGGTTTTGGAGGACCAGGAGGCATTGACAGTGGTCCACTCACATTGGGACCATTCATCCCCACTTGCCTAGGGGGCCCTACAGGTTGTCCAGTTGGTGGGCCAATATAGCCTTGCATTGCAACAGGAGCAGGACCACTGGATGGTGGGGGTACTAAAGGACTATTTCTTGGGGGACCAGAGATAGGAGCACTAGAGTATGGAATATTGGGTTGACTTGTCATTGTAGGGCCAGGAGGCTTTAGAATTGGCCCAGGTAGAGGGGCATAGGGTGTATTCATTAATCCTGGACCATACCCTGAAGTTGGTGGCTTGCTTCCAGGTAGAGAGCTATAAGCACTTGATGAAACAGGGTATTGGCTCTGAGGAGGTCCAACTTGAGGCTGTGAAGAGAGTGGGCCATTCACAAGAGGCTGGCTTGGTTGACTAGAAGGAATGAGAGGTGGAGCATTGTCATTGATCTGACGCTGCGGAGGGTGATAACTTGGGGGATAAGGAGTGGGTGAAGAGTTTGCATTGGGTACAGTTCTAGGACTACCTGATGACAGAGGGACATTCTGGGGAGGCAGAGTGTTTGGTAAGGAGTTGGGACCTGCTGATATTGGTGGCCTCATGGGTGAAGACTGCAGACTATGCTGCATAGGTGGCATCATCCCAGGTTGATTGAAGGCAGGTGAACTACTAGCACTTTGACTATAGTTGTTGACATTTTGTAACACATGGTTTGGAGGTGCTGAGGAAGACGGCGCGTGAAGGGGACTATTCGAGTTTGGGTCCTGCTTCAGTCCTCCATATCCTGGCGGCAATTGGCTCATAGGCACTTGACCAAACTGTTGGTTATGGTTAAACGCTGGCGGTGCCGCATTAGCGTTCACTTGAGGCGGTCCCGGAAAGTTGTTATACGGATTTGGTGGTAAATTGGACATGGCTTGTCAATCTGGAAAGATATAATGCGTTCTAGTGACAATCTTCAAAAGAATAATAACAAAGACTTTGAGATTTGTTCCCCGGAAATTGTGTAATGTTTATATTGCGATAAAAATGCTGATATTGACAAGGATTTAATTAAAACATGCTAATTCACTAGTACAATGACGGATGGGCGACGGAAGGACAGAATTGAATGCCATCACTTACCGCTGTCAGGACGTGGTACAGACAAAAATTATTTCACTAACACTTGTGTATTGTTATACCATTCTCACATATTATCACAGCATGTAAAATAATGTATTTAAAATATCCAAGGAATAAAAATACGACCCTGACTTACGTGGCCGAGCAATTTAGAGCGCCCTCTGGATTGATTTTTTGACATATCACGTCAACTAGTGACGCACGAATCCGCAAATGTTTTAGTCGATTGTTGGTGAATCAAATCATAATACTAAAACATCATAATCAAACAGTTATTTGTTTTGGACAATAATTATTATTTCTGCTAAGTATGTGTAAGCAATTTCACTACGGTCTCTTAAAATAATTGTGAAATCAAGTACCCCGACTAAGTGAAAAGCCAAAACACGCGTATGTATGTTCTGTAATACGGTATGGTATAGTTGTTTGGGGATGCACAGCAGAGCTATCGAGAGTACTAATAGCCCAAAAGAAATGCTTGCGTGCAATATTCAATATGCGTTGGACTGATTCTTGCCGACCTGTTTTTAAATCAGCGAACCTTTTAACCGCTCCTAGCATCTATATTTTTGAGATAGCTAAATTTGTTAAGTGCAATATGAAACTCTTTCAAAATAAAAATAACACAAATAAACGTAAAGTTAACCATTCATATTTAGAATTACCAGTACCCAGAATTGAGTTCTTCCGACACAGTTGCCTATACATGGCACCATTAATTTATAACTCCCTTCCTAAGAAAATAGTTGACTTACCCTATCGTAAATTTTGCATTTTCCTACAAAACTGGCTAACATATACAAGAAAATTTTTACAGCGTCAATGAATTCCTAAAAAAATACTCTTCGGATTCCTACCATTTTAGAAATGCATTGTGAACTTTCATTCTATGGTCTTTCGTGTTTTGTTTTAAAAATTGTATGTCCGTTATTTTACTTTTATTGTTTTCCTTTTTAAATTTTACTTCCTTCGTACATACCTACCTAATTTATTTTACATGGTTATGTTGTTTTATTAGTTTTTTTAAATAATTGATGATGTGTGTAACAACATTCATTAAATTTATGTATAGGTACCTACCTAAATATTTGCATGCTATCATATTATGGCGAAATGTGTCTTGCACCAAAAACATATTGTAACATCTTTTTACCACATTTTTTGCAAATAAAAAAACTTACTTACTTAAAAGGATTATGTTTTGAGTTGGCTATGTTTCTATATTTAGGTCGATTAAGCCAGACAGTGCACTCACACGTGGCGTAAGACACATTATCATTCTAAGAGCTGGCATGCTCATGTCAGTTCTTGGTTTGATTCTGACCATGTAACGTACCTACGTGTGTTACTGTTTAGTAAACATTAGTAGGAACATTCGGGTTGGGGCACAGATATAGTGTAGGTACCTACGTTTGGGGCATTATGCTCATACCTTAATCCCATTGCATTTTGTTTTTCAGTTCCTTTGAGCTACTTGCTTCTGCTAAAGCGAAGCCGTGAATGTATGTTCTCTCGGAATAAAAGTATAACCTATTCCAGAACCAGATTCCAGAGATCTATCTCTGTGCCAGTTTTCATCCAGATCCCTTCAGCCGTTCTCACCTGATTGAGTAACAAACATTCATCCATCCATCGACCCAAACTTTCGCATTTTTAACAGTAGTAAGAAGTTTTCTACTGCGCCTGCCTAGAAACATAAAATCCAAATCACTGTGCGCACACATTGTGCGAAATTACGTTGACTGGCTTAATAGAGTGAAGTGAATGGCAGGTTCAGTCCACACTGGGCCGCCGGTCGTGGGGGCTCCTACATCATGAACGTATTTCAAAGAAATTTCGAAACGGCTTGTTGAAACTTCCCGTGACCCAAGAGCTGGCTTTTACTTTGGGCAGAGACTAAGCATTGCCATTCAACGTGGCAATGCCGCCAGTCTCTTGGGCACATTACCAGCTGACAGCGTTGACGATGACGACGAATTTTTTAATGCTATATTTTAGTTCGTTGTACGTTTCGTGTATTTTTGATTTAAGTTATATTCTCCAAAATAAATAAAATAAGCGCTAAAAAAATATATATACCTATAGGTATAGGTACCACTATCTACCTACCTTTTTATTATGATCAAACAATTGTAAGGGGCTTGTTAAAATTCGTTTTATTAATTATCAAACGGGAACTATACTACCGGTATAACATTTAATCCTAAGTTAAAAATCTCATACCAAAATGATAACAGAAAGCAGCTCGGGTCGAGCTTCTTGCAGAGATTAGACCGTGCATGGGGATTACGAGATTCCTCGGTGCCTCGAAAAACACGGTGAGCTGTTGGTCCCGGGGCAGGATGGGTAACACGGATGGGTTTTAGTCAGTAAGAGTCTGATACTCCCTCCCGCTCCATCCATGAAGAGCGGAAGAAGTCATTTGACGATTTCCCGTTATTAAAAAAAAGGTACTCAGGTGTATCTTATTGGACTGGAAGCCGACCTCCAACCCAACAGAGTTGGAAGAAGGCTAGGCAGATAGATTGATTCTTTATCCTAAATCCCTCATCCAGGCCATGGTCTACCTGTTTCAATCTATATTCTTTAGATACAAATAAATAAAATTGTCTGTTTTTAATATCAAAATAATACTTTTTACTGTACTACCTATGTCTAAGAAAGTAGGTACCTACCTATAGGATAACTGTACCAAAAACGCATTTTTTTTTAAATTTTGTAATGGGTATTCTGTCTGTTTGTTTCCACATACCGATCACAGAGTACTTTTATATACCGATTTTGACGGTACTGGGAAGGAGTAGCTTAAGTTACTTTTATTTTATGCTACCTGCCGCCCGCATGAATGTCGAAAATTATCTCAAGGGAACATACTCCCGGGATAAAAAGTATCCTTTGTGTTATTCCAGACTAGAATCTACCTCTGAGCCAATTTTCATCAAGATCCATTCAGTAGTTTTGGCGTGATTGAGTAACAAACATCTATCCAGTATCCATCCAAACATCCAAACTTTCGCATATAAAATAAATATTATAATAATAAAAAACTTTTTTACTAATTTCGGAAGCCGGTGTTTTTTACTTTTTTGATGCACTTAACTAAACACCGACTTCCGAAATTATAGATATATTTTATACTTGTAGTGTTTTTTGTTTCGAAGTCGGTTGTTTTTTTTTTTCACTTATTAGTGGTTCACATGTGCTTAAATTACACAGCGTACCAGCGAGGCGCGATGTTATGTTATGAACTGGTGTAGATAATAGACAGACATGAGATTTCAGCAATCCCAGTTCATTTGCTATCATTGATTGAGGTGTTCCGTTGCCTATCTCCGAAGTTCTTCATCAGATCTTCACCAAATTGAAATTGGACCACTCCGAGAAAGTACTCTTCCAAAAACTACCCAAATCGCTTCAAGTGTGCCTATAAAATTTGAAGAGTTCTCTCTATTTCTCCAGGATCCCATCGTCAGATCCTGACTTGATGATCATGGGACCACCTTTCAAACAAAAAAAAAATCCAAATCGGTCCAGCCATCTTCGAGTAATCGGGGAACATACATAAAAAAAAGGTTACGAATTGAGTACCTCCTCCTTTTTGAAATTGGTTAAAAATAGTACTTATAGTATTGAAAAAAAATTGGTTCGCGCAAAAAAAGACTAGTTTTCATGCGGGATCTTTGAAACGGCTTGACCGATTTTGGCGGGACTTTTACTGGTAGATAGCTAACGCTATATGAGTAACTTATTTAAGAAAAAGTACGAGAGTTCTTTGCCCTAAGGATCAGAGGGAACGGGTATGGCGTTGACTATGCCATCTAGTGTTGCATATTCGAAACTCAAAAGTAAAATATACTTGACATTGACTTTCAGTGCTGCCACATATAGTTCCTGCACGTTCCTAGGAAGAAGCTAAAGTAATATAAACAGTGTACAGAAACTGGGTGAACGACGAACTCGCGGGGGTATTAGAAATAAAATTTTGAAGGGAATTTTCACGTCATTTAGATATTGTTTCCAGCATTTATGACTCCAATTTTTTATAATAGATGTTTATTTAGAAACCAATATAACATTAGTGTAAAAGTGAAAATTTATATCAGTTTTTTTTCTATGCACACTATTGCACACCCTGCATTTCGTTTTACCCCGTCTTACGGTATGTTTTACAGTTAGGTAGTGGTCTGCGAAGCCTAGTACTTTCGTACTGTGTTCTTCAGCACTAAGCAATGTATCCGATATTAGGTAAAAGAAATAGATAATATCAATTAAGTACTTTATTATTGTTTCAGACATATTCTTCATGTACTTACTGCTTAAAAGGCTTTAAAACTTTCAATAAAGCTTTTAAAACAAAGCAACAATAAATAAATAGACCATATAAAAATTCAAACATCTGTATTTCAATGATAAATTTATCAATGATTTAGTCGAAAACAAAATTTTAACAAAGTATTTTTTTTGCGTAAGTTAAACTTTTGAATTGATTGGATAAAGCCACCGGATCACAATAATAGTAATAGAATTAAAATTTATAATTGAAAATTTATATATATATATATAATAAAATTTGTGTATATAAAGGATAACAACCAAACAAGTGTGCTTAGTGAATCTTTCTCCAATCAACGTTGTACGCAGGTTTACAGTCTAGCAGGTCTACTCTTAACATTATTTCAACACTTCATTCTTCCAGCAATATAAAAGTATTCAAACTGATCACAAAGGTATGGCAGCTCCATGGAACCCCATGCAACACTTAACATATGTACCAACACAGAGTCATATATGACATTTCATTCAGTTCAGTTCACAAGTGCCCCTCCACTCTCAACGGCATCACGAAGCGTAAAATTACTCTTAATTATTATGTAGTATGTAACGATCAAAAGTAATAACGAGCTACTATAATACACTTGCACCTCTCGGAATAATGTCACATATTGCCCTTAACTCTCTTATATAAATATTAGGTTGATTCAATCTTAATTAATGAGATGTGGTTTTCCATCGTTGGTAAAAATGCAAAAAACAATCACATAAACAGACTAGTATCCAAAAACGCCATCGAAAAATTACATAATTTCTATTTATTGCAAAGGATAGGCCACAAACTAAAGGCGATTACACGAATACATAAGCTCAATTTCGAAACACGGATTTTATAAATCCAAAACATAAACAATTTTTTCATCCCGTAATCGACACTCGACGTAAAGTACGCAGCTCGGCGGAACTATCTCGGTATAATACGATTTTTATCGACCGTCGCCGGTCCTCCGGCGCAGCGGCGCCTCAACATAAACTCACGAATACTCTACATATCGATAAATCTACTCAGTCGTTTGTTTACTCATAAAAATATATCTTTAAAAGGCTCAAATAAATCCGCCGCGTTGGAAGGCGGGGCTATCAGTTACAGCTATCACTGGGAACGCTCGGTGACGTCATCGTCAAGCGCGTGCGGCGTGACGTCACTAGTGCACGGCCACGTCGGCGGCCAGCAGGTGGCGCCGGCGCAGCAGCTCGGAGTCGGCGGGCGGGCTGAGCCCCAGCGGCGCGCAGCACTCGCGCTCCAGCGGCGCGCAGCACTCGCGCTCCAGCGCCGCCTCGGGGATGGGCCGCGCGGCCGGCTGGTGCGACTTGCTGCAGCGCAGCGTGCGCGCGGGGGCCTCCATGTACGAGTAGTTCATGGAGAAGTGCTGCTGGATCACGCGGTTCACCGCCATCGCCGACTCCGCGAAGTTCGACAGGTTGCGCGCTGACATGTTGCTGTGGGACAAACGATATCATCACGTTATTTTAATCCTCTAAAACACCTCAGGGCTCGAGAGTAAACTGACCGAATACACCATATCATATATGGCCAAGTCTGTATATTTGTGTAAGACTGTCTGTTGTCTTTAGAGATACCGATCTAATAACAAAAAAAAAAACCACGAAAGCTACACTGTCCCAAAATGACATAAGATACTTTTTGGCAGATAAAAGCCAGATAAGCCCTGTAAGAACTTCTATGTGACTGAAACCGAAGGGCATAGCTAACCATCATCTGCCTATCTTTTCGCAACTATTTTATGGTCGACTTCCGGCTGTATTTCTCACGGAGCGACTGCCTATTTGACCTCCACTATCCAATGGCACCTCCAAATGAAACGGTGGTCGAGTTGTTTAGGCGTTTGCCTTGTGACCCGGTAGTCGTGGGTTCGATTCCCACGGGAAGCATACTTTGTAAAGTTGTTTCCAGTTTGGCTTAGGACATTGCAGGCTTGAGTCACCTGATTGTCTGATGAAAAGATGAATCCGTGTTTCGGAAGGCACGTATATGCCGGTGGTCCCGGTCTAACCATGTCAGAGGCCCTTGAGGCGGTTTAGAAACTCTGACACTAGGGTGTATGGGGTCGTTAGACCTTACTACCCACTCGAAGAAGAAGAAGAAGATGCAACGGTGGTAACACACCACAAATGCTACCTCATCTCTTGTCCTGTTTTTGTTTTTGCAAAAACACCTGCATTATGAAAGACCTTAAAACTGTCGTCGTGGCTAAGTACTGGTAGGGGCTCCTAAAGAAACAAAATGGACACATCAAGGTACTAGGTGCTAGGGTATACCGGAACCCCTCGATAGACTGATTGTCAGACGCGTATTATCCGACAAAGATGTTCATTCACGTTGAAACTCACCGTTTAATATTGATAGAGGTCTGCAGCTGCGGGTGCTGCGCCAGCGGGTCGGCGCGCCGCAGCCAGGGGTGCGTGAGCACGCGCTCGGCGCTCAGGCGGTGCGACGCCTCGCGCACCAGCAGCTGGCGGATCAGGTCCTTGGCGTCGCTGGAGATGTCCGCCCACTCCTCCTCGGGGAACGTGTAGCGTCCCTCCTGTGGGCGACGAAACGATTTGTTACGATGACTTGTTCCATTTCAAATGAAGAGACCTTCTTCAAAATGTATTTTAGTTCAAACCACGCTTCAAAAAGTGTCACGTTCAGGGGTCTCCCAATTTTCATTTTAAAGTCAGTATAAGTGTAGTCCAATACCAGCTGCAACGCAAGGACCAGTCGGTATTTGGAGGTGAGCAGTCCACAGCATTCAATCAGTACTGATTGAATAAAGATTTAAGTACTGCTTCTTTATAAACAACTATCGTTGCAGCTATCCATGTTAATAAGGGCGCTGATGTCTATAATTCCTAGAGAAAGATGACACTAACAAAATAAAACAAACAGACAATGATGTAAGTAAAACATACCTGTATAGTATTAAAGAGCAGCTCCTGGCAAGCGCGGCAGTTCTCGCCGCGCTCCCAGCCGCAGTCGGAGCCACAGTCCGCCCTGAAGGGCGGGTAGCCGCACAGCAGAATGTACGCGATCACTCCGAGCGACCACAGGTCGCATCGCTTGTCGTAGTGATTCGCTGCTGAGCCCGCAAATAGGGACACCACTTCTGGTGCCATGAATTCCGCGCTGCCCACCTAAGACAAAGGAGATGACGTTTAATTTGAGGTTCTTAATAAACTAAGTATTTGATATTCCAGTACATATTATAAATCTAACAGATTCACTGGCACAGAAGACACAATAGTTAAACAATCAACGAAGACCACATGTGGTCCATTGGGCTGTGAACCGGCAAGAGATGGCTTTATCGTAGAAAACAGCGCTTAAAATTTTGTAGCTCATGGCTATGCGGATGACATAGTCAAAAGTCAAAGAATCTAACTAGATAACGTTAATTTACGCAATCCTCCACAATAAAGCAAGCCCGTCGAGCGAGATAATTTTAGTTAGAATTAAAATATTTCTATTGCTCCAACACAAAAGAGCGCAAATTCTGAACAGCCAGAAATACCATTACCTACCTGGTTGCTAGTTATTATACGTGCAAAGAATACACTTCTATTCAGAGAGATAGATGTCTCATAATAATATTAAAGTAGGTACAGTTTGCAAGTCTGAAGGCTAGGTCCGATTACTTCCAAGAGATTAAACTTAGGATTTAGATTACGACTTCAGACTTCCACGGATAATGCATTTGAAGGACTATTCAAAATTTAGCTATTGAGAATTTTCCATAGCTCTCGATTTCGAATTGGTATACAATTAACATAATGTAGAAACAAGATATAATGCCTGTGGTCAATTATCAGATTTATTGCTTTAGTGGTATTTTTATTTGTCTTATCCTAAATAATAGTCGCAAATTCTTTAGCAAGGTTAATAAGTATCTCAATATTTGTAATTATTAGACTATTCGGTTCTCATCTCATATATTATTAAGAATTATTAAATATCTGCTAACGCTGCGCTGTTGTTACTTTAATACTATGCTGATCATCATTTGCTTACAAAACAAAATTTGGTATCATACCACATGGCATTTGATCAGGCCAGGCGTCAATGTCTAAAACATAACGTGCAGATGTTGGGGTCAATGCGAGTTATGAACTTATTATAGAACGTTATTATTTCATTAATTCGATACCTAATGCCATTGACACTTGATTTGTAATAATATCTTCTCATATTTTATGCCTGCAGGAATGATTCATAGATTTGATCAGTAGGTACCTATTATAACCACAGACATTATCTACTATTAATGTTTTAATTGACATCTTGTACTATCGGATTTATTATTTGGTAAACGTAAACAACAATAACACATAGTTGATTGTTTATCAGTTTTTAATCTTATTAAGGATTTATACTATCTTCTTGATTTTATTGTCGTTGTTCATTGTAATATTAAGGCCTTTGTCATGTTTAATCCAAACTCTTAGTACCTAATACCAATATTGTTTTGCAATGACATAGCAATGAACTAACTATAAAAACAGCTTAAGTATAAAATCAACAGATACGACAGAATTATCAGTGAAATGAATTGAAAACTAAGGTTTTATGTGTCTTATCAATTTGCACTAACTAGTGGCCAAAAAATATTACTTGTACAGTTTATCGTAGAATGTTTGCAAGATTTTATCAGTATTTTGCTGTTAATTTATCACTACGAACTAAGTTGAAAACAAAGAAATACGTCGCGCCTGAGATAGCGCAATTGCTGTGGGTGATAGAAAGTTAATTATTGGAAATAATATCGGCGTATCGCAGATGCACAATACTGGTAGCAATTAGGTAAGTCAGATGTTAAAATTGCTGATTGAGAGCAATAATGCATGATAACTGATAGAAACGTGACTATAAACTGCTAATAAAATGATAGGCAAAATTATACTGTACTTGTCAAGTTCAAATTGATTGATGAACCGTGCTATAAACTACTGGTTACATTTATATAAAACTGTTAAAACCGCTTAGCTCAAGGTCGGGGATTACAGATCGTTCGAGCTTACCCGATTACGTGTCTAGAGGTCGAAAATGATGTAATCTAAAACCCTTAAAAAATACGTTACGTTCTTTGTTATGTAACGGATGACTATGTATCATACATAGTAGATACACGATGTTCTGTCAAGGTTATCTATCAAACTATACATTTTAGTAGTTACCTAACTCCTTTTAATTAAATTATTAACTGAATCTTTACAAAGCATAATCTAACAAAGGAGTACCTCAAGGCAGTGTTGGAGGCGTTAGAGCCATTATTGAATATATCAAAAAGAAACTCACTGGCGTCATAAGCTGCGGCGTCGCCAGCGGGCTTGCAAGGCTCGAAGTGAAACTTATTCCACTCCCAAGATCGAAGTCGCATATCTTCACTGGGCAGAGTCTGTCTCGGTGAACGCATAATATGTTCTCCGGCTTGAGATCGCGGTGTGCGACACCTTTACCATGGAGGAAATGTAAAGCGTTCGCTATCTCACGCACAATCTCTGCCGCTTGCGGCTCTGAGAAGTAATGGTGCTCCTGTATGCGGGACAGGAGCTGGCCGCCGTCGATCTGGAACAATCGATGTTACATTGTTGTAGAAACGCTAACAAATTGAATTAGAACACGCTAACACCGAAGGTCAATTACATTAGACTTCTTGATGACATTAAAAATATTGACGACAAAAATAAAACAATAGAACAGGAAGGGATGACTGAAAACGATGAGGTTCTATATCAATCAAAAGATGATAACCTAAGATCCTTTTAACATTGCCAGTTAGATAACTTTAGACTATAAATTGCTCAAAATAAGTGTGGTTCAGGAGTTTATCATTGAATAATATTGTAGGTATACAGGAACAGACACAACAAGATAACAGCTGTAAACAGTGCCATATCAGATATCGCTCGCAACAGGCTATATTATTTGCGGGCAGGCCACCAATTAGGAAATGAAACTGTTGCTATCTACTTGGTGGTCGAGTACGTTACTAACGATAATAAACCAAAAGCTATTTCAGAAGATAGGATCCCTTACATAACCAACAAAGTAATCAACTTGTTGTTGAAAAGTTTTTCTAACAGTTCTCATGATATAAATAAAATTGTAGATGCAATTTATTCAAGTCGAGAAACTGACGTTAAGTGGTGTAATTTTCTAAGGTAACGTCAATAATGAAAGTTAAAAAGATGTGAAAGCCCTACGTGATGTTTTTTCAGCTTCTATAAATAGAAACCAATGAGCTATTACTCAAAAGAGTTAAAGAAAAAACAACTACCTACAAGCTCGAGGGAAAAAGACACAGACCCTTTAACCATTCAGAATGTTTTATTACTGCGGAAATAATATAAATAGTGCATCGTTTTATTTATTATCTATGACTAGTGTTTGCACTTTCCTTATTGTCCTTTAATTTTACTTTGTAGGTCTGTACCTACAATAATAAACGTTAGTAGTTAGGTACCTACATTACAATGACACTTCGATAAATTGACATGTGAAGTATTTTCTGTTAAAGTAGGTATTTGAAAATTCCGTCCATTTCATGCAAAAAATCCATAAATGACAAACAGCTTGTTTAAATTTTATTGTTAAAATATGGTGAACCACATGTGGCTGACTCATTCAGAAATGCGTTACAATTATACACGCCTACTATTGTCAAGGCAAAAAGTTATGATAATCAGGAAAAAGCATATATCCAATTATGATCCATTCATGTTTTAATATTTAGGAAACTAGGAAATGTATAATATGTAACTTTGATTGACATGGTACTCCCTAAAACAATCTAAACAAATGAAATAACAAACAAAAGGCTTTAAAAGATTGGTAGATTACGCGCACAATTGTCCGTGCATAGCAACACTTCGAAGTGTAAAAAGGTTTTACGTGACTGGATTTTTTATCGCTGCAGTAGGTACGTACAAAAGGATCAAACTTTAATAAAGTCATTGTTATTGATGCAAATATTAATAGTAAAGATAGTGATGCAAATATTAATAGTAAAGATAGTGATGCAAAATATTCTAGAGGCTTCTATTGTAATAATGATGTAATTACAAAACGAGATAAACTCCCACACGTCGCGGAGTCGTCTAGTGCGATAGTGTGAGTAATAAACTCGATGAAATATGTGAATTCCTTCAACATGTGTCATTTTTATTTATTATTTATTTACTACTATAGAAACGAAGATACACATGAATACCTACCTACTTTCTTTAATAAATTTTATTATAAGCATATTACAATTATGATTGACGTGACTGAAGTTTTTCATTCACTTCTATGATTATTTCTTTAGAATTCGATGTTTTCTATGTAACGCTAACAAAATTCGAAGCAATTTTTGCTTGAAACAACACCTAGCATATTCCCACTGAGTTCAACGACAAAGAAATACCGAATTAAATGACAACAACAAAATAAGTTATCAAAACGATTCCTAGATAAAACGAGATATCAAAGACCAAGTAATCTAAAGAGAAAACATATTAAATGGGAAAAGGACAAATAGTTACATGAAAGTAGGACACTGTTTTTATAGAGGAGAGGAAACAGTGACAATACCTACAATCAAAATATGGCCGAGGGCTACAGCCGCTACAGGAGGTCAAGTTGGAAATAGTTGGAAAGTCCTTTTAGTTAGAATCCTGCCATTTTGGGCGATTGTGTAATATCTACTTATCAATGGGAAACAAAGTTGAGGCTTACCCCAATAATCTACGTAATTTCCTCCACCCGACTGAGCCATAGTAATACTTGTAGCTTGTTATTTATTTTCAATAATCAAAGATTTTTTCCGTTGTCTTAGCGACTTAGTTGGGTGGAGTGGAAGAAATTTCCATCAAAAGGTCGAACAATATTGGTGTTAGATTCTTAATTCGTAAAGATACCATGAGCAGTAGAATGATTCTCACCTTCTCGAAGACAAGATAGAACTTGTCGGTGTCCTCAAAAAATTCAATGAGCTGGATTATGTTCGGGTGTCCCTGGCAGTAGTGGAAAGTCTCCACTTCGCGGAACACCCTGGCACGGGCGTGCCCCGGCACTTTGTCGATAATCTTCACTGCGTATTCCTGGCCCGTGTAGATGTTCACGCACGTCTGTACCGAAGCGTACGCGCCCTCGCCTAGAACCTCCCCTGTTAGCTTGTAGAGGTCTGTTGACAAAGAAAATACTCTTTATAATAATTTTATCAACAGACTCTTTGTCAGGATTTTCATTTGTTAAGGATTTTACCTAGTGACTTTGGTTATTGTTATCTGAAAAAATCAAGGCAGCATTGACTGAACCAGTATGCATACTTATAAGATAAGAGTCGCCAATATTTGCTGCTTACCTTGGAAACATGACGTGACGACAGAGCTCCCGGAGCGCTTCTTCCTACGGCGCTTCCTGCGCGCCTCCTCCTTACGCCTCTGCAGGTCCTCACTGTCGGGGATGGTGACGGGAGCTGACGGCTCATTGCCTCGGGGGCTCTCGTCCGATTCGCGCTCACTGCCCGACTGGCTGCTGCAGCGGCCCACACCTGGAGACAAATGAACAAAACAATTGAAAACCAAAAATTCTATCGATCACAGTCTTCTGCTTGATTTTTTGGGTTCTTACAAGCTAATACGTAGTACCAGAAAACATCGAAATAGCGGAATGCGGAATTCATTGGTTCTTTCTCAGTTATGTCTATAGGTTGAGTAACAGTTTTTTTCTACTTTACGTTTTTCATTGATTATTTTTTCTTCAAATAGCGGTGTAATGTGCTTTTTTGCTACAGTAAGTAGGAACATTTAAAAAATCTTTTTTTTAGCGTTCATTGCAAAAAGTCCTTGGTTGACACAGTTGTTGTATCAAATGAAGCAAACCTATTATAGTTTTTGTGAAGACAGTTGTCGCCTGTTGTCACTTAACCACCTCCCACAAAGCTACAAGTGAGCGCTATGAAACTGTTTCGACGATGACTACATTAGCGAGTTATGGCGACATCCCTTGTTTAATGTATGAACAACGCGGAACATTACGTAGGTAGGCTGCGTTACTACAATAACTTGACTCGTCGTCGCCACAGGGACGACTCTCACTTTGCATTTGGTGCCAGCCATTGTTACAAGCTGTGTTTGGGTTAACTGTTCGTCATTCGTAAATTCATTGCCCGTTTGACATTTCTAAACGACCAATCATGAATACAAAATGGAAAAGTTTGGCGGATGGTCAAAGATTTCGAGCGAACGCGGAACAAAAGTGTATCCTATCAGGGCAAATGTGACGGCTGTCATCGATAATATAATTCTGACGTGAGACGTGACTGTGCAAGCTGAGCTGGCAAACAAAGCCGGTTCAACGACCTACATGGCCGCACCCAGCGCAGCGCGTACGCGCCCACGTTACGCGATCGCTCGGCCTCTTGGCGTAAAAACTTGCGAAGTTCCATCTACTAGAAGAAATGACCCAATAGTCGCTCCAAACTTTGTAAGCTGGTAAACTCTTAGAACGAGTACCGCTTAGGTAGGCACTTATTGCCAACTCGACTCTCAACTTGTCGCTGAAGATTAAAACACAGCCTGTTTGGCGTGTTTCGAGAGCCACGATAATCCGCTTTTGGGATGTTAATGCCAAATGCTTTGTCCAAATTAGAGCAAACTTTATTTTGTACATAAAGCACTGCAATGCGAAATTATGTACAAAAAGAGATAAACTTCAAAGAATGGTGACGTGGATCACTACACGACAGAAGAATGAGAATCGATTAGTGCCTACGTGATTCGTAGAGGAGACATATTATTTGCTTGACTTCATCTTCCTCGTTTGACAGCAGCATTAATTTGAATGCACGCTCAGTATTTAAATGGTTGAATAATGCGTTCGATTTGCGTGTTCATTGGGTATATTCGTCATAATGTAGGTATGATAAAAATGAAACTTTAAGAATAATTAATGCACGCGATGACCTCAACATGTGCCGCACGACAAATACCCGAATGCGCAGTAACCGTACGACTGTAACAATCAGGCTCGAGGCACGCCTACACATACGATCGCCCGTTTCAACATAGAAACTTCCTGTTTAAATACTGAATTGTTCTAAATTTCCACAGGAATAATCGTACAAAGCAACTGCTTTGCGTCCGTTCATGAATATTGCTAAACACAACTTTGTATACAAACAGAACGCCACGACGCACCACAACAAGGAAACCTTCCTATTGCTAAAACCGAGAGTGACTGACTCATCGACTGCTTGATACTCAAACCCAAATACAATGAGACAATAACGCTGCCCACGTACTGCCTTGGACTTTATCAAAAACGAGAATAAGTTTCCAAAATAGCCAAACGAAAACCGTGTCTCCGCAAGAGGCATCGGACTGGTTATGTCAGAGAACCGCTAGCGGAACGAATGCTGGATGTGAATGTCATTAGAAGCAATTGAATTGAATCCAATTATTGTAGCAGATTCTATTTCCTATCGCCGCAAAGTAATTGTACACTTGTCTTATGGTATCGCATGTTCGTCGCGTGACGGCTCGGACCGCGTGGCTCCACGTGGCGAAGCACTTGCCTAGCAGCGTGTCTCGTTACGTAAAACGTCTCAGCAACAGCAGCCTCACAAATACTTCTAAACTGGTAAACTTCTAAACCATTATCAACATCGCCCACCTAAAAGTTCTCTACTCGTTTTCGCGAGGTCGAGGAGAAACAATAGGTTGACCCAAATAACAAACAAAAGACTATCAAAATTATAACGATTGTATTGTCAAACCTTGTCCAAGAATAGAATTAATTTTATTTGTTCAATACATTCGAGTCTAAGCAAAGAAACTTAATAACCACTGACTCATTAAAATACGAAACACTGTTCCGCAAATTAACCCAGCAATCATGCAAATCGATGGATATGTATGCATGCGGTTAGCATATTTATTGGACTAAGTAATAACAAATCATTCCTAATAGAGACACATTGGTTGGACTGACAAAACATATATAGTCTGGAGTAAAATTGTCACCACGACATTTTCAGCCCTGCGTTGTAAGTTTCTACTTTCTAAATCTGGTAGGCTGGTATAAACGCTTGGCCACGAATACGCTCTCTAGTTGCCGATTGTAGGCCTATTATACTTTTGTTTTATACCCTTAAGCTATTCAAAAACGTGGCTTTCTAATCGCAAAGAATAATGAATGCACTGTTAGAGATGCAATTTGCCTTTAACACGAAGCAGACACTGATGGACATTGCTGGGTTATTAGGTTTATGTTTACTTCACGATTCTAATTCGATCTTGTTTCATAGAATACTCCTATGCCAGAGTTCGGTCTTGCTTTCATAAAAGAGTTTCAACTTACAGTACTTTCTAACTTGCATATTTTAGAAAATGTCTCCAGAACAATCTATTGAAATACCAATAAACGCAATATTATAATTATCGAGCATTGCAAATGCAAATGCCGTTCGTGTAATTTCTAAATCAGTCGACCAATCCGTCATAATCATTATAATCAAAGATCAAAGTCGACGGTTAGAGTGGTGGTGATGAATAAACTGCCAACTCGGCCTGGCACTGCAACCGAACTGAACGAGATAATATCTAGGTGAAACTTCAACTAGGGCGTTTCAATGTATAGCAACTGCAGCACGTAACAAACCACTTTCACTCACCACTGATTCTGCCCCCTGTCTAATAATAACACACATGAATTTGGTAAATCAAACACTCCGGTGACAAGAACATGTCTTTAAACAACCGTATTCGGTGAGGACAACTACGCGGCAACTTATTCATATAAAACCAGAATGGCAATATTTGAAAGGATGCTTACTATAAATAAATGCCATAGTTGAAGCACGAAAGCTTCTTTGTAATATAAAAGGATACAATGAAACCGCCACGTAAATAGCAGATTCAATATTCAAAATAAATGACGACGCAATCGATGCGAAGGACAAAATTGAGGAGGGTTAGTCGGGTACTGAATGTGGGAAAAATGCGTAAAGGGAGCAGGCTATGCAACTGGCGACAAATCGATTCGCAAAAGGAGTAAGGGAGAAATGCACGCGAGGTGAAGGGAAGCGGGGTTTGATATTACACCGGAACAAGCGTGAAGTCCGTCACGGTCAAGGTTACTCTGTTTTACTCAGTCGCCGGACACGATTGACTGATCCCAATCAAACACTGAATGCAAATTTGCAGCCTTTGATTGTTCAGAGTTTGCAGATTTTTTGAGAAATCAAATGTTTGAAACTTTATTGTTGCTATCTAGAAACGCCTGAGGTCAACGCCATCATGCTTTGGGGGTAGTAATTGAAACTTTTGAATTAAATAATTCAGTTGGTTAAGAAACAAGACTTTTATTTGTATGACAATCTAAAACAGACACACCCATCAGCAACAACTGTTACAAAACAACAGAATTCCCAAGAACTTATACTTATTATATAAATTCAGTAACACTAGTGCGCAGTTTTGTTTTAGTAGGTGACCTTGGCCATGAACGCCGTGGGGCGACGCGCTCCAGCGGCCATGTTGAATTGAAACCGTGGAGAGTAATGAAACTGCATGAAATTATAAACGCATTCTTACCAATTTGATTTTTAAACAGTGAATCAATAACAACCAATAAAAGCGTGATATGAAGAGGCGAGGAGAATCAAAAATGCGGCGTTCAATACATACACATACAAATATAATTTTGTTAATGATACGCTTTCCATAATAGGTATGTTGAGGTTTTTTTCTAATTTTGGTCAAAGTTTAAAAAGTCAGAACAACAAAAACAGACATAACGCAACACAAAAAGCAAATCTATGAACAACATGAAATTCTAAATACTTCAAAATAGAGGTTTACAAATGACTACAGGTAGGTTTCACAAATGAAATTGTCCAAATTAACATAAGTTTTTCTTCGGAATGACATCAGCCACAGAATTAAGTGTTCATTCCAGAATGCCATGTCACGCGACATTTTGGACAGTAACAGAAAACTAAATACAAACACAATAATTATTGTGTTAGTTATATATTGAAAACGGAAAACAAAGCTTTCATGAGTTGTTGTACGGAACAGTTGATGTACGGAAATTAACCATAAAGGAATACGTATTATTTTGGTTCCAAAATTGCCCATGGAACCAAAATATGATACAGAATTTCGGGACAAAAAAGGCAACATAGCAACAATCAGAAAACTTAAAGTAAAACTTATGCGAAACAGGAAATACTTTTATTATATCATTCACGTTGCTGTTATAAAACTGCCAAATGTATTCCTGAGCAATATCATAAACATAACAACTCGAATTCAGTGAATGTTGCAAAATTGCAGATTGTGAAATAGTGTGCTGTCTGACCGGTCAACGCTCGCTCCGTATACGTGAACTTTGGCATTTCAAACTGAACTACACTAGGGTTTACGTTTATTTTCTTAGCCCAGAACAATAACATTGCTTAACAAAGTCATCCCGTTATAGAGATTAGCTCAAGCAATGCCATTACTTGAAGGAGCTAACACAGAAAAATGAAAATAAACACTAACTAAACTGCAATAACAATCACGGCCACGTCACTGGGCGGTCATAAACTTCTAAGTTCAAATTGCAATGCATTGAGAGTGGTCAGTTTTTTGCAGTACATAAATGCATGTATAAACTACAATACCTTTATGAAAACGATCAAGGATATTGCAATTTATGTTTTATGATCAATCTTGACATTCATATGCACGGCACGATGTTACTGATCGTAACAACTGCCATCATTGTCAAGAAAATTAACAGCTGATTACAGAATCATAACAAATGAATCAAAAGGCTAAATGAATTGAAGGTGTCAAAAGGTGTGATACAGCGGCACATGACGCAATTGATGATATGAAGTTTACAATTGACCATGATGAAGCGTTTATAAATCATAACAAAATGATGCAACGTAAGGATATACAGACGTAGCGTTCCGATAACCATTATCTACTAAAACATTGGTACAATACCAATCGTTCCATGTTTTGAACCATTTTGAAAACAACATTGAATAAGAATTTCGATTAACTCTCATTTAAATATCATAAGTGAATGGACTTCGCTGGACTATTTATCTGAAATTGGAGTGGAAGTTCACTATCTACTTGGAGTCTAACCAGTTCTAATAAAATTAGCAATTTCGTATTGGAAGCTCTAATAGAGTAACTAACTACTAAGGGAAATTAAACAGAAATGGTTGCTCATTTTACAGTTTTCAGAATTTACCAAACAATATGATCTGCTACAGTAATATGCAAAACCAACTACGCAGTAAGCACAAAAAAGCCGGTCTGACAGATGTTTGAAAATATCGTAATGTGACTTGCGCTAAATGAGCATCCATCGCATAAAGTAATAATGAAGCCAACTCACCGCTATCTACACTCTCTTCTGAAACCTTCTTCACCATCCTGATTGCTTGATGCGTTGATACAGCGATATTGAAAATTATAACGAGTAGGTGTACTACTCTTGAAAAGCCGCTTTCAAACTTGTGGCGGCCGCCTTCTCGTCGTGAAATCGGAACGGCGTTAAATTTAAGTTAGAAAATAAACGCCAAAATTAAATAATAAAGCACCACGGTCGAGAAGGATTTACGGAAAATGTGCCGGAAGGTAATAAACAAACACTATTAGAAGGCGGAATGAAAAAAACTGCTGGTGTCGTTAGCGATCCATCCTACACACGCCCGCCCGTCCGATGTTCTAAAATCCAACTGAGGAGTTGTTCGAGTTGCCGGCTCAGCCCGGCGCGCACATACACAGTCCCCCCGCACCCTGCGGCCCCTCGATCTCCTTCGTTCGCAAAGCTGTGTCGTCGTTGTTGTAGCCTCTCTCGCCCGCGCGCATGCGTGCTCGCTCGTACTGCTGACGTGTTTATATTTTTTGTGGTTCATTTTTTCTCCACGTCGCTCGTCGTCGTCGTAACTAGCCATCAATATAAAATATATACGTATTAACTAAATCTCGCCATTCAAGTATTATAAATATATGGCAGATGTTGTAAAACGACAATCAAGATTTCTTAGTTTTTCAGATTTAGCGTTGTCCTAATTTTGTTTAGCCTTGGCTTCAATAAATCCATGGTTTTTTTCAATATTTATCAGGATTATTTATTATTGATGAATACACCTACTTACATGATATCAACGTCATTGACTTGTTAGAAATATCAGAGGCAATGCAATAAATTCCTATAAGACAATACTGCTAGTATATTGTCTTATAGGAATTTATTTGGTCTAAAAACGTTGATAATACTTTTTCTACTTCTCTATTTAATGTCCTTGTCTCAAATTTGCTGTAGGTGATCAATTGATCATAATCCTATTATTATGCTGTTATTTAGCTATTCCTCATAATGTTGATCCGAATGATTAACGCCTAGAATGCGTTATCTCTAACATAACATTTGCTACCGACACGAAGTCTGAATGAACGAACACATTCGCACACCTCTATTACATCACCTTTTCAAATTAAATGTAAAGTTACTTCTCGAATACCGGTCATAATCTTTTTCTTATAGAATACTCTTTATTTGTAAACGTTATGCAACAGGGATTCCTTTGTCTTCCTAACCCTCCCATGAATGACCTTCACAGGGCATTTGTTGACAAACAAGATACGGGAACGGGTGCACAACGCAAAACGCACGTGGTACGGCCCAACCGGTCCAACCGGCAACCGGCAACCGGCGCCGCCATGTTTGTTTATTGTCACGCCACTCTTCCGTCCCGCTCTAACATAGAACGCTGCCTCCCCTCACTTGCCGTCTCTGTTGTACAGCCTTCTCGCTCGCTGGCCTACGTGACTGACAATAACAATAACATAACCCTAACAGATAGTACTGGAAGTCAATAACGAATTACAGCATACATATTATGGATTCTCTTCAATTTAGCAGTATTACAATCAAGCTATTAAAATGCAGCATTATTGTAGACGTTGCACAATTCTAATTCATCGAACAGCATCGGTGATGTACTTGTATCTATGTAGGTATAGTTCGAACAGGTGTTCAGAAAACAGTCAGCTGTTAGCAAGTATATGATGATGGAATGATATCGTACCACGTAGTTTATCTCCAAAAAACATTGTCAGATGATCTAATTTAAACAATCTAGAATCTGCGCAACAAAGTGACATATGGTTTGAGTTATGATGATCTATAAGTTATATATTATCAATCTTTACAGAGTCCTAGGCTGTTGTTCTTAAATTCTTAGATAACCGTGCGTGAGGCAACATGTATGGTAAAACAGAATGTCAAAAATTCTACGCGCCAAAAAAAAACTGTTAATTTGTTGCGTAAAGGGTTTCTGGCGATAAGTTTTAGGTCCGATTGAGAGGTTTCCCTTTACACTTGCCATCTGGTCAAAAAAAAGTTGCGTAGTTTCTGAGAAATTGAACGTACGACTATAACAAAGGAGGCAAAAAAGCCCTACCTTTGACAAAAACTGTTAACGTTGGGGTGAGAGAGTCGGCGCGGGTTCTATAGATGGGTAGAGGGGACGCACAGCTCAATCCTACTGCGCAGTAGTAAACCGAGATCCCTTTCTTTGTTTTGGATTGGATAACAGTAGCAACTCCGTTACAAAGGCCTGTATTACTACTCAGTGAACTTCTTAAGCAACAGATAATTTACGGCTATTTATCTCAATCTGACGTAATTGATCTATTTTGAAAACAATAAGGTCTTACAACAATAGTAGTTGACAAGGCTAACCTGTTTTCAATACCTTCCAAACGATGGCGTTAATATCTGCATCCTCATCCATCTCGAAGGCACTCTGGAACAAAAGACAAAGCTCGATTCAGAACACGTCTTTGAACTGACACTTACGACCTAACGAAGTGCTTCTATTTATGTATTTTTATTTTTTTTATTGAAGGAAGGGCTATAGCTCTTGGACCTCGATCACGCCTGATGGAAAGCGATGGATGTGGTCTATGCTGGAGCGAGCGTGCCCAGAAGATGCCTTGAGGCACTCCTACTCGTCGACGAAACCATAGCACAGTTCTAGTTTTATCCACGCTTACTTAAAATTATTCGTCTCTAAAACGCAATTATACAACCCAGTCGTAAGCACTCTTCCCTGGGGTTCTTTTATAGCTAGTTGTAAATCTATTCATCGAAAATGTATTTGACAGCGCCTCATTCTATGACGAATAACATTGGACTTGATGGTGCATACAAATAAAGTCCAAATTTAAACAATCCGTCAATATTGAGACTTTAGTTCGTAGGTAAGCAAGGACTGCATCCGTGTATTCCCGAGGATCAATTTTTTTGGTCCTTTGTATTAAATTTTGGGTTTGGTTAATTTTTAATCCAACATTGAATCGGATCACGTAGGCCAGCGACTAACATTCAGCTGCACCTGACAATCCTGACATGAGGACAAAGAGGTTTCACAAAAAGAATTTACTTTTTGTGCGATCATCATGAAAAAAAGTGATGGACGCGAAGAAGGATCAGGCGCGTCCAAAATAAGACGATGTTATGATCACCGAGTGTAAACTGAACGAAAATAATTATATGCTCAGTCCAAACTGCTTGAATTGATCGTAATTTTCTCGGAAAGATGACATGATATCAACAAACATTTTACGTAATCAGCATATTCATACTTAGCGAACGAACTCTAAAATATTTAAACAAATAAAAGATTGTCCAAATATTTACTTTGGCCAGGGGACTTTTAAAAACATACAATATAGAAGTAGACACCTAGGTTCAGAAAACTAAACGCGATAAAGCCTAGAATCTGATGCATATTCGATCAAGTAACATAGACTTGCATAAGACACAAGACAAAGTACTAGAGTTATTTTCAAAGACAAAAGTGCAACACAGGGTTATGTCATTGCTGCAATAGAATTTCAACAAGGGGAGCGATATGAATAAATCATAGACAGTAATCAGAAAAGGTTGTCACCGACTAAAATAGATTCCATACAGACAAGCGATAAGCATAACTTGTAAAATCCTTGTGGCCAGGACTTTCGAAGAGATTGGATAAATTAATTTATTATAGTAGAAACACAAGCATTTGCAATGGCAAACCTGGAAATTTACGAACAACAGGCAGCTAGAAATCTAAAAGTCATAAGAAAAACTTCGTAAAATTGTTGAACGGGATGTTGTATTAGATCGGGACAGTAGACAAAGCAAAAGGTTTGTAAGCGCGTGACAAAGCATACGCATTGTATTTTTCACATAGTGCAAAGAATTTCTAGACACAACAATAGACAACAGAAACGTACTCTCTTATGATTTTACTCATTATTATACAACGCGTACAGTGGCCGTAACGAAAGTCGGTACGCACTGTGAAACATTTCTAAATCAAAGATAATTACCGAAGCAAAACATACATTATAATATCAGATGGAACAAAACAGCCCAGCCCTGAATACTTTAAGGAACCCTTGTTTTTTAAATATACAAGACAAAAATCTGGCTAAGGATAGCCATATATCTTGTTGAGCTTTTCTATTTTGTGTCCTGAATTCTTTGTAGGGTTTACACGCAGAGTAAAGATTGCAGACAGTGTTTCTGGCTCAGGACCAAAGGAAGCGTAATGAAAAGGGAGCATCAGTTCTACATACAACATTTGCCCTTTTATATTTTTTCTTCGATCATCGCGATTCTTTTTATTGTTTTGGCAGCTTTTCCGTACGGATTATATCCTCATGTAGTGAATTTGTACAAATATGGTTGTAGAACATGATGGTCATATTGCTACCAATTAATGAAGTGTGTCTTATCTTCGAATTTAAGTAAACCTGGGCAGTATTTGTAAGGGGTTGACAGTTTTTATTGCTAGCCAAAGTATTTATTACACGGTCACCCAAACCAAGGTTACGGAAAAATATATTTGCAATGCTGATGTGGACTTTTGCGCTGTTCTCTTGTGATGTGATGTTTTATACATGATTTTGAGGCTCGGAGCGGTGAGGCAGTGTCGATCACCTCACTACCAGGCGTATGTATGTACATCTGAATACCTTTATACTTTCATGATCCAAGCCGCTGAATCTTAAAATAGTTGTTATCACTGGTAAACATCCCATTGAATTCATCTCAGGAGAAGCCAACTTCGTAGGAGGAAAATATTGTAGTTACATTGTTTGCAAGTTGCAACTAAACATTTCAGTTGTTTCTTTAGGAGTTAAATAGTGTAAATTGATTCATATACAAGATCTTATACTTACGTAATTTATTTTAAGTAACTTTCTAGAGGTAATACTATTATAAAAAAAACATATGCAGTTCTTTTTTTCTTTAAAAACATATTCAGATTTGTGGGATGAATTTTCTAAAACACAGTGATCGGACGTGTCGCTTTTTAGCTACGTGGTGTCTACACGTAGAAAGAATTAAAAAGATCGTGAATGGGCAATAAAAAGTAGAAGACCCAGGGCAAAACAGGTAATTTTAATGCAGCAAAACAATTATGTCTACATCTATTAATAAATGTAAGTATAGGTAATCTACGAGGCACGAATGAATGGGCAGTAAGACGATTGACGTCAATAAACATAGGTATATAATTCAAACAGTGTACCAACTAGCTACAATAGATGATAAGTTGGTAACTTCAAAGTAAGAGCTTTTTCAAGATATTACAAAGGAGAATGGTTCTTGTGGTACTTCTATATAAAATTACCGGCGAAGTACTAATCAACATCAATAACCGTTGCGGCACTTGCGGCTTTGATCTCTGAGGGGTAAAGCAAAAAGAAGTGTGTGGGTGTGCCATCCTACGCGTCGCATGAACAGATTTAGGTCCAATGAAATAGGGGATGCTTATCGATAGTTTATCGGGCGCAATTCCGACCTAAGGCTATAAACTAAGAATTTTGTAACGAATAAGCCCAAGCCTCGATGGCATCGAATCATCTACTTTTAGAGCCGATGGTAAATTCACATTATATTATTATGAATTTGATTGAGGTGAGAGCAGTAGGTGGCACGTCAGTTGCAGCATCAGTGGCAGTATTAGGTCCTCTAAAGTACAGGAGGCCTACCACAACCTCTTAAAACAATATTATTTTAATATTACTTTGTAATTTCTGTTGTTGCATTTTCAACTCTCGGCGCTGATCCGAGCGTTGAAAATCCAACAGAGCGGAACGCAAAGTAATATTAAAGTAATATTGTTTTAAGAGGTTGTGGTAGGCCCCCAGGTATACAGGGACTTCGGACACTAACTTACTGGACATGGTTTGATCAGGAGCACCGCTTTCGGATTCGGTGGAGTTTATAAGACCCAGTCGAAATAGCATAATGTCCTAGATTCCGAACACAAACTGACTTCAGCAGTGAAGTTTCTACTACCACAGACAATGAGGCGTGCTGCGAATTACTGTACAAAACAATCAATTATAATAATTGGGTCGTATGCGCAGCGAGTAACCGCAGAATAGTAGTCTGACACTTATGCGTGTCAGATAAACTACACCGGCTTCGCTTGCGGTTAACACGATTTAACAATTTATGAGCAGCTTTGTAGGTTAGTATTGTTTACCTGATCAATTATATTCACAATGGAGACCAGATGTTGCTTATTTGATTAGCCTTTGCTAAATTAATAGCCTTAATAGTTATTAAATAGGTTGATATAATAGTCGTAGCAAAAAAAAATGATGAATGAATTGTGTGGAAGATGATTTAGCTACAAAATAGGCGCAGCGTCCACTCCCGAATTAATCGGGATAAGGGTAGAAGCGTGACGATGAGAATAGCGAGACTACGCCATGATCTTATAGAGTAGAACGCTAGAAAAAATTACCTAAGTGAAATGCTCCAATAATAATTTGATGACATGGTTTAAATTTTAAACCATGTCGTCTGTAATTTTTAAACTTTAAAATTACAGACGCCAGTTGACAGATGATACTGAGATATGCCTGCTACTGCGTGAATATCAGGCCCACAGACCATAATAATTCTACACATCTGAACATGAACCTGTTTCAATCAATTAAGTACTCGAAAAGTTCAAAAACTAATGAGAAAGTATGTAGATTTGTAGTTCGTAGTTGAAGTTCGTTTCAACAAACTTCAACAGAGCATTCACTTTTTCACGAAATAATAATTATAATCTTCATAAGTGTTACAGCTGCATCATATTCAATGCTTTTAATAGTAGCTTCATTATAAGAGTAAACATGTGATTCAGTTTCTGCTTTACATAAGTGGTCTAACGAGACCATTTTAATGTTTAGTGCCATTAGAGTTATTATCATTATGAATATTAGTTTATAAAAGCTGCAGTTTGAATGTTATGAATGAGTTACGCAATGAAAAAGTTTAAAGTATTATAGTGGTAGATTCGATTAGGATTTGACTTTTTTATAGATATTGGGGAGTTCTAGTTTGTACGAGATATTGCATGAGTGCAACGCAGTAGCACAGTGCAAGTATGTAGTAACAGTTATTGAAAAAAAATCATGTTAGTTGTATGGGAGCCCCACTTAGGTATTTACTTTATTGTTTTTAGTATTTTTTTTTTATAGCGGCAACAGAAATACATCATCTGTGAAAATTTCAACTGTCTAGCTATCACGGTTCATGAGATACAGTCTGGTGACAGACAGACGGACAGCGGAGTCTTAGTAATAGGGTCCCGTTTTTACCCATTGGGTACGGAACCTTAAAAAGACAAATGAGAGGAAGATTATGAGAGATAATATTTGTGATGAATGAAATGAAAAATTGATAGCGTGATGGTTGACAGCGAAGAGAATGGAAGAAGAAAACATTTTGCGTCGACCTCAACTATTGGAAAAAATGCCTTTGACCGCGAAGCATGTTCCATCACCAAAACTGGATAAGATTACTACATGAGCAGCTGCTAGGTGACAAGTTGTAAACAATACACAATACACGGCAGACGAATTTGAACTACTCGATTAGATTCAAAAACGGTAACGAAAATGTTTTCACCTGCATCTCAATAGTTTCGTTACACGAGGACTTTGGTCAAGGACAAACCCATCGGAAATTCAGATTGTCCAAAATTTCCAATTCCATATGAGCAGGCGAAAAAAAACGTTATCGTCGGGTTCGATGAACTCTGCCACAAGTGATGGCCACGTATAAACTGACATGAGAAAAAATGATCCCCGAATATAGAGGTTTATAAGTAAACAGTTTTTTGGAACCTTGAAAATCTATAGAATATAAATTGGAGGGTCGGCAACATCAGTGTTTTTGTTTTGATAAACATTATTTTTTCATTTGTGACTATCTATGCCTGCGGTTTTACCAGTTGCTCGGCTTTTAAGGGTCCGTGGCGTGATATTAAATAGCCTAAAACCTTCCTCCAAAACTGGGCTATCAAATGCAAAAAGATGAATAAATCGGTAAAGTCGTTCTCAAGTCATGGCTTACCAAGGGAAATAGGGATTCATTTTTAGGATTCCGTACCCAAAGGGTAAAAACGGGACCCTATTACTAAAGACTCCGTTGTCCGTCTGTCTGTCCGTCACCAGGCTGTATCTCATGAAGCGTGATAGCTAGACAGTTTAAATTTTCACAGATGATGTATTTCTGTTGCCGCTATAACAACAAATACTAAAAACAGAGTTAAAATTAATATTATATTTAAGTGGGGCTCCCATACAACAAACGTGATTTTTTTGCCGTTTTTCATAGATAATGGTACGGAACCTTTCATACGCGAGACCGACTCGCACTTGGCCGGTTTTTTATATACATATATAGACTAGCTGTACCCCGCGGCTTCATTCTCGTCAACTGGCTACCTACCCTACCCACACATTTTTTTTTTCTTTCATAAGAACCATCTCCTTACAATTGCAAACACAAAAAAAAGAATTAAGTAGCGAAATCGGTCCAACCGTTCACGCGTGATGCCGTGACACGAAATTCATTTCAATATTAAAAGATTTCAGGCTCTGCTACTTTGAAATAATCTCTAATTAGAAGTCGGTTAAAAACAAAGATATGGCCCATGGCTGGTATAGACCGATATACATATATCCATAAGCAGCATATTATTAACGAACGCGCTTCGTAACAAGTTTGGCCAGATTAGTACGATGCCGAGTTCGTACGAGCCTCACATGATGTCATCGTCAACACATAACTTACTTAAAACCTCGAACGAGCTCTGTGTGCGTGAGTATAAGACTTATCTAAACAGTAACATATACAAATTAATTCCATAGCTGAGCGGAAAGTTCCATGGTGCCATAATCTAATGCTTTTAAATTTAAAACAATCCTTGCTTTAACATCCCTACTATTAAACAGACGACTTCTATTATAAAAAGGAAATTAATCGACGAGCGAAAATCCTGTTATCTAACAAAAATGAAGAAAACAGGTTTGTTGTTGTTAAGAACGCAATAGACGAACATCTTATAATATTGTTATTCTTTCATCGATCGCGACTCGCTTTCGTTCAAGGATAATTGGCTGCCAATTAATAAAGATCGAATAGATTAACTAATGGTGAGTAATTGATGGTTCTCTTTACTTAGCATAAATTAAACTCAAAATAGAACAAGTTTATAAAATTCGCAGAGGTACGCTTCGCGAAAAAACGTTTGTTTTTTCTAGTTATCACGAATCGTAGGCACTGTTTAGATTTTAAGAAGCAAAACACACCTGGGAATTGTTTTCAACGAGTAATTCGACAAAATTCTAAGAATGTTCCCATAAAAAGGCCCTGGTATCTTTTTTAAATATTAAACATCTGTCTAAAAGATGAACACTCTCGTATCTCGAATAATCTCGGTACCTACACATACACAATCTGACATCTACGTAATACGGACTCCGATAACCTGGAACAAACGTAAATAAGTACACTGATAGTGATTAAAATGCTACGAAAACATCTGATTACGCAACCACAACACGAAAGCATTATCAAGTAATTAAATACAATTGTTGAATAATATTTTTATATTATTTGCTTTATTTTTGGTTACTAACATCCAACGTCCACGTGAAGTGAATTTTAAGTTTACGAAATTATCATAAAATAAATAGAAGGGTGCAGATAGGTATAGCTGTAACTCAGCGCGACGACGTTGACGCTGCTGCTATACTATGCATCTTCTGAGCGACGTCTACTCAGCTTTTGCGCGGCTTCAGCGTGACGTCTACGTGCCGTCTAAATCACCTACGCAGCGTAAACGTTACGCCTACACGGTAACTGCGCTGTGCTTAAGCATGCAGCAAACGCATGCGCAGGACTAAAGTCATTGGAAGGCCTCAAATACATTTTTAAAATATTTGTAGTTGCTAAGGAAAACTGAAACGTAAATGTTTTAGTTCAAAGGTGAAAGCAGACGTACAATGTACACTTCAGAAATATTTAGACATTCAATTTTGGAATAGTGTTCAACGTTCATTACAATAATACATTGAATGAAATCGCATTACCCATTGAAAGTTTTCATGAACGTGTATAAAAACGGCACGAAACAATAAACGAAGATGTAATTATAGAAGTTTGAAGCACCACATAGTGTAGTGATGACGTAGAAAATAGTTCGTGACCTTCTATATTCGAAAATAATGATGAACTACCATTGGTAAAAGCGTTCGAATATGTAGGGCTTCAGTTTGACCGAGTCTCGATATAATTGTTTATTGTGTAACGATTTATTCAGGAATAAATCGTTACAAATCTAAACGGTTAAACGGATAAAGCTAAGCCTGTTTGTCCCGGCTGTCATTTGTACATCATTGACTGACGGTACTGGTGGTCAAAAACCAGTTTTTTAACACCAATCTTGATAAGGAGAATTGAATAGAATGCCCTTTATTTTGTACAGCATTACGTTACAGAAAGCAAAAAAAAAAGTGTTTATTCACTGTAACCTCATACATTTTTTACAATATAATTATTACCTCTGCCAAACTACACAGTTTGTTGGCAGATGTAGCAATAATATAATACAGGTTTTTATATTTACCTTCCCTTATTATCCCTTCGTAGATACCCACCCGATCAATAAATTAAGAACCGTTTTTCATTACTAGAGAACATAAAGGATTACTATAGAAGTCGATTCAGGACAGCTTTATGTCTTTATTTCTGTTTTTGATAAATAAGAAAGTCAATAAATGTATGTGGGTCAATGACCATTATTACACATTTATCTGGTGCCCAGTCTAGACTGGACACCAACCAAAAAATAGCTTGGAAAATGCTAGGCGAATGCCCGACCTATTCTTGGTAGTCAAATCAGTATATGAATGCTTGACGAAGTCTTAAATATCACTTCCTAGCTGATATAAATTATGTATGCAAACAATGGCAGGTTAGTAAGGTAAGTCGGTAAGGCTGAACGAATGCGATGCATTTCTAGTGCAGTTTATCGTTTGCAAGTGCAACTATGTGATGTGCGTTCGCAACATCACTCATATTTACCATCCATGACCCGCTTATCCATATTAAGTTGCTACTCTTACATCGGCTTGACTGTTTTATCTCAAACGATTAGGTTTCGACTTCAAGGATAAATAATTACTTTGTAAATAATCAGATACTGTCGCATGTTAATTTGTCAATAACAAAGAAGAGCCTAGAACTATATGATTCTATTTATAAAAAATATATGATTCTATTTAGTATGTCAGTTAGATTATTGAAAAATATTGGACATGTATTTTTTGCTTTATCAAAATCAATAAAAAAATGACGAAGATAAAACGCATCAAACATCAGGAGTGGGGGCTGGTGACGTCATGTGTAAGTAAAAAGTGTACTTACAAGTGACGTCACACGAGTTTTCAACGCACTGTATCGTTACAAAAAATACGTGTCTAATATTTTTTGGAAATCTATCTGACGGACTAATTAGACTTTTTTAGTCATCTACCTACCCTATTGTTACTCAGTCGATTTGCAACCGTAGCAAAGATAAATCTGTGAGTAATCATTCAAACTATTAAAGATTTACCTGCATATATGTATGTTGTAATTAATGTATCTTCACAGCAATCAATTAAATGACGTCTATGTTATAAAAATAGGCGAGAGTATAAGGCGTTCGTCTGTGTATATCACTGTTGATCACAAACAAGAGATACAACACAGATTTATGGCACATTCGAGTCTGGAGTCTCTTATACTCGTAAGTACAGTCGTACCAGTGTAATAGTCTCGGTGATCATGATCAAGTAGAGTCAAGGTGAACTCTATTATGTATAGCTAGCTATACTAGTTTCACGCTTGATCGCGTTTAATGTCTACGTGACTTTTTTCAAGTATTTCGAAGCATTTGGGTGACTGAGTAAACGTCAATATTCATTTTCAATGAAAAATATCCTTTTAAGAAATAAATAAAATTCCTATATCTCAAGCTTAAAATAGATTCAATGAAATAGAGATAAATGTGTATGCTAATCTAAAATATAAGTCAGTTTTTATACTGATTCGACCTTTATCTGAACGGTGACCTAAATGTGAAGTGATATCCATTTATGGATATTATCAACGTCTAAGATATTGTGTTACTTTACCGCAAATCCTTCAGATTGTATTTAATTTTCGAAAAGTTCCATAAATGTGTCCTCTTCGCAATCATAAACAATATTTCAAAGTGAATTAGTGTTCATAACATCTAAGGTAGTTCATATTAATAGTTGAATGATACTCAACTTTATAAGTATGTGCTTTGGAGTGAAAATATTAATCGCAAAGTTTATAAGTTGTATGTCGTATGTAACATAGGTAAATGACACACTCATAGGTGTTATATAAGAGTGATACGGTTATTGCGCTGTTAGAAAACATTTCGTCGAAATCGATAAATTGATAACTGATTTGCAGATAATCAGGATTCTCAAGTCCGAAATTTACAACTAATATGTATGATAAACAGTTTTTACATTATCTTTCGCAGTAATGTTTGAATCACCTTGAGTTGCTTGATTCGTAAACATTTCCAAATAAGTATTTTTATGTATTTAATCAAATAAATACATAAATTCAAAGAATTGGAAATCTTTTCTCATGAGATCAAGGGAAGAAAAAGAGTTAATTTGCGCCAAGCATGACGCATGCCAAAAATAAACAAAATTACTAAAGCAAAGCAATTAGAATGCTTAAATGTTAAGGTTATGCAACAATATTATATTTTACATCTTAAATAGAACCAAATCGTGTCAATTATATGATTTGAAAAGGTTATAATAATATCAAATGTCTAAAAATATAGTTTCTCATTATCTTCAGTAACCTTTAAAATGTTCAAAAGTGATATTATAAGAGATATAAAATTAACATAATTTAATTTTTCTGATTAATGAACTGCACCTGGCACTTGTTTATTTTTGAACTGCGGTCATAAGATCATCTTATGACAAAGAAAATGAAAACATGCGTCATAAAAGTCGTCCAAAACACCGTTACTGTAATATCTGGACAGGACCTTTGATTGATTGGATAATCTTGAAACGTGGGATCAAGGCAAACTTGATTATAAAATAAATGAGTAAAAACATCAGCTGTCAACGTTAATATAAACAAAAAAAAACTCACAATTCACAGACGATAAGATAGAGAAAGATAAAATTTATTCCGCAGTAATTTTTTACTATTTGTGAAATGTGACCAGATAAGTGAGGGACACGGGTGAACGCTGGGTTAAACTCACACCGACAGCTTAGATATTAAGATATGCGCATATTAATAGGCAAAGATCTTTAAAACTATGCTTCCTTTGACTGAGTCTAACATTCAGGAGAGTTTGCAAAATCAAGTGCTAAACTGCCTAGAATTTGAAACATCGCAACCCAGGAGGCACACAGTACGCCGCGCTACATGGCCTCTACGTAGTGCTACGCCGCTCCTACACAGTGCTACGCCGCTTCTACGCAATGCTACGAGGTCCCTACGAAGTGCTACGCCGCTTCTACGCAGTGCTACACCACACCGCTTCGTCGCAGTGCAGAGCAGTGCTACGCCTCTTCTACGCAATGTTACGTCGGAGCTACAACGCGGCTTGCGCGCTGCTACGCAGCCTCTACGCGGTTGCTACGCTACGCGATTCATAAGCATATTTAGTTACGCAATATTGTAGTTCATCATTATGCATAACCTCCCAGATCAGTCGAATTACTTTTAAAATAACAGGCAATAAATTGGTAGGTTTAACTATAGTCCCTTCAGTCAAACACCAGCAAGGCTGAATTTGAAAATGTGTCAAAGTTTGTTATCATTTGATTAGCAGCCAAAAAAACACAATTGCTTTGTTGGTAAGCTGTTCCGGTAACACACTCAAAGATACTAAGTCCCTTGACCCTCTCAAGGCTGTCTAAACTTCCGCTACCGAGGCACAGGCGTCTGCTAACACATCCACAAAGACAAACACTCGTAGCTCCCAACATACGTAATAATGAATGAATGTACCTACTTTAAGTGGCTTGACACGCTTTCCTTCGACAATGTTGATAAATATTATGTGCCTTCTATAAATAGATTACTAAATAACTCGTAGCATCTTTGGCTGAGAAATAATGTCCTATATAATGAAAAAGAAAATTGCATCTCGAGTTAGAACATTTAATCTAAAATCAAACATTTAATTAACTCAATAACATTTAATTACGGAAGGAAAACAAACAGTATAACTTGGTGTTACATAATAGATTTAGTACCTAATAGGTAAAGTAATGAGATAACATACTAAAACGTAATTCCGCAATTCGTAACCCCAGCTTACAAAGCCATACAGGTGTTACTTAGTAATGAGTTGTTGTAATTAGGGCCATACGTGTAAATGGTTACATCTTTCCTCTACCCTTATCTGAAAGTAAAGTAATTACCTAACACTTTTAGGGGTATCCCATTATTCCCTTTCATCAGCATAAGCTAAAGTTTTTCCTTGTAAAACTTCAAGATTAATATTTCGGGCGACATTCGTTGAGAAGCATTACAAAAATTGTTGCTAAACAATAACTTAAAGAAGCCAAGCAAAGTGTTGTTTAGTTTTATATACTGACTGCTCCTGTTAGCTCAGTATCTTAAATTTTAATAGGTAATAATTGTAAACTTAATGATGAACCACGATGTATTTACTAAAAGAGCGACAAGTGGACTTATACATAAGGTGACATTGATAGAAGAACAGAAGACCCAAAGATTTGCACCAACACCGAGCAAGTAACATGGGGCCAAGACCTTCAGATGGCAGCGGTGACCTCTCGCTTCCGACCTTGGTTCAATCCATGGTCCGGAGCGAGGTGGCATGAGAACAATCATCTACTTATCTGCGAAGCAGTAATGCTAGTGAAGGAGGAAGCGGGCCGCGTGAGGGAGAGGCAAACCTCACGCTCCAGCTGCCGCAACAAAAGAAGACGCCCCCTGAAGTCGCATGGCGATTCCCGGCCACCGGAGGCACGGGCCTGCGGAAGGCGAGCGTTGGGTAGCTCGCCGTCCGATCAGAACCAGGTTCGGGTCGACGACGCGTTGTGTTCCAAGCGTGCTTCAATGAGATATCAGCATAGTAGACGGGGCCTGCTAGGGCCAGAGCCTGCCACGATTGCAGAATTTGTCCGAAAGAGTCACCGTGGCCCTGGAACGCAAAGGGCATTTGGAGGAACACGGATGGGTTTTAGTCAATAATAGTATGACACTCCCTTCCGATCCGCCCAGAACGAAAGGAGTTATTTGATGATTTCCTATCGTTAAAAAAAGAACATTCGGAAGACGAATGGATAATCAAAACATATTGCACCGACCCCAAGTAACATAGGACCCGGTACAGGGAGCAGAAAAATAAACTTTAAGATTTACGCAACAAACGACTTAAAATAGGAGTAATGATAAGGTGACAGCTGGGGCCTAACAGTGGGAAAGAGACGGAGCTATACAGGACGTATAGCTCCATCTCTTTCCCACTGGAAGTAATATTAAAGTAATACTGCTTTAAGAGTTGGTGGTTTAGGCCCCTGTGCTTGTGCAGACCCCAACTAAGTAACATGTGCCCAAGAAAGTCAGAAGAAGAATAAACTTGAGATCTACACAAAAAAACACCACTACTACAGGAGAATGGAAAATCAAAAAATATTGACTGACCCGAACTAAGTAACATGGGACCGACACAACAGGACAGTGAGAAGAATAATAAAGTTGAAGATTTACACAACTAGCCACTAAAAAAAAACGTTTTATTCCCTGAAGTCGTTACGTAAAACCTTTATCTCCAATACTGGACAGTAACTTTTTAAGACAAGAAGTCGGTATGTGTCAAGGCAGCACAACGTTGTAAAACGGACGGAGCTCATGAGAAACGTAACTACCTACTTTCTTTTTCTTCATACTTATTTCGATAGGACCTATATGTATTGCATACATACTACGAATCAAATTTTAAAAACAGAGCGTAGGTACAATTTAATCCTGTTAAGGCAGATGAACAACAGTTTAACCTAATTTTTGCATTGTTCATTTTGATACGTACAATGTACAACTCATTGATAGAAACTATAGCCGCCTCGGCCCTTGCCATGTTAGCATGGATTCATAAATGATTCGGTCGGTAGACATCTCCATTCGCCGACCCTGTCAAATTGGTCCGTCAGACAGAGTGTGAATTGGGACGTCTAGAGATGGTTTAATTACAGGAAGCGGGCTATTATGGTCCTCGCTCGTCCTAATTGTACTTAGCAATGACATCACACAATGATGTAAAGAAAACCGAATTAAAGTAAATAGTAAACAAAATGAGTGTGCACACAATATCGCTGCTTGTCAAGGTATCAGCTCCCCAAATATAATATCGTACATCGTACGATTAGATAATATAACAGGTTATCGGAACTGGATTAAAGAATGAAATTAGATCCCCGATCTGATCATAAATAATGAACTATCGTTATCTAATAGGATGATGTAATGGTTTTGTTTTATGAAACCAAAAACCTAGTCTTAATGCAAAAACTGCATTGAAATTATCGCAGTGCTTTATTGTCATTAAGTAGCTGTAATAGATTTTTTTTAAATATTTTATTGATTCCATCAGATCATCAACATAATCTTCCAGCCCCACACATATTCTTCGATTCGCCCTTGTAAACCGCTGGGATACACAGACTCTTTTATCTCAGGCTACCAAACCTCACACAATCCATCCATCTTCTTTTTCCTCTGTCTCCCTCTTTATCTATCCACTAATATTAAATCGATACCATTTTAAAAATCCTTGAAATATCCAATAAGAATAATCATTTTTAATATGTATTTACGTTTACATTCAGCCACTATACTGGCGAGATTTAGAGAAATTTAATTTCAATTAAAAATAATACACTTCTGGACACATCTATTGGCCCACCTTAGAGTTTCGGTTTCGATGGCCCCTACCGAAATATGATTGCTAGATTGAACAAAAACTGTTGATGCAGTTTTAAACCTGATACATTTTACCATCTTTTTCGATCGTATTGTTTTAAATTTGAATTCAGAATACCATACTACATGGAGCTACGCCTAACAAGTCGGATATGCGCCTTGTTAAAGGCAATTGATTTTTGAATAAAAAACATGTTTTATCAAATAAAGGTTTAATTTAATAACGCATGTTGCCTCCTTGGGCATCTACCACAGCTCTCATACGATTAGGCATAGAGTTTATCAACCGCTCTATGAAATTTTGAGGGATCATCTCCCATTCCTCTTCTATGGCAGTTTTCAACTCCTGCATCGTCTGGGCAACTGGCTGACGAGCCCTAACACGTCTTTTTAGCTCGTCCCACATGTGCTCAATGGGGTTCATGTCTGGGCTTCTGGCTGGCCAGTCCATAAATGTGATGTTCACATCTCGAAGATATTCCCTGACGATGCCGGCCGCATGGGCTCTTGCATTATCATGCATAAAAAGGAAATTTGGGCCCACATAGTCCGCGTATGGTATCACGTGAGGTTCTAAGCACTCACGAATGTACCTTTCAGCATTTAATGTTGGCAGCCGTGGTCCTGTAACAACCTCAAGTTGAGTTTTGCCGCTCGCGGATATACCGCCCCAGACAGTCCATGAGCCACCGCCATAAGCAACCCTCTCTTCAAAGCAGCATTGTGCGAAACGCTCTCCCTTACGTCGGTAGACCTTCTTCCTTCCATCATTGCCATGTAACACAATTTTAGACTCATCAGAAAAGAGTACACGGCTCCAATCTTGCTGTGTCCAATTTAAATGACTGCGTGCGAAATGAAGGCGCGCTGTTCGGAGGGCTCGCGTTAGTTTGGACCCATTAGCTGGCTTGTGTGGTACCATATCGCGTTCTTTTAACCTTCTCCGAACAGTTCGAGCGCTCACAGATACTCCGTGGACGTCGCGAAGTTGGTTTTGTATCTCAATGGAGGTAAGGTGACGATTTCTCAAGCTGGTCGTCACGATGAATCGACCCTGCCTTTCAGTTGTGACCCGAGATCGTGGCCTTCCTTGGCGACGAACAAAGCCGCCAGTCTCTAGGTACCTCCGATAAACATTTCGGACCGCAGATCGACTTAAATTAAGTTGAGCACTCACGTTTCTTTGGCTGTGTCCGGCCTGACTAAGTGCCACAGCTTGGGCGGCGACTTCAGGTGAAGTATCCATAGATTATTGATAGAACCTCACCTTAATGTTAAGAATAAGTAATGTTTGTTGCAAAACCAAAGATATTAATCACTTTTTCAAGAATTAAATCCAAGTAAACCAATAAAACCAAGTTTTCTTAGTATTCGATTGTTTGATATCAACAAACAGGCTCCAAATTGTCTTTTGTTTCTTTAAATTCTGTGTTCGAAATTCAAAAAAAGACTATTGAATGAAATTGTGAATGTGCCAGGTTCAAAACTGCATAAAAACTTTTTGCTCTACCTAGTATAAAATTTTAGCTAGGACCAAACGAAACTGAAAATACAAGGTGGGCCAATAGATGTGTCCAGAAGTGTATTTACGTTTACATTCAGCCACTATACTGGCGAGATTTAGAGAAATTTAATTTCAATTAAAAATAATATAATAAGAAACAGCACGTGTTCGTGTTATCTAAAAACATTAATGGTAGCGTTTTACTGAGTTCCAAAATGACGGGTTCAACATTTGTGTAATGTGAAATATCTGAGTCAGTTTTGTAGAAGTTTCCATTTATTCCAGTTGATTGGCATCTAATGCCATCGTGTCACTGATTAATTCACAGTGAATTAAAACTACTATGTAATGCAAACACCTGTCTAAATTGTATAAATATGGTTTAAATTGTATGTAATAAAATTATAATTTCTGGTTACCAAGTTAATATTGGCTTAATTAGAACCATTTTTCATAAAGCCCGTAGCCCCACATGTCTGTCGTCATTATCCACACTTATTTCTGTACCATCTTTATCGTGCCCATTAAAACGTATTGTTAGCTCGTATAATTATGTCAGTAATATTGTTTTAAATGTTTAAATACATTATGTATTTTAAGCCTTGTTCTAATCTAACCAATTAAGCATAATATCAGTTCCAACCATCGAAGCTTTTTTAAAACTATTTATTTTTAATATCACGTGATGTTTCTTATCTATTATATATTATATTTTCTTATCTTATATATTAATAACAAATTATAAATCCACATTATTATTTAAGATGATTTTAGATTAATGAGTGGAAAAGTTTATGTAATACAATGTGTCGCTGTTGACGGTAACGAGTTGACAACATGTGTCAATGTGTGCGAACTGGGTCAAACGCGAGATACCTACATAGTGTAACTGTGTGCAACAGATGACGACTGAGAGGTCAATGCCCTACTAGCAGTGGGGGCCAACGACCCTCACATCACACCCCTAACCCTCTATCCCGCAGGTGTTCGAATGTAGGGTAGCTTTCATCTCCCTCGTATAAATGTGAATAAACATGAGCGCTGATAATGTCTTCAAAAACTGGTTCAGACATATCGATAAAGGAAGAACCTTCACACGTTATTTGTACTTAGATCTGTGATTCTTCTTTTAAGTCACGTCATAAACATTACTAATAGGTCGCCTGAATATAAACACAAACACTATGCATCATAATGAATGTGTATAATTTCAATTGCATATTTAATGACTTGTAGCAACTACGCTCAAGTATCACAGTAAAATCTTTCAAGAGCCAGTTTTCGCGATAACCGATATCTGCGCGCAAAAACCTTGAATTCTTGTCGATAATTGCAAAGCATATTCGATAAGGACCGACCAAATTCGGTCAGTAATGGCAGAGGCGAAAAACTTGAATAAACGTGAAGTGGAAAAATTCACTAATGGCTGAAGTGATTTGGCAGCCCTTTTGGGCGTTATCTTGTGATGACCGAAATCAGCTGTTTTAAAGACGGGTCGTAACTGGGTTCGAGTGCGTTACTGGGAGCACGTACGCACTGGCCGGCCTTGCAGGTATATTTGTGACTCCAATAACAAACAACCTTTTAGCAGTGAACAAGTACAAATACCATGGAGTACACAAAAATAGTTTATAGGATACTGAATTACTCTCGTTACATGCAGAGCGTTTCTGAAATGGAGTGATAAAGATTTTATTGAAGTGGAATTTATCTATGAAATGGATTTTCAATCTAAAGCTGGTCCAAACTATTAAACAAGTCTGTCTTAAGAAGAAGAAAACGGAATAAGACGAATATGAAAAAAATCTGATGCCTAATGAAAATAACCGATAAAGAGCACAAAAGCAGTTGTATTTTTTCATTCTTGAGAACAAAATTGGATAAACAACAAAAGCAATATTCGTTACAGAAGGGTATACAGTACAATCGACAGTCGACACCCACTTTTTGTACATTTAGGTGTGTTGGTTAATAGTTAGTTCACACGCTAGTTCCGGAAAGTTCCGAACAGATATAGGTTAAAATGCCGTGACATGATTCCGTAAATTCTCAACTTGCGAAGATTTTTGTACTGGAACCGTAAAACTATGTATATGAAGATAAGTTAAATAAATTGTTATTTATCTTGGCATATGCTGGCTGAAATAAAAACACGAGTCTTTTATGCAAAAAAAACTCAAAGACACAATATTTAGACTAAAGAACATGTGTTTGTGTTTTCATACTAGACATGCGTATAAAAATATAAGATGAAGACGTCACTCTTAAATCAAAGTAATGGTGATACGAAGTAACGCACTCAGAATCTAACAAAATGCTAAATTATAAAACAAATAGAAATGTGTGTAAATTAGCGAGGCGTCAGGTGATAATCAGAATGTTTTTCAACATCAGCCAATGGTCTATTGCTTTTATTAGCCACCATCGGTGAATTGAACACCTATGGACATAGCGACTGTGTCGGCCGTCATCAGTGACCTTCCGAGATTTCTGAAGAAAAGAACCCCTAACTAGGTTACCGTAACGATTACGTGAATTAAGTTTATCTCAAGCAAATAAGATACAGCTGTAATCACTGTGCCAAATTCAACAAAAGATTCAAAAAAATCTTTTACCGCACCCCTTTCATATTACACAATCAAAAAGTCTTTATTTACGTATCAAATCGTGCATATTTGTCGCACTTCTTTTATCTGTTCTTCCCGTCCTTGCTTTGTGTGTATAAACAAAAACACTACATCGAGTCTAAATATAGTCAATACTTTCTCGGATATTTGGCATCGTGAGTCGAAAACAACGTTGGATATAATCACCGAAAGCAAGGCACTCTATAAACTTTATTGTACATGCTTGGAGAATACTGCTCATAAATATTTTAGACTATAAAGTGTAAAACGTTTCTGAGAGAACCAAAAAGAAGAATGGAAGAAAAAATCGATACTGACAACGACAGAAGCACTTTGAGCTCACTGTGACATAAATAAAAGAAGAAAAGCCACATACGCGACAATGCCTGCAAATTGTTACAAAGTTACGATATTTAACTACATGACATTATTCGGGACAAAATATATTATCAGCAATTTAACTTTGCGATTTAAACGTAGGTTCTGCACGATACACAAACTGAAATTGTGCTACTAGGTCGTCGGTGTGTAAATTTAAAATGTTCTACCGCGAAGAAGTCTCGAATAGAGATGATCACGTAGGCACTTTAATTGCAGTTTTCAGAAGCGCTGTGCTTGTGATTCATCTGGCTTATGATTTAGATAAGCTTTCTTCACAACTTTATTTGCGAACTTTTGAACATTTCGGTGAGTTTTAGTATTAATGAGACTAGGTCAGTTTTCGTCGAAAAGTATAACTATGGGCTTGACCCAAGTATAAGTAAAGGCTTTAGTTTCAAAAGCTTTTGCTACAGCATCCCCTAGAATTTAAGTTCTTACTAGAGTAGGTATGCCTTGATTTAAGATCACATGACCGGTTTCATCGAAGAACAGAATCTGTTACAGCTATCCGTTAAATCCTAGGAAGTAGACGAAAGACGCACGGATTAGGGTCAGATAAAAGAAAAGTCATAGGTCTCGTCAGTCTTCGATATCTGCCTATCAGAAGTAATTTTATCTTGTTTCTCACATAATATTTTTACTGTTGCATATCGCTATCAATGTTTATGGGTTGACGTATAATATACGTAAGCGTGTCGCGATCGTACGACCTGGCTTCTTTTCCTATCTTCTGTTGGCGTAAGTGACTAGAGACCGTCGGAGTAGAACTTGGCAAAGCGTGCTTCACACGTAGGGTGATTAATCGCTTCGCTGGGCCGCACGTCAATGCATGTTAGTGGTGTAGTTCCTCGAACATTTAAATTGATTACTGCTGGAATTATAGCTGACATAAATTTTCATCCGCAGACTATGTTTTCTAAGTGTCATGAACTCATGAAAGATATTAAAGTAGAAGTTCAGCAATAAGAGGTTCCCTTAATTTTTTTTTTGCAGCACAAGAGAAAAGTATCCCATGCTAAAAGGTTCTGATTTTTAGTTTATGAATTTTTCTACAATACCTACAGAGTGATAAAGACAAAGTTAATTCTAGTCATAAACTATCCAATAACAGCTCCTGTTTTTACGAACCCTCTCGCATAAACATATATACAACGTGTAACAGAATAAACGCAATACCTTTTAAGGGGTCATTGTACCTACTCATCATTATTAACCACTTTTACTATGGGACCAACCCAGAAATCGCAAATGATGATGATGATGAGTACAGTGACCCCTTTTTAAACCCATCCGAGCTCCTCTTAGTGCCCTTTGCGTTCCAGGGGCGCGGTAACTCTTTCGAACCAAATCCGCAACGGGGACAATGACCCTTTAAAGAGGCATTGCGTTTATTCTGTTACACGTTGTATACAAAATTGATATCGTACAAGCATAAGAACAGCACAATGCCAACCCCAGGGATCGGTATTGGGACTTGTATTGCCACTTACAAGGAAATATGAGGATTGATAATACTTTTTGTAGGACATCTGTTTTAAAAGCGTATATTAAAAATATGAAAGCACAGTCAAAAGCTGATATCTTGTACCAACTCCCAAGTCTCCACGCGGGCCAGTTGACGGGTGTAGGTATTTGCCGACAGGAACTTTGATAAGGGAATCTATTGCGTATATATTGCGGAAAAACAAATATTTAATGAATATTATTATAAATGTTATGCCTACTGCTCGCTAGTTATACCTACGCCCGATATAGAATGGATCGTTTACGCTGATGTTCGTGTTTATTATTATGTTTGTTTATGGGATCGAACTTCGAAGGTCTATTTTTCAGATTGTTACAACCGGAGATTTTAGAAGGGTAATTTAGTAGTTATCACTAGTTTCACAGGAAACTGATATGCTACAAAAGAAAGATTTTATCAAAAGCTTGCGACAACATCTCATTCGATTTGCCTCGTCTACAGTCGATCTAGTAACCGATGTGGCTTTTTTCCTTCAAGCTTACAAAAAGTCATATAATGCTCTATCAAAGAGAATCTCATTGCAATAGTCTCCGCAAAGCACTTGTTAAATAAACAATCGTTTTCTTGGCAATCCATTTTTATTGAAAGTATATTAGAATTAGAAGCAAAAAAGCGTGTGCTAGTTGTGAGAAGTATTCTAGACTAAACAATGGGTTCGTTGCATGTGTGTCTTAGGCTGGCACCACATAAGACAGCTATGCTAGTGCGGTTACCCCGGTATAAAGATGAGCATGACAATTTGAAATCATAACTCATAATTATAAGCTATGATTTCAAATAACAATCAAAGCAGTGGAAGATAGATCACGCTGTATACTCAAAAAATTAAAAGAAGGAACAAGCCAGACATTTAAGACTTACATAATTATTATATGACATTAAAAATTGAGCAAGATATCGAGAGAACTAAACATTTTCATTACGGTCAATGGCGATATGTCTGGAATCCTTGGCGAAGAATTTTCGACTATTCACAGGCTTCATCCTCGTCTGTTTCAAGCCTTACCGTACACTTGTGTAAACTGTTCATTAGCTTGCATTTCGTGGTTGACTCTGCAGTCTGCTTGCCTAGTGCGTCATATGAACTCATATGCCATAGCAATAATCTGAGTCATAACTATGCTCGCTAATGTCCCTACTACGCCAATCTGAGCTAAAACACATGATGTATTTATTGACTGTAAATGATTCCATTAAACTCCAGACATAACTTACAAGAACGCTCCTTTGATCACACAGTTTTATGGATTTGATGAAAAATGTTTACGTTCACGGGTTTTATTTTTGCAAAATGTTGTGTTTTATACCAACTCTAAATATCTATTTAATCAATGCCGATCTACTCAACTCGATCACAGAGTTCACCAAAATCACCAAAGTTGCGCCATTTGCCGATTTTGTGCTGTTTTGCAAATAATATGTAGCTACGAAGTTTACCTTTGGCTTCGGCGATTATATCTCATTAAATCTGTTTTATAGCTCAGTCCAGGAAGGACTGTTGTTTTGAAAGCATTCACAGACAAGGCTCTATTATATTAATTTGTTACATATTTACTCTTTACCTATGTATATGTACATTGTACCCAGAGATTGTTTATGCTAATACACAAACAGGTAGGAGGAGATTGTTTAATTCCTGTTTACTGCACTGAGTGCAGCCTTCAAAAAGTAGTGAGCAGATTTTAACGAGAGTTTCAATGGCTGGTCTTTAAACTATTTGGAGTATGTTATTAAAATTATGAGTTAAAAACTTTTTTACAAAAATATACAACCGACTTCGAAACAAATTTTTTTAGTTTCGAAGTCGGTTGTTGTGTTGTAAAGTTTTTTTTTCACTTTTTAGTGGTTCACATGTGCTTACCCCTTCACAGCGTACGCGGCGTGATGTTAGTTATGAGACAGACATGAGATTTCAGCAATCCCAGTCCATTTGCTATCATTGATTGAGGAGTTCCGTTGCCTATCTCCGAAGTTCTTCATCAGATCTTTACCAAATTGAAATGGGACCACTCCGAGAAAGTACTCTTCCAATAACTACCCAAATCGCTTCAAGTGTGCCTTCTGTGATCTTGGAGTAATAGAGAGAACTCTTCAAATTTTGAAGAGTTCTCTCTATTACTCCAAGATCCCATCATCAGATTCTGACATGATGATCATGGGACCAAATTAGGAAGTATAACCCTTTCAAACAAAAAAAACCAAATCGGCCCAACCATCTTCGAGTAATCGGGGAACATACATAAAAAGGTTCTGACGTATTGAGAACCTCCTCCTTTTTGAAGTCGGTTATAAAGATACAGAAGTGCCGTTATAGGCTGTTCAATTCTAAGTTTATTTTATTCATAATATAGATACTCGCATTTGACCACAATCTCACCAGAGAGCCAATTCTTCTAATGTTTAAGCAATGTTCGCGTTCGCATGTCAGTCGCAATCTGTCAAAAATGTATGGAAATTACAGATTGCGAGTGAGATGCGAATACTGCTTAAAAATTAGTAGAATTGGCCCTCTGATGGTAAGCGATGTGTGGTCGACAGCGGAGCACGGCTGTTTAGAAGTAGTATGATTATTCAGTCTTGCCTTAAATTCCCCCAGTTTGTAACTATCAGGAAACACAGACTCCGACAAGGAATTCTACTCCTCAGCTATACGCACCGATGTGGGATCTTCACCATGTGTCGGTGGCATCTGATGGAACGGACTTGGCGGATTTTTTTGTAACTAAATCAATCTATGCAAATTCTTTTCATTTTCTGATCGTGTTGTTGACAGCATTTCCAGCATCTAAAAACCAACCCTCCATCTTTATTACGAACACCAAACTCATAAATATGTCCTCTATTTCCAACCAGGTCCTCACCGCAACCTAGGACCGCTAAATCGTGCGTATCAAATCACATAAAATAGCAATAAATTAACTTAGCTATTGCCCACCGACAGTTTATGATCATGCCTTAAGGCTCCGTTATCATTCAGAGTATCAGGTCCGCTGTTAATTATATTATAGGCCTGTACCGTGACGGCATAGGGTACCGTTAGCAATTTAAATTCAAGTATACTTAACCAGCTTTTGAACATTTTTCAATCAAATGCCTCTATATTTCTTTAAGTTATTAGATTTTGTTGGATTTTAGCCTTTATTTGAATGAAACAGCTGACAAAACACTATTATGTCGCTGCTTAGGCTAGATATCGTAAGTTCAATGTATCTGTATATATGACTCATCATTTAACTGGTTTCAGCTGATGGCGGCAATTCAGGTCTGCTTGTTATGAAAATCGCAAGCTAGCGGATATTATGTTGGTGTTTATTTTAATATTCGATTGGAGTATTCAGTCTTGTACAAATAGAAATAGAATTCACGTTCAATATAATTTAATAAACTGTTTAATTTCAAAAGCAGTTGCTTGAAGTGCTGTCAATCAGATCAGATAACACTTAACAATTTATGATCTCATCGATCACTTCCTGTCGTTTCAAAGCGTCGTTTTAATTGAATAGCGAAAATCATACAAAAGGAGGCACCTTTCTTTTTCATATAGATGGGAAGTCATCAAATGACCCCTGCCCTGGGTGGGGCGGGAGGGAGTGTCCGACTCTTACTGACTAAAACCCATCCGTGCTCCTCCTAGTGCCCTTTGCGTTCCAGGGCCGCGGTAACTCATTCGAACAAAATCCGCAACCCTGGCAGGCTCTGGCCCTAACGGGCCCCGTCTACTATGCTGACTGCTGAACGCGCCATCGACTCGGGCAAAAGGAGACAACTTAAGAATAAAATGAGAAACTAGCAAGGAGAGAACTTTTGAGCATGTAAATTGCAAGTATATTTCACCGAAAATTTAAAACACGAACGAAGACACTGACACCGTAATAAAATCCAGACCACTACTAACAAGATTATTAGTCGGAAAACCCGATTCTCCCGCGGTAAAACCACCAGTCAATCTTGAACGCATTCCAAGATGAAAATTATTTTATTCCGGACACACAGCCAGACCGCTTTTCTTAAAGTGCATTCTAAAAAAAATCTTTACGAAGACGTGACACATGACTCGAACAGCCGGTCTATTCTGTCGATATGTCACTGTGTACACTTAGATGGAGTGAGCGACATATGAGCTGTCATTCCATCCCCACTTGTCACTTCGACATGTTTATAGAATCGCACTGCTGTTTCTTAGATAATACGATAATAACGAATATAAGAAACTATGTCGTTGTAGTAAAGAAGTCCGATTCGCAACGTCATTGATCGATATTAATTTCAAGGTCGCATTATAATGGGGACAGACAGACGTACAACTGTCTGTGTCCACACAGCAGTTTCTGATATAGGTGATAATGACGATGCATTTGTCAGCCTTCCCTGCCATGCAATGTAGGATGAAATCGCAGAGACTGCTGAACCAAACAAGATCTAACTGGATTAAGTAGTAGTTGAGACACTTGACGTGACCTAAAGTGACTTAGCTAAGAAAATCAACATAGATATAGCAAAAATTTTTAATTAGAAGCAGATATTCTATTCATAGAACTATTCGATTAGACTATAAGTATTTATAATGAAGCGATTAAATATCGTCAAAACACAATTCTCGAAGAGACACTCAGACGTCATGGATGAGCCAAATATTTACCAGGAAGCAATCGAAAAAGTTGCGAACAGACAAAATCTTGAGAATATTCATGATACCGCCACGTGGTTTCTTTAAATAATTTTATAGAAGTTTCTAGAAACAAGACAACATTTCGCTTTTCACCTCTATGAATATATTTTCACTCTATTTCCGTTCTAATGGTGAGCAAAACTTCAAGAGTCTGGTAACGCGTTACAACCGCTCTCAGCCACGTGTTCGGTACAAAGATGTCATAAGACTAATTTCCTTGCCTTTACAGTAATGAGTTTTCGGAGAAATTTGGGTGTATAATTGTTTTATGTTGTTCAACACGCTTTCATTTCCACTGCCAAGCATTTTGTCAAGTTTAAGACCAAAGTGACAAGTGATGGCTTTGACGTCATCGGCATCACCGTGAAAATGGACTGCTCATCTGAATCTGGATAAACATATTATCCATCCATAATGGATAAAATAATATAACTGGTGCGGTTTGTTGATACTGGTAAATTTGTGGTTCGTGTTCGCTAAACTGTTGGCTATTTACAACACCAATATAGGGTTATTGATACCTTGTAGGATTTATTTATATTTTTATAAGCAACTGGATGCCTCATTTCAAATAGAATCTTTTTTCCAAGATCAGTACTGAAGTTATCCTCAAACAGTGAATGGATTTTTTCAGCATAATCAAATTTCGGACAATCTTAGACGATATTTTCTCTCTCTGCACTGTTTGTCTGTCATAATAACACGTCGGTATTAAAGTTAACATTTCGTTTGGCAGTAACATGAAGTATTAAACATCCATAAAATCAATATAGGTACGCAGGAATTCTGTGAATAGTAATTACGGTAAATAATACAAGGACAAGTAAATATGACAAGGTATTATTGAAGCAGAACAATACACAAATACATGCGAGCGACCGTATAACGATAATTTTATACTGACAGAAAGCATTTGTCTTGATTTATGATTGGCAAAAACATATTTTTAGCAGCCTCTTTTATCTGATCTAGTGGCAGCGACCGAAAATGAATGCAGTGCAGACCTTGGAGTCCTAGCCACGAAACAGACATAGGTCATTCAAATAGACAAAATCTCATTTACATCCCTAGCGTTGGAACTGTGCCCAGTAAAATCACATAGTACTTATTTATAACATGGAAAAACCTAAACATCGTTTTCAATCTCAATCTCAATCTCAATTCGTTTATTGCAATCCATAATGTCAAAATACAGGTGGTAAAATAAATACATAGAAACAACGACAACGATAGTGAATTGAGAAAAAATACTTTCCCTCAATCAACTTTTACGAGCTGAGTGGGATGATACTAATGTTTTGTTTTCCTTCAGATTTAGACCAACGTACTATGCTAGAGTTTACGGAAACCATTCCAGAACCAATGAGAAACAGACTTGGATAATTTTAGTTCGGAGATCTTAAAGTTCACGAAAAGGCCAGTTAGTAATGAGTGGGCAGTTATGTAAACATTACACAGTTGCAATTGGAGACAGCAAAATACTAATACCTACATAGATTCCATATGATATCTTAGCGGCAAGCTCTGGCACAGTGCCAGCACCTTTCGCCAGGTCATTCTCTCAAGAAAGCTGCCTGGAATAGGTAACTGACGTAATGTGTCTAGAGTCTACTCCTATGTGTGTAATTAAAAACCGTGTGGTTCGTGTTCGTACCGAGAATCAAAATTGAAGATTTTTGTCATTATTGAGGAGATTGTTTGGCTACCTAATGGTGAGCGATGACGTGGTAAACGGCGGTGCACGCTTGCTTAGAAGTAACCTATTTTGCCTAAAACCTCCAAATTGCTATCAGGACACCCAGACTATACGGCTTGGAATTCTAGCGTCCGCCTTAGCTGCTTAAGGGGCAGCTGTCATGATCATCATCATATCAACCTTGAATCACCCACTGCTGTGTATAGATCTACATTTCTTTCAGACATGCTTCCCGGTCCTCAGCGCCCCTAATCCACGTGTTTTTCACGACTTTGATTATATTGTCCTCTTAGCTGTACACAAAGAATGTATTGCTCAACGTTTTGTGCGTATGGGTAGGATGTCAACTATGTAACGGTGGCGCATCGCTGTACGTCTAAAAGTGAACAAGTCTACGAAAATATCTGATGATTGTAATCTTAACAGCAGATTAGATGAAGTAAACTCATGCGTCAGTCTGACTGGCATTGGTGACTCAGGAATTTACTGACATTGGGATAACTGCCACTGAGTGCCGTGTGCTAGTTTGTAATAAAATTGATAAAAATAGTACACTCTATTCTTTTGTTTTACGCTAGTCAATTGTTTCGAAGAAAATTCTTTTTACATTAAAATATTGGCATTGAAATTTTCACGGCTACAATAAATTCATTTCCATTTATTTGTGGCTGTATTCAGTATTCGTTTATTATTATTCCTGTCACCTATGACGACACTTCCAGGAAAAGTTTAGAAGTTCCTAGCCAAAAGAAAAACGGCAAATCTTTTCCATTTCAAAGAATAAACAAAGATTAAATTTTGTGTTAATTACAGTGATCGTTTCTGTTAACATGTTTGAAAATGTGGAATCAATTAGGAGCAACGGCTTGTTGTTATTGAAGAGATAGATGGAGATAGATCTTCCGGTCTAGAGAGCTTTATAACGTACGCAGATATAAATAAAAGGGAGAGAATATCCGGTGTACTACTTATCTATAATACAAAATCTAACAGGTCCGTCAAATAGATTTCCAAGAAATATTAAACACGTATTTTTTCTTTTTTCTCGTAAACAAAACATGAAGACTATACAGTGCGTTAAAAACTCGTGTGACGTCACTTGAAAGCACAATTTTTACATACACGTGACGTCACGAGCCTCCACTCCTGATCTTTGATGCGATTTATCTTCGTCTTTTTTTATTGATTTGATAAAGCAAAAAATACGTGTCCAAGATTTTTCGAAAATCTAACTGACGGACTAAATAGAATCATATATTTTTAACCAGGAATCATCCCTATCCCCATTGCTGCAAGCACCGGACCAATATTTTGAAACGTGAAGTGCCTATTCCTAGTAGTTTTTAGGGTTCCGTATCAAAAGGGTAAAAACGGGACCCTATTACTAAGACTCCGCTGTCCGTCTGTCTGTCTGTCACCAGGCTGTAGCTCATGAACCGTGATAGCTAGACAGTCTAAATGTTTCACAGATGATGTATTTATGTTGCCGCTATAACAAAAAATACTAAAAACAGAATAAAATAAATATTTAAGTGGGGCTCCCATACAACAAACATGATTTTTTTGCCGTTTTTTTATAGATAATGGTGCGGAACCGTCCGTGCGCGAGTCCGACTCGCACTTAGCTGGTTTTTTTCCTGTAAAAGCACATTCAGGTTTTTCAATAGTATCGAAACAACAAATAAACATTTTTAGTAGTCTGTATATTGAAATTAGGTTCGCAGAATGAAAGAGCATTTTGACGTAAAAACAAATAAACCTAGATTTTGTAGAAGGTGAAGCGTTGAGGAAATAAATATTATGAAACATGTCTGAGGAAAGCATCGAATATTTTGTACCTATAGGAGCAAACTTAAATACTTAGTTACTATCAGAATTCCTGAATGTTATAAATAATATAACATGGAGATCTTTCAATATTAAAAGTGAACAGGTAAGTTACTTCTAGACAAGCGTGCTCCACTGTCGACCACATCGCTTACCATCAGTTAAGATAGTGGTCAAACGTGACGTGAACCTTTTATGAATAATAAAAAAAAACCGGCCAAGTGCGAGTTGGACTCACGCAGTAAAGGGTTCTGTACCATTATCTATAAAAAAACGGCATAAAAATCATGTGTATGGGAGTCTCACTTAAATATTTAATTTATTCTGTTTTTAGTATTTGTTGTTATAGCGGCAACAGAAATACATCATCTGTGAAAACTTCAGTAGTCTAGCTATCACGGTTCATAAGTTACAGCCTGGTGACAGATAGACAGACAGACAGACTACAGACAGCAGAGTCTTAGTAATAAGGTCCCGTTTTTACCCTTTGGGTACGGAACACTAAAAAACGCAAGCAAGTGAGACGCTAGAAGCCCATCTATAAAGTTAGCTATGTAATACACAGTAGTCGACAGTAGATAATATCCAACTACGCAGTAAGACGTAGTCAACACGTTGCCTATCTCAAAAGTACAACAGCCTTTTCTTCAACGAATTTATGACCCGCTAAAGATAACACACCGCTAATAAATATGCTAATTATGTATATTTCTTATCCGAAGCAAATATGGAATTTTTCTGTTATATAATTAAATAGTAAATACCTGCTGGCTAGAACATTTTTCTAAACACGTAGTTTAATCAGCGAATTATCCAAATAACTAAACAACACAATGATATTGCTATTAATGTTCGATAACGAGTCAATAAATCCGTCTAAGCTACGTGTATTATTTATCAGTATGTCATTAATTAACATACCTAATCAACTGTGACCGTCTACTGCGCAGTTAAAGAGCTCAGAGGAAAAAAATAATGTTCAACTTTACAAACAATGTATTTCAGGCCATTTACATACTGTTTTGCGGTTTTTAATTGACTCTTGTATGTTTACATTATATTAGACTTATGTGGCTGTTCTACTAATGAGTGTTGACGTTGTCGGTGTGAGTGACGTCGTCACCACACCCCCAATACATAACGCAAAGACTTGATCAAACGACCGAGAAACGATTGTACTACATTCAAACGAGTTCTCATTTGTACAACTATCAAATTAGTAAACAAGCAGTTCTATTCGAATTTATAACATCTTATTACTCGATTCTGTCTCGACAATTTATCTCGCAAAACCAAATCGCACCGGTTTACAATCGTAATTGCCTACCCATTTAATAGAAGGCAACAATCAATCAAAAATGTGCTGATAAAGTGAAGCTTAACTCTTGCATTTTTAAAAGGAAATAAAATCCTGTTTCTCTCGACATAGAACTTAAATTATATTTTGCACTTGCCTATTAAGATAACTGCACACTGATGGCGATTAATATAATAAAGTGGTCTAGGATCTATCTGAAGTGTGATGTAGTATCATTGAGCACTAGTGCTTATGATAACGAATATTCCTCACACGAGCAAGCTAGAGATATTCTAATACATTGTTAGTCATTATTATTTGGCACCATCGTCGGAGCATCTATGTCATTTACATATGAAACACATTATTGTGGATAGAGTAACAAACTACGATAGTTGTGTAGCCGGCTTTAGAGGTATATTTAGACGCGATTCGAATCCATCCGCTGCGCAGTTCGTTATTTTTGTTGGAAGAAACAGCTGACACATGGCAACATAGATCACGGACAGATCCCATCTCGCCGATTCTCGCCACATGGCCGGCCAATATCAGATTTTTTCTCTTACACCTCTTAGTTTTATCGTCTTTCGGAGACTTTATTGATTTATACTGAGTAGCTCAGAAGATATTAAAAGTGTTTTGAACTGGTGAACAGCGTAAAACATGTGAGACCACATAAAATCGTATTAAACTTGCGGGTAACCGACGAATCTCGAAAATCTTTCAACCAATCTCCAACATTAACCATTTCATTTCTTTGGGCACATGCTGGGACAGCGACCGGAAAGCGAGACATTATTCCGGTGTGATGTTGATGTTAACTATCCGTCGTTCTGCGGCCCTACCATGACGTGTTAAAGCGTGAGTAGTTCGAGCGAGAAGGAGGGATGGAGCTATACACCCTATATAGCTCCATCCCCCTCACGTCATGGTAGGGCCGCTGGTAGCTGGACCAAGTTGTAAACGTCTTTTTGTTCCTAGTAGCCCAGCATTTTTGTGTCTGCTGGTCTTTTCTGATTAATTTCGTTGCAGGATCCAAGACAGTTGAATAGGATATTGTAGTGAAAAATCTAATTAGTCCGTTTTTTTTTTTTCAGAAAATATTGGACACGTATTTTTTTTCTTTTTTTACGTAAACAAAAAATTACAAAGATAAAGTGCGTTGAAAAATCGCGTGACGTCACTACGACGATAGTTACAATTTTTTTTACTACAACTTTGATGCGCTTTATCTTTATTAGTGATTTGAAATGGCAAAAAAAACGTGACCAATATTTTTTGAAAATGTAACGGATGGACTAAATAGAATAAATGTTTTTTCTACCTAGTGGAATACCCCATTGTTTCACGGGGACTCGTCGAGTTTTACTGTCACGGCGGTTTTTTCGGTGGTAGCCACTATTAATTGTGGCTTTCAGAGTTGCAGTGGTTGGGAATAGTGTGGGTATGCTCCGATGCCTTACATCTCTCATTCCAGCAGTTTAACGAAGTGCAAACTTTACAACAAAAATGTAGTGATCCTTAAACAGTTCAAGGTCCATTTCTTCCGAACTGGAAAGTTCTTCAAAATGACATTTGATGTGTTCCATTAACAAATCTTAAATAGACGTGGAAAAACCCTGTAAAGTTCTACGAAAGCCTGGATGATCTCCAAGTCATGATACGAGAACTAAATGACGCAATGTCGAAAGTAGGCCCAACGATGTAAAGTCTAAATCTAATATTGTGCACTATGTCTGCATCATCACATTTACCCTGAACGTATAACTCGTTAATTTTCCATACTAGATGATTTGGTACCAGCGTGGAAAACTAGAAGATGCAGTGAAAAATAAGATGTGATGTGATGATAATGAGCTTTTTAAATAGGATAGATTTTACAAATAAGCGTGCCAAAAAAACAAGAATAGATCAAAGGACCGAGTTGATAAGAAAGACGTTGAAATGAAGGTAGGAGGCGTAAAGAACAGACGGTGTGGCGACCAATGAACGGCTGAAGATGCGTAGGACGGCCAAACAACCGCAAGATGGGTTGACGACTCCAGACGAGCGTAGGCTACGCATATATGAGATTAGCACGGAATCCCCGTGGGTTGTGTGTTTGGGCCAGCTTCCTACGAAAAATTAGACACTAACTTCAGTCATTTAAACCATACGCCAAAAGCAAGACGACAACAGTATAATTGTATTCTTCTAGCCTTCTTTTATTATACCCAATCATTATTTTGACGTGTCTGTAAAAAAATATCAAAAACGTAAGAGTCTTAGCTACACTATCTTGAGTGATGCGACGTTGTTTTCGCTAGTTTAACCCTAATTACTATTATCTTTCTTGAAACATAGTATACGTCTATGTTTGATTAGTGATTAATTATACAACAATTTGGGGACAAAGAGTCTCCTGGTGATCACTAACGCACTTCAGAAACTGAAAAAGTAAACATTAACTAGTCACAAGTCACTAACCAGCAGTACAATCGATACTTCTGGAAGTGTCAATAGTTGAATCCACTCACTATGATGAAATCGTTGGAAAATCGTACGAGGAATGCGCGAACGATACATTATACATACAATAATACGAATTAATGAGGAAATTGTGTGACTACAAAACATTATGCGTGTGCATAACTTCATTAATTAAACCGTGATTCACCAATGGGAAGCGAGCAGCTGTAGGTTGAATATACTGTCCACACACTCACCCTAGTCAAAAACTTACGTGAGTCACATTTAGCAACCCTTTGTTCGGTTCAAATGTCATGGAAAATGTTCAATCGTGCGAGACCGAAGCTGACGTGGACCCAACATTGTCGGTACACGTTTACCGTTCGTAATAATAATATTAGACATAGGCTTTTTATAACAAGCGAATTTTTAACCGCAAACGTCAACATTCATAAGCGACACTTCTTTGAAGACCATTGTCTTAACTAATTTGCATCAAGCTATTAATAAAACTCACATTATATTACCTACTACGTACGTCCACTTTAATATATCATTCAGATATGTACATAATTGGTTGCTATTTGACACGACTTTCGTGACTAAACATAATGTAAATGAATTAGTCACAAATGCTGTTGCTATTGTTACGTCTGTCGCGATTATACAAGTGACCGATGCGGCCTCACCAGCTTGGAGGAAGTGAAACCATTTAAGCGAGCTCAGTAATTAGTGAAAGATACCACGGTTGTGTAAAGCTGAACGTACATTCATCCGAGCCGAACACGTCCAACAAATCGAACGAAACGAATTTTAGAATACTCTATATATGTAATCTTATGAAACCTCGCACACTTGCTCGCGTCGAATCGTTCAAATCTAGAAGAACCCCAGAAATCCTAGATGAATTCTGACGACGTCATCAAATTCGGAGCGGTTTATACGATCGACTCGACCGATGCGTTCGCATTCTATCAGTTGCGTATTGCGTACGACAGAGCAACGTGCGAGATGTATAGAAACGATTTCTTCGACTCGTTCGATTCTTTCGGTGCGAATATGAGTGCGAGGCCTCCTTGACTTCGATTCGTTCGACGCGTTCGGCTCGGATAAATGTGCGTTCACCTTTAAACAGCAGAGTTGGAACCGAGCCAGAGGGTTCATTTGCCGCTGCCGAGAGTTCGTCCGCGCACCTCTTAACTACAGAACGTTATCAATTCTGGTAACCGTTTCCAAGTAACGAATCACCTGATGTTTCCATAAATTGCTTTTCACTTTTACAGCTATTTATTATCCAATTTATTCAACATGCAATTTGCATGAGCCGCTTACGTGAGCTGTTATCAAGTCCCTTGTATTCCTGTATATTTAAACAGTGGGAGAGCCGATAACGTTAATTCCAACGTTGGCTGATTGGCCATAAGTTGGTTATCTAACTACAATCTCCATCTTCCTGGCCGGTCCAACCTGTGCTACCGGTGCAGCGGCAGCCGGTCCGGTCGCAAATGGATCACGACGCCTATAATTTGTTCCGCAGACTTACATAGCTTTGTAGCCAGCGCCATTACTTTATTTACATAGCCGGCTTAACCTTGAGAGACCGAGCATTTAATCGCGAAACTAACAATTACCAGACGTGACCGGTTTGAACACATACAAATCGAAAGAATGACGTAACTCACATCCTGAAAATTGCATAAGAACCGGTCTGGAGGAAGACGGTACGATACTCATAATGCCGAAAAAGGCACTTCCGTTGATTATTAAAATGGTCAGGTACAGGTAATTACTTCAGAATGTTAATGAATGGTTTGTAAAATTTCGTAATTATTTCTGAGTAACATCTCACCGAAGCATGCATCCTTGCACCACAACGGTCTTACTGCATAGCGTAATAGCATGTAGGTACTTAACTTCCACTTACGGAGCTTAGAATGAAGTTAGGCACGTCTATGCAGTAAAGCTCTGTGGAATGATCTTGCTTCGCATTCACGTTCATCTGAGTGCAAAATGACTTCTAGCGATCGTGATACTATGTACAAACAAGGTGTATTACTTAGTGAGTTGGTGCAAATATTTTAGGTGTGTCTTAGCTTAGACGTCGCCACTAGTATTATAGTCATTGTAGCTAAAGGAGTGCCACCTAGTTGGATTCTAAGCGTACTAAAAATATTTGTATTACTTTGACTGACACTAAATCTTGGTCTGATGCGACAGTTTAGTTTCTAAACTGCGTAAAGTTATCGTTTCATGGAAATGCCTCCGTTTCTTAATATTTTTGGATCGCGAAAACCTAAAGTGGTAAATCAAATCCATCACGATAAACGAATCTCATGTGGCTAAAATCATGCAGACCGTTGCTGTCCGTGTTTAAATTTATGGCCGACCTTTCTACGGACGTTACCAAGCTGACTTCCAAGACAGTTTTAAAATACCTCGAGGCTACAGATAACGGCTTCATTATGTCCCAGTGGATGTAAACTGCGCTTAACATTGTTGCACAAGAGGCTAACGGAAGTGCGCTCACTGAAAGAGCTGTAGCTGTCGTAGCGATGGATGAGTGTTTTTAAAAAACATGTTTGCACAAAGGGAAAGTAGCGACCGCCTAGCAACAAGGCATAATAATCGGTTGTGCGTGCAATTCCACACAGCCAGTGGGTCACGCCTTCCGTTACGGCCTGGAGCGCAGACAAAGGGCGACCGGGGAACACACCTGTCCTGCCAGCTCTTTATTCTTTCCAACTAAATTACCTCAATCAGTTTGCATGACGTCCCCGTTGCATTTATTGAAAAGTAAAAGTTATAATCAAGTTGGTAACATCAGTTTGTGTTGATGCAAATGTATGCAGTGCATAATTATCGTTCTACCCTAATGAACGCGTTAAAAACTTCACAATCTTGCTTATGAGGACTACTTCTTTCTATGGCAGCTTGCATATTTATGAGGAATAACACGACCCAAGTTCTGACCGAGTTTTTATAGTGTCAGTTGCACTAGTAGCATCGCTGTTGGCAAATGCAGCTACATAGATAAACGGTATGGAATGTTTTGGGGTGCATAGTGAAAAGGCCAAGCGAGCCTATTTAATATGCACACAGCCGCTCGACTAATGACTGATGGGGCATAATTATAAAGATTTAACGTTGCCTAATTCGTATGTACATTTAATGCTACGGTTGAACGATGATAAAGATAAGAGAGAGAGGTGAACACTTAATAAGGGTCTTATCTTAAGCCCTAAGATTTGAGCAGCGCACGCTATTATAAAACAAAAATATCTGATATACATTTCTGGAAGCTTTTTCCTTTTCTCAATGTGATTATAACCCGCAGTGCCGCCATCTAGGAGAGCGGGGTTCTTTCACCTTCAGAGACACATAAAACACGGTGGATGAAGTCCAGAAATAATTCCTAATAGATACTTGACAGGCCAGCGTCAGTCCGGAGCTTTGACCGACTGTGTGCGTCAGCGGTTTTGTGTTTGCACGGAAATAGCGCGATCTATGAAACTTTGGCACCGTATACCTTTGCAGGAGACAACAGCAACTAATTTCAACTCGCCTTTATGACCGGGAGAAGCATAAATCTTATTTTTAACATGTTTAAAGCTACAGAGACGTATAAAAGGCCATATATTGGTAGCGCTAAACTTAATTTTTACGCAAGATCCTAAGTTTAGCGCAGTTGCCATTTAAAGATGTGTATTTCCCAACTTTACTTAGGAAAAGATGTTCATGTCGTCTAAGTATGTGGAAAATTGAACGTAAGCACATAATTACTTAAAAATAAATTTAGCCGTAGCTGACAATTTCTTGGAAACGGAACGGTTCCATAAGAGTGTTGACAAGTAAATAACTTGGAGATAACTTACCTGGGCACTTTTTCTTATAATATAGTCTTGGTGTTAGTCGTATAATGGCTGTCTAAGGTAAGACGACACTATCGAATGTGGAATACGCAGCGACTGGAGCAATTTTAAGTACCTGAAAAGGATGCAATAGCAAGTTAATATTAGATACTAGTGGCCCGCCCCGGCTTCGCCCTTTTTTCCATATTTTCTCACCATCTAAACCTTCCCTGGACTTGACTGAAATTAGCCAAATCGGTCCAACCGTTCTCAAGTTTTAGCGAGACAAACGAACAGCAATTGATTTTTACCCGACTACGGCAAAGCCAAAAGGAAGGGTTATGATTTTAGCTGTCTATGTATGTATGTGTATAATAAAAGATAGGTAAGTATTTCACATTTTCTTCTAAAATTACTTGGTTTGTCAGATCTAGCAAAGCAATTTCATAACTCGATAATTATGTCATCATACGACCAAAGTCTAATATTGGTTGTACGACAACCAAAATTAGACGAGAGATATGTTTACAATATAAGTAAATACCTACATAAATAGTGTATTTGAAAAGTTTCCTAAAACAATGAACGGAAGACAGTTTCATCATATTCACCCAAGTTGACTTTATTTTGGTGACCCAACGGGAGGCCCACGGACGCAAATGGAATTGACGCAAATTTAAAATTAATTGGGCAATCTTCCAACAACGGAAACCACCTAAACTATCAGAAATTAGTATATAACCCTATAATATACGTGTTGTACACATATCCTGATTATAAAGTATGTCTGCCTACACGAGTTCCATTTAACGGCTAGGCTTCCGCGTTTCGTATTCTCGTCATAAAATTACTCAGACAAACCAATTGCCAGCGAAAACCACGTGCTATCGCAGATCACTATAGGAAACGTTATAATAACGTTAGTTTAACTTTAAATATATATCAAGAGTGGAATAGTGCTGCTTTATCGTAGGAAATGGCGGCTGCGTCAATGCGGATGTCAAACACGCATGAATCGAGCACAAATTGTAACAATTGAACAGTTTGTTTTGTATTTTTATCTGTGATCTCGTGAATTCACGCACAACGAAAAGCGCGTGGCAAAACTGTAAACATTGCGAAAAATCAGAGAAGAAGCAGACTGCGCGCAAACGACCACGTAGATAAAAATTAAAATAGATTTGGCTAGGCGCCGCGTACGCCGGTGCGCTAAACAATGCTGGAAACTAGGTCGACAATCTGTTTACCGTGTCAAAAATGCGAACAATCTGTTTCAGGTCCCCGCCACCACATCTGGTAGTAATAGAATAGGCATTCAATATCGGTATTCGATTACTTAGGTACAATTTGTATTAGACTTTGTCGGTATTGCATTTGGAGCAGCTTTTAGCGTATCTAGTCCACAAATTAGATTTTGTAAATTAGCGTCAATCAATCAGAAGACTGATATTATACAAAACCAGAGTATGTACGCCAACAATAAATAAACAAATGGGCACAAGTGTAAGGTGGTTGGCCATGATCACTCCGCCTCCCACTCGGTGGACTCAAATAATGGCGCCACCAAGAGATTCATTGCCGCAAAATGTATGTAGGCAAGTATTTAATACATCGATAAAGCGGAGTTAATTAAAGAGTACTTGTACAAAAATAATCCAAAGTGTTCACGGAATTCCTACAAAGCTTGTTTTTCAGCAAGGAAGTGGAAAAGTGTCCTTGTCCAACTATCTTCCGTGTTAATTCGTCCACGAGAAAGTATTGCTCACGAATCATTCAATATACGACCGTCGAATACATTTAAGAGGCAATTAACATCAGGTAGTTGGTATATAATGACATATTTCCGTAAGTCAGTACAGCGGATGGATCATGCGATGAGATATCCTACCTCCATATTGTCATGTTCATTAAAGAAATACAACCAAGTTTTATTTATATTGATCTTTTTGTAAATCCGAAAACCGGTCGGAAAGCGAGTTGTTTAAGAAAACCCGTTTTAGAGATTATGATTGGATACGGTCTCGAGCTCCAAGTTCCAAGTGATTATAGTCTAAGGCTGTGAGCTATTCAGGAGATAATTGAGTGTGACAGATAGAGTAGCGGTTAGATCAAGTTACACTTGATCAGATTTTGGTTTCACTTTGTGTTTACAGCGTGAAGTCAATTAAAGATAATTTATTCAATAGTTGCTTTGCACATAAGTACAAACTATAGACAAAAAGCGTTCCAAACGTAATAACAAAAGTTATCATTCATGACAAAAACCCACAGAATTTCCAGAATATTGTTGTTTTTTTGTTTCCTCTAAAACAATTTAATTTACGTGATTTTTCAGTTAACGAGTTCCGAGTTTATAGCTGCAATCTTCCACCACCAGATTCTACTGAAAATTATAGTAGATGCTCGCTTGTTTTCCAACTCTGTACAAAAACGACGTTTTAGAATTACATTGAACCAAAACATTGAAAAGGGTATTGTATAAGTATGACAATACGTTTGTGCATTCAAAACGAAACTGACAACACTCGTTTGACTTCAATTAACTTTTGCAAGTGAAAATTGTTATAAATGACATCGTGGTGTAACCGAACACATACATAACACAAACATACGTGCAGGTTTATTCTCGAAAGGTCTCAGAAGGAATAGGGAGAACTTCATTATTATGCATGAGATCCCATGTGATAGGATCAATGCTCTGGTAATTCCGTAACCCAGGATACACAGAATTCAGAATTGATTACAGAAAGGTCAAGAAACAAAACACCACTTTAATAAGGTATGGGTTTCTTCATCAGAATATGCACTTTATGTACACCCTAACTACTGTTACAGTGACACAAGCGTAATATTACGTATGAATATCATAAGACAAAAATTAGGAAATAATTTAATAAACAACTTCCTGAGTAATTCAACAATCTTTTGTAGGAAAACCTGTTAATATACTTCTATATCTTCCACTTGCGACTCCACCGTCCAAGTCCTCTTGCATACTAGTTTCAGCAACAAAACACTCAGTGGGCAATCGATTGAAATCATAAAACGTGTAACGATTGCTAGTAACACTTGTAAGTATCACAACAACTTGTTTCTACGCCACCATCAGCATGGAAAATCGTTCTAAAAATATCAACATAATATTTTCGACTCAAACATTTACACAGCGAATAGTATCGATCTAGAAGTTAAAGAAAACAGATGTACTTATGTACATATCAGGTGATTACCATCAAGTGTTACCGGTCTGACTCATAAAATTAAGGTAAAAGGAATTTACTGTTTCACAAGTAGAAAGGTTAGTTACCAGCAGTAAAGAAGCAAACAGTCATAACATGATGCAATTTTCAACAATTCTTTACTCATTATTGTTTTGCCACGTGTGGTTTCTTTTGGCACGTTAATTGCGGACATCTTATCAAGTCTGACATGTACCTATTATAATAACGTCTTACGACTAGACTAGACTCGTATGATGCTGGTATTCAAGTACATCCGGTTGTGTCGCTTCCAGACTGAAGCGACACCAACATACTTGGAAAAGTCTAGATGGTATGACTTTGTGCTCAACCGCAGGAAAAATTATGGGCGAAATTACTACGATTTTGCAAAGGATCATAATAGAGGGAAAGGTGAAAAGTTCTCGGTCTGACAATGAAAGAAAGGGATTTATAATAAAAATAAAATATTTTTTGTTTAATTAAAACAAATATTATATTTTTCTATATTATCTCTCTTGACTTCAACGCTCTTGGTCTAGCTCTTTTCCAACATCAGTAGGTATTCCTTCCCGGAAATGAGAGTTCTATATATCCACTAAACGTTACAATGAAATGCTTATATCTTGTGGAGGTATAATAATATCATAAGATGTTATAGCAATAGATGATTATAAATAACAAATATAAATCGAAATTATATTATTCGTTGATATTATTAAAAATAATATGCTACAATATGCTACTAGAGAGTCCTAAGTTATGTTAGCCATATCGCTCGGAGACAGCCAGGCAACCTCGAAAAACTGGTGGTGGTGGGAAAAGTGGATGGTAAGAGACCGCGCGGACGTTCACCTACTGGTCAGACCAGATAAGGGCGATCACAAGACTCACGGTGACCACTGCCCTAAGAAGAGCCGAAGACAGAGTGGCATGGAAGCAGCTCGTCTGTAACTCCGTCAAAGCATTCAAAGACGGGCACGACCTTCAGAAATGAAGACAACGAATAAGAAGAAGAAGAATTAAAAATACTTAAGTATTTCAAACATTTACAGACTCCCGAAAAATATGCTAAGCAGCTTGTAGAAATCCTTTGTTATAGATGGTGGAAATACAGTATGGTTCCTGAAGTGTTTTTAAGCCTAAGTATTGTTCATAACAAGTCATTCATTACAGAGCACTTTGGCGCTCAGTATATTCACCTATTATTTATCATACCACGACATTCAACTGCCATCCTAGATTTATACCTAAGTACCACTTGTACAGCGATAACTACTACACCTTCCTGCGTACGCAGTACTCCACCTCACTTCATACGTTTACATACATAAGTAGGATGTCGTATATAACGTGCAAATGTTCTTCGACGTGGCCTGTTATTATAGATGGGACAATGGTCTTGGCGGACTAACCGACTGATCGACTAGTCGGCGCTCAAATGGCCAAATAGTCTGCCGACTAGTAACCGACTATGAAGTGGGCCAACTAGTCAGGTTTTCAGACTAGTTTCAATTAATAACTATCGTTTGACTGAAAACACAGTTCTTGTTAGTTAAGGTCATCATTTTCCTACCCTTATCCCATAATACTTGGGGTCGCAGCAATAAGTTTTTTTTCTTCCATTCTGTCCTATCAGCCGTCACGCTATCACTAACTCCCTTTTCTTGCATATCGCTCCTTACACAATCCATACATCTTTCCTTTGGCCTCCCTCTTCTTTCTTGTTAGTAAATTGTTAGTAAGGGTGATTTATTTATTTTATTTCCTGTAACTCATTAAGCGCCGACTAGTTCATCCGTTTATCGCCGATTGGACGCCCTATTAATGTGGCCTGGGAAAAACCGACTATCCAGTCGGTTTTTCCGACTAGTTGGTCTCTTTCTAGTTGTTGTTCATCCACATGACCTACGCACCGGAAGGCGCGCAACAGGTTGACTCGCTTTCAATGTCAGCCCTATTGTTGACGTCGATACAACCTGACCTTGACTGCAGTTGAACTTTCGTGTGAAATCGCTCGAAAACAGTCGCAGGCGCAAGTATGACTCAGCAACACGTCGAGTTTTTTAGGACACAGTCTTGTAGATACGTTAAGAAATCGGTACCTATGTCTTATATTGATTTCTTGACTGATCTTTAAAATGTTAATATTTTGGTGACTCATAGATGCAGCGTCACTGACACTACCTGTCAGTTTGTCTCATTTTCGCAACTTTGTAATTCTAGAAAACCAGAAAAAAACCTGGACTCTGACAGTGTGATTAATGATTTAAACGGAAATGTAAAATTATGGCTAGTATTAATTTTTATTTTAAATAAATGACAAATGATTCTGAACTGTACGCTAGGCCCCTACCTCCGTGTGATTTTTTGTGCTCATGCGCAACAGAAAAGCTTGTTACTAGCTGTCGAAGCTTTAAAAATAACTTTACCTACACATTTTTGACGAAAAAAAATATAAACGAAGCCAATGAGGTTAACATAGAAGATAATTTCTACTACGCGTTACATGCACGTCTCGTGTCTATAGTTTATAAACAATTCGTTAAAAATACTTTAGTAGTGATATTAAATTTCTGGCACCGAATCTTATCACTCTCACGAGACAATTTCACATGTGATTTTTTTTTCTCTAGTATAAACATAGCACAGATAATTGCATCGCTCAATGTCTTGCAGCGCGCCTGTTCAAATCGTAAAATACTATTTTTATTTATTTTTAAAACCAGTCCGACGGAGCCAGTCTGACAGAATTCAAAATCCTTAAAATAATGTTATCATGTAACTTGTTTTTCCTGCAAGTTTTTAATTTTTTTTCTGTCGTACCGAAATAAATCTAATTGTTAGAAATTGTTTCTTATTGTATAGTTTCAAGTCCATTCCCAAGTGTTTCATAAGAAATTAGAGCCTTCAGCGTAGCATAATGTGTACACAAAAGTCTACGACCCGAAGACCCCTGAAAACCACCAACTTTTCATCGTTCTGATAATTTCATCTACAAGAGGATACTCTTCGTTTTGTTTTCAACTTTATAATATAGCACAGTTTAGTAACAATTTGAAGTACCTATGAAGAGTAAATCAGAAACTGCTTCAAAGCGAATAACAAAACCCTTTATTGCGCAGAAGGACAACGGCTAGCAAAAAACTACGAGCAAACTACCAAAGATCGAATCACGCATAGGGCCACGTGGATTTTGCACAGTTATCTGTGAGGCAGATACGTACTTACGCGCATTGGTTACATACAGAGGTACCGAAACACGTTCGGCGGGATATTTTTGCGCGTAGCCGTGAGCCGTGTTCGCGACTCCACTAAACTGTTCATTTTGCAATATTGATATAACCTTGAACATCTCCATATAGACGAATGTAGTGGGGCATAAAGGCGCCTACAGATACGGCCGGCTTTATCTGCCAACGTTTAATTTTAGTCGGACGATAAAAAGTGCGGCGCACGGCTAAAACTCTTTGATTACATAGAAAATATTTGGACAGCAAATACAGATTCTTATACAAAGGTATTTATGTGCGAATTTTTGCAAATATAATTTGCAATGTCACCTCCACGTGTTTGTCTATTCTCCTTTTTAATTTTCGTATCGATTTATCAGTGTTGGAATACTAATGTTGTTTTTGTCGACAGTATATAGGTACCTACCTACCTAACTCTACTACGCACATAGCATCGGACCACAGCGGAAACTGGCAAAAATTTAACTACGTTGATGTTACGAAATACCCCATGTTGCTATGCTACGCCGATTCTGCGTAGAGGACGTAGCCGAGTGAACAGTAACAATTTTCGGAAAAACATTTTCCGCGTTGTCTGAATTTACTATGAATAAGATTTAAAATATACTCGTGAATTGTCGTCTGAATCACGTGTGTCTAACAAAAATGAGGCGACATACTGCCCCCACACTTTGTGCCTCTCTCAAAAGTATGACATAATACGACTGGACACACAAGTTTTATTATATCGCATTTATTAGGTAGGTACATGGAATAAGTCTGTTATCAAATATTTAATTAACACCTTCATGAAAAGGTTAGTCACATTAACTCATTACATGTTATTGTTAGCAACAACAATGATCTACTTGGCTCGAACTTAATTCAAAGAACTGACTCACAGATAAATATAATATTTCTTGGTTAATAATGTTTATTTATTACACGTACTTCACAAATAAATAAAAACGAAGTAATATGAAACAATCGACGAATACAATTATGATAAAGCCACAAAGCTGAGGCGTGCCGGAAATAATTTATTCAAGCACGACGCCGAATTAATTATGTGACTCGAATTCGCTAGCGTCAATAAATTCTGTTTCATTTCTGATACATGTTACGTACCATCAAACGGCTCGGAAACTAGTTTGTCAGCCCATTTTATATAGCGAATCGAGAAAATATTGCGTCTTAGATTTAGACCGCATAAAGCCTTGTAAGAAACAAGCCCCTGGTTTTGTTATACGTAAAATTTTATTATTTTCGTTACAAAACCGGTTTACAGGAAAACTATTTATAAACAGTTTCTTACAAATTATCCACCGAGTTTCTCATTTGCATTTAAATCAGTTAGGTATCACGACTTCTTGTTACCTGAAAATTATTTGACAGCTCCTTACTTGAACTTTAAAACCTGCACCTAGTCTTTGTAAATACACAATAGTCCTCACTATTAATTAACATTAATTTACACCTAACCTCAACAAATGTTGCAAAACAATTGTACTGTAAATCAAAGAACATGGCGGAAACCATTACACATCCGAGTTTTTAAATGGAACGCGAAGAATTTATAGTGTCTGTAGTCAGTATCATAAACATGCCAATATCCACTGACGCTGCTAGTGTCACACGGATAATGGGTCAAGGATCAAGGCAGATTTCAAACAGACTTCAACTGATAATCTTCACAACACCAGTACATGTGGTAGTAGGTCGTGACATTTGAATATGTAGACTGATGCTTTGAGCAATTTTCTTATTGAAAGAGACGTAAGTATTAATGAAACGTAACCTCGTTTTACCGCTCCTGTTAATTCTTGGCAACAAGTGCAGTCGCATCATAACTCTATACATAAGTATGTGTGAATAGCCGAGACCTACCGCACTGCATGTTCTCTTAATGCAGCTACTAATTTGAATGCACTCAAGAAATGCAGCTAAAGGATTTGAAAGAGAAGCCAAACATAACATATGCATGCAGCCATCTGTTTTGATCGGCTACGTAGTTTTAACACAGGTTGTAGCATGTACACCAACATTAATCTATGGGACAAAACGAAAATACCGTAAACTCCAGGTTTAATGACCCAAAGGGCCAGGTCAAACTGTCAATAGAGTTCATCTCATGATATATCACTACATCAGTCATCACATTTAAGTATAAACACTTTAAAAAACTCATTATTATGATTCGAAGGATCTTATAAAAATGTATGAGTCCCAAGGAATAAAATTTAAGATTTATGAAAATTTTCAAAGATCGAAGAACTCTTGAACAGGAAAATGACACCTCAGCTGCATTATGCAAAATCGAAGTTGCTAGAAAGCACCCCATGCAGAGAGATGTATGCAGGAGTGAATACCAAATAAGCGCGGGTTTATTTATTTTCGGAATCCTACTTATAAAGACCAAAAAGCTGAATATTCACGTAAACTTACGGTCTTTTTGACAGCTAAAATCAACAAAAAAAAAACATTAAGCTTTTCAAAGTCATGAAATGCATTTAAATTGACCGAAAAACCTGCTGCCGCTGAAATACAAAAATCGCCGATAAGCCAAAATAATAAAAGCAAAACGAAAGAGTAGGTCAATGTTAAATGGACTATCGATTTCGGATACGGATTGTAAATACTGAATCCACTTGTACTACTTGTATATGCCCCTGATAACGAATGAAGGTATGAAGACTTACATTTTTGAACACACTTATAATTCTTAACTCGAAATGTATTAAAACAGTATTTTCAACGAGCTCAAATCATTTCAATCACTGCTTTTCAAAACCATGAATTGCGTATTTATAATATACATGTAATCGTCATTCAACATAGGTAGCGACTGCTGTGCAAAATTAATATCCATGAAGGAAAATCATTCCAATTTGGGCCAAGGCCCGACGAAACCCGATAAAATATGTACCTAAGTGTGGAAAATACAAAGATATTGTTAAATCAGACCAGTTTCAGCCAGAAGAAATGGTTTAAATGAGCATATTGTAAATTGATGGAAATATTGCATCAGAAATTGCACAATGCACCGAGGGCAGGTCACAGTCACAGCTTGATCTCGAGGACTTACTAAATAACCAATAATTATCAGGTGTTTCATGAATGTTATAATAAAACAGAATAGCTCTAATGAACAAACAATTTATTCTGTCAGCTTCACCTACACAAATAGACAACCTTTTGTGCAAATACCATAACAAGAGACGAACAGATGCAAATCACGTACACAAATAAATAATTCACTATGCTATGGAAACGTCTAGAATGACGATAAGGAAAAATCTCCAAACATCATCAGTGCAAAACAACAATTTCTTAACTTAGAATAAACTCATTCACAGCAAAAAAAAACATGATGGAAAAGGCACCAGCTTCATTAAATCAGAATGCCAGCAGAGAACCGTTTGTTGCACAGAAAATCTCCATGTTTGCATGTCACAGAAACTGTTTGAATTTTAAATTAAGGGAATAGGTTACTGCCCCAGTTTCAAAGGCCATAGTTATACTTGGTCACGAACGCAAATACTGTAAACACTTGGTTAAGTAATAAACAATATCTACATCTAACAAATCGACACGTAACTTCAAACGATTAGAATTAATCTATTTAGCTCGTGAGAGTTCAGTAAATAGATTTTTGTTATGCTAAGGCATTCTGAAAACATACACATTGTTATACTCTTAACGTCCTTGGGGAACCAATATTAACGTGATTTTGTTCAACAATCTTATTGTTTTACAACTCGCTTAGTTTATTATGACAAAAGTTTCCACTATGGCACAAGTTCATACATATATCTTCTTTCAACGTGGAATTTTGTTTTCTTAATACACTATGGACCCAGTCATCTGTTTTATTAACAAACGCCTTCATAACCTGATATAACCAGCGTGAAGCTACTTCAAAACTTGCATACCATTTATCTAACGGCATCGTTGCCTCCTATAGGTACCTACTGCAGATAGCAAAGCCATCTCAATTAAAGCGAAAATCCTTGTAGGGAAATATTGTTTCTGGAGTTCCTCCTAGTCTCCTTTAGACATCCTTAATCTTATCTCCATCAATAAACTTATCATTTAACATCTGAAACATGATCCAAAATATATTTAAATATTTTCCATCTAAGTTCTCCACGTAAATATTCATTAGAACGTATCTGCTTATAATGCATTTGACGATTAGGACGCGTACCGGCGGCCGTGACATCACTATTTGCCTTCCATGTTTGATCGCTATTAATTACGTCTTACTAGTGTTTATTATGGCCTAGTGTTATTCTCAGGTCAGTACTAACAACTCATAATATTGATTTTCCACGATAATCTATATATGGCAACAACTGGGTCTTGCAACATTCGATCCTTCGAGACAGCGCTAAGAATTCGTGACGTAGTTTCCTTCCGGAAAAAATAGTGCTATTTTTAATAATCAAGTGGAGATAAAACACTGTAAATAAAAATAACTTTCAAGTTTTACATGGAGACAAATCCTGATCTCAGCTTTCGGACATCGTGTAGTTTATCTATCTGAGAGCCAATTCTACTAAATTTTAAGCAACGTTCTCATTCTCATCTCTGTCGAAATCTGTAAAAACACCTCTAATTATATTCTACTTTTAAAAATTAGTCGAATTGGCCCTCAGAGCAGCTGATAAAGGCGTCGCATACGCGAAAGCTACTCGTATGTCAGGTGATGCAGACCCCAGCAATAAACTTTGAAGATATGAATACTTATCTGCTATATTACATGAACCTTAAAGTAAACTCTTTAGCTATCACTTTGATGGCATACCACAAAAGCCCATTTAAGATTTGTTACAAATCAAAGATATCTTTGGTAACTGTACAACATCATAATTTACAGCAAAATAGAAAAAGAAAAGCACATTATCTATTGGTGTGGCGTGATTCCGCTACGCATAATATTTGGTGACCTTACTTCTAATATTCTTCGAGTAGACAATAACAATGCGACACGAAAATAAATAGTTTTTTTGGCAGAGGCAAAAACTGCTACTTTCGTAAGCACAACAATGAAATGCGTAGTAAATGGTGAAGCTGTTGTAAATTGCGCTGTCAAAGAACCTGTAATTGGCTCTATGTATCATATACAATTGTTATTCATCTGATAAAGCTGTTGGTTCTCCTACGATTAAATAAATAAATAAATAAATGAGATGCGTTACTCACAAAATAGAATTTAATTATTTGGCATTAGCTGTTAAGCTTCGGATCGAAGAAAATGTAAACCGATTCTTTTACAAAAGGAAGGATTTAAAAGAAACAACTCAAATAAATTTTCAACAACGTATCTAATGAAATGAATGACCACTTATTGAAACCCACCATATCTCTTACTTCCTAACAAGCTGCAACGATTTGAAAATAACACAAACAACATAGGGCCTAGCTTAATGGAGGAGGCACGGGCGTGCGGGTCGAACGAGTTCAGGGTTCCGAGACGATCAGGCGCTAGGCTGAAGGTGAAAGGAGGGCACTGCACCGTTCTTCGTCAGGGTGGTACACTTGCAATTTGATTAGCTCTACATAGAACCCGTACACTGTACCAGGCCCTTAGCTAGATCCGAGACACATACACAGTTACACACTTTTCAAGTGCCTATTTCTTTTTTAGAATTGTTGTTCATGGAATGCAATGGAATATTCGACGTCTTATTGATGCTAATCAATTATCTTGCACTTTATCTAGATTGTCACGTGATACCTATTGTTGTATTGTTAATTGAGCGAAATCAAGGCAATTGCTGGAAGATAAAACGCTGATTGATATTGATTGCTCCTCGAGATAATTCAGTTCTTTTACATGCTTAATTAATACTATTCTGTCTATGGTAATTTGTAGTATGTTAACTCTTTCGGATTGATTGCCGTGACGCCAATGCTTATCACGTCTCAAAAGACCAACCACTCACAGGTTAGCAAAAAACATAGTAATAGGTTGGGGAAAAAGTTTCTTCGCATTTTTTAAGAAAATTCAAAACATTTTTTAATATAGTTTATTTACATTTAACTAAAGTATGTAGGTACCATTTTGTTCGATAACTTTTTTCGCGGCTTGCGTTGCATTTTTGCCTTTTTTGTAGTAAAATTTTAAAATGTATCGAATTTCTTCATTAGATTTACTCATCTTGACAGAACGAAAAACAAATGAAAATCACACATTTTCCTAATTAGAATTTGGAATTATGTTCTTTAAAATTTAAACTTTCAATGATACCAAAACCAGCCAGATACAAATAGTATAGCCAAAGAGATTTTATTACAAGTTCATACATTCTACAGGGTTACTGGTAATTCGACGTATATCCGTCAGGGGCTCATAAGGGGGCCAAAATGCAACAAATTGAACCCCCCATATGTATGGCCGAAATTCAATAGTTTTCGAGATATTTGAATTTTAAGGGTTTTTCGAAATTTACCCAAAATTTGACATTTAATTCCAAATAAAAAAACCTACATACCCATTTAAGGGTACCATTAAAAATGATGTTGTAGCTGGCACTTCAATTAAGCTATGGGCATCATTAAAACTACTTAATTTAACAAAATAATTAAAATAATGACCGAAGTAAGAATAATATCTTACCAATATTTTCATTTTACGCTTCAAAAATGTTGTCTCGTCAAAAAAAATTCTATGACATTAATCGTACAAATAACTAAAACAACTTGCCTATTCTGTAGGCTTTCCAAAAAGGTATAAAAGTCAATTTTAAAATACATAATTCGTGGCATGGCATGTGTTTGAACCGGCACGGGGAGAGAAATCATCTGTGTTCTTAGTTTATCATCCTCGCTAAAACAACCGATTTTACTGGCGAAATTCTTCCTGATGGGGCGAGGTGTGCGGGCCGGGGAGTACACGGCGTTTGCTGCGCTCGCGTCGCCTTCCTTAGTACAGTTCGCGTCAAATAACTATGCCCCTCTGAAGTTAGCCATTTGCAAAGATCGCGTAGGTGCAGTCACGTAGACGGGGGCAAGCGGGACGCAAGCATGCATCGAACGTAAACGAGCGACTGAGACATAAAATCGCGCCGTCATAATCCCCGCCCCGCGCATGCGCAGTTGCAGTTTGTTCATAATTTTGACTACTACGCAGCCACTCGTAGCCAACTTCAGAGGGGCACAGTTATTTGACACGAACTGTAAAAAACGAACAAACTGCAACTGCACATGCGCGGGCGGGGATTATGACGGCGCGATTTTATGTCTCAGTCGCTCGTTTACGTTCGATGCATGCTTGCGTCCCGCTTGCCCCCGTCTACGTGACTGCACCTACGCGATCTTTGCAAATGGCTAACTTCAGAGGGGCATAGTTATTTGACGCGAACTGTACTAAGGAAGGCGACGCGAGCGCAGCAAACGCCGTGTACTCCCCGGCCCGCACACCTCGCCCCATCAGGAAGAATTTCGCCAGTAAAATCGGTTGTTTTAGCGAGGATGATAAACTAAGAACACAGATGATTTCTCTCCCCGCGCCGGTTCAAACACATGCCATGCCACGAATTATGTATTTTAAAATTGACTTTTATACCTTTTTGGAAAACCTACAGAATAGGCAAGTTGTTTTAGTTATTTGTACGATTAATGTCATAGAATTTTTTTTGACGAGACAACATTTTTGAAGCGTAAAATGAAAATATTGGTAAGATATTATTCTTACTTCGGTCATTATTTTAATTATTTTGTTAAATTAAGTAGTTTTAATGATGCCCATAGCTTAATTGAAGTGCCAGCTACAACATCATTTTTAATGGTACCCTTGAATGGGTATGTGGGTTCTTTTATTTGGAATTAAATGTCAAATTTTGGGTAAATTTCGAAAAACCCTTAAAATTCAAATATCTCGTAAACTATTGAATTTCGGCCATACATATGGGGGGTTCAATTTGTTGCATTTTGGCCCCCTTATCAGCCCTTGACGGATATACGTCGAATTACCAGTAACCCTGTATAATTCGAAAAGACTTTTTCCCCAATCTAATATTTCTTTTATCTAAGATTTTGAAACAACAATAATTCACAGAATTTGATTAAGATATTATGTAGATACGCCGTATATAAATCATAAATTAATATCCGATACGGCTGCCAAAGCCACGATGAGATTGAGGCTAGCAGCATGCGGTCACACATAGAACACGCATACTGAATTGCTGGCTGCACCTTTGATCGTGATCCCAACCACGAACAGCTGTCCGTCGTAAGTCGTGGCCCTGTCTGCTCTAGTGCATGTCAGTCTTCTACTAATATTACAGACGGATCACTCTCGTACTAAGTAATATTCGAACATTACCCCCGGTTCTAGATAATTACAATTTGAAGTAAGCAGTATACTTAGTAACTATTTATTATTAGAAGTGATTTTCAGAGAAATGACAACGTACTGCTAAACGCTACTATTTCAAGGAAGCAAAGACTCTTTGCCAAAAAATTTTTTGCGCCTATTATAAACTAGTTTACGTGTGTCACATTAATTTTGGCAATGGAGGTCGCGTCTACGGTTTACCTACGCAGCACGTGAAAAAATATGGCGGAATGTTTTTTAGTACCGGCATCCCGGGATTAACACAAATGTGCGAATAGTCTAGTGAATCTCGATCAAATAAAATGATGGCTGGAATTTTACGGTCCAACGAATAAAACTTTATACGACGGTGCACACGTAAATACGATGCTTCTACGTAGAATGATTTGCGAGTCTATGGAAGGCAAGGACCAGTAATATAGGTCATTAAATCAGTTATTGTAATAATAACATTAGCACCAATACGATTGCTTATTAGATTAAGAAACGATCAGCGATTTTCCGATTCATACGGCTTCTAGATATTAATGCCACTTCAGTGAGCTAAATCGTCTGCAGTGCTCATCAACAAAAATAGCATTTGTAGGAGGTCTTATCTTTTGTTGAGAACTAGCTGCTTTATGATATCAATAGCACAGATCAAAGATGTATTCCATTGGTGCTTAGGTACCGTGTTTATCAGATTAGGCATAAAGACATGGAAAGGGCAACGTACACTGCGAGGTAAACCTGCTGAATGAAGTATAGCTACTGCAGAACATAAAAGTGAGTGATCAATTGATCATCAATGATTTTACACTACATAGCAGAAACATAATGGCTTGCTGAAGCCAGCATCACCAGCAAGTCGCATGTTGTGCGTGGTCTTTGTAGAAAACTGATTTGTCGAATCGTCGTCCCCAAGCTTGTTCTCTACAAGCGATGATATAACTAAAATCACGGATGAAACCTGAATCAAGGACCGGAACCGGGAAGGGCAGAAAGGAAAGAAAGACTATACCCAGTGAGTGATTCCAGGCAGATACGAGTATATTACAATGAGGAGAAGAAACATCAATACTACAATGTTGTCAAAAATGCTTCTGTAAACTCGCCTAAACGTAGAATCAGATTTCAAAAAGTCATTCAAATTTGAATGTCACACAGTAGATTAGTCAGACCTTAGAACGCCAGTGCCTGTATTCGTGTTGTTAACCGATTATAAGCTGTTTGATGAACCCAATCAATCAGAAGCGCCAACCTGTTAGCGTGGCTGAGGACCGTCAGTCGTAAATTGCACAGCGTATCCTGCGTATACAGATGCAGCTGCTATCCGGTCAATTTAATATAAAAACGAGACGGGCCGACATTGTTGACAATGTCAACGAAGCTATAAATTAATCGAGATGGAATATCGTAGTTTCAGAAAAAGTTGAATCAATGAGACAGAAATCGAATAGGTAGAGATTTTAGACGGTCTCGAAGCGTACGTTTTTCATGCAGTTTTTTCGTTCAGTGCACGCGATGGCTATCCGCTCCGTTCAGTGCCGACAAGTCGACAACGTCAGCGGAGCGACAACCGGCCGTGACCGCGTTGCGTTGCCAGCAACAGCCTGCCCTCCTCAGGGCACTAAACTACGGCTTGCGTAATAATATGTATTACGTTTCGTACCTATATACATTTTGTTATGCGAGCTTATGCGCGCAAATTCATCCCGAATTGGCCCACTGCGCAGCAATGATTCCGAATAAAGAAATTGTCATCAATATTTTGGGAGTCTGTTGTTGGAGATGGAAATTGGAATTCTGCCACCTAGAAAGGCATACCTAGTGCGATATTATCTTCCCAATAGGTATGCCGCAGATCAGTAAAATGTATCTTGATATATTTTACTGATCTGCGAAGACGAAAGTAACAGCCGTGCTTATCATCCTGCGAAAGTTGTATGAGCCAAGTGAGGCAAGGAGCTCGTTCTTAGATAATGTCGTGTGCTTATGCTACTTATCTAGTCGTACATACATGTGCACTTTTGCCATGTCAAAACATGTTTCACTTGAAGTTCAGCTTACCCTGCAAGTAAATAGAAAGCTGAGCGATAATATTCTCAGAACCAGATCGTTGATATTATAATAAATTTCAATTAGAAATTGTAGGTTCGACATGATCTGATGTGCTGTAAATATGGGATGGCTCAGGCGGCCCAATTGCTGCAATTGTGGAGTCTCCTCTGTCCGTGTGTTCGGGTCGGAGGTCCGTTTGGTCGGCCCTCCAAATATTTGAATTGGTTATGCATATTTGTCCTAACCAGTGATGTAAGCTTTGTGCACGTAAGACTTAGAGACCATAAATCAGGAAGGTCTAGCAAAGGAAATTGAAGCATTTGAAAAGCAACAATTTATCACGTCGTTTCCTGCAAATAAAGCCGCAGAAACTACGTATGAGAACCGGAGAGACTATTTATGTCTTAATAAATACTTTTGGCAGGATAGGTATGTGCACTCATTTTTGAAAATAGTTTTATGCAAAAGAGTTGACCCAGTTTTGAATTTGCTTATATTCACACCGACCCAGATATTAAATGTTAATCGTTGGGATGACTTCAAAACGAAATGATTTGATGTGTCGACCTAATTCTAGATGTTCCTTTAGTACAAAAACTTTTATTCGATGCAAACTTGGGACATTGTGTATGCCGTTGTACCCAAACCCTGGATGATGGAGGCTGGAAAAGTGGTCGCTCACTGTAAAATACTGGTATTCAGTTTGTCGTACGTTAGGAGCTCGTGGCTAAATAATAATAGCCGCACGAGTCGAACTTCACGGCTAAGCAACGCATGTCGATCTGTGGATGGGTGACCATCTTAACATACCGAGATTAATACGTGCCTCGGAAAGCACGTTAAGCCGTTGGTCCCGGCTGTCATTTGTAGATCTTTGGCAGTCGTTACGGATTGTCAGATGCCAGAAAATCTGACTCCAGTCTTGCCAAGAAGTACCCTGTTACCCAGTTAATGGGTTGTGGAGGTCTGGTAAGCAGCCGCTCCACGTAAAATACTGGTATACAGCTGAATCCGGTTTGCCTGGAAGACGACCCCAATAAAGTTGGGAAAAGATTGGGCAGATGATGATGCGTTTGTCATACGTTTAGAATGGAAGCCGACCCCTAACATAGTTCAGAAAAGGCTGGGCAGATTCATTGATGTATGCCATTAAATCATGTCTAAAAAGCTACATGAAACACAACCATTCCTAATATCGCATGGACTATCATACCAATAATGATCTGGGGCTCGAGACAAGTGAGATTCTGCCAACGGTAGCGTGACGAAGGCGATTGTTAATACGTAAAAATGAATGGGGTTGACAGTTGCTATCGAAATGTCACGTGATCAAATTCCTACATTTTGGAATTTCGACAGTCGCTTTCGCTAATTGAATGGCACATTGTCTAGGGCCTCTGATGACTTAAAAAGTCTAATAATGATGTAAGTAAACAAGCTCTCGAAGTCTATACTTTGACCTCTCTGAGCTTGAAATATTTTTTCTCCACCAGGGGGCTCGAGATTCAGTCAACGGTAGCGTGGCGAAGGCGATTGTCAATACCTCAAAAATGTATGGGATTGACAGATGCTATCGAAATGTCACGTGATCAAATTCCCACATTTTGTCATTTCGACAGTCGCATTCGCTAATTGAATGGCATATTGTCTAGGGCCTCAGGTCATCATTGATCATCGCCAACGACCTCATGGGTACCTCATAGTAATTTCTAAAAACGTTCCAAAATCGATTTGGTATGGTAGGGAAATCATCTGGCAAGAACATTCATTAGGTAGATGTTTATCCAGTTTCTTTATCCACCATGCTATCATCTATTTTCCACATGCTCATAATCAATATTTAAGATATCGCTGCTAGCTCTTTTATCATCTCTGATCTCTGCTATGTTATTTCTGATAATACGTGGCGCTTCAAAGTGCAATATTAAAGATAACCCCGCGGGTGGGAAAATCAAAACGAAATTAAGATTGTGCTGAGCTGAGGTCGTGTCCGGTCATCTGAATATTACAGATGCAAAACTTCATATGTTTATACAAGACGTATACTGAAAATAAATCACGCCTGACCAATATGATAAGATATAAACATGTGAAACTAAAGACACGTAAGGATTGCTGTAAAGTTCGAGTGACGTAACCTGCCTTCGATATTACATGAACCATGTAGGTATGGCTGGAATTAAAACGTGATTTTTTTCCGGCATGACATGATGTTTTTTCCGATCGCTGATTGGACAGAAAACAATGATGCAAGAACACCGTTAGTATTAGCAAGGGATGACTGCTCCCGCATACGTTAACGTTTGCACGTCTGTGACGAGAGGGTGACGCAACACGCCCTAAATCTTGACCTACAGTCACACCAAGTATGTTTTTCGCGCAGACACGGTGGCGGTTCAGAAAAAGCTCCATTGAAAACCACTAATTGGAGAATAATTTTCCAATTTTCCGCAATAACAAGGACTTCGATTACCTACATATCTCTATTTATTTTGCACGATCATGACAAACATAAAACTGAAGAGTTCTTATCCTACACAAAAATAGATTGTGTGTGATGTCAATACTTACTTGGCATAACGTAGTTATGTATCTACTTATTTCAACAAGTAAACATAAAATAAAATAAAGTAAAATAAAGCATCGAGAATTTAAAACATGTAAGTATATGCCAAACACACTTGGAAATCGCTAAGTCAACTTACATAATGGAAATCCACCCATATTTGCTTGAACAAAACTATTGTACACAAAATACACAGAATGGAGGAATCCAGCATTGTGTGCCGATGGCTACATTTGTGAGTACCTATATCACAAATGATTTGACTTAATTTGAATAAACTGTACCTCCTTCAATGAGTGATACTAAATCTTAAGAGGGAGAAAATAGAGTTTATCTTCAGTCAAACTAAGCAAACCTCTTCACAATGTGCCTCACGTTTCAGACGCCTACAGGCTCATTAAAATGTATTGTTAAAGGCCGAAAGAGCTTTCTTTGTTGTTCGTAATATGATAAGTAATAAGATTGGCAACATTATCGTATATCATACCTTTAATGCGCGACTACAGCAGTAAATTTTCATAACTGCTATCGGGAACTATGAATTCTGTTGATGTGACTTCTAGCATAGCCTTAGTTTTCTTTAGTGTTATTTCTTGCAAATTATCAAGATGCGTGTAGTTATGTTTGTTTTTATATGGCAATACAAATACCTGACTATATACACGTATACACACAGAAAATACCAATAGTCAATAGGTAATGGGCCCCTTCCCACAACAAACAACAAAGCTCAAGCGGCGTTGAATACAGAAGTAAGATTCAAGGCTAGAGCTTTTAATATTCCGTGGATTGAATTCACAAAGACTAACACAACAAAAGACTTGCTGCTTGAATCTACTTACGTGTTGTTTCCGGAGTATATAAAATAAAGTATGGACCTATAAATATAAAACGATAGTAACGACACTTATGTCAATATTTTATAGACGAAAATATTTTGTAAAAATAAATAATTATGGAAAGTAATGTGGCTTAGAACATTGAGCATCTTCATTGATTTATCGCACAGAAAGGACCACGAAACTGTAGTAAAATACTTTCCCTTAGTGAGTCAGCTGAAAATAATGCAAAAGTATTTACTAGAGATCAAGTAATAAACTAATTGACAGAAAAATATAATCTTTTACATATTATCCATTTATCTCTATTTATGAATTGTTGTTCTCTGAAGTATTTGTCGATTTCAAGAACTGTTAACGATAAAGATCGTAATAAAAACCATCAAGATTATTGGGAGTGATTAAAAGAAAGTGGTAAATGATGTTTCCATTGATAAAAACAAGCCTTTCGGAGTAATAGAAAGGCTACCAATGACTGATAATAATTTCATCACATTATTACATTACAGGTAAAACTTCATAAAGGAAGTCCAAAATTTAATGTTTGGACACATCATCAGAATCAGAAAAAGCAATTCAGACGAAGAATTTCATCAGAAAATGTCATAAGAGCAGAAATTCCAATAAATCAAACAAAATTAAGACACGAGATCGTAAATTACATTCGTAGACCTCTAGATATAAGGGGCAACGACAATGACCTCATGAATTTCAAAGCACACTAACTGGATAAACACCAAATAACAATACAAAAAGAGGGTAATGTAGCATTAATATTTACTAAGATGTAAGACTGAAAAATTATGTTCAGTCCATCAGTCTTTCAGAATGAACTCGGAGAAAACAAAAACCACGAGTCAAACATCGGCAAGGTCAGTCACAATTATGAGGCATTTTGGAGGCAGCATGTAGTCGGCTGGCCACACTGCAGAAGACAGTATAACTTGGAGTAAGGGTACAACGAAAAAGAAGTACCTACTGCAAATAATTTGCTAGAAGATGGTTAGGCTAAAGTGTAGTTTCAGCTCAAAATCATGCATGACTCCCCAGTGAAGAAAGATGATCTTGGTCAAGATTTAGTGCTTTGGCACTCCTTGAAACAATGCCTTAGTTCGTGTATGAATGAAAAATTTAAAAGCTTTACTTTTATTGTATGTTTTATTAGTTTGTTTTCAATTCAATAATGTCGGTTAATCTAAGACTATAATAACGTAATTTACCTATTCGAAATTCCCCTTGTAGATGTTATAAAAATGATACCGTTTATCAATAACACGTCACCTACCGTCTACTTTAGAGTTGCCAGCCGTCCTGTTTCCCAGGACATGGTTTTCGTAGTGTAATGGGATGTCCAGGATAGTTTTTAAGCAGCGTCCTGGGCAGATCATACTACATAAGTAATTATAAAAACATAAATCGCCGAAATGTATGTACGCGCATAACTTCGTAACGACTGACCGAAATTGGATAAATCTTTTTTTGTTGTGTTCGTAATTGTCAGAGCGAGGTTTATATGAAATAAAATTGTGGAAAAAGATACATCGGAGCGCTCCGGGGTGGGCCACTAGTAGTTTATGAAGTCAAAGACAAAACGTTTATTTCAATTAGACCATCAAAGGGCACTTTTAAACTTCAACATTTACAGTGAAAAGAATATACGTATATCTAAATATTATCAAAATATAAAGTGACTCTAGTGTCCATTCGCCAAGGTAGATTCTTAAGGAGAAGAACGAACAAGAAACTCCCTAATTACTCTTTTCAAACAGTTTTACAATGTGTTGATGTTGTTGATGTTGTGTGTGCCTGTGTGGACTATGTTGTCTGAAAATAAGTAAGTACCAATAAATAATAATATTTGGCATACATTAATTGATTTAATATATTATATGAGAAGACGATGCGCCTAGAGAATACTATGTACTAGTTAGAACAGGCAGAGGCAAACTAATTCATTTTCTAAAGAGGCACATGGTAGGTACTCACGTATTTACAAATATTGCAAACATTGATTTATCAGTGTGTGAGTTAGGTACATAATAGAAATAAAACAGGACATCTATATAGTTAAATAAGTATACCCAGTCCCAGTCTGAGGAAACTTGGCGCGTAACCTAAGATATAGCTAGGTACTAGCTACCAACTAATATATTAGGTACTCATTCACGAATCACGAATATTTTTATTACCCTACTTTCCAAGCTTAACGAATTGCATTGCTCACACTCGAACGTGGTCAACCTTACAGGTGACTCATGTGATACCTACATTTTATCAACGACATTTTCAGATTAGGAAATCTGAAGACAGGCCGTCTACTGTTGGTGAGGAACTAGCTGGTGTAGGTATCCTAGATACATACAACAGATAACAGTACTATAGTATGAGCTGTATGTGGCTTCACGGTATTTATTAGTCTTTTAGGTTTGTAGAGCCACCCAGATGGAGAATTAATTCTTAAGTTACGTCTGGCTAACCGTATCACTAAAACTACTGAATCGATTTTGAAAATTCTTTCAACAGTTTGATGGACATGCAGAACCGTCATTACCTACGAAACGAAAAAGAAGATAATACGGACGGAAAAAAAAAAAAAAAAAAAAAAAATTCAAAAACAGAAATAATGACATAAAGCTGTCCTGAATCGACATCTATTGTGATCCTTACTGTTCTAGTAATCAAAAACGATTCATAATTTACTGTCCGGGGGTACCTACGAAGAGATATATCTGGCGCCCACTATAGATAAGAAACAACACATCACCAACGGCAATTTGCAATGTCGTTATACCTATATAAAGACATGCGTACATCGAATACTTAAACAAGAATCACCAAAACTGGTTGCAAAAGTATTCGTAGGAAACGAGCTACCAGCTGCTAATTAGACAAAAAACCGTTGCGATTTTTTAACCAAACACGGTGTCCCGTACAAGGCTTCAAGCGGTACCGACATACCAAAAGTTATCGATAGTAGCGCCTGGAATTCTGATTACCCAGTAAAGGGAAAGAGCGTGAACGTGACGGTGAATGTATGTATAATGCAATTACGTGTATGTAAATATTTAGATGGGCTGATGGGTAGGTAAGCGGCAGAATGAACACCGTTAGGAATCAATTCTATACCTGAGTCATGTAAAAATTGTTGAAAGAGAATCATTTTAACAGTTTATCATTTTTCAGTTAGGTATCATAATCACCATTCACGGATATTCTCGCCCACTCAATCATCATCATCATCATCATCACGTTATAAAGGTACTGATAAAATGAGATAATAATAATTGTTAGCTGGCTACTCACCTCATTTATAAGTTCAAAGTACGAGTCGATAAAAAGCGTCCAAAGTTAAGTAAAATCGATAAAGCAGTCCAAAGTACGTGTAAAGTATAACCAAAAAATCGGCACATACTGTATAAGTTATAGGTACATACCTCAGACCAACAAAAAAAGGTAGACAGCGCACCGCGAACATCAAAAGTGAAGCCACAAAACCGTGCTCCTTCAAGTAAATACACAAGCTCACCCACACACCTACACTAAAACCATGCTCATCGCTCTTAGTACTTCACGAGCCGTCGTCTAGAAAACCTTAATAGAAAAATATAATTATGCCTTCCTGTGTAGTAAAAATTTGTAAAAACAATAGCAAATCACATAAAAAGTCTCACGGAATCACTTTTCACTTGTAAGTCATTTATAATAAAACATAAGTTAATTTATAATAAAACATCGTTTTTATTATAAATTAAATATGAATTTTAGGTTACTTGGAACAAAACGTCAACAAACTAAAGCAGTGACAATAAGTGTGAGGGTTGCCATAATACGATTTAATATTTCCCCATTCGATTAAACAAATATATATGATTTCTTTCTTCGAGTTATATTCCTATTTTCTTTTTTTTAATAAATAAAATATTTTAGATTTGAAGTTTTTCAACACATTTGCGAGAAAACAGTACAAAAGGAATGGAAAAATCTTTTAGTTTTTATATAGTCAGAAAGTCGCAACAATCTTTGACGTTTGTAGTATGAAAATAGCGCGAATTTGCAAATGGAACTACATCTTTCGTCTCATTTTCTCTTTGGTATTAAATTGAGACAAACGTATTGTGCAAAAGCGCTTCCAAGTAGGTTCAATCATTCAGCTTAATATTTTTTTCTCGTACTTATTTATACTCCTATAAGAAAATTAAAAAAAAAACTGTAAAGGATACGTACGGCGCTATTCAACGGAGTATGCGGTAAAATATGTACTTAGGTGAGAGTACCTATTTTACCGCACATTCCATTGTGTGGTGCGTCATATTTAACTTTTTTTTGAGCAAATGTGTTGAAAGAGACTTTATTTGTTCATGATAAATAATATTTATTTTGTAAGCATGTTAAACATAACATTTACACGTTATTGTTTCGTTTGTTATGTTTTATCTTGATATTACCTACTTTTTCTTTAGTCAGTGATTTTGTGATGGTGGTCTTTTTCAATTTATTAAAGTTGATTAAAAATGTAATTTCCTATTTTATTTTAAAACAATTTACATAATGACTTACGCTTGTTACGCTTCGACAACCTTTTAAAACTTTACTAGTTTACATAATTGAATGTAGGTATGTGTGATGTAAAAATTTGATTTTTAGGTATAGATCTTTCTAAAAAACGAAGTTACAATACCATACTCAACAATATCTTGCTTGTGCTGACTTGCACAATATTAGCTTACCCATAAAATATTATTTCCCAAGTTATAGGGAAAAAAAATAAAAAATGGCAACCCTTCGAGACACACATAGATAAAGAGATGGCTTCATCTTTGATATTCGCAGTGCGCCGTCTACCTTTTTTTGTTGGTCTGAGGTACATACCTACTTCAACTATATTTATTTAAAGATTCCCTACGCTTGATTTTTAGATACCTACTAAAAACAACCAAGGGTGTAAAAAAGCTGGGCAAGTGCGAGTCTGAGCACACCGAGGGCTTGGCTTGGCTTGGCTTGGGCTTGGGCCATAGAGTATATTATAACCAGTGGTTTAATAGTCTTTGCTCGTACCTATGCAGCTATGTAGATAGGTATCGAGTCTCGGATTTTTTTCGGTTATACATTTCCTACTGTGTTGTATACCTAAACTATGAAAGCATTCTCGTTACTCTGAACAAAAGGTTAGTAGGTAGGATTGAAGGACAAACTTAAATTTTCAATTAAAATAGTGATTCTCCCGTATTAGATGTACGTCACGGTCAATTGTTCAACTGCAAATATTGAAAATAATAATAATTGATTGACAAAATTTTCAATTTTTGACCTTTACTTGTGTCGACCTATTTTATTGCCCAATTTCACGATTCTAGGACAACGGTTTTGATTTGACATATTATAAAGAGGGGAAGTAGTAGTAGTATATCTCCGGCCCAATCCGCGATATAATTGCCTGTCTCAGGGTTGTCACTTTTAGCTAAATTTTAATTCAATGCCTATAAATTGGCAAGGGTCGGGAAGTTGTATTTTTTTACTTGTATTTTCTGGGAACAGGGTTTGTGAGGTCGGTTTTACCTAAACGATGATGAAACCTTTCACGATGAAAGAAATAGCGACGGGCCAGCAGACGGGCGGCGCGGGGCGGTGATGAGCTCGAGTACACGGTAGGTTACAGATAGTACTGTCTACCAATTCATTAGTTTAAAGCCCGGCCCTTGTCAAAGATAACACATCTCTGTATAACTAATTCAGAGATCATTAGTCAATAAAGTTCAACAATGGTTTTCCTAACAAATACAGAAATGTATTCAAGATTCAGAGCAGTATTATTTTATAAAAAAGGGATAAAATAAACCGCGGCGGTGGGGCGGTGTGGGCGCGACTGTCCGCGCTTCTTCGGATTCGGTTGTCGCCCATACCGCTAACAAATATTTATAGACTAAGAGCTTGTGCAACATTTTATTGAAAAAATCAATCTGTTCTTTACGCCCACTAAACGCTCTTTTGTACTTATAGCTGTCACGGAGACTCGATGAATTCAATGCGTCAAATAAATTGTTCATCAACATTATTAATTCGACCGTGTACCTTGCTGATTCATCTACTTATCACATTAAAATCTATGTATGTTGACAAACCAGCTGCTACAGATTTGCTTTAAAGTTGCGTTGCGTAACGAACTTTCATTTTTTCTAAGTTCGTAGGGTACATATGGCTGTTAGTCAATTTATGAGCTTGTCTAAAGCTTTTTTTCTCTTATCATGCTCATAGAATTTTTTTATGTAACAAAATTTTGCAACAGCGCCATTTTGGAAATGAAAATCATGCGCCATCAAGTTGGTACGAAGGAACCAACTTAATCAAATGTGGTGCGTCAAAAATATAATAATTTTATGACCATTAATAGTAAAATAAGTTTTGTTCACTCAAATCCCTCTTTCTTTAGCAGCTTTTAACAAATCTGGTCCCATATCTGAAACTCACACTCTGATTTTTAATCCGATCTCAGAGTTTAATTATAAGTTTATCAATCCATTTAGACATATTAGCATCGCTTGAACATTCCGATAATAAGGCGTAGCCAATTGGCTGACTCCATTTCACAAAAATACCTCTCATTATTACCACTAACGCATATTTTGCTGGTGTCGGCGATTGAACGCCATCTACTCCCGTGGAAGTTTTTTATATCATAAAAGACATTCGTTTTTAAACTCATAGCGTCCATCACTAAAGTACAATGTTTTTCTCTCTCCGACATATTGTTTACTTTTAATTTTAGTGCTGTCATTAATTCTTCGTTTATTTGAGTAGTCATCGGGATGTATAACTTATTTAACGTACTTCTACACGGCAGACAAAGAGTTTTTTCTAATAAACGGTAAGCTTGTGGGCTGACGTAGTACAAATTTAAGCAAAACATTTTGTAAGTGATAGTGTATCTGTTTCCTTTCTTAGCACATTTTAAGTATGACTGAGCTTTAACAAGTTCGGCTAAGTCCTTAGATAAAAAAACGATCACATACTTTATGAAACATATCTTGTGAAGAATTTGCTGATTCATTTGCTCGTAAACGCTTTTTACATTCTAATAACTCAGCTTTTAGTTTCCTCTTGCGTGGAGTACTTGCAGAAAGACCAGCAGTAGTTTGAGTTAGGTTATCGATGGTGTTAATATCCGTTTGGCATAATAAAGTGGCAAAAGTTAAATCAATTTCATTTGACCCTGCAGCACTAGTTGTTTCTGTTTGACTTGAATTATTATATGAAGTTGTTATTTCCACTTGTGTATGTTTGTCAACTTTTTTTAGATTAGGCAAATTTAAACTCGGCAAATAATATTTTTTTAGTAATTTTCTAACGCTATTTTTAATTATGTCTTCTGGGTGGAAATGGGCTTCACAAACAACATGCTTGGGTTGAGATTTATTTATCAAATCCTCGCGATCACTTAAGCGCAGCCACTGAAGGCGTCTGAAATGGAAAGCACATTTAATATACATTAGGTATCTATAATAAAAAAAATAATAAAGTGACTAAAATATTATAAAAAAGCATCGTAAAACAACCTAAAAAAACTAACGCCTGCCTCTTAGACTATAATCAAATTTTTGTTCTGTTGTTATGATTCGAACTTTGCTCTATTTATCTGATTCACAATTAGTCAATTACTTATTTTTAATTAAGATTTTATAACTGTAAGTCGGTAGGTACTTAGTTACTATACCTATAATACTGAGAAATCAGCATGACTAAACGTAAACAAAGCAATAGTGGCAAATCAATTGACAGATCAAAAGAACCTAATACATTCTAGTGGGAAAGTAGGCCTACCTACTTCCTCTGTCTGATAGAAAACTAATACAACAACAAATAAGTAAGTAGATATCTCATCATCAAGTAAAAATTATATGCTAGAATAAGAGACTTGCTTACCTTTCCTGTTCAATAGGTAATCTGAACAGAGACCATTCTGGAATCGATGAATTATTAAGACACCCAAACACGCAGCAATACCACACTATAAATATGGACAGTACGGAAACTAAGCCTAGTTGAAAACATAATTAGGTACCTACGCTCCATTGAAGCAATGGGGTTGTCACTTTTAATGTTTTTGCTATTTTTTTCCCCTTTTTGCTCTGTAGTGATCAATCAATCGAATTTGAATTAGTTATTCAAATTCGATTGATTGCTCACTTACAAACATAATTTAAATAGGTAATCTCATGGCTTCGGTTAACCTCTCCAAAAGACAATAGTTTAAACACGGAAATCAATTTAGGAGCGTGTACGCCGTATGTCATTTCATACAAACTTTCAAGTCCTTATTCTTCAAAATTAATTACTTAACCGATTTTAACGAAACTTGGTATGCATACGCTAGATATCCAGATCTAAATAGTTATCAGAGAACATTTTGAAAAAGACAATAGAGGGAGAGAGAGAGCGATTTTAAGTTTTCTATAGAAAGTGAAAAATCACTATATCCTTCCCCCTGAACTCTTTTTCGATTTTTTTTTCTTATTTAGACCTAGATATCTAGCGTACGCATACAAAGTTTTATTAAAATCGATTCATTAATTTCGAAAAATAAGGATTTGAAAGTTTGTATGAAAAGCCGTACCGCGTAAACGCTCTTAATATTAACACACAAAAACTTGTAGAACTATAGATCTTTAACTTTGTCATTACGGCGGAACCTTTTACAAGTTTTAGCGGGAGCGTACGCGAGCCGCGGTTGGACGAAAAGGTTTCGTGGGCGCGCGGTAGACGCCGCAGCGCAGGTGGCGCGCGGGCTGGGCTCATGAGCGGATACGAACCGTACCGCGTTTCAATCCGAAAATGCGTGTGATATCTAGTAATTAAAAACCCATTTCATAAAAAAAATACCTTTATTTATCATTATTACAAATTATTTACAGAAAAATATTTTCGTCTGCTACGACACGTTCGGAATTCTTTATTATTGAATTTAATTGTGTAAAAAATTCTCAATCTAACGAACAGTTTTTTTAAATAAACTGTTGGGAAACAAGGACAGGGTACTATGAATCCGACTTTGTTTATTTCTTTGTAAATTATTTCAGCTACTTTGCAGTTTATGTGTTCTTTTTTAAAGCAACAACGAAAAATTTCATCCATTTTCTCGACATATTGAACAAAATCATCTGGTGGTACAACTAGTAAGCTTCGGTTAGTATCTTTGTTATATTCTCTGTATCTTAAGTAGTGACTTTCTGAACTAAAGTTATGGGCGGCTTGATTTGGTTTGATGTATGATTTCAGAATTTGACAATTGTTGTGATGTTCGCCGCATTTTTTCAGAAGAAAACCACATACATAAAAAAATGAGTTTTTTTCGGTAATATCTATTTGATTATATTCTGAGCTCATAATTTGAACATTGTTGTCTGGGTCTTCATTGCTCATACCGGGAATTTCTTGTTCCTCATTATGTGACGTTTCGTCATTCAGTTGAATCAACGCGCTGATCTGATTATGGAGTTTTCCCAAATCGTCTTCACAATTACCTGCTTTCGGAGGTTTTCTAATGTTGGAAAAAAACATTTTTTGAAAAGCAGATATAAATTGTCTGCTCGTGGGTTCGGTAGCCAGACCATTTTTGGTTCGAATTTGTCCGAAAAAATTCTCAAGCACATCCTGATTGAGCCTCCTTGTCAGTAAAAACTTGTACCCTTCTGTCTTTAAATCTTCAAAAAGCATTAAAATAGAAGTAATCGTTATTTGAAAGCCGTATATAAACTTAACAGACGAAGTAACATTTTTTCCATTTTTCGGATTGATTAATTGCAGATGTTGAAAAAAAGTTAACATTTCATTGAAGAAAGTTATCTGCGATTCTTTTCCACAAAATGCTCGTCTGTATTCATAATTATCATTAAGATTTGATGAGTTCAAAGCATCAAATATATTGTTCATATTTTTAATGAGTTCAGCAGTGTCCCTCCCGGATTCTTCAATGTGATTAAAATCTACGTATGTGGATATACCAGCGGCAACAGAATTACTTAAAAGTTGGGTAGCATAGCGAACTTTCATTTTTTCAAAATTAGTTGGATAGATGTGACTGTTCTTCAATTTATGTGCAAGTTTGAAGCTCTTTTGTGTATCGTTTTCATAAAATTTAACGATGTGCTCGTATTTAGCAACACGATCCTGGAAATGGAAGTCATAAGAAATCAAATTGTTGCGAACCAGTTTCATGAGATGGGGTGCATCAAAAATATAATATATTTTTCTGTCACTATTAAAGAAATATGGCCGTTCTATGGTAACGGACCTTTTTTTTGCAGCGTTAAATAGATCAGATCCCATGTCGGAGACAAATATTCTAATGTTAAGTCCTATCTCAAATAGTTTTTCCAAAAGATTGTCAATCCATTTAGCTATCTCGTCATAGTTTCTACATTCGGAGAGTAATGCAAATCCCACGGGTTGTTTCCAGTTGATAAATATCCCACGAACCATCACAACCAAAGCATTTTTTGCAGGTTCCGGTGACTGTACTCCATCGACCTCATGAAAGCCTATAATTTTATCTTGCTTTAAGTTATAAAATAAATTAGCCTTCAAACCCATGGCATCAATGACAACTGAGCAGTTCTTTTCCATTTCATCCATGGCATCCACTTTAGTTTTCAGAATTGACATAAGTCTGTCATTTATTTTAGATGTTACTGGTATTCCATGTTTATGTAATGTTCTTGGACTTGGGAGACATATAATACTTTGCAGTAGCCGGTAAGCGTGCGGACTGTTATAATATAAATTCAAACAAAACATTTTGTAGTTTTGGTCATATCTATTTCCGGTATAATTAAATTGTAAGTGATTTTGTGCTTTCACCAACACAGCTAGCTCTTTCGTCAGAAATTTGTCACACAATTCATGGAATTTATCTCCTTGATATTTTCCCGTTTTATTATCAATTTCGTACAATTTAATTTTTTTTCTACATTCTAAAAGATCGGATTTTAGTTTCCTTTTCCGTGGCGTGTCCAATGAAAGAAATCTGGAAGTTAGAATACTCTCACACGCTGAAAGTATTAAATTTTCTTCTGTCTGTGTACAGATTTCAACCAACTTCGGAGCTTCGGTTAACGTTTCTACATCTTTTTTTTGTAGATCTGGTAGATGAAGAGATGGTAATGAATTGGTTTTAAGCTTTTTGCGACGTGTTCCCGTAAGAATATCCATAACATTAAAATGTTCTTCACAAACAGTATAGTTTTGTGACGGTTTGTTCATCAAATCTTCTCGAGCAATCAAGCGAAGCCATTTTGAACGTCTGAAAAAGATAACAAAATGTTATCTTTGTCATTTTCATCAGAGAAGGTGTAGGTGTAAGAATCTGTTTAATAAACAAAACATTCAAGCTGAGGGCCACTTTTACAACTCACAGAGGAAGGTAACAATTTAAAAAAGTACTGTCCTACTTTATTAACACTTTTTTTTTCAAACGGCACCCATGACCCATGAAAATGATACCTATTGTAGCCGGATTCACGTTTTGACAGGACTATCGGCTTCAACACCCTCGAAAACCATGAAAACGACACCCATGACGAAAATATTGATATAGAATACCTATTGCAGTCGCCATCTTGGATGTACTTATTGTTACCACTATCACTATTGCACTATCAGCTTTAAATACCCTCAAAACCGCCGCATTCATGATTTACAAGTAAGTTCACGAATTCATTATGATCGATCACACGGACTTATACGTAATTCGATAACGATTAAATAACAATAACTAGAAATCATTCTTACCTTTCAATATCAGCAGGAAGTTTAAAATACGATAGCTCCGGTTTTGATGAAGCCGAGTTCAAACAGCCGTATAAAACGCAATACTTTCCTGGCATTTTCAAAACGATCGCGAAGATAAAGTTAAACGTGACCACTCGTCTTGACGCGGCTCTCGCTACTGCGAGACCCGCGAAGTTACCTTAGGAGTCTCGTTCGGTGTGCATGTTTGTGTGAGTGTGCCGCTTCGAGCGTTTGTAGGCAGTTTCCCTACTGTCCATATTTATATTGTGACGTGACCACTCGTCTTGACGCGGCACCAAAGATTATAATAATAATATCGGTAAAGAGAGCCCTCTTCAGGTTTTGTAAGGCAATCATGTTTGAACACGAGCTCCATCTGCATATTGGATCCGAAACTAATCACAGTATATATACCTACCTATACCTATAGCGGCTTCTTCATGTTGTAGCAAAACCAACCCAACACAATTCATTGTAAAATCTATTGTAAATAGATTTTACAATAGATAAAAACAGTAAGTTGGAGGAACAGAGGGCTCTACTCGACAACTTACTGGAGGGAGGGAGGTTTTCACAGCGAAAATACACAAAATGGAACAGAGAACTACACAAGAAGTAGCCGCCATCGCGCCATTTTGAGAAGTAGGAAGTGGTGTGACAACTTAAAATGTTACAAATTATAATATTTATGTAACAAATTAGAATATTTATATTATTATGTGTGATATTTTTATTTATTTGGTTAAATAAGTTATTTGTGTTTTTTTTCTTTAAATGAACGCTTTTTTAAAAACACTATGAATATCTAAAATATTTTAGGAACAAATATATTTAAGAATGCAGCGCCATCTGTAAAAAAATGAGTACTAATGATAGTTTTCGTTACACACCCAAGTAACAGATGGAGCTACCATCTTTTAGAAATGTCATTTATTAGGCTCTGTCCCCCCCAGCGCGGCACTCACTACTGCGCGCGCTGCGAGTCCTGCGACGACAGCTTAGGAGTCTCGTCGGTGTGCATGTTTGTGTGTGTGTGCCGTTTCGAACGTTTGTAGGCAGTTTTCGTACTGTCCATATTTATACTGTGGCAATACGTTCTCCTGCGATTATCACACATTTTTTATTCATTTAGCGGTGCTAAAAAGTACTGACGCGCGAACCCAGGTCAGGTAATCTTCAAGTAAAATATCTCAACCATATGTCTATGGTTCACATTTCTCATTTGACAGTTCCCACCCCTCCCGACTTCCATATTTCTGTCTGTATGACGCCATGTTTGTTGACCTGTCAAAACTTTTGTTGAAGTTTAAAGTTTCAGTTTCAAAGTTGATCGAATGAAGTTATATATTGATTTATTTATTTCCGTAACTTGTCCTCCCAATTTCTAAAACCTGTAATACACTTCTGGACACATCTATTGGCCCACCTTGTATTTTCAGTTTCGTTTGGTCCTAGCTAAAATTTTATATTAGGTCGAGCAAAAAGTTTTTATGCAGTTTTGAACCTGGCACATTCACAATTTCATTCAATAGCCTTTTTTTGAATTTCGAACACAGAATTTAAAGAAACAAAAGACAATTTGGAGCCTGTTTGTTGATATCAAACAATCGAATACTAAGAAAACTTGGTTGTATTGGTTTACTTGGATTTAATTCTTGAAAAAGTGATTGATATCTTTGGTTTTGCAACAAACATTACTTATTCTTAACATTAAGGTGAGGTTCTATCAATAATCTATGGATACTTCACCTGAAGTCGCCGCCCAAGCTGTGGCACTTATTCAGGCCGGACACAGCCAAAGAAACGTGAGTGCTCAACTTAATTTAAGTCGATCTGCGGTCCGAAATGTTTATCGGAGGTACCTAGAGACTGGCGGCTTTGTTCGTCGCCAAGGAAGGCCACGATCTCGGGTCACAACTGAAAGGCAGGATCGATTCATCGTGACGACCAGCTTGAGAAATCGTCACCTTACCTCCATTGAGATACAAAACCAACTTCGCGACTTCCACGGAGTATCTGTGAGCGCTCGGACTGTTCGGAGAAGGTTAAAAGAACGCGATATGGTACCACACAAGCCAGCTAATGGGCCCAAACTAACGCGAGCCCACCGAACAGCGCGCCTTCATTTCGCACGCAGTCATTTAAATTGGACACAGCAAGATTGGAGCCGTGTACTCTTTTCTGATGAGTCTAAAATTGTGTTACATGGCAATGATGGAAGGAACAAGGTCTACCGACATAAGGGAGAGCGTTTCGCACAATGCTGCTTTGAAGAGAGGGTTGCTTATGGCGGTGGCTCATGGACTGTCTGGGGCGGTATATCCGCGAGCGGCAAAACTCAACTTGAGGTTGTTACAGGACCACGGCTGCCAACATTAAATGCTGAAAGGTACATTCGTGAGTGCTTAGAACCTCACGTGATACCATACGCGGACTATGTGGGCCCAAATTTCCTTTTTATGCATGGATAATGCAAGAGCCCATGCGGCCGGCATCATCAGGGAATATGTTCGGGATGTGAACATCACAGTTATGGACTGGCCAGCCAGAAGCCCAGACATGAACCCCATTGAGCACATGTGGGACGAGCTAAAAAGACGTTAGGGCTCGTCAACCAGTTGCCCAGATGATGCAGGAGTTCAAAGCTGCCATAGAAGAGGAATGGGAGATGATCCCTCAAAATTTCATAGAGCGGTTGATAAACTCTATGCCTAATCGTATGAGAGCTGTGGTAGATGCCCATGGAGGCAACACGCGTTATTAAATTAAACCTTTATTTGATAAAACATGTTTTTTATTCAAAAATCAATTGCCTTTAACAAGGCGCATATCCGACTTGTTAGGCGTAGCTCCATGTCGTATGGTATTCTGAATTCAAATTTAAAACAATACGATCGAAAAAGATGGTAAAATGTATCAGGTTTAAAACTGCATCAACAGTTTTTGTTCAATCTAGCAATCATATTTCGGTAGGGGCCATCGAAACCTAAACTCTAAGGTGGGCCAATAGATGTGTCCAGAAGTGTATTATCGAGCAAAATATGTACAATAAGTGCTGTGTTGTGACCTGTGCTTAAAAACGAAAAGGCGTCAGTTTTCATGTTTTCAAAAAGTGAGGACTCAAAAATAGGGTAGTAAAGTGAAGTGAACTGTGGAAGTCTGCGAAGCCATGAGCTTCCAAAAACTTTTCATTACATAAATAAAACAAAATTTATAAATAAAAAGAAACGAAATTAATAAGAAAAGTTCTTTCTTCTCTAACCTTCTTTTTCTAACTTTTTCATAAAATATATATTGGAATAATTGCATAACATTGCAATAATTGCAATATGCTCATAAAGTAAAACTAAAATTACAAATTCCTAGCAAGAAAACCCTTTTAGGCTGAAGCCGTACCACGCCTTTGCCTAAAGTTCTGTACCGGATGCAGATGCAATGCTATATTAAAAAAAAAAACTGTCATTCATGAATTCATGATATATGTGAACCTTAGGTGAGTCGATTTTTCTCTATGAGAGTGCCCTGTCTGAACCTATTTGGTCTGTGCACTTGCTGTGTTAGCCCCGCCCGACTGCCCCCGACTGGCGCACTGAAAAACGCGGGTCTAGATTTTGCTAAAGTGTGCGTGCGGCGACGCATAGATATTATGGCGCACACATACAAGCCCCGTGCGGTGCGTTTGTATGAAGATAACTTACTTCCCCTCTTTATACTATGGTTTTGATTTACTTACTTGCGATTATCAAAATACCTATGTCGAAAAAATTATGCTTAAATAGTCATAATTTTTATTGCTTTGCGTTGCGTAGCTTGATTTTTTTCAAAGCTTCAAGGACCCATAAACCTACGTATTTTATAGTAATTTCAGCGTGAAACCTCCACTTGTTTTTGAGAAAAAGGCTCGTTACAGACCGAAAGACGGACAACGAAGTAAGTCCTTTATGGGTTCCATTTTTTCGTTTTGAGGTACAGAATCCTAAAAACTAGCTCCCACTTGATCTTTCAACCGATTTTTTAATAACAGTTACCTACCTACCTACTTGATACTAAAGTACAAAGACACTGCAATATGATCAGAGTTATGACATCCCGTCGACCACATACGAAGGCAAAGACTACAATAGTATGTACGAAGGCAAGGCACGCACGCATAATGTCGACGGTCGATGAGCCGGCCGTTGCGAAAAACACATTTGCGAAATCTTTGGAGTAAACAAACTAATTACGCAATTACAATTACCTAGTCCTAATCAAACAATTAGTATGAGTAGGTACCTACCTACTGGTACAGTGGTGTTGACTAAAATTGGAAGTAACTGCAGGAAGCCGATGTAGGTTGACCTAAACTGTGCCTGTATATTATTAATTGATGATTCAATCAGTTTTCAAAAGAACTTTCAACTCGGCAAGTTGTAATAGATGTAGATAGAGTTTCACTTGAATGAAAATGACATAAAATGTGAGTTAACTGGTCGCCCTGCAGTCAAGATGAGTCACCAGAGCCCCGCCAGTCTGCAGTTCATTGCAAGCGTCGTATCTACTAAAAATTTGACCTTGGGCAAAACTAAAGAAATTGGCCGTGATGTTATATGTATAACTGATTTATAATCATTAATGATAGTCCTGTAGCGGTTGGAGCTTACCAGAAAAGCCACGTACGCCGAATTCACATTATATTTGAGGGCACCTTCTTCACATATCCACAAACAAACACATGGCGTCTGCGGTAGGTACTTAGTTTTGTAGACAACTTCCTAACCAAAAAATAGAACATTGATACTCATTCAAGAAATATCTATGTTCTACTTTATACAGTAAGTTATTTGCTGAATTGTAATTGGTATCATAGATACATTTACTTACAATAGATTCTACTATACTGAGTTGGACTTATATAAACAAAACAAATCGAATTTACCGCTCAAAAGACCTACGATGTAGCACCGATTCGCATCCGGCACTTCTATGAAGATATCTTCTTCCAAATAATACAAACAATATTAGCAAGAATACTCACAAAAAGAGTTGTAATTTTCTTTCAGCCATCGTCGGTCATTTTTAAGAAATATGACGATATTTCTGGACAAAACCGGCAAATTCTATTGACATTATTTTTTAAATACATTCCATTTCACAAACACAAAAGGGAACTCCGTATCCATGAGAACTTTCGCAAGTAATTCATTATTTTAGAATAAACTTCAAATTTAGTTAATAAGCTTTGTCAAAAAATTAAAGTATATTTAAAAGATCATTCATAATAAAATATTCCTCTTCTCCGATTAGCCATATCGTGTAATGGAGCGTTGCACTAAGGACGTTCCATCTTAAAGTTTTGCATGGAATTTATCGATTGCAAATACAATTAGAAAGAATCGATGTTGTATGAAATGAATAACTTTTTAAATGCTTCACCCTAGCAGAAGGTTTTAGGTGTTAATTTAGTCAACTATCTAGGAACAAATTTTAATTAAACTTCGAATGGTTTTGATTTCACAAAAGTAGAAACGTTTTAGTCGAGTCAGTTGAACTAACTAATCTTGTTTGTTGCATCACTAAAATCTAATCGATCGATCGCTATTCGTGACGATTGTAATTCTATGGATTTATGTTAAATTTAATGAAATACCTCCAAAATGAATTGTTTTAAGTAAAGATTACTGTATTTGAACAAAACATACAGTTCCCACTCCTTACTCAGTGTTCGTTATCTAAAATTGGTTATAATATACATAGGTTAGAAGTGTGGTGAACTGTAAATACTTTTAGCATTACAAAAGCAGTTTTTTTACTGTAAAACATGAATAGTGAAAAGAGAAATGCTCGCGGAAGAGGCCGTGGTCGGGGCCGCGGCCGGGGTCGAGGTAGGGGTAGAGGCCGAGGGAAGAAAGTACCAAAAGTAATGTCAAGTGATGAAGAAGAATGCTCCGTGGAGGAAACTACTCAGGAACAAGAAGAAGTCGTTACTGAGGAAGTGAAGGAGGAGCCTGAACCGACTGAGCCAGCTAAATGTAATTTATTTTATGTTAGAACTTGTGCACAGTATATACAGCTACTTATTACAACTTCGTACATAAAGAACTAACTCGGCTCTAGCAAAATATTAAGAACAAAACTGTTGAATGGTCACACATGACTATAACTATAAACCTTAGAACTTTTTTTCTAACATACATATGTAGATAGGGTATTAGACGTTCTTTCTTTACAACTGACTAGCTGCCACCCAAGGGAACATACTCCCGGGATGAAAAGACGTACCCTATGCATTATTCCAGACTATATCTACCTCTGTGCCAAATTTCATCAAGAATAATTCTTCGATTCTGGAATGATTGAATAACAAACATCCATCCATCCATACAAACATCCAAACTTTTATTTATAACTAGCACTTTGCCTGCGACTTCGTCCGAAGCATTGATACGATTCTCCCCAGTTCGCTCAAGCCGTGTCATTTTTGTTACTTCGAGCATGTTTATTACCGTCGTAACTTTTGAGCGAAAGGTCCGATTTGAATAATTTAAAGTGTAATTTACACAGACATAATCAACCTTAATTATCAAACCATTTAAATGGATGAGGATTAATATCATGATACCGAAATCGCCATCTTTCATATCACCAGGGATTTGCTTGAATTATTTGAACAAAAAGTGGTCATGGTGACAACCATAATAGTTAGATATATGGTATTGCGGTCTTTTTTGTAGACATTGATGACCTGTATAAAACTGTAGTACATCACTTTGCTCTATTGTCAATAGATTCCGCATCCCTAGCAATATAAGGATTTTTTCACACCTTGGGTTACATTATCGAAGTTTTCATACGGATCCCTAACTTTTAAAAAAATATTCTATAGCCTATGTCCATCACGGATGATTCTATTACTGAAAGAATTTTTCAAATTGAACCAGTAGTTTCGGAGCTTATTCATTTCAAACAAACAAATCTTTCCTCTTTATAATATTAGTGTAGATATAAGTAGGTATAGATTTTGAACATCCATGCAATCACATAAAAGTTCTAAAATAAACAATTCATTAGTCTAATAAACACAAGTATACAAAATCCTGAGCAAAAACAAGCTTGAAATAATGAAAACAAACTGATTTCAAGTTATCAGTGAAGCATTATCAACTTTATGATTATGTTATCTGCTTATCACAAAGATAGCAAATGGCTCCTTATATCAGAATGTCAAGAGGTCCAACATGAACTGTATGATAACACTATGATGAGTAAGTATGTCAGTCGGAGTCCAAAGCCACTACATATGTGAAAGTGTACCTCAAGTGGTAGTTAACAGGGAAAAGTACTTAAGTTTTGTTATTTTGTAAGATCTAGCAAGGCCTTATGGGACACTTCAGCTAGAAATTAGTTTAACAATGTCTGATATATTGTTAAATTAATTTGTAGCTGAAGTTTATCAAGCTGGTAATGGCTTTTTTTTACTATTGATAGGCTAACCACTATCTCGCCTTATGGTAAGCGATGATACAGTCGGAGAAGAAGCACGCTTGCCTAGAAATAACCTAACTCTTGACTGAAAGACTCCCCCCTCTACTCAGATTGTAGCTATCAGGAAACACAGACTCTGGGCAGGGAATTCCACTCCTTAGCTGAATGCACAAAGAATGTGTTCCCAAAACGTTTTGTGCGTGTGTGTGGGATGTCCACCATGTACCGGTGGCGCATCGCCGTATATCTATCTATCTATTGGGGGTATGGTTTCCAAACTTAGTCCTCATGTTGCACCATAGTGCGTGAGCCATGGCGGCCGTCACTCCAACCAGCCAACCTCCCTCCAGAAGCAGTACGATCGCCGTACATCTTGTGGTCCAATGATGGAACGGGCTTGGCTGAATTAAACTATGCAATTCCGTTGCACACTCCCCAGAATGCAAGTGATACAAAACAGACAGGCTAGTAACTCGGCCTCGATACACGTTACGACCTATTGCTGTTAACGTTAATGTATTTTCTGGTTTTAACGTGGTACTAGTTTTGGGATACCAAATTCTAACTAAACTTGATAAACGAGTTTTTGACTGCGCTTTAAACTAAAATGTGTTTGAGAATTTTTGTGTGTGGTTTCTGCAAAAAAATCCCTCATATCACAAATTAAAAGCAAGATATTATGTAATACCATTGGTTTTTGAAAATTCATTCAATGAATCACTGAAGCTGTGAACTGTGTCACATTTAAGTTAGACTAGCTGTCCCACACATAGTAGTCAGAGATCAACCCAAGGGAACATTCTCCTCCTTAACTGTATGTGAGCCGAATTTCATCCAAATCTATTCAGTAGTTCCTAAATTATCCTTCAGGGATAGGATAATTTTGGCAGAAAGTAGGTGTAAGTAGTTTGGTAGGAAGTAGGGGTAGGCTAAGAAATTTTTATTTTTGTTTCAAGGAGTCAGCATCAGGGTAGAGTAGGGACTCCGTTTTCTACACTTAGACTCCCATTCACAACCCAACGAACAACAACTTGACACATAAATCATGAAACTACAAAAGCCCTTTTACCTTTTCAGTGGAAGTACCATCAGACATATCCCAACTGGAAGCCCCAGTGTTCACAACACTACAGCGTGGTCCTCCAGAGCCGATGCTAAGACTGGACTGGAGCCACCGAGCCACACTTATTGGGGAGAAAGTCCTCAATCCTATGATCTACTGCTGTGATATATGCTCCAAACCTATACTTATTTATGGACGAATGGTGAGTCAAATATTAATGATTAAAGACATATTGGAACATGCTCTAAGGTGCAGAAGTCAAATTTGAACCCCTGAAACAATATAAACATGAAGTAGTGAGGGGGTGTTTTGGGGAACTGTTATTGTTGATTATGTTTTAAAAATGCAGATTCTCAACCAAATTTGAAAAATAACTTAGTTTTTGAGATCTACAGTCAAAATTGACAAAACGAAATTTGTAGCTTCTCATTTTATAACAAAAATCTGTTAAATCAATACAGTCAAAGATGTATATTCTGGTAATTTTTATTTCTGCTGTTTCAGATACCATGCAAACATGTGTTTTGTTTATCATGTGCCAGAGCGGACCATACTCACTGCCCTAGGTGTAGAGAAAAGGTAACTTGAACCCCATACATCTGTTCCAATTTCACCTTTTGTTAAAGTTAGACATAAACTTTTTGTTCCCATTTCATCAGCAATGGCTTTCCAGCCTTAATAATAAATCGTTTATTCTGGACCAAACATAAATACCATCAAACTGCGTAAGAGTTTGTAGGTGGGATTATCGCTCGTCTATCAGGTTCAAATATGTAACAATACAATCTAATGATAGCAGCAGTAAAATAGTGTGTTACCTACACACTATTTTACTGCTTTACACAGAAGTACTCGTAGTATAAACGGATAGCAAGTGTTGTGGCAGCGCGAGCGGCCGCATAAGGAAGGGTCCTCATGTGATATTGACAATGTGCTATTGTAAAACTTTATACTTTCAGGTTTTACGAGTGGAACAGACAGGACTAGGCACAGTATATATGTGTACCCATTCTGGTACGCGATATGGCAACACAGGGTGTAGAAGAACTTACTTGTCCCAGGTAAGAATCACCCATTTTGCAAAAGCAATTATTGAAAACTTCTCACAACCTGCCAGCAGCAGTACTAGAGTATCAAAAAAATCACAAGCTGAATGGTATCAGCTAACACAGCTTACAGGTTTCAGAATGCTTACAACTTTGAAATCCAAACATACCATCAATGCATTCTTGGCTAAAATTGTGCCTCAGTAGAATCAGGAGCTAATAATAACATTGGCTTATGCTTTCATTATTTCAGAGAGATCTCCAAGCTCATATAAACCACAGACACGTGTCTTCGGGAGCTGTCGAAAGCAAACCGGAGCCAGAACCGCCATCAAGTACTGTTGCTATTGTAAAGCCTATGACTGTGAGTATGATGCGTTATATAAAGCTTAAACTATCAAATTTTTCAGTTATTTTGAAAAAAAAATCTTGGCTGATCTTGTATTAGCTTTTGTCTGTTTATTTTGGAGATCCACTCTTCAGTATACTAATATATTATGATGATGATAACTTTCTAGCAGGATAAAAAAAATTCTTAATCGAATTATTACTTCTAATCTAGTAATCAAATTATCTGTGCTTCCAGAGATTGTTTCCTACAAGCAAACTAATGAACATCTTTATCCCTCTAAAATCACTCAGTCACTACTTAATTAGTCGATGGAAGACTATGGTAGACGCCAGAAAAACTTGCAAAACAGTAACTTTCCCTATTATCCCTCCGTAGATACCCAAACAATAAATTATGAACCGTTTTTCATTACTAGAGAACGTAAAGGATCACGATAGAGTCTACCATAATGTCAACAAGTACTCTCCAAGCAACCTTCTGCCATATGTTATATTATAACTAAAGGAGCTACCGCTATGACCAACAGATGCCTCCGTCAGCGAATGACCCGCGCGCGCACACGCACCCGCACGCGGCTGGCGCCGAGCGTCCGCGCGCGCGCACCAACCTCATCACCGTGCCCATACAGGACCAGACTGACTCGCATGCCTACTATAACTATTATCCTGTAAGTATTTAGTGTTTTATGTTAATCCTGGTATTCAGCTGTAATCGGTTAAACTAGAAGCAGGTTGATTGATCGTAATCGGTTAAACTAGAAGCAGGTTGATTGATCGTAATCGGTTAAACTAGAAGCAGGTTGATTGATCGTAATCGGTTAAACTAGAAGCAGGTTGATTGATCGTAATCGGTTAAACTAGAAGCAGGTTGATTGATCGTAATCGGTTAAACTAGAAGCAGGTTGATTGATCGTAATCGGTTAAACTAGAAGCAGGTTGATTGATCGTAATCGGTTAAACTAGAAGCAGGTTGATTGATCGTAATCGGTTAAACTAGAAGCAGGTTGATTGATCGTAATCGGTTAAACTAGAAGCAGGTTGATTGATCTTGTGAGTGTTTTGGGTTTATTTGTTTTTTGAAAAAACAATGAAAAGCTGCTGGAGGCTAAAATCAATGGTCTTATAGGATTTGTAATCAGTATCTCGTAATAGGTACAGCAAAAGCCAAGTGCGAGTCGGACTCGCGTACAAAGGGTTCCGTACGTATAAGATACTTATCCATTTTACTTTAAAATGTATAAGTGACCTGTTACATATTTTTTTTTTTTTTTAATTTTAGGCTCCGTATTTTCGGAGATAAGGACAACAATTTTCGTTACCTTCTTTGATAACTTCGGATTAGAATATTTTAAAATTATGAAAAAATACTTTTAAGATCTTTACAAACAATGGGCCTTTTCTTTTGATATGTCACACGGCACAGTTGAAAAATCTTTTTTTTTTTAATTTTCTAATTTGCCCTCATGCCCTCAGTGACCCCATTTTCCAAAATGTATTTATTTTCGTTACACGTGCGTGTTTAGGGGCCACAGAAAATTATATGTGTACCAAATTTCAACTGAATCGGTCCAGTATAATCGGAGAAAATCGGTTGTGACAGACAGAGGAAAGAGTGATCCTATATGGGTTCCGTTTAACCGTACAGAGGTTCGGAACCCTAAAAACTAACAGAATCCAGCAGTTTAAACTGTTGCCACAACATTGGTAGCAGCGAAAAAAGGCCCAACGACATCATTTGCGTTGACGTGAGCCTGCGATTGTTGCTAATAGCAACTTCGTCCAAATAATTCAAATTAGTTTGTCTCACTCAAGTCATCTCATTCGAATTTTGCGAAACCTAAAAGATTATTGACTTCTGGAAACCACGCAGAAAAGCTTTGAATGGGAAATGTTGACCATTAAACACCATTTCTCACCCACATTTATCTTGAATGAGTATTATTTATTCCACTCGTGCAGCCGCCGCAGCCAGTGCCGCCGCCGTCTCTGCCGCCGGTGTCGTCGGTGCCGGTGCTCGCGCACACCATGAGCGTCCCTCCGCCCACGTACTACGCGACAGCTCCGCCCTACTCCGCACCACCCTCTTATGTTCAGCCTGGTGAGTGTTGCCTTTGCTCAAACAGACTCAACCCTAGAAAACCTCATAATGATGGATTTTTCAATGACATAATACTCGCGCGGGTCTGGAAGGCACAGTTTGATGTTTGCGACAAACTCAAAAAAATCTCTGCGTTTCTGTGTTTTTGTTCTGCAATTCGCCAGAAGATGCATAAATAGAGGTGATAGTAATGAAATCATCATTACTTCAGTTACGAACTTACGAGTAACTTATCGTTTTTTAAACGGGGCAACACTAGTAATTTCTTAAAGAAATTGAAATCATTTAGAACCACTCACTGAAGATGGTTAAGAAATAAAATCATGTACTCTTTTGAAGACAATTTACTAAAAGCCAGTTGGTATTTCCAGGCGGCAGCATGTCGAGCACCGTGCCGGGCGAGGCGCGCTGGCCCGAGGGCTACCCGGCGCCCGCGCCCGTGCAGCAGTGGCCGCCGCAGAACCCTCACCACTACTATAGGTAGCCCTTGTATACACGCCGCTATTCGTGGCGCGATCGCGAGTGACTACATTAGTACTGTGTTGCCAACTCGTGGACATGAACAAAACTGTGAATGTGTATACTGATGACTGTGGTTGTACACTCCTCACGTCGAAAAGTGAAGTGTTAAGCGATTTTGTACACCTGCTTAGCAGACGGTGGTACTGCCCAATAGACTTGACCTTAGTGGTTGTGACGCCGTTGGAACTGACTAACAAGAAAACATAATAATATTATTGTGCGTTTTGTGTAAAAATGCGTCAAGTCGCTTAATAAGTAGTGCAGCTTTTGACACATCGAGTTCAAAAAAAGGTTCGGCTTTGAAGAGCGCCGTCGTCATTCTTACCTGGATGACAGTCTCTTTCTATAACTCAATATCATTCGTAATGTTCTACATGCAAAGTGAATTTTGCATTTTGACATGCAGTCTGTGGTTACAGTGCGCAGTGTTATCTTTTGTTGATGTATGTGGACCATTGTGAATCATATGTGCAAAGGACAAAGACCTTATCAGCCCCGATCGTGTAGCGGCCTACTGTGGCGAAAAACTATCCTCATATTATTGAAACAATTGGTGGAACAAGTTATAAAATACTATAGCTCAAATAAAATACATTTTAGTGATAATAATCTCATAGCATACAGGTCACAAGAATGTCTTAATATTGTATTTGAAATGAATTAGTTTATTTTTTAATTAAATAGTATTTTTTTATTTTATTATTTCTTCAGCTAAATAGATTTTATGTTTAAATTGTCTATAAATTAGTATAAATATATGTAGTGTTAAATATATATTTACTCTTTATTATGGGTTATTGTTGTATGTAGGAAGCTGATTAGTTAGCAAACTGTTATTCTATAGTAAAGTGCAATTTTACCAACTTTAACCCATTATATTTATGCCAAATGTCATCGTAAGCAGTGCTTTGTAAATCTGCGTAATCCGGCAGGCAGCATACAAACTTACATAATGTCTGTAAATAATAATGTCTATTTACTCCACCTTTATTCAATAAGACTATTTTCACTAATTTCTAATTTTGTTGATCTGGCATAAAAACATGAAAATTTTGTAAAAAATCGAAGAGAAAAGCAATAAAATCTTTTTAAGTGATTAGATATTTATTTAATTAATTAACACTAATCAATATCAATTATATTTACAATATGTCACATCTTTCACACTCCTCAGCTAGACACAATCAACAAATGCAATAAAATCTGCAAAAAATATTATTTTTTTATACCACATACATTCAACTGTTACCTTAGCTATTGGATTTATAAAAGAAAAAAAAAAGAATACTATTTCATATAGATTCACAGTGCCATTGCAGAAATGCTATTGCTTACAGACTAACGAATCAAAATGCACATTTAACGTGTGATGTTCATGAAATTAATGTTCAATAATATAACAATAATTCACCAATTGACACTTCTTATAATTTCATACAGTGTGGAATTTGTAATGTTTGAGATCGTCAGGCACTTATAAAAATCAACCATACCTATTTCTACATTGGTTCTGTGAACAGCCTTTTGTTTTATGTTTGAATCTGCTGGGATCATGACTGTTTGGTGGTGGGAGGCGCGGGGTCTGCGAGGTCCACCAGCGTGGCCTCTGCGGGCGCCGCAGCCGGGCCCGCATGCCCGCCGGCGTCCGGGAACTGCGGCGTCACCTGCGCTTGCGCCTTCCGCACCGCGTCCATGTTCACTTTGGTCGATAGGTTCTTTTGTCGCGTCTGTTCGGAAGTCTTCGATAATCTCTCGCTCAACGCCTTGAGCGCGATTTGTCTGGAAAGAGACCAGGAATTAAACACAGTGGAAGACACAAATCGAAGTACAGTTCGCGTCAAATAACTTTGCCCCTCTGAAGTTAGCCATTTGCAAAGATCGCTTGGTGCAGTCACGTAGCCGGGAGCAAGCGGGACGCAAGCATGCATAGAACGTAAACGTAAGACTGAGACATAAAATCGCGCCGCCATAATCCCCGCCCCCATGTCTCTTGCGCATGCGCAGTTGCAGTTTGTTCGTAATTTTCATTTGTTCCCAACGAGTAACACCCTCAAATGTCACACTGTTACTCGATGGGAATGTTTTTAAGAAAAAATTCCCAACCAGTCACACTGTTACTCGATGGGAACTTTTTATTACTAATTTCCCAACGTAAACGTAACGTAACGTTTAACGTAATAAGGGGGGGGAGGTACCTAAATACAATCAGCTTTATATAATATATCAGAGTAAATCATCACATTTTACAACAATTATCAGTTCTAATTTCTAATGTTAATTTGAACTTTAAACAATTTTCCAAATACATATAATTAGCCATAAGTATGTTGTGACAATTAAAATTATGTATAGCAAAATAAAGTTATGATAAGTTATGATAAGTGTGATGACTACTACGCAGCCACTCGTAGCCAACTTCAGAGGGGCACAGTTATTTGGTGAACTGTACTTGTTTATGATTATGAGTTCCTTAAGAGTTCGAATCTACAGTTCTCGTCAAATAACTTTGCCCCTCTGAAGTTAGCCATTTGCAAAGATCGCGCAGGTGCAGTCACGTACACGGGAGCAAGCGGGACGCAAGCATGCATCGAACGTAAACGAGCGACTGAGACATAAAATCGCGCCCCGCCCCCATGTCTCTTACGCATGCGCATTTGCAGTGTGTTCGTAATTTTGACTACTACGCAGCCACTCGACACAACTTCAGAGGGGCAAAGTTATTTGACGAGAACTGTAGCTAGTATGGTAAGCCCGAAATATCGTAAAACCATAAAACATGAATTACGTTTTTAGAAAATCTGCAAATCACTGATTGCTAAATGCTAAGCTAATGACAAAAATATTTGACTCTGATGTAGTCATCAAAAATTACCTGAGTGTGTGAGAACAAACATAGTACTTAGCTATTTTATTTCGATCTAAGTTTTTCCTGTAGAAAACCATCGCTAATTTCACAACTACATTGCTTTTTTCCGAAAATGTTGTAATTTTCTGTCAATAAATTAACGATATTTCGTTTAACCAGGCGTGTAAAATGAGTGTGCGACACTTTTAAATTTACAATTAACAGCAACAGAAAGGGTCTTAGACCCTTTCTGACTTGTAAGATTTCGTATGAAAAATCAATATGCTTTTTCCAACTATAATTCCAGTCAAACTGTATGCAGCCGAATTACAGTATTTTACGGAGCGACACAGTAGAACTCTCTGAAGAAAATTACAAAATTACCTTCGCCTCTCCATGTCTTGCGGTTCGACGCCCGGCATCGATATGGTGACGCCTCTAGGGCTTAACGCGAGGTGTACCCGACGTGGACTTGGGTTGCAGAGACCCATTCGCACCAGGCAACGGTGCGGCGGGCCTAGGATACCCCGCACCACTGGCTGCAGGACCGTCGGGAAGAAACTGGAAACAATTCAAAGATAGGTTTACATATTGCTCTAGAAAGGATTCTCAAACGTTTTTCTTTGATATGACCTGTCAGATTGGGATAATTAAATCACAACTGCAATAAGAAGCACATTTGTATACGACCCACTGATTATTTCAGTACATTTCAATGCTGATAATATTATGTAACACTGAAATTTTCTGCATCATTTATATTGAATTAGCTTCTGCCATCGGCTTCGCCCACGTGAAAGTAAGAAATCACGCCAAGGAAGAAAAAATAGATCACATGTCCTTCTCCAGGGTCTACCCGGCTCGCTGTCTGATCGTAACCAGGCCCGGGTCGACGGCGCGTTGTGTTCCACGCGCGCCTCAAAGAGATGTCAGCAAAGTAGAGGGGGCCCGCTAGGGCCAGAGCCTGCCAGGGTTGCGGAATTTGTTCGCGGCCCTGGAACGCAAAGGGCATTAGGAGGAACACGGATGGGTTTTACGGCCGAAAAAAGGTGAGGATTGTGTGGTGAAGGACACAAACTCGGTCGTTGATTGGTTACAGACAAAGATCGGGATCAAAATTGGGATTGAGATATATTATAGAAAGCGGCCGTTAGTAAGTCTGTAACTCCCTTCCGCCCCACCCAGAGCGCAAGAAGTCAATTGATGATTTCCCATACTTAAAAAATGGGTAGGTATAGTCTACCTGTGTACCAAATTTAATTCGTTCAGCCATTAAGAGGGTGCCGACCAAACGTCGACCGCGCAGTGGCGCCCTCATCGTTTGTTTGGTTATTTCTTTTATTTTAGAATGAAAATGCAGAAAATATGCCATTTAAGTTGTGCTCCACAAGATTATACGTTAATATTATTATAAACGGTAGTTTTAAATTGTTCAGTTTTATTATAATCACTAAAACGGATAAAAGTGGCCACTATTTTCCGTTTTAGTGATTATAATAAAACTGAACAATTTAAAACTACCGCTTATATTAATATTAACGTATAATCTTGTGGAGCACAACTTAAATGGCATATTTTCTGCATTTTCATTCTAAAATAAAAGAAATAACCAAACAAACGATGAGGGCGCCACTGCGCGGTCGACGTTTGGTCGGCGCCCTCTTAAGACGTGAAGAGGTAACAGACAGAGCAATACTTTCCCCTTTTTAATATTGTATGGATTTATAAATTAAATTGCAGGAAAACAAGCTTTATAATATGTTCTTGGCTTGCGCTTGTGTCCCACTGCTGGGCAAAGGCTCCATCCAAATCTCTATCCTGATTCCTGAGCGATCTCTGGTCAAGTTTGTTTGTAAAATATTATGTTGCAGAAATACTGTTTTTAAACGTACCTACTTATTGTATTTAAAAAAGTCATAAGTTGTAGTGTCTAGTAAAGTAACTATCAGGATAGTTATGCTTCTTCATTGTTTCGTAGATGAGAATAAATTAATTAACATGTGTAATTGCACAAGTGCGAAAACACAAATATTGTGTGTTTGTCAGCTATTATAATCTTGTAAAATGCTGCAACAGTTAGTCCAGGTTTGTACTGGGGTATTTTTGACGCGGAATTAGTAGAACGCACCCTTTTTTAAGGGTGAGAATTCATCAAATGACTACGCTCTGGGCGGAGCGGAAGGGAGTGTCAGACTCTTACTGATTAAAACCCATCCGTGTTCCTCCTAATGCCCTTTGCGTTCCAGGGCCTCTGACTCTTTAAAACAAATCCGCAACAGTACGCACCCTGGATTTTTAATTCTCGGCGTTGAACCAATCATTGAGGATGAAACGCTCGCGAGTGTATCCCATTTCCATAGCGCGTTAGATTCTGATTCACATTTTTTCAAGATCTGGTTTATCTGATTACCTATAATAGCTACATATATTATGATACCAGCCATGAATAACCTGGGTTTTTCGTAGTGATAATTTTAGTAAGATAAATTAATTAGTCATTATCAATATACCTAGTTAGCTATTCCAAACTACTGGCATAAAGACAATTTGCAGTAGTACCTAGGTTACTGTGTATTTAGTCACCACATTATATCATCCAATCCATCAATGACGCGGCGACGGCTATCGTGTACATGTAATAATAATGCTTATCATTTGGTTTAGTTTTTACTAGTGCACTTTCAATATTTATGTTGCTAGGGAACAAAAACAAACACTTGTAGTATTTTCCGAAGAAGAAAAAATCACAGGCCAACCCCAAAAGGAGGACAGGAGGATGATGAGTACCTATGCATAGTTCTGGCTGATGAGCAAAGAAGATTGTTCCACTAATTTAGACCAATTTCTTTCAAATAATCATATTGAAACTAGTACATTCCTAGATAATTGGGAAATATGAAAGACATTTATTAGTATTTTTGAGCACATTATGATGTATTTATATAATTATAACATTTTCTTTGACTAACTAGAATGAGTCAAATTTTCCAATTACTAAATGATGATGGAGGAAGATCACTTGTTGTCTGGTCCATCAAATAGTATATTTCCATGCAAGTGAGCAAACTTTGTCTTTGCAGCCAAGACATAATAGACGAGGAAAGTGAAGGTGAGGCCATTATGGAGCCGAGAGTGTGCAGTGACCACCAGTATGGTTTTCAACACAGTTACTCGAAATAAAAAACATTATATTAATTAATAACAATTGTTGTGAGAGATGCGCGAGGAATTATTTTTCTTGGGCTAGACGGTGACCAGATTCATATTATGGAATACAATAAATTGAAAAGGTGGGGCTGTCCGCACGAGTGTGAAAAATACTTCTTTGCGAACCTAAAAGCAGTGGGACAGGAGTTAGTTTTTGAGTTAGTTTTTTGAAAAAACAATATTAAATACCTACTATCCCACATTTTTCAATAAATTATATCTGTGATGTTTACACAAAAGCATGTAAATATTGTGTGATTCAAGTTACAAGCCCATTGTTCTCCACGAAATGCCTTGCATTTTTTGTGAAACATCGAATGGGAAACGAAAGATGACTGAATTTTATAAATTACTGTTCTCAAAACGATTGTGCAATACAGTTTTAGTTTTCATCAAAATCAGGCTCGAGACTGATCAGTGTTTTTCGGATATTCCTCAAAGTTTCCGATTTGGCCATCCACGCACACTTTAAAAATTCAACTTGTAGATTTGAACAACATCAGAAAATAATAACATTTTTCAAATATGCATTCATATAGATTTTTTTATAGTAGTCAAATAACTTTTTCTCTGAAGGGTTGGACTGAGGGGTATAACACAGATATACCATTGAAATTTTTAAAACCACATGATATTCTCTTTGCAATGTTCTTTTTATTTAATATTTTTTTGATGGTCATAAATGTCATAATGTAGTACTGTGGTTTGATTATTCTTATCCAATACAAAGATAAGTTATATTTTTTTTTTATTGATGATACACCTAAATAGAGGAAAATTATTGAAGATTGATTGCTCTTCTCTAACAGATTACCTATATAAAAACCGGCCAAGTGCGAGGCGGACTCTACTATTACTACTACTATATTATACTATTATCTATAAAACAGCAAAAAAATAGTTTTTTAAATATGAATAGTTATTTGATTTATTTTAATTTAATTATTTATTTTTTATATACTTATAACTAAATATTCTATGAATATTTGAAGCGTCTACCTGTTGCCGTTATCAATATAGAGCAAAAAAAAAACACATTTTTTGTATGGGAGCCCCCATAAATATTTATTTTATTCTGTTTATTAGTATTTCTTGTTATAGCGGCAACAGAAATACATCATCTAAGAAAGTTTCACTATCACGGTTCATGAGATACAGCCTGGTTATAGACGGACAGACAGACAGCGGTCCCAATTTACGCTTTGGGTTACAGAACCCTAAAAACTAGCTTTTGCCAGCACCTTGACCGTGATGATGATAATTGAAATTATTCCAATGGATCATAATTTCGTAATTCAGGACACAGTCTACTCAGTTTGCCAAGTTTCAGACATTAATGACTTAAATAACAACACACAGAAACACACACAACACAGAGAGACAAGAGAGGCAGTGTTACTTTTGCATTTTTAGTATGAATAGGTATTTTTCACATATTCATGTCTTAAATTAGGTACCTGAAAAATGGGTAGAGGAATATCACAGTATTAATCCTTTTCCTACCTACTGTAACATTCAATTATTACAACATAAAAAACAGTATGTGTCATGCATGAGGCTAATGGGTAAAGATTAAAATTATTATTATTATTTAACATACTTATCAAAACTGAAATTATCAGCCATATCTCCTCTAGTTCCACTGCTATGTCTTTGCCAGAACCTCAGGTATATCCAGGACAGGATAGTGCCACTGCCCCACATACAAGGGTATGTGCCCTCCAATGCTCCAATAGCCCAAAGTATTATAGCCGCTATTAGAATTAGAAGAGGCAATGATCTGTTTGTCAACTTTCCTGAAAAAAAAAACAAACAAAATTCACATGACTTGTTATGATTAAAGAAAATGGATTTTGCTATAACATTGAACAAGATCTATTTGCCATAGTTGTTAGCAACATGTGAAATTTATTTTGATAGGATAAAAATTAATGGGCTTGATACTTTGTAGACTCAAACAGGTTTAAAATAAATTAATGTATGCAATGTTTTCAAGGCAATTGGTCAAGTGTGTTTAACCCAAACTATGTGATAACAGTAACAACAGTTTAAAACTTCAATACTTATCAAACAATTCGCACCTAGTGGTGTTTTTATCAGCAGATGATCTGGCATTATCTGCTTTACGGCTACACTCACCGCGGCCAGGTACCCCGCCAGCCCATGAACGTGTATATCGAACAAGTAGGACGCGTGTCCTGTACACGCGAAAATCACTAAATAGTAGAACGTTGTTAGAAATGCAACACCAACATTGGTCAGGAAGAAAAACTTCATCATTTCCATCTGACCCCATAACGGTTCTATTAGTTTCCCACATAGTCCCACTGTCACAATGTCGATGATCACTTCCCACAAATGTATCTCAAGAAACCAGAACGTGAAAGTAGACCACAATTGAAACGAAGGTGGCAACAAATACCCTGGAGTGACACTAAGAACGTCCACAACATCGTCGGAAAACGATAGAATATACCCTATGATAACTACTACACAAATGAATTTCACCGATGGCGACGTGTTTCCTAATAAAGCGGAAAATTGTTGTCGTAAATACGGCAAATTACGACTGAATACCCTAAGCGCAGCCATTTTTGTGACGGATGAGTGAATTAGTGAAAAACCAAATATGACAATAAATTTATCTGTCAAACGTCAATATGACAGAATTGCGTTTCAACGTTTCAGTTCCATTTCACGCATAAATGCAGCAAGAGCGACACCTCCATGAGTGGCGTAATTGATGACACTAATAAAACCATAATAAAACGATATTTTCACTTTTGCTGCTTTCTGGAAAAGTCAATGAGGGCCAAAAGTAATAAGTTAGTAATTACCTCTCTCCCTAGTATAATTACTAATTAGTATTCTGTGGTAATTGACTGGCCTGTTGGTCTAGTGGTTAGTGACCCTGACTGCAAAGCCGGAGGTCGTGGGTTCGATTCCCACCCAGGACAAACTTTGTGTGATGAGCATTATTGTTTGTTCTGTGTCTGGGTGTAATTTATCTATAATATGTATGTATTTATAAATTATATAAGTATGTATATCAGTTGTCTGGTTACCATAACACAAGCTCTGCTTAGCTTGGGATCAGACGGCCGTGTGTGACTTGGCCCAAGATATAAAAAAAAAAAAAAAAAAAATGTTACTGTCAGACCAGTCAGACGCAGACGTCAACGTCAGTTACTAAAAGTTTTTGTGATCTTGTTGATTTGTTTTCGTTGCTTTTCTCAAAATTATTGCCAAAATAAACAAGAATTCGTAGCTACTAGTCAATTGAACATAAATAATAATAATAATTAATATCAGTGCGTATAATTATATCCCGGTGGCGTAGCCTTTAGGTACCTAAATGTTTTTTCGGCTTATTAGTAGTGCGTTGTTGGTATGGTCCTTACATTATTACCGGCTAGTTCTTATCACGTAACTTTGCATGTTTTGATAATTTTCTCTGGTTTTCAGTTACGAGTAACTAACGTTTGTGGTGGCGGCGTGATGGCATCAGGAGCAAAGCAATGCAGCAACGTTAGGTTGCGGTATTTAACGCAAAAGGAGGCGATAGCTTTGGATGAGGACCTCTTTAATGAATACAAGTATAGTGTTGACCAGTTAATGGAACTGGCAGGGCTCAGTGTCGCTACGGCTGTTGCCCGAGTTTATCCACCGTCGACGTTAGTGGACATTTTAGTCAATAATTTTAGTAGATCAATCATAGAAACTATAAAAATGTAACCCAAAAACTGTTTCCTTGCAGTCATCCATCAGCTCTAATCATATGTGGACCAGGAAACAATGGAGGAGACGGTTTAGTTGCAGCCCGCCACATGACACTATTTGGATACAAAGTTTCCATCTACTATCCAAAACGTACAGCAAAACCATTGTATGAGAATCTTTTGTCACAATGTGTAGCATTTGGCGTTGACATTGTTGATAAACTGCCTCCACCACAAGACTTAAGCAATGAATACCAAGTACTGGTGGATGCTCTCTTTGGGTTCAGTTTCAAGCCCCCAGTTAGAAAAGAGTTGACTCCTGCTATGGATGCCCTAATTGAAGCCAATTTGCCAGTCTGCAGGTAAAGTCTATTTCTTCCTTTATTAACATGAAAAATGAGCCTGGAATTTTGATCTCTTGATCTTAACATGTGAGTACTGTGGGGTGAGGTATTCATCAATCTAAAAATGAAACAGATGCAATTAATAAAAATAAAAAATAAATCTTATTGTCACTGGTGGTTTTTTTTTCCAGCCAATTTTAAGCTATTCATATTTTATTCTATTTCAGCGTGGATATTCCCAGTGGATGGGATGTAGAAAATGGTCCAGGTACTGGCAAGACCCTCAAACCTTCTCTCCTTATATCACTTTCGGCGCCAAAACTATGTGCCCAGGACAAGTACATAGAAGGTGCCAAACATTTCCTAGGTGGAAGATTCTTACCCCCTGGCATAGTTTCGAAGTATTTCCTTCGATTACCATGCTACCCTGGTGATGACCAGGTAGTTCAGCTGTCTTGTTAAATATTGGGAATGGCACAAACTAAGGAATGTTATTTTAGTTAGTAAGATATTTGGGAGAATGTTATTTTTCACAATTTGCTATTATTTATTTGTTTTATGTTCTTAAAATATATATTTACTTACTCTGTTTTCATTATTTGTTTCATTGTTGTCTTCTCATCATGCGCAGCCCTTTTCACCGCCTTTAGAGTCCATGTTGTTCCCTTCCCTCCATACTATTCTTTACTGCTCTGTCTAATACACGTAGACCAGATTGGAACTAAACACCATCCCATTTTGTCCCATTTGCCGTTTTCGCGATACCCTTTCGATTGGCGATGCAAAGAATACGCGCGCCTCTAGCGGCGAGTTGCCTAAGAACGACACTTGGGGACTTTCCCGAAAAAAAAAGTTAAATTCCCCAATTTTGGGACAAAAACCTACTGATTCCCCACAAAATCCCCTCAATTTTATTTTAGGAAATGAAAAACAAAATATTTTTCCTCCTTCCAAACCTTTTTCTCGATGGAGTAAACTAGACACTGCCGTCCAGTTTTTAATTACTTTCATTGTTGCCTTTAAATAGTTCTACAGTGTTTGTATTTATATGATTGCTGTTCCCTGTTTTGACAAAATTTTTGCTCGATATTTCGAACGCTGAAGAACCACCGAATTTCTTCCATTAAATGCCGAAAGACATCGCGGCAGACCAAGGCGAAGATGGCGGGACGAACTCGATACCTACTGACCCAACAGCAAATAACAGAGTTGTGTGGAAAAGGGAGAGGAAAGTTTTTGCTCAGCAGCGGGACAAAATAAGTACCTAGATAGATTTCGAACGCATCGGTCGTGCGATACATATTTTTTGACACTGAATGCGCACTGAATGCGAAATAGAATCTTTGCATCGCCAATAATGCATATCATTAACTTGCAGAAAGTCGGGTCCGTAGGTATTGCATCCGATGTTCTTCGCACAACCGGCACGTCCCTATGCTTTTCTGCTGGCGAATTCGCATGTCCATCGATTCGCCCATGCGAAAAATGTTGACATCGCCCTCAATGAGTCGTGTCGAATAAGAACTCTACTCGTTTACTCAACTGGTATTGCCCCACCAGTAGTACGAAGGGATGTCCTACGCGTGGTTGAGAAAAATAACCAAGAATTCGATTCCCGACATCCCCTTTATTACTCCACATTATAACAACTTCGAAGACAGAACCGGATTAGTTTTCTGACATGAAAGTACTCAATCGGTTGCGCATCCATAGCTATAGGTGCTGAAAAGACAACCAGGAAAAATGGGAGTTTTATAAACCCGTTTGTTTGACACCAAATGTAAAACTTAATTAATGCAATTGGTATCTTCTTCTTCTTATCGTGTGGGCAGTAAGGTCTAACGACCCCACACACCCTAGTGTCAGAGTTTCTAAACCGCCTCAAGGGCCTCTGACATGGTTTATTTGACAACCGCCATTTATCGGCCGGGACCCACCGGCTTATACGTGCCTTCCGAAGCACGGAATCATCTTTTTATCCAGACAATCAGGTGAATCAAGCCTGCAATGTCCTAGCCAAACTGCAAACAACTTTACAAAGTATGCTTCCCGTGGGAATCGAACCCACGTTACGACCACTGGGTCACATGGCAAACGCCTAAGGCTGCGTTTCCATTAGAGATGTGCAAGGATGCCTAGCGAGGGATGTGTTTGTTTAGAACCAATAGAATAGCTAGCGCTGAGCGAGGCTAGGTTACTGAAGCGATTCTATTGGTTCTTAACAAACACATTCCTCGCTAAGCATACTCGCACATCTCTAATGGAAACGCAGCCTTAGGCGTTTGCCATGTGACCCAGTGGTCGTAACGTGGGTTCGATTCCCACGGGAAGCATACTTTGTAAAGTTGTTTGCAGTTTATCAGCTCTGGTGGAAACGCAGCCTAAACCACTCGACCACGGAGGCAATTGGCACAAAAACGTGGCACAAACTGTAAGAAAACTTAACTCGGAGTTAGTTGCTAACAGAAGTTTAAAACAAATACTTCATACCTACAGAAGTTAACAAGAAAACTCTGAATTGTGCAAGTGCCTAAGGGTCATGATCGACCCGAAAAGAGGAAAGAGAATGCTCCCAAAATTCGGGCTATAGATTACCCAAGTGTAAGTTACTTTAATCATTACAAAAACAAATCCGCCGCTGCCCCATATTAGGTATCTATCGTTATCGGGTAAACGTAGCGCAGTATCACGTCACCAATAACTCGGCAATGAATGTATTATTAATCAATGCCTGCCTCCACTGCATTCGTGGCGTAGGTATGCCTATGCGTAAACGGTAAACCGCATTATTTCAGATGTAGCGTGCTACTTCTGGTCCCAAGTGCCTCATCATAAGTCATTCACGCAATCAACAGCAACTTAAAAAGAGCCATGATTGTAAACTTTGTAAAAGGGAAGGTAACATTATTTTATTATGCCTATGCTTCCCATTTGTACAATCCAATCCAATGTTCCCAAGATCCACCAAGCAGCAGCATTCGCGCAATGAGTCGCTCTGAGCCTTGAGATCCTAAACCTTGTTTTACTGCTCGAAACTCGGGGAATCAAACCTTGCCAAAAATAATTCACTTCAACAGCAATAAGTAGTCACCTATATTGAAATTTCAAATTCAGGCCATTCGGAAAACGGCGAAGTTCTTAGTTGAAAATGAGCTCTGTGTTATTCAGGGTTTAGATAAATGCACACCCTGCCCTAAGGAAAAGTTAGGTAAGTCTTAAACTTTCTTTTTTACTAAAATTACTGTTTTGATTATGTAACTATTTTATCTGCTGATTACAGTGGTGATTCCCCCCACCTCTGGAATTATTATCATCTTACCTATTAGAACAAGTTCATGTTATCGTAAACTTTAAATGTTAGTTCAGTTCCGATGACAATGAATTTCAATGATAAAATCAGACCTTGATGTTCCATCTAGGATTGGCTCCAGACGATGCAACTCCTCAACGGTCAACGGCACTGACACAAAATTTAATATCTAGGTACCTATGCATTCTATACTTAGCACGTTCTAGAATCGTTGCGCGTTCAGGTTTGGCTCCAAATATGAGATTTCTTTAGCGATCAACAGACAACAACACAAACGCGAAATGAATCAGCATTCTATTATTTATCCAATTCCATAGTCCACTATGACTTGGCTGCTGCTGGCTCCGTATTATGCGAGATGTCAATAAAATTCTGCTGCGTGAATTTAGCACAGGGGTAAATACGAAACTGGTGATAGGACCGGGGTAGATGGGGGTAGGTGATATTTGAAGAAGTTCTAACACTAAAAAGTACAAAATAAAACTAAGAAACGTAACAATACCTACGTCTGTAACATTTTCTTATAAACTTGAGGTGTGAACGTTTATCTTACCCAAACCACAGGACACAGGAGTCTCCACTGTCTTATGGTTGACTAGCACTTCGCCCGCGACTTCGTCCGCGTGGGGATAGTAGGTACTCCACAAACTGCGACGCCCCTATACATATCCCCTTATAAAGGTTAGTTTTGGAAAATTAAGCACAACGATTCTCATTATTGGTTCAGCGCAACTGCCGGTCGATTCTGTCGACATCTCACGGTGTTCATCTAGGCGGAGTGAACGACAATACAGCTGTCATTGCATCTTATTTGTATGGTTTGACAACTCGCCCGTCGTGCACCCTGTCCAAGTGTTCACTTCGACATGTTTACAGAATCGCACTGCTGTTCACCCCCCCGTTCAGCCCGTCAGGGGTTGATTATGCAAAAATTGTTAGGTACATGATCTGTTTCAATTATCCCACTTTTAGTTTGTTCATAGAATTCCGACGGTAATTGAAGCAAGCTATAATTTCCTCCCCTAAAAACTAATTCACCCCCGCTTCACCCCTTATTATGTATGTACCTAGTTGATTTTCGAAAAATCCAAACATTTGTTATTCTTATTGTTTTATCGAAAACATTTAAATGCCGTGGTGTTTCAACTTCATCGGACCAAGCATTGATACGATCCTCCCCAGTTCGCTCAAGCCGCGACATTTTTCTAACTCCGAGCATGTTTATTACCGTCGTAACTTTTGAACGAAAGGTCCGATTTGAATGATTTAAAGTGTAATTTACACGGACATAATCAACCTTAATTATCAAACCATTTAAATGGATAAGGATTAATATCATGGTACTATAATCACCATTTTTTACTTCACCATGGGATTTGCTTGACTAATATTAACAAAAAGCGGTCATGGTGACTTATGCATAATAGTTAGACATATGGCATCGCGGATTTTTTTGTAGATATTGATGACGTCTATAAAATTGTAGTACATCACTTTGCTCTATTGTCAATAGATTCCGCAGCGTACGCGATATAAGGATTTTTTCTCACACCTTGGGTCACATTATCGAAGTTTTCATACGGATCCCTAACTTTTTTGAAAATATTCTATAGCTTATGACCATCGCCGATAATGTAGGATTCTACTGGTGAAAGAATTTTTCAAATCGGTCCAGTAGTTTCGGAGCCTATTCATTTCAAACAAACAAACAAATCTTTCCTCTTTATAATATTAGTGTAGATTCACACATAACCGGGCCGTGACCGGGTAGTATCAGGGCCGGCCGTGGCCGTTCAGGGACCGTGCATCCGTATCTGCACGTACGAGCGTTCGGCCCGGGCACGGGACACGGATGTGTGTGAACGAGTTCATACAAAATGTATGCAACTATATTTTTTTAGCTCCGGACGAACCGGACCGGAGTTGACCGGACACGGCCCGGCTATGTGTGAATCAACCTTTAGTGATCTTTGGTTTTAGTTGTTCTGTGGTGTCTCTCGTTTTCATAATAAAAACACTGGCTTTTGAAGAAAAAATTGTTATGAAGTCAACAAATATTCGACATTTTAAGCATGCACCTTCTATAGCTATTCTGTTTGTTCGAACCAATACCTACGCTCTACTTGGTTTTGTAATGCTACACATATAGTTTAAAGTTTTTAACTGTTCTGTTTTGTTTGACGTTTTCAGACGTTTTATTTTCGCGCCGTTTTTTCCCGCGACCGGCTGTCATTATTTCGTGAGGTCAGCGACATAGACGCATCGTGCCTTATTTCCTTAATTTTTAGCTTTTTTTACTGGTTTAATATACACAAACGTAAGTATTTCTTCTGTATTTACTTAGTCTTATGAAGAAGCCGAAATACTTCGGGCTCAAGAGCCATAATTATCGCCGATAGTGCAAAACCTTTACCGTCCTTTGGCGATCCCATTTCCTCCCTTTTGTTACAACAGTAACCTACACTCGTTGGTAAGAACTAGCAAATTTGAGATGAACGGAAGGCTTTGATGCCATTAAAACTTGTTTACAGATGTTTGAAGCACGTCTTCTCCGTAGCGCCATTCTGAAGAAGGTGTTGGAAGCCATCAAGGATCTGCTCACACAGGCCACATTTGACTGCGACGACAATGGGATCCAATTGCAGGTACGGTCATGAGTACATAATAAGTTTTACAGCCTTAAATAAATGCTACCTATCGAGTTGAATAAGTATTTAGAACAGACTCATGCTCAAGGCACACAAATAAAGACAAGTTACAACATGTCATTAAATTCCATCAAAATAATCTTTTCACTGTATAGCTCTAAAATTAATACAACTAGGTACCAACCTAATGTTACCTCCAAGATAGCAAAAAAATTACATGAATATATGAATCAAATGATGAATAAATCCGTGCTTGGCACCATGGGCGTAATTATAGCTGTCACAAGGAGGGGTCGGCAGGTCCAAACCAAGACGACCCACTGACCCAAAAATGCTCAATGAACTAGTTTGGGCCTGGGCTTCATGCGGAAAAGGCTGAATTCTGTATGCCAATCTAATTCGAAGTGCAAGTAATCATATATTTTTGGGCACGGATTATCCATGTCATTAAATTGGCTAAATGTTTTAGGCAATGGACAACTCCCACGTGTCACTGGTGTCCCTCACTCTCAGATCTGATGGCTTCGATAAATACAGATGTGATAGAAATATATCCATGGGCATGAACTTAGGAAGGTAAGTTGAAGAATCAATTTAAGGTAAATTCCAAACAAAAACTCCGTCCTGATCAGCAATGTTAGGCCTGAATTATACAGAAAAGGCATGGTGAAGACGCGGCGCAGGCGAGGCTTATTTCTCTGTAAACAGCACAAAAGATTATTTCCATGTCAATAGCTTTTGTGAACACTTTCCAGCATGTCAAAGATTCTGAAGTGTGCCGGTGACAAGGACACAGTAACAATCAAAGCACAGGACAATGCTGACACCGTCACATTTGTGTTCGAGAGCCCCAACCAAGAGAAAGTATCAGACTATGAGATGAAGCTTATGAACTTGGATCTTGAGCATTTGGGTAAGTGTTGAGATGAATTATTTGCTTGAAACCAGTCTCCAATATTACCTATTGTTATTATCAAGACATGTCACCTTCATAATAAGTAAATGGTAATATGAAAAAGGTGGAACAACGTACCTAGGTCATCCAAAGTCATTTTATTGAAATTGCTAGCAGTATTCTACTAAAAAAATTATCAGATGTGTGTTGCACTGACTTAAAACTGCAAAATAAAATTATAAAGAATTTCTTTGGTGTTTTTTTTAGTAGCTTAAGCTTAAAATGGCTTAAAACTGTCAACATAAAATATGAAGTTAATCAAAAGTAGTAAATTAATGTGAGAGCCAGCACAAGAGTGTCACAGCTGTAAAGATTTTTAACCTTTCTTGATTAACCTTACACACAACAAAACTAAACTGTTTACACTGTTCTAATTATTTTAATTGAATGTTTTTCCAGGTATCCCTGAGACTGAGTACAGCTGCACCATTCGGTTACCAAGTGCTGAATTCGCACGAATCTGCCGTGATCTCTCACAGTTTGGGGAGTCCATGGTCATTTCTTGCACCAAAGAAGGTAAGGATTCCTTTAGTTGTCTGTAAATTTGTTCTATTTACGTTAAGTTGACTTAGTAGAAGACAATGTTATCACCATTATTTGGAGTATTTCTTGAATGAGATTACTATGAAGAAATAAGTGCAAATCAGGCAAATAAAATTTATTTGTTAACTCATTGAATTATTATGAAACTAACAGATACATCAATCAGGCGATGTTGTAACTAACATATAAAACGAATGTTTCAATAATTATTTATATGGCCAGAACCAGAGCCTCTTTCAATTAAAGTAGTAGAAAATTTAATTGGAAAAGGTCTTCTTCAATTAAATTTTCTGCTACTCTAACAAATCTCAGCAGGCTTTACCAAAATATGTCTTCCGATAACACTATAAGTACCATTTATCTAATGTATGGCTTGTGTCATGGGGGCAAACTTGAGTAGATTGATACTAGCCTATGGTACGTCTACTAGAGCGGGGCTGCCTGCCGCAGCGTTTCCGCTCCTCCCTCTAGGAGGTGCAGCAAACCTAGCAGTATGCTAGCCACATATTTCACCGAAAATAGTGACTATTTGCTAAACTTAATTCACATATATTGTGCTCTATTCTCACAGGAGTGAAATTCTCTGCATCCGGCGACATTGGCTCAGCCAACATCAAGCTTGCACAGACAGCGTCAGTTGACAAGGAGGAAGAGGCCGTGGTCATTGAGATGGAGGAGCCAGTTACTCTCACATTTGCCTGCCAGTATCTCAACTACTTCACTAAAGCCACCTCACTTAGTCCACAGGTATGCTTAATTTTTTCTTATTGTAACAATTATGTTGAGTTACAACACTGCGTATTTGTTGTCCATATCATCTGCCTAGCCTTTTCCCAACTCTATTGGGGTCGGCTTCCAGTCTAACCAGATTCATCTGATCAACAGATACCATTTGTTGTCTGTATACAACGTGTAACAGAATAAACGCAATATCTCTTAAGGGGTAGGTAATTGTACTCATCATTATGAACAACTTTCACTATGGGACCAACATTGAAATCGCGAAAAATATATTGACTGCCCCATACATTTTTGTGCACGCAACTCGACAAAATGTACTGAACAGCTGATTTGTTTTTCGCGATTTCGGGGTTATCCCGTATTGCGTTTATTCTGTTACACATTGTATATGGCCAAAATAAAATATACCTTTAACCACTCCAGCCCTGACATGTGAATTCCCAAATAAAAAAAAATCTTACGTAATAGTAAATAAACATTAAATTCGCGGCACACCGGTGTGCCGGCAGTGCTCGAGCGGTTCTCATAATATTCTAATAATGCGATTGTACAAATACGCTAAGTTTATCATCATATCAGCAAAAAGACTTCCTCTGCTGGATGTCTTGTGTCTCTCGCATCCATCTGCTACCAGCGTTCCTCACCAGGTCATCGGTCCACCTTGTGGGAGGCCTACCAACGCTGCGTCTTCTAATACGTGGTCGCCACTCCAGAACTCTTCGACCCCAGTTATGACTCAGTCAGTGAGGACAGTGTCTCAAGACAACAGTCTATAACGTGTGCGTGTTGTCAGTGATGACATAGGAACTATAAAGTGGTCACTCACAATGGGCCTCATCAGAAGGCTTGAAAGTCACCCAAAGGGCATTGGAGAGAGCAATGCTTGGAGTATCCTTGGATGATCAAATTAGGAATGATGATATCCACAAGAGAACCAAGGTTATCGCTAAACTGGAGTGGCAGTGGGCAGATTGGATCGCCAATCGCCAAACTGAAGTGGCAGTGGGCAGGGCACATTGGATCGCCAAAAACAACACCGCTCAAGTCGAATAAATTTGCCTCTTCGTAGATTGAGTGGGTTTTCTCTTATTAATTTCATTGGATAGAACTCTTCATGGATCGAACTGACATACGATAAAGTATTATACAAACCTAGGCCAGAATTCAAAAAGTTGTCATGGCGCCCCAGTACACTGGTTAGAATAAATTAATCGGTTTTTTAGCTGTACAGTTAACTTAGTCAAAAGTTAGTGTGTAAACTTCAGGGGTCCCTGTTCAGCAATAGGTTCACAGTAGGCGGAAGTTAATTGTGCCTTACTGGTAATGAATTAAAAGGCCCTCTCTGTGTTGTATTTTCATGTTGTGTTAAAATATAAGTTTTTCACTTGCACAAAATGAAAAGTCGCGTGATCCCATTTCTGTGTCCATTAATGCTGACGTGCACATTCTGTTTTCTTTTTCCAGGTTCAGCTGTCTATGTCAGCTGATGTCCCACTTGTCGTCGAGTACCGCATTCCTGAGATTGGTCACATCCGCTATTATCTAGCGCCTAAGATTGAGGAGGAGGATAGCTAGATTAGTTTCATTAGTGATATGTTTTATTTTGTATTCACATACCTATATTATGTCGTACTTGCTCTTTCAAAAACATCATGTTATAATTCCAATTTCTCAAGCCTGATATCTCCATACACTGTGTGTATCGCTAAAAGTTGTGATATAATAGTATTTTTTAAAGAAGTAATAAACAGATTCGTCATACATGGTAGTTTTACTTGTTTAGTATGAAAAAACAAAATGTCATGAATCACTTTATTTTCCACAATAGTACAAATTACATTCATGTTCATGTTATACATGAGTATTGAATTGAAATTATTTTAAATGACAAGAAATAAAAGTTCAGTGTCTACTGATACACATATTCAAAATAAATAATCACTTCTAACACAAAGGAATGCTGAACGTAAAGCTTCGCAATTTTTAATTATACGAATATTATATTAATCATTACTCCTAAAAAATCGTTTTCCCCACGCATTTATACACAAATATTAGTAAAACAGGTCAAGAGATTAAAATTGAGACATGCATTTAAAATATTCTAAGATAAATATCGGAGATGTAGGCGTAGCATGCACCACTGACTAGGTTAGGTAAGTTTCATTATCTAATCTAATCTCTGGAGAATATTCGGAATTTTGACAATCAATCATGTTTCAATGGCTGAGTGGATTAGGATGAAATTATTGTCCCGGTAGAACGTTTTTGTGACAGTCATGTACGACCTTCAAATGCGGATGAAGCTACTGACAAGAATTACGAAAGGTGCGATTTTATTGAACAGGTATTTTGTGATGTAAAACAGAGTACCTAGTGGAAATTATGAATACGGTATAAATTGATGTCAATAGAAAAAAAACAGTGATACATTGTGCTTAACTAACATTTTCGGTTCTTGCTAAGCCTGGTTAAAATACAAACATTGACAAATCTGTAGTTATAAAATTGTAATGATAGTGGTTATTACTTAGACACATATCTTATACATCCATATATTACAATGGTTAGTAAAATCGTGTAATTAAAACGAAAAAAATGCCCACTATGAAGTCAACTCAATGAAAACTTATATGTTAACGAATTTGACTTCCTTGTTATTTAGTTCTTAGACATACAACCCGCGTACATATAGGGGATCACTTAAATTAAATTACTAGCAGTTATTTAAGTCTTAGAACATATTATGTGACTAGAAGTCGAGATACTTCAAAGTTAATAAAACTAGGACATTATATAAAAATAATTCACTCAATAAGAATAGTTTACATATAAATTAAGTAACCGTTAAATACGAAAGGAGGAGGGTGGGCAGGTAATAAGTGAACAAACGGATGAATGGCGACTTGGCTACTGGTAACTCGAACTCAACGAGAGTCAACAAAAGGTTATAACGAATGAAAGTAATATCGTAGCGAGTCGCCATACCGAATTTCACTGTTTCCACTTCTTGGCAGAGAACAGTACCGCGCGTTGCTTCAAGAAGAGCGAGTAGCTCTGCTTGCGCGGCACGTTGGAAGGCGATGCGTTGTCAGTTTGCCTTTTCTTCTCGTGGGCGCGACGGGTGGCTTCGCTCATAGCGTTCACATTGACGTATGCTGCGCGTCGCCCGCGCCCTCTACCTGTAACGTTCCCAAACGTACAATGTATCTAATGGCTTGCTTAGCAAATACATAAAAAAGAAACAAAAAAAATATATCAGTAGTATAGGCTGGATTTTACAGAACTTTTGTCTAACGTTGGATTTGATAGGAACAAACGCTCAATGGTGCGGTCGCAGCCTGTTTTTGAAGGTCAACTTGGCTTTAGTAGATTCCGGTACAAAATTATTAAATAAATCATAAAATCCCCCTCATGTATTGATAGCAAATCCTACTGTGATATATTCGAAAATTACAATGACCTATTTTCGAATTAACGGCAGGGTCCAGTTGATGGCCACGCAGTTGCAGCAACAGTGGTATTTAATAGGTCGTCAGCATTGGCAAGTGATGCAGAGGAATGAGGAAAACACACTAAATTATGAGGTAGAATCTGGCTGGTGGTGAGGTGGCTATAAGGATAGGCGAAGACAAACAAGGATCAGGATCAACAATCGCATATTAAAAGTGCCTAATGGTTTGCGTAAAAATGAAGAAGGCATGTTGAGCTGACCCCAAATAAATTGAGTTAATCGTTTCATTCAGTTCTAATATGTTGGGAGGTATTTTCTTTTCATTCAACATAGCTGGTAAAATAAGGGCAAGAATGATGGTCAATTTTTTAGGTCCTCAGAATTGGAGGGTAAATGGAAATGACGACTTTACTAAGTTACTTCTAGGCAAGCATTCTCCATAATCGACCACATCATAGCTTTCCATCAGGTGAGAATGTGGACAATTATTGATAGGCTCGATCTATCAATCTATACTAATATTATAAAGCTGAAGAGTTAGTTTGAACGCGCTAATCTCTGGAACTACCAGTCGGATTTGGAAAATTATTTTTGTATATGATAGCCTCATTCATGTGGCTTTATGCTATTTAGCATTACGCTAAAGCTCTTGGTTACCCTGAAATATTGATATTTGTAAAGTCGGAAGAAAAAGCGCTATCGAACTGCTTTATCCGCGTGCGTTATTAGATCTAAAAAAAAGTCTGCGGCACTTTAAATCTATCTCTTTTAAATAAGTCAAATTATTGCATTTTGTGTCAAATAATTCATTGAAAAATTAAAGGTAATTTTTGAGCATTAATATTTGACAGGCATATTAATCTTTACGAGCGAAAGTTACTTCATCATCAAGATAATTTTATGAAGATAAATTTTGGCTTTTACAGCATTTTATTTGGACTCATCGTTTAGGGGATAATGTAAAATAAAAAATACTATTAAATCGAACGGGCGCGAGCGGTGCGCGAGACGCGGCTGCCGAACGAGAACGCATCGAGCGTGCGTGCGACGGTGCGAGAAATTATTTTTTGTATATGATAGCTACATTCATGAGGAAGGCTATACGTCTATACGGGAACGGGATATGCGCGTACGAAGTCGCGGGCAACAGCTAATAGTAACAAATATGTGAGTGATGCGTTACCTGCCCCCCCTCCGCGCCCTCAGGACTCGCGCTTGACGTCGGAGGGGCCGGGCTCGGCGCCCAGCTCGTCGCCGTCCTCCAGCTGCGCCGGGCTGATGAGCTGGTCGTGCAGCGTGCGCAGGTGCCGCAGCAGGTTGGACTTCACGTTGAAGCCTTTGTTGCAGAGCCCGCATACGAATGGACGTTCGCCTGTAATAACGTTCAATCTTGTTTGAGCAGAGCTTTCAAAAGTCTTCATCAGAGCTGTGGAGCGATGTATGTATGTAAATCGGGCTGGTTTCCGTAACTCCACGACTAAGCGCGTGTTTCATTGGATCCACCCCAGCTCCCCAAGAAAGGCCAGTACGCCTCTATGGAGCGATACAGAATGGTGAGCGAAGAAGAAATACACTTTTATAGAATCGCTACATATTCAAAACTATGAACAGTATTTTATTTTTGTGGCTGTGAAACTTAGAGCAAGACTTCTGTGAATGTTTCTATAGTGCAAACGAGTTCTACTGTACCGCAGGGCTGCAAATAATAGTTACTTGCCACCCTTATGTACATGCTTGTTTTTAAATAAAATACGTTACAAATTGGCCTCGGCTCACCTGTAGTTTAATCCCCATGGATCAGCAAAAAGTGCTTATATAATTTTATAACTGGGGTCTAACCACCAACTCTTAAAGCAGTATTACTTCAATATTACTTCCAGTGGGAAAGAGAAGGAGCTGTACAGGACGTATAGCTCCGTCTCTTTCCCACTGGAAGTAATATTAAAGTAATACTGCTTTAAGAGTTGGTGGTTTAGGCCCTGAGCAGTGTCGACGAGTTTAACCCGGCGATCGAAACCAGGAAGCTGTCATTACTTTTAGAAGCCCATTATAATAAAGTATAGTAGCACTCACCTGTGTGCGTACGCATATGTATGAGCATGGATGCGTGCGACGGGAATGTTTTCTTGCATTGGGAGCAATTCTTGTTTTGCGCGCCCTCTGTGAAACGATTGTGACGTTTTGGTGGGGCACTGTTGTTTGACATGGCCAATTCTAGACAATCGACATCGAACGAACATTTAGAACAGGGTTCAGTCAGGCAGACAATCACACAGTATGCAACACTTTGTTTGAAGTGGCAAATAATATCAAGTATGGCAGAGGTATAAGCAAACAAAGCATTCCAATGTTCAATTTTAATAATAAATCGTAAATGAAGTGATTATCATTAGTAGCAGGGTTAGTGTAGGAAGTAGTATCATAAAGCTTATGTAGTACGAGTGTAGACAGACGGGCTGCATCGCGGCTGCAAGCAATCTACAAAAGTGTGTTAGTGCATGCATTTTTATGTTGTTGTGAGGAACCAATTTACAGATAGTTAAGCTAAGCAACTTTAACTCATTCTTCAGTAAGTCATTATTATTTCCAGCATGCTTGAATCTCCAAATGCAGTCCGTCTGTGTTTACTTTTAGGTGTAAGGGTTTTTAGCAGGAGTAAAATAAATTCAAAATTATTAACAAAATTACTGATGGCGACAGAATGTTCGTTTGTCGAGAATTAGCCAATTACATAAAACTCTAGTTTCGGCTGTCATTCATGTTTGGAAATTCTGGTGGAATTATTGTGAAATAATTATAAAATATATGAAATAAATACATACATATAGCTAACATTTTAGGAGTCAGCAAAGGAAAAAATATATGATTATATTAATTGTGTTTAAAATAAGATGTATCAAACCAACGATTTTTATAATTTATAATTACAGATTTGACGATACAATAAATTTACTTCAGAGTTATAATTTTATCAAAACTAAAAACTGTTGGAAAGGAGTTCTGTATGTATTACTGAAGTTGAATAATTTTTAGAAAACCAGATCAAAAACTATGTTTAAATAGTAATTAGTAGCTGGTATCTATTTACTTATTAGAGAATCTTGGGCTTTCGGGGTCAGTAGTACTTTTCTTTGAACTTTTTCGCACGTTTGTGCTGCGGGCCTAGAGTAGGAAATTTCTTAGACGAACTTAACCGCAGGTCATACGGGTCGAACACTCGCACCTCGTTACTAACAATACTAACTAACTAGTCTGTCCTGACAAGTCTGTCAGGACATACCTATAGTAGCGAGATCCGATGGTTATTAAACAGGTCGCAGACACGCCCGCGGGCAAGTTCGTATAGTGAATTTTCAGCTTCAGAAACCTCAGACTCTGGCGTAACCACATTGACCTAGACGCTAGTGCCCAAGAACAGTGTTAAAACCTTATTTGAGATAAAAAAATCTACATAAGTGTCATATTCACTAACACTGACTATTTCTTTGACTTTCCACTGCCATTGTCATGATAGCCACAGCTCCAACTTTAGAATTCAGCTGTTAAGTTGTACTATAGACGTCAACATATATGACCTTTTATATAGACTAAGTGTGTCTAGTACCTATGAAAACTGGCAAACAAAAACCAATATTAAAGTTACTTAATTTCTAGCAGGTTTTCTTTGATAATGACTAAATTAACCAGTTTGTTAACACATTTATATCCATTTTCTAGTTCGAAGTCCAACAAAATGGTGGACAATACAATGATATTATAAGTAACGGGACATCAACCCAAGCCGCCATTAAATTTGAATCGAACCTCAGTGTACTTATAATTTCATTGGCACAAGTATCACAGTAGATGAATGTTTCAGTACTGACCTGACTCAGTGTGCGTGCTCTGAATGTGGCGCACCCACTCGGCAGGGTTGGGGAAATGTTTCATGCAGAGATCGCATTTCAGCAGAGCCATCGTTTCTTCTGTGTCATCGCTCTGAAGAACAAAGCAGTAGCAACATTAATATTATGGGTAAGATGGTCAAGGGATATGGCCGCGGGGGAGAAACAGTCCTGAGATTTAGCTGTGGGGAAGAATAGGTTGTGGAATCTATCTGAGGACGAGAAATAAATAGATCGAGCTAACGGGAAGCGATCGTTCCAGCTAAGAGAGTGAAATAGTCGTGTAATCCAGTTAACAGAGATAGACAGTCAAGGGATTCTGTAAAGAGAACAAAAATAGTCATGGCCGGGATCCACGTAATACAGGGGAGATAGTAGCAGGACTCAGCTAAAAGGGAGATCAGTTATAGTCGTGGGATACCGCTAAAGGGTGACACAAAGTTTTGGGTTCTAGCTAAGGGAGAAAGGAAAGGTAGCCGTGGGATCCAGCTAAGTGAGGAGAGGTAGTCGTGGGAACCTATAAAGTGAACAGAGATAGTCATGGGATCCGGCTAAAGGGCATAAATAGTAGCATGATACGGCTAAAGGGAGAGAAATAGTCGAGGAATGTAGCTAAGGGGTAGAGAGTCGGAGCGAGGAGGCATGGCGGAGCGAGGAGGCATGGGAAGCCGTCACCTCCTTCTGCGAAGCAGTAATGCTAGTGAAGGAGGAGGCGGGCCGCGTGAGGGAGAGACAACCCTCACGCCCCAGCCGCCGCGGCATAGGGAGACGCACCGGGCGTCGGGAGTCGCTGGGCGATTCCCGGCCACCGTAGGTGCGGGTCTGCGGACGGCGAGCGTTGGGTGGCTCGCTGTCCGATTAAAGCCAGACCCAAGCCGACGGCGCGTTGTGTTCCACGCGCGCCTCAAAGAGATGTCAGCATAGGAGTAGGGGCCCGTTAGGGCCAGTGCCCACCAGGGTTGCGGATTTGTTCGAAAGAGTTACCGCGGCCCTGGAACGTAAAAGGCACTAAGAGGAGCATGGGTGGGTTTTAGTCAGTAGAAGTCTGACACTCCCTGCCGCTCCACCCAGAGCGGGAGGGGTCATTTGATGATTTCCCATCCAAAAAAAAAAAAAAAAAAGGGGGAGAGAGTCGTGGGATCCGGATGCAGTAGGAGGGAGGAATAGTCGTGGGATTCACTTATGAGGAAAAGAGATATTCGTAGGATTTCCCTAAGGGGGAGAGATAGCCGTAGGATTCCGCTTAAGGGGGGAGATAGCCGTGGGAATCCGATTAGAGGGAGATTTAGTCGTGGGATTCCGCTAAGAGGGGGATGGTCGCGGAATCCAGCTAAGTGGGGAGAGATAGTCGTGGAATCCAGCTAAAAGGTAGAAATAGTCATAAGATCTAGATAAGGGGGAGAGACAGTCGAGGGATTCCGCTAAGGGGAGAGAGAGATAGTCGTCATATCCAGCTAAGGGGTAGAGATGGTCGTGGGATGTCCAACTAAAGGGGGAGATACTCACGGGAGCCTACTTAAGGCTGATTGTCTATTGACGCGGAACGAGGCAACGGAGCGAGGGTGCTATGCGGAGTGGAGTTGCGGGCTGTGTCTATCCAATAATGCGGAGCGAGGTAGTGTGGAGCGCAGTTGAGGACTGTGGGGAGCTAGACCTTCCCGGTTTTGTTTGAATTTTAAAATTGTTTGCCAATCCCTGTACACTGAAGCGGAGCGGAAATTTTATGCAATTCCATTGGTTTATTGGCACAGCTCCGCTCCTTTCCCCTCCGCTCCAGTCGACAGTCAAAATCGTGGAATCTAGTTAAAGGAAAAATAATTGTGGAATCCAGCTAAAAGAGCACATAGTCTTGGGCACAAAACTAAAGAAGTTCTACACATGTGCATCAAGTGTACCGTCACATGATCTATAATGTATACGTACGGCAGAGCGCAGCTTCCTCTTGCGCGCGTGCTGCGTGTCGGAGCGCGCGTGGTTCTGCACGTGGCGCACCCACGCCGCCGGCACCGTGAACACCTCCGCGCACAGCTCGCAAGCCAGCGGACTGTAGATCTGTCAACAATACATGGGATTCTAAATTAGTGTGTAGTAGCAAGAAGCATAGTGAAGAAAAAAATAGTGATAAGCATCACTTGCCAGTCTTCAAAATCATACACATCCACTTGCGCCCCAGGGGCGGATCCAGGATTGTCGTATGGGGGGTTTGACCCCGCTGAGTGTGGGTTTTAGCAAAATACTGTTACACTATTTCCAACCACTGTGCAGAATAAACAGCGCTGACCAATAGATTGGCAACCTTGTTGGCCAGCCTGGCCAGAGAATGGTTGAAAAACAAAACTATAGGAAAAACACTATCAAAGTAATCAAAATCAAACTCATTTTATTCTTACTCGTAAATAACAAGAAAGCCTGTGCAACAATGAAGCCCTAAAGGTTCAACAATATAACAAATATAGTCAAAAGTCTTCACTTACCAAGCTCTCTTCAATATCAACTTCGTCGTTAGGTTCATTCTTGACGCTCATCTCGGCTTGAAACATCTCGGCGATGGACCTCTCTTCTTCCTCGATACTGCTGGCATCCCATTCTGGTTCGTCTTTTATTTGGATCTCTGTTTCCGTTAAACTTTGCGATGATTTTTCTGTCGGATAATGGACGGAAATGTTATTTCAGTGTTCTGACAAGAAAATGTCTTCTGCTGGATACAAACAGGTATATGTTTGTATCCAGCAGAAGACATTTTCTGCTGGATACAATAATAATTTTCATTTTCATCTAATTCATTCATCACATTGGCTATAAAATGCACAACGATTGCATGATCTGCAAAGTTTTTTTGCCTAAGCAGTCCCACCCCCTGAATTAATCAATAGGAAAGTTAAAATCTGTACTTAACAGTAAAAAAATATTTCAGATAGCAGAGAGAAGATTCTATTTTAAAAACTTACTTGAAGCCTCAGATGCATTATCCTGTCCTTCCTCAGAGTCTTTAGTCTCCTCATTATCTGATTTTGTTTCAGTCTTTTGCCTCTTTCCATACTTCTTTTCGGTATGTCTCCTCAAGATCCTTGGTGTTAGCGGTTCGTCTGAGTCTTCACTCACGGTTGCGGTGGCTACTGTCACGGTACTGGGTGCAGGGCTAGGTGTTACTGTGGTTGCAGTGGTGGTAACTGTAGCAGTCACAGTTGGCTCGGCAGCGGTTGGTGCTGGAGCTACCAAAATAGTTTGCCCCTTTGGACCCACTGGCCTGATTGCCGCCTGTGTGCCACCTTCGGTCGTTTTAATGAAGACTAGCTTTGGTGGGCCAATGAACATAGGCCTAGAACAAAACAGGAATATTTTTTTAATGTGAACTAACTTGGAACAAAAATAAAAAACAGATGAGGGAAATTGCATCTAAATTATGTAATTGGTTGATGGTCAAAATTTAAAACAGATCATAAATATCAACTGCTAAAAACTGGCCTAACAGGCTATGGTGTACTCTTATATTTCAGCATGGTGCCAGCTTTCATTTTTGGAAATATATATGTCGCAGCCATCTAGCTGAATCAGCCGTTTCATTAAAAGTCTAGCCTTTTCATTGAACTGTGCAGTTTAATCAGCGACATAAGTGTCATGGGCATGTCATTAAACGATATTGAACAAAAGATGTCACTTAAGTCGCTAAAAAATCGGCACAATTTAATTGAAAAGGCTAGGCAACCAATTAAACGGCTGATTAAGCTAATTGGCTGCGACATATATATGTATAATATAATTATGGAATAAACATTGTCACTTGGTAGTTGTAGTATATACATAAATATAGTATAACAGTATACCCCACCTACAGCAGTTAGGCAGCTACGAGCTCAAAAAAATAGTGTGCTTATTTACTAGGTTTTTTGCATGCAAACATTGAAACAACATGCATAATATGTTATAGAATTAAGTTGTTAAGTCAATAACACGTTTTGGGCACTTTTCCCGTTGACAGCAATTTGTTCGAATTTTTCGATGCCCTGCGAGTTCTTCTGGTCCCCCCTTTTTCACTCCGCTTGTACATTTATACATATTTTCTACTAGCTTGTCTATTATTATCTAATAAGTTTTTATGTAATTAATAGGACACACATGTTTAGAAGCTGGTATAGACTAACATGTACGGGTCGAATTGATAACCTCCTTTTTTTGAAGTTGGTTAAAAATTACTGTCAATGTTCTGTAGAACTTTGGGTAGGCTAATGCCAGAATAGCATTAATTTATGTGTATGATTTCCAGAAATAAATATAAATTGGACATTCAAATTTCAACAAACCTTGAACCAGGTTGTCCAGTATTGAAGGCTTTCAGCAACTTATCATCTTTCTTTACAGCTATCTTTGGTTGTAACTGTATCTCTTCAGGTTTCTTAGTCAGACCTGCCTTCATAACACTAGTGGTAGCGATAGTTTGTGTTGCCGTCTTCTCTGCCGCTCCATCGCCACTGTCTTCTGTATGTCTCCATAGTCCTCGAATTTTGAGGACCTCACCTGCTTTTAAGACAGTGTCTAATACTTCGTTTGAAACTGTCGTTTCCCCTAGAAGATGATGATTAAAAATTTATTTGTGATACAAATCCATTTGAATAATATTAATGGAAAAAAAACTGTTTGACTGTTACACTTTCACCGCAAACGGCTGGTCCCTTTGTGATGAAATTTAGAATGGAGATAGTCTGAAACCAGGGGAAGGCTATTTCCTTACATCATCATGGACAAGTCGCGAGCAAAAGCTAGTATGGACATATGGAGAAGAAGAAATTTTTTGTTCCGACCCCAATTAATGGGATTCGGGCAAGTATCTATTTAATAAATAATTATTTTAATTTTCTGTTTGTGACAAGCTGCACCATTTGCTGGCTTTACATCTTTTACATAAATTTTATGTACAAAGGAATGGTTTTTTCACACATAAGTAATGGCACAGTTGGGCTGAGCCAACAGGCACATAAGATCAGCGGCTATCTTAAATAACCAGTGAGATATCAAAAATCGGAGGTGCTTTATTAAAAAAACCTAACAAAACACAAGTAGTAAATCTTGAAATATTTCTTCATTCCACCGCGGCTGCGGTATCTAAAGCTACATACTTTGCTGAGTGTTATAGTTTAATAAACTTTTTAATTAATCCATAATTACCCCAAAAAAATGCACGGTTCCTGTGGGAAAAAGCTACATAAAGTTACTATAAGTTTATTTTGATTTGCGGCTACTCACCTTTGTACATGTATTCTACGAGAATCTTCAACGCTTTTGTGGATATCTCCGATGGCAACACGACATACAACATGCCACCCATGCGCGTCACAGAGCGCTGCCCCTCGAACAGGTTGCATAGATACATGCTGCACGAGCTCAAGATGAACTTGTGCGCCGGTATTTGCGACCCATCCAGGGTGCACAGCACCACATCGGTGAACCGCTCCGAGCGAAGCAAAGCCGCCACGGAAACGTTCAGATGGGAACTGTGCGAGTGCCATTTTAACTGGTAAGTGTCCGTGGACGTCATTTTCCTTCTTTATTTCTACATTTCACACCTGCAGTAAACGTACACCATTTTAATAAAATTTTAAGTTACGCGCGTTCATTTTGTTTACGTTAGTCAGTTTACGTTTTTTTTAATCTAATTTGAATTGAATGAATGAATGACCAACAAAACGGATACAGAATGTTTCACTCAAGTCAGGCTTACGTTCAATCTATAGTCATTTGCGTATTTTTTTATGAATTTTGAAGAAAAGCTCTCAGCATATAATCGTATCACCAATAAGTAAATTAAATTTCAAAACCCCGATGTATTTTAATTTCAAATTAAACAATAGGAGTACAACAAACGTAATCAAAACAAAAACAAAATATAACAGCGTCTATCAATCGAACGGTGACGTAGAACGTGGACGAAAACAAATAAATACCAATAATTAAATTTAATTATTATTCGATATTAATGGTAACTGAAATTAGTTTTATAATATTTTATTTACATAGATATATTTTTAAATGTTAACGTTGATTAAAATAATGAAATTATCAGAAATTATTAGAACTTTCCGTTCATTGAACTTTAGTGTAAAAGAAATATTTACCGTAAAACTCCGAAAATCGATTAAGTCGACAGTAATTTTATTCATAACTGTTGCACACACATTACAGTTTTTCACAAAATAATCATAGATCGAGGAAATTACAATAAACTGAACTTTCAAATCATTTCAAACAACGCAATGCGCGCACCCACCGTTTGCGACCCTCAAATCTGGTGTGCGGCGGCTGCGGCTGCAAAAATCGATAGAAATTATATTGATTTAACTCGTAGACCGGGGTTGCGCGTTTATCTTATCGATCCAACTGAGCGTCGGTTGTGCGGCGCGCGCCTGCGTCGTATCGCGAGGGGCGCGTTTGGCCGCCACCGGCGCCCGCCCTGACTCCGCATCGTCAACGCGCCACCCTGTTCACGCGCAAATTGCTTTTATTCCGAGATGTTTTTCTCAATAACATTCGATACGTGGATTATATAAAGATGTTGAATGCTCATCAAGAAAAAGGACAATCAAAAAGAAGGAAATTCAAAAGCGTTTTTTCAATTCCAAATATATAGGTATATTTTGATTGCGTCTCTGTAATTAAAGTTGCAGTTGCCTATTGATAGTCTGTATACGTTCGACTATTTAGCTAAATAACAATAGAAAAAGATCACTCTTCAAGATACTTAGATTTCTCTCTCTTCTAGATATTTTTTTTTGTTTACCCTGTGTCACTGAGATAAGTCTTGTATTCTTCTTGTCATAAAGGTACTCTTACTAACGAAAAACATTTCTTGATATTTCCTGGTAGCATTATCTTTTTCCAGCTTACACCAATCAATGGAAAATAGCGTGATGTTAGAAGAGTAACTGAAATAGCAGAAAAAAAAAATACTATTCACCGTAATTATTACTTATTTACTAGATACTAAAAGTTACTGCATTAGCATAGTTCCGCAAGCAGAAATATTATTACTTTTCTGCTGTCCCTCCCTATTAGTAGTCAAGGGGTGGGCGAATCTAAGGACGCTGAACTGAATGCATTGTACGTATGCATAATTATATAACTAGGTATAGCTTGATAAATGATGTACATAGTATAACGAAATCGTTCGGTATGGTTGTTAACTTTGAAAACTATTAAAACCTTGTTGAAAACTATAATAACTAAATTGGCAAGTAACACAAACTTTTATAGGGCTATTTACAAAATGCTAAACTATCTTATGGTTGTCAGAGTTAACAATAATTAGCCCACCAATTACTTACATAAATAAAATTATGGTTCGTGGTACCTACGTAAATACGAGGTTTTTTAAACAATAGAAAGTTTCGCCTCGGCTACAAAAAACTTTATTCCATTTTTAACCGACTTGAAAAATAGGAGGTTATCAATTCGATTGTATTTTTTTTTGTTTTTGTTACCTCATATCTCCGTCATTTATGAACTGATTTGATAAAAATTCTTGTATTATGTGAAAGGATATACTTCTCGATTGGTCCCATTTAAATTTTATCAAAATCGGTTAAGCAGTTTGGTTTTTAAATCCTGGAAAATGGAAAAAATACGTGGAAAAATCATCCATATTTACGAAATAGCGTATTTTTACTTTCCAGTGGTGTTGTTAGGTGTGGGGTACCACTAAAAAGTGAAAAATAAAAAAAACTTTTACCTACACAAAAAAAACCGACTTCCAAAAAATTTTTTTATGGAAGTCATTTTTTTTTGTGAAATAGATTTTTATGGAAAATATGATTCAAATGTCACTATTCTTTTTCATTTACTTTAGCTGTCATTGTTTGGCTGGGCAGTGGTTGTACAGTCAACAGCAACGATCGATCACTCTTTCGGACATGCCGAATCCGCAATTTCAAATGTAAATGTCGTAAAGAAACCAATCAATAAGTATTTTGCAATTGTCTGATTTCAAGGTACATACAGCATAATGTAATGCACTAGGAAAACTTTCAGGCAGTTTTTGTTAATTTCAAGCCGAATTCATCATTTATTTTCAAAGTCATAACGCTTGACCGTGATGACTGCAGTAGACAGCCAATTAATTTTTTTAAATTGCGTCTCTATGATGATCAAACGGCAGACAAGCTATTCTCTTTTAAATAGAGGAGTTCCGTGTTATACGTTGGTAGTTATATTGTTCGCATGGTTCTAGCGTCGCTTCGCGTCGCCGCGTCGCCGCGTCGGTCGTGGGCCGGGCTTGCGCGGATCGCGTGCGCACTTAATATTGATTTTGTTCCCCTGACCCCACATTTTCATGTTACATCCCCCTACCTACGATGCGTTGTACATGATAGACGTACAGCACAGCCGCGTAGTTATGAATAGGCACACTGCAGCTTGACATTTTTATGGCTATTTTTACAACCACTGGCCATGATTTCTATGTTGTTATGAATGTCGATTTCCTCTTGATTAAGTTATTAATTAACGATTAAAGTTTTTGGACAAAACACGTCTAAGTAATTACATACTACCTATCTACGCTTGTAATGGATTACCTTTAAAATTAAAATAAGCTCGTACATTAACATTGTAGCTACCACGGAGTAGGACCTAATTTTAATCAAATTGAAATGTTTTAATTAAAGGAAAATGCTTGAAATACTACGACTTTAAATTATTATAAAATTGTATTTATTATAAAAACACGAGTCGTTTGTGAAACCGAATGAAGGAACTACTCTTTGTTCCCGTTCCTTTTGCCTGGTATTCAAGCCTGCGAATGTTATGCAAAGATATGGCTTGCTACCTACTACCTACCGGCTTCACTACGTAACAATTAAGAAACACGTGTTTTGGAAACGTGGAGTGGACAAACGGGCGCGGTGGGCGTCGGCGGTCGGTCGCTTGTAGGTGTAGCCCTTCACAGACGGGGAAAACAGGGAACTTAATTACCCAGTTAATTGTTTTCGGATTCCGTTTTAAATTATGCGTATGTCTATTTTCCATTTGGCTTGTATACCTAGTTATCCTGTATTACTATTTCAGTTTTTCTCAAAAGTTTATTTTGAGAAAAACCATCATTGGAGTGTAGGAAGTAAAACTAACATAATTTCATAGTAGTTTTATGATGTAATTAGTTTTTAATAAAGTAATTTAATGGATTGAGTATTTATTGCCGAAAGGGATAACAAACGGCACCGGGCGGCGGCGGCGGCGGGAGACAAAACTTGTTTATATCCAACTTGCAAGTAAAGTGTTAATAGATGTCGCAGCCAATTAGCTTAATCAGCCGTTTAATTGGTGGGCTAGCCTTTTCATTTAAATGTGCCGATTTTTCAGCGACCTAAGATACAACTTTTGGTCAATATCGTTTAATGACTTGCCCACGTCACATAGGTATGTCGCTGATTAAAAGGCGCAGTTCAATTAAAAGGCTAGGCTTTTAATGAATCGGCTAATTAAACCAGTTGGCTGCGACATATACATCACCTACTTCACTTTTAATAATCTGTAAAAAAACTTCAAATGTGTCTAAGAGTTCACCAATTTAGTATGATAAAATAAATAGAACTTCAGTTAGCTCGGTCTCATTGAAGTATTGAACCTAGAGTTACTATTGGGCTATTGCTGGGAATTCACGGGATAGATTTGCCCGCGGGAATTTTTGCTGGACCTCTATTTATCTATTGTAATTCTGTTCTATGTCTGTTTAGTTGGTGGCTCATTCCTGTTGCATACAGACAGACCTAAGCTAGGTTTGGTGGACACACAAGACTGTTTACTGAATTCTACTATTAATAGTGCCTATACCTACCTACCTATAATAGGTATCAGATATCCTCATATTGAAACATTAAAATTAACTTTGATTTTAAAAAGACAAATAGTACCTACGTTATCGCCATATATTAGGTGAAATAATACTTAGTGTGAAAAAATTTGCAATCTAAAAGTCAATTTAATTGTAGCTACTGACTAAATAGTTAAAGTATCGTTGCAAGAGGTAGGTGCAACTCCCATGATCGTTCAATGTGCAATGGTACCTTACTCATATACATATAGGTTGCCTTTCCACTGAGTGACTGGCGTGAACTGAGGGGGATACATCTTTGGTCTATTCGGGGACAAAATATTTGTTGTTTGTTTAAACTTGGTTGAAGGCAACAAAGATTTAAACGTTTGATTGAGGAACAGAGTATTTAATTTGGAAGTAAACGGAGGCTATAAATTTATTCGACATACACAGAATAGCCGACCCACATATGCATATGTACATAAAGACTGATCACGTTTTTACAACACGCTGGTGCGAAAATATCAGGACTAGCAAAAGAAAAGGAGGTTTTTATCAATGGATAACGTTATACCTATGTTAATGTATAATGTGTAATTTAATACGAAGCTCAGTTCGTCGCGTCTGTGAATGATTGACTCTAATAAATGAGCTTTGAACTATTACTTACAGAGAAACACTAATTTGATGCCATGGTTGGTTTAGTATCAATCAATCGGCTAATGTGGTCACACGTTTCTCTTTCTCAGGCTCAATTTATCCGCGAAAAAAAAATCTATTGTGTCAAGGAATTGTTAGAGGTTATTGTATTGTAATTAATAAACCTGTAGGTACTTAATCTTTTAATTTCAAGTAACTACACATCATCTTCAGAAGGCTTAAAGATAAGCTTTCGCAGGTTCCTTGTTCGAATAAAAAACCGGTCCAATGCGAGTGAACAAAAAAAACGGCACAAAAATCACGTTTGTTGCATGCCCCCCTTAAATATTTGTTTTATTTTAATTAAACTATTTATTTATTTGTTTATTTATTTATTTATTTATTTATTTATTTATTTATTTATTTATTTATTTATTTATTTATTTATTTATTTATTTATATCGAGCAAATATGAGCAAAAAACGGACAGACGGACAGCGGAGTCTTAGTTATAGGGTCCCGTTTTACCCTTTGCGTACGGAACCCTAAAAATGAAAATATCCGCTGGAGAACCAAGGCTACCGCAAACACAGTCCGAAGAATCGCCAAACTTACCTAAGTTAAGTGAGCACGGCACATTACTCGCAGAACAGCGGTGTGATTCTGTAAACTTTTCACCGTGTAAGCTTAGGTGAAGTAAATATGAAGTGAGCCAAAGTGGAATGACAGTACCTAAGTTTACACGGTCTCACCGTGTGAATGACAGTTCACTTCATGCACAATCAAATCAAATATCAAATAGACCGATAGATAGTCGACGGGGCTGAAAGACTGGCGGCCGTAGGTATACCAGAAGACTTAGCGTTCGAAAGCATTCCACAAGGTGGACCGATGACCTGTTGACGGGCGAGGCAATTTACTGAGTGCGAAAGGCACAGCCTGTGCGCCTTGTATGTGCGGCAGACAAGTCCCGTCAATGAGGCGACAATTGAACGAGGCATATGTCCAGCAGTGGATGTCTCTCGGCTATGATGATGATGAACTAAACTATCAGCGTAACGGCCGCGGTAATTTACCAGCGGCCATTACGGTTACTACCTAAACCTACTAAACCTGGAGTTGGGTGATGCCTTTGCCCAGCAATGGGACAGTATAGGATGATATAAAAAATATACTTCTTAGATTTTGCTAGTTGAAAAACTTAATTATTTTGAAGTTACATAACAGGAAGGTACGAAAGTTAGAGTGGGGTGTGTGTGTGAAGTTGTATTGTGTAAAAAACAGAAAAACTTTTTCACAAAAAAAAGAAACCGACTTCCAAAAAACACTACAAAGTTCAAAATAACTTCAATTTCGGAAGTCGGTGTCAAATAACGAAGAAACAACCAAAAAACACCGACCGTGTTTTTAACTTTGTAGTGTTTTTTGGAAGTCGGTTTCTTCTTTTGTGAAAAAGTTTTTTATTTTTCACTTTCACACCCCTAACAACACCACTGAAAAGTCACAGGAAAGCAAAAATACGCAATTTCGTATACATGTATGATTTTCCCACATATTTTTTCCAGCTATTTGGATTTAAAAACCAAACTACTAAACCGATTTCGATATAAAATTTCAATAGGATAATTTGGGAAGTATACCCTTTCCAATAAAAAAAGAATTTTTCAAATCAGTTAGCAAGCGACGGAGTTATACGCGAACCAAAGACTACAATAGTATACTGGACGCGAACAAACATTAAAAAAAAACATCCGAATTGAGAACCTCCTCCTTTTTTAGAAGTCGGTTAAAAATTATAATAAAACTACTTATTGTATTTCAGGCTACAAAAATATAACTGAAAGTATGTACCCACTTAACAAACAAAAACACCTGATAATGTAAAAGGTATGCCGAAGAAAAATATAGGTGCGTCTATGTACAGACGCCAGCGTTGCGCGCCAGCACATCAAGCTACAAAAATCTGTTAGATTTTCAACTTTATCTCTGATGTCTTAGGTTCAAGATTGATTGGGAAAATTTGTCAGTTTCGGGTAGCTTGGTTTGCGTTTGTACATTATTTCCATCCATCTGGGGCAGTTAGGCAAAAATAGTAAGAACCTTACGTTAGCAACACTTACCCTTTGATTGCTATCGGAAGTTCAAGACTTTGATTCTACTCTACATGGTCCTTATTTTTTATTTTTCAGGTAAATCCACCGCGTTCGATGACCCTTGTAAGTTCGATACCAGTATTTCAGTATCGGACTATCGGTATCGATTTACTCCACTGTTCTACTCAAAAGGCTAACGTCCAAATCTTGAACTTAAATAAAAAACCTGAAGTCATTGTCAAAAAACGAAACGTCACTGTCATTTCTTCATTTTGGTCGTCTGATGCGGCTGCGTGCGTTGTGTATTCGGGAATTGTTTATTTTCCTGAATATATTAGTAGGTATATGGACATTTTGTGACCAGTGATGAATCCCCAAAGCAAGTCGACGGCGTTGTCCGCTGATTTGAACAACTTCATTTACGGCGTTTCGAAGAGAAATGCCCAGAACGCGCCAGAGTTGACTAGAACTGGCTTGAGTTTGCTAAAAAACTTCCCGGCGGCAAGAGATGCCGTGTTGGAATACTTTGCCATGGTATTTCATGATGCCGTGAACGTTTCGATCACTCTGACGGACTATGAGGTAAGCTGTTTGTGGGTATGTTGAGCTATCAGTTAAGTTGTTATTCATTTGCTTATTGAGGAAATTGCAAAAGCACTAACAGCAGTGAACATTTTTATGTATCGCTATCGGCTTTGTGATCAAAGAATAAGTCAAAAGGATACAGATGTGTGGCGACACTAACAACACTAACACTAGCCCCTCCGGAGACCGGAGGTCGATAGTGGATGAGTCGTCCATACATCTTGAGATGCTTGCCAGGCCAGTGGAAGGTTGGTTCCAGTGAGTCGGAACCGGAAGTAGCAGAGTTCTCGGTGAGTCGGAACTGTCTGCGTCGTAGAGTTCACGGTGAGTCGGAACTGTCTGCGGTGCCCCGATGCTGCTGCTGGCGTGACTGCTGGCGTCGACCAGGAGAGTTTCTTCAAGGCTCTTCATGTGACTGGCCGAAGGTGCAGTGTGCTTGCCATGGTGGGTCGGAGCTGTGCGACGTGCTGACGTGACTGCTGGCGTCGACCAGGAGAGGTTTTTCAAGGCTCTTCATGTGACTGGCCGAAAGTGCAGTGTGCTTGCCAAGGTCGCTGATGAGGTTGATGATAGAGGCTGAGGATGCTGACCAGGAATGCGCGTCCGCTGCATGCTAGTGGTCAGGATACCCGTAGAAGCCGAGGGTACTGGCTGGCTGTATGACTCGCTGCTCGAGAGCTTGAGGTCACGATGAGGAAGTGATGATGATGATGACGTCATGATGAGGTAGCTGCACGAAGGCTGCGCTGACGTTCAATGTCGAGGGTCACCAGTTTGGAAGTAGCGGAACAGAGAGTAAAGTTCCGCAAACCTCCATTGAAAAGGGAGGATCCTCCGATCAGACGGTTGTTTGTGTCTGGTGGGCAACTGCCCGAGAGTTGATATTCGGGCTTTGCATATGTTCTAATCGTACGGTAAACTCTGATATCGCGATTTAGGATTTTGTCAGTTAGTTCGCAGCTTTCGAGCTAGATGGCGCTAAGAGTCTCATTTGTTGATTCTGCTGCGTTGATTTTTTGTGGCGTATTAATGTCGCCTACAGATGCATAATAACTTTTGTCAGTTGCATCCAGCTTTGAAGTTGCATCCCTCATATCATGACACAATATTTGTATGCACTACTACTTTAAATAAATCATTTGGATAATCCACCTAAGTACAGCACTGTTTGCTGAACTATTCTTACAGGCTAATATTACATTTTTAAACCCTGTCTTTTTAAATGTTAATGAATAATGGTAAACAAGCCCACTGATTGTTGCACACTATTATTTTGTAAGTTGTTCAATAAAGAGCATAACAATCTATCAGTCTCATTTGTCCTTTTAGACTGACTTAGGAGCAAACGGTTCACTAGAGAGTGTCAGCATCATTGGTCCGGAATTGTGCTGCCTGGGACAGTCATGGGCACCATTCATTGCGCCATGGTGCATCAGTCTGATCATGGATATAGCTACCAAAAAGTCGAATGTGCCAAGTAAGTATTTTGTGCTAAAAATCAGCTAATAATAACGGAAAAAATGATTTGCTTATGACTCCGTATCAGTTTTTGAGTGTTTCACAAATCTTTTATATGTAATATATAGAGTTAGGTAATTCATATTCTACCTATTCCACATTGGTTTGCTCCTGTTGTTTCTGCCACTGAAGCCATGGATTTTTCTGAGATGAAAGGGAACCTATGTCATTTAGCTATTGTGTAGCTTTATATGAAATGATTTTCTTAAATGGATCAGTACTTCCAGAGATTACCCTCAACAAATAATAATACAGTCAATTTTCCTCACTAGCTTTTACCCACGACTTTGTATGCGTATATCCCCTTGTTTCCTTGTTTAAAGGTATAGGATAATGGTACAGTACTGAACATATGATTTGGTTTTGTTCACAGATACAACGTTGCAAAGTGCAGATCCTGTAAGAATTCTACTTGATATCACCACACAGAATTTAACATTGCTGAATTCTGAGGAGAGGGCGAAATGCATTGATATGATGCTGGGTAACAATTATTTACACTTAAGTGCAAAGTATAAAAATTAAAAATAGCTATTTATTTTATTATTTGGAGATTGTCAACACCATTCAAAAGAATCATCAGAAAATCTTATAATAGTTTAAGTACTAATCAAAGACCTTCAAGACGTAATGATGAAATACAGCTGTTGGATACATCTCATCGCAACCACTGTCAATATTTAATTTGTGATAGCTTTGTGAGGACTCTGAGGAGTCTTCTATAATCTTCAGAACTCCTCATAATGTTTCATGTGTAGAAACTATCAAGTCTTTATTCTTGAACATGAATTTGGTGCATTCATTTTCAAGGAAGACTTGAAAGTTTCTGGTTAAACTTTCCTTTATGGGCCGCTGATTTTGGGGGGTTGGAGGGGGGGGAGTGGGAGGGGGGGAGGGGGGCTACCCCCTCTACCACCCCCACCACTCGGAGCCCCATGGTTATGGAGATATCCATGGTTAAAGTTTATAGGTTAGAATAAAAATTTTGCTTAAAATTTCGTATCCAGTAGCATAAAGAGGCAGGTGGGAGGGGGTGAGGGTGCCCCCCCTCCTCCCTGGCACCACTATCATGAAAAGGTAACTAACCATTTCCAAAAAAAAACATTTTTTGAAGCCTAATCCTCTTGCATCCTTAGTCCTCTTAATAGCAAGTCGGAGCCCCGCTTCGCGGGGCTCAAGGGTTTGAAAAAGAATAACCACGAAGGGTATGGCGGGGTCAGTTCGCTCGCTTCGCTCGCTCACTAGACCCCGCCATCCCCTTCTAACCTAACCTGTCCGAGTCGGGGTGCCCCATGTCCTGACTGACAGTCACGACTGACAGATCGAAACACAGCTATAGCAAAATGGCGTCGCTTCACGTTTCGTTCCTCAGTGTAAAAAAAAAATTGTTATTTCTTGTTTGAAAAAGTCAATGTATTTGCATGATACAGCCCGGTTATTCAGCACATTAATTACCCACCAAATTTAATATGTGAATACGTCAAAATAAAATTATATAAAATGTAAATTATGTAAAAACCATGACATTAAATTGAATAAAATACACCTCTACCATAAACGGAACGTGAAATGTCAACTTTGACGTCTACTATGACAATTTATCTAACCTAAAAATGTACAAATGGCGTATTATTTTCCAATTTGTATGGAAACTTCAAAGATTTTTAACTCGATAACCGTGAGTCTCCGAGTGTTGAAAATTTGTAAAAAGCTTTCTATTTATGAGTACTATCCACAAAAAAAAAATGAACTTCCAAAGCGACGGCCCATAATCGAAAGTTTAGCCAAGTTTCTACATAATTGGCCTCAAAGATATCAATTTTTAGAACTAGAGGCAGAATAAATTCTCATAAACACATCATAGGTTTATCAAACAGTATTCTGCTATTTTTCAAAATATATTTCCACTACACAGGGTCCTGGGCATGTTCCTGGGCCGTAGGCTGGGTGGGTCGCGCAGAGCCAGCACTGGTCGCCCCGCGGGCGTTACAACTGGGTGCTGACGCGGCGCGCGCAGTGTTGGCTCACCTTGCGAATCACCCGCCCGCTACACACCACGTGCGAGTCGCTGTGCTAGACCTGTTTCATGTAAGTAGCTTTGTAAGGGTAGTCATCAGGTTCCATAATAAATATCAAAATTGCCCCACATCCTAAAGCAAAGAGAAAAATAAATCAATTTTCTTTAAAATGAGTTTACATAGCAATTTTTCACCAAATGTTTCCAGTTTGTTAAAGGGATTCCTGAAAAGTAACTTAGCAACTTGTAGGTTGCAGCAGAAAGGTGCAACTTAAAAGTTGTGTGATACTTCAAGAGTACTAATTGTTTTGAAATCAAGTTATTATAGGTACTAATAACGTAAGTAAAAATAGCTGAACTGAAAATCAAATGGATTGTAAAAAGTATTTTATGGACCTAAGGATCAAATTAAAAATCCCCAATAAATTGGCATTGTTTGATTACTGGTAAGCAGGAAACCATATTTATAACACTACTTTCTCATATTTTAACAGGAAGCTATCAAGGAGGATAGTAAACCCGAGAAGAAACGAGATGTAATTCCTTACTTGCTGAACTTAGCATCAAAATCTGATATCGTCTTGAAGGCTCTCACACAGGATATTGAACAAACATGTAAGTAAGATTTTGTTGATGTCCCATAAAAGAGCAGTCGAACCTGTTCTGTAAGGTTCGTATTTCACTAATATTTATCTTACGAAAAATGTGAGATTGGTTGTTTTATTGTATTGAGAATGCAATTTATTTTTGAAGTTGAGGAAGCATGATTTTACAAGGATTCTTGAAACTTGGACAATGTTACTGATTGCAACCTAACATGAGATTTAGTCTGTTGTAGCCATATCGTAAAATAGGCCATTTGATGAAGTAGTCACATCGTAAGACTTACCTCGGCCACATTTTGAAATGGCTAATCCGTGTACCTTTTCAAATTGCAGTATTTGGCTACTTAGGCTATCTCCAAATCTGTATACAACTTAATAATTTTATTACAGTAACCGATGACGTCATGGAGCGCCTATGCGCCTTATGTGCCTCTCAACGCAACTCAGTTTTATGGGCGGACGTGTCGCCTCCCGCGCTGGTGACGTTGTTACTGCGCGCTGACGTGCGCTGTCTCCTGCTGCTCTTACGTCACGCACTCAGCAACGTGTTCTGTAGGCAGCTGTTGGGTGAGTGTGACACTATGTAACTGTACGTACACTACATGTAACTCAGTGCTGTGGGTGGGCGTGTCGCCTCCCGCGCTGGTGACGTTGTTACTGCGCGCTGACGTGCGCTGTCTCCTGCTGCTCTTACGTCACGCACTCAGCAACGTGTTCTGTAGGCAGCTGTTGGGTGAGTGTGACACTATGTAACTGTACGTGCACTACATGTAACTCAGTGCTGTGGGTGGGCGTGTCGCCTCCCGCGCTGGTGACGTTGTTACTGCGCGCTGACGTGCGCTGTCTCCTGCTGCTCTTACGTCACGCACTCAGCAACGTGTTCTGTAGGCAGCTGTTGGGTGAGTGTGACACTATGTAACTGTACGTGCACTACATGTAACTCAGTGCTGTGGGTGGGCGTGTCGCCTCCCGCGCTGGTGACGTTGTTACTGCGCGCTGACGTGCGCTGTCTCCTGCTGCTCTTACGTCGAGCACGCACTCAGCAACGTGTTCTGTAGGCAGCTGTTGGGTGAGTGTGACACTATGTAACTGTACATGCACTACATGTAACTCAGTGCTGTGGGTGGGCGTGTCGCCTCCCGCGCTGGTGACGTTGTTACTGCGCGCTGACGTGCGCTGTCTCCTGCTGCTCTTACGTCGAGCACGCACTCAGCAACGTGTTCTGTAGGCAGCTGTTGGGTGAGTGTGACACTATGTAACTGTACGTGCACTACATGTAACTCAGTGCTGTGGGTGGGCGTGTCGCCTCCCGCGCTGGTGACGTTGTTACTGCGCGCTGACGTGCGCTGTCTCCTGCTGCTCTTACGTCACGCACTCAGCAACGTGTTCTGTAGGCAGCTGTTGGGTGAGTGGGACACTATGTAACTGTACGTACACTACATGTAACTCAGTGCTGTGGGTGGGCGTGTCGCCTCCCGCGCTGGTGACGTTGTTACTGCGCGCTGACGTGCGCTGTCTCCTGCTGCTCTTACGTCACGCACTCAGCAACGTGTTCTGTAGGCAGCTGTTGGGTGAGTGTGACACTATGTAACTGTACGTACACTACATGTAACTCAGTGCTGTGGGTGGGCGTGTCGCCTCCCGCGCTGGTGACGTTGTTACTGCGCGCTGACGTGCGCTGTCTCCTGCTGCTCTTACGTCACGCACTCAGCAACGTGTTCTGTAGGCAGCTGTTGGGTGAGTGTGACACTATGTAACTGTACGTACACTACATGTAACTCAGTGCTGTGGGTGGGCGTGTCGCCTCCCGCGCTGGTGACGTTGTTACTGCGCGCTGACGTGCGCTGTCTCCTGCTGCTCTTACGTCACGCACTCAGCAACGTGTTCTGTAGGCAGCTGTTGGGTGAGTGTGACACTATGTAACTGTACGTACACTACATGTAACTCAGTGCTGTGGGTGGGCGTGTCGCCTCCCGCGCTGGTGACGTTGTTACTGCGCGCTGACGTGCGCTGTCTCCTGCTGCTCTTACGTCACGCACTCAGCAACGTGTTCTGTAGGCAGCTGTTGGGTGAGTGTGACACTATGTAACTGTACGTACACTACATGTAACTCAGTGCTGTGGGTGGGCGTGTCGCCTCCCGCGCTGGTGACGTTGTTACTGCGCGCTGACGTGCGCTGTCTCCTGCTGCTCTTACGTCACGCACTCAGCAACGTGTTCTGTAGGCAGCTGTTGGGTGAGTGTGACACTATGTAACTGTACGTACACTACATGTAACTCAGTGCTGTGGGTGGGCGTGTCGCCTCCCGCGCTGGTGACGTTGTTACTGCGCGCTGACGTGCGCTGTCTCCTGCTGCTCTTACGTCACGCACTCAGCAACGTGTTCTGTAGGCAGCTGTTGGGTGAGTGTGACACTATGTAACTGTACGTGCACTACATGTAACTCAGTGCTGTGGGTGGGCGTGTCGCCTCCCGCGCTGGTGACGTTGTTACTGCGCGCTGACGTGCGCTGTCTCCTGCTGCTCTTACGTCACGCACTCAGCAACGTGTTCTGTAGGCAGCTGTTGGGTGAGTGTGACACTATGTAACTGTACGTACACTACATGTAACTCAGTGCTGTGGGTAGGCGTGTCGCCTCCCGCGCTGGTGACGTTGTTACTGCGCGCTGACGTGCGCTGTCTCCTGCTGCTCTTACGTCACGCACTCAGCAACGTGTTCTGTAGGCAGCTGTTGGGTGAGTGTGACACTATGTAACTGTACGTACACTACATGTAACTCAGTGCTGTGGGTAGGCGTGTCGCCTAATGTCGAAATATTTGATTCACTCCCATAGGCCACAAACAAACCCTACTGAAAATGTATTTCTCTTTTTTAATAAAATCTGCTTATTTTGATTAATACATAAAATTGCATAACCCATCACAGAATAGTACAGAACGTCGCGTCGGTTCGGCACAACGAGCAAATACGCATGCACACAAAGACAAGACACCTTTCACGTCCAGTGAGTGCAAGCGCACTCTTATGTGACTGTCATTTGTGCGTACGCGTCTATGGGTGCGTGCGCCTGTTTTCGCTCGTTGTACGGAATTTTCCATTATTTATTCTGGAGCACAGAATCCGGTTACGCACTGCATCCGATCCAAATCCGTGAAAAAACGGATATAAAAAACTCGGACCGAATTTGAATGTTGATTTTCGCACAGCATCCGATCCCAATTTGTTCGACGATCCGTATTTTTGGTGTATAAAAAACTCGGACCGAATTCGGATATTACTTACGCATAATCCGATCTCTGATCCAATTCCAAGCTACTCAGGGGCGATCTTTAAATATGTCCGATTTGAATCCGAGGTAATGCGAAAGCCTTCATATAAACAGTACTCTTGTCCGTCAATATTTCTGTCGGATTGGAGAGAAATCGGATGAGGGAAGTCGGATCTAGTGCGTAAACTACCATACAAATAGTTCTATGACTACTTCGGAACGTATTTTCACGGATTCGGATCGGATGCAGTGCGTAACCGCTCTTATATCCCTACTAAAGTAGACTTGCAGTGTAAACTATAACTAAACTTCTTTTTGTTTCAGAATATCTTCTCCAAAAACTAGAATATGAGTGTCTATTTCCTGATAAAAATATACCATTGCTTACAAGCGCCGCTGAGGAAATTAGTATTGTAAGGGACAAACTTTTGGATGGCAATCAGCTGGAGAAGTATTCACTAGCCAGGATTCTTATATTAGTCAGTGAGTACCTTAACTACTTATTATTTCATGTTATATGTGTATAATAAATCAGCTTAATATAATGTTTCCTGTTTCCACTGCAATGACACAGGCCTCCTCTTTGTAAAAAACTCAGGCTCAGGCTGCGGGCTGGTGGAGGCCACGTCTTCGTATTTTTTATTTATGGACTTGGTTCCGACACGACTTTTTTCTTTAGCTGTTTTGAAAGCAGTGAAGATGAAATAATTTAATTAAAATCAAGTGCCTTTCTGGGTTTGAACTCACGACCTGAAACTCTTAACCCATTACCAGTTTTTTTTTATCGTGTGTAAATCCTTATGAATGTCCTCCACCCCGGGGCGGGTGCAGGGGTCTGTCAAACTCGTACTGACTAAAACCACAAGGTGTTCTGCAGCTATACCTTTAGCTGGGGCGCTGGAGTGCGCGTGCATTTCGTCAGGCTGCCACACAGGACAGGTATTCCGCATGAATTCATGCGGGGTCCGTCACCCTATGCGGCCGTAACTGGGCCACCACTGCTGTCCACAAAATAATTATTAGCTTGCAACTCAATTTAACTTCATGGTATCATGTCAACATAATTATATCAAAAAAAGTATAAATCTTAAATAAAACATTCAATTTTAGGTTACAACCTCCCATCCGAATTCGTAAGCACAATCAGCTACCTTCTACAATACTCCCGCGACGATTCCACTCTAGCGTTACTGGTCCGAATCATCTCCGGTACCATCACGATGCATGTCCCTAGCGATAGCCCCGACATAAGCATGGACACTGAACGCTACCAGAACTTTGTGAAGACCGGAGTGGAGTATGCCTTGAGGGATGCTATGTTGTCCGACAATGAGATCAAGAGCTGCTTCCTTGAGGGAGGCGTACCGAAGGACCAGAAGACGTATTTGCATCTTTTTTGTGAGAATATTATTAAGTTGTTGAGGTGAGTAACATTTTATTATGGATTGCTGATGTAAAATGTTTTTGTCAATAATATTATGAAGTGCTAAATTTAAGTGCAGCTTTGGCAAAGATTGCTCCACTCCAAATAGGACAAATTCCTAAATGGAGTGGAGCAATCTTTGCCAAGTGTCCGTGAAGAACAAAGTTATATTTAGAAAATTTGCAAAAAACTGACTTACACAACAATACGAAAGTACCTGTAAAGACCTAACAGAACCTGGCCATTAACATTCGAAGTCTGAAAAACTAGAAACTAAGAATGTTTAACTCTTTCTTACAAAGTGTTACTAGTGATTTTTTTGCGCCACTTCTTCTCACTTTAAACACTAAGGTCGAACATCGTGGGGGAATTTTCGACGTTCAAAAACTGATACTTTTCAAAAGCTGATACTTTGATACTTTTCAAAAGCTAATACTTTTTCCTAAAGCTGATACTTTTCAGAAAATAATACTTTTACCAAAAGCTGATACTTTGATACTTTTCAAAAGCTAATACTTTTGATTCTTTTCAAAAGCTGATACTTTTTCCAAAAGCTGATACTTTGATACTTTTCAAAAGCTGATACTTTTTCCAAAAGCTTATACTTTTTCCAAAACCTGATACTTTTCAAAAGCTGATACTTTCATACTTTTCAAAGGCTTTTCTTTTGATATTTTCCAAAAGCTGATACTTTTCAAAAGCTGATACTTTTTCTGAAAGCTGATACTTTTTCCAAAAGCTGATACTTTTCAAAAACTGATACTTTTCAAAAGCTGATATTTTTGATAATATTATGATTTTTAACTTAATGTTCAATACTGAGACAGATTATAAAAAAAGAAGAGACAAAAAAGTTAAATATATTATGATTGAGTATCTCCCACAGATGGGAGAACTCCACCCGCGTCCCTCACCTCCGCACGCGGCCGATCGGGCGCGCGGTGGAAGCGAACCTGTACCGACTAGGCGGCGCGCTACAACAGTACACGTCGCTGTTGAGAATCAAGAGGGAGTGCACCATGGCTTCGCTCAATGAAATGCCGACGTGCCATGCTTTGGCTGAGGTGAGTTAAGATTTTCAGGAAGATATTTTTAAATGCTGTTTGCTTAGCTGGACTATGTTCTGCGGTCTGCCCGCAACTTCGCCCGCGTGAAATGTATTTTCTTGGGTTTTTATTTTTTGCATGGAACTCATTTTTTTTAATGAATGTAAGTTACTGCATAAAGCATCAGCTATCTGCCAGTGAACAACCTGCCAAAATCAGTCCAGCCGTTTCGGAGATTATCCAGAATAAACAGTCAGATAAACAAACGACATAAAACTAAAAAAATGTTGTTTTGTTAAATATATTGTTAATACTTTTATAAGCATTTAGTGAAAAGCTGTTATTTTACTATTACAAAGTTACAAACAGATACTTCGATTTTATTTACTTGTATATCAGATATAAATGACCCGTTGGCTACAGTGCTCTTTGCCTAAAAATGATGAGGAAGAAATAGGCACTAAAAAGTTTCTTAAATAAATCTATGAATTTAATTATTATCCTTACCTCCCTGGTGATCCATTAAAAGTGCTTTTTTAACAGGTCTTAGATCGAGTGGATATGACAGGCACTAAAGCGGCGCCCCCGAGCGTGGAAGTTATTCTCAAAGTGGTACAGGCGACTGTCAAGTACTTCTTCAGGTGCCTGCATCTAAAAGGTAAAATAACTAATCAAAATAAAATAAATATTACGTTTTTTTTCTGTTACTGAAGGGCACTCACGCACTAAAATGTCGACTCGCTGGCGGTGTTTTGTCTAAAGAGAACTTTGGCAAAAAGAGGGAGGTAAAGCACTGCCGTTCGTGCTGTCTCTCTTTCCCACTCTTTAATCAAAAAGCTTGAAATAATAACTGTATCAATTCAAGAACTAGATTCTCTCAGATAACTTCGTAGTTCGCAAAGCCTTTTTTATGGATGGGAAATCCTCAAATGACGCCCCCCGCTCTGGGTGGAGCGAAAGGGAGTGTCAGACTCTTACTGACTAAAACCCATCCGTGCTCCTCCTTGTACCCTTTGCGTTCCAAGGCCGCGGTAACACTTTCGAAGTTCGCAAAGACTCAGTTTATCAAAGCATAAGAATTTGATAAATCCATCTCACTCATGGTTATTTGCGCCACCCGTTCGCAAAATACTTGTTTGGACCCGTGTCCAAACACGGAACGGAATTCGGGCTGGTGTGCGCAACTCCAGCTCGACTTCCGTTCCCAGGACCAATCTCTCAGAACTGCCAAAATACTTTTGGTTTTGCATTTCAATAATTACAAGCTCTATTTCTAGACACAATGGAGAAGCTCCGAGGCGTAGCCACAGCCTGCCGTCTTCTCCGCAAACTCTGTATACACAGCAAGTTAGCGAGAGCGTTGGCTCTAAGAGAACTGCTGGAAACTGCTATGTTTAGAGAAGACGCGGCCTTTGGCAGCCGACCTATCATGGCGAACCTGGCCATGACCAAAGACTGGCGGAGTGATGACTTGTTGATACATCTCAATCAGAAACATGTGAGTATCTAAGTGTTATATTACCAGGGAACTGTTAGAAACGGTCATGTTGAGAGAAGCTGGGGACTTTGGCAGCCGACCCATCATTGGCGAACCTAGCCACGACCAAAGACTAGCGAAGTGATATCCCTAAAGTGATAATCCCTGTTTATTTTAATTCAATCACAGATGCAATGCCACCGACTGCATAAAACTGCTTGAAAATGGTTTTATTTTTTAATTTTCACGGTCCGGTTATTTGAAAAAAGAAAAAAAAATGATGTGGTTTCTTAACTCTATAGTAGCTACAGAACAGACACTTCTGGAACACCCTGTAAATATTTGACCTTAAATCGTATTTTGTTCCTAGGCAATGTAAAGTATTTAATTCAACCCTGTTTACTGATACTCCTCTCTTTTTCTTTCTACCCAGGGTCCTATCACCCAGCTGACTCAAAGTCACACGTCAGTGTTCCACGCGGGTATTATAGGCAAAGGCGTCAGGAAGCCGAGCGACCTGGACGTGAACGACATCCCGCCAATACTGACCACAAACAACGAGCTGCTCATGGGCGCGCTTACGTCGTGCATGGTAAGTGTAAGTACGACAAGCGAATTTTTTTTCGGGTTTTTGGTTGTGGTTTTTTATCTAGCGTTGATTAGGGGTCAGTTGGATGTGAGGGAGAAGAAGATAGGGCCCATATTCCGACGTTTGTAGTTGCACAGACTACCAACGGTTGAATCTTAATAAACAGTTTAATAGTTAAGCACCCAGCTGACTCAAAGACACTCGTCAGTGTTCCATGCGGGGGGATCATAGGCAAAGGCGTCAGGAAGCCGACTGACCGTCAGGTTATGCAGTTTGGCGGTTTGGCAGTGAACTGCTCATGGGCGCACTTACTTCATGCATGGTAAGTGTAAGTACGACAAGCGAACTTATTTTTTCGGGTTTTGTGGTTTTGGTTTTTTTTTGTAGCGAGGTGTAGGGATCAGTTGGTGGTTGAGGGATGCATAGTAAGTGTAAGTACGGCAAGCGAATTTTTTTCGGTTTCGGTTCATTTGGTTGTTTTTTTTATAGCAGGTCCACAACCTGCCGGTATTATCGGTCTGCTCTAGTCGGTTGGATCGGTAAGGGAATAGTGGACAAAGTCCATCATTTCCAAATTTCAACTTATAGCACTACTAAGGGTTGGGCACGGCGCAATTGCGGCGATAACTCCCGTCGGATCAGAAACAGGTACCTCCCGCAACAACCGTGTCCGGTAAGTACCTGCGTCAGGCGGAAGGTGAGGACACCGTGGCGCCTCTCTAGCCACTCCTCAAAGAGGGGTCTTTGAGGAGTGGCTCGTACGGGTGTTTTCACTGTGAGGATCGCCCGGAGGACACGGTGGAGCATACGGTGGAGGTCTGCCTGCTTGGGCGGAACACCGCCGTGTCCTCGTCGAGGCGATCTGCGGCGGCGACCTCTCGCGTACGGCCGAATATTCGGCCAAACACGCCAAGAGAAGTGCCAGCATAATAAAATATTCTCTCTATTTAGGATGGCAACAGCGGCTTAGTGGAAGGTGCGACGTCCGTCTCCCTGTTGTTAGTCGAGTTGGTGTCTCCCGATGTTATGTACAACGGCTTGCCGTGGCCTGATGAAGATTTTACTAAAGTAAGCAATTTTTTATATCCTATTTTTACAGCATTGGAATCTAAATATATAAAAGCGAAAAATCACTCACTCATCACGAAATATAAAACTGCTTGACGTATAAATATGAAACTTGGCAGGGAGGTATTTTATAGTTAGTAGACGCCCGCTAAGAAAGGATTTTTGGAAACTCCTCCCGAAAAAGGGTTAAATGGAGGGTGGAAGTTTGTATGAAAATCTTATTCCTTAGACCAATATAAAGGTTCAATTTGAATAATTTAAAGTGAAATTTACATGTACATTATGAACTTTAACGAACCATTTAAATGGATAAGTTATAATTTACCATTAATATCATGGTACCAAAATCACCACTATTCGATTCTACTCGGGTTTTGATTGAATAATTTGAACAAAAAGCGGTCGTGACTAACCATAATAGTTAAACATATACATATACAGTTAAACATATACCCTCGCGGTTTTCTCTATAGGTAATGATGAGTACTTTAATCATGTAAGTAGTACATTATTTTACGTATCGTCAATAGTTTTCTCAGCGCACGCTAAATAATGAATTTTTTAGACAATTTTTTTTGTTGGGGTGGTTTGGGATCTACCTCCTCGCGGTCCGCCCCGGGCAACGGCACCACAGGCTTGCTTGTGGTACAGCAGAACGATCCCACTTAAAGCGGTGGTAGGCTCCGCAAGGAGCCGCCTGGCTCTCGCGACCACCATCCCGCCGAAGCCCGGCGCCAAGCAGCTTGCTGTGTTCCGTCGGATTGCGGGAGTGCCAGTGCCTTTGGGGGAGAAGGAGATTGTCAGTCGCTCTGCTCAGAACTGCTGGACTGGGCTTTCCGGGTTACTCATTTTGGAGGGTAGCGGGATCCGAAGCACGGTACAAGCCGTTGGCCGACCGCAGTTAGTAAGGGCCCAAGCGAAAAATCTCGGTATGCTCCACCGTGCCAGCTGGCGACTGGATGGGAGGACCCGGTAGCCATATCCGGGGAGGTTTAGGCGTCCCCGCAGTCTCCAAATGAGTTCCCCGTAGGTTGGTTTAGTTGTAGTGTTCCACTTGGTTCACTGAGCAGCGCCTCGACAGTTTGACTTTTTCCCCAACTACTCTAAAACTACAAATGACCAAAGCAAAAAGGAATAAGGTTAAACAACGGTTGCACTTCCTCCCACTCAAAGTGCACCTCACCAACATCAGGGGGTTGCTCTCCAATCTCGATCCGGTCCATCACCATCTTGAGACCGAGAAGCCGCACCTGTTTTTCCTAACGGAGACGAAGATAACAACTCCGTTGGACGTGGCGTACCTCAACTACCCGGGCTACTCTCTGGAACACAAGTTCAAGAAGCAGGCTAGGGTCTGTGTGTACGTCCGCGATGACATTTGTCGTCATCGTCTCTGTTGCTTTGAGAAATCGGGTATTTCTGCCATATGGCTACTTGTGGACACTGGCGTGGAGAAACTTCTCTATATCGGCGTATACCGATCGCACAGCGGTGACCAGGAGACAACAGCGCTGTTTAATTCCCTCGTGGAGTCAACGGTCGTAGCCCAGCAACGGTACCCAACAGCGAAGCTCATCTTTCTGGGGGACTTTAAGCCCACCATAAAGAGTGGTTGTTCCCGTACCAGAAAACTGACCATGCCGGGTTAGAGGCGCGCAAGTTTGCTGTAACGCTAAATCTAACCCAGCTGGTGAATGTGGCAACGCGAGTACCGGATGTTGACGCCCATACACCCAATTGCTTGGAACTTCTGCTGACAACTGATCCGGGCAGTCATTCAGTGTCGGTGTCAGCCCCGCTGGGAACGTCTGACCACTGCCTGGTGAAATCCGTGTTGACATGCTCTCCTCCAGATGAGTCCTAGAGGCACGAGACGAGTATGGCGATACGAGTCAGCAGATTGGGATGAGATGCGGCACTTTTTTGCGTCTTATCCTTGGTGGCAAGTGTGCTTCTCCTCAGATGACCCCTCGTACTATGCTGATGTGATCGCGGTCGTGATTCGGCAGGGGATGGAGTATTTTAATCCATTCTCCGACATCACGCTCGCTCACAAGTCCCGGCCTTGGTATAATGCAGAATGCGCCCACGCTGAGACCCGTAAAGAGTCTGCTTACCAAGCCTTTTTTTTTTTTTGTTTGTGCTGGGAAAAAATGCATTATGCATACCTTCCCATTGGGGGAATGGGAGGGGTATGTGGGACTCCCCAGGCTGAGCCGGTATACCCACTAAAACAACCCAGCGGCATTCCCGCAACGTCTGAGTGGAGGGGGACTGGGAGATGCGCATAGCCTTTGCGTCCAGTCCCTCTCCGACGTCCGCCCGCCTGCACGGCGGGCCCTTCACGCCCTCCCCGTGGGGGGAGGACCGGGAACGACCGGTGGAGGTGGTGTAGAGTGCAATGCGGGCGGAGGTGCCCCCACGCCTGTCGCCCGCCTACACCACCATGAGGAGGGAGAAGACGGCGTCTTCTCCGACCTCTTCGGCACTTAAGGGCCTTCGGAAAGGTACCCTTAAGGTTTGAGGACTTAGAGGCGACCTCCGCGATCTCCTCCTCGTCCTCCTCCGCAATCTGCTGCAGCTCGGCCAGAAAGTGGTCCGCGTACAGCACGCGGAACGCACCGTAGCCGAGCTGCACGCACCCGCTGCTCCTTCGCATGAGCTTTTGGGTTGGCCCTGAGAAGGGCCTTTGGGTTGGCCCTGAGAAGGGCCTTTGGGTTGGCCTTGAGAAGGGCCTTTGGGTTGGCCCTAAAAAGGGCCTTTGGGTTCCAAAAACGCCCGAAGGCGTCCCGCGGGGGTGTTGGCATAGCCACCGCAACAGAACCAATCAACCCTCATAGGGAAATGGCCACAGTGGCCCTCTGTTGGGACACTGTGGCCACTTCCCTACCCCCGGCCAGAAGGCAGGGCCACCGTTTCGCGTGAATTCCAGACCAAAGGGGGGCGTGTTGCCTCACGGACACATTACCGCCAGTGCCGATCGGCTCAACCTCCCAGGACACCTTCATCCTCGCTTACGGCGCTCGACCGAGCAGATCCCAGCGCAGGTGACCGGCTTTCCCTACTCGGCTGAGTCCGCAACCACCCCGTCACAGAGGGGTCACGGTTCGGAGGACTCCGCCCGGTGGTTTCAGTTACGTCTATTTCATAAGGAATTAACGGGTTGGCAACCACGGGAAGGAATAACCACCGGACTTACCTTGAGGATCTACACGACCGTTGCGCTCCCCCTCAAGACCTCGCCACCTTCCCGCCTCTGAAGGAGACGGCAAGGTAGGCCTGTATCTATACTACCAAGCAAAGCAAAGCTAAGCATGTCGTTGTGCAACCGCAAAAGCATACATTCAGACCCTCCCCTGCTTACCAAGCCTTTTTTTTTTTTTTTTTTTTTTTTTTTTTTTTTTTTTTTTTACGGGGGGAAATCCTCAGGGATGTCCTCCGCCCTGGGGCGGGCGGAGGGGTCTGTCAGACTCTTACTGACTAAAACCACCCCGGTGTTCCATCTTCCACCTACAGGACAACCACGCGGGAACATTTGCGACTTCCGTAATCCCCGCCTCTGCGGGCCACATCTCGTAAGCGGGGGGAGTGAGGTGTTTAACTCCCCCCGCAACGTCAGAGGGGCGCACGGGAACACCACGCGCCGCCACCTCGGGTCCGGATGAATGGGGGGCAACGGACATCCCCAAGTCCGCCGCCCCTGGACCCAATTAGGGGGGCCGAAGGAGGGCAGCGTACGCCCTCCTCCGACGCCCGGTGCGCCTGCTGCGGGCCGGGAGAGCACTCGACATCTCCCTCTCCCTTTCCGCAGCCTCCTTCTGCGCGATGACAGTTTCGCAGAAGGAGACCACCGCGTCCCAAGACTCCTCACCGCCGACCATAGAACGTACTACAGCCGGCAGCGAGAGGTCACTGCCTACCACAGAGACGAGGGCACGGCGCGGCTCCTCCCAAGCGGCACACTCTGCCAGCGTGTGCCGCGCCGTGTCCTCCCGACAGTCGACGCAGTGGTGACACCGAGCGTCCGGCTCCCTGCCTATGCGACACAGGAATCTCCCGAAGCAGCCATGCCCCGTGAGGACCTGCGTTGCACGAAACGACAGGGAGCCGTGCCTTCTCCCGAGCCACAGGTCGAGCACTGGCCGGATGGCCTCGATAGTGACGAGGCCGGCGGTAGGGCGTGAAAGCCTGTTCCGCCATTCCGCCACCAGGACCTCGCGCAGCTGCGACCGACGCAGCTCAAAATGTCGCTGCGTCAGCCGCTCCCCGCGCACCCGCGCGTCCTCGCGCCACCGATGCATTGACGCGAGGACTTTTGCCTCCAGGTCCCAGGGCGGAGATCCGGCCAGTGCGCAAGCCGCCTCGTAGGAGATCGTGCGATAACCCCTGATGACTCTGACGGCCATCACCCTCTGCGGCTTCCGCAGAACAGAGATGGTGCCGGCCGTCAGGTCAGCCGCCCAGATCGGGGCCCCATACAGGGCCATCGATCGCACGATCCCCACGTACAACCGCCTACATACGGTGCTCGGGTCCCCCAGATTGGGAAGCAGCGTTGACAGCGCCCCAGCCGCGCCCAACAACTTGGGCGCCAGCCGTCGGAAGTGGGGTCCGAAATCCCACCGGCTGTCGAGCACCAATCCCAGGTACTTCATGGTGGACTCGACAGCGATACGGACCCCACCGACCACGATGTGTGATCCCGCCGGCGGCGCCCGCCGGGGGCCATGAAAAAGTATGGCCTCCGACTTGTCGAGGGCCACCTCCAGGCCAAGGCGCCGTATGCGGCTCACCACCTGTGAGACCGCGGCCGTCGCCAGCAACGCTGCCTCCCTGTACGAGCTCCCCCGGGCAGTGACCAGCGTGTCGTCAGCGTAACACGTCAGGTCCACTCCCGGCTGGAGCTCGCCTCTCAGCACCCAGTCGTACCCGATGTTCCACAGGGGCGGGCCCAAGACCGAACCCTGCGGAACACCGCACGACATGGGGTGCTGGTGTATACCATCACGTCCCAGATAGGTGACACACCTCTCCGCCAAATAAGCCCCAATGACGCGGCGGAGGTAGGGAGGCACTCGGTGCTTACCAAGCCTGGATCAAGGCCCGCAACCGAAAGGCTAAAGCACGTAGGGTTCGCGCGAGAAAAAGAGCCTTTAATTCTGCCGCCAATTTCTGCAAGCGGGTTTTACGTAGGGCACGTTTTGACCATGTCGAACGTATCGGGGCCGAACTAGCATCGCACCCTCCAGGTAGTAAGCAATTTTGGTCCCTGTCGAAAGCGGTTGAAACGAATTTCTGTCGACCCACTTTGCCTCCAACTCTCTTTGCAAGCAATTCGCGTTTTGACGCTGGCTCCAAACAACCACCAACTTTACCTCGTTGTGACTCTTTAATGCCGGGGATTGCAGTTCACATTAAAGAGGTCCGAAGAGTATTGTGCAGTCTAGACGTGAATAAGGCCAGCGGACCTGACGGCATTCCAGCGAGTGTTGAGGCAATGTGCACCTGAACTGTCTCCTGTGTTGACACGCCTGTACCGCCTCTCTCTTGAAAAAAGAACGGTGCCGAAATCATGGAACGACTGCTCCTCTGACCTCATGGCTATTTATGCCGGAGTTCCTCAGGGGTCTGTTCTCTCTGCAACTCTTTTTCTGCACATCAATGACCTTCTTCAGCCTGGTCTTGTTGGGTGCACAGTACGGCTTCAGAGAGATATGTCCAGCGCTACAACCGGCGGGGATGAAGTCCGTTTCTTGAGAGAGGCCATGGTAGAGCGGACAAATTTGACCTTAAGCGTTGTCTCCCAGTGGGTTGATGACAATCTGCGCCCTGAGTGCACATGTTGGGCCTGAGCCCAACATGTGAAAATTCCCTAATATGAAATAAATCTTATGTAATAGGTAAATAAACATTAAATTTGCGATTAATTCGCGACACACCGGTGTGTCGCCGGGGCCGGACAGGTTAAGTCACTTTTAACGCCACTAAAACACAGGCGTGTCTTTTTACCGCAAAAAGGAGTCGTTTTGACCAAACTCCTACTTTTCGGGGTGCATCTGTTCCTGTGACTGATCGGCTCGAGCTCCTAGGCATGTAGTTGACATCCAGTCTCAACTTCGGCGCCACCATCGAGTACACAGCCCAAATTGCGGCCAAAAAGCTTCCTAAATAGGGTGAAGCGATACTTCAGGCCTGGACAGCTTTTAACCCTTTACAAAGCACAGGTCTGATCCTGCATGGACTATTGTAGCCACATTTGGGATGGCTCAGCTAAGTATCAGCTTGCCGCGCTTGACTCGGTGGAACGCAGGGCTAAGAGGCTCATCGGTGACGTAATAGTTATTTATGATATTAGTGCGGTAAGTTGGTTTTTACAAACGAGTAGACGAATGTAAGCACGAGACGAAGTCGAAGGCTTACCATAGTCACGAGTTTGTAAAAACCAAATCCGCACGTGTGTCATACAACGTTTTTCGACACATTTGCGAGAAAACAGTACAATAAGTAATGAAAAAAACTTTTTGTCTTTGCTTTAGAAATCAGTCGGAAAGTCGCAACAATCTTTGACGTTTCTAATATGAAAATGGCGCGAATTTGCAAAGGGCGCCACATGCGCGTGGTGAAAATTAGAACCACATCTTTCTTTTATTTTTATTTATCTTCTCTCATTTTCTCTTTAGTATTAAAATGAGACAAACCTATACAGCAAAAGCGCTTCCTAGGAGGTTCGATCATTCAGCTTATTTATTCTCGTGATGTGAAACTCCTTGGTGGAAATCTTATTAATTTTTATGGAAAAAAAAAAAAACCGTAAAGAATACGCACGGCGCTATACAACGGAGTTTGCGGTAATATATGTACTTAGGTGAGAGTACCTATTTTACCGCACGTTCCATTGTATGGTCCATAATTTTTAACTTTCGAACAATGCATACAGGCTTCGTAAATGCATTTTTTGAGCAAATTTGTTGAAAAAAGCTCTTACTGGTGGATGCCAAGCTACATAGCTTGGCTCATCGCCGTAAGGTTGCCTACTTATCAGTCTTCTACAGATTGCACTTCGGTGAGTGTGCCCAAGAACTCCACGACCTCATCCCACCTGCCCCCTTCTACCATCGGACATCCAGACGCACTGCATCTTACCATCCCTACCTTGTAGCTATTCCACCAATTCGCACTAAGCGTTTCCAAACGTCTTTTATAATGCGCACAGCAAAGGAGTGGAACTCTCTGTCTGCGTCTGTGTTTCCAAAAGCTTACAACCCTAATCTCTTCAAAATTAGAGTGAACAGGCTCCTTCTGGGTAAGCTCGCTCCATCTTAGACTTTGCCTCTGTCATCTCTGACATTGACTAGAGTCAAGAGCAAACCCATCTCTAATAAAAAATAAAAACAAAAGTTTGCTACTTAGGTACCATTTCCATTATTGTAATTTTTTGAAGGGATCTCTATTTTTTTCGAAAATAAAATATAGCATGTTTTAAGTTAATAGCTTTCCTAGGCGGCAAAAATTTTAAAACAGTTGAGTAGTTTTTGTGTTTATCGTACGGAGGATGTTTAAAGATAGAAATTTTAAAGCGGCTACCTTATTAAGCTTAAAGAGAAGCTTAATAAGGTAGCCGCTTTAAATTTTCCAAAGAACCATCAACATGAATTTTGCGAATGTGTTCTCGTGGCAATAATAACTCGAAAGCAAACTATGGTTTTGGTGGTACGAAACCACACGTTTTGTTTGCGAAGAAGCATTTTATTGCGAATAGAATTTTATTATGGTCTTCCACGCAAATCCAGTTGAAAACTAACACCAGGGTCTATTTGTCAAATCAATTAATCAAATTGTCTGTGATTTACACTGAACTGGGCTTATTCAAAACGAAAGTTATGTTTTTTTTTTTGCAAAATTTGTCGTATAGGCTGAGTAATACTATATTTCTCTATTTTCCTATTAACACATTGGTCTCTCACAGCAAGTAAGCATAGAACGCGAGCTATACATGCGCGGCGCGCTGGAGTCGTGCGCGGTGGCTCGCGCGGCGCTGCGGCGGGCGGCGGCGGCGCGGCCCGCGCTGTGCCTCGCCTCCGCGCTGCTGCGGGCCACTGCCGCCACGCTGCTGCACCGACTCAGGGCTTATTTAGGTAAGCGACTGGAACTGCAAGTAAGCATAGAACGCGAGCTGTACATGCGCGGCCCGCGCTGTGCCTCGCCTCCGCGCTGCTGCGGGCCACTGCCGCCACGCTGCTGCACCGACTCAGGGCTTATTTAGGTAAGCGACTGGAACTGCAAGTAAGCATAGAACGCGAGCTGTACATGCGCGGCCCGCGCTGTGCCTCGCCTCCGCGCTGCTGCGGGCCACTGCCGCCACGCTGCTGCACCGACTCAGGGCTTATTTAGGTAAGCGACTGGAACTGCAAGTAAGCATAGAACGCGAGCTGTACATGCGCGGCCCGCGCTGTGCCTCGCCTCCGCGCTGCTGCGGGCCACTGCCGCCACGCTGCTGCACCGACTCAGGGCTTATTTAGGTAAGCGACTGGAACTGCAAGTAAGCATAGAACGCGAGCTGTACATGCGCGGCCCGCGCTGTGCCTCGCCTCCGCGCTGCTGCGGGCCACTGCCGCCACGCTGCTGCACCGACTCAGGGCTTATTTAGGTAAGCGACTGGAACTGCAAGTAAGCATAGAACGCGAGCTGTACATGCGCGGCCCGCGCTGTGCCTCGCCTCCGCGCTGCTGCGGGCCACTGCCGCCACGCTGCTGCACCGACTCAGGGCTTATTTAGGTAAGCGACTGGAACTGCAAGTAAGCATAGAACGCGAGCTGTACATGCGCGGCCCGCGCTGTGCCTCGCCTCCGCGCTGCTGCGGGCCACTGCCGCCACGCTGCTGCACCGACTCAGGGCTTATTTAGGTAAGCGACTGGAACTGCAAGTAAGCATAGAACGCGAGCTGTACATGCGCGGCCCGCGCTGTGCCTCGCCTCCGCGCTGCTGCGGGCCACTGCCGCCACGCTGCTGCACCGACTCAGGGCTTATTTAGGTAAGCGACTGGAACTGCAAGTAAGCATAGAACGCGAGCTGTACATGCGCGGCCCGCGCTGTGCCTCGCCTCCGCGCTGCTGCGGGCCACTGCCGCCACGCTGCTGCACCGACTCAGGGCTTATTTAGGTAAGCGACTGGAACTGCAAGTAAGCATAGAACGCGAGCTGTACATGCGCGGCCCGCGCTGTGCCTCGCCTCCGCGCTGCTGCGGGCCACTGCCGCCACGCTGCTGCACCGACTCAGGGCTTATTTAGGTAAGCGACTGGAACTGCAAGTAAGCATAGAACGCGAGCTGTACATGCGCGGCCCGCGCTGTGCCTCGCCTCCGCGCTGCTGCGGGCCACTGCCGCCACGCTGCTGCACCGACTCAGGGCTTATTTGGGTAAGCGACTGGAACTGCAAGTAAGCATAGAACGCGAGCTGTACATGCGCGGCCCGCGCTGTGCCTCGCCTCCGCGCTGCTGCGGGCCACTGCCGCCACGCTGCTGCACCGACTCAGGGCTTATTTAGGTAAGCGACTGGAACTGCAAGTAAGCATAGAACGCGAGCTGTACATGCGCGGCCCGCGCTGTGCCTCGCCTCCGCGCTGCTTCGGGCCACTGCCGCCACGCTGCTGCACCGACTCAGGGCTTATTTAGGTAAGCGACTGGAACTGCAAGTAAGCATAGAACGCGAGCTGTACATGCGTGGCCCGCGCTGTGCCTCGCCTCCGCGCTGCTGCGGGCCACTGCCGCCACGCTGCTGCACCGACTCAGGGCTTATTTAGGTAAGCGACTGGAACTGCAAGTAAGCATAGAACGCGAGCTGTACATGCGCGGCCCGCGCTGTGCCTCGCCTCCGCGCTGCTGCGGGCCACTGCCGCCACGCTGCTGCACCGACTCAGGGCTTATTTAGGTAAGCGACTGGAACTGCAAGTAAGCATAGAACGCGAGCTGTACATGCGCGGCCCGCGCTGTGCCTCGCCTCCGCGCTGCTGCGGGCCACTGCCGCCACGCTGCTGCACCGACTCAGGGCTTATTTAGGTAAGCGACTGGAACTGCAAGTAAGCATAGAACGCGAGCTGTACATGCGCGGCCCGCGCTGTGCCTCGCCTCCGCGCTGCTGCGGGCCACTGCCGCCACGCTGCTGCACCGACTCAGGGCTTATTTAGGTAAGCGACTGGAACTGCAAGTAAGCATAGAACGCGAGCTGTACATGCGCGGCCCGCGCTGTGCCTCGCCTCCGCGCTGCTGCGGGCCACTGCCGCCACGCTGCTGCACCGACTCAGGGCTTATTTAGGTAAGCGACTGGAACTGCAAGTAAGCATAGAACGCGAGCTGTACATGCGCGGCCCGCGCTGTGCCTCGCCTCCGCGCTGCTGCGGGCCACTGCCGCCACGCTGCTGCACCGACTCAGGGCTTATTTAGGTAAGCGACTGGAAAACAGAAGGAGAAACTATGGTGTGCCGTTCTGGGTTATCTCTTAAGCTCCTAAATCCATCTATTCTGATCTCAAGAAAACTGAAAAATCACAGCAAGAAAAATAGTTTCATTTCGATTTTTTCAACATGCAGCTCGTCAAGTTTGTCGTTCAACTCGTGTCAAAACGAAATAACTCAAACCTACTTTCATTACAGATCGTCACACTCAGTCAGCGGAGATGGCAAAGGAACGTGCTGCTTTACAGGAACTGTTGTCTACAATGACTCTGGGGCAGCTGCTGCCGCATCCGCTAAGTCATATGCTCGAATTGGCGCCCGAGCTTACGGCTAGTGAGGTAAACGTTTTAAGTCGAACAAATTCCAGTTTTAATTTTAGGTACGAACTAAAGGCCTGACGTTACATAAATTCTGCAGCGCGGTATCATAGTTTTCCATGCGATTTGAACATATACAATCGTTGCTATTTGATCATAGCAACGATTGGGCAGTAGCCCACTAGACACAACACACGTCTGGTCTGATCCTCCCTTTTCAATAGAGGTTTGCGGGACTTTACACCCTGTTCGGCGTACCTCTATACTGGTGACCCTCGACAATGAATGTCAGCACGAAGAATCTTATTATTTCTTTTCAGTCGGTATACGCTTTTGCCAGGTCGTTGTCGTCATGTAGTGCAGTTCCAGGTAGTTGTGATCTTTTTCACAATTTCTCGTAATTTTTTCCTGTTAGCGGTCATCTTGGCACACTCATGCAAAGGGCCGCACACAGCAGACTTGATTTGGTCGGTCCATCGCATGGGTGATCTACCGCGCAGCGTGGTGCCTTCGACTCTGCCTTGCACAACGAGGCGTTTGATGGAGTCACTGTCCCACCTAGAGACGTGACCGAAGAAATTGAGGATGCTAGTTTGTACTTGGGCTGATAGGCGCTGTTTGATTCTTACTATAAACTAGCTTTTATTAGAGATTTCTCTCTCACAGCCTATGCTATAAGACCTGTGCATTTATTCGGGTTATGAACCATAATTATAGCACTCAATAATAGTGTAGTAGAATTTTTTAAATGGATGAATCAGTTCTTCCAGAGATTATCTCCTACAAACAAACAATCTTGATTAATTTGAAAAATTGTTCGTATTTCAGATAGTACAAGTTCTACGCGATTGCTTATGGAACTATACAAGAGATCACGTGCCTTCACCTGCGTTATTTACTTGTGATTCAACTGGTAATACTCAATTTTTTCAATCCATGATTGATTTAAACGATTTTTTTTTTTTTTAAGGTATATACTGTATATTTTTGATTCAGGTCTTCACTGGCGCGATCCCTCAACATGTAAGCCGCCAACCACGTACACAGACACCCTAAGATTGATCATCCAGAAAAGAATATCCAAACTTGGTCATCTTTACCCTATAATGTTTCTAAATCTTGAGAAAGAAAACTAAAAATCTATCTAGTTTATAGCCATTGTAAATAATGTAAATAGTTTGACTTGATAAGGAAATAAAGTGCCTCATGCAAGTACAGATTGTGATTTTTATTTGTAACTAGCTGACCCGGCAAACTTCGTACCGCCTCATAATTCATTTTAGTGTGTACCCTACACCTACCCTACAATTTGAAAAAAAGAAAAAAAAGTATCCTATGTCCGTCTCCTGGTTCTAAACTACCTCCCCACCAATTTTCAGCCAAATCGGTTCAGCCGTTCTTAAGTTGTAAGTAGTGCAACTAACACGACTTTCTTTTATATAATTACTAGCTGTCCCCCGCGGCTTCGCTCCCGTCAACTGGCTACCTACCTACCTACCCTACATCTACCCTACACCTACCATACAAAAAAAAAGTATCCTATGTCCGTCTCCTGGTTCTAAGCTACCTCCCCACCAATTTTCAGCCAAATCGGTTCAGCCGTTCTTGAGTTATAAAAAGTGTAACTAACACGACTTTCTTTTATATATATAGATATAGATGAGCTTTCTTACGCGGCTAGCGCACCCCTTTTTTTGCCTGGGAAATCATCATAATAATTATTTTCTTCCGCTTTGGGTGAAGGGGTTCGAGCGGAAGGGAGTGTCTGAAACCCATCCGTGTTCCTCCTTATGCCCTTTGTGTTCCAGGGCCGCGGTGATCCCTGTGGGGCTAGTGTACCCTACAAATACCATATATTTTCCGGGATAATAGGTAGGTAGATTATAAAGTTATAATATAACACTCGATGATAGTGTGGCTCTCGATCAAGGAGAGAATTTTCGTTATAGCATCGGTACATTCATAGATTTCTTGTGACAAAAATATAGTTAATTTTACAAGTATAAAGTTTTAGATATTGTTTTGCAACGAAATTAAGGCCGCATGTAATAAGCGCCAGACAGCACGTGCCGATGTTCTGAGTTCGAATGTGACCAACGTGCAACGTCTTATCGTTGATCACAAAGAGAATCAAAATGTGTATGACTAGCATAACATCTTGGAAGTGTATAATTTGGACTAAATCGTGTACGACGTTATTAATTACGTTCATTTATTCGAGCAGGATCCAACGGAATCCATTAACCGTTGTAACTTAGGACTTATTGCTCGAAATCGAGCCAAAATATTTGAAGAGCCAACGATTCACGTGTTTGATGAATGATTTCACCAGACAGCTTATCGAACATCAAGGGTAGAACCTCCATAACACAACGGTCAATGTGTAAGTTTTTGGCGAGATTGTAACGGGTGAAGTTTAGTGGCTGTTTTAATAATTTGTAAATTGATTTCTAGTGGATATTGTGGTGTAAAATTGGTCTAGTTTTATGTCTCAAGTGTCTACACAACTGGCCAATATGTGAAATCATTGAAACAGACGCGATCTCGGTAAAGTGGAACTGTGAATTTTACTATACCTACCATAGCGAAGCTTGCCGAGAAAGCCGACTCGATATATTTGCTACCAAATACTTCAGCAAACATTAGAATGTATTACGGCCGCTTACAATGCAAAATAGGAATATAAAAAGGACACACGACCAGGCAATATGGTCAAAAGACGATAGCCTTCACTGCGGCGTAAATAAAAAAAATACTGTCAAGTGTCAATTGAACTTGACATCTGTCAATTTGTGTGTTGTTGTCCTCGTTTCCAAAAAAATGTGTTGTTGTGTTTTAAATTAAAGTGAAATGAAAATGAGCCTAATTACTCACAACAGTAAGCAAATTCCGTTCTATGATTTGATCTTTAATAGTTAAAAATAACTTGTCAATGATAGGTACAGACAACTATGATTAAAAAGAAAATGTTTCGTAGAGACGGAAGAAGTTAAGAGTTTATGTATATTTGTATGACCTACAGATAATTGTTCCGTGTCTGGCTGTTTGTGTATGTGAGTTTTTATGCTTGTAAACGCACCCACGATAACAGGAGAAATTTCTAGTGAGGGGCAACGTTTTTTTTTTTAAAAAAAAGTACTTATATCATTCTCCCGCGCTAGTCTGCAACATTATCAGTTAATGATGTTGGTGGTCTGCTGCGCACGCGAATAGATCTACGAATTGTCTCCGGTGGCGGAGATACCAGCGATGGTTCTTGAGACACTCGCTCTCCACTGTGGTCAGAGACTGGCTCTTCTGCCTCTGCAGATAAGGAAGGTGTCATTTTACGGTTCTCAGTTACTGGCCAGTGATAAAGGTGGTGTAACAAAAGAATCAGTTTCCTGGGGACTTATGTCATCTGATCCCAGCAGCACTAGATAACAATTTGACACTGTAGTCTCTCTTCCATCGGGATATCTGACATAGGAGTATTCTGGATTACTATGTAATAATTGCACCTCCTCAACAATTGGTTCATATTTGTTACGTTGTTGAAACTATTGGCCTCGGCTGTTTCTAAGGAAATTGATTGATTGCTTGATTGAGTGTTAAAGTAAAATTTTCTGAAAGCTGTTGCCTATATTCATTCGATAAGATACCTGTTAAAAAGGCATCACGTAGGTATACAGTCGTTTCTGTGTGTTTCAGCATCATCGGCAGTGAAGCATCAGTCTTTAGATAGTTGTTTTAAAGCTTGTCAATAGATATCTAAAGTTTCATTGGAACTTTGCTTTTGCGATGCAAGCATGTGTCATGCAAATATAATATTTTTGGGTTTCACATACAGCTTCTCTAGTTTAATATATCACATTTTGACGACCGGTTGGCGCAGTGGTTGAGCAATTGGCTGCTGCGCTGCATGTCGCGGGTTCAATTCCCGCCTACAGATAGTTGTTCCGGGTCTGTCTCTTTGTGTATATGAGTTTATATGTTTGTAAACGCACCCACGATACAGGAGAATTTAGTAGTGTGGGGCAACTTCGAAGTAATATTTATATATATATATTTTTTTTTATTAGTGATGGGTTTGCTCTTTACTTTAGTCAATGTCAGATATGACAGGCACAAAGTCTATGATGGAGCGAGCTTACCCAGAAGGAGCCTGTTCACTCTAACTTTGAAGAGATTAGGGCTGTAAGCTTATTTTGTTTTAGAAAAATAAAAAAAATAAAAATCGCTTCATCATACTTATTTGTTTCACTTACAAGCATATACGTTTAATAAGAAAATGTTTCGTAGAGACGGAAGAAGTAAAGAATTTATATCAGACATCAAGATGTAGCACTTGCTTAAGCTTGGACAGGAATTTGAAACCATTGAAAACTCAGGACAAAATTATTTGGCGAATGCTGTGTCCAGAAATGTTTTTATATGCTAAGGTAATTTATTTCTATGCTTGGTAATAAAAATATATCAACAAAGTAACACTTAGGGACTTGATATACAAAGTAGATAGGGCGCGCGGCCTGGTCGCTGACAATATAAAATGTATGGCATCAAAGGAACGAAACATACTTAGCGTCGCGGCCGCGCGGCCAGTCGCCATACATTTTCGTCACAGAGCCCTAGCCGCGCGCCCGGAGCGCTTTGTATATCAAGTCCCTTAGTGTAAATAAACAGAACCTATAGAATTAAAAATCATGTATGCCGAAAGTTATTTCCGCTTATTGACTAAGAACAAACTATAAATCTTCATTAAAAAAAAGTCTGATGCATTGCATAATGCGAGTTATTATTAATTATCATCGTTAGATTATTGCAACTAACTATTAGTGGGGGTTGGCCATTTGGTAAGAATAATTTTCTAGCATGTAACCTTATTTTTCAGCATAACAACCATTACCGGTATCTTATATGTTGGGAATGTGAGCACATGATCATAAAGATCAGACGGTTCCAAGCTAGAGTATCAAAGGCACAGGCCCAATTAAAGCTGACCTTACAAGGAGTTAATAATGTAAGTACTTATGAAGAACTCATTCCATCTTTTTATCATTCCTATTTTAAATTCAATTTTAACTAAAAAAAAAGAAAGAAAAATTTATTTAATTAAACTTCTACGGCGCCCGTTTCCTTGCATCGACCGATACCTCTGCCACCAGATGGCGTGCCACGTGTTACTACAACTAATGTTTCCAGACTTACACACCTAAAAAGGCAATGTCCCCTTATAGTTGGTAGCAACGGAGTAATAAATAAAACTTTCAAAGAAAAAAGAATAACACTAAGTATTGACGGATACCCCTTTAGCCCTTTCTGTTCCAGATTGTCAGTGGCCTATCAGACATGAAAAGTACTGAAATAGAAACAATAGATATTCCACCACAGGCTCGACAAGTAAAATCAACAGAGCGGAACAAACAAATGCTTAAAGAAATACCCCAACCAGTCCTTCCCACACCGATTACGATTACCACATTAAAGATTGAACCAGAAATAATCAAGATTGGGGAAGAGGTGGAAGAGCAATGTTTTAGCGGTGACTATGATGAACTGATACCACCTACAAAAATACAGCAAGCATCCAGACAGGAGGAGTCTACTGACACAGCAAGTGAATCCGAAACGTATGAAGGTTGGTGCTTTTTTCTAGTTTTCTTGTCTTGAGTCAATCATAAACCAAGAACTCCAGAATTATGTAAATGTAAATGTAGTATGAGGCAGTAAACCTTGATGCACTTGATGGCGTTTTGCTCGCTCTCGTCACACTTTACAATTTAAGTCGGTCACATTAAACGAACTAACGAGTTACGAATCTGGGGTTTAATGACGACGCTTTTGGTGCAGTGGTTGAGCGATCGGCTGCTGCGCTGTGTGTCGCGGTTCAATTCCCGCACGGGGCAAATATTTGTATGGCCTACAGATAGTTGTTCCGGGTCTGGCTGTTTGTGTATGTAAGTTTTTAAACGCACCCATATACAGGCGATATTCCTAGTGTGGGGCAGCGTTTTTTAACCCCCGACGCAAAAAGAGGGGTGTTATAAGTTTGACGTCGATGTCTATATGTATGTGTGTGTGTGTGTCTGTCTGTCTGTGGTATCGTAGCTCTTAAACGGATGGACCGATTTTGATGCGATTTTCATTCGAAAGCCAGTTTTCTTGCGGTGGTTCTTAGATATGTTTGGTAAAAATCGGTCCAGCGGTTTGAAGAGTATCAGCTCTTTTCCAAAATGACGTAGGTAAGGCACTTTTGGCATAAAATTGAATTGTTTTTTCATTTACGTATGTTATATTTAATATATTGCCCAATAGTATAAGTTTAGTTTAGAAAGCTTGAAAGAAAAATTAAATTAAAAATTTTAAAAACCCCCTACGCAAAAAACAACCCATAAAGTAACCCTAGTTCAGAATCAATATTTCAAGTTTACATAGCGTTACATAGCGAATGCCCCCTCGCCGCGACTTAAATTATTGCGTAGGGGGTTTATTAAATTTTTAATTTAATTCTTACAAAATGAAAAATTAATTTGAATTCGCCTCTGGGAGCACTCTAATAACTTAGTTCGTTCGCGAACTCAAGACTACTGAAAGTGCTAAACATTTTCATTCCATGCTTGACTGAGTACCTACATAAGCCATGAATATCGTGCAACCTAATTGTCGGCCGAAATAATAAAAATGCGATGAGGCTGGAATTGTTTAAAGCTGAGAATACATTAAATTTTAATTTTCCAATCGTATATCACATAACGCTACAAATAAATTTTTAATATTTACATTTTTAGATCCACTTATAACTCCAAAAGAAAAAACTCCAATAATTAAACAAAAAATAAAACAAAAAGCTACAAAACATGGAATTATTGCGCCTATTGTTCAAAACACAAAGTTTACAAAGGCACCAAAAGCATCCTTATTACCAAGAGGGAACAGAGAAGAGATAAAAGTTACTAGCGGGGTTCCAAACTTGAAAACAGTTGAAACCGTTCCTATTTTAGTAAAGAGGAAAGCATGTGTCCCTACGATGGTAAAAACAAGTGAAGGTTTCTCAATTGTTGTCAAAGAAAATGACGGTGCTTCAATTATAGCAAACAATACAGGAAGTGTCTCCAATCTAGTAAAAGGTAAAGTAGCCCCAAATCTTTCAAAACACGAAGAACCGATTCTTAAATAAAAGACTTACTGTACCAAACGATCTGAATTCAACAAATGTACCACTTTCCAGAAAGCCAAAATGTGAACAGAGGGCGGGCAAATACGGCTAAGAAGATGAAGTCAAATGCACAATGTATAATAAAACTGAACTGAAAAGATATATAGATAAAAAAGATCAATAAATGTATACTAAGGACATCCGTATTTAAATGTGATAAATATACTTATTAAAAAAAATAGCTTTAAAAATGTTTGGACCAGCATCATTTGAAACACGATAAGGTATGTACCGTCTCATAATTAAAAATATTTCAAACTAGCACTTCGCCCGCGACTTACTATACTACGGTACTCCCCAAACTTCAACGCCCCCTATACCCGCTTATAAAGGTTAGTTTTGGAAAATTAAGCACAACGATTTTCATTAATTACATTTATTACTTAGCCATTTCTACTTATTCTATGGTCTCAGGTTCAGCGCAACTGTTCACCCCGTTCACCCCGTCAGGAGTTGATTATGCAAAAATTGTTAGGTACATCTGTTTCAATAATCCCATTTTTAGTTCGTTCATAGCATTCCGACGTAAATTAAAGCAAGCAATAATGTCATCCCCTATAAACTTGCTGCAACCCCTGCTTCACCCCTTATTATGTATGTAGTTTATTTGCGAAAAATCCAAACATTTGTTATTCTTATTGTTTTATCGAAATCATTTTCAACTTCATCGGACCAAGCATTGTTATGATTCTTCCCAGTTCGCTCAAGCCGCGACATTTTTCTTACTCCGAGCAAATTTATTACCGTCGTAACTTTTGAACGAAAGGTCCGATTTGAAAAATTTAAAGTGTGATTTACACGGACATAATCTACCTTAATTATCAAACCATTTAAATGGATAAGGATTAATATCATGATACCGAAATCACCATTTTTTCATATCACCAAGGATTTGCTTGAATAATTTGAACAAAAAGCGATCATGGTGACTTAACCATAATAGTTAGACATATGGTATCGCGGACTTTTTTGTAGACATTGATGACCTCTATAAAACTGTAGTACATCACTTTGCTCTATTGTCAATAGATTCCGCAGCGTACGCGATATAAGGATTTTTTCTCACACCTTGGGTTACATTATCGAAGTTTTCATACGGATCCCTAACTTTTTTGAAAATATTCTATAGCCTATGTCCATCATCGATAATGTACGATTCTACTGGTGAAAGAATTTTTCAAATCGGTCCAGTAGTTTCGGAGCCTATTCATTTCAAACAAACAAACAAACAAATCTTTCCTCTTTATAATATTAGTATAGACGAATGGCGACTATGCGCGAACTATGTGGTATAGAGGTAGCAGTACAAAGAGTAAAGTCCCGCATACCTCCATTGAAAAGGGAGGATCCTCCGACCGGACGGTTGTTGTGTTCGGTGGGCAACTGCCCGATAGTTGATATTCGGGCTGTTGTATCTGTTCAACTCTGATATTGCGATTCAGGATTTTGTTATGCTAGTTCGCAGCTGTCGAGATAGATGGCGTTTAAAGTGTGTGAACAAAGATTTCCCAACAAAATTGTCGAAATGAGCATTCTAAGAAGCATTTGCGACGGGTGGGCGTTTTAGGGGACTGTCTTTATGTAAAATTTGACGTTCAAAAAGTGCTGGCTCTCAGCCTAATTTGAATAAATGACTTGAATTTTATGTAAGTGTCTATGCAATATACCTTTGCGAAAAAATCTAGTTTTCCTTTGATTAAAAATTGGTTCCATTAATATTTTTAAGGTAGCGTATACGACAACGTTTATTACGGCTGTGAAGTGCGTTACTCGCTGTGCTGTACCACAGTATAAATATCTACTGGTATTGTGTTGTAGCGAGGAGGTTTTTGGACTAGATGAATACGACTCACGCTTTAACACGTCATGGTAGAGACCATGACGTGTTAAAGCGTGAGTCGCTCGAGCGAGAAGGAGGGATGGCGCTATATCGACATCGATGCCGCCACAAAAAATCAGCGCAGCAGAATCAACATCACAACAAATGAGACTCGCAGCGCCAACTATCTCGACAGCTGCGAACTAACTTGACAAAATCCTAAATCTCGATATCAGATCAGTTTACCGTGCGATTAGAATATAATTATGCAAAGCCCGAATATCAACTATCGGTCAGTTGCCCATCAGACACAACATCCATCTGGTCAGAGGATCCTCCCTTTTCAACGGAGGTATGCGGGACTTTATACTCTGTTCCGCTACCTCGAAACTGGTGACCCTCGACATTGAGCGTCAGCGCAGCCTTCGTGCAGCTACCTCATCATGACGTCATCATCATCATCACTTCTCCTCATCGTGACCTCAAGCTTTCGAGCAGCGAGTCATACAGCCAGCCAGAACGCTCGGCTTCTACGGGTATCCTGACTACCTGCATGCAGCGGACGCGCATTCCTCGTCAGGATCCTCAGCCTGTATCATCAACCTCATCAGCGACTTTGGCAAGCACACTGCACCTTCGGCCAGTCACATGAAGAGCCTTGAAGAACCTCTCCTGGTCGACGCCAGCAGTAACGTCAGCACGTCGCACAGCTCCGACCCACTGGAGCCAGCAGCACCACTCCGACTCACTGGAGCTTGCAGCATCATCCCGGCTCACTGGGATATTATCACCCCGACTCACTGGGGCACCGCTGACAGTTCCGACTCACCGTGAACTCTGCGACGCAGACAGTTCCGACTCACCGAGAACTCTGTGACTTCCGGTTCATACTCACTGGAACCAACCTTCCACTGGCCTGGCAAGCATCTCAAGATGTATGGACAACTCATCCACTATCGACCTCCGGTCTCCGGAGGGGAGTGATGTAGCGGCATTGATGCCGCCACAAAAAATCAGCGCAGCAGAATCAACATCACAACAAATGAGACTCGCAGCGCCATCTATCTCGACAGCTGCGAACTAACTTGACAAAATCCTAAATCTCGATATCAGATCAGTTTACCGTGCGATTAGAATATAATTATGCAAAGCCCGACCATCAACTATCGGGCAGTTGCCCACCAGACACAACATCCGTCTGGTCGGAGGATCCTCCCTTTTCAACGATGTTGTTGCACTCTGTTCCAAAGTGTCTTGGCTCTAACATTGAAGTAATTAACCTGCCCGCCTACATTATTTTAATTTCTTCTGCCTACTTGAGCTTCTTTTTAGTTTTGTGATTGTAAATATAATATTTTTTATTTAAAATATCGTCGTGAATGAAAGGAAGGAAGTAAGGAAGTCTTCAATACATGTTGTGTTTTTGATTCATCATATCAGCCGAAAGACGTCCACTGCTGGACATAAGCCTCCACTAATTGCCATAATCGCCACGCTTGGCAGGCGGGTTGGCGATCGCAGTGTAGCTGTTGCAATGTGCAGAGAATGCTGCTGCCCATTTACTGGTGAGTCCCTTAGTCGCCTCTTACGACACCCACGGGAAGTGATGGGATGGAGCTATTCTTTTACGTCCTACACCATACAGAACAAGTGATTTTGATTAGTAGATTTGATAAGAAGACTGTCAAAAAATAGATTTCCTTTATTCTGGGTAAAAAAAACAATCTGCTGTCGCCGAAAGTTACCACACCAATCTATTGCGTAGTGATAAGCTAACAACTTAACAGCGTAACGTCCTGGTGACAGATAGGTACACACAACTCTTTATCTCAAAAACTACAGAACCAATTTTGATGAAACTTGCACTGTTCCCTAAGTTAGACTATACCTAGTCCAACTAAAAACGTCGAGCACGTCTACATCGTTCTCACATACTTATATGAATAATTACAACAAGAATGTAACCACAACTTTTTTTTTTTTTTTATAAAAACGTTGCCCCACACTACGAATTTCTCCTGTATCGTGGGTGCGTTCACAAACATATAAACTCACATACACAAACAGCCAGACCCGGAAAAACTATCTGTAGGCCATACAAATATTTGTTCCGTGCGGGAATCGAACCCGTGACACGCAGCGCAGCAGTCGACCGCTCAACCACTGCGCCAACCGTGTCGTCAAACTTACTGTTCATTCTACGAGCAAGAAGAGTAGTTACGAAGAATGTGGCAAAACGTTCCCACTTTGTCTCTGTTAAAAGTACATGATTATGACGGAAGTTGCGTCTTTGTGTCTAAACACACTATGCCGAAGTTACGCGACCGAAGTTCGACGGCTGATTTTATGTTCCGACGTATTCGGCTGATATGACACACCATAAGTGCCTAAGTTACGCGGCAGAAATACAGTTCCGCAACTTTGTGTGAGTATTCTAATAGTGTTATATCAGCCGAATACGTCAGAAATTCGGTGGCAGAAATTCAGTTGCGCAATTTTGTGTGTTTTTTCTGAATCAAACATGGTGTAGGTACCTATATTTTAATGACACAACAAAGCACTTGCGTCGTGAGCAGACAGAGGCGAAATAAATACAACGGGCGGACAGTCGAACACGCGGGGCGCGGGCATGCCTGCCTTCCGCAGCTCCCGCCCCGGATCTTCGTCGGCAATCGAACCGATACCGAATTTTTTTTTGTCAGCGCCTTTGAATCAGATACGAGAATGTCTCAAATTTTAATATTCATGTTAAGTGGTGTCACCGCTTTCATCCAAAATAACGTACATAAGCACTCTGACCCGTTGTAATCACGCTACTACGGGTAGTACCACTGGTGCGTACCTGTGTTGTGAATAAAACGGCGCCACCAATGATTGAAGTGACAACAAAACCAACAGGAAATAAATAAAGTGGATGTTTGTAAATCAACTACGTTTGAAAAGATTCGAATGAAACTTGGTCGGGTAGACCTTCCCTGAATAAGGACAGGATACTTTGTGATTATCGTTTCCTAGGGATCATTTCTGACTTACACGCAGATAAAGCTGCTGGGTAAGCTAGTCTATTATGAAAAGCTTTATATATTTTTATTTATTTATTTATTTATAACCAACTTGAATTAACAGATAAACCACACAAACAAGTTATTGGTCAGGTAAGCTAAAATGAAGTATAGACCAAACTAGTGTTTCAAATACGTCGCAGGCTCGCAGCACGTCCCATTTAATATTCGATGTTGTAGTTTCGAAAGGCCTCGGATCCAAGCTTATAAAACTTAACACGGAGATGACATTTATTTAAATTTGACACCTGTCAAATAATTTCAATGAATTCCATTCAATTCGGGACGGGATAGTTTTTGTAAACAGTTGAGAATTAAACTATAAATCCATAAAATCAGTTAAAAACCGTTATTCAATATAGAAAAATGTCTACAAGTGAATCTAAGCCTGAAGCAATAGACGGTGACTCAAGGAAACCGATATGTTTGATCATTTTAGGTTAGAATTGTCTCATATTGTTCTTTTGAAGTTTAATGAGCTTTATTACTAAATATTTGGTATTTATTAGGCATGGCTGGTGCTGGCAAGACTTCGTTTACTCGCCGGCTGTCCAGCAAAGTTGTGGATGGTTCCAGACCGTACCTGATCAACTTGGATCCGGCATGTAGGGAAGTTCCTTATCCTGCAAACATTGGTAAGCATTATACATCATCATGAACATAGACATGCTACAACAATAAAAAAAGCTCTTCCAAGTTTGGCTATAATAATCCTGCATCAAAAGTTTGGCTATGATAATCCTGCATCAAATACTTAAATTGCTAAGATTGATTTATGATTCTGATGAATAGTCTCAGGAATTGCTAATCCTCTGGCCTGTAATCTAAACTAATACTAAAATTTTAGTAGTTTGTGTCTTTGGCCCATATCTCCCAAACACTGCTGCATTGCTGAGTGCCATCCAAACCACTTTTTATCCCAAAAAAATCCATGGTTCTAGGAAAAGCTAACTTCTGTTATAATACAATTGTTTTCAGATATAAGAGACACAGTGAACTACAAAGAGGTGATGAAACAATACGGGCTGGGACCAAATGGTGGAATAGTGACAGCTCTCAATTTGTTCTCTACGAAGTTTGGACAGGTTGTGGATTTGATTGAGAAGGCTGGAAAGAAACACAAGTACTGCATTATTGATACACCAGGTTCATTTTTTAAATTTTCTTGTATTGTGTCTTGCTATGCTCCATCTGACCTGACAACATTCTTGGCGGGTAGAACCTGGATGAGAAATGTGGGGTTTGGTACCTGAAAAGACAGACCTGTGCTCAGCAGTGGGTGGAGTTGGGCTGTGGATGTTGATGATGGTCTATCTGAGTTACCAATTTGCTGTTGTCAAAGATCATGATTGTATAAGAACAGGCCTGTACCTTGTAGTTGGTCAGTTACAGGCTGGTATTATAACCATCATGGATTTGCCACTTGTGCGGTAATTCATTAATATGTAGTACATAGAAATAACAAAAAATGGTATGCCAAAATCAAATTGGGTCTCCGGCTGCACTAAAAAAGTCCATTCCAGTGGAGTGTCTAACAGACTGTTGTTGTCTCACACCATCTCTTTGGGGCCCTTTACAGAAGCCATAATAATTTTATTATATGTGTATTTACTGTTAACAGTTAAATATAAAATTGCTACTGTATGTTTGTTATTTATTTCAGGACAAATTGAAGTGTTCACATGGTCAGCTTCTGGCACAATAGTCACGGAAGCATTAGCATCAACATGTCCCACCGTAGTTGTTTATGTGATGGACACGGTCCGCAGTGTATCACCTGTCACATTTATGTCAAATATGCTGTATGCATGCTCTATTTTGTACAAAACCAGGTTGCCTTTCATAGTTGTTATGAATAAGGTGAGTAAAGAAAGAATAATACATATATATTTTTAAATCATTCTTCTTTTTCTAGGGGTGTTTATAAATTAAACTGGCCATAAACAGGATACAAGCATTGATAGTAACACCTATACAAGCCATGAATTGGCCTACCTAGACCGAAGCGTACTCGCCACACGGTCGGCTACCTTCGGGAGTGAGAGGATTAATAATATATCTTTATTTTTTAAAACTGAATACAAGTCCTATTTCAAATCACAGATTTTTCCTGAATAGAAGCAGCCTAACACTCAGCAACAGTTTAGCTTTTTAATGGTGAAAGAATTTTCGTTATCAGTTCACTACTTCCAGAACCTTTTAAAAATAAGCAAACAATTTGTCTTCTTTATAATATTAGCTAGCTCATAAAGAAAACCATTATTCCCCAGACAGACGTAGTAGACAACGCATACGCAGTGGAATGGATGCGGGATTTCGAGGCATTCCAAGAGGCGCTGGACGCTGAGGGGGAAGGGGAAACGGAAGGCGGGAACACATACATTGGGAACTTGACGCGGTCGATGGCACTCGCACTTGACACATTCTACGCTGATCTACGGTGCTGCGGTGTTAGTGCGCATACTGGTGATGTTAGTATCTTTTTTATTTATTAATTAATTTGAATATATAGCACAAAGGTGCTGCTTATTTCAAAAGATATTTCTTCCAGCAGACCTGTGACAGGAGTGTTGGATGAGGGATGTAGACACAGAGTGAATAAATAGATTATCAATTGCCTAACCAAGATTTCTTAGTACGATGATTTTAAATTTCCTTATTTTTGCTTAGGTTTAAATAACTTCCACTGGTAGGACACAGTCCCCTGACTTGAATTTTTGGTCTTAGAACATAGTAGTTGGCTAGTTTCCTCTTCACTAAAAAGAAATTCCATGTTTTCGTTTTTTCATGCTGTAAGATATTGTTGAAATAATCTTCTTTTCGAGGTTTTATTTAGTTCTTCTTTTTTCAGGGTTTAGATGAATTCTTCAAGCTGGTTGATGATGCTGCAGAAGAATACGAAAAGTAGGTTTAAACAAAAAAAATATTTATATCCTAACATTAATTATCTTTTTATATAATTTGCAAAAAGAATGAAAAGATATTTTGACGACAAAAAAAAGGCAAGGACAAGAGAGAGATTACAATGGTGTCTGCCGTTTTTTATTTTTTAGGGAATACAAGGCAGACTGGCTGAAGATGCGCGCAGAGAAACTCGAAGAGGAGAAACGAAATGCAGAAGAATTAAAAAATAAAGGTAATAATTTTTTTTTTTTGATCCTGATTCTCCAACTTTTAGGTTGACAACTCTTAATAGGTATCTAGATAGAATATAAAAAAGAACTAATCTTTTGCGTCGATTGCCAGGTCCAGACGACACAGTGATCGACAAAAAGAATCTCATCGAAGAGGTGTCGGCAGGCCGCGAGCTCAGCGACATGTACCTCAAGCATCCTGCCAACGAGAGCTCCAGCGATGAAGAGGGCACAGAGAATCAGCCAGAAGAAGGTATAGTAATGTTAAAAAGAATTTATGAAAATAAAAGAAAAAAAAAAACTACTTCAAATCTGTCCGGTCGTGCTATCACGATTTGATAGCACGACCGGACACTCGAAATATCTCTCTCGATTTGCATTTTTTGAAATGAAAGTTTTGTAGAACAGATATGTCACATCACTTTGCAAATCGCATAACTTTTAAGTCCGCTCCAGCCCCGACATGTGAAAATTCCCAAAAAAAAAATAAACCTTATGTAATTGGTAATAAACATTAAATTCGCGATTAATTCGGCGCACACCGGTATGTTGCCGGTGCTTGAGCGGTTAAACTCAAACGCGATTTCCTCCCGTTCATTTCTCTTATGTTTTCATAGATTTCTTTCTCTATATCTCCGGAGTTTTATTTAGTTAGAATACGCAGATCGTTCAAGATGCCAGGTCCCATAGAAAAATTTACGACCTTTATTTACCCTTTAACCCTTTTTAGGGTTCCGTACCCAAAGGGTAAAAACAGGACTTTATTACTAAGACTCCGCTGTCCGTCTGTCTGTCTGTCACCAGGCTGTATCTCATGAACCGTGAGAGCTAGACAGTTGAAATTTTCACAGATGATGTATTTCTGTTGCCGGTGTAACAAAAAACAAGTACCTAAAAACAGAATAAAATAAATATTCAAGTGGGCTCCCACACAACAATCGTATTTTTTGTTGCCGTTCTTTTATAGATAATGGTACGGAACCCTTCGTGCGCGAGTCCGACTCGCACTTTCGCCGGTTTTTTTCTTTTAGTCTTTGTTTTTTTTTTAAATAATTATATTAGGTCCCTATGTAAAGAACTTTCTCGCATTACGTAAGTACTGTGTCCAAGATGTTATGTTTAGCCATTAAATATTATCTCTATTGTTTCAGACGACAAACCAGCTGACGTAGCGATGTTCCAAGAGTTTATCAGAAAACACGTGAAACCGAACAATAGCGGTACCAACACGTAGGTAGTTTTCATCATAAGATTTAAGACAATAACTGTAAATATAGATAAGAATTGAACTGCTTAAAATTGTGAAAAATAAAACAATATATTTTCTTTCTAAATAAAGTGTTTTTTATTCAAACGAAGGTATGTGCTAAAACAACCGAAAAATAAATATTGCGAAAACCAATCATTCATAAAATACAGTTCTCGTCAAATAACTTTGCCCCTCTGAAGTTAGCCATTTGCAAAGATCGCGCAGGTGCAGTCACGTAGACGGGAGCAAGCGGGACGCAAGCATGCATCGAACGTAAACGAGCGACGGAGACATAAAATTAATCCCCGCCCCATGTCTCTTGCGCATGCGCAGTTGCAGTTTCTTCGTAATTTTGACTACTACGCAGCCACTCGTAGCAACTTCAGAGGGGCACAGTTATTTGACGAGAACTGTATTCTTACGAAAATAAATAAGTATGGAAAATACAAATTAAGCTTTACAACGTTAAATACTTTTCGAAAAATATTAAAGCTGTCAAGAATTTAACACCCAATTTCCAGAACGAAAATTATCTCAACATCAACGAGAAACACAGTTAATAATTGTGATTGATTGATTGAATCAGCCGTGTTAATCTGTGACGCGTCGAAAATTTCGTTCAAGAAACATGCATCATAATTGAATATAAAAATTTTGAAAATGCAACCTTATTTATCACGTGTTTACGTTGTCGAACAGACGATTTTTTTTTATCATAATTATAAAGCCACTATTGGGTTGTGGCTGTAACTTGTCAGCAATTTACTGGAAACTAATGATAAGAAGTCTTGTTTTGTTTCTGTGATTTACAAAAGCTGCAACTGAATTAGGACGTCACGGAAATATTTATACCGAAAAATAAATAAGACGATACAATTCAATAAATTAATACTTAAAAATATTTACACTAAATAGTGAGACGGCTTCAATTTTCGAATTAACAAATCGCCTTCTAAGGGTTAGGTTACCCCGAGACGTGACGCGAAGCGATATTGAGGCAATTAGAACACCCCGATTTTTTTTATTAATTTACCTATAATTTTTTTTTTACAATGAAATGTGTACCTTATTCTGCAGTAAGATAGTTCTATATTGTATTGCTATTTTGAAAAGCTCAAGCAGCGTCGCGTCGCGTCACGTCTCGGTGTGAGCTGGCCCCTATATGGTGATCTATGCTGGTAACTGCTGTATTAAGATCTCAAAAACTCCCCTTTTACAGTCAAGGAGCAAAAATTGCTCATAGCTGACACACATGTCACCTTTTCAAACAATCTGCCTAGCCCTTTCACAACCAACTTAGGGTCGGCTTCTAGTCTATATGGATGCAGCTGAATACACGAACATTTTTGTGCCTTGACTGTATCATCATCATCACATCAGCCAATTGTCGTCCACTGCTGAACGTAAGCCGGAGCGCCAACCATCCCGGTCTTGACTGTATGTGCGTTTGAAATGATCGGTAGTTCTTGTTACGTACATGACTGTGCACTTAGGCTGCGTTAAAAGTGTTTATTGTCACGGTATTCCATACAAACATTTCGAATAAGAGTTGAGAGAAATAGAGATTTTTAAACAAAAAATTAGCTCTCTGCGTCTATTAACTATACGTATGCGTATAAAGTTTCATTAGAATCGGATCATTCCTCTTCAAGAATAAAGACTTGCCAGTTTGTATGAAATACCATGTAAGACTAAAATTTTAAATCTAAGGCTAAATAATCTAGACAATAATAAAATTAAATGTGCTGCAATGAAATCTTTTATTTTAAATATCACCTGTCTAAGAGCGTGGAAACTTGCCAGCGCGGAAATCAATAATTTATCATTTAAGTAAATTATATATTTATTTAATTTGCATTTATTGAACGAACGATATAAATAACTAACATCACAGTTATCTCAATTCAATATAAATAGGTACAGCACATCGGTAAGTATAACATAATATAAGTGGCAGATTAGAACTTCACAATTAAGTACATTTTTATTTGAAAATAAATTAAGAATGTGTTGTTTGAGGCAGCTTGCGTTTATTCCTCACGGTATTTTATACGAACTTAAGGCCCGGTTTACACCAAAGCAGAGAGGAGAGATGTGTTGAATAAACCAATCCGATAAGCTAAGCGGAGAAGAGATGTGGAAATAACGAAATCGGATTGGTTTATTCAACACATCTCCTCTCCTCTCTGCTTTGGTGGTAACCGGACCTAAGGCTAAGTTCATAATTATGACCACGCGGTGTACCGCGCCGTCAAGACTATACGTCAAATTCAAAACATTCGTGCTAGGCGATACACTTTAGTTTCGTCACCAACATTTTAATTATTTTTAGTTATGATTAGTTTTACTTTTATACCACTTATGCACTTACACTTTCTCTATTTACACACAAAATAATTACAATGTTCGGACAACACATGGAACGAAAAAATATTAAGTACTTACATCAATTTTTTTTATAGAGATTACTGTAACAATACAATCTTGCATAAAATATAAGATATTGTTATTTGTTATGTATATTTTTATCTCGTCATTACTATATTTTATTTTCTGATAAGTTAACAATTTTATTATTATTTTTGAAGTAATTATGTAATTGTCTAATTTATCGGGTATGACCTGATAAAATATAACTATTATTTAATATTACTAGAGATTTAATTCGGACTAAGGGCGCGTTTACATTGAGTGAGGTAATCAACTACTGATTGTTATGTAGGTTTTTCAGGGTTCCGTACATCAAAAGGAAAAACAGACCTCTTTTAAGATACACTGCCTTTGTCCTTGTTAAGAGAATCAAGGCTATTTTTAAGTACGTATATTTTCATTACTGTATGACAAAAGGTATTCGTTCATAATAAGTATATAAAAAAGTTGGTAAGAAAAAGTCATAATCACGACACAGCATCTGACGTCTTTATGAAGAGATAAGCCAATCGGCAAAACCGATAGCCATATTCATCGACACGTTTATGTTTTCATATCTTCGCAAACAACGCTCAAGTTGAATATTGACCGTTTTTAACTTCAAAAAAAGGAGATTAAAATACGAGTGATTTTTAAGGTTCCATACCCCAAGGGTAAAAACGGGACCCTATTACTAAGACTCCGCTGTCTGTCTGTCCCCAGGCTGTATCTCATGAACCGTGATAGCTAGACAGTTGAAATTTTCACAGATGATGTATTTCTGTTGCCGCTATAACAAAAATACTAAAAACAGAACAACATTAATATTTAAGTGGGGCTCCCATACAACAAACGAGATTTTTTTACGTTTTTTTTAAAGATTATGGTACCTACGGAACCCTTCGTGCGCGAGTCCGACTCGCACTTGGCCGGTTTTTTTTAAGTCATTGATTAGAACTCTTTGTCGCGGATCGAAATGACAGTATTACACTTTAGGTGATCAACCAAACTTAGGCCAAAATTCAGATGTCACAGCGGCCAAAATTAATCATTTCTCGTACCTGTATTAAGTTAGTCAAAATAACTTGAACGATATGGTTTGCTAAGCGATTTCCACAGAACCTTCCATTTACATCACCACAATACAATCAGTAGAAGATTACCAACTCATTCAATTACACACAAGACGGATGTATATGATCGTTGTTGCCTATGTGATTGTTTTCATTGCTGTGGCCGTTGATCGTGCTGTAAGTTCCATTTCCATTGACGGTTAACTTGGGAGCGGTGCCTCGGCCTGCACGTTCTAGAGAAGCATCGGATAGCCGCCAAGCGGGGAGGTACGAGATGCAACCGAAATTGTTTTTGGTTGCTAGAGCGGGGTTCGGCCATGTGTTTTGTATGCTGCCTATTGATGTGTATCTGGAAATTTAAGTGGGATAAGAAACAAAGAATTGGTGTAAATTTTAAGAATTTATGTTGTTTTTTGTGGTGCCAGTGATGCAGAGGTAAAACAATACATCTCGCAGTTCGCAGCATCTGTATGAAAGCCAAGCGTGTAATTTTTTAACTACCTACTATGACGTCACACATAAGCACTATTACTTGATGGGAAAATCAAATCGATTCAATCAAAGACGCCGCCGCGTGTGGCACCTAACTGACGATCCTCCGATTAGCGTACACCGATGCAGACTGAGCGCGAAAATGGCTGGATTTTTGCGGGATTGACTTATGTCAATTCGGCTGGATACTCTGAGGAGTACAATGAGCTTGTGGCTAAATAATAACAGCTGCACCGGTCGACCGTCAAGGTTAAGCAACGCTTGCCGAGGACGACCTGCTGATGGGTGACCATCTTAACATAGGTACAGATTCGTTAACTCCTTGCCTCGGAAAGTTGGTCCCGGCTATAATTTCTACATCTTTGGCAGTCGCGGATCCGCAAGCCGTAGCGGGATCCCGCAGTTTCAAAAATAATGCGGGATCCCGCTGGATTGGGGGATCCCACTTTGCGGGATGGCAATACTTAGCCGTCACGTCTATCAACACAATGACTGCTGTATCCACAGCCCACATGTCGACAACCTCGCGACACAGGTCAAAGTATTTACTTTGCTTATCTTACCAGCTTTCACGAGGTACTCGTCATGAGGGACCGCTATATCAACAATCATTGCGCGACGCCCTAGTCGATCTTTCACTACAATCACCACTATGTCAGGCTTATTGGCAATGTCACCGGATAATTGCAAACTCCATAACATTGTAATAAATGTTTATTAGAATAAAATATTGCGATATATTGTGAACTGATTATTTTGAATACCTACAATAAATCCTATACACATTCAATAGTTTCCAACATATCCGTGTCTTATTGAGGATAATGAGAACAATTTCACGAGATATATTACAATCTTACGGCGTTTGCAATAACCCGGTGATAGCAACAATATCTAGCCCTGTCAGTAGCCTGTCAGTGATGAACATGATAGACGATATTATTATTATTCAGTTACATTGGCAATGCTGTTTGTAGTTGCGTTATTATTTTCATATTTCAATAACACTGCGTTCCACTGATAATTTTCAGTTCATCTTAGGATTCTTGGATGACGGACGTTCACTCAGCTGGTAGACAACATTTACAGAGTGATATGTTAAATTTAAATTAATGCAAGAGCAGTAGACTCACCCTTTATCATATAAGCTGCAATAAGGAACTCTTCTCTGCAGGGTGTAACTCCATATCTGATGGTAGTTCCAGTTTAGGAGAGGAGACACTCGCACTATCTGTGGCCAGCTGGGATCTGTTTTCTGTTAAAGAGTAAAATAAATTAGCATAACTTTATAAGATCACGCCTTTTTTCCAAGAAGGGTTAGGCAACGTAAATAAGGTGGGCTATAAAGGGCCAGGGCTGCGGAATTTGTTCGAAACTGTCACCGCGGCCCTGGAACGCAAAGGGCAATAGGAGGAACACGGATGGGTTTTAGTCAGTATGAGTCTGACACTCCCTTTCGCTCCGCCCAGAGTGGAAGGAGTCATTTAATGATTTCCCATCCTTAAAAAAAAGGCTATAGCCAAGACATCAAAGGGATACAACATCCAGACTTCGGTTTCTACTGGGAAATTTCTGATGGAAAACACAACGCTACCTGACCTGAGAATCGATTCTAGGACCTCATGCTGAAAAGCTCTGCGCTTACAACCAAGAGCAACGATGAGGCAGTCAACGATAAATGATGATTTACTGTGTAATAAAAAGCAAACTAGATTTATTCCAACATTACTTTGAGCGGTTATTAGAAATCTAAGTAGTATCATGGAGAAAGTCTGACCAAAATAGTACATTGAAAAACAAACTTTTTTTTTTCTGTGTATGGTTCAAATTGGCGTGCCTATACTGTGAGAAGCGCAGCTTCAATTCTATGGTCTGACCTTATCGTATTAGAAACTCGGCTGATGTTCTTATTCAAGGTTGACAAGTAATTTAAAAGATAATCGTACAGTCAGCGACAAAAGTCATTTGAACTTGGTTTTTTTTTTAAATTACTTTGCATGTTAACTATGCCCAAAGAAGACACAATAGGACGGTAGTAGCAAGTGAATTAACAATAAACACAGAAAGTACAAGGTTTTCCTACTTTTCGCTAGATAACAGCATTCTTTATTGCTGTTTCAACTTTCAAATGATAGCAAGTTTTTGTTCATCTTTTCTTTTGAAATTTTTGGGTTGCATTCAACTGGAATGTTGGTTTATTTTGTTTCTTACTGTACAAGGCATAAGAATCCCATAAATCAGTCAAGGTTATTGGCTAGCCTTAACTAGTAACTATTCATTATTTTGATTGCGTAATTTGATACATTCACACACTATCAATTAATTCAAATAAGATTTTATAACATACCTTTTGCCCGCGACATAGTTTGCCATAAAGTAACGCGTGCGCGTGTGTATAACCGTATCTAGGGTCCCATCTATCTCTGTACCAAAATTTATCAAAATCGGTTCAGCGGGTTAGGCGCCAAAGCGTTACAAACAAAGTAATTTTCGCATTTAATAATAATAATAATATTTTAATAATAATTTATTTTCGCATTTATGATATTTTAATAATTATTATTTAGGATTCAGAGACGGATATTTTAGAACAAAAAAGTTTTGAAAGCGGTTATTTGAAAGTTCTCAAGGCTGTGAGCCCACTTTGGTTTTCCAAAATACAGCTCTAGGTATTATTAACTCTCAAAAGAATGAGTCTTCGTAATTTAGTACTTATCTATCCGCTCAGTTTATCGATCAATTACTAATAATCTAGATGTTTACACACAGGTTTTTATCGGATATACTATTGTTATGAAAAGTTCTACGAAATGCACTGGATGCCGCCTGTACAAATAAAACACTCATCGGCAGTGAATGTGGCCCAGGCTTTAAACACGAATTTGTGAACAAACTAGCAATCAAAACGAATCCTTAAAAATGTTTTATCATTCCGATCGTCAAGGTTAAGCAACGCTTGCCGAGGTTAGTTTGTGGATGGGTGACCATCTTAACAGAGACTCCTCCGTGCCTCGGAAAGCACGTTAAGCCGCTAGTCCCGGCTGTCATTTGGAGATCTTTGGCAGTTACGGATTGTCAGAAGCCATACCATAGAAGGTTGTGTTTGACTGGGAGCCGACCCCAATATATTTGGGAAAAGGCTAGGCAGATGATGATAGATTAGAAAATAAAATTACCTGCATAAACTGCAAGTTCTCGCTATAAGGATCTGTCCTCCGCGTCCCCATAAGGCCCGCCTTGAGCCTATCATCCTGATCCAACAGTCTTTGCAGTGTAGTCTTCAGTTCACCCTCCGTCACCAATAGCGTCACACCATAATGTTCCTTAACCTGTTCTACGAAGGTCTCTATTTCCCTGAATGGTCCATTAGTCCTGATATACACAACTTTGAGTTCACTGGCGATGTCATCGCGTTTGTACATATCACGTAACACGTTTAAAGTTATGTCTAAAAGCACTGTGCAGTCTTTTCCCCCGTTGAATGAGAGGAACACTTCGTCTATTGCGTATTGTGTGAAGCATTGTCGGAGTACCTAGAATGAAGAAATATTATACACATAATAAACAGTAGATATCAGTAGGTAGGTAACTACAATTACAGGAACTCCTCATGAGCTAATCTTTTTATCATAATAGACATCAGCGATTCCTGAGAAGGCGAGCATGACGCAAGGACCAGTCTTCGTGGAAATTCAGTTTGCGGGGAAACTATCACAAAAAACTGACAACATTTCAGGCAAAAGAAAACATTGGAACTCACACTTGGCAATAATGCAAAGAGGCTGTAGGTATCGAACCAGCTTTGAAATTAAAAAAAAAATACGGACCACATCATCGCTTACCATCAGGTGAGATAGTGGTCAAGCGCGTGCCTCTCAATAATAATAAAAAAAACTACTTGACATTTTAATAACTGGTCTACTCGTATTGACAAACAAGTAGTGCCGATTGATTTAATTGATATTATTTAATTTATATTAAACATTTCCCTAAAAATACGACGAGAGTTCGACACAAAACACTTACATTTCCGTCACACAATAATTTACATTGGTAGGTAATTCCACTAAGCAATTAATTTTAAATGACAAGTCTTACCTGTTCAGTTTCCTCCAAGATATCAGTGACGTCAGGTAGATCCATGTCGGTTACCGCACTGTTCGGCAGCATGCCTCGGTCTGAACTGAAAACGTGGACACACTCATTACTTGTTGGCAATTAATTGAGATTTTAGGGTAACTCACCAATATGAAGCTATGCTACGCTGTGCTGTGACTTGTGTGTACTTTGCGGATATTCGTTTTTTGTACGAACATCTTTAAAGATGCTTTGTCATGTTTTCTTTTTTTAATTATATATTCATTTATTTTAATCAGTTGTTTGTCCCTATTACCTATACATTTTTCTTTCATTTTTCAAGTAAGCAAGTTTGCGTCGATGTATAAAGGTGGCAAGTGCAAGCGGGTTTCCATTTTATCTCGGCCGAATGGCCAATGGCGTGAATCCTTGCTGAGTTTTAAACAAAGTATTAAGTACCACACAATCCGCAGCGCAAGTAGCACGTTTTCTTAGTTAGGTATAAAATAGGTTTGACATCGTCCATAGAGCTTATATGCTTCGTCCTTGTTATGATCGTTCCTACTTTGACAAGTTAGCATTTCACACATAAGTATATTTAAAATACAGATTCTCATTCATGATCCTAATTATTATCGATCTGATTAAGATAGGTCATTTCTGGACTCCAAAAGAGACTGGACTCCTCAGAGTCTGAAGTCGCAATAAACACTGATGTGTTATGAATTATAGTTTATAGGAATATGTACGTTTTTTGTCTGTTTGACGTGTAATTAGTGTTAGTTTGTCTAATACGATTTACAAAAATAAATATGATTTATCATAAGTACTATCTATGAATCTTGCCCTTAACCTATGAGGAGTATTAAGCAGCATTTAAACTAGTTACAGCACAACATAGCGCAGCATAGCTTGACGTTGATTAGTCACCTTTATCACTTGGGTATGTTTCTACGTTGTCTGTTTGTTACGAATATTACGCCCAAGGACGTCTATTGTGATAATGATTAAGATATAATTATATGGAGATGAGAATTTGTTTGTGTTTTAGTAGCGTTAATGCTGTTTTTCGTTTGTTTGCTTAACCTTTCGGCCGCCAGTGACGATTAAAAAACGTCATTAGGTAATTATGTTACTGGCGCATCGTGAGAATTTACAATCGCATTGAAAACGGTTCACCAATTTCGGAGCCACGATGCCACAGACAAAGTCTTTGGCGTCGAAGCATGGGCTGGGTCTACCTTGACTGTCAGAGTTTTCTTTTAGCTAGTTTTTTTTTCTCGGACGGGAAATCATCAAATGACTGCTCCCGCTCTGGATTGAGCTGGAGGGAGTGTCAGACTCTTACTGACTTAAAACCAACCCGAGTTCCTTCAAATATCCCTTGAGTTCCAGGGCCGCGGTAGTCTTTCGAACATATCCGCAACCCTGGCAGGCTTCTTTTAACTAGCTAGAAGCGACTTTGTAGTTCGATGTTTGAAACGACTCTTGTCCTCGTCTGAATCACGAGAGTTCTGAACACGTCAACGGTTGTTAGGGTCAGAACTCAGAACCCTAACAACCGATAGATAGATAAAGTTTGTAAACAATGACAATGTATTGAAAGACGCTGCTTTAGAATGATGATAAGATGTTAATAGCTTAGAAAGTTTGACTAAGCAAGACACGTGGATATTCTTGAGGACGATTGTGTGAATCTTTGCACGAGTGTTTTTAGGGTTCCGTACCCAAAGGGTAAAAACGAGACCCTATTACTAAGACTCCGCTGTCCGTCTGTTACCAGGCTGTATCTCATGAACCGTGATAGCTAGACAGTTGAAATTTTCACAGATGATGTGCCTACCTATTTCTGTTGCCGCTATAACAACAAATACTAAAAACAGAATAAAATAGATATTTAAGTGGGGATCCCATACAAAAAAAGCGTTTTTATAGATCCTTCGTGCGCGAGTCCGACTCACACTTGACCGGTTTTTTTTTTCTTATTAGGTAATGCTGTGATATTATAGATAGGTACTATCAACTAACTTCAATTTATTAATTGCAGCGTCATCCCAATAGTATTTTCTACTTGGCATGACCGTGTCTACAATTAGGCATCAGTTCGCTCCGATTTAAAGATCATCATCATTATTATTCATCACTGCTGGATTTAACCACTTTTTAATAAAAAAAATATGCGAGCGGTACCGCGTTATTCAGCTAGTCACGCAGTACCACCAATTTAATATTGATGCATTAATTATAGACTATTTGGCCACGGGGCGCTACTTGACTGGCTTATTCGGAGGTAATTATTCAGCAGCAAGTAACACAATATACTGTGTAGGAATGTATGTTTAAACAGCTGATAACGGAAATTGCCAATATTGGAAAGTTGTTTTGCCCAAATATGGTTTAACGATAAGTTTCTAGAATTTTTGTGCAAAATTATGCTGCGAATTTAGGTTTGTGAGAGAATGTCTCTTGGTATACCTAAAGTCATCATCATCATCATCAGCCTATAGCAGCTGTCCACTGCTGGACATAGGCCCCTTTTCGTGCACGCCATTTAACTCGATTTCCGGGAACTTTCATCCAGCTGCTACCGATTTTGGCAGGGTGGCTCCCTGCGAAGATCTTCGCTCCACCTAGCCTGAGGGCGTCCCACCTTTCGTTTGCCGATTCGTAAACACCTATCTTCCTACAAAAAGTCATCTACTAGAAAAGAGTTGTAATATTTATATTACGCTTAAAAATTAAAAGGATATACCTGCCGCTTACATCTGTCTGAGTACTTATTTGGAAGTGTCAGACTTACTGAATAAAACCCATCAGTGTTCCTCCTTATGCACTTTGCGTTCCAGGGCCGGGGTGACTCTTTCGAACAAATTCCGCAACCCTGGCAGGCTCTGGCTGGCCCTAACGGGCTCCGTCTACTTTGCTGACATCTCTTTGAGGCCCGTGGGGAACACAGTGCGCCGTCCACCCGGGCCTGGTTCTGATCGGACGGCGAGCCACCCAACGCTCGCCGTCCGTAAGCCTGCGCCTACGGTGGCCGGAAATCGCCTTGCGACTCTGCCCTGCTTGCCCTGTTGCGGCGGCTGGGGCGTGAGGTTTGTCTCTCCCACACGCGGCCTCCTCCCCCTGCCTAATCTTTCACTAGCATTACTACTTCGCAAAAGGAGGTGACGGCTTCCCATGCCTCCTCGCTCCGGACCATGCAGGGATTGAACCAGGGTCGAAAGCGAGAGGTCACCGCCGCCGATCGCCTCGACGAGGACACGGTGGTGCTCCGCTCAAGCAGGGTAGACCTCCACCGTATGCTCCACCGTGTCTTCCGGCCGATCCTCAGTGATGACACCCGGGTGTGTCCTCCCGCCGTATCCGAAACAGGTACCTTCCGAAACATCCTTGTCCGGTGAGTACCTACCTGCGTCAGACAGAAGATGAGGACGTCGTGGCGCTACTCTAGCCACTCCTCAAAGAGGGGACTTATGGCCACAATAATAGTCGCGTGCCCAACACTGGGTTGCGACAGTCGCTGTCTCCATACCGCCATGATATCTTGCCGGAGCTCCGTCCGCCTCGCTGCAATTTGCCGCAGCAGCGGATTTTCGCCCCGGCGCGCCGGTAGCGCCACGCGTATAAACGTGCGCGAGGCCTCTCGCCTCCAGATCCCATGGCGGCGATCTGGCAAGGAGGCTCGCCGCCTCGCTGGAGACCGTGCGGTATCGGGCCAGCCGGATGGCCATGACCCTTTGACTTGTTTGGGCCTAGGAATACAGGATCAACAATCTGTGTAACAATTCTACATATTGATCCTGATCAACCATTGAAATCAGCTGATATAATTCTCACTCTACAAAATAATTAGGTATAAATAATTAATATTAGAAACCTTTCGGGGCTTTCGTTATCCATCATGAAGTAAATAAGGCAGAGAGTTTGTGAAATATTTAGAACACGAAAATTTTGATCGACTCAAATGTGACAGTTATGTTCACATAGCCATCCTGATTATTAGATAAATATGGTAATTAGTCGTTAGTGCAGTTACGGATTAGTTTAACGATTGCATTGTCGGAAAAGATTTATCAAGGTGTCCCATAAATGCCTACAATTTAAAAAATTACATCGTTTTACACGGCTGGTATCGTACGTACCTACACGTGATGCAAGTCAAAAACACTTTCTTTAGCAACTTTTAACAACTAATTATCATTGCAAAACAGCATCTTTACAGTCTATGGATAAGTAATTAAAGCAAATAAGTCATTTATTTCGTCTCGCTCACAAAACCTTTAGAACTTTAATATCTGACTAGCTTTTACCCGCGACTTCGTACGCGTACGCGTATATCCCGTTGTTTCCTGTTCCCATTACATGGCCTTATAGCCTTCCTCATGAATGTGGCTATCATATATAAAAATATTTTTTTAAATCGGTTCAGTATAAATACAGAGATTACTCCCTACAACCTCACAAACTTTACCTTTTTATAATATTAGTAATAGATTATTATAATTCGTTGAATAAAGAAAAAAGAATTAAATTTTTGACTTTGTTAATAAAAATATCAAATTCGACCTTGCTTTTTCAATTTATATTACTAAAATGTAATAAGCCAGTGTCATTAAAATCAAACCATTTATTTAGGTACTCTTAGGTTTTGTCAATAACCAATATAAAAACTGCAAATGCTAGTCAGTTCAGGTGAAGAAAACAGTTTCATTTTATTGCCTGTTTCAGAACCAAGAAGAGACCTTGTTTTCTTTGTGCTGACCCACTTTTAAGATTACCCATAATATAATAGATTCTGATATTTGGCGACCGACTCCGACTAATTAGCGACAACATTTGGGAGAACACAAATCTTCGCTACGTGCCCTAGCTTTGAGATTCAAATTGGGCCAAGCTGGGGAGACTCCAGATCGGCCACCTATAAACCCTTTTATAACTTTTGAACAATTGCCCAACCAATTCTGATATTTGGCGACTAATTTCGACAATTTTTTTGTGTTATCAAATTATAATCCCTAATGGTGGCCATGCCAGGGTCAGTCACACCCCATATCATCTGCTTAGCCTTTTTCTCAAGGGCGGCTTCCAAACCAAATTCAGCTGAATACAAGTATTTTACGTGAAGTGAATGTACAACCCAGTAACTGGGTAACACGGTACTTCTTGGCAAGACTGGTGTCAGATTATCTGGTTTCTGACAATCTCTAACAAGACAACTGCCAAAGGTCTACAAATGACAGGCGAGACTGACGCCGATATGTTAAGATGGTCACTCATCCTTAGACCAACCTCGGCAAGTGTTGCTTAACCTTGAAGATCGGCCCGTGCGGCTGTTATTATTTCACGTTTTGGTTTATGTTCGGGTGGGAACCCCAAAAATCTGTTATGCACCAGCATATTGCTTTTAGCTAGTTCATGAACTTATCAGCTAGTATCAGCTGTGTGTACTGTGTATTGAGATTATTATGTTATGAATTATCTGATAACATTTATGAATTGACATTCAAATTATATTTGCAAACAAGAATGAATCAGTACTTTTTAAAAGAAATGCTATGATGATATAATAATTCTGATTAAACTTACATAAAAAAATAATTATAAGATGAAGAAAAAGAAAAGAAAGTCTAATCAACGCTTTTAAATATTTTATTACATAATTTTTAGACACACCTTGATTAAAAGTAACAAAGTGTTATCAATATGTAAAACAAAATTAATTTATTTTTACACACACAACTTTTTAAAAGGAGGTTCACTTAAAACATTACTTTGGCCGAACAAAATCTCTTTCGTCAACTTAAAAGTCACTCTCATCATTTCCTTATTTGGAGCAACATTTCGTACATTATACACATCTGTAATAAGTTGACTTACGTCACATCCAATGTTATCAATCACCATTTTCTTTGCAATTTCAACGTGATCTTCCCCTAACGCAAAGCAATATACGTAAACTATGATTTCTTGATTAAATTTTTGTGCTAGATGCTCATCTTTTATCAACCCATTGAAGTGTTTCAAGAATTCCACAGCCATTGCCGGTAAATTCATAGTAATGTGAATTTTTCCTTGTACCTTCTCATCTCCTTTACATAATGAAGTTACGTATTCCTTGAAAACATTACATATAAAATCTTTTCCATCTTGATTGAATGACTTGAAAAATGACATGTTGATTTTATTATTTTTAGCATTATGGTTTAACCATTTGAAAGAGTCTGGGTTTAAGTCATTAGCAAACACTTTAGTTTTACGTTTGGCTGCCGGGACCGCAAATGGTCCAACTCCACAGAATATATCAAATAGAACATCTCCAGGTTTAAGATAGCTGAGTATCCTCTCATGTTCCTTCCCTAAGCGTGGATTCCAGTACACTTTAGAGAAATCAAACTGGAATATACAGAGGTTTTCTTTCACTGTTACAAAGAAGTCGCTTTCCCCACCAATCAATTCCATACTAAAGTTCCTGTAGGTATTGTCTATACTGTTGCACTTATTGACCACTGTTCGACATGCCTTTACTTTATCAACCAGCACCTGACCAATCAGTTGATTGTATTCAAGCAGGCGATCCTTCAAGTTAAGATGAATAATATGACCAATTTGAGAGAAACCACTGACACCTTGTTCATTCTCTGGAAGAACTGCCTTGAAAATTGTTTCATAACGCCAATTGTCATAGGTTAGTTGGATTTCTTTGTTATCAAAATTGTTTTCTGTAACATCTAACTGATTCAGAGCTGTGCGGTCACTTTCACTAAGGTCTCCCCACTGACTAACTTTTTCAGGGTTGAAATAAATGCATTTTTTTAATGGTCCATTTTCCTCGTCTTCTATATTCCTTACTGGCTTGAAAGCTTCTAGTTTAAGGAAGTACGACTTACATATTTGAGTGATTTTAGACAAATTTTCTTCTTTGACCTTTAGAACTGGCACTTTTATGTTGCGCAAGAATTTATCTCGATCGAGCACTTTCATACCACGAACGCCGACGGGTGCCAAGGGCACGGTAGCAGATGAGCTCATTTTACGTAAAAATGCGCGGATGTAACTCAACTTCATACCAAAAATCTACGAAAAGTTGATGTTTAACTCATCGTTAATACTAACCTATTTCGAGGTCAGAGCTGATGCGAGTCTTCTTGGTTCAGTAAGTAGAGGGTCCCTGGATAACTGTGATGGACTGTTTATGCACATACCATTGAGTAAAAGGCGAATTTATCACAATATTTTTAAGTGAAAGCGTTGCACTGCTGCGCGACTCTGACTCTCACGTTGTCAACTTGACGTTTGTTATTGCATCATTCGACGTCAATTTTGACAACGCCGTTCCGTTTCACACTTCGTAAGTATCCACGTCCATGATGTTACTAGGTGGACAGTCCACCTGGTAACATTTATCCCACATGGTACATACAAGGCGTGTATTGTATTACCTTACCACTGTCATGTGTAATCATGACTTGTTTTGATATGATTATTGATTAATAAACTTAACAACAAGGTTTTTATTTCTCAAAATTAAAAAAAAAAAATTGTTCTCTGTCTACGGTTGTCTCACACGTTTTTCCTGGTTTTTCCATTGCACATCTGACATTGGCAGAATTTCCGACATCGGCATCATTGCCATAAACAAAAATAGAATAGAATAGACTATACTGCATACCAAAAGTTCAATGTTCCATCAATGTGGTACGGCAATTATTTATTTTAAACATAGTATTACACCAGCACACTGCACTTCCTTTTGACCCTGTAACTTCTGACAAGAGAAGGAAGGCCTTGGTTTGCATAAAGCCCCAAACTAGAGATGCATTTGCTAATCGTTTTTATGTATAAAAACGATTAGCAAATGCATGTATCTTTATATAATAGTCTATTATACAATACAATACAATGACTCAAAATGGTTCTATGGTGTAAGGCATAAAAATGTAGCAAATGTTATTTTAGAATATTAGTGATACTGAATTACACAGACACAGAACAACTTTGCGAAATTTTGGCATGATGATATTTGATCCTCTCTGAAGTGTTTACTTTAGTATAAATTATATAGGCTTAGTTTCAGGTATTATTGTACCATTAAGCTTTTTCTCGTAGTTGTTTATAATTTTTTTTTATTTAGGTACCTATATTTTATTGTTTAACTTTTTGGGTGATGGCCTGAAACAGGTTTAAATTAAACTAGATCGGGCGGGTCACTGCCTAACTCTGCAATTCCGAAACACCATTACTTATAATAATTAGTAAAAAGTTTTAGTTTATTTTTAGGCACTATAATTGTATGGAAAATATTATTACTTACCTATACTGTTGGCTAAATGTTTTTGTAAACGTTTTTATTTGAATAAAAATTATTACTTTAATAAAAACATTATATATTAATCATTAGGTATTATTAATGGCTTCTATACAGCAATTACATTGTTCCGAAATATCAGTAATTCTTCATTAGCAGAGGCTTCCATACATAATAAACGTTGTAGTTTGAACCATGACTATCTACGTACATACCTACCTATGGAATGCTTTTTAAACGTTTAAGCAATGATTTATTTTCTTCCAGAAAAGTATTGTTGAGTTTTGATTATGAATCGTTACGCGCTCTGGTTAGGTTGCCGTTAGGAAGAATTATGAATCCAAAGTCGGGCAAAGACTTTCTGAGTAGGCGTTAGTCCGAAGTGTAGATTTGTGCCTACCTCTTTAGCGATACAAACGTGATGTTTAAGATATGGCCGAATGTATATTTTCACAAGAAACACATTTGTACTTAGATAGGTACCTACTTCTACTTTTTATCATCAATATTAGATAATATTTACCTACACATAAAAATAATAAAACTTTTTACAAAAAAGGTTTGTAAAAAGTACAACGTCCAATGCAAAAAGAGTCATCAAGACCGGTTAATAAACAGTAAAGTGGATAATAGATAAACCAAAAAACATGGTTGACTTGTACACATGTGCGTACCTCTTCACAGCGTAGGGACCGGCTGATGTTATGTTATAAACTGGCGTAGACAATAAACAGACATGCAATTACAGCAATCCCGGACAATTTACTATAATTAATTGAAGAGTTTCGATGTCCATCTCTGATCTTCAGACAAAAAAAGAATCATCCAAATTTGTTGGGATACAAAAAAAAAAGAAAGAAAAATTATTCGAATTGAGAACCTCCTCCTTTTTTTGAATCCGGTTGAAAATAAGAACCTATGATATCGTATTAAATCCTCGGGTGATCATGTTACACTACACACTACAGAGGGGCAGGGGTCGACCTAAATGCTTCAAAGACACAGACAAGCACATGTTGTTATTACCTACAATACACAATGGTTTTCTATTTGTAGATTTTTGGTGGTTGGCTTTGTTGGCTTTTAACCACTATACCGAATTGTTGAGCGTGCCAAATAACGTTTGGCGGAGTGGTAGCCCATGAAGAAAGCCCATGAAGAAAACAAATCGAGTCAACACTTATCTTCGGACCGACCCGATATACACAAAATAGTGAATTTCTAGTACGAATTCTTTCTTTTTGCTTCAGATACATACAAGCTTGTCTTGATTTTTTCGTTTATGTACCTAGTCGTCTTTTACATTCCACTGCAGAGAGCAGTATCCATGTCTACTGAGCATGAGTTTTGTTTTTAATGTTTACGGAACCTTGGCAACAACACGAGCCTACCCCTGCTCCTCAAATTTTACTAAGTCTTGAGCTTACCTTCTTAGATTCGTATATCTAATTATGAATATCGATTTTCTTGGCGACGTCATGTTTAATCCTTAAGGTTTGAGTATATAAGACGTTGGAGGAACAGCAAAAGACGAGTAGTCTCCACAGCCTCGGCAGGTTCCCACATTACGGGTTCACCTTACAGACTGGAGTAGTTCGTCTAACGATTTTCTCCAGTATCTTGTAACAACCATCTCCGGCCGAGATTTCTTCTGATTTCAAATTGAAAAACTTCAATCGACATGGCGATGGCAGATCACGGTCCTGGAATGGCAGCCCTGCAAGCTTGGGGAGGCCAAGCAGCGGTGCATGGAGCGGCAAACCAAACCGTCGTGGACAAAGTATCAGCCGACATGCTCCACATGGTCGACGCTCACTGGTACCAGTTCCCGCCTATGAACCCTCTCTGGCACGCACTTTTGGGATTCACTATCGGCGTTCTCGGATTCATTTCCATTACTGGCAACGGCATGGTCATCTACATATTTTCAACCACCAAGAGCCTGAAGACACCATCGAACCTGCTGGTAGTGAACCTCGCTTTCTCCGACTTTTTGATGATGTGCGCTATGGCTCCGGCTATGGTTGTTAATTGCTACAACGAAACATGGGTATTTGGTCCGTTTGCCTGCGAACTATACGGCTGCGCTGGCTCACTATTTGGATGCGCATCTATCTGGACCATGACCATGATCGCCTTCGACCGCTACAACGTTATCGTGAAGGGTATCGCCGCTAAACCAATGACCAAGACTGGAGCTCTTCAGCGCATCCTCGGAATCTGGCTGTTCTCACTCGCATGGACGCTTGCGCCCTTCTTCGGCTGGAACCGGTATGTACCTGAGGGAAACATGACTGCTTGCGGAACTGACTACTTGTCCAAGGATTGGTTGAGCCGAAGCTACATCGTTGTCTACTCCGTGTTCGTGTACTTCTTACCTCTGCTGCTCATCATCTACTCCTACTACTTCATCGTCCAAGCTGTAACCGCCCACGAAAAGGCTATGAGGGAACAGGCTAAGAAAATGAACGTGGCTTCGCTCAGGTCATCCGAGGCGGCCAATACCAGCGCTGAGTGCAAGTTGGCTAAGGTGGCTCTGATGACCATCTCCCTGTGGTTCATGGCGTGGACCCCTTACCTTGTGATCAACTACACGGGGGTGTTCGAGAGCGCGCCCATTAGTCCTCTGGCTACTATCTGGGGCTCACTGTTCGCTAAGGCTAATGCCGTTTACAACCCTATTGTATATGGTATCAGCCATCCTAAATACCGCGCTGTTCTGTATCAGAAGTTCCCAGCACTTGCGTGCACAGTGTCACCTGATGAAGCTGGCTCCGTCGCGACTAACGCCACCGTCGTCTCTGATGAGAAGTCAGAGAAGCCTGCTGCTTAGGAGCATAGCACCTCTTCTGATGATAACAACTCAACGACCACCTCGTGCTTACCGGACGAATGATTCTGCTATACTTATGTTAATATTTCTATAATTTGTATAAAGCTGTAATCTCCGCCAGTTCTGTCTCGCAAAGTGGCAGATCAATGTATAAAGCGCCTGCACATTTCGTCTGAGAGTTTTATACATCGAGTGCAACATTGCTCACAGTTCTAATACCTTCCTTTGCTAAACATCAGTGTACGGCACACTTAAACTATTGTAAATTACACCATCATGTCGTCACTGCATTAGATCCTATCCATGAGACTGCTCCTCCTAGATATAAGCGATTTGTGAATTTTACGACGAAACTGGCTCTGTATATTTGATCAATAAAGTTTAAGCTGCAAAGTGGTTTTCAACCACATAAAAACGTATTTCATTTTGTTTTCTAATCCTATGTTAAAAGTCAGATAGATTTTTATGCAAGGAATGTTTTTGACTACGGTTTTTATAATATTTATACAAAATCTTGAAAAATCAATTTATTTAGCTCAGATAACTATCTCAAAGTACCTGACGCTTGTACCTGATGTTTATGTTGGAATGAAGAAGTGGCGCAACAACCTTTCTTTATTTATAATAAACTAGAAACCTGCCCTGGCTTCGCACGGGTAATATTTTTGGAAATGTGGCGAAACATCGACTTTAGGGATGCATGAAGGACCCTCCTCATATAGCGCAATTTGTTCCATCAGACACTCAACTGAACCGAGCGCTCGGCGCATCCTGGACAGTCTCACCTAACACCTAATTAGACTGGCCAATCCTTTCCTTGCGGTGGTAGGGCTAACACCCGCCTGGTTCGCGACCACCCTCCCACCGGAGTTCGGCGTCAAGCAGCCTGCTGTGTTTCGTCGACGCGTGGGAGTACCAGTGCCTCAAGACATCTCCTGGGCTCGCTCGCTTCATCATGGACCTCATCTAATCTATCCCTTTCCATCCGGCGTGACCGAGGTCAAGAAAAAAAAGACGACTTTTCTACACGATTTATGATTTTAAATAACAAAACTCAAAACTGCATTAAAATCCATTGTGTAAGATTTAAACGTTCAGACGGCGGTAAGCGACTTATGTATTAGTTTATGTATGAGTCATGAATATGGTAGATTAAAAAATTGAAGCCTATCAAAAAATCCTGTAACAATTTTGGTAAATCAAACGATAATAATGGTTTAATTATGGTTCATCTTAACAAGTATTCCTAAACAACTAGTTATTGAAGCCTCCTTTTAAACAGACACCAAAATGAACATGTTTTTCTTGAATTACACAGCTAAGCAGTTAACCATACATCCCTGTGTTTATATTACTTTCTTTCGTTTTACAACCTTCCCTACAGCCGGGTCGTAACCTTATAATAGTTTAACCGTCCACATATTAACAGAGCTAGACTGTTTTATTTGCAATACAAGCTATCCACATAAAGGAGGTATTTTCTTAACGTCGCGAAAGGTTAATAGAATCTTCTTAAGTTCATTGATACTGCTAGCTATATATTATAGCTGTTTTGAAGAAATAAATGTGCTATTGAAATGCTGAAATGAATGAAATTGAATGTATTTCGATCCGGATATAATATGTTTTAATTTATTTCGTGATTAATTTTCATTTGGTATTTTAAACAACTCCTTAAACTTTCGGTTGTTTTTTTAAAGCCTTATATACCTATATAGGCTATTTTAACGCGAGCAAAGCCGGGGACAAAAATAGTTTATAATTGTATTATGAATTTGCATCCTTTTCAAATGATACACAGATGGTTGACAATGGAAAAAAATACAACTAATTTAAGAATAAACACAAATAGAAATAGATTTGTTGAGAATTTTATCAAAATTAGCACACGGAGAATAGAAACAAACAATGATGCAAACGCATGTTTATTGCGTGATGGTAAATTTCAGATCATGCAGGTTTTCCCGAGGTGTTCCTAAGGCTGAGACATACTGGCCAGTAATATTCTTGAGAGCTTCTTCATTGATCTACACTGAACTAAATGAAAATAAAAATAAAGTTGAAAGCAAGAGTTGCAGCAACGATTATAAAATAAATAGTCCAGCAAAACATCGGCATCGGGTTTCCTTCCTGCTATGGAATACTAGATATTTCTTCGGCTTCACTGCCTTAGGTACGATTCAGACCAACCGGCTCGCATCGCGCCGGGCCGGGCGGCATTTTACAATGCGGTAAAGAACATTGAAATGTATCAACAGTAATTACAGTTCATAAGACCCAGGCGTGTCTTTTTTCCGCTAAAAGGAGCCAATTCCACCCAGCTCCATCTTTCCGAGGTGTAACCGTGCCGATAACCGACCAACTTGACCTTCTTGGTGTTACGTTGACATCTACCCTCAATTTTGGCACATTTATAGAGGCAAAGGCTCAAGTGGCTGCCAAAAAGTTGGGAATCCTAGCAAAGGTGCGACGGTACTTCACGCCGGAACAGCTGCTCAAACTTTATCAAGCGCAAGTTCGATCGTGTATGGAGTACTGCTCGCATCTTTGGGACGGATCTGCCAGATACCAGCTTGATGCCCTTGAGTCAATAGAGAAACGAGCCAAGAGGATCATCGGCAATGATAGGCTCGTCGAGTCGAAGCTCCAAAGTCTCGAGCATCGACGCCGAGTAGCCTGTCGGTTTTCTATTGGTTGCATTTTGGAGAGTGTGCAACGGAATTGCATAGTTTGATTCCGCCTAGCCCGTTCCATCATCGGACCACAAGACGTACGGCGATGCGCCACCGGTACATGGTGGACATCCCACCCACACGCACAAAGCGAATACATTCATTTGGGAATACATTCATTGTGCGTACAGCTAAGGAGTGGAATTCCCTGCCGGGGTCTGTGTTTCCTGATAGCTATAACCTGGGAGTCTTTAAGTCAAGAGTGAATAGGTTACTTCTAGGCAAACGTGCTCCATCTTCGACCACATCGTCGCTTACCATCAGGTGAGATAGTGGTGGAGCGCTTGCCTATCAATAATTAAAAAAAAAAAAAAATATATTTGCATGCAGTTTACGCATATTCACCTCCGTCGGCAACCCGCGACGCGTCGCGACGGCCAACCGGCCCCGACCAGCTCCGAACGGCGCCGAACTGCGCCGTCGCCATCCAATCGGCTGCCGTCGGGTCCGTTCGGAGCCGGTCGGCCGTGCGTCGTGGAATACGAACGGAGATTACGGTGCAGCAACTAGCGAATCATTCAAGTTGTGTTCTTCAAGCGACTGTTTAAAAAATGGATACGGACGAAAAACTAATTTCTTTAGTTCAGACATATGAGTGCGTACGGATTTCAGCGGACGCTGTCGGCTGCCGCGGCACGCGTACGGCTATCACGGCAGCCGAACGCATGCTGCGGTAGCGGTACGGTTCCGACGGACGCGTTCGGGTGCCGCGGCATGCGTACGGCTCCGTTCCGATGCGGCACGACGCGAGCCGGTTGGTCTGAATCGTACCTTAAACTACCCTTATAAAACGATACATTTTTACGGAATAAAAACTAGTCTTTCACTACCAAACATAATGTAGCTTTGTTTTTAAAAAGACAATTAAATAAGATTTTGTATTTTGTTTGAAAATCGGTCATTCCTTCTATAGATCATCTCTTATTTACAAACGAACAAAAAAACATTAGTTTTACTTCGTTTAGATGGAAGTGGACGGGCTATAAGACAGAGGAACTTCTTTATGACTCTATCACGCCATAATATTCAGTAGGTAAACCATGGGGATCTGCTTCGACGATGTACATAAGTGATGTTCCAGTTTCTTAGCTACGTGGTCATTGTCTGTCTTATTCTACTATCATGTTTTAATCACCATAATTTGTTCAAATGCAATCTTGACAGCCGCAGTGTTTGCTTAAAAACATGTTGCCAGAACAAAGTAGAGGACGTTCAGAAGATTAATTACTATTAATAACCGCTGATAAACAATCATCCAATTAGAATTATCTCGGAAATGCACACAATATTGTGTTTACTTTTCAATACATATGCTACTATTTTAGCACTTCACACAGAAGGCGGAAACGAAGCGACACTGAGGCGGTTAGGGCGGGGCAGGGCGGGCCTTTATCGAATTCTGCTGGCACTTTTATTTTCCCTTTTCTTCAAATTTTTTAAAAAGGATGCTTTTATGCTTGGTTTTGTATTGAGAACTGAATATACAGTCTAAATGGAGATCTCTGCTAGTGCTACGCCAGTGCTATGCGAGTCCTACACGAGTGCTGCGTGAGTGCTACGCGAGCGCTACGCAAGTGCTACGCGAGTGCTACGCGAGTGCTACGCGAGTGCTGCGTGAGTGCCACGCGAGCGCTACGCAAGTGATACGCGAGTGCTACGCGAGTGCTACGCGAGTGCTACGCGTGTGCTACGCGAGTGCTACGCGAGGGCTACGCGAGGGCTACGCGAGTGCTACGCGAGTGCTACGCGAGTGCTACGCGAGTGCTACGCTAATTCTACGCTAGTGCTAGGACTGTGTTTCATCAATCTTCCACCAGGGCTACACTGGTGTTGCGCCAGTTCTACACCAAAGTAATGCTAGTGCTAAGGGAGTGGCCTTAATCCACTCGTAAACTCCCAATAAATGCCGACGATGACGGCAAAACTCGACAAAAATAAGGTTTCAGTCGCTAAGACAACAAGCTTATTTCAGCACAGATCCTCAAAAGCTATTGTAGTAAGCTCAAAATCTCACATCACATACACCTTTAATACCAAAAATGTAGGTGTAAAGAAACGACCAACTATTCTTCGTAGTAAGCAGAAAAATATGTCGCCAGTAAATTAGTGTTAGAAAACAATGGCGACGCGCCACGAGCGTTCTCTACCATTTTTCAACAAAGTACGGTGACCAAGATTTACTTGATGGATAGTTTCAGGTTTAAAGGAACCGTTTGTGAATGAAAACCGAAGTTTTCGGGTTGAAAAGCCCGAAATTAAGCGATAATGTTAAGATTTAGTTGATTTCTTAGGATTTAAAAAGAGAATGATGTTATGTGAATTTTTATATTTATTTATTTATTATTTATTATATACTTTATTGTACGCCTCACATCAATCACAGGTAAAAACTTTATAAAAACAAGTGTACAATGGGCGGTCTTATCGCACAGGGCAATCTCTTACAGACAACCTTAGGATGGACTGAACGAAAGAAGTTAGATTTAGGGCGGTCAGTGTACAAACATCATAAATAATATTAATTAGACATAATAATATAAAATAAATATATACAATACTAAAAAAATATACCTACTAATAAATATCTATATATATTTGACACACAAGAAGATTGATCGTTCGGAAAGCATCATTGTTTCCCTAAAACTACTCATTGCCTGACTAAGTCTTACTACTTACAAATACAATTAATCATTCGATTATAGGTAATCATTTGATTTTTGACAACTGGAGAATTAATATTGTTTTATTATTGTGATTTTACTGTTTTTTTTTACTACTTTTTTTGTAACATTCAGACACAATGTAAGTTGTTTTTTGAATAAATGAAGTGAAAAATGAATGAATGAAACGAAATGAAATTACAATAATCTGTTACAAGGATAATTTTCTTTTTTTTTTCAATTCAATTGAGAGCCGGGACCTTTTTATTAGCAGTCAAAACCTTCCAACTTTTCAACCAATCAGATCGTTGACCGCAATAAAAGATGTCTAGAAAGCCTAAAGTCTACCATTTTGCATTTAATCCGTATGAAGAATATACTATGTTAGGAATTTTAAAGCGTGTTTTGGTAAGTCGACGGGTTCGCTCCAACGCTACAAGTATTTCGATTAGGTTCAGTAATCGAAATACTTTAGCTAGTAGTATCGAACGACAAGGAATTACTAAGTATATAATTCGTTTACAGTCGTTTACTCCAAAGTTAATCTCAGGAATCATGTTAATTTATTTGGAAGTTTCTGGGAAAGGTGAAACAGATTTCACAGCTTTCTCGGAAACATAAATATACGCGAGGACCCGCGTCTCCAGGATTATTGCAAGAAGGGTTGTATTTCTCTTCATAGAAATTAAACTACCAATTTCTTTTCTATCGGTGGGTGATATGGTTCTGAAGGATTTCAGTTTGTTACGCTGGGTACTGATCGATGTTATAGGCCGTAATGTAAAATTCGCAGCGAGCATTGTTGTTGTTACGCCGTGTCCTAAAATCCGTGTAAAACAAAACACATACGCATGTGACATGCGCATGTTCGTGCTCGTTTCCACGTATTGACTGCACGAATGCTCGCTTTGTTATATGTTACATCAAAATTAATTTATTTTGGTGAAATTATATGTATACAGCCAAGAGCAATGTGCACCGTCCTTTTTTCATTTTTAAAATTAAAAATTAAATCTATGTTGTCCCACAGCTGAGCAAAAGCTTTTCCCATTTTTCCAGTATCTCTTTCCTTCTACAGTCAATCCCTCCTCTACTTTTTTTTGCTAGCGAATAATTGTGTCCCACTGCTGGCCAAAGGGTTTCCCTTTCTCCTTCCAAGCACCTCTGTCTTGGGCGATCTCTGGCCAAGTTTGTCCCACAAACATGATCGGATCGTCACTTCTTTCGTTCCGTCCTTATCCAACCAAAATCGTGATCCCCCTACGTCTAAATAAAAGTGCATTGACTCAAGAGCGCACATTCTCCAGCAGCATTACCGCGACACATTCTTCTCGCTCCTCACAGATATATAAAAATAACGTGTCTTTTAATTTAAATGCACATCTGGCTGTGGACGTGAAGTGAATCAAGTTCACTGAGATTAATTGGCACTTGGCTATGTGGCTGGCAAGAGGACAAAAAGCCTTATATTTTCGACGGTATCTACGAAAGAGAAATGTTTGGACTAGCTACCGCCCGCAGATCCTCCCGCATTGAATTATAACTTATGTGTAATTCTGATTAATAATATTGTAAAGATTCATCGAAATCCGTTCAGTGGTTTTAGCGTGAAAGCGTTACTAACCCTCAATCTATCTTCACAAACTTTCGCGTTTATAATAGTAGGTTAGGATAGGATATTTGCTAGCAAGAAGGTGACAGATATGGAACAGGGTAGGAGAATGATTTTATGATCTTGGTTTTGGCTAAAAGCTGTCTGCTCCTGTCACCTGCGGAGCATTAGTAATCATTATCTCTGCGATGCATGAAGTCCTAGTCAGTCGATGAAGCTGCTGCTTTTCTTGCTATAGAATATCATCCAAAGTCCATAAAAGAGCTTTTTACACAGGCACACACAAAAGTGTAAAAAAACCACACAATGTCCTAGAAAAAAATCTATAAAAATACCCTGACGTAAAAGTCCAATGCTTCAAAAGCACTAACATTATTCCCCGCATATTCTTTCCAACATCACATACAGGATCGCTAAAAACAAGTTTTTTAATGAAAATCCCCATCTGGCTTTGTTAAACCGCAAATTAAGATGGCTGCGATCTAGATTGCTTGCTTTATTTTTTATAAAGTGGACAAATTGGATGTGGTACAGAATAGGAGTATGTTTCTAAAGCTTTTTAGATTACTAGTGAAGTGAGGCAATTGATTACTAGTGAAGTGAGGCAATTGATTAGAGATGCTATTAGATTAGTTATAGCACTACGAGAGAGGTACCTACTATGATTTCTTTCGATAGAAACTCTGGTGCAGACTGCCAATGCACAGATGTGGTGTGATCCACACAAAGACTTTGAAGATGTATTAGATGACTGCATTTTATCACTATAGAGATTTCATCACCACATCTGCTTATTATAATTACGTCAGAATAAATAGCGTGCTCCTTCATAAATATACCAAACAAACAAAACATTGTTTGTCTCCTCAGTTGCGTCTTTGAAAACCTGATAACATATCTATAAATACAATAGTTAAGTCTATCACAATGAGTTAATATTTAATTGGCAATCAACATGTCACTGGGAACCTTTCCAAACTTGTAAGACTTAGTAGTCATGGCGCCGTCGGAAAAGATGGGTACTCCAGAAGAACAGCCCTTGAAAGTGAAAGAAAAACCGAAGAAGAAAACTTTTAAAGAGAAGATTGCCGTGATAAAGGAGAATATTACTGTAGAGCCTGTTCTGGCGTGCTATGTGATCCCAGGAGTGCTGTCAAGACTGGCGAACCAGAACCTGAATCTGGATAAAGCATGTCGCGTGAACATGCAGTTCGGTGACCAGGTTTGCGATGCGCTCATTGCAAAAGAAGGAACAAAATATTTAAAACAAGAGTTAGCCGTCCAAGAACTTATAGCAGGAATGGAGATGTGGAAGAGCGTTCTTCTGACTGCATTGCCTAGCTTCTTGATTATCTTCTTGGGTGCTTGGAGCGATAGGACTGGCAAACGAAAGATATGTATTCTCCTCCCAATCATAGGAGACCTGCTCATGTGTTTGAGCAACATACTCAACGCGTATTTCTTCTACGAGTTACCGGTGGAGGTGACCATGTTCTTCGACGGTTTCTTCCCCGCTATCACGGGTGGTTGGATCACTACATACATGGGTGTCTTTGCATACATAAGTGATATATCCAGTGCGGAGTCTAGGACGTTTAGAGTAGGTATAGCGAACCTGTGTTTGACAGCCGGAGGACCTATAGGATCTGTTCTTAGCGGAATTCTTCTGAAACTGACTGGATACTATGGAGTGTTCAGCGTGAGCGCCTTGCTGAATCTTTTCAGTATCGTCTATGGATTTGTGTACATTAAAGATCCGGAAAGGCCTATGACAGAGAAGCCGAAAAAGGTAAGTCAATTTTTATTACTTGAGGGTTCCAATTTTGCGTAAAGATAGTATTTATTTGTTAATAGTAGAATGACAGAATTCAAGGCGTGTTTTACAAAACGTAGGTATTCCAATAAGGGTTAGGCATATGAGTAGCTTTACTTAGGCAGATTAGTATATTTAATTTGTTTTGCCATCGGACATAAATCCAGATTTCGGGCTGTTACTGTGAAATCTCATCCTTCCCGGGAATCGAATCCATAACCAGTGTCACGATCTGTTCAACGGGTAGTCAAGAATTGTTTCTTTTGACGATGATTGCATGATTGGCTGGTTTTATTTGATTAAATAGAACAGAATTATTAATTTGCAATATTTCATTCGTTTCTAATTGATTTGCAAGCAAGAGGGCTAATTCTACTAAGTTTTAAGCCACGTTAACATTCACATCTTAGTCCCAATCTGGCAAAAAAAGTCAAAGTCAAAGCATTTATTTCAATTAGACCATTTACAGGCAATTTTGAATTGTCAAGGTCGGTCGGTCAAAAAAAGATGAAGCTATTTGCACGTTCCAAAGCGTAGATCTCTATGGAGAAGAACGTGCAAGAAACTCCACGGACACTCTTTTAAAAATAATATTTTGTTGCAAAGTTATGGTTACATCATTCATATTGAAATTATACATATCGATGGAAAAGACGTGCAGGATAAAAGAGTCCAGAGTAGAAAAGAAATAATTCAAATAAATAATTAAAATAGACCATGGCAGCCGAGAGATGACCAGTCTCAGCTGACGGCGCCCGTTCACGAACATGACGCATACGCTATCACCATTCGGCTCAACCATTTTTAAGGGAGCCAAATGATCCAACGCATACGCCACCATCAGCCAGACTTTTGAGTGAGCATGACATCCCCAATCGCCAGGGTACATTCAAGTCAAAGACCTACTCAAAATTATCATTATTGTTTAAATTTGAGGTACATAGTAAGCACATGTGCCGTCAATCAATATCCATACATTTTTGACAGATTGCTACTGAGATGCGAATGTAAACGTTGCTTATAATATAAATTAGTAGAGGTGGCTCCAAGAGCCCTGTACCTACCCGAGTTTGTTTGCTCACACATTGTTAACGCCTAGCATGTGTGCGTTCACCAACGGCTCACGCACACACGCGTACGACACTGACGACATCAGCCGCGAGCGACCACGTCGCGGCACTCGCCCATAGATCGTTGAAACCGTCATACGCATACCGACTTCTTTATTCTTTTTTGTAAACCTTTTCTTGGTATTAAACCAATGTTGTATTAATCAAGTCGCATCATTTCTTCCACCCCGTCAATAACCACGTGAAGCTCAGTACCGGCGTTTACACACATTGTATATGTCGTAGAATAATTTGATACTTCGAATCTTCGCGGAAATCCTAGGGGTTTTGCGAAAACGCGGATAATTAGACATAGGCGAAAAATTATCAAATCTTACTGGACAAAGTCTGGATTTTTGCGAAAAAAAAAATAACCACGAAGGTGATGGCGGGGTCTGTTCGCTCGCTACGCTCGCTCACTTGACCCCGCCATCCCCTTCTAACCTAACCTGTCCGAGTCGGGGTGCCCTAATTGATAATTTTTCGCCTATGTCTAATTATCCGCGTTTTCGCAAAACCCCTAGGATTTCCGCGAAGATTCGAAGTATCAAATTATCCTACGACATATACATATTAATGATCTAGGTTATATTTTGATTGACGATAAAATCTCTTTGTTCGTTATTGCGTATAGAATTTATGCATTATACATAATTGGACACCATAATTGCTTATTGATAAGAATTGAACGCTATCTAAAGTAAATGTTAAAGTCAAAACTCTAAACCAGCTAAATGTAGTTTTAACCAGTTTGACTGCAACATTGGTTTACCGATAAGCGCTAGTTACTGATGAGCTTAGGGCTCGATTCCCGGGTTATTGGATTTTTCCATCTAGAATTTCTTATCTCCAGCTGAGCTACATGGCTCTACAATACTCTACAATGTAGAAATGACAGCGTTACGGATTGTCACAAGCCTGAAAATCTATGGACTTACGATTAGTCCCAAACCCGAACTAAGAACTCGTGTCAAATCGTGTTGTCATTGATTCTTAGTTCAGCCGGTCGATTCTGTCGACATGTCACGGTGTTCACCTAGGCGGAGTGAACGACAAGTAAGCTGTCATTACATCTTATTTGTATGGTTTTACAACTCACCCGTCGTGCACCCCACCTAAGTGTTCACTTTGACATGTTTACAGAATCGCACTGCGGTTCGGGACTAATCGTAAGTCCGTAGGTGATACGGAGTAGAAAACGCCCGACACTAAGGCCGAAACTACGGACTTCGGCCTTAAACAGTAGGCCTGTTTTACCCTTTGAAGAGTACAGGCGTCATGATTTAGTAGGTCGTTAATTTAGTAGGACAGTTGCAGAGGATTACTTGCTATCGAGGCCTCTTCCTTATGAAAAGAGCACTGACCAGAATCCTTTAATTCCTCAAAGCGGTCACTGTGACACGATATTTACCTACCTTGTTACTTTTACTATTGACATTTTGGATTCATGCGAACATCCTGTTACATTTAAATTCTCTAATTAATGTTGTAATTGTTGTAAAGTGTACTCGTATATTGTTGATTTTATTGGTTTTTATAACCAACCATAAACTTATTTTATTTATTATATCAAAGTTTAAATTATTGTAATGGTGGGTACCTACTGACCAGTGTTACGAGGCGTAATGTAAAATGTTACAAAGCGAGCATTCGTGCAGTCAGTACATGGAAACGTGCACGAGCATGCGCATGTTACATGATACATGAAAATTATCCCAAGGGAACATACTCCCGGGATAAAATGTCCTATGTGTTATTCCAGACTATAATCTACCTCTGTGCCCATCAAGATCCATTCAATGGTTTTAGAGTAACAAACATCCATACATCAATACATACAAACTTAAATAATAGTAAGGATAAGGATTGAATACTTTTCGCACACAGATATACAGAGAAGGGCTTAATGCCTTAGACATTTTCTGCCAGTCAACCTTTGGGTCTCTTTGAGTGATGCAGAGAATAATTTGGACATGTGACATCCTGAGCTGGCAATGCAATGGGCTTTTTGTTTAGTTTATTATCACCAACTCCATCTCTCTGAGGCCTGAGTCCTAGCGATAGCAACGTCATTAGCTGACTTTGATCATGGATAACTCATATCTATTCCTCGTAGATAAACATCAATCACTCTAAAGTACTTCTTGGTATTACGAAATTAGTATGTTATGCCGAAATGTTGGCCATCTTTCAAGACAACGGCAGAAGCCATTCATGTGGAACAGGTCTAATAATGGGATTTATAATTGCAGAACGAATCGTCCGACGTACGGGGCTTCCTAAAATCCTTTTTCGACATAAAACACGTAAAAGACACTTGTACAGTTGCTTTCAAAAAGGGACCTAATAAGCGGAGGACAAAGTCCATTTTGGTGTTGGCATCGATCGCGTTTATATACGGCCCGTCTCACGGTACGTACTTGTTTCTAGACTTATATTTTATTCAACGGTAGTACTGAATTCCGGACATAAATCCAAATTATCATCGGGATCTATGGAATAATTTATATCAGTGTTTAGCTTGTAAAGTAACTATTTTTCTACATTTGGAATTGCTGGATAAAAAGATTGTCCTTTAAACAATAGGTAGAGAACAATGGCTAATAAAATAGTTCATATTTTTTCATCTGTCTCGTATAAGGTGATTGGGGTTACACTTTTAGAGAACAAAACAGCGTAATCACAAATCGTGATGATTCTGATGATAAGGAAATTTCTCTGGTTGGCTGGGAGAGGCTTATGCTCAGGAGAGAATATTTCGAGCTGTTCAAATTTTGGTGTAGTAGTAACTTTAACGAAGACGAAAGAACTGGCTCACAATGGCAGAGGAAATACGTGTAAGGAAAAGGGAGAGAGCCTTTTGCTTCGCAGTGAGACATAATGGGCCAGTTGGATTCATAGTTCTAACTATCTTAAACATGATAAGGAATAGTTTAACATCATCATCATCCACAGCCAGACTTCACCCACTTGTGAGCATCAGCCTCTCTTTTCTTGTGCGAGTCGTCAGGTATAATTATTATCGAACACTCAAGTTGATATGAATGCTGTAACTTCCAGGTGAATACACGGTACGTTACCTGTACACCCGCTACCGCTTCAACTGGGACGCCCTGATGTACAGCTTCTACGGGACATTCTTCATTTGTGCCCACTCACTCGGTAAGTAATGTCATCATCATCATCATCATATCAGCCGAAAGACGACCACTGCTGGACAGAGGCCTCCCCCAAGTGTCGCCACAGCAACCGGCCCTGTGCGTCTTGCAACCATCGCCTACCCGTGACCCTCACCAGGTCATCTGTCCACCTTGTGGGAGGCTTTCTAACGTTGCGTTTTCTGGTACGCGGTCACCACTTCAGAAATTTTAGGCCCCATCGACCATCTGTTCTGTGAGCAATGTGCCCTGCCCACTGCCACTTCAGTTTGGTGATCCTTCGGGCTATGTCGGAATCCTTACAAAATTACATTTCATTTAAACGTGATTGGAGCCTCCTTTTAAGCAAACAAAACTCTTTCACATCATTGTCGTACCCCTACACTAATTAAAGTTAATATAGTGTGCTGTGATCGCAAGGGAAATATGCAATATGATTTGATATAGGGGAACGTTTAGAAAACTCGCACTAGGCCTTTGCGGATTTTGTTCGAAAGAGTCACCGCGGCTCTGGAACGCAAAGGGCACGAGCACGGCAGGAGGAGCACGGATGGGTTTTTTAGTCAGTAAGAGTCTGACATTCCCTCCCGCTCCACCCAGAGCGGAAGGGGTCATTTATGACTTCCCATCCATAAAAAACCCTTTTGATGAAGATCACGACTTCCACTGGATGTGAGAAGCATAGACCGGTCGAAGTGGCGACATTTGTGGGAGGCTAATTTCTGGCAATTGACGTCTTTCAGCTGAGTATGTATTAAATTACTAATCCCTTCTAATATTATAAATGTGAAAGTAACTCTGTCTGTCCGTTACTCTTTCACGCTAAAATGGCTGAACGGATCGTCATGAAATTTGGCAGATATATAGCCTGGGATATGGAAAACGACATAGGCTACTTTTTTACGCGATATTCTATATCTACGCGGGCGGAGCCACGGGCAAAAGCTAGTTTGTAAATAAGTAAGTTGATTCATCACTTGTTTGCTTTTTCAGGAGCGTTGATATCAATAAGCCTGTTCAGCCACCGTTTGAAATGGGACGACTCAATGCTTGGCCTGATCTCCAATGGCAGCAAAATTGTGGGCGCCCTCTATACTGGTCTGGCTAGAAACACTATGGACATGTATATTGGTAGGTTGCCTGGTTTGTGGTTCAATATTAATCTGTTATTCTCCTTCTTCTTTGTTCAAAAGCCGTTCAGCAAATCGTTGGTGCGGTGAATGTTGAGAAGTTGTTATATATGAAGCATTTTTACCTGTCTGTAGAAGGTTCTATGGTCGCCAACTAAAAAGTGTGGTCGATCACCGAAACTCGCAATTATGTCTCCGCTGAATCCTTAATGAAACTTGGAAATTAAAGTTACTCTGTTTGTGCAGCGCCTGACTTGCATTTTTCTTTTAAAATAACTAAAATTACGGCTATATCAAAAACCCTAGGCTGCTGAATTCTTGCAAATAGGTCACACTATCACGTTCCGTTTAGAATATGTCGAGTTACCAGTTACCCCTACCAGTTAGGGTGATTGTTCGAGAATGTTCTGCAGTTGAATTCACTGTAGGGTAAGCTGACGTTATCCTAATAACTGCTTCTGCCTTTTCACAAATTTAAGTGTTGGTTGAATCTTATTTGGATATTACAAGTTTTTGAAATATCTACAAACATAAAAATTTGTAAGCAATACAAGGATACTTCATATGGAAGAGGAGATGAATCAGCAGTCTATGATAAATTCAACGGCTAGACCGGTACAAGACTTGTTTATCTGGTAATAAGATCTTCACAAATTGTTAATGTTTGTTTACCATCTGCAAGGGTAAACAGAGAATGTAGAGGAAAATTTTAAATTCATGATATATTTTTTGTTGTATTTTCTAACTGATTAAACAATGCCTTGCCGTGTTATCTCTTCACCACCCTTGGTTGGCTGTTAGTAGGGCATTTGGTTCACCTTTATATCTATGACCATAAAGTCTGAATAACTATGCTCACACAACATGACCCATCGTTTGTTTTTCAGCGGTTGCTGTGGAGATGTTCAATGCAACATCATTCACTGCCCTGAGGTCGATATCATCCAAATTAGTGACGAGTGATGAACTAGGTAAGCGATTACTTAATACTTCATAGAAAACAAGACAAATGAATCAGAATTTCTTGTTAATTAGTTAAATGAAAGAAACGGTTAACGTAGATTTGTAAATTCCTGTAATGTATGTAGTATTAGAATTTTAGAATTGTAAGTTACTGAAATGGGTTACTAAGTATGAAAATGAAGACAAACAACAATATATTCTCAGCTATATAAAAAGAATCGGCCACGTGCGAGTCGGACTCGCGAGCAAGAGGTTCCGAATGAATCATCTATTTTTAAAATATTATTTTAAAACAATAGACTTCTATAGATTTTCCTGTGTCTCCATAATCAAAGTTGGGTCCGTGTTTGGGCAGTTATATCGTCGGTGATAATGCAATACCGCAAATCTACACTTTAAGGTCTAATTTTCGATGTTAATTTATTCAATGTTAGGCTTTATAGCAATTGTGTTTAGCGGTATTGCAGTATTGAAAATGCACGTATAAGCGAGTGGTCCCGGTCCGTCAAATAAACCATGTCAGAGGCCCTTGAGGCGGTTTAGAAACTCTGACACTAGGGTGTATGGGGTCGTATTTATCGTTTAAGCGTCTTTATCGTGTGGGCAGTAAGGTCTAACCTTACTGCACAAGAAGAAGAAAGAGTATTGAAAATTAGACCTTATAGCAAAGTGTAGTTTCGCAATATTGCAGTATCAACGATGATATGTGTATCAAGTTTCAACCGAATTGGCCCAGTAGATTCGGAAAAAATGTGCTGTGGCAGACGGACTGACAGACACAGCAGTGATCCTATGAGGGCTCAGGCTTTTTATAGACGTGCGGTACCCTAAAATACACAAATGAATAAAGTATCGACGTAGACCACAACATTCGTTACACCTAAAAAATAAGAGTCCCCAAAACCATAAAGGCAAAATTGACTGTTATCTTACCAATTCGTACGTGATTTCAGGTAAAATGACGTCATTCTTCAATCTGATGGAGGTGGTGACTTCAATGATATTCGGGCCGATGTACTCGTGGATTTATATGACCACCTTGGAGATAGATGCGGGCATCGTATATTATGTTAGCACCGTGCTTACGATTCCGCCGTTGCTGTTTTTTGCGTAAGTATTTTTTTAGCTAATGTTTGCTGTCTTTATTCCAATTTTGGAATAGAGTATTCTACTAAAAAAAACTAATTAGATCGTCAGATAGATTTCCAAAAAATGTTAGACACGTATTTTTCTTTATTCACGGAAATAAAAAAATACGAAGATACAGTGCGTTGAAAACTCTAGTGACGTCACTACGATAATACAATTATTACTAGCGACATGACGTCACAAACCCCCTCTCTTGAACTTTGATGCGATGAATCTTTATAAATTTTTAACGATTTGAAATGGCAAGAAATACGTGTCCAATATTTTTTTGAAAACCTAACGGACGGACTGATATTTTTTCCACCTAGTAGAATACCCTATTTCCGAGTATTATCTGTACAACTATATCATAACATAACTTTGTATGAGCGCCAAACTTAAGGCAATAGCTAGGGCCAAACTGTGGTTACTAAAAAAAACCGGACAAAAGCGAAAAAATCACGGCATAAAAATCACGTTTGTTGTATGGGAGCCCCACTTAAATATTTAGTTTATTCTGTTTTTAGTATTTGCTGTTATATCGGTAACAGAAATACATCATCTCTATGAAAATTTCAACTATCTAGCTATAACGGTTCATGAGATACAGCCTGGTGACAGACAGACGGACAGCGGAGTCTTAGTAATTGGGTCCCGTTTTTACCCTTTGGGTACGGAACCCTAACAGCAGTACAAAGATGTCTACAATCAAGCAATGGGTTTGATTGACAAGAAATTATCAATATATAATTAAATAACTGTTCTGGATAGAACTGGGAATCTGGGATCAGGTTTCTGATTAATTTAATCACAATTAAACCAGAAAATGATTATTACGTACCCTACGCATAATGATTATTACGCTTGTTGTGTTGCGTCGACGCATGGGACTACCAGTGCCTTATCCATAGACCTCATTCATCGCTTTCCATCAACCGTGATCGAGGTTAAGAGCTAGCCCATTCATTAAACAAACAATGAACAAATGTAACAAGCAACAAATCTTAGTAAGTCGCTTTGTTGGCAGTACCTTTCTGTTTTGTGACGTCTAATTGTAAATTTTTGACACTCACAGAAATATCTAGACGAAGTTCCAAACATTTTCAGGTCGCGACATAGTCATAAGACTTAAAGTCAGTATAACATGGATTATACATAGAAGCACACATTAAACTACAATAATTATCTTCATTAGCAATTACGTATTCGTCGTGTTCTGCCAAAAGTCTAAAAGTTAAATCAGACGAGATTAGCAAATATTGTTCTTAGTCCTAACTTAGAGCTTAATGCAATTACAAAAATAAATTACCCAGCTTAAGACTTTCACAATTTATGTTCATAGTTTTGTTGCGAAAAACTTTAACTGCGCCTAACTTAGATTTAGAGCTATTTGTTACTAGTAGAATACATTGTTTTCTTAAAAAAAATGGCGTAGTATTCCTTGAAAACGCACAAACATAGTTTGTTAGAAGAGAGAGAGATTTTTTTTCATTTACGAGGTTGTTGTACACTCGCAGCTTGTTTACTGGGCCACAAGACCTAGCTTCTCCAAGACTAGCTTCCCTTGCTGCTGTCAACCGTTGGCTGATACTCGCCCATCATACGTCCACGCTGCTTCTGCTGAATATGACGCGATAAATTGTTCATTCGTTCGATTACCCCCGATTTCTGAATCAACTCTACTTTCACCTGAAAACCTGTCAAAAATTTAGCATTAAACACGTTCTGATGATGTTCCTGTGCCAGAAGACTTGGTTCTCCAAATTAGGATGAAGGGTTGAAATGCGTTTTTCTAGTCCAAGTCCAGTGGATACGCCGGTGGTGGATTCTATAGAAATGGAAGTAACTGATGTTGTGGATACTACATCAGTAACTTGCCAAGCCTTACGAGGGGGTCTACTCTCTAAGCCCGAAGACCGTATCTAGTTTCGGGCCCGAACTAAGAACAACTGTCAAATCGTGTTGTCATTCATTCTTAGTTCGGGTTCGGGACTAATCGTAAGTCCGTAGGTGATACGGAGTAGAAAACGCCCGTAACTAAGGCCGAAACTACGGACTTCGGGCTTAGAGAGTAGACCCCCTTAGGTGAAGCCTCGGTGCTGTCCAACTCTAAAATAAAATGCTGACAGATTCTAAAGAAAGTTATTTGCTTTTTACAGCTGGTTCTTCGTACAGCACAGGAAAGACGCTGCCAAATCTAAAATAGAAGACGGTGGAGCGATTAGCGAAACTGAACTACAGGCGAAGAAGAAAAAGGACTCGCTTATCAATAGCATCGATCTTGAACATGAAGTGATGATAGGAGACTAAATATATCGAGTAGAAGAAGAAAGAATGAAAGTAGAATTGTATGTTTGTTTACAACGCATGTGAGGGACCTACATCACTGCTGACCCATTTGGGATTAGCGTAATATTATGTTATGTTAATTGTTATAGGAATAAATTATTTAAAAAGACTCATCAGCTTTTCCTTCCCCGTAATAATATTTTCATCACCAAATAAATAATGGCTAAGGCACACTAAGGCATCCATAATTTTATGACGTAGGAAGGACGTGAAAGATTGGCTATCAGTTAAAAACTTCTGTTTTGGTTACGTCATCACTTTGAAGTTCAGTAGCGGTCATACTATTTACACAAATATTACAAAGAGATTTGCCTTTTTGTATGTTTGTAATGAAAAGGCTCTAAAAGTACTGGACCTATTCTATATATATATCTATTATGTATTTATTGTATATTTAATAGTACACCTAAGACTACCTACAGTACTGTATTTTCTTTTCTGTTTAAAATCCATCCAAATGTTGTCTTGAAAAGATCGCTGTCAGCGATAAGGCCGCGTATCGTGTCACCCTATGTAATGTCTTGTTCATCTATATATTTCCTGTAATTTATATGGTGTCCATAATAAAGAGTATTCAATTCTATTCTATTTTGAAAGTATAGCATATTACGTTATAATATATTTTATTTTCAAAAAGTGGACACCGTCACGAGTAAAGTGCTAGTTTAATCTTTACTGACGCTGCTGGCTTCAGTCAGTCTTTAAGGTTTCGAACGTCCGTATGAAATGGAACCCTTAAAGGATCACTAGTGTGTCTTCTCTGTCTTTCATTTGGTCACAGCTAATTTTCTCTAAATGTACTGGACCGATTCAATTGAAATTTACTTTTGTGGCCCAAACACGTTCGCATAACGTAAATAAATCAATTTTGAATATGGGTCTCACTTAGACGACGAATAAGAAAATTAAAAAGAAATTTTACCAATCACGATCATTTATTCGACTTCATTTAGTTCTTCAACAAAAACAAAAAACGTACGTAGCAAAATCTACATCGTAACAAATATAACCGCAACGCCATCTATCCCACCCGCTGCGAACGAACTGAACAAAATCCTGCATCACGTTATCAGAGTTTACAGTGCGATTTGAACAGATACAAAAGTCCCAATATAAACTACCGGGCAGTTGCCCGTCAGACACAACAACCGTCCGGTCGGAGGATCCTCCCTTTTCAATGGAGGTATGCGGGACTTTACTCTCTGTACCACTATCTCCATAGAGTCAATCACATTTTGATTGCGTTAAAATTAAAATAAAGGGAGTGTTTATCTTTTTTCTTGGAGTAATTGGCCTCCGCTCTTTAAGAAGTAGTAGACCGTTATGCAGTATGTGGACCTAGGTAAGTAGCCACGTGTCTCGAATTGCATAATATTTATAAATTTTGCACAATAATTATTTCAGTATTTGGATAAACATTAAAATACTTAAAAATAACACAATAAACCGTTGTTGTAAACCAGCCGTTTATTTGCCTGGGCTTGAATAAGAAGATGACATTTAAAAAAATCTAATCATCATAGTCATAATGATTATGAAGATATAGTAATACCTACCTAAAGTTTAAAACAAGTCACTTGCGCAAGTTATCTGGGAGCAAATACGAGACAATTGATTACATTGTTTGAATAATTTTATCAGACCATCAAGGTGCAGTGGCAGTTTAAATACTCTAAGCAAATATTCGTTATATGTACTGTTGTTTAACTATGTATATTCTACAGGGTGACTATAAAATATGAAGAAAAAATTTTTTATTTTTTATTTTACAAATGTTTGTAGGTATTATTTTTCGTAAACACCACTGGAAAATTGCAAGAAAGCGAAATACGCAATTTCGTTTACTTGGATAACGTATTTTCTCATTTATTCTGATTTAATCAAACAACAGAACCGATTTTGATGAAATTTCTATGGAACCAATCGGGTAAGTATATCCTTCCACATAAAAAATAATTTTTCAAATCGGTCCATAAATGACGGCGTTATGAGGTAACCGAAAAAAAAACCGAATTGAGAACCTCCTCCTTTTTTTGAAGTCTGTTAAAAAGACTGCAAAAATGAAGTGCAAATTATAGAGGACACAAATACGAATTTCACGCAAGAATCAAGGACACACAGAAGATCAATGATTTTTAGGAAGGTTTCGATATTCCGTATAAAAAACGGAACCTAATAGGAGCACTTGCGTTTGTCTTTCAAAGCTAATTTGTGCCAAATCTACTGAACTGAGCCGTAATTTGGTATACATCATCATCATCATCATCATATCAGCCGATAGACGTCCACTGTTGGACATAGGCCTCCCCCCAAATGGGGGGTTTGCCATAATCGCCACGCTTGGCGCGCGGTTTGGCGATCGCAGTGTAGCTGTAGCAATGTACCTACAGAGAATGCTGCTGCCCATTCTCTGGTGAGTCCCTTAGTCGCCTCTTAAGACACCCACGAGAAGTGATGGGGTGGTGCTATTCTTTTACGTCCGACACCATTCGGAACATAAAAAAAAATCGACTGCCTTGTACATTTTAGTGCGCATAACTCGACAAAATGTACTGAACGGTTGTTTTTTTGATTTCGGAGTCGGTCCCATAGTAAAAGTTGTCCATAATGATGAGTACAATGACCCTTTTTGGGGAATAGCGTGTATTCTGTTACACGTTGTATACACAAATGAACTTCTATGAACCAAATACGGACGTGCATACGTAACGTAAATAAATACATTTTGAGTACCTATTGATCACTTTTTGGGAAAAATAACTTTTCTCAAACTGTGCCGTGACGTATCAAATGAAAGAGCTCATATTTATTTTATTTTCTAACAAATAATTTTGAAGTGTTTCCCTTATCTCCAAAACTACACAGCCGATTGAGAAATACAGATATTTTTCTTCTTTGCTTGTATAACATTAAGGTAAACTCTATAAAAAGATAATGGTTTGTTAAGAAAATATATTTCGGAAACATTTACGCACGAGTCTAACTCGCACTTGGCCGATTTTTTTTATAGGTATCTTCCACAGAGGTTGGTTTTCAGAAATTACTATAAAGTGTTTCCATATTCCACCTACTAGTAAAAACATTTTACAAAAGAATAAAACCTCTGTTCTATAATAATTTTAGGTAAGATATGATTTTAGCAACACCCATTATATAATATTTACAAAAATCTGTAACATTTTTCGGATCAACCCGTACATAATATACATCTTACGCACATCAAATAATAAGCAATTGAGATAATAAGTAAGGAATAAACTTTTATTATAATAACATTTCAACTGTTAGTTTGACAAATACTTTCGTTGAGTGAACACAACATGTCAGATCCAGAAAAAAAACGAGATCCCGTTGAAGCCGAAGATGAACCAGTAAAAGAGAAAAATATCAAATATTGTACAGCTAAAGAAAAGGAAAGTTTTATAAGAAAACTATGTCGAATAAAATCAAACATTACGGTGGAGCCGATACTGGCAGGTCTCATAATACCGTCGATGTTGGCCAGGTTGGCGATCCAGAATCTCAACTTGGATAAAACTTGTCGCGTTAAACTGAACTACAATGATACGATATGTGATGCACTTATCGATAGGAAAGGCAACTTGACTGAGTTCGAAGGTGAAGTCCAAAAGATCATATCCAACATAGAATCATGGAAGAGTGTGATACAGACTTCAATTCCAACGCTGCTTGTGATATTCATGGGGGCGTGGAGCGACAGAACTGGGAACAGGAAAGTGTGTATATTGATGCCAATTTTTGGAGAATTCATGGTTTGCATTAGCAACTTGTTGAGTACCTTCTTCTTCAATGAAATTGGTGTTGAAGTGACAATGTTCTTCGAAGCTCTGTTCCCGGCGGTCACGGGCGGCTGGGTAATGGTATACCTAGGCGTCTTCAGCTACATCAGTGACATTACCGATGAAGAAAGCAGGACCTTCAGAGTGGGGCTTGTGAATCTTTGCATGACTGCCGGAATTCCTATTGGAACAGCTTTGAGTGGAATCCTGCTGAAACTATTGGGATATTACGGAATATTTATCATTTCTGGAGTTATTTATATGATAACTTTCTCTTATGGATTATTCTGCTTGGAGAGCAATACTAAACCGCGAACTGATAAGAATGAGAAGGTAAAAAGTCAATGGTTATTTTATATCCACTTCTGTAAATACTTCCACGTGTTTCTTTTCGCCGTGTGGCAACTCAAGTCGATTACGATGATAAAAATGACTTATAAATTTTATTAATAATCAATTTTAACAAATATAAGTTTTGTTGTGCTCTTGGATTTGGGTATCGGTCCCTAATATGCAAACATCTCTATCTCACTGAGGTTTGTTGTAAGAAAACCCAACTGTGGGGTAAGCTCTTCTTTGAACATAAGCTGTCCGTTATATTGCTTTTTACAAGTCCAATGAATAATAATCTAGCCCGTTATATCCCACTACAGGGCAAAGGCCTCGGGATCTCCTAATTATCAATTTTCATAATCCATTTACAGGTAGAACCAGTAACTTGCACAGACTTGGTAACATTGGTGAAAGAAACTGGAGAAGTGGCATTGAAGAAGCGAGAGACAAACTTCAGGAAGAAGATAATCTTGACACTCCTTGTCGTGGCTTTAGTTTATGGACCTAGCCATGGTACGTACAAATTTCAGTTAACTATTTGAGTATCTTCCAGCAGGGTCTATCTAACCTTCAGTGGCCCACTGTGTAGTCCCTGAAACGCCTTGAAATCCAACACGTCATGCGACGTGGGGCTACCTCCCCGGAACGGCAGCAGGTTAATGAGCCCAGTCGCAAATTATGATCCACCTTATGTGCCTCAAAATGAGCTTCTAACGATGACGTCGCGTGCGTATCACACGAAAGGGGACCCACAAAATTTAAGAAACCTGGGTCGCAAAGAACACACACCCACACAGCACCGCTCAAGTTTTGAAGGGAAGGACGTTGTAGATTCCACAAACACATCCACCATCTCCAAAGATGAATTTCAAAAGTTGAGTACCTATATGAATGCAAAGTATTTTACCAGCTCATCTGCAAGTTTACTGTGAAAGAGATCCCATTGCACATCTTTTCATCATCGTTCTCAAGACATCATTCTCCATCTGGCCCTGATGTTGTTTGCGTAGAACTGCATTTTAGTACCATACAACTTGTTTTGAGTTGACTGACCTTTTATCATAAATTACAATAAACTGTTATCACTAATTAAATATTTTCGACAAGCCCAGTTCTTGTGACAATATGACCGCTTATTACAGTTTACCTATGTTCAGACAGAGATAATATACTCCGTCATTGGTCGAGATAATGATGTATGAAAAAGTCCTGTTTGTTTTTAGCCATATTTACATAGGTCAGTTATTTTATATCCAACAACACAGTTGATTCTGTAATGCAAGCTGTTTATTAGTAGTCTCTTTTACCGTGAGTACTATTACATCTCGAAATTAACCGATTGCGGGTTTGGCTTAAACGAATCCAATGACAGGACTATCCGCATGACTCTAAAGGTCTACATATTGGTTGGCCAAAATTTGAGTCAAATTGACACGTAAAGAAGAATGTAGGGTCGTAATTTTAATGTCTCCTTTGTTTTCAGGTGAACATATAATTACATACATGTACGTGAGGTACAAATTGAAATGGGATGCGCTCAAATACAGCTTGTATTCGACTTACAGCATTATAACACATTCATTGGGTAAGTAATATTACTAATACTTAATAAATTAATATAAATGCGGAAGTTTAGATGTTTGGATGCATGTTCGTTACTCAATTGTGCGAGCAGCTAAGGAGTGGAATTCCTTGCCAGAGTCTGTGTTTCCTGATAGCTACAACCTGGGAGTCTTTAAGTCAAAAGTAAAAAGGTTACTTCTAGGTAAGCGTGCTCCATCTTCGGCCACATCATCGCTTACTATCAGGTTAGATAGTGGTCAAGCGCGTGCCTATTCATTATAATAAAAAAAAACACGTCAGAACGGCTGAACGGATCTTGATGAAATTTGGCACAGAGATAGATTATAGTATAAAATAACACTCTTTTATTCCGGGAGTATGATCCCTTGGGATTATTTTTGACAATCAAACGGGCGGAGCCGCGGGCGGCAGCTAGTTAACTTTAATTAAATGTTTTTAAACAATCATCATCACCTTCATTCTCTTATATCCTTATCTTTATTTATTTGGTGTCGGCGGTTGCGTGTCAATAAGTCTCCTTTTTAACAATGGCTGCCTATGTTAAGCGCGTGTCATCTCGTTGGATCAAAGTGATCTGGACCTTTGCAATAATATTGGAGTCTGTACATAGTATACAGGGTTATTTGTAAAACACCAACAACCTTTCAGATTATAAACAACTTTTGTTATGAGACCAACCCTGAAAAATCGAAAAAAAAATCTACTGTTTCATACATTTTCATCGGGTGAATATTGCATTTTGTATGAAACAGCCGATTTATTTTTTGATATTTCAAAGTTGGTCCCATAGAAAAAGTTGTTTATAATCATGAGTACTTTCACCTACTGAAAGGTTGTTGGTGTTTTACAAATAACCTTGTATATAAAATGTCGCAGCCAACTGGCTTAATCAGCCGTTTCGTTAAAAGCCTAGTCTTTTCATTGAACTGCGCCGTTCAATCAGCGACCTATGTGACATGGGTGAGTCATTAAACGATATTGAACAAAAGGTGTCACTTAGGTCGCTGAAAAATCGGCGCATTGGCAAATGAAATGATAGGCCACCAATGAAACGGCTGATAAAGGAAGATTTATTAATTCGATTTTGTTTTACATAATTAAAGTGATTATCTCATATTTTAATCTCCTCTCGCCTGAAACACAGGATGGTCTAGTTCAGGTTAATAGCACTAGTGAACTTGACACAGATTTAAGCAAAACTGTATTTATAACTTGAATAAAAAAATACTATTATTCTATCTACTAGATAACATAAGAAGGGTACAGAATTTGTCAAGAATTTAGTATTTTATTTTAGCCAGTTAGTTAGTAATCTTGGCGCAATATGATTACAACAACAAATATTCACATGTTATAGTAACTCAAACTTTATTTTAGGTAACCAATAAATGTACATAATTTATTTTGTTTTTTAAACGTTTGTACATAATTTTGCAATTTTAGTCTAGTTTGTATATAGTTAGGTTTAGTAGATATAAATAGTTAAGTTAGTTATGTACATGTTATAGTTGATATTTTAAAGTTAGGTATTTGTTTTTGGCTTTTATCTCGGACAGAGGATAAGCATTGCCATACAACGTGGCAATGCCGCCAGTCTTTTGAGCACACTTCCAGTCGACAGCGATGCGAACGAATTCTGTGACGACATATTTTTGCTAGGAGTTTTAATTTTTATTTTAACTGTAGGTATATAGTTAGATTAGTATATAAAATGTACAAGTTATTAGATCGTCAAACATCCTCAAAATGTTGTCACGATATATTCTGAGAAGTAGGTAGAGTACCTAACCAGCTTATTTAAAAAAATATGCATAAGCTGCAATAAATCGGAATTACAAAACGAAATACCAACTTCAAAATTGTCCTTAAAATGTAACCCGTCGACTTTGGAAAATCGCCCATCAATAACCTCGCTGGTAGCCGCATGGACGGTGGACGTTTTTCGGCTGGCATGATGATGATAATGATATCAAAGGCCACGAGAGAAACTGTTCAGTATTTTCCCTGTTGAGCTGCAAGTGCTGACTGAAAAAAAGATTTTTGCATCTAATTTTATGAACTTTCTAGCAACTACAATTCGCAAAGAAAGTGCATAAAAGTTGATGACCTGTAGCTAATAACTCTACGCACTGGAAATCGATACAATACCGTAACAAAATAGGAATTTTATTTCATACACGTTGGAGAACAGACACCAGCAAAATCGCTTCATAATAGACTTCATCTATTGCTTTCCATCAGGCGTGATCGAGGTCAAGAGCAAGCAGGCAAGCAATTTAAAAAAAAATACGTAGGTAATAAAAAACATAGACATATACCTCCATTTAATAATGAATTTCTTATCGGTAACAGCGATGTCTTCCAGACAACCTTTAGATTGATAAGATAATATAAAACTAGCTGAATATAGGTACCAGAAAACTAAAGGCTGAACATCAAACACCGAATTGAACCCGTGATTTAATGGCGCAGCAGTCAATGGCTCAGCTGCCGCGCCAAACGTTTTGTCAGTATTAAAGCTCATTATCCTTTCAACCCTTATCCCCATTTATTTAAGATCGGTGCAGCAAGTATTTTGGTTTCATACAACTCATACTCTGCCTAGCCTTTTGCCAACTATATTGAAGTCGGCTCCCAGTCAAACCGGATTCAGCTGAATACCAGTATTTTACGCGGAGCGGCTGCCTACCAGACCTTCACAACCCATTGACTAGGTAACACGGTACTTCTTGGCAAAACTGGAGTTAGATTTTCTGGCTTCTGACGACCCGTAACGACTGCAAAAGATCTACAAATGACAGCCGGTACCAACGGCTTAACGTGCTTTCTGAATCATAGAGGAATCTCGATATGTTAAGATGGTCACCTATCCACAGGTCACACACCAACCTCAACAAGCGTTGCTTTACCTTGAAGATTGATCCGTGCGAACAGTCGCACGGATCAATCTTCAAGGTAAAGCAAGCAAGTAATTATACAGCCACGAACTCTTTATCTCATCCATCGTTTCATTGGTCTTCTGCATCTATAGCTGTATAAAAACATACTCAAAAACAGAGAGCCAAAACATTCGAACTACAACACAGCAACTCTGTTTGCTGGGTGAATATAATTATGAAGGTAGTAGGGACTACTTCCCAGGACGAGAACATTCAAAATTTCATATTTTTAAACGAATTTCTGCAATATTCAATATTTATTCAATATTCATGCTATTATAGTAACTCCATCTATTTCTTTCCAGGTGCATTATTCTCCATCAGCGTGTTCAGCAAACGCTGGGGCTTCCACGACTCGATGCTCTGCCTCATATCCATCATCAGCAAGCTGGCCGGTTCCATACTCATCACCTTCGTGCAGACTGACTTTCATATGTTTATGGGTAAGCATTTAATCAAGGCAGCTCACATAGTGATGAATTGGATCCTGTAAAAAGCTACCGAGTTTGTTATATAAGCCCAGGACGGGAAGTCTCGACATATATGTCGAGATTTCCCGCCCTGGCGTTCTTTCTGATGTAAAGTAAACCTTATAATACTTATCTTATTGCTCTCGACACTAAAAAGCCAAAAACTACGTTGCCGCTGTTCTATGAGGTGCAAAGGCAATGGATGACCAGTCAACTTACTAAGCTTGGTGTTTATATCAGTACTCCTTCGAGAACCTTCATGGGACCGTCCTACTAGTCTGAATTTTCTGAAATACCATTCCTACACAATGAAAACTTGTAATAACAATGATTTATTTCTCTTTCAGTCCCATTAATTGAGATCCTGAACGCGACCACATTCACATCTCTAAGGTCGATGGCATCTAAGCTGGTACCAAGCGAAGAAATGGGTAAGTCGGACCTTTTGCATATTGGATAAACCCTGATGTAAATATATAAAAAGCTTGGATTACCACTTACCACAACCTCAAAGAAAGACAAGGTGATCCGTATAAAAACTTTGCTAACAAAACATGTATGTATGTATCTGCTTTTTGCCTATTTCTTCTAAGAAATAATAAATAAAATAACATAATATTATTTCGGAATTTTCCGAAGACGAGTCACTAGGCAGAGGGGAACCTATACTTCATCAACATTTTTAAAATCATGAGAGAACCTATTGCCGTTAACCACAACTCAAGAGCAGCTTCTGAGAAATCCCTATAAATAAATTCCTAGCGGAAAAACCCAATAACACTTTCCCCGACTGGAGTATTGAACCCAGGACCACATTTATGAGCATCATTAGTGCTTGAGCCCTTTACCAACAAGATAGTCTGTAATATAAAATCACCTTTTTTTGCTTTCCAGGTAAAATGAACTCGCTGTTCAGTTTGGTGGAGACCCTGGCTGCCCTGATGTTCGATCCCACATACTCGAAGCTGTACTCCAACACCATCACAGTGTTCAGTGGCGCTGTCTATGTGTTCAGCTCTCTCATGACTCTGCCCGCAATCAGCATGCTCATGTAAGTTATGTTGCCGTAGTACATGATGGGTAGAATTTTGTGACTCGTGAAATTCACTTCTTATATCGATATTAGGTTCTATACCGTCTTTATTTCAATTGTACGAGTAATTTAAAAAATAATGTTGTATCTGAATGAGTAAATCAGAGGGGCACTCCTCGTGTTTGTAAGAAGTGCTTACATTTTGCATGGTCACTCTTTAAGACAGTAACACCTAATAATTTAAGAATATTCTTATTCTTAAATTCTTATCAAGAATTTTCCTATATTCTGCCATTTTTTTGACATTGACTGTCACCATATGAGATATAGCCGTAAGGTTTGAATTTGAACGTTTTTTAACCGACTTCAAAAATAGGAGGAAGGAGGTTCTCAATTCTGTTGTTTTGTTTTTTCGTTTGTTACCTCATGTCTCCGTCATTTGAAAAATTTTTATTTGATGTGAAGGGACATAATTTCCGATTTTTCCCATTGAAATTTCATCAAAATCTGTTTAGTAGTTTGGTTTTTAAATCTAAACTGCCGGAAAAAATATGTCATTCATGTATACGAAATTGCGTATTTTGCTTTCCTGTGACTTTCCAGTGGTGTTGTTAGGTGTGGGGTACTAAAAAGCGAAAAAAAAAAACTATTTTACAAAAAACCGACACCCAATAAAAAAAAATATAAGTTATTTTGTACTTGTATCGAATTGGCCTTCCGGTGTGTTCTTTTGAAGTGCCAGAAGTAAGAGGAGAGGCCTTATTCTCGATTCAAGGAAATGATTGCTATTATTTTAAACTTATGAGATTCGATTATACAAAACATGATTGACTGTTGAGGCGAGCCGATCAAAGCAATGATTTTTTAACAGCAGATGTCAAACAAGTATGATGTGGACTGTAAGACTTTCGAGCATTGAAAGTTGAGCCCACATCGGTCAATGTCAATTAGTCAGAAATTTGCAGTCTCCTCTTTCACATCACTTTGTAGTTGTTATTATCATCTCAATCACTAACAATGCCCGACAATTCCTATCGGAAAATTCCAACAAATTGAAAACCGAGTCAAAATATTTTGATTGCTCTGGGAGACCAAGAATGATCTTACAGACATAATATTGAGCCCACCCCCTTGTACGGATAGTTTGGTTGGTAATTCATTTGTTTTATATTAGGTACTTTGTTTGTTCCAGATGGTTTTTCGCACAGCACCGAAAAGAATTGGCTGCAAAACGCACACGATCAAAAGATGTTGAGACTGTATATGAAATTGTTTCTACAAAAGACGAAAAAGAAAAAGAAGAGATATAAAACTGTTGTTTTTTATTTTTTTTTATTGTATCATGTACGTATCGGACTTTGTTGCATTTTAAGGTGATACAAATGTGATAACGATCGATAGTGTCGATCGATCAGGTTGATTCAGTGGCGTAACCTGGCAGTCCGATTTAGGTCCACCACGTCAACTGTGCTCATTCGTCGTCAATTGTTTCCATTCGACGTCAACTGTGTTCATTCGTCGTTACAATTCGAATGACTTCGTTCGATGTCAATTGGTTTTGGAGATAGACTATCGATCGATAGAGAATGTTGTATATGTTTTTTGAGAGGATCTATACTGGTCGAAGCTATATGGAACCGCATTAATTTCATTATAATTATAATAACTATTGCTGAATGAAGAAATTAGGAAATAACTCACAGAGAATCAGGGACGGGAAAATCTGGTTCTAGTTTATTTTAATCAGACTTTTTTACTAATGTTTTTAAGTTTATTAGAGTGACATATTAATTTAATATATAAGGTTTATGCTGTTGGCGCATCTTATTATTTTAAATAAATGAATCAATATAATAACCTCGTTTATTTAGTACTAGCTCCCGCTCGCGGCTTCGCCGGCGTGAATGTTGAAAATTATCCCAAGGGAACATACTCCCGAGATAGAAAGTATCCTATGTGTTATTCTAGGCTACAGTCTACTTATTTGCCGAATTTCATCAAGATCCGTTCAGCCGTTCTGACGTGATTGAGTAACAAACATACATACATCCAAAATTTTGCATTTATAATATTATAGTTTAAAAGTATAGATTGTTTAATAAAGTTTTTGGAAAAGAGAATAGAAAATAATAATTTTATTTGATTCGTCAGTTTAATTTTTAAAATAAAAATTGGGGTCAAATTGCTCTATTGGTCAATTTAAACTGTATCAATCAACTGTCGCAGATCACGTTTTTAATCAGTTTGATTAAAAACTGCCAACCCTGCAGCGAAGGTTGTCTTCATTACATGGTTTGTATGTGCTTAGTATTACTCAGAAAATTATAAAAAAAAACGTAACTATAGAATTTCCGTGTTATCCGCATTATGCTTAATCTAACTGACATCAAACAAAGTTGTTATGATTTTCACATTATTTTAATAAATTAATAAGATCCCATCAAAAACATAATTGTGAAAATGGGAGCCAAGTTCAATATTAATAATACGCTTGATTGTCGACTTCAGCGACAGAAGAATTAAGATCTAAATGGGTGCCAAGATCTGTAGATAATCCTGAAATAATGTAAATATAGGCTCAAGATTCGACTTAGTTTGTTTTCACATACATGTTGTCTTTTATTTCGCTTTTTTTTAATTATTGATAGGCACGCGCTTGACCACTATCTCACCTGATGGTAAGCGACGATGTGGTCGAAGATGGAGCACGCTTGCCTAGAAGTAACCTATTCACTCTTGACTTAAAGACTCCCAGGTTGTAGCTATCAGGAAACACAGACTCTGGAATAATAATCTATTTATTTCAGAAATAATTCCATAGCTAGGTATTCATAAAAAAGACATTAAAAATTTGTTGGTACAATTGCTACTTATAAAACTATGTTAGACTGCAAATACAAAGATATTAGTTACATAATAACTTAACAACTATGTTGTTATTGTAGACATTCACATAATCATTCATTTTGATTTTTTTCAATGCTTAACTTATTATATTTATGTTATACGCAAGTTACAGTTTTATATTGAAAGATCAATATATCTTATTCTTCTCAAATTTTAATTTGGTAGTGAAAACTAGCCAAGTCAAATCTTCACACACGGCTGCTGCATTGCCAGTTCCTTTTTCTTAGAACTGGCTGGACATGCTGCCGCGTGTCTATATGTACTGGGTAAAGAATTTAGTATTGACTTTGAAACGATTGCAAGAAAAATCTAGAAGTAGGCGTAGACTAGAGAGGGAAGGATAAAAAGGAAGGTGTGGTCCACTCCTTCTCGCTTTGGTTAGCAAAAGAAATTTAAAAAAGGAAAGAAAATGTTTGTTTGCACGTTCTAGAGCTGAGATAGCAACAAGGTTGTGGTAAATACATTACTCACAAATTCACACAGTCTAGAATGCGATTTCTTCCAAACGCTTATAGTTCAAGAATTTCCTTCTAAATCTTTCCGGTGAGATAGAAATTGTGTTACGCATTTGGGTCCATTTGGGTTTTTGTAGTGGAGAACGCAGCGTTGAAAGGCCCTTGCCCCCCCACAAAGGCTGCAGGAGTCATCTCCACAGAATGCGAATGTCGTTGGGTGAATGGGTTAGTCCCATTTTTTTTTTTTTTTTTTTGGATGGGAAATCATCAAATGACCCCTCCCGCTCTGGGTGGAGCGGCAGGGAGTGTCAGACTTCTACTGACTAAAACCCACCCATGCTCCTCTTAGTGCCTTTTACGTTCCAGGGCCGCGGTAACTCTTTCGAACAAATCCGCAACCCTGATAGGGTTCCATTGAGATATGGTTAGTCCTGTATAGCTCTATCTTTCTCTCAAAACAGAATCATGATGCAATTGGCACGTCATAGCTTGCAATGGAAAAACCCAGCAACACTTTAAAATATTCGGACAGTAGAAATATTTAACAAAATAAAATTAGGTACCTACGATAAAAGATTCGAACGATAATGTTCTTATGTGTGAGTTTGTATTCTTAATTTTTTACAGTTAGTCTTATTTCTAATAATAATAATAATCATTTATTTGCTAAAAACATGGTATAAAAGATGGTCTGCCAACCTATTGACCAGTATTTCTAACTATTGATGTTTTTGGTCAAATTAATTTATATTTCATCACTTTTTCGGACGCACGATCGCACACAAGGTCAATTAGTCTTCAGCTGTCCACAGCAACAATTTATAGTCAACAACATTGAATATTATATTTTTCAAGCAAAAACCTGTTTGCGTGTTCGTGGACACAAAACTAGTTACTTGACTATTTTATTAGAGATGCTACTTTGTTTACGTTTGTTAATTTGGCAATGAAAGTTCGGCTTGTCGATTTTCGGTAAACATCATCTAGGTACATAGTTATGCGATGACTAAATATTAAAACCGCCGATGGCCATTGAATCAGCCGAGTTGAGATTTTGAGACCGTTAGTTGACTATTTTATTATATAGATGCTACTTTTTCCGTTTTTCGGCCAAAAATCAGCTAGTTTTGCGATGGCTAAATTTCAGAGTTAGCTAGCCGAAATCTTGCATGACTGCCGACTGCCATTGAAACAGACGAGTTGGGAACCATACTGAAAACTTGAAACTTAAAAACGGCGAAATGAGGTTTTATAGACCCGTCCGATAATCAATGTCAGTGTCATTCTCTATGTACCACTATTGTACATAGAGTTTAAATAAATAAATAAATAAATAAACATGAGCCATACATTGGAGTGCCCCAAGTGGCCATGTCTTGCCCATGCAGTGAGTTCCATCGACGCTGCAGTTAACGTAGTACAGGGCGTAAACAATCTAACGAGTTAACCATTGACTGAAAGAGAAGAAGACAAGACTGGTAAACTGTATTCATAAACATCTTCCTGCCCTTTTTTATGGGTGGGAAAGCATCAAATGACTTCTCCTGCTCGGGGCGGAGCGGAAGGGAGTGTCAGACTCTTACTGACTAAAACCCATCCGTGCTCCTTCTAGTGCCCTTTGCTTTCCAGGGCCGCGGTAACTCTTTCGAACATAATCAACAACATCTTCCTGCCCTTGTACTATGTTACTATCCCCACTCCCTTACTGACGGTTTTAAAAACGCGCCTGGGACAGATTGCATATGCAATCTGTCCCAGGCGCGGAGAATCAGTTGCTGTCCTGCTTCTTAGGATATGGTACATGTGCAGCGGTGGACTGCAATAAAAGCAGAGTTTGAAGCTGACTAAAACAAAAATGGCTACTGATTAAATAGTTTAATAAAATGATAATAGAAATGCGCTAAACATTTATGTCATAGAATGTACCGATGAATTCAACAATGGGTTTAAACAATATCTTCGGAACGGCAGTCATTTGCTTGTTATTGTAGAGAACAATAGATGAAACAACACTCAATGTGGTTGCTTAATCGCGGCACAGAACACACTGCATGCATACTGTGTGTTTAAAACATTTTCGTTTTGAGTGCGCCCGGGGCGTATTCCTCAGGAACCGTGCACTTTTTCGGGTAAGTATAAACATAACTTGTATCAAGTAACCCGACCGAAATAAATGCTATAAAATTCCAAACGAATCACTGTAGGTACAAGCAGTCAGCAGATGCAGTTGGTGGTATTTAATTTAGTGCAATCACAGATTTCATGCCATCAACTGCATTATGGGTAGTGAGAGAGATTTTCGTACTTGGAGCTATACTTCCTTCTGAAAATTAACAAAATTTACCTCTTTCTTTGTTATTTAAGCGGTTTTGGTTTACTCAAATATTAGAAGGACGCAGCTGGCATTCTCTCTCTAACAGAGGGAGAGAATGGAAACACGGTAGCATCGTTGCAAAATGTAACATTTTTGTCGAAAATGAGTTATGCAGTTATTTGAAAAGCGATTTTTAATACTTATACTAAAGCAAAAACTCCCATGTGTCTGTGAGTTTTTAATATATTGATAAACCATGTTTCAATATTAAAAAACCTGAAGTCTCAATCTACATTTTACAGGAAGATTTTTATTTTTTCTTGAAAAGTTACTTTGTACACTTAAGATTTTTTAAATTTGCAACGACGGTAGGCTGCAGTGCGATTCTGTAAACATGTCGAAGTGAACACCCGGGCGGGGCGCACGACGGGTGGGTTGTCAAACCATACAAATAAGATGGAATGACAGCTGTATTGTCGTTTGCTGTTTTGGGTGATTTTTGACGTTTCTGTAGTAACAGAAACGTCAAAAATCACCCAAAATGCCCACCCGTCACCACTTCCTAGTGTTTTAGCTGGAAAAACAAGAGCCACAACAAACTTCCCAGCATAGCTAATTGAAGCCATAGAAACATACAATACTGTCAAAAAATATAACGTAGAGCCATTTAACTAACGATGGTATTGTGCAAGTGAAACTAGTAATTTTAGTAAAATATATCAGAATTAGAAACGGTTGAACTATGTTTGAACTCATAGATGTATGAAAGTGTCTTATGTACGTTGTTAGTAAACACGAGAACCACGTTTGCTGTTACGTAATAGGTAGAGAGCATAAAAAGTTAAATTATTACCTAACATATACATTAGACTTGGTATGATAGTGACAGTACAGAATTATACGAGAGAAGATGCTGAACGACGTCGTTAATATTTTGGCTGGGATGGACTGGATGCGATAAGCGGCGGACGAGTCTGCGAAAGACGGAGTTGATTGAAGATGCCTATCACAGAGCATTTATATGTTGACAACTGAGATTTTACTTACAAAACAAGCGTGTCACCTTTCACATATCTGAGGTATGTTTACCACTTTTGAAAATGATGACTTTAAAAAAAGGAGGAGGTTCTTAATTCGTTTGATGTTATTTTTTTGTGTTTGTTACCTCATCTCCGTCATTTATGAACCGATTTGAAAAATTCTTATGTGAAAGGATTGATTGGTCCCATTGAAATTTTATCATAATCTATTAAAAAAGAAAAAAATATGTGGAAGAATCATCCATGTATACGAAATTGCGTATTTTTGCTTTCCTGTGACTTTCCAGTGGTGTTGGTTAGGTGTGGGGTACCACAAAAAGTGAAAAATAAAAAACTTTTTCACAAAAAAATTACCGGCTTCCAAAAACAACAAAGTACAAAATAACTTTAATTTCGGAAGTCGGTGCTGCCGACATTAAATTTATTTTGTACTTTGTAGTGTTTTTATTTTTATGGATGGAAAATCATCAAATGACTCCTGCCACTCTGGGTGGAGCAGGAGGGAGTGTCAGAATCTTACTGACTAAAACCCATCCGTGCTCCTCGTAGTGCCTTATGCCTTCCAGGGCCGCAGTAACTCTTTCGAACATAATCCGCAACCCTGGCCGGCTCTAATGGGCTCTAAGGGGCCCCGTCTAAAAGTGACGTCTTTGATTTCTTTTTGACAGCGTATTGCGCTCAACGCACTCCCGTCCCACGGATTCTATCTGTGGTGTCCTCGTTTGCTGCTGGGTTCGTAAATCAAAGCCAAACACTCGTTTCACCAAGGAGCGCATACACGTCCGCACCGGCCGGCGGTTGGGCAAGCAATGCCGTCACGTGCATGCGCCGCTTGTACTTTATTAATACGTCACACCTCTTCCTTTACATAAGAATTTAAACAAACAAATATAATAACTGATTAATTATTTTAACTTAATTATCAAATAGTTAATTAATTCTCCACATTCTATAATTTCTAACAAGGTAAAATTTATCTTCCACTGAATACTTATTATACAATTTAACAGAGTTATTTATCTATTCTTTTGCTTCTATCGAATCACTTTTATCCTCTGAATCATCTGTTTGATAATAATTTTTCCCCTATTTCCAGGTATATACCATACTTTTCCCTTTTTCCTTCACTTGCTTTCCAAACTGTGTTTCATAAAAGTCAAAACGTTAATTTCAATGAGGCCATCAAATGGCTCTTTTGAACGTCATCATTTACATCCAAATACTTTGTATACAAAATAAGGTGACTCTACTGTCCGTTCGCAATGGTAGATTCTTATGGAGAAGAACGGACAAGAAACTCCATAGTTACTCTTTTCAAATAAATGTTTTACAATATTTTGAAAGAAATAAACGATTTATTATTATTATTATTATATTATTATTATTAATACACACATTAACTTTGATAGGTATATGTGAGGTTGATGCACCTAGAGTATACTGCTTATAGAAATAAAAGTATTACCAGCAGAGGTAAATTTTTCATTTTCTTAATAAGTACATGGTACTCACATATTTACAAATATTGGATCCATTAATAAAACAGTGTGTGAGTTAATAGAAAAATAAAAACTCAAAAAAAAGAAAGAGTACATCTATAAGGTTAATACATAAATTGACCAGTTTGATTTTGTCTACACTACACCCTTGGTTGTTCTATGCAGCAGCCAATGGCGTAGTCATTTATACCGTAGCGCCATGATTCCACGACACTGCCATCCGTGACTAGCACCCATCCTCGGGTGTAGTACAATATCCAGTCATGGGGGCTTTGTACACAGCGCTCCCCGCACAACATTACTCAACGGAAAGATATCCGATCTAACAAAATAAATTTCTGAAATGCATACTCACTCATGAAAATTCCGTTATAATCTGTGCACCAACACAGACCAGAATCGCAACAACAATTTGAAAATATCTAGCACGATATGTCCAACAACATATTAAGCGCTGTGTACTTGGTGCACAGACAGAATTTGTACCAACGATTCCTTGGAGACCCATCGCCTCATGTTATTCATGAGGTGCGGTCAAGAGTTTAGTAAACAAGCCATCAGACTTGGTTTCATTATCACTGTCATCAACTATGTCATCTAAGTCTCGAGGCAGTGATCGGGGGTCTTTCTCACACGATCATGAAGGTATTTATACATTCGCTTAGAGTCAAGCGCCCTTATTCGAGGTATACCCAGGTCCATCTCCTTGATAATTCTTAAATGAACCTTTGAATTTAGGATTTTAATTAATCCAGTTACACTCTTAGTTTACTAATAAATCGTTATCGTTTTTTTTTTACCTTCTTTGCAATCTAATTGAGCTTTACCTTATACCACACAGCGCTTAAAACTCTCTAATGAAATCTCACGGACCTCATCTAATCGACTTTAGTATCTACATCACTAAACATCAATAATAACGGTCTCCCAATTTCTACAGATACCGCCTTTTACGCAATATATTGCACCTATTGCGTCTTGTTACGATTTGCTATCGTTAATCTCTACGGTAATTGTCTAAAAACTTTTCATGTTACAGAGCTTTTCCATGTCACTATAATGTCGTTCAGTCGGTAAACCTTTGACAGACCGACAGTGGCTGTAAATGGTTTCATTGAAACAAATGTTTTAGGTTTGATCCGCGATTAGCTAGTATTCATGATTACCAAGTCCAAGCACCAATAATAGTCATCGAAATCACATTAATTTGAACAAAGAAAATAAAAACCTCTGACTCTACGTGTAAAATTGTACGTGATTTTACATTAGACTACATTCGATTCTACATTCGACTTTACATTTGACGCTTTTCAGTGTTTTGGTCGATAATATACTCCTCTTTATTATGAAATTGACCTTTTCCGGCATGATTTCTCAAGCTTAATAAAATCGTTGAAATGTTTCTACTTCCTCCTGTTTTCTTTTTCTGTTAGAAAATATAAATTTCGTTAATCCGACTTTGTTTCGAACTTAAGGAACTGTCTCATTTCTTTAGAGCTAATGCAAAGACATCGACACCTTCCCCTTCTTCAGCATGAACGTTGACTATAATCTACCCGGAAGATTATAGTCAACTTCTTGTTTGTAGTGCTATTCCCCCAACGTAGTAGAGAGTAGCTCGTTTCTTAGCAGGATTGTCGATGATGACAGGCAATGTGTTAAATTCAAGAGCCCTCTTCCATTTCTCCCTGCGAGTGTCGATAATTATGTCTGATCATCTTCGCAATCAGGAAGTTTGGAAGTGTGGATGACGCATGAGTCATTTTAGATTTTAATAAAATTGACTCTTACGTTTGCGTGGCTTTTTACTGAAAATCATTAACAGAAACACACAACTGCGTAGCCCTAATATAAAGATGCAAGTACTCTTTACGTGGCCCTTTGTGTATTATTTACTCTTTGCGTGGCCCTTTGTGTGTTATTTACTCTTTGCGTGGCCCTTTGTGAGTTATTTACTCTTTGCGTAGCCCTTTGTGAGTTATTTACTCTTTGCATGGCCCTTTGTGAGTTATTTACTCTTTGCGTGGCCCTTTGTTTGTTATTTACTCTTTGCGTGGCCCTTTGTGAGTTATTTACTCTTTGCGTGGTCTTTTGTGAGTTATTTACTCTTTGCGTGGCCCTTTGTGAGTTATTTACTCCTTGCGTGGCCCTCTGTGAGTTATTTACCCTATATCAGTAATATTTAACTAATACTTATTAATACGTATCACTTCACGAATGTCAGAATGATTGAGTGAGTCAAATCCCACCGATCCGTGTCAAGTGAGCTCCCAGCCAAACCGGATTCAGCCGAATACCAGCATTCTACGTGGAGCGGCTGCCCACCAGACCTCCACAACTCATTAACTGGCTAGGTAATACGGTACTTCATGGCAAGACCGGTGTCAGACCTTCCGGCCTCCAAGAATTCGTAACGTAACTGCCAAAGGTCTACAAATGACAGCCGCGCCCAATGGCTTAACGTGCTTTCCGAGGCACGGAGTAGTCTCGGTACGTTAAGATCCACAGACCAACCTCGACAAGCGTTGCTTTACCTTGAAGATTGGCCCGTGCGGCTGTTATAATTTAGCCACGAGCTCCTTGCTCCTTTAGGATTCTCTCAATATAAATTGTGCTAGTATACTATTAGACAAGTACCTAATCGTTAAATCTTACCATTGCACGTTTTTTTTAATGGTACTCGTATAATGGAGTGTGCTAGCTAACATGTTGTAAATACTATTTAAGTTTATGATTTCCATGTTATTGGATACATATTTATTTTTGTTCCTGTGTCTTAAAATACTTTGCGAACTATTGTTTAATTCAAGTTCTTAAAACGTAACAGACAGATGTGTTGCTGGGGAGTTTGTTGCGCCACTTCTTTTTCCCAGCTAAAACACTAGGAAGTGGTGACGGGTGGGCGTTTTGGGGCACTGTCTTTATGTATGTAAAATTTGACGTTCAAAAAGTGCTGGCTCTCAGCCTAATTTGAATAAATGACTTTTGATTTTGATTTTAATTTCAATATTGTGATGTAATTGTCGTTAGTAATATAATAAAAGTAACCATGAAAATAATACATCTTTCATACCTTGTCCAAACCCAATTGAATTGTTAAAAAACGTAAATAATTGTAAATGTGGGTACCAAGTAAAAACATTTTTTTTTTTTTAAATTTGGATAGGTATGATATATTTTTAATGGGCTGTAAATTGGCTACTCGACATTATGTCAATGTATAAGTAGACTAAGATAAAACTATGAGTTTTATATGTGTGTGCCAAATAAACTCATTTTCTTTCTTTCTTGGAATAACCTTCGCATTGCAAGGGTTCTGCCGGTGGTAAATTGGACATTTTGAGCGACCTGAAACAATGTCAATTTGCCTTTGTATTGCACCCTTGGCGCCATTGGATAAGGTGTTTCGTATTTTATTTATGCTTTCAGTAAAATACAGATTACTGGTTCTAAATTTCCTCATAATATTGTTATTAGCAATCTGTAACCCAATCTTTTTTTTTTTTTTTGTATTTGTGATGGGTTTGCTCTTGACTCTAGTCAATGTCAGATATGACAGAAACAAAGTCTACGATAGAGCGAGCTTACCCAGAAGGAGCCTGTTCACTCGAACTTTTTTTTTTTTTTTTTCTTTTTTTTTTTTCCAAAATTACTATCTGAATGTGTATACCATGTTCTCACACTGCAAAATCCTAGATAAGTCCTAGATATATTTTACCACGATGACTGTATAACGAATAAACTACAATATATATGTCTAATTTACACATTATTATGTCCCTGAATAGTATTTTATTGTTACTTTTTTTTTATTTTTTTTAGCTAGATGCGGCGTAAATGGACAATAATAGAATGAGTATTACAGTAGCTTAACATGGGTGTCAGCCGCCCCCTTGTTTAAGTTTTAAAGGGGCCGCCCGGGGTGGGTCGCCCCTCGCCCCTACTACGCTACGCCACTGGAGTGATATAAATCTTTATTACGCGAAGTAGATATGGGTTATGCCGGTGACATTTATTACATTAGGTTTAGTGATATTTAATGTTGCTAAAACTTCAAAACGACAAAGGAATCAATCAATTGATCCATGTAATTTGCATTTTTTATGGATATATATGCCCTTGGCAAAATTACACCTTAATGCTCCTTGGCACCTTGATTCACCTTGGAAAAATACTACTTTGTGCTCCTTGGCACCTTATTGCACCTTGGCAACATACACTAATACACTTTGGTACATTTGTTATGATAGCATAATATTGTATTACCTACCTATATCAATAAGTAGTACATGTACCTATTGCGCTGATTGATTGCATGCATTTGACTTATCTGCTTTAATATTACTAACGACGACATTTGCTTTAGGTACCTCAACCTTAAAACATCATTTAACTTAAGAGAACGCGATGAATAGTGAGGAATTATAATTTTGCACTGAAAATTCTTATTACCTACGTAGGTATTTAAATAAATAATGTCACTGGATAAATTACATTAACGCGGACTTACACGGTATTTCTTATTACAATTTCTACTAATAGGTACCTACGTCGAAATTATCGTCACAAGATATAAGAAGACTGTTACCACCGAGTAGGTACTTATTTTAAAATTTTAATTTTAACTTATTTTACTTATATCCACGGCAAGAATATAACAATAATTATGATAGAAATTATTTTTAGAAAAGTATTCATTGCTTTTTTTCATGACAATGATAATAATAACCTATCATTGATCGATCAGACAAATAACACTGTATTTGTTATTTGTAATGTCTAGTCATTTGTTTTAATAGTACTTGGACAGATAGATACATATACCACTTAATCGATAGCACCGTAAAACCGTGAGGTTGTTATTAGTGTTTCATTTTTTAATTTTTTATTTATGTTTTTTTTTTTCGTGCACGTGAGTTCATCTCCCTCCTTTTTCATATAGCAGCATAATTTACCACTTACTTGAGGCTCGTCGCCACTGTGGTGTCCTCGTTTGCTGCTGGGTTCGTAAATCAAAGCCAAACACTCGTTTCACCAAGGAGCGCATACACGTCCGCACCGGCCGGCGGTTGGGCAAGCAATGCCGTCACGTGCATGCGCCGCTTGTACTTTATTAATACGTCACACTATCAAAACACCGTCTTTAATTGCAAGCATTGCTCTTTGAGCCCTACTTTCACAGCAGATTTGTTTATTCTAATTCTTTCACTAGTATCTATTGTGATTCGTCATCCAATATTCGGCGTCAGGCCACAAGAGGTGCATCTCTATTCACCTATTAGTTAACTTTGACAGTGCGAGCATAATATTTGACCGAGTGGAACGTGCTGACTGTGTTATGAAAGTGTAAGTATATTGTGTATATAACAAACATTATTCTATTCTAAGTGCATTGTTAAAATAACATTATAGAAAAATTAAACAAGTGATGCGTCAATGAAGTTCTAATAGTGTAAGACAAAAATGCCTAATTTATAAGAGAACAAAATAACTATAAACCATTATGAAAATCAACATTAGAACATCCCATTTTGGAAGATATGTTGAGGTTTTATTTTTGCTGTTTATTTAGTTGAAACGAAGTGTGATAGTATCCTTCTTCAAGAAACAAAAAAAAAATACTTGAACACTTTTAGAACTTCACTGATGAATGGTTTCCTATGTGTTAATGACAGTTTTTTGTTCAAATTATAAAGCTTAATATTTGCCTTTACCAACATAACTTAAGTACTTACTACTAATATATTATCGTTACAGAATTTAATATTTAAACTCAAAGAAAAAATAAATCTTGTTTTTTTTTTTCTCTAATAATATTATAACGGAGCGTGGCATAGGTTATGTTGGCGGATTTTAGAAACAGTTTATCGTAACGGTGTTTACAAATATTATGAACCGGTTAAAGGCGGTAACCCGGTGTTAATAAATCTATTGCTTATCCTTTTCTATGATTCTCTTCAGAGAAGCAGCAGTAGAAGTCAAATTGACGGCCCCTCCATGTCTTTTACTGGTAGTTGGATATTATGATGCATCCAAATGGACTAGAGACCAACCCCAAGTTATGTGTTCAATTATCACAAAACTTAAATATAGGTAGGCGTACGACGGGTCGCAGAGGCGCCGTTAGACATTTCAAATGGAATTGGGCAGCAACCGACGGTTATCCCTGTATGCACTATGAAAGAATACCCAAGGATAATCCCCAGTTAGTTCATTTTCATTGGTCAACTAAGTTCAATTTAAACATATTTATAGAAACATAAGATCGATACCATCTCTACTAAACTGGAATACCCAGAAAACCCACTTTCTCTTTTGAAAGTCAACCGGTCTTAGGCGCCTGGTTTCCATCGTATTCCCGCGGCCTTCGGCTGGTCATCGGTTCACTTTGGCATACCTTCGATGTTGCGTCTTCCGATACGCGGTTGCTTCTCCAGAACCCTTGGATACCATCGACTTTCACTCTGTTCTGCGAGCAATGTGCTCGGCCGGGTCCATTGCCACTTAAGCTTAGTGATTCTTTGGGCTATGTCTTCATTTCTGATTTCTCATTTTACACATAGGTGAATCAGAATGGAAACAACCTTGGATTCACACAATAAAATATTATGATAAGAAGCCAATGGCTTTACATTGTGGATTTTGTACATCGAAAATTAAACGACCCAATAAATATTTACAAGTCTATTTAACTAAAATATAGAGATATGCGGAACAGAGTGTAAAGTCCCGCATATCTTCACAGAAAAATGGAGGATCCGTGCCCACCAGACACAACACCCATCTGGTCGGAGGATCCATCATTGTGTAAGGATGATCGTATGGTGTCGGACGTAAAAGAATTGGACCATCCCATCACCTCCCGTGGGTGTCGTAAGAGGCGACTGAGGGGGCCACCGGAGAATGGGCACCAGCATTCTCTGTAGGTACATTGGAACAGCTACACTGCGATCGCCAACCCGCCTGCCAAGCGTGGCGATTATAGCAACCCCCCCCATCTGGTGGAGGCCCATGTCCAGCAGTGGACGTCTTTCAGCTGATATAATGATGATGATGTGTTCAAATTGTACGAAAAAGTCTGATACTGCGATGCAGGATTGTTTGACGTAATTCGCTGCTGGCGGTATAGATGACGCTACTTTCGTTTTTGTTGTGTTGGTATAGATTCTACAAAAATACATCGTTATTGTACGTCTTTATCCGACATGGAATTTTAGAATTTCTACTAATTTTGAACTGCGATCGCAAAACTCTACGCACCAAGTTAACATCATTTTAATTATCTACAACAAATATTAATCGATAATCCGTACTACGTAAGTACCATTTAAAGTGTCAATGACCGAATCGTTATCGAAATGTTGCATTGCTGCACTCACAGCCGCAAAGCTGCAGTAAGTCGAAATCTAAAATTGTGCGTGGTTGATGGTAGTAGGATCCCTTCCAGGAACCTGCAGTCTCGACATAGTTACCAATCGCCTTCCGACCGAATGCAGTCGATAAGTTCCAACGACTTGAAAATACCGATATTTTGTACCGATGTTTGGTACTCTACTACATTCAAATGTCGAGACTTCAAGCCCTGCAGTCTGCGAATGGCGGACGGCGCGGTGGTGCTCCGTCCAAGCAGGACAGACCTCCATCGTATGCTCCATCGTGTCCTCCGGGTGATCCTCATAGTGAAGACACCCGGACGTGTCCTCCCGCCGAAATTCGAAAATTCGAAACAGTGACCTCCCGAAACAACCGTGTCCGGTGAGTACCTACCTGCGTCAGGCGGAAGGTGAGGACGCTGTGGCGCCTCTCCAGCCACTCCTCAAAGAAGGGACTATTCTAAGTGAACAGGTTACTTCTTGGCAAGCGTAGGTACTCCATTGTCGACCACATCATCGCATTCCATCAGTCACAATTATGGTCACAAGCCTAACAATAATATATTTTTTAATCCGTTAATTTTTTCAAGGAAATTTTTCACAGTGTAATTAATATGTAAAAAGATGAATAAAGAGAATCTGAGTAAAATAAAAAAAAACTCTAACATCATCAGTCAAGCGCTTATTATTCAACTAAACTACTACCTACCCACTAAATCTCGTTGCCAAAAAACATCGTGTCTCACGAACATGCCCGAATAGTTCCGAAGTATGACCCCAAATGTCAGCCGACTCCACAAACGGCACAAGTAGGTAATTGGTGAATAAGTCGGAATAGAATGCCCATTCATTGGGGTATTGTACCATTGTGCACATGTTTCCCGTTTAGTTCTTCAGTAACACGTGAGTTACCTGGCTGGATGGAGACAGAAAGTGGTGTGATAAAAGGTTAGTTTAGATTAGAATAAAGCGTACCTCATCATCATCATCATCATCATCTGCCTAGCCTGTTCCCTAATACATTGGGAAAAGAAAATTTTGTACTTAAATGTTGAAAAAGAACCTGGCAAGCTCTAATGGTGAATTTTAGCCAAACGAGAGAATGCTAAATCGATACCTACTGCATCTTGTTCTCTTTCTCTGAAGGTCAATTTTGACTCAAAGAAAAAATAGTTATTTTTATCAAGCACCTGACAAAGGTTTCTCAACAAAGATGCTATTTATCTAACTATCACCGTAGCCCAGTTTAAAAAAAACCAGTGCCATCGCAACTAACAACCATTTTTGCGTTTGAATTAAAAACATCATTATGGAAAACAAAATGTTCATCTTCTCATGACCATTATAATAGTGTTATGGAAAGATGAATACATTTACATTTATTAGTTCGCTTCATAATAACATGCAAGTATTGTGTATTTAGCCTAATATGATAGTATATTATTTAGTAGTCTGGGTTATGGTCTCTTGGCATAATTATCGACGATCACGTGGGTGAAGTCTGCCAGCGACTTTACCAAGCTAATGAGAAATTCATCATTGACAATAGGTTTTTTTTTTTTTTTTTTTTTTTTTTTTTAATAAAAATCTTTAGTTAAAAGCTAGTCATAAATAAATTAAAAAACCGGCCAAGTGGGAGTCGGACTCGGTCACGGAGGGTTCCGTACCGTTATCTATAAAAACGGCAAAAAAATCACGTTTGTTGTATGGGAGCCTTACTTAAATATTTATTTTATTCTGTTTTTACTACTTATTTGTTGTTATAGCGGCAACAGAAATACATCATCAGTGAAAATTTCAACTGTCTATTTATCACAGTTCATGAGATATAGCTTGGCGACAGACGGACGGACGGACGGACAGCGGAATCTTAGTAATAGGGTCCCGTTTTACCCTTTGGGTACGGAACCCTAAAAAACATAAATTTCATTCACTTGTCAGCATTTTTCAAATGACCGTGCAAATGACAGTGTTGTGTCTTGCTGATGAAAATAGATCTTGCAATTACCTTGTGTTTTGTGTAGATATCATTACCGCGTTACCGCCTACCCATGTCTAGTCATGTTCCGATGACGACAACGATTTTACCACCGCAGCGGTTCAGTGCGTTGTTTTCTGAGGATAGCGCGTTTGACGTCCGTTTCAAAATAAACGCAAGTTCAAGTTCTTCAGAACTTGCATAAACTCTGCAGGACGACAGTCCTTCAGAGTCTATGTAGTTGCTCCGCTGTTCTTTTCTGATTAATTTGGTTGTTAGATCCAAGACAGTTGAATCGCTTCTCCGGAACTCGTCGAGCTTCATTGTTTCGGTGTTCTGGTGTGTCTCACTGTTGTGTTTGGCTTTCAAAAAAACAAAAAGAGGTAAGACACGATTTTGACTTCCTAAGTCAGAATCGTGTATATACTGAAATAATCTTAGATATTTACCCCTTACCAGTTTTTCAAGGTGAATATTAAAAGGTGGTTTATACTTAGCCATGTTTTAATATGCACCTGTATTTGTTTATTTTGTACACATATCTGCAACTAAAGGTTCAAGGATAACAACTATGACAAATTGTATTTTTTTATGGATGGAAAATTATCAAATGACTTCTGTCTGTGGCTCTGGGTAAGCGGAAGGGAGTGTCAGGCTCTTACTGACTAAAACCCATCCGTGTTCCTTCCTTGCCCATGCCCTTTGCGTTCCAGGGTTGAGGTGACTCATTCGAACAAATTCCGCAACCCTGCCGAGCTCTGGCCCTATCGGGCCCCGTCTACTTTGCTGTCATCTCTTTTAGGCGCGCATGGAACACAACGCGCCGTTGACCGGCCTGGTTGTGATCGGACACCGAGCCAACCCCACGCTCGCTGTCCGCAGACCCGTGCTTACGATGGCCGGGAATCGCCCTGCGACTCCCGACGCCCGGGGCGTTTTCTTCTGTTGCAGCGGCTGGGGCGTGATGTTTGCCTCTCCCACACGCGGCCCGCCTCCTCCTTCACTAGCATCACTGCTTGGCAGATGGAGGTGACGCCTTCCCATGCCACCTCGCTCCGAACTATTGAGTAAACCAGGGACGGTAGTGAGAAGTCGCCGCCGCCGATCGCCTCGACGAAGACAAGGCGGTGCTCCACGCAAGCAGGCCTCTAGTCCTCCGGGCGATCATCACAGTGATAACACCCGGACGTGTCCTCCCGCTGAATCCAAAACCGATGGCAAATTGACATACAGAATTATTTTCCAATCGACCAAAAACACAATCATTACCACCTAAACTTGTCAAGTAATCACTTTATAGATTTGACGCAGAGTCTGTAAAAAGTCCCAACTCAAACATATCTATTAAACAATTTTCTTGCATTGCTCTTCCTGTAGTTTTCCGGTTCACGGATCTGTGACCGTCGCGTGGACTTAAATGTCTGATAAATAATCATATGGTTAGCAGTCACCAGCATTCACGTGGACTCAATTTGCTGTTGTGAATTTTACATGACAGTAATGACATGGATAGGTGGTCCAACGATAGCTAATGAATGGATGAGAGAGGCTGATGATCGTGCAATTACTGAGATTGGGCTCAGCAGTTCGATTGTACATTGTGACTTCTTCTTCTATATGAGTCGTTTTGTATTAAATTTCATCCGACCTATAACCCGATTGGACGTTTGTATCAGTACTCATCATCATCATTACTGCTGAAAGTCTCCTCCAAGTGTCCGCATCGACCGATCCTGTGTGTCTCACATACATCGGATTCCCGCGGTCTTCACCAGGTAATCGGCCTACCTTGTGGGAGACCTTCCAACGCTGTGTCTTCCGGTACGCGGTAGCCACTCCAGATAAATAATCATTATGGTTCGCAGTGGCATTCACGTGGACTCATGTTGCTGTTGTGAATTTCACATGTTATTAATGACTTCAGGACCAACGGTGTCTCATAATGAATGATGATGAGAGGCGTGCCTAACAACGAGCTCGGTCCACGTCAAGTGCGAAACCACTCTAGATGGGTTTGTGATATTGACTTAAGTTTGAATGAGAGCTGAACTAAAATTTCTCTGAGCCTAAAATAAATGTAATCACGAAACATCGCCAAAAAATTACCCAGCATCTATCATGATTTGCCAAATTACGTTAATTTTCTTACCTGAACTCATTTAGTATTGAGGCAGCTCCCAATACCACAACGCAATCTATTTACCCATCTATTTACATATCAATAGTTCATTCAGTAATATAATCGTTGCTAATCCTAATTCCTCTTAGCACTCCAATTATGCTACAAGTCCTGTCTGGGAGACGTCAGTTCAAACATAATGAAACCCTCTGCAAATAGACACGTGTTATATTCAGATCATATTAGTTGATAATGTCTATTGTGTACATACTCGTGCTGATATAGGAGCAAATAATACTGTTGTAAATGGGTATGAATTCGATAGAGAATTCTTGCGATCGTCAAATTAGATCGTGGTGGATGGCTACGGGAAAAAAAGGAAAGACAGCGTAAGCTGAAATGTCACCAAAGCCATTATTGAACCCCTAAAATATATATCGCAGAGTTTTTTTTTTAATTTTTGATGGGCTCGAGTTTCACCACAATCCTAATGGAAAGCGATAACGTGTTGGTGATTCACTCTTGAATAAAGACCCCCTAGTTGTAGCTATCAGGAAACACTGACTCCGGCAGGGGATTTCACTCCTTAATACGCACAGCGAAAGTAAATTAATTCCCAAAATATTTGTCTTTAAAGATTTTGGTAAAATTGTTTCTCTTTCTCTAAGAATGTGGTCAAATGGTCTTGCATGTTAGGCTATGTAAAACACGCTTCGTTATGTATGTAGATCTTACAAGAGTTCTAACTACGCAATTAAGAATGAAAGAAAGAAGAAGACGATATCAAGAATGTTCGTCGTTCTTGTTTGATGACACCTGCGGTACAAAAGCAGATCCTCTATTTGCTTTTTAGTCTGTTGACCAACATACTAAAGCTGTGCGCAGACTTGAGTCTTGCTTTGATGCAAAGCTCTTGTTTTGATGCAAAGACATTCTTCCGGACAGGCTGTTGCTGTTTAAAAACAATGACGGCGACTACGCTTACGACTGAACTGTTTTGTTTTGTCAATACAAAACTACTGTCTACAACAGACAAAAATGTTTCGACTCTCGTATTTTCATTGTCAAATAATTTGTTGGTAAACTTTGGACCTCTTAATTTTTCGATATAGGTAATTACAAACACTGTTTGTTTTGACAATAGATTCTCTAATCTATTGTCATAACAAACAGTGTTTGTGTTTGTTGACTGACCACATAAAACAATTGTGTATTTTTCCGGTAGATAGTCCACTGACAAAATACACAGTTTAAGACACCGTTTTAATACAACGTAACTTTAAATAATGCGTTTCAACCAACTATCTTTCTCGTACACTACAATCACTCGTTCTATTATTAAAGTCCAAAGTGTCGCCAAACCTTTGCTTGACCAAACCTAACTAATCAGTGTACACAGACCAACGTAATCTCATAACATCCTCGTTTATATTAACACTGATTTTTCATGCAGATGCCAGTTGCGCCACAGCCGTTGACCTGATCGGACATAACAGAACAATGCTTCAAGACCAACGAACAATAACACGCTTCTACCTGAAACAATACGAACTCATTTAGTTCGTACCTTAATCACCGACAACAAAGCTCTTTATCTAATTGAAATTCTACTTTATCATTATAAACGAGTAATTGATACCAAACAGATATATCGGTAAGACAAATAATAAGGCAACCGTTTCTGTCTATCAATGTATCAGACATAATGTGAAATCAAACATTGCTGCAGTGAGAGACGGTCGTGCTTGAGTGCTGTTTATAAACAATGAACGTGATATAGTTCAAGTAACCGGTGTAGTGGAAAATACTTCAAAAATGGCTGAAGAAAAAGTTAAACCCATCGACGTCGAGGAAAAACCTCTTACCAAAGATGTTACCCAAAGATATAAGGACAAAACTTTTCGAGAGAAGTTGGGGTACATCAGAGATAATATCACAGTGGAACCTTTGTTAGCGGGTCTCATCATACCCAGTGTTATATCAAGGTTTGCTATGGGCAATTTAAATTTGGACAAGGCTTGCCGTGTGAATTTAGGTTTTGGAGATGAAATTTGCGATGCGCTAATTAAAAAAACGAGCAAAAACTTCACAGAGTATGAGAAACAAGTGCAGCATCTGATTTCATCAATTGATATTTGGAAAGGCGTTATTCAAACAGCGTTACCATGTATTATAATAATGTTCCTAGGAGCGTGGAGTGACAGAACTGGAAAACGAAAGATATGTATAATGCTGCCAATATACGGAGAAGTGTTAACGTCTCTGAACAATTTGGTCAACGTGTATTTCTTCTACGAGATTCCTGTGGAAATAACCGTGTTCTTAGAGACGTTGTTTCCGGCGATAACCGGCAGTTGGGTGACTATGTTCTTAGGTGTATTCAGTTATATTAGTGACATTACTTCGGAGGAATCGAGGACATTCAGAGTGGGACTGGTGAACTTCTGCATGACCGCTGGTCTGCCTATCGGTATCGGCATGAGTGGATTCTTGCTGCAGAAGATGGGATATTACGGAATATTCTCGATGACAACCGTAATGTTCATCCTGGTTCTCATGTATGGTACATTTTGCTTAAAGGAACCTGACCAGTGGCTCCAAGACAAAGGACTGCCTCCGGTAAGTTGATTTTATTTCATCTTTCTAAAATATAACAGTTGCTTTCGATATTTATAGTTGTTGTTTCCAATATCCGTGTAAGATAATATAAAACGTAGTCGTAGGTACTATTGATTTCAGTATAGGATTAAGATTAGACTTATAAAGAATAATGTCGTTTCGGTAAAAATAACAACAACACCTGTTAAAAGTATGCATGATTTATAGGACTTCAATAGAGCGTAGTTGTTGATCGATACTTTACTATGCCCTCTTTGGTCACTGTGTTTATTGATATCTAAATTCGTGTTCAATTAATCCTTACTCTATGTTTTACATTCACCATTCAGCTATTTTTCAAAAAATGTTGTAGGGGTGCTACAGAAAAAAATGCTAGTTTATTTTCGGATATTATAGTGTCTGTCTCGTCATCCTTTTACAATCTAAAAATTTCCTTTCTGCATGTCTCATTCTTCCGCATCACGAGTCTATAGCATGACAGCTGTTTCCTCTCAACTTTTTGGTTCCAATAGCCTTTTCTAGACTTCCTCTCACACTCTCATTTTCAATTTCATCCATTCGTCGAACATCACATCTTTAACACTACTCACATCTCAGTAACAATGAGTTTCGTTTTTATTTACTCATTTTATGGTCCATAATTCTGATTCAATAGTTTTCTTTATTTGTTCTTCACGACATAAAACTGTTTAGCAATTAATATTATTTTAATAGCATATAACTGTCCAACTGCTGGGATAAGGTCTTCATCCATTCCTTCCATTGGTAACGATTCTGTGTGCTTTCTTCCCAATTCTTAAAAAGTCGTCTAGCTCGTCCACTTACATCAATACAATTCGATTATCCTATCAAAATCATGCTATTGCTTATCACTTTCAATATATCAAAATTTGCTGCTTTAGACGAAGTGATGCAATGTCCAAATGTTTTGGTTACACTTTCAATGGTTCTATCTATCACATCGTGCCCGGTATTAATGTCATTGTTTTAATATCTACGTTTAATTCACTAGATTATGGCCCCGTATCTATTAAAGTAATAGGATTATGAGATTGATAGAAATAATTCATTGCATGTCTGTTTTGACACACATACGAGTATTTTGACATAATGTCGAAGAGCAAGGAGTAACTTGTAATAATGCATTACAGTGTTCTGTAATTAAGTATTAAGGCTTATTGTTCTAAGTTATTAATTTTAATTCTTTCTTCAACTTCGGTTTAATCGATTAATAGGATCATATTTGTTGTTATTTTCAAACTGAACTGGCAAACATGCAACTTACTCGACAATATACATGTAGAAAACTTTCAAAAGATGTATTACCTCTCAATCGCCATGTTTAGTGTGAATCGGATCTACACATATTCAGACCCCGAAGCATCATCTCGTACACAATTTTTTCCGTGTGAATATTTCAAATTATTGCTTTGAAATTTTGTGAATTAGGAATCAAAGTCACATACTACAAAACGAAGGCTTCGTCTTCTCAGCTCTAGTGTTAGAATCTATGTGTATTTATGTGTATGAACAGGGATCGTATTAGGTAGTAGTAGATTAAATTTATCTAAACTTCAAAAACGTATGTTATATAGGAAGATTTTACAATTTACTTGTTGCACACATAGTACATTGGGGATTTCCAGGGTTCCGAACCTCTATATGGAAAAACGGAATCTTATAGGATCACTCGGTTGTCTATCTGTCCGTCTGTCACAGCCAATATTCTCCCAATATATGGAACTGATTCAGTTGAAATTTGGTACACATATAATCATCTGCGACGCAAACACTTTGGAAAATGAGGTCACTTTTTGAGGACAAAATAGAAAAAAAAAGATTTTCAACTGTACCATGTATCAAATAAAAGGGCTCATTGTATGGGTCTCAAAAATATTATTTTTATCATTTGAAAATATTCCATTCCGAAGTTATTGAAGAAAATAATTGAAGATAGACCATTCCCCCCTTATCTCCGAAACTATTGACAAATAAACAGATAATATACCTCTTGATTACAGAAAAACCAATAAGAAATCTATGACTTGAAAGTAACATGTTAAAAATATATTATTCGTTCGGAAACCTTTTGCATACGAGTCCGACTTGCACTTGGCCGGTTGTTTATTTACGGTGAGGGTCTAAGTAAGCTGTTTTCTGTAACATCCAAGAAATTAAACTAAATTCGCTAAGTTGTATTTTTTCCAAGTACAAAAAAAAACCTTACGTCACGTTTATTATTCCGTGACTTTAGAGGAGGTATTATCCACTATTCCACTCTTAGTTACTTTCCACCGTGAATTTTATCCGGTCCCGGGTTATAAATTACATATTATGTAAATATATGTTGTAAAGAAAAATAAAATAATTGTTTAATTTAACATTGATTGCGTGTATGCAATGTTTGCAATCGTTAATAGGCCAGACGTCGCAATCATTTGCAATTATCTTTAGATCGATTCGAGAGACAAGATGTTGCTACCTACAGATAAATTCATTACTGGTTTTTAAAGTACCTACCCATTGTTGTTAGTATCATGACAATAAACTGAAGTGGTGTCTGTGGTAACCTTTATTTCTTATTATCTAAAAGAAAGTTACAACTTTCCAATCTAGTTTTTTGCTCTCAATAACATGAAAAAGGAAGCATCTATGTCGCAGCCAACTAGCTAAATCAGCCGTTTCATTAAAAGCCTAGCCTTTTCATCTAAGTGACATCTTTGTTTCAATAACTTGCCCAAGCTTTTAAGGAAACGGCGACATCTTTATTAATAGTAACATAATAACAGCTTTTAACTACACAGTACTTTTACTAAAAAGACATTGTTGTTTATGTTTGTATGTCCTTCTTTTTTTTCCGGTTAATCTCCGAAACGGCTGCATCACTTTTGAAAGGCGATTTTCACTGACTTTATACGTAGTAAAGTATGCTATGTTTACTTTAGAAAAATAATGAGGATTCATCGTAAAACATAAACTAATGAAATTGTCATTTTCCCTAATAAATATAGGTACCTACGAATAAATAGGAAATGACAGGCGGCTTTTTTAAAGATAAGTAGTACTTAAGGATAGCTAGATCTAACTCCGATTGTAATTGTGCTTAGATAATAGATAACGTTATTTTATAACAGTCTAAATATGCAAATCTTAGATTAAAATTCTTATGTTTAATTGAAATAAACGTTTACTTCAGATTGTAGCTGTGAAACGGTGATTTTTATTAGTTCTTTTTCATACGTCTGGCAAATTCCCATAACTTTGAAATTGAAAAAAAAAATAAACAAGTCGACTTGAGAACATCCTCCGTTTTTTTGTTCGGTTGAAAATAAAATTCATTGTTTTGAACTATGGAGGTAAAACCACTAATTAGAAGATGTAAAATAAAAAAATATTTGGGATATTCTGTGTTTAAATGAGTCATGAACATAAGTAAGTAGTCAGTAAGTTATCATAAAGCATTATAGTGTGAATGTTACCTTAATCTGAATGAGATAACATAAAACTCTGTTTTTATAGATAGAGCGCCTATCTTTGTGTATAATTTAGGTGAAGATAACGGGTGTGGGTATAATTACCAGTTGTTAGATCTCATAAACGTAGTCATTGTGTTGGCAAATGTTGTTATTTAGTCAATTTCGTTTAGCAAGTAAATTCTTGTTTTTTTTTCTTAATAGTTTTCTGAGAAGTATCACCGGTTGTAGTTGAAAAGTGCCTTTTAAATAGTCTTTGACTTTGATATGATTTGTTCTTTTTTTTGTGTTTGATCTGTTATTACCGCATCAAACAAACAAGACGTTTGTTATTGGATGTATTATGTAAATAAGTTCTAGCAATCAATTGACAAACATCTGTTGGGTTTCTCCAAATTACAATTTTTATGCTTAAAAACTGTTCATGACGTAAATACGAAAAAACATCTTAGCGCTAAACGCTACACCACAAAAACTACAAAGTTCAGATTAAAATGCGAATAAAGTATGTTTTAACATGTGTTTTAGGAAACTAGGCTTATAACGCCTATGACTTTACAGGATTTTAAACGACCAGTCATCAGTTTTAAAAGCTAAAACGAAAAAAGAGTACTTACTTATTAATTCTACTTATATAGGTATTTTTAATGATCTACATAATTGAAAGTACACAAAAATTATCTGAGTTAATTACCTCATTATATAATTAGTGCATCTTGTGAACTAATCACACAATTACTAGATAATAATCTCATTATCTTTAATATTTGTCAGTTCTAACATTGTTATTAATTGGTGCCCCGCCCGGCAATTAGTCACTTCACCCTACGTTATATTGTTTGTCCTTTAATGTATGTCAAACACAATTAAGTGAAAAATGCTTAAACGAGGCTACAAAAATGGTCAATATGCTGGTTAATTTCTATGTACGTAAGATACTGGTTGACTTTGAACACATTAGAATTTGTTTAAGGGAAGTTTCCGTGAATGTGATCATGTTTCACTATACAAAAAGCTGACTTATTCCTTCCAATTTATTGTTTCCAAAATCAAACAGATTATTATTTCTCTTCTATACATTTTTGGATAAAACTAGAACACTTTCAAAATCGATTGTTTTACTACACAATTCATACAGATACGGAAACAAAACATGCAAAACAAACAACAATATTGATGTACAAGTTATTTGTATAAGAAAGAAAGAAAGAAAAAGAGTTTATTTACGCCAAGCATGACGCACACCATAAAAATAAATGAGTATATATATAAAAGTAAAAAGGGATTTTGAGGAAGATATGCGTCACATCGGCGCAAAACGGCCATCGCTCAGCATAATGCTGGAACTCGTGTGCGAGACAGAGCCACAGCGCTGGTAAACTTCCAACTTTTAACACGACTTTGGGCGTAAATAAATAACTCATGTAGTACGAAAATGCCAAAATATTGACCATACAGGGATAGATTATTTCTTAGAAAAAAATTACATATTTTTTTTAAACGATACATTCAGCACTATTTTCATAATATCCTTACTACGAAATACCTTTCAATAAATTTTACGAGCTCATTTTCGTTATAAATCATCTTAAATTATATGGAATTATAAATTTGTGAGGGGACTAGTTTCGTTTTGCTCATCACAGCTTTTTTTCCTTCCTTTAAATGATGTTGGATGACATAGCATGCAATTAACCACACCCGTCAACGAGTTCAGCCGTTCGACTAGCGCACCCTTAAGAAGCTTGGACGATTTGACGAACAACACCAGTCAGGTCTTTTCGGTGGGTCGTACATTGATGATGATGGCGTAAAAGATAAGAATGATAGTGTACAACCAAGCTTACACGAGCAAACAGCACTGAATTGTTGGCCAAGTCACAGTGAAGTTCAATGGCCGGTGAGAGCAAATTGCTTGATAAATTGGACACTATTGTGATAGCAGCTACCAGGACATATAACAATAGCTATTTGTCACTGAACATTCGTCTTTTAAGTAATCGGTGGCTGGAGATGCTACTTGTATGTATGTAGATGCGAGTTTGATGATATTTTGGTGCCTTGGTTGAACAAAAACTCGAGAAACTCGTGACTAAATAATAATAGCCGAAAGGGTTAATCTTCAAGGTTAAGCAACACTTGTCGAGGTTGGTCCGTGGATGGGTGACCATATTAATAGATTCCCCCGTGCTTCGAAAAGCTCGTTATTTTTTTAAGGATGGGAAATAAAACCCATCCGTGTTCCTCCTAATGCCCTTTGCGTTTCAGAACCCGCGGTGACTCTTTCGAACAAATTCCGCAGCAGGACGTAGGTAGGTTTACCGCAGCTCAACCTTTCGGGAAGTGTCAGCATTATGTTACCTGAAAACATTCATGTTCGAGCTCAAAATTATGTTTTCCATACATCATGACTGCCAATCAAATGCACAGTTTAAATAAATAAATAGGTAATAGTGAAACATTTTAATCAATGAAAAAAACAGTCGAGTAATTTATTTCGGGACTTTTTGACCATGTGAGTTTATTTGTGTGTCGGTCATTTGTGTTCAACAAAATAATGTCAATCAAAATGTGTTTAAATAATATGTTAAGCGATGTCGCGATTATCAGAAATTGTGGGAAAATTCATTCTTGTCTGTATTTTTCCATACATGTTAATGAAAATGTAGTTTTTTTAGAAAAAACCGTTTAAATAAGTTTGCGGATAAAATTGTGCAGTGACAAGCTAAACATTGTTAGGAAAAACATTTTGCAAATGTATGATAATTTGAACATAATTCGTTTTCGATTATACAGTGTGAAAAAAGTTTCTGACGTAATGAGTACTTAGCAACGTCAACTATTTACAGATAAATTATATAGCCTATAAAGTAATATACCAAACATGAAGGAACAAAAAAGTATGTGCAAATTTTTATTAAGAACTCATCGCTAAATTCTCATTCACCAGCCTTGCCAAGAAGTACCGTGTCATCCAGTTAATGGGTTGTGGAGGCCTGGTAGGCAGCCGCTCCACGTAAAATACTGGTATTCAGCTGAATCCGGTTTGACTGGGAGCCGACCCCAATATAGTTGGGAAATGGCTTGGAAGATGATGGGGATCGCTAAAGTCGACAACATCGTTGTCAACGGGAAAATTGCCGAAAACACTGGCTGAAATGATGGCATTGAAAAAAGGCCAAGTCCTCTGGTCCTGTGAAGAATCTACTAACTGCTTGTTCATTGCTGATGTAACCACATGTAATCTTTATAAAGTACCTATATAATTAATTAGGTAGGTATCTCCTTCATTGACTTTTGCGCAAGACAATAATCGACCATTGTGCTATTTACTTTATACTTTTATCAGTATATATTATATGATAAAACGAAACGTTTACAATTCCAGGTTCTTTGCAAACGTTAAAAATTTAAAGTCATACTGAGTCAGCTGAAAAAGCGTCACTAGTTTAGGAATTTTAAAGGAAGTAGTTATTTTGTAAAACACAGTGTTTTTTAATGGTCAACAGATTAATTATATAGGTAGGTACCAATTTGCACAGAATTTTTCCACTGAACTGCGGCCTATTTAATAAAACCAACTGGTGACAGGTGACAAGCGGCAATTTGACTATTCGTCAATTTTGTAAGTTAATTTCATACATTCTCTTAAGGTTGATTCAGACATATCCGGGCCGTGTCCGGGACGTGGCCGGGCCGTGGTTCGTCCGGAGCTCAAAATAATTTAGTTGCATACATTTTGTATGAACTCGTTCACACACGTCCGTGTCCGGGCAGGCACCGGAGCTTACGTGCCCGGGCCGACACACGGACGTGCAGATACGAATGTACGGTCCCTGCACGGCCACGGCCCGGCTATGTGTGAATCAACCATTATTAAATAGTGACAATGATGTCAGTTATTGACAAAATTGTCGCATCGTCAGTTATATTAAATAGGGGCCTGACTATTTAGTACTAACATATCAATAAATAAGAAAATATCCACTACCTCTTTATATTATATAAACAAATATAACGGAATATTCGGACTTTCATTATTATTTTATGTCTCTAAATGTCTATCTATTATAATAAGGGGAATTATAAAACGATCGAATAAAAACAAAACTTAGTGACTGATGATTAGATACTGTTTTAATAACTTGAGCGGTATGAATTTGAGCAAGCGAAACATTAACTAAACTAACGACGAATATTGATTAATTATACAATCCAGAACGAGCTTACAAAAAATGGGTTGTGATCAATCCATTTCAGAAATTAAAATTCTAGCCGTGCGACTAAATTACTAAGTGAGCGACTAGAAATACAGAGAGGGCAACTTCAATATTAAGATTGAGACGATTTTTCCAATTGAGGTTTTAATATTTTGGTGTTATGTTTGGTGTAAGAGCGAGTGATGCGAGCTCGGGACTTGGGGCACCCCGATTCGGACAGGTTAGGTTAGAAACCCCGCCATCCCCTTCGTGGTTATTTTTTTTTAAACCACCCAGAAATATTATTTGCCAAATATTGAAAAAAATGCAGGACGTAACGTTGACACTCATATAAATATTAGGTCGCCTAAATATTATGAAGCTTCTCATTTTGTATTGTAACTCAAATTAATGTTTGTAAGTTGCTGTTCTGTTAATTTCTCGTCACTCGCAGTCAGTCGTTCACTTAGTAATACTATGACGTAAATTAATTATTTTTGTAACTTAAAACTTTATTATAAGGGTAGTATTTAAACGAGCGACTGTAAATCACTCGTTTAAATACTACACTTATAATAAAGTGGCTGTTTGCCTCCACTCTTCGTTTACTTTCACACAACGAATTTTCATACGGCTTTAATAGGAAAAGCGAGGAGGTTTGTGTATATAAATTGCACTCGTGCGAATCCGGGGCGGGTCACTAGTTTCTTCATAATAGATAGTCTTCTGTGTTGAAACTCAAAAATTACAAATACAAATACCGATGGACTGTTGTTCAGTTTGGCATTATTAACAGACATCTTTTAATAGAGATGGTTCCTGGTTAAAAATATATGATTATATTTAGTCCGTCGGTTAGATTATCGAAAAATATTGGACACGTATTTTTTGCTTTATCAAAGCAATAAGAAATGACGAAAATATGTAAGACGCATCATAGTTCAGGAGTGGGGGCTCGTGACGTCATGTGTAAGTAAAAAGTGTACTTACAAGTGACGTCACATGAGTTTTCAACGCACTGTATCGTCTTCATTTTTTGTTTACGCGAAAAAAGAAAAAAAACGTGTCTCATATTTTTTGGAAATCTATCTGATGGACTAATTAGATTTTTTAGTCATCTGGGAAATGTTCAATAGGGTTGTTGAACATTTCCCAAAACCCTCACTTTTATAAAACTTGATTCAATGGAACCATTTCAAAAATACTACTAAGTCTTACTCGAATTCAGGTTTCGTATAACCAAATGAAAACAGATTAATTGTTAATCTGAGATAACATTATCACTCTAATGTAGGCCTTTCCCAATTCCTTCTATTTGAAGTAGATAATTTTTCTGTTTTACTATCTATGCATTACGAGTATTTGCGTAATTTAATAATAGTTACCTACATGAAACTCTTGTAATTATGCCATGACACTCATTTTCCTAATACTCACCTAAACATACATACATATGCGCATACGCAACATAAGTTGCGCGTTAATGAGACAGTTACTGAATCTTCGGAAAATGCGTAAGATAAAAGAAAAGTTGTTTATTTGCCATACAAACAAAACACGTGATATTTACCTCTACCTATGTCTCTAATAAAAGGATGGAAGAAAACGAGTGTAATCAGCTGTTCAGTACATTTTGTCGAGTTATGCGCACATAAATGTATGGGGCAGTCGATTCTTTTTTCCGTGATTTCAGTGTTGGTCTCTAGTAAAAGTTGTTCATAATGATGAGTACAATGACCCCTTTTTTTTTATTTTTTTTTTATTGGGTGGGAAATCATCAAATGACCCCTCCCGCTCTGGGTGGAGCGGCAGGGAGTGTCAGACTTCTACTGACTAAAACCCACCCATGCTCCTCTTAGTGCCTTTTACGTTCCAGGGCCACGGTAACTCTTTCGAACAAATCCGCAACCCTGGCCCCGACCCAGAGTACAATGACCCCTTAAGATGTATTGCGTTTATTCTGCTACACGTTGTATATGTCACCGGATAATTGCAAACGCCGCAAGATTGCAAAATAAGCGTGAAATTGTAAACTCGTTTGTCTCCATAGGAAACGAATGAATTGGAAACTATTGAATTAAGTAGGAATTTATTTTATCGAAAGTTATTTTTTCACAATATAAATATCGAGGAATTCTAATTAAATAAAGATTTATTAAAATCTCACGGAGTTTGCAATTTTTTGTTGACAGATAATATAAGACCTTTGTCCTACATGCTGCAGCTGAAAGTCAGTTTTTTTTAAATACTTATTTTTTTTTTTAAATATTAATAAGTTTACAAAAAAGTGTAATAATTAATTTTTCAGTAGTATAATTATATTAGTTAGATTTATTGTTAAGTTAGTTTACGTTCCTCGGCTTGGTTTCATCTGGAAACCAAGAGTACCGGATATTATACTGAGCTGAGGTTCTTTCGCAAAATTATGTATTTTATTTATTTTGTTGTGTTGTTCTTTTTTGATTCGTGTTACGTCTGTTTAAGTAATTTTATTTCTTTCTTTTATGACTGACGTTTTAATTTCCATAGACAATCGTCACGTAAACGTCAAATAGCATCTAGGGATTTAGTCTGATAGTAATTTATACCATCCGTTATAAATACAATGCGCTCTATCATTTTATAATGTTATTTACCTGATATTCTTCTGTTTGCATAGACTACGTATTCAGCACAATTAAATGATAAATTCATAATTTTCATATTGCAGCAAATATTTATGCAATAAATTATATTATCTATGAATTATTCCGATTCACGTGGTAACTAAGTGTCTGTGTTTGTTTTATGTAATTATGATGGTAGCGAAGATTGGTTGTGCTGTAAATGAAAGTAAGGTTATATTATGTCCTAGTACGTACATTGTTATTAAACGTAATATGGTTGGATTGTGTGAAAAATTATATAAATTAATAAGCCCTTTCATTTTAAGAGGGCGCCGACCAAACGTCGACCGCGCAGTGGCGCCCTCATCGTTTGTTTGGTTATTTCTTTTATTTTAGAATGAAAATGAAGAAAATATGCAATTTAAGTTGTGCTCCAACGATAACTAAACAGATAATAGTGGCCACTATTTTCCGTTTTAGTGATTATAATAAAACTGAACAATTTAAAACTACCGTTTATAATAATATTAACGAATAATCTTGTGGAGCACAACTTAAATTGCATATTTTCTGCATTTTCATTCTAAAATAAAAGAAATAACCAAACAAACGATGAGGGCGCCACTGCGCGGTCGACGTTTGGTCGGCGCCCTCTTAAGTATTTGGTACCTAAAGTGTTTAACAAAAATGATTTATTAAGAGAAAAAGTAAAAATTTGTGAAGGATCATTAAACCATAACGATATAATATATTAGTAGTAGGTATTGTAGTATTAAATAAAAGAAAAGGACGAATTTCACAACAATACACGTATTTTTTAAAATAAAATAATAAAAAAAACAACTTAATTAAATATCACCAAAAATAAATATCAACAATTAACATAACGAAAAACTTTAGAAAACAGTCGTCATCACGTATAAAAAAACTGGCTCGATGGGACAAGAAAAAAACATTACATGGTACGTGTCAAAATTTGTCGAAAAAACTTTAAAAACTAGAACGCTTCTCTCTCAAAAAAGATTTTAAATAAAAAAGAAAAATACAACCGAATTGAGAACCTCATCCAGAATCATGTGGTGATGTATATATGTCGCAGCCAACTAGCTGAATCCGCCATTTCATTAAAAGTCTAGCCTTTTCATTGAACTGTGCCGTTTAATCAGCGACATAAGTGACATGGACAAGTCACTAAACGATATTGAATAAAAGATGTCACTTAGGTCGCAAAAATCGGCACATTTAAATGAAAAGGCTAGACAACCAATTAAACGGCTGATTAAGCTAATTGGCTGCGACATATATATTTTTTATAATAGGCGAGATTAAATAAAAAAAATCATTTGCGGCACGGCACATTTTGAAAAGCTTTTGTTTTCTATTTTTTTTAATTGTTACCTAATAGTGACCTGATACTCGAAATTTCACTTGGGGGAGGCCTATGTCCAGCAGTGGACGTCTTTCGGCTGATATGATGATGATGATAATGACTCAAAATTTAATTATTTAGGTTACCTTGATTGTGATTGAGTCACACAAGTTAATTGTGTACAAAATTTAAACTGAATCAGTCTAGTAGATCCGGAGTTAATTGGCTGTGACAGAAGAGCAGACAAACACACGAGTGATCCTACTAGAGTTCTGTTTTTTTAAACGGATGTATTGATCCCTAAAAGAGGTAGTTGGTGACCACCAAATGCATTACCACAAAGTCACATGATCGCCCAAAGATTGTCACGTTGTCTATAACCACTGGGAAATAATGACGCAACATTGTAGCATATTAAACACTAACGTAAATTACCTAATTATCTTTTAAGATTTTCGACAAATAATAAAACTTACAATTTTCATTTCATTGATATCTATAGTCTTACACATATCGACATTTACAATTAAGATAATAAATTAAATAGGTAGATGACCGATATCATATCCAATGACTTACGCGAAGGTGTTTTATAAGTCAACTTTATATAATCAAAACGTATGGTCGTATAAAAGTGAAAAATACGCAAATGTAGTAAGCGCAACAAATTATGCATGTTTTTGGAAAAATATTCTTATCGTCCTGACAAAAATGTAAAGTTTTTTTTGTTTATTTGAGTACATTTTTTACAAGCATTAATTATTGAACGTATAAACTTACCCACACAATTCTTTCTTTACGTAAGAGAGAAAAGATCTTTCTTTCTTCAGAATAATTAAAAAAAAAATTAAATACTTTTAAGGTCTGTTTTACAGCGTGAGGATAAGAAAAAAAAAACATGATTTTTTGTGAAATTATCTCCCAAAATCTAACTGAAACTTAAACGGAGGTGAATGTCACAGTTTATAGTATTCCAGATCTCGAAGTTTTGACGTGTGACGTTTTTACTGATGATATTAGGGCACATTTTCGCTTACACCCTAAAGTCTACAAACTTTTTTGTACATAGAATAAGAATGAGGAAGCACTGACTAAGGTCAATTACTAACCCATCGCGCATGCGTAGTAAATGACAGGATACAAGCCATTGTTTACAACTGCTTATAACTCACCGACGACTATCTTAAACTTTCGTGGGAGGAGAAATATTGGGTTAACTCGTTCACACGATGGCCCAGTTCGGGCCACTGTTGGCAACGTTGACGATTTATTACACCGGCTGTAACGGAAAGGTGTCGTCATATTTTAAAAACTTGTATGAATGAACGACTTTTTTCAAAGATGTCATATTAGTCAATTCCCAAAAACAAAAAAAAAAGTTTTATCTTCTTTAAATACATTTTGATTAGCTGATGATAAACGTATTTTGAAACGTAAACGTCAATTGGTATTGGTTAAGCGCTTGCACATAAGCGATGAACAAGTATAAAATTTGCACTAAGGCCATTCACAAAAGGTGTGTGTCAGACGTGAATGCAATATTTTGCTAGCTTTCAGTTTAGAAAATGTTTATGCTATCTCTCCCAATCACGATTATACAAATAAACAATGGATGAATTGAACCTACGGTAGATCAAAACGCATAACAATGTAGTGATGACAGCTTTGTCTTCACACTATCGTGAACAATAGCTGCTGAATCGATAACGACAACGTTTAGGTTTAGTTAAGTGCTAGCTGTAAAATAATATGGCCCAGATAGTGTTGCAGGAAGTTTATTACCTCTCATAGATTCGTCAAGCCACTTTACGGGAGTTTACAAGTTCTGCTTCAACCCAAAGTCTCTCTTAAAAGAAATATCTTTATCATTCTTCTGCCCCTATTTCACTTTACCACCCTTGGGTGAAATTTCTTCTTTTGCCAAAAACTGTTCTAAAATCCTTTCCTTTTCTATGGATGGTAAATAATCAAAAGGCTTCAGCTGTTCTGGGCGGAGCGGAAGAGAGTGTCAGACTCTTACTGACTAAATATAACCCATCCGTGTTCCTCCAAATGCCATTTGTGTTCCAGGACCGCGGTGACAAATTTCACAACCTTGGCAGGACTCTTAAACCCTGTGGTGCAAAAAGATTTAGGATTTAGAGTAGGAATGGACCCACGGGATTAAAATTTGCTCAACAAAATACTTTTTTGAAGATTTTCTTGCTCGTTTCCCACAAGTTGCAATCTTTGAGTTAGGTCACGCAATATGTATTCTTCTTCCGTACATCTCAATGGGTTTCACTCGTATTTAGATTTACATAAGCATTGCAGTCGCGAACTGTTAAAAACACATCCTATTTCTCCACATTTTGACAGATTTTGACATAGTAACATACTGCGATGCGAATGCGGACTTTTTATTATTACGACACTTGGCCTCCTGATATAAGCCGTCATGTCAGTAGTACCTACTTTTCTAGCCAGGACATCATCTATCCTCTCTCAAATGTCTCCTCTCTAGTAAATTTTCTAAGGATTTGTTTAAACCTCTGATCTCTTAGTATTTTATCTTCTTTATTCGTTTTCAGATCGAGAGGACCACCAACTCCAAGGTGTCGTTCTTCGATATCTCGCATGTGGTGGACACGGTGGCGGTCGCGTTCAGACCACGCCCGATGAACCGGAAGGTCAAGGTCATCCTCACTCTGGTTATGGTGTTCCTGCTATTTGGACCTTCTTCCTGTAAGTTTATATATTACTAGCACTTCGCCCGCGACTTCGTCCGCGTGGGGATAGTAGGTACTCCACAAACTGCAACGCCCCTTATAAAGGTTAGTTTTGGAAAATTAAGCACAACGATTCTCATTATTGGTTCAGCGCAACTGTTCACCCCGTTCAGCCCGTCAGAGGTTGATTATGCAAAAATTGTTAGGTACATGATCTGTTGTAATTATCCCACTTTTAGTTTATTCATAGAATTCCGACGTAAATTGAAGCAAGCTATAATTTCCTCCCCTAAAAACTTATTCACCCCTGCTTCACCCCTTATTATGTATGTACCTAGTTGATTTTCGAAAAATCCAAACATTTGATATTCTTATTGTTTTATCGAAAACATTTAAATGCCGTGGTGTTTCAACTTCATCGGACCAAGCATTGATACGATTCTCCCCAGTTCGCTCAAGCCGCGACATTTTTCTTACTCCGAGCATGTTTATTACCGTCGTAACTTTTGAACGAAAGGTCCGATTTGAATGATTTAAAGTGTAATTTACACGGACATAATCAACCTTAATTATCAAACCATTTAAATGGATAAGGATTAATATCATGGTACTATAATCACCATTTTTTATTTCACCATGGGATTTGCTTGACTAATATTAACAAAAAGCGGTCATGGTGACTTATCCATAATAGTTAGACATATGGTATCGCGGACTTTTTTGTAGATATTGATGACCTCTATAAAACTGTACTACATCACTTTGCTCTATTGTCAATAGATTCCGCAGCGTACGCGATATAAGGATTTTTTCTCACACCTTGAGTCACATTATCGAAGTTTTCATACGGATCCCTAACTTTTTTGAAAATATTCTATAGCCTATGTCCATCTCTGATAATGTAGAATTCTACTGGTGAAAGAATTTTTCAAATCGGTCCAGTAGTTTCGGAGCCTATTCATTTCAAACAAACAAACAAACAAACAAACAAACAAACAAACAAATCTTTCCTCTTTATAATATTAGTGTAGATTTACTAGCTTTTACCTCCAAGCTTCACTTGCGTTAATATAGATTTTCACAAAAAATGTCCTATAATCAATCTTCCAAGGTCCCATCTATATCTGTACCAAAATTCATCACAATTTGTGAGCGTGAAAGCGTTACAAACAAAATCACTTTCAGATTTATAATATTACTAGCTTTTGACCGCGGCTCCACCCGCGTGAATGCCGTTTATCACGTAAAAAAGTAACCTATGTCGTTTTCCATATCTCAGGCCATTCCATATCTGCCAAATTTCATGACGATCCGCTCAGCCTTTTTAGCGTGAAAGCGTAATAAACAAACAAACTTTCAAAGTTAGGATAGTTAGGAAGTTAAGTTAGTTAGGATTGTAGAGGAGGCAAGACACATACCTACAAGCCTTCTTATTCTGATACTATGCCTCTCAATTCAGCGTACCTACCTCTCTCTTCCAAACGCGTCCTCTAGCTGTTACCATACTTTTCACAAAAGCCACTATTCTGTAGATGGGGCCCGATGTAAGTTTTCATCGTCTCTTCGTTCTCTCATCTTACCATCTCTTTTGTAGTTTTCCCCTTCTGCGTTTATTATTTCTAGGATACCCATCTGTTAAAATCTAGCACGTGTTCCTTTTCTTCTGTTTTCTGACAGCTATGAAATAGAAAACAAAGATTTAGACATAATAGGGATGATTCCTGGTTAAAGATTTATGATTCAATTTAGTCCGTCAGATAGATTATCGAAAAATATTGGACACGTATTCTTTGCTTTATCAAATCAATAAAAAAAGACGAAGACAAAACGCATCAAAGATCAGGAGTCGGTTGGGACGTCACGTGTACGTAAAAAGTGTACTTACAAATAGTGACGTCATACATGTTTGCAACGCAATGTATCGTTTTATTTTTTCGTTTACGGGAAAAAACAAAATACGTGTCTAATATTTTTTGGAAACTATCTGACGGACTAATTAGATTTTTTTTAGTCATCTACCCTATTAAGAAGAAACTACTCTTAAATCACCATTTATTTCTAATATTCCAGCGGAACACTCTGTATTCTACCTATTCGTGAGGAATCGTCTGAACTGGGACATGGTGAGGTTCAGCGTCTACTTCAGCTATTCCATCGTGCTACATTCATTGGGTACGTAGTCTTCAGAGTTTTGTTACTTTTTTCTTCAATTAGTGTTATTATAGAAATGGTCTAAGGCGGTTTTCACACGACGTCACTCATCTCTGTGGAGGGTGGAGGTGGCGAAGCGAATTGTGTGGTGGAGCTCAGCGCTTGCAGTGGGCGCACCTGTCCACGCGGTTGGACTTCTAGTGTGAGAATCGCCTTAATTGATTGCACTGCCTAAAACATAAGTGAGAGGTTGATTATCAAATGTAAACTTGGTGTTGAATACGACGTCCAAAATCATGATTACAAAAGCAATCGCACTTGTAGAAAAAATACAGAAGTAAATCACGCTTTTTCCTCACCTTTGACAGGACTAAAGTTATAAAAAGAACACTGTCCACCTTACAAATGTATATGAGTGAGATGATGTACCTTTTGCCTTTAATGAGGGGCCAGGAGTGCCGGCTGTCTCTCCTGATTTTTCAAAGGGACTGTAAACGTTAATCTCATAAACTTCGCGCAACCTCGAAAGATTTGAAAGGAGCCTCTCGAATTTTGAACATTAAGAGGTAATGACAGATTTTCGGGGTGACAAGAAAAATATATTGAATTTTCGTAAGTTTCGATAACCTGGTGTTATTTCGTAAAATTGAGATGTACCTGATTGCAGGTTTGAAAAATCAAAGTATATTCTGAATTTCGAAGACAATCGTATATTCCTGCTAAGTTAATATCTAAGAGAGGATTTTTGATCAACATAATAATGTTCATCAAATACTTACTCGAAAACTGACTCTTATTGTCCTTACTGCTAGGTTTAGAATCATGTCGATTTCAGGTTTAGAATCATGGTATTTTCCATTTACCTCTCCAAGTGCTTTTATTTTTCCAGTTCGTGAATAACGCTCTCCTCCAATATTTAAACTAAACTAATAAATTGAACATCACAAATAAATATCATGTTTCATCAAATTATTTACATCTAATTAATAATATCTATGTTCTAAATACAAAAAAAAATCCGTTTTTTTTTCTAATATTTTTAATGTTCGACTGTTTGGCAGTTAGCCTCTCCTTCAAAAAAAAAAAAACAAAAACCGTCCGTTGTTTGATATACGTGGGCATTTGTCATTGTAGTCTATGGGCTCCATAAAGGCCTCGCCTTTGGCTCAGGCGTCTGTTACACCTCGGCTGCAATGATGAAGTTTTCGTATTTGGATTCAAATGTACTACACTTCTGGACACATCTATTGGCCCACCTTAGAGTTTAGGTTTCGATGGCCCCTACCGAAATATGATTGCTAGATTGAACAAAAACTGTTGATGCAGTTTTAAACCTGATACATTTTACCATCTTTTTCGATCGTATTATTTTAAATTTGAATTCAGAATACCATACGACATGAAGCTACGCCTAACAAGTCGGATATGCGCCTTGTTAAAGGCAATTGATTTTTGAATAAAAAACATGTTTTATCAAATAAAGGTTTAATTTAATAACGCGTGTTGCCTCCATGGGCATCTACCACAGCTCTCATATGATTAGGCATAGAGTTTATCAACCGCTCTATGAAATTTTGAGGGATCATCTCCCATTCCTCTTCTATGGCAGTTTTCAACTCCTGCATCGTCTGGGCAACTGGCTGACGAGCCCTAACACGTCTTTTTAGCTCGTCCCACATGTGCTCAATAGGGTTCATGTCTGGGCTTCTGGCTGGCCAGTCCATAACTGTGATGTTCACATCCCGAAGATATTCCCTGACGATGCCGGCCGCATGGGCTCTTGCATTATCATGCATAAAAAGGAAATTTGGGCCCACATAGTCCGCGTATGGTATCACGTGAGGTTTTAAGCACTCACGAATGTACCTTTCAGCATTTAATGTTTGCAGCCATGGTCCTGTAACAACCTCAAGTTGAGTTTTGCCACTCGCGGATATACCGCCCCAGACAGTCCATGAGCCACCGCCATAAGCAACCCTCTCTTCAAAGCAGCATTGTGCGAAACGCTCTCCCTTACGTCGGTAGACCTTCTTCCTTCCATCATTGCCATGTAACACAATTTTAGACTCATCAGAAAAGAGTACACGGCTCCAATCCTGCTGTGTCCAATTTAAATGACTGCCTGCGAAATGAAGGCGCGCTGTTCGGTGGGCTCGCGTTAGTTTGGGCCCATTAGCTGGCTTGTGTGGTACCATATCGCGTTCTTTTAACCTTCTCCGAACAGTTCGAGCGCTCACAGATACTCCGTGGAAGTCGCGAAGTTGGTTTTGTATCTCAATGGAGGTAAGGTGACGATTTCTCAAGCTGGTCGTCACGATGAATCGATCCTGCCTTTCAGTTGTGACCCGAGATCGTGGCCTTCCTTGGCGACGAACAAAGCCGCCAGTCTCTAGGTACCTCCGATAAACATTTCGGACCGCAGATCGACTTAAATTAAGTTGAGCACTCACGTTTCTTTGGCTGTGTCCGGCCTGAATAAGTGCCACATCTTGGGCGGCGACTTCAGGTGAAGTATCCATAGATTATTGATAGAACCTAACCTTAATGTTAAGAATAAGTAATGTTTGTTGCAAAACCAAAGATATCAATCACTTTTTCAAGAATTAAATCCAAGTAAACCAATAAAACCAAGTTTTCTTAGTATTCGATTGTTTGATATCAACAAACAGGCTCCAAATTGTCTTTTGTTTCTTTAAATTCTGTGTTCGAAATTCAAAAAAAGACTATTGAATGAAATTTTGAATGTGCCAGGTTCAAAACTGCATAAAAACTTTTTGCTCGACCTAATATAAAATTTTAGCTAGGACCAAACGAAACTGAAAATACAAGGTGGGCCAATAGATGTGTCCAGAAGTGTATTTCAGTATCTTGTCTAGAAGTTTTTCATCTTCATTATGATGGCACTTCTTGTAGAAAGCTACTTGAAGCTACTGACACACTTTTATTAGCTCGGATCACGACAGGTCAATGTTGTAAAGCACGCAGAGTTTCATCGCCAATTAATCAATTCCAACTTTTTATCTATCCATCAGGTGCCATGTTCTCGATAACGGTGCTGAGCAAACGGATGCAGGTTGACGACTCCTTACTGTGCTTCATATCCGTCGTCAGCAAGTTCATTGGCTCCATATGGACTGCCTTCGTCACCACGGACATCGAAATGTTCCTCGGTAAGAACCTTCGAATTGTTATCAGAAAACAGAGTGACCGTTCTTGTTCTCTCGTTTCATCCGTTACGGCGACGCAACGCAACGCACTAATGAGACCTCAGCCTTAGACGTTTTGACGATAGCGTTCGTCACGCTACCGCTGACAGAATGTCACGTGTGCATGTGTAGAGCCACAGGCAGAGTGGCCATCAAGAATTCCATCAACTCAAAAGTTTCAACATCATGAGGCCGCTGCTGTTGACAGATGATTAGACGACGAAACGCGTTTCAAAGACAATGCATACAATATATAATGCAATTTTCGTTGATGAACCATTTAAACAACTAATTTTCCCACATAAGCAGCATATTTCTGTAAAATTATTGTCAGTAATGCACTATTTGATTTACCGAATAATTCCGTTTGAGGTGTTTCAATAGTTTTCATAATTTTAGCTTTTTGCTCTTAGTGTTTTAGAATTCAAAATCTAAATTACCAGCTACCAAGACATTTACCATGCAAAATATCTAAAGCAAACTCACCATTAGCTCAGCAATTACTCTGAAATGAATACTGAATTACCTACACAAAGCGTCATCGCCATCTCTACTTCATATTCCAGTTTTATTATGATAATGTACATTTGAATAACGGTCGGTTCAATGGCGGTTATTAATTTGATTGCGTTCACAATTGCAGTGCCAGTCGCCGAGCTACTGAACGCGACTACATTTACGTCATTGCGCTCTATCATATCGAAGTTGGTGGAAAAACAGGAAACTGGTTAGTAAATGTGTTTTTTTTATCTATTTCGAATTTTTCGATAACAGTCGGAGGAACCTGCTGGATAAAGGTCCTGAAAACCTGATGCTTTTGCCCAAGCCCTAGGCAATGCAATGTCATTATTAAATACCAACCTCATAAAATATCTAACCTGACTTAACTTCAAGAAATTGCTAATTCTACGATATGTCATAGCTATGCATACTGTGACACAATGGCCATGATTTTTCTGTTTAATCAACACTGAGGTATTTTTGCAGTCGAGAATGTTGATCGAGAGCTCGTATGAAAATTATGTACTCGAATGTATAATTGAACATCCACAAGGACAAGTTATGGCAGGCATAATCAATGGCATATTAAATGCGATTGATTATGCCTCCCATGACTTGTCTTTGTGGATGTTGCGCTTGGCCAATCACTTCCGAGCCGCATATTAATATGCTTGGAAATTAAAAAAAATATTCAAAATCATGTGAATCCTCTGTACCTAAAAGGAAGCCAAAAACATGAAAAATGTAAAATCATGAAAAAAGAGAGTGAAAAGTAACCGTAATTGATTCCTGAAATCTACACACCTAATAATTTCTACCTCCTCTTTTCAGCTAAAGTGAACTCCCTGTTCTCGCTAACGGAGACGTTGGCAGCCCTGATCTTCCACCCCTTCTACTCCTGGATGTACATGAAGACTCTTCACGTCCTACCGGGGGCTGTGTTTCTGACCAGCGCTGCGATTGCTATACCGCCGTCCATTATACTGATGTGAGTACAGGCTTGACTACCTGACTTGATTTGATTGGGAGGTGAAAGATAGTCTATTTCTAGAATCATCATGTTAAATTTTCCTCAAAACTCAACGACTTAAAGCTTTAAGGGCTGATGTTCCAATAGGCAGATAACTTTTATCTGAAGAATAAATAGGGCGGTTTGACAGCATCTGTAAAGAAAATAATCCAAACCCAAGATATGAGGGTTCAAAAAACCGACGAAGCTCATCGAGAAAAGGTGGTAGTGCCCTTGTTCGCTTAGGTCGTTTTGGCAGGGGCACTACTATACCCCCAGATACGTCAAACAGCAGTATTTACTCTCTAGTTAAAAAATATCAGACATATCCATTAACTGAAATGTTGTTATACTCGTGTGTTGTTCATTGCTCATTGTTCAATTTATTATTATATGATCACAGAAAATTCATCATCAAATGATACCTTATTACCTGGCTCTTCACATACAAAAATAACAATAAATATAATTTGATTCCAGATTCTTCTACGTCCAGCACAGAGCCAGTTTAAAGAGCACAAGAAAGATGGCTCTAGAAGCAGAAGAGAAAAAGGATGCCAAAGAAGCAGAAGCCAAGAAGGCAGATCCTTTACAATTCGTTCCGTCGCCAGTAGAAAAAGAAAAGATGGAAATGGGAAAAAATAGTTAGTATTTAATGAAAATATAATACGTAATATATTAAGTACTTCTCAATAAGAAATATTGTAAGCAAATAATAACAGCCTACATTTTCGTATCGAAAAGGACACTGGACAAAGTTGTATGGAAGAAAACGGTGCCAATAGTTTTTTGAAGTAATATTTATTTAGGGTTGAAGAGCAGTTATTTCTTGCAGCATTTGATCCTAATGTAATGCTTTAATTATTTCGCGGAAAAAACCTGCCCAGTCTCCTTTCACATCCTGTTTTTCAAATGAATCCGAAAGTAAGTACCTAAAGAATATATTTAATTTTGTTGTACATTTTGTGTTAATATAAGAAAAAATCGAATTTTTGTAGCGAATTTGCGCAGTTTTTTAAGGTTTTTGATTTAAAAGATTTAAACTAACATTATGAGTAATTATAAATATTAATTATTGTTATTTTTATGTGAAAATAAATTTGAATATTACCAAAATGAATTCATGTTTTATCACATCATTTTTGAGAATGTGATTTAGACATTAAAACAGCTGCTCCATTAAAAAGCTCAAATAGTTTTATAATATTTCCGTGAACTGTAACAGCCATATTCATAAAAACTTTATAACCATTACTTAGCTAAAATTCTTATAAGCAGATTCTTTATTAAAAATTTTGGTTGGAGAATTTGAATGTAGAATCTCTTAAACAGTATTTTAACTAAAATATAAGTAATTGTTAAAAGTTTTTATGATTATGGGCCTCAAAGTTGGTCAACATATTTGGTATATCTTACTATCATGATGTTGATATACTTTATATCCTTTTGTTAACATTAAAACACAACAAACATTAATAAGTATTTTGATATTCTGCAGCTCTGCAGACGGTTGAAACCAGAGATCCTTATAATTTATTTAAGCTAATTGCTATTCCCAAAGGCAATGATTCATATTTGCCAGACTAAATTGTGACGTTATAATGTGAACCGTACTTTAATTCAGTAAAGATTTATTTTATTTGCTTAAATTATTTTTTTTCTTGGGGTATGTTGCCCGTTGGTTGTTTTTGGTCAGAATTAAAAAAAGAATCACCTGATGATCTTATTAATTTAGAAATTTTGGTACCTACATTCTATATTTTTAGTAAGAACATATAATATTTGTTAACATAATCAGAATCATCTTTGTGGTCAACCAGTAAACAAAAGCAAACAATTTTTATTTTTAAAAAATACGTTCACCATGTAAATTATAAATTAAAGTGTTCTATCTTGTATATTATGTAAGTACTTACGTTTTATAATGTTAATAGTAAAAGGTAAAAAAGGAAATTATATATTTTGTTTAAAAAGGGTATTTAAAGTCAAATAGTAGGTACTGTTACTGAATTAAGTAAATATGAGCATGATAAATACTGATTGATTTATTTTGTCAACTTTTTTTAAGGTGAGTTACTATCCCCCGAATTCTGAATGAAGAATTTGATCATAGCCTGAAAACCTATTGAACTTTGAGATCTAAGTAGGGTTTGGACTTTTTCTTAACTCCAAATTCTCAATTCAGAGACCAGCTCTTTAATACTGAAAATTGCAGCGCAAGCTCCTTTATGACTGTATATATTTGTATCGATACAGAGATATATTGCTGTGAAAATGTGCAGAATAAATGTTAAAAATAAAAAATAAATTAAATATGTAATTATTAGTCATTTATTTTGTATGGGTTTTTATTATACTTGACGACAGAAGGGTATAGCGTCCTTGTTTATTCGTTTGTCAGGATTTTGTTTAGTCATGGAAGAACGTGAAGTAAAACACAGGCACTGTTCAGTAAATACACAATTCTTCACTGTTCACTACAGTTTACTTTTTTTTTTGGACGAGGCCACTTGTGGTAAAAATGTGTGATAACTGAGGCTTTTTTACGGATTGCGACGATTGTACCACATTACTCCGACAAAAAAAAACCCGGCGAACGCTATCTCAACAGATCATTCCCACATACCTCCGTTGAAAAGGGAGGATCCTCCGACCAGACGGATGTTGTGTCTGGTGGGTAACTGCCCGGCAGTTGATATTCGGGCTTTGCATATGTTCTAATCGCACGATAAACTCTGATACCGCGATTTTAGGATTTTGTCCAGTTAGTTCGCAGCTGTCGAGATAGATGGCGCTGCGAGTCTCATTTGTTGATTCTGCTATGTTGATTTTTTGTGTCGGTATAAATGTAGCCTACAAGTAGACCGACAGAACAGTTAGCCGATGGTATTTACCTCGAGTGAACGCTATCCCGACATTTATTTCGTCGACAAAACGGTACAACCGACCGACATACCGATTAAATACCATCTATGCAGAACCAACAGAAGACAAGGCCGAAAAGGTTGTTCCCGTCTGAACCACATACCTTGAATTTAGAAAAAATGGGGTTCCATCATAAATTAATAGGTGTTTAATGAGATAAAAGGGAAAATGCATGCAATTTTTTCATTTACAAAATGAAATACTTATTAGTTTTAGAAAGCACTTAAGAAATATTTTTTTAATAACTTCATCGGCGATGAAGTTATAAAGCTTCAAAGTTTACAATTAGAAAGAGAAGTATATTCCCTATTAGGGCACTTCAGCATTAAAAATATGATAGATATGCTGGAGCGCCCTAATTTTTTTTTCTTTTAAATTATTATTGACAGGCACGCGCTTGACCACTATCTCACCTGATGGTAATTGTCTTAATCACGCAAAAAATACTGCAAGAATATGTTCTTGCAGGTTCAGGTTCAGGTTGTTGTTGTTGTTGTTGTTGTTGTTCTTTTGTTTTTTGATGATGAATGAGAGGAAATAAAAATATAAAATCTTCCCACATTTTGCTCTTCACTGGTAGATCTTTGATGGCCTGTGCGCAGCGAAGAAAACCCGGTTCGGCTTTTAAGTCTACCCGGGGCTGCTGTGTGATCGTAGAGGGTTTGTCGGGTGTCGGATGCTGGGGTTATTTTTCTCATGCACGCTTTCGACATTCCAGCAATGTGTAGAGCTTGTGAAGCAGAGTTGGTTCAAAACATCGCGATATGATATCTCGTTTAGGCCGATGTCAAAATGGATCAGTCGAATTTAAAGAAGCGAAAATACTTAAAATTTATTTGAAGAGCCAACGTTACCGACATATCCCGAAGATTCGTCAAACTTAAGTGGCTGTGGACACTTCACATTGGTCGATGAGGAAAGGCTCTGGAGTGGCAACCGTGTACCTGAAGACGCAGCGTTGGAAGGCAAGGTAGATCGATAACTTGGTGAAGACTATGGGAATCCACTGGATGAGGGACGCACAAGACCAGTCGAATGTGGCGACACTTGGTGAGGCCATGTCTAGGATTGGATGTTTTTCGTGTACCTGAAGACGCAGCATTGGAAGGCAAGGTAGATCGATAACTTGGTGAAGACTATGGGAATCCACTGGATGAGGGACGCACAAGACCAGTCGAATGTGGCGACACTTGGTGAGGCCATGTCTAGGATTCGATGTTTTTCGTGTACCTGAAGACGCAGCATTGGAAGGCAAGGTAGATCGATAACTTGGTGAAGACTATGGGAATCCACTGGATGAGGGACGCACAGGACCAGTCGAATGTGGCGACACTTGGTGAGGCCATGTCTAGGATTCGATGTTTTTGGGCTGAAACGACGATAATGGTGATTATTGATAGATAAGTAATTTACACAATATCTAAACTCTTTGCATGCAGTTCATACACTGTTATCACAATAGGTACATATTAACTGTTGCTACCCAGGGTTGTTGACTTATATAAAAGCATCGATAAAATCGTTGATAACTGTGAAGTAACATATTAGGTGTTGTTGCAATTTAGTTGCGTTTTATGATTTGTTTTATTTTTGACGTTTTCTGAAAAAATTTCACAACAGGCTCGCCCCCTTGCACACGGGACTGAAACATAACTGGTGACTAGGGTATTCCACTGAAAAAAATTAGTTAGTCCGTCAGATAGATTTCCAAAAAAATATTGGACACGTATTTTTATTTATTTATTTGTTACTTGCTCACATGTACACAGCACTGATTATTTATGACATGCATTAAAATTTCATGGCACAGTATTAGTACATGCACCCTGTTAGCGCACTGCAAATTAAGTAAATTGTATAATTTCAATTCTCTATTATTATACATGGTTCAATTTTACAATTCCATTTTCAATAAAATTTAGGTACAATACTTTATAAACAACTTTAAGTGTAAGATAGGTACAGTTTCTCAATAAATGTACCGAAGTAAAAAAAATCATTTCGGTACATTTATTGAGATACAGTACCTATCTAAAATTATATTTATAGTTTAGAATCGTACCATGCACTTCTATCAACAAAACGCTCAGAAAACATTTTAAGATTGCAAAGCATTTTATTTAATAAACATACCTACTTTTGTGTTAAAAAGTAATGATTTGACTACCCATTTGTAACAGCGCTCTTAATGTTTACTAGCGAGGTGACATCACCAGCCTCCTCTTGAACTTTGATGCGCTTTAACTTTATCATTATTTAGCGATTTGAAATTGCAAAAAATACATGTACAATATTTTTTGAAAATCTACCTAACAGAATCATATTTTTTCTACCTAGTAGAATACCCTATTGTCGGTGTATTATAGATTTAAAGGTTACTAACCTACACCGACAATAACTTTTGGGGGAAACAGGGTTGACCAAGAGCGATTCGGGCTCGCACAATTATTAGCTTTAACATAAAATCAAAATATAATAATAACAGATGTAATGCAAATTCTGAAAAAAAAAACAGCTGCTCAGTACATTTTGTCTAGTTGTGCAAACAAAAATGTATCCCCATATATATTTGTTTATTGTTCGCGATTTCATTCATAGTAAAAAAAATCGTACTATGGTGAGTATACTTAATGACTAATGATCCCTTTTGAGGTTTTGAGTAGTTTCTGTCGCACCATGTAGGTAGTTATAAATTCTATCGAATTTGACCATTATCCCATACTGGCCAATCTTAACGGAGTTTATCCAAGTACGGTATATTATAAAGGACAAATGACTGCATTTTCCTTGTATATTTACGTGTAAAACAGTTTTATGTTATGTTAAAAAATATATCATTTTTTTTTTCACAAACACCGGTGCACTTACTGTCTTTACTCTCATAGTACGATGATTACTCGGAACAGAAAAGATACACAGAACAGATTTACGTGTGCCATTACGAACAGACACGGTGCAGCCACACAACCAACTTCTAAACTGCAGGCTGCTGATGAGAATGTTCTAATAGAAAAACCCAATAACACTTTTTGCCTGACCTGGAAATCGAATTCAGGACCCCTCGCTCGGCAGCCGCGCTTGCAATGCTTAGACCAACAGGACAGTCTCAGAATGTAGGTACAGCAAGTCCACATTCCCACTTGTAACCAGAGGGTCAATTTCACTAATTTTGAATCAACGTTGGCATTCATATCTCAGTCGCAATCTGTCAGAAATGTACGGAAATGAAGGTTTTTATCGAACGATGTTAAAAAAATTGTAGAATTAGCATTGCATGCAAGTTGCAATATATTGCGTGTGACCGAGGTATAATGTGATCAACCGCTTGATAGTGATGTAATTTTTGCATGCTTACAGGAGGAAATGCGGTCTAAGTTTAGGCCTTTTGCCCTAAAAATGTAATTAATCGACTTACCGACCGACACAGCGAGCTCATCCTCAGCGCATAAGGCCTCGTTGGCGTCGAGCGGTGGCCCTAAATTCAAACATGGCGTTGTATCGAATATACGGCGATACCCCCTACCAATCACTTGAGATGTCAAATTAGTCTCTGGGATTAAAAAACGAACTCGCGATGAACACCGCATGCTAAGCTACACGTTAGAGGATCCGCCGCCGGTGCAGCGGCGGGCACTACTACTCTTCACGCCCCGCACCACGCGCCGTGTCACGCCCCACATCTTCATAAACAACATCCTACATTGCCATAGGTTTGTGTTTCGGCGTGTGATGATGCCAGCCGCTGCACGCGCCGTCTGTCTGTAAACGGAAAAAATGGCCCACGCGCCGCGAGACGCCCCGCCGCACGCGACGCGCGACGCCCCACGTCTCCGTAAACGAGGCAGAAGGTCAGAATCTCAGATCGGACTCACTGCACGCAAAAATATCCTATCATTAAGTACTGAACTAAAGAGCATCGTCACTTATTATTTAAAGATAAATAATAAACTAAGTATTAGAAGAATTAAAGTAAATAGTAATAAAGTAGGTAAGCAATAAAGAATTAAGGAAGATTATTCAGTACACATACATCCTAGTCATTCTGAGTAGTTCGATCATAAGAATTGTAAAATAACTTTTTTTTTAGTTTCTGTGTTCAGTTAAACAATAAAAAACAGTATAGCTGCAATTAGAAGGGTCACAATCGATCATCTGGACAAATTACAACAAGTCATGGAGGAAGTGATAACGAATTAGTAATATTTTTGTTTTTATAAGCCGTTGGTGCACAAGTAAACAATAAAAAGCGATATAGGTACAAGTACAAAGGCTATAATTGCTCATCCAGACAAATTGAAGCAAATCACGCGGTAAACGATAACGCACTTAAAATATTTATGTAAGCTGTTGGTATACAAGAAAGCGATATAAATCAATAAAGCTACACATATAGGGTCGATAATTGATAATTCAGAGAAATTAAAGCAAGTCATTGAGCAAGATAAGCTAATAATTATCTGTTATTGAAAATAATCTCTATGCCGATGGGGTAGACGTTTACAATAAAAAGCACTAAAGTTACACATATAGGGTTAATAATTGAAAATTCGAAGAAAATACAGCAAGAGATGACACAATCAAGCGATGACGAACTTACAAAAATATTTATTGGAAAAACAGTTTGCGCTACACATTGTACTTACAATAGGTAATACAATAGGTCTTCGTCAACCGATGTCTTCGTCGCATTCTCGGAATTTACTAGCCCAAGACCATCTCTAACGTAGAACTGCTGAAGAAATGCAATGAGAGCCTGATCAACCGCCAGATCAAGCGTCGTACGTGGAGATGGATCGGCCACACGCTCCGGAGGGATTTTGGTCACATTCCCAAACAGGCCATGGACTAGAATCCCCGTCAAACCTGACAACGTACCGTGTTCGCCAAACGACGATCCTCGGATTGACCTGGAGCGAGATGAAGCGTGAAGCTAAACACCCTTCACGATGGCGGATGACTGTGGACGCCCTCTGCCCTATCTAGGGGCTGGGGGACATAGGACATTAAGTCAAGTAAGTAATTCATTGTACATTTATTGTTAAATAGCCAGCAAAAAGTATATACGTCAATTAGACTCTTTTATTGACGATTTCGTACTCGAGAGATAAGCAAGCAAATGTATAAACGCGCTTGCAAAGTCAAAGTCAAAGTCAAAACGTTTATTTTAATTTGGCCATTGAAAGGCAGTTTTGAACGTCTTCATTTACATTAAAATATTATGCATAAAAATAAAGTGACGCTACTGTCCGTTCACAAAGGTAGCTAGATTCTTATGGAGAAGAACGAACAATAAACTCTATAGTTACTCTTTTCAAATAAATGTTTTACAATATATGGAATACAAAGTTCAACTTTAATATATGTGAGGTCGATGCACCTAGAGTATACTACTTAAAGTAACAAAGTATTACCAGCAGAGGTAAACTTATTCATTGCTCAGCTAAAACTAATCTCTCGAGCACAAAAACTTCAATTTATGACAAGCTCCGATGGAGTTTGGAGTTCGAGTTAAGTTGGAGTTTATGTTTTGGAATACGGGCCTACGAATGGGTGCTACAAAGCTTGCAGTGTGCTACGCCGTAGCACGAGGCGTACAGCTACGAGAAGTGGGCAAAAGGTGCTGCCCAAAGTGCACTACGCTTGGGAATAAAACTAAAATTAAAAGAAAATCATCAAATAACTCGTTTCGCTCTGGGCGGAGCGGAAGGGAGTGTCAGACTCTTACTGACTAAAACCCATCCGTGTTCCTCTAAATGCCCTTTGCGTTCCAGGGCCTTACTGCGACCCTATTTCGACAACCCTGCGCCAGGTTACTACGAATTCTCTGAATCCCTCACTAGGATTCCCTGTGTCGTGGGGTCCTCCAAAGTCATCATCTGCATAGTATTTTCCCAACTATATTGGGGTCGGCTTTCAGTCAAACCGGATTCAGCTGAATACCAGTATTTTACTTGGAGCGGCTGTCTACCAGACCTCCACAACCCATTAACTGGGTAACAAGGTACTTCTTGGCAAGACTAAAGTCAGATTTTCTGGCTTTTGACAATTCGTAACGACTGAAGATCTACAAATGACAGCCGGGATCAACGGCTTAACGTGCTTTCAGATGCACGGAGGAGTCTCGGTATGTTAAGATGGTCACCCATCCACAGACCGACCTTGGCAAGCATTGCTCAACCTTGAAGATCGACCCGTGCGGCTGTTATTATTTAGCTACGAGCTCCTCTTCCAAAGTAATGATGTTTAATTTATAAGTTGGTTTAATTTAACACTTTTGCACATCAATCGTTCAATTATCAATAAGGCTTGTGTTTCCTAGTGTAGTAGCTGTTATTTTTAACCAATTTAAGCCTGAGCAAAAACACCACAACACACCTACAGTCAGACTACGGAGATTAACTTTCACAAATATTTAAACAATTTTATCTCACTTCCAACATTAGTTTACATTCAGGAGTTTTAAATCGAGAGTAAAATGTACCGTCTTTTTTAAACTTATTTATTTAAAGTTGAATTTATTGTTTTTTCTGAATATTATTCTCCCAAATTTACCCTGCAAATTAGAACCCCATTTAATAATTAGATATTATTTTGTTACATAATTCCTCAGATATGTTCCACATTTAGTGGAAAACTTTCTGTGATGGGATTGCACAATATTGTGCAAGACTACGTAACAAATTGTACTGATTGTGTGCGGCAAAAGAAAGGGTTTAAATAAGACAAATATTAATTCAACTTTACATAGATAATTACGTGAGTTTATACAGGTCCAAATAGTAAGCAAGACAGACTCAAAACGGATTATTTCAAAAGATGCCTAAAAAATTACTATAATGTGGCAGTTGAATATTACATAATTACGAGTCCCCGCCCCATGAAGGCATTGCGAACATCAAATTGTAACCGCTGGACGTACAGTACGTTATGCTAACAGGTACATAGGTTTACATAGGGAATTAAATGATCCTAGTAATGTTGTAAATTGGAGAGTCCGAGTGTTGGGATGTTTGATAAACAATACGAACAAACGAGACGAGGCTCTAGACAAAAAGTCATTCTATGTATTAGCGAATACCTATAATTGCGAAAATGCCAAAATGTATTGGTGCCTAATTGGCCAAGCTCTGTTCTGTCTCCTGCTTGATAAGGAGGGAAGTGGAAATTATATTTTTTTCCTACTCCTCCGCAGTTATTTTCTGATTAATTCCGTTGCGGGATCCAAGACAGTCGAATCATTTCTCCGGGACTCGTCGAACTTCATTGACTCGGCGTTTTTATGGTGGTCGCCACTTTTGATTCTGGCTTTCAGGAGTTGCAGTGGTTTGGGAATGTGTGGCGGGCTTCTCCTAAAAAAAAAAGTCAAAATTTAAGGGATTCACGTGGCATTTCGTCAGCTTTTTTTGTCCTATACATTATTGACGTCTTGACATTTCGCCAAACTAACGCTGACAGAATGTCACTTCTTTAACTAGAGCTTCTGGGATTAGGACGAGGTATACTTTTTATCCCGGTATAACATTCCCTTGGGCTTTCACGTGGGTGACGCTGCTGGGGCTCTAGACAAGTTACATTCTGTCAACGGTAGCGCGGCGAAGGCGATTGTCAATACGTCATAAATGTATGGGATTGACAGATGCTATCGAAATGTCACGTGATCAAATTCCTACATTTTGGCATTTCGACAGTCGCATTCGCTAATTGAATGGCACATTGTCTAGGGCCTCTGGATACATCTAGTAAGTCATAATGTCACATGCCACTTTCTTGCATAACGACATTCAGAGAAACGAAACGAAATTCAAGTTTGTTTTTGTTTGTATTTATTTTTAGTTGTTTTTTATTCTATAATGCGTGTATTGTGTATCTGTGTGTGCCAAATAAAGTAATTTTCATTCTTTCTTTTCTTTTTCTTTCAGAGGGGGAAGTAGTGATGACACGAAAACCACGCATACCATTAAGCATGCTAAAGCTGAATGGTTCTCAGAATCCGAATATTATGATGTAATCAGAACGACTTTTACTAATGAAGAGAAATATCATTGAAAACACATCAGCTGTCGCTTTATCCATATTTATTACCTTATCAGTGATAACGGTACTTAATGTTTTACGATGTCTGTAAAGGTTTCACCTTAACAAATAATATCATTGGTTTTCATAGAAATATTGGTCCCTGACAACTGGTTGTGACCTTAGCTTATCAGATTTTAAGCCTGCCTGGTACGTCGTGAGTTGCGATAACTCAATGTTTCAGAGGCCCACCGCGCATGGGTTCGAATCTGGACGGGTACAAATGTGACTTTTTTAATTCATTGTATTTTTAAAGTTTATTTTGGTCATCACAAACTTCAATGGAGGAACAAGAAAAACTGTTACTCTATTCTGTAGCTCTGTTCTGTCTCCTGCTTGATAAGGAGGGAAGTTTATTTTGTGATTTATTTCGTTGTGGTATCCAAGACAAATGAATCGTTTCTCCGAGACTCGTCGAGCTTCATTGACGTTTCTGGTGGTCGCCACTGTTGATTCTGGCTTTCAGCAGTTGCAGTGGTTTGGGAATGTGTGGCGGGCTGGTCTATTCTGTCAAAATTTTAGTGAAGACTCAGGCGAATGGAGCGTGAAGTGAACTGTCATTCAGCTGTAGAGCAATCAAACTGAAATTAAAATGCAAAGCTTTTTTTTTTCAAATAAACCATTAAAAGGCACTTTTGAATTGTCGAGGTCGGTCAGTCAAAAACATGAAGTTAGTTGCACGTTCCAAAGCGTAGATCTCTATGGAGAAGAAGGTGCAAGAAGCTCCATGGTCACTAAATAGTTACATATTATACTGGTTACATGTTGAATTATTTAATACTAAAGACATTGAATTTATACAACGAAAATGTCAAGCCGTATGAGAACCATACAGGTTTGAGTGGACCTATTCAGAGAGTGCAAGCATTTGTCAGTTATCGTGCAGCTCAACTCAGAACTTTGAGGAACTCAACAATCCGAGAAAATACCAAAGTAAGGACATTTGGGTAGGCCGCAAAGTGTAGGTACTGAAACTGCCAGACTATCATGATATCAACCCTTAAAATATCAACCTACATAGTTCTCATACTTACAACACCTCATTTAAGAACCAGGCAGATTAGTGTCTGACATGATATTTAGAAGAAAGAACCACACAGATTTGAGTGGACCTGTCCAGTCAGTGCAAGCACAAATCTGTAGTCGTGTAGCTCAACTCTGCCACTCATCGTCATCCTCATTTCTTTTTTCATGGAAAACAAAATGAGGACGATACATAAAAAAAGATACTTTTGTGAAACTCAAAAATATTCAGACCTGATTTGGCTTATTTTGGTTTTGAAATATTTGTGGAAGTCTAAAGTAGGTGTAAATGGTGAGAAATTATGGAAAAAAATCCGGGCGAAGCCGGGGTGGGCCACTTGTCTTATAAATAAAAATCAATTGCTGTTCGTTACTTTCGCTAAAACTCGAGAACGGCGTGACCGATTTGGCTAATTTTGATTTTAAAATATTTTTGGAAGTCCATGGAAGGTTTAAATGCTGAGAAAATATGGAAAAAAATACATCCGTGCGAAGCCGAGGCAAGCCACTAGTAGAATCATAATCATTCTTACTTAGGAATCATCCCTACTTAGGTTATGACGTTACTTGACACAAATTCATTTTATTTTATTTTATTAAACAATTTAAGTTAAGATATGAATTTCGCTATTTTTTTTATTCTTTACTAGCTAAATTGTATCAAAAAACTACCAACATATTTGATAATCTTTTCTGTTACCTAAGACATTGCACTTAATGATTTTTGTCATATACAGCTACTTGTTTAATTTTATTTTAATCTTTTGGGTCAACGCCAAATAGTATTTTATCTTTACTGCGTAATAATATTGATGTTAATTTGAACACGTGTTAAAATTAAATTAAAGTCGGTGAATAATGAGGATATATCTAAAAACAGTCTATTTAGGGAATTTTATAAAGTCATGTTGCTTCGTCATAATGGAATTCCCAATTAAAAATAAAAGAAACAAAATGTTTTATTCAGAATTCAAAATAATTATCAAATTATGAAATAACCATTCCTTTTAGAGCTGACTCTGGCACGGTTTTTGAGCGGTTGCTCAGCGATCAACTTTTATAACCATATTCAAGGCAAAAAGTTGATAGCTGGGTTGATGCGGCTTGCTGAGAGGAACCCGATAATGTTTTGACAGGGTGTGGTTGCTGGCAAAGAAATTGTGGACTTTAAAAAACTCCGATTAGGCAATTTTTAAAAGAATGTTCCAGGTTTTTTAAAAGGTATTCTATACAATAGTGCGCAATTAATGCGCAAAATCCGGGCGACCAAGATTATCAAGAACAGAAAAATCGTCAAGTGCGTACGATCGTAAATTAGTTCGTGACGACGCCCACCTTTCAATTCGTAAGCACGCATAAGTGCTTAACTTCTTAGTGCCAAAATTGAAAAACTTTCCTTGCTAAACAATCAGTCATGAACTCATGATCCTAGCAGTCGCAACGTCACACTCGTCCAATACTAACGTCTTTCGCACAAGTTCGTCAAATTTTCTCTGGCAAATTGATCTCTAGGAGAGGTGAAATAAATTGGCATCCACGAAGTCTTTTTTTTTTTGAAAAAAAAAAAAACGGTCTGCTCCATATAATTATAACATTTATGTGCGCGGTGCTGGTCCCATAGCAAAAGTTATTCATAATGATGATTACAATGACCCCTTCAAAGATATTGCGTTTATTCCGTTACACGTTGTTTAAAAACATGAATAAGGTAAAAAAAGCCGCTCCAAAAAACAGTTCAAGCACTGTGCTAATAATCGCTAGCAAAAAAACAACAACTTAAATGTTGCAGTCGATTTCTTTCTCGCAATTTCATTTTTGCTGTGTACTTTGCCGGTAATTGTATTTTGACAGTTTGACTTCACATTCTTATTACAGCGTTGTACATTTTATCTCATGTTGCTAAGATTCTTCGAGAAAGAATGACATTTCTTAAATCGTTTGGAATGAGTGCACAAAGCTGTGGAAGCAGCAGAAAGGACTTTGTAGGTCGTAAGGCAAAATGGCTATGGCTGACGTCAAGCGTTACAGTGAATCACAATCCACTTATGAGATATTTTCGAATAACTAAAAAAAAACGTTGACGGCACACAGTACAATTTATTTTATAATTAAGTAAGATAATGATTAGGTTATTTTAGAGAGAGCCTGTGTTCCCGTTCCTTCACACATATTTATTTACTTCAAATATATTTTGATACCCCTCAACAACAAAGCGGCAGCTATCAATGGGTATCCTTTTTTATGATGGGATATCATCAAATGACTTCTTCCGCTCTGGGTGGAGCGGAAGGGAGTGTCAGACTCTTACTGACTAAAACCCATCCGTGTTCCTTCTATTGCCCTTTGCGTTCCAGGGCCCCAGTAAATTTATCGAACAAATTCCGCAACCCTGGCGAGGTTCCAGTTAGTTATTTCCAGCGACATTATTTGTTTTTCCAGCATACTCGCGAACGAAGTCGCGGGCAACAGCTAGTATGTAATAATTAGTAGGAAAAATCAGTATTGGAAAACATGCCTAACCCACAGAATGCTAGTAAGAACAATTACAATTTTACAATAATCGTAGATAAGTTAGGATTAGTCTACTAAGATAATCACATTGTAGGCGGGCGCATGATTAGTGTACTTCCATAATTTATCACCATACGCTCCCTCTATTCGTACGATACATAGATATGCATGTATCTCTAATGATTATGACTTTATTGAGTACAAATTAGATATATCAAACAGTTCACATTCAGCGCCAGTTATATCTACAAGTGCATTATCAAGCCAAATATAATAAAAAAATAAATGATTGAATAAAAGTGATAAAAAAATGGCTTCAGAAAATCAAGCAGAAGAAAGGAAAAATGAAGACTTTACAGAAGAAGATCCGCTCCAGGAAAATGAAGAAAATGAGGTTCAAATGACATTTCGTGAAAAAGTGGTAGATATGTTTAGAAACATAACCCTAGAACCATGTTTGCTGATGTTCATAGTATCTGCCATGATCAATGTGACAGCAACCCAAAACCTGAATCTTGAGAAGGCATGTCGTGTAAACCTAAACTTTACAGACGAAATATGCGATTCATTGAAGGTGCAAGACATTGACAATCAGAACGAATACGAAAGAGAAACTCAAAAACTGCTGGCTAGAGCTATGTCGTGGAGGACTTACTTAGCAGCAACGATACCTTGCATTTTAGCTCTTTTCGTTGGATCTTTCTCTGACAAAACGGGACATAGAAAATTTTTCATGATCATCCCAGTTGCTGGACAAATTCTCATCGGTATTAACAATACGATCAACGTTTATTTCTTCCGGCAACTCTCGTTAGAAGTGTTGGTCTTTACAGAAGCTATTATCGAGGGGCTCACTGGTGGATGGTGTATTTGTTTCCTGACGGCATTTGCTTTTGTAAGCACAATTACAACGGACAAGACTAGAACGTTTAGGTTAGGTCTTTTAAGTTTTAGTTTAACAGTAGCTTTCCCGATTGGAATGGGGATTAGTGGGGTATTGTTGAAGAATTTTGGTTACTATGGGTGTTATGGATTGACGACGTTCATACAAACTCTAAACATGTGTTATCTATTTTTTGTGGTGAGGGATCCTAAACGAAACAAAGAACAGAAGAGGGTAAGCAATAAAATGTTTTGTTCAGATATATTTTCCTTGTCGAATCATGCTATTCTTCCATCAGATTCACCAGCAAAGGGTCTTTAAAAATATATCAGAATTAAGATTTCGTGTCACCTAGGACATTCCGTATTATAAGACATTTTAACGAGCTTATTATTTGTAACAGCACGATCGTCAAGGAAGGTGCCACTTCTTCCGCGTGTTCTTCGACCTGAAAAACGTCAAAGAAACCGTGAGTGTGCTTTTGAAGAAAGCTCCTAAGAACAGGAGACTAAGACTTTGGCTCCTTCTGGGAGTCGTCAGCTTTCTTTTTGGACCAATGTACGGTTAGTGCCTTCTATTTACTTAATCATCTTCCTGCTCTTATCCCATGTTACTTGGGGTCGGCGCAACACGTTTTTTTCTTCCATTCTGTCCTATCAGCCGTCACACTATCACTAACTCCTTTTTCTTTCATATCACTCCTCACATAATCCATCCATCTTTTCAATGGTCTCACTCTTCCTCTCCATCCATCCACATTCCACCTACCATACCTTTTATTTACTTATGTGTATAATATCATCATTCTCCTACCCTCATTCCAATTTATTTGTGCAGTATGTCAGTCTTCTTCTATGTAAATATTATCCTAATTGCCGACATTTCAACAGTCTCGTCCACCTTTCTAGCCATAATTATAACTTTCACACTATCCATCCATTATTTCTTTGGTCCCTTCTCTTACCATCCAGATTCATATATTTTATTTACCTGATGATATTATAGAAATGTATCCCACATGTTGGCAGTTTTGTTACAAGTCCGATGTGGTTGATGGTTAGCCTATCCCTCTAACCAGGTTATTTTTCTGTCATCTGGCTGTTACATATTCAATAACACTTTGCGTGGCCCTACATAATTATGGTTCTAGTCACTGTGTTTATACTTGTTAATTTTGTTAAAGAAGTATGATGTCCTCGAAGCTAGCAAAGCTGAACATCACATCATGAACATTCATTGTTTATGAACTATTCATCTTTTATGTTTAGATACTGCTATAGTTTGAGAAGACGTTTGTTTTGATTTCAGGTGAAATATCAATCATGTACCTGTCAACGAGGTACAGATTCAACTGGGACGAAGTTAAGTTCAGCCTGTTCCAGACTTATAACTTCATCACCCACACTATTGGTAATTTTTTCTTCTTCATTACTACCCTATTCGTCTCATAAAGTGCTTGTTCCTATTCAGGTACCTTTTCTATGAGAGATTTATTTGTAAGACTCTAGAGGCCTTGTTCACTCGATATAAATTTTTGTTTATGCTATGTTCAACTCAGAATTTATATTTTTTTACATGTATAAAAATTTTTAGTGAATACAAAATGCTTTATTAGCTATGACTTAGCCTGTTCTGTGGCCTTAGTGCGAGTTTTTTAACGTTCTCGATCACGTTAGCGTAAACGTCTATTTGCATTGAAACTGAATAAGCGCCGTCTGGTGACACTCACAGACAACCAGTTTTTTTTCTATAAAATTTGACATAAGCGAACGTTTAAGTTAACGCGATCGAGTACGTTAAAAAACTCACACTAAGCCCTCTGACTTCATTTTAAATCAATAGAAAAATGAGGCTCTTACAATCATACAACAACACCAATTTCTTGTTGCCAATTATTTCTTACACACAAGCTAGTATAGATAGAGAACAAAACTGTAATTCAAAGAATTAGAGGTAAAAAATGATATAACAATGAATAGTATGATGAGTCTTTAACAATTTCTGCGGCGACTAATAATTTCCTGTGATTCTCGGAAAGGCAATTAAGGCTATATGTCAATGATATCATAACTCATTTGTTCGATTGCTAATTGGATTGAAATGTATGACAAAATAGGACAGGTAGTACATTACAGAATCCGCTTTGGGGGGTCGTTGTATTCTCTCAAGGCTGATGAAGTGCATTTTACTGACGTTCGTAAACAGTATCTCATCTATCTATTTAGGGCATCCAATACTTAATGTTAAATAAATGAGAAATTAATCGACGGAAAACTCCAACATTTATTAAATAACTAAGAATGTGATAAAGCAAACAAAGAAAAAACTGATTTAACTTTGATTTGACAAACTAAGGCTTAGGTAATTTGTTCTGTATTTCTACAAGTTTTATATTAATTTGCTTTTTTTTAGACATAGCTCTTTAAATACTAGTAATTTTTATGGGATTTTCTGTGAAAAACAAATCGTTACGGATTTTATTGTTGCTTTTGTTGATGTCACATATTTTTTTGCGCTAAATTTTCCGTGAGATGTCGTATGCTTAAAGAAAATACGTCATACAAATAAAGAATTATTTCATGCGCTAAGAAAAACTCGACGTAGAATTGAAAAGGAGTATTACGGATTATTTTTTACAGGGAACTTAATTGACGAAGCGAGGTGAAATTTATGGAGATATTTTTTCTCATCTTTTAATAAATATTGTTTTACGTTAATTCCTTTTTATTTTATTGAGTTAATAAACTCATTTTTATGTAGAGTGGTGATGATTAAAACTTGTAATGTTTTAAATTCCAGGTACGGTATTCTCGATATTGGTCCTCAGCAAGTACCTACAATGGCACGACTCTTTATTGGGCATCGTGTCCACGTTTAGCAAGATCGCCGCTTCGTTTGTCTATTGTTTTGCTCCCAATGAGAAAATATTCTTTCTTGGTAAGAATTTTAATTTTTTTAAATACTAAGCGATAAAAATTTTAAATGAACTAGCAGCACGACGCAGTTTCACCCGCGTAGTTCCCGTTCCCGTGGGAATACGTAGATAAAATATAGCCTATGTTACTCCCTAATAATGTAGCTTTCTATTGGTGAAAGAATTTTTGAAATCGGCACAGTAGTTTTTGAGTTTATTGATTACAAACATACACACACACAAAAATACAAATCTTTCGTCTTTATAATATTAGTCTAGATTAACACATTTCGCACAGACTAAACTGCTAGGTCAAGAACCTTGATATTTTGAATAAGAAAAGGAACTCTTGAACGTTAAGGAGCGCTCTAAACAGACCTGCATGATTTGGAAGTGGAAATTATGTTATTCCTACTTATCCGCTGTTGCGTTGGGGGATCCAGTCAGTTGAATAATTTCTCTGGATCTCGCTTCATTGACATGAGGTTTTGCTGGTGGTCCCTGCTATTGAATCTTGCTCTCAGAAGTTGCAGTGGGCATCAGTGTAGCGGGTTTGTCAAAAAGTTTATTATCTGATACCTGAAGATGGCAAAAAATTGGCTTGATTTAATTTAGAGAATGGTCTTGTCCTAACACGATAGCAAATTGTAAGGACCGATGCATACTTGGCTGCATGCTACAACCGTAGTTACGATACTACGGAAAGATGAAAACGTCGACAGAAGCTTTCTGCGGCTAGCCGCAGAAAGCTTCTGTCGACGTTTTCATCTTTCTTTCTCACGAGTCACTGCGTCCATCGTACAAGCTTGAAGGCTGTGAAGAAAACACAACATAAATGTACTCCCAATAAGTACGGATAGCAGAAGCGAATGGCGATTTTTGTAGTGCAAGGTACTATTTTTTTAATGAGGAATGGGCTTGCTCTTGACCTCGTTAGTACTGAGGAGTTGGTTGTTAAATAACAACAGCCGCACAGGACGATTTTCGAAGTTAAGCAACTATTAACGAGGTCAGTCCGTGGATCGGTGACCACCTTAGCATACCGTAATTCCTCTGTGCTTCAGATAGTACGTGCTGTTGGTCCCGGCTGTTATTTATGGATTTTGACAATTGCTACGCATTCGCTTGGCAACTGGGCTTAACCCAGTTGTATTTGTCTCTTGGTGCCTGTTTGCCCTAGCTCTGTTCCTGCTTAATGAAGAAGTGGAAATTAAATTGTTTCCTACTCCTCCGTTGTTTTTTTTTATTAATTTCGTTGCGGGATCAAAGACAGTTGAATCATTTCCCCGGGACTCATCGAGCTTCATTGACTCGGCATTTTTCTGGTGGTCGCCACTGTTGATTCTGGCTTTCAGGAGTTGCAGTGGTTTGGGAATGTGTGGTGGGCTTGTAAATGCTGCGCATAGTCAGAAGCCAGGAAATCTGACACCAGGCTTGCCAAGGGGTGTCGCGTTCTGCCAGGGTTGCGTTTTTGTTCGAAAGAGTTACCGCGGCCCTGGAAAGAAAAGGGCACTACGAGGAGCACGGATGGGTTTTAGCCAGTAAGAGTCTGGCACTCTGACTCTTGCCGCTCTGGGTGGAGCGGGAGGGATCCCGTTCCAGAGCGGCAGGGATCCCGCTCCAGAGCGGCAGGAGTCATTTGATAATTTCCCATCCATAAAAAGGGGTGTCACGTTACCCAGTTACTGGGTTGTGGAGGTCAGATAGGCAGTCGCTCCATGTAAAATAATGATAATCAGCAGCATTCGGCTACGCTAAAAGCCGAAGATAGTTGGGAAAAGGCTAGACAGGTTGAAGTTTTACTAGGTACTGGTATGTGGTCGATTGTACCTTCAAACCTAGCCAATGATATTATTGTTATCAATATTCAAAAAAGTGATACCGTTCCAAATTCGCAGAAATATCACAGTGCGGATTATATGGATACTGAGGAAGGAAAAATAGTCATTGATATTTCATAAAGATGACTGTTTTCATGATCAGTTCAACATCCTTTTTTCAACTAGGCGGAAATTGGTAGTTATCATCATTCTCAGACTGTTTACTGATTCTGATAGTAGATTTGATGATTCAATTGATTAAAATAATGAGGTACCAAGCGGATGTCTACAGTCGAATTGTTTTATCTCGACAGCCAGGAATTTGGAAGGAGCGGCTGTTAGCCAGGCATTATAATCAGCGCGACAAATTTTGTCGTCGTACTTATCTATGTTTGCGGAGCTTGTTAATAAATAATAGCAGCCGCACGAGTTGATCTTCAAGTTGAAGCTACGCTTACCGAGGTCGGGTCTGTGGATAGGTGACCATCTAAACGTACCGAGATTTCTCCGTGCCTCAAAAAGCATGTTAAGCAGTTTGTCCCGGCTGTCATTTGTAAATCTTTGGTAGTCGTTACGGAATGTCAGAAGCTAGAAAATCTGACACCAGTCTTGCTGAAAGGGGAGAGAGGCAGTCGTTCAGCTGAATCAGTCTAACTGGAAGCCGACCCCAATATAGTTGATGACTTACCTATGTTTGGCACATTATCTCGTGTGGCACGAGATATTCAAACGACAAAACTCGCTAGCGCGTGTTAGCCCGGCTGATCTTCAGTGAATTGCCACACACGTTATCATCATTGATAACGTCCATACAAACTCCACTATACTCGTACGATTATAAGTAGATTATTCGATAACCCTTTTTATGATAAAATGACTTAACCATTCCATTACAATCTGGTTATTTATCTGACCATTAAATACGTGTCAATTGTTTCTAATAGTTTCAAAAACAAAAACTAAAATTGTTATCGCAGTAGGCGAAATGTTTTATCGCATATTATATAGATATGGTTTTATTTGACCTAATTTGTTTTTTTATTACAAACGTCTAAGGCGCCGGACACACAGAAAAGACGTAAGATGAGGACGGGGCGCGTTTCATACAAAATATATAGAAGCGTCCCGACTTAAAACATACAGAAAGGACGGGGCACGGGTGCGAGCGGACGAGGGACGGGCGAGAAATGTTTTATCTATCTATCTATCTATCTATCTATCTAGAACGGGGGTGCGGGCGGGTGGGCGCGGGTGCCGGGACTCGCGCGTCGCCGTCGCACACAATTACACCGCCAAAATTAACCACATCTTCATCTTCGGAAGAAGACATGTTATCCTGTCAAAATCGGACGGTTGAATGAAGTTGGTTGAAAACCGTCATCTCTCGCGGCACCCAGCGTCACGTCCGTGCCTCGTCTTTTCTGTTTTAAAAAGTCGCGACGACGCCCCGTCTGTGCCCTAACCGCGCTCCGTCCTCGTCTTACGTCTTTTCTGTGTGTCCAGTGCTTAAAGTTTTAAATTTTTAAAATTTTACATTTTTTTGTTCGATGTGAATTTTCTTTTGGCAAAAAATTATTTATTTACAAATACATAAAACTTATACAACGTGTAACAGAATAAACGCAATACCTCTTAAGGGGTCATTGTACTCATCATTATGAACAACTTTCACTATGGGGCCAACACTGAACTCCCGAAAAAATATCGACCGCCCTATATATTTTTGTGCACATAACTCGACAAAATGTACTGAACAGCTAATTTTTTTTTTCGCGAATTCGGTGTTGGTCCCATAGTAAAAGTTGTTCGTAATGTAATGATGACTCATAGGGCATCGAAAAATTCGTCCACATCGCTGTCAACGGGAAAAGTGCCCAGAACACTGACCGCATTGCCACGTTGAATGGCAATGCTGATTCGTTGCCAAAGAAAAGGCCAGCCTTCTGGTCACGTGATGAGTCGACCAACTGCTTGCTGATTTCACGAAAAACTCGATTTGCGCTCGGACCCCATGGACCTAGTGTTTCAACCCCAAACGGCTCCAATACATAATTCCTAATAATGTTGTTGTATTTGCGCCGTTTGAGATTTTCTGCACCCGCAGCAACCGCCCCAGTACAACCCGCCGTGCTAAGAATATGGGATGGATCTTTTAGCTGTTTTGTTAACGATGGCATCCGGTTGGACCATGGACCCCAATATAGTTGGGAAATGGCTAGGAAGATTGTTTGATTTTGCTGGACATTCAACTCAATCGTTTTTACGACATCATTATAATACTTATGTAAAAATAGAATAGAAAATTTGTATTCCACTCATACACAACAAAATAATACAAGCACGCAATAAAACAGGGGAATAATATTATAGAATAAATAGGTTTTGCCCGCGACTTCGTACGCGCATATCACGTTTTTTCTCGTTCCCGTAGGAATATCCCGTTTCCGTATGGCTGCCTTCCTCATAAATATGGCTATGATATAAAAAAATAATTTTCTAAATCTGACTGCTAGTTCCAGAGATTAGCGCGTTCAAACAAACACACTCTTCAGCTTTATAATATTAGTATAGATAGATAGATAGTATAGATAGATAATACATTACAATTGCGCTGAGCGTGCCTATACCGATAAGGTTACCGTCTTGTCGTTTAAAAAGCAAGGCAAGGGCCCAACAAGGAAAGCATGCCAAATACCATTCAGTATTTTTAACCGTCTTCTAAAAAAGGAGGAGGTTCTCAATTCGGATGTTTGTATTTTTTTATGTTTGTTCGGGCATAACTCCGTCGTTTGCCAACCGATTTGAAAAATTCTTTTTTTTGTTGGAAAGGGTATACTTTCCAAATGGTCCCATTGAAATTTTATCAAAATCGGTTCAGTAGTTTGGTTATTAAATCCAAACAGCTGGAAAAAATATGCGGAAAAATCATCCATGTATACGAAATTGCGAATATTGGCTTTCCTGTGACTAAAAAGAGAAAAATAAAAAACTTTTTCACAAAAAAAAAGAAACCGACTTGGTGTCAAATAACGAAGAAGCAAACAAAAACACCGACTTCCGAAATTAAAGTTATTTTGAACTTTGTTTTTCGGAAGTCGTTTTTTTTTTTTGTGAAAAGTTTTTTTAGTACTTTTTAGCACTGTTTTTGTCGTAGTGCCGTGGATTTTTAATATTCTGAAATATCTGATGGATATGTGTTTCAATCAGTTATCTGTAATGCCAAACAGTTTAAGGGCTAGGGACAAGCCACTATGCACAGACCCAGGTTTTAAAGCATTTACATAGGCCCTTATGCTATGTCAGTTTTTAAAAAGACATACACTCGACTTAGTTGCTATGACAACAGAAAAATGTCTAATTGATTCGAGTGACGGTCCAATTTTTACCATTCTCCTTTATTTTGATGTTGTTTACTAAACCGTGTTTTGTTTTGTTTTCAGCGCCTCTGGTTGAAATTCTGAACGGTACTTCGCTGTTGGCTATGAGGTCAATAATCTCGAAACTTGTAGAAACTAACGAATTAGGTAAGTTGCGACTTTTCAAACTATTTTATTCAGCCTGTTCATTCCCTGCAGGCAAAACACCTTATTATCTATCACCAGATAGGAAAAGAGCTTTGAATAACACAGTTTTATACGTGTGGTGGCAATTTCATGAAAAGGCATGATTCCTCACCAAATTTTCCTTTAATAAGCACTAACTTGACTTAACTCGCCTCGTAAGTCCAGTAATCGCAATTACTACTACTGACGCCTGACCTGATTTTCGATAAAAAAATTCTCAGGAGTATCATGATGATGCCTTGAGTAATGTTCGGCTGTAATTATTATTATTCCATTATTTCAGGCAATTGTGCCGTTACAAAATACAATAAACAAATACAAATAACATAAAAACTATTCTAATACTTATAAAATATGACTTATAAACTAGGACTCACATGCCAAAATAGCAAGAGGCTTATCTCTATTGTATAAGACTTATACCACCTGTGAATGTGGATCAAAGTCCATTAATTTATTTCAGCTGGACCATTAAAAGGTACTTTTAAACGTCAAATTTACAGTTTGAAAATAAAAGATTATAGTAGATTCTTATGGAGAAGAACGGACATGAAACTCCATAGTTATTCTTTTCAAATAATAAAGCTTTACAATATTTTGTATACATTGTTTCAATTTCAATATGTGAGGACGTCGCACTTAAAATAACACTACAGGGGGCCTACCACAACCTCTTAAAACAATATTACTTTAATATTACTTTGCGTTCCGCTCTGTTGGATTTTCAACGCTCGGATCAGCGCCGAGAGTTGAAAATGCAACAACAGAAATTACAAAGTAATATTAAAATAATATTGTTTTAAGAGGTTGTGGTAGGCCTCCAGTACTGATAGGTACAAAATAATACCAGCAGAGGTAGAATTAATAAGTTTGCTAGTAAGGGACCTGGTACTCACATATTTACAAATTTTGCAACCATTGGTTTTTATAGTTAACAACTGCTAGTTTCTTTTGCTTAAACATTTCAGGGATACGGGCATGATGTTATGTTTAAAAAAAGTTGTTAGTACATAGTGTAAAAATGTTATTTTTCGTTCATCATTTATATCGATCTAGTCACAGTACATCGACGCCAGGTTTGTACGAACACTGTGGAACTTAAGAATTGTGCCCACAGTCCTTGGTTTTACAATTAATGAAATCTTTCCATATAGGTGAAAAGTAATTCATTTTAGCTTTTCATATTCAGTCGACAGCAGTAGCAGCACACTGAGTAGATTTGTAATTAAAATTATTTGCCTGTAAATATAGATGTCATGTCAACTTCACTTGCATGGTTGCGATGAACTTGACAGCCAATCCATCTATTTGGCCAATGTTTTCAAATGAATTATCGCGTTAATTTTGTGTTTGATGTGTGTTGTATGTTTTCCTTTCACATGTAAGGAAAACATTGGTAATTTGAAAAAGATATCTATTTGGTTTTTATACGTTGCCCCAGACAGAATTTCTGCGTAAAAACATTTAAACTCACATACATAAACAGCTCCGACCCGGGAACAACACTTTGTTTTATTTGACCAGACCGGCTTGTAAGAAATTTAAAAGAGACTTTGACCTCTGAGTTTGTTTCAGTCTTTCTTCTCAAGGTAGTCAGATGTGTTTCCTACACCAGCCTCATCTAGTTAACATTATCAGGAAAAACTGACGACTGAAAGTGTAATTTTTAATCAACTAAGACATCATATCATTTATCATTAATTAACTAACTATCTGTAGGATATAAAAGTATTTTTACCGAGCGGGAATCGATCCCGCGAAACGCAGCGCAGCAGTCAATCGCTCAGTCAATAATATCCTTCATCGTCAACATCATCTATAGTCCGACTTCGCCCACTGCTCAGCATAGGCCTCTCTTTTCTTATGCCAATCCTCACGTTCCTGTGCCAGCCTCAACCAGCTTCTACCCGCGATAGTAACAATGTCGTCCGCCCATCTCGCCACCGGCCGATCAACACTTCTTCTTCCAGTTCTCGGACGCCACTCGGTCACTGCCTTACTCCACCTATCATCACCGCACCTTGCCAGGTGGCCTGCCCGGTCCATAATTCATTTTCGGATGTCGAAAACCTTTGTATGTCTTAATATCCTTAGTAAAATCTTTTTTCATCATCATAATTTCAGCCAAAAGACTTCTACTGCTGGATGCTGCCTGCTCCATGAGTCGCCATATCGATCGGTCCTATGTGTCCCGTATCACCTTCACCAGGTCATCGGTGATCGGCCCATCCAAACCTTTTTTATCTTTTATATTTCCTTCCAGGTAAAGTGAACTCCCTGGTGGGTCTGGTGGAGAACCTGATGCCTCTGATCTACGTGCCCCTGTACACCAAGGTCTATACTGCCACAATGGAGGTGCTGCCCGGTGCTGTCTTCCTCCTAGGAGCCAGCATGACGTTACCAGCTGTTGTTGTGCTCATGTAAGTATGCAATGAGTGAGGTTATTAGTTCCTTAAATTCAATTTATTATTTTCTTTTATTCTCCTCTTCCTTAATCTCCAAATTGTACTAACCTAGTTTGTTTATAAAGTGCACATTACCAGTCCAACCAGTAAAAAAAAATACTGTCAATTATTTTTTGTCAAATAAATTTATTATTATTATTAACTTTAATTTCAACGGATGGGTAATGCCGGTATTGATGTACTCTTTCGGCGTATTGAAATGGGCTCAAACGGAACTTGACGCCCTGAATAGGTAGGTCCATATTTAGAGGTAGCGGAACAGAGAGTAACGTCCCACACGTTGTTGGTGTCCGGTGGGCCCGAGAGTTGATATTTGGGCTTTGCATATGTTCTAATCGCACGGTAACAACTCTGATATCGCGAATTAGGATTTTGTCAAACTAGTTCGTAGCTGTCGAGACAGATGGCGCTGCGAGTCTCATTTGTTGATTATGCTACGTTGTTTTTTTTGTGGCGGTATTAATGTCGCCTACACATAAACTGCCTACTGCACATCGAATGCATCACGCACGGTCGTCGGTAATGAGACTGTATATCCCGAGAAAGTGTGGAAGTCGAGGTTTTTTAAATCCTAAGACTCTTCACAATCGCGAGATATTATGCAGTCTCATAACCGACGACCCTGGGTGATGCATTCGATGTGCAGTAGGCAGTTTATGTGTAGGCGACATTAATACCGCAGTGTACAGATCAACCTATTATCTTATTAAATGTCATCATCATCATCATCATATCAGCCGAAAGACGTCCACTGCTGGACATAGGCCTTCCACAAGTGTCGCAACAACAACCGGTCCTGTGCGTCTCGCAACCATGGGCTACCAGCAACCCTCCCCAGGTCATCGGTCCATCTTGTGGGAGGCCTTCCATCGGCGTCTTCCGTTGCTACACTACTAAACTGCCAATCGTTGATAATGTTGACGATTTATTGTTTCCATTTTTTTATCAGAATCTTTTCCAAACAGACTTTTCGAAAATGGGTGAACTTTCATGAATTATTCAAATTTTTACCTTATTGTTTCAGCTGGCTGTTCTACGATCACAGAAAAGATGTAAGAAGACGGCAGCAAGTGTCAGATCACCCCGACTAACTCAAGTCTAGTTCTAGTTCAATTTATTTAGTTAATAATATTATAGGCGCCTAAAGTTAATCTAAATATTACTAGAATATTAATTATGTTAAGAACTCCCGAAGCTGAATTTTATTTGTACCTTACTTTTGGAATAAACTTTTAAAATAATATATTTTGTGTACTAATTTTGTACTGCTTTTAATATGATGGTGTATTATATACTATGTATTATTGTATACTCATTAATAATTTTGTACAGAAAAGTTAAGTATTAGATGGCTTCGTTGTTCTAATATTCGCAAGTGCGACTTCTGTGCATTAAGGCGATTACCACACTGCCACGCATCACGCTGCATGTTGCGTGTCAACGCCAACAATGAACGCGCGTGGATGCATTTTCTGTGTGTGTGACTGTGCGTGTTTTCTATACAAACGGAGATACTTACAAGCAACATTAGAACACGCATTCACGCGCTACGCTGAGTGGTGCGTGGCAGTGTGTTAATCGCCTTAGAGCCAAATGCACGGGCTTCGGGAAATATGGCACAATCATAGATATAATAAACAAGAGAGGATTATATACAACGTGTAACAGAATAAAAGAAAAAGGTACCTAGAGTTGTAAAAAACGGTTTTTTTTCTGAGATGAAATAAAACGTTTAAAAAAACCTGAATAAAAACCGTTTTTATTCTGAAGTAAGTTTATTTTAAGAGTACGAAAATAAAAATATGATATCGTATAAGAGTTGATATTACATTTTTTTTGTTTAGGTAATAAGAAAATACCATTTGTTTTTTGTTAAACAGGTAGTACATAAATGTCTTAAAATAATTGGCAACACCCACTGAAGTTTACATAGTTTACGTAGTAGCTATCGCTACTGACACTGATTCAGATGATTCTGATTGTAACACACTAAGTATTTTCTAAGTTCATAATAATAGGTACCCATTGATTTAAACATAATTAGGCTCTAATTAAAAACGAAACAATCAAGTTTAGTGTTTTATTCCATTTTAGTTATTGCTTCACTTTTTTTGAAAAAAAAAAACCAAAATTGTAGAAAAAAACAACGATTCCAATCATTTCATCATTATGAACAACTTTTACTGTGGGACCAATACTGAAATCGCAAAAAAAAATCGACTGCCCCATACATTTATGTGCGCATAGCTCGATAAAATGTTTATTTTCTTCCATAATTTAATATTTTTTCTTTCTTTTTTGAATTTGGAAGAAATCTATTCTTTTACTATACATATAATAAAATCGTAGACTTGCCGTGTCTGTACATTGAATATTTTTGCATAAAAATAACTGAGAAACGTTAGAAAAAGATATTATAAAACGCATAAATACCATTTTTCAAATTTTGGTCTGTTTGTCGGTTTATCTGTTTTTCTATTTGTCTATAACTATGTTTCTGGCAGCATCATTTCATTTATTCAATTTCATTTATTCAAATCACGCAGAAACCACTGATTGAATTCAAAAGCTAAGTCCTTCAAAGCCCGTCTGTCTGTCCGTTTGTCCGTCCGTCTGTCCGTCTGTCTGTCTGTCTGTCTGATCGTCTGTCTGTCCGTCTGTCTGTCCGTCTGTCTGATCGTCTGTCTGTCCGTCTGTCTTTCCGTCTGTCTGATCGTCTGTCTGTCCGTCTGTCTTTCCATCTGTCTGTCCGTCTGTCTGTCACCAAGCTGTATCTCATGAACCGTGACAGCTAGACAGTTGAAATTTTCACAGATGTATTTCTGTTGCCGCTATAAAACAACAAATACTAAAAACAGAATAAAATAAAGTCAAATAAATATTTAAGTGGGGCTTCCATACAACAGACGTATTTTTTTGCCATTTTTTTTTAGATAATTGTACGGAAACCTTTGTGTGCGAGTCCAACTAGCACTTGGCTGGTTTTTTTTTGTATCATTGACGTCCTGGCACCGATAACTCTATAGGCCATAATGGCCGGCCAAGGTTTGATCAGGGTTGGTTTTCTTATTAAAGTGTCAATAAAATACGATCTAATTTTGCACGATAAGATAGGTCAGTGATGATCAATTTGAGACCTATTTAAAAATAGTGTCACTTAGCTTATTACTGATTTCATACTACATACATACTATGGACAACATAATATATCAATGATAATAAATGTTCAAGCGATTGAGACTTAATTTTTAATCTGTTTTTAACTTTTAATGCATTGCTGCTGAACAGATTGTAAAAATTAAACTTTAGAATAACATGAAACTTATCGCACTAAGCTAATGCTATACCTATTTATATTTAGTAGGTACTTAGATATTTTGTTAATCTCATTTTAAGTGTTCTATGTTCTTATGAGAAATAAAGTTCTTTTCACACCACCTGATCGAAAACGTCAAATTATATGTCATGCAAACCTGACCTAAAGTGAGTCATTTTTGGCCGAGGGCACAGCCGGGCAATAATATTGTACTGGATTTCATTATAACCCGCCAGTCAATAATGTGATTTAAATTTGGAACGTCATCTGTCAGCTAAATTGGCGGTATAGTACCTACTTACAACGCCCCAGGTAATATATTCTCGATACTCTTACTTATGGATGATATTCTAGAATTCCTAGAGACTCATGAGGATATCGTTGCTGTGTTTTCAAAGACATTATATTGTAAGAATAGTTGGAAAAGTACGGATTATTGTATAAAATGATAAGAATAACACTCGAAACACATCTATAGTCGATTTATCACCATTATTAATTCAAAACAATTTTCTCGAGCTTCTCCAATGACGTATTAAATTCAGAATGCTTTAACAGCTAAGCGCCCGAACCCATTCTACCAGCACAAATTTCGTATATTTTATTATGTTGCCAACAAAAGGCACATACTTAAAACCACAGAAAAGTAACAAAAAAAAAACAAATTGCAAAATCGAGTTGGTCGTGGCCAAGTGGAACACCGAGTGGAACGCAAAAAGGCGGGAATATTGCAAATCCTTTAAGTTATTTGACTAACTTTTTGTAAGTGTATAATATAGTTCTAAATACGAGTATATATCTATTCTGCTTGTTTTAATTTAGTATTAGGTACTTTAATTTTAGTACTATGGCTTCCTATTTTCTCACAGTAGGTGTGAAAAGTAAAGTATCCTCCTTGGGGGTAAAAGTGTCTTTGCCTTGGGTTAGCTTGAATCCCTCGCTGCATTCAAGATTCTTGTATCAACTCTAAACTCCCTCGCTGCACTCGGGAGTTAACTCCTGAATCTTTCATTGCGTTCGGGATTCAATATTACGCCCGTGACGAAAGACACTGTTTTATCCCCTGGGTGCATAATCTACTATTAAACCTAAGTGGGGTTCCTTGTCAGAGTAAGTGGCGTTGTTTCCTGGTGGATCCTTGATTAATTAGGAATAAGTACTAGGAATACAACAGTGGTACAATGTTACAGATGTTCGTACTTGATAAACCCCTAAGACGACCCACTGACCAAAAGTGTTATTCTCCTTTATATGATCCAAAGAAAAACGAGGACGTACAAAGTAATATTAAAATGTTACCGACTTTAAATTGATTAAAAAAAAAAACTAGAATCCGTGTTACACAAAAACCAAACATATTTTTACTCTTAACTATTAATACAACCCGAGTACAACAACAATTACTCGTTCTAATTCTTAGAAATAAATCAAAACATTACGGCTACGAGTTATAAGCATAATTCAAAGTACAAAAGGAGTCCAAAACTTGATTTACACTAATGAGCACGAAAACGTCTGGTTCGAGTCACCGGCGCTTATAGTACTCGTAGGTACCTACGGGCATTGTACTCAGCTCGAGTGCGTTCATTCAGACCTCCCCGAGAGGCAAGTCGTGTGTCAGTATCGTCTAGCAGCTGAATACTGTCTCATTAACATGTCTGTGACACTTCCCTATTAATTTCACAACAAACATATAGGAAACGCGTTTATTTACATTGCGAAATTAATATAGACAAGTATTTACTACCTGCCACGCCAAGGAAAATCTATGAATATTTACTATAGTAAGCCAGTCATTGTTTTATGACAGGTGTTAAAAAGCGGAGATACAAAGCTGATGCACGTAACTGGCTCCTGTGATATTCCTTATCGCAACCGAGTCGAGACAATATTGAGTCGGATAAAATAATATATCTTACAAGCACCACAACAAATAGTTGACGTACAAATAGACGCAATCAAGGGGTATTGTTGTTGAAAATAGTCATTACATACTGCAGACGCCAAAGATACAACATTGACATCTGAAGACAAAGTTGCAGAAATGGATCCTTCTAAAATCACACCCGAAAACACAAAAGAAGGGTTAAACAAAGAAGACACAGATGAAGCTTCTCCTCTAAAACCAAACCCAGAAGAAACGGAAAAAGTAGAGAAAAATGAAGAGAAAAAGAAGTTAACATTCAGAGAAAGACTGAAACTTATAAAAGACAACACAACTGTGGAACCAATAATGGCATGTTATGTTATGCCCAGTGTCCTAGCATCGTTAGCAATACAAAATTTAAATTTAGAAAAGGCCTGCAGAGTCAATCTTAACTACAGCACAGAAGTATGTGATGCGCTGAATTTACGACAAACGGAAAACTACACGTTTGAGGAGCAAGAAGTTCAAAAACTGACAGCCAGTGTAGCAGTGTGGAAAAATGTGGTCCAAACATCGATCCCTGTGTTGCTTATCCTTTTTGTTGGAGCGTGGAGTGATAAGACTGGAAAAAGGAAAGCGTGTATAATGCTGCCTATAGTCGGAGAATTTCTGGCATGTCTTGGCTTCATCGTGAACACGTATTTCTTCAACTTGCCTGTTGAAGTGTCTGCGTTCACCGAAGCTATATTCCCCGCTATAACAGGAGGATGGTTCACGAATTTCATTGGTGTTTTTAGTTATATCGGCGATATCACTACTGAAGAGAACAGGACCTACCGAGTAGGGTTGGTGAATATGTTCATGTCGTTAGGCTATCCTATTGGAAGTGCATTAAGCGGGGTTATGTTGTCCTGGGTGGGGTATTACGGTGTATTTTCAGTGTCATCGTCCCTGTATTTGTTTAGTTTGATATATGGATACCGTTATTTGGAAGATCCGAAGCAAAGGGCTGAAAAGAAACTCGTAAGTTCTTGTTCTATTTTATCTGAATAAAAAAAAGTCGTATTATTAGTAAATGTGCAAAGAAATCTCAATTTAAAATACTGCATGACAACAAAAGATTTTCCTTTGTGATTTTAATCGCAGTAGTTTGTGAAGTTTTCTATATCTAATCGGTCAGAGATAGTATATCCCAGACCCTTACTTTCTGGTATCATATATTTACGGTCTTGTTTATATTACCTTTGGGTTCGAACTAATGATTTCCAGATATTAATATCGAAAAATTTGGAAATAATTAGCTAAAAAAATTGTTAAATAGAAGAATATTAGTGGCAATATTCTTTCTTGTTACTTTTGCCGTCGAATCATCATGTTGTAGTGTTGCAATTAAATATGAAGTGCGAATTCCGATAACTATTTGGCACATAATTCTATAACGCTTATTTTCCCCGTGGCAGCCGATAAATCCCCTCGTCTGAGCTCCCATTATTATAAGTTTACAATAAAATTAACTTTACAGGAGAGTAAGAAACACAAAAAGAAATGTTTCCTGCGAGAGTTCTTCGATGTAGCCCTGGTCATGGAGACGTTTAAGGTCGCTTTCAGGAAAGGAGCTGGAAACAGGAGGTTGAGAGTATGTTTACTGCTCATTGTCGTGTGCGTGGTGTTTGGACCCATGCATGGTAAGTAAATACCTTCTACCTATCTAGTCTATAGTCCCACTACTGGCCAATGTCATCCCTTTCCTTTTTCTGCACAACTCTGCTAGTACGGACCAGTTTTTTCGGCAGGAGTCGTGCATTTCACGCCATCTTCGTCTTGGTCTGCCGCAATATCGTCAACTACCAACTACCTTAAGTGAATAATAGGTCATATTTAAGAGTGATGATATAGTTGATATACATTATAGAAAAAATAGCAAAAAAAAATACGATTTTTCAAAAAATTCGAACAAATATGACTTAAAGTTCCGAAGAAATGACTTTTCAAGCAGTTTTTTACAGTTGGTGGCATTTATGATGTCATTGTGTGTGAGTCACATATTTTTTGTTTTGATATTTTTTTGTTATTGTATATCACCAGTGGGTCGTCTTAGGGGCGGAGTTATCTACGTTGAGGAATACTAATTGATTGTATAATTCCAGGTGAATTCACAGTGATGTACCTGTTTACAAGATACCGGTTCAACTGGGATGAAGTCCAGTACAGCATGTGGTCTACCTACTCTATCGTCACTAATTTATTAGGTAAGAAACATTGTTGTGGTTCAAACATTTTTTTACAAACCTGCCGTTTTCACCTCTCCATCACCATTTTTTAATGGGAAATCAAAGTCCCCCTGTGTACCCGTGTGTTGCATATAGTAAAAACCGGTCAAACTCCGCCGAAACACCGGAGAGTCCTATTGAAAATGTCATTGAGCGCCGATTCAAGCGTTTTAAACTCTATTATTACTATAAAAGGTATTTTATTATATTATATAAAATGCGACTTAGGTAAATACAGTCAGGGTGAAATGAGCATTTTTCTGACGCCACCATTTGGCCCGACTAGGCCGAAGGGAACTCCACTTCGGTCTAGTCGGGTCAGCCTCACAGTCACACAAAAATGCCTTAAATTAATGTATATTCTGTTTGTCGGTTCGAAGAGTGATTTCAACGTTTGAATCGACTTTGGCGTTGTTCTAGAAATTGTTTACGCAATCTCTCACATACGTTCAGTTATTACAAACGTGTTTGAACTACAAATACGACACCAAATCGTCGTGTAGTTATTGATTTTGATTGAGAAAATCTTTGAGCATGACTTTTAATATCACTTGTCCCTTCGATTCTAAGAAGTAAAAAGAAATAAGATACAGTATGAGACAAACTTCTTAATGTCCGCTATTGGCTGCGCAGTACCCAACGCCTCAACCCCGCTGTCACATGAGTTTACTACTGCGCATCATCTTGCCTCGTGGCTCGAGCCATTAAAACGTGACATAGACATAATTTAGCAAACTTCCAGAAATTCTCTGCTGGAGGTCAAGTAAATGTGCCAATTCTTCGTAGCAACCTGTAAATTGTTTCCTTATTAGCATTACGTCAGGCTGGTAATCATCAGATTCCGGTCGTTAGTACCAATGGCCTTTGTGACAATGTGCTACTCAGACTACGGATGTTTCCCTTCATTAGTCATTTAAACAAGGAAAGATGTTCAAGTGAATAAGTTCCTAAAATTAGGTACCTAATTTAGGAGCTTATTCACTTGAACGTAGTTGACCTAAACAAAGCGAGTTCGCCTTATCCATTAAAATGAAGCAAATAAGTTTTACTCAATAAGGCTGACTTACACCACAAATCACTTAAGACCGTTTACGCCCTACGGCATTTCATACAAACTTTCAAGTCCTTATTTTTCGAAATGAATAAACCGATTTAATGAAACTTCCTCAACTGAAGCAGGATACATAGGTCTAAAAAGTTATCAGAGAACATTTTCGAAATGTCTTACTTGAAAAAAGATAATTGGAAATTTGTTTCTATGGAAACTTTAAAAGCGTTCGAATTTAGCTGTAACACTATTTTTCGAAAATGTTCTCTGATGACCTTTTAGACCTATGTACGACTTGAAAGTTTTTATGAAGTGCCGCTCTTGATGCAACCACAATCACTAAATTAATTTAACTCTAGTAAGTTGTTTAAATTAAAAAGACAGTATGATGTTTTAAACACGTGAAGAGCCAGGTTCACATAGTGTTGTGTCGTGTCCTGGTGTGTTTTGGTGCCTTTTCATCAGAGGCAGTTGATTGGTTATAAAACTCGTTGAGAATATGACGTGGGTTTGAATAGAACTGTTGAGTTTAACTGTAGAATTGTTGTGACCCTATCTTAACGTAAAATGATGTTTTAAACACGTGTAATATATAACTATATAGATCTATGTGGTGAAGATTGGACCAAATATATGTTGATAGAGTGTTATTGTTTTCATATATCGCTAAGCCCACCCAGGTAAAAAACATCTCTAGATTGATTAACGCCCGATGCAATTCTCGTGGTCTCACTCTCAAGATTTATGTGTCAAATTATTCCGTGACCCTTTTTTGATGGCAATTTTATATTTCAGGTACATTCTTCTCCATAACCCTGTTCAGTAACTATCTGAAGTTAGATGATACTCTGCTTGGCATCATATCTAACACCAGTAAGATCATCGCTTCTTTTGCCTATGCCTTCGCTAGGAACGACTTGGAGATATATTTGGGTAAGTAGGAATTTGTAATTTATTGTGGTTTTACTAGTTTTACTGTCATCAAATATAGAGGGGGAAACATTAATCGTATTTTTTTAAAAATCGATCGTTTTGTCGTATCGTCGTGGTACAACGTGTCGTGTTTTGTTTTGTCGTGTAGTCGAAGCGTGTTGTTTTTTTTAAATGTTATTTTCTATTTGTTAAGGAGCAAGGTCTGAATTAAAGTTTTTTTTAATTTTTGCGCGTTGACGTCATCCGCGCGAATACATGACGAAACATCGACGCTTTCATTTGTTCGGCAAACCTGAACGCGTCGTTGCGCCGACATTGGGCCTTCCAGTTTTTCGGACAAATTATTGCGTCAGTTATGTATTCGCGAAATGATCGCTTTGTATTAAGATGACGAGTTTAGCATTACGATTAGATTCATTATTTGGTATATTTTTTTTATAAGTAGGCTATTAAAACGGGATTTTTTTTTCTAAGGTCAAAGTTAGATGTAACTTTGACGATCATTTCTATCAAGGATTTTATTTTTAAATATGTTTCGGAAACAACAGTGTTCTTTGAAATATAGTTAAAATTAACTTATATTTTTTCTGCAGCTTGAAACTAAACAAATTTGTCTAAAATTACGTTAGAAAACCAGCGATTTTCAGTTTTTGCTGTTCACAGCGCCTTAAAATGTTCCGCAAGTACCGTCTGAGACTATCTTTACAATTCCACCAGTTTGTCCCTAGTCCCTAGCGGAATTTTCCAAGCGAGCGGTATCGCTGTCTCATCCAGCACATACAAAGCTGTGATCACATATTGAGTACCAAATCTGTACATAACAGCTCGTATACCAACGGATTATGTGCTAAACTCAACAGTCGTAAACACTGGGCCCTTACTCAAAAGCTAAACTTTTGAATAGCTGTTATAAGTTATACTGCATTTAAACTATGTTCAATGAATTAAGCTCTGTTACGGCTTTGTAAACAGTTAATATGTAGTTTATATTTTAGGGGATTAGTTGTGTTTTAATTAGGTTCCTGCTATAAAATTGTATTGTTCATATTTTAATTAATGTCAAGTGTCAACCTTCAATTTTCGATGACATTGAAAATCGTTTTTCTCATTTTAAGGGTTCCGTACCCAATAGGTAAAACGGGACCCTATTACTAAGGCTCCGCTGCCCGTCCGTCTGTCCGTCCGTCCGTCTGTCACCAGGCTGTATCTCATGAACAGTGATAGCTAGACAGTTGAAATTTTCACAGATGATGTATTTCTGTTGCCGCTATAACTAAAAACAGAATAAAATAAATATTTAAGTGTGGCTCCCATACAACAAACGTGATTTTTTTTGCCGTATTTTATAGATAATGGTATGGAACCCTTCGTGCGCGAGTCCGACTCGAACTTGGCCGGTTTTTTTATTATATTTCCCTATTACAGGACTTTAGGGCACAAAGGCGCGACAAATAAACAACGCGTTTTCACAGAAAATGTTCTAGAACAATGTTGAACCTACCATAGAGTAGTCTTTTTTACGCGAAGGTTGAATGGTAGAATGCCTGGGTGCATTATATCGACCTATATACCACTGCTGTACATAAATAAAAACATTACCGCTGTCGGATCATTCTCATATTATCGCGTCGGACCTGTATGAGAGAGCCACTGAACAGAGGAGGGTTTCTTAATGTTTAGGGTACAAGTTCCTACTGGGCGAAAGTATCCCCTGATTGAATTCCGAACAACAGAAGCCGGAGATACGGTAGGTCAAAAAGGAGATGGCGTGATGAGTTAGACTACTTTCTAAAAGCATGCACAGATGTAGCAAAATACAGTGAAAACTGAAAAGACGTATGGCCTTGCAGAACATGCTCAAAAAAAAATCCTTATTATAAATCCTTTGCATGCCTTTGGTGAAAAACAGATATGATGTCACGCTCAGACTTGCAACACTTTGTTGATTTATTTTCCTGCATTACATTAAAAAAAGATAATTTAATTTTTTTCTTAATTGTTAACGGTCTAATACACGTGTCAGTTTGGGTACTTTACGTCTAGTTGCGTACTTTCATAAAGCTTATTTTTTTAGTTGAACGGTAGAACGATTGGAGCTAGTCTCAAGTCGAATAATAATTTAAAATCTAATATTATCTTCTTCGTTTCAATTCGATGGTTTTATTTTGGTCCAGTTGGTGATTACGTTAATTGCAACATCAAGCATCAGCATTAATTAAATCTTCTAAAGTAAAGGGCCGTGCCGATATACCTGTACTTACAACTGACTGACAACTAAACCAATAAGTCAAAATAACCAAGCAAGCCGCGAGAAAAAAAACGCTTTCTATTGGTTGAATGAAACAGGCATACGAGGATCGACCAACCACGCGGCCGCCGGGTGAGACACGACACGACCTGTAAACATTCGCATTAGCAAAACATTCGCATCGCTTGATACGAATGCGAATGTCGATGCGAATGTTTAAAATGATGCGAATCATTCGCATAAGCGTATACGAGTGCAAATATTCGTATCATCCCTAATCGTCACTTGGGTCACTCCAAGATATGAAATAACCGAATATAATATCTGAAAAAACAGCTTAGTAAAAAAACAGCTGTTACAAGAGCCCATATATTTAATTTTAACACTCAACACTTTCTTCAAATTAACGGTTAAAAAAAAGATAAATGGATACACTCGTAGGTCTAGTAATCCATTTTCAAAATTGACAGCTAACACATGATTCTTACGTCGATTGATTAATGGCTTCAGCTGGCAAAAGATATGCATTCGCACTATTTGTTCAGCAATGACGTACTTACATCTTACGAGTAATCTATTTTGTGTAATTTTCAAAGATAATTATATAAAGACCTTTGTCTATATTTTGCGCAGTTACACCGCGGTAGTATGGTGTTTTAGAATCGTTTTACGATTTAAATACCAACATCTTATTTACACATCTAATGAAAAAAAATATGAGAAAAATAAGATAGCAGATGAACGTTTATTTATTTATTTATTCTTTAGGTACAGAAGTAGAAAAAAACAGTAGGCAGCAGTAAAAATAGCAAAACAAAAATATACTTTTTTTTTTTAATTCGACCACAGATGTCGATAACGCAAGAGCAACTACTTCACGTGCCCGATTCGCTGCCCAGCTTACGTACAAAAATCTTAAGCCACCACTTTCGCGCTCAGTCTGCATCGGTGTCCGCTAGTTGGACGTCAGTTAGGTGCCACACCTGGCCGTGTCTTTGAATCGATTTGATTTTCCCATCACTTAATAGTGCTTATGTTGACGTCATAGTAGGTAGTCAAAAAATGGCAAGCTTGGTTTTCATACAGATCGTGATAGTTGCGTTATCTATGTCTATCTTTGAATTCGATCGAAAAGTGACTAGAAGTTCCGAAGAAATGACTTGTCAAGCAGTTTGTTACAGATAGTGACATTATCATTGGTTCAATCACAGATTTGATGTCACCACTGCATCAGACTGCTTAAAAAAACATTTCTACGTAACTTTTTCGCGGGAGGGAGTGTCAGACTCTTACTGACTAACACCCATCCATGCTCCTCTTAGTGCGTTTTGCGTTCCAGGGCCGCGGTAACTCTTTCAAACAAAATCCGCAACCCTGGCAGGAATCCGCAACCCTGGCAAGATTTCCGCAACCCTGGCAGGATCAAAATTACCCTTTGGAACAAAACTCTGGATAGATGCCCCTAGCAGCAGAGAAAACTTTTCGAACAGTGACCACATGATGAGTCAACAACTCGGTTTAGTACAGAATTCAGTGTTTCAAAATCATCAAAATTAAATGACCCCTTCCGCCCTGGCAGGAATCCGCAACCCTGGCAGGATCAAAATTACCCTTTGGAATAGAAATCTTTATAGATGCAGCAGAGAAATCCTTTCGAACAGTGACCACATGAGTCAAGTCGCATTAAAAATAAAAACAACTTTACGTATCATTTATGCAATGTTTATTTGTGTTATAAGTAAACTCTGTAAGCAACATATGCAAGCTAAACAAACTAAGAAGTCTTTCTTATGTGTGATATAAATTATCTCACACAGTATTTGCATGCAGTATTTGTCTGCTGATAAGCGCCGAAGGTTATCTACTTTATCTCGTCTGCAACAATTAACAATACATGTGTCATTCCCTTCATTGTTATCGAGATCAAATAAAAATAGAAATGAATTATTGATACAATATTCGATCAGTGAAATTTTATACAAAGTTTCATATTTTAATTAAAATCAATGGCATTTTAAACTTTTTAAACGAAATTAGATTAACTAAATATAACATATTTTTGTTTACTAAAAAAAAACATATTAGTACTTGCTATGGGTTTTAATAGCCTAAAACAAATGATTTTGAATTTAAATAAAATCTTATGAACATTTTAAAATTCAATAATATTGTTCTTTCTTACTTGATCGCATTTGATTTTAGTTTATAAGGTACACATAGCTCTAAATACCTCGGCGACCTTTGATAAAGACAAAATGAAAACACGAGAGCACCTAATGGGACAAAGTTGAATAATTCGATTTATTATCAGTAATGGCGTTTCTGGGAGAACATGTAGGTTTGTCTAGATTTCGAAATATAAAAAAATAAAAAGTAAAACAATACGAATTGTAATCTAAAAGCAAAAAGTCACCTTCTATCTAAAGGTCAACGGTTTTTTTATTTTCAATAAGCGTACTTTTTGATATTCAATAAAGAGAAATAACACAGCTTTTTCGTTACATAAAATGAAACTAGAGAATATATTATGGTTTATCTTTAGGGTTTAGTATTTACTAAACCTTAATATATATTCTCTAGTTTCAGAGATCCAATGTATATTTGTATATTGGATCTGAAATTATGTATTGTGATTAAACGGAATTTTAATGAGCTGAATTGTGACATGGCTGTATATACCTGAAGGTTTGGGTATGCGGGAAAACGGGATAAAAAAAACCCGCCCAGTGCTAGTCGGACTAGTACACGAAGGGTTTCGTACCATTATCTATAAAAAAAAACGGCAAAAGAAACACGTTTTTTGTCTGGGAGCCGCCCTTAAATATAATATTTGTTTTATTTTAATGTAATTATTAATTTTTAAAGTGAATATAAAACTGAATATTCTGTGAGTATTTCAAGCGTCTACCTGTTGCCGCTGTCAATGTAGAGCAAAAACGAGCAAAACAAATCAAGTTTGTTGTATGGGAGTCCCCTTAAATATTTATGTTATTCTGTTTTTTAGTACATCATCTGTGAAAATTTCAACGGTCTAACTATCACGGTTCATGAGATTTGGCCTGGTGACAGACGGTCGGACGGACAGCGGAGTCTTACTAATAGGGTCCTGTTTTACCCTTTGGGTACGGAACCCTAAAAATCATCGATTTTAATTCGTAATATTACTTAGATAGGCTAATATTTGGGTTTCCCGCACTCATTGCTCAGTGTATGTAAATACTATTTGATAAATGTTGCTATAATAATTAAAATTGGCAGTTGGTCGTGGTGGTTGGAAGTCGATTACCGCTAACAATTATTTAACATTATCTAAATTCACATAATAATGAATATGTCGCAGCCAACTACCTTAATCAGCCGTTTCATTAAAAGTCTAGTTTTTTCATTGAATTGTGCCGTTTAATCAGCGACATAAATTACATGGACATGGACAAATCATTAAACGATATTAAACAAAAGATGTCATTGTTGCTGAAAATACGGCGCATTTAAATGAAAAGGCTAGGCCACCAATTAAACGGCTGCGACATATATATAAAAGCCAAAGGATACGCATTCATTCACCCACTGATTAATCACGTAATCTCGAAAAAAATTACGTCTATTTGGATTTTTCGCAATGCAACCCCTGAGGGGGTGTAAAGGGGTTATGATATTTTTATGTATAAACAATTTAAAACTGGAATAATTGAAAAAGGACTAGAATTTTTTATAACAGCCCCCCAATGGGGTGAAGGCCCCAACTTTTGCGCCTTTAAAGGGGGTAGACTGGTCGTTGTGTTAGATAAACTGCTTGATAACATTTTATCTGATGGATTTAGTTAATATTCATAATTATTGGTTCTAATTTTCATCAAATATTGTGCTAAATAATTAAGAAATAGAAATTCAAAATATTGATCGACTTTTGTTGCTGATTGTACATCACAGTAACGTCAATCTAAATTCAAAATAATTTTCTCCTTAACAGAATATTGAGATAATATCCAATTGGTTTAACCAATATTAGGTTACAAGCTTAGAATAATAACGCCTAGAAACCTAGTACGAGCATCAAAAGTGAAGCAACTTAGACTACTCCATATACGGAGTACTCGGCGCAGCGAGCCGTCAGTGCTCAAGGTCACGCTCTGTTGAATGCACCTCCCGAGAAATATTTAAAAATGACAGTTTGTTGCATAAAAAGATGCTCTAACACACCAGGAAAACAAAAAAAATGTGATAAAATCACGTTTCACAAGTAAGTACTTACATTAAATCCATTATTTTTACGTAAAACGATCTTCAAATTAAAATTTTCATAACCTAATTTATCACAATGTAGTGTTGCCAGTTGTAAAGAAAAATTACCCATACTACAGTAAGCACTAACTGTTGGAGTCTACCTGTATTCTGATGCTTATTGTTTAAAGTTGTAAGTATGAAACGAAAGCTAATAATTACGGTTGATTCAAATAATTTGCGCATTTTTTTAAGTGAAAAGTTCTTTAGGCGCGTTGGGCAGTTTTCATATGGGAAAAAACCATAGTCGCGACACGCGGCGACACCGACACCTGTGTATGAGATCGTGTCTTAAAATTGAAATAAAGGAACATCAGACTGGGCGGCCAACCAGGGGGGGGGGGCAGGGGGAGGCGGGAGCCTTGTCGGCCCCGCGGGTGCCGACCAGTCTTTCATGGGTGTCATTTTCGCGATCTTTGGGGTCGCTAAAACCGATTATGGGGTCAAAATCGAAATCCAAGATGGTGGCGACGAAATTTTAACCATGAAAATTACACCCATGACGAAAAGTTAGCAAATTTCGTCGGCACCATCTTGGATTTCAATTTTGACCCCATAATTGGTTTCAGCGACTCCAGAAACCATGAAAATGACACCCATGACGAAAAGTTAGCAAATTTCGTCGGCGTCATCTTGGATTTCGATTACAATAAGTACATACCGACAAGTTACGTACTTAACATTTTTTTTTATATTGATCTATGATTAGTCCCAAGTATATTAACATTTTTCCCGATTTTAGGGAAAGTGTTCATTCCTAGCAACATTGTTTTACGTCTGTGGCTGTAATTGCATACCGCTCACTCACACATAAGTACGAAAGTTGCTTCATTTTTTGGTAGGGAGCGTGTATGAGACTCTCCTTCTAGGCGTTATTATTCTAAGGTTACAAGTCAGAATCCATGATTCCTCGAATTTCGTCTACATTTTTATACCTGTATTATTTTAGTGTGAAGGACTCTGTTCTAGTATTTGAATAAATAAACGTTCCAAAATACTGGGATAGCTTGAAAAGTATTTTTATAATATAGGGTATCAGCAAAATGGATAGAATTTTATTATTTAATAGAAACACGAGTGTGGGTTTGTGCATCACACGAGTGTTTTAATACCTAATTATATGCCGTTGCATACACTATTTTATCTTCACTCATACAGTTGAAATAAAATAAGTGGAAAAATAGTTAATTCCAATATGGCGGATATTCTCATTGCGTATTCGAATGACTGCGCAGCGCGCTCAAACATAGACAAAGATAAAAGCTGGCTTATTGACTTAAGTCAATGAGCCCGCGCCAAAAATTAAAAAGAAAAAGTGTGCTTTAAAAATTAAAAAGTTATTTTATGATGCAGTTGTTTAAAAATCGAAGGAAAATGTTGAACTGTAATGGTTTTTTTTTTAAATTTTACCTATCCTCGAAAAAAAAGTATGTATTTATGTATTCGTTTTTGAACTCATATTTGGAACATTACGTTGTGAGTGTAGATAAAATATATTATATGCGATACGGCCTTATCCTGTAAGTTTATGAGTGGATAATTAATAGTCCGGACAAGTTAGCTCATTTGGGGTAAGGTTACTATAATTTTCAAAAAACTGGTATGGATGGCTAAAAATTGGTATGGATGTTATATGGTTTTGAGTTCAAAATCGTTGCAAATCACCTTTAGTTTAAACAATTTAATGGAAGCCTCTCAATTAGCAACCAGTCTGTATATGCAGCTTACTCGTGCGTATTATGAAGAACACAAGTTTTTTAACTTAGAAATGGTGATTCTTAGGAAAAAAGTAGAAGAACAATTTTATAGATAACCTACAGTTTTTGTTTGATTTGTTTGTATGATAAAACTTACCGTTTGGCTGAAAATGCAAAAAAAGACATTGTTGCAATCTTAGACCTTAATTTTTTTTGCAGATGGGGGATCGATGGGGACTGTGAAAAGTCCCCATCGATCCCCCATCTGCAAAAAAAAAAAATCATTTATTATGGTGTGACGAACATCAATCCGTACCAAATTTAACCTCTATGCGAATTATAGTAACTTTGTATTGTATGTCTATTTTGACCGGACGATAACGTGATTGGTATATGAAGGGAATGCCGTAATGTCATCTCGACGACAACAAAAGCTTGTGAAGTGTAGGGCAATAAACGTTTTTTCGACAGATCAGATTCATTCAGATTTGAGAGATCTCAGTCCCAATCTGTTCCTCTCAATAGTCACTCCAATCCTTCCAACATAATTATTTTATATTATCTGGATACTTTTCTTGCAAAAATCCATCGACTCGATCTCAAGCAAATGGTACAAGCTAATATTTATTATTTTCTGTTTGCAGCACCTCTACTAGAAATCTTAAACGGAACGTCATTTATTGCAATGCGGTCTATTGCCACGAAACTAGTGAATGGAGAAGAATTTGGTAAGTTATCTACTGATCAAATAGGTACCTACCTAAAGGTTAGCTCCTCGATTACGATAGAATAATAGAACTCCCAGCTTTGGGCAAGTGTAGACCAATCTTGTTGGTAAGCGTCTAGCTTGTCCTTCCACATTTGCCTGGGTTTGCCGCGTTATTGCCGACCCGACATTTCTTGGGAACCACACTTGCCCAAAGCTGTGAGGAATGGAAAGAAAAAAGGAGGCCCTTGCTCTGCTGTGAGAAATAACAGCCTGAAAATAAAACAGAACTCGACAATGATTGTGGTAACGACGCAATTACAATTTATTTTTAAACTATGATGTAGAAATCCCTTCATGCATAGACATGTGTGCTATGACCTAAATAATCCTCAATAACCTTATGGAACCTAAATGTCACTCACAGGGCCTCATCAGAAGGCTTAAAGTCACACAAAGGGCAATGGAGAGGGCAATGCTCAGAGTTTCCTTGCGTGATCGAATCAGGAATGATGATATCCGCAAGAGAACCAAGGTAACCGACATAGCCCGAAGGATCGCCAAACTGAAGTGGCAGTGGGCAAGCACATTGCTCGCAGAACAGATGGTCGATGTGGCCGAAAAGGTTTAAGGGGACCACGTACTGGAAGACGCAGCGTTGCAAGGCCTCCTACAAGATGGACCGATGACCTGTGAGGGTTGCGGGTAGCCGATGGATGCAAGACGCACAGGCCCGGTTGTTGTGGCGACACTTGGGGGAGGCCTATATCCAGCAGTGGACATCTTTTGGCTGATATGTTGAAAATGATGATCTATCATATGTAAAGGAGAAAAACTATGGACAGGTTGCAAGTCAAATAGATTTGGCTTAATTACTCCAACTTCCTCGCATATCTGCTATCGTTGCTCATCTGTAGTTAATACAACCGAGAGATATAATGATGTCTCCCCTTTAAATTCAGCCCATTCTAATCGTATTATGTTTATATTATTTCAGGCAAGGTGAACTCTCTCTTCGGGTTAGCAGAGGCCACGATGCCTCTGCTATACGGACCCCTCTACTCCAGGGTATATATGGCGACGCTCAACGTTCTGCCGGGAGCTGTCTTCTTACTAGGAGCAGCAATGACATTGCCTGCTATAGCTATATTTGGGTAAGATTTATTGTTTAGAAATAGTTACTAGTTTAATCCTATTAATCTTGGATTGAAATTTTGGACCTTATAAGTCAGTCAGTTACAAGTGTCGTTTTCAGTCACAAGTTTCGAAAGCTAGTTTTATTATATACAAGCTGCCGCCCGTACTGCTGCCGTTTGTAATATTAGTCAGGATAGACACACGTATGTTCTTATTGCGTAAATGATACTAAATCCCCTCCAAGAGATATTATTAAAAAAGACCCCAACTTTAAAACATGCAATTATTTACAGGTGGCTGTACTTCGAACACAAAAAAGATAGATTGAGAAATGAAACCCTGAAAGAGGACAGTGAAAAGCAACAGGTTGAGCAATTAAAATAAAATTTAATGGATTTTTCGGTTTAAAAATAAACTGTGCAAAATGTATCGATGGGCTTAGTTCAAGCCATCGGGAGTAATTGATTGATCAATCGGTTCAAGTGATGAATATATTATGTACTTATACTCACATTACTGGTTTGTTTATTTTCTTCTTTGTGTTTTTAATTATAGCCCTTAAAACTTTATTTTTAGGTGATTCGTAATGACGCTATCAAAAAATAATCGTAAGATCTTTCTTTCATCGTTTCGATCGTCTTTTTTTCTTACTTATACTAGTGCAATGCTACACTGCGAGCTACGATACTACATGAACTACGACACCAAGCTTGTCCGCGTTGTAGCGAAAAAGACTGTATAGTTTTTCGACAGTTCTACGTTAGAGTGCCTCGCAATTAAAAATCGTGCTATCTATTATACTGCTGAGCTGAGACGCCATGCGCTACGCCGCGTGCCGTTCGTACTACGATACAAAATGCCTACGTGCTATGAAAATATGGGCTACGATACTACATGCTGCGACACGATGCGGTACACCAAGCAAGTTGTACTACGATACCACGTGTAACGACTTTATGCGCTACGACAGTAGGTGTTTCGTCACTACATGCTGTAATACTACGTGCTACGATACTATGAACTACGACACTACGTGTTTCGTCATCACATGCTGTAATACTACGTGTTACGATACTATGCGCTACGACACTACGTGTTTCGTCATAACATGCTGTAATACTACGTGTTACGAGACTATGCGCTACGACACTACGTGTTTCGTCATCACATGGTGTAATACTACGTGTTACGATACTATGCGCTACGACACTACGTGTTTCGTCATAACATGCTGTAATACTACGTGTTACGATACTATGCGCTACGACACTACGTGTTTCGTCATAACATGCTGTAATACTACGTGTTACGATACTATGCGCTACGACACTACGTGTTTCGTCATAACATGCTGTAATACTACGTGTTACGATACTTCGTTCTACGAAAATATAGGGTAAAGTTACTGCAAATTTGTTGTGCTATCTGTATGATAAGGTTGAATACATTCCACTTTTCAATAAAATATAATTATGTTAGTTCAGCAGGAATTGTTTTATAAGGTACGAGTATTACGGCAAGAATTAAGTTTCTATTTTCTGTTTTACAGTCGTTATCAGTTGTTATTTCCATACCATTTATCTTATGACGTCGGTGAATCGTAAAACTTGATTTCTAAACTAACATTGTAAATTTAAAAGTAGGTAACTGTCTGTCTGTCTGTCTGTTTGTGTGTTTCCTACTTTTCACGTAATTTAATTTAATTTATTTATTTTAATGAAACTTACTACACGGGTAGACCATATCGTGGAGTAGGATGTAGGATACTTTTATCTACCAGGGTTGAGGGTATTTAGAGGAACATGGGTGGGTTTTTAATCAGTAAGAGTCTCACACTTCCTTCTGCTCCGTCCAGAGTGGAAGGAGTCATTTGAAGATTTCCCATACTTAAAAAAAAATAGACTTTTATCATGGGAGTATCCTTCGAGACGATTTCTAACTTTCACTCGGACAAAGTCGCTGGCTCAAGCTAGTTAAGTATGGGCCGAAAAAATACTGTTTGTTTATATATCTACAGATATAAACTTAATATCTGAAAGTACGAAGGAGGAGAATTCTTCTGCTGACAGAAAGTTACATCATTCTCATTCATGCATGGTAAAGTGTAAATGGCAGCAGTTACCTTACGTGTCTGAAGAAGGCAAGATCATATATTAAATGAAAGGTCAACCAGTTCTATAGGGTCCTACTTATCTGTAATATAAGTTCGTATGAGAAATTTAAAAAAACCAGGGGTTAGTAACGCGCAGTACGTTTTGGGAATACTTTCTTGCTTTCATTTCGCGTACACCTAAAGAGAGGGATTCTCTGCCGAAATCTGTCTTTCCTGATAGCTACAACCTGGGAGACTTTAAGCCAATAATGAATAGGTTACTTATAGGCAAGGGAGCTCCATCGTCGACCACATCATCCCTCAGGTGAGATAGTAGTCACAAACGTGATACTATCAGATGGATTAGAGTCAAAGTATGAAGCTGACTAGCTTCATACTTTGACTTTTGACTAGCTTAATCCATCTTGATAAAGTCAAAGTCTCAAAGTCAGATTTCAAAGTCTTGAAAAATAATATAGTTGATTAATTCAACGAGCAGATGGAGATGAGATTAGAGTCAAAAAATGAAGCTGACTTTGAAAAATCTGTCAATATGAATAATTATATCATACGTCATATAAATATAAAATAATATATTTGACGGAACATCAGAATGGGCAGCGGAGCGATCTTTGTGATAGTCATCCATCATGGGCGTGTTGTAGAAGAAACGTTGAAATAATAGCACGTTTGTGATTCTTAACAGTCCCTCGTTTCATTCGATTACATTTGTAAACAAAATATACGGGCAAACACAAGATGAAACTAGATTACGAGCCAATAGGTTAGCACGCGTGCACTTCGTACGCTGTCTGTCAAAAGAATGCCAGCTGTCACGGCGTAGACGCAAACTTGCTACCCTATTCGGGGTTACCCGCTCATATTTTATAAATCGCCATTTATATTCGACCAATTTAAATAAATCACCATTTTAATTTTGAATTTAACAATAATTACTATTCAACCAAATAACACAATCAGTCTCTCATATTAAATCTTGGATTTACTTTTAATTTAGCTGCGCGCCGTCACGGCCGTCCTGCATCTTCACACGTCCTCGTGTGTATTGCTCTCATCTTCACTATCGACGGTCAAACAGAAAGACACAATGATTAACATTATTCTCTACTCGGTCACCCTGACCAATATTTAAAGCAATACTTATAAGGCACCTAAATCTGATTATTTATCATTTTCAATACAAGTGATAACCAAATATCTCAGATAACACATCGAATCTTACATAGTACTCAGTGCCACCACAGCAAGTTAGTGCCAACCAAGCTGCTCGATGTCATACAGTTTGGTTGGCGCCATACAGGCTCGTCAATACCACACAGGCTAGTCAGTGCCACACAGGCTAGTCAATGCCACACAGGCTAGTCAATGCCACACAGGCTAGTCAATGCCACACAGGTCAGTCAATGCTACTCAGACTGGTCAATGCCACACAGGTCAGTCAATGCCACACAGGCTAGTCAATGCCACACAAGCGAATCAATGCCACACAGTCTAGTCAATGCCACACAGGTCAGTTAATGCTACTCAGACTAGTCAATGCCACACAGGTCAGTCAATGCTACTCAGACTAGTCAATGCCACACAGGCTAGTCAACGCCACACAGGCCAGTCAACGCCACACAGGCCAGTCAACGCCACACTGGCTGGTGCCACATAGGCTATTGCCACAGGCTTTTGCCACACAGGCTGGTGCCACACAGACTGGTGCCGCACAGGCTAATGCCACAAAGGCTATTGCCACACAGGCTGGTACCACACAGGCTAATGCCGCACAGGCTGGTGCCACACAGGCTAGTGCCACACAGGCTAGTGCCACACAGGCTTGCGCCACACAGGCTATTGCCACACAGGCTATTGCCACACAGGCTATTGCCACACAGGCTGATGCCACACAGGCTATTGCCACACAGGCTGGTGCCACACAGGCTAGTGCCACACAGGCTAGTGCCACACAGGCTAGTGCCACACAGGCTATTGCCACACAGGCTATCGCCACACAGGCTGGTGCCACACAGGCTATTGCCACACAGGCTCTTGACACACAGGCTCTTGCCACACAGGCTCTTGCCACACAGGCTCTTGCCACACAGGCTCTTGCCACACAGGCTCTTGCCACACAGGCTCTTGCCACACAGGCTATTGCCACACAGGCTATTGCCACACAGGCTATTGCCACACAGGCTGGTGCCACACAGGCTATTGCCACACAGGCTGGTGCCACACAGGCTCTTGCCACACAGGCTATCGCCACACAGGCTGGTGCCACACAGGCTATTGCCACACAGGCTCTTGCCACACAGGCTCTTGCCACACAGGCTCTTGCCACACAGGCTCTTGCCACACAGGCTCTTGCCACACAGGCTCTTGCCACACAGGCTATTACCACACAGGCTATTGCCACACAGGCTGGTGCCACACAGGCTATTGCCATACAGGCTGGTGCCACACAGGCTAGTGCCACACAGGCTATTGCCACACAGGCTGGTGCCACACAGGCTATTGCCACACAGGCTGGTGCCACACAGGCTAGTGCCACACAGGCTATTGTGACCAATGGTTAATATTAGCAAAGGCCTTCACAGTAAACAAGTAAATCCAGCTGCACAACTCACCTGCGCCGTTATCGGCACATTCTGACTCTACACTATTAGTAGGCCTTCAAACCTATGTACGTTCAACTCCAATGGAACGTAGCAATCTGGCATAGGTCGTATTCGATCATGTGCATACTTATAGGTTCTACTCTATTATTAGAGCCTTCAGTAAATGCCTATCGCCACGTGTTTGTTACTCATAGGGTGCGGTCAGACCCATTGGCACCACCTGAGGTGCGTTCAAGAGCTTCGAGTATGAGTAGACAAGCTATTCTTAACAAGATTTCGTTTTATCATCATTGTCTTCGACTAAGACATCTAATACACGAGAATACTTGGTGATCGGGAATCTTCCTCAATCTTGCACAATCATGAAGAGTTACGCGCCTTTAGTCGGTATCTATCTAGGTAAATAACCCTTCGATGATCCTTCGATGATCGTTAAATGGACCGTTTAATTCAAGATTTTACGTACCCAATCTGGTTTCACGCATAATCTTCTAATAACATGAAATCGTTAACAGAAAACTAAATCTTTAGCTGCTTATGTACAATCAAATTGAGCTTTACCTTATACCACGCGTCGTTTTAAACCCTGTTATGAAATCTCAGGGACCTCATCTAATCGACTCCAGTGCCTACATAACCAAACATCAATTATGGGTCTCGCAGTTTCTTAAATCAAACGCTCTACAGATGAAGTCTAACATTTTTGACGCATTATTTGCTGTCGTTGAATTCTACGGCAATTGTCTACAAACTAGTGTTGGTCAGTCAGTTAGCCGTTTGAGAGTTCAAGAGCGGCTGTATATGACCTAATTGAAACAAATGCGGTTTGATTCAAGATTCGTGATTACCAAGTCCAAAAACCGGTAAAAGTCACCAAACTCACAATAATTTGAATAAAGAAAATCAAAGACCAGGTATCTCATCACAGTCAACAGCTATCATACCATAGCTCAACACAACACAATTACTACACTCGCTCTTCCCCATGGGAATAATATCAAGTAAGTTTTATTTTGTACGACAAAGAACTACCGCAACCCTGTTACAGATTCCTTCGTCTGTATCACTCTGGGATACTGCTACGATACTCTAGTACAGTCACTGACACACAGGACTCAGAACCTGTTCACATAAACTAAATTGCCACTAACTCGTCATCTACTTCACAACATCTATTGGTACTTTGCCTCGGGTGTCTTCTTCCCCATAAAGAGATTTTAAAACATACCGATAAGCTATGCACATTGGAGCTTCCAAAAAGATACAATGTTTGCGTCAAACGTTCATGTGAAGGAGCTACGTTCACGAATTACTCTACGTTAATCTACGAACATCACGGTCATAACTGCACTGTTCAATTTGAATTAATAAATCTTATTTTAATCTCACCCGTATTAACTCACATACCGGGTAGGCAAACCAGTAGTGAGAATGGAAAAATCTATATAGAAATTTTAATAGCATGATTTCTCTATGCCTGTAAACCTTTAATCATTGTCATTAAAATCAAGTTGCTGTTCATGATGGTTTACTTACTATCGAAATAACTAACTGTTGGAAAACGTACGTAAATGTAAACGTATGTAAGGAAAACTGTCGCCGACACGTTAGTACATAAGCCTGGGTCCAATTTTTCACCAAGAACGTCTAAGTCGGAACATGACCTTATGGCAACCTTGCCATACACTATCTCTTTCTAAAGTTTCGCACTGAACAAAATGTTGAAACTATTACCGCCAATGGGAAAACTAAGTACACGCTTTGTATTAAGTATGTCAAAATAACCTTGCACTATCAAACCAACCACTGAATACATATGAAGAATTTGGAAACTTTTAAACTCACAATACAAATAAAATGGGAGCGACTCACCCAGTTCCAGACAGCTTTGAACGTTTTTACACCCCACAGATGTTGACAAGATGCTCGGCTACTGCAGTCTGCAAACTGGTTGTTGACCTTTGGTTTGTCACGCTCAGAACTGCTCAGAAGTTGCAGCTGCTCAGCAGTTATAGCAGCATGCGAACCGCTAGCCTCTTGCTAACTTCATCCACCGTAATACGATATCTGAAAACTGAGAAACTCTACGAGAGTACAAGTTTTATCAAAGCTGTGGCTGAAAATAGAGCTTTCAGGTAGTAGTAGAAGTCAATAAATAAAGTCAATAAATCGAAAACTAAACAAAACATTGGCACAAGAAAAGAGGCCCACGCCCAGTAGTGGGCAAAGCCCGGGCAATGGAAGGTAATGATAAATCAAAACATGGCTTTTGCGAATAACACAGTTTTCAGAAAAAGCGTTAGGTGGGTACGGTATTGAGACTATAGCGCTTTATTGTCCCATGGAGGTATTTACGCCACTATATTCCCAACAACAATAACACTATAAACAATCAAGTCTATTACTCAAATAGCGATAGCAAAATAATATCGCTTCATGAGCATTATATAGAGCATCGCTTAACCAGTCAACGTCAAAGCTATAGCGCTTAAACTACTACTACACTAAAGCGATAGCCAACACGACAATAACAACCTCACTTTAGCGTAGAGCAATAAAACGACAAGTCAACTGTCAAATATCGATAGTCGTCAATCATGAGACCGTAACCCTCTGTGAGTCAGTCTCCACAGAATAAAAATGTTCACCCGTAAACAAACAGAAAAATGTTAACTAACTAGCACCTCACCTCCACAGCAATAACTAAACGAAAATGGCTCACCAGATTGTCGTGAATATCCCCACACACTTCTCCTTGACCTGGCCAGTTGCTGTGAAGTTGCTTGCCTCCGTTTTAGACTGGTTTTCCATTGTTCAGGTTGATGAGGGTAGTCGCATAAAACTCGAAAAAAAGAAATCTTGACCTCGTAATTTTCCTTGAATTTTTCCTACGTTGAACCCAGATAGGTTATCTACGACAGGCATGAAGGCACGAAGCTTTTCAGCGCCTTACTAATGGTCAAAAATAAGCTGCACTGCACAATACTGCATCCTCGACCCAACATACCACCGTGATACCGCACTATGATCGGGCGTCAAACTTGGGTTTAACGGATCAAATTTCAGGGCACTTCACGGCACACATTGAGTTTTTAACTTCTGGATTAGCGTACGCGTTTCAAAAAGAACCGCAATTTTCACTATCACTGTCACTATGTGTTTTGCATTTCAAAACGTAACGCCTCGTATTTCACTAGTATTGTCACGAATTTCCTTGTGGGCCATGTGGGTTACATCCCACGCCTGATGACGGAACATCAGAATGGGCAGCGGAGCGATCTTTGTGATAGTCATCCATCATGGGCGTGTTGTAGAAGAAACGTTGAAATAATAGCACGTTTGTGATTCTTAACAGTCCCTCGTTTCATTCGATTACATTTGTAAACAAAATATACGGGCAAACACAAGATGAAACTAGATTACGAGCCAATAGGTTAGCACGCGTGCACTTCGTACGCTGTCTGTCAAAAGAATGCCAGCTGTCACGGCGTAGACGCAAACTTGCTACCCTATTCGGGGTTACCCGCTCATATTTTATAAATCGCCATTTATATTCGACCAATTGAAATAAATCACCATTTTAATTTTGAATTTAACAATAATTACTATTCAACCAAATAACACAATCAGTCTCTCATCTTAAATCTTGGATTTACTTTTAATTTAGCTGCGCGCCGTCATATTATATCATAGTAAAAGTTTTAATAAAAGGTGTTTTCACCACAAATTCTTTGACAAGCAAAACTTTTTGTAAATAAAATACATTTTTGTCAGATGTTTTTAATTGGATAAGCTTCTAATAAAGTACTAGCACTATCTGGCTCGGGGCAACAACCCGGGGAAATATTTTCACACACTTGGGTTGGATTCGACATTGATTGAAAAAAAAAAAAATAATAATGAACCCAAACACGAAACGTAAGATGGATCGATGACCTGGTGAGAGTCACGGGTAGCCGATGGATGCGAGACGCACAGGACCGGTTGTTGTGGCGACACTTGGGGGATTCCTTTGTCCAGCAGTGGACGTCTTTCGGCTGATATCATGATCATGATGATGAAACACGTAACATGCTGCATCATCAGGCCAAGAATGGGTACTATGTTTTTGCAATATCATTAAAGTAGCAGAATAACAAATTACGAATTGTTCATACCTGTGGAAATTGCTCACATCCCTTCATCAACTAGAAAATAACTGATGAAATACAAACGCATGGACACATTTTATTTATTTAAAGTCTACAACTACTGCTGCACTGATTGGCTGGCGGCATCTTCTACAAGAAAAAAAACACAATTTCTTGAATTCTTTTTTTATTATTTACTAGCTGCTACCCGCGACTTCGTCCGCGTGGAATCCTGTTTTTATTATGGTTAATTTATCTTTTTTTGGTATAATATATTTGTCTCCCATCACAGGCAGTTGTAAAATAAATAAATAAATAGTAGTAAGATAGTAGAGTAAGTCTAAATAGTAATTTTGTTTGTTTCATCATCATATTAGCCGAAAGACGTTCACTACCTACTGGACATAGGCCTCCCCCAAGTTTCGCCACAACAAACTGATTAATAAATTACATCATCATACAGGGATTACATTGATGATAAAAATGCTTGGCTCAATGCTGGTCCTGCTCCACAGCCACTAGGGCGCACAAATTAGTTATTTAATTATTTTTTATTTTTATTTTTAGCAGTTGTGAGACCCGCTGAATATTGAAAGAACATAGATTTTTCATTGTATAGACTCGAACTAATTTTGCATTGTATAATTTCATGCATTAACGGCACATGTGTGAGTGCTGTGTACCTTCAAGTCAAACTATAATTTTTGGGTAAGACTTTAATGTGCCCTGGCTGTTGGGAGTGTCATGCTCACTCAAGTCTCTGATGGTGCAGTTTGTGTTTCATTCATCATTTGGCTCCGTCAGCTAGGACTGGTCATCTCTCAACTGCCACGGTTTGTTTTAATTTGTTAGTATTTTGAATAGTTCCTTTTTTGCTTTTGTCGTGCACGTCTTTTTACATCGTTCTCACATGTCTATGAATAATTTCAACAAGAACAATGTAACCACAACTTTGTAATAATTAATTGATTTAAAAGAGTGTCCATGGAGTTTCTTGTACGTTCTTCTCCATAGAGATCTACGCTTTGTAACGTGCAAATAGCTTCACCTCTTTGACTGACCGACCTTGACAATTCAAAAGTGCCTGTAAATGGTTTAATTGGAATAAATGCTTTGACTTTGACTTTGACATCAAAACACTTTTTTTTTGTTTTAAGTGGAACTTATAATGTCTTAAAAAAGTGATTATTTATATCTAAGAAAAACTAAAAATTTAAAAAAATATATTATTCCTATTTATCAATACAATAAAAAAGAAATCCAAACCAATGTTTTGACAGTTCAACTCCATTTTCCATAGATGTGATGTGCGTTGTGCATTTGATCTCATTTGAAGAATTGCGGTGTTAAGATTCTCCACGGAATAATGATTTTGAAGACTTTTATTATTTATTACAATCTTTATCACCAGGCGCACGTTTTACATTACCTAAGCTTAATAAGCTACAGTAACGCTGAGGTGGCCATTCATTATTATAACACCCCCGGACAGGTGGCGAAGCCCTGTGACAGCGGAGCTTCTAAGACAAAAAGAGATGTCAAATCTCATGGGCACCATCTTGGATTTCGATTTTGACCCGGTAATCGTTATTGGCGAACCCGAAAACCATGAAAATATGACACCCATGGTGAAAAGTTTTCAAATCTCGTGGGCGCCATCTTGGATTTCGATTTTGACCCGGTAATCGTTATTGGCGACCTTGGAAACCATGAAAATGACAACCATGATGAAAAGTTTTCAAATCTCATGGGCGCCATTGTGAATTTCGATTTTGACCCGGTAATCGTTTTTGGCGACCCCGAAAACCATGAAAATGACACCCATGATGAAAAGTTGTCAAATCTCGTGGGCGCCATCTTGGATTTCGTTTTTGACCCAGTAATCGTTATTGGCGACCCCGAAAACCATGAAAATGACACCCATGAGGAAAAGTTGTCAAATCTCGTGGGCGCCATCTTGGATTTCGATTTTGACCCGGTAATCGTTATTGGCGACCCCGGAAACCATGATAATGACACCCATGATGAAAAGTTGTCAAATCTCGTGGGCGCCATCTTGGATTTCGATTTTGACCCGGTAAACGTTATTGGCGACCCCGAAAACCATGAAAATAACACCCATGATGAAAAGTTGTCAAATCTCGTGGGCGCCATCTTGGATTTCGATTATGACCCGGTAATCGTTTTTGGCGACCCCGAAAACCATGAAAATGACACCCATGATGAAAAGCTGTCAAATCTCGTGGGCGCCATCTTCGATTTCGATTTTGACCCGGTAATCGTAATTGGCGACCCCGAAAACCATTAAAATGACACCCATGATGAAAAGTTGTCAAATCTCGTGGGCGCCATCTTGGATTTCGATTTTGACCCGGTAATCGTTATTGGCGACCCCGAAAACCACGAAAATGACACACATGATGAAAAGTTGGCAAATCTCGTCTAATAAAAATAAAATAAACATCTTCTAAACTTACAGACTAACACTTAAAAGTAAGCTAAATTAAACATCTACAGGTCTCTTAAATCGAACAGTGCGTCTTGACCGAGTGGTAACGGGTTGCTGAATGACAGTTGGCTCCGGCACTGGTGATGTTAGAGGCGCTGGCCGTGGCGGAGATGGAAAGCTGATTGGTTTCTGTGAGGTTGACGTGGGTTTCAAGCGATCTTTCGTACTGCACCTATCTACTGGGCCCACTGTTTCATCGATAACCTGAAGATGGCTGAAGATGGCTGAAGATTTACAGTGGATTTACAGACTTATATTGGACCAACTATTAGATCCTGAAGAATTATATTGTAACAAATAATTTCTATTTGTCTAGTGTTTACATAATTATGAATGTTACAAATAAAAATATTAATTTAAAGTCGTTTGGCATATCTTCATGATTAAAGGCTTACACAGAAAGTGGCCGCTGAGATACTACAGATAAAAAAACTTATTTATAGTCATAACCTCTTTAATATTGGCACTGCAGGTATTTGAAAAATTGAATATTAATATTGCGAATGTATTACCTAAACATTGATGTAAGTATGTTGGAAATCTAAACATAAACAAAAACACAAAAGAAAATCAAAACCTACAAAAACACCTGCATACAGCGGGGTTCGAACGCACGCATCACTAAGTGAAAGCCCGGTCATTAATCGCCTTGGCTGATTTCACTTGTTAAAACAATTCAAAATTTGCGTTCCTATCAGTACAGAGGTTACCAATGGCTACGATTTAAATCATGCCGTAAAATTTATCTTTAAATGCCCGTAACTTTTTTTCCTGGCCACCAATTTAATCGAAACAAAGACTAAATGTTGCTCAGAGCTAACCCACATGTAACTGTATAGTCTCCAAGTAAATCTGTACAGTATTTTCAGAGATTAGCGTTAACAGACAGACAGACAGACAGACAAGAAAATCTGAAAAATCTTTTTTTGTGCAGTACGTTCCTTTTTCATCGTCCCCAACCCATTTTTGGTAAATTTGTTTAATGTACAGACACAAACTTTCTACTGTTTTATTAAATGTATAGATTTAGGAATGGGCCAGCTCTTGACCTCGATCACGCCTGATGGAAAGCGATCGATGAGGTATATGATGGAGCGAGCGTGACCAGAAGATGCCTTGAGGTACTGATACTCCCACGCGTCGAGGAAACACAGCAGCCTGTTTGACGGACTCCGGTGGGAGGGTGGTCGCGAACCAGGCGGGCGTTAGCCCTACCACCGCAAGGGAAGGATTGGCTAGTCTTACAAGGTGTTAGGTGAAAACGGTTCAGCCGTTTAGCTAGTGGAGCTATGATGTACTCAAAAGAAAAGAACCAAAGCAATGTTATTCATTTAATTTTAGTTTTTCATCCTGTTGCTTTTCGGTGTCATCCAATGCTGCTTCGGTTTTCGATTTTCCCTTTTTGTGTTGATAGTACATCCACCTGCAATTAAAAAAGTGATTAAATTAAACGTAACGTTTTTCTAATAATCTTAAAAAACATGGTTGTAAACCGATGAACTGGCTGCCGCCACCCTTGTATTACTATTAGGTATTTACTCGTACTGGATACGTCTCCTTAGACGCATCCAGTACGAGTAAATACCTCGAATTCTTAGCAAGATGTCTGTTTATATGTCTTAATTGCAATATTAATGGTCTTGTACCACCAATGTTCGTTGCATTTTTTTATATAGCATAGGTACTAGAAACTGCCAGAAGCTTCATCCACATGAAAATTGTCCCAAGGGAATAAACAAGCGGGACGAAAAGTATCCACTTCCTTATCTAGGATATGGTCTACTCGTGTGCCAAGTTTTATCCAAATCTGTTCAGCCATGACAAGGTAACAGACAGACACAGAGAATGTCTTTATAATATTGGTGTAGTAGTTTTATTTTGTATTGTGTTTTTCTGCTTACCCAAATATAGCAAAAGCAGGCAACGTCAAAAGTGCTCCTAATAGATAGACAGTTCCAGGAAAAATGTTTATGGTTGCCATATATACCCTGGAGTAGAGGGGTCCGTATATTAAGGGCATCATGGCTTCTACTAATCCGAAGAGAGAGTTCAACTTGCCTGTAAAAAAACCAAGTGGGTTAAAACAGTTTAAGAGTATAATAATAGTCAAAGTTTGCTATGTCCTAATCCAGAACAAGCTTTTTTGCAAGCAGGAAAGTTTCATCTAAATCTTTTCAGCCGGGTTACAAACAGACAAACACGCGCACAGACAGATAGAGCTCCTTTCGCATTTAAAATAAAATATGAGGCTGCAGATTTAGGCAGCAAAGAATGGACAGAAAATCCAAATGAAGGTCCCATTAAAAACATAAGCCGATTTTCTTTTAAAAACTTACCAAATTCTTCTCCATCTACTAGCTTCGTAGATATAGACTGTATAGCGATAAATGAGATTCCACTCAACATGTCTACTGCAGGTGCTGTGTATAGAACAAAAACAAATATCAGAGTTGTCTTTTGCAGTTAGCCTTTGATTGTATTGATCTCAAAATCTCAAGTTTTTTATGAAAATGTGCTAAAACTAGGTTTATGAGACGAAAGACGTCCACTGAAATATAAAAGTGAAGGTGGTATTTCGGTTGATATTATTTATCATTTAAAAAAAATAGCTGCTGTACAGAGACCAGCAGTGCGATTCTGTTAACATGTCGAAGTGAACACTTTTTAGTCACTTTTGACTGGCCTGTTGGTCTAGTGGTTAGTGACCCTGACTGCAAAGCCGGAGGTCGTGGGTTCGATTCCCACCCAGGACAAACTTTGTGTGATGAGCATTATTGTTTGTTCTGTGTCTGGGTGTCATTTATCTATAATATGTATGTATTTATAAATTATATAAGTATGTATATCAGTTGTCTGGTTACCACAACACAAGCTCTGCTTAGCTTGGGATCAGATGGCCGTGTGTGAGTTGTCCCAAGATATTATTAGATATTATAAGAAGATATTACACTTGGGCCGGGTGAGTTGTCAAACCATACAAATAAGATGGAATGACAGCTCTATTGTCATTCACTCTGCCTAGGTGAACACCGTGAGATGTCAACAGAATCGACCGGCAGCACCACCATTACCATTTAATTGGGTATCCACGCTATTATCCTGAAAACAATCAAAGAGTCCGTCAGTAAGCTTACCAAAAAGTATTGGACACTTAGGTTTTCTCTGACCTTTAATGCGTTTTATCTTTGTAAAATATTATTTACTTCAGGTGTCCACTATTTTCTGATAATCTGACCAACGGACCAAACAGCAACTTTTTTCATCTGGGAAACGACCCTATCGTCTCTTTGCCTCTATGCATCCATTTCACCATAATTAAGTATCTATAAATATTATTATTTTTATGGTGCCAATTCACAAAATTAGTAAATATAGGTAAGGGTGTTACCATGCCAAGCGATCGATTGTCGATCGATGCCATCGATATACGTTGATCGATTGGTGTGGTAGCTTTGGCTGATCGAAGAAATAAATAGAAACTATCGAGCGACGTCGACTAATTCATCATTCTACCATGGATCGATTGGTGTAAGTAGTAGAAACTACCAATTCTCGTCAACCAATCCATTCTACCATCGATCGATGGCATAATCGAAGATCGCTCGATTGGTGTGTTTAGAGGTAACGGAATAGAGAGTAAAGGCCCGCAAACCTCCATAGAAAAGGGGGGGGGGAAGCTCCGACCGGACGGTTGTTGTGTCCGGTGGGCAACTGCCCGATAGTTGATATTCGGGGTGTTGTACATGTTCAAATCGCACGGAAAACTTTGATACCGCGATGCAGGATTTCGTTCAGTTAGTATGAAGCTGGCGGGATAGATGGCGTTGCGGTTGTTTTTGTTGCGATGTAGATTTTGCTACGTTGGTTTTTTTTGGTGTCCGCATTAATGCCGCTACAGTAACACCCTTACTCACCTAAGTAAACCTGCCAGGTGGTGGTAGCAAACGCATAGGCGAAGGCAGCGCTGATCTTGCTGATGTTAGATATAAGACCGAGCAAGGCATCATCCAGCTTCAGGTAGTTACTGAACAGTGTTATTGAGAAGAACGTTCCTGGAAAAATAAAACATTTAAATTGGTTTTAGTAGCCATTTTTGCTTCATTCGCATTTGGTGCGCACAGATAACAAAACTTTTTTTAGAGTTGTACGCGCCACTATTTGTCGGCCACGTTCCGTTCCATCGTCTGCGCAACAGTCTGTTGCCATATTCTAAACGTTTTATTTATAATATTTCCAATCATAATTATTTATTTATTTCGTTTTAATTACGTTTTATGCTGCTTCGATCGACATCATTCTGTCAACGCCGGCTGTCAACATTATGCTGAGCAATGGCCGTTTTGCACAAATGTGACACACATCTTCCCAACTTGCATAACTTTTATTTATTATTTATTTAAGGATCACCAACGAGTGTTATACAAAGATAAAAACTTTTCTAATTTTGTTTATTTATTTTTGGTATGCGTCATACTTGGCGCAAATAAACTCTTTTTCTTTCTTTCTTTCACGAGTCAATCTTGTTTAAGCAGCGCTTGCCAAGGTCTGTGAATGGGTGACCATCTATTACATCCCAGCACTCCTCTGTGCCTCAAAAAGCATGTAAAGCCCAACGTCCCGGCTGTGACTTATAGATCATTGGCCGTCGTAACGAATAGTCGGACCCAGAATATTTTACACCAGTCTTGTAAAGAGGTCGGCACCGTGTTACCCAGTTACAGGGTCTTGGAGGTCAGATAGGCAGACGCTCCATGGAAATTAGTAGTATTCAGCTGCATACAGTTTGAATTTAATAGGTGGGAAAAGGCTAGGTAAGGCAGATTGAATTAGCTTAAAATTTCTGAGCGACTATGGACTATGGAATAATGCTAATACCGATCTATCCTAGATAGATCGGTATTAGCACGCGAACTTAGTATGGGTTGGTGAATGTCATGGATTTTTTAGTATTGACTAACTTTAAAAGTATTGTTGATAACCTCTTAAGCACCATCAGTCAGCAAAAATTGTTGCAAGGACTAATAAAAATGCACCGGACATGGCGGACATATTCCAAAACGTAAACTCCAACTCAACTCTAATTCCAACTTGAGCATGAAAATGTCAATGAAAGCTGTCTTATTGACGTTTTCGTACTCGAGAGATGAGCAAACAAATGCAAAAACTTCAATCTATGACAAGCTCCGATGGAGTTCGAGTTGAGTTGGAGTTTACGTTTTGGAATATGGGCTTTATCAGCGATTGTGAAGAGCATTCATTTTTACCAATATGTCGCAAGAATTCTTACAAATAAGAAAGAAAAGCAAAAAAGATTGCCACGGTTCCACATACAAAATAATTAATAATAAATTATACCTGTCAAATTGGTGATAATAACGTAAGTAGACCACATGCTGTACTGAACATCGTCCCAGTGGAACTTATACCTCGTGAACAGGTACATTATCGTGGTCTCACCTGAAATAAAAAAAATATTATAGTTACAAGTTGTACTCTATGTAAGAATCAAAACAAGCAGGCGTCCGTAACTAGGTGAGGTAATTTTCCCAAAGAACCCGCGCCTCCCCCTTGGTGTGATTTTGTAAGACCTCCTCCCACACGTGAGACGTAACGTTATATTACTTTCACCGGGTTTGATTTTGTTTATTCTTTAAAGTAATAGCTGACACGGATTTTCACTGAACCACCTCCACCCTTCAAATGAGACTTGGCGAGATTGTACGGGACCCCTTTTTTATTTTTTTTAATGAATAGGACGTCATCAAATGACTTCTTCCGTGTTGGGAGGAGGGAAAGGCCTCTTGCGTTCCAGGGCCGCGGTGACTCTTTACCCTGGCATACTGGACCCCTACCTCCCCCATTATGAGCTCACGTGATGTCTGGATACAAGTTAGTTCTTTATAATTTCGAGATGAGCTAACTCTTGTTCTGAATCACGCCTAGTGGAAAATGATTAATGAGGACTACGATGAAACGAGCGAGCTCCGGAGATAGCTGTTCACGATTACTTAAAAAAAGATTACTGTTCAGAACTCACCAGACATAGGCCCATAGATAATACACATGACAATAAGAAGTAAGCAAATGAGTAGTCTTCTATTCCCAGGGCCTTTTCTGAAAGCCACCATGAACGTGTCAGTCACCAGGCTGACATCGAAGAATTCTCGCAGGAAACCTTTCTTTTTGTGTTTTTTTATCTCCTGAAATTTTAATTAGTTTTTAAGCTAGGTATTTTATCTTTTTTATAAGGAGTACGTAAGACTTGTACATAATTACCTGCCAGTTCATTTAAAGGGAACAAAATTTAAAAAAATATGAGTGATCCAACGACACATAATGAAAACCACATTGCAAAATAAAAGTATTAAAAAAAAATATTTTTTTTTGTGTTACATTACAAAAGGATTGTGATAACGATGGCTGGATGGCTCATGAAAATAACTTATTTAGAAAATAAGAGTACAGTGTAGTAAGTAACTAAGTTTGTTTGGATATTATTATCTAAAAAAAAATTAACTTGTCACAAAAACTGTTAAAACCATGCAGATAATCCTAGAAAGTTCAAAATAACGTAAAAGTTTACTAACCAATTTCTTTTCAGCCCTTTGTTTTGGCTCTTTCAAATATGTGTATCCATATATCAAACTAAACAAATGGAGGGACAATGACATTGAAAACACACCGTAATACCCCGCCCAGGCAAACAATACACCGCTCAAAGCGGATCCTATGGGATACCCTATATAAGAGCACATGGTCACCAACCCCATCCGGAAGGTTCTGTCCTCCTCAGTTGTGACGTCACCAATATAACTATACACACCAATGGAGTTTGTGTACGCTCCTCCCACTATAGATGGAAATATAACTTCTGCGAAAGCAGACACTTGCACAGGCCAGTTAAAAAAATAAGTGTTCATGATTAAGCCGAGGCAAGACAAAACTTCTCCAACTATTGGGAGCATAATTATAGCTTTTCTCTTTCCTGTCTTGTCACTCCAAGCTCCAATGAAAAGCATAACTATCACGGGGAACACTGTTTGAACTATATTCTTCCACAATGCGACACTTGCTGTGACTCTTTGCACTTCTTGCTCCTCAAACGTATAATTTTCCGTTAGTCTTGAATTCAGTGCATCACATACTTCTGTGCTGTAATTTAGATTAACTCTGCATGCCTTTTCTAAATTTAAATTTTGTGTTGCTAACGATGAGAGCATACCAGGTATAACATAGCATAGCATGATGGGTTCCACAGATATGTTGTCTTTTATAAGTTTTAGTCTTTCTCCGAAAGTTAATTTTTTTTCTTCTTCATTCTTCTCGCCTTTTTCTGTTTCTTCTGGGTTTGGTTTAAGAGGAGAAGATTCATTTATGTCTTCTTTATTTACCTCTTCTTGCGTGTTTTCTGGTTCATTGTTAGGAGGATCCATTTTCAATGTTGTTTCTCAGTTGTCAGTATGTTTGACTTTGTTCGACAACAACACTCCTGGATCTGTTGACTCTGCTGATGCTGTGTCGCGTGTAATATATGTACTTTCACATTAAAATGGGAATTCTTACGTAAAAAACCTACCTGATAAGCACTTGTTTTATGATCAAATTTATCTCACTGTGACAAAATATTATAATCAACGAAAACCCTAACTACTCATAAAGATAATATGGTCTACATTCCTTCTTCTTTTTTCAGAGATTTTCTTTCATATTAATGGTTTTTCTTAGTGTAGTAAACAGTGAAGATAAATTTACTATTTGTAGTAGGCTTGCAAAAATAAAGCAGTATTAAAATAAATAGGATTATATAATAAAACTTTATGCGGTGTTTTCCTCAAAAGATAAGATTACAAATCAGTTACTTTATTTACGGTAATATAGTCTACATAACCTACCTTGTAGCTTGTGACTTGCGAGTTCCATCAAAAATATTGTTCAAGTCATATAATGCAGTATACAATACAGTATTCTAACTTGGATCTTGTTTGTTTCCTGAATAGGGCATTTTCTTGAGTAGAAAAAATATAATTTTCTCAAACATGCTTGGAAATTTGAGCATTATTTTGACAACCTTCTTCGAGATAAATCGAAATTGCTGTACTGGCCAAATACATGCGAGCAGCGGCCGTCAAAAGTTGTATGGAAATCCATATCTGTAGTGTTTTAGCGGCCAAATAAGTTACATAGTAAACTCAAAATCTGTCGTGTAATTTAAAAATGGAACGATGTTTAACTCCGAAACATGGCAACCAAGGAGGTAATTTATCAAAGGTTTTATTTAAATTTCGAGCTGGCTTGCAAATAGAAATCTTTTTATTGAAAAAAAAAAAACAAATGAACACTTTAACGCGGGAAAAATTATTGTTGTTCGTCATTGATTAATTTTCTAGGTGCTACTTAGTTTTAATTTCCGAGCATTATTTGAGAAAGTACTATACAAGCCTTGGCCATAACTAGGCATTGATGGACTTATGTATGTGTCCTCGGCTTCGCCTCGGCACACACACACTTTTTTTACACTTTACACTTTCGTCCATCAATGCCTCTTTTGCTGGCCGCTGCAGTAATGTACTATTATTTTGGTTCTTCAATTAGCTTTAAAAAAATAATTGGACAAGTACGTATTTTTTATAATTTCATAACGCGTGGTGTACAGTATTGTTGCGCTATAAAGGAAATGTAACACAATTTTGGCATAAGTAAACCTGAACATAACGATATAATTTTTTTTAATACGATTTGTGATTGAAAGTACCCTACTACTTATTTAAATTAGTATTTAAGTTATGCGTCAGCAAATAACACGATAACTTATGATAAAAAAGTAATTAATACAATAGAGTAACGGATATAGCACAGTGTTCTATGATGAGTATTACTGTTTTGTAGTAATACAAAATAATATAATTTAGCAGAGTTCAGCCATTACAAGATAATGTTGCTAAAATCATAATATTCCTATTTAGCCCGGTTTTTAAGTGGTACAATTGTGTTAGCTTACCTACCTACCTTCCCGTGATACTTAGTGAATACGAACGTAAAATTGATTTTAAAACAAAGTACACTTTTAGACCAAACTTATTAACTCTGCTTCGCTGTGTTTACTACGGGCCTTTTAACAAACTTTTCGTAAACACTTTGATGTTTTCAGTTTTATTTTTTTACGGCAGTAAATTTTTCTTGGCTGTCAGAAAAAAGGACTTATACTTCATTTAATATTTGAAGACACTATTGCAGAGAATGCGTTGTGTGGTTACCGTTTTATTTATTGTAGTCAAAGACATTAAATTATCTTTCAATCTCTTTGTATGGAACAAAAAATACCGAGTGCCTTATTTGGATTTTGACCTTGTTGTTTTTTTTATGATGGACTATGGACTCGAAACGTGGTCGCTCACAATGTGCATCATCAGAAGGCTTAAAGACACCCAAAGGGCAATGGAGAGGGCAATGCTCGTAGTTTCCTTGCGTGATCGAATCAGGAATGATGATATCCGCAAGAGAACCAAAGTCACCGACATAGCCCGAAGGATTGCCAAACTGAAGTGGCAGTGGGAAGAGTACATTGCTCGCAGAACCGATAGTCGATGTGGATGAAAAGTTCTGGGGACGCGACCGTGTACCGGAAGACGCAGCGTTGGTAGGCCTCCCACTAGGTGGCCAGATGACCTGGTGAGGGTCGCGGGTAGCCGATGAATGCAAGACGCACAAGTCCGGTTGTTGTGGCGACACTTGGGGGAGGCCTATGTCCAGCAGTGGACGTCTTTCGGCTGATATGATGATGATGATGTTTTTTTATAAGTCGGTTGTTAATAACTGATTTAAATAAAATAGCTTCTCTCGCGTAAACTAAACGCACAATAAACTTCATATACCCTCTTAAAAGTGCCAGCCAACTTGGATCGTCTGCTAACGAGCCGTTCACCGCTTACGACTATTAAGCGAATATCAACCAGCCGCACTGACTTGCCTGTTATTTTGCATGATATTAATTTCGCGAAGCCTCCGCCATTACACCCCCCCTTTTAATTACATTTAATGAATAAGCGAAAATTACCTTTTGTATTATTCCAAAACCTTTTATGTGGAAGCCCGCCTATCTTAATGAGGTTTTCAAATTTTAAACACTGTTTTGAAAATTAACGATCTTACGTAGTTGAATGATCTGAGTTGGAAGATTCATTTTCGGGTATTGTGTCTTCGTAGGCCTTTATTGGTTTAGGCTGTCTTGTTCATTTTTAAATAATGCAGAGTTGGCAAAATCGAAAGGAGGTAAGATCCGAGCCTGTAGACATAATGATTTTTTATCTGACTTAACGATTGTCAAAAGACTCAAAAAACGGTTTGAAATAATGTTTTGCATGAAGAAGCGTCTGGATGAGAATCTTAAATACCAAGGAAGGATGGCATATTATAAGGCATGTGCTGAGCAGTAGTGAAACAAGGCTGCCAAGCAATGACAATGACTAGACTATATTTAGTAATCTAGTTTTTGCCCGCGACTTTGTACGCGTATATCTCGTTTTTTCCCGTTCCCTTCGGAATTTCGGAAAAGTCCTAGTGTTCCCCTACGGAGTATAGGGAAGCTTCATACCAAATTTCAGCTTTCTACGACCAGTAGTCTCGGCTGTGCGTTGTCTGCCAGTCACTCAGTCAGTAACGGAAAATTTTTACATATTAGGGTGATACGTAGCTACTTGCCTCGAGTCGAGTAAAAGCAGCGAGTAAGGTACGAAGAGATATGTAGTAAAATGGGCGAAAAAAATGGTCAATTTTCCGTGACCATAGATGAGGTTATTGTTTTTTAATAATAATCAACGTAGACCAGCTTCGAACAGCAGTAATCGATTTTCCGAGAAAGGTAAATACTGAATGTGTAATGGAAGATCAATTGTTTTTTTATTTAAAAATAAGAATAGTGTTTATTTGCAAGAATACGAGTAGGTACAACAAAGCTGTAGCATAAAAAAAAACAAAAAAAAACAATGCCACAATAATTCTATAAAACAATCTGACACGGATATAATACGAACAGTAACTTCAATTTTTTTTTTGACATTTTATAGGTCACCACGTTCAGCCGGTATCCTATTTTCTATGTCTAGAATCTTCACATTAAAATCATGCACAAAACAAAACCCATTCATTACCTCTTGAACGCCGAATCAAGAGTTAATGAATGGGTTTTGTTTTGTACCTACATGATTTTACTATTAGGCATTTTTTATGGTTTTGTACCCAAAGGGTAAAAACGGGACCCTATTACTGAGAATCCGCTGTCCGTCTGTCTGTCTGTCTATTCGTCTGTTTTGTCTGTCTGTCACCAGGCTGTATCTCATGAACCGTGATAGCTAGACAGTTGAAATTTTCACAGATAATTTATTTCTGTTGCCGCTATAACAAAAAATACTAAAAACAGATTAAAATAAACTTGGCCGGTTTTTTTAAGTTACATTTCTTTATTAATGTATCTTTTGAATTTATTTTGAAGAATTATAAAACTATAAAGTTCTGTCGCTAAATGTTAGCTTTTATCTACAGATCTTTATTGTTCGATTTCTCATGGCACGCCCTGAAGTCGTGAAAACATGGGCATTGTATTGCGAGTCACAGATATAAGAATTCATATTTTTCTCATTCTCAAAATTGTTATGATAATATATGCAACCATTACAGCCCTTCAAAACAGACTCTGCTAACAATCATAAACGCCGGGGTTTTATTCTGAGACAACTCAGTTTCTCACGGGAATATTATGATTGACGATATTAATAACAAAAATAAAAAAAAAAACATTAATCTCTTGGGATACTAAGCTTACTCCAGAAATAAATAAAATTCACGAAACCTTTGGTTGAAGAATTTAGAATTAATAATTCATAATTCTTGCGTCAACCGAAAAAAAATCCAAAACAATATTATTTGTATTATTAGTAAACCAATAAGTTTCTACATTTACAAATACAATAAAATGAATTGTAAAAACTGAGGTTAAAATAGTAAAGTTTATACTTGTATAGATTTTCATGGATCTACTCCTTCGTACATCATAATCTCGTACCTACAGAATGAAGCACTACGTTTTCCACTCAGTCTCATTGCCCTTATCAAAATTGTTTGGTATCTGTATAGCACATCATCAAGCGTATATTTTTAGACGTTATCTTAGCAATCACCTCTTTTGTCCAGCCATATATAACGTGTAACAGAATAAACGCAACGACTCTTAAGGGGTCATTGTACTCATCACTACGAACAACTTTTACTATGGGACCAACCACGAACAGCTGTTCAGTACATTTTGTCGAGTTATGCGCACATAAATCAATGGGGCAGTCGATTTTTATTTCGAAATTTCAGTGTTTGTCGAATAGTGAAAGTTGTTTATAATGATGAGTACGATGACCCCTTAAGATGTATTGCGTTTATTCTGTTACCTACACGTTGTATATAATTCTCCACAAGCATAACTATAATATATGCGTTCTTTTATTCCTCGCCACTCAGAATACGAACCACGTATGTATCGCGCAGTCGTGGCCTGAAGTTGTCTGTATAATTCGTTCGGCAAAACACTCAGAATATATAATTGTACGTAGTTAGGTACAGCCATTATTTAGATTTAGGCAAATCAGTCCGCACAAAACATTGCTTTTCACTTACACTGGTGTCGTTTGTCACGAGTTTTTGGTGTCTTGGGAAGTTAGGAATAGATTGGGGTTGTGCTGTACACGAAACTCGGCGATATATACTCGTAAAGCGATTTGTGAGATTCTGTGGTACTTGGTTAGACGTGGCAAAGTACCAACAGCATCCTGTGCGTATTGTCCGGCCGCGGCCGGTGGGATTCTCCAATGCTCGGGCGCTGGATACGACGACACACAATCAAGTTACGCGGCCACGAGTATTGGATTATCCAATAGGTCATGTTATTTTATTGTCATGTCTGGCCATTAGTAACATTAGTTTTTCATAAGCATTTCTGTGTTACGAACGATTTTATGGATGTATACATATATCTGAAATAAATAAATGAATAATAATAAATAATATTAAAAACGGGCCCTGATTTATAAATTAAGAATTAAAGTCGTAAGAGTATTTGTCACTTGTCGTACACTACTTTCGCCTGGAAAGTTGACAAAAATTGGCAATAAAGCAGGGTTTGACTCGATCTTATAACTAAAAATACTCAATCCTGAAATTTATTTATTTATTAGGATCGTCAACACTGCATACACTCCGATATCAACTTGGCATTCCTAATAAATTATTCTAGTGCTGCAACACTTACAGACAATCACAGCATTAGTTTAGAACTTTGAAAAAGAAAAGGTGTAAACAAAAGATTATTTAAATATGGATTAACAATATTATGTGTGAAAGTGCAATGTAAAATATGGTTAAAAATAAATAGCAAACAAAAAAAAAAAATTAAATTTTTTTTTACTTGTCAGTAAAAAAAAAACAAATTTAAAATGTCAACGATAAAAAAGGTCAAAGATGTAAAACACAACAAAAAGTAAAAAAAACAAACAGTATAATTAGATTTAGGAAAAAAACAAAATAATAATAATAAACTTTTTTGCATTAAAGGTGTTGCAGTAGATACAATAAAGACAGTTGCACTTCACAAATGAACACTGGTATACAACATAAAATGAAGAAAAAGAAATCTGCCCGTAATCCGAAAACTGCTCTGGAAACGCAGATGGATAATAATTATAAGTAAAAAGTGTCATTTGTGATTTGTAAATAGAACCACAAAACAATATTGATTAATAAATCGGATTTAAGAAACGTTTATTTATTTTTTTATGTTTTGAAAATAGAACAGTAGTTGGCTTTGTTACTCTGATTTTTATTTATATCAGCAAGTTCAGTCTGAAATGAGTTCCTAGAAAGTTCGAAGGTTACGAATACTAAACTCGATGGGATTTGGCTAAAAGGGGTCGCAACTTCTAACCTTTGGGTCTACTTCACAGGTCTCTCAAAAGTTTTAATCTTGACTAACTTGTCTTGTCCTTTGTGATGTACAATACGGCGTTCGAATTCCATGGTCTACTACTTGATTTTTACCCGACTGCACGACACCATAGGTTGATGCAGTTTGTGACATCAAAAATCTGTAATTAAATAATTCACTTTTCAAGCAGTCTGATGCAGTAAAATATATCATAATTTATATAGCATAAATCCTTTTTTTGCAATGGGATTTTTGATACAACAATTTTCTTTTACTAGAATTAAGCTCGTCGAGAAAAATATTGTCATGGCCCATTCTGAGCCACAAAAATAAAACTTAAATAAATTGGCTCCAGCAATTTCATCATCACAAAATTTCAATTTGATTATTGGCAAGCTCATTAAAATCCATGAGGTATTTATTTCGAAAATGTAAAACACATTCAAAATGACAAAATATTTTATTAATTAGCGTCGAGGTTTTACTTATAATTACTGCTCTTGTCATTTTCGTTGACGATTTAATGATGGTGCCTCGACAGTGCACTTAGTAATGTTGCGTTGCGATTTTTGCTAAAACAAATTTATTTTATACCTAACCTTACGTAAATCTCTCTCTATCTCTTCTTTTTCTTCTACCTTTACCTTTCAGATTTACTTAATCACAAAGCCATATTTTAGTTGATATTTTCTTATACGAGACTATAAAACACACATACAGCTAAATAAATAAACTAGCTTTTGCCCGCGACCTCGTTTGCGCGTATCTCGTTTTTTTCAGTTCTCGTAGGAATTTCGGGAAATCTTCTTAGTGTCTCCTACACTCCCCAAGGAACCTACATGCCAATTCAGCTGTCTACCACTTGTAGTTTCGGCTGTGCGTTGTCTTTCAGCCACACAATAACGGCAGAGTTTTATATACAACGTGTAACAGAATAAACGCAACCCCTTAAGAGGTATTGCGTTTATTCTGTTACACGTTGTATATATTGATAAACTATACCTATGTAGCTTTTTCTTGACCCGACCTGGCTCTTGATGGAAACCGAAATAGATGAGGTCTGCGATGGAACAAGCGTGTCCAGAAGATAGGTAACCAACACAAACCCATCGTCGCGGGCTTAACAACGGTATGGTTGCAAATAGTCGACCTACTTCAGCCTGGTCTTGTTGGGTACGCAGATGACAGTACGGTTTCAGAGAGATACTTGTCCAGCGCAACAACCGGCGGGGATGAAGTCCGTTCCTTGAGAGAGGCCATGGTAGAGCGGACAAATTTGACCTTAAGCGTTGTCTCCCAGTGGGGTGATGACAATCTGGTCACTTTTAACGCCACCAAAACACAGGCGTGTCTTTTTACCGCAAAAAGGAGTCGCTTTGACCAAACTCCTACTTTTCGGGGTGCATCTGTTCCTGTTACTGATCGGCTCGAGCTCCTAGGCATGGAGTTGACATCCAGTCTCAACTTCGGCGCCACCATCGAGTACAAAGCTCAAATTGCGGCCAAAGAGCTGGGCATCCTAAATAGGGTGAAGCGATACTTTAGGTCTGGACAGCTTCTAACCCTTTACAAAGCACAAGTCCGATCCTGCATGGAGTATTGTAGCCACCTTTGGGATGGTTCAGCTAAGTATCAGCTTGCCGCACTTGACTCGGTGGAACGCAGAGCTAAGAGGCTCATCGGTGACGCAAAACTGGTGGATGCCAAGCTACATAGCTTGGCTCATCGCCGTAAGGTTGCCTGCTTATCGGTCTTCTACAGATTGTACTTCGGTGAGTGTGCCCAAGAACTCCACGACCTCATCCCACCGGCCCCCTTCTACCATCGGACATCCAGACGCACTGCATCTTACCATCCCTACCTTGTAGCTATTCCACCAATTCGCACTAAGCGTTTCCAAACGTCTTTCATAATGCGCACAGCAAAAGAGTGGAACTCTCTGCCTGCGTCTGTGTTTCCAAAAGCTTACAGCCCTAATCTCTTCAAAGTTAGAGTGCCTAAGACGACCCACTGACCCAGGCTCCTTCTGGGTAAGCTCGCTCCATCGTAGACTTTGTCTCTGCCATATCTGACATTGACTAGAGTCAAGAGCAAACCCATCACTAATAAAAAAAAAAAAGTCGTCGAGCAAGGTCGTCCACCATCTTTTTTTTTATGAATGGGAAATCATCAAATGACCCCTTCCCCTCTTAGTGTCAGACTCTTACTGACTAAAACCCATCCGTGCTCCTCCTAGTGCCCTTTGCGTTCCAGGGCCGCAGCGACTGTTTCTATGCCTGGATCTGCTGCAAAGAAGTTGGATGTACATAGTGGAGGCCTACGCTACATCCGACATTCAGCAAAAGTGTCCAGTCCCACTTAAGTCTTGTTGCTTTTATAGTGACATCAGCGCAGCTATAAAATAAATTATTCGCATCGCTTTTGCCGCAATCACTACCTTATTCCACCGAGCAATTATTTCCATACCGAGTGTGAGAGTTAATTAACTCGAATACCATATCTTTACTGATTAACTTCGTCTTTAAACTCAGTTTATATGACGAATAAATTACAAGTTTACTCAATTATTCTGATTACGGGTAACGCGTCGAGTTTGCGGAGTTCAGGTCACTTATGGGTGATGTGGCTTCTGACTTGCCGGGAATTATATTTCGTTCATTATGTATGATAATTGATATGATGATTAATCTGACACATATTTCTTGAGGCAAAACGTACTATAATGCTTTTACACAGCGTTTAAGCAATGTGTTTTAAATCCGTTTTTATTAAAACTTTTTTTTACAGGTGACAAATCCATCATCACGCCACATCACGCAATGAACAAAAAACCCACGAAGCTAAGGATACCTAAGCATCTATAGTCTGTTCTCTGATAAATAGGCTTCTCAAAAACTGTGCTGTTACGAACAAACTGTCAAACGTCAACATCCTATAAAAGACCTTACAAAAGTAATAATAGAGTTTTAAAACGCGTGAATCGGGTGGCACAGCGGTGTGCCAGCGGCGCTTAACCGATTAACGGCCGCTTTCTATAATATATCTCAATCCCAATCTTGATCCCGATCCTTGTCTGTAACCAATCAACGGCCGAGTTTGTGTCCTTCACCACACAATCATTACCTTTGATTGGTTACAGACAAGGATCGGGATCAAGATCGGGAATGAGATATATTATAGAAAGCGGCCGTAAAACGGACTATCGAACTATCAGATTGGCGAGTGATAGGTTGTTGGTTAAGCAACCTTAAAATACATTCAACAAACCCTGTGGTTATGTCAATGAAAATAATTATACATAGATTGACGTGTTTCTTTTCTTGTTTTAATAACTCAGACTGTAAATTAAAATATTATTCATTTTTGTCACTTAGTATACCAGGAATTTCGACATTAATTAAATTTGAAGTATCATCGTATTGGTAGTCTTTTTTACTCGAATCCTCTTCAGTAAAAGTAATATTTCTTCCTTGTTACACTGAAAAGAACAAAAACTTCATCTATTCACGGACAAATTAAACAAACTAAATTTTAAAACCGTGTCAACGAATATTTCAATGATACACCCATAAAACTTGTAAGTATAAAATAAACAAAAATGTTTTTAGATTAAGTTAGATTATAAGATACTTATATGATAAGTCCTCATCTCCACATATCTTTCTTTTTCTGTGCTCGACAGGGTCCACAATTATTTCCTTTGGCAAATGATTACCATCTAAGCCTACGTCGTGGAATGCAATAAAGAATCGAGTATTGAGTGTAATATTTTGAAGAGTAAACAGGAACAGTCACGAAGTTAATAATTTCTGCATACAAAAAAAGGTTTCCAACAAATCAGAGCGATAAAAACTAATCTGTTGATTTTATTTTAAAACTTTTATGATATCGTTGTGAACACAAACAAGTCAACTAACTGACCGTGTCAATACTGTAAAACAATTTCAAAATGCCTACATTTCCATTTAAATTCTATCGATGGACATAAAAATCACATTCGTATATCGGCCACTATTCGTTCACAAATAAAACGAAAACAGAGAAAAAAATAGGCGCTATCGTAAAAAGCTCTCTATTTCACATATTTGATTTAGTGCTTTCGATTCTAGCTGTATAAAAAATACATCTAACTTCGTTTGTAGGTTCGACTGCGACTGTCAAAGGGCCAATTACTGTGAATAGAATTTGTTATACTTAAGGTGGTGTACAAATGTTTTGACAGCGCTGTAAAGTGCTTTTGATGGCTGGCAAAGGGAGCAAGCGCCGGTTGTAATAATACAAGTGTCGCTCCACGGGTTAGTTTCAAACTCTCGCTATTACAGACGGTGCTCAGTTCTAGGTGGGGAGGTAGTTTTTAATGAATTAATTTAGTTAGAATTGAGGTGGTTTAAATTGTAACTCGGTGTCGAGTTCAACAGAATCTGTTTTGGTAAACTACGTTATTTTAATTGGCATGTGGTGATGTCAGAAAAGTAGACGGGGTCCGTTAGGGCCAGAGCCTGCTAGGGTTGCGAAATTTGTTCGAAAGAGTCACCGCGGCCCTGTGGGTCTACTCTCTAAGCCTGAAGTCCGTAGTTGTGTCGGGTGTATTCTACTCCGTGTCACCTACGGACTTACGATTAGTCCCGAACCCGAACTAAGAACGAATGACAACACGATTTGACAGTTGTTCTTAGTTCGGTTACGGGACTAATCGTAGGTCCGTAGGTGATACGGAGTAGAAACCGCCCGGCACTAAGGTCGAAACTACGGACTTCGGGTTTACGGAGTAGACCCCAAGAGCCAGCCAGGGTTGCGAAATTCATTCGGAAGAGTCACCGCTGCCTGGAGGGACAAGGATGGGTTTTAGTTTGTAAGAGTCTGACACTAGCTTTCGCTCTACTCAGAGCGGAAGAAGTCATTTGATGATATTCCATCAATAAAAAAAAAAATAGTACAGTCAGGTTTTAAAACCAGAGGATTATAGACACTCTTTTATCTACTGAATTAAGAGATTTTCCTTGAGACTTTTAGGAAACCGTAACTGTACTCCATGATTAGGTCAGCATCATCAGGTACTTAGGCTAATTCACGCTGAAAAATCATTACTTCTGAGTCAGTCGGGTAAAACAGGGCTGTGATGGTGGCATCGGATTTTGCCTGCTACTAATACTAACTCATAATAGTTTTGTGTTAAAGCCTAAAGTCCCAATCTAGACTCTATGAACCCCAATATATCTGCGCAACACTTTTACAGTACTAAAATCGCCATAAAAACTCGCAAAAACTGTATAGCTCAACATCACTCCACACGACTGTACCACAAAATCATAGTTCCCAGGTAAATTATATAATTCGGATATACGAGGCCAACAAAGCATCACGCGGTGTCCCAGTAAGTGATATTTACGGTGTGCTCGTCTGTACCAGGGCTGTTAAGGAGCTCTGTTACAAATTATCGGATATCCGAAATAAAAATCTATCCGTAACCGTAACTGAATCCAATATTAAATTTTCGAATGATTTTGGATAGGGGCGGAGGAATGAAACATGTTATGACCTGTGTTTCTGCCCGGCCGAGCCGACACACTAGCCGCGCGCGTGACTTACGTTCTTATATATTAATAAAAATCCGTAACCGAAACTACCTGAAACTAACGCATGATCCGAAATAATTTGTATCCGTATCCAGATCCGAAATTTCAAATCCATAACATCCCTGGCCTGTACCTGGTGTGTCTACGTCACTATGAATTAGTGCGCTCAACGGAGATATTCATTGTCCTGTTACAGTAAACGGTTGATGGTTGACGCATTATTTAAATTAAATTATGTACCTATAATTTAGGGTTATGTATGGTTGTGTCAAGGAAATTGTGTTAACTCTCCACAGTGGTTTTAGGAGTTGCTCTATTCCTTTGTGACCTAGAATAATGATTTGAAGTTGCATTTTTTTGGATCTTCGACCCATTTGTCCGATGGACAGAGTTCTCGGATTCACCTCAACGATCTTGAAAACGGATACCATTCTCATTGTCAGTTTTTTTTTTTATTCAACACTTTACGTACACAAATAAACAGAGGCGGACTTAATGCCATAGGCATTCTCTACCAGTCAACCTTTGGGTGATGCAGATAATAGTGGTAGGTGCAATGTGGAGAGTAAAAAAGCGATTGACATTTAATTTAATACAAACATTTAAATAAGGGCAGATGAGGGGTCCCTTGGGTTCACACGAGATGAACACAAGATAACTTCAATTATTTTATTTATCAACACATTTATTAACCACTATATGTATCACAACAAAACAATAAGAAAATATTAACCTACGTATAAACTTATTCAAAATATACAAAATACTGAGGTCCCTATCCAAATTACTTGTATTTTTACTAGGAAGAATTTTAAAAAATGCACTCAATTATATCATTGTTCCAGTGTGAGAGAAAGTCAAAGCTATACAGAACGAATAGTGCTAGGTATCTCTTTTTATAACATTGAACCGTTCAAGAGTTGTCAGTGTCATCAATTGATTTCAATTCAAAATTAATTGATGGCACTGACAACTCTTGACCGTTTCGATGTCATTATGATTCCATAGTGAAAAAAGAGATAGCACTATTCGGTCTGTATAGCTTTGACTTTGTTTCACACTGGAACAATGATGTAATTCAGTGCAATTTGTGAAATTCATCTTTAATGTCAATGGATAGTTTCTTTTAGGCTATGCAGGAACCACAGGAATGTCCCCAGGCAGGGATGGAGTATTGGGCACGTTCAGTCTTTTCTCTTTCTCGTCTTTTTTGTGCTGATGGTAGAACCAACTGGAAAAAAAGAAGATAATTAATATTATATTATTATTTTTATATTTAGATTAGGTAGGTTGGAAGGTACATTAGTAGGTTGGTCGATTCGTGGTGGTACAGGGACATAACAAAACAGATTGGGAAAAAGGCAGCAGGGTGATGATTTCAGGTACTAAAAATTTTTTCCACTCACACTTTAGATACTGTGCTCCATGTGTAGGAGAACAGTTAATCAGATAATTATGTATATCTTAATGCCAATTCTACATTTTTTTAAGCCACGTTCGTATTCGTATCTCAGTCGCAATCTGTCAAAAAACCTAATTAGGGTTCCGTACTCAAAGTTTAAAAACGGGACCCTATTACTAAGACTCCGCTGTCCGTCTGTCTGTCACCAGGCTGTATCTCATGAACCGTGATAGCTAGACAGTTGATAATTTCACATATGATATATTTCTGTTGCCGCTATAATAACAAATACTAAAAACATAATAAAATAAATGTTTAAGTGGGCTCCCATACAACAAATGTGTTTTTTTTGCCGTTTTTTATAGATAGGCGCCCATCGTGCGCGAGTCCAACTCGCACTTGGCCGGTTTTATTAAAAGCTTTTATTTAACTTGACTTGTATGTATGTTTACAAATCTTGCAAGTTTAATTTGACCCACTTCCCGGTATCCGATTGAGCTGAAATTTTGCATGCTGGTCCAAAACCGAGAACAATGCATGTTAATCATAAACGTGACCTGATGCTGCTGCCAGGATCGGCTCCGTACGAGAGATCTCCAGCGGTAAATAGCAGGGACACGAAATTTTGTATACGCATTCGTTTATGATAGGCAGTTGGTAGGCCCACCATGAAATAGATGCCACATCCAGGGTAGTCTTCGAACTATGGAACTCTCAATAATCAACTGCTGGGACTTGAAATTTTGAATACGCATTCGTTTTTTTTATACATTTTTGACAGACTGATTGCGACTGAGATGAAAATGTGACCGTTGCTTGATATTTAGTAGAATTGGTACTATCTTGTGAAACTGTTGTGAAGCTATTTTGGTGTGAAATAAAGTATATTCTGCTCTATTTAATTCTAAAACAGGATAAAACAAAGACTCAATGGTTTCTGGAGTTGCTCTATTCCATTGTGACCTAGAATATTGATTTAAAGTTCCATATTCTGAAGTTCATTTCCTTTTGTACGAATTTAAAAACATAAATCCTACCTGCTTCATTCTTTATAACAAGTAACATAGCCAGTTTACAAACATTACTCGGCTCTGACATACTAACAAGTCGTGATCATCATCTGCCTAGCCTTTTTTCCCAACTTTATTGGAGTCGGCTCCCAGTCAAACCGGATTCAGCTGAATACCAGTATTTTACGTATAACGGCAGCCTACCAGACCTCCACAACCCATTAAATGGGTAACACGGAACTTCTTGGCAAGACTGGTGACTGACAATCCGTTACGACTGCCAAAAATCTCCAAATGTTGCTGCCAGCTGGGACCAACGTCTCTTTCCGAGGCACGGAGGAGTCTCGATATGAGATGGTCACCCATCCACAGACCAACCTGGGCAAGCGCTGCTTAACCTAGAAGCAGCCTGTGCGGCTGTTATAATTTAGCCACGAGCGAGTCATGATATATTCATTTGCTTCATTGAAGTTTTGTGGTTTAGCATTGTTGGAGAAATAATATAATCCAAGATCCCTGGCCTGGGTTTCGGAATTGTTCGAAAGAGTTACCGTGGGCCTGGAACGGAAAGTTCATCTGAGAAGGTGGCTTTCCGGGAGAAGTCATTAGATAATTTCCCCATAAAATAAAGAAAAAGATGTCAAAGTCAAAGTCAAAGTCAAAACGTTTATTTCAATTAGAACATTAAACGGCACTTTTGAACGTCATCATTTACATTAAAAATAATACAAAGTGACTCTACTGTCCGATCGCAAAAGAACGGACAAGAAACTCCATAGTTACTCTTTTCAAATCAATGTTTTATAATATTTTGAGTGCAAAAATTAATTTTAATATATGTGAGGTCGATGCACCTAGAGTATACTACTTATAGGATCAAAGTATTCCCAGAAGAGGTAAACATTTCCATTTTATTAATAAGTACATGGTACTCACATATTTAAAAATCTTGGAACCATTAATAAAACAGAGTGTGTTAACAGAAAAATAAAAACTCTTTTAATGATGAGTGGATAGCACCATCCCATCACTTTCCATGGGTGGCGTAAGAGGCGACTAACCAGGACTCACCAGAGAATGGGCAGCAGCATTCTCTGTAGGTACATTGCTACAGCTACACTGCAATCGCCAACCCGCCTGCCAAGCGTGGCGATTATGGCAAACCCCTCCTTTGGGAGGCTTATGTCCAATAGTGGACGTCTTTCAGTTGTTAAGATGAGTGGCTGCATCGAAGCGTATATTTGGAAAATAAATATTTTACACAGCCATCATCTTTTTGAATGTTGAGAATATGTTTTTGTGTTCGCTTGATTGTCTAACATCAACTATTCAAAGCCAATTAATTTATTTCAATTAGTAGAAGTCAAATTACGTACAACTAACTACGAATTCGGAAGACACAATGATTAATTTAAAAGTAAATTTTCATAAATATTATTTGTCATTTACGTCTTTCTTTTGTTGTTGCTTCTGAATTTGTTTCTGGTTTCCTTGAATTTATATCGTCAACAAGTACTTACTTATTCTTAAGAAGGTACTATTATTGAAGTAAGGCTGACCTTGGAGAAGATGGAGAGCTTTTAATATAATTTTTGTTTGATAAATAAATGTTAAAATATTCCACAGATGGTAGCTCAATAGCTCTGAGAAACAGGTCCCTTCGGCATCTGGCTGCGAATAACGCATTATCAAAGTTGTCGCTGAATAAATAAATGCTCAAGAAATCTAGAATTTTCTGGCTGCCTTTTGTTATCCGTCATTCTGTAAGCTAACGCCTGATTTCGATTTTATTTCCAGACTGTATTGGAAGAAACACAGCATACTGTTGTTATTGTATTTTTTTTTACTCTTGATAGGCACGCGTTTGACTTCTATCTCACCTGATGGTAAGCGATGATGTGGTCGAAGATGGAGCACGCTTGCCTAGACTCTGGCAGGGAATTCCAGTCATTAGCTGTACGCACAATGAATGTGTTTCCAAAATGTTTCGTGCACAAACAAAACGAAGAGCACGTTGTTATGTAGTAACAGCCACACAGGGTGATCTGACTTGTATTACGGGGCAAATGTAACATGTTACAAAGCGAGCATTCGTGCAGTCAGTACGTGGAAACGAAGACGAACACGCGCATGTTACATGCGTATGGTGTTTTGTTTTACACGGATTTTAGGACACGGCGTACCATAACATATAACATGCTCGCTGAGAATGTTTTAGCCCAGCTTTAAGTTTTTTATCGAGGAATGGTTAAGCAATGCTGCCGCTGGCCGAGGTCGGTCTGTGGATGAGTGACCGTAAAAACACCCAGTTACTGGGTTGTGTAGGCAGGTACTCATACTTGGTTGCTGCATCATATTATAGTTAGGAAAAGTCTAAGCGGATTGAATGAGAGTTTAACAAAATCTTACGAAGCACAGAATTCTACTTATTTTCAGTTCGCAGAAACTGCAAAATTGGTGCCTACCAACAAGAAATCTTCCATTCCTAACGATGCTGTTATTAATATAGGAATCGGAGATTACTTCGTACAAATCAGATTATTTGGCTTGAACCGAACAAAGGTTCGCTGTGGTTTTGGTATTGAATCTGTCAATCACTTTCCTCCAGTCTCTACCTACCTAGTTAGTTGCCGACCGACTACCGAAGCTACGTGATACAATTAAATTCAGTCATGGAGGCTACCAATCAATCAAGTCATTCCATCAGGGGAGGTCATTCTATCAGGGGAGGTCATTCTGGAGCTACTGGCAGTTGTGAACACTGTTTTAGATGGAGGATTCTGGTATTTTTATAAATGTATTGTACACCAAAACAACTTAAAGTACTAACATAGTTATAATAACCTGTCACCGGAATATGCCAAACTCCGTAAGATTATAAAACGTCTTAAGAGATTGGAAAATCTCGATTAATTGTAAACTGAACATTTGGAATACATGAATCAAAATTTGATAGTCTTATAATCTTTCGAAGTAATTCCGAAAAATTGTGGACGGAAAAGTCCATGAAATAGTCCACATAACTTGTGAATCTTCAAGAATTTAGTCGAAATGTCAAGCATGTTTGTAAAACCCCTTACCCAAATATACAAAGAGCAGGTATTGTAGCGGTGACACTCATGAGGAAGACAGCGCCGGGCAGCACCGTCAGGGTGGCGATGTAGACCCTGGAGTACAGCGGCGCGAAGATTATCGGCATCATTGTCTCAGCCACGCCGAAGAGGGAGTAAACTTTACCTGGAAAATAGGAAAAGATCATCTACCTTGCCTTTTCCCAACTTTATTGGGGTCGGCTTCCAGTAAAACCGGATTCAGCTGAATACCAGTATTTTACGTGGAGCGACTGCCTACCAGACTTCCACAAAATAGGAAGAGATATTGTGAGTAATATGCTTGACAAGGAAAAGAAGAAAATAATCTAGAACGTAATTCATACAAGTCTACAATTTTTTTAAGTTATACATAATTTGTAGAACAGGACTCGCGTTTGACCACGATATCACCTGATGGAAAGCAACGATGTGGTCAACAATAATGGAGCACGCTTGCCTAGAAGATAACCTAGTATTTTTTAACATAAAACTTCCCATGTTGTTGCTATCAGGAAAGACACACTCCGGCAGGGAATTCCACTCCTTAATCGCGCGCATTGAAATTATTCTTAAAACGTACAAGTGCGTATGGGTGTATGCGAATATCCATCATGTACCGGTCGGGCATTGTCATACGGTTTTTAGTCCGATAACGCAACGAGGCGCATTAGGCGTTAAGTATACGCCTAATATTCCCAAAAAAATGTGGTTGTAGCGGCATTAAAATGTACCGCCACAAAAAATCAACGACGTAGCAGAATCAAGAAATGAGACTCGCAGCGCCATTTATCTCGACAGCTGCGAACTAACTTGACAAAAATCCTAAATCGCGATATAAAACTTTTCCGTGCGATTGGAACATGTACAACAGTCCGAATATCAATTGTCGGGCAGTTGCCCACAAGACAACATCCGTCTGGTCGGGGGATCCTCCCTTTTCAACGGAGGTATGCGGGACTTTACTCTCTGTACCGCTACCTTCTAAATGGTTATGGGTGGGTGGAATTGAATTTAAAAGCGCTAAAGCTGTAATTTAGCATTAAGATGCGCTTGAGAATATAGCAAGGACATTGGAGAAATAATATACAAAATTAGTGAAAACTTTGCTTACCTAATTCCTGATACGAGACTAGTTTCGATGCAATCGATCGTAGAGCGATCGCTGAGGTACCGTTTAAGATTTCTAGTAGGGGTGCTGGAAAAAAGATAAATCATAATTATTTTTATCACCAAAACATCGTAAGAACGTTATGTAAAGGAATAAGCAGGTAAATTGTGTTTACACTCAGGCCCATATTTCAAAACGTGCATTCCAACTCAACTCGAACTCCTACTCCATCGGAGTATCAAACTGTCAATAAAGCTTGTCATAAATTAAAGTTTTTGTACTCGAGAGATGAGCAAGCAAATGCGTAAACGCGCTTGTTCAGCTAAAACTCATATCTCGAGCACGAAAACTTCAATTTATAACGTCAAGCTTTCATTGACGTTTCCGTGCTCATGTTGGAGTTGGAGTATAATTTTTAAATAGCCTGAATAAACAGTATTTTATGACGTATTTAAAAAAAAGTTAAATAGTCTCAGCTTATTTTCGAAAAATAAAAAAATAAACTTACACAAGTACACTTCATAATCGTTCCTGGCGAACGCCAAAACTAGAGCCCCGCAGATCTTACTGCTGGTGGATATCAAGCCGAGCACCGCATCGTCCGCCTTCAGCTTCCTGCTGAACACGCTGATCGAGAACAATGTACCTGTAAAGTTAATAAACATACTAATTGCGCTCGTATTACCCCAAAAGCATGTTACACCTTAACCCCGGATGTACATTTATTCGTATGCTTATTTAAGTATTTGGAGACGGGACTTGCGCAAGTCCTGTCTCGGATTCATGCGGCTTCTTAAAGATTTTCCTGTAATCCACTAGCAAAAAAGGGGGGGCGTAGAATTTTCATTTATTTCCTGGAATAACTTTAAAATTTTGAAAAAAATATGTTTGAGACTATCACAGTAAGCACATGTAACACGGTACAGTTTGAAAAACATTATTTTTTTAATTTTCCTATTCCCCATGTTGACATTCTACCAATTTAATCTATTTACGTTATGCTTTCGTGTTTGTTTTAACTTTCCTGTTTAAGCGAAAACAAACACTTAATCAAACCACTTATCCACCTTTTTAATTAAAATTTGAAACACTTCTGTTAGTGTATCAAATTTTAATTAAATAGGTCCAGTAAGTCTAGAGCAATTTAACTGTGACAGACAAGCAGACAGACTCACAAGTGATCATAAGGGTCCCATTTCTTCATTGGGACGTACAGAACCCAAAAGTTTTACCGACCCAATGGAAAAGAAAATCGCACTTCTGACCACTACGTACATACCAACGAAGTAGTTATTAGTGGCAAGAGACTCATTTGTTCGAACTCAACCTCTAGGGGTCAAGTTGACTGTATATCAGAATTATATAATACTGCTACTATACTCCATCCGAGTAGGTAGTTAACTAAAGGTTACGTTAGGCAACGTTATTAACGAATAATAACGTTGCTAAATTGAAGAGTACAACTTTACTGTAACGTATCATGACAACTGAAGTGACTGGTATTACGTTTAGCCGGGTAACCCTGTCACGTGGTTTGTTGTTTACCTGTAGTTAACTACCTACTCGGATGGAGTATAGGGGTCAAGTTGACCGTAAATCAGAGTTATACAATAATACTGCTACTAGACTATTCGAGAATATTATCCGGGAGCATATACAAATACTACAAAATCACAGTGGCATTCAAAGGAACGTGTTATTGACTGCATAAGTAGCTAAGAGTAGGTGTCACTGCGTCGATTTAGAAGTTTTACGTGGATTTTGACTTTGAAATGCTAGGGAAGACGAGAAGAAATGCGAGGCAAAACGAGAAAACCGGAGATATTCTTAAGATGAATCCGTACTTACCAATAGAGTGAGTAACCAAGCTGTATGTTGAGTAGATACTGTACTTGACTTCATCCCAATTGAACTGGTATCGAGTAAATATGTACATGACACTCAGCTCTCCTGCAAATAAATCATAATTGGTTATGTGCTAAAAAAATAATAAAGCTTGATAAACTAGCATCTTTACACTAACAAACACGTGTGTTTGTATTTTCAAATGATATTAATTAACACGAGCAGAAGATAGTCTTCACCTACAAATATTTAGTCTCCTCCTGTTAGTAAAAATATACTTTTTATTGACTAATTAATAATTATTGTTAAAAAGGTGTGCTTTTAGTTGGGTATTTATAATGTTGCTAGTGTTAGAAAAAACCAGACACATATGTTAAGTAGATCAAGCCTATTTATCCCCATAAATAGGCTTGATCTACTTAACATATATGTGTCTTTGGTTTGACCAGTGCTCCTATTACTATAGCTAATACTTCTTCTTCGTGTGGGTAGTAAGGTCTAACGATGCTACACACCCTAGTGTCAGAGTTTCTAAACCGCCTCAAGGGCCTCTGATATGGTTTGATGACCGCCATTTGGCGGCCGGGACCACCGGCTTATACGTGCCTTCCGAAGCACGGAATCATCTTTATATCAGACAATCAGGTGATTCAAACCTACAATGTCAACTAACACTATGACGTGCTGATGCCATTATGATTCTGTTGTGCGAGAGAGACACAGCTATACAAGATGAATACGGCAATGATACGTTAACGTTCTGAAACCATAGTGACGTTCGTCACAAGTGAAAATAGTTTTTATTTTATGCTATTAGTGTTTTTAAGCAGTACTTCGGCATTATGACTTCTCACTTCGTTCAATAGTTAAATTCTAATTTACCATCGACCTACACAGTTAAGCTGCAAGAACAATCTTTCCACATCCACAAAGAGCAAGAAGAACTTACAAAATGTAAATAATAACTAGTAGTAGCGTATGATGTAAGGCTGAACTTCACTGAAGCAATCACTGCCTAGGTCGGCTAGCTTGTAATTTCCCATGAGGACTAAGAACCTGCGCTATGAATGACGACTTTCGTACTATAACTTTGAAGATTTGATATTTTTTCTAAGCTTATTTGAGTTTTGGTAAAGCTGATCAAAACTTTGAGGAGTTATTCTGTGGTTCAATCTTATGTAACGACTAGCACTTTACCCCCTTTAAGGTTGAATTTCCAAAAATCTCTTCTTAGTGCTCACCTATATCTTTATAGGAAGCTTTGAGCCAAATTTCATGTTCCTCGCCCCAGTAGATTCGACTGTGCGTTGATATGTCATCTGTCAGTTTTCCTTTTATGTATTTATTTATTAAAACTTTATGCACTAGTAAAAATACTTTATGCTTTTTTTATGAAATCATCAAATGACCTGTTTCGCTCTGGGTGGAGCGGGAGGGAGTGTCAGATTCTTACTGACTAAAACCCATCGGTGCTCCTCCTTGTGAAGTGCCCTTTGCTTTCCAGGGTCACGGTAACTCTTACGAACAATATCCACAACCCTGGCAGGCTCTGACCCTAACGAGCCCCGTCTATCTGGACTTAATGCTACAGACATTTTCTACCTATATACAGGTGTTCCAGAAGTGCGTCTCATATTATTATTTAGAGGTCATGTTTCTAAATACGTTTTCAACGTGACTGTTAAATTCGTTTGTAAAGTAGGTTTATTCAACCAATCTACTTATACAGAGTGTGACAGAAGTGTGTGGTCATAATTATGGGTGATGTTGGGTAAAAATGGCAAAACAAAAAAAAAAGTGGCTTTTTTTCATAAAACTAGACGACCTGTAACAAACTGCTTGAAAAGTCATTTGTTCGGAACATTTTAGTCGTCATTAACATTGAACTCAAGTAAATGCCACCAACATTAATAAAATCAGTAATGGAGCACTTAATTTTAAAGTCGTAAATTGTCTTTCATACATTGTGCGCAAAACAAAGACTAAGCATTTCTTATCCCTTTCAATAATAATAAGTATAAGTAAATTATTTACTTACTCCAAAGGTGCAAACAATGTAACTGTGTTAATAAGCACTAATTACAGTCTTTATTATACTATTCATTATCTAACAAATACAAACACTGCTTTGTATATACCTATTCCTATTGTTTACAACATAATTAATAATCTGGTTAATACTTTGACATCTATCTCTTTAGTGCATCAGTAAAACGTAACATCGCCGATGTTTTGATAATAATAATAAATCTCTTTATTTTCAGGCTACTTTGGCACATAGATCTCAGTACTGAAATTGCAAAAAAAAAAATCGACTGCTCCATACATTTCTGTGCGATTATCTCGCCAAAATTGACGACACGGTTGGCGCAGTGGTTGAGCGATTGACTCCTGCGCTGCGTGTCGCGAATTTGATTCCCGCACGGAAAAAAATATTTGTATGGCCTACAGTAGTTGTTCCGGGTCTGGCTGTTTGTGTATGTGAGTTTATATGTTTGTAAACGCACCTACGATACAGGAGAAATTCCTAGTGTGTGGCAAAGTTTTTTAAAAAAAACGTACTAAACAGCTGATTTTTTTCGGGGTTGGTCCCATAGTAAAAGTTGTTCATAATGATGAGTACAATTCTGTTACACGTTGTATATTATAATTTTATAATACAGTTTGTGTTAATAAATATTAACTTAAGCCAATAATGTTAGTAAAAACTTCACTCAAAGTCAAAGTCAAAGTCAAAGTCAAAGCATTTATTTCAAATAAACCATTTACAGGTACTTTTGATTTGTCAGAGTCAGTCAGTCAAAAACATGAAGCTATTTGCACGTTCCAAAGCGTAGATCTCTATGGATAAGATCGTGCAAGAAACTCCACGGACACTCTTTTAAACCATTTTATGATTTACAATAATCCTGGTTACATTATCTTTGTTGCTTCTATATGTGAGAACAATGTAAAGAAAGAGAAAAAAAAAAGAATTCTAAGTATCAAATAAACTATTGAAATAAGCCAGCGACAGCTAAGAGATGACCAGTCTCCACTGATGGCGCCCGTTCACGAACATGACGCGTGCATCAGCACCATTCAGCTCAACCATTTTGAAGGGAACCACTTCACTTAACACTTCATTACATTAAGTGTTGGGTAGCTCAAATATCGAGAAAGGCTATATAACATCACGCTTCGACCAATAGGAGCGGAGCATAAATGAAAAATGTGACGCCGAAGCAGTTGCGCGGGTCTAGTGTCAGATAAAAAGAACAGATAATATTTTGACCACACTCTGGAACAGTCCCCTACTATGCGGTGCCATTGTAAGAATTCGATGTGAAAAAGAGACAAAGATATACAAAACGAAAACGAATAGCACTATTCCTTATTTCACAACGGATCCATGATGGCATTGATTTTTAACAAATATACTATCATTTGTTTATGCCACTTTAAAATTTACCAATCAATATCTTCATTATCACAGGAAATCAGTCATTGTCAATAAAGTGATGTCATAGGAATAGTAAACGTATAAATTTTTCAAAGTACTCGAAAGGTATTTATTTATATAAGAACTCACTTAATGAATAATGTAAAAGTAAGAAAAACACAATTTTGCTGGACATGACATCATGAGACCAATGATTTTTGATTAAAATCATTAAACAGTTCGAAATTAATGAGAGGGCTTCCATTAGTGAAGAACTACGTCAGTCGATGATTTGTTTGGCGATCACCCACTATTTGGTGCACCACTACCAATGCAAAGACTGAAAAACAGACACAGCTTTCTGAAATCGGCAGTTTCAAGGTCAGGAAACCCGGTCGACGCCCGTAGCAATCGGTGGCAGGACACTTTTTCTTTTCGTAGTCCACTTGGCATTCCCAGAACCATGTTAGGGTTTTGAGGCTGTTCAGGAACTTTAACTTCGCAAACTGGGGATACATTTCCGGATCAACCACAGATTGTAGATGTGGAGCCATTACGCAAACTATCCTCAACCTCCTATCCTGCCCTCTGCCTCAAAACAGAGAAAAAAAGTACCTACGCGCTGCAACCAACGATGCCATAGTAGTGGCAAAGATTTGAGTCAAACAAATCTAAGTAACTGTCATGCCAGCGACACAGTAGAAGAAGACGAAACCTGATATGATTGACGACGACTGAATAAAACTTTAGGACACAACATTTAGGGCCTGTTCACAAATGATCACGGGCTACAGACTATAGGCAGTCAAACATGGCAATGCCAAGTATACATCTCCGACTACTCAGCCTAAGTAGAAAACCTCAGGACAGTAATAGGGACAAATACGGGCCATTGCCCCCTAAACAAACATCTCAGCCGCCCACGTCATCCTGGAATGCGAGACGTGGCAACCCAACCTGAAAAGTCAAAGTCAAAGTCAAAGTCAAAGCATTTATTTCAATTAGACCATTTACAGGCACTTTTGAATTGTCAAGGTCGGTCGGTCAAAAAAAAGATGAAGCTATTTGCACGTTCCAAAGCGTAGATCTCTATGGAGAAGAACGTGCAAGAAACTCCACGGACACTCTTTTAAAAATAAGTTTTTGTTACAAAATTATGGTTACATCATTCATATTGAAATTATACATATATGTGAGAACGATGTAAAAGACGTGCAGGATAGTCCGGAGTAAAAAAGAAACAATTCAAAGAAATAATTAAAATAGACCATGGCAGCCGAGAGATGACCAGTCTCAGCTGACGGCGCCCGTTCACGAACATGACGCATACGCTAGCACCATTCGGCTCGACCATTTTTAAGGGAGCCAAATGATCCAACGCAAACGCCACCATCAGCCAGACTTTTGAGTGAGCATGACATCCCCAATCGCCAGGGTACATTCAAGTCAAAGACCTACCCAAAATGATCATTATAGTTTAAATTTGAGGGACCTACATAGTACTCACACATGTGCCGTTAATGCATGAAATTATACAATGCTAAATAAATTGAGTCTATACAATAAAAAAATATAGCATTCTTACAATCTTCATCCGGTCCAACAATATTTCCAAATGCTAACAGATTACTTTGTGCGCCCTAATGGCTGTGGAGCAGGACCAGCATTGAGCCAAGCATTTTTATCTTCAATATACTCCCCTAACTTATAATATGCTTGCCTGCATAGTGTGCGTTTAATACAAGATTTAAATTTAGTCTCATTTAGTTCTAATATATGGGGAGGTATTTTATTATAAAAAAAAAAAAAAAAAACCTAGGAACGGTGAGGTCATTCTGAAGCCTGTGAAGCTCCTAGGAAACTTCTGTGCTTCTGGGCGGAGCTAGGCTGGTTAATTTAGCCAGGACACCTACGCACAACGGACCGAATGCTACTCTACTAGGGCCCGTTCGTATGAGCTCGGAATTTTCCATTCAACAGACAAAATCATTAAAAATAAAAATATTCACCCGTCCTAGTTCATAACCAGCCAGACATCCAATTGTAACATCAAGTGTCAGTATTCATTCATCAAAATTCAAATGGCTTCTAGTCAATTATTTAATTCAGAAACATGAATGGTCGGGCGTTTGTAAATCTGTTCGTACACAGTGTGTTTGTGATTTATTCGTGCACTCGGTGTGTCAACAGCGCAATGCACCACTGCGTTTCAAAACGACGATCAGTTTTGTAGAACTACCCGCTATGATACGTGCTTTTTCCTTTTTTTTTCTGACGGCCTACTTTCATCATAGCAAGAAAGGAACTGGAATTACCTAACCAACCGTACCGTTCTTCAGAGCGGCAAATACAACGCTTTTTAAGTATGAGAATTGGTTTTCTGAAGGCCAATTTTTGTACTATGGAACCTCGTTAAGCTTTCCGCTTTTTGAAAGTTCCGACAGACATCGTGCCTCCGTATTCGCGACACACGTCTTATGCCGATCAACTCCAACGAAGGACCTTTAATGAATCGGAAAAACCTATTTGGTCTGTGATCGGAAATATACTTATGAAACTTGAAGTATCAAGTTTTTGCTCCCACATCACTGCTAGTGTCAGATCCAGTACAAACTGAGCAACTGTGTTGTGTGTGCCAGTTAAATCACTAAGAAATCGCTTAATAGGTGAAAAAGAAAAAAAAACTTTTTCTCCTTTGGTAATAACTGTTAGTGCAACGAGTACTTGATATGAAATAAATAAATATATCTCTACTTTTTATTATTTGTTATTATTGTAGTTCTTTATGTTTTGCAGTTGTTAATTGCTACCGCAAACAACACTTTTTTAACGTGAAAAAATATTCATGTAGAATCAAGCTTCATCCTTTGGCATTCATCAACATCAGATTTTGAATATTATTCATGCTATATCATGTTAATTTTTAATGGAATTTACTATTGTGAAATGGAACTAGTGAAAATGTTTTTAACAGCTATTTGCTGAAACGTAAAAATACAATAGGTACTGATTTTTTGCAGGCTACTGTTGAAAGATGGAGATATCATTAGTTGGCAGATTTTAATAATTGTTATAAATAATAATTTTAATAAATAAATCAGATATTACCTACATCGATGTAATAACTAATTTATTCAGGAAAATGTTTTTTTAAATATAAAAAGAATTCTTATTCTTTATTGTACACCATAAAGAAACTTTAACTTAATGTAATTAAAATACATTAAAGTGAAGAAAAGTTCATGTACAAAGGCGAGCTTAATACAAAGTTGAGTTTTCTTCCAGCAAACCTTTGAGTGATAGAGAGAGATCACAATAGAGGGTAGGATCCAGTGCAGAAAATAATATTATTGTCTATTCATCCATGAATAGACAATAATATTTTCTTTTTATATTTAAACAAACTATTGCCCGAATCATAATACATTTATGTTACCACTCATTGTTCTTATGAGGTTAACCGCAGACTACCTATATACTTCACGTTTTCCTATTTTTAAACAAAGTAAATCATATATTGATTCAAAAACATATAAAATACTTTAACTTAGTGGACACCTAGTTCGATAACCTGTTATAATACTTCGCCTATCGAAATCTTTCATTACTGAGACTTGAATTATTTACTGTTTCGTTTGTCTCATAACAGGAAAGTTGATATATCATAGAAAACGTATTTTAAAATTTTAGTTACTTTACTTTGATTATTTTAGGTGAATAAATAATTAGTTAATTAATACATATTAAGCTAGTAAAGAACCAATTTAAAAGCTACTCATCTATTTTTCATATGTATTGAAGTTCCCATTTGAACTAGTTGTGTACGTAATTCAATTGTAGGCAAGGTACAACGAAGGTTTAGTAGGTAAAATAATTAATATGTACACCTAAAAGTGCCTCTGTATGAATGATGATGGCATTTTTTTCAGCTGTGTAGTTGAACAAAAAATAACATATCATTAAGCCTATACTTTCAGAGTGGGGGAACCTTGCAAAGTGACCTTGACGATGGGTGTGGATGGGGAGTTGAGTAGAAAACTATACTCCATCTTCTATTTCCTCTGTGCACCGAAACATGCGGTCAAAGTGACCTATGTGCTGCCACCAATTATGCCGTGGAAGTGGCAAAGTTTTGGGCCAAACAAATCTGTCTCATTGTCGTGCTGCGCAAAATATTTAAAGTAGTAGGTGGGCCATTCTACTATTCGATGCCTATTTAGTCCCTTGTCAAGTACATTTCAACGCATTAATTTCTAACTCGTTAAAATAATCTTCCAAAAACCTATTATTTTTTTATTCAGAATTGCAAACGCTCACCTGAATGATAACTTTTATCGAAATATGTGAGCTAAGAATATAAAAAAAAAAACAGTTTTGGTAAAGCATTGAACATTTAATATGAGGGGACATGAGGACTGGTAATAGGTACAGTGGTAATTTTAGTAACTAATGAGACTTTTTTTGTAATAAAAAAACAGAATATTTAAGAAATTCATAATAAAGATTGAGGCAAAGTTGAGAACTAACGTAACACTGCTAGGAAAATATTTGAAAGTGATCATAAATTTTCATCTCCATTTTATGCACTAAAAGGTAGAATGGCCCAGGTGTTCTTAAGGCAATTTGGCATAAAAGATATTGCGTAAGATAAGCACGATGACACAATGCATGCGATTTATCAAAAAATATAAGTATTGCTTTACATCGATACACTCAATAATGAGTTTTGACATTAAAAATGTAAAAGCTATTGTTGAGTGTTTGACGAAAATCTTTGTTTTAATGGAAGAAGTGGAAAGTTACCCGAGATCCACCTAGTAAGAACAAAATGTCTTCCGTAATAATTGTCATTACCAAGTTAAAATTATCATTATCAACACGATATTGACATTCTTTATTTGCTAGGGAAACACAGAACGCAGTAAATATTATACCACTTTGACAAACATTATACCTCATCAATGTTGTGTCGATAATATGATGTTCTGTTTATTTTGACTATTAGTTTTAGAGGCAGGCAGGAGGCAAAATTAAACACTTCGAATAGAAAATGAGGATTTATAGATCTAATGAAGATCCTCACTTATTAAGCACCCATGCGAGCACAAATGCTAATCATAGGATCGAGGAAACGAACCCGCTTCTAAGTATCATTGTATTTTCCATTAGTGCTTTCTCAGTGGCAACCTCTTTTTTATGGATGGGAAATCATCAAATGACTCCTTTCGTTCAGGGTGGAGCGGGAGGGAGTGTCAGACTCTTTCTGACTAAAACCCATCTGTGTTCCTCCTAGTGCCCTTTGCGTTACAGGGAGTGGCAGCTTGCAGATTGGATTCGTGTCTGGTGGATTGCCCAAGCAACGGGCTTTAAACGGGTTATTCGACTATTTCTTAAACATAACCGGTCAAATGTACCTATGTATGTGCAGTGCCTACCCTCCAGGAGCCTAACCACCAACTCTTAAAGCAGTATTACTTCAATATTACTTCCAGTGGGAAAGAGACAGAGCTATACAGGACGTATAGCTCCATCTCTTTCCCACTGGAAGTAATATAAAAGTAATAGTGCTTTAAGAGTTGGTGGTTTAGGCCCTGTCCGTCGATACAGCAGTTATCTTAGTAGCATTATTAAAAATCACCATAGCCATTTACTACAGCCGGTCGATTCTGTAAACATGTCGAAGTGAAGGCTTGGGTGAAGTGATCACGAAGCGAGCTGTCATTCCATCTTGTTTGTATGGTTTGACAGCTCACTTAGCGTTCACTGCGCGTAAGTTTTCACTTCGACATGTTTACGGAATCGCACTGCTGCAAATGTTGCCATAGGATCGCAAATATTGCAATTATTACTTTGGTCAACTGGGGAAGTCCATGCAATAGTGTTAATTTCAGTGTAAAGTTTACGAACAGGTACGAATATGTAGGTAAAGCTGAACCTCTTTTGGTATTCTCAGTATCGTGTTTTGGCATTACGGAAATATTTACACTTAAACCAATAAATGTCTGACATAAATAGCTACGGGAAATACCGTATTGCTTGATTCAGACTACGGCCACATTCATTAGAAACCTGAATCAGAATATTCCAATAAGGAGCAAGGAAGATAATATTAAACATGAAATATGAAAACTTTTTTAAAATAACTTTAATTTTGGAAGTCAGTGTTTTTGGTTGTTTTTTCGTTTTTTGACACCAACATCCGAAATTATAGTCATTTCATACTTTGTAGTAAAAAAATACTACAAAGTATGAAATGACTATAATTTCGGATTTGGAAGTCGGTTGTGTTTTTGAAAAAAAGTTCAATTATTTTATAATTTTTCGTAATTCATAAACACCACTGGAGACTTTCCAGTGGTGTTTACGAATTACGAAAATTGATAGCAAAATACACAATTTCGTTAACTTGGATGTCATATATTTCCAGCTATTTTGATTTCAAAAACCAATCTACTGTACTGATTTTGATGAAATTTCTGTAGGACCAATCGGAAGGTATATCCTTTCACATAGAAATAATTTTTCAAATCGCTTCATAAAAGACGGAACCACGAGGTAACAAACATAAAAAAAAAATACAACCGAATTGAGGACCTTCTACTTTTTATGAAATCGGTTAAATAAAAAGTACCTACTTATACAAAAACCCAACCACAAATGACACAGACAGTCTTCACTTACTAGCATTTCCTTTCCCGCCTCCTGATGCAGGCAAGTAATAGATGTAGATCCTCACTGATTGAGTGGAAGAAAAACAGCGTCGTTGTCAGAAAGAAATCCTCTAAACCTACTTACACACTTATTGTGCGCAATTTCAAAGCAAAAACATCGTCAACCAATCATCAACAAATACTTATGTTAAAAATCCAACGACAGAAATCATGACTCGTTGAATAAAAAAAATCTAATGCTATATTTGAACGTGGAAAAACCTTACTTTGTGCCGAAGTACTGTTTGACAATGTCAACAGAATAATGTACCAGTTTTTTATTCTATTAATCTAGACATGAACTGATGACTCCCATTACCGAATTATACATAGTTCTGGGAACTTTTAAGGTCGATATATCATGATCATCCAGATTTTTCTTTGTAATTGTGGAAATTACCCAACTTTTAAGTGTGTTTGTTCCGTCCTTGCAAGTGTTAGTAAACATTTTTATACGATACTGAATGTACATGTACACTTTTGTTTGTTATTTACTATTGTATATTTAAATAAAGCATAGTATACATACCCCACATCGGTCCAAACGTCAAACAGACCACAGTCAATATGAGGCATATTCGCAGTCGTCTATTATTCGGTCCTTTCTTGAAAGCTATTTCTACCGTCTCTTTGAGGCTATTTATATCGAAGAACTCTAACAGGAAACCAGTACAGCCAGTTCTTTTTACCTAAAAACAACATATGAATGTTCAAATTACACAATATTTAAAAATATTAGTCCAGAAAAAAAAAGGAAATAATAACTAGAATAAATTAGCATATTATCAAAATTATCAAGAGAATCTATAAATCAATAAAGAAGTATAACAGTCAATCAGATTGAGAAACAATACTAGAATACCTAAGAAAGTAAATAAACACATAATCACATAACCAACCTTGTCTTTGTTCTCGAGCCAAGTGTGGTCATCAATACGGAACAATACGTAACAGAAATTCATTAACTGCAATGCAGCAGATATGGAAAACACTCCGTAGTATCCGATGACCCGCAGCAGGATACCACTCAACCCCATTCCAATGGGAAATCCTACTGTCATACACAAGTTCAGTATCCCCATTCGAAACGTCCTTGTGTCCTGAGAAGTAATGTCTCCTAAATAACTAAAAGTGCCGAGAAACATTGTGTACCAGCCGCCTGTTAGCGATGGGAATATAACCTCCATGAACACCGTCCATTCCACCGGGACTTGATAGAAAAAGTACGTGTTTACCATGTTTAACAGACACGTCATGAACTCCCCGAAGATTGGCATCAGCATGCATATCTTGCGCTTCCCCGTTTTGTCGCTCCAAGCGCCTATGAAGAGCATCAGCAACGTTGGCACTGCTGTATGTACTACACTCTTCCATGCTTGTACTGATGCTATTAGTTTCTGTACTTCATCTTCTTCAAACGTGTGATTAGCGCGTTTCCTAAGCCTCAGAGCGGTACACGCTTCGTCGCCAAACCCCAGGTTGACCCTGCATGCTTTCTCTAAATTCAAATTCTGCGTTGCCAACATAGCTAGCACGCTCGGCATCACAAATAAAGCCAAAACCGGTTCTACCGTAATATTTGATTTGATGAATTTAATTTTCTCTAAAAAGGTCATGTTCTGTATGTCATTTTTTGCTTCCGTTTTTAGTGGCAGTTCCTCTGTCGTCTCGTCGCGAGACATTTTCCCGTCGGGTTTATCTGTTTTATCCATTTTAGAAAATCTATTCCCCGGTATTCTATAAAATTTCAAATATAAAATCAATACTCACTGGAGATTGAAATATGGAACAAGGAACATGTACCTCGCCTGAGATCCGAGTAAATCTTCAAAGTTGGGTCACATTGTTGTTATATTGGAGAGCACATCCTCACAGCACCAAGATAAATACGGTATAATATTGAATTACTGGTAAGCCGGCGAGACGTCGCTAGCGTTCTATTGTACGGCTGTATGTAAGCAAACACTCTTATGTTGCCATATCAGTCTTTAATGCGTCCACAAACACACTCGTTGAAATCGAAAATAAACTTAACACGTCGTTAAACTCAAACAAGCCGGCGATCCGTCGCGCAGTGTCACTCCGATATTATGTATAAACATCCGATTGTTTCCGCGTTCAAATCGAATAAAAACCACGATGAAACTCGACAGGATTTTATTAAACATTCACACTTTATTCAAAACACTGTATTATGTCCAATAAAACTTTCACTTATAATAAATGCTTTTGAGTTCAATAGTCACTAGTGGAGTGGTCGTGTGTGGCTATACGTCTTTATTCACGTTCTCCATCTCCTCGACTTGCTTGGTGTCCTCTCTTTGTTCGAAATACATCCATCTGAAACGAATGAATGAACTATTATCGTTTCGAGAGGTAAATGTGAATAGTACACTCGTGTCGAGTGTAAGGATCGATTGTAAATGATGTAATGGGCAGTTTTGAAACGCGTATTATACTGTTGTGATGATATTGTGTACAGTCGCGGTGAGAAGGTTTTGTGTACTGTGACCAGTTTGCATTTGGTTGTTGGTTTTTACTTCTTTGCTTCGTCTTGAGCAAAGCGACGAAAAAGACTACTCGGTCATCATAAAAAGTTGTTTTCTGTTCTGAAAATTAATTAAGATACGTGTCATCTGTCCGCTTAGAAACATAAATTAAACTTTTTTTGATTGTGATGAGTGGATATTTAATTAAATATTTGTTCACGTGGAGCAGAGAGTGGGTCACGCAAATATCACCGATATTTTATTTAAGTTTTGCCTTATATTTTTGGCGACTGCCATCAACATACGTTTCAGTAATCAGATAAATTTTTGATGGCAACTTAATTGAAATAAAGTAATAGAGCAATTAATATCTCAGCTCCACCATTATTCATACCAAAGTTGAAGAAAATAATAGCGAATCTAGTTTAGCGTCCAGACGTGCCCTTTAAGTTCTAGTTTTATTACTTAAATAGATAATGACATGTACAAGTTTAGGCTTGTTACTATACTGCAGTCATTTCGTAAAACTTTGGCCCTAACTTTGGCGTTATTAGTCCTGCACTAGCCACAGAGGCCTATTAATTGAGTAAGGGTTTAGTTTATGATACTCTCTATAGAGGCGACCATAGAGTACGAAATTGACTACAGTGCTCAAGCATTTTACGCCAAGTATCGACTGTCATAGTCAGAATAGGAAGGTTTCCTGATTCTATTTAGTTCGTCAGTTAGATTATCAAAAATTATTGAACTGTATTTTTTGCTCTATCAAGTCAATAAAAAGGGACAAAGACAAAAAGCATCACAGTTCAGGAGTGGGGCCGTGTTCCGTCACTTCTGGGTAAGAAATGGTTCATTTTTACGTAGTTTTTTAGGATTCTACCCTATTGTCTTGGGCTGTCATATTCTGTGAACTTACTGGGTTGTATGGAAAGTTGAAGACAATGCTCTTTCTAGCAATGTCCCACTGAGGCATATTGGCGTTCTGTAGACCTGGCTTTATTTATGTCATCGGGAAAAGGCAAACTCCTTAAGATTATAAAATATCTTGAGAGATAGTTAACTCTCGATAAATAATTAGCTGAACATATGGAATACTTTTACGCATCAAATTTGTCGTGTATAATAATTTGAATTCAGAACTAAGTACTTTAATTGATGGACATGGAAATTAGAATTCGTTTGTATTCGGAAATGCGATGTTGCCGAGGGATATTGAGAAAATAGTTGTACTGTACCAGTATTTTACAAGAAGTGGTTACACATTATATCCCTTGCAAAGACTGGTGTTTATTTTATGATTTCTGACTACCTTAACGACTGTCAAAGATGATAAAATATCTCGATATGTTGTGCATGGTCACCCATCAACGGACCAACCTCGCCAAGAGTTGCTTAACCATGAAGATCCACTCCTGCAGCTATTATAATATAGCCACGACGAGCCCCAAACCAGTATATCCATAAAATTACGTTGTATCCAATCGTGTCAAGGAAGGCGACATTAAGAGCGCGTATTCGATTTAGCGTAGGTACAAAATTGCAAGAACGGCGCAGTATTGCCGCACACTACAATGGTCCGTCAGTGTGCGTGAGCCCGGAGCTAGGAACGAATCGTTTTGATACTATTATCTTTTATTGTAAGAATTTGATTTGTATGAGCAAAAGTGTTCATATAAAATTTTTCAAAACCAATACTCGCGAAACTTTATGAGCAGCTCTAAATGTAGTTTTTTTGTACATTAAGATTTTGGAAATTTTAAAAAATGGCAGACATATCGGGATTGAAAATGTAAAAATAAACCATATTTCAGCCGTTTCGTTTTTTTTTAAAGATGCGATTTTTTTATTTTACGTTTCATGAGACGCTTTTGTGAATTTTGGATAACTTATATTTGGTAATTGTGTCAGAATGAGGATTTCTGTAAATCATACCTGAGAAATATTGTACAGAATGTGACCAAGGACGTTGAAGGTCAAATCAAAATGACATGGCTAAATGACTGCCCTAAGCATGTCTAAAAATCTTACATTAACTCGAAATATTGAAATATTAATTCGTGAATTGTTTAGTGTTTAATAATTTTATAGAACTTGCTTGAACATAAAAAAAGTATCTGAATTGTTTTCTTAGCTTGATTTGTTTGACAACATAAGATCAAAGGGAAAGCTAGGGAGGGGTCATATCGCTTTTCCAGAATGTCAAATCGAAACTACATATACCGATTTTTGAAAACAGTTATCAAATCGATTTATTTTCTGAAACTACCTAATTATGTCTGGATAAGCAATACTAACACTTCGGGCGACTTGGGATCGTTTTGGATCAATGAACATTGTGATGTTTGGCTTAACTTCACTTGACTCAATTCGATGGTGATCATAAGCTGGTATCGACAATATGCATTTTATGATCTTCGAACCCACTTCGTGAGGCTTTGGCTCGATTCATTATCAAGTTTAGTGATGACCGTCATATTGTTGCACGTTGCAAAAATATAAAAAATTACAATTTTTTTGTTTAATACGTTTATTTCTTGAATAGTCATCATTATGTCTAAAAAATATTGGAAACATCTTCGGATCTAAGAAGTGGCAATCACAGATTTTGGCGGGAATTTATGGCATTCCATTCGCTGTCCTGTTTTGTTGCTTTTTAATCGAGTTTTGATTCGGAAAACAGGGTTGTTTTAAAGTGAAAATCGACTTCACTCGATTCCACATTATACTAATCGAAATAAAATCAAATAGATGAAAGCTTCGGAATGTGCTTCTTCGTTTATTCTTACTACCTATGTATATTGTGACGAAAAATATTAACTGAATAATGGTTGTCAAAAACAAATTCATTATTTTTACAAACCTTTCGATTAATTTATCGATTCTGTTACACTAGAAGTTCAATGCCATCTCTTATAACAAAAACCAAAGTCAGTTGTCTGTCATGAGTGTCATGACTAAAGATGGGTTAATATCGGTATTTATCAGTATTAGCTTCTATAAATATATTAGTCTACAATAATTATAATATCTTAACTTATATTTGAGAATCAGTTATATATAACTAAAACTTAATAAATACGTTTCACTTCTCGAATCCGATCCCGCCGATCCGTGCCAAGTGAATGGAAGCCCAGATCATGTTAAAGATTATTGTACTTATTAGTAGTCTGTAGATTATGTGACTATTAAATATTAGCATATATCAGTTCGTCGGATTTCTAATACGTGAATCCATAGAATCCATAGAACTACACGAATGTCACAGTGATTGAGTGAATCCGATCCCGCCGATCCGTGCCAAGTGAATGGAATTTCACGTTATGATAAAGATTGTGTACATAGTAGTTATCTGTGGATTATGTGACTGTTTAATTCCGCCAAGCCCATTCCATCATCGGACCACAAGACGTACAGCGATACGCCACCGGTACATGGTGGACATCCCACCCACACGCACTAAACGTTTTGGGAACACATTCATTGTGCGTACAGCTAAGGAGTGGAATTCTCTGCCAGAGTCTGTGTTTCCTGATAGCTACAACCCGGAAGTCTTTTTATAAGTCAAGAGTGAATAGGTTACTTCCAGGCAAGCGTGCTCCATCTTCGACCACATCATCGCTTACCATCAGGTGAGATAGTGGTCAAGCGCGTGCTTGTCAAAAAAGAAAAATAAATTAAAATATTAGCACATACCAGATCGTCAGTTTACTAATACGTGAATTCATAGAATATTACTAATCTCGTAACTAATACTAATATATTCGTCACACTCCTAGTCATGACAGTGCTGGTATCTGAGGATGGACGATACACCAGAACACATTATCAGCTCCATTTTTTGATAATGTTCTTGTAAGACATTTAGAATATCGAATAAATAAATAAATCGTATTTTTGCTGTTTTTTTTTTCAATAATCTTTTATTTCCTTGGTTACTCAGTGTGTTCGTTATATTATAAAGGCTGGATTTATCAATCAACACATACTAGGTAACTAAGTCCCCCTGGCGCGTTTGTCTGTCTGTACAAATGTAGAAAGAGATTTTTATGGGGTTGTCACTACTTATGAGATAGATTGGTTCTACCGGAAGGTTTAGGTGTACATTCGTGTAGGTATCATTGAATGTAAATCAAGTCAGGAAAATCCTGAGGGCTTTTCTTGCGTGTCAGCTTAAAACGTGAGTAATATTCGATAAAGTACTTACTGCAGAATGGTTTGCTTACCTCAAATACAATAAATCTTTTCAAATATGTTTAACCATTATTTAAATTGTCTCGTGAAAACTGTCTTTATTTCAAATCATTTGGATAAGTAGTAAGGCTTTACGAGAGTTTAATATTTCGCGTGTACCTACACGTGAGCGGGAGCGTATTTGCGCGGATTGCAGAAAGTAAGTTGTATCATGTTTTATGGTGCAATTACCCCTTTGTAGATATTTACTCAAGTAGGTTAAGTAAGTAAGTTCCACCGTGCGAAATTGGGGTGGGTCGCTCGCTATATCAAAATACATATATATAGCAATGTCGTTTGTTTGAAGATTTTTCGATACGTATTGACGTAGGAGTAACACGATTTTATTTTCAGGATTGCAAAGATATAAACAGTTCCTGAAACATTTTTTAAACGAAATAATAATAATCAGCTATTCAGCATTACATATTGCTAGGTACCATGTTTATACATTCTAAGGGCAATCGTCCATTCTCCATTAAGCCATCTCCTTTGGATTACTTCCACCGTCTAGACGGATGGCAATACTGGACGGGACGCTGGATTACAAATTACAACCGTCTGCAAAGGCTTTAATAAATAAAACATAAAGTTGTAAAATAATTATATCATTTTTTTTTAACATCGTACATCTCTAGATTGTCATTGACCGACTTTTCCTGGGGTCAATCATCTCGGGCAAAAAACATTTGTCATAAAAGTTCAATAACTTGTGTTCCATTTTTGTCGCCCAAAACACATCGTCTTTTGGTATCTTTGTGGTCTTCAATGGAAAATCATTTCCTGTCCATACCGCAAAGAGACAAACATTTTTTTGACTGAAAATAAATTATAATGTATTTGAAAATTAAGAATAGAATATATCAAAGGACATGCTGTGGACTACATAAATAAATTTATAATAGACCAGAGAGATGAAGTGATATTGATTCTCACCTGATATGCAGCTGTCCTTGGATTTAAAAGTACCAGTCGTGGTTGGTATTTATAGATCCATCGACATTCCGATTTTTTTTTTGTGATCGCCTGTTCATCTCTCGTGCTACGCGCCGAATATAGACATTTAATTTCGATAATTCCTTCATCAAACAGGCCATCTGGAGACGCTCCCAAGAAAAAATGTTTCTGGTACGTTATTCAAAGAATATGAATAGATGAGAGACTTCACGAGTGGTGCAGAGCTGATGTTACATCGCCTCGCATCCTCGGAAAGTACGTTAAAGCTGCCTAGTCTTTGGATTTGACTAGTCTATTTGGTAAATTTTCTGCTAACTAAAAACTTACATCACCCGTGTCATCGTAGTTTGACCTTGACTCTTCTTCTATTTGACATCTTTTTTGTCTGAAAGAAAAAGCTTACTAGTATAAATGCGGACATTTGCAATAAAACTAGTAAAATAAGTACATGATACAAGTAAACTGATTTCAAATACAAATAAATAGTAAAATTAAATTGAGAATTACGGACGTCTAATATATTACGGACTATTTGATAAGTTAGGTCACTGTGAATAATGACCGTACCTATACATAATTCCAATTTAAAAAAAAAAACTGAAAATCAGTCTCTTAATTGGCGGAGAAATCGATGAACAAACAAAAAAATACATAGTTTAAGAAACATATCAGATCCTATTCCTTTCTTGAAAGTCGGTTAAAAAGCCTATAAAGGTTTATCTCACCTTTTTGCTTGCCTGACGAAAGCCAACTTTTTATTTTTTCTACTTACAAATAATTTTCGTTTATTACCCATTTCTGAAAAAAAATACGAAATGTAAAATTGTGACTATTATTTGTGATTACGCCATTTGATATTTAAATAATTATATTATCTGTAGACTACGTTTTTCAAAATTACTTACCAAATAATAAAAATATAAACTGCCAAAGTATCAATACTGGTGTGTCGCGCTATGAGTCGCCTACGCTATCGATGTTTACGCGAGCGAGCTGCGGGCGGGCGGGAGAAAGCGATACGTCCTGTCGCTGGGAGGACCCGGCACGCACTGATCGGCAAACGATTGTGCGCGAGGATTTATAGTGTTTTTAAAATAATCGCGTAAAATTAATATGTTCATAAAACTGTCTGAAAAAAAAACTGTATATTGAGCAGTACCTTAACTTTTATAAAATGAATTTATTTGTTATTATTTTATTTAAATACTGGTAAAAAAAAAATGTTAAAGTGAGCCGATTTTGTATTTTTTAAATATTGTTTTTGTGTTATCTTATAGCCATATTTTCCCAAAAAGGCTATGTAGTGCACTTTGAGACTATATATTCTGTTGGACAAACGCAAAAAATAAAACATTTTAGCACATTACAATGGTTGTATTCGTCCTGAAAGATAACTCTGACGTCTATTCTCGTAAAACGCTATGAAGGGATTGCCTTCTCTTTAAAGAACTATAATTAAAAATTATATTTTTACCGTGTAGTGCACTAAATCAAGATATTAACTTCCTAAAGCCGTAATATTCTTTGATTAATCTGCTCACATCATTCCGATATAGCTCAGGAAAAAGCTCGAAAACATGAAGTTTTCGGTGAAAATCGATTACGCGCTCTTAAGAGGAAAATGTCATACAAAGTTGTTTTGTAATAGGTAAATGTATTTTGAACATAAGGTCTCAATATAATTAATTTAAGTATTTCATTAGTAACATGAAAACACTGGCACTTGTGATTCAGGATCTCCTAGAACATGAGCCTGGGTTTTTTTGTCTTTATTATGAAAAATAAATAAACTATTATAATTTAAAAAAACATTAAGGCCCTTATTCATAAGAACTTTTCAACCATTACTTAATAAAATTACTGTTTAAGATATTCTAAATTCAAATTCTCCATAGAAAATTAAATAAAGAATCTGCTTATCAGTAGGTATTATAACTAAGTACTTAATGGTTTTAAAGTTATTATGTATCTTGAAAATTAAAAACAAAACATTTAGGTCCTTGCCTTAATGTTTTTTTAAATTTTTCTCAGTAACTATTTAGGACTAATAAGTTAATTATTATTTATTGTCAACTCATTATTAATTGATGTCGTAATTAGCTAAGTAGTAAGTATCATTATCCACTTTAATCTGTTTTCGTACTTTTACGCTTGATTGACTGTACCAGCCTCCGGCCAGTCTCTATTTCCTATCGACTAACGGAATAAAAAACTGTGCCAGTTAATGGTTTAACACCTCAATGACGCGAAGAGGCTAAGGCTAATAAGGCCCCCATAGACAGGACATAATTTTCCATAAAACTGTTTGATGACATTTTGGGATGCTTACGTAATGACAGACTTAATAAGTAAACTGCATTACAAGAAATTGAATTACTAAGGGCGAGTTTTTGATCCGTAATTAAACAATGGTTAAACATTATTGGCAGCTTAATTTCATTAATGTGCGTTGTTTGTTCAAGCTTGACAAATTGTTAAAAAAGTTACTATTGGTTAAAATTACTAGAAATTGATAGAGTATTTTTAAGATATCACAATTTTAACGTTTGTGGTTGATTTAACTACAGATCCAAAAACTCTGCTCTTAGTGATGAAAAAAATTGGATTTTCAAAAAAATCGGCCTAAGTACAGTTGCAATTTAGAAGATGCATTTATTTTATAACGTCGTCATTTATTTTATAAAGTCAAAAACCTTAGACGACATCTACGCGGACGAAGTTGAAGGCATCAGCTAGTAGGTATTATATATGTAGATGCTAACAATTTAAACTTGAGAAAATCATACAAAATCCATATTCAAATATTTCCAAACATTTTCTACACGACAGTACATCCCGTCCACAACCACGTGCTGCTCATTTACCACTTAAATAAATAAAATCCCCTGAAGGAAATGACGAAACAGACCCAATTGTCCATTCATTTCCCACAGGAATCTTATACAACTGCTTAACATCTTAGTCATTATTGTTTACTATTGTTCTACGAACAATCAAAATAAAGGTTTCAGCTGACATGCGCGATGCGACATTGTCATAGAAATTGTTTAATATGTTGAACAATTTTGTAACAATTTCAATGAAAAAGGCGCTTGCGGCTTAGTAGGGTAACTGCTATAGTAATTGGCCATGCTATAGTAACTGGCCACTCATAACAAAAGAGGTAGAAACAAGGTAATTCACAAAAAATGTTCCAATATCTGATACAAGAATATTTTCTGTCCTTAACATTCATGGGCTTGCTTCCATTACCTTGTTTCTACCTCTTTTGTTATGAGTGGCCAGTTACTATAGCGTGGCCAATTACTATAGCAATAGCTATACACGGGTTGGTCTTCGAGGTTTGGCAACTCCTGCCGACGGTGATCCGTGGATGGCCTCGGAAAGCACGTGACGTCATTGGTCCCTGCTGTCATTTGTAGATCTTTGCAAGTTATTTCGAGGAGTAAGAAGCTTGACAATTTGACAGTGGGGATTCCTGAGTAAAAAAAATTAGATTCTATTTAGTCCGTCAGTCAGATTATTATAGAAAAATATTGGATACGTATTTTTTACTTTATCAAATCAATAAAGATTGATAATAGTAGTTTATGCAACGACCATATAAAAAGGGTTATTAAAACACGAGTGTGGGTTTATCACACGAGGCGTAGCCGAGTGTGATAATACCATGGCACGAGTGTTTTAATACCTAATTATATGCCGTTGCATACACTATTTTATCTTCACTCATACAGTTGAAATAAAATAAGTGGAAAAATAGTTCATTCCAATATGGCGGATATTCTCATTGCGTATTCGAATGACTGCGCAGCGCGCTCAATCATAGACAAAGATAAAAGCTGGCTCATTGACTTAAGTCAATGAGCCCGCGCCAAAAATTAAAAAGAAAAAGTGTGCTATAAAAATTAAAAAGTTATTTTATGATGCAGTTGTTTAAAAATCGAAGGAAAATGTTGAATCGTAATGGTTTTTTTTTTAAATTTTACCTATCCACGAAAAAAAGTATGTATTTATGCATTCGTTTTTGAACTCATATTTGGAACATTACGTTGTGAGTGTAGATAAAGATATATTATAACGCATCAAAGACGCGCTTGTGACGTCACTTTCTAGTAAAAAGTGTACTGAAATGTGACGAAACACGAACTTTCAAAGCACTATATCGTCTTCATTTTTTGTTTACGTAAAAATAATACAATAGGTGTCCAATATTTTTTTGAAATCTATCCGACGGACTAATTAAATTTTATTAATGATCTACCTATTGTCTTACAAGAGGGTATTTAATGCGTTCCCCAGTTACTGGGTAGAGAAGGGCAGGTAGGCAGTAAAATAGGTAGGTAGGGCAGGTAGGTAGAAATGTCTGGTTTGACTTGAAGCCGTCCCTCTCAAAGTTAGGAAAAGTCTTTGATTTTCTACAAAAACGAGTTTTAGTACCTATCGTTGTCGCATTGTCATGATGCACCTGTCGGTGGGAATTTTTACAAGTATTTGAGTGAGCACATGGCTTACTTCCGATACATACTCTAACTGATAGCTTGAGAGGTAACGGGAATTGATGACGAGTGCTGAATTAAATTAATTAAAAGAAATGTGAAATAAAGTGTGTTTACTATTTACAAAGTAGGTACACGTAATATTCAGAATTATTGTTTACTAACAATACAACGTAATAACTACTTGTAATAAATATTCATCGCGTGATGATTACGGACGGAATTCAACAATATTGTGAAGCAATCACTTGTTTATTTTTCAATAGGTAACGCGTAACGAAAGGAAATCTTGATAAAATAAAGAAACTATGTTTTTGCTCAGCCATGTTCATGATAGACCAACAGAATCCTATTACCTACTAAGCCTTCTCTGTCCGTCCATTCGTCTGCCAGCAGGTTCTATTGTCATGAACCTTAATAGAAATTTTAAGAGCCTGTACCGCAAAAATGAAAAATAAGTGGGCCGAGTCAAACTCGGACTTCGCCTGTTTCTTGTAAAGGTAAAATAAATTTTTGTATTAAAAAATACAAAAACTTATTTTTTGTACATTGTAGTTTTTTTTTGGAAGACGATTTTTTTTGTGAAAAAGTTTTTATTTTTTTACTTTTTAGTGGTACTCAACACCTAACAACACCACTGAAAAGTCACAAGAAAGCAGAATACGCAATTTTGTATATACTCATAATTATGTAGATGATTTTTCCACATAATTATGTTTCGAGCTATTTGGATTATAAAACCAAACTACTGACAAAATTTCAATAGGACCAATCGTGAAGTATATTCTTTCTTATATAACCAGATTTTTTGTAATCGGTACATAAATGAAGGAGATATGAGGTAACAAACAAAAAAAAAATACAAATGAATTGAGAACCAATTATAATATAACATTCCAAATATAATATTCCAAATTAATAATTTGGAATATTTTAATAATGTATCGAGACTAATATGACTAATTGTGTTTTAAATTCTGATTTATATTTTATTATTGTATGCCTCAACGGCGGGACATAGCTGAACTTATCTTAATTATTTAAGACCTGCATTTATGTGTATACCTATAGTCCACAATAAAGATTATTTCATTTGATTTGAACCTCTTCCTTTTTCTGAAGTCGATAAAAAAAAACTAATTTTCATATCTACTAGTAATCTGAATAAATCCAAGGAACAGTAAATGTTAAAGATTTGATTACGAATTGGATCGTGGCTATGTTAGTATTACTAATATTTGTTCCTTTAGTCCGTTCATATCAAAAGTTAAACAAAAATGTATGGAGTCAACAACTTCGAGCGATTATCTTTGTTACATTTCTTAGTAAGTACTTGTTAATTGGATTACTAACGACGGTTGTATATGAGTATAGGATTTATTGGCTGAGTTCTGGAGACCTACCAACGCAGAGTTTTGGTACCTATTTGGTGTAGGTACAATTAATTTTTGCAGGATACTTTTGTACAAAAATTAAAACATATAAGAATGTAGAATGTACAGTCAACCAAGCTATTTGGCTACAGGCATAAAAAAATTCACTGCACTACCAATATTTATTTCTAATGTGTGCATTATAACTTTTTAAGTTGACGACATAGTTACGAGTGTGGTGTACAATAATTGTCTACTCAGCACATTCACAACATTACTTTAAAGTAGCTATAAGTTAGCTGCCTGCGTACCAAATAGTTTTGCTGACTGTAAATAAATTGAGCACAGAAAAATAGGTAAGTATGAGAGGGCGTAGGCAAAATGACATTCAATAAAAGATACCGATTGTTAAAAAGTTCAAAGTGCATAAGATTATCATGCACTACCGAAATGTGATTGGTCTATCGCAAACATTTTTGACTGACGATGAACCAGATATAATGGTGCTTTGTCTAGAGCTCAAATACTCTTGAAGACTGCACAAAACGTCCAGATAATGGTACAGGCCATTTCGATTTTATTCGAAGCCAGCTAATGGATAGTTCGTTCACAATAGGGTAGATGACTAAAAAAATCTAATAGGTAAGTCCGTCTGATATATTTCCAAAAAATATTAGACACGTTTTTTCTTTTATCACGTAACAAAAAAATAAAACGATACAGTGCGTTGAAAACTCGTGTAACGTCACTAATTGTAAGTACACTTTTTACATACACGTGACGTCACAAGCCCCCCCCACTCCTGATCTTTAATAACGTTGCCGGATGGTTGCTGCTTGGGTTGCTGTCAGAGTCTAAAGCAACTACAATAAGGGTTGTTGATATTTTGGCTATAAAGAGAGAGCTATAGCAACTACTATAAGGACCGCTGTTATTTTGGCTGGAATGTTAAATCCGAGGTAAAATAACTGTGAACGGACTGTAAACATACTGGAACATAATGCCATGAACAATAGAATAAAAAATTCCATTGTTTTGTATTGTTTGCCTTCATTCAAAACTATTTCACCGTGTCGTTATTGCACATGATTGTACGATCACATCATGGCAAGGTTATTTGCTGAAATATAGACTATTATGTCCATCATTATTTTAATTATAAATAATGTCGTGTTTTTCTTTCGCATTCGCATTCGTCATGAAATAGTATATAACGGAGTATCAGGCTGGGCAGCGGAGCGGTCTTTGTGATAGTCATCCATCATGGGCGTGTTATAGAAGAAACGTTGAAATAATAGCACGTTTGTGATTCATAACAGTCACTCGTTTTATTCGATTACATTTGTAAACAAAATATACGGTAAAACACAAGATGAAACTAGATTATGAGCCAATAGGTTAGCACGCGTGCACTTCATACGCTGTGTGTCAAAAGAATGCCAGCTGTTACGGCGTAGACGCAAACTTGCTACCCTATTCGGGGTTACCCGCTCATATTTTATAAATAACCATAATTATATTTTCGACCAATTGAAATAAATCACCATTTTAGTATTGAATTTAACAATAATTACTGTTCAACAAAATAACACAATAAGTCTCTCATCTTAAATCTTGGCTTAACTTTTAATTTAGCTGCGCGCCGTCATATAGATTGTTTTTAATTATTAGTAGCTATAACGAGGAAAACAAAAAACAGCTCTATCGATACGAATGGGGATTTTTGTTGTTGTTTAGTTCGTTTAAATCTGTTTTCAACCGACTTCCAAAGAGCAGGAGGTTCTCAATTCGGTTGGTACGTAATGTATTTTTTTATGCACGTACACCGATTATTACGAGATTTCTGTGATTCAGCTCTGCTCAAAGCGGGAGGAGTATCCATCCAAAATATGCCATCAACATGAGGCTGCCTGAAAAGTGTTTTTTTTTTTACTTTTTTAGTATTTTTTTTGCGTTAGTAAATTAATGAACTAACTGAACAAGCCACGTATCACAACTTACATGATCTATCATCGAAACTAAGTGATTGCAGTAAAAAATGTTTGACGTGTAACTTGAACCCGGAACTATGTATTAAAAACGTAAATAGATATCTGAAGAGTGCAATGACCTTGACATGTTTTATACCGGTTTACATTACGCTTTTACATGTATAATCACCGTTACATTCGGGTACTAGGTCTTATAACGGGTTCTAAGCGTCTTACCGGGGCCTCAGTGAGTTGAGTTCATGCCCACGTACGCTTACCAATGTTCCGGGACTCTAGGGCCCTGAGAAGTATCAGCCATACCATATAGATGTCTGATAAGAATTCATCAAGGCCCTAAGTGAATAGCCACTGCAATCTCTGTTATTCAAATGAGGAAGTCTTGAGATTTGTTAAAACCAAACGCCACCGGTCTAAAACCGGTCTGGAATGGTTACTTAAAACTCACACCTAGATCTTAAGGTGGGTACTAAACGGTGTTGCAAGGCGTAATGTAACATGTAACAAAGCGAGCATTCATGCAGTCAGTACGTGGAAACGAGCACAAACATGCGCATGTTACGTTATGTAACATGCGCACGGTATGTGCTCGTTTCCACGTACTTCGTTTCTGACTGCACGAATGCTCGCTTTGTAAAAAAAAATATTAAAATCCGTATAAAGCAAAACACGTAGTAATACGCATATGTGTTTTGCTTTATACGGATTTTAGGATACGGCGTAACATAAAATGTAACACCGGTCAGCACCCAGCTTTAAACATCACTGTTTTTTCCTATTAGTGAACAGTCATCAAAATAATTAGTGTCTGGCAATTTTATTTAAACTTCAAAATATAGGAGCAGGGACTTAATTAACTTTGATTGAACAGTTTTTGCTACCTACGTTATCATATTGAATAAATATTTAATAGCTTCTAGGATTTTTTAAACACATGTTTTGATGTATTCTTCGCAGTCTGTGACTTACGTTTAAAAAGTTAATAATTACGGCAAAATGCAAAGAAATCTTGGCCGGCAAATAATCATAATTTTTGTTGACAGTACTTTGTACGTGGTAAAATGTTTACGAGCAAAGTGTTTTTGGTAATCAGTGACTAAGCACTTTTCGGAGATTTTCCTAACACAAAAAAATACCACACATTGATTCTGCTTACTGACTATTCTAAAAATAAATGTTACCACAATACTGATTATGGTTACATCATCATCTACCTAGCCTTTTCCCAACTATATTGGGGTCGGCTCCCAGTAAAACCGGATTCAGCTGAATACCAGTATTTTACATGGAACGGCTACCAACCAGACCTTCAAAACCCATTAATTGGGTAACACGGTACTTCTTGGCAAGACTGGTGTCAGATTTTCTGGCTTCTGACAATCCGTAACGACTGCCAGAGATCTCCAAATTACAGTCCGGACCGGGCTTAACGTGCTTTCCGAGGCATGGAGGAGTCTGCGTATGTCATGATGGTCACCCATCCAGAGACCAACCTTAGCAAGCGTTGCTTAATCTTGAATCGGCCCGTGCGGCTGTTATAATTTGGCCGAACGAGCTCCTCATTATAATTAATATATTACTAGGGATTTGGTTTTTTTCTATCTACATTTCTTGAAAATACTACAGTTATGGCTGACGTCAAAGTGACGTCAGCCATAACTGTCAAACTATGACTATATTATTATATAAAAAGAGATGGTTACCCAAATATAGCCACAGCAGGTACAGTCATAGCCGCTCCAAGCAGGAACACAGCACCAGGTAATACAGTCAGCGTTGCCATGTATACCCTGGAGTATAGGGGCCCGTAGACCAGGGGCATCATCGCCTCTGCCAGACCGAAGAGGGAGTTCACTTTACCTAGAAAAAAAATATATGTTAGTAAATTGTAAACAGGTTTATGTGTACAATTTGTCCCGTAATACCTAAGTTCTACTTAAGCGAAACGATTGTTATTAATTGAGCACTTAATCCTGAAGGGCCGGTCTTAAGATTGATCACATATACCCATGATTAGCAATGGCATTAGCTAAGAGACCAAGATAATCTGAACACTGCATGATTGACGTGAGAGAAGAGCAGAATATTTTTTATTGTACACCAAAATACTAACACAATCGTTTTACAAGAAATGTAAATTGGTAATGGCAAAAGTATCCCTGACATCATCATATATGAGACAAACTTTGGTTGGACTGAGAGAACTTAAAATTAAAAGGGGGTTGTCTGCAGAACCAATCGCAGTTTGACGTTTCAGTTAAATATTATAATAACAAATACCACTGCTAGGAGACTCGTTTGATATAGTCCTGGGTCATTCATCCCCCCTCTTCTCATCGAATTGACTTCTCCTTCACAAGGGCCCACTGTGTGTTGCGGTCTCATTGAACCTTTTTTTTTCAAGGATGGCAAATCATCAACTTCAGCTCTGGGTGGAGCGGGAGGGAGTGTCAGACTCTTACTGACTAAAAACCCACGCATGTTCCTAATGCCCTTTGCGTTCCAGGGCCGCTATGACTCTTTCGAACAAATTCTGTAACCCTGGGTCTTAGTTAACCTACCAACCCAATTACGTGAACTTTTAACTTCCGTATATCTTTTCCCAAATCTGTCGTGAAATGATTCCAGTTTAAGTTGAGGTTAAGTTATGGTAAAGAGGGACCGTGTTTAATGACGCGCTTTGGACCCCTCCCAAGACTCCTATATCCATTGTTAAGTCCCGTCGCGTTAAGTTTAATTAGGTAAAGTTTGCTTTTATTTTTAGGATGTTCAAGAGCGGCTAACGTTGTAACTTAACAGGCACAGCTGTTTGATGACGACCGAAAACTAGTACGCCTACAGACTCTGGTGCCTAAGATTGGCATAAAAACAAATGCCACACGCAATAAGGCAATAAGATAGGTACAACGACACAACAATCAATGTACCTATTATAATAACTCCAAATCACACATATATAACGCAAGAGCAACTACTTCGCGTACCCGTTTCGGTTCCCAGCTTACGATCAAAAATCGTAAGCCACCACTTTCGCACTCAATTTGCATCGGTGTACGCTAGTCGGACGTCAGTTAGGTGTCAGATATGTGGTATGGTCAGTTAGGTGCTACACGTGGCGACGTCTTTAAATCGATTTGATTTTCCCATCACATAATAGTGCTTGTGTTGACGTCATAGTACGTCATAGTAGGTAGTAAAAAAATGGCACGTTTAGTTTTCATACAGATCGTGATAGTGCATTATCTATGTCTATACAACGTGTAGCAGAATGAACGCAATACCTCTAAAGGGGTCATTTTACTCATCATTATGAACAACTTTCACTATGGGACCAACACTGAAATCCCAAAAAAAAATCCTTTGCTCCATACATTTCTGTCCGCATAACTCGACAAAATGAACAGTTGGTTTTTTTTCGCGATTTCGAAGTTGGTCCCATAGTAAAAGTTGTTCATAATGGTGAGTACAATGACCCCTTAAGAGGTATTGCGTTCATTCTGTTACACGTTGTATATGTGGCAGTCAATTAGCTTAATCAGCCATTTAATTGGTTGCCTAGCCGTTTCATTAAAATGTGCCGATTTTTTAGCGACTTAAGTGACATCTTTTGTTCAATATCGTTTAATGACTTGCCCATGACACTTATGTCGCTGATTAAATGGCACAGTTCAATGAAAAGGCTAGACTTTTAATGAAACGGCTGATTCAGCTAGATGGCTGCGACATATATATCTATGGTCCAAATTGATCAAATATATTTAACTTTTCCATGAAAAAACTAAGTGATGTTTAAAAAATAAACTTTTTTTTTTTTGGCTCGTGGTTGACCACAATCTCAACTGATGGAAAACGATGATGTGAACCATAGAGCAGGTTTGCCTGACGTTACCTTTTCACTTTTGACCCCCAATTTTGACTCTAAAGCCGATTTACATCTTCTAATAGTTAACAAAAATAATAACCTCGTTGGTAGTTATATTTTCGAGCTGTTTGGGGTTCAAACTAGCGGGTCGTGGGGTCCGAGTGCTCATAACTTGTTTAAAGATCTCTCAAGACGCTTAGTTGACACTCCGCGTGACCCAAGGGCTGGGTTTTACAACGTGGAAATGCTGCCAGCTTTTTGGGCACATTACTAAAAATGTAATGTGTAATGTGTGCCAGCGATGAGGAGGAATTTTAGCCTAGCCTTTTCATTGAACTGCGCCTTTTAATCCGCGACTTAAGTGACATGGGCAAGTCATTAAACGATATTGAACAAAAGATTGAACGCTGAAAAACCGGCGCATTTAAATGAGAAGACTAGGCCACCAATTAAACGGCTGATTAAGCTTATTCGCTGCGTTATATATACAATTATAAATAAAAGAAGTTGTAGTACCTAATCCAGAATGGGACACACTTTATGTGACAATTGTAGACAAACAACTTACAATTTATCCTCAGGGCACTACCTTTTAAGCTAAAATTGGCATCAAAACAAATGGAAAACTCATCATTGGAAAACAATGACGTAGAGAATGTTACACACTCATGAAATTATTGACGTTTTGTTTACGAGCATTTCATTCAAGTTTTGTGGTCTGATTAGTATGTTCGGAATCTCCTGTTACTCAATGAAATTATTAAAATAACCGCTATAATCCCAGTATTAATGAAATTTTCCATATCTTTTTGTGGTTTTTTCCTAATTTAGCGCGTTTGTTCATTTTGCATGGGAATAACTTGCGGTTTCGATGTATGTAGTCGTACAGTCTAACCTCAATTTATTATGGTTATTTTATGCGGTTGACATGACTCAGCTTCAGGATAACGCGAAACCACAACAACACTTACAAGTGTCGTGAATTTTGTTGTTTTGAGTTATTTCTAACGTAACTCCTAAATAGCGTCACCAAATCCAATAGAAATTCACAACTAAATCACAGGAATTACAAAAGACACAATAGTACTCGTAATAGGGATTATTATGCGTTTTTCTCTTTTACATGTCCGACCATCATCATCATCATATCAGCCGAAAGACGTCCACTGTTGGACATAGGCCTCTCCCAAATGGGGGGGTTTGCCATAATCGCAACGCTTGGCAGACGGGTTGGCGATAGCAGTGTCGCTGTAGCAATGTACCTACAGAGAATGCTGCTGCTCAGTCTCTGGTGAGTCCCTTAGTCGCCTCACAAAATAACATAAAAATACTCTGAAAGGCTGGAGAGGTGCCACGGCGTCCTCACCTTCCGCCTGATGCAGTTACTCACCGGACACAGTTGTTTCGGGAGGTACCTGTTTCGGATTAGGCGGGAGGAAACGTCCGGGTGTTTTCACTGTGAGGATTGCCCAGAGGACACGGTGGAGCATACGGTGGAGGTCTGCCCTGCTTGGGCGGAGCACTGCCGTATCCTCGTCGAGGCGATCGGCGGCGGCGACCTCTCGCGTCCGGCCCTGGTTCAATCCATGGCCCGGAGCGAGGAGGCATGGGAAGCCGTCACCTTCTTTTGCGAAGCAGTAATGCTAGTGAAGGAGGAGGCGGGCTGCGTGAGGAAGAGACAACCCTCACACTCCAGCCGCCGCAACATTCGCAGCGCGATTCCCGGCCACCGAAGGCGCGGGTCTGCGGACGGCGAGCGTTGGGTAGCTCACCGTCCGATAATAACCAGACCCGGGTTGACGGCGCGTTGTGTTCCACGCGCGCCTCAAAGAGATGTCAGCAAAGTAGACGGGGCCCGTTAGGGCCAGAGCCTGCCAGAGTGGCGGATTTTGTTCGAAAATATTACCACGGCCCTGGAAAGCAAAGGGCACTACGAGGAGCACGGATGGGTTTTTCTCAGTAAGAGTCTGACACTCCCTTCCGCTCCGCCCAGAGCGGGAGGAGTTACTTGATGAAAAATCAACAAGCAATGTCAAAAAATGCAAGTGCATTACAATGCACTAGTACTTAAAATATGTGAATGCCTTTACAGAGAATGTAAAAGTATAAAATATAAATTTTAACACGAAAACTTACCCAATTCCTCACTGTTCACTAGTTTCGAGGCAATAGAACGCATCGCGATGAATGATGTTCCGTTGAAGATTTCTACTAAAGGCGCTGTAACAAATAAATCATGTAAAAAACTTAGCATCAAATATGATGACTATAACAATGATGTCCAATAAGTACCTACTACACATTTACGAAGTGGACCAAACGGAGACTACCAACGGAATTAGACCGAGGGGCTTCGGTCTAATTCCGTGTTCGGTTTTGATCCCCTTCAGGGCCTCATTTTGGAGTAACTTTATTAATCTTAGGAATATGATACACACACACACACACACAACAGTGCTAAGTTCCACCTTTAGGTAAAATGGCAAATCTATGGTAAGCGCCAAATAAATTTGTAGCAGCGGTCATGGACCTACATTAGTGGTATTCTAAGAAAAAAGGAAATAAAGAAATATTAAAGCTGCTGTGTGTAATGACAAACTATTCTTAATTTATTTTCGAAGAGATATTAGGGAAGGTCGATGTACTATATTGCAAATTTATCAGGCGTCTACTGTAGAAGTGAAGGTATTATACTACACCAATCAATCGATCGTTGATCACATTGACATTGATCGACGTCGACGGTCAGTTAGTGTGCTAGCTTTGGCTTGGATGTAGTAGAAACTGTTCTTCGACATCGACTGATCCAAACTATCGTCTATCGATGCTGATTGCTTTGGTAAAACCAAAACAATTATTATGAGCCTGTACTGTTCCACTGCAGGGCAAAGGCCTCCCTTCCCTCCTTCCACTTTCGCCAGTCTTCTGCAATTTTCAGAGAAGAGAAGGAGTCCAGTTCAGTCCGCTATCTCTTTCTGGGCCTGCCGCGGTGACTAAAGTATCTATCTAGCCTCTCCCACTTCTGGGCAAAACCACCCTTCCCTTTTCCTCACAACTTAGTCTTTTGCTAATTCAGGCCAGTTTTTTCGGTAGGAGTCGAGCTAATCTCGTAATCCTCGTCTTGGTCTGCCGCGATGTCTTCTGGAATATTGGGAATTCTTATTGCCTATTTCTCGTCTGATATGCAGCATACGTGTCCAGGCCGATCCAGCTTGCGGAAGCTTAGCGGATTATTGGGAAACGTCCATGATTTTGGTTTTAGTTTTGTCTTCCTTGTACGGTCCAAGAGACTGCTGCGCTCTATGGCTCGCAAACTCACCAGTAATTATATATTGGAACTTTTTCTTTTGTAGTTTCATAGCACCGTATCAAAGAAAGGTAGGGTAAAATAGAACTGCTTACCGATATATATCTCAGTGGTGGTAGTAGCGAAGGCGAAGATGAAGGAAGCAAGGATCTTGCTGGTGCAGGAGATGATGCCGACCACCGTGTCGTCCAGCTTCATGAAGTCGCTGAATATGCTGATGGAGAACAACGTACCTTATGGAAGAAAAATATGTTAGTTCATCTATACTTAATATAGTAAAGCTGTAGAGTTTGTTTGTTTGAACGCGATAATCTCTGGAACGGGAAAAAACAAGACATGCGCGTACGAAGTCGCGGGCCACAGCTAATAAAATAATTTCCAATTCCAGCTGAAGATGTGTTAAAATGCTTTAATAAGGAAGATAAAAATGTCTTATTTAATGGCCAGCCTTTTCCCTACTATTTTGGGGTTGGCCTTCAGTCTAACCGGGTGCAGTTGAATACCAGTGTTTTACATAAAACGACTGCCTATCTGACCTCCGCAACCCAGTAACTGGGTAATACGGTACCGGCACCTAATGGACTGTCAAAGATTTACAAATGACAGCCAGAACTTACTATCCCTAAAGTACTATATCAAAAAATATTTTTTTTTGCATTGCAGGTTTGAGAATTATTTGATTGTTGTGATTCTTTAAATTGGACACAATTTTTAGATTTATGACTATGTCATAAGTGAAAATTACAATATATAAATTTAAACCGCACTCACGTCAGTTACGCCATTTTACAGATTAGCGCGCACAAACAAACAGACAAAAATTCTAAACATAATTGTATTGTGTTCTGTTGCGTTTATAAAGACCCCCAGTAACAGTTTTAATCTAAAACATTCAATAAACAGACAGCGATCGGTTACAGATTTATATTTTGTATAATAATAATAATCGGATAAATATTATATTAAGTATTGGTTTGATATTTTTAAAGTAACAAATATTTATGAATAATACGATCAGTTGGTAACGTGGTTATTTCACATTAATTTTAAACAGATTTTACTCAAGGGGATTAAAGAGAAATTCGTTACCAATTTACAAATTTTAACATACACAATATTTTCTGAAAAATATAATTATAGTTGACATGAAATTGTCGCGGAATTTGGAATGTTGCAGGTGCAAACAAAATCATTTTAGACCAGTGATTTTAATTATGGGGATAAATATTTTCGCCCGCATTCTGTTCGATTGAAATTAATAATAATCCGGAGATGTAATTACTACTTGTTCATTCAAATCCGTAATGTATATTGTATAAGAGAATTAATACAAAACCTAATAAGGGGTCATTGTACTCATCATTATCATCTTTTACAATGGAACCCACCTGTAAATGGACTTGATAATATGCAAAGCAGACAGGGCGCGCGGAATCCTTCGTGCGCGAGTCCGACTCACACTTGGCCGATTTTTTTTATTTCATCATCTACCTAGCCTTTTCTCAACTATATTGGGATCAGCTTCTAGTCAAAACGGATCCAGCTGAATACTAGTGTTTGACGTATTTATAAATTGTTTTATTTTATTTACATTGTGCTCTGTATGTTCGAACTGATGCAAAATTCCGAATGAATCGAATATATTGATGTGTAAGTGTTGAAACCGGCAAGTGCATGCGCAGTGTAGGGTTCTTACCAATTATAGTATCAGTTATGTTATCATCATATCAACCGAAAGAAGTCCACTGCTGGACTTAGGCCTCCCCCGAAGGGGGGAGGGGGTTTGCCATAATCGCCACGCTTGGCATGCCGGTTGGCAATCGCAGTGTAGCTGTAGCAATGTACCTACAGAGAATGCTGCTGCCCATTCTCTGGTGAGTCCCTTAGTCGCCTCTTACGACACCCACCCCCGCCTTTTACGTCCGACACCATACGGAACATTGATGTTATAGCTGATAGAAACTTCCAAATTGAATTGCTCAGTTTAAGTTTATGTATATTTTTTTTTTTAGTATCTACGATTGAGATTTTTAACTTTAAGTAATAGTGTTACGTATCAAAGAATATCTTATACTGTACCTACCTTGACAGGTTTTACAACGGCTTTTAGCTCTAAACTTTTTTGTTAACATGCTGTTTACCTTGTCGAATAAATATGAGTATAATTTCCCTGTAAAATTATAAAAAAGTGATGCAGAAAATAGTAATATTAACACAGGATTCGGACTACAATCAATGGTAATATTATTATTTACTGAAATTAACAGTTTGTGGTATCTGTCAATAGATTGTTGATTTCATCAAGCACCCGAGGCGAACTTAATTGTTGCGTGTTCGGAATTTCTGAGTATATTAATTAACCTGTATTATTCCTGTGTTACTGAAACAGAAAAAATAACAGTTTTGCAAGACAATCTTTTTTTGTGAATAAATTGGAACAAAGGGCCTAGCACGAATGTTTTCGATGTATAGTAACGTTACAGTATCGTTTAACGTAAACGAATTTTTAATACAAAAATCAACAACACCATTGTGTTTTGGTAAAATTTTATGCGACATACACAATTTGTATCATAAAAAAATATGAATATAGTATTCATTTCAAATAAATATTATGTGCGAAAGTCGTAGGTTGGAGGAGGAATAATTAATACAGTTTTTTTTTTAAAAAAAACCTTGTATCGTGGGTGCGTTCACAAACATATAAACTCACATACACAAACAGCCAGACCTGGAACAACTATCTGTAGGCCATAACAATATTTGATCCGTGCGGGAATCGAACCCGCGACACGCAGCGTAGCAGCCGATCGCTCAACCGTGTTTAGTGTGCACATGAGTGATCCTATAAGGATTCCAATTTTTTTCATACGGACTTTCGGAATCCTATAAAAGGACTTCGCAGTCCGAAGTCCTTCTATTTTTACATACTTCTAGAACCAGCGGTTTACGTTGTGCGCTGTCTGTCCGTCAATGGTTGAATTAAATAAGATTCAGTGCACTCACCCACTAAGTTAGTGATGATGCTGTAAGTACAGAACATGCTGAACTGCACCTCGTCCCAGTTGAACCTGTACCTCATGAACAGGTACAGCACGTTCATTTCACCTGCAAGGAACAAACTTCGTTAAATAACACCAAAGTGCTCGTCCAGAATGAATGTGCGGTGACTAAAGCGGGCGCGGACGCATTGGCGGGTTCTCTGTATCACGAATTGTTGTCACTAGTTCTTGGCCTTCTCACGAGTAACGTTCAAAGAGGTTGTACCTTCTTGGCCTTTTTTTATTTTTTTATGGATGGGAAATCATCAAATAACTCCTGCCGCTCTGGGTGGAGCGGGAGGGAGTGTCAGACTCTTACTGACTAAAACCCATCCGTGCTCCTCGTAGTGCCTTTTGCTTTCCAGGGTTTTTCGCGGTAACTCTGAACAAAATCAGCAACCCGCCGTCGACCCGGGCCTGGCTTTGATCGGACGGCGAGCCACCGAACGCTCGCCGTCTGCAGCCTTCTTGGCCTTAATTAAGACCCATTCTTGTACTTAATAAACGTTAAGATTTAAGTCATAGTATCATCTGAGTGACCATCAGTGACAAACACTTGCCATAAAGAAGGGTGAAATTACAGGTGTTTTTGAAAGTTAGCCACTGCCATGCGAATACGGTCGCTTCTTGTGACACGAGAATTGGCTCGTTCATCGTTTTTCAAGCGCTACGCTTCTGAGAACGTTATATGTTATAAAATATTGAGTCCTAGTGGCGGTTTTAATTAGTCAATATAGACATGGCTAAAATTTCAATTTAAAAATAAAGTGAAAATCACCAATTGAAGCACCACATCTCCGATACCTTAAATATTTTCAACTAGGCTCGTAAGCTGGATAATTTTGAGAAAATATATCATAACACAATGTATTTTCTTTTAACAAAAATATCTGGCAGTTTTATCTGGTGAAATATAAAAAAAAAACTTTATAATTGTTTTTTGTAGGTGTATGTTTTAATGGAATCCACAAAGGTTTGTGTGCAAAGGAAAAGAAAATATTTTTCTTTTCCAATTAACTCTCTTTGAAGCCTAAGTTCTTGGTAAAAATAACACGGGTGGATACCCTCCGATTTTCAAATCCTAAATATGAGAATAATATTTTTTATCTCGAGATCTTTTTCCAGGAAAAAGCTTTAAAAGTCGTTTTATGAGCACAAGCTGAGTTAGATTCATCGATACAAAAGAGTTTTGGTCGTTACCCAAAAAGGTGTTTTTATTTTAAAAATAAACAGACCTATTAATAAAAACTTTTTAATCATGTGCTTAGTTTTAATACTGATTAGCTGATTATAAATTTTAGTTCTAGTTAGAAAAACTGTTTGATTTTTTTTAGAACATGTGTAGCTACATCCTATATTTCATGGAGCTATCATAATTATATTCTCAAAACTACAAATGCATAAAATAATTTCTGCTATCCCCATTCTTTTGAATTCAGAATTAGAATTGCAAAATTCGTCTGATTTTAATTTCCTTGAAGTTTCATCGCACGTAATTTATGAAAATATTTTTTTTTTTTTTTTTTCATCTTCTGGGCATGCTCGCTCCATCATGGACCTCATCTGTCGCTTTCCATCAGGCGTGATCGAAGTCAAGAGCTAGCCCATTCATAAATAAAATAAAAATAAATAAATGTAAACACAGAAGTGTAATAAAAGAAAACATTATAGTTATGAAGTACAAAGGAACTGCTTATTTATAACGAAATTTCTTCTTCAAAAAACAATCAGACCTGCGAAAGGAGAAATGAATAAGAAATGTAGATAATAGTGTGTAAGAAAGAACAACAGAAGAAGAATAGTGAAGCCTTAAACTAAAGAATCAAATAAAATACGAAAATATACTTATATACCTAATATAGGCCGAATACTATACTAATATAGATATCTACAACATCTATAGAATATCTAAATATCACACTATAATGATGGCAATATCTGTTGCATCTACTGCATGAATTCATCGTTATTTATAATTCCTTTATGTACTAAAATATATACATACTGTTGTAAACTCACTGTCACTCAAGGCCACTGATTCAGGTAGGAAATGACGTACCTACACACATTCTAGAGAACATGTCAACAGACGATAAAAGAATATTGCTGTGCAGGAAAGTGTATTCAAACCGTTCGTTTAGACTACGCTCATTATAGAATAACTTAACACTTTCAGTATCGACGTCACACATGTGGCGTTCTGAAACTTCGCTATTGGGTGCCGCTGACACAATCATAGTAGAGTTTTTCGAGAGTGGTACGCAGAACTTGCTGGTACGCAGAACTTGCAAGGATTTTATGAAAATAGAGGTGGTAATGAAAGTGACTCACCATGTAAAGGTCCAAAAATGACGCAGACGACGACAATGAGTAAAGAGACCCTGAGTCTCCGTCGCCTCGGTCCTGTTCTAAAAGCGACCGTCAACGTCTCCCGCACATGACGCGCGTCGAAGAACGAACACACCCACCCGCGGCAGCCCACCGGTTGTTCCTGCGAATAGATGCCAATTATAGTATGCAGTTATGGCCTACGCTCAATTCTGTTTGTATACAGTGTGATGATTGTGGGTGGCTCTGGCATTGTGATGGCAGTCTAGGAATGAGTGGATATTTTTGGTCCGATACCAGAACTGTGAGAGGATTCAAGTTTAATATCATACTTATGTTTTAATACACTATTGTTATTTTTTCTCGCAGAAACTATTCAGCGGTTTTTTGATAAAATTTGGCACACATTCATAATATATAACCTGGATTAAAAATTTAATGAGTAGGTATGTTCCCTTGGGATGATTTCCGCCGTTAATCAGGGTGGAATCATGGGCAGCTAGTAGAGCAATAAATGTATTTTGCGTAGAAAAAAAAACTATGTCAGTCTTTGGGGACTACCGATAGAAGTGAAAACTAAGTAGGTAATATTGTATTGTTTGTGCATGGCAAGCGTGCGGTGACAATAACGTGAGTTTCACGCTTTATGTTCACCCAAAAAGTACACGTATATACAGTATACATATAGCTCATGGAAAGCGTTCGGTGACGATGAAGCGAGTTCCATGATTTTTGTTTACCCAAAAAGTGCTCAACGCGGCTAAAGAAGTTTTCACTTCAAAAATTCAAGCCGGAGAAAAAGGGTTAGTAAAGTTTAGAGCAATATGTTGCTGTTAGTGTCAAACAATGGGAGGGAGAAAGAGATCCAGGGACCTTACTATAACATGTCAACGCGGTCATGATTCTGTTGTGAGAAAGAGTTAGTGCTATTCGATCTGTATAACTCCGTCTCCCTCTAAGAAAGGGCCCATGATGGCATTGGTTCGACACAGCAGCTGGAGAAGGCATCCAATACAAAACAAATTCACAAGATTCTTCGTCTTCTTCATGTGGGTAGTAAGGTCTAACGACCCCACACACCCTAGTGTCAGAGTTTCTAAACCGCCTCAAGGGCCTTTGGCATGGTTTATTTGACGACCGGCATTTGGCGACAGGGACCACCGGCTTATACGTGCCTGCCGAAGAACGGAATCATGTTTTTATCAAACAATCAGACAATCAGGATTCAAGCCTGCAATGTCCTAGCTAAACTGGAAAACAACTTAACAAAGTATACTTCCCGTGGGAGCCCACGACCACCGAGTCACAAGGCAAACGCCTAAATTCACAAGATTAATGACTATAAAAGAGTGGTATCTACTATCTATCTATTCTCATAGCAAAGCTGGAGGTGAAAAAGATTAAATCTTAAAGCAGTGAATCGAAGAAGCATCTGCATTCGATCTTTAATATGATAAAATAACCGAGTGGGAATTAAGTTAAGAGCGTTTACGCGGTACGGCTTTCATACAAACTTTCAAATCCTTATTTTGCGAAATTAATGAACCGATTTTAATAAAACTTGGTATGCATACGCTAGATATCTAGGTCTAAATAGTTATCAGAGAAAATTTTCGAAAAAGAGTTCAGGGGCAAGGATATAGTGATTTTTCACTCTCCCTCTAAAATCTTTTTCAAAAATGTTCTCTGATGAATATTTAGACCTGGATATCTAGCGTAAAGAAGCAAATATCTTTGATCCAAGAAAACATGGCACATGAAAAAGAAGTAGACAAAGAGAAAAGTACTTAAATTATGTTAGTAAAGAATAATGTTAAGATTAAATCACCCATGAGCATACTGCAAGAAGCTGTACCGAGAACACTATGTAGTGTTAGATCCGTTATTCTAATTTTTCGGGGGAAAGAGTCACAATGTAATGAGTCAATTCATAGTAAGGAAAGTAATATGGGACAGTACCTAGGAACTTTAAGTTTTGACCACGAAGTTCCATGCGTTGAAATACTAATCCTACAAGTAGTTATTTTGGAAATATTTTGCATAATACCACCTTTCTAATCAAGTTATGAAAACCAAACAATTTTAGGTAGTTACGAACTGTTTTCAGCTCAAATAAATAATGTCAAATTATAGGAAACTAGGTCATAGGTTATAATTTTTATGCACGTTTGTACCTACGATACATTTTAAACGGCGGAGCAGAAGGGAGTGTTAGAGTCTTACTGACTAAAACCCTAAAGATCAAATAAAGATTGATGTAGGATTTATAAAATCTGTTTGGAGATATACATATGTCACGGGAAAAATTGCAAACGCCGTCAGATTGTAAAATTTCGCGTAAAATTGTGTAAACTGTTTTTTCCTATTACGACACGAATATATTGAAAACTATTAAATTTGAATGGTTGTACCTATGCAAAACGATTTTTTCAAAACATACATAGAGAAATTATAATCTAATATTTTTTTTTTACAATCTTACAGAGTCTGCAATTTTTCCGATGACATATGTATGTCATACTCAAAATAGATTTTGTAAATCCTACATCAAATCTTTATTTGATCTTTTTATAAAATTTATACTAGGTACCACTACAGGGTTGCGGATTTTGTTCGAAAGAGTTACCGCGGCCCTGGAAAGCAAAGGACACGAGGAGGAGCACGGATGGGTTTAGTCAGTAAGAGTCTGACACTCCCTTCCGCTCCGCTCAGAGTGGAAGGAGTCATTTCTCATCCTTTAAAAAAAAGGTACAATACAGAAAACAATGAAATAACTTTTCTGTTATGTGACAGGTGTAACCGACACTCAGAGGTCAATGAACGCCAAGCCCTCCTAGTACAAAAGCTCGTTAAAGTTTTATCGTTGGATTAAAATAAATTCAATAATATATTTTACATGTAGGTAAAGTTTTGACATTGTCTTTTCCTGTACCTTTTTGGGGCACCCAGCAATAGTTTTGAGCATTGGTATCAAATCTTCAAAATTTTCAATTTTGTCAATTACACCTCCCAGTTACTTTTAGTGTCCTATTGTGAGTTCGTTTAGAAAGACATTTGGAATTCATCGTATCAGCCGAAAGACGTCTACTGCTAGACATTATGTGGGTGTGCCATAATTGCCACGCTTGGCAGGCGGGTTGGCGATCGCAGTGTAGCTGTAGCAATGTACCTACAGAGAATGCTTCTTCCCGTTCTCTGGTGAGTCCCTTAGTCACCTCTTACGGCACCCATGGGAAGTGATGGGATGGTGCTATTCTTTTACGTCCGACACCATATAGAACCATTAGGAACTATTCCAAGAAAATAATATTAACGTTATACAATTAAAATGTTTGGTCTAAAAGGTCTCCTCAATAGTTTAATGTGTTACTATGTTAACAACAACAAAGAATTCTAAATTCTTCGGAATGTAAATAATGAGAGTATAATATTTGTCAGCACCTACGCATTGTCAGTTCTGTTATAAATATCACTCAGTAACTGCAGTTAGTAGCCACAGCAGTTCACTTTTATAGAGTGTAGGAAGATAATCAGCTGGAGACAAGTTTATTTCTTCCTTGAATAGAAATCAGGGCTACATTAGTATAAAGTAAACTAAATGTAGACACGCAATGAGCGACTAAATCGTTGGTCAAATGAGGAGCATTTGACCGAAGATTTATAATTTCAAGATCAAATAACTTATTAAGGACCAATTTCACCAATGAAACTGGACGCGATCAGCTAATAAACCAAGTTTATGAGCTGTCAGTGTCATTATTTTTTTATGGAATATTTACACTGACAGCTCTTGAACGCAGTTTAGATGTACTGATCGCGTTCAGTTTCATTGGTGAAATCTGCTCTTAATGACACGTTTAAAACAAAAGTATTACCATATTATTGCTTTTAGTTAAGCTCTACTACACAAAGAGATTTCACGGCGCAGCCACTAGACAGCCCTGGACGTCCATAGTATAAAGATAAAATTTAATTTCACATAAATTCATTATAAAGCGAAGTGAATTTAATTTACCCCCGGCCGGGACGAACGAGCGAATAAGTGCAATTTCAGGTTTCAAACAAAATCCCGCAATAATCCCCACTTTATTTTCGTGTTCCCTTTAGCATACGAAATGCATACAGATTGTGTTTACAACGCTTTTCATGAGCAACTGCCAAGGGAGAGATTTGCGAAAAATAATTTCCGACACAAAAAAGATACAATCAAAACTTTGCCGGATAAAAGAACAAAAAGATACATTTGGCAAAGTCTATCAAATTTTTCATACGCACAACAAACATCGTAAAAAAGAAAAATTGTATTTTATAAAGTTCGATTCGACGCAACTGCTATCATCAATCATTGTGGAAAAAACTATTTAAAATGTGCTGGAAAATGTGTCAATGTATCACATGGTGGGCTCTATAGTATTAGTGACAATGTCAGAGGATCGGAGGGATATAAATCCAAGTCGACACCTCTGCGAGCCTCGCGTAAAATCGCTGATTGCGTTACGATGTCCCCTTGGTTCAAATTTGCGTAGTGAGCGCGCAGCAATTTATCACTTAGACATAGGACTAACCGGGCTGTCGAGCTACTCTGCAAATGATGTATGGCCTCAACGCTCCTTATCGGGAGACATACGACACTATATTAGCCCTAGACTTTGGTCTAATTTTTTTTTAATAATTGTGAGTGACAGAACCACATTCAAATTTCCACCTGAATGGACCATGAAAGATGCTGAACCAGGTTAATCTATAGAGTACTTACTCTTTGTCTATCAGAAGAAATGACAGGATCCTTCAGTCGTATGTATCCATATATCAAACTCGTCAGATACAGACAGTTTGATATTAGAAATATGCCGTAGTAACCGATCTGCTGCAGCAGAATACCACTCAGGGACATGCCAATAGGTATTCCGAGGGACATACACAAGTTAGCCACTCCCACTCTGAATGTTCTCATTTCTTTTGTCGTTACATCACCAATGTAGCTGAATACACCGACACACACTGTTATCCATCCCCCGGTCAGTGAGGGGAATAGATCAGACAGGGCCGTTATCTCCAAAGGTAACTCGTAGAAGAAATATGTGTTTAGGATAAAACTCGTGCAGCACAACACTTCCCCTACTATAGGCAGTAGTATGCATGCCTTCCGTTTTCCCGTTTTATCGCTCCACGAACCGACAAACAAAACTAAAATACACGGAAATGTTGTTTGGACGATATTTTTCCACGCCTGAACCGACGCGGTCAACTTCTGCACTTCGGATTCCTGTAACGTATAGTTCTCTGTTTGCCGCCTATTTAACGCGGAACACACTTCATCATCGTACCCTAAATTAACTCTACATGCTTTTTCTAAATTCAGATTTTGCACTGCAAGTCCTGAGAATACATTGGACATTATGTAACAAGCTATGATTGGTTCCACGGTTATGTTCGACCGAATCTGCATGAGCTTCTCCCTAACCCCCGTCCTTTTGGGTTTGGGTTCATCCTTAGCCGGTGCCTCGACTCCGGCCACCGGCTTCTCAGCCACCGCGCTTATCCCATTCATGGTATCCAATTTGTTACTTCACTTTAAAGTTCAATCAATCATCGTTACTGGTGTGCTTTGACTTGGGATATCGAGGTTCCCACGAGGTATGTATGTTATCGGCGCAGACGTATACACTACGTTCATTGTTCACATATTACACATCACTGGATAACAATCACTCGGTATTCACTGGTTCTGGTCCAGAGCAATCCACTAACGGTGCGATAGTGTCGGGCCGCGGAGCAGACTGAAGGATCCTCTTGTCTTAAGAGTTGATTGGACGGATACGCGTTCGAGTGGTGTCATTAGAGGCAATTGGCCGGGCGTAGTGTCGGCTGTCGGCGGCGGAGTGGCCCGCAGCCGCAGGACTGCCTGGATCGTCGTCACAACCTTGCGGTAAGTAGGCATTTATCCCATTGGAGCGATGTCTGTCATTATGTGAAACAGTGGGTACGCGCGCGGCCCTATTAGTACACGGTCAAGGTACGCTCTAGGCGAGGGCGTCGATTTCATTTCGATTCCATTACGCTGATTTCATGTCTCTCGGTGAAAATTTTTAAATATAAAATCTAATATTATGAATTTATTTGAAAATCTCAAAGCCATGTTAATAGTATATGAATTGCAAAAATATCTAAAAAGACATTCAAGAAGACATTTTATTAACAATGTACAGGCCACGAGTTTTCCGATCACGTTTTAAAGATACCCTAAAAATAAACCCTCGCCCCTCCACACTTTATTTACCAACACAAAAGTGTGTCTTCCACAAAAAACGGCGCTCAAAAGATTATTCTTATTGTCGGGCGTCGAACCGAAGCTACTTTAGTTACAAATATCTTCCAGTAGGATGGGAGTGCGTAATAAAGGGGCAAGAAGGAAGCATTAGTCAATATGAATGGTTTCCCCTCACAGGCCCTTGCCAAAACTATTGGCTAACTACTTTTGCTTCGTCGGCTAGTGAGTTCAAATTAAAAAAGGAATATGCTGGTAGGTCGAATTTAAGAGCTCTGTTTGTCTCGTTTAAAAATGAACTACAATTTCGGTGAAAATTGTGCTTAGTATGAACGGATATCCTGGGGCCGTATCACGAAGTGCCAATGTCATCATGATTCTGTTGTGAGAAAGATGTAATGATTTTTGTCCTGAATAGCTAAAGAAAATTATGCTTAGTATGAACGGATATCCTAGGGCCGTATCACGAAGTGCCAATTTCATCATGATTCTGTTGTGAGAAAGATGTAATGATTTTTGTCATGAATAGCTAAAGAAAATTATGCTTAGTATGAACCGATACCCTGGGGCCGTATCACGAAGTGCCAATGTCATCATGATTATGTTGTGAAAAAGCGTATCAGCTCATAACGTCAACTTCGCAAAATGTCAACCGGTCGCAAAACGTCCACTTCTCACAATGTCAACTTCTTAGAATGTCAAATTCGCATAATGTCACCTTTCTCAAAATGTCCATTTCTCACAATGTCAACTTCTTAAAATGACAAATTCTCTTAATGACAACTCTACGTAGGTTTCTAATTTAACAAGATAATTATTTAAAAAAAATTTAGTAATTTACTTTTCATAAATTAACTCTTTCAGCGCTATCTGTCCGCATCACGGTGAAACGTTCCAATATAAAACTTTGGTTGTGCTGATCCTACCATAGAACATACTCTATGGATTCCATTCGCGGCAAAATTCGTTGGAGTTGACAGCATTGTAATTATAATTGGCTGTTTTTTTACTATTCCCATTTTCCCACACATACCGCAACGCACTCATACGAGCGAGGAGTGATCATAGCTCGCGCGATCGCCTTGTAAGAAGCTTGAAAATAACAATGGCTGACATGTCGTCATGAAATCTAGACCGCTCTTTAAAGAAAAATTCGTAAAGACGGAACATAAGACGGAACAGACCTATACTCGATTATTTACACTTATCGCTTAAATAAATGCAGTTTCGACCGTTTTCCCAAACGCTGATATCAGTGAGTGTTATCATTATTTCAATGACGCAGTGTGGAAACATTCAAAAAAAGTTAAACTGAACAGAACTCCGGAAGGGCGTAACGTCACTAGGATGGCAGCAATGATTCCCCTGTTACCATCAAATTTTATACCTGCTGCATGGTCTCATATATTAGATAAATCTCCTCGTAATTACGAAATGAAGCGCTTCCGTCGTTATTTTGAGAGACAATGGTACCCTAAGTTTTCGCCAAATATTTTAAATTGTGCGGGTCAGCGCCACCGCACAACAAATTCATTAGAAGGTTGGCACCGGCGTATAAATGGACGTATTCCAAAAAATCCTAATTTATAGTACTTTTTATTTAAATTGAAAAAAGAAGTAAAATATTGGGATCAGAGAATAACGGACAGTCTTTTTAAAGTTTTAAGAAATAGGAGACGACTTCGTGATATAACTTTTGATATTAAATATGACGGAGAGGCCGCATTATTAGCATCATCATCCGACATAGTGGGCGTATAAAATGGGTAATCGAGCAATGAGACAACGAATTACACAACAAGATTTAATACACTGAACACAAATCACAAATTAAATCACACCGTACAACGAAACGTGAGGAACAGTTCCTAGCTTTGTGGAGAACTTGTCTCCAAGACGACCCAATGGAATCTCCGTCTTGGTCCGACACCCCTCCACTAGGTAGGCTCTGTTGTAGCACGAAGTTAGTTGTAAGACGGCGACGGTGCTGCCATCTACCGGAACTCGTGCTTCGTTTCGTTATTGGTCGGTACTAATATCCATCTCCGACACGGCCATCCTGCGCCGACACACGACCCCGTGTGTTTATTCTGTAACAAGGATAACGTAGCACAGTATATCGTTCGGTCACTCCTGACAGAAAGTTTTAAGACGGTTAAAGTTTTAAGCTCCCTTAGTTCTCTAAGGCTTAAAAAGAAACTAAAAACAAACTTTCTATCATAATCATTTTAAATTTACCTTAATCCTTTATCAAATTAATCATTTAAATCTAAAATTAAGTTAAGTAACAATTGTATTAACTAGGAATGCATGAGCGACCAAGTACCAATGTCATATCAACATACCATTAGCAGTTGTCGTTAAAGTTATCACAAAACAATAACACAAAGTGTGAATCAAATTCGTGGCCTGTGGCTTTTCACTAAGCCCTCACACACTATTGCATTCCCTTGAATGCCGAGTCCCACGGACTCTTTGGTCTTCGCAAGACCCGACCTCCGCCAGAGCCACCCGCGCACCGCGCATCCACGGATTACATAAAGCAAATACCGACTTCTAACGGACTACGGCTACGAAATGGCTACTGGTACGGTCCGACCAGCCGAACTAAGATTCACCACTATCACTCAACTCAAACTCTTCTACTTCAAGCGGTACTTAGCCCTCAGGCACTCACCTTAACCTATCATGCGTGTACCTATTTGTAAGTGCGTCTAGAATTTAAAGCTCTCAATATATAACGATCGCCATCTAACACTTCTACAACTTTAAATGGTCCTTTAAATTTAGGGTCAAGCTTAGCTTGGTTAAGTTCTTCATTTTGAAGTAACACAAAGTCACCCATAGCCATGTACCATCGTTATCCACAACAATAATCACCTTAATCACAACAAAGCCTCGGGGAACCACTCACACAAGTAAACAACTCTTACACCACGGCTCTCATAGCCGATCCACGGTCACTACAGACCACGAGCAGCAATCACACCATTGCTCTCGAAATACGTGCCTCCACACACATGTGGACCACAACCACTACGGTCACAACAGAGAACCCTACTCGCGTGTTCCTCGCCTCGGCTTGCTTGTCACCACTGTGACATCTCTCACTTCTACCATCAACTTTGACTGGTACATGACTTTGGCATCTTTTTTTTCACCCTTCCATGAGCTCACCCAAAATAGTTCAGAACTTACAACTCGATGTAAAAGTAACAAAGTCATCCCTGTGACTACAAGTGTTCAGTGGTAGTCATCCCTGTGACTCCAAATTATCAGTCAGTCAACAATGTGACCTCAATGATTCAGTCATCCCTGTGACTAATCAATCAATCTTATTTTAATCTCATCTGCATTAACTTACGTAGGTACCTATTTTGACATTGTAATAGCTCAAAATTCTTTGTACTCGTAAAGTTTTAATCAAAACTAACTGTTGTTATAAAAGGAAAACTGTCCCCGACACGTTAACACAAAAGCCTAGTTCCAATTTTTCACTAAAAACGTCTAAAGTCGGAACATGACGTTGTGGCAACCTTGCCATGCAATATCTGCCAATGGTAAAACTCTTTAGGTACCTACTCGTTTTGTACTAAGTATGTAAAATTACCTAGCACTATCAATCCAACCACTGAATTGATATGAACGACTTTAAAGCTTTGAAAGTCACGATCAAAATGAATTGGTAGCGACTCACTCGATATTCCAGTCAGCCTTGAACGCTCTTGTCCCCACAGATGTTGACATGATGCTCGGCTGTTACAGCCTGAAAACTGCTTGCTGACCTTCGGTCTGTCACGCTCAGAACCGCTCAGGAATTGCAGCTGCACAGCAATTATAGCAGCATGCGGACCGCTAGCCTCCTGCTGGCTTCATCCATCGATATACGATATCTGAAACTGAGAAACACTGCGAGAGTACAAGTCCAATCAAAGCTGTGGTGGAAATAATGGTTTCAGGTTAGCGTAGTAACCACATTATCAAAGTCAATCTAAAACTAATCAGAACATGGACACAAGAAAGAGGCCTATGCCCAGCAGTGGACAAAGTCTGACTATGGTTGGTGATAATAATCAAAATATTGCTTTTGCAATTATCCTAATTTTCAATAAAGTGGGTACGGTGTAATGTTGTGACTATTAAATAATATCGCTCTTATGTCCAAACAACAATAGCTCTGAACTGCCACTGCACTTCATTACTCAACCTGCGATAGCAGGATATTACCGCTTCATTAGCATTATTTAAAATGCCATTGCTTAACCAGCAACACCAAAGCTATCGCGCCTAAACTACTACTACACTGTTTACAGTAAACCGATAGTCAACATGAAAATAACAACCTCACTTTAGCATAGAGCATTAAAGCGACGAGTCAATTAACAAACGTCGATAATCGCCATTCATGAGACCGTAGCCCTTTGTAAGTCAGTCTCCACAGCATTAAAATGTTTACTCGTAAACAAAATAGAAAAATTAACCAACGAGTACCTCTGCTTCACAGCAATAACAAGACGAAAATGGCTCACCAGATTTATGAAAAGAACCTCACGGACATTCACGCCCTTCTCCTTGACCTGGCCAGCTGTTATGAAGCTGTTCGCCTCTGTTCTGGACTGGTTTTTCATTTTTCAGGTTGATGAGGGTAGTCGCATAAAAGTCGACAAGAAGAAATTTTGACCTCGAAATTTTCCTTGAATTGGTCCCACGTTGAACACAGATAGGTAACCTATCTAGGTACGACCGGCATGTAGGCGCAAAGCTCTTCGTCACCTTACTTATGGTAAAAAATATGCTGCACTGCACAACACTGCATTCTCGACCAAACATACCACCGCGGTACGTTTAGTGCTTGTATAAGTGCGCGTGATAGAGAGGGTAAATGTTAATAATATAAAAATATAATCCAAGCAAGTATATGGCAAATATTTATTTTAAATAACCCATTTTAACATTGACACTAAACCTTTATTATCCCAGAAGGTAAACTATAATATTAAAATAAGATTCAAGCAAGTTTATAGCAAGTATTTATTCTAAATAAATCGTCCAACAAAATAAAGCTTCCTTAACTTCGATACTAAACCTTTACTATCCCAGAGGGTAAACTATAATATTAAAATAAGATTCAAGCAAGTATATAGCAAGTATTTATTCTAAATAAATCGTCCAACAAAATAACGCTTCCTTAACTTCGATACTAAACCTTTACTATCCCAGAGGGTAAACTATAATATTAAAATAAGATTCAAGCAAGTATATAGCAAGTATTTATTCTAAATAAATCGTCCAACAAAATAAAGCTTCCTTAACTTCGATACTAAACCTTTACTATCCCAGAGGGTAAACTATAATATTAAAATAAGATTCAAGCAAGTATATAGCAAGTATTTATTCTAAATAAATCGTCCAACAAAATAACGCTTCCTTAACTTCGATACTAAACCTTTACTATCCCAGAGGGTAAATCACATTGTATCAATTAAACAAGTAAATAACACGTAAATAATGATATCAGAAGTATCGTTAGCAATATTATTTAGATTTAACATTGTTAATCATTATCATTATTTATATTCACTATAACCCACTTGATATCATGATTTAGTTATTTCACACAACAATTTATGAGAACACAACATAGCTATAGCTATATTTCATAGTCTTATATTTAATTTTCAACATAGGTAACAACATAGGCACAATAGGTACATAGGTACAATATTTCATATAAACATAAGCAAAAATACTTAACTGGTGATCTGCTCGGTCCGACTGCTCGACGAAGAATGTGCCTCTAAACCCTGGGCTCTCGCTTTTATAGGCAGTGACAAACAAGTTGAATCAGTACAAAGAACACGTGTTCAAAATTTGATCAAATAGCTTACTAGACTATTTTTTACTTAATTAAAGCGATATAAATGTATCAAAAAACGATAATAATATTACAGAATAAATATTGTGCTAAATAAATAGTGTAAAAGTGGTTTTAACATTGATTTTATAATTAAAGCAGTGACAAACAAGTCAAATCAGTACAGAGAACACTTGTACAAAATTGATCAAATAGATTACTAGACTATTTTTTACTTAATTAAAGCGATATAAATGTATCAAAAAACGATACTAATATTACAGAATAAATATTGTGCTAAATAAATAGTGTAAAAGTGGTTTTAACATTGATTTTATAATTAAAGCAGTGACAAACAAGTCAAATCAGTACAGAGAACACTTGTACAAAATTGATCAAATAGATTACTGGACTATTTTTTACTTAATTAAAGCGATATTTATGTATCGAAAAGACTAATTATATTACGGAGCAAATATAGTAATAAATAAACAGTGTAAAAGTGATTTTAACAATGATTTTATAATTTGAATTACAACCGAACCAACTTCCGGAATCAAAGAAATCTCAATTTCACTTATACAATTAAAAATAAAGTGCTAAAAATTAAAAAGGATATAACACGGCCATTCTGATATGTACTTCGTTCTCGAAGTACATTTTTAATCAAATAATTTACGTCTTAAATTATTGTTAAGTTATAGACAATCATAAAACATAACAAACAAAGCTTAAGTTAATTACATTTATAAATTAATTTAGATATAACATGGTCATTCTGTTATTATTTAGTACTTGAAGTAAATTTCTGGCAATCATCTACTTTGGTTTTAAAATGGTACAAAGGCACAGCCACAGGCACAGTCACAGGCACAGCCACAGGCACAGCCACAGGCACAGCCACAGGCACAGCCACAGGCACAGCCACAGGCACAGTCACAGGCACAGCCACAGGCACAGCCACAGGCACAGCCACAGACACAGCCACAGACACAGCCACAGACAGAAACAGGCACAGTAACAAGCACAGCCACAGGCAAAGCCACAGGCACAGCCATGAACACAGCCAGTTATTTATAATTTATCAGTATTCAGAGACTTAAATAGCATCTTCAACAATAGCATTCTCAGAGACCATTTCACCGGGCCAAAATCGTAGTTTGTCTTTAGAAATCACGAGATTCCTTTGACCTCTGCCACGCAAACTATAACGATCATTATTCAAAATCTCGAGAATTTCGTATGGCCCCCTAAATTTCGGTTTTAGCTTTTCGTGACGTCTATGATCCTGGTAAACATAAAAAGTATCCCCAACATGATACGTTTTTTTTTGACGACGTACTGCATCGAAACGTTCTTTAAATTTTTGAGCCACTACCCTAAGACGATTGTGAGCGAGTTCTCGATCTGCTCGAATGTCGAAATCATGTTGAGCAGCGTGATCACCATAAAGTTCGTTTAAACGAGCCTGGACACAAGGTATATTTGCATTACTACCAATTAGTAGTCGTATAGGGGAAAAACCCGTAGATTTTTGGATAGTGGTATTTATGGACTGCTGTACTTTCCATAGTTCGTTCGGCCAATCTGACACATTACCACACCTAGTAGTCAACATATTGATTACGGTTGAGACGTATCTTTCGGCTTGACCGTTACCTCGCGGTGTTCCGGTGGCTATCATGTGGTGCTCTATTTCTAAGTCTCGAAATAACGAACGGACTAAATTGGAGCTAAAGTTAGTGCCGCGGTCAGTGACTACTAATGACGGGGTACCAAATAGGGTAATTGTTTCTCGAATCACAGGTACTAACTCAGCAGCACCCAAGGTCTTAAGCTTTTTCAGGATGCAGAATTTAGTAAAGCCGTCAATAACTAGCAAGATATACTTAAAACCATTTGTTGATTGTGGGAAAGGCCCTGTACAATCCAAGTGAATAGTGTGGAAAGGCACCGCTGACTTATATATAGGATGTAATAGCCCTTCTTTTGGACCTGAATGACCTTTTCGCTCTACACAGATTAAGCAATGGTATAAATATTTTTTTACAAATGCTGCCATAGATGGAAACCAGAAATTTTCTCTAATTTTATCTAACGTTTTATAAAAACCTACATGACAATTTTCGTCATGAAACAGTTTCAACAACGGAATTCTATTGTTTCTGGGAACAAACAATTTAGGTGAAGCGTTCGGATCAGCATTATAATATAATAAATTATTTAATACTACGTACTGGTTTTCATCTAAATCTCCTACCTCAGCCCGTTGAATTAACGAAAGTGTTTCGGGGTCATTCTGCTGTGCTATTTCAAGCCAAGATCGAGAATCATTTGAAATTAGGTTAACTGAATGGAACGAACTATCGGGGGTAGCTGTGATAGGTACCTCAACAGGGTTACGACTGAGAAAGTCCACGTGGCTTATAAATTTGCCCTTTCTATAGACTATCTCAAAATCGAAGTCCTGCAGATACGTCCACCAACGTGCTACTCTTGGAGATAAATCTTTCTTATTTGCCGTAGATTTAATAGCATTACAATCGGTTATGATTTTAAATTTAATACCTAACAGGTAAACTCTAAATTGTTTTAAAGAATTGAATATAGCCAACGTTTCTAAATCATAAGAACTATATCTAGACTCAATTGAAGAAGTACGTTTACTAAAATATGCTACGACTTTATTGACATTATTATAATCTTTTTGCAATAGAATGGCGCCGTATCCAAGAGAACTAGCATCTGTGTGCAATTCGGTCGGTAAATCGGGATTATAAATGCTCAGTAAGGGTTTAGAAGTTAAACATTGTATTACATAATTTCGGGCAGACTCTTGTTCGGACCCCCATTCCCATTTTTGATTGTTACTGGTTAATTTGGTGATACAAGCTGTACGGAAAGCGAATTCAGGAATAAATTTCCGAAAATAGCTGGCGAGGCCCATAAACTGGCGCACTTGTTTAACAGTTCTAGGTGTAGGAGAATTTACTAGGGCTAAGACCTTATCGACACTTGGTCTAACTCCCTCCTTAGATATATGCCGACCTAAATATTGAATTTCATTTACGAAAAATTTGCATTTTTTTAAGTTTATGGTAAACCCGGCTTCAGAAAGTGCCTTTATTGTTAGTTCTAAATATGAAAGACCCTCCTCAATACTAGTAAATGGAATCAACAAGTCATCAATGTATGTAAGCAAAAATTTTAAATGTTGAACCGCTTTGGTTATTGACCGTTGAAAGACAGCTGGACCATTACAAATACCGAATGGCATTTTTAAAAACTCATAATGTCCATCGGGTGTTATGAAAGCTGTAAATTTTACCGAATCAGGGGCTACAGGAATTTGATAAAAACCATTTTTCATATCTATAGATATAAAGAATTTTGCATTACCTAAACGGTCAATTTGGTCTTCGATTAATGGTAGTGGGTACCTGTCTTTTTCTATTATTTTATTTAACGAACGAAAATCAATACATAAACGATCGTCACCCCCTTTTTTCTTTACTAGCAAAATCGGGCTAGCGAATGGGGAGTGACTTTCGCGAATGATCTGTTTATCAAGTAAATCTTGAACCATTATGTTTACTTTCTGTCTTTCAACGGGGGCTAACCTATACGGTCTATAATTTACTACTTTATCGCTTTTTAATCTCAAATTTAATTGGCCAGTTTGGACATTACCAATATGAGTAGGTGTAGGCAAAACGTTAGGGTATTTTTTGAATATTTTAATAATTCTTTCTTTTAAATTTGTGTCCAAATTCTGTATACAAGATTGAAGCTCATCAAAAGAATCATATGGATTATCATTAGCTAGGTATACAGTGGCAGCAGGAGACAGTTCTTTCCATGATAGCCTACAACCTTCGGAATCTACAATAATTTGAATGTCAGGGTGACTAACCACATTTCTACCAATAAGAAGATTATATGGAAAATCTTGGTCACGGGCCACATGTAAATCTAGCTCGATACAGACGTCTTGAAATTTAACCGGCACTGTGATAATAGCAGCAATATGTATTTTACCGTTACCTATTCCATTAACGTTTATTGAGCATGGTAAATAATTACAATTCAGTCGTTTGGCAATAGATTCTCGTATAATGCTACAACTTGCTCCTGTATCGATAATAGAATCAATTGACATGTTGCGAATGGTGACATTAGTAGGCTTAAAATTTGAAACATTACTTATTATAGTATTGACTCGAGTATCTAGTCATTGCTTTTTGTCAGGGTTTATTTTTTCTGAATTTACACGATTAAAAAAACAAGTTGTTGCATCATGGCCTACCTTCTTACAAACTGTACATTTTTTAATATTCTGTGACGAAGTTAAATCGCTAGTTTTAATGCACTGTGAGCGGTAATGTCCCTTCTCACCACATGAAAAACATTTTTTTTCCTGAATCTTTTCGTCGGTGTTTGGTATTGGCTTGAAACGCTTACTTGGTCCAGATAAATTCTCAGGAGATTGATCTAATGGTCGCTTTTTAGTCTTTACGTAAGCGGAAAACAAAGCTATTAATTCTGATGTTGTCTTGACACTACTGTTGAAAGATGCCATTTTCACATTATTGTCTCGAATACCTCCACAGACCAGTTCTATTAACTGAGACTCAGAAAATATAATTTTAGTGTTCTTCAATAATCTGAGTTTCTCTCTTGCGTACTCACAATAAGAGTCAGCAGAGTCTGAACAATAGGTTACAGCTTTATATAGTCGTTGCGACAGATTTTTCTTCTCCGGATACAGTGAAGTTAATTCAGTACAGAAAATTTCCCATGACCGACCTTCCTGAGGTTGCCAGGACTCGTACCATACTAAAGCAGAGCCCTTGAGGGCCTTACCTGCCTTTGCCACTTTAGCTAAGCTGCTCCAACCAAACTCCTCCCCAAGCTTGTCAATGTCTGCACACCACGCCGCTGCGCCGCTGTCAGTGGTGGCTGGATCGAATATCGGGAGAGCCACGTCATCCTGCCGATTCTTGCTGGATAACGCTTCTTTGATAGCAGTTAACAGCCCTTTGAGAATCTCTTGCTCCATTTTGGTAGCGACAAAAAACCCTGAAAATATAGTAAGATTAGTATGGCACTTGGGATCCCACTTCTGATGATAGAGAGGGTAAATGTTAATAATATAAAAATATAATCCAAGCAAGTATATGGCAAATATTTATTTTAAATAACCCATTTTAACATTGACACTAAACCTTTATTATCCCAGAAGGTAAACTATAATATTAAAATAAGATTCAAGCAAGTTTATAGCAAGTATTTATTCTAAATAAATCGTCCAACAAAATAAAGCTTCCTTAACTTCGATACTAAACCTTTACTATCCCAGAGGGTAAACTATAATATTAAAATAAGATTCAAGCAAGTATATAGCAAGTATTTATTCTAAATAAATCGTCCAACAAAATAACGCTTCCTTAACTTCGATACTAAACCTTTACTATCCCAGAGGGTAAATCACATTGTATCAATTAAACAAGTAAATAACACGTAAATAATGATATCAGAAGTATCGTTAGCAATATTATTTAGATTTAACATTGTTAATCATTATCATTATTTATATTCACTATAACCCACTTGATATCATGATTTAGTTATTTCACACAACAATTTATGAGAACACAACATAGCTATAGCTATATTTCATAGTCTTATATTTAATTTTCAACATAGGTAACAACATAGGCACAATAGGTACATAGGTACAATATTTCATATAAACATAAGCAAAAATACTTAACTGGTGATCTGCTCGGTCCGACTGCTCGACGAAGAATGTGCCTCTAAACCCTGGGCTCTCGCTTTTATAGGCAGTGACAAACAAGTTGAATCAGTACAAAGAACACGTGTTCAAAATTTGATCAAATAGCTTACTAGACTATTTTTTACTTAATTAAAGCGATATAAATGTATCAAAAAACGATAATAATATTACAGAATAAATATTGTGCTAAATAAATAGTGTAAAAGTGGTTTTAACATTGATTTTATAATTAAAGCAGTGACAAACAAGTCAAATCAGTACAGAGAACACTTGTACAAAATTGATCAAATAGATTACTAGACTATTTTTTACTTAATTAAAGCGATATAAATGTATCAAAAAACGATACTAATATTACAGAATAAATATTGTGCTAAATAAATAGTGTAAAAGTGGTTTTAACATTGATTTTATAATTAAAGCAGTGACAAACAAGTCAAATCAGTACAGAGAACACTTGTACAAAATTGATCAAATAGATTACTGGACTATTTTTTACTTAATTAAAGCGATATTTATGTATCGAAAAGACTAATTATATTACGGAGCAAATATAGTAATAAATAAACAGTGTAAAAGTGATTTTAACAATGATTTTATAATTTGAATTACAACCGAACCAACTTCCGGAATCAAAGAAATCTCAATTTCACTTATACAATTAAAAATAAAGTGCTAAAAATTAAAAAGGATATAACACGCGCATTTGCTCGTTCTGCATTTCAAACATCCTTCGCCACTGTGCGGTATCTAGGTTATCGCCACGTATTTTTTCATTTGCTCGATTAGATCCCACGTCTGATGACGGAGAGGCCGCATTATTAGCATCATCATCCGACATAGTGGGCGTATAAAATGGGTAATCGAGCAATGAGACAACGAATTACACAACAAGATTTAATACACTGAACACAAATCACAAATTAAATCACACCGTACAACGAAACGTGAGGAACAGTTCCTAGCTTTGTGGAGAACTTGTCTCCAAGACGACCCAATGGAATCTCCGTCTTGGTCCGACACCCCTCCACTAGGTAGGCTCTGTTGTAGCACGAAGTTAGTTGTAAGACGGCGACGGTGCTGCCATCTACCGGAACTCGTGCTTCGTTTCGTTATTGGTCGGTACTAATATCCATCTCCGACAAATATAATAAATATTTAATTGTGCTGCAAAATAAAGAGTCCGAATATAGCATATTTTTTTAAAAAGATCACATTTTTGCGGCTATCTTTGTTCAAAAAGTAAATTGAAACAAATACTACTCGTAATTGTTTCAATTTACTTTTATATTTAAATATTTTTTTATTCTTATGGAGAATTAAAGTTTTTTTTAGTTTATTTTAAAGTATGTTATTTTTTTCGTCATTTTGATGATGTTGCATTTTTTTATTTCAGTTTTGCGACTTTCTTGTTCAAAAAGTAAATTGAAACAAATAATTTAAATATTTTTTTATTCTCATAGAGAATCAAAATTATTTTTTAGTTTGTATTATCAGTGTACATGCCGACTGATTCTATTGAAAATTTGACCGAGTTTACCGAGTGTTTGAGTGAGTTGCATGCCATAATCGAGAGTAATGAAGTGGAAACTGTGTTTATTCTGGGGGACTTCAACGCACACCCAGGTGAGCTGTTTTCTAGTGAATTGTTAGCGTTTTGTACAGAACAGATGTGGTCGTGTGTGGACATGGAAATATTACCTTCCGACGCGTTTACGTTTATTAGTGACGCGCACGGGTGCCGCCGCTGGCTTGACCACTGCGTGGTAACGGGTTCAGCGCGAAGCGCCGTTGTTAACGTGTCTATTCTGCACGATACCTATTGGTCTGATCATTTTCCTTTACTAGTGGAGTGTAATTTAAATGTAATTTTACCTAAAAGTCAGATAACTGAGTCAAAAGTTAATCAAATAAATTGGGGTATTAGAAACGATGAACAAATCGAAATGTATTTAAATTATTGTAACTCAGAACTAAAACAGATAGATTTCCCACCAGAGTTTACTTATTGTGCGGATCAAATGTGTGATAATGAGTCCCACAAATTAATTATAAATAAAATGTACCAGACCATTGTAAATATTTTGACTGAGGGCGCTAAGCGCAGTTGTAAGAAACATGTACCTAATCTTAAGAAGCATAGACATGTACCGGGCTGGAATAAGTTTGTCAGGGATGCTCACGGGAGGGCGCGACTTTGTTTTCAGACTTGGGTTAGCTGTGGTAAACCTAGTTTTGGACCTGCGTACACAGAAATGTGTGAATCCAGGAAAATATTTAAATCTAAATTGAAATATTGCCAAAATAATGAACTACAGATTAAAATGAATATTATTGCTGAGCATCATGCTAATAACGACTTTAGCAACTTCTGGAAAAACACAAAAAACATGAATACTATGTCGAGCCGCCCTGTGAGTGTTGGGGATGCGCATGAGCCCCGGGACATAGCCTGTGCCTTTCAGCGCCACTTCAAGGTCGAATCCCCGCTCGGGCCCGCGTCGCGGGTGCTCGCCGCTGTGGATCGCCCCGGGGACGTTGCCGTTAGATTCACAGCCAAAGATGTGGCCTCCGTCATAAAGCGAATGGTTCGAGGTAAGTCCCCGGGTCACGATGGGCTCAGCGTCGAGCATCTGAAGTACGCGGGTGTACATCTACCGCGAGTTCTCGCCTTGTTCTACAATTTATGTGTGGGTCACAGTTACTTGCCTGATGACTTAATGTACTCCGTAGTAGTTCCTATTGTGAAAAATAAAACTGGTGACTCCTCTGACATTTCAAATTATAGACCCATCTCGCTAGCAACAGTCATAAGTAAGGTACTGGATAGTTTGCTTGACCAACAGTTGGAAAAGCACTTGCTTCTTAATGACGCCCAATTTGGTTTTAGGCCTGGCCTTTCAACGGAGAGTGCTATCCTCTGTCTCAAGCAAACTGTTCAGTACTACACAGACAGAAATACTCCTGTATATGCTTGCTACTTAGATCTGTCAAAAGCATTCGATACAGTAAATTACGACAAGTTGTGGAGTAAGTTGCGATGCGAGACGAAGCTGTCGCATGACATTATAGCCCTTTTTGAATATTGGTACAGTCACCAGCAAAATAGTGTCAGATGGGCAGGGTCGCATTCGGACATATACGGGTTGGACTGTGGGGTGAGGCAGGGGGGAATAACCTCTCCGCGTCTCTTCAACCTGTATATGAACCAATTGATCGAGGAGCTCAGCAGCACTAAGGTCGGTTGTTCCGTTGATGGGGTATGTATAAACAACATAAGTTACGCGGATGACATGGTGTTGCTGAGCCCGTCTCTTTCTGCAATGCGCAGGCTTTTGAATATTTGTGAGACCTACGCGGGGGCCCATGGGCTCAGATATAACCCAAAGAAGAGTGAATACATGGTCTTCAAATCTGGTACTAAAACCTACTTAACTGGTCCACCTGTCACTCTCTGCGGGTCAGATTTGATTAGAGTAGATCGATTCAAGTATCTGGGTCACTGGGTCTCCGAGGATCTGTCTGACAATGCGGACATTGAGAGGGAGCGAAGGGCGTTGTCTGTCCGGTGCAACATGCTGGCTCGCAGGTTTGCACGCTGTTCTTCACAGGTTAAAATAACCTTGTTCAAGGCATACTGCCAGACATTTTACACGTGCAGCCTGTGGACCAACTTCACTCTGCGGGCGTACAACGCGCTTCGGGTCCAGTACAACAACGCGTTCAGGATTCTGCTGGGGCGGCCCCGGTTTTGTAGCGCATCGGCGATGTTCGCTGATGCTACTACCGATGATTTCTACGGAATAATCCGGAAAAGGAGTGCATCGCTTCTGCGTCGCTGTAGGGGCAGCTCCAACGGAATCCTGAGTGTGTTGTCCGAGCGGTGGGATTCCCCCTTCTTGCGGAGATGGCTGCAGCTGCATGCCAGTGCCTGCACATATATATTTCTGTGACTTTTATTATTATATTGTGACGTTGTATTTCTTTGGACATAATTTTGACATTGTATTTTATTTTGTTTTATTTTTGACATTCATAAAAAAATATGTACCTACCCATTTGACTTAAAATTCTAAATTCAAATTAAATTTTTGTAATTATTTCAATCCATTTATGTTAAATTTATAGTGCAAGAATGGCAATTTTTTAAAATAATTTGTAATTGTATTTTTTATGGGTCCAAGACTTGAAATAAACGAATTTTATTTTTATTTTATTTTTTATTATGTTATTTTTTTCGTTGTATTTGTTTGAGGTGACACACCATATTACAGTTGTTTGATTATAATTTTAATATTTCATTATCAAAGTCCTCAGATGCATATCTTCATATACCCTTTAGTATAAATTATGTATACCTAGCTATATCTATTATAACATTTAAATTATCTTCATAAAGTAGAAACCTACGTAGAGTTGTCATTAAGAGAATTTGTCATTTTAAGAAGTTGACATTGTGAGAAATGGACATTTTGAGAAGTTGACATTATGCGAATTTGACATTCTAAGAAGTTGACATTGTGAGAAGTGGACGTTTTGCGACCGGTTGACATTTTGCGAAGTTGACGTTATGAGCTGATACGTGAAAAAGGTGTAATGATTTTTGTCCTGAATAGCTAAAGAAAATTATGCTTAGTATGAACGGATATCCTAGGGCCGTATCACGAAGTGCCAATTTCATCATGATTCTGTTGTGAGAAAGATGTAATGATTTTTGTCATGAATAGCTAAACAAAATTATGCTTAGTATGAACGGATACCCTGGGGCCGTATCACGAAGTGCCAATGTCATCCTGATTATGTTGTGAAAAAGGTGTAATGATTTTTGTCCTGAATAGCTCCGACTCTTTATCACCAGTCTCACCAAAATCATGAGGGTTTTAATACGTCATCGTCGTCGTCGTTTAGGTTGTATATATACGAGCTTGTCCCGGGCGATCAGACCCATTTTACGCTTGTTTTTATATAAATGTTTGTCCTCTGCTTAATAAACTATACAATAAATAAATAGTAGGGCCCTCATAATGCTTCGATCTAGGGATAACGAGGCATGTAAAATATTTTGTTTACAGATAAGCTGAACCTAAATGACCTTTTCCGTTATGGGCGGAGCAGAAGGGAGTGTCAGACTCTTACTGACTCATCATCATCATCATCATATCAGCCGAAAGACGTCCACTGCTGGACATAGGCCTCCCCCAAGCGTCGCCACAACAACCGGTCCTGTGCGTCTCGCATCCATCGGTTACCCGCGACCCTCACCAGGTCATCGGTCTACCTTGTGGGAGGCCTTCCAACGCTGCGTCTTCCGGTACGCGGTCGCCACTCCAAAACTTTTCGGCCCCATCGACCATCTGTTCTGAGCAATGTGCCCTGCCCACTGCCACTTCAATTTGGCGATCCTTCGGGCTATGTCGGTAACCTTGGTTCTCTTGCGGATATCATCATTCCTGATTCGATCACGCAAGGAATCTCCGAGCATTGCCCTCTCCATTGCCCTTTGGGTGACTTTAAGCCTTCTGATGAGGCCCATTGTGAGCGACCACGTTTCGAGTCCATAGGTCATCACTGGCAACACGCACTGGTCATAGACTTTCGTCTTGAGACACTGTGGTATGTGAGACGAGAAGATACCGCGCAACTTCCCGAACGCCGCCCAGCCGAGTCGGATTCGACGGTTGACCTCCTTCTCAAAGTTAGCCCTACCTAGCTGGATCGTTTGTCCCAGGTAGACGTACTCATCAACAACTTCGAGTGCAGAGCCTCCAATCTTGATAGGAGTGGGTGCTACATGGGTATTTACCATGACCTTGGTTTTGTCCATGTTCATTTTAAGACCCACTCTTTCGGAAGCTCTACTGAGGTCATCGAGCATTGTACTGAGGTCCTCCGTGGTCTCAGCCATGACGACTATATCGTCGGCAAATCGAAGATGAGTGATGTACTCGCCATTTACATTGATGCCTAGCCTTTTCCAGTCCAAAACCTTGAAGACGTCCTCCATTGCGGCCGTGAACAGTTTCGGAGAAATTACGTCTCCCTGCCTCACACCCCGCTGCAGGAGGATAGGTTCTGATGTCTGATCCTGAAGTCGGACTGACATGGTGGCGTTTTCATACAAACACTTCAGCACCTCGATGTACCGATAGTCGATCTGGCACCGTTGGAGAGACTGCAGCACAGCCCAAGTCTCGATCGAGTCGAAGGCTTTCTCGTAGTCCACAAACGCTAAGCAGAGGGGCAGATTATACTCTTCGGTCTTCTGTATAACCTGCCGCAGCGTGTGTATGTGGTCTACGGTGTTGAAGCCTTTTCGGAATCCGGCTTGTTCGGGAGGCTGGAAGTCGTCAAACCTGCGTGCGAGACGGTTTGTGATGACTCTGGAAAACAGCTTGTAGACATGACTCAGAAGTGAGATGGGCCTGTAGTTCTTAAGCAGGGCATTGTCGCCCTTTTTAAAGAAGAGTACGACCACACCTCTGCTCCACGCTTGTGGCGTTTTCCCCTCGAGTATGACGGAATCGAACAGTTTCTGAAGGGCCTTAAGGACTGGTTTTCCACCCGCCTTCAGGAGTTCGGTCGTAATTCCGTCCTCACCCGACGCCTTGTTGTTCTTAAGCTGCTTCAGAGCCATCCTAATCTCATACAGGCTGACGTCCGGGATGTCTTCGGTATAATGCCGGGTCAATCTAGCTCTTGGGTCGTTCGCTAGATTTGCTGCGGGTTTGGTCATTGACGTGTATAACTGTCCATAGAATGTCTCGATCTCCCTCAGAAGCTCTGATTTGGCGGATATGGTGCTGCCATCGTCGGTCTTCAGTTTTGTGAGCTGGCTCTGCCCAATAGACAAATCCCTTGCAAAGACCTTGGAGCCCTTATTCCGCTCTATCGCGTCTTTAATCGTTTCAGTATTAAAGCGGCGGAGGTCGCTTTTCAAGGACTTGGAGATCCGTCTATTGAGCTGCCGGTACTTGCACGCATCGTCTGAAGACTGCAGAATCATCTCCCGCCTCTCCTTCATGAGCTTGAGAGTTGGATCAGAGAGCCTCTTGGTCTTATCTGTACGGCGAGTCTTGAAGAACTTAGACCCGACCGTATGAACAGTTTCCACGAACCCATCGTTGTATTCGTCCACGGAGCTCCCTAGGCACTCGAAACGATTTTGAAGTTCGAGCTGAAAGCTTTCGGAGTTTTGGATCTGGATCTGTGCTGGACGGAGCGTAGACTTCATCAGTCGAGACCTTTCCAGCTTGATATTTAGATTCAATGTGCCTCTTACCATGCGGTGATCACTTCCGGTTTTCACCGCGTTGATCACGGAGACATCATTGAATATCTGCTTCTTCGTCGACATGATGAAGTCAATCTCATTTTTAGTTGCACCGTCGGGGCTCTGCCAGGTCCACTTCCTGTGCTCACGTTTTCTGAAGAAGGAGTTCATCATATAGAGGCCCTCCTTCTCCATAAAACTGGCCAGTAGGTGTCCCCGGTGGTTCCGACGTCCATATCCAAATTGCCCCACTCGCAGCTCGTCACCGTCACGTTTGCCCAGTTTCGCGTTAAAGTCCCCCATGACCACGGTGAAATGAGTTTTATGACCATGCATGGCTCTGGATATATCCTCATACATGGTCTCTATTTCGTCGTCGGGGTGTGTTGAGGTTGGGGCGTAAACCTATACGACCTTCAACGAATATCTTGACGATATTCTGAGTATAAGGTACGCCACCCTGGTCGACACACTCTCGATCCTCACCACATTGGACACGAGGGACCTGTGGACGAAAAACCCGACACCACCCTGGGACTTCTGGTCACCCTCCCGGAAATAGAACAGGTTGCCGGATTTGAGAATTGTCGTGTCCTCCCCCTCTCTTCGGACTTCAGACAATCCCACAACACTCCATCGCAACCTGCTCAATTCCTCCTCAAGTTCGGTGATCTTCTCGTCGGTCCGGAGTGTTCTCGTGTTTAATGTTGCCAGGTCCAGTCGTCGGTGTTTTTTACGGTAGCCGTATCCACTCCGGGGATTCTTAGCACCCCTTGCATCGTCATAACCTTGACCGCTACCGGAGTCAAGGGTAGACGGGCTGCCGGGCACTAGGGGCCATTTTTTTGTTGTGCTCATCATTTGGGGGGGGTTTGCCCTAATCGCCACGCTTGGCAGGCGGGTCGCAGTATAGCTGTTGCAATGTACCGAAAGAATGCTGCTGCCCATTCTCTGGTGAGTCCCTTAGTCGCCTCATACGACACCCACAGGAAGCGATGGGATGGTGCTATTCTTTTGCGCCCCGGCACCATACGGGCTACTTACTGACTAAAACCACTTAAAGGAGCAACGAACGACTACCGATAGAAGAGTACGAAGTTGGTGCTTATTTCTGGAAAAAACTTCACGTAGACCAGCATTCAGCGGCATTCTTCTCTGTCACGTGCATATTCTGAGCCCAAAAGTGCATAAGTGACTGGTTATAGGGCTAGCTTCGCCCACTATTTATTTACTTACAACCTCGATTATGGAGGAGGAGACAAATACTTCTTCCATTTTTGCATTTTATAGACTCAATCTCTTTAACATTGTATAATTGGACGATTTCCATTTTATTATTTCAAAACGAATGTAACCATGATTTTGTAAACACTGATTTAAAAGAGTGTCCATTGAGTCTCTTGCACGTTCTTCTCCATAGGTTTACTTTTTAGAGCGTGCAATTGCCGAGCTGGAGATAGGGTCGGTGAGTGTGTTTTGCTGCAGAACAACTTGCTGCTCCTGTCATTATCGTGGCAGAACTATCTATATCTATTTGACTGATAGACCTTGACAATTCAAAAGTGCCTGTAATTGTTACATTTGAAATAAAAGATTTTGTATTTGTACTAACAAGTGTTTACCTAGCTGCTCTGTCTGCTTATGCTGTAGTTCGAACTTGAAAATAATCACTAAGAAGTGAAGAAAGAAGTACAAAGCGGAAGACTTACTAAATGAAGAAGTATTTATTGTTGTTTGTATTTGTTGTAAAACTTGTAAAGTATTTCTTGTTTATTGTTGCTGCATTTGTAGTAATTTTAGAGCTGCAAAATTATAAGGCGAACTGTACGTAGTGGGTGTTTTTTGTCCAAAGTTCTAAATTATGGTTTGTAACCGTTTGCTCTGTTACCGTATTTTTTCATTTTCTTGTTACTTTTAACTTTATGTGTGTGTTCCTGGTGGTGCCAACCAAAAAAATGATTTTCATTCTTACCTTTCCTTCTATTGGACTGCGAAAGGCTAATTTGATTGATGTTGAGCGGGTTCGATTCCCGCACGAAACAAACAGGTATTTGTATGGCCTACAGATAGTTGTTCCGAGTCTGGCTGTTTGTTTATGTGAGTTTGTATGTTTGCTAAAGCACCTGAAACCGGAGAAATTCCTATATAGTGTGGGGCAAGGTTTTAAAAAACAAAAAGTATTATTAATCTATTGTATCGAGCGTAATTTTATACCTTGTCTTCTTGCTTACTTATGAGCAAACTTATTCTCCTGGAGACCCATTCTTATAAAGTATCTAAATCCACAAGTAACACATCATATCACAAAAAGAAGCACTAATCAAATTCTCATACATTAGACACGTCAGATAAAATCCTTTATCACAGCTGATTTATGTCGCCATTACACTCGTGTTTAAATCAAAGGCTACCTTTTGTTTTTATTAAAATTAAAACGTTTTATTTCATTGTCTGAACGTCAAGCGCACATTTAGAAACCGTTTATGGTAAATATTTCAAGTTTTTTTTTTATTTTAAAATGGTGATGAAATGTAGGTGTGTATTGTGTTTCATTGGTTTTTATATTATTTAATTAACATTTCTTTTTGTTTTGAATGCCGTTGATGTTTTTATAGACATTAGGGGACAATTTTGAGTTTTACTGTAACATCGATAACGGGGTGTATTAAAGGGGTTTTACAATTCTACATTACTTTTTTTGGGTATTTTTTGCAATGTATGATTGTTAATAGGCAAAGTTATGAAATCTGTAGTTGCTGACAAAGTTTCTGTCATAGAGCCTGTTCGTGATTATTGTTTCATTTGTAGACGTTAAACTGCCACTTTAAACAGTTCCAGGTTTCCTTCCAGTAACAAAGGAAATGCTGAATAAACCACTGAAACTAAGTATGAAATTGACCTCAATGACATAATGGCTGGTCCCTAGGTCGTAGCTAGGAAACACCATAATGAGTAAGTAGCCCCAATTAGCATTTACTACTTGAAGAAAACAACTTAATTCATTTAATTTAAAGTGTTTGTTTCCTTCGCGAGCGTGGGAATGTACCATGTTGTTCAAGAAACGATGTTTTTTTGTGTTTCAGATTGGCGTACGATGTCTTCAGTTGTGACACCTTTAAGGTGGGTACTGACCGATATTACGGGCCATTCGCAGCGAGCATAATAACGTTACGCTGTGTCCTAATTAATATTCGTGTAACATGCTCGTTATCAAGATGTCTGACGATGAGGATGTGTTCGGATTTGGGATAGAGTTTTTCCTTTGTTTCACTTCATGTTTTACAAGAAATAAACACAATGTAGCCAATAAATTGACACGTGTGGCTCGTGCGCTCGTGACGTTTCTCTCTCTCGTCTATGGTAATGACTGAACCGCGTATCATTCTAAGAGATTCGTCAATAAACCGACAGCGGGCGGAGCACTTGAAGCGAGCAACAAGAGGCTCGTTGCTCGAATTTTCATGCACCTTTCCACGTACTCACTGCACAAATGTTCGCTTTGTAACATGTTACATACGCTCCGTAACACCGGTCAGTATCCACCTTAAGAGTTTGGCGCCTTCGAAAGCGTCTCTAAGTCCTACAGACAAAATTACACTCAGAATACTGTAGCACTGGGGATACCCAGCACTGTTCAGATTCCAATAAAACAACTTGAACTTAAATGTTCCAACTAGCCAGTTACATGCAACTAAACAAGCGTGAGTATGACTTTCCAATGGTCAACCACTGCCCCTTCATTGAAAGAAATGTCATAGAATGGTAATCTCGTACACAATGACAAATGAATGAAAGACGTATGCGGTAATCTGTTAAAATTTTTACAGTTCTTTTGATCAGTGACCTACCATTAGAATGTCGTTGTGCAGTCATTGCTTTTCAAAGACATTGAATATTTAGAACCACGATTTTATTACGAGACCATTGACCGACCAATGATCGACCATTATGAATTTAGCAGATTACGAACTTATAGCAAAATGATAATGGGATCGTGTTGGAATGACGAATTTATAAAAATAGCAGACTTGGGGCCCTGGTCGTATGTCACAATACTATAGATAAGATGAATTAATTTAGGGATAATGTTTGGAGTTTATGTCTTTCGTTGTCGAACCGGAGCACAGCAATGTTGCTTATCGGCAGACATAAGTCTAGGGAAATTATCCGATGAATATTGTTTTACAAAAAAGGTCTACTTGAGTCGTTTTTCAAGATTTTTACCCGAAAAAATAAATTCAATTTCTGAAAGCAATGTTTAGTAACAAATTATTGTGAGAAATGACTCATAAATTCTTTCAGTTAACCATCGACACGAAAAGAAGATTGCCAGAATCTCAAATTATCGGAAACAGGTTAATAAGACAAAAGGAATCAGCAGAAAGCGGTTTCACACTTAAGCAAATCTGATTCTAATTTCATAAGTATTCCCTAAAACCGTAATTTCGTCTAACCGCAATGTACATAACTGTGTACAAACGTGAACCGAAAGTAATCCTCAGCGGCTCGTAAAAATTTAACACAACAACACCCCTGCGCGTAATTACACGGAGTGATAACGTTTCTACGGATCTCTACACGTGTCGGGGCTGGGACTTGATAACTGTAACTGGTGTGAATAAAGAAGTTTTTAATTGGGTTTGAATGGAATATATTTGCAGGTTAAGATAGAAATTCCGAAGAATGTAGAGAATCATTGTCGGAACTATGAGTGTTATAAGAAAACACCACGTAGTTTTGTTTGTATTTATGTCGTAAAATTTAACACAACAACCCCTGCGAGTAATTACACGGAGTGATAACGTTTCTACGGATCTCTACACGTGTCGGGGCTGGGACTTGATAACTGTAACTGGTGTGAATAAAGAAGTTTTTAATTGGGTTTGAATGGAATATATTTGCAGGTTAAGATAGAAATTCCGAAGAATGTACAGAATGTAGTTTTGTTTGTCTTTATGTCGTAAAATTTAACACGAAAATCCCCCTGTGAGTTACACGGAGTGATAACATTTCTTCGGACTCCCCGCGTCTTCGTAAATGAGGGCTTAGGGTTTTATTGATTCACCTAGTAATGATTTATATTTATGCTGCAGCTGTAAAGTAGATGTTGCATTAAGTAAGGCGTAGCTAAATTAGATTTTGGATTTAATTATTTTTATTTTTTTCGCCAAAAACAGTTATTTCTGCAGTGTTGTTTTGACAATTAATTTTTTATGAGATTTTTGTATTTCACCCACACGACCTTACCTAGACACCTATTTAATTACACTACTGTTTTAAAAAAAACTTATCTACGTTCACTGTCGGTGCCTAGACAAGAAACACGTAGAAACGTTTAAATGCGAGCAATTTTATTGGACCGGTTCGTTACTGAGCAACTTTTGTGAGACTCCCTACCTCCGCAAATTGCCCAGACGTGAGATCACTGACTTATTAACCTAGAACATATATTGGATGTATCGGCTATTAGTCAGCAGAATCGGTTTTTGGGGCTATTTCTGGGAATGTTGTATTGATGTCACACGGGGCCGGATAAAAAGTCCACTGACACCCAATTGGTGTCTCCAAAAACATTTTCTTGGGTCGAGACTAACTAGAAATAATATATGAAGGTAAGACATGGTTTCTATATATAAATTGAGTGTAATACGAAATTTCGGTCTAAAAATTATGTGAATATCACCCGGCAGTGTGACTCGACCAGTGTATCGCGCCCATTGCCGTAGAACAACGCATTTTGCTTTATTTCTACATTTATCTTGAACGAAGATATTGCCTAGTGGACTCGGTCAAACGGGACCTGATTTTCATGACCAAGCATATCAAATGAAATATCTGATTTTACTAAAACCCAATCAAATCATTGCTTACTTGGAAATTGAGACTAAACTACAACCACAACACAGCCACAAATTTACAAAATTATTTACCTCAAAACCAAAACGCTATACATCTTCAAAGCGGCACTCAAACATACCGTTCAACCCATCCAGTAGAACCATACCGTACAGTGAACACATATCAGGATTACAAAGGATTTCCCCACAAATGAATCGTTTACCTGCCCCGACCGACCTATGTACCGCGGTAATCCTCGATGGCTGCTTCGAGGAATTTGGAAATTCGAAGATGGAACCCAATTGCGTAAGGCAATCACAGTCACAATTCGAAGGGGATTGTGATCCCCTGCTGGCAAAATCCGTGGAATTTGATTTTTGTGACAGCAAATCAAAATGCGAGTGGCATGAGGCCTGTCGATGTGGGAAAGTTTTATTGAATGCCAACGCACAGCAGGACACCTTTTGGCAGTAGATAATTATTATGATAATGATGAAATCAAAATCCATCAAATGTTTGAAAAAAATGTTGAAATTCATCTTGTTACCATTTGCGTAGCTTTACCAACTATATTGGAGTCACTTTTCAGTCTAACTGGATGTAGCTGAATACCAGTAGTATAGGAACAGTCAACAAAACTATTTGGTATACAGGCAAAATATTAATTTTTTCACTGCACTGCGAATGTTTATGTATTATCCGTGCTTGGCAACTTGGTCTAGCGCTGTTCTGTCTCCTGATTGATAAGGAGGAAAGTGAAAATTATATGTGTGTAACTGGCTTCTGAACTGCTAATATGTATTTCTAATGTGCTCATTATAACTCTCTCAGCTCATAAGCTTACTCGCTTGCCACACCCACAGCACACTCGTATGTCATAACATACGAGTGTGCTGTGGGTGTGGTGTGTGTGTTGGGGCTGCCCCGGTTTCGCAGTGCATCGGGCATGTTCGCGGAAGCGCGAATAAATTACTTTCATACCATCATACGCAAACGGTGTGCATCGATGTTGCGGCGATTCAGGGGTAGCCCTAACAGTATTTTAGCTACACTGGCAGACAAGGTAGACCGACCTTTTATTAGACTCTGAGCTGGCAGACATGTGCGTGCACATGTTCATGTAGCCGATTAGTGTATTTTTAAGTTATTTTTATATGGATCCAGTGGTCTGAAATAAATATTTTGAATTGAATTGAATAATTGTCTACTCAGGACACTCACAAATTATTTAAAAGTACTTGTAAATTAGCTGCCTGCATACCAAATAGCTTTGTTGTCTGTACATAGAGTGGTGGCCTCATGTACTCTATATATACTCCCCCGACCGTATTTCGATCACGGTGGCCGATCTCAATGGTGATCAGACATTTACGCAGGAGATATAATAGTGCATAAGTGTGTGCGCAAACACAGGTGCACTCTCTGTTCCCTTACTTTTATATTCCGATGGGGCGACAATCCGACATGACCGGTGAAAGATCAGGCGCAGGACCAACGGCATAATGGAAAAACCCAATTACACTTTTTACCCGACCTGGGAATCGAACCCAGGCACGTTCGCCAGTCGCGCTTTCGACCTCGAGACTAAGGGGGCAGTTCATGTACCTAGACTAAACAAACAACCCAGATAATGTTTACGACTCCTGTGTCAACCGGTTCGATTTCTGGGTAGGAATACCGGTTTTTCAAAAATCCAATGATTCTTCGCATCGAAGATTCTCTGCGTTTTAGTTTTCATCAAAGTAAGGCTCGAGACTCCTTTCAGTGTTTTTCAATATTTCTTATCATTTCGGATTAGACCATCCACGCACACTTTAAAAATTCATCCTTTACCTCACGAGCTTCTAATCCAATGTATAACACGATTTTGAATAGTCGAAATGAAAGCGATTGCGATTATGAGAATGTTACCCAATAAGGCTATTGTTTAACATACATACGGGTATATGGGATTAAGGGTTATGTCAATCACGAGGGAAGGTGATATTAATGTCCCAACATATGTTTGTAGTTCGTAAGCAGATTCCGTATTCGTGAAACTACTTAATAGATTACGTATTCCGGGAAATGTTCGCCGATAAACTTCTTTGTGACGTCGATCGGTAGACTCGTATGCTATTCAATATTTACAGTTCTAAGAAAAATAAAGCCATTTTTATTTCTACATAAAAACGACTCTTTGTATAAAGAAAATTGTTGTAAGCAAATGCGATTAGAAGTAACAGTAAAATTCTCCCTAAAAGGGGGACTTTTAAAATTCTTGAAATCGTCCCAACAATGTTTACTTCCGAAAGTAAAGTGACTGCTTCTTGACAGGCTGCATCCATTATTTTTTAATAACGGGCAACTGAACCGTTTGCTAGGACCAAGGAGATTCAAAAGGTACAGGTGGATTTGCATGTTTCGCCAACGTACCTCTCGCTGAAATATTTTTCAGGGACTTCTTAATAGGAAAGTCCTCATTTACTGCCCCAAAACTAACTTGGATGCATATGATAATGCAAAAAAGCATATTTAATATTATAGATGATCACTGAGTAAAGCATTCATTTTACAACATGATTGTCGCACAGTTTATACACGGCCATTCTGTTGTCTAAAAGCTTATTCGGCCATTCCGCAGTTCAGAAGCTACGGACCCCTAAAGCGTATAACAAAACATACTGGCCATAATAATGCCATAGGGATCTACACTTAATCGTTATATCGAGGACTTAAGCACCCAATCAAGGGAGTTGTGCCGAAGCGAAGGGACGATATGATTATCGACGTGCCCTTCGGACCCTGCTTATACTGTGTTTCATAAAATAGGTACGTATTGGTTTTTTTAACCGAATTAAGAGGCCTTTTTTATGGATGGGAAATCATCAAATGACTCCTTCCGCTCTGGGCGGAGTGGAGACTCTGACTAAAATCCATCCGTGTTCCTCCTAATGCCCTATGCATTTCAGGGCCGCGGTAACTCTTTCCAACACGCAACCCTGGCAGGCACTGGCCCTGGCGGGCCCCGTCTTTTATACTGAATTTTCTTTGAGGCGCGGGTGGAACACAACGCGCCGTCGACCCGAGCGGGTTCTAATCGGATGGTGAGCCACCCAACGCTCGCCGTCCGCAGGGTCCCGAACCCGAACTAAGAACAACTGTCAAATTGTATTGTCATTCATTCTTAGTTCGGGTTCGGGACTAATCGTTAGTCCGTAGGTGAAACGGAGTAGAAAACGGCCGACACTAAGTACACCCCCTGGTTGTAAAATGTCATTGAGCATATCGTCTCTGGCACCCACCCTGTGAGAAAATTTATTTCAAAAACTCAAAATGACAAATTCACGCCCCGGTCCGTTTGCCTGCCGTTTTCGCAATAAAAAAATAATAAACTTAAACAAACCCTGACATGCCAAACCGGACAATACCCTAATAACCATAAACCAAAACATAACCAGCGAAAAATAATCAAAATTAATCGCACAAACTAGGGGAACATAAACCGGAAACAATTAGTGACATGGACACGATATATTATACGGTGCCGTAACCGGCCCGTTCGCACGAGTAATGCTCTTATGTCCATCACGGTCAACTCGTAAAGCATGGTTATGGACTCGCAAATTGAAGGGGCTTCCTCGTTCCTTCCTAGTGAGCAGTGACCCTAGCTGGGGTTGCCAATGAAGAAGTTTAAGGTATGCCTTTATTTTGTGAGAGTTTTTAGTGTTGTTACATTATTTAGCAGTTTGTTTTTAATAATAATTGCGATAAATTAAGTATTTTGTGTTAAGAACTTGCGACCGTACATTAATGCCATTTTTGAAAGTTTTCAAGCTAGTGTGTGAGAAATACTCAACTTCGATTAAATCAGAAATCGGGGGATAAATCACTAATCAAGGATGTGCATATTTTTGTATTGAAGCAATTGCATCGGTTTTTTGTAAAATTTGTGGTTATTATGTGAGTATTTTATCCACCATCATAAAAATCGACAGGGAAGGCTTTGGAGCGAATAGTGGGACAAATTAGATTTTTTTCTTAACTGCCGATTACTTTTTCTTTAATACCGATTTTCCCTTAAATCAGGGAATCCCCAATGAAACAGGCAACCCATTCCCTACCGCTTACTATTGAACTATGGACGAAGGTTGTAACAATTGCGTGATGATGGCTCATGATGGCCGCAGATTTGTCCGCCGAGAGGAAACTGGCTGCGTATTATATAATTTAGCCACACACAAGGAAATTGAATTCGTTGGTCGAGAACTGAATCCACTGATGCGGGTTCTTGTTGACCCACATGTGATGTACTTTCTGATTTACGTGGGAAGTTTTCGGATGAGACTAGTTTGTTTGTTTTGTTGAAGAAGATATAGGTACAGATGTTGCCTTTTTGTCGTGGAAAAGTCATATGAAGGCTTTGGCAATGCGATTCTGTAAATATGTCGAAGTGAAGGCTTGAGTGAAGTGATCACGGAGTGAACTGTGAGTCCATGTAATCCAGATAAAATGACAGCTCACTTCAGGATCCTCCGACCAGATGGTTGTTGTGCTGGAGGGCTGTTATACAGACGCCAGGTCATCAAACTATCCGAAACTGTCAAGCTTTAGAGATAAAGTTGAAAATTTATTAAATAAATTTGACAGATTGTTGTGGCTTTATGTGCTGGCGTCTATACACGTTCAAATCGCATGGAAAACTCTGATACTGCGATGCAGAATTTCGTTCAGTTAGTTCGCAGCTGGCGGGATAGATGGCGTTGCGGTCCTTTTTGTTGCGATGTGGATTTTACTACTACTGGACGGCATTTTTGCCGTTACATGATTGCCAAATATGAGACTTTCTAGTAGTCTCCAAAATATTCCAGTGTTTTCCTATTTTTCATTGCTACTATCAGACCTAACTGGGCCTAAACCACCAACTCTTAAAGCAGTATTACTTTAATATTACTTCCAGTGGGAAAGAGACGGACCTATACAGGACGTATAGCTCCGTCTCTTTCCCACTGGAAGTAATATTGAAGTAATACTGCTTTAAGAGTTGGTGGTTAGGCCCCTGGTTGCATATTATGATTCAAGCATGACGTGTGTGGGGTGAGTGTGATGGTGTGTGTGTGTGTGGAGTTTGAAGATTATCAGAAATCGTACGTAAAAAATTTGGACCAATAAAATACAGAGCACACAAGTAAAAGCCCAATAAAGATTCAAGTAAAAAGTACTGTAGAAGCCACGTACCGCAGAAGCCCATTTCAATCAGTAATATTTCTGAAGCAAGTTGAAACTAAAAAGTCACGCATCAGCTATTACCGCGACATTGCTCGGAGTTAGGAAAGGGTAAACTTTTATTTCGAAAGAACTGGATTTACTTAAGATTATTGCAATATTCTGATATGGTGGCCTTGTCATATTGGTAGAGGAGATTTATCAATATATACTCGTAATAATATAATAAAGCTGAAGAGTTTGTTTGAACGCTCTACTCTCTGGAACTCCCAGTCGGATTTGTAAAATTATTTTTGTATATGATAGCCACATTCATAAGGAAGGCTATACGGGAATGGGAATTTTTTACGGGAACGAAAAAAATGGGATGTGCGCGTACGAAGTCGCGGGCAAAAGCTGATTTGGCATATTTAAGAAAATTCTTGTGTCTTGGAATTAGAGGCGACTTTTCAGAAACGAAATAAAAATTACTAGAATACCTATCTGTGTAAAATGAATGGAAAATAACCAATAGATGAAAGAGATTCAATGGTTACATAATCTTTTTTCATATTAATTTATATAACAGTCACGAAGTCTCGAAACTTACCAACGAGGATGAGGCACGGAGGTAGAATATGAGTAGGAGACGATAGCTAAGAAGGATTTTAGAAAAATCTCCTCGTAAAGGGTATCATGAGGGGTGAAATTTTTATGTACGTATGTTTGTTACTTTTTCACGCAAAAACTACTGAATGGATCTTGATTAAATTTGGCACAGAGGTAGATTATGGTCTGAAATAACACATAATGATACTTTTTATTCCGGGAATATGTTCCCTAAAGATAATTTTCGACATTCACGTGGCAGCTGGTTTTCTAATAAAATTGTTATTATTTGGAATAATAATTATATTTGAGAGGTCTCGAAGACGCTAAATAATAGCTCGTAAACAGCCGTTACGAAAAGTACCCAATTTTGCGAAATGGACTAGTATCAGACTAGAAAAACAAATGAAATTCTAATACTATTTTTCATTTTGCATTTTATATTTCCAATCTAAATCAATGAGCTAATTTATAGCCCAAAATCTACATCTACCGATCTGAACCCGTTGGTCCAGACAAGTTTTCAATATCTAAATGGAAGCCGGTCTGCATAAAACACTTATCTAAATGGTTTACAGGTTAGCGGCATGTTTATTGAGAATATAAACATATACACTAGGGCTGGTAGGAGTTCAGGTGGGTGTAAGGATATTAAATTTGCTATGGTAGAAAAAGTTGTGTGGCTTTAAGCAAGTGCAATCAAACACAGTAACAGTTTTTACTGAAGAACACAATTGTTTTTCTTCTGCTACTGAAACATACATCAGCTATCCGAGTGCTAATTCTTTCTACTAATTAACCGACTTCCCAAAAAGGAGGAGGTTCTCAATTCGATTGCATTGTATTTTTTTTTTGTGTTTGTTACCTCATATCTCCGTTACTTTTGAACCGATTTGAAAAAATCTTATTTTATGTGAAAGGATATATGTACTTCTCGATTGGTCCTATTTAAATTTTATTAAAATCGGTTAAGCAATTTGGTTTTTAAATCCAAACAGCTGGAAAAAGTATGTGGAAAAATCATTCATGTATACGAAATTGCGTATTTTTGCTTTCCTGTGACTTTCCAGAGGTGTGGGTACCACTAAAAAGTGAAAAATAAAAACTTTTTCACAAAAAAACCGACTTCCAAAAAAACACTACAAAGTAAAAAATAACTTTAATTTCGGAAGTCGGTGTCAAATAACTAAGAAGCAACCAAACACCGACTACCGAAATTAAAGTTTTTTTGTACTTTGTAGTGTTTTTTTTAATCAACGTTCGCATTCGCATGTCAGTTGCAATCTGTCAAAATGTATGGAACTTTAGGCCTTTTTTTCTTATTTTCCCTCCATTAAATGACCCCATTAAAATATTTATTTTCGTTTCGCTTCCGTATTTGGGCCACAGAAAGTTAATTAAGTGACCCCATTAAAAAATATATTTTCGTTTCGCTTCCGTATTTGGGTCACAGAAAGTTATGTGGACCTTTCAACTGAATCGGTTTAGTACGTCCGGAGAAAATCGCCTGTATCAGACGGACATACAGACAGACAAACCAATAGACAGACAGATGACCGAGTGATCATATAAGGGTTCCATTTTTCCATACAGAGTTTCGGAACCCTAAAAAGATACCATATTAAAGGCATATACTTCACACATCCACTGGAAGCAACCGATGCGACGACGCATGGCGGTGGCTTTATGTCCAGCAGTAAACGTTTTTAATGCTGTTTTTATGATGACGATGTCAAAACCGACTTAATGCATTTTTGGGATGCATGAAGGAGCCTCCTCGTGTAGCGCAATTTGTTTCATCTGACACTCAACTGAACCGACCGCTCGGCGCATCCTGGACAGTCTCATCTAACACCTTATAAGACTGGCCAATCCTTCCCTTGCGGTGGTAGGCCTAACGCCCGCCTGGTTCGCGACCACCCTCCCAACGAAGTTCGGCGTCAAGCAGCCTGCTGTGTTTCGTCGACGCGTGGGAGTACCAGTGCCTCAAGGCATCTTCTGGGCACGCTCGCTTCATCATGGACCTCATCTATCGCTTTCCATCAGGCGTGATCGAGGTCAAGAGCTAGTTCATTCATAAATAAAAAATTAAAAAATGCCAGCTTTTTTCCACCTTGTCAATATGTACCACCCCTGAATCAATACCAGCAATGTGCACCGAAACGAAATAAATAAAGCGGACGGCCATAGCGAGTACAGTTGGAAATTTGCTGCGCAGCTCGTATTTACATCATGGGAGCATCGCGAATTTGTGTGGAGAACTGTACCGAACTAAGTATGGAGCTGAAAGTACTTGATTATCTGTTATTTGATATAGTTTGGATAACTCAAGTAGGGGAAAGCACAGATTTTTGCCGAATAACTGGCTGATGGAGGCGTAAGACGTTTTGGAGTGTTTGAGAGGCTACCAGAAGGTAGACCTCTGACCTGAGAGGAGACAGGGACCGTGAGAGGCTAAGGCCTGGTTTCCACCAAAGCAGAAAGGAGTGGAGACGAAAGGAGAAGTGTTTGAATAAACCAATCCGATTTCGTTATTCTCACATCTCTTCTCCGCTAACGAAATCGGATTGGTTAAGGCCCGGTTTCCACCAAAACAGAGAGGAGAGGAGATGTGTTGAATAAACCAATCCGCTTTCGTTATTTCTACATCTCTTCTCCGCTTTCGGTTTAGTTTATTCAACACATCTCCGCTCCTCTGTGCTTTGGTGGAAACCGGGCCTAATGGGCGACACTCGGGGCAGATCGATAAAGTAGGTAAACTTTATTAAACATCAAAACTAGTAACACAACTTTGTTGCACAAACTTAATTTTATGGGTACACCGATGGCCTTGTCGCTGAAAGAACCTTTGAAAGGAAGGACTGAAAGAATAAAAAGGGAAAATAATAAAGGAAGGTAGTCTGCAGGCCAATGTCTCTAGTATTTCTGCAGAAATGATTATGATGATTAAAACTGAAATAGTTTGTTGCATGTAATATTTTGCTCGTACGGACACAATTAACTACATATATTATGTCGCAGCCAACTAGCTAAATCAGACGTTTCATTAAAATCCTAGCCTTTACATTGAACTGCTCCGTTTGATCAGCGACATAAGTGACACGGGCAAGTCATCAAACGATATTGAACAAAAGATGTCACTTAGGTCGCTGAAAATGAAAAGGCTAGGCCACCAATTAAACGGTTGATTAAGCTAATTGACTGCGACATTATACACTAAAATAAAAAAATATTAAGTAGCTAAAACTAAAAATAATCTCTAAAACATGGCGTCGAAAAATTCCTCCGCATTGCAGGCCACTGGTAATGTACCCAAAAGGCTGGCATCATTGCCACATTGTATGGCGATGCTTATCCTTTGTCCGAGGTAAAAGCCAGCCCTTGGGTCACGTAGTGTGTCATACTGAAATAGTTATTTCAGTACGACCTCAAGTTATGAATTCAATGGTTTTTGAACATCCTTAAATGTTATGGAAATCTAGTAAGGTTTCTAACTATCATCAAAATGATAATGGTGTCCATTTATCAATTTATTTATTTAATCTTTTATTTCAGGCATCTAGGGCCCATAAAATACCACCGGAGTTTGGCGTCAAGCAGCCTGCTGTGTTTCGTCGACGCGTGGGAGTACCAGTGCCTCAAGGCATCTTCTGGGCACGCTCGCTTTATCATGGACTTCATCTATCGCTTTCCATCAGGCGTGATCGAGGTCAAGAGCTAGCCCATTCATAAAAAAAAAAAATACATGGACATATAACAGTATGTAACGAGAAGCGACTGATACCTGAGGGCCGAGCACAAATATTTTTGACATAATATAGTAACGAAACATATTTTACTATTACTATAATACTCGTTTCACACATAACATTAATTTGAATTGGATAATATATTCATAGTGTTTTACGCATTAAATTAAACCAAAATACTTAAGGGTTCATCATCTGCCTAACCTTTTCCCAACTATATTGGGATCGGCTCCCCGTCAAACCGAATTCAGCTGAATACCAGTATTTTACGTGGAGCGGCTGCCTACCAGACCTCCGCAACCCATTAACTGGGTAACACGGTACTTCTTGGCAAAACTGATGTCATAAATACTATGGAGTTGTAGTTTGTATATTTAAAATTCATTACGTTAACGATACTGCGACGTTACTATACGTCGAAACATTCGTGACCTCTGACGTGGTTGCGGAATTTGTTCGAGAAGTCACCGCGGCCCTGGAACGCAAAGGGCATATGGAGGAACACGTGTGATTAAGTCAATAAGAGTCTGACACGCCGTTCCGTTCTACCCAGAGCGGAAGAAGTCATTTGATGATTTCCCATCCATAAAAAAAGAAGGCCCTCTGATCTCCAAAGGCGAGTTACACCTGTGGGTGCACAAAACTCCTTGGTTCCTCGGGTTGTCCGTCTTTCAGTATTCTGGCAAACCATAACGACTGTGAAGATCTACAAATGTTAAGTATGTGTAAGGAAAAACCATGACGTCAATATAGATCCGGGTACGAAAAATATCAAAATACTCCTAACCACAAAATTAGCACTCATCTTAATAGGCCCCTAATAAAACCTAAGTACCGTACTTGGATGATGAAAATTTTACAAAAAAAAGTAAACAAACTCATAATTCTTTTCCCTCAGATTTTACGATCGCCCCGGCAAGACAGGCAAATGAAACACTTTTTTTTTTCTTTTGGCCGTGTGCTAACAAACTGTGGGAACACGTAATGAAGTGTGGCTGTATCTGGTTTTATTTTCCGTTTGCAGCACAAGTGTGAATATGAGAGTTTGAAGTTCAACGTTTTTTAGTGATGTGATTATCCTTGATATTAATTAATCAAATATAATTCAATCACCGATCCGACTGACAGGTGATTATGAAAACTTACTGATGCTTTTTTTTATGACTATGAATCAGTTTTGAAATCATGATTTCAATATATCTATTGAAATCGAGATTTTTATTTTGAGAATGTAACCGAAAACGGGCTGTCTATGATACTTTCATTTGCCATGTATGTTCAAAGGGCTTAGTGTGAGTTTTTTTTAAGGTACTCGATCGCGTTAACGTAAACGTTCGCTTATGTCAAATGTATAGAAAAAAACAGGTTGTCCGTGAGTGTCACCAGACGGCGCCTATTCAGTTTCAATACAAATTGACGTTTTCGGTAACGCGTTCGAGAACGTTAAAAAACTCACACTAAGCCCTCAGGTTGGCTTCAGTTTAACGGTACAGCTGAACACCAGTATATATTTACAAAGAATGACTGCCTTTATAATTTATATCCTCTTCAACCAAGTTACAAGCCGACACGACACTTCTTATTAAGACTGTATATTGGACTTCTAGGCTTTTGCCTACTGTCAGGGTTGCGATTTGTTCAAAAGAGTCACAGCGGGCCTGGAACGCAAAGGAATATCCTTTGCGTTCCAGGGCCGCGGTGACTCTTTAAGGAGGATTACGGATGGGTTTTAGTCAGAAGGAGTCTGACACTCCCTCCCTTCGTCGTTAAAAAAGCTTAAATTGGCTTTCTGTAATGACTGTCAGAAATCTAGAAATACTGCCTAACTTACCAACGCACTGCAAATAAATTGAACCACAACACTACAGGAATAAAAAAAGAAACTCCCCACCGCGAGACTAACAAAATAATTACAAAGCCCATACCTCAAACAGCGCAAACGCCGGGTTAATTTAGCCGGAACTTTAAATAGAATATACGGCGAAACTGTAACTCGGTTAGATCGCACAATTTAGTGGGGCCGGGCTAATCTGCAGCATCTTGCGCATAAAGTACCGATGTACCGGCGCGACGGGACACCGTCTCTGTTAAGGTTTCCACAGACAGGTGTGACGCGACAATGTAACAAATAGTTTTCATATAATTTGTTCTTAAATTGCTGTACAGTTGTGAAAAAAGATCATCCGCTCCTGCATGTGAAAATCCTTCTGACATGCGAAAATTCCCAAATAAAAAATAAATCTTATGTAATAGGTAAATAAACACTAAATTCGCGATTAATTCGGCGCACACCGGTGTGTTGCCGGTGCTTGAGCGGTTTACTTTTTTGCCCATTACGTGAAAGGGATGTTTATAATATAGCTCTGAAAATATATGTGTAAATCTTTTAAAATTAAAACATTTGGACAATGTTCATTTGTGTTACATCATTCTTGTTGTGAAAAAGAGAATTTATGTAAGATCATAGGCACGATTGAATGGGATCGGGCTAATCTGCAGCATCTTGCACATAAAGTAGCGATGATCCGGCGCAGCGGGACACCGTCTGTGTTAAGACTGCCACAGATAGGTGCGATGCGACCCTGCGCCAAATATTCTATAGTTTTCATTATCGTTTTTAAATTGCAGTCAAGACAGAAAACAATATTTGTTTAAATTCTTTAAAATTAGAAATTTTTCAGCGTAACCTTTCGGGAAATGTGACTTCAGAAAAGTCCATTTCTTTATTCATTCGTTTTGGTATGAAAAAGAGCATTTCATTGAGATCATTTATCACTTGTATGATCTAACTTAAATTCTGGAGATCTGCAGCATCTTGTGTGTGTCATAAAGTTGATGTACCACGCGGTGGAACGTCGTTTGTGTGTGAATATGATGCTTACAGGGTGACTTGTATGTAATAAAAGTAGGTACTCATTAAAAACTTTTTTACAAAAAACTTATTTAAAAAAAATGTACTTTGTAGTGGTTTGTATTTGGAAGTCGCGGTTATATTTTTTATAAAAAGGTTTTTAATAATGTTAGTGTTTTAGTAGTTTAACAATTTTTAGTACTTAATAATTTTTCGTAATCTGTAACCACCACTGGAAAGTCACAGGAAAAGTAAAATACTCAATTTCATTAACTTGGATGACATATTTTTTCTAGCTATTTTGATTTAAAAACCAAACTACTGCCGGTCGATTCTGTCGACATCTCACGGTGTACACTTAGGCAGAGTGAACGACAAGTGAGCTGTCATTCCATCTTATTTGTTTGGTTTGACAACTCACACTCAAGTGTTCACTTCAACATGTTTACAGAATTGCACTGCTGAACCGATTTTGATGAAATTTCTATGGAACCAATCGTAATATCCTTTCGTATTAAAAATGTTGTTTCGATACGGTTCATAATTGATGAGTTATGAGGTAACAAACATAAAAAACGAACTGAGAAACTCCTTCCTTTTTTTGAGTCATAAAAATAGTAACTATTCACAAAGCAACAATCAATTAGGGATGTGCCAACAAAACCGTCTATCATCCATAACTTGTTGCTGCAGCGCGACCCTAGGGAATTCCTCGACGTCGTGGATGTTCCTTATCATCTAACATCCAACAAGTCTTTGTTTCCAGTTATCTTCACTGTAACTCTATTACGTTATTTGATTTTGTCTATGTTGATTTATTTCGTTTGTAACGGTTTTTGTAATTTTTTATTTCATTTTAGAAAAGTTTAGCGAAATGTGATAGGTAATTTATAGCGTTTATAGGTTACCAAATAACGAAGTGTTTTATAAATAAATGTATTTCGGTTTTGTAAGGTAATTTTATAAATTAAATATTTCTCGGTATTTCGGAAAACAATGACGTGGTTGACCTAAATTATAAGTTAAGCAGTATATTCTATTTCAAATACCAAACGAACCATTTGAAGATCTCGAAATTCAACGAAAACACGGCTACAATACTCGTAAAAATATAAGTCTTCAATAGAAAAATATTGACCCTAAAATTCACAAAAAAAACCGTGAAAATAGAACCCAAAGTTTTCAGCGAATTTAAGTAAAATAATACCAATCTTCGCATTGGACCATCTCAGCCGAATCAAATTTTCCATTTTCAAAGTGTATCCGAGAACTATATTGGATTAAAAGCGGGCAGCCTAAAAAAATAATCCGGCAGGCAACAAAAGCTATCAGGATTCGGGCCGTTGCGATAGAAATCAGTCACTCCCGATTCCCTTCGGGTAACATAACAAGCTTACCCTCAACCCTAGGGGTCCACTCTAGAATTATTAACGAATAATCACTTGGACTTAACACTCTATCTTCTACCGTATTCAGACCAGCTAAAGTTGATTTTTCCTCTTCTCTCGTAGTAAGTTTAAGCAAGTTTGTTCAGTAGTGACACACTTAGATACAACGTAATCCAGAGATGTGACGATATTCTGAATCAATCTGTTTGAACTAGTTTGACGTATCCAGTTAATGCTTGTAATTCGCAGTCTGTAGTCTCATGGAAAATGTTCACATTTTCTGATATTATTTTACGAGTCAGCCTTCGCTTGATATATTCGCAAGGTTTTTACATACATAGTTTTGTGGCCCGAGGGATCGCCAAACTAAAGTGACAGTGGGCAGGGCACATTGCTCGCAGAACAGATGGTGGATGCGGCCGAAAAGTTCTGGAGTGGCGACCGCGTACCGGAAGACGCAGCGTTGGAAGACCTACCACAAGGTGGACCGATGACCTGGTGAAGATCGCTGGTAGTCGATGGATGTGAGAAGCAAAGGACCGGTTGTTGTGGCGACACTTGGGGGAGGCCTATATTTCCAGCAGTGGATGTGTTTCGGTTGTGATGATGATGATTAGTTGTGTGGATATTTGCCTATTGTCACTTTCTGAACTTGCTCTAAAACCTCGCCTTTTGATGTCTTTTCGTAGGTGTGTTTGTCTTCTATCACAGAGTACATTATTCGTTTTTATAAACTTATTTCAATTTTTATATTATTTTTTTTACAGACCATTAACTTGTTTAAGTGGTTTTTAACTGTTAATTCGAGTTGGTTTTAATAATAAATTAATGAAGTAATCAGAATTTAACATATTTTCCACTCCAAACCTCGCATGGATTGCTAAAAGTCTCTCATGTTTTTCCACTCAAGTTACCTGCAATAATCTATTTGATTTGTAGGTATAACAAGTTCACAGCCCCTCGACTATTAAGTAAAGCGTTTCCGCCATTTAAGTTTTACAACTTGCGTGGGAAAATCGTCAGCTGATGAACCTACAACTTTGTTTTGGGTACATATAGCCTGTATATACATACATAGCTGAAGGTATGTGGATATACCTTTATGGGAAGGTTAGGTAAAATTGTTTTGTTAGGTATGTTTGTGTTAAAAGGAGATGGCCAAACATTTTGACGTCACTAAAAATCAATGAATTAGAAAGCAATCAAGGAATTAAGAATTTAATTATTAAACTTTCTTATTTTGAACATTTGCAACATTTAAAAAAATACTTTTATTTTTAAAGTAATCTGGTTATCGCAATGTTATGTACTCAGTAGGTACCTATGTGAAGAAAGGGTTAAACAGATAATCGGAATCCCAAACAAAGCTCCTGAAAGTTTGAAACACACCGTTCCAATTTTAGTAACAGGATCAATACCCAAATAACGAAACGTACCCTAAACTTATTACATTCATCCCAGTTTTGTTGAATTTCCATAATCGTTCCTCGTTCTCTATAAACCGATAGATAACTCAGCATGCCGCCCCCGATATGAGTTTTGGTAGCATCGACCCAAAACCAATTGTACTAGATGTTGTCGTTTAACTTTTTCAATTTCACAGCGAAATTGGCCAGTCCACCTCCGACCCTCACTTATTAAAAACGAAACTGCGATAATGGAATGTTTCCACTTGAAATTAAAAACTTTATTGCCTTGTAAATCATCGGCAGCTATAGGTCGCGTGTGGACAAGATTTAGCGGCCAACAGACCCACGCCCTAAATTATCAACTCCAACACCCAACTTGCGGAAAAGTTCGAAACAAAAGTGATTCAACCTGTTTCGCAAGATGAAAATTCTCAACATTTCAGTGTATTTTATTGGGTAGCCGAAAATTGCACGCACCGTTTTGAGCATAAACAATTTCACAACAAAAACGGAGTTTGTAACTGGGGGTGATATAAACAAGGGTACCTTTATCAGGGTCCTAATCGTGCAGTTTTTATTCCCCGCAGAACACATCAATTAGTTGCAGATGCCACTAGCTTTAGATTTTAGGAGGTGGCGAGGGTAATCCTCGCAAGTTATATAGGCGCCGGCCAGGGACCGACCGCGGATGTAGAATAAAACTGGAATCTGAATTTATTTTATCTGAAGGGAATATTCCGTGGGGAGATTCGATTCGGAAGCGACATTCGTTGGAAATAGACGAGTCACGGGGCGGCTCGGTTGTAAAACTCCTTATTTTACAGGACCCGGCCGAATACGAGCAGATAGCTTAGAGGAATGTGAGACAAGTTATTAAGTTACAGCGACCTTTGACCCTGTCCAAGTGACGTTCAAAAGATCGCCGATCATATCGCTCTGAAAACGTATGCTGCGATAGAATTGGGAAGAACAGAAAATGGTCAATGCGAAATTTAATTCAAGAATTACTGGTAGTAAGTGGTGGTAAGCAAGGTCCAAGAGAATAATCTGTCTGCTACGAAAAGATATCGGAATACCAGACTTTAATTTATAACTCCTCAGAATCAACTAGCAACCAGTTTCAGCTGCTCGATTCTGTAATTAAATAATCTCACAGTGATAACCTACTCGTACGTGTAGTGAAATTGAATTGGGCTGTCAGTTCACTAAGAGCTGTAGTTCTATTGTGTAAAAAAACTCATCGTAAAAACTAAGGTAAAGTGAGTCAACCCCTAGCTACATGAAGAATGACAGCCAGTCTATTCTGGCTGTTGTTATGCTGTATATTGGGGGCTGTTAATAAGGTAACAAATAAAATAAGTTGGTAGGAACAGTTTTTATTTGTAAATATCTGTTACGATAATACGCCTCAACCCTACTTCATGTTCACTTCACCTAAGTTTACACAGAGACATGTTAACTGCAGCGCAATTCTGTAAACATGTCGAAGTGAAAACTTAAGCGAAGTGCACGACAAGTGAGCTGTAAAACCATACAAACAAGATGGAATGACAGCTCACTTGTCGTTCACTCCACCTACGTGTACACGGTCAACAGAATAGAAAAGCTGAAGAGACAGGCTGGGGATCGACAGCTCACTACACTTCGAGCTCACAACACAACCTGTCCCAGTTCCATGTGGATGGAACTGGAACTGGTTGTGTTATGACTGCTCTCTATCCAAAAACGCAGTCTCATCTATTAAATCTACGAACCAAAAGTGGCAGGTTACAGGCGACTTATTAAAACGGTCGCTTTAAAATATGTCACGTTAGGGCGCCGGCCGCGTATAAATAATGTCTGGTGGCCGCCAGCGGGTGAGGCCGAGGTGTTACTGTGGATATTCGTACCGTCTTCGTTTACTTATTGTGGATAAGACAGATAACTTACTTCCTTCGATGGTGCTGGGGTCGTGGTATATAATTTTTCTTCTAATTTTGCTATAGATTGTTGCAAAAAAGAAACAAAAGAAAAACAAAGAAAGGATTTTCAGCCTGTTCTTTCGCACTGCGTAGGAATTCCTTTATTTCTATCCATTCCTCCCAGCTTTGAGCAAGTGTGGACCAATCCTGTCGATAGGCGTCAAGCTCGTACTACCATCTTCCACCTGGGTCTGCCGTGATGTCGCCGGACATTTTCTGGGACTGTGTATAATAATAATGTTGATGAATTGTGAAAAGGCATTAAGGCCGCCTTTATTTATTTTATTTTTTTAAGGATGGGATATCATCAAATGACTTCTTCCGCTCTGGGTGGAGCGGAAGGGAGTGTCAGACTTTTACCCATCCGTGTTCCTTCATTGCCCTTGCGTTCCAGGGCCGCGGTGACTCTTTCGAACATATTCCGCAACCCTGGCAGGCTCTTGAACGATGATTTTAACTTGTAGGTACATTACGACCGATTTATTTAATTAATTAAAGTTACAATACATCAAATAAATTGTATAATTATTTTACAAAGATCACTATCTACTGCTGGACATTGGTTCGTGGATCTCACCTGGGCCTAAACCACTAACTCTTAAAGCAGTATTACTTTAATATTACTTCCGGTGGGAAAGAGACGGAGCTATACGTCCTGTATAGCTCCGTCTCTTTCCCACTGGAAGTAATATTGAAGTGATACTGCTTTAAGAGTTGGTGGTTAGGCCCCAGGTCATCTTTACCAACTGTTTTTTTTTCATCTTCTCCTCCTGACTTTTTGCAGTATGGAAGGGCGCTTGGTTGAAAAAAATCCAGTCGTTCTGGTTTATTTTTGTTGACAGTGTGAAGAAAAGTATGAAATGTAACATGGGGCAAAATGAGCTTTAATATCATTTGAAATATATAGGAAAAAAGAATGACAACCCAGTTGAAAAAAGGTACGTAAGAATTGCCAAATTAGTAAAACTATCTTGGGAAAGAAACGTATTAAGGTATATTCCAGACTCAATTTAGAAGACACGCCAAGATATTGTTTGTGGCGCCGTAATGATAGCAAGAACTTTAATGACTGACTTTCACTCTAATTGCCATAATATAAGACGTGTCGGCTTTGTTCAAATAGAACCTATTTCAGCACCTAAACATAAATACCATATATAAGGTATATAAAACGAAGTCGGGCTAGTTACAACATTTATAACTCAAGAACGGCATGACCGATTTATATTATGTTTGAATTTTTAAATTTGTCTACACTTCGAATAGTAGAATATCTATAAAACATCGGAAAGAAAAACACATAAAAAGAAGGTAAATTAATTTTGATAGTAGGTATACTTTAAGTGGGATACAACGCCATCTCTGATACATGACAGAAACAAAACAGGAACAAAAAAAATCTGAGGTGGTACGCAATTTTCCGGGTCAGCTAGTCTATAATATATCATTAAACAGAACCATGGTGTGTCTGTACATCGATTGAATGTAATAAAAAAGAAAAGGGGGTGACTATAAAAGAGTAACACAAATCAGCGAGTATTAGAATTCTTTTCTGTACCTACTTGAGTAACGGGGATATAGGCTTTGTTTAATTAAAATCGAGTATCGGAATACAAAGTTATCGTCATTTTTTCTTATATTTTGTTCTTATGTACATAAAAGTGGAAAACGTATCAAAATCAGTGGCGTGGTTTAGAAGAGGTAAGAGGAGAAACAGACAAATGGAGGGGCAACAGCGATTTTGTTTTATACTATTTAGAGATAGAGATGGGGATTCACGATATAATATGTAGCAGCATTCTGCTATCTATTGGCCTTTTTTACTAAAAGAAATAACCAACTGCTTTTCTAAGCTCTCAGATTATAGTTGGGATAAGGCTAGTAAGTTTTATTTTTTGTGTCAATCATTAAATGTTGAATTAATTTACATTTCGAAAACTGCACTAACTTCTGACGTTTTACTAATGTACATGTAAGCCGATGTGAAATAAAATACTTTACCTACTTACATATTTTTTTCTAATAAAAAATGTATTTATCTAATATAAAATTTAAACATCGTCATCATCCTTATTTGCTAATCCAGGTTGTCCCCGAGAAGTTTTAGCGGAATTTGTTCGAAAGAGTCACCGCGGCCCGGAACACAAAGGGCATAAGGAGGACCACGGATAGGTTTTAGTTAGTAAGAGTCTGACACTCCCTTCCGTTCCACCCAGAGCGGAAGAAGTCATTTGACGATGGGAGTGTCAGACTCTCGAATAAAATCCGCAACCCTGGCCTGCCAAGGTCGCGGATTTTAAGCCTGCTCTGGCCCAAACGGGCCCCGTCTACTTTGCTGACATCTTATATTCCAACAAAATATTTATGATACCAGACGTAAATACGAATCCTATTATCTAATTCCGGGTCCAGAACCATATAATTACCATTGAGGCTTACTTGGCCTCCATTATGGATCCTGCTTACGGGTAAGGGCGCGGAAAATTGACTTACATGCTTGGTCTGCGTGGTATCGCTTTAGGCCTCATTAACGCAGCTGGTAGTTACTCAGTTATATTGCAAGTTCATGGTTTGTTGAGTGCTGCTTTCAAAATATTAAATCTTATTGCAAGAAGAAAAAATGGTCAGGAAGATAATATTTTGTGATTGGGTCAATTAGCTAGTTATTTTAGTAATCAGAAATGTGCGTCTGTTTCGGAGGAATAAATTATTTATATTTTCTAATTATATCCAAAAGTTATGCAAATGTATGTGTTTGTAAAACAAACGCGTGACAAAGTTACGTTACATTTTAATTTTTAAGTTAGGGTATTTTGCTTTGTAAAACCAAGATTATTGATTGGACTATAGCAACATTGATGGCTTAAAACGAAACTTTAAAAATTCCTAGTTAAAGTAATTTTGAAAGTAAGTTTGTGTATTTGTTTTACGGTGTCACGTCTAAATCGCAGAACCGAATTTGATGAATTTTGAAACAGAGATAGATGGATCTTTGGAGACGTAGGTTACTTTAACGCAAACGAAGCCGCGAGAAAAACCTAATATGTATAAGTATAAAAAACAAAACCTCAAAATAAAATCCTAGTATGCGTGAAAGAACAAAATAAAATAACAGTTCAAAGCAAATACTCCCCACATCTCAATTTCATAAAACACTCACCCACAAAAATAAACTCATACTCTTTGAAAACCATCAAACTAAGAATGCTTCAGACATGAAAAGTACTCACGAAACATAAATTGCGCAGTCACATTTCCATTAAAATATTTGCTTTATTATACTAAGTGCGGAGCATGTTTGTCAAACAATGTTTGACAAACTGCACACACGGAAACATGTTTATTTGAGACGTTCAGCATGTTGTGTTTGATTTTTAATGTTGCTTTGAAGTTTGGAGCCGAATGTGGGGGCAAGACGACTTGCAAAATGTGTAACAAGATTTTAAATAAAATTGTGCTTCCTGTCCGGCCCCGGCGACACACCGGTGTGTCGCGAATTAATCGCGAATTTAATGTTTATTTACCTAATACATAAGATTTACTTTATATTAGGGAATTTTCACATGTTGGGCCTGAGCGGTTAATATCCAAGGTTTTTAACTTTGTCGATGGCAATTCTCAAATTAATAGCTGCTAATGCCAGTATTTCTTAAATACGTCAGTTTGTACCTATTTGGTATCTTTTCATAGCTGCAATGTCCTACATATTTAGAAGTAACGGGTAAATCTGGTACCTAGAAGCCTTTGAAGAAACCGTAGTTCTACCATCCAAGAGAACTAGGGTTCCAAAAAACTTCTATACATCAGAGGATGAAAACATGTTAATTTGAGACGTTCAACGTATTATTATTATTTATTAATAATCTCGCTTTGAAGTATTTTGCCGAATGTGGGGTAAGACGATATGTAAAACATGGAACAAGAGGGGGACGAAGATGTTTTATGAAATAAACGTGTGCTTTTCAACAGATCGTTTTCAATTTTAATGCTCTGGGTGAAGCTGAAGGGAGTGTAAGATGTTGCGGATTTTATTCGAAAGAGTTACCGCGGCCCTGGAAAGCAAAGGGTACTACGAGGAGCACGGATTAAAAGGAAGAGTCTGACACTCCCTTCCGCCCCGCTTAGAGCGGGAGGGGATCATTTCATGATTTCGCATCCAGAAAAAAATGATAGTGTCGGACTCTTACTGACTAATACCCACCCGATCCTCCTAATGCCCTTTGCGTTCCAGGGCCATGGGTTATAAATACCTATAGGGTCTACACTGCCAGGAAAGAGTTATCTTTCGATCAATTCCGCAACCCAGGCCTGATTATATTTTTCAAAAGACAGTACTTGATGTGCACATCCTTTATGCAGCTTCTGCAGCCTTGTTGAATTAATTTGAACTAAAACAAAAAGTTAAACACTGTGGAAATTCTAGAAGGCATTTCGAAAAAAATCTAGAAAGTGTTTTTGGCTCGAATGTACAAACCGTGACCACCATGTACGCTATGTTTGTACTCTAAACTAGAAAATAACAAAATGTGCATTAAATTATTGCATCTAAATAAAATCTCAAAAAATTTACTAATATCCAGCCAGTCTTATCTACAATGTTCCACCGTAGTGCGAGGTGACACGAGTGCTTCCAATAGCCGCGGCGCGACCGCTCCAGAATTTACACCAAGCTTCCACCATTACATAAAATTCGATCTCGACCCGAATTATGAATGATATTATATAAGTTAGTCACGGACTAACGAGAGGTATTGAAGGAAGGGTGGAACTAATATGGTGGAGGTCCTAAACTGAGGCTGAATATTGGATTAGTTTTAGTTTACATTGTTTAATTAGTAGCTGTCTTGGGCTAAACATGTTGATTACTTTATTTCTACCCAAATATTTAAATTACCCACGTTATAAAACCACTACACTCACCTTTAAATATAACAAGAATGTAGTGGTACTTCACTTAGAAAAAGCCATATTGTTTCTGTGGGTCTGGTTTGGAAAAGATGCATGGAGTGATATGAAAGAACAGTGTGTGAGCACGATGGTTGCCGAAACCCAAGTACTCGTAACATGCAAGAAATACAAGAAGATGATAAATTATTGTACCAGCACCCGGATATTTTACTGAAAAAACTGATTAGTCCGTCCGATAGGTTTCCAATAAATATTGGACACGTATTTTGTCTTTTTCCACGTACTTAAACAAAGAACGAAGACGATATAGTGCGTTGAAAACACGCGTAACTCATAATGTCACATATTCATTCAAATCGAAAGGAATTTCAGATCCATTACTTCTTATGTTTAAAAAATGGTCAGCTCGACGAAAAAGAAAGCATAAACGCCCGATTGCATTCATTTTTGTAATACGCAATTAGGCTGGTGATTTCATCTCAAGATCTGTGAAAAATAATTCCAACCTGTATTATTTACGCACATTTTCAATTACTCCAAAAAACTGCGAATCTAGCACACAAAATAACACACAAATAAATTATATGAATGAATCCTTGCAGATAGAGTTTTATATTGTCAGACAGACAGGTACAGTCAGAGATAAAAAGTTTAATGTTGTTTGTAGTCTGTACTACGCGGGCAGTAATGTGCACCGGACTGAAAAACGAGCCGAGTCACTTGCGTTCGTGCAGCGCAGGAGTTGCATAGGGTTGGCAGATTGAGGGAAAATCGACGGAAAAGGTTACACTTGGGCAAACTAAGGAGCCTAGGGAGGAATGGTCAAACGAGAGTGTTAATAAATATGTTTTTTTGTTGCAATCAGTTTTGTAGCAGTATCAGCTATAATGGTGTAACTCCTATTTCTCCGAATTAATTTACAAAAAAGTATATTTCTTTTAATTAAAAAGAAAAACTTGTTATATAAATTCTCCATGGCTTTGACGCAACCACTTTTACCTAAAACATAAATTGTTTTACAAAAAGAAAATAAAAAAAAATACTATGCCTAACAATCTAGGTAACCCTAAATATCCACCTTAAGTGCACAACAGCGGGTCGTATCTCCACAGCAATGCACTGGACTTCACCAACGGGAAAAGAATATGCAACACCTCACAAAACACAGGAAAACAGCCCATATTTGGTTTCAATAGAGTCTATATTTCAATTATGTCCATTAGCAAGGTAAGCAATGTTACCGGAAAGTGGCAGTTTCCGTGGCACGCAAGCAAAAATGAATCTTGAAAGCCAGACGAATGAACGACAAAGGGCTTAATTTCCTGTGCACAATAAATAGCTATAGGTATGCGGCTCCTAGAGGAGCGGTAAAGAAAATGATTGCAATGTTTGCGCCGATAATGAAAAGGATTTCAAAGATCGTGATATTTCCGGGCATAGTAACAGTGTATTTTAAATATGTTTATCGTGATGGTTGGTTATGTATCTTTGAAAATTAAAGCATTTTTTTTTTACTTTGCCGAACATATAAACTCACATACACAAATAGCAATATACACAAACAGATGAACAGATTGTCGATGGGGCCGAAAATTTCTGGAGGGGCGACCGCGTACCGGAAGACGCAGTGTTGGAAGGCCTTCCACAAGGTGGACCGATGACCTGGTGAGGGTCGCTGGTAGCCGATGGATGCGAGATGCACATGACCGGTTGTTGTGGCGACACTTGGGGGAGGCAGTGACCCATATAACCATTTTTGGTCGCAGATTTGTAAAAGATGTAACAAGTCGCATCAGTTTCGTAACTGATACGACATATTGCGACTGTGTGGGAGTGCACTTTTAATTGTCGTAACCGTTTAGTAACAAAGTGACAGAAAGTAGTTTTAGTAACTTTGTGTTGTAGCTGTGTCGACTTGTTACAGACAAATTTGTGTTCACACGTTTTACACACTTTGCGCATTGTATGTAACTAGTGTACAATATTGGTAACAATGTGTACTAACTGAGTGGTAACATGTGTAGTACCGTTACGTCAATGTTCCGGAACACTTATAACACTAACTTGGATAAATGGAAATCACTAGATCCAGTCATTCTCAAACTATTGTCTTATGTTAACTGCCGGTATACCGTTTAATTAAAATAAAAAATGAGTAAACTACCCAAAATATCACGTAGATTTCGATGGACTTCAACATTTATTTATTATTTAACATTTATTATTTATTCCTGTATTGACAACGTTAGGGGTAATAATAAAATTAAAACATAAGAAGAAACGATTTTTATTTCGAAATCACAAAATCATCACTGACACTTAACGCACTATAACTTTACTAGCATTAGCTAGCTACTTAATAATAAGTCTACCTAATCAGTTTAATATACATTCATATAAAGTGGTATCAAAAATAGTATACTGAGTAAACCTAAATAGAGCAATAATAACAACAAAATTTTATAATTTTATATCCCGTTCACTGTCGTCTCCATCATCTATCAATCATAAAGATAATTTGTCAGCATATTCGTATAGATAATCATTGTTTGTACTTTTGCAGCACAGTACATTAAGTAAGTTATCAGAACTGATATTCATAATTTTGGTTTCATCTTTTAGATCCAAAATCTTGTTTTTTATTTTCACGTCAGAGAGTACCACAATTTTCGATGATTTGTCTGAATATTTTTTTGTGTCTGGCGTATTGTCGTCTGTAAAAGAATGAAGTTAAAGAATATTAATTTCGTTTGAATAAAGAATTTAACTGTCTTCTCTACAAAGTTAGCAAAGCATTGGCTCTCCATACCATACTTTCGTCAAAATCTGACTTGAGTGTTTGTGTCTCTGTTGTGTGCGTGTGCACGTGTGTTACATTACATAATGAGCGTATAGGGAAGTGTGCTGTGTGTTTATGTGTAAAAAATAAAACGCGGCATATTTGAAACCGGCGCTTTAGAACGTATAATAAAGTATACAGGGAGCTGCAAGTATCAATAACACTGTGTACATTAAGAAATACCTAACACGGTAACGTACCCATAAAGAAATATAGGTACGTTACCGTGTTAGGTATTTCTTAATATACACAGAGTTATTGATACTTGCAGCCCCCTGTATACTTTATTATACGTTCTAAAGCGCCGGTTTCACAAACAAATAACATACCGGTAGCGGGGGCGCTGCGCTGCTCACTGCCCACTAAAGATTGAATATCGAGCGAGGTGCGTGCGTACTGGTCAACTGAATCAAACGAACTGACCGTCCCGTCCGTAAGTAGCGTGTAAACCGCCCCGCCCGACCCGCGCCACCCGTCATCGCTGCTATCTATCTTTCTCACTCTTGGCTCACTTACCTTAATAGCCTTAAGAATCCAGCCTAGATTGCCGACTAAGTATGACTTGAGTGTATGTAAAAAGGCGAAGGTATCAAATCGTTTTAGGACAGAGGATTAGTGATTAAAACATACCATATAGTCAAAGTCAAATCTTACCTCTCCTCGTCTTCAGTGTCTTCAAAGTTGGAATAAAGGTTCTCTAATTTGAGTCCTTCCGCAAAAGTATCGATTCCGTTGACCTTTACTTTGCATTTTATTTTTTTCCAGTTTTCGGCTGGCATAGTGTTTTCATCTCGTCTTAAGAGCTCCAAGTCGCTGTTTTTTTTGTACGCGGCCAATAAAGGACATTGTCTTTCACCCACGTACTTGGTACAAGGGATATTAATTGAGAAGAGCCTTCTTTAGTAAAAACAATGCAATATGGCATTTTATCTGGCAAACTAAAGTTTGGGAAACTGTGGACAAAAAATCAAAGAGAGACCATTTTAAAAGTTCAGTTACTTTGTGACGACTTTACGTAACATGTCCACACAATGTCGACACATTATCGTAACTTTGTAACTTGTTGTGACGAGAATATTTTTCACTTAACAAAAAACATTTTTTCATTATTTATCGATAATACGGTTTATTACTGCTAAAATAGTTTATTATTAAATATTCAACTTTATTATTGCATTCAAATAGAAGCTTTTGAGAATAGAAAATAAAAATATCATTAAAATTAAAACAATGTGTATTTTCGTCGGAATGGTTAAATTATGATAATAATGTGGCGCGTTGATAAATTTCAACCTTTCCTACGAAATTACACGATGAATTTAATTTCCCATTAGGATTTGAGTACATATTGAAAACCATAATAATCAATAAAAAAAACTCTTTGTTTACTTACCTAGGTGATAAAATGGCTGTTTCTTATTTTTTTAATAATTCACGTCACTTCACAAGTCAATGTCAACGAATGAGCTGTTATGAGCGATTGAATGAATGATTTGTGGGAACTCTGGTTAAAATATGGTAACAGTGTTACGACACAGCGACGTAAATTAGAAACCGAATGTTACTGTGTCGACTCTTCCCCATTTTTAGTTGCAGCGACTACTCTAACACGGAACGGCGACGAGATTATGTGTCGAGAATAAATCAGTGTACACACTAGGTGTGGAAACCGTTACGTCATGTTCCCAAAAATGGTTATATGGGGAACGTCTTTCGGTCGATATGATGATGATGACTACTTAGAGCGGATTACACCAATGAAACTGAACGCGATCAGTACATCTAAACTGCATTCAAGAGCTGTCAGCGTCAATTTTCCATAGAAAAATAGTGACACTGACAGCTCATAAACGTGGTTTATACGCTGATCGCGATCAGTTTGGCTTGGTGAAAGTTAATCTGTGTCCTCAGAGAAACAAAGCAAAAATATATAAAATCTTATCGGTGATGTTATTTAGAAAAGCCAGGTGCATATTATTTACATCTCACGCATGTGAAGACAGAGATGTATGAACTTTAACGAAGTAAAAGAGTATGTAAGAATTGTAGCTGGTGGCGTTCTGTAATTTCTGCCTACCCCTATTGGAACAAAGCTTAAACTTATGTATGTATGTGAATGTGAAGGTGCTCTTTCTCCTGGAGCGTTCACCTGTAATGTAACATTTCAGATTCGATTTTGAGCATTATATTACAATCACTGAGCGACATGCTCAATTACAAGTCGTGCGCATTGATGTTACAAGTTGTATCAAAATATTACATTGTATTATTAAGTTGCGCAATGCTTGGTTCTCTTCCCTCACCAATGTAATGCTCGAATCTGTAACATTGCAGGTTGCGCAATGTCATGCTCGGTTCTCTTCTTCCACTGGTGTAATGCTCGACTCTGTAACGTTACACTACAGGCGAATGCACCAAGTGAGAGACCTTAAAAATTACCATTTACCACGTTTCATTTACACAGGTGACGGAAGGAAGTAGTGGAAGCAGGCCTTTGCCCAACATTGGGAAATTTCAGGATAGTTGTAAAAATAATAATATAATAATGATTTCCGCTGCTTTCAAAGCCTCAACTTAAGTGATACCAGCTGTTAATTGAAGCAGACTGAGGTGCGGATTATGTTCAGTTTTTACCCCCTTTGCAGCAGTTCTAGCATAATTACTCCTAGCTGAGCCACAATAGAATATAATAGAATTTTCACTCGACACAGACACAAACATACAGCAACAATGACAAAGAAAAAGAAATAATAGTAGGTACAGAATTGCGCTGAGCATGCCCATATCGAAAAGAGTTACCGCGGCCCTGGAAAGCAAAGGGCACTAGGAGGAGCACCAATGAGTTTTAGTCAGTAAGAGTCTGACACTCCCTTTCGCTCTGCCCAGAGTGGGAGGAGTCGTTTGATGATTTTCTATCCATAAAAAAAGGGTTATCATCTCAGCATTTGCTGGGCGTCAAATACCCAGCGCTGGTTTTTAGTTAGCACCCCGCACTATCGAGCCCAAAGGCCACTGTCTCACATTAACTCGTTGAAATTCCATCGCAGTTATTTAAATTCAAAGCGAATCCTCACATTTTTATGAAAATAATATAGTTTCAGAGTTTACTGTTAAAAATATCTCGGGACTTTATGCGCCATTCGCAGCTCGTTTTAGTTAAATGTGAGGAAAGAAATAGCTTTATAATACTAAAAGAAGATCCTTTACGATTTGGATGCTTATAGCGAATTTATCTTGATGTTTATGAGGATTTTTTGGTATGAAGGTTCGAAATTGTGTGGCAATGAAGTTTCATATAGTAAATAATAATAAAGTTTTGTCAAATGGATTTATTGAAGGGTTTAATATTCAACGACATATATTTTCAAATATAAGGAAATGCGGGAACAAAATTTCTGTGAAAACTAGAGACCTAGAAATCCCATTTCTAGGTGTCTAGAAATGGGATTTCTAGGTCTCTAACTTCACACTTCACAGTATCGCCTTAAATAAAATAAAAATAAGGAAATGCTAGAAGTCTTTCGTTTGTATAACTAAAGAAATCGTCCACTGCAATCAATAAATTAGTTTTCTATTTTCTTTTTTAACTTCTCTTTCAATTGATACCTGAGATTTCTCTCTGGAGACTGTGCATCCATTTCGTTTATTTCTATTATTTTTCTTAACCAGTGCAAGTCAAAACGATTTTTTTTCTTTTAAAATACTCACAAGCTCGTAATAAATCTAGATTTATAATTATTACGCTCCCTTACCACACCAGATCCAATATCTACAAGCTTCACCCGTCCCTTCCAAGTGGTAAGCAAGACAAGGCCACAGTGAACAATGTCTGTGCAGGCATAATGTTGATTAAGTGCACCGACGTAATTGACAGTGTCCACAACAGGCAAGCCAATCAACTGCCGTCTAGACGAGAGAGATTGTTAGCCTAACTTCATTGACGCGTGGTAAACTACCTTTAATCATACTGGTACCTTGAAGTATAGGTAGACTGTGGTGTGTGTAGTTGAAGAAGGAAAGTTTAACCGCTCGAGCACTGCGGCACACCGGTGTGTCGCAAGATATTCGCGATTTAATTGTAAGTTTTATTTTATATTTTGGAATTTTCACATGTCAGTGCTCGAGCGGTTTAAGCATTGCAAAAACAAAACAACTCTACCGTAGAGGTAAATTCTATGCCGTACGTAAAAATATAGGCAGATACTAATTTATTCAAATTCTCCATGAAGAATTTGTTGCCGTCACTATATGTCATGGTCATGGTATGAAGTCCAAGTTCGTAAAGGAAGCGAAGCGAAGCATCTCTTAGACCACTTGTACTGTGGGAGTTACAGCGTGTACACCTACAAGAGATGTCGATGGTTTCTTTCAATTTCAAACAAAAGAACCATACACATCAAACTCTTCAAAATACGCCACAATATTGTATCTACAAAACGTCCCAGTAGCGAAGCATCTCCTAGTCCACTTTTATTTTTACTGTAAGAGCTACAGCGTGCAGTTAATTACAAGAGATGTTGAGATCAATCAAAATACCGTACAAATTAACCATAACCGTCAAGCTCCTCACAATACAGCACATATTGTATCTACAAACCGTTCCAGTAGCGAAGCATCTCCTATCCACTTGTACTGTAAGAGCTACAGCGTGCAGTTACATATAAGAGATGTTGAGATCAATCACAATATCGTACAAAGTAACCATAACCGTCAAGCTTCTCACAATACACCACATATTGTATGTATAACCGTCCCAGTAGCGAAGCATTTCCTAGCCCACTTGTACTGTAAGAGCTACAGCGTGCAGTTAACTACAAGACAAGTTGATGATAACTCACAAGATCAAGCAAAACCTTGACTGAGAACCTCCTTCAAATTGTTTAAAAATAACCATAAACGTCAACCACAAATTGTATCTACAAAACATCCCAGTACCGAAGCATCTCCTAGCACACTTGTACTGAAAGTAATTAGAGCCACAGTGTCTAGTCTTTAATCTTTTAAGGCGGCATGCACTTACGTCGCAAATTAAAACTAACGGCTTCTTGTGCGCGGTATTTTTCTTTTCACTTGCTCTTGCTATTATGTACGACAAGTGTTGGCTTTGTTCCTCACCTTTGTGGAAAGATAACGACTATCTTTATTTTTCATAAAGCGGGTTTTTACTCCCTCATTTTAATATCAATGGACAAGTAGTTTTACAAAATGAAAGCCTGAGATGACAGAAGCAGTACTTATCTTAATATAAAAATGCAGGCGCTGACGGCAATATTCAGCAAGCTCACCTATTTTTAACCGACTTCAAAAAAAGGAGGAGGTTCTCAATTCGATTGTATTTTTTTTTTGTGTTTGTTACCTCATATACGGGGTTATTTTTTAATGACCGGCCAAATTTTCACTGGGTGTTCTACCCATGAATATGAACAACTTTCACTACAGGACCGACTCTGAAATCACGAAAAAAAAATCAGCTGTTTCATACAAAAGTTAAGTTACCTACTCGACTAAAATGTATGAAACAGCTGATTTTTTTTTCGGGATTTCAGAGTCGGTCCCATAGTGAAAGTTGTTCATATTCATGGGTAGAACAAACAGTGAAAATTTACCAGGTCATTAAAAAATAACCCCGTATCTCCGACATTTTATGCTAATGCAAAGATTCAAAAACAAGAATTACAATAATATGTTAACAAAAAAAGTAGACTAAACAGCTACTAAGATCATACACGATAATCGCAACGCCAAAGCACAAACTTATACGCAAAATAAACTAAAAATCCATAAGTAGCTATCAATTGGATACTAATTGAAGTACCTACCTCAAAGCAATTTGAGTGCCTTTGCTGCGGTCACGTGATATCGAAGCGTACGTCTGACGTCATCGCGCTGTCCACAGCCTGGCACGTAGAACACGGAACGCCGCGCTGGTAGCGACTAGATACCCTATTGCTAGCGTGCCCGGGCAATTGCGCTGAGCACAAGTTAACAGTCATAGTTTGCATTTTCACGGGCTGTCAATATCCATGAGCAAACGGTGATACTCATTTACATGCTTAATTCCTTGCACAGCGTCCTTACCATGACGTGTTAAAACGTCAGTCGTTCGAGTGAGAAAGAGGGATGGAGCTATATAGGGTGTATAGCTCTATCCCTCTCTCTCGCTCGCAACACGTCATGGTACGGCCCCAGGCCAAGAAAGATCATTAAGTCAGGCGCCAAATCATAACGACAAAAAGTGGTCAAGTAGTGGATACGTGTCAATAGTTTCGCTGCAGCTTCTTGCAGTTGGCTTGTGTAACTACAACATGTCGATCTGGCTTTTGCGCCGACGCAACCAGTGTTGTTGTTGTGGTAAAGTTGTGTGTTTTTTAAATAAGCTCTAATCACCGATCGTTAAATCTGAACAAGGCTTAGCAGAGGCCACAGACGCATTTCCATACTCTGTGGTTTGTAACGTCATGTCATGTGCAATCTGTTTCCGCCAGAGGGCGCTGCACCGTGGCGTGTTTTCCAAACCGTACACTTTGGTATCGACACGCGGTTGATAAGTGCAGATGTGCGTTGTTGGCTCGTGTCGGGATAATTAACTGTTGTTGCTTGCTTTAACTGTGTTTGGAGTTGTTGATTTGTCTAGTTAGAATGTACATGTACAACGTCGTCATTTTATGGTCGAAAAACTAGATCTTTTATCAACTTTCATTTCATTAATATACGAACAAGCTAGTTAATTGAGCTTTACAGGTAGATCATTTACCCAATAATTAAATGTAAACATGTTTTTTTTCAGTCACTGTTTGGTTAGGTTTTTAAATAGAAATCGTCAATTATAATGATACACTGTGGAAACCAATCGCGCTCGCTACAGCACCTGCTGCCGCCTTAGTGACCGGCATTCACTCGCCCGGATGAAGACCTGCAGTGCGATTCTGTTAACGTGTCGAAGTGAAAGCTTGGGTGAAATGATCACGAAGTGAGCTGTCAATCCATGTAACCAGCAGTGCGATTCTGTAAACATGTCGAAGTGAACACTCGGGCGGGGTGCACGACGGGTGAGTGGTCAATCCATACAAATAAGATGGAATGACAGCGCACCTGTCGTTCACTCCGCCCAGGTTTACACCCGGAGATGTCGACAGAATCGACCGGCAGGATGGAATGACAGCTCACCTCGTGATCATCGAAGTGAAGGCTTCACCCAAGCCTTCACTTCGACATGTTTACAGAATCGAACGGCTGGTCACCGACAGTTCACTCTGGGCAAGGCCTAGCGGAGGCCACAGAGGCATCTCTATACTCTGATAAAACAGTGCAGATGTGCGTTGTTGGCTCGTGTCGGGATAATTAACTGTTGTTGCTTGCTTAACCGAAATAAATGGAAATGCTTTTAAAAAGCGTGAAATTTACCTAATTTAACTTTCGTTGTGGTTTTGTTTTTATGTCGTCATATGTAAATAAATAAAACAATCTTTAAAAAAATTAAAACAAAACAAATATTAATTATTAACTTACATTAAAATCATATTCCCAACAAAAACTCTTAAAATATAAAATACATATTCTTCATAATTAATCATTATTAAAATATGACTAGCTATTCTAGGGTAATAGTTAGGTTAAAAATCATAATTAATAAACACCCCAAAACGTACCGATCCCAAAAAAAATGCAAAAAAATGCATACACAAATGCATTAAAACTATGCAAATGTAAAATTTTGCCTATCTAAGTACTATCAGGGCCATTTGCACCAAACAGAGTCATCTGCTATTATGTTTGAAGTATTTTATTAAACCTCGTATTAACAAAGTAACTCTAAATAAGGATAGATTTTATGGCTACTTAAATTAAAATCATATTCTCAGCAAAATGTCTTAAAAAATAAAATCAATATTCTTCATATTAAATTATTAAAATATAGGTAAATAACTCTTCGAACAATACGGTTTGGTGATCAAACATAAGTAGGACAAAGTATAGGTACATACCTTTAAAATTAATACTGCATGAAAGGATGTTTTTAATGGCATGTCAAAATAGGGTATTTTTCTAAATAGATAAAATATAATTCTATTTAGCCCATCCGTTAGATTAAAAAAAAATATTGTTCACGTATTTTTTAAAGATAAAACGCATCAAGGTATAAGAGCGGGGGATGGTGACGTCATGTGGCTAGTAAAAATTGTACTATCATAGCAACGGTGACGTCACGCGAGTTTACAACGCACTGTATCGTCTTCTTTTTTGTTTACTTGTATGTAAAAAGAAAAATACGGGTCAAATATTTTTTGGAAATTATCTGACGGACTAATTAGATTTTTTGGGTAAATTATATTGGCGCAAAGAAGTTCTTATTCATTCTTTTTCCACATACGGAAGACTTTCCTCAGCAGCTGCGTAGGTTGAAGAAAAAACAATCATGTTAAGTCTAGTTCATCACTTTCTCCCCTTCCTCTTCTTCTTTTTCTTCACTGGTTCTGGCGGAGGGGTACCAATTGGGGTCGGCGTCGGCTTCTTGTCCGGGTAAATCCGATGTACGTAATCAGCCAGCACTGTTAGAAAAGTCAAAACGTGAATTTTCCGTGATAAACATAACGTTCAACTTGTATTCCCCGAATGGACCGGTAGAGGTGTACAGTACAACATTTTCACCGTTTTGAAAATTTGTATTGGTAGGGGAGCCCTAGGAGGGATTTTTGGATTTACTCGAGCGCGGCAGATTTATATAAGGGAGGATACATTATATATTGATAAGTACCTTCAACCAGTATGAGCCCTTAATATAGGGGGGTACGCTCAGGAGAAGCCGTCAGATTAGTAAAAAATCGATCATCTGACATACTCGAGCGCGTCAGATTAAGATATGGGGATTAATTACTAGCTAAGAAGTGTAAGTTTTGCTAATCTGACGATTTGAGCGTAACCTAAGGAAGCGGAAGGGTAACAAAATTGCAAAAAAAACGATGTCTGGACTTACTCGAGCGCGGTTGTTTTTTTATTTATTTTAAAGGTAATAATACCAGAATGACAAAAACATATAATCTGACGATTTCCGCAAGCCGAAGGTAATAAAATCGTCAATTAAGTTCAGACCGTGCAGTAGGTTAAAGCATGTGTTTCCCACTCCGCGCCTCTCGGTCCCTTTCACTTTTCCCGTATCTTTGACTCTCTCGCACCTTCCCAACACTGTTTTCCGACGCTTTGACACCATTACAGCTGTTCATCATCATCTGCCTAGTCTTTTTCCTAACTATATTGAGGTCGGCTTCCAGTGAAACCGGATTCAGCTGAATACCAGTATTTTACGTGAAGCGGCTGCCTACCAGACCACCACAACCCATTAACTGGGTAACACGGTACTTCTTGGAAAGACTGGAGTCAAATTTACTGGCTTCTGGCAATCCGTAACGACTGCCAAAGATCTAAAAATGAGAACCGGGACCAACAGCTTTACGTGTTTAAAAAAAATTAAAAAAGCATTTTTTTTAAGTTGTCAGATAACCAATACCCCTCAAAATAATTGTCAGATTTTTGGTCACTATGGCTGGGACATCATGATTAACCTTCAGTATGCTAATCTGACGCGCTCAAGTATTTCGAGATGGCGATTGTTTTTTACATTTTCAGGAATTCGCTGCGAGCTTGCATCACTTCCAAATCGTCAGAATAAGAAATGGGAGCATTGTAGGTTTCACTGAACACCCCTCTGAAAATCTGACCGCGCTCGAGTAAATGTATTTTTTATTTTTTTTCACCCCTCCCGCATGGCCACCCCCACCATACAAATCGGCAGATTAATATATATTTCGTATCAGAGACATGTTGGAGCATGAAAAATATCAATATCTGACACGCTTGAGTATTTCCATTTCATTGATTTTTTTACAACTTTGAAAATCTGTAGACGCATGGAAACATGAAAGGACCATTTATTCTTCAAATCATCCAATCTACCAAATCTTCTAGGTTTCCGCGACGCTCGAGTAAATCCACATTTAGGATCATGGGCTTCCCTACCATATAGCCTGTCACTACCACAATTCTGTCATTATGTCAAAATCCATCCAGCCGTTTGGGCTATAAGGCGTGCTACAGAAATGGACATACATACAAACATACATACATGCATACATACGCTCGAAAAACATTACCCTCTTTCTGACGCAGTCGGGTAAAAACAAGGCGCCATCGGAGTGATGGCAATGTTAGAATCCTCTACTTTGACAGAAATTATGTAGTTTACCAACGACTCGAAAATAAGTACCATCAGGTGAGATAGCGGTCAAGCGCGTGCGTACCAATAATAAAAAAAGCAGTACAAACTATGTATATTGGTAAAAAGCGACACAAACTTACTGTCAAGATTGAGTGGTCGGAGCTTAGCCTCAGTTTTTGGGCCAGGGAAGCATTTCGAAATCCCAGCTAAAAATTCATCGTCAATCGCAGCCCCAGCTCTCTTCATAAATCGCTGGAACTCCGGTATCTCTAGGACCTGACGCTTCTTACTTTCATCAAGTATGAAGAGTCTGAAGGAATTGAAGTAAGAAAATGTAAATAGGAGATAGCTTATATGCAGCAGCTTCCATTATTTGGGTTACAAGATTTATAAAGTGCGATTCACTATAAAGTATATCTAGAGGATATCTTACCATTGTAGTTCGCCCCATTTTTTTTCAGGATAGTTGTTCATCAAATGACTCCATCCGCTCCGCTCCGCTCAGAGCGAAAGGAGTCATTTAATGATGGAATTTCAGACTCTTACTGACTAAAGCCCATCCGTGTTCCTCCAGATGCCCTTTGCGTTCCAGGGCCGCAGTGACTGTTTCGAATAAATTCCGCAACTAGTTTGCCCCATAAACGTTAACATGAATGGTAACCACAACCAACATAAAAAGGTTAGCTAGCGCGCTGAGGGTTCTTCCAAAAATTTTAGATATTTTTTATGTTTGACATGATAGATGCAAAAATAACACGAAAAGAGAGGGAGAAAGAGAAAAAGGTAAGGGTTCAATTAGTAGAAAATAAATGCAAACGGACAGACGAATATAGCTAAGGGCTTGTAACCACACCAATCGATCAACGTCGATCGATGGCATCGATAAGCGGTCGATCAATTGTTTATCACCCGGTATCCGTCGATCAGCCAAAGCTATCACACCACTCGATCAGCGTCTATCGATCGATTGGTGCAGTAACACCCTAAGGCTGGCCGCATACGCACGGTTTCCTGATCAGGAATTCAGATTCAGAATTCCGTGAGACGTCGATTTTCCGTTCTTCTGACCCGAACACACGGCTTGTTTTCGAAAGGAGTGTCAGGTTTTTTCTCATTCAGAAAAGAAACAAACGTGTGCGCTTTGTTGAACATTTTATATGTAGGACAAGCATCCAGAGGCCCTAGACAATGTGCCATTCAATAATTAGCGAATGCGACTGTCGTAATGCCAAAATGTAGGAATTTGATCACGTGACAATCCGATAGCATCTGTCAATCCCATACATTTTTGACGTATTGACAATCGCCTTCGCCACGCTACCGCTGACAGAATGTCACTTGTCTAGAGCCCCAGGTCTCCGAATTTGAATTCCTTATCAGAAAACCGTACGTGTGCGGCCAGCCTAAAACAAAAGGATTTCGTTTTCGTTGACAACCGACCAAATCCTAAAAAATACGAATGCACTAACAAGATGTCCGATCCCTCAACTGGTTTCTTTTTCTTGGTAAGCTGCACGATCTGCTTCAAGTATATGACCTTCATGTCGTGCGACGACAATATATAGTCGCCCAGGACATGGCCGTGTGTTATCAAAGTATTTTTTCTGAATTCCAGATTCCTTATCTCTTTTAGTTCCTGCAATGTAAATTAAAGCGATGCCAGTTGAGCAAGAACGAAGCAAGAATTAGAGGAGAGCTTATTAGGGTTTCATTTCATGTTAGCCTGGCTGTTTGAGTTATTATTCGGCCTACCCAAATGTCTTTACTTTGGTATTGTTCGACAAATCGTTGAGCTCCATGAAGTTCTAAGTTTGAGCTTCACGATTACAGACAACACCTCAGACATTAACCTACATGGTTCTCATATGATTTGACCAATACGGATTGTATGAACCATAAAAGAGACTTGACCTCTGAGTTTGATTCGGTGTTCCTTCTCAGGGTAGTCAGTTAGAAATCCAGCCTCATCTAGTTTAAAATGACCAAAAAACATTGACGTAAAAATGTTATGTTTAACTTACAAGATAAATATTATTTATCATTTAATATTTACTTGCATGAGTAGGTTTCATTTGCGGAAAAAATCCTAGTGATATCCCATAATCATAATGTAGTCGCTTTCTCTCCGCTCTACTCCAAAAACGGTTGATCGTATAGAAAAATGAAGACGAATGTTTTATAGAATAGTTATTAAAAACTATTACAGCCGGCACGATATAAAAATCGATTTTTCGAAATGTCAGTAAAATTACCGTACCGTAATAAAAGTATAATATACCAAAGATCCCTAGGATTTTTTTTGCAGATTGATGCTAAAATGACTGGACATCCAAGCCAGAAATGGCAATCCAAAGCCGTTTATGCCCCGTAAAAATCAAAAAAGATTGTATGAAAAGCCGGTCAAAGATTTCAGAGGGAGAGAGAGAGCGATTTGAAGTTTTCTATAGAAAGTGAAAAATCACTATATCCTTCCTCCTGAACTCTTTTTCAAAAATGTTTTCTGATAACTATTTAGACCTCGATATCTAGGGTATGCATACCAAGTTTCGTTAAAATCGGTTCATTCATTTTGAAGAATAAGGACTTGAAAGTTTGTATGAAAGGACATACGGCGTACACGCTCTTAAAGCGGGATTGATGCATCATCGTCATCCACAATCCGACTTCGCCCATTGCTGGACATAGGCCTCCTCTTTAAATTTTCTGGTAAAAATCCCAACGTTCCTGTGCCTTCTCGCTGCCAGACTAAGAATATTTCTTCTAACAGTCCTTGGACACCACTCAGTCACTGTCATCAATCAAGTGGATTGATTAACAAACATTCAAATATACAGGCATTTAAATTTATAATATCTATTACAAATGAAATAGGATAGGATTCAGTGTACACTCACGCGAGCAAATTCCTTATTAACTTCAATAAAGTCCATTCGAAGTTCCCTAATTTTGATTTCCTCAGCTTTCATACTTAGAAGGATTTCCAACGCATCTGCAGGACAGAATGGATTGCAGGACAGGTCCAAGATGAGTAGACTCTTCGCCAATATAAGGTTTTTGGCTATAATTTTAGCAGCCCGCGTAGTTAATCTATGGAGAAAATTATGCCTCCGTATCAAAACGTCCTATTCTCAAAATTACTTAATAGCAAATCGTCTTTCGCAAAATGACCTAGCAGAACGTCTTATAACAAGATAAAGGGAAGATTTTTAAATTTTACAAGTAAATCCCGACAGTTTAATTTTTCGCGATCAACAAAGATGACAATATTGGACAAGTATTTTTTGCTTTATCAAATCAATAAAAATTGACAAAGATAAAACGCCTGAAAAGATCAGAAGTGAGGGCTTGTGACTTCAATTCATTGTATATAGTGTACCATATTCATTTTTGGTTTACGTGAAAAAACAAAAAATACGTGTCCAATATTTTTTGGAAATCTATCTGACGGACTAATTACATTTTTTAGTCATCTACCTATACATCACCTACCATTTGATAAAATAGGGACGTTATTCAATAATAGCTTATACCCGCGACTTTGTCTGCGTAGAGATCTTTAGATTTGAGTTTGGAGTGAAATTAAACAAGTTATTATCTTGCCTGCGTTCTGCTTATACCTAAGTCATTTTGCCAATAGGAAGATTTGCTAATAGGTAATTTTAAGAATAGGAAGTTTTGTAGGAGGCCATTGTGATTGTAAATAAAGCAGTTTATTCAAAGTTATCACTAAAACTCGAAAAGAAAAATTAACGCAACCCGATTTTAACCCTTTCACCCAATAGTGGAATAAAAATGATCAGAATTGAAAGTGTCGAGTGACCTACTTACCCCCGCTACGATAATTTTATCCTTTATTTAAATAAAACCTAAGTTGGCCTCTTTTGCGACCAGACCAACAATGTCGGTATTATATGGTGTGCAATAAATAAATAATCGTAAAATAAATCAATAATTAAGGTAAAGTCAACCTATATTTCTGTCATCAATCTCCTAGCCCAAGGACCTGATTATGGCAACAACTCGCCACGTTTATGTGACTTCTTTATCACGAAAACACCGGGGGTTTAGCTGACATCCTGATTATTACCTCGCACAAACAAACCATTCCTGAAACGTCTTCAATTAAGGCCAAAATACCCGAAGTGACAATAATTTACGACCATCATTTGACGCGTCATTCTTTTAACGTCCTTATTTACCTCTCAGGAGTCTTAGGTAATCAAGTGTCTCGCTCAAAATAGACATAATTGTATCTCATTTGCAGTTAATAGGGAAACGGATCTTGTGAGTCTTCGCTGCTTCCAATGTAACTTTATATCATGGACAAAATGATAAGCCACGGAAAGTGTGTAATGATGGAAATTACAGAAGCTGTCAGTTTTCATCGAGACTGTGGCGTAGAAACGGAGTTTTCAGTTGTGTTGATAAACATAACCTTGTGGAATCTGGAGGATGGAAGAACGGGTGGAAAAATACAATGCCTTAAGGAATCTGGAGGAGCTTTTTTATAACGAAGGGAAATCATCAAATGCCTCGGAGTGGAAGGGAGTGACAGACTCTTACTGACTAAAATCCATCCGTGTTCCTCCCAATGCCCTTTCGTCGCAATGACCCTTTCGAACAAAATCCGCAACACTGGCAGATCTGGCTAGATACTGAATGATAGACTATGAGCTATAAATCTTATGATCAACATTATCTTCCCCATATCCAATCTTATTTGGGGTTGGCGTTACATGTCTTCTTGTTAAGTACCCTTCTCTAGACGTCATCTCGGTGGTCACGTTCTATACAAAGTGTTCCAGAAATGTGTGGTGACATTAAAAAAAAACAAAATAATAAAACAATATTGACTTTTTCAGAAACGCAAAACACGATGAAATGTTTAAAAAAAAAACATGTTTCAAGCAGTCTGATAGTCGATTTTCAAGGAACGGTTTATTGAGCTTAGAAAAAAAACATTTTTGGTTGTGTTTCCATACTGTAGAGCAGCTATAGAACACCATCCATGAATATGAAAACGCACTTCTGGAACACTCTAGAGGTATTTTCAAACAGTTACACAATTATTTATTTTTTTCTGTATGGTGTATTCAAAAGTATATTAATCAGGTACATTACTTGTTATTGCTAAGATCCAGCACCTTCAAGGTTTCAATGCGCAACAAAGCTCCAACCTCCACTCCTATGCAGAGGTTGGTGTAAGAAAAATTTAACTCCTCAAGTACCTTACTGTGACGTAGTGCACGGATTAACTGGATTGCTCCTGATAGTGAAAAAAATAAGGTTATACACAAGGTAAAATAATGACGACGACATCGCGGTGGACCCAGACTAAGATGGCGGTTTGGAGGTAAAGTCCCACAACCATACCTCCATTGAAAAGGGAGGATCCTTCAACCAGACGGTTATTGTGTCTGGTGGGCAACTGCCCGACAGTTGATATTCGGGATTTGTATATGTTCTAATCGCACAGTAAACTCTGATATCGCGATTTAGGACTTTGTCAAGTTAGTTCACAGCTGTCGAGATAGATGGCGTCGTTTGTTGTGATGTTGATTCTGCTACGTTGATTTTTTGTGGCGGCATTAATGCCGCTACAGCGGGACGAGCTTGACGCCTATCGACAGGATTACTCTAAACTTGCCCAAAGCCTCGATGAATGGAAAGAAGAAAGGGCAGCCATTGTCCCGCAGTGAGACAGAACAGGATAAGCATAAATAATAAAAGGTAAGAATTGTCTGATTTGGCAGTTTATGGCTACCAGCCGTCTGTCGGAGAAGTTTGCTTGTGCAGATGTGTTTCTACAAGCTTCAAAAACAAGTTTTCTGTTTAATTACATCGGTTTAACTATGCCGCCATAATTCAGCTTCATCCCGTGCAACAAACCAATTAAGTCCCTTAAAACCTGATAAAGCCTCAATATTTCACCGCTTTGTGCTCCAAATTTCGTTTTATCCAATTTGGACAAGCACAAAAAGCCGTGCTTTGATTGACGTCAAAGTGTTTTATCCGCGAATATGCAGATCATATGAGCACGAAATACGCGCCAAATACATGTTGAAAATAAAAGTGTTGTGTTGAACTGGCATCATGTTTAATATTTATGAGATCCCCTCGCGGATGGGATAGCCAGCTGAAAGTTTCAGCCCCTGGACGTCTCTAAACGGCCATGTGCACGTTCGCCTCAACAATTTTATTGCCAACTTTCATCACATTTAACATCAGGAAATAAAGAGGGGTTTTTATATAAAATACTAGAGTGTTATTGTCAAAGGACAACGGCAGAAACAAATGAATTTTGTCAGATTTACATGTTTTTACCGACTTCAAAAAACAAGGAGGTTCTCAATTCTATTGTTTTTTTTTACTGATGCCAAAATATATACAACGTGTAACAAATTAAACGCAATACCTATAAAGGGGTCATTGTACTCATCATTATGAACAACTTTTACAGTTGGGCAATCCCCGACATCGCGAGAAAAATATCAGCTGTTCAGTACATTTTTTGGTCAAAAGAGTGCGCAAATTAATATACGTTTTTAAAAAACTGCGAGCTATTGCGAATTCAAAATTAATCAAACAAGTTTATTTGGCCCTAGGTCAATCTGTAATCCAGTACTGTATCACTACATGGGGTGGAGCACTCAAAACTCACTTACTCCATCTTGAAAGAGCTCAGAGAGCCATTTTAAAAGTAGCAAATTTCCATCCCTTTCTTTATCCCACAGTTCTGCTATACAAATCATGTAACGTACTGACTGTTCGCCAGCTTTTCATTATGCACTTGGTATTAAAACAGCACACCATGCTTTCGTACAACACCGAAAATACTAATAAGCGACGGAATGATATTGTATGCGATTCAAATGCGTTATCAAAATATGTTTTTATAAAAAGATTTTTTACATTTTTAGGTCCATTTCTGTACAATAGGTTAAATAGAAAATTAAGTATCTATAAGTTAAATTATTATAGCTGTAAAAAGACAATTGTGCAATATTTACTAAGCATCTCTTACAAAGAGACAGAAGAGCTTCTTTTTGTCTGTAAATAAAACATGACGTGTCCATTAATTTTAGGTTTTAAGTATAGGCAATAAAATTGATCCATTATTGTTAATTTATTATTTTAAGTTGACATAAGCTCAATCTAGCCTGAAACACAGGTTAAACCTAGTTCAGGCAAATAAGCAACTGTGTTCTTTAAATTTTGTGAGATATTTATTGTAAATGTGTCCTATTTTATAAATAAACAATTTATTATTATATTATTATTATTATTTTGTCGAGTAGGGCGCACAGAAATGTATAGGGCAAAAAAATCGGTGGGTTTATACGACCAATAACCTACCTTGAATCTTATAGAATTTGTTCCAGGAAATGTCTAAATGCGTGGTGTGGTCATGGAACTCTACCACTTCAGCTAACAACGCCAGGCTGTCACTTGACAAGTCATTCCGCCTCAAGTTTAATCTAGAAAAAAAACATTTAAAAAAATATATTAACGTAGCTTTTAGCGTCTTTACCCACGTGCTTGCTTTGGAACGTGCAAATAGCTTCATGTTTTTGACTGACTGACTTCGACAGTTCAAAAGTACTTGTAAATGGTTTACTTGAAATTAATGCTTTGACTTTGATTTTGAAAAACAGAAATAAAGACATGAAGCTGTCCTGAATCGACTTCTATCGTGATCCTTTACTTTCTCTAGTAATAAGAAACGGTTCATAATTTATTGTTCGGGTATCTACGAAGGGATATTAGGGAAAGGTCAATGTACTTTATTGCAAGTTTATCTGGCGCTTACCATAGTTTAAATTAGATTAGATTTCATACTCACCTTCTAATAACAGCCCCGAACATTATTTGCTCAGTGAGGTACGGGAACCCCTCGTCTCTGATTTTGTTCTCAGATAAGTCTAAAAGATCCATACTACGGGTGCTAAGGTGGTTCAGAGCTCTGCGCAGAAACTTGGACCCAAGGCTACAATAAAAATTGGCTGTGACAAAAGGATAGACAGACATACGAATGATCTTACAGGGGTTTCATTTCTTCATTCGGACTTTCGGAACCCTAAAAATACACCGAAACTAGTAAAGACTTTTTTTTTTATTGAGGAATGGGAGCGCTTTTGACCTCGATCACGCTTGTTGCAAGCGATGGATGAGGTATTTTTTATGGATGGGAAATCATCAAATGACTCCTCCCGCTCTCGGCGGAGTGGACGGGAGTGTCAGACTCTTACTGACTAAATTTATTATAATTATCGCGAATTTAATGTTAATTTACTATTACGTGAGATTTATTTTTTATTTGGGAATTTTTACATGTCAGGGCTGGAGCAGTTAAGGCATCTTACATGTTTATATTTAATTTTTACTAAGCAAGTATCTCTTTTGTTACACAAGTCAACAACGAGAGCCTCAGCTAGTGCTGAACTCATAGAAAGATATAAAAACAGCTCTATGGCTGAACTTTAGAGAATTTTTCGACAGTGTTCAAAGGTTTTTCCATGAGGTGCCTCAGAGGCCGTGATCAGGATTTATTTATTTATTTTATTGACGGCACTAAGCACGTATGTAACGTGGGACTTAAAAAATGAAACTGGTGTAAGATACTCGTATGTGGTATACCTACCTACAATTCTCAGAGAAAACATAGCACGTTTTTGTTTCCAAAAATCCACAATAGATTAAAAAATCAGCCAAGTGCGAGTCGGACTCCCGCACGAAGGGTTCCGTACCATATAAAAACTCACGTTTAGCCTCATTTAAATATTTACTTTATTCTATTTTTAGTATTTGTTGTTATAGCGGCAACAGAAAAACATCATCTGTGAAAATTTCAACTTTCTAGCTATCACGGTTCATGAGTTACAGCCTGGTGACAGAAAGACGGACAGCGGAGTCTTAGTAATAGGGTCTCCTCTTTGGGTACGGAACCATAAAAAGAGTAAATTAATAAAATAAAATTTCATTATTGTCGCCAGTTAATACATTTGTCTTCTCTTGGAGTAGTCTAACATATGCATACATCATAATAATGTATTGCACAAAAGGTACTGCTACTGATTCCTAAACTATGCTTGAGCTTGCATTTTAGGAAATTGTTCAGCCGCAGGAAGTAACACTTAATAAAATATGAATACATTGGTTTGAAGGTCGCTGCAGTAGACTTGTTTAACTAATAATAAAATAATATTCTTAGTAGGTATAACTTTCGGTAATTCGTATTCTACAGGGCGTTCCAGAAAGGTGTGGTCATATTTAAGGGTGATTTTTGGTAGCTGATTTACGTTAAGGGAAAAATCTCAGAACTTAAAAAACGTGACTTTTTTTCAAAAAATTCGACCAGCAAAAACGACTAAAAAGTTTCGAAGAACACGCTGTAAAGTATAATTTTTAAATTTTATTTATGTTTAACAGAAGTGTGTGATCTGTGTGGTTTAAAGAAAATACATCAACGAGTATTTACTTGCATCCGCTCAAAACCAGTTCCGTCAAAGCGTTACTGTCTCCAAGCATTTGTCCCAGATGGTAGCTCGCGTCAAGATGATCCAAGAAGTTGCTTGTCAGATCCAGTCGTTTGACGTTCTGGTTGCGCGCTAAAGCCTTGCACATTGCTCTTATACCTACTGGGTTCACGCCGTAGTACTGAAAATAGATAAAAATAAAAGTTTTTTTTAAGAATGGGAAATCATCAAACGGCTTCTTCCGCTCTCGGTGGAGCGGAATGGAGTGTCAGACTCTTACGACTAAACCTTTTCCGTTCCAGGTTTTTTTTTTTTTTTTTTATTTATGAATGGGCTAGCTCTTGACCTCGATCACGCCTGATGGAAAGCGATAGATGAGGTCCATGATGAAGCTAGCGTGCCCAGAAGATGGCTTGAGGCACTGGTACTCCCACGCGTCGACGAAACACAGCTGGCTGCTTGACGCCGAACTCCGGCGGGACGGTGGTCGCGAACCAAACGGGTGTTAGCCCTACCACCGCAAGGGAAGGATTGGCCAGTCTTATAAGATGTTAGGTGAGACTGTCCAGGATGCGCCGAGCGCTCGATTCAATTGAGTGTCTAATGGAACAAATTGCGCTACACGAGGAGGCTCCTTCATGCATCCCAAAAGGTGGCTCTTTTGAACAAATTTCCCAGCCCTGGCAGGAATACTGAAACCAATAGGATGGTTTTTAATGCACTAGTTTTTGCCCGCAGCTTCGAATGCGTTCAAGTTTTATTTTTGCAATTAAAGCAGCATATAGCCGTTTTCAAGGTACCATCTTCCTCTGTACCAAAACTCATGAAAATCGGTCCAGCAATTTAGGCGTTCTTCTAATATAAGGTCGGGTTTTTTCGGTGTCTTTCAGTGTTGAAAATGCTGATGATTACTTTTGTAATGAGGGAATCCAAAGCAAATCTCAAAAATCACGGAAAAAACAGTTGTTCATCCATTATTGTTGAGTTAAGCAAACATTTTTTTTTCATATTTTAACGTTGATCCAATAGTGAAAGGTGTCTATAGTTGTATGTTAAGACACTTATGACATAGGCCCATATTCCAAAACGTAAACTACAACTCAAATCAAACTCCAACTCCAACATGAGCACGAAAATGTCAATGAGACCTTGTCTAATTGACGTTTTCATACTCGAGAGATGAGCAAACAAATGCTATGCAAATACTTCAATTTATGACAAGCTCCGATGGAGTAAAAGTTCGAGTTGAGTTGGAGTTTACGTTTTGGAGTATGGGCAATAGACACATCGATACAGAAGTGATTTTAAGAAAACTTACGTTGGTGGGCATACAGCGACATCGCTATGAGCGATGTATTATAAACTTTGAGTAGGTAGGGAAGACTATGATGGAAACATTAACATAACCACACTTACTTTCAAATTAATTTCTTCTGTCAACAATCCTCTGTGAAAAATCCTAATCGGAATTATATTCATTGCCTTACACAGATCCAGATATAGTTCTTGACCATCTTCTTCGTATATTTTATGTGGTTCTGAAATCGATCAATGTTTTCATCAAAACATATTTTGTTTGTAAATTCATCATCATCATTTCAGCCAAAAGACGTCCATTACTGGACAAAGGCCTCCCCCAAGTCCCGCCACAACAACCGGTCCTGTGCGTCTTGCATCTATCGGCTACCAGCGACCCTCACTAGGTCAGCGGTCCATCTTGTGGCAGGCCTTCCAAGGCTGCGTCTTCCGGTACGCGGTCGCCACTGCAGAACTTTTCGGCCCCACCGACTATCTGTTCTGCGAGCAATGTGCCCTGCCTGCTGCTACTTCAGTTTGGCGATCCTACGGGCTATGTCGGATACCTTGGTTCTCTTGCGGATATCATCATCTGATTCGATCATGCAAGGAAACTCCGAGCATTGCCCTCTTTGAGTGACTTTAAGCCTGTTGAGGCCCATTGTGAGTAAACACGTTTCGGTTCTATAAGTCATCCCTGGCAACACGCACTGGTCATAGACTTTCGTCCTGAGACATTGTAAAATTAATATCTAGAAAAACAGATCCCATGACAAAGGTTTTAACACGGATAGAAAAGGACCTTTGAAATGGGCCATGATTACTTTCTTTGAAAAATCGGTATTCTTATCGGTTGATTTTGAAAAAAAACATGATGTATTATTACACCGTCCGAAAGTGTCGCTAGTAAGGATCAAATTTTGGGAACTAATAACATATTGCAAACTAAAAGAGCGCTTTTTTAATAAAAAAGAAATATAAACTGATAATTTTTTCAAAAATCTGTGCCCTATTGCCATCAACCTGGCATGTATCCGGGCTGCTGGCTGGTAAGAAATTTGGAATGGAATGAAGGTTCGAAATCCAGGACCTCATGCTCCAGGGTTACGGAATTTGTTCGAAACCGTTACAGTTAGCCTTGAAACGAAAAGGGCATTTGACGGAACACGGGTGGGTTTCAGTCAGTAAGTCTTTTCAAGTCGTCCTCTAGTCCATTCTGGTCCTCATGCTCACAAGTATCGATTGCGACCACTAGACCTTAGAGGCATTCCACTAGATCAATGAGATGCAGGTGATATTTAAATTAAGCATACCCGGATAAAACAACGCTTCTTCAATGCCCGGATCTAGGATACCAGGATAATCATAGTAGGGATGTCTTAAGACTGAGCTAGCGGAACAAGCTATATATTTCGCACATATCTCTCCGCTGCCAGGGCTATAGAGACCCGCTTTAAACAATTTTAGTTTAGGAGAATCTTCGGGCTCAGGTGCAACGAAATCCTCAAGCGAATCTACTGATTCGCTAGACGATTCATATACAGGAGCTATAAAGACATTCTCCACCGACTTATTGCTATGATCACTCTCCGAATCGTCACTCTCCATCCCTCAAGAGTAATGAACGCTTATCTAAGTTAATTATGGTATTTTTGACTTTATTTTTATTTCTTGCGTACTGTTGTTGCAAGCAGAAAACGTGTCAGTTTTGACGTTCTATCAATATTTTCTTAATACCTGGCGAGGTTTTACTCTTTAGGGTTTATAGGTAGGTAGTCAATGAGGTTGACTGATCGACCAAAGATTATAAATATATACTTCCATAAGAACTTGTTATACAAAGTGTTCCGGGTTCCGATCATTGAATGATTTGGAGAAGAAGTGTTGAGAAACATGAAAGTAGCACTTAGCAAAAAATATACCATTAATATATTCATTTTATTGAGCTATGAAGATATTCTGGAGGTCTACTCTCTGAGCCCGAAGTCCGTAGTTTCGGCCTTAGTGACGGGCGTTTTCTACTCCGTATCACCTAGGACTTACGATTCGTCCCGAACCCGAACTGAACAACTGTCAAATCGTGTTGTCATTCATTATTAGATCGGGTTCGGGACTAATCATATGGCGTAGGTGATACGGAGTAGATAACACCTTTCTTAGACAGCCAATATTAAGAAATTAAAGTGAAAAATCTTATCAAAGTTTTGTTTCTATTTACCCGTCCGTTCCTATTTACCCCAATTGACGGTAACAATAAGGTATTTGCAACTATCAAAAATCGAAACGAAAATTGTACGATTTGTAAAAAAATAAATAAAATCGATAGTAAAATAGAAGAGTTACAAGCTTTTTGAGTTATTCTTCTATCCTTGTCATGCAAAATGTCGTTTGTACTGAATGGAAAAAATCTAGGTTTTGACAAATTTACTAAAAAAAAAACCGGCCGGATTTGCGCACGAAGAGTTCCATACCAGAGTTTTTACCCTTTGGGTACGGAACCCTAAAAGACCAGTCAAATATCCCATTTTGAAATCGATGCTTCTATTTACGTAGAAGAACCGATTTGATGAATTTAGCCTCAGAGATAGATAAAACCATGGATACGCTTTTAGGCTACTTTAACGGAAAAGCCGCGAGCAAAAGCTAGTAAATAAATAAATACCAATATCACAACCAAAACGTTACGAGTACAGTACTCTCAAATTAGTTCCTCGCCCTCAGGACGCAAAACAGTCGAACGACTAACGTAACGTGCCATTCGAGAGGAAAGTTATCTTTGTAAACAGGACATGATTCCAAACAGCCGTCGGTGGCAAGAGTGGAGAGCAAAAAGCGTCATGTGGCGTGCAATATCGAGGCAAGCAAACATTTACCAAAGCCAGTTGGTGTACAAATGGCGGGATGAGTTTTCACAAGCCTCGGTCTGCGTGAACCGCAAATGTGTGCGTGTATTTGTTGCAGGGTAGTTAGAAGAAATCGGTTTATCGCGAAAATTCTAGGTATTATTTTCTGAAGTCCTAGAGTTTTTGCAAAAGTCCTAGGATTTTTGTAAAATACCGGATTGTTGGCAACTATCAATGTTCCTAATCAATTAACTATAAGCTTTTGATGTGCTTTTAAAAAATAACTGTTTGCAGTCCACGAACGGAAGAACCCTACGAACGAATTTCGTAGTAAGCCATTTTTGATTCTTGTAAAAATGCCGTCTTCTTTATAATATAGGAGACCTGAATATCGGTTGGCTAATCTAAGTGTCAATTCATAAAAAAAATTTAAACGGCTATTATTTGGAGATCTTTGGCAGTCAGATAGTCAAAAGCCAGAAAATCTGCCACCAGTCTTACCAAGGAGTACCGTGTTAATCAATCAATCAAAAATATGTATTTGCTAGAATATGGTACATAAGGTGTTACAGTAAGTTTGTTTCAGCATATTCTGCCATAATATGGCGTGCAAATGTTTTCAGGTATTCAGTCAGCGATGTCAATTTATCTAAATTACAAATTTCCGATTCTATTTTGTCTTCTAAATAGTCCTTAACGGTTAATGGGTTGTGGAGGTCTGGTAGGCAGCCGCTCGCATAATACTGGTATTCAGCTAGATGAGGTTTGACTGGAAGCCGAACCCAATATAGATGGAAAAAGGGTAGGTCATAGAAATATAAAAAAACAGCATATCTATGGGGTAGGCAGATGATGATATTAAAGAGTAGAAGTAAAAAATATCAGCCCTTTTAGACGAGTTTATGAGCACCGAAACTAACATGACAATAAAACAGCAATGAATGGCAGCACAGCAATAAATTTTATAGCCAACTTTTTTACATATTCAGAATGAATTGACAGTAAAAATCATATTGTTTTATATTGTGACGGTTTATAGACGATTGATATAAAAGATTTTTATGTTTGTGTAAATAATAGAGGCACTGTTACAACGGTACCTATTGGAAAATCTGGATTTGATAACGATAGTAGATGTGGATACAAGACCGATGCAAAGGACTCGCAATTCGTTTTTTATGGAGCCTTGTGGTATAATGACAAATTGGGTTTCTATTCGTAGTCGTATTTTGGGTTTCTAAGTATCAGGCTATTGCTGGTGTAGTAATATCAATGCCGCCTCAAAAAATAAATGCAGCAAAATCTAAATCGCAACAAAAAGTGCCACAACGCCATCTATCCCGCAAGCTGCGAACTAACTGAACGAAATCCTGCATCGCGGTATCAGAGTTTTCCGTGCGATTTGAACATAAATAACAGTCCGAATATCAACTATCGGGCAGCTGCCCACCACACGCAACAACCGTCTGGTCGGAGGGTCCTCCCTTTTCAGTGGAGGTTTGCGGGACACTACACTCTGTTCCGCTACCTTTTTATTGGTCACAAAATATTATGGCATCATCTGCTACATCAGGTTCAATCATTTTACATTATGTTTTAATATTTTTGCTCCGTTGATACAAAAAATACTCCTAGGTTTTCTATCTTTATGTAGAACTCGAAAATGGATTGACTGATTTATTACCATATTATTTTGTTTTTTCGCCTCAATACTTAAACTGGTTATAGAAAAATAAAGTGTTACGATAAAATCAATTTTAGGTGGTACTAAGTTCATAAAAACTTATCAAATAAAATATCTACAAATAATTAAAATACCCCGCGAACAGAGCAACTCACCTCAACAATAACGCCTAAATATTCAAATAAACAAAACCTCATAAGTCAGAAAATCAAGTCCGCACCCCATATCATTCTGCGTAATAAACTGCCATCATTTCACAGAGAACGCGTCTAAATCCACTTTGGCGCATCTCTAAACACCTCATATATCTCTGACGGGAATAAATCACGCTGCGTGAAACAATAGAGCTTTAGGCACTGTTGATGGTGGAAAAAAAATCATAAAAAACACCATTACAAAGCCGTTAACGGATCCCTGACTGCCTCAATACTGAATCTTACGGCAAGAGATGACAACCACGATGCTAAACGTCTTTTCCGAGATGAAGATGGAAAAATAATATTCCATTACTTATCTGTTTTAGTGTTTGCCGATAACCTATTGGGAATTGAAGGTTTGTATTTTTGTGAGTGTAGGTATCGTTGATTTCTAGGAAATGTTGAGGGAATGGAAGATAAATGTTGACTGTTAGGAATGCTTTAGTCAATATTTTCAACTGGGAGTGTGTTCGATTAACTTGTATCTAGGAAATGAGATCTAGGATTAAAGGCTGTAATTCCTCAACGGGAATGATTTTATGAAATCGTACCTCTCTACTGCTTCAATATTTTTAAAACTTGTTGAATATACTGAAATAATTACAGCAAAATATCATTAACCATCGTACCTATTATCGTACCACAGTTCTGAAATCTAATTACATAGTAGATTTTTTTATTAATTGACATTGACAATCAACGTCAGCCTAAACCACCAAGTGAGAAAGTAGCTTGAAATGCAAATATGCTATGAATACATAATTACTGCCCCTGAATAAATAAAATTGTCACAGAATTTTTTATTAAGTAAAGGTGGGTACTGACCGCTGTTACGGGGTGTAATGTAACATGTTACAAAACGAGCATTCATGCAGTCAGTACGTGGAAACACACATGAATATGCATGCGCATATTTCGTTTTGTTTTACATGGATTTTAGGATACGGCGTAACAAAGGTGGGAACTGACAGGTGTTAAGGAGCGTAATGTAACGTGTTACACAGCAAGCATTCATGCAGTCAGTACGTGGAAACAAGCACGAACATGTGCGTATGTGTTTTGTTTTCCACGTATTTTAGAACACGGCGTAACATAACATGCTCGTTGCGAATGTTACATTACGGCCTGTAACATTGGTCAGTACCCAGCTCTACATGCTCGCTGCGAATGTTACGGCTCGAAACTTCCAGCTTTAGAATATCAGGATGGTGTTTTGAGATATGGCCTTCTTTTTATACTACTTTTTATAATTTTTTGAGATAATTTTCATTGCTGTAGGACGTGGGGCAATATTGATTCTTCTTCATTGAATCACACCTACCACAGAAGTCTATCACGGTATTGAATACGCAACTAATTACCGACTGATGGTAACTGGCTAACGTCCGTCAGTTAGCCAATTGCGTGAATAGTCGTAATTAGACATGCTGCCTAAGGCCACATCATGTAATGGGTACTGTGTCTTATACAGAAGCCGAATTAGCGATGTGTTTCTATTTCATTGGTAAATTTTTATCTTAGGTTTTAAGAATCTATCTACAACTTGTAACAGAATAAACCGCAATATATCTTAAGGGGTCATTGTACTCCTCATTATGAACAATTTTCACTGCCCCATTAATTTATGGGCGCATAACTCGACAAAATGTTTTGAACGGCTGATTTTTTTTTCGCGATTTCGGGGCTGTCCTAAGTAATAGTTGTTCATAATGATGAGTACAATGACCCCTTAAGAGGTATTGCGTTTATTCTGTAACACGTGGTATACTAATACATAAAATAAAGCTGAAGAGTTCGTTTGTTTGTTTGAACGCGCTAATCTCTGGAACTACCAGTCAGATTAGTTATAAAGGATTTTAGGTAATTCCCCCCGTAAAGGGCTGAAATAGGGAGTGCAAGTTTGTTTATTTGTTTTTTGGACGGTGGAAACTAAATGAAGCTGGCATAAGAACGTGAGGATTGCCACAAGAAAAGAGAGGCCATGCTTAGTGGACGGCCGTGCTGTGGATTGCTGAGCATAAAGTTCTGAGTTTGATTTCCGGGTTGAAGAAAAGGTTATTGGGTTTTTCCATATGGAATTACTCAGAGGCAGCTCAGTCTGGATTGGTGCTTACTACCACCTCTATTACCGGCTTGCGTGTACCTCTAAACATTCAGAGTATACATGCGTGATTTATGACACTATTTAGTCCTTAAAAATTCTTCATCTAAACAAACGACTACAAAAAATGTTATGATTCAATCTTTAAAAAATAAAAAACTTACTATAAAGTACAAAATAACTTTAATTTTGGAAGTCGATGTTTCTGGTGTGGTTTCTTCGTTTATTGACACCGACTTCCAAAATTAAAGTTATTTTGTACTTTGTAGTGGTCTATATTTTTTATTTTTTACTTTTTAGTGCTGTTACCTGTTACATTCCACACATTCCAACCAGCCCATTTAATTTAACTGTCTGTCTACGAAGTTCTTCATCAAAAAATTTAAACGGAGTAAAAAAATAATTCGAAAAAAATAATTTTGCAAATACTTCACTTCCTTCTACTTTTTGAAGTCGGTTAAAAAGTCAAATTCAACTTAACAGTTCTCGCTGAACCTCCTTAAAACCGTGTTGTCCGATCTTGGAAAGTATCACCCAAAGTGAAAATAATCTCCTGTAAAGAAAAAAGAATTACTTGTTCCGTTATTTACGGTGTGCAGACTATGTGGGCACAAAATAAATAAGTACAGAAGGTGGGTTCCTTACAACTTTTTTTACTATTGATAAGCACGCGCTTGACCACTATCTCACCTGATGCTAAGCGATGATGTGGTCGAAGATGGAGCACGCTTGCCTAGAAGTAACCTATTCACAACCACAGATTTTTTTCTTTTCTGTGTTCACAACTTGTGTCAAACGAAAGTGCTTATTTCATTTACAGCCAATTTAGACGTCTGAATTGAGTATTTTTAATTTTTTTTTTAAGTATGGGAAATCATCAAATGACTCCTTACGCTCTGGGTGGAGCGGGAGGGAGTGCCAGACTCTTACTGACTAAAACCTATCCATGTTCCTCCTCCTGAGTCACCGCGGCCCTGGAACGCAAAGGGCATTATCTTTGCATTCCAGGGCCGCGGTGACTCTTTCAAACAAATTCCGCAACAAAAATCTTAGCTCCGGCTAAGGATATAGCGGGACGACTGCGATTACTCAATGTATTCCTTCAGAATTAGAAAGAAGTGGTGCAGAAACGTTGACATACGATCGACTTCCAAACGTCTAAATTATGATGTGATTTGAAACCGAATTAAGGGACTTAAATGAAGGTGGGCAGGACACCTGGCAAGGCTTGGTGATGATAGGTAAAGTAAGACTGGAAGAAGAAATGCGGAGAATTAAAAATGTTGTTACACCGCCTCGCGTTGGGACAAGCGTCATAAATATGACTCCATCGGGGGGCACTCAAAAATGCGCTGAAGTCCAATCGAAAGCACCTGAACTCGTATCTGCGTTTTCGCTTGTTGTTTGAAGCCGACATTCCGCATTGTGTGAAAACTTAACTTGTGCAGTAAGCTTCAAGTAAGAGTATTGACGTTATATTATAGTGATATAGTTTTCTTAGTGTATTTTTTAAAGAATAGACCGGTAAGACTAGTTTGTGGTAAAGATGTGCAGTAAGCTAGAAGTGAGCGGTCAATTTACCTGAGTTAAAGTATTTACTCTACTTCAAGCCACTTAACTATAGTTTTCTTAGTGTATTTTTACAGAATAGACCGGCCAGATCTGTTTTGTGGTAAAGATGTGCAGTGTGTTAGAAGTGAGCTGTCAATTTACTTGAGTTAAAGTATTTACTCTACTTCAAGCCACTTAACTATGGTTTTCTTAGTGTATTTTTTACAGAATAGACCGGCCAGATCTGTTTTGTGGTAAAAATGTGCAGTGTGTTAGAAGTGAGCTGTCAATTCACCTGAGGCAAAGTATTGACTCTTACTTCACTCCCACTTCACTATAGTTTTCTTAGTGTAAGTATTTTTAAACGACTTTAAAAAAAGGACGAGATTCTCAATTCAATCTTCGTCATTTATGAACCGATTTGAAAAATTTTCGTTTCATGTGAAAATATATTATACCATCTCGATTAAAATTTTATCAAAATCGGTTCAGTAGTTTGGTTTTTAAATCCAAATAGCTGGAAAACATATGTGGAAAAATCATTCAAGTATACGAAATTGCGTATATTTTCCTTTGAATATTGTGGTAAGGACAGATGTAGTAAGCTAGAAGTGAGTCAAATGTCAAAATCTGAGGTAAAGTATTGACTCTGACTTCAAGCCCACTTCACTATAGTTTTATTGGTGATTTTTTTGCAGAATAAAGCGTCAGTATCTGTTTTGTAGTATAGGTGATGTTCCCTGATACGTTGGTGGTCGTTACCGTGAGTTTTTGCCCTCGGAGCCCGAGAACTTTGCCCTTAACTCTCGTATTTCCTTCACTTACACCCCGCTGTCGTTATAAATCGTGATATATACGACTACAAGTAATTATTACTTATGGCCCGCCTTATTTGTTAATTGAAAGGTACGGCTTTCGAGTTTAGGTGGCTGGGAGACAGTATTGTGAGACGTAGGTATCAAGTATATAATATTTATTTTTAGTTGCGTACTTACTTGTATATTTACTGTATTTTTTATTTAAAAGAAACTTCTGTGTAGTCTAAAGGAGGAGGCATATAAATTTAAACCAATACGTTATCCATTTAGTGAAAGACTGTGAAGGTTCTTAATTTACTATAATTCGTGGGCTTCTTTCTAACTTTTTCTTCTCTTTGATTTATTAGTTAATTGGTACAGAACTACGGATGCTAAGAATCATGCTTGCAGCAACCTAACAGATTTGATCTGTTTGGCACGATAGTAGAATGTGTAGATTAGCATTTTAGCAAATTGGAACGTTAGACACGTTACGGCTGCTATGGCAATTGGGTGTACTTGATGTTTATTTAGATTTTCACATAAAACCGTCCCCAGGTTTGGCGTGAAGCCGTTTCAAACAAACGAACTAATTTTGACATTTATAACCTTAGTAAGTATAGGCACATTGCTCGCAGAACAGATGGTCGATGGGGCCGAAAAGTTCTGGAGTGGCGACCGCGTACCGGAAGACGCAGCATTGGAATGCCTCCCACAAGGTGGACCGATGACCTGGTGAGGGTCGCTGGTAGCCGATGGATGCGAGACGCTCAGGACCGGTTGTTGTGACGACACTTGGGGGAGGCCTATATCGAGCAGTGGCTTTCCGTTGATATGAAGATGATGATGATGATGTATAGGATTGTAAGTTCCTCTATGGAGTATCCCGTAATTCAGTAACTGAGTTGTGGCGGTCGGATAGGTAGGAAGTCGTACGATGTTATATACCAAACTTTTACCAAAATGGTTGGAAAAAGGGTGACTATCGTGTTACATAATTGTAATAACTCAACTAACTCACCGTGATTTGGTCAGAATCAATAGTTATTTGTCAAAGCATCACTGATTCTAATCTCATTCACTGGTAAGTTATTTATTGCATTACATAAACGTTTTTCAGTCAAACGGTGCAAATACAATCATTTTTTTGGTCATCGAATCAGCATTGCCATACAACGAGACTGCGGCCAGTGTTCTGTTCACTTTTCCCGTTGACAGCGATCTGGACGAATTCTTCGATGCCCGATGAATTCTTCCTCTCCCTTTTTTATGTATTTGTGAATAAAGAATTTGTTATTAGAGTTTTTCTTTTTTTTTTTTAGGTATGACCACTAGCAAGTTAACACACTTGGGATATCAACTGCTTAACCGGACTAAAGTTATTAGTGTTTAAAGTAAGCATATTAACCAGAATAATTCTTTAATTATAACTATTTGCCACTCAATCCAGCTTACAGCGGCCCTACTATGACGTGTTAAAGCGTGAGTCGTTCGAGCGAGAAGGAGGGATGGAGCTATACACCCTATATAGCTCCATCCCTCCTTCTCGCTCGAACGACTGGGGACAGGAGCCCCCCTGATTACATAATTCAATCATCAATTCAAAACGTCACGAAAATGCATCGACAAGTAAATATCGATACTTTACTGTCATTTTTATGAAAATCGTATTTTTTTCGTTTATTCATTCATGCATACAGTTTGTGCCAAACACACGAAACGATTTTATGCAATTTATGTAATTTATTTCAACGGGGGCGCAAGAACAATGTTTGTTTTTGTCCGTTCAATATTTATTTTTAAAATTTCCATCCAGTGTAAACGGTGAGTAAATCGTTAAAATCAACGCTGTGGTCAATTATAAAATTACCTTGTGTTTCATTGGTGTTTGCTGTTCGAATTATTACTGGCCAGTTTTGTCCAATCTGTTCGGTTGGAAATAAAAAATTCGGTTCATTAAAAAAAAACATGACTTTTGTTTTATTTTAGGGTTGCCAACCTCCTGCAGTTTTAATTAATCATTTGCAGTAGTTTCAATATTTAGTCAGAACAATTAAAACTTCGGTTGTTCCCTATATTATCTATACCAATTGTTTTAAAACACCGTGAAATGTTGTATAATTTATCCATCCATTCTTTTCGGAAAAATAAATAGATAAATCTAATCTAAACAAGTTTTAAGAAGAAACACTCTTAAAACAACTTTTTTCACTAAACTTCAAAATAAAATAAGCTGAGATAAAATGATAACAACCTAAACAAATTAGGACAAAATGTTCAAACTTCAAATCAATTTAAACTTTTTTGTCTTTCCACAGACTATGTTTCATCAAACTAACTTTTTGATGATTTAAAAAGAGGGCACAGAATGTAACGTTTCATCATCATCTGCCTACCCTTTTCTCAACTATAATGAGGTCGACTTCCAGTCAAACCGGACTCAGCTGAATATCAGTAGGTATTTTACGTGGAGCGGCTGCCTACCAGACCTCCACAACCTGCTTGAACGGGCAATCCGTAAAGACTGCCAAAGATCTACAAAGGACAGCCTGGAAGGCAGGCTTATCGTGCCTTCTGAGGCACAGAAGAGTCTCGATATGTTAAGATGGTCACCCATCCACAGACCGACCTCGGCAAGCGTTGCTTAACCTTGAAGATCGACCAGTGCGGCTGTTATTATTTAGCCACAAGCTCATCAACACAGAATTTAACATTTTAAAAAATGTTTGAAATGCTTTCAGGGGGTCTACTCTCTAAGCCCGAAGTCCGTAGTTTCGGTCTTAGTGTCGGATGTTTTCTACTCCGTATCATCTACGGATTTACGATTAGTCCCGAACCGATACGGAGTAGAAAACGCCCGACACTAAGGCCGAAACTACGGACTTCGGTCTTAGAGAGTAGACCCCCAGTTTCGTCTTCAACACATGTCGGTATCCACCCAATGCTGAGTATAGGTCCACATTTCACACCACTTTACTTCGGCTTCTCGAATTCGCTGAGCTGGCCAAAGGATTCGAATGTCACATGCGCATGTTTCATGCATGTTTTGTTTTACACGGATTTTAGGACAAGGCGTAACATATCATAATGCTCGCTGTACGCAGTACGTATCACCGGTCAGTACCTAGTTTTAGGACTGGTTAGTGCCTACCTACCTATACCTGTGCATACGTACAACAAATCAATGTTTTACGAGTGTACAAAGGTCCCGAAAACTTGGCCGTCAACTGCAGTGCTCAACAATGTAACGTTGGATTGTCCTGTGGAAACACGAATTTAAATTAAAAAACTTTATCCAGCTGTGAAACCGTGTAACAAGAAAACGAGATTCTCAAACGTGCTCGATGAATGAATCTTTGTTTGTTCAAAACTTTCTGTTATTTTCAATTAGTTATCTTTAACATAACTTTGACCCAATTGGGGTAAGCAAGGGTGTATTTCACAGTTATGTTAAAATCATTTATGATATTTTTATTTTTATTGAGGAATGAACTTGCCCTGGACCTCGCAGACGGGTTATATGAGAAAGGGAATACAGACGCTGGCACTTTGGCTGTGCGCATAATAAATGAAATAACATTATATGGATATAAGTAACTAAATAACTACTTATACCTATCCACATACATTTTTACAAATACAAAATACACAGCTGTCGAAGTATTCCTCCACATTGTGTTCATTTAGCAACATGCCCAGAAGACTGGCAGCATTGTCACGTTGAAAGCCAATGCTAATTCTTTGGGCAAAGAAAGAAAATATATTCTTGACATGGGGACCTCGAGACCTAAGCGCTTGGACTCCATATGTTCATCTATTTCATATTACCTCCCACTGATCTGGGGTCGTACTCTTTAAGCCCGAAGTCTGTAATTTCGGCCTTAGTTACGGGCGTTTTCTCCTCCGTATCACCTACGGACTTACGATTAGTCCCGAGCCCGAACTAAGAATGAATGACAACACGATTTGACCGTTGTTCTAGCAAGCACAGGCAAGGCCGATGAAGCGATACACGAGGGAGGCCTGTGGTCAGCAGCGGACGTTTTTTCGCCGAAATAAAAAAGATCATGAGCCTATTGCCATCAAGCGGGCGTTCCTTGAGCTTGTTCCGTATAAGCTCAATACCCGCTTGTTCGTCTAAGTAAAACCCAACAACACTTATCTGACATGGGTATCAAATCCACGACTTTACGGTCAACAGTAACGCTTGCGAAATAGTGTTCGCAAGCGTTACGGTTGAACGCAAAGTCGAAACCGACTGAACATGTCTTCCAGTATTGCCATAGAAACTAAAACTATAACAACGGTGATTGATTCATCATCATTGTTATATCAGTCGTATGATGTCTACTGAATGAGGCGACTAAGGGACTCACCAGAGAATGGGCCGCAGCATTCTCTGTAGGTACATTGTTATAGCTACACTGCTATCGCCAACCCGCCTGCCAAGCGTGGCGAATATGGCAAACCGGGGAGGCCCATGTCTAGCAGTGGACATCTTTCGGCTGATATGATGATGATGATGATGATAATGTCTACATAGACTCATATACATAAACTCTCCCATGAATAGCCCCATTGGATATTACTTACTTCCTTTAATGCTCTCTGAAGGTGTTTGTGAAAATTACTCTTAGTTGTGTCCATCAAAGAAAATAGAAAATGGTGTCAAGAGGTTTATTCTGCGAGGCATTCACGTAGGCACGCAGTCGTCGTTGTTGGCGCGTAAAACAATTTGCGCTGATAAATTATGCTGTTTTTTCTACACTGCCTCGCCTATTCTTCCAACACAAGTGCTTAAATGTAAATTCTTTTGAATAAATAGAATATTTTTGTAGGTATCTTTTCGTTTGTTACTATATTTTACTTGTTTACCTATTTTTATTACAAAACAGCAATTGGCGAGATAATTTCGAAAGACTTTTTGCCTTTATTTTTCTCAGAAAAACATCAATCTAACGATTTCTCTCAACAACAATTATTTCAGCGTCTCTCGATATTTTCGATCGAAAACATCACTGATAAATTCGGGACAGCCATTCAAGAGTTCAAAACTGTGCTTAGTTGGTACGAAATAATGTTTTATAGGGTTTGGGAAACTATAGCCTTGAAGTAAAATGGGCAACATTAACAAAGTCACATTAACAGCTAAGTGTAAACAAGGAAAAATGTGTAAATGAGACTCGGATAGAAACTATTGGTGAAAATTTTATTAGGATTTTTTTACAGTCTGTGAAAAGAAAAACATTTTTTGTCTATTTTTTTTGTTTCTGTCTGAGAACACCTTGTTAATTAGGTAAGTACCTAAATGTCAACGGAAAATTGCAAACTCTGAAGATTGTCTTAAGATTGATCTTTATTAGATTATAATTTCTCGATATATTGACCAAATCAATTTCGATACAATAAATCCCATCCAAATTCGAAATAGTCTCCAATTTGCTCTCTATTTGAGAAAAATAAGTTTACAATTTCACGCGATATTTTACAATCTTACTTCATCCTAATATTGACTCAAAATTAACCCTAATTGTGTCCCTTAAAGATCCAAAAAGACCTTACTATTCACACAATGCTAAATTAACACCGAAAGGACCTGGTGCTAAATAAATAGATCGAGTTTAAAAATAGAGCATAATCAGTAGGCATTAGTTTCAAGTGTGATCTAGTAAAGAGACTAGATAAAATATTCATTTGTATTCTTAGTAAGTAGTAGTAGAAAAAAAAGGCAATTTCTCTGAAAGCGGCAATTTCTTTTTTAAACGTACCTATTCTGTTGGCTGTGTGAAACTGTTTTTTTACGCCCGACAGAAGTGTTACGTTTATTTTATTTATGTTCGAACATTATAACATTATTTAGGAGTAGCAAATGTATGTGTTTGGGAAAATCTCGAAATTGTCGGCTGAATTTTTAATGAATATTAAAAAAAGTGTGTTGGTACTTATGTCATGGTTTCTATATTGACCAAAAAATAAGTCAAACCTATAATATAACCTATAATAGTATAACCTACTTACAGGGTTGCAACCCTGTAAGTAAGAATCAGTATCCTCGGGTGATTGATAATTGTATGAAATGTACCATACATTTTGGCAAAAAAGTGAGTACTTGTACGAAAAGCTGAAAATGCTTACACTTTTCTGCAGCAGAAAAAAAAAACCTAATAATTTAAACAAAAATAAATATTTTCTGACTTATTGGATAAATAACGCCTTAAAGCTTTTTTAGTTTTGGTCCCCGTGGGTTATTTTTGAGACAAGCTAGCTACACGATGCCTATTACCCAGCCACTGCAAGTCCTGAGACACAGAATCAACAGTAGTGTCCACCAGAAATGCCTAGTCAATGAAATTAGTCGCGTCCCAGAGAAAAAATTGCTTGTAGTTTAACCGAATGCAGTTGAATACCAGTATTTTACCTGGAAAGACTGTCTTTCTGAATGGCAACATGTTTATTACCAACAATTTTTAGTTTTTATGTCTTAAGTGTCATATTTTTTTAAAATGAGCAAGTAACTGCAATTTTTTTTTTTTTGATAAAGAAATGTATAAAATACCTTTTACTTATTTTTTTTATTTTCTACTACTAGAAAAAAATCTCTGTTTTTCAAAAAGTCAGATATCTTTCATTGAAACAATAAATACGGTTGTTTGACATATTTCCCATACAAAAGCTGTCAAATCGCCATTTTTATTCCACGGGTAAAAGAAATCTAACTATTGAAAAATCGGCGTAAGTCGTATAAAATCCTTCTTATCCTTTATTTAAGATTTATTGTACACAGAAGCTGTTACGAACCTTTTCAATAAATAAATAAATAAATAACACGACCCCTCTTGGCAAGTCTGTCGTGTCAGTTTCTGACTACTTGTAACGACTGCCGGGACTATCAGCTTAACGTAGTCTCGCCATATCATGGATGGTCACTTGGTCACCAATCCGCGGACGGACCTCAACAACCGTTGCTTAACCAAGAAGATCGACCCTAGCTGCTGTTATTATTTACACACGAGTTCTTCAATAACGTAACACAAATAACAGCATTAATTCAACAAACAAACAGGTTCATAACTCTAAAATATTACCGAATAACTTCTTAAACTTTTACCAAAGAGTTCTTTCAGGATATTGAAAATCTATAGAATTTTCTTTGCATAGATTAGCAATACGCTCTCAAGGTAAGTTTCGAGTGAAATGAGATGCTTTTAAAGTTATGTTCGAGCAGTGGTTTCCAACCTTAATTTGATACGGGACCACTTTGATTTCTTTGTTGCTAGCAGGGATAAGAAATCAAGAAGAAAATTAACCGCTGTGTTAAACAAAAAAAAAATTTTACTAACAAATACAACAGACTTCCAAATAAAAACTGCTGTGTTGTAGTAGTTTTTATTTGGAAGTCGTTTGTATTGTTTTGTAAAAACGTTTCTTAAGTTTTTAATTTACACTAGTCCATTTCAATTTACTTGTCTATCTCCGAGGTTCTACATCACATCTTTACGACATTTAAAGGGGACGAATAAGAATAAACTTTTTCTTCCAACAAAACAAGATTTTTGCAAATCCGTTTATATATGACGGAGTTGGGCCCGAACAAACATAAAAAAATGTAAATATTCGAATTGATAACCTCCTCCATTTTAGAAGTAGGTTAAAAATAAACTCCTATCATTTCAAAGCTAACTATTCTTTACCAAAAGTAACGAGCTTTTCACGTCAAAAGATTGAAATTTTTTACCTTTCGCGGGCCATATTTTGGCCCTAGCAGACCACCAGTGTGGTCCGCGGACCATATGTTGGGAACCACAGTATTAGAGTTCCTGTAATGAGTTTCAATGTGAATGGTTTAAGTGAACTTCGTAGTTTTGGAGTCAATATGGATCTATACAATGGTGGGGTGGTTATCGATGACCGTTTTAAAGTTTTGTTAGTGAAGTATGGATGGACGATTTTTTGTAAGGAAGGTTGGTTTATTTTTATTTTAATTTAATTATGTATTTTTAAAGTGAATACATAACTAAATATTCTGTAAATATTTCAAGCGCCTACTGTTGCCGTTATCAATATCGAGCAAAAACGAGAAAAAAATCACGTTTGTTGAAGGCTCCCATTCAACAAACGTGATTTTTTTCTCGCTTAAATATTTATTTTATTCTGTTTTTTTTTTTTTTTATTAGTGATGGGTTTGCTCTTGACTCTAGTCAATGTCAGATATGACAGAGACAAAGTCTACGATGGAGCGAGCTTACCCAGAAGGAGCCTGTTCACTCTAACTTTGAAGAGATTAGGGCTGTAAGCTTTTGGAAACACAGACGCAGGCAGAGAGTTCCACTCCTTTGCTGTGCGCATTATAAAAGACGTTCCAAACGTCTTTTATAAACGCTTAGTGCGAATTGGTGGAATAGCTACAAGGTAGGAATGGTAAGATGCAGTGCGTTTGGATGTCCGATGGTAGAAGGGGGCCGGTGGGATGAGGTCGTGGAGTTCTTGGGCACACTCACCGAAGTACAATCTGTAGAAGACCGATAAGCAGGCAACCTTACGGCGATGAGCCAAGCTATGTAGCTTGGCATCCACCAGTTTTGCGTCACCGATGAGCCTCTTAGCTCTGCGTTCCACCGAGTCAAGCGTGGCAAGCTGATACTTAGCTGAGCCATTCCAAAGGTGGCTACAATACTCCATGCAGGATCGGACTTGTGCTTTGTAAAGGGTTAAAAGCTGTCCAGGCCTGAAGTATCGCTTCACCCTATTTAGGATGCCCAGCTTTTTGGCCGCAATTTGGGCTTTGTACTCGATGGTGGCGCCGAAGTTGAGACTTGATGTCAACTCCATGCCTAGGAGCTCGAGCCGATCAGTAACAAGAACAGATGCACCCCGAAAAGTAGGAGTTTGCTCAAAGCGACTCCTTTTTGCGGTAAAAAGACACGCCTGTGTATTGGTGGCGTTAAAAGTGACCAGATTATCATCACCCCACTGGGAGACAACGCTTAAGGTCAAATTTGTCCGCTCTACCATGGCCTCTCTCAAGGAACGGACTTCATCCCCGCCGGTTGTTGCGCTAGACGATGACAATATCGATGACAGTACGGATTCAGAGAGATACTTATCTCTCTGAATCCGTACTGTCATCTGCGTACCCAACAAGACCAGGCTGAAGTAGGTCATTGATGTGTAGCAGGAAAAGAGTTGCAGAGAGAACAGACCCCTGAGGAACTCCGGCATCAATAGCCATGAGGTCAGAGGAGCAGCCGTCAACGACTACTCGGATCGACGGTTCACTTAGGAAGTGATATCCAGCTACAAAAACCAGCTGGGATGCCATAAGCAGGAAGCTTGTTGAGACTACTAGACTAGACCTGCGTGCCAGACCCTGTCAAAAGCCTTCGAGATATCGAGCGACACAGCAAGTGCTTCGCCGTGTCTCTCGATGGCTTCGCCCCAGCAGTGCGTGACATACACAAGAAGATCGCCAGTTGACCGTCCCCGGCGAAAGCCATATTGACGGTCACTGAGGAGATCATTGTCTTCAAGGTAGGTCAGCAGCTTACTGTTCAGAACCCTTTCCATAATCTTGCATAGGATGGAGGTAATGGCAATCGGACGGTAATGTGCAGGGTCAGCACGGTCTCCCTTTTTGGGCACCGGTTGCACATTCGCAAGCCTCCATGATTTCGGCACCGTTCTTTTTTCAAGAGAAAGGCGGTACAGGCGTGTCAACACAGGAGACAGTTCAGGTGCACATTGCCTCAACACTCTCGCTGGAATGCCGTCAGGTCCGCTGGCCTTATTCACGTCTAGACTGCACAAGACTCTTCGGACCTCTTTAATGTGAACTGCGATCTCCGGCATCGAAGAGTCACAACGAGGTAAAGTTGGTGGTTGCTTGGAGCCAGCGTCCAGACGCGAATTGCTTGCAAAAAGAGTTGCAAATAAATTTGCTTTCTCTCTTGCAGAGTGAGCCAGGGAACCATCAGGTTTTAGTATTGGAGGCAAAGTGGGTCGACAGAAATTCGTTTCAACCGCTTTCGACAGGGACCAAAACTGCTTACTACCCGGAGGGTGCGATGCTAGTTTGGCCCCGATACGTCCAAAATTGGTCGAAACGTGCCTTACGTAAAACCCGCTTGCAGAACTTGGCGGCTGAATTAAAGGCTCTTTTCCTCGCGCGAACCCTACGTGCTTTAGCCTTTCGGTCACGGGCCTTGATCCAGGCTTGGTAAGCAGACTCTTTACGGGCCTCAGCGTGGGTGCATTCTGCATTATACCAAGGCCGGGACTTGTGAACGAGCGGGATGTCGGAGAATGGAATAAAATACTCCATCCCCTGCCGAATCACGTCCGCAATCACATCAGCACAGCACGAGGGGTCACACGAGGAGAAGCACACTTGCCGCCAAGGATAAGACGCAAGAAAGTGCCGCATCTCATCCCAATCTACTGACTCGTATCGCCATACTCGTCTCGTGCCCTTAGGACTCTTATCTGGAGGAGAGCAGGTCAGGTTTTTAGTTATAGCGGCAACAGAAATACATCATCTGTGAAAATTTTAACCGTCTAACTATCACGTTTTATGTGATACAGCCTGGTGACAGACGGACGGACGGACAGCGGAGTCTTAGTAATAGGGTCCCGTTTTTACCCTTTGGGTACGGAACCCTAAAAACGTTGCTCCACACTAGGAATGTCTCCTGTATCGTGGGTGCGCTTACAGACATACAAACTCACATACACAAAAAGCCAGATCCGGAACTAGAATCTGTAGGCCAGACAGTTGTTCCGTGCGGAAATCGAACCCGCGACACGCAGCACAACAGCCAATCGCTCAACCACTGCGCCAACCGTGCCGACACTTTTACCCACGACTTCGTAAGCGCATATCCCGTTTTGTCCCGTGCCCGGAAGAATTTCCTGTTCCCATATAACCTATAGCCTACCTCTTGAATGTGGCTATCATAGACAAAAATAATTTTTCAAAAACGACTGTTAGTTCAGAGATTAGCGCGTTCGAACAAACAAAGAAACTCTTCAGTTTTATGATTAGTATAAGTGTGGAATAGAGGAGTGGACTGTAAATATTATGCTGGTTGTGGTCTGCAATCTATAGGTAGGTAGTTCTGTATGAACGGGATTCGCCGTTCTCCCAATCCAGGAACAAATTCGACAAAGAGATGGCTGAGTACGACTCACCTTTTTCTTCTGCTGCGGCGAGCCTCCAAGAGATCCAGACGGTCTTTTGAGTGGACAGCTGGCTACGAAGACTGACACGAGTAACACTACACGGAATGCACATTTTGTCCTGGGTTTATTAATTTTCACTCACGGAGCCAAAATTTGATTGTTCAACGGGTTATCGACGATTACAGACTCCCGGATACGCGTGCTTGCTTTTTCTTGCAGATGGCGCGCTTGTCGTACTTTTTATGATGTCCGGTAGCTCGTGGCCAATCGTGTGCCGACTTAGTGAGCGTACACAGACATTCAATATCAAATCCGTCCAATCATGGGCTAGTTACAGAACAATAAGTATAGATCATAATAGTATAGATTTATGTGATTTAATCAAACGAATAGGATACAATGCAATGCAAAGCAAAGCTTGCGAAAAGAGAACTTTCCCTCGTATGTTTTTGTCGTACCAGTCCTCAGTTTCATGTGTTGTGTTAGGTTATTCTGAAATATGCTGCACAGACTTTTTATAACCATTCCGCAAAGGCAAAACTCGTATATTGTGACGAAAACTGCATCACGAGAACTACCGGAGGAAATGTTATTCATTACTTTTGGAAGTGTTGAATGAGTTTCATTCTGAGGCAAGCGTGCCCCATCTTCGCCACATCATCGCTTACCATCAGGTGAGATAGTGGTTATGCACGTGCCTATCAATAATAAAAAATAACATATAATTTTTTTATTTTTCTTTAATCAGTCAGTAGTGACTTTAGCACGTAGTGGCCATTGCGTGATTTAACTATGAAGCCCTGAGTCCCACAAGTTGGACCGATAAGGTTGACCAGTAGAAGATTTCAGTGTTCAAGGTCAGTGTTATATTATTAGTTCTACAGATTTTTTATACAAAATTATTCTATTGAAGGTTGCGCATATTCGATGCTAGAAGCACAAGACTGGTCGACGTTGCGAAGCTCGAGGGAGGCCTACAGTCTTTTAGATGAATTTATGATTTTCATGAAGCAAAAAGTAAATACAAAACTGTACTTTTATTATTGTACCAGCATCTTTATTTAACCAAACGTCGTTTTGCACCCTTTTTCCAAAACCACACAACCAATACCCAATTTCTTCTCGAACCAATACGACCAATCCTTCCTAAGTCCACTAAACCAGGTCCGTTTACATGAAACGTGTAAATCTCACACGAGTTCGAGTAAATAAAGGCAGGCTCGCAGGCCGAACACGGATCCTGTCAAACGTAATAAGCTCCTTTGAGTGGCGTTAGTCACGTAACAAATGAAAGAATATACGAAAATACACGAAAATATACGAATATTTCCATCCTTCTTTTGCGTGCTTTCGGGGGTCTGTATGCGCGGTAACGGGGTTGCGTTCGATGCTGTTTTTTTTGTGTCCTTATTTAGGTTAAATATAGGGCCTGTTAGATTAACCGTGGGTGTATGTGGTTACAAAAATAAAATGATATTGATATGAAAAACGCGTTGTGTTTGTAAAATTTTCGGTATTTTAAAATGTAGCATTTTCAGATGTCCTAGCCACTGCAAAGGAGAATTTAAAGTGGTAAAGGCATTTTGACGAAAAGGTCTCACAAAAATTGAAGAAATTCCTTAGTGGTGTATTTAGAGGCGGTATGGATTGTGAGAAACTGATTGGATCGTGAGAAACTAGAACCAAACACTATTTACAAGTCACCACACTTTTTTGCATTACCGATGCAAACACAATATTTATACTACTGGATGTAACCAGAGGCATCTAATGCATTATCATCAACGGGAGAGTCAAGCGGAGAAGCACGCGGTATGCCTTGACTCGTGCCACTGTAAACACGTTTACAAGTCGTGATGCGAGTTTCCTGAACTATACTATGTTTGAACAGCGGCTTAAGGACAAGATGCTTCTCTTTACATACGGACTTACCTAGTTTATTCGAATAAATTCTTTTTCTGTCCTGGCGAAGGCATTTTAAATGCAAAGTTCTCATTCTACTCCTTGATTGGTTGATGTTTCAGAAAATTAATAATTAATTGGACCAGAAGACAATTAACTATTACCTACCTACTACAGGAAAACCTTATACCATTGATCTCATTGGCTCACTATGTTGCCCCCTATAAAGACTTTCATTGTGTTATCCTCTGTAGAAAGCTGATTTTTTCTCTTCAAGAGGGCATGTACCACTACGTCTTTGAATAACTAAGCAGAATCAAGAGATACAAATACACATTTCAACCCTATTTAAGCCCTCGGATATGCTGTTATTTCACCCTATTATAACAGGATCAAATCTGTAACTTTATGGTAACGGTAATATAAACCTAACATGTCACTAGTTTAGTCACAAAAGTTAACGAGCAACAAAGTAAAATGACTTCATACAAACGTTAAAATTTACATTTATTATAATCTACCACCCACTTAAACTAGTGTATCTTGATCTTTCACAATACACGTTGTGACTTTACATTCAGGCCAGGTTACACTGGATAGTTGAATTGTGTATTCCGGTTACGGGGTGCGGTCTCTTAATTTTAAGTGTGTACATGCCCTACAATCTCTTGTTAAGGATTCCTTAACGTAATTTAAATTGTCGTGTAGTTTTTTCCTGTGGTGTTGTTTGTGTTTTTACATGACTGCGTCAGAAGGAGGGTAATGTTTTTCGAGCGTATGTATGCATGTATGTATGTTTGTATGTATGTCCATTTCTTTGGTTTCTTTTTACAGTCCAAACGGCTGGACGGATTTTGACATATGAGGTGTCATTGATTTCGTCAGAATTGTGGAAGTGACATAGGCTATATAAATTTTCAAAATGGCGCCCGAAAAAATCAGACTGCTTGAAAAGGGACTTGTTCGGAACTTTTTAGTCGTTTTTAGCGATCGGGTTTTTTGACAGCAATTTTTTTCGTTGTTAAAATACTGTTGAAGCGGAAAGATAAGTGGCCGTTTTCTCATTATTCTATGCGCGATCACACAGATGGACTGACAGTTCACTTCATGCTCACACTCTGAGCATGAAGTGACCCGTCATTCCATCTGGTCTGCAGGTATAGATTGACATTTCACTTCGTGTTCATTTCACGAAGCTTACACGATGTTCCTAGAATTATTTTGAATGTAAAAAATTACAATCCCGTAGTATTTCGGTTTAATTTGCTATCATACAAAAATATGAATATAGGTAGTATCCAAAACAAATAAATATCATGTGAGAACGATACTGATATGTTACTATACGTCAAAACATTCGTGCTAGGCCCTCTGAAGTGCGTTAATACCAAAATGAACCTTACGCAGTCGAACCCTCGGCCTAAAATTCCTTGTGTGTTTTGGCTGATTGACGGAATCATAAATCCACAATACACCGATCCAGTGTAATGAGGTACTAATCAATATCAATCGACGACACGGTTGGCGCAGTGGTTGTGCGATTGACTGTTGCGCTGCGTGTCACGAGTTCGATTCCCGCACGGAAGAAATATTTGTATGGCCTACAGATAGTTGTTCCGGGTCTGGCTGTTTGTGTATGTGAGATTATATGTTTGCAAATGCACCCACGATACAGGAGATATTCCTAGTGTTGGGCAAAGTTTAAAAAAAAAAATCGGTTTACTTTCAGGCTCCTGACAACTCATCATAGTCTGCCTAGTCCTTTCTTAACTATATTGGGGTCGGCTTCCAGTCAAACTGGATTCAGCTGAATACCAGTATTTGACTTGGAGTGACCGCATACCTGCATACCTCAACACCGCAATTCAGTAACTGGGTAACACGGTAGTTCTTAGCGTGATTGGTCATGCGCTGAAATTTAAAAAAAAAATCTAGAAACAGTTCTAAAACCGTTTCCTCCCGTAGCATGAAGTCATTGTGATGTGCATTGTGAATCCAAGCGCTAACTTCGGCATTATATTTCCACGAACCGCTCTCAAAATATATTACCATGCGAATTTTTGATTACAACAAAAATGATTTCCTGGAAATAAGATATTTTTTCTTTCTGATAAATGTGTGTTCACATTGGACCCACTAGAGTCCCCTTTCCCGATACTCCGGGGATGTAATGAGGGTTCTATTGAAAGGAAAAGATCCTCATATAATACCAAGGTTCAGGAGCCGTTGACCTTTCCGTAAGATGACGTCATATTAAACAAATATTTTGTACGGTAAAGTAAATAATATGATAATCCCTTTCCAATGGTTGTTCAAATAGCTATTTCAGTTTCTGCCATAACTCAGGAATAAATAATTCGTGTGAATTAAATTATACGTGGATTTTATAATCCACATAATATAATTTTATTCTGGATTGTACAAAACAGAATAAACGCACAGAAATCGCGAAAAAACAATCGACTACTCCATACATTTATGTGCTAGCTAGACCAAATGTACTGAACAGCTGATTTTTTTCGCGATTTTAATGTTGGTCCTATAGTTTTAATTAATTAATTAATTTTATTTGATTTTAATTTAATTTCTGTCGTTATATTTTATTTTATATTATTTCTTTTAAAATTATATTTTGTAGCGCTCACGTTTGTGTATTAATATGTTGACATTAGTACCTAAGCCAAATAAAATGGGAGAGGGCGCTGACTCCTGACATACAGGTACACCTAGTTCGGGAGTCAGAGGCTTCAAATAAGTTTCTTGTTACCAATTATGTCAATAAAGAATTATTATTATTATTATTATAGTTAAAGTTGTTCCTATAGTAGATTCCAGATAAATGTGCAATAACGGTCATTGACCCACATACATTTATTGACTTTCTTAAAATCAAAAACAGAAATAAAGACTTGACTTTTATTGACAATTGACGTGATCCTTTATGTTCTCTAGTAATGTAAAATGGTTCATAATGTATTGTTCGCGTATCTACGAAGGGATATTAGGGAAAGGTCAATGTACTTTATTGCAAGTTTATCTGGCACAAAGTATAATGATGATTAGGTATACAATAACCCCTTACAAGACATTGCGTTTATTCTGTTACACGGTGTATAAATTCAAGTAGATTTTGGTGATAAATTGGGCTGAAAATTAAGATCTAAAACAGTGTTGCTTGATATTTCACTTTATGCATTGTCATGGAGAACCAACTTTTTGGAGATAATCCTAACTAATACTATTATTTTCAGCCTAAATTGCTGAATTGATTTTTATGAATTTTCTTTTTTTTAAGGATGGGTAATAATCATAAAATGATCTCTACCGCTCTGAGCGGAGTGGAAGAGAGTGTCAGACTCTTATTGACTTGTTCGGGATCGCCCAAACTCCGTTGAAATGAAACACAAAGATAATTGTTCAGAGGCAAACGGCGGCGAGGACTTATGGGAAGCTGGCTGACTTGACGGACAGAGGTTTCTCTCACTGAGCTTGTTGATTCGAACTACCGAGCTGCTAAAACACGCAGCTCCTTTTATACAAAACCGTTTTGAGCTGGCCAGCGATCCATTTTGCTGGCCAGCGATCCATTTTGCTGGCCAGCGATCCATTTTGCTGGCCAGCGATCCCTTTTCCTCACCCCCGACAGCGTCCACTTATTATACCTTTATTTACAGGCACCCTGAGCTGGCGCGTCTCTATTTTTCTAATAGAGAACCTTAAAACCTATCTTATGACCTATTGACCTTACCTCTACGACGTCCCATCACGCTATGGCGCGAGGTCAAAGTTACGAGCATATTTATATTCCCCCGTCCCCCGCTTCACTACTATAAAAACGACATGTGGCGCCCCAAACTTGTTTATTCTTGTTGTGGACGTCGTAGAGGCAGGATTATTAAAATACACAGTGGTATATACCTTTATTTTCTCATTTTACATTCTTACATAAGTTTAGTAAGTTTATTTACATAATTTGAGTGAGTATCAAGTATTTAACACACAATTATTGCTATTTTAGTTGCTATGACTAACATATGACTCTAATTTATGCTTTTAACAACTTAAAACTTTATCTTATACAATAATTAACCATTTTCTAACTCTAAATTAGTGTTTTACATAAAATAATAACAATTTACATCAATTACACACACATTCTTATAAGACTCCTATGATCTGATTTGTTTATAAGAAATTATCATTAGATTGCCCACGTCGCTACTTGCGCCTACTACCGAGGTTACCTCAGGGCGTCGTGCACAGACTAAAACCCATCCTGTATTCTTCTAAATGCCATTTCCGTTGCAGGGCCGCGGTGACCCTTTCGAAAAATTTCCGCAACCCTGGCAGGCTCTGGCCCTAGAAGGCCCCGACTACTATGTCGACAACTCTTTGAGGCGCGCGTGGAACACAACGTGCCGTCAACTCGGGCCTGGTTCTGATCGGACGGCGAGCCACCCAAAGCCCGCCCGCCGAAACTATTGATGATATAACAAAATAATTTACTAAAGTTAATTCAATACATATCAATATCTACAAAAATATCCGAAATAGCATTTAGACTGGCCTGTTGGTCTAGTGGTTAGTGACCCTGACTGCAAAGCCGGAGGTCGTGGGTTCGATTCCCACCCAGGACAAACTTTGGGTGATGAGCATTATTGTTTGTTCTGTGTCTGGGTGTAATTTATCTATAATATGTATGTATTTATAATTTATAATGTCATCAAATTACTCCTGCCGCTCTGGGTGGAGCGGATGAGAGTGTCAGACTCTTGGGTGTCAGGGTGTAATTTATCTATAATATGTATGTATTTATAAATTATATAAGTATGTATATCAGTTGTCTGGTTACCATAACACAAGCTCTGCTTAGCTTGGGATCAGATGGCCGTGTGTGAGTTGTAAAAAAAAAAAAAAACTATCTATCTGTTAAAGCTGACTCACTAAAACCATTCTTATGATCCAAGAAATAATTTTATGAAAATAATTCTAGTATATGATAGTACATATACAATATCTATTTGAATCCATCAATTGTGGTTCACCATCTAGCCGTGTTCAATTACTGAAGTTTGAAATCCAAGACGAGACCGAAACCAAAACCATTTATCAAAACCGAGTCGGCTACTGATATTCGAAATCTGATTATGGTTTGTTTTCAATACTGATCAGTTTTATGGTCTGTGGGTTACTGCGGTTACCGCGTATCTTCCTGTTTATGTTGTTTTAATAGTTAGTAGATAACGTTGTGGGTGAAAATGAATAAATTTACAGTCGGGAAACTTAATTAATAACCACATACATTAACAGCTAACAAACATAACAACAACGTAACATAACATAACAAAACAATAACACAACATATCAAACTAAATTTTTAAGGTACAATATATATATGAAAACATCATGTACGTTAGAAAGAATCTATAGCTTTTTAGTGGTAAACGAGGCGACAGACAAAAACCATGTCACTAGAAATAGGAACCAATTAGTTCAACCAGGTTTCAGACTTGCTAAAGTAGCTACATCTTTCATCTTTCTGTTTAAAGTGTCATAATAAAATACCACGTATATTAGAATTCAATGAGACGAAATTTAAAATTGTCTAAAACGCACCATATGCAGACAAGCATATTATAAACTAAGGGAGTACTGCCAGGGTTGCGGAATTGTTCGAAAGAGTTACCGCGGCCCTGGGAAGAAAGCACTAGGAGGACTAAGGGTGGGTTTGAGTCAGTAAAAGTCTGACACTCCCTGCCGCTCCACCCAGAGCGGGAGGGGTCATTTGATGATTTCCCATCCTATAAAAAAAAAAAAAAAAAAAAAAAAAGGGAGTATATAGTAGTAGTAGTTTTTTTTTTTTTTTTCTTTTTTTTTGTTGTATTTTCGTTTTTCTTTCTTTCTTTTTTCTATTCCGCTCCACGGCGACTAAAATGCCCAAATTTCGATTAAGATGTGAAAACACTGTTGGACTTGCTTAAGATTGTTAGACCATCTTTGCATTATAGACTCAATCTCTTTTGCATTGTATAATTTCACTCATTTATTGTTTCAAAACGAGTAACCATGATTTTATAAAGGCTAATTATTTTTGAGGCGAATAACAACTTATTAGGCGACTAACTAATTGGTTACAAAAAATAATGACTTGGCGGCTAATATTAACAGTGGGATGTCATACGTATATGTGTTTTAATTGGTGTAAGAGCGAGCGAAGCGAGCTCGGGACTTGGGGCACCCCGACTCTCTTTTTTAAACCACCCAAAAATATTTATTTATTTATACTAGAATCACTGTCAATTTAAATTTAAACAGAGCTTACAACTCAATATAAAGCTGCTACTTTATACTTAAAATGCTACTTCACTGTAGCTGCCAACCTATTATTTTTGCTACCCATCTTAATTATTTTTAAAACCCTATAACAGGTTAGTTTGTCGCCGCGTTAAATACATGCCTTTTATAAACACCACACTTCTTGCACGTTCTTTTGGCGAAACTATAAGGGTTCCTTGTTGACTACAAAACCCTGAAAATAAGGTGAGAAATATATAGCGGATATTTTTTCTTGTGCCTGGCTCGATTTCTTTCGGCTTAGTTTGGCGACTAGTTTTGATAAAAGAACACCTGACTTCTAAAAAAATACACACTTCGGTTAAGTACAACCTCGCGGTCTTACTTAACCTATAACATAAACAAAAACATAACCTCAACCGAAAAAAACTAGCCCAGAAAATCTAATCCAACATTGTCTGTCAACACAGCATAATCTACCGGTACATCCGCTGTATAACACCTGTAATTCCGCTGTAATAACTGTAATTCCGGGCTGTTATACCTGTAATTCTACTAGGCAATATTTGTGAGCGGACGTCTAGGGGAGATTGGGGTAAGATTTTATACCCTGCTATCTGGGTAAACGTTTCTGTTTACTTTTAACTGAGGTGAAGATTATGTTCTGTTTTGGTTTGGATGTTGGGATTAGTGTTGTTCTTCTTTTGTGTTTTTTATTAGATAACTGATGCATTATTTTTTTTTGATAAGTAGGTATGGGAAATCATCAAATGACTCCTCCCGCTCTGGGTGGAGCGGGAGGGAGTGTCAGACTCTTATTGAATAAAACCCATCCGTGCTCTTCCTAGTGCCCTTTGCTTTCCAGGGCCGCGGTAACTCTTTCGAACAAAATCCGCAACCCTGGCAGTAACTGATGCATTATTACTAGTAAAGAAGAAGATCGTTTTTTTTTTTTTTTACATAATAATATGAGTAACAGCATTGTCAATTGCAGTAGCTACTCGCGGCTATGATATTTCTCGAAACGATGGCCAATTTCAACGGAGACTTGTCAAGTACTGAGGAGATATTATAACAGTCACAAGTGTGTAGACAAAAACAAATGCATTTGCTATTCCCTTAAAATGACAAGCAATCCAACATGGCCGAAGATGAATCAGTTGTTAGAGCAAGGCTTTACATAGTTTTTCCACGGACGTGTTTTCAGGCTATTATTGTAGAATTCACAGCGGAAAAAAATCACACTACCGACGGAATGAATTTTCCAGTTTTTTGTAACATCTAAATGTAGACCGTAAAGTAATCAGTCTCAATAATATCAGTGTTGTCCATTCAGATTCTTGAACAATGGCAATTATAATATTTGTGTAGCCTAGGAAAATTAATTAGTACATTTACTAGCACAGTTGTTACTAATGGTATGTTTGTGTTCTAATTTACGTCATTGTTATGAAACTAATGAGTAGCACATTTGTATTAAGATTAAAACAAATGACACATCGGCTTTAAAATTAATTAGCCAGACGTTCAGCTGTTTTTGTTATACGTAATGACTAATTTAGTACGAGTATAGTTTAATTTTTATATAATTTCTCTGTTAGTGTGAACTCAATTTCATCATCATAACAGCCGAAAGACGTCCACTGCTAGACATAGGGCTCCCCCAAGTGTCGTCACGACCACCGGTCCTGTGCGTCTCGCATCCATCGGCGACCCTCACCAGGTCATCGGTCCACCTTGTGCGTCACCTTGCGCGTACGCGGTCGCCACTCTAGAACTTTTCGGCCCCATCGACCATCAGTGAACTTCGCCCGAGAACTACTACAAACGACTTCCCACTTTTTACCCCATTATAGATTGAATTACCAAAAATCCCTTCTTAGTAGTAACCTACAACATAATAGGTAGGTAGCTTTGTGCAAAATTTCTTGTCCCTATCCCCAGTACTTTTAGGCTGTGAGTTGATATGTCAGTCAGTCTCTTTTTTTAAACATAGATGTGAGAATACTATAGACTCCTTAGACCACAGATATAGATAGACATAGTTAATGCAAGTATCACGATCTGTATGAAAACCAAGCGTGCCATTTTGTGACTACCTACTATGACGTCAACACAAGCACGTTTAAGAGATGGGAAAATCAAGTCGATTCAAAGACGTCGCCGCGTGTGGCACCTAACTGACCTAACCAACTTACTTTACTGACGTTCGACTAGCGTACACCGATGCAGACTGAGTGCGAAAATGTCAGCTTACGATTTTTCTACGTAAGCTGGGCTCCGAAACGGGCACGCGAAGTAGTGTAGTAGATAACGTAAGAGCAACTGCTCTTACGTTATCTATGTCTATCTATACCTGTGCCATAGACTCATTTATAGATTCTTGTCTATTTCACGTTTTTGTTATGTTCCTATTTGTTGATTGGTCTTTGTTTTTTTTTAAGAATCGCAAATCATCAAATGACTCCTAACCGCTGTAGGTGGAGGAAAAAGGAGTGTCAGACTCTTAGTGACTAAAACCCGTCCGTGTTCCTTCAAATACTATTTGCGTTGCAGGGCCATAGTGACTCTTTCGAACAAAATCCGCAACATGTTGACTTGTCTACACTGTCCTCTCATACTTACTGAGTTACTGGTACTGTAATATAGAACCATTTCAAAACATTAAGAGTTGCTTGCGCATGTTACCCAGGTTCTGCGTTGAAGAGGTTAGATAGGCAGCCGCTGTAAAGTATTAGTGTTCACCTGCTTTTGGGTACTGATAGCTGACATTTCATAAAATGCTTAAACTAAAGGCATATATCATTTTTTTTTTAAATTATAAAATACACTTGTTTAACTGTAGTAGTTAGAGTTAATCATCATATGAATTATTACAAAATTCATGATATTACGACTTTGTAGTTTTATTTCAATCTCAGAGTGCTGGGCCTAAACCACCAACTCTTAAAGCAGTATTACTTTAGTATTACTTCCAGTGGGAAAGAGACGGAGCTATACGTCCTGTATAGCTCCATCTCTTTCCCACTGGAAGTAATATTGAAGTAATACTGCTTTAAGAGTTGGTGGTTAGGCTCCTGATTGTACTTTTAACTTACTTAAAAATCGGGGTCAATTTCAGGTGTCTAATATTCAAGGGGACGAGTCGATACTCTTAGGCAATTAGGGGCGAGATAAAGGGGCGAGCGGAGCCTAAACCCGTTACTGTGTCGCGTAGTGTTGTTGCGCGATAAAAACCAATCAAATAGCTCTATACAAGACTACGTCATTTCACAGTCAGTTTTATAGCCAATCATGTGCGTCTGAAGGCACCACGACGCAACACAAGAATGTGAACCCGGCTTTGGTATGAAGCTGTTGATATGCTGAAAATATTCACTGATTGTTTCTACACAGATGACTCAACATTCTGCAGGGTGTTCCAGAAGTGCGTCATATTTAAGAGCGTGTACGCCGTATGTCATTTCATACAAACTTTCAAGTCCTTATTCTTCAAAATGAATGAACCGATTTTAACGAAACTTGGTATGCATACGCTAGATATTCAGGTCTAAATAGTTATCAGAAAACATTTTTAAAAAGAGTTCCAGGGGGAAGGATATAGTGATTTTTCACTTTCTATAGAAAACTTAAAATCGCTCTCTCTCTCCGAAATCTTTTTCAAAAAAACTTTCTAATAACTATTTAAACCTGGATATCTAGCGTATGCATACCAAGTTTCATTAAAATCGGTTCATTCATTTTGAAGAATAAGGATTTGAAAGTTTGTATGAAAAGCCGTACCGCGTAAACGCTCTTAAGGGTGATGTTGCGTAGCTGACATACAGTATGGAACAAAAAAAAGATGTCTTTTTCATAATATCCGCCTGCAATAACCGCCAAAAAAGTTCCAAACAAATCACTTTTCAAGCAGTCTGATGCAGTTGGTGACATCGAATCTGTGATTGAACTAAAGTAAATGCCACCAACTGTAAAAAACTGCTTGGCAAGCAATTTTTTCGGTTTTTTTTTTTAAAAAGTTCCTTTATTGTTTTGCTATTTTTTTCATAATATTTATAGTTACCCAACATAATACTTAAATATGACCACGCTATGTTCCGTATGGTGTCAGACGTAAAATATAGCACCATCCCATCACTTCCCGTGGGTGTCGTAAGAGGCGACTAATCACCAGAGAATGGGCAGCACCGCAGCAGCATTCTATGAAGGTACATTGCTACAGCTACACTGCGATCGCCAACCCGTGGCGATTATGGCAAACCCTCCCATTTGAGGGAGACCTACGTCCAGCAGTGGACGTCTTTCGGCTGATATGATGATGATGATGACCACGCACTTCTGAAACACCCTGTATATTCTTGCCATCGTTTGTTTACTATAAACACAGTAAGTCATCTTTTAATAAGACCACGCACTCTGAAAAACCCTGAATTTAAGAAGGCAGCAATAAAACAAAGAAAATATATTATTTATATAATTTATTTAACAGACTTCATCAAATGAAAATACAACATCATTGAGCAAATCAACGGTAGAACATGAAACTTCATCGTATAAAATTTATATTAACGAAATAATCACTATTTCTAATAGCTATATTATAAATAAAACTTTTATAATATATAAATGAATATTTCAGAGACACTTTTCACTAACAATTCTTTACTTTATCAATGTTTTATTTTCAATAGAGTTCTTACACGAATTTAATATTGTCTACTTCATTTAAATACATACAGTTATATTTATTTTGATGATTTGATGTTAATTAGGTAGTAGACATTAATTATTAAAATAAGTGATTGATTTGATAGTGTATTTTTTTTTCTACTAATATTTAATACCTAAATCAATCGCTTATTTCAATCATATCTCTCAATTTTAATATGATCGCGAAAACCTGAAGTCATTAGTGCCACGTAATGTGATCACAAGCCGCCTCATACAATATTTTCAATTCATTCTAAGAGATTCTCCTAATTATCAGTGGCAAGGTGTGTAGTCAGCTTAAGACACACACCACATTTTCTAAAGTACCCATCAGAAATATGATGAGCAAAAAAATATTTTATCAGTGTTCAGAAGTTTTTTGGCATTTTTATGCTAATGTTAAACTTGGCAAGTTTACAAGTTACTCTTTGGGCATATTTTGCGTGTTTCGAGATTTATTATAAGACATAATGCTTACTTGTATTCGCGTTAACTTTGAATTAAGAAGTAGATATTTGGAACACTTTTGCGTTTCGTATTCAAGAAGAATCCAGTCTTCTGAACGTATTTTCTTCATGAATAAAATAAAATTGCTGTTCTATACAATTTCTGCCCCAATTGCCGTAAACAGTACGTATATGTAAATTATCAAATAAGCAAATGTGTTATTTAACTAATTGGTGCGTATAACTGAGGCGATAAATCCTTAATTTTGAAGATCAAAAATCTTTTCGTTCGTGAATACCGCTCGTATTCACGCACGAGTCGCACAAAAGATTTTTGATCAATTAAAAATGAAAAGATGTGGACAGCCTTTTTGAACGAGGAAGCTCACACAATTGAAGATCATAAGAACAACATTTTGGTTACGCAATTCTATGCATTTATTATTATTTATTTATCCACACGACTTTTAACATGATGCAAAATGAGCTTTTTTTAATTTTCATATTCCATTTTTCTATAGATTTTGAAATGGCATGTACTCGTAGATTTTGGGAGTTTCTCTTAGGGATTTCTAGTTCTTACATTATTTAAGGGTATTTAATCTATCACAAATATCACTACGAAGACCTTATGGCAGATTCTTTAAAACGATTATAAAATTAAGCTAATGTAAATAAATCGTGTCTTACAAATAAATCATCTTTTAAAATTATTCATTCAAAAGACTACGCTTAAAAGAATCTCAAAAGGTCTTATTCTCATAGAAAATCTTATTACAATATGTCTTTAGTAGCTTCATGAGTTTTAAGTCGCTGGACATATATAAAAAACGTAAGACAAGGACGGGGCGCGGACAGGGCACAGACGGGGCACCGTCGCGACTTTTCAAAACATATAGAAAAGACGAGGCACGGAAGTGATGATGGGTGCCGCTAGAGTTCCGAAGATGAAGATTTGGTTAATTGTGGTGGTGTAACTGTGTGTGACAGCGACGCGTGAGTTCCGGCACCCGCACCCACTTGCCTGCACCACCGTTCTCACCCGTCCCTCGTCCGCTCGCGCCCGTGCCCCGTCCTTTCTGTATGTTCTACAATAGGGCGCAGACGAGTAAGCGCCATGTCCGCACCCTGTCCTTTTTATATGTATTGCATCGCGACGCTTCAGTACATTTTATATGAAAGGGACGCGGAAGAGACATATGTCCGCGCCCCGTCCTCGTCTTACGTCTTTTCTGTGTGTCCAGCGCCTTTGATTTCCAATTATTTTTTGTTACAATATATTTTAGCCTTGGCGATTCACAATTAATTATATTTATTAATTAAACATATCAGTAACTTTTTCTAAGCTCAATGAAGAGTAACAGGATAGCTACACATATTTTTGTACAAAATAAAACTTTAAATAAAAGCTGCGCAACTTTTTTTGCAGGCTTAGGTAGTCTGCAAAAGTTGCGTCGTGTGACCACTCCCTTAAGAGAGGCACAGCTGTCCACTTCAAGTGATAAATTACACTTTAAATTTTATTTTGGCTAATATTTATCTACTAAATTCTACGGATCACACAATTTATTACAAGGACATCCATGAATTTAGTTTTACTTATATATTACATAACTATTTACATTTCATTACGTGGTTTTTCACAAATATTACATAAATTAATATAGGTACACTTGTTTGTAAATAATAACTATAAATTATATAGACGTGAATTATTCGTTGTATGCGACATAAAAATAATATAGTTTAGGTACAGTTTTGTAATAGAACTGTTACAATGTAGTTTTTGAATCTGAACCAAAATAAATGTGTACAACAGTTTCTTGTTAAATCTCTGTGAAACCTACCAGAGCGTGTTTAGTTTATAGACCATTTCGTTATCCATAATCTGATTGGGTTTAAGATAATTGCATGGTTTGAATATTATTATCCATATACCCATTAAGTATTAGCCCAGCTAACTGCCAGGATTTGCTTCAATAATAAGATTTAGCCACAGCGTGGCTTATGATAGTTAAGCCCTCTTCACATTTAACCTTCAACGTATGATGTGGGATTTAATACATATATGTTGACGACAACATAATATAATATAACGTTTCTTTATACGAAAAGATAAGCCCTCTAGCTAATGAGGCAATTTCTTTTTATTTATTTCAATTTGGGTAATTAATAAAATATAATTATCATTGAGTTCAAATTGTTTTCCATGTTATTTTTTTTTCTTTTAAAGTTAGTAACGAACCCTAAATAATTAGTAAGTCTTTCGGTAAAAATAATATACCACGTGTGTAGCTGTTATTCCCGTATACGTGTAACGGTTACCTACATTACAATATTATATAACTTAAAACTCAGTTTATAATTTAAAAAATTCTCTCTTATTTACATATAAATCGGAGCAGCCCAGTTGTCCGAAGCCAGACATCATCGCAGGATATTCCTAGAAAAGAAATAGTTAAATTAATAAACAGAAAATATTTTATATCAAAGTCGTATACTCGAATTTCGATAAAAAAAACATTCTGATACCGAAAATAACTTGCATAAAGAGAATATCTAAATAAAACGGGTTTTATTAACGTAAATACGTTACATTTTTCCGAGCAAATAAATATAATACGGTATTAAATTGTGTTATAAATAAATTCTGTGTGCTTTATTTTTGTATTTTGGAATAAAAAAATCGCAAGTTTCAATTTGAAATTAGTATTGATCGCCTTTCTTCTTAAAATTGCACCTACGACTCTGCTTGAATCAAAGGTTGACTGGTAAAAAAATACCTAAGTCATTGGGTACGCCTATGTAATTCAACCTGTCATCCACCACAATCCCACTTGCCATCAACTGGTATTGTGGTCCAACGCGACCCTATGAATAATAAAAAAAGCGATGATGTGGTCGATGATGGAGCACGCACTAGAAGCACCTATTCTCTCTACATTCTACTCACCTAAGTATGATGTCCCACAAAGCAAATGTGTTGCTGACGAGCAAAAGCAGCAACGATGCTGCCACTGGACCTGTGAAAGAAAACAAAAATTAGTAATTTAAAAAAATTAAAAAAATACAAAGAACAGGAGTGGGGGCTTGTGACGTCACTTTTCGGTAAAAAGTATATCGGTCTGTGACGTCAGACGAGTTTTCAACGCACTGTATCGTTTTAATTTTTTGTTTATGTGAAAAAAGGAAAAATACGTGTCTACTATCCTTTGGAAATCTATCTGACGGTTTTATTAGAATATTTCAGGAAAAATCCCTATTAATTAATTATTCACAAAATTATACGTATGTCAGAGTCCGATCTTGCTAAGTCCCATATCTAATTCGGCATTGAGGATGTTTTATCCCTAATAAAGACACGACACGGTTAATCAGCTAATTAACTCAAACAACTTGCCCTTAATAAGTTACTAATACCTTATTTACTTTCTCGAGCAAAAAGTCCCTTCTATGTACTATTTTTTTTATAAAGAAAACAATACAAGATGTACCCAAAATTCGGATTCGGTTCGGAATAACAATATAGGAAAAATATCCGATATTTTTAGTAGATACAAAGACATGGTTGCTACGTTGTAAGTAGGAGAAAATATTATGTAGTTTTGTAATAATCCGGAAAGGGTAAAACCAAAATATAACAGAATTAACCGAAAGATGAATAAGCAGTATTTTGTAGACATAATTACGTAGATCTCATATTCGGAAGGGGGGGGCACTATTCGTCAAAATGTTTTTTTTAGGATTGACTTAAGATACATAGGAAAAGCTCAAAATCGAATCTGAAATGTTACAATACAGGCAAATGCTCCCGGTGAGGGAGCACCAAAACTCAGTGACTTCTGTCTTTAAAATAGGGATATTTTTAAATGCACATCTGTATAATTTTAATGCATACCAGAAAAAATAATGCTGTGCAAAAAATCCCAATTGATTAGAAAACATGTCTTACAATAAAAACTAAAAAAATCATCCAAAACGAGATGACCTTTTTATCGAATTCACACCAAAAATGTGGTTCATACATCGGATTTATGATTTATAAAACAAAAATACGAATTGTTTATCAAAAATACTAACTTGCACTCTAAATTGCACTTCCCTGAAATAGCAGGTGGTTATCATGGTTACAATAGTAGCCGGTCATTGGGCACCCCGACTCGGACAGGTTAGGTTAGAAGGGGATGGCGGGGTCAAGTGAGCGAGCGAAGCGAGCGAACAGACCCGCCATCCCCTTCGTGGTTATTTTTTTTTAAACCACCCAGAAATATCATTAGCCAAATATTCGTTCAGTAAAACAGTTCTGCAAATACCATTAAACAGTATATCTAATATGATTCATTTAGTGTGCATAATTTGTGTGCAAGTCAGTATTTTTGATTTAACTTTGAAATATTTTGTTCGAAAAAAGGGAAAATACAGATATCGATTTAATTACATGCCTTTAAAATATAGGACTTCAAAATTGCGTAGGCAATAAAAAATACCAATTTACACACGATTGAGTTCACTCTTACCAATTTATCAAAACCAAATTCCCCTGAGATTACCAAAATCATAATGTCAGAACAATAACTCCTCCAAAAAACACAGAACGTTAAAATTGGACGAATGCAAAAACTGTTAGAGGCACGGGCACTCGGACAGTGGACAGCGTAATATTACTTTTTCCCAAACCACATGTTACCAAAAAGGATCTTTATTTAATAAACTAGATCAAATGAACAATAGATTTGGGGCTAGAAGAAGCGTATTAGGAGCAGGGTGACCCCTCCCCGTGGAATATTGCGACCAGTTAGGGGTGCCGATGTTAAGATTTCCATATTTAATGTTTAGATTTTAAACATTTATTATGAAACTGAAAATATTTTTTTTGTGTTTCTGAAATTTACAAAAACTGCATTTTGCAAGACACTTTTTTTATTTATGAATGGGCTAGCTCTTGACCGCGATCACGCCTGATGGAAAGCGATAGATGAGGTCCATGATGAAGCGAGCGTGCCCAGAAGATGCCTTGAGGCACTGGTACTCCCACGCGTCGACGAAACACAGCAGGCTGCTTGGCGCCGAACTCCGGTGGGAGGGTGGTCGCGAACCAGGCGGTTGTTAACCCTACCACCGCAAGGGAAGGATTGGCCAGTCTTGTAAGGTGTTAAGTGAGACTTTCTAGGATGCGCCGAGCGCTTGGTTCAGTTGAGTGTCTGTTGGAACAAATTGCGCTACACGAGGAGGCTCCTTCATGCATCCCAAAAACACTGTAATGTATTATCAATTTAAAGTTTTCTCATCTTCAAAGGTCTTAAAGGTTAAATTGAACACTCGGCCACAAATCTTTGCGAACTGTTTTACTTGCACATCTACCGTTTACGGTGTTTGTAGTTCTAAAGTGAATTGAAACTTTCTTTAGTATCACTTTAGCTATGTTTCCATGTACCAAGCTTTTTATTAACTTACATCGTTTTTATGCGTGTCCGGTTAAAAATGACCGCGCCTACATACGATTGTTTCACGAAAAAGCACTTTCCGACAATCATTCATTTTTATTCTATTATTATTATATAGAACTGGTTTGATAAAGCTATCTGAAGGTGGCCATTGGAATTCCTCAGAAACAAAATGCCAGCGTCATGTTTGGTCGCTTTGGATATCTATACTATTTTACTAAAAAACTTTTAAATAAGCTTTTATATTAAAAAATGTGTTGTAATGACTGACTACAGTGGCAATATGGAATATGCATGAAAAAAAAAATTGTTATCTACACAGCTTATCTCAAAATATACAAAAATATAATACTAACAGTGAAAATAAAATTAAAATTGATCGAAAAGCCTGAGATATAACTATTATAAACTAAAAAAACTATCTGTCCCTCTCGCGAAATCGCTGTTTTGTATGGCAGCTGTATAGGCGTCATGGACTTTGACGTCAAAGTCCATATCGGACTTCTCTATCTAATTGTAAACTTTGAAGCTTTGTAACTTCATCGCCGAAAAAGTTATTTTTAAAAATTATTTCATAAGTGCTTTCTAAAGCTAATGAGTATTTCATTTTGTAAATAAAAAGAATGCACGCATATCCCTGTTACACGAGATCTTTATGCTTTTCGAAAAAATGCCGTAAGTTCTTTCAAAGTTATGAAAATGACCGCTCCTAATTTTTCAGAACTATTTCCACCCGTGCCAACCCTAAACTGACCTCAGTCGACGTCACAATATCTTTATCGATCAGGGTTCCGGGTTTTTATCAACATCGAAAACAGAATTCCGTATAACAAATGGTTGGTCGTTGTGCGCTATTGACACAGGCCAGTTCGCGCTGTTTCGGATAAGCAGAATTTAATGATATTGTGAAGGGTGCATCGTTTATAGAAGATTTAGGGGATTTCGGTCGAGGCTTTTGTTCTGACAGATTTTTATGTGTGACTTTTGGTTTGAGGATATTTTTTTTTGGGGAATATAGAGGTTGGTTTGGCTATTAAGAAGGCTGTTGAAGGCAACACGTACCTAGCGGTCCATATTTAAGAAGACATGACTTGAAGTCGTGTTGTATGTGGTCACGATCCTCAGCAATGAGGAAACGATACAGAAGAAAGACAGTTTCGGTGTCCAAAATATGAATTTTCTCCTACATGAAAGGTAAAAAATTGTAAACTAATATAATATAAAAGCACTGTGCTATGACGTTGGTGTTCTATAAAGTATAGATGTCACCAAAAGATTTTAATAAATCTTTATTAGATTATAATTTCTCGATATCATCATCTGCCTAGCCTTTTTCCAACTGTATGGGGTCGGCTCCTAGTCAAACCGGATTCAGCTGAATACCAGTATTTTACGTGGAGCGGCTGCCTACCAGACCTCTACAACCCATTAACTGGGTAACACGGTACTTCTTGGCAAGACTGGTGTCAGATTATCTGGCTTCTGACAATCCGTAACGACTGCCAAAGTTCTACAAATGACAGCCGGGACCAACGGCTAAACGTGCTTTCCGAGGCACGGAGGAGTCTCGGTATGTTAATATGGTCACCCATCCACAGACCAACCTCAGCAAGCGATGCTTAACCTTGAAGATTGGTCCGTGCGACTATTATAATTTAGCCTAACGAGCACCTCCTCTATAATCTCGATATGTTATGAAAAAAACGTTTTGTGTACCATAAATCCCATCCAATTTCTGTGTCCAATATAATTTTGTGTCTTATTAAGAAACACGACGACGACGGCGACGTCGACATGAGCTTACAACTAACAATTACTTATTATTGTTTTTTTTTGTTCATGTGGTTTTTTCCTATAAGTAGTTGGCCTGGCCTAGTTAACTGGCCATTCAATATACCTATATGACCAGTCGTTTCACTAAAAGCCTAGCCTTTTCATTTAACTGCGCTGTTTAATCTGCGACCTTAGTGACATCTTTGTTTCAATGTCGTTCAACGACTTGCTCATGTCACTTATGTCGCTGATTAAACAGCGCGGTTAAATGAAAAGGCTAGGCTTTAAAAAAAAATTGCTGATTAAGCCAGTTGGCTGCGACATATATATCTAGTTCACAATGTATGTAAAGGATCTCCATTCAACCCTTTTCCAAACACGTCTGAATTTCAGTATTTTGCACGAAGCTTTAGTAATCTTAGTTCTGCAACCCAATTACTGAAGGATACTGATACCCAAACGGACAGGTTGTCAGAGTTTGAATATCGAATCTTATCGCGGTGTAGCCAACATCACAATATCTTTCGCTTTTCTCATCAAAAATAGATACAATAGAAGATGGTTGAAGTAATTCTGTTCTAATATTCTATTCTAATTATTAATTTGGTAGGTGTTTGAATTTCACTGAGAGAATTAATTTTTGAGATAAAATGGGTATTTATTGTTACAATGTTTTTATTAGTTAGTTATAATATTTCATGAAATATTATAACTAGGTACATAATATGTTTATTTTTATGTTTAAATAAAAACATTGTAACGATAATAGATGGAATAATATGTAATAATAATAATGGCTGACAGGACAGAATGGAAAAAAAAACGTGTTGCGCCGAACCCAAGTAACATGGGATAAGGGCAGGAAGATGATGATAATGAATAATGACTACGTCATAATTAAGAGGTTAATAAGAGGTTAATTAATAAGCCTGTATAAGCAACAAAAAATATCTAACCCAAACAGGCTGAGCCTGAAAATCCTAAACTAATATGCACAAGTGACTTTGTTTGTTAAAGTTTCACGACTATCATCGCTGAAGCTCTTTCAATGAAGTTTGGTTCAGAGGTAGACAGGACCATGGAATCGGTTAAAGGCCATTTGAAAAAAAACTGTATAACACGAGCGAACCCGCGGGCAAAACCAAAATGAAGAGGTTGAAGTTGGTCCAAGCAATTAAAACACCTAATCTAAACCAGATAAGGGTTAAAATTAAACTAAACCAAACCACAACAGCCCTTAACCGATTACGTCAACAACGATATCGCTCACAAACAACGAACCACAACAAATAACAAAACGGTTTATGATAAAAGCAAATACGATTCTTTCGCCATAAATACGGTTTTATCTCATCTTATTTCTTAAGCATAGTGTAAACATGGACCGACCAGGCAGAGGACAATGTAAGGCAGCGGTCATATTGTCAGCGATTAGCAAGTCGAACGATGACGCTGATGAGTCATTTACACTGGTCAACTTAGAGAGACGACTTCAGCGTACCAAAAGCAAGCGTACACAAAGATGTAATGCCTCTGTGTACGGCGTGAGGCATCTGCTGCCCTCGGCATGCAAGCTTCCGTGCCACTCGATGTCAAACTAGATCAAATTCGGACTCATCAGACGACTTGACGTTTACACTGGGTCGTTGGAAGACTGACTGCCCGACGAAAACGTCCTGACGACTTCGTGTAGGTACGAAAGTCATAATTATGTAAGTAAGAAACCATCGCGTCATTAAGTGACGACCGGTGAAGTTTTACGATCTACGTGTATTTAGCAGCAGAAAATGATGTATTTTATAATTTACTGGGCAAATAGAAACGGAGCGCGTTCAAACGTGTTATGCGATAAAGAATACAGAAAAGTTTTGAAAAATAAGTATTTTCACCCCCAAGTAAGATCGAGTCTTAGGGAAAACTCTTGTTTAGATCATTTATTCGGACCAAATGGGATCAGCTCAGTAGCTGGCAATTTTAGAGATTTTTTATTATTTTACATACATAAGTAAAATCGCTTGTCGTCATAATATCGCTTACAGTAAGACCACAGCCTTAAGTAAAAACTCAAATATTTCTCCGGGAAAACTTCTTGTAAGTTCTTTTCTGCTTAGTAAAGCTCTTGTGATTAATTAAGCGCCTTTTTTTCGTTAAACAGCGAGAATTTGCTTCGACTAATTGCTTTACGATCGATTGCTTTCCTAAGTATTTGGATGTTCAGTTTCTTTTGCGTTGACTTTATACAATGTTATTTTTTGGGTTTAGCATGTAAGTAAATGTCCTTTTTTTTTAGTTGGGGTTAATTTTTGTATTGAGTAGCAATAATATAGATCAGGCCGTTCGATGTGCGAAGGAAGTGACACTTGCTCGAGGTTTATGCCCAGTAGTGAACTCTCGAGTGAAGTGGTAATAATAATAATAATAATTAGCACACGAGGTTGTCGACATGTGGAATGTGGAGTCGGCTGTCATTGTGCCGATGGTCGTTACGGCCAATGGCCTGATGGCCAAAAGCTTCGACGACCACCTGTAGAAGCTAGCGTTGCGCAGTTGGATAAAGGGCCTGATACAGAAGGCAGTACTCCTCGATACGGCTCGTATTGTGAGGAGGTTCCTGTCTCTGAAGCCCTTACCACCGGTAGCTTGGACCTTGCTCCCGACACCGGCGGACTACTGCTTTTATATTTTTAAATGTTTTTTTTTATGTTTTTTGTTAAGAAGTATAATGTAAAATTTTTCTGTATAGTAAAGTTAATAAAGAGAATAATAATAATAATAATAATTATTTATTGATCTTTTACAAGAATATTGCAGTTGCGTTTATAATTAATTTAAACATGGTAAAATTACAAATTTGCTACAATTATAGTGGGTGCAGCTCATCTCCTAACTAGGATGGTGATGATAAAATATTATGAAAAGATGAAAATAGGTAATAGGGTAGATGACTAAAATAATTTAAGGGCCAATTTCACCAATGAAACTGAACGCGATCAGCGTATAAACCACGTTTATGAGCTGTCAGTGTCATCACTTTTCTATGGAATATTGACGCTGACAGCTCTTGAACGCATTTTAGATGTACTGATCGCGTGCAGTTTCATTGGTGAAAACCACTCTAAGGGCCATTTTCACCAAGCCAAACTGATCGCGATCAGCGTATAAATCACGTTAACGGGCTGTCAGTGTCACTATTTTCTATGGAATATTGACGCTGACAGCTCTAGAACGCAGTTTAGATGTACTGATCGCGTTCAGTTTCATTGGTGAAATCCGCTCTAAGTAGTCTAGTCCGTCAGATAGATTTCCAAAAAATATTAGACACGTATTTCTTTCTTTTGTCATGTAAACAAAAAAATTAAAACGATACAGTGCTTTGAAAATGGTTTATAAATACCCAATTAATGGGTTCTGGAGGTCTGGTAGGCAGCCGCTCCACGTAAAATACTGGTATAAAGCTGAATCCGGTTTGACTGGGAGCTGATCCCAATATAGTTGGGAAAAGGCTAGGCTAAACTCGTGTGACGTCACTCGTACGTATACTTTTTACTTACTCGTGACGTCATAAGCACTTCCGATCTTTGTTACGTTTTATCTCCGTCATTTTTTATTGATTTGATAAAGCAAAAAATACGTGTTCAATATTTTTCTATAATCTAACTGACGGACTAATTAGAATCATAATTTCCTTCACCAGGAATCATCCCTATTACGCATGAACTTTGTCTTCTTTTAATGTTATTTCCAGTAAGATAAAGTTGTAAGCAAGTACTTGAATCACCACGGCAATACAACGTGTTCGTTTTGATATCCCATAAATCTAAGAGTATTTATCAGACCACCTATGAGAATCAAGTAGCGATTCAATATTTATTAATATAATTCATTCTTTTTTTTTTTGTATTTTCATTTCTCCTACAAAATAATTCGACAAAAATGCGACTGTCCATGTAAAGCTACTTCACATGAAAAAAAAAATAAAAGCTTTTAATAAAACAAAAGTGGATGACTGTGCTTATCAATGACATTTCGATACTTATAGACCTGTTATACTGGTGACTGTGTGACTATGCGTTTTGAAACCAATGTTTCTGAAACATTTAAGAGGGCGCCGAGCGCGCAGTGGCGCCCTCATCGTTTGTTTGATTATTTCTTTTATTTTAGAATGAAAATACAGAAAATAAGCACGTTAAATTGTGCTCCACAAGATTATACGTTAATATAATCTTGTGTAGCACAACTTAACGTGCTTATTTTCTGCATTATGTCTATTCATAGACATAACCTTAAAGTTATGGAATACTAAAGGGAACACATTGTATAAAAAAGTAAAATAATAGTAAGTTCTTACCCTTCCATACAACAATAAATAAATTCTTACAGTTAAATGTGAAATCCCTACTTCACTATTAATATTATAAATGTAACTCTGTCTGTTACGCTTTCACACTAAAAAACGGCTGAACGGATCGTCATAAAATTTAGCACATAATATAGCCTGGGATATGGAGAAGGACATAGGTTACTTTTTTACGCGATAACCGACATCCACGTGGGCAGAGCCGCGGGCAAAATCTAGTTAAAAATATTTCATGAAAATTGTTCATTTCATCTTACTCGAAACTTGATATAATATTTTCTTCTCTCTCCTTTGTGAAATAGATGAATAAATTAAATACGTAACTTCAGTTCTAAAGTGACATATATTATTCGTTACTCCCCTTATTTTATTTTGAAAGCAAAACTTTCAAAGTCTTTGTCTTTTAACATCAATCAGTTTTTATTTTATTTATTAGGTACTCAAAAACTTTTGCTAGAACCTGCCTGTGACAGGTGAGGCTTTTCTGTTCATTTTGAAATTTTGTGAAATATCAAATTAATTTGTAATTATATTGAAGTACGATAAACAAACTAAATTCTGTGTTGTGTATCTGTCACAGCCAACTAGTTTATTTATGGATGGAAAGTCATCAAATGACTCCTGCCGCTCTGGGTGGAGCGGGAGGGAGTGTCAGACGCTTACTGACTAAAACCCATCCCCGCTCCTCGTAGTGCCCTTTGCATTCCAGGGCCGCGGTAACTCTTTCAAACAAAATCCGCAATCCTGGCAGGCTCTGGCCCTAACGAGCCCCTACTCTTATGCTGACATCTCTTTGACATCTCTTTGCGCACGTGGACTGCGCCGTTTAATTAGCGCCATTAAGCGACGTGGGCAAGTCATTAAACGGTAATTAAACAAAGACGTCACTTAGGTCACTGAAAAATCGGCGAATTCAAATGAAAAGGCTAGACTTTTCATGAAATGGCTGATTAAGCTAGTTGGCTGCAACATATCTATCTCAAAGAAGGTGCCGCCCGTGGCTTCACCCGCTTGTAATTAGTTTTCCCCCTGTATAAATTATAACCTATGTGTTCTGCTGATGTTTAAGCTATAATCATATAAAATTTTATCGACAGTAGTCCAGCACATTTTTCGTGAAAGGGTAAGAACAATATTTACACATCTCACATCATCACATCACAAATTTTCGTATTTATAGAATCATGAAATCATAGGGGAGCAAATTCGTCTCATTTAATTAAATACCTTTGTGGTAATTCGTTTATAAAACTCCAGCAAAACGATGTATGTCCAAGAATGTACAATTTATTACCAAAGTTGTACTTTGTAACTTAATCTTGCAGAAATCCTACTAAATATTAATTAGCCGCCCGTTTCCTACAGAACTCGTAGACGTGTTTAATCTGACAACTGACACTTTAATTTCTTTGTAACACAATTAAAAAGCTAATTAAGGATAACATAGATAGTAGACAGAAACGTTGTCTACCAAACTTCTGCTGTAAATAAGCTGCTTCACGAAGATGTCAAAATGCTGCTTTAATTAAAAGAAAAATAAGAAAACGTTATTCTGTTCTCTGTATGACTATGCCGTATATCAACCGTTCAGGAGTCAGCCAGGGTGCAATATTAGGACCTCTGCTGTTTCTTATAATTAACGAAATTTTACAAGTTCTGAAACTCGCCAAATTTATTATAGGCTGACGACGATCTGAAATTATACTTTAAAATACCAACTCCAGCAGACTGTGTATGCTGCGGAATTTGTTCGAAAGAGTCACCGCGGCCCTGAAACGTAAAGGAAATTAGGAGGAACACGTATGGGTTTTAGTCAGTAAGAGTCTGATACTCCCTTCTGATCCGACCAGAGCCAAAAGGAGTCATTTGATGATTTCCCATCCTTAAAAAAAAAATAAAAATCGGTCTGTGTAGCCCTTCAAAAAGGTTTTGAATTACTATGAAATTATTATTATGATACGGGTTTAGTGAACGTCCCATAGTTAAAATTGCTCATAATCATAAGCACAATGAGCCCCTTTTGTAATAAGCCGTCATACTTACAATAACGTGTGTAAAACGGGACTGTGTGATTATTTGACCGACAAAATAGCAGCCTCAAAATCTTGTCACCAATGAACCACCAAACAGCTGAACAGCTTTTTCCTCATCAATATGCAGAAAACACCTTATCACTTAACCCTATCCATTCCACACTCTTGCCTAGAATTCCAACCACTCAACTAAAGCTTGACACACACATAAATAATGCAACGCAATAACAAGTCGCCGAGCTAACTGCGGTGTCCCGGTATACCCCAGTTATTACTTCCCACCTAACACCCGCAGATGGAGGGGTACGGGGGTACCCCACCGTCCCATAGCGACATTCTTATGTGACAACGATTTATCCACCATGTATTGTGCTCAGTTAATTTATAGACCCGCTTAAAATACGACCGGAATTACGGGCGTATAAAAATTTTGTGCTTAAGCATTTTTGGGTTATGAATTTTGAAGTGATTTTTACCTGTGGTTAGGGTGGTGTTATGGTTGACTGATTGGGATATGATTATTGAATTATATTGAAGGTTATTTTTTTCACTTTCCGTCTGGTTCCGTGTTGGCTCTCGAGAACTGAATGTTGTATCAGTAATAACGAATGTCGAAATATGTTTTTGTTTTGTTATAGATTGTCCACGTGACATTTCCCAGTGTTATCAATGATAGAGTGTGTGTGACTGTGCCTAGAGCTTCTTAAAGGAACATTTTATTACTTACACCGTGAGTCTACTAAATTAGCGTCCTTCTTGTGTGCGGGTGGGTATCAACTGAAATTGACATTCTACCTGCCAACCTTGGTGGTTAAGATAATTTCCTTAAACCATTCATTGTTGCAGTTATAGGAAGGGCTACGTCAAAGACTACAATAGTATACGCGCGTAGTAGGCTACGTTTAGCACTGTTTATTCACTGTTTTGAAAATCATTATTTATTTCCTTGTGAATTACAGCTAACGTTAGTAATTGCCTGCCAGAGTCTGTGTCCCCTGATATCTGTAACCTGGGGAGTCTTGAAATAAAATAGACAAAAGCAAGGGTGCTCCATCGTTGACCACATTTTTGCATACTCTCAAGTGAATTAGTAGTCTTTATAATTGTGATGTACCTTTTTCGAGATAATAATTAGATGTTAAGAAGAAAATAAGAGAAGACTACTGTTATGAAAACTGTGTGCTTTTTTCTTGGCGTCAGACGTCTGAACTAATTTGATAAGTTTGAAGTGTTGTTTATTAGGCATATCACACACTAAAACATTGTCTAGTTATTTAACTTTCTAATTTAATTTATAAAAGTTTGAAAATAATTGAATTTCATTGCCAATTAAAACATTGTCTTTTGGCACCACGTTAAAAGATTTTATATATGTGAAAGGGAACACAGACGCTGGTAGCCGAGCAATTTTGTCATTGTTATTTGACATCTTCGTGAAGCATACAGTTTTGGCCGAGCATTTACTAGAGCGTTCGCTAGAATGATTGTGAACATGTTTATAGCGATGTTTGGCTCTATACTCGGCTCTGTTCGTTGTTCAGTTTGACAAATTTTAAAACGGCGAATGCTCGATGTTCTGTTACACACAAGTGAATGCTCAAGTATATCACCACCTTATATTATATTAGGGATGGAATGTTTTATCCATGTACCCAAATCTCAGATTAAAACAAAAATCTAAATCTAGAAGCCCAACAGATTTTAATAAAACTTATTTTTCTCTCAGAAAGCAATGACTTGATGAGATTCCTTAATTATTCCAGCTCAAAACAGCTTTTGATAGTCATTCCAAATTAAAATGTTTCAGACCAGATTTAAGTAATAAGAAAATATAAATTTGAACAGTTTTAGAACCTTCATTTTGCGTGACTTGACGAAGATTCTATTAAAGTTGCTTAACGTAATTTTGGGTTGATTCTATTTTGATTTTAATAGACTTAGAGATCTTTTGGTTCATTGGATTTTAAAGTTTTTTTGTTTTGAGTGATGAGTGTCGAAATTGTCTGATGAGTAACCTGACATCTAGACTTCGGGGTGTTACCCAACAAAGACAACGACATGGTAATCCAAACCCAGGACCTCACGCAAGTGGTATTGCTCGTAACCGCCACGAGGCAGGTTGCTCTTTGCAATGCAATGGCTGCCTTTCTGTAAAACACGCTTGACATTACTTCCCTGGTAAAAATTGTACTATCACAGTGACTCTTTTTTTGTTTTCGTGAAAAAAGAAATTTTATGTGTCTAATATTTTTTGGAAATATATTGGACGGACTAATTAGATTTTTTCAGTAAGTAGTGTTATTTTGGGTGCATCGTCCTCACATAATATATTAATTAATTAGTGCACACGTAATATTGTAAAAAAATATTTGAAAAGGATAGGTTACTAAATTTTTTTTTGGACCGATCTTTCTCATTACCCACCTTTGCGTCAACTTAAATCAGTAAGTATATTATTTTTCAATTGCAAACTTTTTCGTTCAAAGTGCCTTCGAATGGTCTAATTTAAATAAATAATTTGACTTACACTAGTATTATAAAATTCCTTCCTTTGTTTTCGAAAATTGGTTTAAAAGGACCAGGCACAACCGCTCAACGCAACATTATCCGTAATACATTCCACTATTCACGACCCTCAAACATAATGATGGGGTAAGATGAAAGGCTCGTACATAATTATGCGATCCTCCCATGCCCTCCCTGTACCTCCCTGAACCTCCTCCATTTATCTACACGCAGTTTTTATGGTAATTACACTTTTATCGTTATGTCTTAATTCAATTTAACGTGGATGTCGAATTCGGTGGGTTCAGGCGGGATTTAAAGTTGAGAATGGGGTTTTAAAATGTATTCCGATGCAAGATTTTTTTTTAATTTAGAGGTTTTATTTGATTTTTTTAGGAAATGGTAATGTCACCCGGCCCGTGGGTGTGAGAACTCACTAACCGTGCTACAGTAAATTTATGTGGTATATAAGTTAGGGAATAAGTTAAATTAAACAAGTACCATACTATACAATACAAAGTTTATTAATATCAAACCATAAGCAGGTACTTACATCGGGGCCCGTTAGGGCCAGAGCCTACCAGGGTTGCGGATTTGTTCGAAAGAGTTACCGCGGCCCTGGAACGTAAAATGCACTAAGAGGAGCATGGGTGGGTTTTAGTCAGTAGAAGTCTGACACTCCCTGCCGCTCCACCCAGAGCGGAAGGGGTCATTTGATGATTTCCCATCCAATAAAAAAAAAAAAAAAAAGCAGGTACTTACATCAAATACATAGGTTTATTTCCTTATCCCTAAACCCTGTAGCGCAATTCCAATTCTGGAACACCCCGTCTCCGTACCAAGGTGTACCAGAGTGGGAAAATGTGCATGAGAAATGAAATATAGAAATACTCTTAGGGTCGCTTGAATGGATTCGTGAGGTGAACCGCTAGCAACTTCTAGCTCAACCGAATAAGTAGTTATGGATATACTAGGTGTGCTCGGTGCAGAAAATATACATGTTATAATATGCTCTAAAGTATAGCAAGTAGCAACCATTCAATTACCTAGATCTTTCTATCCTTAGTGAACAGAAGGTTCACACTCTCTCTCTCAAAATGTAACTTGACATAAAGTAACTCATATTAGCATTAGCGAGTCAGTCATATAGCATAAGCAGACTATCAGATCAAGTTTAGATCTTTAGCATCACATAGCGTTTCGTTAGATATTTAGTCAGCGTTTACGTTAGCATCAAATAGCGGAACAAAGACCCCTTGGCATCGGCTACACGTGACAAAACACGGGTAGACCGCACGATGACGTGTTCTGCGGGGTAGGACGTTGAACGGGAACGAATTAGAACGAACGTCGTCTGTACCTGATGATTTCCATAGAACGATGGTCGGATCATGCGTCTCACCACATGGGTCGGCACGCCATCCACCCTCGTCTGGTCTAACCTCAGCACACAACAAGACGACACGTCTCTCAGCATCCGTCCTCAGGAAGATAGCGTATTCAGGATATTCAGGCTAGTTAAAAGAGCCAGATCTCGGGCAAATTCAGGATCGAAACCCACATACAGGGAATATTAGCAGCAACTCCATCGTCTGCGTCGGCTGCCAGCAACGAGTTCGCGTTACAGCAGAAACTTCGTGCTTTTATGCAACGAGCTTATTTCCCGCCAGCGGTGGAGGCCCGGCGCACAGCCGTCCCCGCTCGCGGCTCCCTGATTCTCATCGTCACAAACCAGTCAACCTACCCACAATAGGTTTCAATAATCCATAGACCAATTGTCTATATCTTGTTCAAAACCAAATCACCATTTCAATCATTGTGACAAATTATAATTTATAATCATTAAAAAACCAATTTAATGTTTGATTGATACTCAATAATAAACTTGAAATTAATTCAGTTTAGTTACTCCTTAATTTCCTACGACTCAAGCGCCATCTCTTTGCTGAACGATGAGATACAAGATATGTCAATACTGACAAATCACTCAATCATAAGAGATGTCGCTAGCCGTCATGACTTACAATTTTGCAACGTCACAGTAAGTTAGCGTTTGGTTTGGCTATCTGATTTTGGAAGTGGTTGGTTTGACACCTTAATGCCTCTGAAATCTGCATAACGCGACGAATCTCCGACGGATAGACGAACATAAGACGTACGTCGATGCGCCACTGGTACATGGTGGACATCCCACCCACACGCACAAAACGTTTTGGGGACACGTTTATATCACTAACAAAAAATAAAAAATCTATCGTCCCGGAATTTAGAGTGAGGAAAGAGAGAATGAGCACACACTAATACATAAAACTTGTAGATACTGAAAACAAACTAGTAGAAAATATAAAAGCGGAGTAAAAAAGGGGGGGAAGAACTCATAGGGCATCGAAAAATTCGTCCACATCGCTGTCAACGGGAAAAGTGCCCAGAACACTGGCCGCATTGCCACGTTGATTGGCAATGCTGATTCGTTGGCCAAAGAAAAGGCCAGCCCTCTGGTCACGTGAAGAGTCGACTAACTGCTTGCTGATTTCACGAAAAACTCGATGAGCACTCGGACACCATGGCCCTTGTGCACTATAATACCTTCACTGATGGCTTTTTCCCACTGGGTCTTGACCAAAATTGCAATAGACTGCAATGGCTTGTTAGTCCCTATTTAGTTTATCTTTACTTTTCCCCAAAAATGCTACAGGGCCACGGGCCGGAAGATTCCAGCAACTTATTATTATTACAAGGATAAGAAAGGGCCAGATGATCAATTCGTTAAAGCCAGGGCGACGACGCTCCGCTGAAAGTATAATAAATATCTTTAATTACCTGACGCTTTTAGCTAATAAGTCTTAGTGAAATCTTAATGTTGAGTTTACATCTTAAGCCTTCTTAAAAAGTCATGTTATTTTAAGAGCTTTAGGGGCTCGTTGATGGTTATGTTTGAGGTTATATTATCGATGGAGTGGATATTTTTAAGCGAAGCGACTTAATTATCATATTGTCATATGTATAGTAGGATAATTAAGTCGTTGGATAAGGTTAAATATAAAGTTTCTATCAATTACAAATATGATAAAAAATAACTACTTCAGTTGTCAATTTTGATCAAACTCAAACCGTGTCAGTTTGATTAGTTAGGAAGATAAAGCTACATATTTTCTCAATATATAGAAAAAACAGCACTCTTTTGCATCATGCAAATAAAAAAAAATGTTATTTCATACATAAAATCGTCAATTATATTAAAATATAACTCGTGCAGCTCGTAGATTTGTATGCCTATTCGCCATGGCACAAGGTTTCAAATGTTGTGACCTGTCAGACTACTACGTAGGTAACGTTTATTTCAATCAAAACATTCCATTTTTAAACAAAAGATTATTTTAAAACTGGCCTTGTCTGAACGAGCCTTTATCAGACAGAAACCGACTCCCTTCAGCTGAATAATGGAGTTTCAGGTTACAGTTTTATTATAATTTATTACAAAACTTATTTGCTTTTAACGCCGCGGGTCTTTTCCACTAATTATTCAGTTATTTCGGCGTCTTGAAAGCGATATACGATATTGGCACGTAAATCAACGGAATGAGGGTTACACAGCTTTCTGAATTTCTTGATCATTTTCGGTTTATGATTAATAATGATGAAATTAGTTTTTGCCTGATGAAAGGAGAGAGCGTGCCCAAAAGGTGCCTGATCACACTAATTGCGATTGCACTAGCTTGATTGGTTACAGGTACCAGGTAAAAGTTACAAACTGTAGGGTAAGCGCATCCATTCCCTGTTCTTACTTTTCCTGGTCTTCGGTTTTGAAGGAAATGTAAGAAAAATGCGTGTTTCGCACGTTTGACAAAGAGGCGACGTTGCATAAAATCCGAGGTAGTTTTATAATTTTTAACTAGGTCTTTAGAACTTACCACGCTGTCATCAACATTAAAACACATCTACATTTCAGTGAAAAGGTACCAAGAACCAGCCAGTTCCTCACGAGATCAAGCAAAACACGCCACATTTATGCAAGTGCATGACTGTCTTGTAATTACACCAGAATCGAGGCACACTCGCGTTAAACTAAGATTAACTGTCGTTTAACGAAGACACGTGTTTGTCAATTTTTGGTGGAAGCGACACATTTATGTAGTATGCGTAACAAGCTTTATGCAAGGGAAGATCAACGAATGTATACTATCGAGGGGATATAAGTAACTTGGAAAGATACGTAGGTACTAGAATGCTCCGGCTAGGGTTGGGATTTTGTTCGAAAGAGTTACCGCGGCCCTGGAAAGCAAAGGGCAATAGGAGGAGCACGGATGGGTTTTAGTCAGTAAGAGTCTGACACTCCCTCCCGCTCCACCCAGAGCGAAAAGAGTCATTTGATGACTTCCCATCCATGAAAAAGGTACTAGAATGCTCAAAACTTCTTTATAGAACGCACTTCTTTGCCTTGCTTTGTCAGGGTTCGGATCCTCTTTATGGGCAAACGGAACCCCTTATAGGATCACTCGGTTGTTTGTCTGTCTATTTGTCACAGCCAATTATCTCCAATTCTACACATAAGTTTTTGTGATCTAAACATGGACGCGTAACAAAAATAAATAAATGGTGTCATTTTTGGAGGGACAGTTAAAAAGTTGTAGGGTTCCTCTTTACAGAAAGGACTAAAAAGTTCCTAGCACATCGCTGTGATGTTGGCAATGCATTTTTGCCAACATAATCTGCGACTGGTCTCTCGCTTAGCGTTTGGACTTAATTATCCCAAGGGAACTAACTCCGAGACTAATAATGTCCTATTTCAGGGTTGGTCATATAGTCCTCATGACTGTCCCAAGTTTTATCTAAATCTGTTCAGCGTAACATACATAAAGATATAACAAACAAACGTTATTTTCGCAGTTTTAATTTAGGTAGATATTTCTTTTATCTTTTTTTTAAACGGGGGCAACACTAGGAATTTCTCCGGTATTGTGGGTGCGTTTACAAATATATAAACTCACATACACAAATAGCCAGACCCGGAACAACTATCTATAGGCCATACAAATATTTATTCCGTGCGGGAATCGAACCCGTCACACGCAACGCAGTAGCTAATCGCTCAACCACTGTCACAACACCGTCAAATAATAGTCTTCTTTTATATTAAGATTGTCAGTCGTTTAGCTGTATTCAAATCACAACACGTGTTTGACAATTTTTGGTACGTTCGGCCAATGTTTAGTATGCACTGCACTGGTGACCGAAACTAAGTTACGTCACGAGGTCTGACAGATTTTATTCCTCCTGTTGTAAAATGGAGGATTGTTGTTTCAAAGGCGGACACTATTAATTTTTGCTTTATTTTTTACCTCGAGTCTGTGCTTTGTACTCTGAGTGACTTTTTTTACGGACGATAAATTATTTAACGTTTAGATTTATATTTTATAAGGCTGTATTTTTATTTTACGTTCTGATCAAAATAAAATTAAGGGAAAAAACGTGTTAATTCACAAGGTGTAACAGTAATAACGCAAAGCTCGTACAGGTGCCATTTTAGTCATCACTATGAATTTTACTTTAGGTATTATGCAGTCATCACTATGAATTTTACTTTAGGTATTATGCAGTCATCACTATGAATTTTACTTTAGGTATTATGCAGTCATCACTATGAATTTTACTTTAGGTATTATGCAGTCATCACTATGAATTTTACTTTAGGTATTATGCAGTCATCACTATGAATTTTACTTTAGGTATTATGCTGTCATCACTATGAATTTTACTTTAGGTATTATGCAGTCATCACTATGAATTTTACTTTAGCTATTATGCAGTCATCACTATGAATTTTACTTTAGGTATTATGCTGTCATCACTATGAATTTTACTTTAGGTATTATGCTGTCATCACTATGAATTTTACTTTAGGTATTATGCAGTCATCACTATGAATTTTACTTTAGCTATTATGCAGTCATCACTATGAATTTTACTTTAGGTATTATGCAGTCATCACTATGAATTTTACTTTAGGTATTATGCTGTCATCACTATGAATTTTACTTTAGGTATTATGCAGTCATCACTATGAATTTTATTTTAGCTATTATGCAGTCATCACTATGAATTTTACTTTAGGTATTATGCAGTCATCACTATGAATTTTACTTTAGCTATTATGCAGTCATCACTATGAATTTTACTTTAGCTATTATGCAGTCATCACTATGAATTTTACTTTAGGTATTATGCTGTCATCACTATGAATTTTACTTTAGGTATTATGCAGTCATCACTATGAATTTTACTTTAGCTATTATGCAGTCATCACTATGAATTTTACTTTAGGTATTATGCAGTCATCACTATGAATTTTACTTTAGCTATTATGCAGTCATCACTATGAATTTTACTTTAGCTATTATGCAGTCATCACTATGAATTTTACTTTAGGTATTATGCAGTCATCACTATGAATTTTACTTTAGGTATTATGCAGTCATCACTATGAATTTTACTTTAGGTATTATGCAGTCATCACTGAATTTTTTCTAGGACTAAGCCAGAATTTTGACAAAACAAAATATATATGGGGCAGTCGATGTTTTTTCGCGATTCAAATTGCGATTATTGTAAATACCAAATATTCTTGCAAAGACACAAGCTTTGGCTTACATACATACGCTAAATATCCAGGTCTAAATATGTAGTTAGTAGACCAAATAACACGTAAACATGAAATCACACGTGTATTCCCACAGTGGATAGGCATGGTCTACCTATAGGTACATTATGAAAAAGGTACATATATTTTTCTAAGTACCAAATTTCATTAAAATTGGTTCATTCATATAGAAAAATAAGGACTTGAAAGTTTGTATGAAATGCCGTAGAGCGTAAACGCTCGAGTAACTTGTAGAGCCAGGTGCCAAGTTACCGCGTACGGGTAGTTAGCATTTATCCTCTATCACCCGATGCGGGGGCAGTGCTACAGTAATACAAAACCACTGGGGCTGCACATTAATCATGAGACGTTATTGTGCCAGGTTATGCGGAGAACTGGAGACGTAAACGCAGCAATCTCCGCGCATTACTCTTGTACCTTGCCTTGCGGGGAACATTGACTTGAATACGGGGAACTGTGATTTGATAAAAAGTTTTTTGAAAAGAGATAGTACTTGTCAAACTCCGTTGGAGTGAGAGTTCGAGTTGAGTTGGAGTTTACGATTGGGAATCCATATTCCCAAATACACGTCATAATGTTTTAATTATGCGTCTTTGGCCCATGCCAAAGACGCATAATTAAAACATTATGACGTGTATGAATTAATTTCTACATGAGTCATGCGACGTTATTTTACGAGGCTATGTGGCGACGTAAACACAGGAATCTCCGCTCATTACTCTTGTACCTTGCCTTGCGGGGAACATTCACTTGAATATGAGAAAGCTTGATTTGATAAATAGTTGTGTTGAAAAGAGATAATACGTTAAACTAAGAACTAATATGACAAGTTTAAAACACAAGCCCGCAGCTTTTTTTTTTTTTTAAAGGATGGGAAACCATCAAATGACCCCTTCCGCTCTGGGTGGAGCGGCAGGGAGTGTCAGACTTTTACTGACTAAAACCCACCCATTCTCCTCCTAGTGCCTTTTGTGTTCCAGGGTCGCGGTAACTCTTTCGAACAAAATCCGCGACCCTGGCAGGCACTGGCCCTAACGGGCCCCTACTCTATGCTGACATCTCTTTGAGGCGCGCGTGGAACACAACGGGAGATCGGCCCGGGCCTGGCTTTGATCGGACGGCGAGCCACCCAACGCTCGCCGTCCGCAGACCCACACCTACGGTGGCCGGGAATCGCCCAGCGACTCCCGACGCCTGGTAAAGCCCGCAGCTTACGAGTACCTTGAAGAGATACATTGGCCTGCAGTGCAATTCTGTAAACATGTCGAAGTGAAAACTTAGGCGAAATTAACGACAAGTGGACTGTTAAACCATACAAACAAGATGGAATGACAGTTCACTTGTCATTCACTCCACCTAAGTGTACACGGTGAGATGTCGACAGAATAGATCGGCTGTTTTACAGGAATCGTACATTTTTCTGGGATAAAAAAGGATACAAGGCAGTAATATAAATACTGTGGCTTTATAACAATGAAAGAATTTTTGGAATCGAATCAGTGCTACCATAATTTACTTTACACATATATATAAAAAAAACCATAATTTATACTTCTTAATAAAATTAGTTAAGAACTTTAAATAAAGCAGGGAACCTATGTTGAGGAATCTGTTGTTTTTTTAGCATCGTGATAAGACAGAAATGAGTAAAGAATATTTTAAGATTGAAATTATGTACTTATCTGTTGCACACCTACCACAGTGTAGTCTTTTTAACCCAAAGGTTGACATGTACTCGTAGATAATAATAATAATAATAATAATAATAATATCTTGGGACAACTCACACACGGCCATCTGATCCCAAGCTAAGCAGAGCTTGTGTTATGGTAACCAGACAACTGATATACATACTTATATAATTTATAAATACATACATATTATAGATAAATTACACCCAGACACAGAACAAACAATAATGCTCATCACACAAAGTTTGTCCTGGGTGGGAATCGAACCCACGACCTCCGGCTTTGCAGTCAGGGTCACTAACCACTAGACCAACAGGTCAGTCAATTACAATTAACAGGTCAGTCAAAAAAGTCAAATAATGCCTTGTTGCATTAAGTCCGCCCATGTACCACTATTGTACAAAAAGTTTAAATAAATAAATGAAGATCAGTAAAACCTAACAAAATTCATTATCAACTTTTCCACCTTCAGTGTTCCAAGAAAACGTTATCAAAATATTCAATGATGAATTCTTATCAAACAAAATTGGAAAGCCGTGGATTTAAACCTGATAGCTTTAATTTATTACAAAAAATAAACTACTTCAAAGTCAAGATTCGGCCAACTCAATGAGAAAAGTAATAACTCAAATGTTCTTTGTACAAAAAGTAATAAAAATTCTATTTTTGAATTAATTACTATAAAGAAAGGAACAATGAAAAAAAAAGTAAAGGAACAGGACGAAGTAGGATTCTATAAAATGTGGACCAATTTTAAATGTTTGTGGGAACCGATGGCAGTTTCCATCAATAGATTTATGTTTGTAATAAGATAAACATGAAATCGCATCAAAATGTAGTCTTCTCTATCAGCGAAAAACTTTTTTTAAGGTCATGGTTTGTTATTATAAAATTTGAAATTAAAAACGTGTCACACTGTACTTTAATGCCAAACTGTGTCTCGTTTTCAGGCTATAACAAAGTTTGACAAATATTTAACTCCAAATACTTAGTACAGAACATTCAGAAATCGAGAAAGAAGTGACATAAGCTACCGAAGGGTAACGTGGTCAATACTAAATAATTTGGACTTCTGACAATCTCAGTGGTTGATAGAATATTACTAATAATAATAATATTAATATTCTACTAATTTTTAATTAACGTTCGCATTGGCATCTCAGTCGTAATCTGTCAAAAAATCCTCCATTTCCATACATTTTTGACAGATTTCGACTGACATGCGAATGCGCACGTTATTAAATTTTTAAAATTGGAATTGCAAAACTGTCTGTACACCTAACATGAATAAAAGGCATTGCATGCAACTTAGTGCCAATTTTTTAATAGATAATGTCACATTTTAACTGATGAATTAATATGGCCGTTCGACATTTCTATTCAAAAGCTGTCAAACCGCTATTTTTATTCTTCAGCATAAAAGTTATCCTACTATAAAAAAGCCCAATCTAATCTCAGTATTCATACATCCAAATATCTTCAATCTTTTAAGGTGCCACCAGTTCAAAATCATAACAAAATGAGAACTAAAAAGCTAGACACAGTATAATAAGATAAACCATGTAACCTTTATCCCGTATTTGGCGACAATATTAAGACATACGGCCCAAACAGGGTAGGCTAGCTTGATGAATAAAAGACTAGCGCCTAACGGCTGAATTATAAAGGGTATTATAAGGCTAAAATGGAGGGTAGGTAAGGGTAAACAGGCGGTCTTTGAGCCAGCCTATCGTTAGATAGGAAACTATTACCTTTTCGGTATAAAGAGCACCTTGTGGAGGTTCAAGAGATAATTTTGATGTAAATTGTTTTTCGCTTGAAAAAGAAATTGTTATTTTGGAGGTTATTTTTGGTAGTGTAAGTTTTTTTTGTGATATTTTTAACCTTATTCCATCACGGAAACTGACCCCAAGGGCTAAATTCACCCCACCAACCGTGTCTCCACGTTGCCGTCATGGTGGGGCTTGCGTGTCTCAGTGATCTTGGGGGCTTTGCCGGTAGAGCCACTCATGCCGGAAGGTCCCAAGTGAGAGACCAGACCAAGAGAGACACAAGAGGGGCACACCGTTCGGAGACTTGAGCAGTGTTCGGGTCCTCGGACGGTGTGCGTCTCATTGGCTTGCTCGCTGCTCTCTGGTACGCGTCTGATCATCAGACGTGACTGTGAGGGCAGCGAGCAAGCAGTGAGAGAGAGGGAGAGAGAAGGGGAGATAGGGACCGCACCCTTTAAAAGGACAATAATGGACAGTACTGCAAGAGATTCTGTACCCCAGGGCGGTCCGGACTGCACAGCAGTCCGGGAATCCGCCACGCCTCGTGCGTCAAGCCCCTCGTATTCTGGGGGGGGCAAAAGTGCTGTCCACATTCCGCATGCCAAGGGTATCAGTGGCCGAGGAGGCCCCCGATCCAAGCCGTCCTTTGAGGACATGATCGGGTTCGACTTTGGATCGCCCGACAAAGCGTCGGTCGGGCGGAGCGCGTTAAGAGGCGCGTTATATTGGAGGAGGGGCTCGCCTGAGCGTCACCCGGGTGCAGAGTCGGAGTCCGAGTTGGACTCCGACGACCTGGTGACAATAAGCTCGGCGAGCTCTGGACCCGAGGGGGCGGGGGCTGCTGCGGAGGACTCCAGGTCCTTCCGCAAGCGGCCCAGAACAGAGGAAGACCGGGGGTCGTCCGGCAGCGAGGAGGTTGCCTCGGCTCGCAAGATCCCCACCAGCAGGCGGGGCAAGGGCCGAGAGGGAGGCAAGGGGAGATTGCCCGCCTCCAAGGTGGCTGGTCAGCGAGCCGAGGAGCTCGTCGCTGACGGACGACCCCCCGTAGAGGGCGGTCGCAGGGCTCCTAGTTCGGAGTCCTCCGGCAGTGAGCCGGATGACTCCGGACAGGAGCGATTTCGGAGGGCCGGGTTTGCGGAGGTGGTGGAGGCCGCGCTTCGCGATGTGGCCTTGAAGAGGAAATTGTCCTCTAAGAACAAGGCCATAAGCGAGGCGATGGCCTCCATTCTGGCGGCAGCGGAGGCTAACAAAGGTGGGCCTCCACCGGACGGGGTGTCCGAGCTGCGGGCGGAGGTCGCCCGCTTGGCTGCCGCCACGGAGCGTCTCCGAAAGGAGAACGAGGGGCTCCGCGCAGACCTGGCCAGGCTCCGGGGAGCCGGCCCACAGGGGGCGCCGCAAGGGGGGCGCAAGAAGGACCGCCAGCCCGTGCCGCAGGAGAGCCAGGTGCTGGACCTCGTGCGGCGGGAGATGGCAGCCTTCCAGGCGCGGTTCTCCGTCCTGGAGGGCATTGTCCTGCGCCCTCCGTTAGCGGCGAGTGGGAAGGCCCCCCAAGGCCAGAAAAAGGCGTCATATGCGGCCGCCGTGGCTGCCACACCGGGGTCGTCCGGCCAGGACAAAGGGTCCGGGCCGGCACCCGCGAAGCCGGTGCCGGGAAAACCGGACCCGGCCCCGGGAAGGAAGAGGAAGGGTGGGGTTGCTGCGCGGACGGCGAAGGCTCCTGCGCCGTCTGAGCAGCAGCTCCCCCCGGCTTCCTCGCCTTCAGCTCCTCCCCCGGCTCAAGCCGAATGGCAAGTGGCCGGGGAGAAGAGGAAGGCGGGAAAGGCAGCCAGGGCAGCCAAGAGGCGGGAGAGGAAGCGGCGGCAGAAGGCGCGAAGCGTCGCGGCTGCGCTCCGCCCCCCGAAAACCGCGGCTGTAGTGCTTACACTACAGCCGGACACGGCGAAGAGGGGCGTGACGTACGCGGACGTGCTCACCAAGGCGAAGGAGGCGGTGAACCTTGGTGAGCTAGGCATCGTGGGGAGCCTTCGGCTCCGGGTCAGCATGACTGGGGCCCGGATGCTAGAGATCCCCGGGGCAGCCAGCGGCCCAACCGCGGACGCTCTAGCCGAAAGGCTCAGGGCGTCCCTAAGCGCGGACGATGCCCGAGTGTCCAGGCCCACCAAGCGCATCGACATGCGCATCTTGGGCCTGGACGACTCTGTCACGGAGACGGAGGTGGTGGCCGCCGTCGTTAGGACGGGGGGGTGCTCAGCAGAGGAGGTGAAGGCGGGCACCCTACGTCCTGACAACACGGGCATGCGCACCATTGTGGTGAGCTGCCCCGTGTCGGCGGCCAAGACCATCTCGGAGGGCCGAAGATTTTTGGTGGGTTGGGTTTCCGCGCAGGTCAAACTGCTGGAACCCCGACCTCTGAGGTGCTTCCGGTGCCAGGTGGGCCACCACGTAGGAGCTCAATGCACCTCGGAGGTGGACCGCAGCGGTCTATGTTTCCGCTGCGGTCAGCCCGGTCACAGGGCCGGCTCCTGCGACGCCGCGCCGCACTGCACAGTCTGTGCGGCAGCTGGCAAGCCGGCCGACCACTGGGCTGGGGGTAGGGCCTGCGCCCCACCCGCCAAAGCCGGAAATCGGAGAAAGCCCTCCGCCACCGCCGTCTCTGCCGCGACCGCCGCCACCGCCGCCGCTTCCTCCGCCGCCAAAGCCGGTTCCACTGCGGCTGCTGCTACTGCAACAGCCGCAGTGGAGCCCCTACAACGGGCTCCGGAGGGGGCTGAAATGGAGTGCCAGTAATGGCCCCATTTCACCCCCTCCTGTTGAACGTCAGCCACTGCGCCGCCGCGCCGCCCAGGAACTGATGCTCCTGAGCATGGCGCAGTGACTGTTGCCTGTGGACGGCGAGCAATGGGTAGCTCGCCGTCCGATCAGAACAGGCCCGGGTTGACGGCGCGCCAAGCCAGCAGTCGTCAGCATGGGTCGGGGCCCGTTAAGGCCAGAGCCTACCAGGGTTGCGGATTTGTTCGAAAGAGTTACCGCGGCCCTGGGAAGAGAGGCACTAGGAGGACTAAAGGGTGGGTTTTAGTCAGTAAAAGTCTGACACTCCCTGCCGCTCCACCCAGAGCGGGAAGGGTCATTTGATGATTTCCCATCCTAAAAAAAATAAAAAAAAAAGGGCTAAATTCATTATCTTCAGATCCAATGTGAATGTCATGCTGATCTACTTATATAAAGTGAAAGGTAACAGAGATCCAAGTCACCGTCCAGGTAAGTCCAGGTCACCGTCACCCGATGTTTTTGACTCCAAAAATAATAAATGAAATAATATCGTAATCGGATTAAAACTTCCAGAAATTACCTACCTCCTTCAAAACTAATATTTTGTACTCTTTATAATAGGTATTATAAAGAGTAAAATATTTTTTTTTCTGATCGTGAAATATTTTCCATAAAATACAACATAAAGTTTGTAGAATTTTAAGGAAACTAACAAAAACTCACTATCTAAACTGCGCCGTTGAACACAAAATACAGGATGTTCTAGAAAGTGCGGTCATATTTAAGGGTGATGTTGGGTAGCTGATATACATTAAGGAAATAATGTCAAAATATAAAAAAAATAGATTTTTTCAAATAATTCAACGAGAAAAATCGAAGTTTTTAGTCGTTTTTTTTCTGGTCGTTTTACGTTTTTGATATTATTTCTTTGATGCTACCCAACATCACCCTTAATATAACCACACCTTTCTGGAACACGTTGAAACATTTGAATTCAGACTGTCTAGAATTTGATTGTTATTAATTTTAGAAATACTAAAATATCAGTGTCTTGCCCCCAAAAACAAGACTTGGATACAATCACAACGAACCAGCAGAACTTATTCACTAGTCACTCTCCAACTTGCATAAGAAAAAATCCACTTAGCGGCCAGAGGGGGATCCAGCAAATGAAAAAAAAAGTTTGGGGGCAAAGACAAAAAGGACTTGTTCCTAATGGGAGCAAGTTTGGGAAACACTTTGGCTAAACATCCACTAATGGAAATGGAAGGAAGCCAGCGAAGTAACACGGAATCGGTTGTTTTTTATAATTCACCCCCGACTGTTGCCAAATCGAGGGGTTTTTGGGGTTGAAATGGTAATATTAGACAGTGATTTCGATTTTGAGGTAATAAATGTACCAAGTAGTAATTTAGTGTGGGGTATTCGAATTGAGTTCAACTAAAGATGTTGTTGAATGTTGGAAAAATCTTTTGTTTTCATCAAATCAATAAATGACCCCTTATTTATACGCGCCAGAAATCAGTTTGTCTGTTTAGTAAAATTCATGAAGTGAACATGAGGCGAGCTGCCAACCATGGATGGGTTGGCAGCAACAACATCAAAGTGGAATGACAGCTCACTCTGCTTTAGTTTTCACGGTGAAGTATTCACAGAATAGACCGGCTGACCGATCGATAGACATATTCAAGAAACACCATTAAATCTAAAAATTAAATATAAAACACAAAAATTCTTTATACCTGAGTTCGTTATATACATGTCGCAGCCAACTAGCTAGATCAGCCATTTCATCAAAAGTCTAGCCTTTTCACTGAACTGCGCCGTTTAATCAGCGACCTAAATGACATGAGCAAGTCATTAAACGATATTGAACAAAAGATGTCACTTAGGTCGTTAAAAAATCGTCACATTTAAATGAAAAGGCTAGTCAACCAATTAAACGGCCGATTAAGCTAATTGGCTGCGACATGTACATACACAATCACATTGAAATAGACACACTTGGATAGGTAGAATCTATTTTTGTAAATTGGGGCACATCAGTTCTTCAAAGTCAAAGTTGGGGCTTCAAAGTCTATGCTTTGAAACCATCCACCGATGTACCTCAAACCGGTTTTTTAGAAAGGCAATAATGCGAAGATGAAGTAAAAAACAATTATGAAAAAAAAACACGCAGAAAAGTATCAATATTCAAACACACTTAAATAAACAAAAGCACAACAAAACCGACTGAAGACCTTTTCACCTAATAAAGCCTTAAAAAGTTCAAGTACAAAATTTTGAACACTTTACAAGTTCTCGACTGAATCATTTGGGGGCCGTTACAAACACCTGTACCGCAGCACTTGAATTATTGCTCAAGTTTTACTTTTTTTTTTTCACTTACATTATTAAAAGTTTCAAAAAGTTGGCCAGCGATAATCTGCGAAGTTTCCGGATCTACTTGACACCTAGCGGGGTCGAGGATGCCGTTTGTGTTTTTTGAAAATGGAAGTTGATGTGGTCCAATCACATCACCTTCCATTTTCAAATATGTGTGGCTCGTAGCTTGAACTGTGTGAAGTGTTGCAATGGTGTGAATAGAATAGAATGATCTTTATTTTGTACACCGTATAAGTTATCGAAAAAATAAATGAAGGGAATAGGTACCTATGCATTGGAAAACAAAAATGGAGATTGGTGTTTTAGTAGGTACAGATTATAACTCGGTCGATTGCGATTGAAAATCTGACTGTGTATATTGCTATAACTAGGTACTTGATTTTCGGAGATAGAAACGAAGCAGCACTGCCAATTATCAGAATACAAAGACACAGTCGTCCGTTACTTGACAATTAACCAAATAACTCGACGATCTTTCCCAAAGGAAACATCGAACATGAGAAAAAGGAACTCACAATAAGCGAACATTCACATACAAAGCGCTCAAAACCTTTGCACAATCGCTCGCTCCACAAAACAACGAAACGTAGGCGACACACAACTCACAAAACCAATTTACTACAATTTTTAATTTACAAAGCAAGTTCCCGGGCTACCCGTGTACCCCACACTCGAGTTACAAACCCACCTTGTTTACGATCACAGTTTAACCGATTGCTCTCATTTATTCCCGATAAGTTCCCGCTTTTGTTTGTTTTATAAACAAACGGCTACAATAACTTTGGTAGAAAATTTACAACAGTTCCAATGAAAAATGTAACTTCACGCTAAGGTGCAAGGGCCAATTTCAAATGATTGGTTGTCGTGTTATTATTTATGTTGAAATTGAAATTTTGTGCCTGTAATTGCGTGGGTTGGAAGGTTGAACAGATCTGCTTAATTGTATAAGTTCGATATCGAAATTAGGTTTCATTTAACTTTTCTATCGATTCTATAGATCGATATGAAAAGGAAAGGCGTTAAGTATCTTTTAAATCTATGATAAGCTTCACTCATGGAACAGATAAAATTTTAATATTATTCTTCTTTTTTTCGAGTCGACTTTTAAACATTTTGTGCCCAATAGGTGGCCACGCATATAGTATGGTATATGTTTAATCATAAGCAGAAAGGTGTAAGTAAATTCATAAAGTTGTAATAGAATTGGAACTGGTACTATTATAGACATCATAGTGTAGTTAGTTCTAAATCAGCATAACGCACAGTTCTCGCCAAATAACTTTGCCCCTCTGAAGTTAGCCATTTGCAAAAATCGCGCAGGTGCAGTCACGTAGAAGGGAGCAAGCGGGACGCAAGCATGCATCGAACGTAAACGTAAGACTGAGACATAAAATTAATCCCCGCCCCCATGTCTCTTGCGCATGCGCAGTTGCAGTTTGTTCGTAATTTTGACTACTACGCAGCCACTCGTAGCCAACTTCAGAGGGTAAAGTTATTTGACGAGAACTGTAATACGCTTTAAATCATCAGTGTACCGAAGTGTCACTCTTGGGTCTACACTTTAACATTTGCTTTCCAATATTTCCTACTAAATGGTGGTGTTAATATTATATGGTGGTAAATGGTGCAGTTAACGTACTTTCATAATGGGCGATTTTTTTTATTCGTATTTAATTCAAGCAATAATTCAAATGGTAATAATGTACTGTTGTTACTCATGAACTAATAGTTATTTATTTGACTATTATTCAAGCTAAATACTGATCTAAAAACGCAGATAAACGAAATTTAGGTGCCCATAATTATACGGACCAAAAAGTTCGCACAAAAACCGACACAACATAGTTGGGAAAAAGACTAGGCCGATTGTTTGACAGCTACCTAAATTATACTACGCGTAGGTTTTGCAAATATTGCGAAATTCGTTCGAAAGAGTCAACGCGGCCCTGGAACGCAAAGGGCATTTGGAGGAACACAGCGGAAGGAGTCAATGATGATTTCCCTAAAAAAAAAGGTTTTGCAAATGAGAACGTGCGCATGGGCACAAGAAAAAAGAAGCCTATGCTCAGCAGTGAGTGAAGTCGGGTTATGAATGATGATGCTAACTACGCGCAGGTTTTGCAAATATTGCGGAATTTGTTCGAAATAGTCACCGTGGCCCTGAAACGCAAAGAAATTTTGGAGAAACATGGATGGGTTTAAGTCAGTATTAAGAGTCTGACACTCTATTCCACTCCGTCCAGAGTGGAAGGAGTCATTTCCTCAAAAAAAAAGGTTTTGCAAATAGGAACGTGCGGAAAGGGGATAAGAAAAATGAGGCCTATGCTCAGCAATGAATGAATGAATGAAGGATGATGATGATGATGATGATTGCAAATATAGGTATCAGATAGCCCGATATTATTATGGTGCAGACAAACACATACAGATACCCATACTCCGGTAGCAGTATCCGACGCCCGTAACTACAGACGTCTCAATTCCGCCCTCAATCTATCGGAAGATTAATAATGGGCGCTAGGCATCGTGTCGGAACTAAATCACCGATACAGTGCCACCTTAATTACTATAGTCTAGATGGAAATCAAGTCGTGTAGTGTATCTCACGTAACTCATGAATCGTTTAGAAATTAGAGCTTAATAAAAAATCTCAGATGGTATATAAATATCTTCTTTATGTTCTCTTGAGAAATTTTTGTTTACGTTTTAAACATTATTAAAAATATCGAAACCGAGGCTTTTTTCAAGCTTCTATGGGATTATTATGTTTTATATTAGTAGCTTATTTAACAACATTGAATTTTATTTAATTGAGTCCAATTAAACATTATTTTCTTAATCAAAGTATTTCGATCTGGGATGCTAGTCCCAGACAATATTTTATCTTATATATTTAGGGACCAAAATATTACTGTTTTTAAATAATTAAGAAAAAAAATAAAGCTTACTTGATGGCAGCAAAGTAGATACGGAACAGATGTACATTTTTGCAGAAATCCGTTTTTTTTTATAAAAATGAGGTTTTAGGAACTCTATCAAATGTCTGTAACTATTTCAAATATCAAAATAATAAAGAAAATCCGGCACGTAAATGTAGACATGTACACTCGATTAAAAAAAAAACATCGCATATTGGTATCGTGAAGTAGGGGATAACATAGTTTGTGCATGCATTTTATTTAAAAACATAATAGGTACCTATATATTTTGTGTGGTTTTGGAACTAAATAAATGAGTAACTAACTAACAGACATAGATGAAGTTTAGTGTCATTATTATAATATTTATTTGATGGTTTAGATGAAACAGGCGCTTTATATCATTATCGTAGAAACACGTATCAGGCAGATGCCATCTTTTCATGGGAGTCTTTAAGTCAAGAGTGAATAGGTTACTTCTAGGCAAACGTGCTCCATCTTCGACCACATCGTCGCTTACCATCAGGTGAGATAGTGGTCAAGCGCTTGCCTATCAATAATTAAAAAAAAAAAAAATCTTCTGTATCGAAGTTTTTACAGAGTAAAAAAACATCTATATTATTTCCTAAACTATATCAGACAACATTATTGCAATAAAACTTGTAATTCAATCAATAAAGAAGGTCATTTAAATCGTTATATAAATTTTTTAATGTTAATCGGTTCACTACTCTAAAAATGACCAACTTTTTTTTTTAATTAATGTGCTCTCCTGTTAAATTGCAATTTAGTAGATGTCTTCTTCTACTTTGCTGCCAACGCACAGTGTAACAAAATAATAACCATTAACATTATGTTGATATTGTTTGATTGCACAGTTGGTGTAAACTACACCACATTACGCCAGCATCAATATTAAATCCCTAGCAATAAGAACAACTAAGAGTAAAATCTTATACAAAAGACAAACGTTATCAACATTAATTTTATTTAACTTCCAAACATCTCGGAGTCAAACAGAAACACTGAAACGCTGAAAAGTCAGCATAACATTCAGCCAAGTATAAGTACTGGGAACATTTACTTTTATACACAAATACTGAGCAAAACTTTTACTAATACAATAATTGTTTTGTCTGCTCTGAAGTTAATGTCAGCAACGGCGCTTCAACTTTTATACTAATTAGCAATTAAGTTATCAAAATTTGTACAGTTCATTCTGTGGAACTGACTAGAATGAAATATGTTGTGAAATGGCTGAAGTATACTTACACTATAGAAAAGAGGGAGGGGGAGGAATTCATGGATAAATAGTAACATTTCGATTGGTTGAGCAACGGTAAAGCAACGCTTGCTGAGAGCACTCCGTGGATGTGACCATTTTAACGTAGGTACCGAGATTCCTGCGTGCCTCGGGAAGCACGCCAAATCGTTGAGTACCGGGTGTAATTTATAAATCTTTAACAGTTGTTATGAAAAGTCACGGAAGACGCAGCGTTAGAAGGTCTCCCAGAAGGTGGGCCCCTGGTGAGGGACGCGGGTAGCCAATGGATGCGAGACGCACAGGACTGGTTGTTCGAGGTCGAAGCGCCTGATCCGACCATTGTGGCCATGCTTGGGCCCCAAATTCCTTGAAGCAACATTGCTCGGTTTCATTTGGAAGGGTAATAGTCAGAAGATACACTGACATTGCGGATGTATCTAAACTAAGGTTTATCTATACCTTGTTTTATCTATGATCTATACATAGTTTTTCTGTACGTTTGGGTATCACCGTCAAAAATATCAAAACCCGCTGGACTGATTTTTCTGTGTTTTTTTTGTGTAGGTAACAATTGCTCCTGGCAGATGGCATTGCAATTGAGCTCAATGTATTTTTTATTACGAAAAGTCAATGTTCGAGAACGAAAACGTTTGTCAGGACAGCTAGTTAGTATTTATTACACATCGGTCATTAATTACATTTTAAATTTAAATCAGGTGCAATAAATTTAGTGTTTTCCGTACCTGTGATTCAAATCAAACGTTTGTACAAAATGTTGCGGTTGACATTAATTCTAAATACCTATAGCAATTAATCACTGAATAAATACGATTAATAAATTATGGTAACATCGCTTTAGACAATTTGATGTTGAGTGGAATCATAATTATGCATATGGGCACTAAATAGAAATGATTTTATTGCAAACGTTTTGTATTTATTAGTTTTATTGGTAAATATTGTGATTCAGCTGGTTTGATTTAAATTAGAGATCTATTTCATTAATTGGTAGAGTAGTTTTCAGCAATTAACGAATATGAATACTTAATAAATTCATGAATATGGGAAAACGTCAAGTTATTGGCAAAAGATGCTTCGTTTCCGGATTTGGATGTGTTTGTTAAGAACCAATAGAATGCCTTCATTTACCTAGCCTCGCTTAGCGCAAGCGATACTATTCGTTCTTAATAAACACATCCGTCGCTACGCATCATCCTCGCCCATCTCTGGTGGAAATGCAGCCTTACTGTTAAGCATGAAGTTGATGTGCTCATCTTTTCCACATATGAGTAAAACGTAAATGCTGCAATGTTTTTTTTTGAGGTTTTCGTCTACTTAAACGCACTTGCCTGTGGCGGCTTTAATAAAAATTAAAACCTCCGTTGAGGGCTACAAAAAACTTGAAACTTCGACAGCTACAGGGCACCCTCTAAAGGGTAAGACCTCAGCTTAGGGCATCGCTGGGGGTAAAATAGCTAGGGTTAGGCTGGATCGAAGGTTAATTGTCAAACTGCCGAATACGCGGTGTATTTTAGGTATACTTCTACCTAGATTTTTGGGGTAAGCAGTTGTGATTTAAAAGCGCATAATTATAATTTTATGTGCTTTTTAGACACTGTCATTCCTAGGGGATGACAGCGAATTTGTTCAAAAAAGTCACCGCGGCCCTAGAACGCAAAAGACGTTAGGAGGAACACGGATAGGTTTTAGTCAGTAAGAGTCTGACACTCCCTTCCGCTCTGCCCAGAGCGTATGGAAGTTACTTGATGATTTCCCATCCTTAACTTCCGAAATTAAAGTATTTTATAAGTACTTTGTAGTGTTTTTTTTGGAAGTCGGTTTTTCTTTTGTGAAAAAGTTTTTTATTTTTCACTTTTTAGCAAAGCAAAAATATGCAATTTCGTATGATTTTTCCTCATATTTTTTCCAGCAATTTGGATTTAAAAAACCAAACTGCTGAACCGATTTTGATAAAATTTAAATGGGACCAATTGAGAAGTATATCCTTTCACATAAAACAAGATTTTTTCAAATCGGTTCATATATGACGGAGATATGAGGTAACAAACACAAAAAAAAAAAAAAAATACAGTCGAATTGAGAACCTCCTCCTTTTTGGGAAGTCGGTTAAAAAAAGGCACACAGTCGTGATGTCATGAAATTGAAAATGAAAGTCAAAAGTTATTAATTCATGCTTTGCTTTAAACACAAAAGTACTAGGCTAACATAAAACTGAACATATTAATGATGAAATGTTACAAACTGACTACGGTTCGTTATACCTTCAAGCGAGCATCACTAATGAAGTGACTCGCAAATTGAATCGGATTTAATATGCAAAATGTTCGTGAAACTCAAATTGTTAAATATTCGCTAAAACGAGGAATGTTTTTATTATGTGTAATGTAGTTTTCGGGTTTTCATGGGAACGTTGTAGCAGTTATCACCTAACCTTCTCAGTATTTAATACTTGAATATTTGGGGTTGGCACAACATGACTTATTCTTAGATAGATAGATAAAACATTTAAATTCGGTGCAAGAATAGAAAACACAGCACACTAAAGCAGAGTTACAGATATAAAAAAAAATAAGTCAAAAATAAAAACAAATACAAATACACTCTTTTGCAAAAAAAACGGGCACCTAAGGAAATTTACGTTCTAAGGTCGATTTTAGTTAATTAAATGAAATTTATTTCTTTGACGTAGTCTGTATACTTATAATCGTGTAAATTAATGCGCGTGAAGTGAATTCGAGCAATTAAAAGAAAAAAAAACGATGGATTCTTTAAAATCGATGTACACGCCCAAACAATAAGAAGTGGTCGGCAATAAAGACAAGTTTTTTTTTACTTTTTTTAATTAAATAAAGTTACAAATGTAAAAACCTAATAACGAGTGTGACCTCCTCTTGCCAAAATCACAGCTTGAATCCTTCTGGGCATGCTTTCCACGATGTTTTTAATAACGTTTTGAGGAATACGTTCCCACTCTTCTGCAATGACTCTTTTTAGCTCCCTGATGTTTTGTGGAGAAGGTTGCACTGATCTTACCCGTCTCTTTAGAACATCCCACACATGCTCAATTGGATTGAGGTCAGGACTTCGAGCTGGCCAATCTAAACGACGGATCCCAACTTCTTGCATGTACGCTTCCACGTAGCCAGAACGGTGCGGGCGAGCATTATCGTCCATAAAATGGAATCTTCCCCAAGTGCAGTCAATGTGGGTTGTGCATATGGAATTAGGACTTCCATTATGTACCGGTGTGCACACTAACTCCGTACACTCCGTCGAATTAATTGCTGCCCAAAACATAACGGAGCCTCCGCCATAAGGAGTGATTTCTTCGAAACACACTTCCGCATAGCGTTCCCGTGGTCTTCGCAGCACTCGCCGGCGTCGGTCCTCTCCACACAAAGAGATTCTAGCTTCATCAGAAAACAATACTTTACTCCAGTCCTCCAGAGTCCATGAAGCACAGTTCCGAGCAAACTGAAGTCGAGCAACACGGTGCTCACGGAGTAATTTAGGGCCCCGAGCTGGGCGGTAACTCTTGATATTGGCAGCCAAAAGCCTCCTCCTGACCGTCCACAAGCTAACTTCTACTCCTCTTACTTCTTCAAGGCTCTTCTTCAGGTCCACACTTGACGCCTTACGATTACGCAACGCCTGACTCACCAAAAAGCGGTCATCTCTTGGTTCTGTGCATCGTTTTCTTCCCGAACCGGGTCTTCTTTTGACCGAACCAGTCTCTTGATACCGTTGCCAAGTCCTCTGGACAGTTGAACGACTCACATTTAGCCGCTGAGACACGTAAGTTTGCGAACAACCTTCTTCAAGTAGGGCTATAATTTTACCGGTCCTTATCGCTTTATCACTCATATCAAAAAGTGGTATTTAATGTAAAAAGAAAGATTAAATTGTTTAATTTGCAGAAAATATCCAAAAAGTTTTAAAATATCGTAATCAGTTAAAAATCGTTTCAGCAATTCGCGCCATTAGTAAAGCAATTTGATCATTATTTTTCTTTTAATAATTTCAAATTTTAAATTTGGAACGTAAAGAATCATGCCAGGATGCTTCAAAAAACATGCCAATACATCGTCAAATTAACAAAACCTATTTCTTGTTCTTCTTCATTGAAGTAGAGAAAAAAATCTAAAGTGCCCGTTTTTTTTGCAAAAGAGTTTATTAAAAAACCGGCCAAGTGCGAGTCGGACTCTCGCACGAAGGGTTCTGTACCATTACCATCTATATATGTATAAAAAACGGCAAAAATCACGTTTGTTTTATGGGAGCCCCACAACGGTTCATGAGATACAGCCTGGTGACAGACAGACGGATAGACAGACAGACGGACAGACAGATGGACAGACGGACAGACAGACGGACAGACGGACAGACAGACGGACAGACAGACGGCCAGACATACGGACAGCGGAGTCAGAAAAATAACAAACAAATGAAAAAGACAGCAACTATGATTATGGTAATCTGGGGTAGAAATGTCTTTCATACATTACTATTAATAGTCAACTGCTTTTTAGCAATCTTCTTTCCCACAGTCCATAAATGGTTTCTTTGGTCGTCGCTTGCTCTTGCAGCTATCCACATTACTCATAACAGTTCTGACGTCATTTTTCTTTAACCTTCACATCCCATGACAGCCGATTTTAAAACAACTTCTCAGGCCTTCTTTTATTTCTCTGCTTATGCCTTAATATTTTTATAGCTTATGCCTGCGGCTCCACCTGCGTGGATGTCAGATATCGCGTAGAAAACTAGCATAAATGTCATTCTCCATATCCCAGGCTGTGCAGGGTGTCCCAGAAAGGTGTGGTCATATTTAAGGGTGATGTTGGGTAGCTGATACAATAAGGATAAAAAGAGTTTTCTTCAAAAAATTCGATAGAAAGTTACGAAGAAATGAATTTTCAAGCAGTTTGTTACATTTGGTGGCATTTACTTTAGTTCAATCACAGATTTGATGTCACCAACTGCATCAGACTGCTTGAAAAGGCATGTCTTCAGATAGTTACTTTCGCATTTATAATATTAGTAAAGTAGGAATTTTCTGTTCTAAAATACCTACCTATATACAGTTACTCAAACCAATATGTAGTAGTGTAGTATAAATATATCTTAATGAAGTTCTGACTTGCAATATATGGGTAACTTCCAAAAACCTTTTTGTCGTGGGTTTTGTAAAGGACTAAGGGGTCTAAAAAGCCTAATTGATCGATTGCTCTGGATATCCACTTTTCTAGCAGTTTTTAACTAATTACTTAGCACAGACTTTGGGATACTTTAATCCGAGTTCTAAATTAGTAGTTTTTCTACCTTGAAGTGATATTGAGTCTTAAGCTTACGAGACGATATGAGTTTGGTTTGATCAACCAAAGTGCCGTGCCGAGCTTTTTCTTGGTAAGCCTGGAAGCCGAAACCAAGGTCGGTGCCTATCTGCCTTCCAAAACTCAGTAACTGGGTCAGGCGATATCCCTTGGCAAGAGTCTGGTTTGAAATGGAGACAAAAAACCTACTATAGAAATCATGACAAAACAATGACTTTTACGCAAAAACCGTTGAATACTCGTGGTCAAAATGTATCTGTACCAATGTATCTGTATCTACTAAAATAATTTTAATTTTATAACGCGAAAATTAGCGTGAATTTTGTAACGTTGCTGGTTTCGGCCACTACGACTCTCGTTGTGACTAATATAATGTTATCGTGTATGTTTTTTGGTTATGTGTATCGTTTTATAAAATAAACTAGCTGTCCCCCGCGGCTTCGCTCCCGTCAACTGGCTACCTACCTACCTACCCTACACCTACCCTACACCTACCCTACACCTACCCTACACCTACCCTACACCTACCCTACACCTACCCTACACCTACCCTACACCTACCCTACACCTACCCTACACCTACCCTACACCTACCCTACACCTACCCTACACCTACCCTACACCTACCCTACACCTACCCTACACCTACCCTAAGGATTCTTAAATTTTCTAATTTTCCCCGCAATTTTTTTTTTTTTTTTTTTTTTCATAAGAACCTTCTCCTGACAATAACAAACACACAGTTCAGTTATTTTCGAGTTTTGCGCTTACCAACACATTTTGCGATTCATTTTTATATATAAGATTAAGACACGTTAAACGTTTATTTGTATTTCTTGATATAGGTTACTTCTAGTCAAGCGCTCCATCATCGAAAAGTCATCGCTTTCCGTCAGGTGAGGTTGTTGTCCTGAATCTGAAAATTATCACTTTTGGAACATCAGAAGTATCAAAAGACAATACTCTAAAACCGCCGCTTGTTCAATCACCGCTGCCGTGTATTTTAGCTCTTGGTAAAAGGGTGGCGCCACAAACTCTCCGGTAACACATATAGGTATAACCCGTGCCCTTGTATTATCGATAGGAACGGAATGGAAGAGTGAGTCAGCGAGAGCGTGAAGGGAGAAAGGAAGAGGGATAGGTACAAATAAGATGGCAGTTGAAAGTTGGTTGTGAAAAAGAATAAAATACAATTTGGAATATTTCACGGAATATTCTTCGCGCAACATAAAAATATCCCACAAAACTGTAGATTTTTAAGAAACGTTTTCATTCACATCGCAGTCACAACCTGTCAAAATATAGAAATAAAGAAACTCACAAACTTACATACATACATGAACCCTGAAAACATAACACTCCTTTTTTTGGGCAGTCGTGTAAAAATTAGTGGTTTTTTTTGACAGATTGTAACTGATACAATTGCGAACGTTCCATAAGAAGCACGACAATTGTCCCTCGGACCATATTGCCTACTCTCATTTGTTAATTCTGCATGCCGTCACTTTGCTCATTAATTCCCGTTTTAATTATCGACCCTCAGCTTAAATTCATTACGAAATTAATTTTCTTTCTTTTTACAAGCTTTTCGGAGTTTTTGTTTGCTAGGTACCGAAAGTACGGGATCGTGTAAAAAGTGATCTAAAATGTATTAAAAAATAAAGTCATTATTATAAAAGCGGTTGTCTGTGAAAGAGGGTGATAAGCTTGATAGATAAGTTACTGATTAATTCAGAGATTCTCATTAACTAAAGTGAGTATAAGATTAATTTTCTCTATTCTAAATAAGAGGACGCACACCGCGAAAACTGGTTCGAGGTGGCGCAAGGAAAGAGTGTCTGGAAGCAAATGGGGCTACCTTTGCCCAGCAGTGGGACACCAAAGGAAAAAAAAAAACTAAATCAGTTTGCGTTTGACAGTACTTTGCATTCTGCCTGTCATTCTTGGCACGCTCACTGAAAACATGTTTAAAAAAAGGGACTCGGTAAAGAGTTCCATTTCTTCGTTAGTGATAAAATGACTACCACGCTGAAGAAACAAAACCACACACTTTAATTTTTCCGAGCTTATATCCTTTTCCCAAACACGTGATGTCTTTCATAGGGTTTCGACGTTTCCCATGTTAAAAGGAAGACAACCATTCGTCTTTGTCAATCTTCCCGTATCGATGGACGCAGACCCGAGCCCTGTGAAGAGCGTTATTTATTATGTTTGTTTGTTTGTCTATAAGTAGGTTTTATATTATAACGATTAAAAAAGATGAAAAAAATGCAAAAAAAAAATGGCAATAATGATGTGCATTTTGAATTTGAAATTGGAAACAGAGAAATATTTCTCTCCTGTCGTTTTCAAAAGTAGAATTTTAGTTCTCAATATGACAATGATACTACACTTCTGGACACATCTATTGGCCCACCTTAGAGTTTAGGTTTCGATGGCCCCTACCGAAATATGATTGCTAGATTGAACAAAAACTGTTGATGCAGTTTTAAACCTGATACATTTTACCATCTTTTTCGATCGTATTGTTTTAAATTTGAATTCAGAATACCATACGACATGGAGCTACGCCTAACAAGTCGGATATGCGCCTTGTTAAAGGCAATTGATTTTTGAATAAAAAACATGTTTTATCAAATAAAGGTTTAATTTAATAACGCGTGTTGCCTCCATGGGCATCTACCACAGCTCTCATACGATTAGGCATAGAGTTTATCAACCGCTCTATGAAATTTTGAGGGATCATCTCCCATTCCTCTTCTATGGCAGTTTTCAACTCCTGCATCGTCTGGGCAACTGGCTGACGAGCCCTAACACGTCTTTTTAGCTTGTCCCACATGTGCTCAATGGGGTTCATGTCTGGGCTTCTGGCTGGTCAGTCCATAACTGTGATGTTCACATCCCGAAGATATTCCCTGACGATGCCGGCCGCATGGGCTCTTGCATTATGATGCATAAAAAGGAAATTTGGGCCCACATAGTCCGCGTATGGTATCACGTGAGGTTCTAAGCACTCACGAATGTACCTTTCAGCATTTAATGTTGGCAGCCGTGGTCCTGTAACAACCTCAAGTTGAGTTTTGCCGCTCGCGGATATACCGCCCCAGACAGTCCATGAGCCACCGCCATAAGCAACCCTCTCTTCAAAGCAGCATTGTGCGAAACGCTCTCCCTTACGTCGGTAGACCTTCTTCCTTCCATCATTGCCATGTAACACAATTTTAGACTCATCAGAAAAGAGTACACGGCTCCAATCTTGCTGTGTCCAATTTAAATGACTGCGTGCGAAATGAAGGCGCGCTGTTCGGTGGGCTCGCGTTAGTTTGGGTCCATTAGCTGGCTTGTGTGGTACCATATCGCGTTCTTTTAACCTTCTCCGAACAGTTCGAGCGCTCACAGATACTCCGTGGAAGTCGCGAAGTTGGTTTTGTATCTCAATGGAGGTAAGGTGACGATTTCTCAAGCTGGTCGTCACGATGAATCGATCCTGCCTTTCAGTTGTGACCCGAGATCGTGGGCTTTCTTGGCGACGAACAAAGCCGCCAGTCTCTAGGTAAATTAAGTTGAGCACTCACGTTTCTTTGGCTGTGTCCGGCCTGAATAAGTGCCACAGCTTGGGCGGCGACTTCAGGTGAAGTATCCATAGATTATTGATAGAACCTCACCTTAATGTTAAGAATAAGTAATGTTTGTTGCAAAACCAAAGATATCAATCACTTTTTCAAGAATTAAATCCAAGTAAACCAATAAAACCAAGTTTTCTTAGTATTCGATTGTTTGATATCAACAAACAGGCTCCAAATTGTCTTTTGTTTCTTTAAATTCTGTGTTCGGAATTCAAAAAAATACTATTGAATGAAATTGTGAATGTGCCAGGTTCAAAACTGCATAAAAACTTTTTGCTCGACCTAATATAAAATTTTAGCTAGGACCAAACGAAACTGAAAATACAAGGTGGGCCAGTAGATGTGTTCAGAAGTGTATAAACCAAAGTTTTATTTTACTATTGAAAAACTTGACAGTTTTAATCTGTAATGGGATATTTATAGTAATAAATACTTAACTAACTATATATACTAAAATGAAAATTACAAATCTAAAAAATACATCTGTAATTGCTTAGAAAAACAAATAGCTAATGTCTAACATGCACCCGATTGAGCCCACTAAATCATTCACAGAAACAAATAACACAACAACAAAAAATATTGGCATAAGTCGGAGCAAAAACCGTTAAAATTTCCGAACCCTTTCCTCTAAATCCGAAGTTAATATTCCGAGAGCAACGAAACTCCGAACCGTACGTAATACCAGCCTTAAACCGAATCATATCAAGCCATCAACTAAAAATCGTAAAGCGAGAAAAAGCATCCCACCCTCGTTTCAGATACGTTATTACGATACAGCAACGCCATTACGCAGGGAATGTTCTCGAATGTTCTATATTATGGAGCAGAAACAAAAAATAAGCTCAAATTCCCATCCGGGGGAACCCTTGAAGCGTCTAATTCAACAGATTCCGATGCAGTGACAAATGTTAGGTTTTTCTCGGCCTCCGCGCCCGGGTAGACTGGATGTGGGGCCACGAGTTTGGCGGGAGAGTAAGAATGGAAGGTTGAATAGTTTTGGAGATGCGTAGCTGAACACAAAATTAACAGTATTGTTATTTGGTTTGGTGTCTACTGCTTTTTCGTCAAACGTGATTATTAACGGTATTTTGACGAGTATAAAAAAAACAGTAGTATTTATTTAATGGCGTAATACGTAATTTTTGTTTCTATAGGTGTAGTTTTACGGCTGAGATATTATTCGTGATACGAGGTACTTTCTAAACAGAAATTTGTAATTGGGATAGCTTAAATCTAAGATTACCGTATAAAAATGTAGAATAATACCTATTTCAGTACAATAAAAAGTAAAACGAGAGCTGATGAAAAGTATATATTATTAGTCTCCACCGTTACCTCTACGATACTTTTTTTATGAATGGTAAATCATCAAATGACCCCTTCCGCTCTGGGTGGATCGGAAGGGAGTGTCAGGCTCGTACTGACTAAATCCCATCCATGCTCCTCCTAGTGCCCTTTGCGTTCCAGTGCCGCGGTAACTCTGTGGAACAAAATCCGCAACACCTCTACGATACCTAAAATGTTAATAAAATTGTAACATTTTCTGGACAATCTTCCTCACTATTGTGTTTCTGACTAGTCAAAAAGTCAAAAGCTTTATTGCACGACCTATATAAGATATTCTTAATTACTTTATGAATTTATTCGAAAACAAATATTAACAGAGAGTTACGTGATCGGAAATTCCAAAGCTGATCCCGCTCCTCTTATGGCCTCTAGTAAGGCCTCACAAAAAACCGGTCCTAAGCGGAAATTCAAATTGAATGACAATAAGATTGACGGGCCGCAGCTTGATAGCAGACCCGTTTCATTTCGCTAAGGTTTTATATACAGCTTGAGGAGACATATTACTTTTTGGATGTCAAACGATACGTCGGATCAAGACGTGTTGATGTATAGCCGGGTTTAGTATCCTCTTGATGTATTGGCCGGATCGATGGGATAAGCCATGGAGAAGTTCTATCAATGTCCTAGGCTTTTAGGAGTTTGCGGACTGTAAAAAGGTTGGCTCTTAAATTTTGGCCTTGGGTATATCGTGATTGTAAATCTTGGGTATCTTTGGAATTTAAATTACGAAACAAAAGTCTATCAAATTACTCGTATGTCATGATAAGATAAGATAAGATAAGAAATTTATTTGCTTAAACATGCAGAATTAAAATAATAAATGCATGTAAGATCTTATATAAGAGTGGCTCAAGACATGTCTGCCATTTCTCATGGCGTGCAAAAATCAGTAGTAATTATTATTATTGAAAATGATTTTTAAATTTTACACTATACATTAAATATCAATCATAGTTAAACAAATTTCTTGCATTCAATCATTTACATTATCCAATTATTTTTATTTTCCTGGATATGGAAGTATACAACGTGTAACAGAATAAACGCAATACCGCTTAAGATAAGAGGTAATTGTAGTTATCATTATGACCAACTTTTACTATTGGGCCAACATCGAAATCACCAAAAAAAATCAACTGTTCAGTATATTTTGTCGAGTTATGTGCATAGAAATGTACGGGGCAGTCGACTTTTTTTTTTGCAATTGCAGTATTGGTCCCATAGTGAAACTTGTTCGAAATGATGTGTACAATGACCCCTTAAGAGTTATTGCGTTTATTTTGTTTTATGTTGTAGAATATAAATGTAGTTGAATTATTTAAATAAAACTTATTTTCCAGCTCAGTAATCTAAACTCAATCTGCCTGAGCCTTCTACCAACTATTTTGGGGTTAGCTTGTAGTCTAATCGAATGTAGATGTAAATGTGTCAAAAACAAATATTTTTCACAGGTACTTAGGTCAAGTTTACATTATATAAAATCATCGAGCGTGAATAAACAGACGACGTACCCAACGAAACAGTGAGATTCTGACATCGGTAGCGTGGGGAGGGCGATCGTCAATGAGTCAACAATGTATGGGATTGACAGATGCTATCGAAATGTCACGTGATCAAATCCCAACATTTTGGCATTTCGACAGTCGCATTCGCTAATTGAATGGCACATTGTCTAGGGCCTCTGGTGGAGGTGCGGGAACTCCCGGATGCGAGGAAAACTGCAATGCGATTCTGTAAACATTTCGAAGTGAAGAGTATAGTGATCATCAAGTGAGTTGTAAATCCATAATATAATCAAGATGGACTGACAGCCCACTTCGTGATCACTTCACCCAAGCCTTTACTTCGAAATGTTTACAGCGGTCGATTTACCGGTGATGTGCAACATTTGGGGAATGCTTGTCCAGCAATGGAAGTCTTTCGGCTCAAATAATAACGATGCTGATGATTAATTAATCAACTGACAGTCTTCTATAAAATAATGCTGCGAAAAAATGTAATTTCAGCATTATTTTGAAGTCACATGTATAGTCGAGTACATTGTTTCACATTTTAGTATCTGGTGGCATACAAACAATCTTACTACCCTCTTATCCTTAAAATTCAAGTAAGATACTTCTAGAAATACTAAATGTTTCAACACGATTATCTTGTTTAAACTGTCCAACGTTTCGGAGTATAAAGCGAAACTTTTCAACTATTTAAAGTAACAACTAGGAGTCTTAAAATGTTTGCCTTGTATTTAAACAAAAATGTTTAACATTCTACTGTACTGAGCATTGTCCACACTTGCATTAAAGTGTTATATAGAGAATTTTCATGTCTTTATCTGGATACTATGACGTAGCATCTTAATTCGATAATGAAAAAAAAATGACGATTGAAAAAACGAAGAAATGAATTTCACGATTTTGGGGTTGGTCCCACAGTAAAAGTTGTTCATAATAATTAGTACAATGACCCCTTGAGAGGTCGCTTATTCTGTAACACGTTGTATAACAAAAAAAGTACTTAGTTCTAAATTCAAATTATTGAACATGACAAATCTAATCAAGCATTCGTTTGTATTCGGAAATGCGATGATTGCCGAGGGACATTAAGAAAATAGTTGTACTGTACACAAGTTGCTACTAGTGTTCGACATTTAGTCGTTTTATATGGACGAGTCCTTAGAAGTCCTGTGGAGAGACAACTTTAACAAGTTGTCTCTCCTATAACATATAGCTAAATAAACATATAGCTAAATAAATTGGCCTTTGTGGTTCTAAGTAGTTTAATTAGTGCTAAAGTGCTGTGCGCTGATTACGTATGTCGCCTAGGCACTTAAACTGGGTTAACATAAAAATGTGTTGTGTGTTTTGTGTGGACAGATAAATTTATTTTGCAGACCAATAAATGTTGAATAGCAAAATGATATTTACTAATATTAAAACTGCGAAAGTATCTGTCTGTTCGTAACACTTTTATGCTAAAACGGCTGAACGGATCGTCATGAAGAATAATTATATTGTATTATTTGAAGCCGTTGAATTTTTTGTTTTTGTAAACAACACAAGTATTGTTACTTTTTTATTTTAAGTGTGATTTAAGGACAGCGTCTGTGATGCTTAAACTTTAGGATTAAACATTTACATACAAGTTTTCTAATAGGTAGGTATTTAATCTTCATTATTAACCGACTTCAAAAAATGGAGGGCTGTTCTCAATTCGATTGTATTTTTGTTATTATTGACAAATGCTAACTTAAGATTTTTATTAAAAACCTACTGACATTTATTTAAGAACATTTTTTTTCTGCCCAGTTAATGGGCATTTATTTGGCGTTTATTTTTTTGCCCAAAATACCTGATCATAAACCCATCACTTACCGTGACTATACACGTGCAAGTCGGGATATTAGAATTTACTTTTTGACCTAGTTTCACTAACAGTCACACTTGATAAAACAACCCCAATAAGTACAAAATAAAGCTTTAATTCGAGTTGAATAACAGAAGATAACTGTATTCGTATGAAAACCGTTTAATTTATGCCCCACCGAGACATCGGGGATAAAACTGAAATGCTTTGGAATATGTCCAAGATTCAAGCGTCTATTGCTCTAGTGATGGGGAAGTACTACTAGTAGATACTGATACCGGTACCAATACTCGGCTAGGAGGGTTTTGCCTCTACCTGTTAATTCTTATAGTTTTAATTTGAACAAGTTCAAAATTTGATTTATATGAACTGATCAACTTCGTATTTCATTTTGAAACAAACAAAAAATTTTTGAATCGGTCAAACCGTTTGTGATGCGAGATAAACGGAAAGCACTTGATTGACCTATATAGTTACCTATTTAAATATGATTTTATTCTTAACGTGACGCAAATCTATTGTAAATTAAAAGACAGATGTCAATTATAATTTAGAGATTAGATATTCGCATGCATATTTGCCTAAAGTTATGTTATTGGCTAATATGGAAAACTGCACTTTTTTGCTGAAAAAATTCCGCAATTCCGGGATCAACAAATTTATAATATGTATACTCCATGAAAAGTAGTAATTTGTTAGCCAAAACTTTACTTTAAGGTGAATATTATGTTTCCGATTATTCGATCTCTAATTATAATCTATTTCATTAACAATATCAATGTCGTGTCAATGATGCAAATTATGATCAGTAGGTAGGTATTACACGTGTACCTCCAGGCTATTATTTAGCCGAATAATGCAGAAACCGTATGTCCTAGAATTATGTAAACAAACTGAATTATAACAAAACATTATCTCTAACTATTATTCAAACTAGTGTCGACGTAACAATTGTGGTGTTTACAAATTTACCGAGAACAGTAACGATACACGCATAATAAATCTCATTTTAATACGTTGTTGTATTTATTTACGTAACGAAATGTACCTACGAGTAGATATAACAATTGTACGTAGTTCTTATAGAAACCCTATCCTTGCCATCTAGCTCGCTGTCCGATCAGATCAGGCCCGAGTCAACGGCGCGTTTCACTCCAAGCGCGCCGGAAAGAGCAGTCAGCAACGGAGACGGGGCCCGCCAGGGCCAGAGCCTGCCAGGGTTGCGGAATATGTTCGAAAGAATTACCGCGGCCCTGGAAAGAAAGGCACTAGGAGGACTATGGGTGGGTTTTAGTCAGTAAAAGTCTGACACTCTCTGCCGCTCCACCCAGAGCGGAAGGGGTCATTTGATGATTTACCAACCTCAAAAAAAAAATTCTTTGCTGTCTTACTCTCCATTCTATTTGAATTTCTGCTTTCTCCCTCTTCTCAAATAATAGTTTTAAAAAAAGACTGTTGCCAGGTCATCTCAAAATCTAACTAGAAAGAAACGGTAAAAGTAGTAGCTTTTACCATTTCTGGCTGGTTAGATGTTGAGAATTTATTTATTTATCCCTACTAATACTATAAATGCGAAAATAACCCTGTGTGTCTGTCTATCTGTATGTCTGTCTGTTACGCTTTCATGCTTAAACGATTGAACAGATCGTCATAAAATTTAGCAGATATATCCGCTATAGCACCGGTGTGTCGTCTGATTTACGCGTTTTTAAACTCTATTATTACTATAAAGCAAGATATATTACATGAATTTGAGTTTTGACATGTCGGGCAGATATAGCCTGGGATATGGAGAAGGACGTAGGCTACTTTTTACACAATAACCAACATCCACGCGGACGGAGCCGCGGGCAAAAGCTAGTTTATTATGTTTGGGAAAAACAAACACTAGTGCATCAAGCATAAACAGTGTTGTCTTAAACTTAACAAATAACAACATTTTCCACAGATTACTATATTTAATAAAAAAATAAATTGTTAGCAAACGTCAACTGTAACAGGGCTAAATAAATGGAAACAAGTTGAAAGAGAAAAAAAGATAAACAATATACAATCAAAGCGGTAACAAACAAAAATTAATTCGAGCGACTTCTCAAACATCCGACAAAAAAAACGGAAATCCGACGTAAAATAAAAACAAATAGTTTAATTAATTGGAAACCGATATAACCGTAACCTGGTATAGACCTCCCCCATCACTAAAACCAAGCTATTACTATTCTCTAGACATCACTAAGCTACAAATGCACGGATACAGCACTATATCCTACTTTTGTAAATACTTCGCTAGCTTTACACTAATTTACCTAGTTTATACTTCTCCGGGTTTAAGCGCCAACGTTCAAGACGTCTATTGAAGAGACTTTAAAGGTACGTTTATTTATTTTATACATACTTAATGCATTCAGAAGGATTGTAAGAACTTTCAGCTGTGTGTGTCTGTACGAGTATTTAACTGATTTCGCGACGCAAACGAGGGTAATGTGTTTATTAGTATATATGTCGCAGCCAATTAGCTTAGTCAGCCATTTAATTGGTTGCCTAGCCTTTTCATTTAAATGTGCTGATTTTCAGCGACGATCTTTTGTTCAATACCGGTTAATGACTTGCCCATGTCACTTATGTCGCTGATTAAACGGCATAATTCAATGAAAAGGCTAGACTTCTAATGAAACGGTGGATTCAGTTAGTGGGCTGTGACATTATATACTGCCTTCCACTTTTCAGGCGTCGTGGCATAAAATCTGTGATTGAACTAAAATAAATGTCACTAATTGCATCAGCTTAAAAAAATTACTTATTAGGAACTTTTTTGTAAATAAAATAATATTTGTACAGTCACGGACTTTAATTGATGAGCCACTTGCTACTGTTCGTATTTAAGCCGTGCAATGCAAATCGGTGTTAGTCGGTTATATTCGTACAAGTACGGAGTGACCACCATAAGTCAAAAAATTACGAGTCTAGCAACCGTTACCTAGCGACAATTGTTTTAGCGTAGCCATAGTAACGTTAGCATACGGAGGAAAATAAAAATGAACCCACTGTTCGGTAAACTAGCGCAGACTATGGTGAACTTTTGTTCCAAAGAAAACCAGTAATGGTTCGCTCGTGGTCATTACTGGTTTCGGTAGTAGCTATGAAAATAAAAATAACTTAAAATTTATCAAATCTTAATTTATGGTAGGTGCCAGATAAACTTGCAATAAAGTACATTGACCTTTCCCCTAATATACCCGAACAATAAATTATGAACCGTTTTTCAATACTATAGAACGTAAAGGATCACGATAAAAGTCGATTCAGGACAGCTTTATGTCTTTACTAGCACTTCGCCTGCGACTTTGTTCGCGCGAATTTAGTAAGTACTCCAGAAACTTCAACGCCCCCCGTACCCCCATTTAAAGGTTAGTTTTGGAAAATTAAGCACAACGATTTTTATTAATTTCCTTGCCATTTCTACTTATTTTGTGGTCTCAGGAGGCCCTAGACAATGTGCCATTCAATTAGTGAATGCGACTGTCGTAATGCCAAAATGTAGGAATTTGATCACGTGACATTTCGAAAGCATCTGTCAATTCCACACATTTTTGACGTATTGCCAATCGCCTTCGCCACGCCACTGTTGACAGAATCTCACTTGTCTCGAGCCCAGGTTCAGCGCAACTGTTCACCTCGTTCACCGCTGCTTGGATTACTAACAATCAAACAAATCTTTCCTCTTTATAATATTAGTTTAGATTTCTATTTTTGATTTTAAGAAAGTCAATAAATGTATGTGGGTCACTGACCGTTGTTGCGCATTTATCTGGTGTCTACCATAACCATAAGAACATGTTAAGCGAAAACTGTAATTGTGTTTTTGAACAATAAACACATATAAAAGCCGTTAATGTTTAACTTTTCTTAGTTTTATGTTATTCTTTCAGTGATGTTATTGTTCATAGCTTTTTATAAGGAGCGAACCATTTCTAGTGGCTTAGAATTGTGTTTGAACTTAGTTTTATAGAAAACGCTATAACTTGGAAATTATAGTTTCCATGAATCTCTTGGTAACGTCAAATGTTTTTATTTCAAATTGACTAAACGTGCTTTTCAACTGAAATACCATTTTGCTTATTACCAATGTCTACAGAAAGTTAGCTTCCTGTCGATGTTTCTTTGTCATGAATTCAGAAGTTAATTGAACCTGAAAGTGAATTAGAAATATTCTAGCGTTTGTGTACGAGTACTATCTCACCGATTGGTAAGCAATGATATGGTCAACGATGGAGCACGCTAGTCTAGAAGGAAACTAATTACTTATTTTTGTAATTTTTCTTTTATTATTGATGGGCACGCGCTTGACCACTGCTCACCTGATGGTAAGTAATGGTGTGGTCACAAACCTCCAGGTTGTAACTATCAGCTCTTTATTTGATGTCTTATCAGACCCTAGTTACCACGACAATCCTTGGACTTTTAAAGTGAGTGGGTATTTATAGCGAAGGTTGCGGAGATCGTGGAGTACATGGAGGTGAAGACCAACTGGACCTAGAGGGTCGAGAAGTAGGAACAGCGACACAACACCAACTTCAAGTCGTTGGTGCTACGGGTCTTGACATAATATCATCGACACCTTCCTAAAGGAAGAGTTTTCGCCGAAGGGTGTAGTTTACTGACGTTTTTGCGGCGGGCTACGCGACACCGCGCCGCGAAACTCGACACCTTCGTGTGTCTTAGTTTATAAGTTTTTTTTTTTGTATTAGTATAGTTTTTATATTTATGTACTGTGTTTTGTATGTACCACAGATGCCTAAAATAAAAGAATAATAATTATAATATTAATAGAGATAAAATTATCAAAATTGTTTGAAGTTTGAAGTTTGTGTGTAGGGGGTAATCTCTGGAACTAATGATCCAATTCTAAAAATTTTTTCACTGGTAGAAAGCTACATTATTCCTGAGTGCTATAGGCTATATAAATTATTTTTATAACATGTATATTAACTGAGCTATCACAACTTTTGTCTAGCAAGTCGGAAAGAAATACCTCAATAAAATAGAATTATTTGCATGCATGTAGGGGTAGGGTAGGTGTAGGGTAGGTGTAGGGTAGGTGTAGGGTAGGTGTAGGGTAGGTGTAGGGTAGGTGTAGGGTAGGTGTTGGGTAGGTGTAGGGTAGGTGTAGGGTAGGTGTAGGGTAGGCGTAGGGTAGGTGTAGGGTAGGCGTAGGGTAGGCGTAGGGTAGGTGTAGGATGGGCATAGGGTAGGCGTAGGGTAGGTGTAGGGTAGGTAGGTAGGTAGCCAGTTGACGGGAGCGATGCCGCGGGGGACAGCTAGTATTTTATATACTAGGTAGGTACTCAATCTGATAAATGTAGGTGACTTCTTCTAATTATCGAGTTTCCTGAAACAGAAATTACTGTCAAAGATAATGAGTAAAGCTTGGTATCCACTGAAGACAAAAAAATAATTGACTTAAAACTTTAGGCGTGAGTGACTTCTGTTGGTCTAAACTATAGACGATGGCGATAACTTCTTTTTTTTATCTTATCCTAGTATTCATCCAAAGGATGGACCCTAATTTTATCACAATGTAGCCTTGTACAGACAAATAAGTAATTTAATTAAAACCTAAACTGTTACATTATTGTTGTTACTAAGAATGTGTCCAATGGCACTTTTCTTATTGTCTCAATTAAGGCGAATACACTTCGTTCTTGTGTTTATTTGGTAACACTTGTGCTACATTACACTATTCACGAACACTAAACACTAACTCGAACGGGTTTGTTCTTTTTAGTTATAAGGTCATAAAGTCATAACTGAGCAACTTTAAAACTCCTAAAAAAAAGTAATAATATTAGTGTTACGGTTTCTACGGCCTATCTTGTAAGTTTATACTAAACTATATTTATATTTTATAAGAAACTTTTACGTATACGTGGTTAATATCAGTCCAACTGTCGATCACCATTTATTTTTCTATATTATCTAATTTCTTTTTTTTTGTGTGAGTTTGAGGAATAAGTTAGATATAAAAATAAAAGAAAATCGTAGCACAAACCATCATTACATTCAACTGGGTTCTACCATAGAGTAAGCAAAATAGTTATTTCACGCTTTTTGCTACTACATTAATGTAGGATTTGAAATAAGAACCCAGCAGAATAAAAAATATTCAGTTCCCTTTTAAAATGTAATTTCACGATGTACTTTAGAGTATTACTTAGTCTGGACTTAATTGAAAAGCTGTTTAAATATTTATCAGTTAGCTGGAAGTACTGTTTATTCGAATACGGTCCACGATTGATCGATTTAATTTTCACGTCTTGAGTCTCTAAGCCAAATAATTTACTTGGGACGCCCGTTCTCTGGCGGATTAAGTAAAAAAATCGCCATCCATTTGTATCCAATTTAAAATCAAATTAGAAGTAAATACACTTTCTATTTTATCCAATCACGTGCGATCCCGAGCATCGCTTAAGTTCGCGAGGCGCGGTAAAGGAAAATTCCCCATTTCCCCAGCCGGGTGGGAGATTTACCCCAAATCGAATTCCGTTCTCCATCCGGAATGGCCTTAATTTAACGGACGAATTTGTCTAATTCCAATTCTTATGCTGTGACAAATGTACTGATTTTTATTCAGGCTCCGTCTTTTTTCTTCAAGTTTCGAAAAGCGACAACATTCTTTTTTTCCCCGCTTGGGGTTTAAACCTTTAATTCCCGTAGAAGATAAAACGCACTTCGGAATACACTGAATATAAATTAATTACAGATTATGAAGGTCTAATGCTATTAAAGTTGGATGAGGTAGAGAAAGTTTCGCCTTCAAACTGGCAGCTTACGAAAATTTGTTTTTAATCTATTCTCTAAAAAGGTTATGCAACAAAGATGGCTCCGCAGCTTATTTTGGCGCGCAAATTGTTTTCAAACATTATTGTGCGGGAAAACAAAAGAATTTGTGAAGATAAAAAAAATGGAATTTAGAGTAAACGTAAAACGTTTGATATTAATTCAAACATTTTGTTAAAAACACTAATGTTTCTTACATTATCAAGGCTAAATACAAATATTTTCATTACAAATGAAACCCTTGACCTCGCACACACCCGATGTTCGGTATATAACGGCCACACGTAACAATATAACAGCCAAATGTTGCCGACATATTATTTAGCCTCTCACGATAAAATATTATTGGGCTTATATGATAATATTTTGAGGGAAGTATGGCGTAGTCTGAGAATATTACTGTATTAGAAAAATATAGGAGCATCTCCGTATCAATTAGATTAGTGAAGCTACTCTTATATTTGGATTGGGATCGCTGGCGGTAGGGTATTGCGTTTGATTCATTAGCAAGGATGTTTATTTTGGATTTGTTGACCTGCAATGGGCACATCATTTACTGTATAAGCTTTTAATTCCTATAATATAAAGACAAAAATGCAACAACAATCTCGTCGCTTTTAAAAAGGCCAATTAAATACTAAAAAAAAAAACCGAATTGAGAACCACTTCCTTTTTTGAACAAGCGTTCAAATTCATGTCGCAATATGAACTCAGCGGCAATCAATGTTAAAAACTTGTCAACATGTAGGGAAAATTGAGAGGTTTTTAAACGTTTGTACCTGCTATGCGAATGTGAACGCTCCTTAAAATATAAGAATAAATTGTCCATCTTATCTTCATCATCATCATATCAGCGGAAAGACGTCCTCTACTGGACATAAGCTTCCCCCTAGTGTCGCCACAAAAACCGATCATGTGCGTCTTGCATCCATCGGCTACCTGCGACTCTCACCAGGCCATCGGTCCACCTTGCCGTCCATCGTCTTCTTCGCGTCGCTGGCACGAGAGTTGATTAGATTAGGGTAGCCCAAAACGTTGCCACTTCCACAGCATCGTTGGTAGCAGCACACAGGTCACTTGAGCTGCATGTTTTGGGGTACAGAGGGCAAGGAGCATGGTAGCATGGTTGCATGGAGAGCATGGAGCACGTCCGGAATAACTTAAGGGTTATAATGTATGTACATACTTTATCGGCACATATCAACGACGGTTTCTATAGACCACTTTATTCATTCTTTGCGACGATATTATTTTGCCGGAAGTCAGCGAAATTATGTGAGTAATATATTTTGTCAGAGCTCGGGATGTTGAAGGTTAATAGAAGAATAATCCAAGTTATTTTATATGCCTTGTCTTATAGAAATTTTATATCTAAGAAAGTATACGGAATGGCAATGTATTTTATTATTTGATGAACATACATTTAGTAAACCACACTTCTTAATTATATTATTATTGTATTAGGAAACACGATCTAATTAAGTTTTATTTGTTGATTATACTTTGTTTAGTATCTACTGCATGAACTTGACCGACACATAAAAGGATCAAATCAAGGTTTTTTTCTATGCTTCAGAGTTTTTACTATTTAATGAGTTTAACCCAAGTAAACAAATGTATAAAATCAAAAGGTCAATTCTAATAATTTTTATCTACACTCACAACGTAATGTTCCAAATATGAGTTCAAAAACGAATGCATCAACACATACTTTTTTTTCGTGGACAGGTAAAATTAAAAAAAAAAACCATTACAGTTCAACATTTCCCTTCGATTTTTAAACAACTGCATCTTAAAATAACTTTTTTAAATTATATAGCACACTTTTACTTTTTAAATTTTTGGCGCGGGCTCATTGACTTAAGTCAATGAGCCAGCTTTTATCTTTGTCTATGGATGCGCAGTCATTCGAATACGCAATGAGAATATCCGCCATATTGGAATAAACTATTTTCCACTTATTTTATTTCAACTGTATGAGTGAAGATAAAATAGTGTATGCAACGGCATATAATTAGGTATTAAAACAATCGTGTGATAAACCCACACTCGTATTTTAATAACCCCTTTTATATGGTCGTTGCATAAACTACTATTAAGTAACGTTCGCATTCACATGTCAGTCGCAATCTGTCAAAAATGTATGGAAATTGAGACTTTTTTGACAGCTTGCGACTGAGATACGAATGCGAACGCAAATCTCTCTACAGCACCAAGATTTGCTGTTATAAAACCCAATTCAGGGTATAATTTGACTTATTACATAAACTACTATGTTTTGTGGCACGGAAGAAAAATAAACAAAACACAAAACTATTTTAATTCTGAAAACCCTCAAAAACCGCACTATTTATATTTCACCCCACAATATAATACAGAGATGCACTATACTCGTCAAGCTGTCTTACAGGGCCTATATTAGAGCTGTAACCAGCTAGAGTGGGAGCGTGACAAGTAACACGGTATCACGAGGCCATGACTGTCACTTGTCAAGTTGTCACGTCATGAGATTGCCTGACAAATTGCGCGGTTTTGTTGACACTTGCACTTTTATTGGAGGAGGAAATGTTTTGGTGATGCGGAAAGGATTTTGCTATTTATTTCAGTTTTTATAACGATATGTGTGTTGTCAGTGTCTTATTTTTCTACCATAGTCGATTTTAGTAGGTATTTGGTGAATGAGTTCTGGAATTCTTCTGTGTAAACACAACTAATACTTACGTTTATCACACGCAAGTATTAGTTGTTTTTATACTGATGAAAGCGAAAATCTCAATTAAAAAAAGATATAATCTCAGCAACGCTTAGAACGTCACAATTTACAAAACAAAATCTACGAAAACGCGCGCCTGTCACCACTTCCTTGTGTTTTAGTGGAAAGGAAGAAGGAAAAAAAGCCTTTCAACACAAAATATATTTAAAGGCGATACGGTGACACAGATGATCAAAACGCAAATGCACAAACTACAGACCGTAAACAAATAATGTAGGCCATGGAATACAAATATTGTTTAACTGATGCCGATAATTCAGCCAGTGAGCTGAGTTGGCGATTAATGTTATGATATTACCGGTTTATTGAAGTGGTAAAAATAATACGATTTTACTAATTGTTGATGTAGGTCGGCAAGCATTAAATATAAATTTCGATTCCCTGGGTCTTTTTTTTTTTTTTATAGGATGGGAAATCATCAAATGACCCCTCCCGCTCTGGGTGGAGCGGCAAGGAGTGTCAGACTTTTACTGACTAAAACCCACCCTTAGTCCTCCTAGTGCCTTTTTTTCCAGGGCCACGGTAACTCTTTCGAACATATTCCGCAACCCTGGCAGGCTCTGGCCCTGGCGGGCCCCGTCTCCGTTGCTGACTGCTCGTTGCTGACGGCACGTTTGGAGTGAAACGCGCCGTCGACTCTGGCCTGACCTGATCGGACAGCGAGCTACCCATTGCTCGCTGTCCGCAGGCGTCAGTCACTGCGCCTTGCCCAGGAGCGTCAGTTCCTAAGAGGCGCAGCGACTAACGTTCGTCTGGAGGAGGCGGAATGGGGCCATTACTGGCACTCCATTTCAGCCCCCTCCCGAGCAGTGGCAGCGGCGGCGACGATGGCGGCGGCTGCGGCGGAAGCGACGGCGATTCCCTGGGTCTATCAAACTTATATTAGGTTTTATATATGGATTTTTTTAGTATAAGCCTAGACTAAGAATTTGAGCCTTGCTGATGGCAGTGGGATCACACTCAACTGCAAAGGGCGAATTAAGAGTGTAGGTACTATTAGACACAACTCTGCCTTACCCATCGAGAAATGGCGTTATTTTAAATTACACTAGCTTTTGCCCGCGACTTCGTTTACGTTTTTTCCCGTTCTCATAGGAATTTCGGGAAATCCTCTCTTAGTGCTTCCTTACACTCCCCAAGAAACCTACATGCTAATTTCAGATTTCTACGATCAGTAGTTTCGGCTGTGCGTTGTCTGTCAGTCACTCAGTAACGGAATAATTTTATATAATGTTCATTACACATACTGGTAAAAAGTAAAATGAAACGGAATATTAATGAATACTTCTCTCATTTTCATTCGTACATTCATCATATATTCTCACCCCAACTGATTCAGCAAAAAACAAAGATTGCGGCTTGACTTACAAAATGGTTACGTTCTAAAAACGATGTGTAGCAAGAAATTCTTCATTATTTCTGTATGTGTAACCTTTTTGGAGCAGTTATGAAGGATATTAACCTCACTTGTAAAATACAAACATCACAGTAAAGTGGCGACCCGAACAGCATGTTTAATAAATTAAGGATACACTGAAAAAAGCTATAGCTAAAGCATTTTATAAAGAAAAGAAACGACTTTGACTTTAGTATCCTCATTAATATTATAGTTCAAGAATCTATCTTATTTTAGTTGAAACTAAAACAAATGTAACCAATATTAAAGACAATCACTATGCAATAACAATAGAGGTCATTATCTCGAGACCAAAACCACAGATATTGGAATCTTCAAAATCATTAACAATTTCTCCGTGAAATCTGCATGAAAATCAAAATTACTTAGAAGCGTAACAGCAAACAGCTCTGGATGTTCAATATCGGAGGGAGACAGTTGCAATGTCATGCAATTACGAACGTGTTCGCAATGTGCTCGTCATTGTTCGCAGTTCCTTCTACTCGAGAGCTTTGAGAAGGTCGCTTGGGATGTTAGAGTTTACTTCTGTTTCAGTTACCTACTATGTAGAAATCTTTGTTTGTTTATGTCTTCACCGATCATCTTTGTTCTTTTTGTTAGTGTTTTTAATTTTGTAGAAGATAGATATTTTATAGAGTAGAATATTCTTTGATGTACACCAAAAATAGTTACACAACTTTTAAACAAATTAGTACAGTAGCGATCATTGCGCTGACAGCGTTTTCTACCTTTACATGAACTGAAAGCTTAAACTGTTTTGCTTATTTGTTATACACAGATACATATTTAGTTATTTAACTTTCTAGGAAAATAACAAATATTGCAATTTTCAACAAAGAATCAGCAGCAATAAATTATTTTCCAAAAAGAGTAGGTTCATGCTTTTGCCTAACCGAACCGTTATTACGAGTACCATCCAAATGAGACACGTTTTAATATTATATATTGCAAAACTGAAAAGCCATTAAATCTAATTGCCAGATGCAAAGCCCCCAGCAATCGGATATCAATCACGCACTTTACATGCAAAAAGTAAATATGGCTCTATGAATTTTACAACAATGGACGTGCAATATCCGGCTCGAACTGGTTTCTACCGGCGCGTACTGGAAAGGCCTATCGATATTCTGAAATCGAAATATCAATGAAGTCTTTGCATGATTGCTTATTTCAGGAATGATAAAGTTCCTTCCTCTTGCAAACGAAATAATAAAACTGTATAATTTCTGTTAAATTGTTTAATATTATATGTTTATGCTATGCTGCGCAAACTTATTCATTTGTAACTCTATCTAAAGGAAATTTTGAAAGCTTCCTGAGGGTCAGGCCTAGCCTAGTGCAGGAAGTCTTTGAAAATCTTTTTTTAAACTTTTAAAGAAAACCAAACGTTCTTGTCCAATTATCACACTCTGTAATCTTATTTTATCTTGTCATAAATTATTATTTAATTCTTATAATGATTGGTGAATTTACTTTTCATAGGAAATTCAATATTCATTGTTATGAGACGTATTTTTTAAATAGATCCATTTTGAAAATCGGCAAAAGCCAATTTAGAACCAAACTATATATAAATAGAAAACTACGTTATATGCAAGCATACCAAAACAAACAAAAAATATGAAATTCCCAAACAAAAGCACATACAGCTCTCTGTTTCATGTAGTAACAACTGCAGTAGGCCTCAATTCACACTGGTTTTGCGGGCTCGTTCGGCAAATTTGCAGTGTGCGCTCATTTCGATGAACGACATCGGTATATCGATGCAAATGACCCGTACAGCCTGTTCATTATCATCCACATCGGAAATTAATTCTCGGCGGGATTTGTCGAATGTTAGTTAAACTGTTTTACATCGAGCGTTTGATTGCGTATGTCATGCCGACGTTTTGCTGGGAGCGTATCTAATAGTTGTTTTTGTTGTTGAGTTGGTTTATAATAAAAAAAGGCATTGTTTGTTGAAAATTGATAAATACGTCTTAATAGTTGCGAGTGTACTTTAAGAAAAAAAATGGGTTGCTGCAAGGAACTAACTTACTATATCACATTTGATGACGTTTATTAGATGCCTTTTGTGTTAAAATAAATTTGTAAACTTACGCATTGAAAAACTTGTATTAATTTTGAATACTGTTTAAGTGAAACGAAAATGGTTTTTGAAAAGCGTTTCTCATTTTGCTTTTAAATCAAGTATTTACGAAGTAAAATGTAAATTGAAGAAGTTAAGCACTACCAAAAAGTGTAAGTATATTTAAAATGATTGAATAAATAGTATTTAACACAATCTTTGTATTAAGTACCTACATTTAAAAACAAAAAAAAAAAAAATCACATATAAAGAACTACCAATGTCAAACGTCATCAATCCCCAACAGAAATCGATAACGCCACAAACTATTCCCAACCTGCACAATCTCTAAAGCTAACATCAACTAAGTAACAACAAAGCAAACATTACTACGTATGCATCACCTAACAGAATCCAGAACTGACGATCTAGTTCCTCAAATCCCATTAAATTTCAATATAATATTAGTAGAGTTTCAAAGTCAAACACTGGTGAGAATCGCGGGAATCCATCGCGGAATGGAAACGAAAACGGCAGACTAGAATATGGTAATGTAAGAACTCGCATCGCTATGTGTGCTTGCCTGTTTGTATTTGTAAGAGGTATTGGTAAAAGTGAGTCTGGTATTTGAGAGGATCGGTGTAGAATTTGGTAGTATTTTGTTACGATGGTGTATACTGTATACAAACGTTGTTGCAATATTTGCGTTCTTTTTGTTCCTGCTGTTTTGGCTTGTTGTCTTTAAAAGATTACTTTTAGCGATAAGGTCGCTCATCTTGTCACGCTATGTAAAGTTTTCTTGATCTGTCTTTTCTGTAACTTACAGGTGTGTTTAATAAAGAGTTGTTTTAGTAAGATAAATGCTTTTATTTCAACCTCTTTCCTCAAACTACTGTCATTTTCCACTGTGCTGACCTTTTCAAGACTAGAGGGACAATTCTATTTTAAAGCAACGTTCGCCTTCACATCTCAGTCGCAATCTGTCAAAAAGTTTGGGAAATTGAGGCTTATTTGTGTTGTTTAAAAATTAGTAGAATTGGCCCTTTGAAGTTTCAAATGATTTCTTCCGCTCCATTCACAGCAGAAGGGAGTGTCAGACTCTTACCGACTAAAACCCTTCCGTGTTCCTCCTTATGCCCCTTGCGTTCCAGGGCCGCAGTGACTCTTTCGGACAAATTCGACAACTCCGGCTAACTACACCCATAAGTTTAAATTTAAATTTTAAATATAACAAATGATGGAAAGGAAAAAACAGGCACCAATAACGGGAACAACTATTGAAATTACAATGATTTTACGACCATAATAATTAATGACAAACTGTATTATTATTATTATTTTCGATATTGCTACGTCGTTCCATCATCGCAACATTATTGTATTATTGGTGTATCAGTTTGCACTGTGAGCGGCTGCCTGTGTAAATTGACTCTCCGGGTTAGCTATACTGCCATTTACATTAGTAATGACTAATCCGATGTAGGTAAATTATTTATTAGTGATTGCAGTTTGGTAAGAGGCGATGGGATCCTTTTATATTTTAGTACTACTAAACGTTTCCAAAATAATTTAAACACCTTTTTATTTTTAATAATTAATGATGAGGAAAAAAAGTTTCAAACGGTTAAAATTGAGGACTTTAAATTTTTTGTTGAAAAATTCGAAATGGTATAATAATTCAGAATCTCTATCACCAATTATTCACATGAATACTAACGTAATAAAGCTGAAGAGTTTCTTAGTTTGTTTGAACGCGCGAATCTCTGGAACTACCAGTCGGATTTGGATTTTTTTGTTTATTAGTCACATTCATGAGGAAGGCTTTAGGCTATACGAGAACGCATACGAAATCGCGGGCGAAAGTTAGTATCTCCTTAAATACACAAAAAAAAAACAATAAAACAAACAGCTACATGAATATCAAAAAGCACTTCAACGTAACCCAACTCACCGAAACCTTAGTTAACGAACTTCCCAAAGAAGTAAAGAAAACAAACTGAACGTCTAGCTGGTGCAAAAGTTACGGAGCAGCCTTAGTGCTTCTGAAATATGCAAAACGGTTCTTATAGACATTATCTTTGAACCTATTATGCAAGCATAACCCTCTCGACGCCGTAAATAAAAGTAATGCGCGTTTTATTAATTATTCAGAGTGCATCAAGCAAGCACTTCGCAAGCGGTTGAAAAAGTTAATTTTCATGTCTTTACTGAGCTCGTGTGGATTTAGTTTTTCGTTTATTTATAGAGCGTTTTAGATTAAAAGTCTCTCGGGATGTTTGAGATAAAGTTCTGGATTATGTTTTTTTTTTCAATTCTTTTTTTAAATTAAGTTGTGTTGTTGGTTTGAATTTTTAATTGGATGTAGCAAAGCTTTACGTACTGCTATCTTGTTGGACATGTTTCATTAAACTTTAAAATATGTACCATTTCATATTTTCTTCTACCTACATTGCTAGCACTTACTTATGTTGTAATTATCAAAACTAACGTGTTGTTAAGATCAAGAATTTTTTGTTTGTAAAACCAGATCCGATAACTTTTTTTTCACTGGCCAATAGCTACATCGTTGAATGTACAGGCTACTTTTATCCCGGAAAAAAATGTTTCTACGGGATAGACCATAGGAAACTAACAATGTTTTGGTTAACAAGTTGGCAGTTTCCAGAATAATATATTATAATTCCAAAATATTATAAATCTTCAAAGAATCAGTTCCATCTTCAAAGATCTTTAAATTTTGACCCACATTGTTCTTCTATTTAAACTTGTGCAATGAGAAATGTCTGAACTTTAAAACTGTTCTCAGACTGAGTTTCTTAAAAGATTTCAGTCAAATGGAAAACCTCAACGCGATCTACTTAAAGAACGACTAAAGGCAAAAAGTATAATTATAATTATCTATTTATAAAACATCAATCAAAATTATTCATCTCATGCTCTTTGAAATGTAGATCATGAGTCTTACAATATGAGTGGGATGCAAACTAATTTAAGTTATAGTTGCACATACTAACAAATATTATTACGATATTTTTGGGTACACGAATAGGTACTGTAATTTGCTTTATCAAATTTTTACATAAAAAATATTGATACTATATACAAACGAGTAGAAAATATACAAGCGGAGGAAAAGGGGGAGGGGGAGGAACTAGTAAGAAAAAAATCGTCCACATCGCTGTCAACGGGAAAAGTGCCAGAACGCTGGCAGCATTGCCACGTTGAGTGGCAATGTTGATTCGTTGACCAATAGTTGTACATGATTTACTTTTGATTCCAAGGTACAAAGAAGGTTTTTTTCTATTTTTGTTTATTTTATTACTAGCTGTCTCCCGCGGCTTCGCTCCCGTCAACTGGCTACCTACCTACCTACCCTACACCTACCCTACACCTACCCTACACCTACCCTACACCTACCCTACACATACATGCATGCAAATAATTCTATTTTATTGAGGTATTTCTTTCCTGCTCGGTTAATATACATGTTATAAAAATAATTTATAGCCTATAGCACTCAGGAATAATGTAGCTTTCTACCAGTGCAAAATTTTTAGAATTGGATCATTAGTTCCAGAGATTACCCCCTACATACAAACTTACAAATTTTACCTCTTTATAATATTAGTATAGATTTAGTCATTATTTAAACGTCACTCGATTCGAATTAAACCATGAATTTTTTAGATGTTTTATCAGGATATAATAAGATTATTATACTATTTGCACAACGGAATCGGAGCCAATTTTCTAGATGATGGTAAAAATAGCAGCAAAATTGATTGCGCAGTTTAAAACTACGTGGATACAGACACGAAAAGCGATTTTATTTTATAATATTATATATATTATTAAATAAACTCACTTTTCGTTTGTAAACGTAGACTTTTTATTTTCGGCACATGATAATAACGTACTATATTCTGAAGAAGACGGCAACTCAGTCAATGCACTTTTTATAAAAATTCTCTCTCATCCTGTACTTGACAAGATAATTATAATAAAGAGAATGAAACCCTGAGTAAGATATTATTATTCTCCCGCAGATTACAATGACTTGCCTTAAACTGCACCATATTATTAACAAGATATTCTAAATTCATTCTGAGTTGAAAGCAGATCTGGGAGTGATAAAAATAACAATCTTCTTAGAAATTCCATTGGAAGCAAAACTATTATTTTTATAATCTAACTGACGGACTAAATAGAATCATACATTTTTTAACCAGGAATCATCTCTATTTTAGGCAAAATATCTAAAATTGTTATTCCTAAGTTTATATGTCTAGTAAACTTTTCGTTCGGGCCCGGTCGACGAAATCCGCTTCGCGGGGTTTCTAGGTGGTTAAAAAAAACCACGAACGCCATCACCTTCTAACCTAACCTGTCAGTCGGTGGGCCCCAAGTCCCGAGCAAATAAACTTTATTTAGTCGCCCATACAGTATATTTTTCGCCTACTATTAGTGTTTTATTCGGGTATCTACTAGAAATTTTAAATGCAAGCTTATATTAATTATTTCCCAATTTAGGCAGCTCATTTCACTTATTTTTAGTAATACATAATTATCACCAGTTATACTTTTTCGTAAAACTAATTTAACGCCACTCGGTTTAGTAATAAAGTACCTATCCCATTAATAGGCGCGCATTAAATTTTTGTTAGCCCGGTTAATAATTTCCCGAAGCTTAAAACTTTACTAATAACTATATTTATTTATAAGAGTGACCAAAAATTTTCATATTTTGTGAGGTCAATAAATTAAATTCATACGATTGTTTTGTCTGGTAGGTTGGTGCCCATAAATAAAGAGTTAGGCTCAACAGTAACGGGCCATCAAAACATGACAACAACAAAAATACTCAAACATTTTTTCCATTAAGCATTTAACGACCCGTTTTTACCGTTTGAAAATAAAATCTCTCATTTAACAACGCAACTTGACAATCAACATGTCAGATGAAGTGTTAAAAAAATACCACATACAAAAATTGAATAATTTTTATATTTCGCTATGCAAACGCAGGCATTATTGCCGGGTTATATGAATAAAATGGCGTAAACGTCCGGGCTGTTAGGTTATTGCTTCCGTTTAAGCGCGTCGGTGCTGGTAGAACAAAAATGTATAAAAATGTCTGCGTGTATTGTTAATATGGCTCATATATTCTTGTAACTATTGTCTGGGTTATATATGGGCGGTGCGAGGCAATTGTTTTTTTTTTTAATTTTTTAGGAGGAGCATTCACAGGGTTACAAAGCTACAACTAGTTTTTTTTCGTTTTCAATGGCGACCGTGACTTTTGTTTGAATTTGGAATTGTTCAATTTAGAAATGAGTTTTTGTTGAATTATGACTCGGTTTTAATTGGTTTTTATTGCTGAAGGCTGGCCAGCTACGTAGTTAATCTTTTTTTGGTATTCCGTATTGGATTCGTGGAAGTATTTATGTTTTAGTACAGCGATGGTAATGAAAAAGGCATGGAACTAACCATAGTAAATGTAATGTAGGAAATACAAGCTTATTTCAATAAAATATATTCTTAAATTATCGTTTATTCCTGACTAATTGGCTTCCTTTAAACAAGTTAAATCCCCAATAGAACCAATCTCAATAATCAATCAAAATTCAATACAAAAGTCAAAGCCAATGACCCCCGGGCACCCAAAAGTGGGTACTGGACGGTTAAAAGAAATATCTCTATTAAAAAGCTTTGTTTTGTAATTAGGGGGAGTCCTGCTCCGGCGAATCATTAGCGTAATAGCGTTAATGGGAAGCCTCCACTAGAGGTGGGATAAGACGAAAAAAAATCGATGGTTTTTTATTTTTCTTAATATAAATAATTATATCGACTATGCTACTTCTTTGGTCAAATTGTAGGTAACGATGGAATCGTGAATTGTGGGGAAAAACTTTTGTATTAAATTGAAGTGTTCAAACTTTGCCAAAAGCTAAAAATCGTCAAGATGTTCTGGTAGATGTTGGAGGTAGACTCTTAATTTTATTATTATTTCTATCATTTTTTATTTTTTATTTACGGTTTCTTCTATACTTTCATGTGTCATTGAATTCGATTAATGAATTAACTGACGTCCACCCACAATAAGAAATCATAATTATTAAAGATGGTGAATACTATTTATAAAACTGATAAAAAAATCGGTCGATTTTGTGATAATCGAAATAGAACAAGCCATAAGAATTATTGAATAAAACCCACATTTTAAACCCAATTTAATGTTATTGCTTCAAATAGATCTTTAAAAAAGATTTTATGATGTGTCATGAATAAATATTAAAATAAAATCGACATCGATAAAATGTACCTGAGCCCAGTAATCCAGCGTATCTCATTTAACAAAAAAACTGCCAGGCTTTTCGCAAATTTTCGTCGAAAAAGAAAGAAAACGCGATAATTCCTCGTAATGAATATTTAATTATTGTTTTCGTTTTTTTTTAACGTTTTATCGTAAATTAAACGTAATTATTTCATTGCTTAACACGTTTTTCTACTCCGTTTGAGATTAGTTTACTTTGTTTCTTAATGTTTTTGTTTTAATAGGAATTTAGTGTAATGCCGGAATGCTATTAGCAGGAAATTAGATTAAAGTTATGTTCTCTCTGAAACGCGGAAAATAATTGGTATTTTTTATTACTTATACATGAATTATAAATCATTGGTATTTAATTTCCATGGAATATAATATTTAATCATGGGCAAACGTAGTGTGGGACGCCCTGCAGCAAGATAGATCTATGATTTGATGAAGGTGGCTGGCAGCGGATGGATGCGGACTGCTCAAGACCGGGATGGTTGGCGCTCTTTGAGGGAGGTTTACGTTCAGCAGTGGACGGCAATTGGCTGATATGATGATGATGATGATGATGACATGAATTATCTGTTTTCGTTTTGACTACCAGTTTTCATCAAATTTCTTGTGCATCCTTTAGGTATGACTATTGAACGACTAGACTGTCATGAATGGTTGCGGATTTTGTTCGAAAGATTCTCCGCGACCCTGGAACAAATGGCATGAGGAGGAGCACGGATGGGTTTTACTCAGTAAGAGTCTAACACTCTATTTCGCTCCGCCCAGAGCTGAAGGAGTCATTTGATAATCACTCATCCTTAAAAAAAGACTGTCATAAATAGTAGGTACCTAAGCCCAGTAAAAAATCAACTCTCTTGATGCGTTTTCATTTTATTCAATATTGCATGAATTGTTTTAAAAAAGAATTTATAGCAATGGTCATCAGGTAATTTTCCAAAGAACTTTCCTATTAATGACATTTCATAAAAAAAATATTTAATTTTATGTTATTGAAACAAACACTGAAATTTAAAATCAATGACCCTGAAAAAATCTGACTAAAATTTTCCAAGCAATTCAACAGAACTCCACTTACAATTTCCTTTCTAAAAAAACTATAAGAATAAACTGCAGAGTTTAAAGCAAATCCTCTCTAACTAGAAAGGCAATAAGCAATAATTTCTCGAATGCTTCAATTACTGTCTACCCCCGATATAGCATAGCTCGATAATGACTGAACGACTCTCTTAATATATTCCGTCTAGACACGGGAATCTATGCACTGTATACAAGATGAGGTTTTGAACGGGGTTTCGTGTGGTAAGCGTGGGTATGTTGCATTTGAATGCTCACGTTTTGTTTTTATCTGGCAATGATGTGTCTAGAAAGGTGAGGAGCTTGTGACTAAATAGTAACAGCCGTATGAGTCTATCTTTAAAGTTAAGCATCGCTAGCCGAGATCATTCTGTTGATGGGATACCATCATAGATTGCATACCGAAGCTCTACCGTGCCTCGGAAAGCACGTTAAGCCGTTGGTCCCGGATGTCATTTGTAGATCTTATGCAATCGTTACGGATTATCAGAAGCCAGAAAATCTGACATCAGTCTTGCCAAGTAGTACTGTGTTACCCAGTTACTGGGTTGTGAAGCTCAGATAGGCAGAGCATCGATGTTAAATACTGGTATTAAGCTGAACCTGGTTTGACTGAAAGCCGACCCCAATGTCGTTGGAAAAAAAGTAAAGCAGAGCACGAATGTATTGACGTATAGTAACGTAAATGTATCGTTTATGTGAGTGAATATTACTCATATAATATGCGTCGCACATAAAATTTATTTGAATTGAATGCTATATATTCATATTTCCGTATGATAAAATTATGTATGTCGCATAAAAATACCCAAAATATATTGGGGTTGTAGTTTTTTATATTCAAAGTTCACTTACGTTAACGATACTGTAACGTTAGTACACGTCAGTGCATTCATGCTAGGCCCTCTGATGTGTACTAAAATATAAATAAAATATTGAGTGGATTTTTTTACAAAATAGAAAGAAATAAAGAAACAAAATCTCTTCTTGTAGCTGCCATTTTTTGTATTTGTTGTAGCTACTATAGCGATCGACTCACCCTGTATAAGTTCAACGGTAACATTCGATACATAAATACGCGGTGGATGTTCGTTTGCATTTCTGTATTTTGAAAACGACGTCTAGACATGTAGGGGAAAGTTTATTTATTTAAAGAAATAAGCATAAAATAAGTAGCCCTATTCAGTTCTATAGACCGTGAAAATGATTGTTGTTGGATCAATGATCAACGAAAGTCGTAGTGAAGCTAAATTTCTGTGTGTGCGAGAAAGCAGTTTGAAAACCTGCACATAATTAGGTACCTATAGCGAGGCCAGATTAAAAGCAAATTTAATTACAACGAAATTTAGGTAACACATGATAAAGTAAAAATACCGCTTTATAATCAGAGGGCCAATTCTCTTAATTTTTCAGCAACGTTTGCATTCGCATGCAATCAATGCAAATTCAGTTGCAATCTGTCAAAAATGTATTGAAATTGAGGTTTTGTTGATAGATTGCGAAAGATATGCGAGAGTGAACAATGCTTAAAAAATAGTAGGATTGGCCCTCAGTTGTAAATGCACAACGAGTATAAAAATAAAAACGCGCCAAGTGCGTGTTGGGCCACGCGCAGTGTGTAGGGTTCCGTAGTTGCATTTCACAATTGCCGACAAAGAGCGGATTTCACCAATGATACTGAACGCGATCAGTACATCTAAACTGCGTTCAAGAGCTGTCAGCGTCAATATTCCACAGAAAAATAGTGACACTGACAGCTCATAAACGTGGTTTATTCGCTGATCGCGATCAGTTCCGCTTGGTGAAAATGGCCTTTGGAATGGTGCTTTTGGATTGAATCTTTGAATATAGTAAATGAGTTCACTGTTTAACGGTTAAAAACGTCTGTAAACAACTTTATATAAGTAATTTTCAATGGAATTTGTGTTGGTCGTGGGTTCGATTCCCACGGAAAACATACTTTGTAAAGTTGTTTCCAGTTTGGCTAGGACATTGCAGGCTTGAATCACCTGATTGTCTGATACAAAGATGATTCCGTGCTTCGGAAGGCACGTATAGGCCGGTGGTCCCGGCCGTCAAATGGCGGTCGTCAAACCATGTCAGAGGCCCTTGAGGCGGTTTAGAAACTCACTAGGGTTGGTGGGGTCGTTGGACCTTACAGCCCACACGATAAACAAACAATGGATTTTATACGAAATTTTCCATTTCCAAGTTTTAGTAAGTTGGTCGACTATTACTCGTTAAATTATAAAGCGTGATAGTTTAGCTGGCAGAGGGACACACACTTTACTCTAGCAAAAATTAGCACTTCAAAGCTTAATATTTCGCTAACGATTTTAAAGTTTTTCTTCTGTCTCTGCCTAGCAAAACATGGTTTGTACTGGATGGCGCAAATTCACTTTAGCGTGACTTGCGAGTGACGTAACACGCAATTAATACTGTCTCTGTTTATCATAGACTAGCACTTCGCCCGCGACTTCGTACGCGCATATCCTGTTTTTCTTGTTCCCGTGTAGACTGTTCCCGTTCCCGTATAGCCTTCCTCATGAATGTAGCAATCACATACAAAAATAATTTTACAAAAATCCAACTGGTAGTTTCAGATATTAGCGCGTTCAAACAAACGAACAATCAAACAAACTTTTCAGCTTTATTATAATCTCGACTTTGAGATTTTATGAGATAAGTAAATTAAAATAATTTTATTAATGTCTACATGGTTATATTTAATTAACTTAACTATTTATATCTACTAAACCTAACTTTATACAAACTGGACTAAAAATTGCCAAATTATGTACAAACGTATATAAATACAATATTTGTCTTGTTTTTTTTCTAGTTTTCAACTAAATTTTAGCTAAAATGATTTTGTTCTTGTTAAGTTGGACTTGACATTTTACAACTACAGGTAGAAATGTTACACAAAATCAAATAAAAACCTTTGCAAATCCATAACTTTTCCCCACAAACCCTATTCACAAAACGCAAATTTTTATCCAAACACAGAAGCAATTACGAAGTAAATTGGTAATGAAACCATGCCATAACGAAGTTTGCAGTTTGTAAACTATTGCGAACAGCTCAACAATTCAATTAGGTAGTTGCCGGGGGCGCGAGTTGTCAATGTTGACGGGCGACCGTAACAACTAGCAACTTTAATCGTGCTTATCGCTAGGATTTAGATAAAAAACATGGAAATTATAATTTTATGTCATTTAAAGTACAGATTCATGAACCGACGATTTGAGCTTGCTTTTCATCTGGGTAACATAGATATAAAACATCGCGGGGATATTTTTTTTTTGTTAGCCTGTACAACGTGTAACAGAATAAACGCAATACCTCTTCAATGAAGAGGTATTGCGTTTATTCTATTACACGTCATTATTAACAACTTTTACTATGGGACCAACACCTTATCGCGGAACAAAATCAACTGTTCAGTTACGTCGAGCGCGCATAAATGTATGGGGCAGTCGATTTTAGTTCGCGATTTCAGTGTTGGTCCCATACTAAAAGTTGTACATAATTATGAGTACCATTATTTTGTACTCCTTATGAGGTATTGCGTTTATCCTGTTACACGTATATTGTGCCCGACTGCTGCACGTAGTCCTTCTTATCCTACTAAAACTCTCTGCCTTGGGCGAACTTTGGCCAAATCCACGTAAATATTGCCTGATCGCGACCACACAGCTTTCTAAAATTTTATTTATTATTGATAGGCCGCGACCACAATCTTACCGCATAAAAAGCTGATATGGTCGACGTTGGCGCACGGTCGCCCTCAGCATCTCTTAGTATCAAAAATTCGAAGACATGTGGCATCCATCTACTCACTCTCCTGTGTGGTAAATTATGGTATACTCTCTCACAGATGATAGTGGCCTAACAGTAGAAAGAAGGCTAATATACGTGTAAGTTATTCCCATAAGAACTGTCAACGACATGAACATTTTTTTTTTTTTTTGCTTTTTCTCTTACTTTGTTATTTACTAACACATAATTCAAGCATCTACTACTATAATTCAAATGTATAGCTAATAAGTTAATCATTCACATGCACGTCTGCTCTGTGGTAATCTCATCATCAATAATAATCACCGTAGCCACAGAAAAGTCATATACTCAATTATGCATTCAATCCCACCATTTTGAATATTAGTCTGTCTACTTGCTTTAACACGAAGTAACCTTTGACATTGATATTCACACAAAGTAATTTGCCAATGTCTGTCGTGGTGTGACACGCCGCGCTCCTCATATCACGGTTTCGGCAGACAACAGTAATATACCGATGTTTTATCTAGCTTCAGTTATATGGAAAATCGTATTTCGTATGTAAATTATGTGATATGATGAATATCAGTTAATTAAAAATAGTTATCAATTCTTTCTTATTGACAGAACCTCATTTATTTTTGAAGGACTATCTCTTAGAGAAGAAAAGTGAGAGGTGGCCCTCTCACATTTCTTCTTACGTTTATGAAACATTTTTCTTTCAATCTTAAGTAACATCAAAAAGAGGTAAAAATATGGTTCGTTCTTCCATTCTTTCAAATTCGAAATTAGACGACACGGCTGGCGCAGTGGCTGAGCGATTGACTGCTGCGCTGCGTGTCGCGGGTTCGATTCCCGCACGGAACAAATATTTGTATGGCCTACAGATAGTTGTTCCGGGTCTGGCTATTTGTGTATGTGAGATTATAATAATGTTTGTAAACGCACTCATGATAGAGGAGAAATTCCTAGTGTGGGGCAACGTTTAAAAAAAAATACAAAGTTGATGACAATTTTGAAACTTTCAGTTACCCATCAAGCTATGCACTTTGGAAGCGACATTCAGTTATATAATTTCATCAATCGGAGTATTGCAATATACCTCAAATGGTTTGCCACACAGTGTTGCTTTCCTGAATACGTTTGTACCCAATGCAGTATTCAGAGTGGATACAGATAGTCCCAAATGGGTTGCAATGCTACTATGTATAGTATGTACGCTCGTGTGGTTTAGAATATCTTGGGTTCCAAGAACAAGGAGATACAATCCTATAGATCATGTACAGCAGCAATATTCGTATGTTCTATAATATCCTATGGTAGTTTACCTAGAGATGTCAGCATAGTAGACGAGGCCCGTTAGAGCCAGAGCCTACCAGGGATGCGGATTTTGTTTGAAAGAGTTACTGCGGCCCTGGAAAGCAAAGGGCACTATGAGGAGCACGTATGGGTTTTAGTCAGTAAGAGTCTAACACTCCCTTTTGCTCCAGCCAGAGCGGCAGGAGTCATTTGTTGATCTCCCATCCATAATAAAATGGTTGCTTGCCTTTTATTGATAGTCATTGGAAAACCAGTAGTGCTGTTATATTAAGTTTACTTCAAACTGCACTCAATTCGAAAACGAACTCAATTAATAGATAATTATATAATTAAATACTCTTGCAAAAGAATCATATTAAGGTAACGTTTTCAGCGTAGATGTGTTGTCAAGTCAGCTGATTGGTGCGAGGAAGTACAGAGGAATTGTGAAGTAAAGCGGTTTCTGTTTCATTATCTTCTTCTAGGCTAGACTCTTATCCTAGGATACTTCTAGGTAAGTCGTGAATTTCACAAGAAGGAACTATGATGCTGTAACATGGCGGTACGAGGGTACCACTGAGCGACCACTGAAAATCATCTCTGTGCTGAGGAGCACTGATTTTCAGTGGTCGCCAAAAGTATGACGGACGGAAACCAAGTCTGATAAGTGTTTATGTAAAAACAAAAAAACTCTAAAAGAAACTACAGCTGTAGAGCTGGACGACGAAGCCGAGTGCTGCGTCAATCGCATAGATATAACGAGTGAATAGATTCTATTCTGGAAGTACCGGATCTCACCACCACAAAGACGTTTTCTACCAGAGCTGCGTTAATGCGCAGTGATACTACGGGTATCAACCACATTCCCCTCGCATTGTGTCACCCTATGTAATGTTTTCTTCATCTATCTTTTCTGTAACGTATGGTGTACAGTCTTCCTGCCAGGGTTGCGGAATTTGTTCGAAAGATTTACCACGGCCCTGGAACGCAAAGGGCATGTGGAGAAACACGGATGGGTTTTACTCAGTAAAAGTCTGACACTCCCTTCCACTCCACCCAGAGCGGAAGAAGTCATTTGATGACTTCCCATCTATAAAAAAAAATGGTGTACTGTCTTCTATTCTATGCAAGACTTGGAATTACTTTACCTGTCCCAAGTTTTTTCTCCTATAACTTTATTCTGTCCTTTCCTACCGTAACTTCGTCATCGATAATCTTCGCAACTACGCCTATATACCCAAGTTCCATATACATCCAAATAGGCGGTAATCCAAGGTGACGGTAGATCCGAACTATTTGCTCGCACACAAACAGGAGACTACAACGCAGCCGACGCTAAACATTACCTTTGCTTAGTGGACCGGAACACTCGCAGTTGGCAAACAGCCTCAGCGCAGAAGCCAACTGTAGCAAATATTTGAGTGATTGTCTACACATAGAAGGATTTGCCGATTCTGCGTTCCACGATCTGTTAATACCGGGTATTGACAAACACCAATATCGTTATTTTCAGTGAATCTGTACGTGAGTGTGTGCCCGTTTTGAGGCAGTCTTTTTGTGCTTTTTGTGGAGTGTTGTAAATGGTTTTTTTTAAATCTGTTACAGGTTTATTCATAAAAAATCGTACTATATGATAACCTATAAACTATATGATACATAACATTTTAATAACGTTTATTGCAGTCGTATTACGATGTTGTATTTTCCTATAGATTGTCTCCATAATATTCATCGTTCATTCGTAACTCTTATTCATCAATAATTGTTACACAAACTGATCTGATTACAAAAAAGATCTATTTTGAGTTGGATAAACCAAACTAAACTATGGTTTGGTTTATCCACTTTAAAATGGATCTCAAAATTTGTATTTACTTTTTTTTATTTAAGTATGGATAATATTGATTTTGAATAAGCTGTGTACTTCTTTAAGTGAAAAATTGACCATAATAACAGATAATATATGTGTATTCTTTTATGTAATATGTTTTTAGTGAATAAGTCGTTGGAGTACCTTAATAAATAAATAAATAAAATAAAAAACCTATTTTAAATACTGATTAGCAAATCAATACTTAAATTCTTTATAGAATTTTTCTAATCATGTAGCGTTATGGATTTTGATATTGAGAATTATTTATTTGGTTTGTAATGCACTTCTTTGTTGTTAAATACTTTATTCCTAACTAAAGTATCTAGAAAACCATAGACAAAGAACAACACAGAAGTTTAATTAAATAATTTTACTTTAGCCACCGTAACGGTTCTAACACACGCTGGCAAACTATCTTATCGGAATAAACCGATGTTTTAAACTATTTCAATCGTTTTCAAATAAGTGTGTGCAGTGTGCAGCGATAATGGTGCAGCTATCGGCAATCTTCGCCACAACAGCTCACACACTCCCTAAGAATAGTTTCCATCAGCAAAATAATTATGTTTACAATGTATTTTTTCCATTTTTCATATATTTGCCGAGATGCAGCGTTCTGGAAAACTTCTCGCGGCAATTTGCAGTGCAAGTCGGCTGCTGCAAATATTTGAATTGTAGAGTGGGATTGGTTTGCCTTCTACGTATTCAAACGTTGTGTTTACAACGAGAAATAAAAATTCTTAGTGATTCGCTACTCAGCCGAGAGATCCCAAGTCTAAATCTCAAAGAAAATTTCTCATGGAAAATATTGGCTCGGCTTATTCGTGTTGAATGAGGGCAATTTTCTAGTGTATTTCCAGTTGGTTCAGGTACTGCATAATGTTGTTTATTGGACCGTGACGAGCCGACCGTGAAAGCTTTCGATCCGTTCGTGATTAATGTCGAAAAACGTTTTAAATGCTTCGATAAAAGCGATGATTTATACGAATCGGAGTGTTTTCGCGTACTGTAATAATAGTATTTATCGCATTTATTTCGATTTTATTGCTTTTCTGATATTGAGTTTGGATTAACTTTTACGGCCTGTTTTACCTGGAAAAGTGATTGCTGGAGGCATTTCTGTTGTGTTGTTACTTATGACTTCATAATTTGCTCGATGTTGGTTGTTATTTATTTATTTTGTAGATATTAGGTACTCGCCAGCGCTTCCGGAAATTGACTTTTTAATAAGCCATTATTTCAAAGAGGTCAGGTAATTTATGTGGCAATTGAGACAAGATTATTTCTTTAAGCTGCTTATCTCGCCACGTCGTTAACATTTCATCTTTAATAAATTTATCCTTTTTAGTCTCATTGAACTTACTCCTTTCTTTTTTTTTATTATTGATAGGCACGCGCTTGACCACTATCTCCCCTGACGGTAAGCGATGATGTGGTCGAAGATAGAGCACGCTTGCCTAGAAGTAACCTATTCACTCTTGACTTAAAAACACCCAAGTTGTAGCTATCAGGATAATTACCTATCTGAAAAAGACATGACGCTTAAGCCTACCAATACTGGGCTCTGCGTGGGAACCGCAGCCAGCAGGAACTCATTTTTTGTCATCCTATTCTGTCTAATCCTGGGCCAAGGCCTATCTTGAATCCACCTTTCAAGTGACCACAATTCCCTGGTACCCTGAGACAGCGAGATAGATTCACGGCTGTTTTGGCCAAAATTGGAAGATTGTCCTTCCACATTATGTTATTACATTTAGGTTCTATCCTTACCTCCCGCCGCATCCCTAGTCCCAAGGACGGAGGCGATCTGCGGCCGCTCCTCATTGATGACCAGCTCAGCTTGCTCGCTGTACACCGAGTGGACTGTGGATATGCAGGTCAGCCTTAGCTGGCCGCGTTCGAAGCTGTCTGGCCGTACCATGAAGGACAGCTGGCTTATTGATGCCACCTGCAAAGACAAAAGAAGGTGTTATCTGGGGACAGTTATGCGGTGAAATATTTTTTGAGTGAATTAGTAACTGATTGTTTGTAATAAACGCGAATTGAAAGTGTTTTGTTCTACTAACAGTGTCTTAAAGAATAATAATTCTTTTTCTTACCTTATTGGACGTCTCTGCGGTGGGCATAGGATCTGTGGCATCCTCATCCATCGAACTGTCGTGATGCCTGGGCGATGGCAACACCACTGTGTCTTGACTTGGTAATAGTTCACCCTCCTGTAAACAAAATAACATGCTGAATACATGTACATATCTGAAGAAACTTAGGAAATACGTCAATGGACCGATAACTGTTATTTTGAGATTTTCATCTTGAGACACTGTGGTATGTGGTTCAGGAAGGTAAGTTGATTTGACGGTTGATCTCTTCCCCAAATTTAAACAAACCTAGCTTGGTAAGCATGCTCCTTTTACCAAGTTGCCACAGGTATAGATAGACATAGATAACGCAAGAGCAACTACTTCGTGAGTCAGTTTCGATGCCCAGCTTACGTACAAAAATCGTAAGCTACCATTTTCGCGATCAGTCTGCATCTGTGTACGCTAGGTAGTTGGACGTCAGTTAGGTGATTAGGTCAGTTAGGTGCCACACGCGTCTTTGAATCGATTTGATTTTTCCATCACTTAATAGTGCTTGTGTTGACGTCATACTACGTAGTCAAAAAACGGCACGCTGATTTTCATACAGATCGTGATACTTGCGTTATCTATATCTATCTATATCTGTGCAAGTTGCACTATGTTCAAGACACAAAACACAATTCTGTCAAAAAAAAATATAAATAACCAAGCAAAAACAATAATGTTTGTTTACACCACAACCGTTGCCAAAATACTACAATTTCACCCTCCATAATGAATATGTTCACGGCAGCGAGACGATTGGGGGGGAGCAGGGTACTTTATCACATCATTAATCAATGTCAAAAACCAATTAGAGAGTAATATTTGTTGTGAAGGTTTCTGTTTTCTATAGAAAATATCAATTTTGGTAACCTTTAGCTGATTGTATGATGAACTCGAGTTGTTTTAGGTAGGATTTGTTGGGGTTCCACAATTAAGGTTTCCACTCAAGGGATTTGCTCGGTTTTTGATTGGCACCTCTGTTTCTGTCTCTCCGTAGGTGTCATCAAAGGCAACTGAGGGATTATGGCAGACAGATTGGCAGTTATTAGCATCCTCTTTTGAGGTAGTAACAACATTTTTGAACGCTAATCCGGTTGTCAAGTGGTGTTTTACCAAATTCTTATACTCTTATGCTGTTTCGCGGTAGTTTGTAATGTTACTACCAAAATGATTATTTTATTTTAATTTTTGAAAGAGCATTAACTCGTCACGGTATGTCATACCAATATGGAATATGCATGAAAAAAACAACGGGTTGCACTCCGGGAGTGCCAGCAGAAGTGAAAACTTCAACATTAACGTTGTGCATTTTTGAATAATATATTTTGGAATGGTTAGGGAATAATTTCGCACGAATTGCTTTATTTATCAGTATAAAAGTACTGTAATGTATGTAATTACATACAATATTCATTTATTGCGCTATCGTACACAAACATGACAATTTATATTATCCATCTCACGAATTGTCCTGACGCGAGTTTTTCATTTTTACCCATCCCAAAAAGTGCACAACGCCGCTAAAGAAAATTTAAGTTATAAAAATATTAATTGTTATTTTTGTTTATCTCAAAACAATTATACAAAAATATTATACTAACAGTGGAAATAGAATCAAAATTGATCGAGAAACCAACGTGATATAACTATTACAAGTATATCTGTCCCTTTCGCGAAAACGCTGTTTTCTAAGGCGGTTATGGTATTTGACGTCAGAGTTCGTATCGGACTTCTCTTTCTAACTGTAAACTTTGAAGTTTTTTTATTTTCACCGCTTATGATTGTATTTTAAATGTGATTTTTCATATCGTATAGCTAAATTAAAATTGTTTCCTCCACCTCTGTAAGCTTTTTTTCGAAAATGGGATATGTTTTAATAACAACAACGCAAAGGTTATGCATGACGGACATTAATTTAGCCTTATCTAACTAATTCAAAAAATTTTGTACCAGAATATTTCCTATATCGCAAATGGTAAATACTTGTCCAGTATGGATTATGGTGTATTTAGTAATAATATGAAAAGAACACATTCGGTGCAAGTTTTTTTTACAAATTGCCTTTATTAGAGTCTGTCTGCTAAACTATCAGTCATAAACAAATGAAAAACAAACGAAACACAGTGTCTATGGTCTTCAAAGTGATTTACACTGTCCAGTCGTCTTACAAATTACCAAGAAAAAGGTTTATAAAATGTAAAAACTTATTTTCTATGTAAGCTCTTCATCTCCAAATGCTCATTATTATTTCATGTTATTTCAAGTATTTCTTAATGAGCTCTCGCAGGATGAAAGATTTTCTGGCATACAACAACGAGTAAGTATTAATTATGTAGATCTTTGATATTCTGTGAAAATATAATAATAGAGGCTCTATGTAGCGTCGGATGATAGGATAATATTTGTACAGAGGATTATAGATAATAATTATTTACTTATTTTCCTTCATGTTCATTTACACATTTTTAACGCAGTATTTAGCCAATACTGCGTTAAACATGTGGAAGTCCATAATGAGAATGAGAATCTCCATAATGTTCAAATCTTCATGCTTGACCCGACGCTTTTCTTTTTTATTTTCGGCCAGTGTGAAAAAATCAACTAGAATTTAAAAAGAAAAAATAATCTAAACTAAAGCCTCAATTTATTGGCGGCCAGTAACAGGTGTTGACAAAATAAAAAACTTTCAAACATACTTTCACAAAAAAAAAAAATGTCGAGTCAAAGTATAAGGGAATTCCTTTCCACATTTTTGGTATTTTGTATTTAAATATCTCGTACCTGTATAGTGTCGACGAATGGCCCAAACGCCTTCCATGGGCTGAATATGATGTTGTTGTGGTCATCGACAGGAGTAGCTGTACTTCTGTAGTTGTGGGGGGCATCGATTGATACCACAGGACTTGGAAGAATCCTCTGCTGAATTATTGGCTTGCCTTGGATCTGTGAAAAAAAAAACCTATTTTAATAAACTTTTAACATGAGTATTACGTGTATTTTATTTAGAAAGTATCTGATCCGCGCAACTACGTCTGCGTCACGTTTTTCAATAATGCTACGCTTCTATTGGTCATAGCGTGATGTTATATAGCCTCTAGCCATTCTCAATAAATGGGCAATACATCACTAAAATATATTTTATATTGAACCCGTAGTTCCTGAGATTAGCTCGTTCAACTAAACAAACTCTTCAGCTTTATTATATTAGGATAGATTGATATGAAAAATAACTGGCAAACTGGAAACAATACAATACACAAAACTGGAAGTTGGCATTGAAACTGACCAAGAAAACCAAATCGAAGACACCATGTGACCATCATCTCATACTGGCTGTGCTTGGTGGATTACGACTTACTACTCACACAGTGGGCCTGTGCCCTATCAGTCAGGACATTGGAAGAAAGCTGATTATCATTATAATGATTATTAAGTATTCATCATCATCATCATCATATCAGCCGAAAGACGTCCACTGCTGGACAAAGGCCTCCCCCAAGTGTCGCCACAACCATCGCTCCTGTGCGTCTCGCATTCATCGGCTACCCACGACCCTCACCAGGTCATCGGTCCACCTTGTGGGAGGCCTTCCAACGCTGCGTTTTCCGGTATGCCGTCGCCACTCTAGAACTTTTCAGATCCTTCAACCAATTCAAGAACCCAAAAATATCTTTCTTCTGTTACAAAAATCCCCCCTATTTTTGTAACAGAAGAAAGATGATAATACCGGAGAAACATATTTTCGTTTAAAGAATATTCTCCAAAAAACGCTATCGTGCCAATATGGACTCATTTCCTGAAGGATTGGCCGGAGGAGGCAGCACATAAAATTAGCTGCAAAAGTATGAGGGAGGTCTTTGCACAGCCACATAGGATCGCTCATCTGTGGAGAAATCAAAACTCGATTTCGATCAAAAATGTCGCGTCTGTGACGGTATCAAATTTTGACACCGAGGCCCTTGACGTGTTTATTGACCAATATTGTATTCTTAAACTGTATCTACACTGCTCTTACTTGCACAAACTGCAGGGGAAAAAAAAGGATGGCCATACTGTCGCGCTGTCGTGCCGATTTGAAATCATTTCCCGAGAAGGCAGCAGATAAAATTTGCTGCAAAAATATGGGAGAGGTTTGCACAGCCACATAGTATAACAATAAAAACTCCCGATGACGCAAAAGCTCAGCACAAGATCTGTAAAATACCAGAAATGTTTTCCACGGAAATAAATATTACGTATTTAAAATAAATTAGGTCAAACCAGTCAGTGTGACTGGAATGAAGTAAGTAGCTGTTATTTTTGCAAGATGGCTACGTGATCAGCTGTTATTGGCGGGAGTTACAGGAAAACGTTTAGATATTCCATCTGTACGTTTGTAATCGTTTCCAACGAACTTATCGGAAAAGAATAAAAGGATTTTCCTGTAAATCATTGCTATACATTTATTAATTTTCGATATAATTTTTCACTAATGGTGTCGGAAGATCGCTATAAGTGGTTAGAGCAAAAAAAACTTGTAAGTAATGGAACACTGGCTTTTTAACCGCCTGCTATCTAATTAAGAATTATTTTCATGAAACGGTCAGATAAAACTGAAATCAACATTTTTTTTTATTGAGGAATGGCCCTGCTCTTGACCTCGATCACGCCTGATGGAAAGCGATGGATGAGGTCTATGACGGAGCGAGCCTGCCCATTAGGTAAATGCTAGAGACAAAAAACACTGACTAGTCCAAATCCTTATACTGAAAATACCTATCAAAATAATTGAATCAGATTTTGGAATCTTTCGTCCCTCGTTTCAACAGAGTGCAAACTACGTAATAATTAAGTATCTATAAGTATAAAGAATAACCGCTATCGCCTAAAAAAAAATATTAAAGGAAACTTTGCTAGTTTTAATTAAGTATCAAGTTGACGTAACGGCCGAACACACTTCGCCCAGCGTCCTTTGCGTAGTTTTAAATTAAAACTTTGTTCAGTAAGTAGTTATAGAAGAATTAATTGGTTCAAACTTGTTATAATATACAGAATCGTCAGTCAGCGTTACTAATGGCTCAGTTTTAATTATGGTTTCGAAGTTTCACCTTTGTTTTCGGCTGGAGGTAGCTAGAGGGCGCTTTAGGTTAAATGTTATTAGAGATTATTTTAAGGGCGTCTGGCGTTGCTTTGTTGGGGGTGCTAGATTAAAAACAATGTTTTAAGCACAAACGTAGGACTTTGAATTCTTCTTAAACAAATTTTGCAATTTCTCTCTAAGAATGATTTTTTATAATGGTTAATTGATATCTCCATTGGCCTGATATTAAAGCGTTCATACGATGGACTGCTGCTAAAGGTTTTTGAATATTGCCACACCCATTTTTTTAGCATGCGAAATTATCGAATGTCTCTTACCGCTCTGTGCGGAGCGGAAAGGAGTGTCAGACTCTTACTGAGTAAAACCCATCCGTGTTCCTGCTAATGCCCTTTGCGTTCCAGGGCGGCGGTGACTCTTTCGAACAAATTCCACAACCCTGGACACCTACGCAGGTTTGGGAATATACATAATTGTGCGTACAGTTAAAGACTGAGATTTATGGACGCAGTATGTGTTTCCCAATCGTTATCACCTGGAGGGCTTAGCACCGCAGTTTATCACTGTAAAACATTCTATCTTCACTTTATTAAGACTGAGTTTTTACTTTGCTCAATTGTCTACCAAATGATCGCATACCAACAGAGGGGGTAGCGGTCATACGATACCCATACGGAAGTCATACGGCAGGTAATAATAAACAAACCTTGAATTTTACTTTCTAAAAATAAAACACTTACTGTAAATAAAACTACGGCTTTCCTTTAAAAATCTTTCCTACACCAAAACCAAACTCTCCTTCAAGTACCCTATCTTTCACTACAATAGAATAAAAACCCTTTACAACTAAGACTAGACGGTGATCAGTCAATGTTATATAGAGTCCAAGCGTCTCTGGATAGCGACGATAGAGATGCGCCCATGATTGAGCGTTACATCGCTCATCGCGGACGGAATAGACCGATAGAGATGGGGTATTACACCTTTATCGATAAACTTTAAGAATCCCATTTCATTTTACCAATTTCAAAAAGAGAGTAGAATTTTATGTAGTCTATCGCACGGCATTTGATTGCTTTTTTATGTGTGACATTATTGAGTAATTTGAATTGAAAATGCTTTTAAGGACCACTTTTTTCTCATGTGTTTTTAATTTACATTCCGAAGTTTAAATTGCTATTGCTCGTGTTGGAGACCAATTTATGCTAAGGGATTTAGTAAACGCTACCGTCGTACCTGAGGATTTGTCTAAATCATCTCTTGGTAATTAAATATCTTACCTATATATATATATAAATATATGTATGTAGGATGGGGTATGTGGTAGACCCAAATAAAGACGCTTCGTTGCTAGGAATCTTCTTTTATCTAGTAAAACTTCTTAACTTCGTAAAATACGTCTTCCTCTTTCGTCGTAAAAAATCTCAGTCCTCTTTCCCTTTCACACACATACTCTCTCGTTCACTCATCGCTGCGTTCATACATCCATCACTCATTTATAATTTTGATACGTTCTGAATTTTACATCCCACATATACACTTCTGGACACATCTATTGGCCCACCTTGTATTTTCAGTTTCGTTTGGTCCTAGCTAAAATTTTATATTAGGTCGAGCAAAAAGTTTTTATGCAGTTTTGAACCTGGCACATTCACAATTTCATTCAATAGTCTTTTTTTGAATTTCGAACACAGAATTTAAAGAAACAAAAGACAATTTGGAGCCTGTTTGTTGATATCAAACAATCGAATACTAAGAAAACTTGGTTTTATTGGTTTACTTGGATTTAATTCTTGAAAAAGTGATTGATATCTTTGGTTTTGCAACAAACATTACTTATTCTTAACATTAAGGTGAGGTTCTATCAATAATCTATGGATACTTCACCTGAAGTCGCCGCCCAAGCTGTGGCACTTATTCAGGCCGGACACAGCCAAAGAAACGTGAGTGCTCAACTTAATTTAAGTCGATCTGCGGTCCGAAATGTTTATCGGAGGTACCTAGAGACTGGCGGCTTTGTTCGTCGCCAAGGAAGGCCACGATCTCGGGTCACAACTGAAAGGCAGGATCGGTTCATCGTGACGACCAGCTTGAGAAATCGTCACCTTACCTCCATTGAGATACAAAACCAACTTCGCGACTTCCACGGAGTATCTGTGAGCGCTCGAACTGTTCGGAGAAGGTTAAAAGAACGCGATATGGTACCACACAAGCCAGCTAATGGGCCCAAACTAACGCGAGCCCACCGAACAGCGCGCCTTCATTTCGCACGCAGTCATTTAAATTGGACACAGCAAGATTGGAGCAGTGAACTCTTTTCTGATGAGTCTAAAATTGTGTTACATGGCAATGATGGAAGGAAGAAGGTCTACCGACGTAAGGGAGAGCGTTTCGCACAATGCTGCTTTGAAGAGAGGGTTGCTTATGGCGGTGGTTCATGGACTGTCTGGGGTGGTATATCCGCGAGCGGAAAAACTCAACTTGAGGTTGTTACAGGACCACGGCTGCCAACATTAAATGCTGAAAGGTACATTCGTGAGTGCTTAGAACCTCACGTGATACTATACGCGGACTATGTGGGCCCAAATTTCCTTTTTATGCATGATAATGCAAGAGCCCATGCGGCCGGCATCGTCAGGGAATATCTTCGGGATGTGAACATCACAGTTATGGACTGGCCAGCCAGAAGCCCAGACATGAACCCCATTGAGCACATGTGGGACGAGCTAAAAAGACGTGTTAGGGCTCGTCAGCCAGTTGCCTAGACGATGCAGGAGTTGAAAACTGCCATAGAAGAGGAATGGGAGATGATCCCTCAAAATTTCATAGAGCGGTTGATAAACTCTATGCCTAATCGTATGAGAGCTGTGGTAGATGCCCATGGAGGCAACACGCGTTATTAAATTGAACCTTTATTTGATAAAACATGTTTTTTATTCAAAAATCAATTGCCTTTAACAAGGCGCATATCCGACTTGTTAGGCGTAGCTCCATGTCGTATGGTATTCTGAATTCAAATTTAAAACAATACGATCGAAAAAGATGGTAAAATGTATCAGGTTTAAAACTGCATCAACAGTTTTTGTTCAATCTAGCAATCATATTTCGGTAGGGGCCATCGAAACCTAAACTCTAAGGTGGGCCAATAGATGTGTCCAGAAGTGTATATGTTACGGCTAATAGCCAAAGTGCGGCTAAACCTAGTTTTAGCCGGCTACAACTAGGTGCAACCGGCCATGCCTAAAAGACGAAGTCAGCCCTGCTTCGCGGGTTTAAAAAATAACCACGAAGAGGATGGCGGGCTTTGAATGACCCCACCATCCTCTAAACTAACCTGTCTGAGTCGGGGTGCCCAATGGCCGGTCGATAAAAGAACATGATGTATTATTATACAAGTTCTAACCGCAGATAAGTAGGATATATCTAAGTTTAACTGCATGTTGCCGGCTGCACCTAGTTGTAGCCGGCTAAAACTAAGTGTAGATGCACTTCGGCTATTAGCCGTAACATATAATTTTAAATCTCCTATCTAAATATCTCCTATTATGAATAAAAATTGGTAGTAATGTAAAACAGAAAACATCTCAAAAATACTTAAAATCACTGATCCAATAACAATAACGTAATCGCCTATAATTTATTTATCGACAATAATTTATCGATAACTGCTAAATCCATCACTAGTTATCAAGCGAGCTATGTTGGGGTTTATTATGAGCGGAACTGTCATCGGATGCCTATTACGTCCAATTGCCTCATAAATTTTGGCTCCAAGAGCCTACTGTGCTGTGAAACATTGTTTTGTGGTCCATTGCTGTTTTACTATGGTACTATTTATGTAGCTTCCGCTGAAAGCTGTAATGGACCGCGAAGTGAAAAATGAGTACCGGATTTATTAATTTGGGAAAAGGTCTTTGTTCGGTAATTCGGGAATGAGTTTTGTTGCTGTTTTCTATATTAAATATATATATTATTATTTTTTGTTAAATTTGAAGTTAATAAGTAAACATTTGGTTAGTAACATTTCCTTAGTGATTCGATTTAATTTGATTGGAGATCGTGATTAAAGCTTTTTTTTAATCTTCTGGGTATTCCTAAAATATTCATCATCATCATCATCATATCAGCCGAAAGACGTCCACTGCTGGACATAGGCCTCCCCCATGTGTCGCCACAACCACCGAAATAACGATTCTAAAATATTATGATGTGCATATTTTTTGTCTTTATTTTAGAGGGTTCACTTACTATGATGTGGACAGAATTGTACTGCGAAAAATACTACTTAAATATTATCACATTATTTATCATCATCATATCAGCTGAAAGACGTCCACAGCTGGACATAGGCCTCCCCCAAGTGTCGCCACAACAACCGTAGTAGCTATGGAGTAGCTATTTTTTTTAAACATATTAAAGCACATCAAATACCCTCAATTCTAGTCGTAAAATACGTTTTTCTATTGGAATCTAAAAACAAAGTCCCACCCTTCAGTTAGTATAAGAGTAAGAACTGAAACAAATTCCCTATTATCGGTAATCCACTCCTGCTTGTCCAATTTATTTCGGATTAGCGAGATTGTTAAGTATATTTGGAATTGGGTATACCTAATTGGAAAAATACTGGGCAGTACTGATAAACTAACCTAGCAGGAGTTTCGTTGAAGATAATATTGACCAAAGTCCTTTTGTATTTGTGAGTCTCGGTGGAGGCGAATTTACTGGAATTGGGTAATCATAAAATTACTATTTGTATGTTGAAATAATGGACTCGGACTACTGTAGTAGTCTGTGAAAATCTCTTTTAGAATTCAATTATAATAAAAAGAAGTTTTATTTTAAACTAATAAGTGTTTTTGCGATTTTGAAGTGTTTAATTTAAGTTTCTTATAAGTTACTCGTTTATGCAACTAGCATTAACTCAATCAATGCAGGAAGCATAGTTATTATTTTTTATGTATATTATATCATATCGTTTATCAAAAACAACACTACAAGTCCAAACACTATCAAACAATGAAAAAAAAAATATTCTGAACGGCATTTTAACAATTTCTCCACGTCGCAAACGCTACAGTTTTGTTCTATCCTGCACCGTTTGATTCGACGCATGTATGACGTCCGGGAAACGTAGTTTAAACGCGAACTGTCGCTGACACATGACATGTTGTCACGCGTTGGTTGCGAGATGACAAACCTGGTTATTGGAAGTCTTTGATCTCTTTGGATTGCATCTCGATGGTCTGTGATTCGTAGGTGAAAGTACAGTTAAATATTTTTTTGTTGTTACGATGTTTGATTCAACAACAATATTATCAATCATGTTAAATGTTGACAGCCATAGCAGTCGAAGTTATAATAATGTTTAAGGCCCTCTTTTTGGTGCAGTTTTTATTACAAAAAGTATACCTACAGTATGTTATTAAGTATTTTAATTTCAAATGATTCATCATTAAAATGCCTGTAACCTTTCAAAATGAGATTGCATAGTCTATAAAACTAAACCTTGGCATGGCTTGGCAGCATTTGCCATTCGTATAGTTTACTAATAAACAAAATTAAAAAAATAGTCTTGAAAAATTTTCTCTATATTGCGGTTGCAAACGCCACAATAGATTTGTTCCACCGTGCGCCATTTAATTCGGCGCGTGTGACGAGAACGAAGCCTGTTTTTTTTGTAAACTGTCCATGTCACGGTGTCACGCACGTCGTGAGCGTGATGCAGTCAGCGTGACACTGGCACGTATATTAGATAGAAACCGTTATTGAATTTTTAATTGAAATGTTTTTTTTGGGAATATGGGGATGGTAAATATATGAAAGAAAAGAGGTTATTATTATATTTATCCTTATTGTTTATGGATAAGTCAGCACTCGTTACGCCATTTTTGTGTTTACAATTTTGTTATTATTTTTTATTCTGTCAGGTAAGTACCGTAAGTACCGAGTATACCGACGACGTATTTTAAAACTGTTAGCTGTTGTCAGTTCTATTTATATCGTCCCCTTATATCTGTCAAGCCAACTGTGGTCAGCTTCCAATCTCTCCTGACACCGCTGGATAGCAGTGTTTTATATGGCATGGCTGCCATTCTGACTTCCTCGCCCCATAACGCTGCTAAATAAAAATTCAAAGTCTTCATGAATGTCATTACTTTTTACTTGGAGAAAGTTAAATTGAGAAAACATTGACCGATTTTCGCTTTGTCCACCGCAACAATAAATACTTGCCCTGTCAATTTTTATAAGAAAGAAAACGTCCCCATTTTTTGTGTTCATCGAAAAGTATCGGACAGCCGAAGACTTGTTCGGATATTATTTTGTTTGAAAATATAATGTTTATTTACTTTGATATTTAGGGACGCGGTATTTTATTGATGTTACAATCGAAAATAAGTCGATTATTTTTTTAAAGTTTTGATGTAAGTAAGTATTGTTGTGTGTGAGATGAATAAAGCTGCTTAAAATGTTTTGAATGTATTTAGGGGTGTATGACTTTTAGAAATTCTCATAAAGAATATATATTTTAAGTAGCTTTGAAAGACTTCCATTGTTGATTTTTCAATTCCACATAATTGCTTTTTTATTATCATTTTGAAATAAATAAAAATGTATTAACTTAAAGAAAAATGTGTAATGTGAATTACACATAGTTTGTAAACAAGTCACAAAGGACACAAACTCAAGCATTGTCTGTTACATGTGCAATATTAATGTATGAATAAAGGAAACCTTACAAAGAAACTGAATGTTATTTAAAACTACTAAAAAAATCTTTACAATCCCTAAGCACCAAAATAATACTTCCAAACACAATTAACACCGCCAAACAGCAAACAAAAAGCGGCCATTTATCAAAAAAGAAAAAAAAAACTCACCTACCTACACAGGATTTTACCAAGATCTCGTTGAATATTATAACGACGTGCCTCCGAGGTAAATGACACCAGAATAGAAAAGAATAAAATGGAATTAGCAACACAAAGAGGGAGCCACGGACGCGGGCTGAATAAATTTCTCATACATGACTTTTGTACCTCTGCCACAGAGAAATTAGCAGAGCACCAACGTTGTTGAAAAAGGAGGTGTTACCCGTAACCGTTGGATGGTGTACAAATAATTTATTGCGGATGTGTTTGGGCATTTTCGTGTTATGTTTTACGGGTCTGTTTGTCTGTCTTCTTGCTTTCGTTGTGACTGAGTTTTAATCAATTGGTTGATTTGTGTATGCATTTTGCTTTTATTGTCGCGATCCCCACAATCACGTGCGAATCGCGACTATGTAACGAAGCACTTTTTTAGATATTGTTCTAAAATCTCTGCAGAACAATGTGTATGAATGAAATAATGTTAATCTATAAAAACTGTTAACGAGTTTTATGTACCAAGACACGATTTCATTGCACTAGACCGATGCAAAGCCAAGAAATAGTCCATTTTGGGCATAGTCCTTTGCCTTTTTTTTTAAATAAAGAAGCTACTATATCTTCTTGTGAGAACAATAATTCCAAAACAGTTTTCAAAAATAATTCACTTCGCAACCGAACAATTTGAAATACCTTTTACACGTAGTGACCAATTGTCTATACTTATAACTCTATTTTACGTCATATTCGTCACTACTTAAACTCGGCGAATAAGTATACATTTAAAATTTATTACTCAGACCTAGATAAGTCTAAAAAATGTGACACGAGTTGTATGAATGCATTTTAATGAAGCAGCGGTTTAAAATGAAAGAAAAATAGAACCTCGGTTACTTGTACAGACAGGTTAGTTAGCTGGAGGTTGTTTAGTTTTCATAAAATAAGGTTCAAGAAAATGGGTACGGAAAAGTAATGAGACATTTTGTTGTTTATGAGAGATTTACAGTATCAAAACACTTTTTGAGGATAGTGTCATTACTAATAGATTTGATGGAATGATAAAAATAAAATTAAAGGCGATTTGTTTGGCGTTTTGCTTTATTTTAAAAATGGAAACATAACTTTATAGGCCTCCTTGTACAGAACCCTTCGTTTGCGAGTCTGACTCAAATTGACAATTTTTAAAACACTCTTAAGAAATATTTTTAGGAAACAAGATTCAAAACGTCACTTGATTTAAAAAAAATATTTTGTTGTCCCAGTAATATTATAAAAAACGGACAAGTTTGAGTGTGACTCGCGCACCAAGGGTTCCGATCGGGTCTTCATTTTTTCCGAGTATACATTACCTACGGAAGTTTATAACCTATTAAAGCACTCTCATTACTCGATCAAAAATAAAGGAAGTAATATGTTGAAAAAATATTCTCTCTTATATCAATGTACGTCTTCAACCGAAAATATAAGTTTGTAATTGCAAAAAATGTTTTTTTTTTATAATTATGATAATATTACAAATTCCCCATTTTCAGACCTTTTCCTTCACTAGTACTGTAAGAACTATCTTCTTGCCAAATTTCATGACTAGGTCAGCGGGTAGGACCTTTAGGTTTAGATTCCCTTGCGAGGGTTAAAATATGCGCCGTAAACGGAGCGTACACGGCTTTATCTTTAGATTGCGTAGATTTAGACGTTTGATTTTTTCACTGCTCCTCACCACTTCAGTATTTATTTTATATTGATTTCAGTTCGATTCCTTTACGCATTCCTGAGAAAAAGGTCTTGACAGACGGACTGACGAACGGACAAAAAAGTGATCCAATAAGGATTCCATTTTAAGGCGCTTCCCTGATCAAATGACCTTGAGCATTCGTTCCCTCTTTGCCGCACCCCACCTCTACAATACTTCGTTAAACACTACTAGCGCCATCTAGTGAACAATTTACGAATACAAGTAAAAGTCACAGACCTTAGAATTCACAGACACGGCCAAGCAAAAAGGAGGGTTATGAATTTGACCGGTATGTATGTGTATGTTCATCTGTTCACTCACAACTTCTAAACCATCAACCATTCGATAGATGATGATCGTGATGGGTCGTGATCGATATCTGAATGAATGAATGTGGCGAATTTGGTCAAAATGAAAATCCTAGATTGCGGCTGCAAAAACTTTCATAATTTTTCGTCATGGGTGTCGTTTTCATGGTTTTTGAGGCTGTTAAAGCTGATAGTGAAGTAAAAATGAAAATTCAGTATGGCGGCTGCGAAAGTTTTGATTTTTATTTAAATCATCGTGGAAGAAAGAACTTCGTTTCTGACATTTCTAGTTTACATATCCCCAAAATCTAAATAACGGGTACATGTAAGTGTGTTTTCGTCCGAAGGTTCTTTAACTACACTTCTATCTATAACTGCTGTCAACTCAATCTCTTTATTTAATTGAGGTTCAATATTTTCTTTATTTCGCTACATAAGCCATCTGGAGTGGTACCTTAAAATGGCAACTCTTCGTCAATAAATAGACCACAAGGTTCAATTTTAATATTTTCTTGCCTTTCTATTTGCTTGATAGTAATGTTTTCATTGTCTTTGCCATGTTTAATTGACGACACATGGTCAATGTTGGTTTTGTACAATAAGTCTCTTACAAAGTTATGACAACGTGTATCATTTCGCCGTTTGACAACTTTTCCAAAGTTGGAAGCGGTTAATAGCGACCTACGCAACTCTGGCCAGTCGCTGCATTCACTTTGTAAAACGGTTGTCCGTTTGATTAAACTTCTTTCCTCATCAGTTTTCTTTAAATTTTCCATAATATTTTCTTTAATTTTATTGAAAACATCGATTGGCATGTCAGGTTTTGTGCAGTCTTGATCATAATTGTGGTCCTGTTTCGATTTTTCTAAGAACAAGGCACGCTTTTTTGGTTTCCTATTTGGCTTCATTTTCGCATTTTTGTTTATTTTTTTACTTTCTAGCCGTTATATTTTGCCTTGAGGGTTGTTTCCTTTATTAATAGATTTATATAAAAGAGAAATTGAACACAATCGTAGCGTCTTTTCGCGGTAATAAACAACGGTTGATAAGTAGGTACACATACTTTATGGTAGGTACTCATATAATATTAAACATTTTTGATAACAAAACACGGAGGGAAGACGACGAGAGCGACACGGCCTCCTCGTACGAAAGCGCGCAGCGCACTGCCGCCCGCACCCACCCCGCACATGCCTTTTTATTACAATTATTTTAATAAAAAAAGAAAAGCGATCTTTTGAAATTAAATGAAACGTGAATAATTTAGATTTTAAAATTACCTATCCATTAGTCTAATCCTCAAATGATTAGAACGTTGCCTTTAGCAACAGATACAAGAAATCATTTTTTTAAAGTCTATTTTAAATGTATTTATAACACATAAAAACAAATTAAAACGTGGAATGTGATGATAGGATATCAAAAATTAATAATGTGCTTTTAGATGTAGTTTATTTCTCTTATCTAATGAGTTAATAGCCTCTGAATAACGAAGAAAAACGTACTAGCGCAAGGTTTTGGTCGGGGTAGAGCCTTAAACGACTGAAGTGCGGAACCCAAAAATTGAATCAAAATATTACTTAGTATTCGCCTGAAAATAACAACTTCATTCCTTTTTAATACTTGTGGAGAGATTAAATGGTTCCTAGAAAGCATTTCATTTGAAGATTTCACGGAGAAACAGTAATTAAATTGTTTTATTATTTTCTGGAAACATGATTTATCAGCTTTCAAACGCCAAAATATCGAAAATCTTAGTCTTTTAGATGTTTAATTACTTACATTTTATTTATTATTGTATATACTTACAAATACTTAAATAAAAACTCATACCTAACTAAAATATGGCATCGAAAAATTCCTCCGCATCGTTGGCCACGGGTAATGTGCCCAAGAGGCTGGCGGCATTGCCATGTTGTATGGCAATATTGCCAGCCTCTAATTATATTTAAGGTCGAGCTAGCGTTTTTTTATTTTTATTTTTTATTTATGAGTGGGCTAGCTCTTGACCTCGATCACGCCTTATGTAAAGCGACAGATGAGATCTATGATGAAGCGAGCGTGCCCAGAAGATGCCTTGAGGCACTGGTACTCCCACGCGTCGACGAAACACAGCTGGCTGCTTGACGCCGAACTCCGGCGGGACGGTGGTCGCGAACCAGGCGGGTGTTAGCCCTACCACCGCAAGGGAAGGATTGGCCAGTGTTATAAGGTGTTAGGTGAGACTGTCCAGGATGCGACGAGCGCTCGGTTCAGTGTTGAGTGTCTGATGGAACAAATTGCGCTAGACTAGGAGGCTCCTTCATGCATCCCAAAAAGCTTGCTCGTTTAATAAGCTAATTATATAATCAAACATGAAAAGCTCCTGTTTGAGTCTTTTTAGGATTTTCAAAAACTGTTTATCCATTCATATCCATACTAATTTTATACCGCGTATTGGAAGACGAAGCGTTAGAAAGCCTCCCCCACAAGGTGGACTGATGTCCTGGTGAGGGTCGCGGGTAGCCGATGGATGCGAGACGCACAGGACCGGTTGTTGTGGCGACACTTTGGGGAGGTCTTGAGCAGTGGACGTCTTTCAGCTGATATAATGACTAAAAATATTATTATAAATGCGAAAGTAACTATGTCTGTCTGGATTTGTATGAAACTTGGCACAATGGTAGACCAGAGGATGCGTACTTTTATCCCGAGAGTATGGCCTTGGTATAATTTTAGACTTTCATGCGGGTAGAGCAGCTGACAAAAGTTAGTTTTTGTTTGTTGTTAATGTGGCGAAAGTAATATAAAAAAACCAAGGCGAAAACTTGTTCTTCAAGTTTTTGAAAAATTGGTGTTTATTTCGTTTTAACTTGATCCCATACAAAAAGATTTGAGTAGATTTCACCAATGAAACTGAACGCGATCAGTACAACTAAACCGCGTTCAAGAGCTGTCAGTGTTTAATATTCCATAGAAAAATAACGACTCACAGCTCATAAACTTGGTTTATTCGCTGATCGCGTTCAGTTTCATTGGTGAAATTGGCCCAAACATAGGTAAATATTCATATTATTCACGGGTACTTTCACGTCTTCATAGATTTCCAATGAAATAAAAGGTTAGTGAACTGGTGAACGAGTATGCCTGCGCATAATACAAGTCATTATAAATCGTAGCACGTGTATTATCAGTGCCTGTGATAAGCAACATTATTATTAAAATAGATGCGTGATTAAAATCATTGATATTCATAAAATCTCAGTCTAATCAATTTTCTTTCATATTTCCCCACCGCTCAATACCTGCGGTTTAGGGTTGGCATTCCTTCTGAATTCCTAGTAACCGGTTTTGAGGGGAGAGGTTAAAATGAACGGATTAGGTTGTTTTGTGGAGCTCATTTGAATTTGTCTGTGCATAGGATGTTATACGCTATATACTTATTTATCACATTGTTGTATCATACGTTGTATTAAACAGATGGGTTTTTTGAAGTGCTTTAGGGGTGTAGTGCACAGATTAAAGATCGAAAACTAAATTTTAACCCTTATAAAGTACTGATTGTAATAACAACAATCTGATGTAACCATTTGTGGTACAGCTAATGCACTGTACTCTTTTTTTAACTCAAAGGTTGACTGGTATATAGTGCGTTGTTGCATAAAGTCCGTCCATGTACCAGTACTGTGAATGATGTTTAATTAAATAAATAAATACCTACCCTCCTTAAAAAAAACTTTTTAAAACGACACTAGAAATATTAGCAACAGAGATAATTTAAAAGATAATGGTTCAACATAGCCAGTCCACCCAACCAGTCTTTTTTTTAAAATACTTTTCAATCGATTCGATCACTGAATCCCGGAATGCATAATTATGCATTCCAGGACTCAATCAATACTTTCTAAATATTTGCACCTACTGCACATCTTTGAAAAACAAAAATGTTCTATTAAAAAATTAAGATAAAAACCCTGAACTTCCTCACATTAACTCCTCGAACCGAAAAGGTGACAACCCTAAATACCATCCAGCAAAAAGACCGAACAAAACAATTCTAGGTTCGAGTCCATTCCATAATTGGAAGTGGCAGCCCTGGGTGTAAACAAGACAATAATTCACGCTCTTCTGCGACACATATCGAATAAGTAATTCTATAAAGTCAGACGCAAACCTGAGGGAATGGCGGAATAATGCAACACGTTGGTTGGACCGCGTCAGGGGAATACAAAGGCGACGTACCGAGGTTTTCCAGGAGAGGTTTGTGTTCAGTTTTGTATAGTTTAGGGTTATTTGAGATTATGTTTCTCTCTTCTTATTCGTGTACTCTTGGCAGAGTGGTTGTAGTCATGTCTCACTCAATTCTTGCGCCAACGCTACACCCGTGATCCGACTTCATCTAACTCTAGGTTTGGCGAAGTGAGGGTTGTCATTTATACTGTAGTGTGTTTGATAAGGTCTGTTCACCGAGATTCTGTTTATGTGAATCTTGATTCTGAAAAGGCGTTGGGTCGATGATATCCCAAAAGCCGCGTACAGTACCTAAATGCCAATGTTAATTTGTTCCATCAGACACTCAACTGAACCGAGCGCTCGGCGCATCCTGGACAGTCTCACCTAACACCTTACAAGACTGGCCAATCCTTCCCTTGCGGTGGTAGGGCTAACGCCCGCCTGGTTCGCGACCACCCTCCCACCGGAGTTCGGCGTCAAGCAGCCTGCTGTGTTTCGTCGACGCGTGGGAGTACCAGTGCCTCAAGGCATCTTCTGGGCACGCTCGCTTCATCATGGACCTCATCTATCGCTTTCCAGCAGGCGTGATCGAGATCAGGAGCTAGCTCATACATTAATAAAAAAAAAATAAAAAAATAAATGCGAGACGCATAGAAACAAGAAGTGTGCCAAATAAGAGAGGAGGTCTATTTATACCAAGCAATATAAATACTAAATTAAATATTGTATTTTGGGTTTTATCTTTTGTAAGACGCAGATCATCATAGTAGCTTGACTGTACTCAAAATCTATTATTTAGGTTATTTTAGGTCCAAGACACATAGCCAAATAGGGAACATTCAACAATTTAATCAATGAAAGTACAATCAACAACAAACCAAGTTAACAATCTTAATACAAACTTCGCTTGAACTAATAAAATAACACGTTTAAAAGTGTTTGTAACTACAATGCTAAGACAAAAGGAACTGTGTTTTAAACTGCCAACTTTTATTTGCCTAACAAAGTTTCTAAAAGCTGCTGTTTAACGATAAAGGAGTTTTATTGTCTGACGTTCCTTGTATATCTGAAGTAGTTAATGTGGATGGACTGTGTATTTGTAAGTAGTTTTGAAAACTGAGTGCTTGAAGTGAAAACTGACGGTTGGTGTTTTAAAAGATGCTGAGAATTGATGGGCCGATTGGTCTAGTGTTTGGGTAATTGGGTATAAATTGGCAGTCCCGTTTCTATCTGGCTTATTTTACTGGTTTATTTATATGGCAGCATGGAGTATTCCTAATAGAAGGTTGACTTATGTATTTTGATTTTGAAAACCGTGACGGTAATTGTTGTTATAATAATTGTTGAAACATTTTCTTTTTTTTTCGTATTGAATTACTACAGTTAATTTTTGTTCGACCAGTATTTGGCAACTTAAGAGGCCAATATACAACCTCATTTAAATCCTGGAAGGTGCATAATTATGGTTGTGCATGACGGGCAACTAAATAGGTGACGCATGTCCTGTGAAGGGCAAATTTACTCTGACTGGTGCTTCTTACACAACATTAAAAGCAAAATTTAGAACCTTACTCGACTGATCCACATTTTACGGTACTCATCTGCCTAGCCTTTTCCCAACTATATCGGTCGGCTCCCAGTCAAACCGGATTCAGCTGAATACCAGTATTTTACGAGGAGCGGCTGCCTACCAGACCTCCACAACCATTACTGGGTAACACGGTACTTCTTGGCAAGACTGGTGTTAGATTTTCTGGCTTCTGACAATCCGTAACGACTGCCAAAGATCTATAAATGACAGCCGGGACCAACGGCTTAACGTGCTTTCCGAGTCTCGGTATGTTAATATGGTCACCCATCCACAGACCAACCTCGGCAAGCGTTGCTTAGACTTGTCCGTGCGGCTGTTATAATTTTAGCCACGAGCTCCTCAGCAAATTTTACGGTACTACCTATACAAATAGCTACATGCAGTATGTAGTTTAATAAATATACCTACAACACTTAAACCTTCTCAACGTACACAAATTGAACTCCAAAAATCCATCATATGTTCCACACACCCAATAACGTTCGAGCCTGTCTGTCAGCCTGCCTTGTTATGATCCGGCCCAACATAATGGCGGAAATGTAATTAAATGTCAGATTCTGGCAGGATCAAAGGTTTAGTTAAACCCATTACGGGGCGCTCACGCACATTTTGTTACGGATCTGTTACCAAGCAAAGTAAAGTACGGAACTTGTTAACGGTGCGACGTGTTTGCTAAAGGATATGTGTCGTGTATGGTCAGGTATTCATTAAGAGTTTTTAATTGGTAAGCTGTCCTTTTTTTAGGGATATGTCAAAGGTTGAAACGGAATGTACAGTAAAACTACTATCCCTCGGCATTCATCGCATTTCCGAATACAAACGAATGCTAATTTCCATGTCCATCATTATTAGATTTATCGTGCACTAGCTTTTGCCCGCGGCTCCATCCGCGCGGATGTCGGATAACGCATAAAAAAGTAGCCTATGTCCTTCACCACAGCTTCCTCAAGCTTATTTATCTGCCAAATTTCATGACGATCCGTTCAGCCGTGTTAGCGTGAAAGCGTAACAGACAGACAGACGGAGTTACTTTCGCATTTATAATATTAGTAGGGATAGTAGGGATAATCATTTGAATTCAGAACTGAGTACTTTATTGTTATGTTCACACGAAATCAAAACAAAACAACAACAAAGTAGGTACTGAGTCCTGAATTATAAACGATAAATCTAATAATTGTTGGATACCTATGGAAATTAAAATGAATTGGAAAATGGAAATTAAATTAAAATTGGAAACTTAGGTACGCCGCCGTTGAGTTACAAATTAAATGGACCTCCTTCTTCCGATGTTGGTCGGGTTTTTTATGTTATGGATGACGACCCCTATCATTTTCATGGTTTTTGGAATCGCTAAAAATGTAAATGAGCTCAAAATGAAAATGTAAAACGAAAATGCAATTTTTTTCATAGAATTTCTGTGTACACATCATTCAGCTTTATCCCTGTCTTGTGTTTATTTTGTTTTTAATCAAACCAAAAATAATTAATTAATAGATGGAAAACACACGTAATACAACCACAACAGAACAACGCCATACAAACTAAAACACGTCCGCTTTAATCCTGCAAAGCCTGGCTAAAACTTACACCAAAACATTTATCATGAGAAGCGTCAGAAATTCGACCTAAATCGTGGAAGGTTGTCAAACAAAGTGACATAAACGGCACAAAGGACTCGCGATGGGACTTCATACTCCCATACCGATAAAGGGTTGAAAGGTTTATTAAATAGGTCGGGTTTATCAGCCGAGTATCTCCGAAGCCTGCCGAATTTGAATACAATTACGTGTATGTAACAATAATTTCGGACGTCCGTTTTCATTTTGAGGGAGGTTGATGAGAAGTGCGTAGGTAGATAATTTATGTTTTTATGTGTTGTGTCAAATTTTGATGATGAAGGTTTCGGCGGTATTTGGTTATTTTTCGTGTTTGCGTTGCTTTTTGATTTAAATTGCATGGCAAACATGAGTGGGATGTAGAGAAGATTTGAACAAAGGGCCAATAGGGATGATTCCTGGTTAAAAAATATATAATTCTATTTAGTCCGTCAGTTAGATTGTCGAAAAATAGACACGTATTTTGCTTTACCAAATCATTAAAAAAAGATGAAGATAAAACGCATCAAAGATCAGCCGGTCAATTCTGTCGACATCTCACGGTGTTCACCTAGGCGGAGTGAACGACAACTGAGCTGTCATTCCATCTTATTTGTATGGTTTGACAACTCACCCGTCGTACACCCCGCCCAAGTGTTCCCTTCGACATGTTTACAGCCGGTTGATTCTGTCGACATCTCACGGTGTTCACCTAGGTGGAGTGAACTACAACTGGCCTGTCATTCCATCTTATTTGTATGGTTTGACAACTCACCCGTCGTACACCCCGCCCAAGTGTTCCCTTCGACATGTTTACAGCCGGTTGATTCTGTCGACATCTCACGGTGTTCACCTAGGTGGAGTGAACTACAACTGACCTGTCATTCCATCTTATTTGTATGGTTTGACAACTCACCCGTCGTGCACCCCGCCCAGGTGTTCACTTCGACATGTTTACAGAATCGCACTGCAGGAGTGGGAGGTTGTGACGTTACGTGTATGTAAAAATGTAGTTAGTTAAAGTATTCAACACACTGTATCGTTTTAGTTATTGGTTTACGTGAAAAAAGAAAAAATACCAGGCTAATATTTTTTGGAAATCTATCTGACGGACTAATTCGATTTTATTAGTCTACCCTATGTCTACCCTATTCTACTAATTTTAAACAACGTTAGCATTCGCATGTCAATCGCCAACTGTCAAAAAAGCCTCAAATCCCTTACATATTTGACAGATCGCGGCTGGCATGCGAACGTTGCTTAAAAATTAGTAGAATTGGCACACTGGTATTTAAAAGGACATTGCGTGATTTCAGGGCACGTTTTTGGACCCTGACCAAAATTCACACAGATAAAAAGTTAACTGGAAGGCCTAGCACGGATGTTTTGACGAAGAGTATCGTTAACTTAAATGATTTTGGAATTTCAAAAACTCCAACCCCATAGTATTTTGGTTGTCAATTTATATCATACAAAAATATGAATATTCTAATAAATATTATGTGCGAAACGAGCATTTTAGTAAAATTTTACGTTACGTTAGTACCTATAAGTCAAAAATATCCGTGCTAGGCCCTCTGAGGGCTTGTGTGAGTTTTTTAACGTACTCGATCGCGTTAACGTAAACATTCGCTTCTGTCAAATTGTATAGAAATCAACAGGTTGTCCGTGACTGTCACCAGACGGCGCCTATTCAGTTTCAATACAAATTGACGTTCACGCTAACGTGATCAAGAACGTTAAAAAACTCGCACTAAGGCCACAGATCTCTTTTTACAACTACAGTAAAGGTTACCAGCATCACCATTTTTATCAGTAGCATATGTATTTTTTTAAAACTGTATAGTTACACCAATATATATTTTTGGGGTGCATGAAGGAGCCTCCTCGGGTAGCGCAATTTGTTCCATCAGACACTCAACTGAACCGAGCGCTCGGCGCATCCTGGACAGTCTAACCTAACACCTTTTAAGACTGGCCAATCCTTCCCTTGCGGTGGTAGGGCTAACACCTGCCTGGTTCGCGACCACCCTCCCACCGGAGTCCGGCGTCAAGCAGCCTGCTGTGTTTCGTCGACGCGTGGGAGTACCAGTGCCTCAAGGCATCTTCTGGGCACGCTTGCTTCATCATGGACCTCATCTATCGCTTTCCATCAGGCGTGATCGAGGTCAAGAGCTAGCCCATTGATAAATAAAAAAAAATATGGCGTACTTTTACTGGTACTAATAGTAATAAGAACCACAAAAGCTTCAACATTTTATCTCAAGTTCGATCAATTGAACATTTTGTAAGTAAGAACAATACTTTTCCGCTATCAACTAATAATGGTTGTTGGTTTAGCTCATTATTTGTAAGAAAACGGAGCAATTGAAGAAGTATTGCCCGACTCTTGTTCCAGCAGGAACTAGTAAAACAAAAAAGAAGCGCTAAGAAAAATGCAGCCAATTATAGAGGAGAACTTTACTTCTTAAAGTATTGTATTTTCAATGTTTACTTTTAAAAGAACAGGATGCACGGGTTTTGATTTTCACATTTTAGAGTTTCGTACCCACAGAGTAACCAAAGGAACCCTATTACTAAGCCTCCGCTGTCCGTCCGTCCATCTGTCAGCGGGTTGTATCTCAAGAATTGTAATAGGTAGATGGTTGAAATTTACATAGAGCGTATATATCTATTGCCGCTATAAAAATAAAAACTAATTAAAAGTAATAATTATTACTTTATTGTGTTTACATAAATAAATACATGAATAAAAATCGTTTCTTGTTTGGGGCTCCATACACAAGAAACGCATTTTTTCAGTTTATGGTACGGAACTTTTTGTATGAGTGTCCGACTCGCAATTAGCTGGTTTTTTTGTTATTTTATTACAGGGTGACGTCTCAGGAGGTGAAGTGTGTAGGTACTCACATCAGCCACTACACGTAAAATATTGTTATTCAACTGAATAACAATATATAGGCAGATGATGATGAAGTATGTACTCGCATGTATATGTTACGGCTAAAGGTGGGTGTGAACATACACCTAAGTTTAGCCGGTCATTGGGCACCGCGACTCAGATAGGTTAGGTTAGAAAGGGATGGCGGGGTCTAGTGAGCGAGCGAAGCGAGCGAACACAGACCCCGCCATCCCCTTCGTGGTTATTTTTTTTTAATCCACACAGAAATAGGAATTTTAAAGTGTTTTGAGGTTAGGTTAGAACTAGTTGTAGCCGGATAAACCTAAGGTTAGCCGGCTAATCTTAAGTTTATGTTCACACCCACCTTTAGCCGTAACATATTATCATAAACCACTTTTGCAGCAAACAAATGACAATTTTTTCACCCTTATTCGTGAAAAAAATTGTTGTTAAATACATGTTCGCGTGAAAAATGTAAGGAACAGCGGTTTTTATATTTTTGTATTTTGATGAACAAATTAACGTCTAATTAACGCCATTGATGCTTTCCCATCCATAAAAAAGGTAAATGAACAACCAGCAAAAAACTGCACAGATAAATAAAATTTCACAATGTTTCCATAATTTAGCGTTAATTAGTACGAGGGGACAGTGGGGACTAGTCAACGAAGTATCAGGTAACTATTTTTGGGGAACACAAATCTTTAATGTTTTATGAGTATCCCCAAAAAATAACCCAATCGTTCTTGTCACACATGCAAAGTTCTTCTTACTAGTACTATGTATACTATCTACCAATCAATTTTAAAACACCGATGCAATTATTTCCCACAAAGACAAGACGCAAATACATCTAGTTTGTGGGCCATTCTACTTTTTAGTTCCTAAACTGGAGATGAAAATTTATGAACACTTTTACAAAGTTGCAGATGTCTCGAGATATTTTCTTAGCGGTGTTTAGGTACGTTAGTTTTCAACCGGGCCTCAATGTTAAATAAGAATGTCTTCAATATTCTGTTTTTTTTTTAATTACAAAAAAGTCTCATTAGTTACTAAAATCACCAGTCCTCATGTGCTCATAATATAAAATATCCACTGCGTTATCAAACAACAGTTTTTTTACATTTAAGCCCATATATTTCGATTAAAGTTTACCATTCAGGTGAGCCTATGCAATTCTGAATGAAAAATTAATAGGTTTTTCGAAGATTATCTTAACAAGTTAAAAATTGTGCTCCAAAAATGTACAAGAGAATGGCCCTTGTACCTTCTACTTCTAGGTGACTTGATAGGAAACTCTTGGCGTTCATTTAAGCCTGTCTTTCTAGTGCTCGAACAATGTTCTTTTGTGTGCCAACCGTTTGTTACCATTTAAGGCCCATTCTTAAATATTTGCAGGTCGTTATTTCATAATTGACTGGTAATTTTATCGATGAGAATATTGACGTCTTGATCGAAGTATTTAACGTTCTACTTTTTCTTTGTGATAATTATTGTTTGCTAGGTGAGTCTGCTGCCTACCAGGGTTGCGGAATTTGTTCGAAAGATTAGTGGTGGTTGGTGAAAGAATCTTCCAAATCCGACTGGTAGTTCCAGAGATTAGCGCGTTCAAACAAACAAACAAATATTAGTATATAGATCTTGCAAATACAAAGGAAAGAATTTCCTAAAATCGTCCACTAAAGGCCTTTTTAATTCGCATGGAAAAAGCAACGCCAAAAACTGCCCAAAATCTGCCATTCAATAAAACAGTTTTTCACGAAAATAATTCTCGAAAACCCTGAATATTCCACGCAGACAAGGCACAAACTACCAAACTACGAGATGTACATACAGACTATTTGTGCGCTCGGATCACTTTATCGGAAACTCGGACGTCGCCGTCGCATAAGCTTGTTTTTCTCGTGCTCTTAGCAAAAGTTCTTTGTGTCCCGACCGTTTAAAAATTCATACTAAAATATTTGACGTTCGATTCTCGGCATTTTATAAATGAGCGAGTTTTCTGATGGTTGCTTGTAGGTTAGGATATTTTTCAGAATGGTCTAGGGGAAAAATGATGAATAGCTGTTGTTTCGTTTAAACGTGGCAATAGAATTGCCTTTTCCTGAATATCTCTATTACGACAGATTTCGTTTTCGATAGATGTACCGTGTTACCCAGTTAATGGGTTGTAGAGGTCTGGTAGGCAGCCGCTCCACGTACTGGTATTCAGCTAAGTCCGGTTTGACTGGGAGCCGACCCCAATATAGTTGGGAAAAGGCTAGGCAGATGATGATAGATTTCTATTCAGTGTATATAAAACTCGCAATTAGGCCACAGAACGACTAATGTCTTTATTTCCATAATTTTATTAGGGAAATTATAAAACGATCGAATAAAAAAAAACCTTAGCGACTGATGATGAGATACTGTTTTAATAACTGGAGCGGTATGAATTTGAATAAGCGAAAAATTAGCTAAACTAACGACGAATATTGATTAATAATAAAATCAAGAACGAGCTTACAAAAAGTGGGTTGTAATTAATCCATTTCAGATATTAAAATTCTAATCGTGCGGCTAAATTACTAAGTGAGCGACTAGAAATACAGAGAGGGCAACTTCAATATTGAGATAGAGATGATTTTTCCAATTGAGGTTTTAACATTTTGGTGTTTTATTTGGTGCGCAAGAGCGAGTGATGCCAGCTCGGGATTTGGGGCACCCCGACTCGGACAGGTTAGGTTAGAAGGAGCGGAACAGACCCCGCCATGCCCTTCGTGGTTATTTTTTTTTAAACCACCCAGAAATATCATTAGCCAAATATTAAAAAAATGCAGGACGTAACGTTGACACAAACAAATATTAGGTCGCTCAAATATTATAAAGCTTCTCATCTAGTAATGTTTGTAAGTTGCTGTTCTGTTGATTTCTCGTCACTCGCAGTCAGTCGCTCACTTAGTAATACTATAACGTAAATTAAATACTACCCATTTTATTATCGGTGTGTTAGCGGGTCAATGACCGATATTTGCATTCTAAAACGCACCAGTTATTTTTTTTTTGTTCTTGCCTACAAATATTAGGAAAACTGTTACAAATACTATTATATATTAATGAGATTACTTCTAACTCGTATCTCGTTTTATTTATACTACTCGTAATACAATACAGCTGAAGAGTTTGTTTTTTTGAACGAGCTAATCTCTGGAACTCCTGTTAGGATAAGGAAAATTGTTTTTGTATATATAAGCCACAATCATGAGGAAAGATATAGGCATACACGGGAACGGGGAACAAACGGAAAATGCGCGTACGAAGTCGCGGGAAAAGCTAGTTCATCATAAATCTCAAATGTCCGTTCTATTATTATAAACAAGCAGGTCTAAGACTATTTCTATAACCAATACGACCCGTTGATTTAACCAATATTACAATTAACCAGGACATCTTAAAATCTAAAAACCGGCCAAGTGCGAATCGGACTCACGCACGAAGGTTCCGTACTATTACCTAAAAAAGACGGAAAAAAATCACGTTTGTTGTATGGGAGTGCCCCCCCGTAAATATTTGTTTTACTTTAATTTAATTATTTATTTTTAAAGTAAATATATATAACGAAATATTCTGTGAATACTTCAAGTGTCTACCTGTTGCCGTTTGTTGTATGGGAGCCCCTTTAAATATTATTTTCTGTTTTCTAGTATTTGTTGCTAAAGTAACAAAAATACATTATCTGTGAAAATTTCAACTGTCTAAGTGTTACGGTTCATGATATACAGCCTGGTGACAGGTGGACGGATAGCGGAGTCTTAGTAATGGGGTCCCGTTTTACCCTTTGGGTACGGAACCCTAAAACTGATAACTTAATATGCTTCACCATCTACTCGTACATACCTGCTTTAAAACTGCTCTAAAATGGCAACTCACAGAGATAAGTACCCGATATAGTACATGTTAATGGTAATAGCGATTTAAGGCCGCAACCGATATTCACTTACGAGGTTCGCTATATCGCCCCCAGTAATGCACGCTTTTAAAATTCTGTTTACACTAAAACGGAGTAAGTGAGCTATATTTTGAAGCGTGTTTTGCTTGCGGCCATGTTTGGTTCACGGGAGGAAATAACACGTGTAATTTTTTGTTTCGAGGTTCGGAACAAATTTTATTTTGGCGTAAATAAAAGATAGGTATATTAAACTGACGGCCTGGTGCATGCCGCGGTATTCCGGAGGATGCGAGGAATGCAGGACTGGTCGACTTGGTGTCGATTTGTGGAGACGGGGAACGTTTTTCGGCTGAAATTATGATGTTTTTGATAGTTTTGTGTGATTCTTGAATTTTGATCGGTATTAAGGTACTAAAGATAATTTCTAGGGGGCAGAAAGATTTATAACACTAACAGCAAATAAGGTGTTTTACTAAAAAAAATCTAATTAGTCCGTCAGATAGATTTCCAAAAAAAATATTGCTTATGTCTGTGTAAAAAGAAAAATACGAGTCCAATTTTTTTTGTTTATACGAGTATGTTTCCTAAGAAATGTGCTTTTGCAAATAAACGCTATTACAGGCTGTTCTGTTGTTTTCTAATTAACTTCTATTTCTCTGGAAAATTAATATAAAGGAAACATCGTGACGCTAACTTTATCTAATGTCTTGCAAAATCCAGAGAAGTTCTCTGTATGAAACATTACAAATCGCAATGAAATTGCGTACTAAAACACCGAGGTAGGTCTTCTTTCCTCTTCAACCCAGCCTTTTAACTTGAAAAACTTAAACTGCATGTTAAATCCAACCGATACAGAGGTACATCACTATTTGAGTAGTGAAATCCCAGTCGGCTAAAGGCGGGCAGCACTCAATATTTAGTTTAGATTCGATTCAATTTGTTCAAACTCCAACACATTGTTAGAGAACGCTGTAAAAGCCCCTCGATGATCGGATTTGATTTGCTAACAGTTTCAATAAAAAGGAATATGGGTAAAGTGTTCGTTTATGTTTTATAGAAGTGCGTGGTCATATTAAAGGGTGATGTTGGGTAGCTAATATAAATAAAGGAAAAAGTTAAAGAACAAAATCTACTTTTCGGCCTCAGAAAACTACTTTTCAAGCAGTTTTTTTTTCCACTCCCAGTCTATGTTCCGTGAACGGTAAAGCAGAGGTGCACTTATACAATCACATTTTGCCAGTATTTTTTTAAACTCCATGAAGTTTTTTTTATGAGAGGGAAATCATCAAAGTACACCTTCCGCTTTGGCAGTGGAAGGGAGTGTCAGACTTACTGACTAAAACCCATCCGTAATCCTTCTAATGCACTTTGCGTTCCAGGGCCGCGGTGACTCTTTCGAATTCCGCTACCCTGGCCGGAAATCCCAGTAATAGTTCATTGTTATCAACCAGGCAATTATCCAAAATCAATCTGCCCACCTTTTTCCCATATATGTAGGTTCCAATCGGCTTCCAGTCTAACAGGATGGAGAATACCAGTATTTTACATGGAGCGTCTGCATAACTGACTTCCATAATACTGGAACATAGTGAGTTCTATTATTGAGAATTGATTTCCGGTTGATTGTGAAACTATTTACCAACAACACCCATGCGAACCTAACCTACTATTTTTTGTAGGAAAACCTCAGGTTTTTCGGTTTATTTATCTACTCGTATACTTATACTTATACTTAATATAATAAAGCTGTAGAGTTTGTTAGTTTGAATGCGCTAATCTCTAGAACAACCAGTCGGATTTGAAACATTACTTTTATATTATGATAACCATATTCTTGAGGAAGGCTATTAATATTGTTGAGCTCCTTAAAGTTCTAAGTTTGAGCTCCATAATAACTGACAAATGCTTGCACTGTCTGGACAGGTCCACTCAAATCTGTGTGGCACTTTCCTCAAAAGGCCACCTCAGACATTAACCTACATGGTTCTCGTATGATTTGACCAGTACAATTTGTATGGACTTCAAAAGAGACTGTGACCTCTGAGTTTGTTTCGGTGTTTCTTCTCAGGGTAGTCAGCTAGGAAACACCGGCCTCATCTAGCTTAAAATGACCAAAAAATATTGACGTGTAAAAGTGTTATGTTTAACCTACTTACAAAATAAATATCATTTATCATTTATCATTTATCAATAGGCTATACGTGAACGGGAAATTCTTCGCGGGAAAAACTAGTAGGTATATTAAAAATAATTAATATAACAATATCAAACAATCATATAATTTCAGTTCTACTGTTAAATAAAGATTGAATGATGTGAAAATGAGAATTTAATCTTATTATAGAATTTGAGATGGAGTATAGATAAGATACGAAATGAATGCATCAAATCTCAAACATTAATCATATTGAACGACATTCAATTACAAACTCGTTTTGGCAGATAAATCTTATCAAAATAATTACTTCTTAAGGATTTCTAATATTATAAAAGAATTTTTAATCTAATCTAAAGCAGAGCTGAAATTGAAAATAATTATAATATATTCAAATTAATTACTTAAAGGCAAAACGATGCGTATAATAAATTATCTTGGCATAGTTTCTCTGACAAGGGTCATGACTTTGATAAGATTTTTTTTTTCAGTTAGTGGCATTTATTTATTGAATAGGGAATACCTGTGCATGAAAAAAAAATATAAACAGTTTATCTAGAAACACAAAAAAATACTAACAGTGAAAATATTATCAAAATTGATCGAGAAACCAACCAGATAGATCTAAGAAATATTTCTGTCCCTCTCGCGAAAACGCTGTTTTCTATGGCAGCTGTGATGCTTATTTAAAAAAAAAATCTCTTCCAGCATACCCATTAATATTCCTGATTTAAGTTCACAAAAAAAAAACAGTTTTCAAAACTTGGCCGCAAAAAACGACTAGATGTTCCAAACAAATTACTTTTCAAGCAGTTTGATGCGAATGGTGGCATCAAGCCTGTGATTAAACTAAATAAATGTAGATAAAGAACATTACCATTATACATTTATTACTAACTTTTGCCCGCGACTTCATACGCGCATAACCCATTTTTTTGGAATTTTCCGCTCCCGTATAGCCTTCTTCATGTATGCGGCAATTACATACAAATAGATTTTTCCAAATCCGACTGGCAGTTCCAGAGATTTGTGCGTTAAAAGAACAAACAAACTCTTCAGCAGCGCAATTCTGTAAACATGTCGAAGTGAACACCCGGGCGGGGCGCACTACGGGTGAGTTGTCAAACCATACAAATAAGATGGAATGACAGCTCTATTGTCGTTCACTCCGCCTAGGTGAACACCGTGAGATGTCGACAGAATCGACCGGCAGGTTTATTAGATTATTATTATATAGTATAGATGACCACACACGTCTTCTGATACAGCCTGCAGAAAGATCTACAGATAACCAATCTGATTCTAACTTTATGCGTGGTTTATATGATCACCCATGATCTGAGTGCCAATTACTATTCTACTAATTTTCGAACAACGATTGCATTCGAATCTCAATCGCAAACTGTCAAAAATGTATGAAAATTAAGACATTTTTAACAGTTTGCGACTGACATACGAATGCGGACGTTGTTAAAAAATTAATAGAATTGGCCCGCAGGACAAATACCTAGCGGCCAAAACTCACCCATGCAAAAAAGCAATATTTCAACAAATAAAGGAAATATTCCGCATAGAAAAGTAAGTACTGAAACAGTATGAGATAAAACAAGTGAGCTAGTTGTTTGGAGTCATTTATCAAGCGCCGCGACATTACACGACGAACTGTGACAGCGGAACAGCACAAATTGATTTCATTATTGTTGGTATGTTGTGTTTATGTCAAGTTTCCTTTTTGTATTATTGTCCTGGAGTATCGGTACGAAATTGTGTAAGAGAAGGCTCCAGGGAATGTGACAGTCTACAGGGTGTTCCAGAAAAGTATGGTCATATTTAAGGGTGATACATGAAGGAAAGGTAGCTCAAATACATAAAGGAATATTTTTAAAATAAAACAACATAATATGTCACAGCCAATTAGCTTAATCAGCCGTTTAATTGGTGGCCTAGCCTTTTCATTTAAATGCGCCGATCTTTCAGCGATCTCAGTGATATCTTTTGTTCAAGATCGTTTAATGAATTGCCCATGTCACTTATGTCGCTGATTACACGACGCAGTTCAATGAAAAGGCTAGGCTTTTAATGAAACGGCAGATTAGTCGATAATTAGACTCAATCGAGTAACTGTGTGTTAGATACTAGGCGCCCATAACTAAAAAAGCGGTTAGACCCAACACAGCGATCGATGCTAACGTCGGTGATTCATTGCTCATTAATTAACTCGGCGTCGCGAAGGATGCACGCTGATGGCACCGCTAACGAGCCGGTGTTATGACGTCATCATGGTGACGTTTATTGGAGGCGTTGAGGGATGGCGAGATTTGGGGCGGATCTTCTTTAAGTTCTTGGTGCCTTGGTATCATAAATAAGAGTTGCTATATTTAAGCTCTTGGCTTAGTATAACAGGGTACATCTTCAAGGTTAAGCAGCTTTTCTAGAGGTCACTCTGCTGGGTAAGCATTATGATGCATAGGTATCTAGCGTTGGTCCCTGCTGTCATTTTAAGGATGATTACCTACTGAGTAAAAAAATATGATTCTCTTTAGTCCGTCAATTAAATTTACGAAAAATATTGGATACGTATTCTTTGCTTTATCAAATCAATAAAAAAATTGACAAAGATAAAACGCCTCAAAGAGCAGGATTGGGGGGGGGGGGGGCTTGTGACGTCACGTTTCGGTAAAAGTGTACTAGCGTGCACCGACGCGAAATTTCAATGCACTGTATCGTCTTCATTTTTAACTGACTTAAAAATAAGGAGGTTCTCAATTCTTCGCTTTTTCGCCTGGAAAATTCTTTTTCTGTTTGAAGGAAGGCTTTTATCCTTTCCAGGTGGTCCCATGGACATCAAGTCAGGATCTGATGATGGGATCCTGGAGAAATCGAGAGAACTCTTAAAATTTTATAGGCGCATCTACAGCGATTTGGGTACGTTCAATTTAGTGAAGATCTGATGGGGAACTTCGGAGATAGGCAACGGAACTCTTCAATAAATGATAGGATATGGACCGGGATTGCTGAAATCGCATGTCTGTTTATTGTTTACACCAGTTCATAACATAAAATCACGCCGGTACGCTGTGAAGGGGTGAGCACATGTGAATGTCAATTTAGTTGTGGAGTATCACCACTAAAAAGTGAAAATTAAAAAACATTGAAAAAAAATACAACGAACTTCCAAATAAAAACACTACAAAGAATAATATAACTGTAATTTCGGAAGTCGGTATCAAAAAACGAAGAAACAAAACCGAAAACTCCTTCGATACGCGTCCAATATTTTTTGATCACATTACAAACGGACTAAATAGGGTTTACTAGCTGCCGCCCGCGGCTCCGCCAGCGTGAATGTCGATAATTATCCCAAGGGAACATACTCCCGGGATAAGAAGTATCCTATGTGTTATTCCAGACTATAATCTACCTCTGTGCCAAATTTCATCAAGATCCATTCAATAGTTTTTGCGTGAAAGAGAAGAGAAAGAGTATCAAACATACATACATCCATCCATCCTCACTAACTTTCGCATTTATCAAGCTTGTAAAAATAATTATAGTGTGTTACCAAATCTATACAAAATCAACGCAAGAACCCTTTTTTAATCAATGGGAAATCATCAAATGACTCCAGCCGCTCTGGGTGGAACGGGAAGGAGTGCCAGAGTCTAACTTACTAAAACCCGTCCGTGCTCCTCCTAGTGCCTTTTGCTTTCCAGGGCCGCGGTATCTCTTTCGAACAAAATCCGTAACCCTGGCAGACGCAAGACCCTTAAGAGGTTTTCCGTTTAATAAACACAAAATGTATTTAAAAGAACGCAACTTTGAACGAAGAAGTATGCACAAATAAAGTTCGGAATCATACTTCGATCTTGTGACTGAGCAACGACAAGTGTCCCGAAGGGTACAAGCTTTTATTTTTGCATCTTATTTTACGGAGAAGTCGTCTAAAAATAGTATCTATACAATGTCTTTAATGTAATACCTATTTTACGAGTGGGTTGGTACACTTATTCATCGCCAACGAAGCCGATTTTATACATATATTTTGTTGTGTAAAAAAATCTGTATCGGATTTTTTTCTATTAAAAGCAGGAAACAAAACCAATGTCTTATTTAAGATTTGCACGACCAACCTACCTCATACTTCAATTTCAATGATTATGAAGTTTTAAGGAATCGTCTAGGTATGCGAAAAATTGGTTTAGGAAGGCGTATTAGTACAGCCAGTTCGTTTTCGTAAGAGTCTATCTTTCTAATAAAGTTACTCACATCTCTTCCATTTAGCAGCCACGTCAAATTGGCTGGCGGGTCAGCTGGTGGGGATGAACATTGTGCTCTGAGGGAGTCCCCTGATGCGTACCACCCCTTTTCTGCTTTTATCGTTGGCTTCTCTGGCGGTAATTCTGTGAACAAAGAAGGTCTGGGTTAGAATGGGAGAACGATTTGATGACGAAGTTAGGTTTGTGAATCTCTGTAAAAAAGACTAGTTTTTCCCGCAGTTGTGCTTCGCAAGTTTCCAAAATAAAAATCCAACAACTGTTATTGATGGTTTAGCTTTCTTTCAGTATTTAATGTCGTTGGTGGTGTGTGTGCAGTGTAGACACCGATGAAAAAAGTTCAAGACCATCTTTTTTTTTCTTGGTAAGTTGTAAAACAGCTGTGTCACTATTTAAGTGTACCAAAAAGAATATTCTACTCTACTATTCTTATCAGAGACCGAATTTTCCGTAGGTAATTGGTTTAGGAGATATTACAAACTCATTACTTCTTAACAAATACTAATTTTGTTTAGACGTATGCTCTCACTGATGTATATTCTATGTATAGGATATTATTTCTATGTGGGTATAAAAAACAGCGCAAAAATATGACAACTGGAGTTTTAATATTTTTGTTGACATAAAATAAACGGTGTCAAAAACATAACTGATTCTGATTTTAACTTTACGAATCTATTTAGTGTTTTTTTTTTACTGAAAACCTCATTTTCTGTTTAGGTATTTTATTTTGAAACATTAAAACAAATATTTATTTTAGAGCCCTTAAATTGCTACAAACAGTCCAGTTAGGTAGGGCTAACTTCGAGAAAGAGGTCAAGCGTCGAATCCAACTCGGCTGGGCGGCGTTCGGGAAGTTCCATAGTGTCTCAAGACGAAAGTCTATCCACCTACCAGTTCGTGTTGCCAGTGATGACCTATGGACTTGAAACGTGGTCACAGTGGGCCTCATTAGAAGGCTTAAAATCACCCAAAGGGCAATGGAGGAACAATGCTCGGAGTTTCCTTGCGTGATCGAATCAGGAATGACGATATCCGCAAGAGAACCAAGGTTACCGACATAGCCCGAAGGATCGGCAAATTGAAATGGCAGTGGGCAGGGCACATTGCTCGCAGAACAGATGGTCGATGGGGCCGAAAAAGTTCTGGCGACCGCGTTCCGAAAGACGCAGCGTTGGCGCGGCCTCCCACAAGGTGGACCGATGACCTGGTGAGGGTCGCGGGTAGCCGATGGATGCGAGACGCACAGGGCCGGTTGTTGTGGTGACACTTGGGGAGACCTATGTCCAGCAGTGGACGTCTACCATACATTTTCCTATAGGGTAGGCAGAAACTACTGAACGCAATGGCGTTCAGTAGTTTCCCATAAACTTGTCAATTAACATACAAATGCCTATCAAAATATCAACAACATAATTGATTCAAAACAACCTTAACAACACTCAACAATTGATTACATGTTTCTGCAATCTTGAAATCGTTTGAGCCCCCAAGCTACCATTTATCCCCATCTAAATGCTCCCCAATTATAAGTAAGATGAAATATGGGGTGTACCCCAAGTCCTCAGGGGTATTATTTAGGCCCTCAGGGATACGAATGTGACACGAATTTCCTCTTTTCGGGGAATAAAGTTTATTAAATTAACTCAATTTGATTTTAGTTCGTTAAGAGATTAGGATAGTTACTTGGTTATACGATTAGGATGTGCTTCTTTATTTGATTATAGTAATTTGATGTGTAACGTGCAAGTTTTGTTTAGTGGGTAGTCTTTTATGTTGGTGTAATTAATCCTGGCTCGTGACACTGCCTATGTTAAGTCAATAATTGAAATTGTGGTTGACCGAGCTTTGTACGGACAGTCGTGGATAGAAGCAGTAATTAAATACACTGTAGTGTTTTTCTGGTCACTTGTATCGTCTGTCGTTAGTCACGTTCAGGTCCTGGAAGGTGCAGTTGATTGAGCATGAAAGGAAAGAAGTGGGCATTTCCTGTAAAGGGACTTTGTAATAATTATAATTTCTCGATATATTACGAAAAAAACATTTTGTATACAATAAACTCTATCTAAATTCAATCGTTTCCAATATCCGTGTCTTAATAAGAAAAAATAGTTTACAATTTGACGCGATTTTTTACAATCTTCTGCAGTTTTCCGTTGACATAATTATATAATTTAGACGAAAAATATAAAATACACGCAAAAGTAATTGTCTGTATTAATGCCAGAATGTTAACTACATATTTAAAACCATTTGTGTCAAAATGGATAAACATGAGAGTTCTATTTTTTTTCATTCAGACGTTCAGAACTTAAAGAAGCAGTAATGTACGTAGTAGGTACTGGTAACGTTAATTAAACAAAATTACTGCTCCTAGTCGTTTGCGCCATGTTATGTTCTGTAGAATCAACACGAATAGAGACAGTCATTTAGTGGTCCTTGCCACGTCAGGTAGCGAAAACCTGAACCTAAACAAACGACTCTAGAAGCCAGAAACAACAAAACGGGAAAACATTCTCATAATCTGAAACGAAAACCCACAAAGACACATTTCATTCCCCAAATCCCGAATTCCGAGAATCCATTTCGTACATAATCTGCCTTCATATCTCCGTTAGGTCTAAACTTGTAAAGTAAATCTGCAAACATACGTGCTCAGAGCTAAGGTCGAAGTATTAGCGTTACAATATTAGGGTACGCTTCCTCTAGAGATGTGCGAGGTAGCTGAACTGTGCGAGGATGGGTAGCGGAACTGTGGAACGGTGTTCTATTAAAGGTGTCCGATGAAACTGTAATGGGTGCTTGCGTGGCGAACTATGCCACACTATGCGATGAAGTGTTCTTGTACTCACGCATTTCTCGCACGCATTCCCCGGGCACATTTTACGAGTCACTTGTTTTGTATTGCACAAGAGGCTCTAGAAAAAGTACTATTTTCAATGATTACGATTGCCAAAGAGTCAAAAGTGTAAGAAATTGACATGCTGTCATAATTAATGTAATAAATGAATTATGGTAGAAATAATTTGAAACACAGCCTGCACATTTAGTTTTAATAGTAGGACAAAGTAAGGTTGACTATTTTAAACACAATATGCGCTACCCCAATGTCATGTGGCCAATCCCAAGCATTTGGCGTTTTGACAACAGCTTTTGCTGATATGACGTCACTTTGTCTTTCATTGACAAAGTGATCTAAGACCTCGCCTCTGATAAAGCCATTTCATGTGGGTATCGTACACATCCCTCGCTATGCTTCCTCGCTCATTTTTGGTGAAACGCACCCTAAACTTTACCGACATCTACCGCCTATTATATACAAACATACAAACTCGTTGCGTAATGTAACATGCGTTGCGTGTTGCATAACAATTTGCGATGTTTGCTCAAACTTATATCGGTTATTAGCTGTTGTTTATATAGTAAATATTAATTCAATACGAGGTTACCCTTTTGTTTATTGTTTACGAATGTTTCGATGACATAAAATTAATGTTTGGAAAGAGCTTACGTGTAATGCAACATCTGAACTAATTTCATAAAGAGCTAGGTAACTTTATTTGTTTCATCAATAATGATAGAGGCTTGCTAACGCTGAATCTTCGAATGAATCTGAATCGACCATCTGTTCTGACATAGCCTAAAGAATTGCCTAAAAAAAATGTTTGGTGATTCTTTGGGTTACGTCTGTTACATTAGTTTTACTGCGGCCATTTTATTTCTGATTCGATTACGCAAGAAACTCCGATCATGGAGCGCTCCATTGTCCATGGTGACTGTTAGCCTTCTCATGATTTTTTAATACTGACAGTTAGCTATAATATTGCACACTTATCACGAAAATGAACAGTTCTTAAAATATTGTAAAGCCGCAGGAAAAAGCCTCCTCGTGTAGCGCATTTTATTCCATCAGGTACTCAATCGAGCGGTCGGCGCATCCAGCCAACCACCAGGGCCAACCAGTACCAGAACCAGTAGGGCCTGGTTCGCGACCACTGCTGTGTTTCGTCGACGCGTGGGAGTACCAGTGCATTAAGGCATCTTTTGGGCATGCTCGCTCCATCACAGACCTCATCCATCTATTTCTCAATGAAAAATTATAAAAACCTGGGATCGAATAAATATGTGTTAGAAACTTCTGAACTATTTAATGGTTTATCTTGACAACTAGTGTCGGATTTTCTATTCAAATTACTTTTAAAATAAATTCAAAACAGACTTTTCGCATGAGGATATAATATAACAGCTGTAACAGTTGACGTAACGTATACTTATCATCCCAGTCTTTACATGGCACAATATGAAAACTTTTGATAAATGCTTTTAGGCTAAATTATTCTGTTAGGTGCGCTGTCAAAGGGGAGGACCAAGAGATAGGCATTGGTGCTGTCTTTCAGATTATTTTACAAAGGAAAAAAAATCGTCCATAAATTTTGGGTATAACAACCAGGACAGGGCACCAAAAAATAAACTGAACTAGTAGGTATTTTAACTTTACTGCTTCAATAAAATGTAAGCAATAAGATAAGGATATCTAGTATAAACACGGCATGCCTGTAACAAGAAGGTGCCCAACATGATGCTTTGCCATGATCAGGGCCTAAACGGAAAGAGACGGAGCTATACAGGACGTATAGCTCCGTCTCTTTCCCACTGGAAGTAATATTGAAGTAATACTGCTTTAAGAGTTGGTGGTTAGGCCCCAGACCCACAAGCCGGCGCTGATTTTCATTGGTCGCCTTAATTAATATGAAATACGAAACCCAAGTCTAATCAATTTTTTTTTATAACCATAACCATGAGGAAAATAATTTAATGACAATAATGTGTGCACATACATAAATGACAAACCGTTTTTGAAATTAATTTCCAAGCAATATTTTACAGATTCAAAGCATACGTCATGTGAAACACAATCTAATCTGTTATAAAATTAAGTAAAACCTTTTCAAATTACGATATAATCTTTTACCCAAAATTTAGTGTCGTAGGACCAAGATAAGATCTACAAATTAATGGTTATTTATGAACTTGAACGCTCTGTGCTAAGCCTTGGGAGAATTACATTTTAAGCTCTTAATAATATGCTTTGTTACAATAATTGTAATAAATAATTTTGGTTATTTTTCCTGTGATCCAGACTTCAACAAAACGAAATAAAACCCAAACTCACAGACCAAACGACGAAAATATTAATATTTACGTACGATTTTTTGCTTTAAAAAAAATAAAAATTGTATTCTGCACAAAAATAAACGTACCATAGTTATAAACGAAAAGTTCCGTTTTTTTTTTTTGAATGGGCTTGCTCTTGGTTTCGGTCACGCCTGATGGAAAGCGATAGATGAGGTCTATGATGGAGCAAGCGCACCCAGAAGATGCCAGTTCACTCTTTGTTTGTATGTCTTTAAAAGCTAATCTCTGGAGGTATTTTTTTCACTGATCTACACTTCACTATCCTTGTCATAAGCAGCTTGTTTACCCGGAAAATAGATGGCTTCTCTGGGATTGGTCACGGGAACAATACCGGGAAAAAAGCTAGTCATAAAATACGCATACACAAAATAAGGTAAATAGTAACCTGATAGTATTGACGTTTATCTTTACCCCAACAAACAGTCCAAAACTAAAATTGTACACCCAAAAAGTGACTCTGTTTTTATACCCCTTTGTACCTGTCAGTTTATACCGTCTTCAGTCAAGTGATTCCACCTATACCTCTAAGCTTCAGAAACAAGTATGGTGGCAACGTTAGAATAAGTCCCCTCACGTACTCGCTAGACCCTCTTCCTTAGATGATTGCTTATGGCATATAAGGAAAACCGCCAACTCACATGTCTATAAAAACAAAGAAAAATAAATGTTTTACTTTGTAGTCGTTTTTTCTTTAAATCGGTTGTCATTTTTTTGTTTAGTATGTTACGTTCATGCATAGTCAAAACGTTTTGACCAGAGGGCCAATTCTGCTCATTTTGAAGAAACGTTCACATTCCCATGTCAGTCGCAATCAGTCGAAAAGGCCTTAGGAATTTCGGAAAATCCTCTCTCAGTGCAGCTCCCCTACACTCTCCAAGAAACCTACACGCCAAAATTTCAGCTTTTTACGACTAGTTGTTTCGGCTGTGCGTTGTCACTTCACTCAGTCACTATATTATTGGAACCATTTTGCGGGTAGGTAAGCATATACCAACATGTTTTTTGTTTTTGTTAATTTGCATAAATTTCCCAGAACAAATAAATCGGTCAGCAATGTCAGCATGTCAATCTATATTTCGTGTATTTTTTAAACCTATCTCGTTTTTCCACTACACGAATGAATTTAAGGCACAACCTCTTCGTATTTCAAATAAAGTAAATCGATCAATAAAGTAACAAAACATTGAATATTTCCGAGATTCCCAGTTGTAAGAATGGCAGAAAATAAAGTGAATTAGTTGTTCAGTCTGCGAGTTGAAGTTTTGAAACGAGTTGTTCTTTGTGGGTGATGAACTAGCGAAATTTTACGGATTCTTCTTTATTCAAGGAGGATTTCTTGAAGTATTACTGATAAAGTTTGGAGTGTATCTTTTTAAGATGGAAAGAAGGAAAAAGAGACAAGCGTTTTCATAAGCTGGACGCTGTTTTTAGAAATCACATTTTCTGCTTACTTTTAGAAACGGTTAGACTTTTAATATGTAAGTGAGTTTTTATATGCAAAAAAATGTGGTAAAGTGATTTTACATAATATTATTATTTCTGGTGCAGGACACATACCGCCATACTATGATAGCATGTAAATATTTATACATTACATTGTAGGTGGTGGTGGCGTTACTGCATTTTCTCATATACCTAGAACTTTTCAGCAGCCTTAAGTTTGGATTCGCGCTCAGTTTATAGCAATTAGGTTCACCTACCTTTACACGTAGTAATATAATATACATCACTAGCGATTTATGTAGGTGTGTACAACAGATACACTTTTTTTTTCATGGATGGTAAATCATCAAATGACTCCTCCTGGAGTGTCAGACTCTTACTGACTAAAACCCATCTGTGCTCCTCCTAGTGCCTTTTGCTTTCCACGGCCGCGGTGACTCTTTCGAACAAAATCCGCAACCCTGGCAGACCATAGATATACTTGCGCCGAGTTTTTTATGAAATTTTAAGTAATAGGTAGGTATTTAATTAACATAGCGCCTTTAAAAAAAATACAAATATTTATTTGGGACTCGTACCAATAGGACATAAGACAAATTCAAATTAATTGATTTAAGACTAATAATGTATTTACAAATAATATAGTTTTTTTTAAGTCTGTTACAAAATGTTACAAAGGCTCCTATTTTTTTATTCCAGCATGTGCTGCGATATTTAAAAAAGCGCGATATTTATTGATGGGAAATCTTTTTTCTTTTTTTAATAAAACGTTGCCCCACACTAGGAATTTCTCCTGTATCGTGGGTGCGTTTACAAACATAAACTCACGTACACAAACAGCCAGACTCGGACAAACTATCAATGTCGCGGATAAAAGAAATCGCATTTTAAATGTTTGTTTTGTTTCTAATTTGTTATTAGTTTTTATTTTTCTTATGATCTAAGTAAGTACCTACGTTCTCTGGGATATGAGTTCCTCGATGGGTGAAGCCTCCTCCCGTTTCTTCCATTTGTCCCAATCACTTAGCAATATTCCGACAATCGTTTCCTGCTGGGTCTGTTAAGTCGTCAGCTCACCTTCTCTTCGATCTCCTCACTCTTCTTTTTCCTTTCCACTTTGTAGTTTTACTTGTCCACCAGTTTTACATATTTTTGTATCGTGATACATGGCCAGCCCAAAATAAACCTTACGGTATAGTAATTCCATCATTATTGTAATGAATAGGTACCACTAAATAATTGCGAAATAATGTATGTAAATAATATAAAAACAAAATAAATCATTGTACATCAAAAAAATCATCCACATCGCTGTCAATGACAAAAGTGCCCAGAACACTGGCAGCATTGCCGCGTTGAATGGCAAAGCTGATTCTTTGGCAAAGAAAAGCCCAGTCCTCTCGTCACGTTTACAGTCGACAAGTTGTTTCCTGATGTCCCGAAAGACTCGGTGAGCACTCGAACCCCATGGGCCTAAAGTTTCAACCCCAAACGGCTTAACTTAATCAATCTCTAGTCCAAGGCAGGACTGGAAGGTTAGAACTACGCAAAATCTCCCCCACCACACTGAAATCGACACCTCCAGGAAATTTCAAAGACAAAATTCATTTAACGATTCCTTCAATGTAAAACTCCTTTGATGTCTCGTCGAACAAAATTCTGAATTTTGTTGAAAAAATGTTTTAAGTAATCCCCGCTCCTTTACTTTTCAAGAATTCAATTAGATTGTACGAAGTTTCCAATCACGGGCTGTTGTACGTTCGTCTTTTAGTGTCACTCCCAGATTTCGTGTTTGGCGATGAAAAATAAATAACTTTGGTTGACTTAGAAACTTTAGGTTTGTGTGTCGTGATGGAGTGATGTTGGTAAATATTTGTGGTTTGATAAAATTTAGGGAGAGTTTTTGGAGATAGGCTTTAGGAGAAAAATGTGAAAAAATTATGACATGAGATGAAATATGATTTCAGTGACAATAAACTTGTCTAAATGTATGGAAATTGGAGCTGCAATGCAAACGCTTCTTGGCCTCTGCTGCATGTTATTATTACACACTTGTAAATTACATTAATTTAATGTAATTGCTAATACTGTGCTTAATATTTCCTATCTAAATCACCATGACTTAGATTTCGATGACACACAAATATTAAAAAAATATTTGCAGCTGTAGATTATTAGAAATTTAATTGATGCCAGTATGTGCAAATACATGTTTAATGCTGTATATAACATTGATTGCAAGCGATTGATATATTATACTCTAATTTATAGATAAAATAATGTTAATTATAGCCACACAATCTAATTAGGACTATTTATTACCAATCTTCAACCATTTATAGATAGATGTAACAAATAATTGGGTATTAGCATTGCTTAGATACTAATCTACAACTAAATTAATCTTGTGATTGATTTATTTCATAGACAAATTCAGTATTTATGTTTCACTAGCTTCTGTAAGCGGCTCCGCCCGCGTAAATTTCTGTATTTGTTACAAAAATGTACAAAGTCAAAGTCCATTAATTTATTTCAACTAGACCATTAAAAGGCACTTTGGAACGTCAAATTAACAGTTTAAAAATAAAATATAATAGTGACGTTAGTTGTCCATTTGTAAAAAGTACACTCGGGATGAAAAAGTATCCAATGTCTTAGTCTAAGGATCAATCTATCTCCATGTCAAAATTATTCAAAATTGGTTCAGCGTATTAGCCGTGAAAATCTAACAGACAAATAAACAGGGCTACTTTCGAATTTAAAATATCAGTGTCGGTCATTTACTATAAATTTTGTTTTATTTACAAGTAAACGCGTCGATCGGCGAAAGGTATATTTATTTATGGAGTTAAACCCTAAATCGTAATATTTAATGTTATTTTCATACTAAACTTCAAACTAAATCCGTCTAGACTGGCACAGATTAACTTTATAAATGTATATAAATCATATTATGAAAGTTGGCATCGAATGGTTATTAACAACAGTTGTTGGGACTTGGACCTTAGTATTTTGAGCCTAAGAATCGAAATTATTTATATGTTTGCCGTCTGTTCTGTCTGATCTAGATTATAATTCGAGGCTTTGAAGTTCCGTCTCTAAGGATTACGAAGTTATAGGTGGAATAGTTGAGTGTGTTTTTGGATCAAAGTTCATATGAATATTCTGACGGTATTAATTCATAACCTAAAAATATAAATGATGACCTGCCTCGCCTTTTCCCAAATGTACCTATCGGGGTCGGCTCCCAGTCAAACCGGATTCAGCTGAAGTATCAGTATTTTACGTGGAGCGACTGTTTACCGTCTGGTAGGCAGTCGCTCCCTATTAACTGAGTAACAGAGTAGTTCTTGGCAAGACTGGAGTCAGATATTCTGGCTTCTGACAATCCGCAACAACTTTTTTTTTTAAACGTTGCCCCACAGTAGAAATTTCTCCTGTATCGTGGGTACGTTTACAAACATACAATCTCACATACACAAACTGCCAGACCAGGAATAACTATCTGTAGGCCATACAAATATTTGTTCCGTGCGGGAATCGCATCCGCGACACGCAGCGCAGCAGCCATTCGCTCAACCACTGCGCCTACCGTGTCGTCAACCTTGAATATCGATCCTTTCGGCTGTTATTATTAAGCCACAAGTTCCTCATAAATCTCAATGATGACCGTAGCCTTATTTTGGATGGCAGCCATTTGCAGACCTTAGCTAGTCAGAAGCTAGAAAATCGAACAACGACTGTTGTTCGATTTTCTAGCTTCTTAAGGGTACTATGTTACTTACTCTCACTGGATTGTGGAGGAAGCCAACACGAACATAGTTGAGAAAAGGCTGATTGACTGATACTGCAGAAAAGTCATTGAATTTGTAATTTATACATATACGTATTATATAAATGCGAGAATTTGCTTGAATGTATATTTGTTACTCAATCACGTTAGAACGGCTGAATGGATCTTGATGAAATTTGGCACTGAGGTAGAGTATAGTCTGGAATAATACATAGAATACTTTTTATTCCGAAAGTATGTTCCCTTGGGATAATTTTCTACATAAAAGCGGTCGGAGCAGCGGGCGACAGCTAGTTTAAAATATACCAAAAATCATGTTTGAAGAACAAACCATTTATGGAACGCCTTATTTTATTAAAGTGAGACTTTTATTGGCTTTGCGTCTCAATCCGCCTGCTTTTCTCTTCTTGCGATAAGACATCCATCATCATTTTAAGGTTCTGATACATAATAATATAATCTCAGTATGGTCTATAAAATAAAGAGTATCTCTCTCTTTCTTTTTATTTAATACCTTTTAGAGCTAAAAGAAACAACATATGTTTTAATTTTATTAAAATTCAATCCATACTATTTACCCTCTAATCCAGATTAAGAACTAAAACGACATCCACTCAAAAACAAAAGACACAAAACTAAATACACTCGAGTTTTTCAATCTACGTTCCGTCTCGGCATAATATTTGCCATGACTCCCAAGTGATGGGCTCGTTAGCCTGGCTTTGCCCGCGTGTTGAGTGTATTGACTTTGCCAGTTCGTTGGATTCAAGAGGCAATGTTTTACTTTTTTGTGGAGCACGACGAGTGACGCGGAACGAAAGAATCTTTTTTTTTTGGAACACTATGTGTTCGAGAGTGAATTGGTGATGTTTGTTCTTCATGAATGATTATGGTTGTTGTCTTAAAAAGCGTGAAGTTTTGTGTGGAATGTGTATTGTTTTTGTTTGTAACCGAGGCTGAGTCTAGTTTCCTAGATGAACTTGGCAAAAGGGCGTGTGGATTGGCACCACAAAAGAGCGCTTTATTGGACGAAGCAATGGATGAAGTCGGGTTGTAGATGATATTGAGGATTTGTTAAAATATTTTATAAAACTTACATCAGATTTTTTGTTCACAAATAAGTCAAAATCTCTCATTTCATAATAAATTATATATTAAACTAAAAGTATACTTTAAACAGATTGACAAACCTTGACAGCTGACAAAAGGTCAAGTTTACTGGTTAAAAATACAGACGCAGTCTAAATAATAAATTCATTTAACAAAACGAGGATTGCATAAAACATAAATTTAAATAATTTCTTCACAACATTTTAATGGCAATAAATAAACGTTATCGTCCTTGTTTACTCTGCTTTATAACGAAAGCTATTAAAAGTCCCATAGTTATTTAAATCTTCAAAATAAGGGACATTTTGTGAATGAGTTAAAAAGACCCAGAGGGGTACGCAGACCCTTTTAATTGCGTAAATTCTCGCGCCCATAGGGACAAATTTGTGTTGACATAAATTAGATTTTAAAAATTCAAATTCAATGGGAAGGTGTTTTGAAGTGATTATTATCAATGTAGAGCTCTTCGAATTTAACCTCTTTGAGCAAATACGAATACGGATTTGTTGTTGATCCGAATAACAGTTTACAGACCAGGTGAATTAAGAAGTGGGAGGAAAAAACTTAATGAGCATCGAAAAATTTGTATTCGAATTCGTTCGTCCGTAGCTTTATTTAGACTTTTTTCTTTAAAATCTATGGACTTGTGCATTTAACAGCCCCGACATGTTAAAAATTCCCAAATAAAAATTAAACCTTATGTAATTGGTAATAAACATTAAATTCGCGATTAATTCGGCGCACACCGGTGTGTTGCCGGGGCTTGAGCGGTTCGAAAGACGTGAATTCTTAAGATGTTCAATATTACTATTTCTTACTTTATAACTCCTGGTTTTTCGGTCACAAGATCTCACCACATTACCTATCCTGCACATCATCTCCAGTCATTAAAAAAAGAAAACATAAAACAGACACTTTAAACGAAAGCTCTTACAGAACATTGTCCCACACGACGGGGTAAGCGCACATACAAAACAAAACAATCCGGAATAATACTGGTATTACGATCTACAATACACTGGGTTCACATAAAACCCTACAAAGGTTCCTTTTCAAGGATACAAATTCACCCGGATGCAAGGACTTAGGTTGAAATGTATTATGTAAGAGGCAGGTACATGTCGGATTGGGTAAAAATGGTTTATAGATACGTCGAAAATAAATAAATCGGAAATCCTCAATGTTTCCGATGTTGAAGTTAGTTTATGATCGTGTTCTGTATTTATTTTGCACTAGCTTCTCACTTACATGTCGGTTATCGCGTAAAAAATTAGTCAATGTCCTTTTATATATCCCAGGCTCGTAACAGACAGATAGACAGACAGAGTTACTTTCGCATTTATAATATTAGTAGGGATTGATGTGTGTAGATGTGTTTGTCACTGACGCGAGAGAGAGATATTGTGAGATTTGAGATGATGGTGGTAAGGATTGATTGTTTTGCTTTTGTACATAATTTTGATTATTTTTTTTTTCATACGCATCATGCTTGGCGCAAATAAACTCTCTTTTTTATTTTATTTTCTTTCTATAATTTTAATTATAAAATCCGTAGATTAATTCTGCTAGGAAAACCATCATTTTAACGTAATAATAATGCATTGGACAATTTTAACATGTTAATTACATTAATATCCGACGAAAAAACGCAGGTGGTTCTCAAGTCAGCGCGTACCTATATTCAATAGTTATATTTTATAGTTATTGAAATATAAAGATGTAAGTAAAATTGATTCAAATTGTGATATTTTCACCATGAGCAAGTAAGCACTTTCAAGTCCAAACACAAGTTCCACCATGTTTTATCTCTGTACCAACAAAATCCATTCTAACGTTGAGGCGTAATTGTGTAAATGGTAGTAGGTACGCACATTAATATCGGTCAACAGGACCTTATCAAATACAAAATATAAGTGGCTCAAACACATAGCTTAACAGGTAGGGGTGGTTTAGAACAGCTCTGCCCCAGACTTACTGTCTTACTGTGTGGACACGGACTCCCCAACACAACACAGTGTAACAAAAACACGTTATTATAACAAATTTTTTAGGAGGGTAACATACTTATGTAAGCCATAGAGTTCGAGTGCTCATCGAGTTTTTCCTGAAATCAGCAAGCAGTTAGGTACTAACTCGACTCTTATCGTGATCAATAGGCTCGCCATTTCTTCGGCCAAAAAAATATTGTTCTGGGCACTTTAACCGTTGACAGCAATGTGGCCGAACTTTTCGATGACCTATGAGTTCTTCTTTCCTTTTTATCTCGCTTGTAAATTCATAAAAATTGATAGTTTTTATATTGCAGACGCCGTAAGATTATAAAATATCACGTGAAATTGTAAACTCAATTTACTCAATAAGGCACGAATACATTGAACACATACATTGTACATTATATTATTATTTATCATATTTATTATATTATTATTATCATTATATTTATTATTTATACATTGTATTCAAAATTATATGCTCACATTATATCGAAAAATTATAACATAAAAAAGGTTTACTACAATCTTAAGGAAATTGCAATTATCCGGTGACATTTATATCTGTAAATGATTAAAGAATCACTTATAATAATTAAAGAGGTAGGTTCTCTAATTAGTACCAAAAACATACGCATACACGAGTACCAAATCCTTGAAGTCCGCAAATTACGGAAAGAACTCTTCATTATTTCGTAAGACCGTGAAATTTTAATTTGGATCGTCGAAAATCTCCACCCAAAAGTCAAGATGCTGATGAAAGTAAGACGTTTGCCTTTAAAATCCACTTTATTACCATATAATGAGCCACTCAGTTTTTCATAGCTAGCGATTTAACGAGCAGAGCTGAATACTTATTTCTCACCAATTCACTTATTCTTATTTATGTAAATTACAGCAGCTTTTTTTCATGTCCTTCTTTTAGGCTTGTATTTCTTTTGTGTGACTTACTCGTAGAAAAATGTTGTGGTATGATTATTTTATCAGTACTGGGTTTTATTTCAAATTATATAATTATGTAATATTAAATGACGTATTATACATATTAGATGTACAAGAAAAGATTATGAGGAATATCGAAAATCAATATTTTGTTAAAAATTAGCTCTTTCCTTTAGTGCCATGTGTTGTTACTTCCCAGAATATGATCCTTATAAACAAAACGATTTCTGATGGTGTAATAATACAGGATGTGTTTTTTTTCAAAATCAACCGCTTCGATTCCTGAAATACTTATTTAAAAAATAGAAATGCTTATTTAAAAGTTTTAGTTTTCATCAAAATCGGGCTCCAGACTCTTTTCAGTGTTTTTCGATTTTCCATAAAGTTTCGAATTTGGCCAACCACACACAATTTAAATAATCAATATACAATATCGTTGGTTATGATAACATTATTTAAGTAGTTATTAATTCTACTTTAAAAAATCCATTAAAAACTCTTTGCATGTTGTACATTAAACACCCCAGTGAGCTGCAAATTTTCCTCTTATTAAATCTTAATTCAAATTACAAAATTCTCCACTAATTTATTAGAAAAAAAATATCAAAACAAAGCATTAAACAAAAAGCCCAGAAACCATCCCAAACTTGTTCAAAATCCGCACAGACGGACACAAAAAACGCTGACAAAAATAGGAACACAAAAACACTGGGAGGCCGCTAATACCCCGAACAGATACATTATTGTGTTCTGCCGTTGCTTATTTAGCAATAATGCGTAGTTCATTCGTTTTAGTCAGGCCGTGCGTGACACATGTCCTTCGTTTAGGAGACACTAAGTCGAGTTGATAAGTGGGCAACTGTACTTTAGTGAGGGTTCTCGAGGACCAAATGTGAATGGACCATGTAGTTTCTGAGTAGGTATTTTTTCTAGTAGAAGATGTTAGGTTTAATAATTTCAATTTTGCTGTTTGTTGTATGTCAATGTTAGTGCGAATGTGTATGAAATATGGTCTTAATGTGACCAAACGATTAATAAATTAACGTTTTTTCTTTAGTTTTTCGTATCAATAAAAAACCCGGCTGCTTGAAAAATTATGTTTTTGGAATTTTTTGGTCGGTTTTTGAGCTTGAAATTTCTCAAAAAAGTCAATATTTTTTTTAGGTATTATTATTGTTTATTTACCGTGTAGCGGTTACAGAACACCATCCTTAAATATGACCACGCACTTAGGGAACACCCTGTATGTAGGTAGGCAATTCGTTGATAATTTTACTTTAACTACAATTTTTTTTTAGCCCTGCCTACAATTTATTAATGAATAGATATTAACAGTTATTTTAATAAATACTAAACTAACTCAAATATCTTAACTAAGTTAACCCTAAAATATGGCGTCAAAAATTCATTCACTACAATTTTATAATTTTAAAATAATTATTAAATACACCTTTGATAATTCGATGTTCAGACAATCTTCAAGCGATGCATACAATTTGATTGAAAGGTCGCATTGATTGAATGAGATTTATAAATTGAATGTTAAATATTGATTGACTGGAACGAGAGGACCTGTTCATTAATTGAATATCAGCTGCGACTCCTATAAAATATTAATCAGTCGTGTGGGTCATAGGTCTGATTAAATTCAGCAGTATTGAAGGATCTAAACATCAAACCTTTTTTTAACGTTTCACGGTAAATCACAAATAATACTGGCTGCTTAGATAACAACAGGTTTTATAAAAATAACTTTGTTTTTACATAATTTTATTTATTAAAAAGTCAACGGCGCTAACATCGTTTATCGTTTTGTCGAGTAAAATCAGTTAGTTGAAAGCGCAACACAAAATCAATAACAAGACTTTCAGTCCTGCTAGGGATGCGGAATTTGTTCGAAAGAGTCACCGCGGCCTGGAACACAAAGGGCACTAGGAGGAACATAGATGGGTTTTAGTCAGTAAGAGTCTGACACTCCCTCCCGCTCCACCCAGAGTGTAAGGGGATATTCGATAATTTCAAATCCTTTCAGTATGATAATATAATATTATTTGAGTTATTTGAAATGTCTAGCTATTACTGAGTGACTGACAGACAACGCACAGCCGGAACTACTGGTCGCAGAAAGCTGAATGGCATGTAGGTTGTTTGGGGAGTGTAGGGGAGCACTAATAGAGAATTTCCCAAAATCCCTAATAAAACGGGGAAAAAACGGGATAATATGCGCGTACAAAGTCGCGGAAAATAGTTTAGGTATAAAACATGAGGCCGCTAGTAACAGTCACAATAATTGGACAGAGTATGTAACTATATCCAGTATTACAATAGTGTATTTTTCCGTATTCCTTAAATTCATAAAGCAAAAAAAAAAACAATTTCAGATTTAAATAACCTCCTTCAGAAAAGAAGAGACAAAAAGTTAAAACCTTTATAGTAGACGCCAGATTAACTTGCAACAAAGTACATTGACATTTCCCTAGTATCCCATCGTAGATACCCGAAAAATAAATTATGAACCGCTTTTCATTACTAGAGAACGTAAAAGGATTACGATAGACGTCGATTCAGGAAAGCTTTATGTCTTTATTTTTTTTTTTTGTATTAAGCATGTCAATAAATGTACGTCGGTCACACAAGCATTGCATAAATATTTGTTTGGTTTCTACCACAGACAGATCCTGCCAGGGTTACGGAATTTGTTCGAAAGAGTCATCGCGGCCCTGGAACGCAAAGGGCAATAGAAGGAACACGGATGGGATTTGTGGAGCGGGGGCAGTGTCGGACTCTTACTGACTGTAAGAGTCCGACACTGCCCCCGCTCCACCCAGAGCGGAAGAAGTCATTTGAACATATCACATCATTTAAAAACAAAACATTTATAGAATATAAACAATAACTCTATTTGTATGAAGCAATGAATTGACCCAATGGTTGACTGGTAGAGAATGCCTTGTTGCATAAAGTCCGCCCATGTACCACTATTGTACATAAAAGTTTAAATAAATAAATAAATTAAGAATTAATTTCAAAATCCTTTTAAATGTTAATAGTTAATGTGTCATACAAGTAGTTTTAGCCTTATTAACATCAAAATACTCGTTGTACGCAAAATACAGGCAATAAACCTTTTAGAATATAAAATATTCAAAAGCGTTATTGCTACGTAGCCCTTGTTAGCCTGAACCCGAACCAGCCATGATCTAGTTCCCTGTCCGCAAACAAGTCTAGGAATCAGAATCTCATTTAATAAGCCTCTGTTGATCCCTTTAGGAACTATCATAAAATTAACTTGAAACTATCGCTGGATTTAAAACAGGGGTTTGAGAACGGTTAAGCTCAGGTCACTCAGCTTTGTAATAAACCTGTTCTGAATAGTTAAATATTTTGAGTAATAAATTTAGGACTTCAGGACAGTGAAAGGTTGGAGATTAAATCTGTTAGGTGATTAAGGAGAATATGTTTTTCAGGTAAGTAATACGGTAATTTATCTGGGTACTAAATTGCGCAACTGTTCGTGTTTTAATTAATTTTCAAAAAACCAAAAGTCTTTTGGCTATTGGACGCAAGCCAGGGATAAAACACCTTGCTGTGATATTAGGCATGAACGACAAAAGACCAGTGCGATTCAGTAGTTTCTATGCTTCGGGGAATATGTAACCACCTGTCACCTGGCTGAAACGATAATAATCATCACCTGGCTTGCCTTTTCCCAATTATATTGAGGTCGGCTCCCAGTCAAACCGGATTCAGTTGAATACCAGTATTTTAAGTAGAGCGGCTGCCTAGCAGTCCTCCACAACCCATTAACTGGGTAACACGGTACTTCTTGGCAAGACTGGTGTTCGATTTTGTTGGCTTCTGAAAATCCGTCACGACTGCCAATGATAAGGCTTAACGTGCTTTCCAAGACACGGAGGAATCTTAATAGGTTAAGAAGGTCACCCATCGACGGACCGACTTCGGCAAGCGCTGCTTAACCTTGCAGATCGACCCCTATTTTTTGTCCAGTTTTAATTGTGTGTTGCTGTTCGTCTTGCATCATGTCGGGTGAGCTGTAACGTTACAGTTTGGCGCCCCACGTGGTACACAGTGCTTAACTTTAAAGATCGAACCATTTTTTCATCAAATAACTCCTTCCGCTTTGGATGGAGCGGGAGGGAGTGTCTGACTCTTACTAACTACAACCCATCCGTGCTCCTGCTAGTGCCCTTTGCGTTCCAGGGCTGCGGTGACTCTTTCGAACAAAATCCGCAACCCTGGCAGGCTATTACTATTTAGCCCACGAGAAACGATAATGATAAAAGTCATCAAAACGACAGCCACAAAACCTAGCCAACACGAAACGACTAACAATCGCAATATACACTGTAAACCTAATCCTATTTCCCGAACTAAAACACAAGTAAAGCGACATAATTCACTATTTACTGGATTTAAAGGCGTTATAAGGCGTATTATTAAACCAGGGCCGCACTCAAAGGCAGCAGGCACTTTAGTTAGCAAACCTCATATTTCGAGGTAGCGACACGGGAAGGGGCGGTCGACTTTGTAATTCAAATCCGGGTGACGCGTAAATAGAAATGCTACTTCGACCGTGAGGTGAGACGGGTTAGGTTTTCTAAGGGGTGAGTGAGAAACGTGTTGGAATATACCATGTTCCTATTAGGTTCTGTAAGGAGTTCAATGCTTGTGTATCATTTCATCTAGATTTTTGAAAGTTTTATTTCAAATATTAAAGGTAAATAAAAGAATAGTCAGCGTCAAAATAAAATGCCAATCCTACCGCGATGTTATTCGATTCTGTGTGTTTTTTGTGATTGTAAAAAATATATATAACGGCGCGCAGCTAAATTAAAAGTTAATCCAAGATGAGAGACTGATTGTTATTTTGTTGAACAGTAATTATTGTTAAATTCAAAATTAAAATGGTGATTTATTTCAACTGGTCGAAAATGTATGGTGATTCATAAAATATGAGCGGGTAACCCCGAATAGGGTAGCAATAGTTTGCGTCTACGCCATGACAACTGGCATTATTTTGACAGACAGCGTACGAGGTGGCACGCGTGCTAACCTATTGGTTCGTAATCTAGTTTCATCTTGTGTTTTACCGTATATTTTGTTTACAAATGTTATCAAATAAAACGAGTGACTGTTATGAATCACAAACGTGCTATTGTTTCAACGTTTCTTCTATAACACGCCCATGATGGATGACTTTCACAAAGACCGCTCCGCTGCCCATCTGATACTCCGTTATATATTTAATTTTCAATAAATAAAACTTATTTATTAATTTCAAAACCCTGACGTTAAAAAACCTTCAACAATATGAAATTTCGAGTATCAATGTATTGCACAATTCTGATAAAATTTTTTTTCAAAAAGCTCTAACACATCTTGATTCATGTAAACCCGTGTTCAAGTGGTGTTTGATAATACGCGACTGGTACAGGCGTTAAGGCGATGCGATATTTAAATTGCGGAATATTAGATTGAAGTAATGCTTTTGACTTTGAACGAGATATTTTTGTAAATATTCTAGCGTTATTTTTCGTGTACCGCTTTGATTTGAAGTTTTGATAGTTTGTAGATGGCAATAAGCTTTTTATTATAAAAAAAAATAGTAAAAAAAACGGTAGTGGAATAAAAATTATGAGTTATTTATGATTTTGATAAACACGGTAACGTATAAGGCATATCGGCGCGAAGGCTTAATCAAGCGTCAAATAAATCAATATGAATGCCGGCGGAAAGGCGTAATCGAGCGTCAGTTTGATTATTCTAAGTTCAAATACTGTGTGATTGCTTATTTGAAGTTGGTAAAAGTCACTCAAACGATTATTTAATTAACTTTATTAGTTGATTACTAGAAATTATTAAACTAATTAATTTGTACTTCTAAATTCATTTTATGATTTGTAAAATAAATCAAGAAATTAAAAACGAACCATAAAGAAAACATGAGTCGATAGATTTGTAACGACTCTAACCGAAGGGTATAAATACGAACGCCCGACCGTTCACAATTCATTGTTAGTCCGGTTAAGCAGTTAATATCCCACGTGCATTTATTTATTTATTTATATAACATACAACCAATGCCACCTAGAAGCGATTTGCAGAACTAAAGAGACAAGCGTGATATTTCAAAAAAGTCAATAAAGTTCTGCTATTCATCGATAGATGGCAAAACTAAAAACTAAAAAGTATCACCGCTGTGCCGGTCGGAGTGGGGGGTGTTAGGTTATTTTCGTTACGGAATTTCTGGATTCGGTCTCCACGCTCAAGGCCCGCGATAGAAGCTATGCAATAGCTTAAAAATGTTTACTTCCTCCTAAAAATACCTTCACAACAAAGAATTTCTTCAACATAATCTCAATAAAACACCCCTACGCACCTGAAACGAATATCAAAGTAAAGTAATTTACCGAAAGACATGATTACGCAATTATAATTACTCTGAGGTAATCTCTATAACGTGCGATGTCAAAATTTTACAAGAAAATCACTTGGATGTGAACCCTCGTTAGACGGTATGATGTTACGGAACGGGATCGCGTTTAGATTAGCGTATGGGGAATTATTTTTAAGCACCGCCTTAAGTAGTATGGTTATTTTTGGTCTGGCTCTTCGGATTAGGTCTCAGTACTGGGGGTCGATTCTGCTATTGCAATCGTGTCTCAATGACCGGTCAATGATCGATTTTTGACGTATAACGTCAAACTTTTGACACATTTCCCATACAAAAACTGTCAAAGTTGTCAAATATTCGATCACTGACCGGTCATTGAGACACGATTGCAATAGCAGAATCGAGCCCCTGGTATTATGTAACACTGGGAGGTAATTATGGATGGTGGGTTGAAATTCTTTTCTTGCCTTAAGTTGTGTAATGAAAATAGCTTTTCAAGAAATACGCAGCGCGTGAGTAGTGCCACCTATTAATACTATTCGGGAGTAGTTTGTTGTTTCGTCTAGTGCTGCGCCACTTACATTATCTATACTTGATGTGTTATTTAAAACATATCATAATTCCTATAAAACGTGCTTTATTGTCCCATATCCTTTCAATAGCTTATTTTCCAAAACATTTTTTACTTAAGTAGACGTCGTTGCTACTCATTGAAAAGCTATTTTAACAGGTACGAGGCGATCTGAATTTGTCTATAATATCCTATTCATGAGTTTAAGGAGAATGTGTCAGACTCCTGGCAAGTCTCTAAAGCTTACTTTATGAACTATCTCAAACATCATTAGTTAGTATAATGTTTGTGGTAGGTAATATTAATTAATTATTTTTAATTAAATATGGTGTGGTAATGGCGAATTTAAAAAGACTTGAAGTGGAAGTGAAACTGGTTCTAAAACGCAAAAGTATCTAAGCATGTAAATTTTCATTTTTTACATAAAAGGGATGTTAGACTCATGTGGCGATATTGTAATATTTCCATAACTTGGCGTCTGGAAGACATTTTACAGCGGGCCTTTCTTGCATGCAAATAGGTGAAATATCAAACTTATTATGTGGCAATGAAATGAGCGAACGGGTAAACTACGCTGATCCCTGAACCAAAATAAGCTTTCTTGTTCTCGTTTTGGTACTAAATAAAAGCTATGCGAAATACCTGTCTTATTATGTTTAGTGATGTAAGAAAATATTAAACGCGTTTACCTTCATATGCTGGAAGAGAGCCAAATCCGTAAAATGCGATATAGTGAGGTGCATAACATACTTTACAGATGTTATAGTATGTAGAAGACTAACCGTTCATGATGAGCAAAGTTTAAAATAACTTTAATCCTTTAAGGGGCATTACAAATTGGATCGAACTTATAAATTATTTTTATCCTAAATTAATATTTAATGAATGAGTGTTATGTCTTTATATAACCATTTTAAAACAATAGAAACCTAATCATCAAATGATATCTTCCGCTCTGAGCGGAGCGGAAGGCAGTGTCAGACTCTTACTGACTAAAACCCATCCAAGTTCCTCCTAATTTCGTTTCCATTCCAGGGCCGCGGTGACTCTTTCGAACAAATTCCGCAACGGGTCGCTAATTAAAAATAAAAATAAGTATGAGAGGACTTTGCTCTGCAGTCTTATAATTATGTAGGCGACATTAATACCGCCACAAAAAAATCAACGTAGCAGAATCAACAAATGAGACTCGCAGCGCCATCTATCTCGACAGCTGCGAACTAACGACAAAATCCTAAATCGCGATATCAGAGTTTACCGTGCGATTAGATCATATGCAAAGCCCGAATATCAACTCTCGGGCCCACCAGACACAAACAACCGTCTGGTCGGAGGATCCTCTCTTTCCAGTGGAGGTATGTGGGACTTTACTCTCTGTTCCGCTACCTCTAAAATTATTTATTCACTACTACCGACTGTAAGTCTAAAATTTTCCCAAAGAAACATGCTATTGGTAATCAATGGTCTGTCCAAAGTGCATGCCATCTTCCAAATAACTCGTTTAAGAAAACTCCTGCGAAACAAAACTGGTGTACCACACTCAATAGGTCAAAAAGCCTTATTCCAGAACATCACGAGTTCCCGCGTTAAATCACAATACAGTGCCAACTGACGGCTACATACTTCCCAAACTCACTTATGCAAATCAAGTAGCTTAAAACGCCGTAGGAATGGTTGACGCGGAAACCCGCACGGTACACATAAGTCACGTAATATTCGCTCGTACGATGTATATGTGAGGTACTGACAACAGACAGGCACTGTTGTATGTCATTTTAACAATGAATAGCGATGTGAGTGTCAAAATGCAGTGAGTTTTTGTTTTGTTTTGAATTTTGGTCAGGGTTGAATAGCAGCAGTTCAATATTTGAGTGATATTGGTTCAGTATGATGGTAAACCTAAACCGTCACATTGTTTTATGTTCAAGATAAAAATCTAATATAGTTAGGTTGTATGCTCGCCTGAATGCGATATCGAGTTAATCTATCGAGAGATTAATCTAATGTTTTTAAGCGAAAACATACCACAAACCATTACGTTTTACGTTAAACGGATCACAGTCATATAAACCACATGTGGTTTTAGCTGACTTTTTAACTATTGTGTCTGCTATGCTGACAGTAAACCTGTTAAGATTTTGACTCAGTGAGATACAAGATTCAATAGATTCTGCCTTTATTTTACCAACACAACAGCGAAAGATTTTACTCATAGACAGAAACTTTCTCTAGTCAATAAATAAACAGCATGGCCAGTAAGTAGCACTAATAACACTATCACACTGGCCACCGACAATAAATCGCTAAAATCATAGCCATACACTTACTTGTAACAAGAAAAACACATTTGCGGCGAGTGAAAACTTTCGTCGGCCCGGAGAATTCAATGGGCCAGTGATCTCAGAGGTTTATGGCCCGACTTTGATGGCCCGATCTGCGACAATATTGAATCCGGCCCTGGATTAATTTAATTTGCAAGTTGGCGTACAATGCGAGGGTCGGACTGTTATTAAGAAATCTTTTGTCGAAAATGAAATAAAATTTTACATCGGGCTTTTTGGGACAGGTGCCAGGTTATGGGTGAAATTGAAAGCTTAAGTGATTTGTAGTTCCTCTTCTGTTTTTATTAGAGTTTGGATTATCAGAATTTGGTCTGGACCTAGTGTTCTACACTACCTGGCTTCTGAACTAATCGAATTTTGGGGTGTAGTAGCTATAAATAAAATTTTCCTGCGTAAATTTTTATAAACTTGATCTGGGAGATTTCCTTTGCTCATTTTTTGATTCCGATTACCTTTGATCTTTTGGCTGAAACTTTAATTGTTAGGATTCTGAACGTCCGTCCGTTTGAAAAATGAAATCCTTATGGGTCACAAGTGTGTTTGTCCATCAATTTGACACAAAAAAAATGATTCAAAAGATTCGTTTGGAACAGCGAAACAATATGATTCGTTTCGCGATTTCAGTAGTGGTCCCATAGTAAACGTTATTCATAATGATGACGAGTACAATGACCCCTTAAGTGGTATTGCGTTTATTCTGTTACAGGTTGTTTAAACATCCGATTTGATAACCTCCTCCTTTTTTGAAGTCGGTTAAAGTGAAGTCGGTCCAATCATCACAACCACACTATCTTATAAATCGCTTGCGTACGATTACTCATTGTTCATAACCAATGATGGTTTAACTAATAAACTACCTTCAAACTTTGATAGTTTGCCGTGTGTTTGAGTTAAGCATTGTATATGGAAGCCTTTATGTTACAATCACTACTCGTCGGGGTGATTGACATTGTCAATTAAAAATATCGATTCACGGCTTCGTATTCGTAAAATATTTACATTGTTTTATATTCCTGGGTTATTATAAATATATTTGTTTACCCGGGGTGACCTACTTATTTTTTCCTAATTTTTATCCCGAGAAAATAAGTCGATACGATAGTTCTCTTTAACGGTGAATAATTTTAACAACTGGGTCAGAACTCAGGGATTACCTACAACCATTTTTTTATCCGACTGCTCCAGTAGAAGGGAAATATTTTGTCTATATTATTGGATCACCAATAAAGGTCCAACGGCTGTACAGAGATCTGTACAGCTGTACCGCTGCCAGAAGCGGCGGTCAGTCTCATATCTAGATAGATATGAGACTGACCGCCGCTTCTGGCTGACAAGTGATTAAGCATGATATAAAAGTACCTACTCCTAGACGTATGTAAATATTGTGGAATATCAACCAATACTACCGCACATAGAATAACAGCCGCACTTGGTCTGTGGATGGGTGACCATCTTAACATACCGAGTTCCCTCCGTGCCTCGAAAAGCATGTTAAGCTGTTGGCCCCGGCTATCATTAATTTGTAGATCTTTGGCAGTCGTTACGGATTGTCGGAAGCCAGTAAATCTGACTCCAGTCACGCCAAGAAGTACCGTGTTACCCAGTTAATGGGTTACGGAGGTCTGGTAGGCAGCCGCTTTACGTAAAACACTGGTAATCAGCAGAATCCGGTTTGACTGGAAGCCGACCCCAACATTGTTAGGAAAAGGCTAGGCAGATGTTGATGATCATACTAATACATTTTTCCTTTCATAGTATTAAAGCTCCAGTTCTTTCAGGACGGTACGGTTTAAACAGTACATAGAATAGTTACATATGTACATGTCATACTCTTCCAAAAACAGCAGAGACCATGTCACATAAAAGAGCCCTAAACCAGCATATTTAAAAAATACAGCATTATTTGAATATAAGTACATATTATATGTATGGACATTATATTGAACCAATTAAAACTCTGATAATCCGATAATTTCGTCCCACAGCTACAGTATCGAGAGATTCGATTTAACTTGAGTGGGATTCCGATTTCAGTCCGAGTTGACTCGATGACAGCCTTGATTATGTCACTTAACTGTCATCGTGATAGCTGGGCGGTGTAGACTGGCTTTATCTGACCGATAGTGATGTAACTCCTACCTTTGTGTGTGGTCCAACTTTAGCTAGCGTTCGCTATTAGTGTTACAGTTTTAGCGTTCGGGATTTGTGATTGGTTTTGAAGTTTTATTTGGATAGTGATTTTATCTGTCCAGTAATTGTAGTTCTCACTCGTTTCTCTTCAAACTCAACGCAACCTTGCTAATTATTAAAACATAAATGTTTTTTTAAATTCTAATTATTCCTATAATTACATCACTACCATTGAAATTTGAGATAATATGATTGACATGATTATAGTACGATACTAGATTAAATCATTATGTCAGAAAATTCAAGAGATAATACTAATAATATGCGTTTGAGAAGAAGTTACTGCGTTTATTGACCTAATATTGCGATCAATATTTATTGCCAAACTACTAACAATAAAGGACTTGATATACAAAACGGAAAGGGCGCGCGGCCAGGGCGCTGACAAGATAAAATGTAGCGTCAAAGGAATTAAGGTTGCACTAGTCGACATTTTGTCCATACAAATTTCAGGGGGGGGGGTGATATTACTCCACTGTTTGACATTGTACATTCAAAGTTAAACATGACATCGTTTTATTTCATTACTAATTTTGTTTGTACGGAAACAAAATAGTAAAATAAAAAGACATTAAAAAGTTATAAGTCAACAAGATTCGTTTTTCTTGCTAATTTTAACACAACTTTGGTCGTAAATAAGTAATTAAAGAAGTGTAATATCTCAAAAACAAAGTCGGCACCGACAAACCTCAATTAAAGAAGATTTCAATAAACTTTATTTGCAATTGGTTTTTTCTTAAAACTCAACTTTACAATAGACTTTTCGTGCATCGTCTAACGTTGTTTGTGTGCGTGGGAACTAGACATTGTGTGCTAACTTGTAACTGCTCATCACTGAAACTGTCTCTGTCGGGCACGATGCCCGGTGAGACAGCGTGCTGTTTGGCCACGCATAGTTACAGTGAGTTCGAACCCGTGACTAGTTCAACCTTAAATATACTTAGCGCAGGTGCGCGGCCACACGCCATACATTTTCATAACACAGCACAGCGTGCGCGCGGCGGGCGCACGGAGCGCTTTGTGTATCAAGTCCGTAAGCTTACAATAATAGACATCTTACTACCAAAATTTGTCACTTCCCCCCACCCTACCCTCAGCCATCTAACAAAATATTTTAATAAAAATATTTACCAATAAACTTCATCAATCTTCCTAAGTCCGTGGACACACGAACGCATCAGCACGCGATCATCTATCGCGACTCGAGAGCATATTCGATTCGGTATGAGCGAATGATTTATCGAAGCGATTGCAGCGATCGCTCCGGTTCGACGATCGCGATAATCGATATGTAGCCCGCTTCACTTTTATTACGGCTCGTGGCGGCCCGTGACGATTGCGTTGCAACTTTTCGCGATATGAATTTCTTTGGGGATTATTTTTTTATTGAGCTTGCGGGTCGCGGTGAAATTAAAATGTGGTGTGGTAGACTGTTTGAGTACTAATATGGGAGCTATATTTTAGTAGCATTGATTTGCTTGTGTACGATGTCTGGGTTTAAAAAAAATAAACACAGATTGGGTAACACGATACCCCTTGGGAAGATTGGTTTTGGATTTCGGACTTCTGACTAACCGTAAGTAATGACTGTCAAAGATCTACTGTAGGAAATAATATGCATGCAATTTTTTTATTGCAAAATGAAATTCTTATTTTAAAAATAATTCATATTTTTATTTAATAGAGCTATATTAAATAAAAATATGAAATATTTTTAAAATACCTTCATCAAGCGGTGATGTTATAAAGCTTCAAAGTTGACAAAAGAAGTCTGTTATGTACGAACTCAAGTCAAAGTTCATGACGCAAAAACAGTTACCATAGAAAACGGCGTTTTTGCGATAAAATTGTTTAATATCTCGTTGGTTTCTCGATCAATTATTTTGATTTTATTTTCACTGTTAGTATTATATTTTTGTATACGTATTTTGAGATAAACTATGTATATAATAAATATTTTTTTCATGCATATTCCCTTTTGACAGTGTCGGGACAACAGCTTGCAACAGCAGCAGCTCCTAGGCACGAAAGAATCTTGATAAGTTAAGATGCTCGCCCATCCACGGACCAACCTTGGCAGAGGTTGCTTAATCTTGATGATCGGCTGTTATTATTTAGCCACGAGCTCCACGCCTGGTCTGCGCGTACGTAGATTCAGCACTATTTTATTTAAATTAAACTTTTTTTTTATAGGAACAATTTTACTATGAAACTAACTCGGACTTTTGAATACAAAAATACAACAGCAAACTGCTACTAAACTAAGCAAAAGTCACAAGCGACATTGCTATAAAAAAATACCGGTATAGCAGTCATAAACTACTATTTATGAAGGGTCAACTTCCGTGATTCTACCATGAACGTTTATTAAAGATAACCGGTGTGTTTATGGTTTTTCTATCAATTTTTACCATTTACAAGGGTTAGGCTATCACGTTAAATGATACGTTCACTTTCACTATCGGATGATGACAGACAAAGTATGATGGCCAGAAAATATTGGTTTATGTGTTATATAGGTAATTTATGACACAAACGTTGTTTATGGGAAGAGGGAACGCTAAAAGTTTGGCCAGTAAGTAACAATGAAGATGACATAAGGAGCGTTTATTATTTATGGTATTTCATTCATAGTGGTACGTCCTTATTGTTGGATATGAATAAACGGATTTTAATGAAGCATAATTATGAGATATGGTAAAAAGAAACAGTGACTTTCCACTTCCTATGGAAACCTTAAAATTGCCCTCTCTGGTCCATATTTCAAAACGTAAACTCAAACTCCAACGCCAATATGAGCACGAAAACGTCAATGAAGCTTTCATTGATGTTTTTGTGCTCAGTTGTAGTCGAGCAAGCGCGTTTACGCATTTGCTTGCTCATCCCTCGAGTACGAAAACGTCAATTTGTGACAAGCTTTTTTGACAGTTTGATGCTCCGATGGAGTTGGAGTTCGGGTTGAGTTTGAATTTACGTTTTGGAAAATGGGCCTTTGTCTGTAAAAACTCTTTTTCGGAAAAAATTCGCAACAAATAAAATCGATTTTTTTTTTCGTAAGCCTACTAAGGGCCAATTTCACCAATGAAACTGAACGCGATCAGCGAATAAACCATGTTTATGAGTTGTCAGTGTCATTATTTTTCTATGGAACATTGACACAGGCAGTTCTTGCTTGCGTGCGTGCTTAGATGTACTGATCGCGTTCAGTTTCATTGGTGAAATTCACTTTAAGGATAATTAAAATCGGTTCAATAATTTTTAAGAATAACAACTTCCCAGTTTTTATGAAATAGCGTGAGAAGTAAAATCTCTAAAAGTTCAAGCAATATCAAAGCATAAAATTAAAAGTAGGTACCACTTATTAACAGTAACTCGTAGTATTTTATTTATCATACTGTTATAATTTTTCTAGGTATTCAAAGTTTCATCAAAACTTACCTACCTAACTTTATTTTAAATTATTTTGAATTGTTAATATTGAGAATTTAACTATCTCCCATGAGCCAGTACCAACAGTCCAAATACTTTAAAATTTCCTGAAATCCGAATCCCAACTACAACGTAGGTATACCTACTACGTGAAAAGGAATGAACGACTAACGGCCGCTTTCTATAACATATCTCAATCCCAATCATGATCCCGATCCTTGTCTGTAACCAATCAAAGGTGAGGATTGTGTGGTGAAGGACACAAACTCGGCCGTTGATTGGTTACAGACAATGATCGGGATCAAGATTGGGATTGAGATATGTTATAGAAAGCGGCCGTAATTCAAACCACAATGTTGTTATCTAGATTTTTTATTAAAACAGTCGAAACAAACACAGCTATCACAACTATTAAAAAAACAAAACAAGATCCGTATTCAAATACACCATTCCATATTTAAAACCAGTGATGAGTCTAATTTGTACCGCAATATGAACCGTACCGGGTACCCAGGTACCCTGTACCGGTTAGTTCTAGTGAAATGGAGCGCGAGAACCGAACTCCCGGGAAATAACACCGATGAAGTGGTCGCTGTTCGTTTTAATAATTGATATTGTTTTGCTGGCCGTACCACGGTTGAGGGGCAAATATTGTCATGCGTTCAGTTTTTTTTTGTAGTTTTGGCAAAAAAGTTTTGGGATCGGATTGGTTAGGGATTTCTTGATTTGTTTATTTGAGGTTTAGGTACCAATGAGTAGGACATCGACGATCATTTGGAAATAACAGTATTTGGAACTATACAATTCTTTATAGTAAAACACTCTTTATATTTTATTACCGCTAACCGTAACATAAGAACTGTTTCAAGCATCGAAGTCATGAAAATAGTTTTCGTGGAAGTTGAAGCAATGTTCTTATAAAAGTAATTTATTTTTCTATTTTTAATTATGGTATTACTGCGTAAATGAGAATTTTAATTATTTGTATTTGATATTAATTAACTATGCTAGCAAAGATGAACATTTAAGAACATTTTCGCGCTCCATTCACGAATTGTTTTTCTCATTAAACGCTACGACTATATCGGAATATTTCGCAGAATTTACATACAGAAGCTTTGTTTCAGCTATCAGCAGTCCGATATCAATAAAGCACAATACCTACACATTGTACTCGAAGAACAAAACAATATTCGAACTACAGTTGTCAGTTTTCGCATACCTATTCGATAAATCCGTCGATAGTACCCGTACGGTGTTGTCTTCGCGATGTGAGTTTCGAATACGAAATATTTTGCTAAAGTCACGCGCGCTTCTTTTGACGCGCGTGTGCACACCCTGTCTTATAAGATTAATGGCATTTTGTCTGTGCGCCACTTGCTTGCAATTTGTGTGAGGGTATGTGTTACACACGATGTAGCGTAGGTTTTTGCGAATTTAATTGATTCTTACATTGCAAGAAAGAATTGACTTTATAATGCACTTGAAACGAAAACATATATAATGATAATAATAACAAATAAAATAAAATGATTATAGTATTTCCTTCCTCAAATATTTCAGGAAGATACGCTCTGCAATTTCAAAATAAAACATTACATTGTTGTTTTCTATGCATCCGTAATATAATTAGTAGAGGATGTGTTCATAATAATTTCAAAAGGCTACATTTTGAAACAACTTCCAGAGGTTTTTCCTTGAAACTTTATTAAAACATTAATTAAAAAGATGCGGTTCCTTATTTTCTTATATCTGTCCACATTCAACCACTGCCGAGTGTATGCCTCCCCTGATTCACTCAACTTTTTCAGCGTTATTTTATTTCCTATTTAAATAAAATCTTCTTTGTGTCAGTCGAAATACGACTTAATTTTCAACTAAATAGATGTCACTTAACATCAACGCTTTTAGAAATAGACCCACTGCCATTACCATTATTACAAGTTCTTATTTAAATACGTATTAAAATAAGACCCACCCACTTATCTCTGTTCAAACTTCTAATTTGTCGTCCGTCGTTTCTGTATACATCAATCAAGCGATTCCTAACCGTGAGCCTTTCGAAGCAAAGTAGAATTTCGCTTATCAACCAGTCAATCAGTATCACAAAGAAGAATCACCGACTTTGCGTCAAGCGGGCGATGTGTTGACGCACTGACAGACAAACAGATTACCCTCACACTGACAAATGTTCGGTTCCATCAATTTACTCCATTTCTCAAATTGAACCTTACGTAGACTGCGTAAAGTGTAAAATGGAGTTGCAGGTATATTTGAAATTCATATGAAAACTCCTTTGGAATTTATCTCATGCAAGTCTGTTTCATCTCGAGCTAGGAAACTGCAGAAAGGCTAGTACTACAATATAATGGCCCGTATTTTTCTATAATTCAGGAGAAATGCTCGCAAATTTATCTCTATATGCTTACACGGTTTTGATATAACTTGATAAACAAAATATATTTCATTTCATGCTCTCTATTATCTTGTTTTATTATTTCTGAGAAGAAATTTACGATGAGATCTGTTTAGCTGTATTACGATGAGTACGTATTTAATATTAGTTTAGGTGCCTTTTACGATATATAATCCAGATTTAATTGTTGTTAATTGTTGTCACTTCATATCCTTTCCCACTTGACTAATAAATAGTTACTCAAAGGGTTTATGAATAAACTGACTTTTTTTAAGAAATTTCGACCACAAAAATGACAAAAAACTCCGAAGAAATGACTTTTCAAGCAGTTTGATGCAGCTAATGACATCGAATCTGTGATTGAACTAAAGTAAATGCCACCAACTGTAACAAACTGCTTGAAAAGTCGTTTTTTCGGAACTTTAAGTCGTTTTTTGCATTATACTTTTTGAAGTCTTTTTTTTTGTTTCGTGTCCTCAAATATGTCCACGCACTTCTGGAACTCGCTGTACATTTGAATTTCAGAGAGCTCTAATAACCAATACACTGCTTATAAATATAGGCCCTATTGCAAATTTTTGACGTGGCTAATTACCTATATCAACTCCCTTAAATTTTCCTGTAACAGCCCAAATGATTAAACGTGCCCTACAAACTCCAAGCCGCGGCAATAAAAAAACCACCATGCCTTCAAAAAATCAATCAACCCGACAGAACCCATAACACGTACACATACTCAAGACCCAACACTTGCATTCAAACTTCTACAACATAACATATGGTTGCCTTTTTAAGTGATTCCCAACACGTTTTTGCAATTTAAATCCAAATATCACTTATATACTTTACATGCGAGGGCCGGATCTTTCTGGGGACTGTCCTAGCATTTGCAATGCTAATCATTGGCTTCCGAACCGGGTAAGGGTTTTTGTTGGCATGTCTTGGCGTGAAGAATGTGTGGTGAGGTTTTTGGACGATTAAAAAGATTAGTTCAGTGTTTATGGTCGCTTAAAGTTGACTTGGCTTTCTAGGTTGTCGTTTGTTTTGAGAATAGTGAGGCAACTGAAAGGGTTGGCGTAAGAAAAGAGAGGCCTATGCTCAGCAGTGGGCGAAGTCGGGCTGTCGATCAGGATAATGATGAAGGCAACTGAGTAACTCCGATGATGTTAATCATTAGCTTCCGAACCAGGTAAGGGTTTTTGTTGACATGTCTTGGCGTGAAGAATGTGTGGTGAGGTTTAGTTGAGTTTTTGGACGATTAAACGGATTAGTGCCGTGTTTATGGTCGGTGTAAAGTTGGTTTGGCTTAGGTTGTCGTTTGTTTTGAGAATAGTGAAGCAACTGAAAGGGTTGGCGTAAGAAAAGAGAGGCCTATACTCAGCAGTGGGTGAAGTCAGGCTGTCGATCAGGATAATGATGAAGGCAACTGAATTACTCCGATGATGTTAATCATTAGCTTCCGAACCAGGTTAGGGTTTTTGTTGGCATGTCTTAGCTTGAAGAATGTGTGGTGAGGTTTAGTTGAGTTTTTGGACGATTAGAAATATTAGTTCAGTGTTTATGGTCCCTTAAAGTTGGCTTGGCTTTGGTTGTCGTTTGTTTTGAGAATAGTGAAGCAACTGAAAGGGTTGGCGTAATAAAAAAGAGGCCTATGCTCAGCAGTGGGCGATGTCTGGCTGCGGATGATGATGATGAAAGACATTGAATAATTTATAGGTATGTATTTACAGGAAATTGGTTGGAGAAGGCAACCTGCCCGGAAGAATGGATGTGCAGGACGGCTTTTAAAATACAAGCCAATTTTCTCTTCCGATATTAGTTGTTGTATAAGGTTGACAACGAAACTGCAATCATGATCGTGATCACAAATAATTGGCGTTCCCTGAGGTAGAATTTTCTTTCTCAATTTTTACTTAGCCAAGCTCTTGGATCTATTTCATTCTATGGCACTCCTATCCAATCTACTGCTGGACCAATTTAAATCAGGCATACAACCAAACCAGGATAAAATTCTAAAACATTGTTGAAACCTTTGTGGGTGAAATACGTAGCACCATAACGTAATAAGGGTTATTTTTGGTGTAAATATAGAAATAACATACTTTTACCTCGTCGTTACCTTTCAGCGGGGACATTCACGTTATAACTCAGTTGTAACCCCACAAAAATAGTTGGCGACGAACGTTCCACGACCCCTACTGAGGAAACTCACCAAACTATTGTTTTGTGAAAGTGTAAGTTAATAAATACAGGCCTGCCAGCTTATCATAACTTAATATTTTTGGAGTAGGAATGAATGAAAGCGAGAACGACGAGAAGACGTGCTGCTTCAACTCCAAGTAGCATGATCATGTTTTTAGATTACGATCTTTGAAGCAGTGGTGTTTTTTTTAACGATGGGGAATCATCAAATTAATGACTCCTTCCGCTCTCGGCGGAATGGAGAGTGTCAGACTCTTACTGACTGACTAAAACCCATCAGTGTTCCTACAAATGCCTTTTGCGTTCCAGGGCCGTTGTGACTCTTTCGAACAAATTCCGCAACCCTGGCAGGAGTTCTGTAAAATAATGGTATAAGGTTCACTTACAATAGCGTTGAATACAGCCATTAATTAATCCAAAATGTCTATATTTATGTCCTTTATTTTTATCTTTCCAGAAAAAATTGTAGATATTATTTGGGAAAACGTAAAAGTATTCAACATTCCTACATCATTTTACATACCATTCAATCAACCCTGCGGATAAACTCACAAACTTCAGAAGTTCAGACCGATTAGATCCATAAAGAAACTCGAACTCCCCAAAAACATTGGCAATATTAAAGTACGATATAGAATCGTAAACAAGAAGTACTAGCATACATCTACCATATAGGGCCGGATGACTTACTGCCCACTTACCAAGCGAATTTCGGCAAAGAGCAAAGTTCCCTAAGTTGGTCTATGGTAATATCATGAAGATTTATAATAATTCCACCCCCACGCGTTATGGCGGTCGTTTTTTTATGGTAGCAACAATTTTCGAAGCTAATGTAAGGGGAATAAGTATTTTTCGGCAAATTTTCACTGATTCATCGGCCCTCGTAGGGTTAAAAGAGCTTTTGTTTGTGTGTGCAAATTGTAGTATTTTCTTGTCTTTCGAAAGTTATTTTTGTTTATGAATGGCTGTTTTGTGTTATTTGAGGGGACTTTCCTTTGTGTACGCGCGGAATTGGTGTCATTACCTACCTGTGCATGTTACACGGTGGTAGAATGTTTTTTTTTTCTGAGAATCGATATTTTGCGAGGTTTTCATTGAGTGCTTGTCAAATTATAAGAAGTCCAAAAAGTCTGGGTTTCGTTTTACCCAGTGATTGGGTTATGATGACATGAAATGATGCGCTATCTGACCGATAGCGCATCATTTCATGTTATAGTGACATTTAGCTGCATCCGTTTAAACTGCATGCTAAGCTTAACATAAGTTGGAAAATAAAAGGCAGATGAGATGATGAGATAATATGTGATCGTTTTTGCTTGCGTCAAGATAGTATATTTTTTTAAACAATAGTTATATTTATTTTGACGATACGGTGGGCGCAGTGGCTGAGCGATTGGCTGCTGCCCTGCGTGTCGCGAGTATTTGAGTTTTCATGTTTGTAAACGCATCCACGATTCAGAAGAAATGCCAAGTGTTCCAAACGTTAAAAAAGAAATATATCAATTGCTAGTGATTGAGGAACCATAAGTATAAGAAATCACCTCTATACCAAATTCAAAGAAGGTCACAAATTCATTGACACCAAAGATCTTATGACCTTCTTCGAATTCGGTACAAAGCAACGTTCACATTTTAGATCAATTTCACACACACGACAGACTACATTAAGGCACTTTGAACACTGATACGACATAAGTCATTGTACACGGCTTCAAGTAACATTAAACCTTTACAATGAAGCTGAAATTTCAAGAGAATTACTGTAATGTATCAAATCGGGGCGCTGAACAGTGAACAATATCGCCGGAGAATGCTTGGTGAACTTGTAAATGTTCGCACGATGTATTTTTGGCACTGTTTCTTGTAAAGGTTGATGAAGATGTATGGCAGGCATTTGAGGACCTTATATCAATGAAACCCATTGGTTGGCAATGGTTAAAGGAAGGTTGGTACACCAAGTACCTACAGACTCATCCGGGTACCCAATTTTTTATGGATGGGAAATCATCAAATGACTTCTTCCACTCTGAGTGGAGTGGAAGGGCGTGTCAGACTTTTACTGACTAAAACCCATCCGTGTTCCTCCTTATGGTTTCAGGGCCGTGGTGACTCTTTCGAAAAAAAATCTGCAACCCTGGTATTGAGGTACCTGTAGTTACATGGGTACCTGAATGCCAGGGTTGCAGAATTACCGGGTTTCTGAATACCGTATTCGAAAACGAGTGAAAAGGGACTAATCGTTGATTGCACAACCCTAAACATAAAATCCTCGCCGATTTCACTTTCAATATTATAAAATTGGTTGATTAAACTACAATTAAGGGTACGTCGTAAATCATCGTTTGCTGTGTAAAACGTTCGGTCTCGCATTATGAACGACATCAATCATCATGGAGCTGAAAATTATACTGTCATACTGTAACGTTGTTATGTGTAAGTAATTTGGACGGCTGTATTATTGTGAGGTGGCAACACTGTTTTGGTATTTGCATGATCGATTCTAAGACGTTTAATCGTTTGGTTACTAAATACTTGTGACAACAATAAAATAAAGTATGTCACCAGTCTTGCCAAGAAGTACTATATTACCCAGTATTACCCATTACTGGGTTGTGGAGCTCAGCCACTCCCAACTAAATCACGGTGAGGTTAAAATCGTAACCACTAACGCGCAAACCGAGCAAGCGAAGCGAGCGGTGCCGCGGGAGCAAACGGCGAGCGCTATATCTGAGTCCGTCGCGGTAACTAGGTCAGGAAATCGATCAAAAATACTAGCGATAATATTGTAATTTCTTGAATACCGAAATGGAAATCATTGAAAACTCACAAAAAAGGCTCAGTAATATTTTAAGGCGAACAAAAAGTATATTTTTGGGTTGGTTTGGTTAAATACATTACTTTATTTTTCATTGTTCTATACTATGCCCCACGCAATTATTTCAAAAACACTTAATTGAAGAAGAGGCAAACAAGTCTTTATTGATGCGGCTTATTGAATCAACGAGACTGCAGCGCCTAGAAGCAAAGTGAATAAACTGAGGAAGCTGAGATAAATTAGATACGGAAAATCCCAAATTGAGCTTTGCAGCATATTTTAAAGTCTTTGAAAATATGCTGCAATATTTAATTCGTGTAGGAAGCAAAACAAACTTTCAAGTTACACTCTTAATTGGAGCATTTTTGACTTTTATTCCTTAAATAAACTAGCTGGGGCCTAACCACCAACTCTTAAAGCAGTATTACTTCAATATTACTTCCAGTGGGAAAGAGACGGAGCTATACAGGACGTATAGCTCCGTCTCTTTCCCACTGGAAGTAATATTAAAGTAAGCTTTAAGAGTTGGTGGTTTAGGCCTTGAACCGCGCAACTTCGTCTGCGTCACATTTTTATATGCTCCGCTCCTATTAGTCGTAGCGTGATGTTATATTGCCTGTAGCCTTCCTCAATAAATAGACTATTCAACAATTAAACAACTTTTTAAGCGATTATTGTTATTAATCGTATAAATAATGTTCATTTTGGCATGCAGCTAGTCCGTGTTACAAAAGTATTTGCAACTAATATAATGAAATAGACAATTCATTATCGTGTATGTCCGATATTTTTGTTGCACAGTGCGAATCTGGACATTGTCCTTTTAAATTTTCAAACTTTTGTCCTGTACTTATTCTGTATGAAGAAACTCCAAGAAATTAAGCAATACACATAATTTGATTTGAAAAATTCTTGTTTTATGTGAAAGGATATACTTCTCGATTGGTTCCATTTCAATTTTATCAAAATCGGTTCAGCAGTTTGTTTCTAAATCCAAATAGCTGGAAAAAAATATGTGAAAAAATCATACGAAATTGCATATTTTTGCTTTCCAGTGGTGTTTTTAGGTGTGTACCACTAAAAAGTGAAAAATAAAAAACTTATTCACAAAAAAAAACCGACTTCCAAAAAAAACACTACAAAGTACAAAATAACTTTAATTTCGGAAGTCGGTGTCAAATAACGATTTGCCTTTCATAGCTCTAAGTCAACGGGAAGGATTTAGTTTTGATTCCCTTGCGAGCGTAACAAATATGCGCCATAAGCGGAGCACAAACGGCCTGATCTTTAGATTGCGTTGACTAAGAAGTTTGATTTTTTACTGCTCCATGGGGTAGTAGGCTTGAGTTTTGATATTAATTTTAGTTTGATACCTCCACGCGTTCCTGAGAAAATGGGTCTTGACAGACGGAGAGACGAGCAGACGGACGAACAATGAACTGATTCTCTATGGGTTCCGTTTTGTTCGACTGAGGTACGGGACCCTAAAAAAACAGTTTACCTTCATGAAGGCAATCTTTCATCAAACTTCAACTTACACACTTACCAGAAAAACCTCTAAAAATAATACACAAAAGAGTAATACACAAATTCTTTTTTTGTTGGAAAGGGTAAAGAATTTTTCAAATCGGTTAGCAAGCGACGGAGTTATGCCTGAACAAACATAAAAAAAAAAAAAAAAAATACAAACATCCGAATTGAGAACCTCCTCCTATTTTAGAAGTCGGTTAAAAACATGAACTACCCAACATCTAATTCATTTAATCACTCTTTCCACACGTCAATAATCCCAACATTGCACCTCCAACACAGAACGCGATGCAATACACTACATATATAATATATAATCTGGTGCGACAGACATAGACGAAGCTGGGTCATTAAGCTAGCTCGCTTGCCTGACAAACTGTTTGTTTCAACGCTAAGATATAGGAGAATGAACATTCTTTACGAAGGGTTGGGTTTGGATGTTGTAAAGGAGTAATTAAATAAACTAACTATAATAGTTAAAGTCGTATCTTTTTTTTAATAGTAGAAAATCATCAAATAACTTCATTCACTCTGAGCGGAGCGGAAGGGAGTGTCAAATTCTCACTACCCATCCGTGTGGTGGCTCTTTTGAACCAATTACGTAACCCTGGAATACTCGTACCCACACCTGCATTTTGTCCAGTCTATTAGTTTCATGATAATACAGCCAAAAATATCCATCGCGGCTTTGCTCCCATGGTCTATATCGCAGGAAACTTTTCAGTTTATATTTACAGAATAAAAAGTAGCTTAATCACTCAGGCTTCCTATCAGTAAAAAACCGGCCAAGTGCGAGTTGAAATACTGAGAAAACAGACTTTAGTGTTTATATTTTACCAAAGCTTTTTAGAACACAAATCACGAACAACTAAATCGCGCAACTGTTGAGTCGCTAAATGAAATCGTATAAAACCACTAATTCAGGATTTCGTGGATTTGCGGTTTTAATGCCCTGCCTGAAATGGAAAGTGATATAAAACTGCGAGGATTACACGGTTAATGTAGATATCAAAATCTGGCAACAATTGTGTTGTATTTTGAAATAATTGAATGGTGAACTACATAATCCTGTTCCCTTCATTCTGCCGATTTATGCGAGTAATAATGTACTGAACAGTTTTTTTTTCTTTCATATGCAAACATACACTATGTTGGCATACGTCTTTGACACCAGAGGGCCAATTCAAAATTGGCTCTCTGGTGCTCTGGTGCTCTTTTAAGCGATAAACTCCCTCGTTTATCGCTTAAAAAAAAAACTGTTTCAAAATCCGTTGCGTGGTTTAGAAGAAAGTGGACTATATTTCTTGTCACCAAAATTTATATTTGTCATCAAGTTGTATCACCTAATAAATAGATCTATCGCCACGAAGTATTTTCGTTCTCAGATATATAAAAAGTGTCGCCAGGTATGAATTACCAAATTAATGTCAATATGTATGTAAAATAAGAGATGGATTATCAATAAAATTGTAGTTCATTCTTTGGATAAAACTTTGTTCTCAAAATAATAGGTTTATTCCTTTAGCTTCGTACTCAGAAAGGTATATCTGTCACCAAATATTCGAACATAGGGCACAGGGAGCTTAGGGCACCCCGACTCGGACAGGTTAGGTTAGAAGGGGATGGCGGGGTCAAGTGAGCGAGCGTAGCGAGCGAACAGACCCCGCCATCACCTTCGTGGTTATTTTTTTTAATCCACCCAGTAATATGGTTTACTTCCCGTTTTATAATAAATCCCAACCTATTTATTTGATACTTGATAATATATCCCGAGGATTACATGTGATTTATTATGGAATTGCTTTTTACAATTATTTGGCAACTACATTTTGGTGACAGATCCACTATTTTGAGGACAAACCCTATTATTAAAGAAATTCAAAACGAATATAATTGGCGATAGCTTAAATCATACCCTAGAAGAAGTAAGCAGAGAAACGGACGGAGGCCGACAGCGATTTCAGACACTCTTGTACCCCACCAACCGTGTCTCCACGTTGCCGTCGTGGTGGGGCTTGCGTGTCTCAGTGATCTTGGGGGCTTTGCCGGTAGAGCCACTCATGCCGGAAGGTCTCAAGTGAGAGACCAGACCAAGAGAGACACAAGAGGGGCACACCGTTCGGAGACTTGAGCAGTGTTCGGGTCCTCGGACGGTGTGCGTCTCATTGGCTTGCTCGCTGCTCTCTGGTACGCGTCTGATCATCAGACGTGACTGTGAGGGCAGCGAGCAAGCAGTGAGAGAGAGGGAGAGAGGAGGGGAGAAAGGGACCGCACCCTCAAAAAGGAAAACAATGGATAGCGCCCAAAAACAGAAACTACCCCAGGGCGGTTCGGACTGCACAGCAGTCCGGGAATCCGCCACGCTTTACGCGTCAAGCCCCTCGTATTCTGGGGGGGGCAACGGTGCTATCCACCACCCAATTGCCGATGGCAACAGTGGCCGAGGAGGCCCCCGATCCGACTTATCCTTCGAGGACCTGATCGGGTACAATTTTAGCTCGCCTGACAGAGTGTCGGTCGGGCGGAGCGCGGACGGAGGCGCGCTGTATTGGGAGGAGGGCTCGCTTGAGCGTCGCGCGGGTGCAGAGTCGGATTCCGAGTTGGACTCCGACGACCTGGCGACCGTTAGCTCGGCGAGCCCTGTACCCAAGGGGGTGGGGGCTGCTGCGGAGGACTCCAGGTCCTTCCGCAAGCGGCCCAGATCAGAGGAGGACCAGGGGTCGTCCGGCACCGAAGAGGTGGCCTCGGCCCGTAAAATCCCCACCAGCAGGCGGGGTACGGGCCGCGAGGGAGGCAAGGGCAGAGTCCTTGCCTCCAAGGATGCTGGACGACCCCCCGAAGATGGCGGTCGTGCGGCTCTTGGCTCGGAGTCCTCCGGCGGTGAGCCGGATGACTCCGGACAGGAGCGGGTTCGGAGGGCCGGGTTTGCGGAGGTGGTGGAGGCCGCGATCCGCGATGTGGCCTTGAAAAGGAAGTTATCTTCCAAAAACAAGGCCATAAGCGCGGCGCTGGCCTCCATCCTGGCGGCAGCGGAGGCTAACCGAGGTGGGCCTCCAGCGGACGAGCTGTCCAAGCTGCGGGCGGAGGTCGCCCGCTTGGCTGCCGCCACCGAGCGTCTCCAGAGGGAGAACGCGGGGCTCCGAGCAGACCTGGCCAGGCTCCAGGGAGCCGGCCCACAGGGGGCGCCTAAAGGGGGGCGCAAGGAGGACAGCCAGCCCGTGCCGCAGGAGGAGCAGGTGCTGGACCTTGTGCGGCAGGAGATGGCTGCCTTCCAGGCGCGGTTCTCCGTCCTGGAGGGCATCGTCCTGCGCCCCCCGTTAGCGGCGAGTGGGAAGGCTCCAGGCCGGAAGGCGGCGTCGTACGCGGCCGCCGTGGCTGCCACACCGGGGTCGTCCGGCCAGGACAAAGGGTCCGGGCCGGCACCCGCGAAGCCGGTGTCGGGAAAACCGGACCCGGCCCCGGGAAGGAAGAGGAAGGGTGGGGCGGCTGCGCGGTCGGCGAAGGCTCCTGCGCCAGCCGTGCAGCAGCTCCCCCCGGCTTCCTCGCCTTCTGAACCTCCCCCGGCTCAAGCCGAATGGCAAGTGGCCGGGGAGAAGAAGAAGGCGGGTAAGGCAGCCAGGGCGGCAAAGAGGCGGGAGAGAAGGCGGCGGCAGCGAGCGCGAGGCGTGTCGGCTGCGCTCCGCGCCCCGAAGACCGCGGCTGTAGTTTTAACGCTGCAGCCGGACGCGGTCAAGAGGGGCGTGACGTATGCCAACACGCTCACCAAGGCCAAGGAGGCCATCAACCTCGGTGAGCTTGGCATCGTCGGGGGTCTCCGGCTCAGGGTCACCATGACCGGGGCCAGGATGCTCGAGATCCCTGGAGCAGGCAGCGGTCCGGCCGCGGACGCTCTAGCCGAAAGGCTTAGGGCGTCCCTGGGCGCGGATGACGTCCGAGTGTCCAGACCCACGAAGTGCATAGATATGCGCATCTTGGGCCTGGACGACTCCGTCACGGAGGAGGAGGTGTTGGCCGCCGTCGTCAGGACGGGGGGGTGCTCTGCAGAGGAGGTGAAGGCGGGCACCATCCGTCCTGACAACACGGGCATGCGAACCGTAGTGGTGAGCTGCCCCGTGTCGGCGGCCAAGAAAATCTCAGAGGGCCGAAGGCTCTTGGTGGGCTGGGTCTCCGCGCAGGTGAAACTGCTGGAGCCCAGACCTCTGAGGTGCTTCCGTTGCCAAGTTGGCAACCATGTCGGAGCACTCTGCACCTCGGAGGTGGACCGCAGTGACCACTGCTTCCGCTGTGGTCAGCCCGGTCACAGGGCCGGCTCGTGTGACGCCGCGCCGCACTGCTTCGCATGTGCGGCAGCTGGCAAGCCGGCCGATCACTGGGCTGGGGGCAAAGCCTGCGGTCCACCCGCCAGGGCCGGGACGAGGAAGAAACCCTCCTCCACCGCCGCCGCCGCCGCCGTCGCTTCCGCCGCAGCCGCCGCCACCGTCGCCGCCGCTGCCACTGCTCGGGAGGGGGCCGAAATGGAGTGCCAGTAATGGCCCCATTTCGCCTCCTCCAGACGTACGTTAGTCGCTGCGCCTCTCAGGAACTGACGCTCCTGGGCAAGGCGCAGTGACTGACGCCTGCGGACAGCGAGCAATGGGTAGCTCGCTGTCCGATCAGGTCAGGCCAGAGTCGACGGCGCGTTCACTCCAAACGCGCCGTCAGCAACGAGCAGTCAGCAACGGAGACGGGGCCCGCCAGGGCCAGAGCCTGCCAGGGTTGCGGAATTGTTCGAAAGAGTTACCGCGGCCCTGGGAAGAAAGGCACTAGGAGGACTAAGGGTGGGTTTTAGTCAGTAAAAGTCTGACACTCCCTGCCGCTCCACCCAGAGCGGGAGGGGTCATTTGATGATTTCCCATCCTATAAAAAAAAAAATAAAAAAAAAAAAAAAAAAAAATAAAAAAAAAAAGACACTCTTGTAGCTGTTGCTACGGCGTAGCAGAAACATGACGTCAGTGCTACGCCGCCGGCTACGGTATCGTTGCAAATAATACTTGTCCAGTCAAAAAAAAGTTTCATTAGAATCCGTCCAGTGGTTTTTGCGTGAAAGACGAACAACAGACTAGTCATACACATCATAATCATTATAAAATATACAGTTTTGCTTCGTTAATATTAATTAGGCTCATTACATTCTAAAGTATTGATCTAACTAGGACTGGATCAGTATATATGAGCCCTATTCTATATTCTATGAGCCACCTGTATATTCTGCCATATTCCATAAAACCGTGAAATTTCTAATAAAATGTTGTTTTTGTATTCACCGTAGACCCTACGCCGAAAGACGTAACAAAAATAAAAACAGTTTTCTCTACTCTCTAATAAGTATTCTGGTTGTTGTCTGCTTCTATTCAATAAAACGATCAAACGACTTTGAGTAAATTCTATATACTTTATTTATTTCTTTTTGCACATTTATTTTTATGCCTATGCTTCTTTGATTTATATACGAAATCAATTTAACTATAAATAATATTAAATTGACTTGACAAACATACAGCAAAAAAAACATTTGATGGAATGTAAATTAAAAATAACAAGATCAGACGTTGAACGTATTCTAGTATAACGAAGTCTGAAGTAACATAATAATAATATATGTAGATCTGCTATTACCAACAACACATTATTATCATTTCTTAGAATTGTCTACATATTAACTTGTTTGTTCATAAAATAATAGGCATTGGAACTGAATCAAAGTATCTATACTGCCTAGAGGAGAGAAACTACAAGACCTTTAGTCTTGTAGTTTGTGTATTTTATGTTGGTATTACCTGTTCATTCGAAATAATAACATTCAAGCTTTTGACTAAAATAAGGCCTTTACTCATGTAGACGACCGAATGATTACTGATTTTATTTCGAACTCAAAATACCAGTCTATCCCCATATATGGTCCCCACCAACCGTGTCTCCACGTTGCCGTCGTGGTGGGGCTTGCGTGTCTCAGTGATCTTGGGGGCTTTGCCGGTAGAGCCACTCATGCCGGAAGGTCCCAAGTGAGAGACCAGACCAAGAGAGACACAAGAGGGGCACACCGTTCGGAGACTTGAGCAGTGTTCGGGTCCTCGGACGGTGTGCGTCTCATTGGCTTGCTCGCTGCTCTCTGGTACGCGTCTGATCATCAGACGTGACTGTGAGGGCGGCGAGCAAGCAGTGAGAGAGAGGGGGAGAGGAGGGGAGATAGGGACCGCACCCTCAAAAAAGAAACCATGGATAGCGCCCAAAAAAAGACACTACCCCAGGGCGGTTCGGACTGCACAGCAGTCCGGGAATCCGCCACGCTTTATGCGTCAAGCCCCTCGTATTCTGGGGGGGGCAACGGTGCTATCCACCACCCGATTGCCGATGGCAACAAGGGCCCAGGAGGCCCCCGATCTGACTTATCCTTCGAGGACCTGATCGCGTATAATTTCAGCTCGCCCGACAGAGTGTCGGTCGGGGCGGAGCGCGGGCGGAGGCGCGCTGTATTGGGAGGAGGGCTCGCTTGAGCGTCGCGCGGGTGTAGAGTCGGAGTCCGAGTTGGACTCCGACGACCTGGCGACCGTCAGCTCGGCGAGCTCTGTACCCGAGGGGGCGGGGGCTGCTGCGGAGGACTCCAGGTCCTTCCGCAAGCGACCCAGATCTGAGGAGGACCGGGGGTCGTCCGGCAGCGAAGAGGTGGCCTCGGCCCGTAAAATCCCCACCAGCAGGCGGGGTAAGGGCCGCGAGGGAGGCAAGAGCAGAGTTCTTGCCCCCAAGCAGGCTGGCCAGCGAGCCGAGGAGCTTGCCAATGCTGGACGACCCCCGGAGATGGCTTGGCTGCCGCCACCGAGCGTCTCTAGAGAGAGAACGCGGGGCTCCGAGCAGACCTGGCCAGGCTCCAGGGAGCCGGCCCACAGGGGGCGCCTAAAGGGGGGCGCAGGGAGAACAGCCAGCCCGTGCCGCAGGAGGGCCAGGTGCTGGACCTGGTGCGGCAGGAGATGGCTGCCTTCCAGGCGCGGTTTTCCGTCCTGGAGGGCATCGTCTTGCGCCCCCCGTTAGCGACAAGTGGGAAGGCCCCAGCCCAAAAAAAGGCGGCGTCGTATGCGGCCGCCGTGGCTGCCACACCGGGGTCGACCGGCCAGGAGAAAGGGTCTGGCGACAGAGAGCGCGAGGCGTCGCGGCTGCGCTCCGCGCCCCGAAGACCGCGGCTGTAGTGATAACGCTGCAGCCGGACGCGGTGAAGAGGGGCGTGACATATGCCAACACGCTCACCAAGGCCAAGGAGGCCATTAACCTCGGTGAGCTTGGCATCGTCGGGGGTCTCCGGCTCAGGGTCACCATGACCGGGGCCAGGATGCTGGAGATCCCTGGAGCAGACAGCGGTCCGGCCGCGGACGCTCTAGCCGAAAGGCTTAGGGCGTCCTTGGGCGCGGATGACGTCCGAGTGTCCAGGCCCACGAAGTGCATAGACAACACGGGCATGCGAACCGTTGTGGTGAGCTGCCCCGTGTCGGCGGCCAAGAAAGTCTCGGAGGGCCGAAGGCTCTTGGTGGGCTGGGTCTCCACGCAGGTGAAACTGCTGGAGCCCAGACCTCTGAGGTGCTTCCGTTGCCAGGTTGGCAACCACGTCGGAGCACTCTGCACCTCGGAGGTAGACCGCAGTGACCACTGCTTACGCTGTGGTCAGCCCGGTCACAGGGCCGGCTCGTGCGACGCCGCGCCGCACTGCTTCGCATGTGCGGCAGCTGGCAAGCCGGCCGATCACTGGGCTGGGGGCAAAGCCTGCGGTCCACCCGCCAGGGCCGGGTCGAGGAGAAAACCCTCCTCCACCGCCGCCGCCGCCGCCGTCGCTTCCGCCGCAGCCGCCGCCACCGTCGCCAATGGGTAGCTCGCTGTCCGATTAGGTCAGGCCAGAGTCGACGGCGTGTTTCACTCCAAACGCGCCGTCAGCAACGAGCAGTCAGCAACGGAGCCGGGGGGCCAGCCTGGGCCCGCCAGGGCCAGAGCCTGCCAGGGTTGCGGAATATGTTCGAAAGAGTTACCGCGGCCCTAGGAAGAAAGGCACTAGGAGGACTAAGGGTGGGTTTTAGTCAGTAAAAGTCTGACACTCCCTGCCGCTCCACCCAGAGCGGGAGGGGTCATTTGATGATTTCCCATGCTCAAAAAAAAAAAAAATCCCCATATATGGTATATGGAGGGTCTCGTAGCTAAATAATAACAGCCGCACGGGTCGTTTTTCAAGGTTAAGCAACGCTTGCCGGGGTCGGTCTGTGGATGGGTGACCATCTGGACATACTGAGATTCCTCTATGTCTCGGAAAGCACGTTAAGCTGTTGGTCCCGGCTGTCATTTGTAGATCTTTGTAGTTACGGATTGTCAGAAACCAGAAAATCTTACTCCAGAGTCTTGCCACGAAGTACTAGTATTACCCAGATAATGGGTTGTGGGGGTCTGGTAGGCAACCGCTCTACGTGAAATACTGGAATTAAGCTGAATCTGTTTTGACTGGAAGCGGACCCCAATAAATTTGGGAAAAGGCTAGGCAGATGATGAATATCAGTCTATCCATATATGCAATTGAGTGATTTGGATTTCGTTGTCGATTTATTCACACAGCCATGGCCACCGAATACTTGAATTATTTCTTCACGAAGGAAGAGACACCTAGTTACTTTAAGTTGACTTTTAAGTAGCTTCTAAACACTACATTGCGCTCCAAAATGCAAATTCTTGATGTGGCTCAAATGGCACCAAAACTTAAACAGAACTGGGCAGGACATGTCTGCCGCATGCTGGACGTTGAGCACACACTCAAATGTGAAACCCAGGATGCTTGCCTTATAACAATGACACGGGGCCGCGGCAGACCGCGAAGAAGATGGCGAGACGACCTAGATAACTTCCTTGTGGATTGCAAAGAAGAGGCGCAAAATCGTGTCCGTTGAAAGAAATGGAGGGAGGCTTTTGCCCAGCAATGGGTCAGTATGGGCTACCAGTAATATTTAAACGACCATTTGTATTAAAAAGCCATTAAAAGACTGGGTTGCAAATAAATTTAAATCTTGTCATGTTGGACATAGAATTTTTTGTTCCAAAACTTGATAATTATTTTGAATTCTGAATTCAAATGAAGTCGCGCTCGCCACGCCGTACAAAATGAAAAGAAGTAAGTAAATAGAACTACATAGATACACAACTCAGACATAATTTCGCTAGTACGACCTACCGAGTATATTGGAGCAAAAATATCAGTCTCAGAAATATTGCCATAAGAAATATAAGAGGCTGTAAGAAAGGGTGGTTTATATTAGCTGCATTATTCGGAATCAGTGATGAGTGTGGTTCAGATGTCGCATTTATTTCCACATAATCCTCTATTTACGAATAAATCCTCTATATTTGTGGTGCTTTGTTAGGTACTTTTCTTTCTTTTATGTTGCCATCATACAATGAAGTAGGTTTTTGTTTAAGATTTAGGTATAAAAGCTTTATCGTTCGACTAGGTTAAATTATTATTACTTTTACTAATAAAACAAAAATGTGTTTTTATTATTACTTATTTAAAAATGTCAACTTTATGTAGGTATATGAAACTGAATAAACCAGATAATGATTTTGTTTCTTCGTGGCAACTCAGGACCAAAAGGTGTTAGTAACAATTTTTGCTTAATTCTAATGTTAGAAAATACAACCACACAAAATAAAATACAATAAAATAAGCTATGACCTAAATAAATTATTATGCGCTTACAAAACTACTTTTACTAAAATTACGTTGTTTAGATGATAAGCATGTACACGAAATTCTTGCAGTTGATTTTTTAACACCTTATATTGAGCATGCTTGGAGACCGAAGATAATAATTATCTACTTCTGGTGCAATGGAAATAGCGTCAGTCCAGTTACCAGTTTTAGTGACTGGTTAATCTTTCACATTCTTAATAATATATTATTTTTACGTTGATACAGTCTGTGCTGACTTGGGAAAATAATTCGGGACCAACTACCGTAGAAAACAAGTTCATTATTTAATGAAATACCATACAATTGGAAGCACTCCAAGTGAAATTATAATAATACTAGCAGGTATTTGTATAATAAAATAAGAATTTTAACTATCAAAGTAAAAGGTTGGTTTTATTATACGATCATGAAATTTTGAAATTACTGTAATAAAATATTAACGGTTCACATGAGAAGGTGGCTCATAAAATATCTGAAGAACTGATTACAAACCATCAAAATAATTAATTATAAAACTTTATTATGAAATTCTCCGTCTTCAAGCGCATTGAGATACCTGGGGAACTGTTAGCATCATAGAGTAACACAATTCAAACCTGACAGTAATGCTATCTTGTTCCGTCGTACTCATATTGTAATACTATGCAGATTGCTTTCTCGCTCTATCATCTACAATTAGGATGCAATATGGCTGCATTACCTAACGATAGTTTGGTGAATAGTTCTGGTTTCTAGCACTAGGTAATCTTACTTTGCACAGAGTATGGTAAATACAGAAGCTTCATTCAAGCGTAAGATGCTGAAGAGAAGAAAGTATCGCTTGCGTTGTCCTACTGCTGAATTGTCGAATAATATTTTCTTGATATTTTTAAAAGTTTAGAAGGTTGAGACATTTGTAGGGAAACTGAACTGTACTGATAAATATCATTTTTAAATGTCAGCCAAAAAAGACTTCAACTGTGATCCCTAGACGTATTCGGTATTGTTTTCGTCTTTTACAGTCTGAAACTAATTTCTGCACGCAGGAAGATTAATACCGTTCTGACCAAGGTAACGTGCTCAAGAGCTCTTCCGCATAATCACTTGAATCAAGCTCAAGAATCTAACATACATTTTCGAACCATGTAACATGTTACAAAGCGAGCATTCGTGCAGTCAGTACGTGGAAAACACGCGCATGTTACATGCGTATATGTTTTGTTTAACACGGATTTTAGGACATGGGGTTACATGACATGCTCGCTGCGAATGTTACATTACGCCAGTGTCACTGTGCATTAATTGGAATGACAGCTCATGATAACTTATCCAAAGTTTTAACGATTATTTTTTTTACAAAACCGACCGGTAGAAGTGGTTCCTCTGTAATTTATTACTCTGTGCCATCATTGCAAAAGCTACAACAGTCTGCGTACTTGTGAGTGATTGCTCCTGTCAGGTTTATGTCTCTGTGAATATTAATTATGTTAGCGGTGTATTTAGGGCTGGATTTCATAGTAATAGTAATTATGCCTTTGCAGAGTGCGAAGTAAATGCTTTGTTTAATGGCTGGTTAAAATAGAATACATGTTTTTGTGAGATTGTGATTTATTGTCAAGAACTGTCTTGTTATAGGTACTTTATGAGCTTGTTTTCTTAGCTACATTAATATGTTGATGATTGTGATCCGACCGATTTCGGCCAAGGCGATTGCTTCTGCTCCGCTGTAGTTGTCGTTCGTGAGCTCGCATGTGGCTTATGTAACCAATCTTCTTTGTGAAGATCCTCGTACATGCGGGCACGTGAGCTCTCCATCTTTATAATTATATTTAATTGCCACTGGTGGTTCGGCTTTCAATTGGTCACGCTTGGCATCAAGCTCAAGACACCGTTGTAACTCAAAATCATGAACTTTGGTTTTAACCAAAGTCCTCCACTCAAGTCTTTGAGCGGCTTGCTGCTCCCCGTGTCGGCTCCAAGTCGTACTTTTTGAAGTGACGCTTTAGCACATCTTTTTACCTGAGGAGCTGCCCGCCATGCTTGCGCTTGCCCTCCTCAAGTTCATAATAAAAGATGCGCTTTGCCACTCGCTGCTCCGTCATCCGTGACACATGTTCGCACCACCGAAGCTGAGGCTGCATGAGATAAGACTCAATGCCACCAACGTTAGCCTTGCGTAACACTTCGGCGTTAATATGTTATTATTAATTTGTATGTCCAATAATGTCTTATAATGTTCAGACGACAATAGCTTATTTGACATTTACTGTAACGCGATCGATTACAGTCTGTTCACAGTTATTTGACCTCTGATTTTAAATCACAGTGACCTTTATTCTGTTAGTCATTAGGTTGTCGGTACGTTAAAAAACTCGCACTTAGGCCACATAAAGCGGTAACAATGAACAAATGCCTGCTAAAAACTTCCAAAACACATTTCCCTCAACCCTGTTCCCCATATATTAAACAAAACGTTTTCCACTATCTCCCTCACCTTCCGTAACACTGAAGAATTTCATCAGTCAAACAAGGAACAGTAACTAATTACCAACCCCTCGCGGTTGGAATCGGGGGATCAAACGAGCTGTTAAATCGTGGGAATTAAAACATTAGTTTGTGTCAATACGAAAGAGGCAATAGGTATCAGTACTGAACACAATTTATTTATTTAAACTTTATGTAGGTACAAAAGGTATTATAGTCGTGGGAAAAAAAGTTGCCAGGCTGAAATGGGACTGGGCGGGTCACACTGGCCGCATGCATGGTGACCGCTGGGCGAAAGTCTCAGTGAAAGTCTCAGTGCCAGAGGATGAACGGCGTCGCCGAGGCCGGCCTAGAAAGCGGTGGTGAAATGATCTAGCTAGACGCACAACGCAAGGACTGGTTTGAGGGAGCGCAAGGAGTGTCTGGAGGGATATGGGGGGGGGCCTTTGCCCAGGAGTGGGACACAATAGGCTATTAAAAAATGTACAACAATGGTACATAGGCAAACTTAATGCAACAAGGCAAACACCACCACTGCTACCTAGTACCACCACACCACCACCACTGACTACTACTGTACTATCTTCAGACAAATACATAATTTATGTGCATGATAACAATGCGTATCAGAAGAAGATTTTAGAAAAAATTTTGCTTTGCTGAACGCCGTTTCTGTCAATCATAGATCCCGTAAAAGTTATATTTCAAAAGCTCGTGTTTATATATTAAAACGCTGATACCTAATGAAGGACAATTATATCAAAATGAATGCTAGTCTAGAAAAGAAATTTTAGGTAAAAAAACATTTGTCTTCAACCCCAAGCTCCATTGACTAACACAGTAGCTTTTTCCTAGAATCAGAATAAAAAGTAACCCATGCACTTTCTTAGTGATAATGTAGCTTTCCAGCATCATCTGCCAAGCCTTTTCCCAACTATATTGGGGTCGGCTTCCATTCAAACCCGATTCAGGTGAATACCAGTATTTTATGTAGACCCGGTCTGGGGGGCAGCCGTTCTACGTATTATCTAGGTAACACGGTAGTTATGGGCAAGACTGGAGTCAGATTTACTGGCTTCTGACAATCCGTAACGACTGCCAAAGATCTACAAATGAGCCGGGACCAACGGCTTAACGTGCTTTCCGAGGCACGGAGGAAATTCGGTATGTTATGATGGTCACCCATCCACAGACTAACCATGGCAAGCGTTGTAATGTAGCTTTCCATGACTGAAATTAATTTATAAATTGAATCGGAACTCCCAAAGATCACTACATCTCAAGAAGATCACACCTACTCAAGCAATCAATTTTATCACTTTATACTATTAGTTTAGAATCCGCCTCCTTACCTCCTGGGATCACTAAAGAATTCCATCCGTCAAACAAGGAACTAATTACCGCCGGAATCAGGGGATCAAACCCGCGGTTAAATCGCTAGGATTACACCCGGGTTCGCCCGCATTGGACCGAGTCCCGACCCCCAGTGACAGGTGACGGGCCTATCATTTATTGGCAATCTTTTCTTTACAAGTTTACGAGATTTATCGATTTTGTTCGACGACATGGAGTTTTGGTTGGTATCTATGTAAATTTATTTGTTCTAAAATGATTTTCAAGGTTCAAAATAACATCCTCGTTTTTTTATATTACAAGAATGTTAGCAGTCAGCGCTAGAATAATGTTGCTTGTTTTGACAAACAAGCAACAATTCTGGCGCTGGCAGAAGGACTTTTTTTAATAGGTACCACATTTTTATACCAGATTAATTCAAAATCTATCAATTATGGTTCTGCGGTTCAAAGTTGTATGTATGCGGATGATGATCTTTTTTTAAGTGTTTTAAAAATTAACTGCATTTTTATCTGTATTCTTATCTGAATTTATAAACAACAGTGCTTGAAAACTAGGAAGTAAAACCAGTCAAGTGCGAGTCGACTCGCACTTGACTGGTTTTTCTTCTCTATAAGGACCGTTCGGAACCCTAAAACTGCCTGGAGTCTGGATTTGTGCCCAGACCTCTGCTTAAACCTTAGCCTGCCTACAGCTGATTAGGTGATCTAGAACCTGCCAGGGTTGCGGATTTAGTTCGAAAGTGTTACCGCGACCCTGGAACGCAAAAAGCATTTGGACGAACACGGACAGGTTTTAGTCAGTAAGAATCGGACACTCCCTCCCGCTCCACCCAGCGCAGAAGGGGTCATTAGGTAATTTCCAATCCAAAAAAAACTAGAAAAAGTTTCCGTCAAGCAAAAAAATATACAAAAACACTACTTCAGGGCAGTTGGGTGAAAACTAAACCTACCACATGAAACTCTGCTGACTACATGACATAGCAGCACAATGCATCGTGATGGCAAGTGGACATTTATCGCCGTCACCGCTAATGCACGGGAGCTATTCCCCTTAATACATTTTACTTTGTTACTTTAAACTCGAGCCGTAATGGTTACGTGGTTAGCTTGCGAGATAAAGATAGAGTATAGAATATTCCCATGTGGAAACAGTGCCGAAAGAAATTCAAAAGGATTATCTTACGTGTGTATTGAATTATTTCATCGAATTTTTTCAAAGTCAAAGTCAAAGTCAAAGATTTATTTGCAGATAAATATGGTTACAGAAGTTCTCACAGTATTATAATAGTAGCTTAACATATTTAATCATAACATAATGACATGCAAATTTTGGTATCTAATAGGTACAATTAGGTCATTTTAATTTAAGATGAAGGAATTCTTTAATAGTATAGAAGGAATTCTCAATTAGCCAACTGCGTAAAGCCCTTTTGAAGCGGACCATTAGAAGTTCTTTAATTTGGTTAGGAATCTTATTATAAATCTGAATACACATTTTCTTCATCCTACCTGTGTTTATGTCGCAGCCAACCAGCTTAATTAGCCGTTTCATTAAAAACCTAGCCTTTTCATTGAACCGCGTCATTTAATCAGCGACACGTGTCATGGGCTATCAAAAAACATTGAACAAAAGATGTCACTTAGGTCGCTGATAAATCGGCGCATTCAAATGAAAAGGTTAGGCCACCAATTAAACGGCTGATTAAACTAATTGGCTGCGACATATACAATATCTTAATTTCTATAGAGCGATTTGTTAAACGCTCACATTCAATAGTTAGAACCTTTATTTGAGAAACAGACTAGACAATTTGAAAGTTTTTGTACTTATAAGTCTTGCCCGGTATCTACCCTACTAGGGACTTTAAATACAAAGCGCTCCGGGCGCGCGGCGGGCGCACGGCCAGGGCGCTCTGTGACGAAAATGTAGGTCGTCTGGCTACGCGCCCGCGACGCTAAATATATTTCGTTCCTTTGACACCATACATTTTATTTTGCCAGCGCCCTGGCCGCGTGCCCCAGCCTTATATCAAGTATATATCAAGTCCCTAAGCGGGCCTGCAGGCCTATACAAAACACTTTTCTGTAACGTTAACGTCAGACGCTCACGACAAAATGTATGGGAATGACATTAGGTGATGACGTTTCCTTTCCACACCTAATGTCATTCCCATACATTTTTTCGTCAGCGTCTGATGTTAACGCTACAGAAAAGTTTTTTGTCTTGGCCGTGCTTACAGAAACCAGAGTTGTCTTTTAACTTCGAGTTAGCTTTAACCTAGGGTGGTCGTCCTAGGTTCGAAATATTTGTCATTATCCTCGTGTACTCTGAGTAACTAACTAACAATACTAATGTACTAATATAATAAAGCTGAAGAGTTTGTTTGAACGCCCTATTCTCTGGAACTCCTTGAATTTTTTTTTATATTATAGCAATATTCATGAAGACATAGGTACGGGAACGAAAAAAACGGGATATGCGCGTATGAAGATTTGCCCACTAACGACTACATTTGAACAATGAACAGAAAATAATCGATGACCTAAAATTTTATCGATGTTTTAATACAACAAAAAGAAAATACTATCTACCTTCCCTAATTTTGCACGTCCAATTGTCACGTCTTTAATTAACTCACAATGAAATCACCCTCATTAGATCCATTCTATATCTTTCAGAAAAAAAAAACAATTTTATTCTGCTCTGATTTGTATCCAAGAAACTCACGGCTAGAGCCATAAATCAATCGATTAATTAATCACTTGTAACCACAGTGACTGAGCTGTTTCTACTGGAATAACATTTCAAAGTAATATATTCAGTCGTCCTTTGATTAAGACAAAGCTTTGTAGTTTTCGGTTAGAAGAGTACCAGTTCCAGCAGAAAGGTGTTACGTATTTTAAATAACTAAATTCCTATGGGTGGAGATCCTGTCCATAGTGACGCAACGTGTTGGGAATATTTTCATTCCATGTGTCGTAGCCAATTAGCTTAATCGACCGTTTAATTGGTGGCCTAGCCTTTTCATTTAAATGCGCCGATTTTTTAGCGAACTAAGTGACATCTTTTGTTCAATATCGTTTGCTAGGTTTTTAACGAAGCGGCTGATAAAGCTAGTTGACTGTGACGTACACAAATGAATCAAGTCCACTATGGCTCTATCATAATCACATATTACGAGCTTGCTTCATATATCATTCAAATAGTATGTTTAATGAAATCGTTAACGACACAATTTCAGGCATTGATATGCAATTCGGATAGTCCTATTAACATCCAATCATCACCATATTTAGATAGCCAAAACGATAAATTCAAAATTGCGTCACTGTCAAACTTTGCGTTCCAGGGCCGCGCTGACCCTTTCCGAACAAATTCCGCAAAGGTATACAAACCGTAAGAAGTGTTTTCTAGGCAAGCGTGCACCATCTTCAACCATATCATTGCTACCAACAGGTGATGAAATAGGCAAACATAAGATTATCGAATATCCCCGAGCCCTTTATATCCCTATCTCGAATAACTGCGTCGAGATACCATATTCCCATAACTTCAAGCATCGCAGTCGTCTATCTATCAAAAACACCTCTAGTTTCCCTCCATTTGAGAACGATGTAATAATGTCAAATGTTACATAAATTGTACTAGCTGCCGTCTCGGTCTCCGCCCGCGTAACTGTCAAAAATTATCCCAAGGGAACATATTCCCGGGATAAAAAGTATCCAATGTATTATTCCAGACAATAGTCTACCTCTGTGTTAAATTTCATCAAGATCCATTCAGTTGTTTTTGCGTGAAGAGTAACAATCATCCTTACATACATTTTTTTTGTGGAGTTATATTGAAATTCGTCATGTCTGTGAAGTTTCATAATTTAATTTAATTTCATCCTTTACAAAAAGAAACCACATCCTTAGTATCCGAAATCCAATTAAGCTTAATGACTTAACTTTAAAACACTGACGTCACAAATCAGAGTAACGCAGTGAAAAGAAGAAAACGAAATCTCCTTGGAACAAATTATGTTAAATCAAGAGCCAGGGAGCTCCTTTAATCCAGACAGCGATTTTATTTGATTACGTCAAACGTTTGGGATGATTTAAACGTTTTTAACATCTATTCTTAATGAGTACTGTTACTTTTTACGGCGAGAACATCTTGTCTTTATTGAGGAAGATTTATGGAGATTTAGAATCATGGACGTCTTGAAGGGCTTGATGAAATGGAACTCATATACAACGTGTAACAGACTAAATGCAATACCTCTTAGGGGTCATTTTACTCATCATTTTGAACAAACTATGGGACCAACCCCGAAATCGAGAATAAAAATCAGCTGTTCAGTACATTTTCTCGAGGTATGCGCAAATAAATGTATGGGGCAGTCGATTTTTTTTCGCGATTTCCGTGTTGGTCCCGTAGTGAAAGCTGTGCAATATGATGAGCACAATTACCTCTTAAGAGGTATTGCTTTTATTATGTTACACGTTGTATACGTAGTGCATTATCAAATTGTTCTAAAAGGTTGGATAGGAGAAATTAATCCAAGGAGTTACCGCCCAGCCTCTCCAAAATGTCGCCATATTGACTGGTCATGTCTCGATGCGTCTTCCATCGTTATAGGTTATCGGTCATCGGTCAAAGCGTCTTAAATTCCATTATAAGTAAAGAAAGCAGTCATTGGTTACTAAGGGCAGAAATACCTACATAAAACAGACATTGGGGCAAGCCAATGATCTAAATAATGCTTGGAAAGAAAGAAGAAAGAAACTAGTTCATTTGGCACACAATGTAGGTACAAAATAAAAGGAAACTTAACTTTTAAAACAATAAAATCGTGTGCCCCACGGTTGCACCATAGGTCCAGTTTAGCAAAGTGCAGACAACTAGGTGCTGCCTGTCGCTGGTTTCAACTGTAAACTTGTCATGTTCTCATAGAAGTAGCACACAACATCGGTACCATATTAAAACCACCATAATCGATATTTGACGAGTACAATTTCCGAAACCATAAGCCGTCGATACAGTCTATAAGTAATTTTTCCTTTCCCAAACAAAGACCTGATCTCACGTATTTTATTGTATAAAAGGACCCATTAACTAGAGAGAAAGGACAAAAATGACGACCAAGTTAGCTAAGATGTTAACAGTGAACTAGTAAATCTTATTACGGTACTTCTTAGCTCTATATTTGTTCCTTTTAATAAATTTGCCGCGTCTGACAAAGTTGGTAACTCTATTTACGAGGTAAAAGTCGAAAGAATTGTTAGTTGCACGCGACTATCTCGAGGGATTCTATTCGTTTACAGGTTAAGAATGTTTGTGTGGAAATATTGCTAGTATCAAGTTGTTTGGTTTTGAAATTAGTTGTTATTTTTATGACGAGGCTTCAGGATACTCACAGTATCGAGAAAAGAGTTTCGAGCATAAAAAGGTCAACTTCATATCACGACAATCTAATATACCATATAACATAATAAAGCTGAAGAGTTTGTTTGTTTGAACGCGCTAATCCCTGGAACCACCAGTCGGATTTAGAAAATTCCTTGTTTATATGATAGCCACATACATGAGAAATAGTACCTATAGGCTATACGGGAACAGGAAATTCCTACGGTAACGGGAAAAACGGGATAGGCGCGTACGAAGTCGTGAGCAAAAGTTAGTAAGGAATATGTATGAAAAAAATATTTGTTATCTACACAGTCTCAAAATATACAAAAATATCATGCTAACAGTGAAAATAGAATCAAAATTGATCGAGAAACCAACGAGATATAACTAGTTATCTGTCCCTCTCTTAAAAATGCCGTTTTGTATGGCAGCTGAATAGGTGTGTCAGAGTTCGTTTCGGATTTCTCTTACTAATTGTAAACTTTGAAACTTTATAACTTCACCATTGATGAAAGTATTTTAAAAATGATTTCATAATTTTTTACTAGAGCTAATAAATAGGTAGGTATTTTATTTACCAAGTAAAAAAATGCATGTCTATTTAGCCATCGTTAAATACTTATTCATACGGCTACCAGCACATGACATATTTGCGCGAATTTTATCAATACAATGGTAAGAACAAGTCGCCTCTGTGACTGTGTGATGCGTATTCAATGGCACAGAAAAATAATAATGATGTTTTTAACGATGGCTAAATAGGCATGCATAACAACGAAATAGAAAAGCCACCTACTTACAATGCGATTCAAATGAGAATAGGATCGACTTTGCGCCATTTTGTGACGTCATCGCTGTCAACTCAAACCAGTTCGGTAGGGTGAGCAAAACAAGATTTTTTTAAAAATAAAATTTATCTGTGAATTGATGCCAACAATGAAAATAAAATAGGTTCTGTTATGATTAAAAAAAAAACTAATAATTACTTAATAATTAAAAATTAAATTTTGCTAATTTCTTACTATTTATCGTTTTTATTTAAATTTGATATAAAACTTTAAAAAAAAATTAAATAAACCGTTATTGAATTGCCACGTTTTCTTTGCTAACCGTACTTTTCAAGTGACTTTTGACAGATAGAGGTCATTGACGTTCCTATTATTATTTGAATCGCATTGTAGATGGCTTTTCTATTTCGTTGTTTAGATACTTGCTTTCACACCGCTACCACATCATCGCTTACCATTAGTTGAGATTTTGGTCAAAAGCGAGATTATCAATAGCTATATAAATCTTCCATTACTGAGTGATTGAGTAACTGACTGAGTGACTGACGGACAACGCACAGCCGAAACTACTGGTCATAGAAAGCTGAAATTTAGCATGTGCGTTCCTTGAGGAGTGTAGTGAAGCATTCAGGAATTCCCGAAATTTCTACGGGAAATTATTTCACCGAAAGCTCTTCCCTTTTCAACGACCTTCCTTCTACACGATATCAAATAAAAGAACTCCAGTGCAGGTAACATTTACAAATTACCGTTCAAAATATTCACACAGGTTCATTGACAGCCAAATTAAATATAATCTGAGGGTCGTTATTACCGACTTCACCTAGATAAGTAAGGTTAAGTACTTCAAGACCCAGAAGGTAAAACGGCTTGAAAAGGTTCAAGTGGAGACCCCTAGTGGCATAAGCGACAACAAAGTAAATTCTCTAAAGATAAGGCACTTGATATTAAGTTGTAATCCAGGGCGAACCCACTCATTGCTTATTAGTTTGAGTGGCATGGAGAAATGGACTCTAGCATGGGGTGGTAAGGTTTGAATTTCTGTAGGGATTGGCAGGGTCAATTATTTTCCTTCATAATTCGAGATTGAATGAATTGGTGGTTTATTTTCTTTGAATTACTTTTATGTATACTGTTCTGATTTTGTTTTTGTTAAAATGATGAGACATTGAATTAAATACTTTACTGTTATTTTTTGCTTTATTTCGACTGTTGGAAAAAATAAATTGTTAGACTCAATTAGAGTTAAATAAAACAGCCGCACGGAAAGATCTTCAAGGTTAAGCTACGCTTGCCGAGGCTGGTCTGTAGATGGGTGACCATTTTAACATATCGAGACTCCTCCGTGCCTCAGAAAGCACGCTAAGCCGTTGGTTCCGGCTGTCATTTGTAGATCTTTGTCAGTCGTTACAGATTGTCAGAAGCCAAAAAAATCTGATACCTACCTGTCTTTCCAAGTACAGTATTACCCAATAAATGGGTTGTGGAGGTCTGCTAGGCAGCCGCTTTACGTAAAATACTGGTATTTAGCTGAATCCGGTTTGACTGGGAGCCGACCCCAATATAGTTGGGAAAAGGCAAGGCAGATGATGATGACTCAATTAGAGTTAAAAAATCTACTGAAAGTCTCAAATCCTGCTTCAAACTTAAAAAAACAGTATTTCCCGACTTCCTGCTAAATCAAACCAAGATGGCGCGTACATATATATCATAACAAAATTAGCCCCAAACTAAACCCCAGGAGACATAAAAAGTACAAAGAAAATATCTATCACCTCACCATATAATAAGTAATATATATCACTTAGAACTCTCCGTAATATATTCAAGAGGGTCCCTCATCGCGAAAGATAATGGAATTTTTTCCCTTGTATTAATATTCATAAGTTAGACAACTGATATGTTTGTTTGTGATCTTGAGCACGATGGTTCCTGCTCTTTTAAAGGTGTATACAGTTGTAAGGACATTCAAAGGGAAAGAATTTGTTTTGAAATGTCATCGAAATTGTGTCTTTTCTGTTTGGACCGTGAAAAAACTGGAAAAGATGTTTTTAATGTCGCCAAAATAATCGTTACTAAGATTATAAGCAACTTTGTGTGTCTACTCTCACGCCTAAATGTTTGAAACGATTTTGAAGAATTTTTGTAACAGAAATAGAAGTGGTAATTCTACTAATTATCAAGCAACGTTCGCATTCACATCTCAATCGCAATCTGTCAAAAATATATGAAAACTAGCTTCTACCAGCGGCTTCGCCCGCGTGAAAATCGGAAATAGGGAGGTTTCTTGATTTGTATTGTAACTACACCTACTCTACACCTACCTACACCTACCTACACCTACTCTACACCTACCCTACACCTACCCTACACCTACCCTACACCTACCCTACACCTACCCTACACCTACCCTACACCTACCCTACACCTACGCTACACCTACGCTACACCTACCCTACACCTACCCTACACCTACCCTACACCTATCCTAACCAGCCCAAAAAATACTATGACATGTTTCTTGTTTCCTGGTACTTGATGTTTTTGGTCTCCTGGTACTTGTAAATCTGTAGTACTAAGGCAGCAGCGGCTCTGAATTTCCACTTCCTCCTCAGTCTTCATTGATCCATGCCACTTACCGGGATAAAAAGTAGCATATGTCTCATTCCAGGATATGAACTACATGTGTGCCAAATTTCATCCAAATCCCTTCAGCCATTTTGCCTGATTGAAACACAAACATACAAACATACAAACATACAAACATTCACCTTTATAATATTAGTAGGATTAAGGCTTTTCTGACAGTTTGAAACTGACATGCGAATGCGGACGTTGTTTAAAAAATAGTAGCATTGTCCCTAGAGTGGCTGTTCTTGTATCAAAATATTGATTGGAGACGGATAAATGCGTCTTTAACGCGAGAGAAGTCGCGGGCGAACGGTAGTAGGTACTTGAAAAAAATAATTTGAAATATTTTGACACGACCTTTATTATGTTACCTAACGTCTTTTAGTCGTGTTAGACAAAAATAAAAGAAAAACAATTGCTCATTCGTGCGTCAAATATCGGCGTAAATAGAGATGGTTACACAATAAGAAAAGTCAAAGTTTAGTGACTTTTCTTATTGTGTAACCATCTCTATTTACCTAAAATGTGAAAAGTGCGCTTGCTAGTTTTGATATTAAAATTATTTTCTTAGAATCAGATTACTAAAACAGACTTAAAATTTCAAGGAAGTTGGAGATTATTCACGTCAGTTCTTTCATTTTTATTTCAAAGAATAAACATTGTGTAGAAAATAAGGTAGGTAAATACATAATTGTATTAGATTAAAAGTCAATGCAAAACATTTTCTACAATTGAAATCTAAAATAAGCGAAATATGAAGACAATCAATTATTATTAAAAAAAAGTCTATAAATAAATAAGTAAATGTCACAAAGAATGTCAGTTATAATATGAAATGAACGTTATATCAGATGCTTAGCCAAAGTCAAAGCATAGTCTCTAAGTCAATTTAAGCTTGTTCAACAAATATAAATTTGACATCAAATCTGATACCTACTGAGTATAAGCATTCAGTATCGCCAAACTGACTCACTATTTCTATGTAGAGAATTTCCTCTTCATGCTTGTATGTAGCCAAGGAACCATGTAGGTCAACCCATGCCTAAGTGCGTCAATCAAAGGATTTATGTACACGGCCGAATCCCTCCGTTACCCATCCCTCTGCAGAGTCACTCTTGGCAACGGTAGCTCACTATTTGAATCTACAATACTTTGGAGTGGCGTTTCTTTAGGTAGTCATTTCCATACCTCTTTTACAGAATTTTCATCCAATGTTTATAATTTGAAAACAATTTGACAGACGCATATCTTATAAATAATCAGCCACGTGCGACTTGTGAGTTCTTTTGAGTGTATGGTGAAAGGTTTCGTACGAAAAACGTTAATTGCTAAATAGAAAAAACCAATGACACCGGCTCATTCCCTTCCGCCTCTGCGGTCTCTGTGTCTATTTCTCCGCTTACGTCTTCTGAACCGCTGTTGAGCGGTTCAGAAGACGTAAGCGGCCAAACCAACCAAACAAACCAAATCAACAAAATCCGTTGGGATTTTGTTGATTTGGTTTTCATAATTAGAAAGAACGATTAACCGGTGAAGCAACGCCGGTGTGCCACCCGATTCACGCTCTTTAAAACTCTATTATTACTACAGCAAGGTATATTATAGGATGTTGAAGTTTGTCATGTCGGTTCCGCACCGGTCGAGATAGGTTTGGATTCAAAATTTGCAACCGTGCAAAGTTAAGGCTGGTTATCTCAACTAATATTATAAAGCTGATGAGTTTGTTGGTTTCAACGTGCTAATCTCAGGAACTGCTGATTTTAATTGATTTTTTTTTATTGTTGGATAGCCCATTTATCGAGGAAGCACTAATGAAAAATGTGACGCCGAAGAAGTTGCACGGGTCAGCTAGGTTGTGTTACAAATAGGCCACTTATCAATGATACCCCTGCTGGCAAGTTCCACGACCTTCTCCACATAATACCCCACTGACTGAAACTATAAGAGATTTCAGAATGACGTCACACGATTGAATAAAATGCAGCCATAAAACAAAGTTGGGCATTTATGTCTGTTGGGTTCCCAACAAAGTTGGTGTTTTGGAAGCCGAGTATCAAGTTTGGCGATACAGATTGCCATGTTTATGAAATAGTGCCCTGTTCGTGAGTAGAAAACTGATAGTTATATTATAACTATACAAAGCATACTTTAGAGTGGAAAGATGCCATTGGATGGGGTAATTTTAAATGTAGAGGGGGTAAAATGACCTCAGGCGTGGTAATATAATTTTTTTTTTGTGTTTGGAAAAGGCATAAGAGTTCATCTTAGTCGACGTGTGCTGTCTGTCGCTTAAAACCAGCGTCTGTCTCGCATACAAGTGCCAGCATTATGCTGAGCAATAGCCGTTGCGCGGATGTGGCGCATATCTTCGTGACTTGTAGGTTATTTATTGTTTTTTCTCTCGTTTTGTTTATGGTATGGTTCATGCTTGGCGCAATCCATACTGTCAACCCTCACAACTCTTTTTCTTCCAACTCTTGTTTTGTACTCATTTCAGCGGTATTTTAAATGTTTTTTTCATCTGAACTTTGTGGAGCACTAATCAGTAACTGTAGCAGCAATGGCAAACATCCTCATTAAAGCTATCCATATACTAGCTGGCTGTATTATTTTTCCAAGGCCCTAGTGTTAGATAATACGTACAGCCTATAAGCTAAAGTATTCTATTAAACCTACCCAAAGGCCAAACTAAAACCCCACTCTTCCCGAAACCCTCTAAACAACCCGTATTTACAAGCAGCCCCAAAAATATTTCAACAAAGTATACTATCATTTCAGATCTTTGCCCCACAGAGATTACTAGGTGAAGACGCTATTTGCGGAGCCCGTCTTAAGAGAAACTAACTCGGTACCATCGAACTCTCGACCGCACTCAAATAGCCCCATCTTTTATGTATAAGGCCATTTTCACACGTAGCCTAACGTATACCGCGGACAAAGGAGGTCTCACCTTAGAAAACTTGGTAAGTGAAGGTGTGTTTTTCAGAAGGTCTTTATGATACAGTGTTTTGGTGATAAAGTTATTTAAGTGTAATATTGATTAAATTACTCGACAGCGTTTGTCAATCCTACACATTTTTGACGTTTTGACAATTGCTTTCGGCCATGCTACCACTGACAGAATGTCACTCATTCATGATCGAGATTTCAGTTTCAAAAGGCGTGGCTAAGTCTTAGGGTCTACAGACATTGAGAAAAATTCAGCATTCATTTAATTGATTGACATGCACTACCAAAATGACACAGCCCACAGGCTCAATCCCAATTTATATCTTGAATATTGTCACTTAGTGTAGAGCCCAGGGATTAGTCATTTTAATGTAGTAGAAGACGCCCCGGGCGTCGGAAGTCACAGGGCGATTCCTGGCCACCGTACGCGTGGACTTGCGGACGGCAAGCGTCAGGTTGTTCGTCGTCCGATAAGAACAAGGCTCGGGTTGACGACGCGTTGTGTTTCACGCGCGCCTCAAAGAGGTGTCAGCGTAGTAGTCGGGGCCTGTTAGAGCCAGAGCCTGCCAGAGTTGCGTATTTTGTTCGAAAGAGTCACCGCGGCCCTAGAGCGCAAAGAGCATTTGGAGGAACATGGATGAGTTTTAGCCAGTAAGAGTCTGACACTCTTCCGCTCCACCCAGAGCATAAGGAGTCATTTGAAGATTTCCCGTCGTTAAAAAAAGCTACATAATAATCCTCGTTTGTTCAAATCAACTAAAAGAAGAGCCTAAAATCTATTTACACTTTTTCGAGGTAAAAATGTGTTGTAATAGTTTCCAGTAAAAATACTTATAAATATAGTTATGTAACTTAACTTGGAACCAACATGAAGATGATAAAGTGTGTCAGCTGCTTACCTGAAACAAAGGAAACAGAATACATTAGTGTTACTTTGTGGTAATTTCGTAAGAGTTATAGTGGCACCATATACTATGGGGCGCACAGGTTTTAATTAATGAAATAATTGGTGTGGTTTTATTTAAGAAGTGAGAGATAAAATAACAAGCTTTTTTAAATTATGATTATGGATCTTCAGTTGAGTATACTATGTACTTAGGATGTACCTAAGTATACAGGACAGTGAAGATCCATATAATTTAAAAAGAGCTTGTTATTTTTCTCACACTTCATAATATATCGTGACATGTAAACCACACCAATTGTTTCGTTAAATAAAACCTGGGCGTACATAATTTATGGCGCCACTCAAAAATCTAAGTATATTTTTAACTCCTGTCCAAAACGACGGGTGTGAAGCAGCGCGATTTAATAAAATAAATATAAATAAGAAATAAAAATTAATATAATAATAAAATAATAATTGACAAAAAAAAAAAAAATGCCGTAAAATAATAAATATCACAAAACAGTTATGTGTAGCTGTGGTCAGAAACAGTCGTTAGAAGGGTTACTTTTCAGCAAAAAAAAATAACCACGTTGTAATAACTATGTTTCAATTCCCTCCAAGTCATTACAAAAAAAAAAACGACACGCGCTTAAACCCAGTGGCACAGAAAACCTACGCTTTCGACTAAAAGCCTCCTGTTATTGATTGCCTTCGCTGGGATTTCATCAAACTTGAAGGTGGATAATCAATTTCCTCGCTCCCAAAGCCTCAAAGACTGATTGGAAGTGAGTGTCAGAACCCATTGCGACGCAATACTTCTCCAGCGGCTTAGTTCTGCGGCAAGGTTGAAACGATTACTGATTGTCGATGTTTTGTTCAATGATGACTTGTGTAAGTTACTCATAGGTAGTTCCTTATTACATTATAGTTTTGTGGAATTCATGTAATGTGTAGTATACCTACTCGTGCTTTTCCAAATTTCTTTTCGAATATGTTTTTTTTATTATTATTGATAGGCACGCGCTTGACCACTATCTCACCTATGCAAGATGTGGATAACGTAGTTAGTTAAGCACTGATATATCTAGAGTATAAGCTATTGTGGTCACGGATGACGGAGCTGCAGCGAGTGGCGAAGCGCATCTTTTATTGTGAACTTAAGGAAGGCAAGCGCAAGCACGGCGGGCAGCTCCCCAGGTATAAAGATGTGCTAAAGCGTCACTTCAAAAAGTTCGACTTAGAGCCGTCTCGGTGGGAGCAGCAAGACGCTCAAAGGCTTGAGTTGTCCAGGCCCACTTATAAGTGGGCCTAGACAGTGTTACTTTACCAGCGATAAGAATCGAAATGCGTTATCGAAATGTCACGCGGCCATTTTGCGTATTCGATAAATTGCTGTCGCTGATTGAATGTGAATAAGTGAATGTGAAGAGTGAATAGGCTACTTCTAAGCAAGTGTGCTCCATCTTCGACCACATTATCGTTGAGACAAATGGTCAAATGCGTGCCTAGCAACAGTAAAAAAAAATGTCACTTTATTCAATTGTCTTTCAGACTTTTGTCAATTTTGTATTTTTATTTATATAGATTGTTGTCACTGCTTCTATATAGCAGCAACAAGTATAAAGTCACGTTTAAACGAGCTTTTGTCTAGGGCACTCTATGGTCTAAAACAAATGCATGATTTAAACGTTATGCGAATGGTTTTATTTAAAGTTGATTTACAAAATAGTGATGCAGATAGTCATTGGCTGCATATTCCTCCAAATAGATTGTTCTTAGCAAGTGCATTTACAATTACAAATGCATGAGTATAAAACGATAAAATAATTTTAATATTCTTGACCTTGATTCTGGACCTTGGGCTCTAGACAAGTGACATTCTGTCAGCGGTAGCGTAGCGAAGGCGATTGTCAGTACGTCAAACATGTATTGGATTGACAGATGCTATCGAAATGTCACGTGATAAAATTCCTATATTTTGGCATTACGACAGTCTAATTCGCTATTTGAATGGCACATTGTCTAGGGCCTCTGATTATGTCACAACGCGTCGCCTCATGTACGGGACTAAAGTTAGCATCCGTGACTACTTACAAAAACCAATCAATGCAAAACAAACTTGCAATACACCAAAAAAAAACAGGTCCGAACTCTCAATAGAAGGGTTCGTACCATACACCGAAAAAAACACGTTTGTAGTATGGGAAATTAAAGGGGACTCCCCTTCAATTTTTAATTTAATTTACTCTCTGTGAAAATTTCAACTGTCTACCTATTACGGTTCTTGAGATATAGCCCGCTGACAGACACACGGACACACGGACGGACAGTAGAGGCATAGTAATAGGTTTCCGTTGGTTACCCTTTGAGTACGGAACCCTAAAAATCAACCCTAAACAAGCGACGCGGTACATTTAGCCCGATTCTTATCGACGCAGTCCATAATAAAATAGCTCGCTAACTGTACCCTAGCACGGAACCCATCAGAATCGATCCCGACATAAAAACATTTGCATAGTACAAACTTTTTTAAGGTTACAAGAAACGAACCCATTTTATAGGACTGTTTTGAGACAAGGAAAGTTTGCAGACTTTTTGTTCTACCCGGTTTAATTTCCGCCCAAATACGAGGAAGTGGAATTGAAAGGAAGGATTTATAATGAAAAAGTTAAGTGAAATTAGGTATGGGTTTAACTCTTTGCGCTTGTTGTGGTTCGTAAGATTGAGCTCTGTTTTTGCACGGGATTATTATTAAGCTTTGTCTTTTAGTTGATTAAAGAACATTTTCATAACATCGCTGTTTTATTTTTAAAGCAGTGACAGAGCTTCGGTTTTCAACTAATTATTTAAAACGCCCATGGATTAAGGTGAGTCTTTTGAATTTGTTTTCATGATGTTTCTGTCATGTACTAGGAAAAATAATGTATATATGTTCATAAAACAAAATGTCTTGTGAAACTCTCTCCTAAACTCGATAGTTAAAAACCTGTGTCTTGTGAAACTCTCTCCTAAACTCGATAGTTAAAAACCTGTGTCTTGTAAAACTCTCTCCTAAACTCGATAGTTAAAAACCTGTAGCAGTTTGTATTTACAATGTTTACTGTTATTGTAAATGGCCTTTATTGTTGTTGCTCTAATGTGTTGAAAAAAGTAAGTCATTCTATCACCAATGACGATTAAAATATAATTATGGGATGAATGAATTTCACGCTGATCACTAACGAAACTATGACAGCCCAAGAGGTTCTTATTAAAATACAAAGTGAATACACTTTCCTTCTAGAAGGCTAATTCTCGTACTTAAAAAAAACACTACAAAATAAATTTTATGTTTGGATGTATGTTTTTAGGTTGTTTCTTCGTAATTAAACACCGACTTCCGAAATTAAATTTATTTCTAGTGTTTTTTTTATTATTTGGAAGTCGATTTATTTTTTTTTTGTATAAAAGTTTTTTTTTTTATTTGATAGTGGTCTTGGTTTTTTAGCTATTTAGATTTAAAAACCAAACTACTACACCGATGAAATTGCAATGTGACTAATCGGAAAGTAGGTATATCCTTTCACATAAAAAAACACTTTGACTTTGAATTTGTCAAATTGTTTTATAAATGATGGAGTTATGAGGTAACAAACATACAAAAAAAATACAATCGAAATGAGAACCTCCTCCTTTTTTTGAAGTCGGTTAAAAGCGTTCATATTGAAGACGAGATATCATCTCAGCTGATGAAGAGGGAGAGGGAGGCCAAAGAAAAGAAGGGTGGATTGTGTGAGGAGTGATATGAAAGAAAAGGTAGTTAGTGATAGCGTGACGGCTGACAGGACAGAATGAAAGAAAAAAACGTATTGCGCCGACCCCAAGTAACATGGTCTAAGGGCAGAAAGATGATGATAAATATCACCTCAACAATGTCAGAAACTTATCAAAACGTAAGAAAACTGTACTGTTCACAACTCAGATGCACTTTCAAAATTGTCCCTCTATGACTATTCTGGTTCGTATGAAAAAAAAAATGTTACTTTCCTCTGATTTTATTTCAACAACAGCAGGAAACTGAATGCCATGCTTGACATATCACGGGAGACATTTCACCATAACGCTACGCGGATAAAGATAAGAGTAAATTGCGCATAAGCGGTGACAGATTGCCGGCTTATCCCCTGCAGCACCACAACAATTCATTTTGCTTGGCTGAATGGTACGGTGGCGATGTACTTTTAGCCAGTGTGAGATTGTTATAATGTTGCGCGTGGAAAATAATGTGATTGTTTTTCAAATTGGGCTGATTGACTTTACGTCTAAGTCACTGGAGACACAGAAAAGACGAAGACGGGGCGCGGACAGAGCAAAGACAGGGCGCCGTCACGACTTTTTAAAACATATAGAAAAGACGAGGCACGGACGTAACGTGGTTAATTGTGGTTGTGTAATTGTGTGTGACATCGATGCGCAACTCCCGGTACCCGCGCCCACCCCCCTGTACCCCCGTTCTTGCCCGTCCTTTCTGTATGTTTTACAATAGGGCGCAGACGAGTAAGCGTCGTGTCCGCGCCCTATCCTTCCTATTTATTTTGCATCGCGACGCTTCTATACATTTTGTATGAAAGGGATGCGGAAGATACCTATGTCCTACCTATGTCCTACCTATGAAGATATATATGCGCCCAGTCCCCGTGTTACGTCTTTTCTGTGTGTCCAGCGCCTAAAAAAACTTTATTTATGAAATATATTTACAGTTGTTTTAATAAAAACTTAACTAACTTTCTAGACTACAAATAAAATAAAAACATTGCTGTTGACTGGAAGTGTGCATAAAAGACTAATGGCATTGCCACATTGTATGGCAATACCAAGGTAAAAACCAGCCCTTGGGTCACGCGAAGTGTCAACTAAGCGTCTTGAGAGATCTTTAAACAAGTTATGGGCACTCGGACCCCACGACCCGAGAGTTTCAACCCCAAATGGTTCAAAAATATAACTACCATCCAAATTATTACCTATATTTCCGCCACTTGAGGTTAAAATTTCTTTTATGTGTTAAGTTTAAATGTCTCTGGTTGTAGTTAGATGATTTTTTTTACTATTGTCCACATAAATTGGACATTCATCGTGAACCAATTTAATCCACTAACACTAGACCCCTTTAACACCACACGGAACCGTCTTAAAAAAGAGATAAGGATAATTTTAAATCAGACGCGGGATATTCAGATAAGCCAGTAATGCCAGTTAGTCTTACATACGTAGTCATACACATCATCACACACATTTACAGACACCCACCTGTACAGATACACGCACGCGCACAATAAATACTAACAATTCGAGTCACTCTCTGCGATAAGATGATTATTTTCTGTGTACTTCGTAATTGGCGTAATGCTTGGATTTAGAATTTCATGTTTATTTACTGTCAGCTGTAAAGCTACCTGTTATTAAATAAATAAATAAATAACCAGCATAACTGCTCTAGTATCTACGGTTTACGATTAGTTTAAGACCGATTTCAATAAGTCAATAATGCCGTAAACTTTTGATTCTAGAGCTCCTTCTAGCTGTGTTGCGTCTACTGTGTAGATTAAGCGGTAGAATTCCACCATTTTCAGAATTAAATAAGTAAGAAAATTACTCTAAATAAACACACAACGAACAGCTGTTTAGGAAAATTTCCGGGCTGACAACAACATTTAAACATCAAACGATTTGCCCACTGCTCCTCTTACATTCATTGATCATTCTGTTTATCAGGATTGATCTGATCTGTAACATCAGGCACTGACATGACAAAGTGGCCAAGTTTCTTTGATTGTTGTAATGTTCCCGGAAACTCGTACCAAATATAGAAATGTAACAAAAGGAACAAATTGATGAGATTTATTAGAGGATGTGTCTAGTGAAGATAGTGTTTGTTAACATTTTGTAAGACTTTCCTATATTTAATAAGTCGTAATTCTGTCATTCATATTTCAATAACATAGCAGTGTAAATATACTGTACCTATATTGTGTGTTTATAATCGATGTCAGTAGAAAGATAGATTATGTAATCTTAACTAATATTGCAGCGAGGTAAATCCGTTTGGAAACTTTTACAGTGATGGAAAGCTAAAAATACTGTCCCTTATTGGCTTCGTTTTTATATGGACAAATGCACAACCTTTATTAAAGAGAAATAAAATTCAATAATACATGAATTCAAACAAAACAAGTTTAATTTATTTATTTGACTTTAAATAATATCTACACAAGCATAAATAAAATTAAAACAAACCCAAAAGTAAATAAACAACATTCGAAAAGACAACATAATGATTCTTAAGAACCATTCATCTTCGTTGCGAAATCCCGAAAAATATAGCAGCCGAGTCTTTTACACTCATATTACAAAGAGAACAAACCTAATTAGGTTCAAATAATATTAAAGGTGAAGCATTACTTGTTAATAAGAGGGTCTTATGTACGTGAGAGAGAGGAGAGATGGCTAATCAGCTATGTGAATGAAAAGGACAGAAATATTAATATTACTCAAATTCAGTTGAAACGAAATCTCATAATATTATTGCTAAGTCTGTATTCTATGCAATAAGATTATGAGTTTTGCTTTTAGTGAGAACTGAGGAACAATGTCTTCCCGTGCTGCATGTGCGAGTTGGTACAGGTTATTAAAAGTCATACAAAGTTCAGGTTATAATAACCCATAACAAAATTATTTAACAAATCATATTTACAAATTTATAAATAAATGTTTAATCAACAATGTTGCAATACAAAATAATGATAAAATAAATTTAAATTCATCATTTAAATTCAATTACATATAACGTTTGGAATAGAAAAATACAAAATTGATTTTAATTAAAACATTTAAAATATTGTTTGTCAGGAAATTAATTTAAATTATATATAATGTTACGGTTAATAGCCGAAGTGCGGCTACACCTAGTTTTTTTTTAAACCACACAGAAATAGGAATTTTAAAGTGTTTTGAGGTTAGGTTATAACTAGTTGTAGCCGGGTTGCACCTAGTTGTAGCCGGCTTAAACTAGGTGTAGCCGCACTTCGGCTATTAGCCGTAACATTATATATAATTTAAATTAATTTCCTGACAAACAATATTTTAAATGTTTTAATTAAAATCAATTTTGTATTTTTCTATTCCAAACGTTATATGTTAATAACAAAATTCAGTAAAAGTATGTAATTTATTTAAAACGAAATATTTATGAAAAGAGTCTAAACTGACTGACAAGACTTTAGACTGTAGGTGGTCATTTACAGGTTATTATTTAACTGATAATATCAGAGTCCACAAGTTGAATATAGATGATAAAATAACAAGCATGGTAAATAGCCAAAGCGACCTTTGAAAATCGGCATCGAAACAGCAAAAGCATACGTTACACATGATACATATTCCCCCAATAAAAAACGAAAACCCAATGCGAAACAATCTATCAATACATTATCTATACATTTTTGATCGAAAAAGACAATTTTCTTCGGCGATAGCCCGGCTATAAATATAACGGGCCACATATATCTCTGGCCTGAACTGCGACTGAACGACACTGCTCTTATGATTTATACACACGCGAACCATTTTGTGAGTCCTTTGTCCTTTTTTAAACAAGTTTAGTAAACTGTAAACACGCGAATTTTGCTACTAAAGCTATTATAGTGGTTAGCTTGGTTATGAGAATGAATTGGGGTGATTATATGCGAGTTTTTTTTCAAGAATTCATTAGTAACTTAGACGATAAGTGCCTTTTCACATGCTCCGGTTAGTTGGTGCCGGGTACCCGGTGACGAATGTATGGGGCATTTGTCAGTGGGTACTTGGGTATCCTTCTGTCGGACAGTCAGGCCACATTCTTTTGTTTCTGTAGCCTGAACTGCACTAATAAAATATAAACTTCAAAATCTTATTGCTATGGTAACATTAAGTTGACAGTAGAGACAGACGTATTGATCATCGTGCATATAATAGGTATGTGGCGCTAAAAGCTGCGACTAGGCCGGATTTCGCAAATGCCTGAACTGTGTGTTAGATAACATAACGTCGAAATTTCCTATGGCATTCAGTATTTGGCTAGTGTGTAAGGTTTCAATAAAGTTCCCTGAAAGTATGATCATCGTTTGGTAATCTTAATAATAATACTTGGGAATGTGGGTCTTCTGAATTCAGGGTTGTAGAATTTGTTCGAAAAAGTTAACGCGGCCCTAGAACGCAAAGGGCATGACAGGAACACGGATGGGCTTTAGTCAGTAAGACTGATACTCCCTTCCACTCCACCCGGAAGAAGTCATTTTATGATTTCCCATCCATAAAAAAGGTCTTTTGGGAAGCAGAGTAGCCATAATAACTATCATTCTTACAAAAAAAAAAACGTTTTATAAGGCAGCAATTCCAAAAAATCACCCCTTAATCTTGATCAGTGGATTCAATAATGATTGTGTTCAGTTGAGTACATCAAATCACAACCCTCAGGACATTAGGGTTATCCTGATTGGAGCCCCCTTTGCTAAGTAATAATTTAACGCTCCCCTCTTTTAAAAGCAACTTGAATTTGAAGATCCTGCAGGCTTTCACTCGAGTAAAGAAACCATGCGTAAAGGAACTTGGGGCACGGTATTTGACGAGTCATGGGTTTGATTTCTGTAAGAGACTGCAAATATAAGTTGTTTCACGAATTTGGAAGATAAGGCAACAAGAAAAAAAAATTCCGGCCAAGTACTTGGCCGAAAATTTCCGAAAAATAAAAAAGTTGGAAATTAAGGTAAATTTTGGTATTTACAAGTTTTTGCGAAAATCTAAATTTGCCCATATCTTTTTATCGTGTTGACTTAGGACCTTGATTTTTATACAACTAATAAGGACTATAGACCTCAGTATCTGGTATAAATATCGACTTCCTGAGAGAAACTGTGGTGACACACGGACAGAGAGACTGGTCTTATAAGGGTTCTTTTTTTACCTTTTGAGAACGGAACCCCCTAACTAGCAAAATATAATTATGTGTGTAATCTGGGGATTGGATAAAGTAGTCAAGGTCACACACACACATTATACTAGCAAACATCTGAGATACAGTAACGCAACATCTCTCGATACGACACTTCATAGATGTAAGTTTCTGTGAGCCAGCTGAAAGTTCCGTCAAGCATTGAACACAGTACTAACATCAAAAGAAAGGATCAAACAGACGTAGAACAAACAAAACACCGTACACAAAATTCACCTCGTTGAACCAGTCACTATCACCGATAACCAGAAAACTTGCTTAGCGTTCCCTCGCTCCCTACGCGGCTCTGCCATCGCCTATTGCGTTTTATTGAAATTTCGTGTATCGCCGCTTCGAAATGGGCAATCAGCTGACGAAATACTCGTCTTACCAAAGCTTTGGTGTTAAATCGTGCGTTTCGGGTTTAAGAAACGATTTTGCGTTGCAATCTTTTAGCTATTTCAATGTCTGGCTTATTTTGTCTGGGAGTAGAGGTCGTGGGGTGGCATGCAACATTTTTGGGAATCGAAAAGAGATCGCATTAGCTGATTGGGTTATGATGAGGCGGTTTGGCTGATTACGGATTATTTTTTTGGTATGTGGGTTTAAAAAAGAAACAATTTCAGTGGTGTTTTTCTGGATGAGGAAACTGGTAATGTATTATAGTAAAACGGAAAAAGAGGAGATCGCCATGGATACCTACAATTTTGTGCTTTTTTTTAAGGATGTGAAATCATCAAATGACTCCTACCACTCTTGTTGGAGCGGGACCGAGTGTCAGACTCTTACTGACTAAAACCCATCCGTGTTCCTCCTTACCCTGCCCTTTGCGTTCCAGGGCCGCGGTGACTCTTTCGAACAAATTCCGCAACATAATTTTGTGCTACATTTTCTATTAAGTATAAAAAGGTTCAGCGTCAAGAGTAACGTATTTATACTGAAAATGGGTCACGAAACAGCATAAAATAATAATAATTAGAAAAACTGAAAGCCAAAGCTTTGAAGAAGAAAACTCTTCAACTTTAAAGACAACCAGTGCGCATAAACTGAAAAATCTTTGATAAAAACTCACTACGATTCTAAAAGGACATACTTAAGTAAAAATCAGTTCGAGCAAGTACGCAAAGCAGTCGCTTACAGCTCAATCGGATGGTATTCAGCCCCATTTCGGCTGAGCAGTGGATGTTATTCAGGCCGGTAAACCTGCGATGCCTAACTGGATTGCTATTTGAGGGGTCATATTTTGAGAACCGGTTGGAAGTCGACTAAAAGATGTCATTTTGGAATATTTTTGCGAAAGGTTCCACCTAAAGTGAAAATTTATACGCGATAATGATTGATGTAGTCTACATGAAAGGGATTGTACCACGTAACATTTCAGTATCGTTTGCTGGTCTTATTTATTTTGGACTTTTTGATAATCATTAAACATTATCGCTGATAAAACTTCACCTTGTCGAGAGACTAAAATCATTTTTCAAACTTAAATTATTTTTGGTCTATCGGTGACAGTTATCCGATTGAAATGTTTTAACGACATGAAAGAAAATAAAATGAAAATATAATTTTAATTCGCCTGGAACTGACGCGCATTTTATTAAGCTTTCTTTTCTATTTAATTTTATCTGATTGGGTGGGTTATCTAGGTAATACTTTTTTTTTTTTTTGAGGATGGGAAATCATCAAATGACCCCTCCCGCTCTGGGTGGAGCGGCAGGGAGTGTCAGACTTTTACTGACTAAAACCCACCCTTAGTTCTCCTAGTGCTATTCTTTCCAGGGCCGCGGTAACTCTTTCGAACATATTCCGCAACCCTGATCTAGGTGATACTGCGTTCCATTTCCAGGCAAAACCCACACATAGCTAAGATCTTATTTTTGGACCGTTTAAAATGATGATCGTTTTTTAGCGTGTTTTCACCTCTTAAGTCTCCAAATCGTTTCCATACCGTTTCACCGTCATTCTCAGAATACCTACCATATCGAACTCCGTCCACCTACTTGTGTGGGGCTCCACGCCAGAGGATTATGTGGCCAATTTGATACGCGGTTCAGATCAGCACTGCAATGGTTTGTGAACCCATACGTAATGCGCAGTTAACTGCGTTTGAAGTTGAGGCCCTTGTTTCGTTTTTGTTTCAGAATGAGGTCTAGTACATTAGAAGCAGGATTTCCAAAGGTGAGTCAGTTAAAAGGAATAGTATGTAGTTGGCATAATATTATTTAAACTAAGAACAACTTCACATATATACTGGGTATTTTTTTTTCCAGTGCGCAAACTTTAAGAACCACTTCTGCCCATGTAAATGAACAACTTTCCCCAAGAAAGCCATAGTCAATTCCTAAAAAAAAAATTTAGTCTCCCATACAAATTGTGGTCAGTTGATGACAATTTTGTATGGGAAGTTCAAATTTTTTTTTAGGAATTGACTATGGCTTTCTTGGGGAAAGTTGTTCATTTACATGGGCAGAAGTGGTTCTCAAAGTTTGCGCACTGGAAAAAAAGTTATCCAGTATATGTGTTCTACAAAAAAAAAACAAATACTAAAATAATTTTGAATATAAATTCATTTTGTATTGGGTGGTTTATCGTAACGAATTCTTAACAACATTTTATGCTATCCTAATTCTTACTAAGATGCAAGTGAGTTTGTTTGTTTGTTATTGTTTGTTTGTCTTTCACGCTAAAATGGCTTAACAGATTAGGATGAAATTTAGCATACAAGTAGACCATATCCTGGAAAAGGACATAGGGTACTTTTTATTGACATACCACGCGGGCGAAGCTGCGGGCGGAAGCTAGTAAGCTTACAATTTCTCAGTTCTAAATACTTTTTCTCTCTTTCGTTCTTAATTTGTTTTCTTTCAAATCTATCCCTGTTTCGCCGATAGATATGATAACGTTTGAAGGCCGTCTATTTTCAGCAGTAGTGTTAATGAAAATTATGATGATATTTTTTATATTTATTTAACTTATAAACTAAGCCTCACAAAACCGTAGTAATGGTTCGAATACGGGGTCGGTGAGTCTCTATACACTAGTTCTAAAATTTTGATCTTAAAACTAATTATTATTTACTAGCAGCACGCCGCAGTTTCACCCGCGTAGTTCCCGTTCCCGTGGGAATAAGTGAATAAAATATAGCCTATGTTATTTTATAATAATGTAGCTTTCTATTGGTGAAAGAATTTTTGAAATCGTCACAGTAGTTTTTGAGTTTATTCATTACAAACATACACACACACAAACACAAAAATACAAATCTTTCCTCTTTATAATATTAGTATAGATAGGTAGTAACACATTTCTAAATAATATATTTTTAATTTATTTTAAAACTGTTTTTATTCGTTCCAATCCATATGTTTACCGGCAGACTGTTCAATTGATATGGTATTCGTTTATTTAGGGTTCTGTCACCAAAGTAATTAGTGACTTCGAATACGTCGCTCATCTTCGTCAATCCATCAAAATACTCACTTTAAAAGGGGCCCTATTGTATTGCACTTAAAGGCATTTTTCATAAAACCGCATACCAACAAAATATGCAGCTAGAATCTTCTTTGTAATGCAACTATTAGTTATGTTGGCAACATAAGCTGGGTATGCTAACAATTTGCCAGGAGCTCTTTGAATGCGACGGCATAATTTGTATGAGGCGACACTGGTGGAGGTAATGTGTTTGTAACACTTCTGGGATGTAACACTCCTTTGAGGTGTGCTGTTTTTGAAATTATATACACAATGGTTGTTTTATAAGTATGGTTGGTAAGAAGAACTTTGTGAAAACCAGCCATTTGCGAGTCGAACTCGCGCGCGGTTTCAAACGAATCAAATTTTTTAACATGTTATTTTAAACCATTATACGAATATAAGAGGTATAGTAGCTGTATAAGAGGGGTGGGATTGGAGTAGGATTCCAACATGCGCTCAGTGTGGGTTGGTGGATTCACAGCGGAAATTCTAAACGGTAACGATTATGAGTTATCTTGCACATCAAAACTAATACGTATTTCCGAAACAATATTCCCAACAGTAAGTACAAATGTAATAATTTATTGTTTTTTTCTGACCTGTCTCAAATGCGGAGTTAGAAAATACTTAACTAAGGAACTATAAACACTAAAAATAAAAAATCCTAAGTTAGGTAACCCTAAAATATGGCGTCAAAAAATTCATCCCTATCGCTGTCGTTTGGAAGTGTGCCCAAAAGACTGACGATATTGCCACGTTGTATGGCAATGCTTATCTTATTATATTAATTAGGATTAACTTTTACAAACTCATACAAACAAACAATTCCACATCCCAATAATATTAGTTGATTCTAGTAAAAAATACACTCATTTGTTCGAATAATTATGTTGTTTTTTTTTAGATAGGTATTTTATTCAGCTTCGTCTTCTCCTGAAATTCACTTTTGTTCATATTGCGAAATATAAACACTAGTCCATTCCAGGTTGCCTGAAAGATATCGCGGAATGCTATAACGCCACCCACGCATGCACACACACTATAACATGAGTTTTAGTAAGTAGTTTGCTATATTTCTCTTTCACTTGGTCTGCTTATTTTTTATTATTATACAGCTATTTTTCTAGTGTATTCAGTTGGCATGATATAAATTGACTTAAAAAATGAATACTTTGTGTGTTTATAGTGAAATGTTTATCAGAAAGCCTCTCACGCGTTAAAACTATGATAAAATCGAATAAAATAGCATTTAAAAAGTTTGGCTTCTCATCAATTCCAAAGGCACAGACAGCTACAAAAATATAGTAAAATGAAAACTAATTATTCAACAAAATCATAAAAAGCGCTTTGACGTTAGAATACTCAGAAACTCGACTACAAAATCTATTCTACCAACTTCTGTTTTGATTCAAAACTTTCCGAAAAGAAAATTCGAACAACCATTCTTTCGAAATACCGACAATATGTGGCTTGCACGAATTTAGAGGAGCATTACAATTCGGTGGGAACAGTTTCAAAGGAACTACGACAACGAACTTAGACCATGAAAAATTTTCAAAACGAACTTGGTCCTTGAAGAAGACTGGGAAGTTTTCAAAATGGCGAATTTTTCCTATAATCGAATTTAAGATAAAGTTTTCATTTTCCTTGTTAGGATTGTAGAGGGGTTTTGGCATGTTAATTAGCTGAAATTCGGAGTTTTGAACGTTGGATACTTTATCATAATCAGATCCACTGCTGGAGTAGCTACTAGAAACTTGGCAATGTGAGCATGATTTTGTTAGATTTACGACACAAATGTGTAAATTACATGAGTTAGATAACGTGGTGCATTGTCATCTTTTTTACTGTGTTTGTAAGGGTGGTTTCATTATTCTAAAATGTTTAAAATTGAGGGCAATCAAATTGATAACAAGCGTGTTTTCCGAGAGGTCGGCAATTTTCTAATAAAAATGTTCTAATCAAAAATGTTAGTAACGTAATAAAATAAAATATTCCTTGTTACTTTCTGGAAGTCTCCTCAATAAAAGCGTAATGGATAATGTGGAAAAAAAACATTAATATTCAAATTCTCCACTTCAAGTTCAATAAAACCTTGGAATTCAATAAAACATTGAAGTAATGAAATTGAAATAAGGTACCAAGTTTAATAATTCATCTATATCCATCTTAAAAATGTTTTTAGTTATATTCGTCGTGTACTTTAATACAAGAGGGCTTGTTAGGCTGGTCTTATTATTGAGCCTGAAACTTTTACCAAACGATGATGTTGTAAAGGTTTACGAGTCTTTTTAACCGACTTCAAAACAGAAGGAGGTTATCGATTCTGATATATTTTTTTTGTATATATGTTCGGGCATAACTCCGTCATATACACTTCTGGACACATCTATTGGCCCACCTTGTATTTTCAGTTTCGTTTGGTCCTAGCTAAAATTTTATATTAGGTCGAGCAAAAAGTTTTTATGCAGTTTTGAACCTGGCACATTCACAATTTCATTCAATAGTCTTTTTTTAAATTTCGAACACAGAATTTAAAGAAACAAAAGACAATTTGGAGCCTGTTTGTTGATATCAAACAATCGAATACTAAGAAAACTTGGTTTTATTGGTTTACTTGGATTTAATGAAAAAGTGATTGATATCTTTGGTTTTGCAACAAACATTACTTATTCTTAACATTAAGGTGAGGTTCTATCAATAATCTATGGATACTTCACCTGAAGTCGCCGCCCAAGCTGTGGCACTTATTCAGGCCGGACACAGCCAAAGAAACGTGAGTGCTCAACTTAATTTAAGTCGATCTGCGGTCCGAAATGTTTATCGGAGGTACCTAGAGACTGGCGGCTTTGTTCGTCGCCAAGGAAGGCCAAGATCTCGGGTCACAACTGAAAGGCAGGATCGATTCATCGTGACGACCAGCTTGAGAAATCGTCACCTTACCTCCATTGAGATACAAAACCAACTTCGCGACTTCCACGGAGTATCTGTGAGCGCTCGAACTGTTCGGAGAAGGTTAAAAGAACGCGATATGGTACCACACAAGCCAGCTAATGGGCCCAAACTAACGCGAGCCCACCGAACAGCGCGCCTTCATTTCGCACGCAGTCATTTAAATTGGACACAGCAAGATTGGAGCCGTGTACTCTTTTCTGATGAGTCTAAAATTGTGTTACATGGCAATGATGGAAGGAAGAAGGTCTACCGACGTAAGGGAGAGCGTTTCGCACAATGCTGCTTTGAAGAGAGGGTTGCTTATGGCGGTGGCTCATGGACTGTCTGGGGCGGTATATCCGCGAGCGGCAAAACTCAACTTGAGGTTGTTACAGGACCACGGCTGCCAACATTAAATGCTGAAAGGTACATTCGTTAGTGCTTACAACCTCACGTGATACCATACGCGGACTATGTGGGCCCAAATTTCCTTTTTATGCATGATAATGCAAGAGCCCATGCGGCCGGCATCGTCAGGGAATATCTTCGGGATGTGAACATCACAGTTATGGACTGGCCAGCCAGAAGCCCAGACATGAACCCCATTGAGCACATGTGGGACGAGCTAAAAAGACGTGTTAGGGCTCGTCAGCCAGTTGCCCAGACGATGCAGGAGTTGAAAACTGCCATAGAAGAGGAATGGGAGATGATCCCTCAAAATTTCATAGAGCGGTTGATAAACTCTATGCCTAATCGTATGAGAGTTGTGGTAGATGCCCATGGAGGCAACACGCGTTATTAAATTAAACCTTTATTTGATAAAACATGTTTTTTATTCAAAAATCAATTGCCTTTAACAAGGCGCATATCCGACTTGTTAGGCGTAGCTCCATGTCGTATGGTATTCTGAATTCAAATTTAAAACAATACGATCGAAAAAGATGGTAAAATGTATCAGGTTTAAAACTGCATCAACAGTTTTTGTTCAATCTAGCAATCATATTTCGGTAGGGGCCATCGAAACCTAAACTCTAAAGTGGGCCAATAGATGTGTCCAGAAGTGTATAAACGGATTTGCAAAATATTTTTTTTGTTCGAAAGAAGTATATTTCGAACTTTGGAGTTATTTTGTACTTTTTAGTGGTTTTTCTTTGGAAGTCGATTGTATTTTTTTTTGTAAAAAAGTTTGTCCTGCGGCTTGTTCTAAACTAGACTTGTCACAACAAGTCTAGTTTAGAACAAGCCGCGGGACCTCGACGCTCGAACAACTTTGTTCTTACGCTTTTTGAGGATAGTCAGACACGAATAAGAGTTTCACGAGTGATTTCCTTGAATTTAAAACTCTGCACATTGGACTTTCAAAGTTTCAAAGCAGAAAACTCTTGAATCAAACCACGATTAACTGCGGAATCACTGAGCTCCCCCGGATTCTTTATTGAAAATTCAAATAGCAGTTTGTATAGATTTATTTTATCGAGTAAAGTAAAGGTCAGTAAACGCCGCCGAAGCGACCTATCAAACGAAGTTAAAAGCAAATTCTCGAGACTCGAATGCGACTTAACTTCGAATTTTATTCCGAGTCCGGGGCGCTAATGGCGTCCGCTCTGAACAAAAACTCGCTTGATTAAAATCGTTTGTCGTAATAAAAGGAGCACTAAAAAGTTACAACCGTACGAAACGCGAGACCGGTAGGCCCGTAAAATCGATCACCCGCCGATACTGATCACAGGGACAAAAATTTAACGGCGCAGCTCGAGATTACGGGCCGGTGCTTAATTTAGTGCTCGGAATTAAAGGCAAAATATTAAATTGTCGCCGAGCTTCTTGCCGGCGCGGGCGTCTCGTGCTAAATGAGCCGTGAACTCTGCCGAGTATATTTTATTAGCACCCCCTCCCGCGGCACCCCGAGCCACCCCGCAAGTGACGTGCGCCACTCACGTCCTCGCGCCTACCCTATTTACATTCACGAGTGAACCAACGGCGTGTGAAATTTTATTTCTTCGACAATCTGAGATGAGATTAGCTGTAAATTGAGTTTATGACGGAATCAAATATGCATGTACCCCCCTCCTGTATGCTTCCCCTCGCCCCCCCCGCTCATCGTCACTACTCTCACGGTTCATCGCATTCATAAATTAAGCATTCGCTCTTTTATTCTCACGACTTATTCTGTCTCATCTAAATGTACCTACTGATCGGCGTTCGAATGAAATATTATTTCTTACGGTTCATTTTATTCAGATTCACTCGATTTTATTCATATTTTTCGTAGTAAAGTATGATTTATTGGTCTATCAAGCGAAATCAGGGAAAGTTAGATGTGGATAGTTTTAATGGGTTTCTTTGATTGTTTTTTGTTTGGGGGATAGTATTAAGGTGTTGTCAGTCGCACGGAGTTCCCATCGGCACGTAGGCGGTAATTGTATCGTGACGGTGCCACTTCGGCCCCTCTTCCCCAAAGCCTTCCCGGGCGGAAACCGGTACATTACTTTGTATACTTTTCCTCCTCTAAAAATACTTACTCCCCTTTCTTTATGAATATTTATGTGTTGGAATATAGAACGCGAATCTATGAAGCTTAAGCATTCATTGTCTATCCGCAGACCCGTCTGTCATGGATTATCGAGTGATGTTTTTATGTTTTTGAACGTTAGGAGTCATTTTAAATATTTCTCGCCCATACTGTTTTTTTTTTCTCTCAATCCTACCTGGTAAAATAAAAGTAAACGAATAAAAAATATTATTTTCATATCAAAGGAAACAGGAAAATATTATGTTGATACTGAGCAATTTAATGTTCATGAGTCCATTCATTTACCAAAAAAAATAAATACTTTTTTCCAACGCAGTCTTTTAATGAACGCGTCAGAAATTATCTTCGTCAGCCAAAACACGAATATTAAAAAAAGAATCAACCAACTAGTGCGGGGACACACACATAAATTCAGTTGCACACAGCAAATAAACCATTCAAAGTAGCAATAACAGTTAGTCGTGCGGATACCCGCGGATCCACCGCTGTGCGGATACGTGCGGATCTGCGGATATAACAGGTGATTAGCGTGGCCAATTAACACGTCCCGTGTAATGACGGTGCAGTGTTTAACTGTTTTATTACCGGAATAATGGTAAGGAAATTAAAAAATACTGTTGAAGAATATTGAAGTGACGTGTCGGGGTGTCTTCGTGGAACTAAAAGAGGTTTATGTGTTATAAGAGGTTTATTTTATGGATAGTAAAGTCTTGAGTATGAACCGTGTTATTAGATTTTTCTATTAGAAAATTAAATGAAAGTTTTATTCTTACAGTTCCTCTTACGAATATTTTTTTCCTGTAGTCGTTTTGTTTTAGCATGGTTATAGCGGTGATTGCTATTTCCTTATTTAAGAACCCGAACAAAACTTTGTACATTAATTATTGGAAAACATATTTGAGTACCGTGATGGATCTTCATTCAAGACGGCCTTAAATTTCTATTTCCGTTTTCGTTATTTAACATAGTTATAAAAATATATAGATCAATTATAAACGTCAAATGGGTCAATGGCCATGCTAAAACGAAACCACTATAATAGGTATTTTTGTGTAAGAGCCAGTTTCAGTAAAAAACAAAATCCTTTGAGAAAACACAAACAACGATACTACAGAAACTTTCGACTACTCCTAAGTTGAAATCTCTTCAAAAAAATTTCTACTTAATACAACAACACTGATTAACAAAGTTTTTACAACGTCTTATCTGTTGATCGGATCTCGAATGCTTACCGACCAACAAACACGATCAGATTCTCGTAAAATCGAATCGAAACTTTTTCATAGCCCAACATTAATAATTTGCGCTATAAAACTTTTTGATGATCTGACTTATTATCTTGTGACGTATATTTTATTATACGTAAGGAGATTACGCACGAATTAAGTGGAGCGTAGCCTTGGTGTCATAAAACGTACGAATTTCGAGCGATAATAAGTAATTCTTATTCCATATATTCAGTGGAGATACGAGTATAACTCCTTTGTCAAAGAATTTCGCAAGTTTAGGTTGTATTAACTTTGCTTTGGGTTGCAATTATTATGCTTGTATTTTCCTTAAGCCCTTAAAATGGGTGAGAAGCTAAGGCAGGCACGAAGAATCGAATGTATGAAACCAGCAGTGGTTTTCTTTCCTACATTTTTAATAAATTGCGACTGCGACTGCAGAGTCGCAGTCGCAATTTATTAAAAATGTAGGAGAATTAGATGTGTTTTTGACAGTTGACGTTGAGGAGAGACGTTGCTTAAAAAAATTAGAATAGGCTCACAGGTCTAGCCTCTTTGCCTGCTACACAGTCATGATTCTGTAGCCAAACAATTTTTTCGCGATCTGTCAGAAAGCCTCATGTTCCATACATTTTTGACAGATTGCGACTGACTTGCGAATGCGAACATTGCTTAAAAAACATTAGAATTGGTACTCTATTCTTAAAGTAAGTAGTCTTAGTAGCTGCTCGTAGACCTTTCGTAGCACGGTGCTACGAAAAGGCTACGAAATAACAACCATGTACTATGTATCTCAAAGTCGAAATTACGAACACTTGTGACATTTGTATCTCCCCGACTTTGATTTTTGTGAAGATAATCCGTAATCCTTGCTAATCTCCAATAGATATTTTCTATTTTCGTAAGTAATCTATTTTAAGTATATTATATTACTTTTGACCTTCTTGTTAAAAATATAATAGAAAGTATTAAGCAGTATGTTTTAGTTCTTTCTACGTGACGTATTTTTTAAAATACCGTTATAAATAAAATATATATTGGCTGTTATCATGGTATATCCAAAATTAATATTAAAGAGCTCGTTAAAAAAGTACACCCCAATTCGTCAACCCTTAAAATGCATTCCGAAAAAAAAAAGGAAAAACAAAAACGCATCGTAAAAATAATTTGCAGGCATTCACGGAAAAATAATGCTGTTTCGTTTAAATGTTATTTCTGTGCTGAAAAACATGGCGACGGCAGTTTCCTCACGATTCCACTCGCCACTTGCAATGGGAATTTTAATTTATTTGACCAAGCATAACATTCGGGTCGGTTCGTGCCTCGCATACTGTTACGAGTTTTATGAAAATTCGGTGAAAAATGCACACTGAATCTGACGTCTTGGGGAATGTGGCCTATAAGGAAATTGTTTTGGGATGTGATTGTGGGTGTGGATTTAGAATTAGTGAATCTTTTTTTTCTTTTTTCGTAATCATGTTTTTTTAACTAATTTGACAGCTGTAGTAAATGATATCAATCAGCTACAATAATAATTATGTATTTTTCAGCCAGTTCTGGCAAAGGCCTCTTTTTCAGCTAACTTCAAAAAAGGGGGAGGTTCTCAAATCGGTTTTAATTTTATTTTATTTTTTATGTTTGTTACCTCATAACTCCGTAATTTATGAACCGATTTGAAAAAATCTTCTATTTCAGGATATCATACTTTTCGATTAGTCTCATAGAAATTTCATCAAAATCGTTTCAGTATTAATACTCAGAGAGTAGACCCCCAGAAGCCAGGTCATGCATGTTCTACCCGTATGCCTAGGTTTGACCCGAATTCGTTCAGCAGCATAAGGTAGAAGTAAAAACTTTCAGGAAACCACCACAATGTAAGTTATGATATCACCATATCAGCCGAAAGACGTCCACTGCTGGAAATATGCCTCCCCCAAATTAGGGGGCGAGTTGCCATAATCGCCACGCTTGGCAGGCGGATTGGTGATCGCAGTGTAGCTTTTTCAATGTACCTACAGATAATGTTTTCGATATGATAAGTTATGATATATCGTACTTTAAAAGTTCGACTTCATAACAGTAACTTTAAACATACCCTATTTGCTTCGTGATAGCCCACACGATTACACATAAACTGTCTTCAAAAGCCGCCGATAAATTGAATTGATATGCACCGGTCGTTTACTTCTAACATAAAACAATATTGTGCTATCCAGGTCAGCTGAACCGAGCTGTGTGACGCAATAAAGAGGTAACTATCGCTATAAAATTCGAGATGAATATTATAAGAGATTTTTCTATGAATTGCTTTTAAAGTTAAGTGATTTGTAGTTAAGACACAAAATTCTCTACGATTTTTCCCATACTAAATGTAGTTAAACCACATAAAAAGTAACTAGTGTGCTACCTGTGTCTCAAAAACTCTGGACAGTTCTGTAATACTGCCGCCATAAGAAAAAATTATGTATCTACACAAAACGAAGTAATCGATTTCCGATCTTATTTTATTTTCTTAATATCGGAAATCGGTTACTTCGTTTTGTGTAGATACGTCCTTTTCTTATGACGGCAGATTAGTATGCTTTAGTTTTAGCGGTTGAAATTGTTTTTTACGTCATAAATCCGAAACACTAGCAAAACTAATAAAATAAATCCGGCCAAGTGCGAGTCACACGCGCGCACGAAGGGTTCCATACCATTATATAAAATGTCGTTTGTTGTATGGGAGCCCCACTTAAATATTTAATTTATTTTGTTTTAGTATTTGTTTTTATAGCGATAACAAAAATACAATCTGAAAATGTCAACCGTCTAGCTATCACGGTTTATGAGATACAGCCTGGTGACAGACAGACAGACGGACAGCGGAATCTTAGTAATAGGGTCCCGTTTTTACCCGTTGGATACAGAACCCAAACAATGTATTTCTCACACCCAAACCCAAATACAAATACGAATCATCACAAATAGAAAAATAAATGAGCCCACATCTATTTTTCTAAAAGCCCACAAATTCATAGCGCTGTGGACGACAGTATTATGCAATCGTTTAACCACAAGTCAAGTGCATGGCTATCTCTGGTTATTAATGCCCTGGATTTTAGACTCGATAATTGCCCCTGGCGACCATAGGCCAAATGTGGTCGGAGTTCGCGACGATTGAACTAAACCGCTTAGTTTAATATATTAGGTTTATGGGAATGTGGTTTACTGATTAGTTACCTTATGGTATGCCATTTATACAACGTGTAACAGACTAAACGTAGGTAATGCTTTTTAAGGGGTCAACTTTTACTATGGGACAAATTCCGAAATAAAATCATTTTGTCGAGTTATGCGCATAGAAATGTGTGGAGCAGTCAACTTTTTTTTCGCGATTTCAGTGTTGGTCCCATGAAGAGTAAAATTACCCCTTAAGAGGTATTGCGTTTATTCTGTTACACGATGTATAAACTACATTGTACGAGTATGTAACTTTCAGTAAGTACTGAGAGCAATGATATTTTTGACGTAACGGAACCCTTATAGGATCACCGGTGTGTCTGTCTGTTCGTTTGACACAACCAAATTTCTCCGCATCTAGTGGACCAATTCAAATCAAATAGGAAGTATTAGTTACTATGCATTTTAAAATTAACTTTCGAGCCATCTGAAATCTGGATTTCTTCAGTTAAGTTCGCAACTGTCAAAGAGTGATATCCTTGTGGACTGAATATGTGTCGTGGATTGATGACGCAACTGTGCATCGGACAGCGCCATCTAACAAATTGTTTCGAAACCTAATATTCACTAATAATCGGAAACGGAAGCGCGCCCTACCGCTTGGAAACGATCGTCGGACATCGGATAGCGAGAACTGGTGGGGCTGAGACGTGGTCGCTCCAGTGAACGGGCACTCTCAGCTGAACGCTCAGCGCGTTCATTGGACACGTGTTTGTTTCCTGTGTAAACTTTTCATCATCATCATCATCATATCAGCCGAAAGACGTCCACTGCTGGACATAGGCCTCCCCCAAGTGTCGCCACAACAACCGGTCCTGTGCGTCTCGCATCCATCGGTTACCCGCGACCCTCACCAGATCATCGGTCCACCTTGTGGGAGGCCTTCCAACGCTGCGTCTTCCGGTACGCGGTCGCCACTCCAAAACTTTTCGGCCCCATCGACCATCTGTTCTGCGAGCAATGTGCCCTGCCCACTGCCACTTCAATTTGGCGATCCTTCGGGCTATGTCGGTAACCTTGGTTCTCTTGCGGATATCATCATTCCTGATTCGATCACGCAAGGAAACTCCGAGCATTGCCCTCTCCATTGCCCTTTGGGTGACTTTAAGCCTTCTGATGAGGCCCATTGTGAGCGACCACGTTTCGAGTCCATAGGTCATCACTGGCAACACGCACTGGTCATAGACTTTCGTCTTGAGACACTGTGGTATGTGAGACGAGAAGATACCGCGCAACTTCCCGAACGCCGCCCATCCGAGTCGGATTCGACGGTTGACTTCCTTCTCGAAGTTAGCCCTACCTAGCTGGATCGTTTGTCCCAGGTAGACGTACTCATCAACAACTTCGAGTGCAGAGCCTCCAATCTTGATAGGAGTAGGTGCTACATGAGTATTTACCATGACCTTGGTTTTGTCCATGTTCATTTTAAGACCCACTCTTTCGGAAGCTCTACTGAGGTCATCGAGCATTGTACTGAGGTCCTCCGTGGTCTCAGCCATGACGACTATATCATCGGCAAATCGAAGATGAGTGATGTACTCGCCATTGACATTAATGCCTAGCCTTTTCCAGTCCAAAACCTTGAAGACGTCCTCCATTGCGGCCGTGAACAGTTTCGGAGAAATTACGTCTCCCTGCCTCACACCCCGCTGCAGGAGGATAGGTTCTGATGTCTGATCCTGAAGTCGGACTGACATGGTGGCGTTTTCATACAAACACTTCAGCACCTCGATGTACCGATAGTCGATCTGGCACCGTTGGAGAGACTGCAGCACAGCCCAAGTCTCGATCGAATCGAAGGCTATCTCGTAGTCCACAAACGCTAAGCAGAGGGGCAGATTATACTCTTCGGTCTTCTGTATAACCTGCCGCAGCGTGTGTATGTGGTCTACGGTGCTGAAGCCTTTTCGGAATCCGGCTTGTTCGGGAGGCTGGAAGTCGTCAAACCTGCGTGCGAGACGGTTTGTGATGACTCTGGAAAACAGCTTGTAGACATGGCTCAGAACGTGTAAACTTTTAGTCTGAATAAAATAATTTTAATTTAAATTATCTTTCGTTCGAGTACTTGCGACAGTGTCCACACCCAAAGCTATGTCGAATGTTGAAGAAGATCTAGTGCTTGGCATCTCGGCCACCCATACAGCGACTATGTACCTAACCATGGAGCAAAAGCCATCCATCATTGAAAGAAGGAACGAGCATTAAGATTTTAAACACAATTACATTTGTTTTAAGCTAACTTTTCCCAAGTTTGGACCAGTCATCATTCTGATTAGTATGTCCCTGATAGAAATAATCTTTGGATACTCTGCGTTTATTTAGTTCTTTTTAACAGTTTGTAATATTACTTGGTCCGAAAGTTTTTCTTTGACGAATATTTTTAAAAGTTGAACGAACCTTACTTCAGAAAGTTTATTTCAAACATTTATTTCGTGTTTAATGAAATTCTCGGAAGTTTTCATAAAGAAGGGAAATATTGAGAAAATCTGAATATTGAAATAGACACGATAAAATAACATACCACAAAAATGAATAGGCAAGTACGTTTTATATTCGTAACTTAAAAAAAATGTGGATAGCTAAATTGTTTCAGTCTTTGCGTTTTAGCCTTCTCCAGTATTAGTCTTAATAACTACATATTTCCTCACTGGTTATTCAAAAACCCTCAGATCTGATCAAAGGATAAAGATGCCATTTATTTCACGAATTTGAGCACTACGATGCCAACACTAAGGAGGCTAAACTATTGCGTAAGCCATGTCCCTCTCCCTCTCCACTTCAATAGAAAAACCTTTTCCGAATCAAAACAAAGATCCCTCAATCCTTCACTATCAAACTTGCCAGTACCCCACTCTAGGTGTATCTAGATCTAGGCCAACGATCCAGTCCTAAGCACTATATACTGCTCAATATGTGCAGGTCAACTGTCACAGTGGCATTATGCCAACTAAGCTAATCTTTGAACAAGCCCGAACTTGCCAATTGTCGACGGGTTAGATGGAGAAGAAATGTGTGTGACACTGCCAACTCTCCGACAGATGTCGTTAGTAATTTAGCTTCGAGAGTAATTACTGAGCTCGATCGTGTGAGTTTTTTGCCTTTTGACTTGCACGATGCGCACAGCAAAAGGAGTGGAACTCTCTGCCTGCGTCTGTGTTTCCAAAAGCTTACAACCCTAATCTCTTTAAAGTTAGAGAGAACAGGCTCCTTCTGGGTGAGCTCGCTCCATCGTAGACTTTGTCTCTGTCATCTCTGACATTGACTAGAGTCAAGAGCAAACTCATCGCTAATAAAAAAGAAACGTTTTTGAAAGATGTCACAATTAGAGGACAAACTTACGAAGGCTGGTAAGAAAGATGGAGAAATATTGTTTTTGGTTGACCACATTTAGATGAGCGTAAGACCTTAGTGCGTTGTGTGCTACAAGGTTACAACAAACGAGAGTCCAGCTCAACATGACGTCAGGCAAATAATTATTATACTTGAGGCTATTCTGCTGGATCCCTACTGTGGCATACGTTTATAACAGTGGTTCCCAACCTGATGTCCGCGGAAGACTGGTGGTTCGAAAGGGTCAAAATATAGTCCAAGAAAGGTTTAAAATTTCAAATTTCTCACCTGAAAAGTGCCACTGATCCAATTCTGTGACAATTTTATTTTCACTACGGCTATGATAGCTGTTACGGCGCTCTGTGCTGTGTGGTCTCAATGTAAATCAAACAACCAATTCGCAGCTCAGTATCGCTACTCAAAATTTGTATAAAAGTCAGTAACAATTTATTGATGCATTTTGCATACCTTTTGCATGATGCATTTTCATCCTCCCCATATCAACATTTTGTGAATTTGTGAGACAGGTCGTATGAAAAATGTAATGCTCCATATCGCCTACAAAGTCTGAAAGATCGTTAGTCGGAATCGTAGGATAAATCGTTTCAAAATCGTAACGTATGATATCTCGCTATGCCTCCTGTCAGCATTGGCCCGGTATTTCGTAGATAGACCTATATGAAAATTCTTGTGTAGCAGCACCATAGTGAGTTTACGAATCCCTATTTAATTCATTGACCTTTATTAAAATCTTAGACTCTATAGGTTCCACATGCTGCTTAGGGATAACGATGACGTGCCTAAACAGGTAATGAACTGGATTCCTCAGAGGTAAAGGAAGCATAGCCGTCCTCGTCAAACCTGGCGACACACCTTCATTCAGCTGTGATGCTCCGTGGCAATAGCAACGAGCGTCAGATGGCATGGAGCGAACTGAAGGGTATAGCTCAAGACCACTCGCGATGAAGGACTGTTATGGACGCCCTCTGCCCCAGCTAGGGGACACAGAATCTTAAGTCAAAGTAAGCAATAATTTTCCTCTCGTTTTTAGATGTTTCTTATCCGCTTAAAAATGTAGTTCATCGCAAAAAAGAGGGAAACAGAAATAACTAAGCAGTACAGGATATCGTTCTTATTATCGTCGTGTAACATGGCAATAGTCTACTGTTTTTTAGAGTTGCGTACCCGGTTACGAAAGGACCCTTATTACTAATTAGTCTCCCATGTCAATCCGTCATGTACAGACTATCTCTAAGCGGACTGTATCTCATTGATATTAAGAGTGGTATTTCATTCCCTATTTTTATAAGCCTTTATTTTTTTATCGGAAAAAAAAAATGTAATTTGTTCTTATTTATTCCATTTTGCCTGTATGACAATAAAATAAAATGAAACAAAGAAAGCAATGACAGTTGGCCCTTACTTTATAAATGTCGAATTTTTACGTTTTAAGAACCCTTCGTGTATAAGTCCGACTCGCACTTAGCCGGTTTTTCTAATCAGTACAGCCACTGAAATGTAAGGATTGCTTGTTATTCTTAAATATCAAAGACATTCACACAAATCTCTACTCTATTTCCTTATTATCTTAGAAGTAATTTTCGTGTTACATTAACGTTTTTAAGTACCCAATTACATGGAAAGGAAATTGTGCCCCTAAACCAGAACATTACAGTCTCCAAAAAGACAGAGAGAGGTCTCACTTGATATTATTTTCATGTACATGAAGTTTCTTAATTGTTGTTATGTTACTCGTAAATGTACAATTATCATTCTATTGTTATTGCAAGGGTGGGAATGTCCAGACTTTGTTATTTATCGCAGCAGCTGTTTAAAATTGGCTATCATGTTTTGTGTGGACATAGTCATTTCTGTGCAGACACTAACTTTAGCCCGCGAATTTTTCTGTTTACTTTTATTTTTCCATTTACTTTATCTGGCGGTACGGCAGTGGCCCCGCCAAGTCCAGTGAAAAAGCGGCACGGCCGTACCATCCCTTTCTCAAAGCAGTTCAGGCCATTTTCGACTCCCATAACTCCGTTGTGGATAAAACTAGAAGCCTGGAAAAGAAAAAAGCAGGACTATCTACAAAAAGAAATGAGATGCCATCAAAAATATAACTTGTAAAATGTTTTTATGAAATAGATTAACTTTTCCATCGCATGAAAGCACAATGAATCTCACAAATAAAACATATTACATTAAAATATATTGTTTAGTGCGATTGCCAAGTCAATCTATTTATTTAGACATAAAAGACTTAATATTACATGAATCTGACAACTTTCTACGGTAGAAGAACTGAGTTGCGAGATTTGTTTTTTTTTACAAGTTAAATTTTTGGTGGCTACAAATATCCAGGGTCTAGTCTACTTCCATCGTTGTCTCCAGCACACCCCCCTTAGTGGTTTAGGCAAAAGCGGCAATAAATAGACTGACAGGTTGACTTCGCATATCAATAGTAGGTTATAGTCTGGAAAAAATGACATTTCGAGAATTACGGTAATGAAACATTTTTTTTAAATTAATTTATTGGTAGGTTTCGCATTTGCCCATAATCTCTGGTGGACAGCAATGATGCGGTCGATAATTGAGCCGCTTACCTAAGAGTAACTTATTCATGATTAAGAGCGTTTACACGGTACGGCTTTTCATACAAACTTTCAAATCCTTATTTTTCGAAATTAGTGAACCGATTTTAATAAAACTTTGTGCGCGTACGATAGATATATAGGTCTATATAGTTATCAGATTTTTTTTTCGAAAATAGAGTTCAGGGGAAGGATATAGTGATTTTTCACTTTCTATAGAAAACTTAAAATCGCTCTCTCTCTCCCTCTAAAGTCTTTTTCAAAAATGTTTTCTGATAACTATTTAGACCTGGATATCTAGCGTATGCATACCAAGTTTCGTTAAAATCGGTTCATTTATTTTGAAGAATAAGGATTTGAAATTTTGTATGAAATGACATACCGTGTACACGCTCTTAAACACTCAGGTTGTAGCCATCAGAAAACACAGACTACGGCGTGCAATTTCAATTCTAAGATCCTTTATTTTCCGCTCCGAGCGGGAGGGAGTGTCAGACTCTTACTGACTAAAACCCATCCGTGCTCCTCCTAGTGCCCTTTGCGTTCCATGGCCGCGGTAACTCTTTCGAACAAAATTTGCAACCCTGGCAGGCTTTGGCCCTCCTGGCAGGCTCTGGCCTCCTGGATAAAATTACACTTCAAGAAGTAATGAAATTAGAAACAGTTTAAATTTTGATTAAAATTACCTACCACTGATTAATTAAGTATAAAATATTTTCTCCAATTCATCAAGCTAAGCCAGTCCTGCTGAATATCCACGAGCCACATTTCCATTAAAATCTGCTAAAGTATCAAAATTGCGGTTGATTATAATGCAAGGATTATACCGTTTTGGATGCTCCACTATGAACTAATGTTCGATGCAAATTACTATTGCATACATTCTGAATTTTCCGCCAAATAGGCTTTTCAATTATGTCATTTCATTGCATTGTGATAAAGCCTGAAGCATTAAATTTGTGCTTTGTCTATTTGATAGTTTTCGAATGGTATGCTCAGTTGGTTTTGCATTAAAGTATGTTTTGTTTTAGTGACTTGTTAGCATTGCGTTTTTCGCGAAAGTATATTGTTTTTGTCCACATTTTATTATAATCTGGGACACATTAATATGTATGACAAATTAGTTTTTGCCCGCAGCTTCAGCGTCAATGTCGGAAAATATTCTAAGGCAAAATACTCTCTTGATAAAGTAGCCTATGTGCTATTCCAGACTGTAGTCTATCTCTGTGCCAAATTTCATCAGATCCGCTCAGTCATTCTAGAGTGATTGTGTAACAAAATTCAACTCAAAACGTTTATTCCAATTAAACCCTTTACAGGCACTTTTGAACTGTCGAGGGGCTCTAACCAAGTGACATTCTGTCAGCGGTTGCATGGCGAAGGCGATTGTCAATACGTCAAAAATGTATGGGATTGACAGACGCTATCGAAATGTCACGTGACCAAATTCCTACATTTTGGGATTTCGACAGTCGCATTCGCTAATTGAACGACACATTGTCTAGGGCCTAAAGTCAGTCAGTCAAAAGATGAAGCTATTTGCACGTCAGATAGTGGTAGCATCTATATGGAAAAGAACGTGCAAGAAACTCCACGGACACTCTTTTAAATCAATATTTTTTACAATGACATGATTAGGTACATCATTCGTGTGAATTATAAAAACATATATTACGTGAGACCGATGGAGAAAGACTTGCACGAGCAAGCGTCCGGAGTAAAAAAGCAACAATTCAAAGAACAAACATTCATACATCCAATCATTCGCATTTTAAGTATGTATGTATGTAGTAGGTATATATGTAATTATAAGAAGTAACGAATCCACAAGAATTCTATATCGTTACATAAACATTAATCCTTAGCAACTAAGTACAAAAACAACAGAATAATTCGACTCTATTAATTCCCGATTTAAGGGTAAGTCGCCCAATTGTCGGTCGGTCACAACTTAAATAGAGCAGACCACAATCAAGACGGAACAAAATTCCATTTCGTAAACAGCGAAGCAGGTGGCCGTAGCAGGCAATCTCATTTGTCTTGACTCCGAAGCGTCGACCCACCGAAACACTAATTGGACCATTTACCCTGGTAATCCAAGTAGCCGATTTAATTTGTGTTGCGTTTGTGAGCCGTGCGTAGGAACTATCTTAGGGTACGTGCCACATGTATGTAGGTATACGAATGGATAGGCTAAACTTTGGACATTCGAAGCGTTGTTAAGGAAGAATGTGTTGGAACTATTTTTAGCCTTGATGTCTTTGTAAGGGAATACTGACTAGTATATAGGTTACTTTTACTATACAGGGTGTTCCAGAAAGGTCTAGTCATATTTAAGGGTGATATTGGGTGGCTGATATATATTACATTATGGGAAAAATGACAAAAAAAGTATTTTTGAAAAACTTCGACCAATAAAAACGACTAAAAAGTTACGAAGAAATGATTTTTAAAGCAGTTTATTACAGTTGATGGCATTTACTTTAGTTTAGTCACAGATTTGATGACCCCAACTGCATCAGACTACTTGGAAAGTCATTTTTTCGGAAGTTTTTAGTCGGTCTTTGTAGTCGTTTTTTTTTTTAATTCACATTTTTATGTTTTGACATATTTTCCTTAATGTATATTAGCTACCCAACATCACCCTTAAATATGACCTAACCTTTCTGGAACACCCTGTATAAGCCCAGTTACTGGAATGAAAAATATCGCAATATGGCCTTGAAGTTCTAGACAAAGATACTGCATAAAAGCGATCCTACAAAAAAAATATGTCAAATACTTTTGTTGTTTGAATTTCGAACAGCCAAACGTATCTATGTGTTTAATTTGTGACGTATTGATATTATTTCCTAGAAAGCAAGGATATACTCTTTAATATTATTCGTTTACTCACTTCAAAAACAACTTATTTTACACATTTTTAAATATTTCTTAAAAATGACAAAATATAAATTTATAAAACCACAAGCTCCCTAACGAGAGCCTCCTAAGGTGTTGGTCGAGAGTCATGGCTATTAAGCCATTGGCTGACACGACTATCGGGACAATGATTGCGAAGTCCACATCCCATATGTCGACCACTTCGCGGGCTGCAAGATACTTAATTTTTTTAACTTTCAAGGCTTTTGTGAGGTTTGTCGTACGGGACGGTTATGTCTACAATCATTGCACCCCGCTCGATTCCGTCCACCACAAAACTATCAGGCTTATTGGTCAAAATAGTCCTGTAAGTGATGATGGGCCGATCACAGTACTATGTGATATTATACTTGTAGTACGGCACTTCCGATTCCACCAGAGTATTTCAGAGCATGTTGCTGATGGATATGTTACGGCTAATAGCCGAAGTGCGGCTACACCTAGTTTTAGCCGGCTACAACTAGGTGCAACCCGGCTACAACTAGTTCTAACCTAACCTCAAAACACTTTAAAGTTCCTATTTTTGTGTGGTTTAAAAAATAATAACCTGAGTCGGGGTGCCCAATGACCGGCTAGTTGTAGCCGGCTAAAACTAGGTGTAGCCGCACTTTGGCTATTAGCCGTAATAGATATACTACTCATATCATTATTAAGATGATTTATTGTGTCTTTATATAAAAGGTCACAATACAATAATCGAATCTCTCTGATGTGGGCAGAAACGTGTAGAAAATAATTATGATACGAGTAGCTACAGAAACACGTACGAGAACGACGGAAAGCTGGGTTTCAGCTACCAATCAAGTCTCCCAGCATATTGTAGTAGTATTACTGACTTATCCAGCGTGTAGGAGCGATAAACGTGAATGAGTGGGAATCAAATCAGAACCTCATTTGTCAAGCGGTTAAATGACATTCATTCTCAAAGGATTATCCGTGGAAGAATTCATGATCATCATAACAATTTAAAAGTAACACTTGCAGAGATCCGTCCGTGGATTGGTGGCCATTGATTAGAATCTGAAACTCCTTCATGGCTCGGAAAGTATAGTTACCTATTCCGACTGTCAATTATACATATTTGACAAGCGTTGCAGTACTCAAGAGCCAGAAAATCTAGCACCAGTCTAGCTAAGGAGTAACGTATTACTGAGTTGTCGAGGTCAGATATACCGGCGCTATGTATAAAATACTGATACTCAGCTGCATTCAGTTGGATTGGAATCTGACCCCAATATAGTACGGAAAAAGCAAGGTGGATTGATTTTTTCAATAAGCTTTTCCTTGAAAACGTTTAATAATCAAGGGTTAAATCCACTTATTTTTACAAAATTAAAACAAACACCCAGACATACTTGTGAGTCTATTTGTACCTTTTTTTTGTTGAAACAAAAACACGATTGTTATCATTTCATTGCGTACACACTGTACCGCAAAAATTCAATTTAATTACCATTAGCTAAGGCAGATAGGGGTTAGAGTACAGTGGAGAAAGCGTTTTGATTTAATGATGGAAAGCGACATGCTAACATTTCAAGATCAAATCTTGGTTGACGCGGCACATGCCAGAAATACTGCCAGTCGGCATGATCTTTTCCGAAATCTTCATTCATAATTGTCATATTTCAGCAAATTTACGCAAAACCTTAATAAATTAGGTACAAGTATATCAGTATAAAAATCCGTTAGGTAGTTATTTTGTTGCGTAAATCGCGTTCAAGCAGACCGATGCGATGCTGCAATGCAGTGGTGTGATTTAATCAATCAATCAATAACACAAAATGTTTATAGACGCACACACGATATATTAGAAATTCCTAGTGTGGGGCAACTTTTTTTTTTATTTGTACCGTTCTATATTTGTAAACATAGGTTACAACAGTGTGCAAGGTGTATATATTTCATAATAGTGTTGATAAATGATACCATCTTGTAAGTGACTAAACACAGAGCAAAGGTTTAAACACTAGGAAATTGTGATGGTGAACGTTTTGGGAGGCTTCTTTGAATTCATATAAATGAAAAAAGACCCAGCTGTTTCACACGTCAAAGTCAAAGTCAAAGCATTTATTTCAATTAGACCATTTACAGGCACTTTTGAATTGTCAAGGTCGGTCGGTTAAAAAGATGAAGCTGCAGTTTGCAAGCGTAGATCTCTATGAAGAAGAACGTGTAAGAAACTCCACGGACACTCTTTTATATATGATGTCTATGATGGCAAGCAGGCTGGATTGTGCGTTTGTGAACCACTGCTGCAGGGTTTCGGCTGGGCCTGTCACCTTGCAGCAATGATGTCACAATCCGTATTTCTATTTTTGTAAGTGTATTACTAACATAGTTTGTAAGTGCATTGTTAATAACACTATGAGTCTTGTTGCTTGAAATAAATGGAAATTATTATTATTAAAAATAATCACATATCTTATACACCGCACATCTAATCCACAAACCGCTCCCTCCACCACTATGTGAGCAGCCTTTATTTTTTCGCTCGACCGTAGGAGAGGGACAAAAAATGCGGCCATTTAGGTTAATGTGTTCCACAGAAAATGTATCGTCTAATTACTGGAGACATGATTCGCACATAGGCCTAATATTTTTTTTCTGTAGTGTCCATAAGCGAGTGAAGAAGTTAGGCGTTTTTGTTTGAAAGGACTCGCTTTTGGTTTTATCTAATTATTGCTGGATATTGGTAGTCCTTTGTAGATATTTGACAGTCGTTACTGTGGTATGAAGCCAGAAAATCTGACACTTATCCTGCCAAGGCCGTGTTACCGGGGGCGAATTTGTATGCTCACTTGATGGCGTTAACGTAATCTTTTGCGTGTGTGGATATGCAATATAAGTACCGTCAAACGGGGTGAATAGGAATGCAGGAGTGAATCGAAACAAAACCTTGATAAGGTTATTCAGTCTTATATCTTACTTGGTATTGATTTTCTAAGAAAGCATTTTAACGTAAAAATTCCCTTCAAAGTTTGCTTCGATTCACCCCTGCATTCCTATTTACCCCGTTTGTAGCTACTTATATTGCATATCCACGCAATTGTTCATCGTGCAATGCGATCAAACATAACTTTCTACCCATAAGCGGGTTGTTGGTTTTATTTTAAGGTAGTAAGTAAATATAAACGTAATTACAGGAAAACAAGCAAATTATGTAATTTTCCATGGAAAACAGGAAAATAAATTATTCCGTCAAATGAGCCTAAAGATTATAACTTCATATTAAAAACAGAAGAGAAACGAAAACAATTTTTTTTCTGTTTACGGCTTATTTTTATTTTTAAATTGCTTTTACACCGCCTGATCTCAAACAAATGATACTTCTATTGTTTAATTAAATATTTTGTTTTTCTTGTACAGTTAATTAGTTTACAAATAACAACAGTTAGTTCAAATTCAACAAACAATTTGTTTGGTAAAACTATCACGTACATTTGGCTCGTTACAGCAGCGTGCACAAAGTTCAGTGTTGCCAGTGTTGCGACGCACGCATTAAACTTGGGCGAAATGTTTCAAGTTGCAACTTATGTTACACATACACTGCTGAGCATGTTGCGTACCGGCTGGTGTTGCCCCGTTTTGTTTTGAATCTGATATACCTACAAATGTTGTTTTTGTGGTTCTTTAAAACTAGTAACTCAAAAATTTAACACAGAGGTAAATTAGTTTGTATGTAGTTGGTGTTGTGACGCTGCTTCAACTTCTCGACCCTTAAGGTCCAGTTGGTCTTCACCTTCATGTACTCCACGATCTCCTAAACCTTTGTGGAGATATGTAGTATGACTATGCAGTCGCAGCTTGAAGCTGTCGATCCTAGCTGCTTCAAGCTGCCCGTGTATGGCCGGCCTAATACACGTAACACTCCAGTAAATAAAACTATCTCCCTGACATTTAAAATTGCATGCATAATGTAACTGCTTATTGTAAACGGGTTATACAACCCGGCTAAATATCACACACAAAACTCAAAACCAGAACACCATAAGAAAAACATTACCCTCATTCAAAACCGGGAAAAAACCAGTATAATATTAATTACTTTTGTAACATTTTCCTGCACTTAGAGAAACATCATTATCACTTGGCATGTACCAGCTAATAAGTTAGATACGTGAGTGAGATATTAACTTTATTATTACGACAGTTTTGTTGACTTCGCATCTAGTGGGTTCTCTGGTACAATCATACGCATCAATGTTATGAAATATATATCTCTTATTAGCGATATTATGATATTATAATATGATATACATATCCAATTTATAGTTCTTTCTATTTCTCTCATTTCTCCCCTTAAAATTAAAATTTCCTTAAATCTACTTTGGCGGATACCTAAGTAGGTACCTACATTCCAAATTTTAGCTTTCATGACTGAGTAGGTTTGGCTCATGTCCTTGTTAGTACGAACAAACGATTTTATAAATAAAATAAAATAAAGCTTTAAGGAAAGTAAGAAGTTTACACGTGTTGCGATTTAGGAAATGTGAATGTAGTTGATTGTTTTTTTTTCTCAGAACAAGTACGCCAGGAAAGTATTGTGAATAATGGAATTGTGTAGGCAAATTGTTTTGTTATGTAGAAATCAGTTGAAATCGATTTTTGACAACTTCTCTCAAGATCTTAAGTCTAAATATGCCTAAAAAACAGTTATTAAAATATCGTCGAAAAAATATTCTTATGTAGAATCTACTTTACCTAAACATCCTTCTGAATGACAACGCCATAAGGCAATCAATGCTTTCTTTTAACAAAATACCTTTACATACATATTGTGGATGTATTCTACATTTTAACTGTCTACCTCTTTAGCCTATATCACCGCAATGGTACACCGGTCAACGCTCGGTTGCTGCGGCTTCACAAACGTTCCAATACTAACTGCGTCGCGGCTTTAAACTGAGCGCGATCTCGTTTTGGCGAGCATTGGGACACGCATTCAATACGTATCGCTTGCTTTTTGTTTATTTTTGTTTTCGTTCTCTTTTCAAAACGCATTTCCTCTTATTTGTCAAAATATTCATCCTTGTTTGTGTTTGCTGTTAACGCTTTTCAATGCGATGTTCTTTTTCAATTCGTGCAGTATTTGTCAATAAAAATATATATATATATTTTATATCGGTAGTATATTTATTTATTCCGCAATAATTCAAAAGCATGATGGAAATGTTTCAGATTGTTTGAGCTGAATACTAAAAATGATTTCTTAAAAGCTACAAGACACAAATATTTTTCTATCTTTTACAGACATTTATCCAACCCCTTTGCAATACTTATTAATTAATTCATTAATAAGTTATTTACAATTTTTTTTTGTTGTACGAATTAATATTTTTTAGCATTTTTAGCTTTTTCTAAAGCTTGTGTTTAAATGAAAACCCATCGTGGTGCTTTTATTGAAACAAAAACCACCTTAAATAGAGCAATGCTACAAAACACCACAGTAACTCCAACACAAATTGCTGAAACACCGATTTCAACAGTAGATAGGTATTCAATAAGATTACAAGCAATCCGTATTGTTCCTGTTTTATAAAAAGCATCTTGTCCATCAGACTCGTTCAAGAGGAAAGGAATTGCATTGTGAAGTAGTAAATTGCTCGCCGTAGAACATAAGTGCCTACCTACAGTAATCGTTTTCTGTAGATTCCTTCTTATATTGAAGTCTTTATTCAGAGTTATAGACGTCACGGTTGATTTTGTTCTTGAATTCGTTAAAAAATGTTTGATAATGTCAAGCTCTTGAGAACCTTAAAATGTTTGAATTTCATGCGGCTTTGCTCGCGTTGAAATTCGCAAAAGAAATCATCGCAATCGAAATCAAATCAATCCTAATGGGTGCCACAGATGCCGCTATAAGCGTGGCCACCTCATCATCATCTCAGCCGAAGGACGTCCAGTGCTGGACATAGGCCTCCCCCAAGTGTCGCCACAACAACCGGTCCAGTGCGTCTCGTATCCATCGGCTACCAGCCACCCTCACCAGGTCATCGGTCCATCTTGTGGGAAGCCTTCCAACGCTACGTCTTCTGGTGCGCGGTCGCCTACTGTGCACATGTTGTTTAAAGTTCACCATCGACTTAATTACAAGATCACTATCGATTCAGCTACTTGGCGTCAAAGCGGTACAAACAAACTCACGTCCTCATTAAATATATTAGTTAGGATGTAACCCGGTAAAATTTATAGGAAAAATCATGGGAAATGTTCTACAAAGTTGTTTCAGCAACGAGTTTTTGTGGAGCGATAAACATCTAGCTGCCAATATTTATGGTTTAAAATAGGAACTTTATTTCTCAATGAGAAAAAAACGTATTTTTAATTAGTATACCTACATTAGGCGATGCGACAGTTACACAACCACAAAAAATAGGCTAGATTAGTAGTAGGTACAGTACCCGAAGATAGTTTAAATTTTTAAATCCCCTAAAATGTGTTTCTTAAGAGATCTTTTGAAAGTATATAATTGGGTGATTCTACGATAAGAGGTTTCACGTTCTTAGAAGATGCGGCCAGGGAGAAAAATGGGAATTTTTTCATTAAACCCTTATATTACGATTTTTGTCCCGTTTATGTACCTGTTCATGTAAGGGCAAGTCAATTTATACATATTTTGTTACTTTTTAGCAGGCCAGGGTAAATACAGCGGGCAGGGTAGAGACACCAAGAACAGGGTAGATACATATTTGACCAGGGGAGAGAATTTGACGCAATAAAATAATGAATTAAGTTAATTAAATCGACTTTTATTACATATTGTACTTAACAGTTATAATTAGACTATCATTGTTAACACTCTTTTATATAAATTATTCATCAGACTATATTAACAGCTTTTTTAAAAATCTAAAACAAGAGTCGTCTTTATTGTCATTTACAAAAATAGATGTAAATTAACATGCCACCGTACCTTTAACAAATAATAATATTTTTCATTAGTACTAATAATTTTAAATAGTAATTTAACTATATTCACTTAAAATAAAAACTTCTTACTAAAATATGGCGTCAAATAGTATAGTAATAGTATAGTTTAATAGTAATTAAATATACTAGCGCCGATGATGATTAGACTTGTGTTAATCGGGATAATGTTCATATTACCTATAACTACTATACATTTATTTAAATGAACATGTTTTAATCAGAATATAAAATAATTATGGCACTCTCTTGCCTACATGAACAAAAAAAGACATTATTTTCCTTTCATTTTCTATTAATCGTACTTCTCTAAATTTTCTCAAAGGTTTCATATCTTTAAAGATCGCTCTTAGCGATAAGACCGCACATTGTGTCACCCTATGTAATGTTTTCTTCATCTATATTTTCTGTCACTTATATGGTGTACATAATAAAGCGTATTCCATTCCATCTTTTCGTTTTGTAGTAGTTAGTTATGCCATATTTTTTCTTTTTCGGAGAGAGAAAAATAATTTTCTTTTAATTGCTGATTGAGCACTTCTGCAAGCAGTAAATTTGTGTGTAAATAGTTTTTCAGGCTTTCGTAATCTTTGTAACCCTTATTTGTAACGTGCTTATTTAGTCTTTAGTTTTTGTAGTCTCATCTTTTTTTTATTAATGAAATATTTTTATCTTCCGGTTCGATCTGATTTAAGTTTGGCAGCTACAACTCTTCAATGTAAATTCTTTTGTGGCATTTGATCATCAACATCTGAAATTACCGCGGCGTTACCGGAACATTAGTTACATTTTGAATAGCAAGTCGTTGCCTACGCTCTCTTGACTTCTTTTTCCATATCTTTCGTGTCTTACGTTGCTCTCTATTATCTTCTTCTCTTCTCTATTGATTCACAGTTTTTATAATTCCTTTCTCCTTGTATTTAAATAATTATGATTAGGTACTTTTCTTTTTGCTTTTGCAATGCATACCTTGATGAAGCAACATTTTTGATCTTTTGATACCTTAGTCTTTCTGCTTCACGTTTCTTCTCTAATATTTCTTCACGCGTTAACTTTTTTTGTGGTGCCATAATCTATAAAAAAAATTAACAATAATGTAATTATCAGAACTGAGAACCTCTTTTATTTATTTTTATCATAAGAATTTTCATTCACCGTATTTAAGTCGTTTCAAACTATAAATTGGCTACATCTGAGTTAGTATGCACAAACAACTTATGATGCATATTATCTCCCCTGGTCAGTAAGTCTCTCCCCTGGCAGTTATTTTGCCAGGGGAAATACGGCAGGGGAGAGACGTTTTCATGAAAAATTCAATTGTTTTAATTGACATATGATTGTTTTCGCTTAAATATTTATTACACTTTAACTATTACACTATTATTAAATTAGGGCAGTAAATGCAGATAAATTCAATGAATATTACAACTATTATAACTTACCAGTGGAGAGACACAATGACCTTGCGAAAGCACCACACCGTACTGTCGCGTCGCAACAACTAAAAATTGGCGGTACTCTAACGGCTCGCGCGTTTAGTATTGCTAATTTTACGTCGATAGATGTCCTTAAGCGCAGTTCGGAATATGGCCGTCTTATATTTACGTTTCTAGAACGAAATGAAATTTGCCAGGGTAGATACACAAAAAAAGCGGGACAAAAACTAACTTTAAAATTATTGAAAATAAACAACTATTGTTGTCTTTTTCCTTAATAATACTTAAGTACATTTATTCAATTTCGTGCAAAACGTAATTCAGTTTAGCAACTAATACAAAGAAGGTATGTACTGTCCGTAAGTTAAACTAAAACCGGCAAGAGGACAGGCCAGGGTAGATACTTTTTTAAGCTTCAGCTTCGAATTTCAGAAAAATGTGCTTTAATTGGGCAATTAATTGTGATGTGATTTATAAAGTACGTTAAGATGATATGATTTATTGCAAAAAACAACAACATGTAGAACAAAAAACCTAAAACAAACTGATTGCCGCACAAGTTACCTCTTATCGTAGAGTCACCCAATTATGGACTTTTGATCTTTTACATTAAGAGGCAATTTGTTATAAAGTAATAAATAAAATAGTACTCCTGCCGTCGTTTGTTTTTTTTTCATTTCATAGATTCAGTTGGAGGAGGAAACGCAAAATTATGTTTCTGCAATGACGCCACATATTATTTTTATGTAGACTTAAATGTCACAATGGGGAACAAACTAGAAGTTTTTTAAACTTAAATAAACCGTTCTTTCAGCAACTAAAAGTATGTTATTTCCAGTAGCAGAAATGTCTAGAAAATGAATCAATAGAAAGCTTTTAAGAATACCGTGTGAAAAGTTATTCTTTGCGAAAGTTTTTGAACTAAACTTCACACTAGGTACTCAAATTGACGGACTGAGCGGGAAGCGTGGCAAGTCGAGAAATGCTTATTTGAAACTTTTCAAAGAATTCCCGATTGAAATTTTGCATACTGCGAGAAATCACGAAAGGCGCACGTTTTTAAAAATCGATTGTTTCTAAACCGTTTTACTTAGATTTTATGGATTTCAACTACCTACTGATTGATGACGAAATTAATTTGTGATAAAACCATTGTTTTCAATGGTAATCAATCTGCCATCCACTATGTTGGAGTCAGCTTCCAATCTCACCAGATTGGAACTAATATCAGCAGTACCAACAGTACCAGCTGGGTACCAGTATTTTATCCACGGCAAACCTATTTTTTGTTTCATTGGTTTTAATATAAGTACGTTTTTAGGGTTCCGTACCCAAAGGGAAAAACAAGACCCTGTTACTAAGACTCCGCTGTCCGTTTGTCTGTCCGTCTATCTGTCCGTCTGTCTGTCCGTCTGTCTGTCCGTCTGTCTGTCCGTCTGTCTGTTCGTCTGTCTGTCCGTCTGTCTGTCCGTCTGTCTGTCTGTCCGTCTGTCTGTCTGTCCGTCTGTGTCCGGCTGTCTGTCCGTGTCTGTCCGTCTGTCTGTCCGTCTGTCTGTCCGTCTGTCTGTCCGTCTGTCTGACACCAGGCTGTAACTCATGAACCGTGATAGCTAGATAGTTGAAATTTTCATAGAATGATGATATATTTCTGTTGCCGCTATAAAAAAATACATAAAACAGAATAAAGTAAATATTGAAGTGGGGCTCCCATGCAACATACGTGATTTTTTTGCTTGTAGATAATGGTAAGGAACCCTTCGTGCGCGAGTCCGACTCGCACTTGGCCGGTTTTTTCATTACGCTATTGAAATGGGAAACTAAATACAAATTACCATCACTATATAACTACTCAACAACTTAAAATTGTATTCATTCTTCAGTCACTGTTTACGACACGACCACAGAAAGTTGATGTCCTAATTTAAAATTTATTCTCAATCAATTTTCATGCCAAACTACATTTAAGTCAAGCCAAAGTAAGTACTAAAACTTGAAGTTCCAAAAGCCTTTAAAATAATCTTTGAACTTTAAATAACATCGTAACTTTGACTAACACAATAAAACATTTACGCTGTGAAAAGGTCGATAACCTTATGTAACTTTGCCTGCAGTAAATCACTGGGCACATCCGAGTATTAATTATAAATGCTCGTTCTCACTGGTCAAGATCCGGGGTGAACTTTAGCCTATTTGAAAGGCTTTGCGGTATCTCAAGTGATGATGGCACTGTGAATAGGGGTCTTAATTCAGTTAGGTTTTAGTTCTAGATATTGATTAATTCGTTAATTAGAATGGAATGGAAAATTAACTCTAAAAACACGATTTTTTGAAGTATGCTTGTGCAGTTTTTAATTGTTTTTGTGAATGACAGTCAGTAACTTAGTATTACTTTTAAAACACTTGTTCCGTATGGTGTCGGACGTAAAAGAATAGCACCATCCCATCACTTCCCATGGGTATCGTAAGAGGTGACTAAGGGACTCATCAGAGAATGGGCAGCAGCATTCTCTGTAGGTACATTGCTACAGCTACATACACTGCGATTGCCAACCCGCCTGCCAAGCGTGGCGATTTAGGAAGGCCTATGTCCAGCGGTGGACGTCTTTCGGCTGATATGGTGATGATGACTTGAACACTTCGGTAGATAAATGAAAAGTGTTAAAATAATTTTATTAAACTTGAAATGTTCGTTTGTTTAAATCTTGTAAACTGACATTGAAACCACTTCTTCTTGTCCTACACAGTTAAGATTTTACAAGTTGATTCAATTCTGATGACAAATTTTTTTTATGATACCTATGACGTGATTTTCCATCTTAAGATTGGCTCTAGGCATCCTCAATAATGAACAGTAACTTACAGTCACATTTTATTTAAAGAGTGTTTGAGTTTTTTGCCTCACATATGATTTCTCTTTGACCTAATATAAAGCAATGGGCCTCATCAGAAGGCTTAAAGTCACCCAAAGGGCAATGGAGAGGGCAATGCTCGGAGTTTCCTTTCGTGATCGAATCAGGAATGACGATATCCGCAAGAGAACCAAGGTTACCGACATAGCCCGAAGGATCGCCAAATTGAAGTGGAGCAGGGCACATTGCTCGCAGAACAGATGGTCGATGGGGCCGAAAAGTTTTGGAGTGGCGACCGCGTACCTGAAGACGCAGCGTTGGAAGGCCTCCCACAAGGTGGACCGATGACCTGGTGAGGGTCGCGGGTAACCGATGGATGCGAGACGCACAGGACCGGTTGTTGTGGCGACACTTGGGGGAGGCCTATGTCCAGCAGTGGACGTCTTTCGGCTGATATGATGATGATGATGAAAGCAATATAGCCACAAGGAAACATACTATAAATTTACAGGAAACTGCTTCTAATAGAAAACATTAAACAGTGTGAACTCATTTAAGTGCAATGCGCGCACTTAAATGCGTTCACACACATTATTTAAATATTTATGTCATAAAAATATAATTCAGAATACACTTCACATTTAGAACCATAATAAAATATTTATCACTAAAGATTTATGAAATTATTCATGTTAATAGCTTTTGCTACCTGTAGAAGAAGCAAGTACTAAGTACGAAGATAACAATTTGATATTGATAGCGCTAAACTTCGAAGCAATACGAACAGTTTTCGCACTTCAATAATTATGTATGTTGGACCATATGTATTTGAAATACGCGTAACGCATTATTTTCTTTCCTTTATCATTCTTCACAAAATCAATGCATCGTTTCACACTCAAAATTATTATCTCGGCCCCTCCGCATCACGTGTATAGACAATAGATTGGAAACACACAACTCATTGTTCATCACTGTCAGTTTCAGAATGTCTCACAAATAATCATTTCTAACACCTGACTGCACTACTATAATATAAAACCGGCCAAGTGTCAGTCGAAATCGAGCACGAAGGATTCCGTACCATTATCTATAAAAAAACGGCAAAAAATAACGTTTGTTGTATGGACATTTAAATATTTATATTATTTTGTTTTTTTGTTTTTATAGCGGCAACAGTCTAGCTATCACTGTCTAGCAATCACGGTTCATGAGATACAGCCTGGTGACAGACAGACGGACAGACGGACAGCGGAGTCTTAGTATTAGTGTCCCCTTTTTACCCTTTGGGTACGGAACCCTAAAACCAACACTTACAGACCAAGCATGCCTTGATAATCTTATCAAACACCACAATCCGACTTCAAATCCTTCACCCTCCATATCAACTTAACACATACAGAATTACCATCATTTGAAAGAAAAACAAAAGAGTTCTAAATCCCATGTAGTACCAACATAACAAGATAGGCCCGAGGCGTCGACGTGCCGGAAGTAGGCCGTTACCGCCACTTCCGGCGACGCCAGTGGCGCCACCTGCCTGAAACTTGTCGAGTTAAAGCGCCACTTTGTCGGAACTGAAAGATTTGTACATTGTTTGAAAATATATGAGCTTATTTTCCGCCTGAAAATAGTTTTTCTAGAGTTGTTTGTGTGTTTTTGCTCGGAGTGAGAAAGCTTATAGTTTAAGCCACTTAGCGAAGTTTTTGTTAAAGCTTTATTAAGGATGTTGATGTTTTTAATTAATACGAAAAGGGAAGAGTTTTAAGTTAAATTATAAACTAATTTAACTTAAGGATGCGTTTACAAATGGGTAGTCAAATCATTACTTTTTTACACAAAAGTATGTTTATTAAATTAAATGCTTTGCATTCTTACAATGTTCTTCCCATGAATTGTTGATAGATGTGCATGGTACGATTCTGAACTATAAACATAATTTTAGATAGGTACAGTTTCTCAATAAATGAACCGAAGTGAATTTTTTTACTTCGATACATTTATTGAGAAAATGTACCTTTTTCATTTTATTTAATAAACATACTTTTGTGTAAAAAGTAATGATTTGACTACCCATGTGTAACCGCGTCCTTAAAACCCTTCTCTTTTTGTGTCTGGGTACTGTTTTATAACACTAAAAATGCCGATCTTCTAACTCTGTCACTTTATTTCTTAGGGCTAATATTTCAATATTCAGACAATCTTTATCTGAAGAATTAAAATGGTGGTTTGACTTATTTTTAAGTGCGAGTGTCCTATCAGCCACCATTGGATGACTGTGCTGGTGGGGTCAGGCTTAGGTACCATTGATTCACATGTTAATTATTATTATTTTTCTGTAAAAAAGCTGTCTAACCGGCATTTTTAATCATCAACTAAAAAATCTTACATCCCTCAACGGTCTACAAAATAATGTTTCATAAATCCTGTGTCATTTGAAAGTTATAAATGTAAAATATTATAGAAAGGTGATATTTATGAGATGTGAGTAGGCCGGTGTATATAATAACGCTTATCAGTCTTTATTCAAAGATTTCAAGGAATCCTGACCTAAATAAACAATCAAAAAAATTGAAACTCATCTGGATTCTAGTTAATATTATAATCATGTTTGTTCGTGAAACAAACATGTTACATAATGATACAATTTCGTAGGAATATTAAAATTACGTAATCCTTTAAACCGATGATACACGTGTTCATGCCAACCGCATGCATTTTGAAAACTCATCAACTAATCAAACACCCATTGCAGTGGCGGCTTAAGGGGGTGGCGAACAGGGCACTACCCGGGGCCCCGCGCTTGCAGGGGCCTCGCGCAACCAAAGTCCAAAATCCTTATAATTATTAGTAATAAACTGAAGTTATTTCATAGTAGATTATTTAATAATATTAATAGTAATAAAAAAAATACAATTTCGTAGTAATACTGTGATTTAATTTTAAATTTTAGTCATAGGATAAGCCGCAAACATAATCAGAAATACCTATAAAATTCAACAAAAACAAGGGCCTCGCAAAGGTCTGCCACCCGGGGCCTCGCAACGGTATAGGCCGCCGCTGCACATATCAACCGCGTGCATTTTGATAACCCACCAACTATTCAAACATCCATTGTATCTACTATCTACCAGAAAATCGAAGCATACTACATTATCACGTAATTTCGAAAACGGTAATGTAAACATCACTCGATTCTCATTAAACATCGGAATCGAATTTTCGTGTCATCGGAATCGATTCAGATCGAACTCGTATACGTACAAAGCTCACGTATCTGGGGACAAATGAATAGTCGCCATTTTGAATTCGCTATCAATAATAGATTTCAATCGCGGGTCGCGAGTCAATTGGATTTTCACGACCCGCGAACCTACGGCGGTCCTTATTTCGCATAAATTACAACACGTAATGAATGTTAATAAATTGTCATTTAACAAATTTTTGGCTGTAATTATGAACTGTGAGAAACAGCAAAAAGTAGAAACGTGATATCGCGTTCAAACAAATAATAATATTAATAGTAACTTATTAAAAAATCGCTAAATCGAAATAAATTATACACTTTTAGTATTTATTTAAACACATTAGAACATAATCTATTTATAAACTAATATAATAAAGCTGAAGAGTTAATTTGTTTGTTTGAACGCGCTAATCTCTGCTCTAAACTAACAGTCGAATTTGGAAAATTATTTTTGTAAATGATAGCTACATTCATGAGGAAGACTATAGCCGTTTAGCCGTTTAAACACGAAAAGGTAACAAACAGATAGTCAGATAGAGTTTATTTCGTTTAATAATATTAGTATGGACTATGATGATGATGACTATAAAATGTATGAAAGTTGAAAAACTACGGAACCACGAATCAAGCTAAACATTTTTCGTACAAATTGTGGTTTCGAAAAAGCATTCTCGTTCACGCCCCACTTGGCTTTTAGCTTTTCAGAACGGTGCGAAACTGATATAAAAACTAGTATTTTTCTGTTATTTTTGTTACGGAACAGTTACAGCGTATTCCTAACATTGGCAAGTTCACAACATTTCGAAAAAATCCAATAACAAAAAGGGAAATTCACATCACTAGTCGCATAGTATTTCACACGTCGCGCGTCGTCAAGTTATAAATGGTTTCAGTTTTACGTCGTGCATTCTCTATAGAGATGCGTGCACGAGTCCCCTCGAGTATCGATGAACTGACATCGACTCGAGTGATCATTAATACCGATTTAATAACGATTAGCACTCGCGCCTTCGCTGCTTCCATATTCGAATTTAATTTTCGTAATGGGTATCAATTAGCATAATTTCGTAAGCGGTTCGTCTGTTTTAATAAATAATTTATTCAGGCAATTTTGTCGTATTCAGTTTGTGTTCTATGATGTATGACGTTTTTAATTGGATAATACTATATTGTAATGTTATTTCAAAGACTGTAAACACTTCAGAGAAGATCTTTACTTATAATCTAAAAGCACATTTTACAAGTTGTGTCTCCACACACTTCAGTTTGTGTATTTCAGAATTTAGTCACGGAATAACTTATGTATGGGTCTGTAGCAGAAACTGAGACCGCTTGACAAGACAGGCTTATAATCTGTCAAAACCAAATTGACTTTGACGTATGTCACATTGACGTTTACGTATTCGGAATCGCGTTATCTGTCAACAGACATGCTGTAAGTACTTTTATCTACACTCAACGTAATATTCCAAACATGAGTTCAGGGGCCTAACCACGAACAGTTAAAGCAGTATTACTTCAATACTACTTCCAGTGGGAAAGAGGCGGAGCTATATAGGACGTTTAGCTCCGTCTCTTTCCCACTGAAAGTAATATTTTAGTAATACTGCTTTAAGAGTTGGTGGTTTAGGCCCTGGACTGCGCAGCGCGCGCATCCAGAGACAATAATAAAAGCTTTCTCATTGAGGAAGCTTTTATTATTGTCTCTGGATGCGCGCGCTGCACAGTCTTAAGCAATGTGAATATCCGCCATATTGAAATAAACTATTTTTCCACTTACTTTATTTCAACTGTATGAGTGAAGATAAAATAGTGTAAGCAACGGCATATAATTAGGTATTAAAACACTCTTGTGATACTTTTATCACACTCGGCTTCGTCTCGTGTGATAAACCCACACTCGTGTTTAAATAACCTCTTTTATGTGATCGTTGCGTAAACTACTATTTCATTTATTCGACTCTACTTTTCTATGTATGTAGAATATTCATTTGCATTCGTAGAAATTCGTCCAACATAAAATACCTTTAGCGCGTATTTAATGGATGTCCTCGGGGCAATTTGACATCGAGAGGTCATTTATATCCAATCAAAAGGGATGCCGCATTCATTCGTACGCGGATTTAAATTGGACAATTTATATTTGAATTTAACAAGCGTTTTTTTAGGGCTGCGTAGCCAAAGGGCCCGTTTCCTCTTGGTATCACGACTAGGGAAAATGGGAATTTTATTGTACCTAGGTGTGTCCGGTAGTAGGGGCCCGTTAGGGACCAGTGCCTACCAGGGTTGCGGATTTGTTCGAAAGAGTTACCGCGGCCCTGGAACGTAAAAGGCACTAAGAGGAGCATGGGTGGGTTTTAGTCAGTAGAAGTCTGACACTCCCTGCCGCTCAACCCAGAGCGGGAGGGGTCATTTGATGATTTCCCATCCAAAAAAAAAAAAAAAAAAAAAAAAAAAAGGTGTGTCCGGTAAATGTTGATTTATAATAATACTAGCACTTCGCCCGCGACTTCGTCCGCGCGGATTTAGTAGGTACTCCACAAACTTCAACGCCCCCTATACCCCTTTATAAAGGTTAGTTTGGAAAATTAAGCACAACGATTTTCATTAATTACTTTGCTATTTCTACTTATTCTATGGTCTCAGGAGGCCCTAACCAATGTACCATTTAATTAGCGAATGTGACTGTCGAAATGCCAAAATGTAGGAATTTGGTCACGTGACATTTCGATAGCATCTGTCAAACCTAGAAACATTTTGACGTACATATTGACAATCGCGTACGCACCGCCACCGTTGACAGAATCTCACTTGTCTCGAGCCCAGGTTCAGCGCAACTGTTCACCCCGTTCAACCCGTCAGGGTTTTATTATGCAAAAATTGTTAGGTACATCTGTTTCAATTATCCCGCTTTCAGTTTGTTCATAGCATTCCGACATAAATTGAAGCAATCAATTATGTCCACCCCTAAAATCTTAATCACCCCTGCTTCACTCCTTATTATGTATGTAGTTTTTTTTTTATATATGAATGAACTAGCTAGTTTATTTTCGAAAAATCCAAACATTTGTTGTTCTTATTGTTTTATCGAAAACATTTAAATGCCGTGGTGTTCCAACTTCATCGGACCAAGCATTGATACGATTCTCCCCAGTTCGCTCAAGCCGCAACATTTTTCTTACTCCGAGCATGTTTATTACCGTCGTAACTTTTGAATGAAAGGTCCGATTTCAATAATTTAAAGTGTAATTTACACGGACATAACCAACCTTAATTATCAAACCATTTAAATGAATAAGGATTAATATCATGGTACTAAAATCACCATTTTTTATTTCACCATGGGATTTGCTTGAATAATATGAACAAAAAGCGGTCATGGTGACTTATCCATAATAGTTAGACATATGGTACAGCGGACTTTTATGTAGATATTGATGACTTCTATAAAACTGTAGTATATTAGTTAGCTCTATTGTCAATAGATTCCGCAGCGTACGCGATATAAAGTTTTTTTCTCACACCTTTGGTTACATTATCGAAGTTTTCATACGGATCCCTAACTTTTTTGAAAATATTCTATAGCTTATGTCCATCACCGATAATGTAGGATTCTACTGGTGAAAGAATTTTCCAAATCGGTATAGTAGTTTCTATTTATTTCTAACAAACAAATCTTTCCTCTTTATAATATTAGTGATTTTGAAATAAGAATATTATATGAATGTTCTTTGATAGATTTTTCTAACACGCATATTGTGATTTCTTATCACTTACACTTGAAAAGAAAGTGAAAGGTTTGTTTGGTATTTAATTATGTAGCTAGGTAATAATGACCATGTCGTAGAATGTCAACCTCAAAACTAACTTTGACGACTGAGCTCGCAGAGTGCGTGGTTCATATTTTTGCCTACAAGGTTTAAAAGGACCTAGCATAAATGATATGACATGAGCTAACTCGTTCACTTGCTTTGCTCGCTCACTCTAACTCCCGTCATTCCAATGTCAGAAAAAGTTGCACCAGTTATGGTTCAAAATTCCTTGACATTTCGCATAGTTCTTTTTAGGATTTCGTGCCCAAAGAGTAAAAACGAGACCCTATTACTAAGACACAGAGACAGACGGACAGACAGACAGACGGACAGCGGATGTCCGTCTGTCTGTCTGTCACCAGGCTATATCTCATGAACTGTGACAGCTAGACAGTTGAAATTTTCACAGATGATGTACCTATTTCTGTTGCCGCTATAACAACAAATAAACTGAATAAAATTAATATTTAAGTGGGGCTCCCATACAACAAACGTGATTTTCTTGCCGTTTTTTATAGATAATGGTATGGAACCCTTTGTGCGCGAATCCGACTCGCACTTGGCCGGTTTTTTGTAAAATATCAAATAGCGTTTTAACGTGTCAAATATTGAGGCCTTATGTAACCTCCAAGAGATTCTGTATATGATCAAATTTTGGATTGATTCGGACACTGATAGTGTTGTGTTTGGTTCAGTTTTCCTCCACGCAACAGAAGTATTTTTATCTAGTGGAGCTATCTCGGGGAAGGAAGACATAATTAACTTAAGATAAATATATTTTATTTAACATTGAGAGGGATGTTATTTCATGAGCTGGCTTCGGCAAATACTTCAGTTGCGGAGACTCCTCTTATGCTCATGTTATCTTCATAAGTTGTTTTAAAAATACTATAAAACATAGAAAATGGAAAAGAAATGTTATACTTACGTTTTATTTCAATTGTTTTGTTCTTTCGTACTCAACTTGATAATAATGTATAGTATATTTGAATTTTTGTCAGATAAGCCTCTCTCGTCACAGCATTTATATCATCATATCAGCCGAAAGACGTCCACTGATGGACATAGACCGCCCCCAAATTGGAGGGTTTGCCATAATCGCCACGCTTGGCAGGCGGGTTGGTGATCGCAATGTAGCTGTCGCGATGTACCTACAGAGAATGCTGCTGCCCATTCTCTGGTGCAGCATTATGTAGCATTTATAAAATAAATGGGAAACTGACTGACTGACATTATGATCGCACAAGCGAAACTATTGGGCACAAGAACATGAAATTTTAAACAATGTTTCCTTTTTTAGTGTAAGTTAGCACTAAGTATGAATTTTCGAAAATACAACCTTGGGGGTGAATCAGGAAAAATAGTTTATACTAAATCTACGCATACGAAGTTGCAGGCGAAATGCTAGTTTCAACTACATTGTTAACAGACACATTTACGTAAATTGTCAAGGTCGAGTTGTCAAAAACATGAACCTATTTGTACGTTCCCAAGCGTTGATCTCTATAGAGAAGAACGTGCAAGAAAACTTGCAAGACTTTTCAAAATAACATTGTGATAAGTTTTTGTAAAAGAATTGTGTAACTATTTGATGTGTACAATAAAGTATATTATAGCCTTCTATAATCCTAGAACAAAAACCTAATTCCATTCATCAACACCAACGAAGGCATCAAAGCCTGCTAATATCTACACTATCCCAACTCCCAAGAGAAGAATACTCTGTCCAACTTGCAACAAACATTCATCACAAACCAACACAAAAACTTTGTTCCTCAAGAAATACACAAACACAAGACTACAACAGTCATCCCTTATAATCAGACTCGTAAATGGAAATTGAACAAACAAAATGAGTTAATAATAAGACTTACTGCCCTACTTCCCCATATAAACGGGGGAAAACGCATAGAAACATAAATCACAAGGGTAAAGAAAGCCCCTACAAAAGATTTCAAGTAGATTCCACCATGGATTTGTCATGACAGACAACCAGTAACAAAAGTTTCGATGTTTTATTGGAAAACTGGGAACGTTTTTCCCTAACACTGGCTTATTTGTGGCGAAACTTGTGTGGACGTTCGTCACGTAATCTACGAATATGATTTTGACATGAAATTTGAATGGGAGTTGAGAGTTTTGAATTATATTTACTTAAAAATATTATACATGTGAAAATAACTATGTCGGTTTGTTTGTTTCCTTTTATGTCTTAATAGCTGAACAGATACGATGCCACAGGCAGAAACTAATTTGGTTATAAAAACTGTATATGAAAGAATTTAACGTCTTTCAAGAAGTTTTATAATAAACATGAAACATAAAAGTAGTGTGTTCTGAGTTGATACCATACAAGTCGGTAATATAATTTTAAAGTGGGTCATAATTTTCACTGTTAAATTGGAAAATAACTCCGTAAATAGCTCGTCATTTAAAGAAAGAAGAAAAAGCATCAAATTGCTACAGAAAAGATGTGCATTTAAAAGAAAAACTCATGAAAATTCTCAATTATGGTTTTAGTAGATACCATAAATCTTTATAAATAAAAATCAACCCCATGAAAGCGATTCGACCGATTGCGAAGTTATTGTTGTTGTTCCTCATTGTCAGTATACCATTTGCATGGAAAAAAATCATTTTGGATTATCTATCAGGACTTAGATTACACTCGTGCTAAGCCGGGGCAATTCATTAGTCTTCAGATAAATGACAAGTGATATGCTATAAAATTTTCATGCATTGCTCAGCACAGGGAAGACACGCACGGGCACGGGGACGGGGGTATAGGTGACATAAAATCCGTTGTGTCAATATTGTTCATAAAACATGCCAATAGCAATATATTTGCATGTTTTAAAATATAAAAAAAATAAATTAAAACTAAACCTTAGAAAATAATTTCATAATTAAAATCAAATCAAAATTTAAATTAAACGCTAATAAAAAATAAAAAAACTAAATTAAAATAAAATTAAAAATCAATCATTTATTATTATCAAAAATGACGCACACATACGTATTACATACATATAATTGTATGTACAATAAAATAATAATATATTATAAATAATTTAAAAACCTCTAGTTTAGCATTATTACAATCTAAATGGAAAAAATATTGCTTCTACAGTTCAAGCGTAAGGTAAACACGTAAACCCCAGACCACCTCGGAAACTAGTCGAGTATTTACGATATTACACTCCTGAGAAGTAGCGCACTCATAAACATACTTCTCATTACTTTCTAATATTATTTTAAAGCACCGGAGTGCAGATATTTGTTATAATCAATCATATCTCAACCTAGAATTGGAGATGCAAGAAATGAACAATCCCGTATGCCAATTAGAACATTTATTTATTTATTTATTTATAGGATCGCCAACAGAGGCTACACAATCACATGCATTATAATACAGACAGGGACAAATACAAGAGTGCAATTCCAATTACAGGCGACCACATCATTCACTTAATATCTAGGTAGGTTCATAAAGTAAGAACATTAAAATAAACAAAAATACATTACAAAAATTAAAGGGAAAACAAAATGGGATGAATGCAAAATAATTACTTAAAAAACACAATTGAAATTTATTGAATATTTATTAATACTGGTTTTCATCCCGATATGTTCCCAAGGGACAATTTTACCTTTCACAAGGGCGTGGCCGCTTGCGAAAACTAGTACTTCATACTTCTATAATTAGGTAAGTTTGCACTGACGATGTTTACTCTGCAGGGTATAACAAAAATAACACTAAACCAGTTAAGGTGCTTGTACTTGTCAATCATCTGCCTAGACTTTTCCCAACTATATTGGGGTCGGCTTCCAGTGAAACCGTATTCAGCTGAATACCAGTATTTTACTGCTTATTTTAAGGCTTTTACTTGTCATTATGAACAGCATTTATGGGACGGACATCATCATCATCATATCAGCCGAAAGATGTCCACTACTGGATGTAGGCCTCCCCCAAGAATCACCACACTAACCGTTCCTGTGCGTCTCGCATCCATCGGCTACCAGCGACCGTCACCACGTCATCGGTCCACCTTATGGGAGGCCTTCCAACGCTGCGTCTTCCAGTACGAGGTTACTCCAGAACTTTTCGGCCCCATCGACCCGCTGTTCTGCGAGCAATGTACCCTGTCTAAAAAATGTACTGCACAGCTCATTTATTGGTGTAATAAATGAGCTGTCACCTTCTATGAGTTTTGAGAGTGTTACCTTGCATATGATTTGAGTACGTTTTGTACTTGTTCGCTTGTAGTAAATATGTGCAACGTTGAGAAGCATACAGCTTGTTCAGTGTCCTCCATTATAGTTGGGTTTCTGCGTTGTGGTATCATCTGCTGAATTATTAAGCTCTGTTAGTTTGAGCTGTCGGGTGCAGGATATAAGCCTGCTTCATACATATTATGATAATATTAGTGACTGGATGAAAGGGGAAAAATGTCGTGAGGAAAGTTTTGAGTACTAATGTAGATGGTTATAAGTTAGAAGGGACAAACTAAAGAAATAATTAATGGTCTGTGTGAAAGATGATACGGCTGGAAAAGGTTGACCGCTGTGATGATAACTGGTAGATATGGAAGAAGAAGGTAGTTAGTGCCTACTCTTAATAAATTGGTATAAGGTGTTACCCCAAACCTATATACTATTATTAATATAATATAGCTGAAGAGTTTGTTTGTTTGAAGGCGATAATCTCTGGAACTACCAGTCGGATTTAGACAATTATTTTTGTATATGATAGCTACATTCATGAGAAAGGTTAAAGGCTATACGGAAACGGGACAAAACGGGATACACGCGTACGAAGTCGCGGGAAAAAGCTATTCACATGATATAAGTGCATACAATTTGCTGCCTTATTTTTGTCTTGCGTTATTAGAATCCTGGTTCTAGAGTGGTCAGCCATTAAGAGCGGATTTCACCAATGAAACTGAACGCGATCAGTATGTAAATTGCGTTCAAGAGCTGTCAGCGTCAATATTCCATAGAAAAATAATCACACTGACAGCTAATAAACGTGATAAACACGCCGAGCGCGTTCATTTTTATTGGTGAAATTGGCCCTTAGTCTTGTTGTTGAGAACAACTCTAAAGACTACTCCACTCTTGTTTGGGTGTATGATTATACTTAAACTAGGCACAGGTTAGGCTGATGCAGATTTATAATGTAACTAGTTTTTGCCAGCGGCTCCGCCCGCGTGTTTTTCGCGTTTCGACGATGCGTTCAGCCGTTTTAGAGTGAAAGCGTAACAGACAGACAGACAGAATTACTTTCGCATTTATAATGTTAGTAGGGATTATTTATGATTTTGGAATAAAACCAATAATTATTCAGAAGAGTCCTTACGCGACCCAATTATACTTTTTTATCTGTTGGAGGGTAAAGTCGGTGTGTCCAGTTAATCCATCATTATGAAAAGCTTTACAAAGCAAACAAATTAATTGCCTTTTTAAATCCGGAAGTACTAGCAACCAAATAAATCCTGATTAAATCAGCCGGTCGATTCTGTCGACATCTCACGGTGTTCACCTAGGCGGAGTGAACGACAAGAGCGCTGTCATTAAATCTTATTTGTATGGTTTGACAACTCACCCGTCGTGCTCCTCGCCCAAGTGTTCACTTCGACATGCTTATAGTGCGATTCTGTAAACATGTCGAAGTGAACACCCGGGAGGGCGAACGACAGGTGAGTTGTCAAACCATACAAATAAGATGGAATGACAGCTCTATTTTCGTTCACTCCGCCTCGGTGAACACCGTGACATGTCGACAGAATCGACCGGCAGAATCGCACTGCTGGTCTTTGGGGGTATCGATCAGACATTTTAACAAAACAATGTTATCTAAAACTAAAATGCCAGTGGTCCGATTCAAAGCCTGGAGATACACAAATCGGATTTGCGACCGCTTGCATGTACAGTAAGAATAAAAAAATAAACAAATGCTAAAGAATAAAAGGCTCAAGCTGTGCAAAGGCATGACGGGTTGTAGTAAGTAGCTGTTTATTGGAAAACGTTTTATTTGTTATGTTAATTTAATTTAAATAGAATACAGAAAATGTAAATGTTTTTAAATTAATTCGTCTTGAGAAAAATACGCAAATAAAGGATATGTTATCTCGATTGATTACAGTCGCGCATTTCATTTGTCTTGTGCTTACTATAGTGTAAAGTTAAGTATTATACTTTAACAATTTGATTGTCCATATCTACAACGAAGTAAGCATCATTCAGCATCCTAAATTGTGTCTAAAAACAAAATTAGCTGGGTCATTTAAGTAGGATATTTTCCTTATGGAAAGAAAATACAAAAGGAAGGTTATTCATGCATATTTTCACGCTTGCTCTAAATCATCTAGCGTTAAAAACAAAAAAAAAACTTAGGGAAGGTACTTTATTAAATTACCATTTAAGTATGAAAAGATAACCCCATAAACTGGAAGAAGACGCCATAATTTTTTTCCACCTGGATAAACACATCTTAGGAATGGTTCCGATAAAAATTCCTCTTGCATAAAGAATCTTACGCTCTCTTGAACCAATAAGATTTCACTGCGATCTTACGATAAGCAATATTCATCGAGTATTTTATGATATTTTGATGTATTTCCATATTAGTTTTAAAGCAGAGAGTTCGGAGAAATTGGATTCAATATCAAGACGTAAAGTATTTATGATGTTATGATAAACCGGTAAAGTGTGAGTCGGGATCGTACACAAATGATTCCGTTCTATAAACTGAAAAAAACACGTTTATTTTAGTACAGAAGCTAGTACCTAAATAATAAAAATAAAATGAAATTACAGATTAAAGGGGGCAATTGTTTGTAATTTCAAGAGCAAACAAACTCACTGGTATTTCTAATATTATACGCTTGATTTCTCCACGCGTTATTGAAAAAGGGTCTTGGCATATGGACAAATTGACAGGCAGACAGACGGAAAACAAAGTGATCCTATATGCGTTCCGTTTTTGCCGACTACTGTACGGAACCCTAAAAACAACTGTTTAACTCACTTTTTACAAAGAAGTACAACATCCGCAAACAAATAGACAAATATCTTTCTCTAACCAACGTTCAAAGCTGTCACAATGACATTGGCATGAACAGACTCAAAACAGCAAAACTGTGCTATTTAATAAAATGTTTGCAAAACAGTAGGCTACCACACAGCGTCCGTAACACGAACAAACAAAGCTGTCTCGATTGTGAACAGTTCACGGGCAACCAAGCGGCTTATTTTGCTCGCTCCCAGCTTATTTTTGCATGAACTTGACGTCCAACATAGCAAGCAAAATAAGGAATTAACAGCTACTTAATTGTATGGCTTTTTGCTGGAGGAGAAAATATAGGGGCGGGAGTTGAAAAGAACTTCTTTCTTTACAAAAAAGTTAGCCCCCACTGTGATCTTTTCTAGTGCATTTTATGTAGGTAGTTGAGACGGATTGAGTTTTTTTCTGCTTTCTTTGTTGTGGGAAAGAAGAATATTTATTTTTAGTTCGCCTTAGTATTTTTCCGAGAGAATCGCTTTAGTCCAAAGATTTGCTTTATCTGTGACAAGATGAATGCCTTTGCTTTTTTTCTAATATTGAAAACCTTGCTTATGACCACAGTCTCACCTGATGGAAACCAGTGATCTGGTCAACGATAGAGTACCCTCTTGACTTCAAGACTTCAGGTTTGTAGCTATCAGGGAACACTGACTCCGGCAGGGAATTCCACTTCTTAGTTGTATACATAATGAGAGTTCCCAAAACGTTTGTCATCCATGTGGGCATAATATCTTGAAACATACATACCTATGGAGTAAATTGTGAAGCCAAGTGGCTCATCGTGGAAATCGTAAATTCAAAAAATCACCGAAAACAGAACTATCCAAAATTTTTCACGAACACACGACTCCAAAAATCCTTAAAAATACTAACAGAGAGCCTTGAAATAAAAGCAGGCTAAAAGTATACCCAAACATTACTTTTGTACGACCATTGTCAATTTAGGCTGTGGGTGAAAATTTTCATATCCCATACGACGTAAACTTGTATTCGGCGACTGAAAAGGGCTGTCGGTAAATTTTTAGGGTTCTATTGGAGCCAAAATTGTGTGCTAGGTTTTATTTATTGTTTTTAATATCGGTTGTGGTACTTGCATAGTTTGAAATAGAGAAATGGGTGGGTTATAGCATTATCAGTGGAAAAGGGAACATTGGTGATAAGTTTAGAAGTATGTAGCTTCAGGGGTATCCTTTGTTTAAATTGAGTTAAAAATATAAATATATGTGTTGTTGAATGGAACTTTCAGTACTTAACGATTACGTGTTTTAACTGCTGTATGATATGTTTTACTGATCTGGATACGCAAAAAAAGTTTCACAGTTTTCTAAATGATACACACATACATACGCTGTTACTGGTATGTTGAAAGTTTTTTAACCACCTCCTTTTTAAGTAAACAGCACCTTTGTGCTCTTCTCTCCGTATTATTCTTTTTTCAACCTAGATCTAATCTATCTATATACTATTATAATAAAGCTGAAGAGTTACAATTTTTGTTCGATCGCGCTAATCTCTGAAACTACCAGTCTCATCAGGAAATTATTTTTGTATATAATAGCCACATTCATGAGGAAGACTGTAGGCTATACGAGAAAAACGGGATATGCACGTACGGAGTCGCGGGCAGTAGCTAGTCATGTTATATTATCAAACATTTCTTATCTTTAACATTGATCCCACATGACCTACACATTCTCGCTCAAACTTAAGTAAGTAATAATAGTTCTTATCCTAAAACAATACAAAAAGACCATGAAAAGAGCAAGTTTTCCCTTCACCCCCGCATCACGGAGCAACAAGCTAATTTACTTTTCCGCCCACGGTCGGTCAAATAACGTAATAAAATACCTATACGTGATTACGCCCCCCGGCTTCCCTCGTTTACTCCTATAGTAATCGAGTATATACTTTGCGGTCAAATATTCATAAACGTCGTACGAAGATTGGTTCATGTTATATTTTTAAAAGCTTGTACAGTTTTGTGTATACCCGAATCTTCATGGATGTTGTGTTTTTTTTGGTTGTTTTTTTTGCACTTTGATCTTTACTAAATGCATAGACAATCCTTTCTACTCTTACAGATGGTCAGTTACCGTGTTTGAACTCTCTTTTTGCAGAAGTGCTGGAAGATTAATTTAGATATAAGCCTGTAAATAACCTTTTTACCTGCTTGTACTTGTTATTCTGCTCCTTGTTTTTGTGAATTAATAAAAATATATAACAAACGTATTTCTATTAGGTATTTGTTAAATACATAAATCCATGACTCTGCATAAGTTGGAACTGACTTAAAATTACACCACTGACACATCCGGCTCGAAGGACCAAAAATGTTCAAGATCAATTTGTATAATAATTATTCATGGCAAATATTGCCAAGATTTTGGGTCGTATTTATCGTATAAATAACGTTCTATACGGAACTCTTATTTAGGTGTTATTTAATGACACACAAAGCAATACAGACTTCGTGATAACAACCAATCCACAGGTATAGTAAAGTCACTCACTCATTGTAAACGCACACCACAGGTTGATGCTAAAAACCCTATTTTCATTAAAAGCCAACCTGAATAACGGAGTTATAAAAAATTGCTTTAAAAGTAGCCACAAAATTTATAGCTACATCAATCCCGGCTTTTTAAAAGGCTGTAAACGAAAAATTACTAATAAAATCCACTATAAAATTCTCTTTTGAAAGGATAAAAGTTTAAAAATAAAACTGGACTAAAACACAACAACAATATTGATGTTTACTAGACGCCATTTTATTGTTTTACTGTTATTTTGATTTCATTACATTCAGTTCGATTCGACTGAATAATGGTCTAGTATTTGCTGACGATGTATGTATTTTTGGTAAAAAAATATGTTAATGTAAGTACAATTTAAAGTGTGGGTGCTAGTTTTACTTTAGTAATCTTTCGGTTTGTTATGTTTTGGCTAAATACTACGGCTATTAAACTGTTGAAGACCTGGCTTGTTGGTAACGTGTTTTCGAAGTTCTGCTAAGTATGAGAAGTTACACGTAGTCACAATAAATGGCGCCAGATAAATGTGGACTAAACTACAATATCTCTTAGTAGGTACCCGGACAGTAAATTATGTTTAATTTTTATTACTAGAAAAAGTGGATGATCACGATAGACGTCGATTCAGGACAGCTTCATGTCTTTATTTCTGTTTTTCAATTAAGTGTGTCAATAAAATGTTTAGGTTGGTTAATGACCGTTATACCACATTTATCTGGCGTGTACCATAGACGTTTCAGAATACAATCATATCTAGACCGAAAATCCATTATTAACCACTCGAACCCGGCAACCACAAAAACGAATTAAAAAACGAAAAATCACAACCATACGAATCTAATTCCTTTACGCCTTACAAATCAAAACGCACCGCCTGTCCGCTCTTTCATTTCCATGCCGAAACATGACCAGTATACAAACCACACTCATCTTTTTCCGTATATTAGAACCACCATTCATCTCCTCGCTGGACCACCACACATTTACATATAAGGCCACACTCCCCCACAACCAAAGCATTTTTATTTCCGTAACTTTATACTCGTACGTAAAACTTTAGGAAAAAATCCTTCCTCGGAGTCCACTAAATTAACCATATTCAAAGGCAGACATTTCAATTTGTACGCAGCAAGTTTGTCAGTAAAAAATAGGGGGAATGGCTGACCGACGGACGAAAAAGTGCTAAAGGATTTTGCGACCTTCGTGATATAAAAGGACCTATATAAGTTGGCGTAATAATAATTTTGCTCGTGACGTGTTGATAAATGGTTCATTTAAACGTTTTGTTGCTATTGATATTTCTTTGCAGTAAGGTGGTGCCTTGTGGTAATGATTTTTGCCTAAAGAGGTAGCAAAAAACCTAAAAAACCTTTGTATCGTTGACAGTATTTCCATATTCCCATCGATTTATACATCACTAGCTGCCGCCTGTGGCTCCGCCCGCGTGAATGTTGAAAGTCATACCAAGGGAATATACTCCCGGTATAAGAATCCTATGTGGTATTCCAGACTACAATCTACCTCTGTGCCAAATTTCATTAAGATCTATTCAGCAATTTTTGCGTGAAATAGAGTAACAAACATCCATACATACAAACTTTCGCGTTTATAATATTAGTAAGGATTATTCATTCCCTTCTTTAAATACGCCAAATCTTTCTTGTAAGCGTTTCGACCTTTAATGTATAAACTCAATAGATAATAAAATTCTTACATATACTATACAAAAATATAAGTACCTACTTTAATGTCGCTTAAAGCTGCAGAGTTTCCTGGCATTTCATGTACCTGCGTCTTGTGCCAAGAACTCGTATTCCGGATAATTTACAAATGTTTTTCCATCTTCATTGAATATACTGTTCGAGATATTTCATGACCGTGTAAACTTGAACACGGACGTTTATCTGAAATCCTTTCATATACTGTACTAAAGTTTTTTATTATAATGGGAAAATGAATTGTTCTGTAGACTCTAGCCAAGATTATGTCAGATTTCCGCTGGGTGTCGTGGGGTGTTAAATCATGAGAATAAAAACTAAAAAGCCACAGTCTTAAGCATTATATTTTCTGTCTCTCTCTTTATATTGGTGACCGTCGCGATATAAATGCGAAAGTTTCTGAGCATGAATGTTTGTATATTTGTTACTCTTGCACGAAAAACTACTGAACAGATTGTGACGAATCTTTACAGTAGTTAGGGAATACAGATATGTATGTTCATCAAATCACATAGATAGGCTACCCTAACCTTCAGGATGTTCTAGAAGTGCATGGTCATATTTAAGGGTGGTATTCTGAAGCTGCTAGAAACAATATCAAAATAAAAAAAGTCTGATGCTTTCAGTGGCATCGATGTGATTGAACAAAAATAAACAAAGTGCGTGCGTGATATTATTTTAATAATACTGCAAACACATCATTTCTCTTAACTTAAACTGTGCTATATGTGATGTGCTTGTACGTGGCATCACACCAAACTGTAAACAGTCAAAATAAAAACCTAGTCGATGCGAACGACAAGTGAGCTGTCAAACTATACAAACAAGATGGAATTTACAACATACAAACAAAACTTGTCGTTCAATTCTCCTAAGTGTACACGGTGAGATGTCGCCAGAATAGACCGGCTGATTCCACACGGACGGAAACTAGTTTTAAAATGTAACATCAAGCTTCTATCCCCCAAGAGGTAAGGTAAGGGCACATATAGATATGGTGAACACACATAGGTACCTACACATTTCACCAGTTGTGTTATAAGACCCTCGTAATTGGGGCAAACCAGTTTCCATTAATCGACCACAAATCTAGACTCCGGATCGCTACTTAGAATGTCGTAAGCTCGCAGATGTAATGGAATGGGCTCTAAGTAGTGATTGTGATTTCATCTGGAAATGTTTGTAATTGCTGGGTGTTTATTTTGAATAACATTGAGTTATGGTACATCAATTGGAAAATGTGTGGAAGCGGTAGGTAAGTAATCGATTGCGTTAACTTAAACGTTCGCCTGTGTCAAATTGAATAAAAAAAAAGTTTTCGTTATTGTCACCTGACGGAATAAAAAGTAATTTGTTTAAAATGAGCGCTTTCCTTTAGTTTGCTATGTGTAGTTAATTCCCAGAATTTGATCCTTATTAGTGACACTTTTGGATGGTGTAATAATACAGGTTGTGTTTTTTTTTTCAAAAACAACTGGTTCGAATCCTGGCCAGGAATACAGATTTTTTAAAATACTAATGAAACTATTTTAGTTTTCATCAAAACCGGTCTCGAGACTCCTTTCAGTGTTTTTCGATATACCTCATAGTTTCGGATTTGGCCATCCACGCTCATTCTAACAACGTAATATTAAAACCGATCAAGTGTGAGTTCAACTCGTACGCAAAGGCTGCGCCAGATGGACAGGCAGATACAGAAATCCTAAGAGTACCGTTTTTCTATATAGACTTTCAAAACTCTAAAAACAAACAACCATTAAAGCATTAGTTCCTAAAATGGGTCATAAGTACATAAAACCGATCGCAAACGCTCTAAACGAACTACATACCAAAATTATATACACGGACTTTTTCCTTTCACAAAAAAGCCTCGATCGAACACACCAATATTATACACAGCAATATTCAACACAAAAAACATTTTGCCTCGAACACCTGACCGCGTTTTTAACTCCGAAAAGTTTCTTCTTATACTATTTTTTGCTTCCCCTCATTCCAAATATGTACTTTGAATATTGAAGAGTTTCTGTGTAACGGACATCGTCTTTGGAAAACGTTGAACCAACATGTTTACGGTTTTCTATGAAAAGCGCGGTTTCACCATTTGAAATTATAAGTAAACCAGGACCAGAACCAGTCTTATTAAGTCAAATACTTATCAAAACCTTTTGAAATTAAGAAAATCCGTAATAAGCAAGGCGTATGTCGAAAAATGTGTACTACTAAGTACCTTCGAAGTACTGCCTTGTCGGGAACAATTATTGAGTTTATTTTTATAACACGTGCCAAAAGTGGGTATTATTATACCATTTTAGAAAGCTTATTAAACAAGGTAGTGTATCGTGTAATTTGTACGTCGAATGTTATACATGTATTTTGAGTAAAAATAAATCTTCATTTTCATCTTCATTTTGAGTCAATTACTAAGAGATGTTTCAAGAAATTTTCACAGCTTGAATGATTCATTACCAAAGATATGGCTATCTTTTTTTTCTATTGTTACAAAAGCGATTAATTCACTTAAGAGCTATCCGAAAAGTGTCAGTTGCAGTTTTTGATCATCAAGCAGAAAATTTCAAAAAAATCTTAAAACCATCGATAACTTGAAAACCACCCACCATGTTTTCGGGGTTAAAATAGTTGCAAATCAGCTCAAGTTAAACCCATTTCAAGGAACGCAATTAGTTACCAATCACTCTGTAAATTACTGACAAAACAATGCGCCTTTGACAAGTTGACATGACCTTGAAGGCAAATTGATTTCTATATATTCGAATATATCCAATACACAAGGGTCCTTGTTAAGGATGGTATAATAGTTTTAACAACGAAATCTAACGTTTGATCAACTCATGAACCATTTTGACCACGTTTATATTTGACAAATCAATTAATTTAACTACCATTGAACCAAAATAACCATCACCCTTTTAATTTCAGCAATGAAGTTAAATGACAAAATGCTATATGTAACATTTAATTAATTTAAGAGGACAGATAGTACCTCGAATCATTAGAAAAACACTAGTACCATGTGTAACGATGTTACGAGTCAAACTACTATTTCCGTCCATATTCGGCCTTACTAAAAGACGACGGTAGTCGGATCGATGGCCACCCATCCCACCATGCAAATAGGTCCCCAACAATAGCTATTAGGCATTGAGAGTATGATAATAATAGCTATTTTACGGCACTTGAAGATTTATACAAATATATGGGATTACCTGCATATTGTGTCGTGATTTATACTAATATATATAATTACGTATAAATTGTGTCGTGATTTATACAAATATAATGGGATTACGTACAAATTTTGACAAGATTTATACAATAAAATTTATGCTTCACTGTATAAGACGGCTTTATTTAAGCACTCGCTATCGAGTTTGTCCTGTTTTCTGAGCTGATTCAGGGATAAAATGTTTATTTACCAAACAAAAAATGACCGCTGGACAAAGTTTTCGTAGTCTTAAAAGAATATTCAACAATAACTTTTAGTGGTACGTATGCTTGGGAAATGTATGGGTCGAGTAGATATTTTTTGCGAACAATAGACTCGTTATAAGCTTATTTTAATCAAATGTTTTTCTTGAGTGAAGAAACATGAATTCATTTTACCATGATTCTGGTCATGGTCAGGCACAAGGGTCGACCAAATCCCGTGGGAGACTAAAATCGTGTCAAGCGACAATGAGTCCAAAACCACAGTATCTTTTTCCTGTCAATATCACGATAAAATGTCAATTATAAGGTGCCCCTTGTTAATAGGAACGCACTTAATTAAAAAAGAAAACAGAATGAAGTTTTGTTTGCGTGAATAGAAAATTCTAATTGACTATTATGTAAGCGGGCGGAATGAAAGTATAAAACTAAAGGCTTTTTATACAAGGCAAATAGTTAAATGGGTTATGACCTAATTCCTTCGTAGTAAATTAGTTTTGTTTTTATTATGAAAGCTGATCGCATAAATGGCTAACGATAGAAATATGTAGTTGAATCATTATAATTTGATCTGAGTATGTGATCTAATTTTAAAGCAACGTTCACATCCGCATGTCATTCACAATCTGTCAAAAATGTGTGGGAATTAAGGCTTTTTTGACAAATTTCAACTGAGATTCCAATGCGAACGTTGTTTAATTTTTTTTAGAATAAATTGGCCCTCTGAAATAAAAACCGGAATGTCATGAAAGGTCTTAAATTAGATCATTTCATACATACTTAGAGTAGTTCCTTAAAACCGTGATAAAATAAGATTCTGTTAGCGATAACAATTGTCTAAAAGTGCATATGTATTAGATTGACATGTGCTACCGAAATGTCATGTGGTAGATTACAAACATTCTGGACTTAGGCAATAGGGACATGCATGCAATTTTTTGTATTACTTTAGTGAAATACTTTTACCTTGGACAAAGGATAAGCATTGCCATACAACGTGGCAATGCCGCCAGTCTTTTGGGCGCACTTCCAAACGACAGCGATGTTGATGAATTTTTTGACGTCATATAAGGGTTAACTTAGTTTGGATATTTGATTTTTATTTTAATTGTATACAGGGTTATTTGTAAAACACCAACAACCTTTCAGTGGGTGAAAGTACTCATGATTATAAACAACTTTTACTATGGGACCGACTCTGAAATATAAAAAAATAAATCGGATGTTTCATACAAAATGCAATATTCACCCGATGAAAATGTATGAAACAGTAGATTTTTTTTTCGATAAATAAACGTTATCGCTAGATAACGTTTATCAAAAAGTAAAAAATCCTTCGCTGTCCTTGATATAATCTCATTTGTCTAAAGCCTAAAATCCAAGTATAAAACCAGTAAGTACAAGACCAAAAAATACCCTTAACTCTAAATCTAAAACGACTCGTTATCACTTACCAACAACATGTATGTATGCTGACCGCACTTGAGTGTGGAACGAGGGCGCGTCGGCCGACACCTCGCATCTGTACCGACCGGCGAGCGCGCGCGTCGCCTCGCGCAGGACCACTTGCTGGGACGTTGATCTTGACACCTGGGGACAATAAAATTGTACCCGTTATTTAGTTATATAGTCCACAAAACGAGAAAGTACTTTTTTTCATTTGTGAAAAGAAAGCTTTTTCAAAAGACCAGTGTTGGCATGTCAATAATGTAAATTCGGTTAGATCAGGTCACCCAATATCTAAATTTCCCACCGTATCATCTCATTCCCATACTCTCCTCCATATCATAGGCATATTTCGTCGCTATCTAGTTAATTACTAACAATAAGACAGACAAGACTACCTCATGATTTTCCTCACTGTCCTCAGCAATTACCTCATTGTCATTTTCCCTTCCTCTTTGTCGGAAATACTGCAAATATTTCTGTCAATTTATTAAAATGAAATCGCAAACTAAAGCCCATTTGCATGATTTGAATCACCGAACTATAAACTTTAAATATTGGGGTACATAATCCGGCCTTTTGTGCATGTATTTTATAATATTTTGAGTGCTATTCATAAATTGGCTGGGCAACGAGAGACGCGTGAGGAATTTTAGAAATATATTTTGATTCTAACTGAACTGAGTGGTGTTGGTTTCCTATTCAATTTTTCAATGGTTATACAATACGTCTGAACAATAAAAAATAACGTCTCTAAAATACTGCAAGAAACTTTTTAGTACATCTTTATGGCGTATAAGCGACGCAAGAAACTCCAACAGAACAAAAGAAAAATCGCTAAAACAAATGCAGTAGAATCTTTTAAAAAAGCAGCGCCCAATAAAAGGTTGAACGGCCACAACACAAGTCCAACGTCTACTCTACTCAAAGCGACAGGGGCGTAATTAAAACACTTTTTTTTCCATTTCAATGTCCAGCAATATCCTGTGTCCTACTTCTCCTTATTGATCCGCCATTGGAAAATAAAATTGCCAGTCCCCACCCCCGCTTGTTTACTGACCAAGCTTCGAGCTCATTTTAATTTCTCACGATATTTTCCCCTTTATTATCTTTGATGACAGGAAGAGTTGAACGGCCCATTGTTCGAACGATGCTCGCTTCATAATCTCCCCTTCCGAACGGCGGAATAAAAATTTCTATTGTATCGGAATCAGTGAGATTACTAAGATTTCTGTCGCTTTTTATTTTGTCAGTTGTTTCCGGCGAGGGTTGGGACCGAGACCTTCGTTTCTTCGATTGTCGATATTCGTACTAAACTCGAACACTCCATTTTTATTACGCGATAAAATTTTACTACGCTAGTTCGGAATACTGATTTTTATTGGGAAATATTCTTATTGGGATAATTGTATGTTGCCATAGAAATAATAGGATTATTTTTTGGGGGAGAAAATACGAAAATCTTTGTACAGCGGTAGCATCAGATTTTTTCTACATATTTACAAATAAATTGTCAAACGAGCTCGTAAATTTACATGATAGGGATTTAGTTACAATAAAAAACCGTCTAGATAAAAGCTTTTAAAATATTTGATGATAAAAATACTGAAAGAGATTAGTAAATAACTTACAGAGGCCTAAGTTAATACGCTTTAGTAAATTTTTCATTCATTCCCCGATGACCCAAAACAAACGTTATTAAATTCCTTCGCCCAACGCAGAGGTAATTTGCTAAAAGTAACCTCAGGCTGTTTACTTTGATACGCCAGAAAATAACGTTACAAGTACGTACATAAAATGAAGGTATGCCATAAGTTTATAAATTTTCACACTTTTCAAGTGATTGTCACGAGAAAATCGAAACAGTTTTTGTGGTTCATGTACAGCTTTATTTTTAAAACATTTAAAAATAACCTGTGTACCCAATGCACACGAACACCCAAAACTAATCAAACTGTATGCATACTAAAAATATAAAACATTGGTGCAATAAATCCATAAAATATACGTTTAGCGATTTCAAACTTTATGTTGAAAGTCTGACGATTCAATTCAGGTTGTTATTTAAACGGGAGTTGAGAGAAGTCCTTTATATTGCCGACACCCTACACTTCTGAACAAAAGTAGGAAACTTTTAAAACGCTTCAAGTATAGGTTCTTATTTTTAACTTTGTTTTACTTGACGTATTTGCGAAAACAAAACTTTTGTCTCCTTTAAGAATAATAATCTTGAAATTCTTTGTTCAATTTTTATGTAGGTATTCAGCTCTAGTTTAAAAGAAGTAAAGTGAATAGTTGAACACAAGAAACAAGTTCTTTGACGAATAAAGCCACTATATATTTTCAAACATGGGTTAAGAGGAAATTCGAACCAGCCAACGATTTTGCAAGGATTACTTAGGATCTCGGCTTGGGATGGAAAACCATGAAAAACGCTTACAAAGTGATAATTAATTCAAAATCATAAACGGTAAAATTTAATAGAAAAATCACAATTTTCGATCTTCTGCAACATTTTAAAAATATTCCCCTCCTCTACTTACATTAAATTTGTTATTCTGGTTATTTTTCTACATATTTGTGTCTGAGCTAACATTTTACACCATTCTTCGTACTGGATCGGATGCCATTGCGCTGATATTAGGTGATTTGGCAAGCCACTGCCAGACGGGTTCCCATCCAAAGTGCATTCGCTGTTGTGAAATATGAAGTGAAGCGTTGGACAAGAAAAATAGATGCTCATTTACATTTTTTGATCCTCGAAGATTTTTTGTGGGAATCGCAAAGAAATAAGCTAAATTGCTTGGGTCGTGTTCAGAGAATGAATAAAAGGCAACGAGTGCAAGGTATTTTCCAATGCAGATATCAATGGATATGTCGCAGCCAATGAGCATAATCAGCCATTTAATTGGTTGCCTGGCCTTTTCATTTAAATGTGCAGATTATTCAGCAACCTAAGTGATATCTTTTGTTCAATATCGTTTAATGACTTGCCCATGTTACTTATGTCGCTGATTAAACGGCACAGTTCAATGAAAAGGCTAGACTTTTAATGAAACGACGGATTCAGCTAGTTGGCTGTGACAGATACACCGAAAAGCGACAGCCTGGATCAGCGTACTCATTATTTTTCTTATTGGGTCACATAGCGCTTCTTCAGTTACCGTGCTGGCCAAAAACCTGTAGTCACATAAAACTCTACATTTATCCAATATATCTACGTGACTGAGATTGAATGAGATGCGGTGGGACATTTTTGCCATCGCGGGTAGATCCTGGATAAGGTTGGCACATTGTGGAGAATGCAAACGTGTCCCCACACCCCAGCCAAAAGTGATGAGGAGGAACACCGTGTGGTTTTAGTCAGTAGGAGTCTGACATACCTCTCCGTCTGTCCCAAGACGGAGGACATCCTTAAGGATTTCAACACGTAAGAAAAACAAGGAACGTGGGGGGATTGGCACAAGAAAAAAGAGGTCTATGCTCAGCAGTTGGCGAAGTCGGGCTGTGGATGATGATGATCTACGTGAATGGAACTTTTTCATTTGCGAAAAATGGACAGTTTTTCATAAATTCGCCACAGGCACAGGCAACTTTCTCAGTATCAGTAAGCTGGGATCTGTGCAGTACAAGTAAATACTCGTAGTTTATTGGTAAATGAAACCGCTACTGAAACACTGAGTAAAGTAGTATCGATAATGTACCAGGCTACAAAGCTACACAGAAAAGCTTGGCGGGCCGTAGGTTGAGTCTAGCCCTAGAAGAATACTCAATATGCATTTTATGATAATCATCAGAACCAGGGTGCATCATCGTCATCATCCCAAAAGACGTCCACTACTAGACATAGACCTCAAACAAGTGTCGCCACAACCACCTGTACTGTGCGTCTCGCATCCATCGGCTACCCGCAACCCTCACCAGGTCATCGGTCCACCTAGTGGGAGGCCTTCCAACGCTGGGTCTTCTGGTACGCGGTCGCCACTCCAGAACTTTTCTATGAGAATGGTTTGACTTTATATTTAAAATTATTTTTATCCGGCAATGGTGGTGCATTTTTAAATTTGTTAGTACATTCAACTCCAAAGTAGACTAAAGTTTTTTTAACAGACGGGAACGTAGATCTAATACTATTTTATTTAGATAATGATAAAAAGCTTAAGCTTCTATAATGGCCTCTTTCATCTCGACTATCTATTTAGTTACAAGGGGCTTAAGCAGGTCATAAATTTCCAACTTTCGTATTTAATATAATAACGCTAAGTGTTTAAATATTGATAGCTATTTCGGCTTCTCAACTAACGTCAAATTTTTCTTATAAAGATTAAAAGTGATCTAAATGTATCCTTATAGACGACTTATACATTTTAGTTTACTTATGTAACAAAAGTTGCGATGTATTAATAGTAAACCAACGTTTTGACAGTTCAGTTTACGTACTACGGATTAGGGGCTGCTGAACAATTCTACCTCGAACAACTCATGTACAATTTACCTGACCCAGGTATCAACAAAAGTCTTGCTATTGCGCATACGACCACTACACTAACTATGCACAATATAAAAATTTCAAATTAATTAAGTTTCTATTATGTATGTTAACGTGGTTACTCACATTGGGCCTCATCAGAAGGCTTAAAGTCACCCAAAGGGCAATGGAGAGGGCAAAGCTCAGAGTTTCCTTTCGTGATCGAATCAGGAATGATGATATCCGCAAGAGAACCAAGATTACCGACATAGCCCGAAGGATCGCCAAATTGAAGTGGCAGTGGGCAGGGCACATTGCACGCAGAACAGATGGTCGATGGGGCCGAAAAGTTTTGGAGTGGCGACCGCGTACCGGAAGACGCAGCGTTGGAAGGCCTCCTACAAGATGGACCGATGACCTGGTGAGGTTCACTGGTAGCCGATGGATGCGAGAGGACCAGCTGCTGAGGCGACACTTAGGGGCCGCCTATGTCCAGCACAGGACGTCTTTCGGCTGTTATGATAGTGATGATATGTATATAATTATGTACTTAAGTTTAATAAAACGTAACAGTGCCAACCAACATAGCGCAATTAACCTCAAAAAGTCTAAAACCTTTGTAAGTTTTTTTTTTATTTCTAAAATCCAGGAGATTAGAAATGAAAAAAAACGTAACAATAGAAATTCTGTGTCCCTGTCCTTTGGGTACAGTAACCAATTAAGGCACGTCTTATCACACCGCGTTTCTAGTCTGGCCAATAAAATTTCACGAAATCCCAAAGGGCTAGCGAACAAAGCCGAGAGAAAAAGCTTGTAAAGTAAGAAGATCGATGTGACTTGAGCGTGTCTTACTGAGAATTGACTTGTTTTTTATCCCCCGACGCAAAAACGACGGGGTGTTATGAGTTTGACGTGTCTGTGTGTGTGTCTGTCTGTGGCATCGTAGCTCCCGAACGGATGAACCGATTTTGATTTTGTTTTTTTTTTAAAGATAAATTAGTCGGGAGTGTTCTTAGCTATATTTGATGAAAATCGGCCCAAGGTCGGGGGTTTTTTAATTTTGAGTTTTGTAAAGAAACAGTAAAATTGTTTGCTTTATTTTCAAGCGTGTATCGAATTTTATGAATCGGATAGAATTAATCGATACTAAATATAAAATTGTTTGTACTGACTGACTATCAACGCATAGTCAAAACTCCTAAGTCTAGGTAGCTGAAATTTGGAACACAGGTTTTTTGCATAACATAAACATTCGCTGAAAAAGAAATTCTGGAAATTTCAACTTTTAGGGAGGAAATGGCAGGGGAAATTTTATATGAAAGTCTTTGTTCTTTGAACCCGAAATACACGGGTGAATTCGCAGGCATCAGCTTGAAATAATTATACAGAAACACATATTGATTCTGCTAATGACATAATCAGAATATTGCCAGCCCTTTTGACAACATTATTCTTTCACAAACAAAACCCGTATCATTTCCACGAAGTAAAAGTCAGAAAACAGGATATTTGTAGTGATGTAACGACATGTCGACAGCTGCACACTGCATAGCTGCAAAAACCCGGGCTTACTGTCTTAAAATAAAAAAAGCACATTGATTAGAAAGGCAGGCACTCAGATCTAATATTTTTAATTCCTGCCCAGCAACAAATACAGTTCAACTGACATAAAATTCACTAGAAAAGAATGTCCATTGTCGGATATCTTTTACGGTAGAAACGACATTGGATATGCGACTCGTTCATTAGATTCCGTTGTTTAGAATGCGATAATAGACTGCTTTTTGTTGTCTTTATCTGGCTTAATAATGTTAGAAATGCGATGAGACATGTACTGATTAGTTCTTACTTTTTAAGAAGAGTTAGACGTGTGTTTCGTCAAAATCCTTACCAATCCCTATTATTATAAATGTGAAAGTAAGTCTATTTGTTACGCTTTCAAGCTAAAACGGCTGAACGGATCGTCATAAAATTTGGAAGATAAAATTTGGCAGATAATATATATGGAGAAGGACATACGGTACTTTTTTAAGCGATTATCGATATCCACGCAGGCGGAGCCGCGAGAAAAACCTAGTATTTTAAAAACGCGAAAGTTTGTATGTATGTGTGTTGTTTGTTACTCTTTCACGCAAAAACTATTGAATGGATCTGAATGAAATTTGGCAGAGAGGTATTTTTTTATCCCGAGAGGATGTTCCCTTGGAGTAATTTTCGACATTCACGCGGGCGGAGCCACAGGCGGCAGCTAGTTTGAAATACGTACGTACATACTTGTTAGGGCTCCGTACCCGAAAGGTAACCAACGGAACTCTCCGCTCTGTCAGGGTTGCTGGGATTTGTTCGAAAGAGTCACCGCGACCCTCGAACGCATAGGGCATTTGGAGGATGACACGGATGGTTTTAGTCAGTAAGACTCCATCCAGAGCAGAAGGAGTCATTTGATGATTTCCCATCCATAACAAAAGGTACATAAGAGACCTCTTCAGATCTCTCTACGGACAAAATCTCTTATGGAGAACAAAACGTACTGCTAAAAACAGATAATCCGCGGTCCTCTTATGTACCAGCGAGGAACTAGAATTTCCTACCTGAGATATTCTTAGGTAACTAGCTAATTCTGTAAGTATCTTTCGTGAAATGTTTAAGGTTTTGTTAATATCATATTCCTTGTTTTGTTTTTATTTTTTTAGGTTTAATAACACGGTGTTGCATTTTAGCATGCAATTTTAGTCAGTCTAGTAGTTTATTGAAATTAATTATTTAAAAATCGGAAATAAAGACAAAGCCACCCGCTAAACATGAAATACGAGTAGAACGTTTCTTGCTAATAAATATTCAGGTTTTAAATAAAATAAATAAGTAAATATCAATAAACGGTTTTGCCTTTCTAAAAACGCAAAAGCTATAATTTATATTTATCCAAAACATGCACCAAAATAAAAAACCTCATAGCCTTCCCGACTGAAATATCTTCCTATTTCACCCACGGAACCCAAAAAGCGTCCAATCGTGCGTCAATAAGTTGTCAGAAGGTTACATTTCAATAAAGTGACCACAACCTCTACAGATTGCGTTTAGTTGACCCGTATACCGGGTTTCGGACCGTATATAAATATTTCAGATGCCTCCCCAATAACGACCACGGTTAGAGCTGATACAATTTAGAAATTGAGCTCAGGATATAAAAGATGAGATATTTGCGAGACCTTAAATGTGTGAGAGGTTCGCCGTCAAGATTTTTTAAAATAATTTTGTATGGGTTATTATGTTTGTGGTTCGATTGAATGTTTTCTATAAATGTAATGGTTATTGGCTATTTTTTAGTTATTGAAAACCCAAAATATACCAAATTTATATTTTTTTGTGTATACAATCTTTTTGTATTAAAACGTACCTAACTGATTGATGTAGAATTTCATATGAATTTAATCACCATTATTTGATAGACACCAGATAAATGTGCAATAACGGTCATTGACCCACATACATACATAATTATATTTATCGTCTTTCTAAATATCAAGAACAGAAATAAAGACATATGGTTGTAATGAATCGACTTCTTTCGTGATCCTATACGTTCTCTAGTAATGAAAAACGGTTTAAAAATTTATTGTTCCTACGAAGGGATATTAGGGAAAATCAATGAACTTTATTGCAAGTTTATCTGCCGCCTACCATAGTGTGGAATAGAACTCTCTGCCAATGTTTGTGTTTTCTTATAACATACCGGCACCTCGACAGCTTACGAAGCAGAAGCGAAATCTTCTAGGCTCGCTTGCTGCATCATAAACACCATCGATCGATTTCAATCATGCGAATTTGAGGTAAAAATATTCTATCAGTTGATTAAAAATACCATGGACAGGCCACCGCACAAATGTCTCGATCCTCAAGGAACTGCGAATGGAGAAAGTGCAACAGCTGTCCTCAACGTACAACGTGTCGTGAGATACTTCGGTCACATTGCCCGCAGAGGAACCAATAATATGGAACGACTTATGGTAACTGGCAAAATAGAGGGTAAAAGAACAAGAGGCTGAAGCCCCAAACGGTGGTTTGATAAAATATCGAAGCAACTGGAGATACCAATCAGCTCTGCACTCCACCAGGCTGCTGATCGTAACAGATGGAAAAAAGCCGTTGGCAGTCTGAAACGGAGTCACGATTCTCAGCAGTGAGAGAGCGATTAGGAAGGAACGATGACAAACCTCTTGAAATATTTAATCTACATATCGAGTCCCAGAGATGTTCCGTATGGTGTTAGACGTAAAAGAATAGCACAAAGCCATCACCGTGTGTGTCGTAAGAGGCGACTAAGGGACTCACCAGGGAATGGGCAGTAGCATTCTCTGTAGTTACATTGCTACAGCTACACTGCGATCGCCAACCCGCCTGCCAAGCGGGGCGATTATTAAAGCCGGGCCCCATTTGTTGGAGGCTTATGTCCAGCAGTGGATGTCTTTCAGCTGATATGATGATGAGTCCCGGAGAAACGATTCATGGAATCTTCGTTGGAATTATTATTAAGAGGAATTAATACACAGACTAGAATATAAAGGTCTGTTCTAATGCTAAACCAAATCAACACCCTCCGCTTTCTCCAATACCATCACTAACCACAGGGTCATGCAAGTAAACAGCTTCATCACCCCACCTTCAGATAAAGCCGTACCTAACCCGGTTTCCAGAGAACCCTGTGTATAATTAGGGCGTATATACATTGTTAATTTGGTTTAACGCCCGTGGTCAGGTGTAGTGAGCCATCCTGAGCCGATTATGGTCTTTGGAATAGCATCCTTGGCGCTGAGTGCTCAGGTATCTACGAGAATGAATGTTGTTTGAGACATTAAGTTACGTTATAGAATAGAATAGAATAGGTACTCTTTATTATGTACACCATATAAGTTACAGATAATATAAATGAAGAAAACATTACATGGGGCGACACAATGGGAGGCCTTATTTCGGTTATTTGTATTGTATGGGTGTCTTGGGAAGTGGTAAATATTAAAAAGGCATTTTTGTATTTATTTTTAAGATTTCGCACCAGAAGTGTAAACAAGGGAACCAATCTATGCCTACTCTGTCCGTCCGTCTATCTGTCAGCGGGCCATATCTAATGAACCGTAATAGACATATGTCAGTGCTTCTTTTAGACATAAGTGAAGACAGTTGAATCTTTTACAGATGAACGTGTATCTATTGCCCAGTATTTTATTCACACAACTCTGATTATTGTATGCCTTTGTGTTCGTGCTAAAATAAACAAACGAGCATTTTCTTTTTGATTTTGTCTTCTTTTATTTAATCCATCCTCTGCTTGAGAAGAAACCTTGGTTTTACCTTGCAGTGAGTCAGTATTATGCTCGTAATTTTAGTATTTCTGACTTCCTCAGTTAAGGTACGTTATGGCAAAAACAACACCTGGGGGCCTACCACAACCTCTTAAAACAATATTACTTTAATATTACTTTGCGTTCCGCTCTGTTGGATTTTCAACGCTCGGATCAGCGCCGAGAGTTGAAAATGCAACAACAGAAATTACAAAGTAATATTAAAATAATATTGTTTTAAGAGGTTGTGGTAGGCCTCCAGAGCATTGAAGAGGTTTCTGTAGAAATAAGCATCACCTTTGTACTTATTTATCTGTTCGTTCTGCTTATTTATTTGTTAAATGTGAGTACATAAATTAGTAAATAAATAAACAAAAAAAAACAAAGATCTTATTTTGGCCGTTGTCGTAGAAAAAAAAAGGTCTTTTCAAAATCTCCTACAAAAACTAAGGATCAATTAGTTTTTGTTCAGATTGATACTGTTTTAGTTTTAAAACGAATCGTTTAACTGAAAACACGCGTGACGTCATGGCACTGGTAAAAATTGTACCATCACAGTGACGTCACGCGTGTTTATTTACACTTATTTAAAAAAAAAGTAGATAATAAGAAGAAAAATATTCATAAAGGTAATGCTTATTTATACAGAAACCTCTTCAATGGTCTCTGGTTGGTGTTTTCTGTTTATAGAAAAAAGAAAAAATACGTGTCTAACATTTTCTGATATATCTGACGGGATAATTAATTTTTTTCCAATAAAATACCCAATTTAAGAGTCAATCATCAGCCACATACGTCATGAACTTAGGTAGTACCTAATTACGTTTCTTCCTACACAGCCGAGCAAACAAAACAGTATCATAACCGTCCCAAATTAACGCAACAAGAAAGCTTCTAATCTCATTCCACCACTTACCGTCCGTGTCATACCGGACGATACGACGACATTACGACAAAGATAACGTCCACTACGGGGGTACGGGTAACCCATTAAAACGGGCCTATTACCGTCCCCTGACAAAAACCGACCCGAATCTAATAAACACGCAATAACACCAATGAAGGTGTTACAGTAATCGTTTCAATTCGAATCGAATCCGATTTACAATCGGTTACGTATGCCTATTATGTTTACAATTGGGATTCGGTATTATCGATATGATCATTCGATCATTCGGGTGTGATTCGTCGAATGTTGATACGTTTTGTTTGCGGCGTTTGTTTTAGCGGCAATTTATATTGATTCATGAATATTTTGTGGTGCTGTTTTTATGGCATGAAGTGTAAGGGGTATTGTATTGATCCGTGTTGTTTATTGCTGTTTCATCGTAGTTTTGATTCTGCGAAATGCAAGTGCTTCCAGTAAGCTGGACAATTTTAAATGTTAATCGTTTCATGGGCCCGATCAGAGGAAGTCTGAAAGTGGTACTGGTGATCGGATCATCATCTGAGCATGTGTTGTGAAGAAATGAATGTGAATGCTTTGTCTATATTAGAGTCGGGAAAGACGATTGACCCATTCTGTAAAAGATGATGACAGAAAGCAGGTGACCATTAACAGAATAAACGATTTCGGGGTTGGTCCCACAGTAAAAGTTGTTCTTAATTATGAGTACAATGACCCCATTACAGGTATTGCATTTATTCCGTTACACGTTACACATATTAATGATGAAAATAAGAAGACATGCTGTGACGAACCCAAATAAATCTATGCTGTTATAAAGAGGTAAAGTTTGTGAATTTTTGAGGTTGTAGAGAGATCTCTCTACTAAACCGATTTTGAAAATTATTTTTGTATATGATAGCCACATTCATGAGGAAGACTATAGGCTATACGGGAATGGAAACCTCCAACGGAAACGGGAATCAACGGGATATACGCGTACGAAGTCGCGGGTAAAAGCTAGTAAAATACAAGAATAACGGCCGCTTGCCGAGATGAATCGATTCATAGTAGCCTGCCGGTCAATTCTGTCAACACCTCACCGTGTAAACTTATGGCTAGTTTACACAGAGCGAGCTAGCGTGCGAGTCAGCCTGCCGAGTAGCTGCAGTGCAGTTACTCGCATCGTTTGGACGTATCTTACGAGTTACTGCCACGTGCGAGTTGGATAGTAGTTCATCATTATCATCATCGTATCAGCGGAAAGACGTCCACTGTTGCACTTGGGGGAGGCCTATATCCATAAGCCTCCCCAAGTGTCGCCACAACAACCGGTCCTGCAATACGATTCTGTAAAAATGTTGAAGTGAAGGCTTGGGTGAAGTGAATGACAGCTCACATCGAGGTCACTTCATCCAAGCCTTCATTTCGATATGTTTACAGAATCGTCCGGCTGATAGTAGTCCGGATAGTAGCTCACATCCGAGTTACTTCACCAATTTGTTGTTTTCAGTCGTCTGCTCGCGTGAGAGTAACTTTCACATGGCTGCAGCTCGAACATCACTCGCATCGTTCGGACGCGTTCGGCAGTAGCTTGCCAGTGACAACCAGGCATAGGAGTGGAACCTATTTTTTTTGTGCTGTGCCTCGCAAGAGACTGGGCAGCTACTATCATCGTAAAGACAGTTGGGCGAGCCGAGCTATTGGCATACGAGTAGGTAATCCGAGTCTACTGTTAGCAGCTGCAGTGTGTAAGCTAGCCATTAGACGGAGCGAGCGTGAAGTGAAATGTCATTCCAACTTATTTTTTAACCGACTTCTAAAAAGGAGGTTCTCGATTCGGATGTTTGTATTTTTTTATGTTTGTTCGCGCATGACTACGTCGTTTGCCAACCGATTTGAAAAATTCTTTTTTTGTTGGAAAGGGTATTATACTTCCCAAATGGTCTCATTGAAATTTTAACAAAATTAGTTCAGTAGGAGGTCTTAGGTTGGCAACACTGGTGACAGGTCGTGAAAAAACGACCTCGTCGAAGAATTATTTTAAAATATTAATTTATTGTGTATAATTATGTGTTAAATCTATTCTTTACCTTAAAATCAATGTAATAAGTAACATTCAGTGTTTGTGCCGTGTTTTTGAAATGATAACGTCCATAAATTGATAATTGGATAAATGTTCTACCGGCTGTCAAAGTTTGGATTACGGATTTGAATTCTTCAAACCCGGGGAGTATTTTGTTTAATATAATAGCTTAAGATAACTATATTTACACACTATTCAACACCTGTAAACACTGCTCAGAGTTCTGAGCTACGTCCAAAACACACCGGCACCGTTTATGTCTCCTTTTGCTTGACAAATTGTGGAAGCAGAATCGACGACTAGAACACTCGCCACAGACCTAATTTGCACTACAATATTACTGCACACACTTATAATTAAAATTTAACTATATATGCTTCATTAAAACTTGTTACTGTTGTTACCTCTTGCTCAACAAATAAAAACTAGTTTCCTTCTCAAGTTCAACAAATAATATTTATCTACCAATTAAGTACCTAGTCAGTCTAATAGGTGCCTGGGTGTGCCCTATTTTGCATAATAATAAGTATATGTAATAGTAAATTGGAAAATTCTATAAAATCTTACAAACTTTTTCTAGTTACCTACCCTCACAAAGTAAAAGTTAAATCATCATAAGGCAACGAAAAGCAAAAAAAAAAAACTCAATAATTATTAGCTTTCCAAGCCTATTTATCAGCCAACCTCATTTCTCATACCAGTTCCACTAAACTGTACTAGCTTACTCATTCTGTTTTTGTTTTTCCCTACTTTTCCAACTTTTCTTTAATTTTCTATACTTTTGGTTCTCACCGTTTCTATATTCTATTTTCAGTAACCAATTTTGAAACCATGCCTGTGATGACCCGTAAGGCTGCCGCTCAGGATATGGAGCTGAAATTGAGAACGGCCCTCGAGGAACTTAGAGAATCGAAACACCTGTGTCAGCAAATGCTACAGGAGAGAGAAGAAAGTGAGGGGGAAATCGAGAACATAGTCCTTAAGAACACATGCCTTAAGCGGGAGCTGGTGGACCTCAGTCAGCAATACCAAGATGTTGCTGATGAGCGCGACCAACTGCGGGTGATCACGGATGGCTTTAAGAACTGTAGCAATTTATATGAGGAGGCTTTATGTAAAGTTAGGGATCTAGAAGATGAATTGGCTCATGCTAATGGTCTTATTCTCAAATTACAGAAGGAAAAGGAATGTGCTCAGGTTAGGGAAACTACTCATTTATACAATGAGTTAGTATTACATTCTAATTGTAATCCACCTTCCTTAATAACAATAGATCTAACTGAAGATTCTTTATTAAAACACAACAATAATCTTAAATTTAGTCAGAATAAAATAAAAAAATATGCAAGACTGAATAAAATCATTAAAAAATGCAATAAATTCAAAAAACAACAAAAACACTTTTCCAAAAATATACAATTGAGGAAAGAACGTGTTACTCTCATCAATAAATTGAGTAATTACCAAATTAAGTTAGAAGATAGTATAAATATTTATGAAATTGATACTCAACGCTTACAGTCTGAAATTCAAAATCTTGAGTATAAATTAAAGTCTCTTTATAGTAAATATGTAAGTTCTAAAAACCAAATTAAGGAACATATCCTTGCTACAAACGAGTTAGTCGACAGAGTAGACTTGCTGACTCTTAGCAACACCAAGTGCACCTGTCAGAAAATCCTCCAGCCTGTGGTAACGGAGGACCCGTCCCAGGCTATGGGTACTCAGGATTGTATCCCCTTCCAAAACATTTCTGATATTGAGCAAGATTCATCTCAAGTGGTACTTTCATCAAATAGTAGTTCCTCTTCCACTTGTAGTAGCAAGGTTTGTTTACAGTCAATAATGTTTTCAGACAGTATAGGAAGAGGGTTAGGGAAATTGGTTAGAAACAGCCTTCCTTTTCCTTCTCAAAACTTTTGTACACCTCAGTCTTCTTACCAACGCATACTAGCATCTATATCTGAGAATAAATATGATATGAATTCTATAATAACTATAATTGTAGGAAATAGTTCAAACCTAACAAATGATGGTATCACAGATAGTATCACTGAACTTTTGAAGATTAATTGTAGAAAGATAATTTTGTGTGCTTTTCCATACTTTGAGCACTTATCATATAGGCAAAATAATTACATACACAAGCTAAATATGCATATGCAATTTTTAGTAAGTCACCATAGTGACAAGTTTTTATTTTTTGACATCAACAATTTTGTTGATAAACTTAAGTCGACAAGGAATACCGTGTATCTGCCCATTAGTTTTAGACGTCAAATAGCGAGGCTATTAGCTTTTAATATTAACTCAGACATAATTAGTATGTCGAAGTACTCAAGTATTAGCACCACAGTTAGTAGTAGTACTAATGCCTTGGTTGCTAGCTCAAACAATTTAAACTAGGCAATAAGACAACAGATGGTACCATATGCAATTTAGCTCAACTTATCAACAACAAGGTATCTTCTAGCACTAATATAAATGGAGCTAATCAGAAATCCTTTACTTTATACCTTCAAAACATACAAGGCTTTTCTTCGAAGCAATTGGAATTTGAATTATTTTTAGAAAAATCAATGTTTGACATAGTTTGTATTACTGAGCATTGGTTAAAGGATTCTGAAATGTTAATTAATTATGATAATTACAGTTTGGGCAGTTGTTTTAACCGAAAATCAATGCTGCGTGGGGGTTCACTTATTTTAATAAAACGGTCTATAAAATTTAAAACTCGAAAAGATATAATTGAACTGTCGGTTGAACATAACATTGAACTGTCCTGTGTTGAGCTAGATAAGCATGTCATAGTGTGCGTTTACAGACCCCCTAATTATCAAAACTATTCTGTTTTTGAGTCAGTGATGGAAGATGTTTTGACAAAACTTGCAACTGGTAATAAACTTTTGATTGTCTGTGGAGATTTCAATATAAATATTTTAGAAAGTAATTCAGATAGCAGTCGCTTTTTAAATCTCTTTAAGTCATTCAATTTATCAAATGTGTTCATAGAACCAACCCGATCAACGGCAACGACTGCTACATGCATTGATAATGTTTTTTGTTGCTGCAACTACTTAAAAAAAGCCATTGTAAATTGTGTCCCTTCTGATCACAGTGGGCTAACGGTAACTTTTGAGTCTACCATACCATTACAAAAAGTGCAGATACAAACAAGACCAATAACAGCCGGTAAATTAAACAAATTTAACAACACTTTAGGCAGCAAGTTAAGTAGTCAGGGCTTCACAATGAACAATGGTAATATTTTATATAAAGAATTTTTTTCTGTTGTCCAAACTGAGTTCAATAACACTTTTAAAAAAATAACTAAAACTATTTGCCCTAAGTTTTTATTTAGTGACTGGGCGACTAAAGGACTCAGAAAAAGTCGAGATAGACTTTATGAACTATATGGCCTTAAGCCTTATATTAACACTGAAACTTTTAATAAGTATGTAGCTACCTACTCAAAAATTTATAAAAATACTTGTAAGGTAGCTAAGGCTTTTTACATAAGCAATAAGGTGAAAACAGCAGACAATAAAATAAAGACTGTTTGGAAAATTATAAATAATGAAACAAACAGGAACAAAAGACATAACACTGATTACACATTGGAGACCACTCAGGGTCTTATTAGCGATAACCAACAAGTTGCTCAAGAATTTGTAAATTTCTTTACCAGTATTCCAATTAAAACTACTGAAGCCTTGAATTCGTCACCTTCGCTTGCTTTTGATTTGTTACAGGCAAATGTTTCAGCCTGCCCGACTGAATTTAATTTCAAGCATATAAACCCCATAACAGTAATGAAAGCTTTCAAGCAAATCAAGGTTAAATTGACCGAGGATTTATGGGGATTGTCTATCAAAGTGTGTACCTCAATTATTGAAACTATAGCGCCTTACTTAGCTTTAATATTTAATTTGTGTGTCGATCAAGGTGTCTTTCCGGACCTAATGAAATTCAGTAAGGTGATACCACTTTTCAAATCCGGGGATAGTAAAGACACAAACAATTATAGACCAGTATCCGTGTTGCCAGTGTTCAGCAAGGTATTTGAAAAAGTGATGCTTAATCAGATGCTTTATCATTTTAACACCAATAACATCTTGCATGATAAACAGTATGGTTTCACCAGAGGACGTTGCACGACTGACGCTGGTGTTACCTTATTGAAGCACATCTTTAATGCGTGGGAAGAGGCACAAGATGCCATAGGCATCTTCTGTGACCTATCTAAGGCGTTTGATTGTGTAAATCACGAGACATTACTTCTGAAACTTGGGCATTACGGGCTGGGCAAAACAGCTTTAAGCCTTGTTAAATCTTATTTAAATGATAGACAGCAGTTAGTTCAAGTAAACGGTGTCAATTCGTCGGGATTAAATGTGAAAATGGGGGTTCCCCAGGGCTCAATTTTAGGTCCTTTTTTATTTTTAGTATATATAAATGATTTGCCCCATTTATTGCAACAAAAACTTGATATGGTGTTGTTTGCCGACGATACCTCTTTGATTTTTAAGATAAATAGACGAACCAATAATCTTGACGTCATAAATAACGCCCTAATGCAAGTCCAAAATTGGTTTACTGCCAATAATTTAGTTTTAAATGAAAAGAAAACGAAATGCATAAGATTTGCCTTACCAAATGTCAGAGGCAGTGATTGTGACATAGTATTGAACGGGGAAAAACTTGAATTCGTCGATAAAACGGTTTTCCTGGGAATTACTCTTGACTCAAGGCTACAATGGGGTCCTCATTTAACATCTCTTGCAGGACGGCTAAGTTCAGCAGCATATGCTGTCAGGAAAATCCGCCAATTTACGGATGTAGATACCGCGAGACTGGTCTATTTTAGTTACTTTCACAGTATCATGTCTTACGGTATACTACTATGGGGACGGGCTGCAGACATCGAGTCTATTTTTATTCTGCAGAAAAGAGCCATTAAAGCCGTATACAAACTCGGCCGGCGCGATTCTTTAAGGGAACTGTTTAAGAATATTAACATCATGACGGTACCTTGTCAATACATTTACGAAAACATCATGTATGTTAGAAAGAATTTACATCTTTTTAGTAAAAGAGGCGACAGACATAATTATGGTACTCGAAATAGGGACCAATTAGTTCAACCAGGTTTCAGACTGGCTAAAGTAGCCTCATCTTTTATGGGGTACTGTTTAAAATGTTATAATAAAATACCTCCCCATATATTAGAACTAAATGAGACTAAATTTAAATCTTGTATTAAACGCACACTATGCAGGCAAGCATATTATAAGTTAGGGGAGTATATTGAAGATAAAAATGCTTGGCTCAATGCTGGTCCTGCTCCACAGCCATTAGGGCGCACAAAGTAATCTGTTAGCATTTGGAAATATTGTTGGACCGGATGAAGATTGTAAGAATGCAATATAATTTTTTTTTTTTTTTATTGTATAGACTCAATTTATTTAGCATTGTATAATTTCATGCATTAACGGCACATGTGTGAGTACTATGTAGGTCCCTCAAATTTAAACTATAATGATCATTTTGGGTAGGTCTTTGACTTGAATGTACCCTGGCGATTGGGGATGTCATGCTCACTCAAAAGTCTGGCTGATGGTGGCGTTTGCGTTGGATCATTTGGCTCCCTTAAAAATGGTCGAGCCGAATGGTGCTAGCGTATGCGTCATGTTCGTGAACGGGCGCCGTCAGCTGAGACTGGTCATCTCTCGGCTGCCATGGTCTATTTTAATTATTTCTTTGAATTGTTTCTTTTTTACTCCGGACTATCCTGCACGTCTTTTACATCGTTCTCACATATATGTATAATTTCAATATGAATGATGTAACCATAATTTTGTAACAAAAACTTATTTTAAAAAGAGTGTCCGTGGAGTTTCTTGCACGTTCTTCTCCATAGAGATCTACGCTTTGGAACGTGCAAATAGCTTCATCTTTTTTTTTTTGACCGACCGACCTTGACAATTCAAAAGTGCCTGTAAATGGTCTAATTGAAATAAATGCTTTGACTTTTAAATCCAAATAGCCGGAAAAAATATGTGGAAAAATCATCCATGTATACGAAATTGCTTATTTTGCTTTCCTGTGACTTTCCAGTGGTATTGTTAGGTGTGGGGGTACCACTGAATAGTGAAAAATAAAAAAGTTTTTCACGAAAAAAAGAAACCGACTTCCAAAAAACACTAAGTACAAAGTTCAAAATAACTTTAATTTCGGAAGTCAAATAACGAAGAAGCAACCAAAAACACCGACTACCGAAATTAAAGTTATTTTGAACTTTGTAGTGTTTTTTGGGGGTCGGTTTCTTTTTTTTGTGAAAAAGTTTTTTTATGGATTGTAGCTCAATTCATTTTCACTTCACCTACACAGTGACAAGAGGGCCAATTCTACGATTTTTTAAGCAACGTTCGAATTCGTATCAAAAAAGTCTCCATTTCCCTACATTTTTGACAGATTGCGATTGAGACACGAATGCGAACTTTGTTTAAAAATTAGTATAATAAAATTGGCACCCAGTTTACAGAATCGCACGGCTGATAACGAAACAATAACGAAACCTAGTAGAAACGATGCAGTAAGTGTTATCCTATTACACTGCACTACCAAATATTAGACTGTATTTTTTCTTTAAAAAATTCTGTCAAAATACAAAACAAGCCATTCTTTTCCACCGTAAAAAAACCCCAATATCGATACAGTCAAGTTCCTGCTATCCACTTAGGTAAAAAGTATTCTGCTTACCCATTTACTCGACCATAGCATAAACCCTCGGCTTGTTTTTCGGGCCAATGAGTTTCGATATTAAATTTGCAAAGTTGCACGATAGTTGGCAACTTTATCGACTTATTAGACAAAAGTTGTCTTGCGAACTGCTGCGCTGTACATGCTTTTATCTGCTAAATAGATATAGAACTATACTTCTAGTAATTAATGCGGAGTTGGCGAAGACTTAAAGTGGGTGCTGCAGCTGCTGGTTTAGAAAACATTAGTAAATTACTAATTTGATTTTTGAAGTTGGCAAACCCTTTTTACAAGCTTTTATTTAACTTGCAATCTTTGTATGTTTGTTTGTAAGTTGTCCGTTAAAATTTGTAAATCATTTTTTGACCATTTCTTGGTATCCGATTGAGCTGAAATTTTGCAAACACTTTTAGTTCTGGTGACAATACACTGTGCAAAACTCAATATTGTAATAATTTCAATATGGCTGCCGCTCCTAGATGAAGAGAATCTGTTCATTAGTCTCGCTAAAACTAAAAAATGGCTTGACCCATTTAAATAATAATTTTTTTGTTGCGTTTGTAATTGTCTGGGCGAGGTTTATACAACAGAATATTTTGAAAAAAAAAGTACATACGGACGAAGCCGGGGCGGGCCACTAGTATTTTATATAAAAACAAACCCCCGTTAATTGAATTTCAAACAATACAACTTTAATAGCAGTAAGGTAAGTAGTATTGACACTTTTCAACTCCAAATACTCGCAGAAACCAGCTCAATTATTACTTAGAATGACACTCAAACAATCCAAAAAAACCGGCCAAGTGCGAGTTGGATTCGCGCACGAAGGGTTCCGTACGAAAAAAAACGGCACAAAAATCACGTTTGTTGTATCGGAGCCCCCTTATATATTTATTTTATTTTTTTGTATTTTTTGTTATAGCGGCAACAGGAATACATCATCTGTGATGTCGAAAATTTCAATTGTCGAGCTATCACGGTTCATGTACCTATCTGATGAACCGTGATAGCTAGACAATTGAAATTTTCAGCCTGGTGACAGATAGACGGACAGCGGAGTCTTAGAAATAGGGTCCCGTTTCTTTGGGTACGGAACCCTAAAAAAGGACCGGTGCCTACCAAAAACTAAGCGATTTTCTCAAAATCATTTCACGTTTAACCCTCCTATGATGACACAATGCTTACATAGTATAAGAGCCTTTTTATCTAAAAAAAGTTTGACATTCACTGGGCCTATAGAAAACTTGGCCAGTAGATTATCCCGGACTTGTTATGCTGATGCGAGAGGAGAAACAGGGAAGGAAGGATGATACATTATCCACTTATCTTGTCGTAAAACTTGATTGTAGGAAAGTTTTCTTGAAGGTCGCGACAAGGTCGGCCTTGACTGGTTTTGCATGTTCGGGAGATATGATGACGTCATGGTAGAAGATAAATTGTTGGGTAGGAATTTAAGGTGCAATATTCTAAATAAATCAAATCGGTCTGTGGTTGTGCTAAGAAAATCTAATTAGTCTGTCACATAGATTTCCAAAAATTGTTAGCCACGTATTTAATTCTTTTTTCATGTTATAAAAAAATAAAATGATACAGTGCGTTAAAAACTCGTGTAACGTCACTTGTAAGTACACTTTTTACGTACACGTGACGTCATTCCTGATCTTCGATGCGTTTGATCTTCGTCTTTTTTTATTGATTTTATAAAACCAAAAAATACGTTTCTATCAATATTTTTAGATAATCTATCTGACGGACTAAATATAATCATATATATTTTTCGACCAGGAATCATCCCTACTGTAGATAAGATACATCGTGATTTTTTTCCGAGATAAATATAGTAGCATTGTACCAATGTATTCTTTTTTTTTATAGATGGGGAATGATCAAATGACTCCTCCGCTCTGGTTGGAGCGGAAGGGAGTATTCTGGACTCTTACAGACTAAAACCCATGCGTGCTCCTCCTAGTGCCTTTTACGTTCCAGGGTCGCGGTGACTCTTACGAACAAAATTGGCAACCCTGGCAGGATTGTACCTATCCTGTAGCGATAATATGACGAGCGATTCCCATCATGACTCCGCTGAGAAAGAATGACTGAGTTTTGTCAATACACATAGCACTCATCTCTTTCTGACAACGTAGGTAATCATGATGACATTGCTACGTCATATTAGGGGCACTGATCATTTATTCCAGAGATTTATGTTACACAGATGTAATCAATTTTATTCTTTCTATGTATGATTAACTATGTTTCGGGATCAAGGTAGGTCTACGCTATTTTAAATAAATAACGTTATAGTTGTTGCTCCTTCTAATGCATTACACCTTATTCTGTTATCATAAGCATAGTTTTCAAGCACATCCTATGATTCTTACCGTAAAGTAATTTATTGGCTTCTACCGCACCCTGTTTACAAACTAATCTCTCCATAATTTAATTGACTTAACAGCCATTTTTCACTTTCCAACAAATCTAAAAGTACTTGTTTATTAATAAAATAAGCCTGAAGAAACATTATAAATAACATTTAGATTAAGAAAGACTACAAAACAAATTGAATTCGTTATCTCAGTCCTTAGTCCCTTGACACAAAAAGCCGTTTCAAACGCTGGATTTGAAATCAAATCACGGTTCACTAAGGGAATACTTATCTTGAACATAAAATCATGGAGTGTAAAATATAATAAAATCCTTTTATTGCTTCTATATTTTTCGTTTTTCTTTTCAAGACATTTTGGCAATTAAACTGAGAGAATTTATCATTTGCACTTCAATACATGTATGTCTATTTTTGTGGCTTTGAAAAATGAATTTCAGTTTATATTGTAGTAAAATGAGCGTCTTCAGCTACATTTTTCGAAAGAAATAGTAAATTAGTTGTACACCTATGTCAACCCAAAGATTATTTTTCCATTTACCAATTATTTTCAATATTTGATATTCTTATGTTGCCTTCCTTAAGCTTAGAACAATTTATAGAAAATTAATCACTCTTTCCAGAAATCAATTAGCAAAAAATAACACCTGGAGAAGAAAGTAATCAATCATCTAATTTACGTCTTCCGAAAATTTCCCTAACACAGCCGTACCGAAAAAAAATTCAATTTCGTAAAGACCGTACGTAAAAATAATGTCGTAAAACGGAACGGGATTATCTGATTGGATGCGATAATATCTGGCAATTACGTTAACATTGCTTTTTATTGGCGATGTCTTTATTTGGAATGACCTATTAATGCCGCAATGGACGCGGGCCTCCTCGTTAAAATCATAAGAACTGATTGCGTTTGATTGCGGCGTAGGTATGTTGGTAATTGAATGGGTCGTGTAAACTCCTGTTACGTAGGTACTTGTCGTGTGTTCAATGAGGAAGGATTATGAATACGTCAGATAGGTATGTGTGTACAGCGATTGTAATGAAAATGAAGGACGTGTTTTGGGATTCAGTATTGTATACTCATCGAATTTTCTCTAAAAGTATAGCATTTTTTTTTTGTATTTTTGGAATTTATCAAGAAACAAGGAAAACATAAAGATGATTTTGTTTTAAATTATTATTGATAGGCACGCGCATGACCACTATCTCACCTAATGGTAAGCGATGATGTGATAGAAGATGGAGCACGCTTGCCTAGAAGTAACCTATTCACTCTTGACAAAGACTCCCAGGTCAGAGCTATCAGGAAACAGACTCTGGCAGGGAATTCCACTCCTTAGCTGTACGCACAATGAATGTGTTCCCAAAATGTTTTGTGCGTGAGGGTGGGATGTCCGCCATGTACCGGAAGATCCATAATGTAGATTACAAAAGCACATCTTGCTTTATCATAGAGTCGCATAAATAAAGCTTGATTTTACTAGCGTTAAGCAACTGGCTAAATCCTGTAATAAAATCACACCCACTGTAACCTAAATACCAGTTAAATTCACTTCAATTCTCTGCCACAGTTTAATTACTGTGGTTAGCAGGCTAGAACAATATAAAATAATAAAAACAATAGTTGCTAGAAATCTAAAGATTCACCCACGTAGGTATTCCACTACACATTAAGGGTCGGTTTAAATGTCCTCTCCGCGCATTTAAGACCTTACAATCTTCATTAACCGTTCACAAGATCACGCAAAATTGTGTCCCACGATCATGCGAATGTACCCTGAAAATAGTTGAGCAAGATCAAGATACTTACTAGTGGGCCAATTACACAATTTTCGCATTCGCATGTCGGTCGCAATCTGTCAAAAAAGCCTCAAATCCTATACATTTTTGACAGATTGCGACTGACAGTGGAATGGGAACGTTGTTTAAAATTAAGTAGAATTATCACTCTGTTATGCGTACGTTTAAAGTACCTACATTCTAAGGCTGCCTTTACACCAGAGATGTGCGAGGATGCGTACCTAACGAGGAATGTATTTGTTAAGAACCGATAAAATTGCTTGTGCTGAGCGAGTCTAGACTCGCCCAGCACAAGCGATTTTATCGGTAAATGAAGTGATACTATTGGAACTTTTTACTAAGAAAAATAAGTAATGTCTGGGGGCTTTGGCATCTTGCTCAATTATATTAACGGTACATTCGTATGATCGTGGGATACGATTTTGGGAGAAATTGTGAACGGTTAATGAAGATTGTAAGGTCTTAAATGCGCGCAGAGGACATTAAAACTGACCGTTAATGTCTAGTGGAATACCAATGTGGGTAAATCTTTAGATTTTCTAGCAACAATTGTTTTTATCATCTCATTTTGTTCTAGCCTGCTAACCATAGGAATTAAACTGTGGCAGAGGATTGAAGGGAATTTAACTGATATTTATGTAACTGTAGTTGAGATTTTATCTGGTGGAAACGCTGTCGAACACTACTCTATCCCACACATTTAGTTACTTTGAAAATAAGTTACGTATGAGGGCTCTGGGATCTTTGACTGTAAAGAGCAAAGCTCCCTTTATTCGCAACAATCAGTAACATTTATATTCCGAACACGAAACACAATACATGCACATGCATAAAATATTTTATTCAATTCTAAATGGGGCTTAATCGCGACCGTCTGTTACGACGTTTCAGCTCACACTGTTGCTTACTAATGAATGAAGGACCAATATAAAAGGGTAGGTATTATTCTTCGACGATGTCTCTCTGCTAAGCTAGTGACTATTATAAGACGCGCCAAGTTAAGTGCATGTACTTCTGCAGTATGGATTACTAACAGCCTTCTGAATGATAAGTATGTTTCTTTTTCACCCGGCCTGAAAGTATCATGAGCTTTCGAGACAGTGATCTATCTCTCCATCATCCTTGGTTGACTGGTGAAGAATTCCTAAGGCATTCTCAATACGTTTGGTATTTTTTTATGTATGTTCACCAATTACTCCGAGGTTCCTGATCCGATTTCTGTAATTGTTTTTTTTTTAATTTTAAGTTGCGAGAAATTTAAATAACCGCTTGGGTTGGGTCTTGCCTATATCCGAAAACGTTGAGGGCACGCTCCCGGCAATTGCACATAGCCGTTTGGTGGTTTGAGTTCCTCCAGTATTGACAAAGTACCTCCAATCCTCCAATATTCAATCTAATGGTGGCCAAACAGTTCTTCACTAACAACAAAAAGAGCGTAAGGACCAGATGGTCCTAAGGTTTATTTTACTAGCGATTTGGAATAAAATCTTCGTAAAAATACAACAAATATATGTAAGATCAGCAGTTACTTATTTATATGAAACGGTAAGGTTTTTAGTGTGGTCGTAAAACGATGTTCTTAACAATGGTTGACAATAAAACATGAAAAGTGCGTTAACGGCCTATAAAGCCTGTTTATTGGTGGTAGTTAAATAAAATCGGACTGCAAATAGGTCAGGCTATGGTATTGGGGCTTTTGATCACCTTGATGGGACTATAAATGTGATTTTTGTTTCGGTTTTCAACCGACTTCAAAAATGGAGCAGATCATCAATTCACATCAGTAAGAGTCTGACACTCCCTTGCGCTCCACCCAGAGTGGAAGAAGTAATTCGATGAATTCCCGTACTTAATAAAAAAATGTGGAAAATCACCAGATAATGAATTCAATCAAAATGCTTACTAATATGATTTGTATCAAAAAGAGATAGACAGATCCCATAAAACCATAATTGCCTTTCACAGCATCCATGGAACAGTTCCCGGAAACCAATAGATTTAGAAACAGGAAACAATTCGAACGTATTTTTAGTACAGACCTACACATAGTGATTCGATTTAAGGATTTACTAATGTTTCAGCCGTTTTTCAGAGCTATCTCCAAATATGGATCGACAGAGGATTTTTTATTTTATCTCTTTTATTATTGATAGGCACACGTTTGATCACAATCCTGATGCAAAGCGATGATGTGTTCGGAGGTTGAGCAAGCTTGGTAACCGCTCTTGACTTGAAAGTCTCCCAGGTTACAGCTATCAGAAAACACAGAGTCCAGCAGGGAGATTCACGACTAAGTAAGTAAGTTTGATGGATTATACATTTATACATCAGTTGAAAAGTCAGAAAAGGATAAGATAGCAGCCAACACGAGCCTATATAGACAAAAATAAAGAAAATACATTTACTTTGCACAAAAATAAATAGGCACACAACTCGTTAACTGACAATCAAAAAAAGTACTAAAAAACACTGTTTTCAAAACATGAAAGAGGTGTGTCTCATGCCTGCGCGAAATACATACATAGGTCCAGTTTAACATAAATGTCACGCTCAATTCACTAGGATTGACAAATTGCATAATTTCTGAAATCTCAACTATGATTTAGTTGCAGGTTTTTCGAATAAATAATTACGTCTTGCAATATCTGTTTCATACCTGCCTGTTCCATACTTACAATTGCATGTTGTTTCCTATTTTAAATGTTCAGTTTTTGAAGTGAATACTTCTTTAGCGGCGTTGTGCACTTTTTGAGATGGGTAAAAAATTTTAAACTCGCGTCAGGACACGTGACCTGATCGAAAATTCGTAAGACGGGTGTTTAAAATATGGAAATTGAACAAAGTGCATCTTCAAGTTTTCACTTCTGTCGGCACTCCCAGAGTGCAACCCGTTGTTTTTTTTTTATTGGTATCTCGTCAACATGGTCAGCACATTCCAATTTAAACTTACTGTTTTACTCAAGCAACAGAATATTCAAACAACACTTCCTTTAATCTAAAAACTTCAAAAGCACAGTCGGGCGACTGTGCTTTCCAACTACTACACCGATTTACTTTAATTATTTACAAAGTATCTAATTAACATTCTTGACAAGTTCGTGAAACAATCTACGCTTCACATGCTTTTATAAGAATCTGTGCGCTACACACGTAGCGTAGGATGTTGCTACGAAAATCAGCTACGGCGTAGCTGTGCTACGGAAATTTGTAGGTGTTCGTAGATGTGCTACGGCGTGGCATGGCTAAGAATACTACATAATATGTGGACAATTAGACTGGACAGAGCTACGAACTTGAATGTGCGGTCGATTGAAAATTCCTTTTTGTATTTGATAACCACATTCATAAAGAAGGCTATAAGCTACACAAGAACGGGAAATTCTTACGGGAACGGGGAAAAACGGGATATATGCGTACGAAGTCGCGGGCAAAAGCTATTTACGTTAATAATTATTCACTTTTTAACAAACTATCACCTGCTTAGCCTTTCTCAACTACGTTGGGTTTGACTTCCAGTCTAACTAAATACAGATACCAGTACTTACTTTACGAGTAAATGGAGCGACTGCAGGTCAGAACACATGGACAACTCTGTTACTGGGTAACACTGGCGAGACTGGGCCAACTACCGGTTTCCGACTACCCAAATGTAATCCGGGACCAATCGCCTTACGTGCTTATCACAGAGCAGTAGGGTCTTTAAATGTATGGTCGAACCGATGCTACGTCGGTAATAGGGAATTTGCATACAAAAATAAAAATGTTATCTAAACAGTTTATCTAGAAAAATACAAAAATATAGTACGCTTTCCATCAGGCGTGAGCGAGGTCAAGAGCAAGCCCATTACTCAATAAAAAAAGAAAAAAACAAAAAACTAACAGTGAAAAAAGAACCAAAATTTACCGAAAATCAAACGAGCTATATAAGTATTTAGACAAATACATCTCTCCCTCTCGCAAAAACGCCGTTTTCTATGGCAGCTGTGTAAGCGTATTTGCCGTCAGAGTTGGTATAAGACTTCTCTTTCTAATTTTCAACCAATGAAATTTCGAAACGGCCAGTTGACACTTCCCGTGACCCAAGAGCTGGCTTTTACTTTGGGCAGAGACTAAGCATTGCCATTCAACGTGGCAATGCCGCCAGTCTCTTGGGCACATTACCAGCTGACAGCGTTGAGGACAAATTTTTTGATGCTATATTTTAGGTTGTTGTAAGTTTCGTGTATTTTTAATTGGGTATGATTTAAGCTATCGCCAATTTGATTAGTTTTGAATTTCTTAAATAATAGGGTTTGTCCTCAAAATAGTAGATCTGTCATCAAAATGTAGTTGCCAAATAATTGTAAAAAGCAATTCTATAATAAATCACATGTAATCCTCGGGATATATTATCAAGTATCAAATAAATAGGTTGGGATTTATTATAAAACGGGAAGTAAACCATATTACTGGGTGGATTAAAAAAAATAACCACGAAGGTGATGGCGGGGTCTGTTCGCTCGCTACGCTCGCTCACTTGACCCCGCCATCCCCTTCTAACCTAACCTGTCCGAGTCGGGGTGCCCTAAGCTCCCTGTGCCCTATGTTCGAATATTTGGTGACAGATATACTTTTCTGAGTACGAAGTTAAAGGAATAAACCTATTATTTGAGAACAAAGTTTTATCCAAGGAATGAACTACGATTTTATTGATAATCCATCTCTTATTTTACATACATATTGGCATTAATTTGGTAATTCATACCTGGCGACACTTTTTATATATCTGAGAACGAAAATACTTCGTGGCGATAGATCTATTTATTAGGTGATGCAACTTGATGACAAATATAAATTTTGGTGACAAGAAATATAGTCCCCTTTTTAATTTAAGTTATTTTCATTAAAAGTTGTTTATACAATAAAAAAAAAATTCAACTTCATCATTGATGAAGGTATTTAAAAAAAAATATATAATTGTTTACTAGAACTAATTGCATACATATATTATTCCCTATTGTTTCACCTTGAAGATCAACCTGTCCAAATGTTATAATTTTGCCTAGAACCAACAATTCCCCCACAAAATACCTTAACCCATCCTATTCTGACAAGTATGTCTTCCAGCGAACGTTAATAAATCCAATCCACCGCATCACTTGCCCGCAACTCTCTTGAGGTACACTTAGTCTCAGTTGTGTACATTCTAAGTTTCCTTCACAAGGTAAGTGCTTTAGTACTGCTCAACCAAGTAAACGGACGAAAATTGCATAATAAATTGGCCTGGGAAGGAAAAACTACAGCGTGGTTACTGGGTATCATCTTTTGTGAATTGCAGTTTTGGAGTAACCGCTGTTTAGTTAAGCATTTGAGAATTTTTAAGAATACAGAGGGCTTAGTGTGAGTTTTTAACTTACTCGATCGCGTTAACGTAAACGTTCGCTTATGTCAAATTGTATAGAAAGAAACAGGTTGTCCGTGAGTGTCACCAGACGGCGCTTATTCAGTTTCAATACAAATTGACGTTTACGCTAAAGTGATCGAGAACGTTAAAAAAGTCGCACTAAGACCTCTGATGAATTTTTCTGTTGAAAAACTTTGGGGTTGAATATTTAGTGAAGTTATCTTATAATAGAGCTAACAGTTCTTTTCTCGAGTAATTGGGGGTCTACTTCATTCCAAATCTAAATAGTAGATGTAGACAATAAAGCTGAAAAATAAAAATGTAACTGTACAGGTCATATATGCCGCATGCTCCAATAGATCGGGCAATAGTAGCCATAGATTGGGTCCAAAACATCAGAAACAGGCGACGCGATAGACCCATAAGTACGGCGAGAAGAGTTGGACACCTACCCAAAGGATTGGGCTCAGATTAGAATAGAAGAATAGAATAGAATAAACGTTTATTGTCTCCAGTATTACAGCTAGTAGTATTGGAACTATACACAAAACTATAATACCGGAAGCAAAAGGTTCAAGCGTCAGCATTATGCTTAAGTCCCCTAGTGGGTTGCTAAGCGCTGGTTTTCAGCTTAAACCCTTGACTCCTGTTTACAATAAAAATGAAGAGAAAAACAGTAGGTACATTTAGCAACATCAGATTAAATTATAATTATAAAATGATCATACATTAATTTAGTTAGAAAAAAAAAAAATAACATGTTTGTGGACACGAACTGGCCATTTCGAAGAAAGGAAAAAAAAAATATATATACACATACCCAAGATATACTTAAATGGAAAGAGGGAGGGAAACCTCTGTCCTGCTTTAAGACACTACGGTCTTGTAATAATAATGACGCTGGAGTTGATTTACATTTTGATTATATGTCACTAAATACCAGAGTAGTGAAATACTGAGCCTATTCTGCTAATTTTTAAGCAACGTAAGCATTTGCGTTTCAGTCGCAATATGTCAAGACAGCCTTAATTTTCCTTTTTTGAAGATTGCGACTGACATGCAAATGCGAACGTTGCTTAAAAAAACTTTTTCACAAACTTTACTTAACTTTAATTTCGGAAGTCGGTGTTTCTCGTTGCTTCTTCGTTATTTGACACCGACTTCCGAAATTAAAGTTACTTTGAACTTTGTAGCGTTTTTTGGAAGTCGGTTTCTTTTTTTTGTGAATTTTTTTTTTATTTTTCACTTTTTAGGGGTACCCCACACCTAATCACACCACTGGAAAGTCACAGGAAACCAAAAATATGCAATTTCGTATACATAGATGATTTTTCCACATATTTTTTCCAGCTATTTGGATTTAATAACCAAACTGCTGAACCGATTTTGATAAAATTTCAATGGGACCATTTGGAAAGTATACTCTTTCCAACAAAAAAAGATTTTTTCAAATCGGTTGGCAAGCGACGGAGTTATGGCCGAACAAACATAAAAAAAAAATACAACCATCCGTATTGAGAACCTCCTCCTTTTTTAGAAGTCGGTTAAAAATAGTATAATAGGCTCAGAATTTCACATACTGGAGAGTGTAAAATCTCAAAAATAATGAAAAAGTCACACGATCCGTATTTTAAAAGGGTAAGGAATCAATCGATCATGGTATCCTTCAAAAATTCGTACACCCACGCCTCTTGTTTTCAGATCAAAAGACAACACAAGACCCTTTTTCTCTTTGGTTAATTATAAGTAAAAGATAATACCAAACACATAACATCAGCTTTATTGTTTCATATCTTTTCATTTAACCAAAATTCTCTCCATATTTTTTGTGTTACGACCGATATGGTTTCTTTATTAAGAAATATTTTTTAACATAGCCGAAACATTTTCTTAATGATGTAATCCAACCTTGGTTTACCCAAAAATCTGAGGAATTTAATTAGTTTTTTTTTAAGATTGATGTTTTTATACAACACGCACGGGTAGCCATATTGAAGTCAAGCTTTTGTCAATAAATTGTTGTGACATGATGTATTATTTTGTGATTCATTTTCCTGTTATTTCATTTTGTACTTGTGTAAATTCATGCTTGTGATGCACGAAGAGATAAGATAGGTAAACGTATATAACCTTGATTCGACATGACACGTTCTACCGATACCACGTGTCTATAAGATAACATACCGAGTGCCTGGGACACGTTTGGTATAGAACTTTCTTACTTAATGCTTATGGATCGGAAATCATCAAATGATTTCTTCCGCTCTGGGTGGAGTGGAAGGGAGTATCAGACTCTAGTAAGAATCTGATACTCCCTTCGTGTTTTGCCCCTTGCGTTCCAAGACCGCGGTGACTCTTTTGAACAAATTCCGCAACCCTGTCAGATTTTTTTAACCTAACACAGTGCGTTGATATTTTCAATGTCCCACATAAGGACGACAAACAAAAACTAAACATTCCCTTTCTTAAATACTTTTCCACTTTAACAATTAAACAGAAGCATGAAAAAGACGACAACGGACCATAAATACAGACGAACCACTTAATATAATTCTCAAACTTCGCAAGTTTTTCAACAGACCCATAAAAATCCGGGCGGGTTATTCATTAAAATAACTAGAAGTGGACTCAGCGAAATAACACAATTTGAAAAATTATTATACTCGACCGCCATTGCTTTACTCGTTGAAGTTGGAACTTAAACTTAAAAGTTGGGGCGGTCGCAGATAACGTAACGCCATCGAATTAGGGTGCTTTTCTACCGGAGCTGTGTGACAGAGCTAGGCGGGGAGATTGTGGAGCGGTGCGAAGATGCGTAGCAAAGCTGTGAAGTAAAGCTTTGAAGTGGTGTATAGGTGATTTTGGGACGCATGAAGGAGCATTCTCGTGTAGCGCAATTCGTTCCATCAGGCACTCAACTGAACCGAGTGCTCGGCGCGTCTTGGACAGTCTGACCTAACACGTTATAAGACTGGCCAATCCTTCATTTGCGGTGGTAGGGCTAACGCCCGGTTGATTCGCGACCACCCTCTCACCTAAGTCCGGCTCAAATCAAGCAGCCTGCTGTATTTCGTCGACGCGTGTTGGAACCACTGCCTCAAGATATCTTCTTACACTCGCTCCATCATAGATCTCAAGAGCTAACCTATCCGTAATAACAAAAGAGTAGGTGAGGTGTGCATAGAGGATTCTTTTTGGCTGTGCCTGTACAAATTTCTCGCGTGCGTCTCTCGAAAATATTTTACCCGTCTTCCCAAAAAGTAACGTGTTACCCGGTTACTAGGTTCTGAAGGTCAAATAGGCAATAGGCAGTTGCTTCACGTAAAATACTGGTATTCAGCTGAATCCGGTTTGACTGGCATCACAGTTTGGAAAAGGCTAGGCAGATGATTTTATTATTTTTTGTTATGAGCTTGAATGTCCCACTGCAGGGCAAAGGTCTAACTTCCTTTCTTTTACTGTTCTTTGTCCTTTGCCACATCTGGCCAATCCTTTCAGTAGGAGTCTAACCCGTCATGCCATCTCCTGGGCCTACCGCGTCGTCGGTTGCTATTGTTTGGAACCCAATCGGTGGCCTCATTTGCCCAGTTCTGTTGCGACTTGCGGCAGTTGGGCGAGCCCAGTTCCATTTTAGAACGAAGTGTGAATAGTTATTTTCATTGCTCGCTGGTAAACCCCGAACGCGGACTATTGACGTTTCGTTTATGACCACGTTTGCGCTACGTAGGTGAGGGTAGGGAGGACGCACATATCCATGAGTTTATTTTTGAGGGAAAGTGGAAAGAACAATCCTTTCAGTAGGTGTATCATTGACCAATAGCTCTTCCAGGCGTTTTCGGTGCGTCGAGCAACTTTTTTATCTTGCCCCGCCTCTTTTCGCGCGCACCACCTCGTTACCTCGCTCATCTTTGGTAGAAAACCCCTTTATAGTTGAGTGGTCGCAGATAACGTAACACTATCGAATGATGGTTCGGATGTAAGTTAACTTAGATGAGTTAAGTGTTTTTGCTGGTTTGCGGATTAAAGAAGGTTGTATTGGAAATTTATGATCCGCTCCAAAGTTTGATCTTTGCAGTGCCGTGTTTCTGTGAAGTTTTCAGATTGTGGTACGATAAAGTTTGTGTGGAAGCATGGATTTTTCTAAATAGTTTTCCTTGTAAGAAGCGAAGATAAAAATGGGAGAAAATCGTGAGTTTTTTCAATCAACAAACAAACAACAAATAGAACAACTAGGTACTATTAAACTTTAATTGTACCTAGTTGTTACTTTAATAATGTAAAAGTAAATTTTGGTTATAATTAACGCAATACGAACACCTTTATTTTCGTACGAAAAATACAAAAAAAAATGCTTTTTCTTAAAAATTACGTGAAGGTTGGTGCTGCATTTTTGCAACTAAATTAGTGATATTTTGGTTGATGTTTCTGCTAAGTTGTCGGATTCTACCTAAAATTTGATTCTGTATTTGAATTAAATAAGTTTATACAAGAGCAGAGAATGTCTTTTCACAGATTTTAAATGGTCCATAGATGTGACTGCGGACCATACATAATATACTCGCGGACCCCAAGGGGTCCGCAGACCATAGGTTAAGAATTACTGCTCTAGATTATTCAGAGACGTTTTGCATGTTTGTAACAATAATAAAAAAACATTCTAGTGTACATATGAGCGTGTATAAGGCCATATGACATATCAAGCATATTTTTTTAAATGTTTTTTTTTTATTTATAATCTAAAAATTCCTCTATAATTATAATCTGTTGGCTACAGGGTGACTGGAAATTTAGTGTTTTCCTTCATATGTGATGTGCTTATTTGCAACGCTTATGACCCCGATAACTTGGGAGCCGGATCGGCCGGATTTTTTGGTCAGATTTGTTATTCATTTTCTTGTTTTCTCAACACAAACAAAAAAGCATTTAAATCAAATAAATTTTAAGTGGTACAAAGTGCACTGGATCAAAACAAGAGCTACTCACATCAACATCAATCCCAGGCTGCGCGAAGATCCTCGTGAAAGGATACTCTTTGGGCAGATAACTGAAGAACTCCTGCCTCCCTCTGTACCACTTTACACTGTACAACGTTTCGTTTCCCTCAAGGGTCCATTTACAGCCAAGAAGCACTGTGTCACCGAGTTTGACGGCCGATGGCGCTATGAGTTGGACGTCCCGAAGGGCTATGGCGTCTGAAACAATGAGAGAAGAGTATTAAAAAAAGTAAGAAAGCTTCTTATGGTTCTAGTCAAAGTAAATGGCGTCTTGAGCATGGCTAGGCCATACATCGCTTTGCTAACACATGGCCGCGGTGTGAGACTTGTTGAGAACTAGGCAAGATTATTTTTTTATTTATTTAATACACACATTATATTTCACAGAACAGGATGGTCGGTGACCCCCAAACTAGACATTTTCCTGTATCTTGAGGGTCGGAATTGCCACATTTTAGATTTGACGAGATGGTTAAAAATTAAAAACATAATTAAAATTGGTGAATATAAAAAAAGAGAGAGAAAAGAGAAAAAAAGAAAGATTGATTGGTTTATGAATTTATTTTCTTTAAACAGCAGTCTTCAGTAGTAACTAGTTTGAGAGACTTAAACGCACAGTTACACCTCAACCTGAAAATAAACAATAAAATACCTACAACAGCTTCAAAGTCACGCCAAACTTGATATATGAATAAGCAATTGTATCAGTTCTCGAAATAATCAAATCATAGGAACGTAGCTACCTACAATTTGCAAATGAATGAATTCCCTCAGAAGTTCTTGTTTAAGTTCAGCTTAATTATAATGTTCTATTTCGATTAAACTTATGTAAAACATTTTCTTTGTGTACATGTAACAATCAGTCTTTGAAATAAATAACAAAAGTTTATAGAAATGTAAATGCGTGGGCAATAAAATAATACGCTTGGAAATTGAATTGTAAGTAGTGCGATATAATTATATAAAACTCATTATAAATCAGACTTATTAAACATTTGATGAGATCAATAAAAACAAATTGAAATGAAGCAGCAAATTGGTACCTTTATTAAGACGTAGAGGTCGTCTAAAATAAATCGCTTTTAGCAATAAGTCCACCCATTGTGTCACCGCAATTAATAATGTTTTCTTCCTCTATCTTTTTTGTAAATTATATGGTGTACATAATAAAGAGTATTCCTATTCCACTTATTTTTATATTTACCATGGACTCTTATAGCAGTTCAATTTTAAATAAAAAATAACCTGTGGTGCTAGGTTGTGTACCGTGAGCGCGCCTAGTAGCAGGCGAGCCAGCGATCACGTGACTTGAACCGGTGAGCTACTAGAATCCGTCCAACGATAGAAGTCTCACGAAAATAAATGGAACTAACAAGGTTTGTTAGAGGATAGCGTACAGTCGCATAGAAACTAGCGCCGCGGTTGCGGAATTTCTTTCTTTGGGCGGACTGTAGCAGGTCAAAAGCTGATGATATGCAGGTAAGCGGGAAATGCTCATGGTACAAAAACAAAACCTGTCAAGTTAAAATGCTGTGATGAAAATGCTTGCACTTGTAAAGTATTTTAAAGTTTATGGTACTGATTTTCTATTGATCGTCTGTCTGCACCATATACGCACTACGCCTGGACCTCCGGTCTCCAGCCGTCCTCGTCGTTTGGACCCACAACGCCTCAAGATAGCGAAGCTAGAGTTTGAGGAGATGATGCAAAATGGGACGGCGCGACCTTCGGAAAGCGCATGGTCCTCGCCGCTGCACTTACTCGTCCATGCGGGGACTACCGCTCATTGAACGCACGGACCATCCCGGATGTTTACCCTATCAGGCATCTGCAGGACTTCACTCACGAGTTGGCGGGTAGTACCATCTTCTCCACCATAGATTTGGTAAAAGCGTACAACCAGATCCCGGTTTTTAAAGAAGACATACCCAAGACGGCGATAACAACACCATTTGGTCTGTTTGAGTTCCCGTACATGACCTTTGGACTAAGAAATGCCGCTACACTTTCAATGCAGTTAAAACACATTTCACATTTTGAGAATTCAAAGCGAGAATAGTCAGAAGTAACCCCTTTCGAACACATGTAAGCCATTTGCCGATACTGCAAAAATAAAACGTCAACAAAATAATATCTAACCAACTCACACGCTTTCATAAAAGATCAGCAAAAAGGACTATTTCCCTCATTTCGCTGTAAATAACATTTGATTCAATATGTTGGTACTCGGATCCAATCTAGCAACTGATACCGACGGTAAATCAATTTAGCAGAGTAATGTACAGAAACATTTGTTCAAATGTCGTATTTTCTCTTTTTTTTCTATCTGTACCCGCCATCATGCGGTGTGTATCGAGATGTGTGGTACGAGAAAGAGTGGGGAGCGTTTTAAACTAATTAGTTTGTTTCCTGTTTTTTAAATTGAAAAGTAATCGACTTTTTTAAATCTCAGATTTAACCGGGTTAGGGATTTGACACATTATGTAAGGTATGATTATATCTTAGAAGTATATTTAGGTTTGTTGTAGTAGATTATTGCTGAAAGCGTCGCCGTGAATTTGCACGATGACAACATTCTATTAGAATGAAACCATAGACTAGAAATACATAAATTAATTTTTGTCGATAAGGATAAACCATTGCCTTAAATTCGGAAAAAAAGAATTGTATCTTTGTGATGTAACTATTTACTCTACATAGATAGAATAAGCTATTATCTAAACGTTTGAAGTAACAACATAGAAATTACGATTCACACAATTTTCCAAATAAAAAATAATAATTTATATCTTGAGCTTTTTTCAGAAACTCACGTTTCATGAAATAAAAATATTTAAGTTGTATTCCAGAAAACTATTATTTTCTGTATTCTTTTACAAAAAAATATGTTATTATTTTTGTAACAGTAGATATTATGTAATTATAAAGCCTTATGTAACAGGTGCGAACCTTTTTCCACTAACTGGGCATTAGTCCAGAATCCGAGCTGCTACTGAGACATCTATATTATAATTATTTAAATATATAATTATATCTATACTAATTTCATAAAGCTGAAGAGTTTGTTTGTTTGATTGTTTGAACGCGCTAATCTCTGGAACTGCCACTCGGATAGCCACATTCATGAGGACATTCTTATAGGCTATCTAATATTACACTAAAGCTCTTGGTTACACTTAAAAATCGATATTTGTAAATTCGGAAGAAAAAACGCTATCGATCTGTTTCATCCGTTTGCGCTGGGGTAATGGCTAATTACATGTAAGTACCGTATACTACAAAGATATAGATTTTTATTAAATCTTAAAAAAGTCAGCGACACTACATTTCTATCTCTTTTACATAAGCCACATTACGGCATTTTGTGTCAAATATTTTTTGAAAAATTAAAGGCTGTTTTTGAGCACTAATATTCGGAATGACTTCAAGCGATTATAAACTATCTTTAATGCGTTAAAAAGTATTCCAAATTTTCAGTTGACAATTTATCATAAGTTTACAATCTCTCAAGATATTTTATAATCTTACGCAGTTTGCCATTTTCCGGTGACATATTCATTTTCTCTTCGCTTACCCCTATTCTCAACCACTACTCAACTCGAGTCAATCAAATTGACGTTTACAGCTTGTTCGTTATTGACATAACTCGAAGCTTGTTTCCGTTTCCTTGTTTGGAGCTGATGAATTTATCTCCAAAAAGACTTTAGAATGTTAGTTTTAGTTTCGGTAGATCACTTCCCAAACCGCTCCCCACTCGCACCGCAACCCCACCGCACCAGCGGGTCGCGTTGACCGCAAACAATTACATTACATCAAGCGGCGCCTGCGCCTAACGCAATTACAAGACACACGCCCGATTTATTTATCGTAACACCCACTTAGACGTAACCAGGTGTGGTTTAATGAATCTGATTAGCTGGAACAAGCACTTCATTAGTTATAATTAGTAGTACGAATAACAAGAGTTGTGGTGCACTGTGTATGTGCTGACCGTACATAGAGTAGTTAAGCATTAGTTTGGACAACAATGACTAGGCCCATATTCCAAAACGTAAACTCCAACTCAACTCGAACTCCAACGAAAATATCAATAGTTTTTGTAATCTATGGACAAGCAAACAAATGCAAAAACTTCAATTATGACAAGCTCCGATGAAGTTGGGGTTCGAGTTGAGTTGGAGTTTACGTTTTGGAATATGGGCCTATGACTCAGTGCCTGGAACGAAAATCATCGCAAAATGAATGTGACAAATTTTTATGTCAAACGGCAATCGCATCACTTAACTTACGTTTCATTTCTGTCGCGTTAATAATGATTATTTCAAGAAACCTGAAATTTCAAAAAGGGGGATTAGTATTCGTGATATCAATAAGATATTGTGTGATTTTGGACAAATATATTTTGAGGTATTTTTATTTCAAAAGAGACTGTACCTACATAGCCATGTGGATGTGTGCTACTCTGCATCAAAAGTAAAATTACTCAACAGCAAGCAAATGTGTAAAATATAAATAAATAACGACAACATTTCCACTCGAAACAATTCAAGCATTAGATAAATTTTACTCTAGAGACTTTCTATTTCAGTAATATATTTACACCGAAGAAAAACCAATATATAGTAATACTAGTACCAGGGGAGCATAAAAAGGAACATATGACAGACGGTATGAGTGATCGTATGCGCGTGTCGGGGTGCAATTCATCACTACACGCAACTTACTGTCGGGGAAACTTTGGCAAAAAATCGGTGAAGAGCCTACAACTGAAATATTGGCTTTCTGGGAAATTTTGTTCGACTGTATATCGTGGGTGATAGATGTGTTTATTGGGCCTGTGAAGCTCCCAGGAAACTTATGTGCTTCTGGGCGGAGCTAGACTAGCTAATTTAGCCAGGACACTTACGCACAACGGACCGAATGGGAGTCTAAGTGCGGAAAATGGAGTCCCTACTCTACTCTGTGTTTATTGGGCTTGAGATTAAGTTTTTTTAGTTATTCATTGAATCGTGTTTAACACGTATCTCTCCTGATGCAGAGTGAATGTGGTCGACGATGGAGCAAATAGACACGTGTTTGCATGGCAACGTCGCGGTTACGTCGTTGTTTGTGCTGTCAGACCCAGATCAAATTACAGCCATAACATAATTCATCAGTCATGGTTTGCCTCTGCATTCGTTTTTTGGATCTATCGTGAGTTGAAGTCAACAATCCTAGTTTTGATCACGGAAAGTCTATGTAGACTGGGATAATATAACTGTGACAGCGAAAAAGCCTATAGCGTCATACTATTTATTTATAAATTATTCGGAACTGCAATAGCAGTACATATATAACTATATGTGAGTAACAAAACATAAGTATAGGTGCTGGTATGTATCCCTATTACAGGATTACACTTATACCATGTAATGTACAACGTTAATTAATTATCTGAAGTAAGATTATATTAGTATATAACATAGTTCCGTATGGTGTCGGACGTAAAAGAATAGCACCTTCCCATCTCTTCCCGTGGGTGTCGTAAGAGGCGACTAAGGGACTCACCAGAGAATGGGCAGCAGCATTACCTGTAGGTACATTGCTACAGCTACACTGCAATCGCCAACCCGCCTGGCAAGCGTGGCAATTATGGAAACCCCCCCCCCCATATAGGTGAGGCCTATGTCCAACAGTGGACGTCTTTCAGCTCATGGTTTATAATATTTTCATAATTATTTGAGGTATCCTCCTCTACCCTCTTGCAATAAGATAATAAACCAATAAAAAACTTCAAAATAATCACCACAAAGTAGTCACTAAACCTTTACATGCCCCAGAAACATCAAATATCATTTCCACACAAAATAAGAATCCGTAACAATCAGCAAACATTAATCAATAGTCGGAAACAGTACCAGCTAATAAGTCATAACAGGAAAAAGTTAATTTGTGATGTAACGTTACTCTCCGTCGTACGGAACCCCGAAACGCTCGTGATAAATTAAGTAAGAGACTGGTTCCGTCGAAGGGAAACTTCGGGAAATATCTGTGTCTTTTTCTTATCTTTCGTAAGGACAGTCACAATTTGTAAACTGTGTTGAATATCGGGAAATTGGAGCTCGGAATTATCATGGATTTTTCCCTTGTGGATTGTACGGCGCGGCCGGAAGATTTTGCAATGGCTTGGAGGTTAAAGGAAAGCGTTTTGTGAGCTGGAAGTTGTAGTTTTTAAACTATCAGTGTATTAATATTTATTTGTGTGTATTTATTGGATAGTCAGAAGGTATAAAAGCAACCACTCTTACCAAGGGGTATTGTGTTACCCAGTTACTGGGTTGTGTAGGTCTGGTAGGCAGCCACTCCACATAAAATACTGGTTCAGCTGAATCCGGTTTGACTGGAAGCTGACCCCAATATAGTTGGGAAAAGGCTAGGCAGATGATGACCATGTAAATTCGGTTTGACTGGAAGCCGACCCCAATATAGTTAGAAAAAGGCTAGGCAGATAATGACCACGTAAATCCGGTTTAATTGAAAACTGACCCCAATATAGTTGGGAAAAGGCAAGGCAGATGATGACCATGTAAATCGGGTTTGACTGGAAGCCGACCCCAATATACTTGGGAAATATATTTTCCCCAACCGTTTGTCCACGATACATGTCAAAACAGATATCAAAAAAATTGTTTCGTCTCTAAACAAACATCACCTAACTGTACTTCTTTTCCATTTTCCTTATCGATAATGATTTCCACTCAATAGAATTCAGGTTACTTATCAAATAATTCTAATAATAATGTTTCAAGTGCTCTCCATCGAATTAACAGAACTTGATACGATATCAACTTGAATCGAGTCAAGGAAACAGTGCGTAGGCCGTGAGTTTCTTAGAAGATTCTATTTTAAATAGCTTGGTCTTCTTAATAGAAGTTTTCTGGGTTGTTAGAATAAAACTTGCGATAAACAGGCTTTCTTTTTTGTCTTTAAACAAAACATGACGAGAATAAAAGTTCTTAATAGCGTGGGCGTAGTTGCAGATTATACAACTTTTCAAGAGGAAAAATTAGTGTCCCTTTCGAGATCAAGAAAATAATATTATACGAAGTAACTTCGCCCGCGCGAAAATCGGGAAGTGTACCAAGTGAACATAAACCGAGAAGAAAAAAAGTATCCTTATTGCAATAGTGATCTTTGCAGATAAACTCAACGTTACCGGGGACCAGCCAGGGTAAGTGATAGGCCCAGGGCATGGTCTACCCGTGAGTCAAGTTTCACCCAAATCCGATGAGCTGTTAAGATGAAAAGAAGTAAAAAGTTTTTTACAAAAAAAACTAAATTTTTTGGTGGTGATTCCCCACAACTAAATTGACATTATTTCCCTTAAGAATGAAGGGGAGGGTAGATGTGTATTATAATAGCACCATAACTTATTTAAAACAATTGCACCAGTCAAAAATTAAAACTATAAGTTCCTGAAATTCAGCAATTATCTCATTGAGTCCTTTAGTACAATCAGAGCATCGGTATAATGTTACAATCCTCCAGGGGGTCGAGTCTGCTATTGCAATCGTGTTTCAATGACCGCTCAATGATCGATTTTTGACGTATAACGTCAAACTTATGACACATTTCCCATACAAAAACTGTCAAAGTTGTCAAATATTCGATCACTGACCGGTCATTGAGACACGATTGCAATAGCAGACTCGAGCCCCTGTTTGGCCGTGTATTGTGTTGTGTAATGTCACAATCATTACTGATTACATTGCATGTTATGTAACACATACGAGTATGTCACCATTAGGGTGGTGACCCTGAATTCTCAAACCAGAAGCAACCTGAGAGCCAATTCCACTAATTTTCAAGCAACGTTCACATTTGCATCTCAGTCGAAATCTGTCAAAAATTTTTGAAAATTAAGGCTTTTTTTACTGTTTGCAACTGATAAGCGAATGTTGTTTAAAATAAACGCAATATATCTGAAAAGTGGTCATTAAACTCATAATTATCCTCTTAACTAACTGTAACGACGACTCCCGGGGCTCTAGACAACTGACATTCTGTCAACGGTAGCGTGGCGAAGGCGATTGTCAATACGTCAAAAATGTATGGGATTGACAGATGCTATCGAAATGTCACGTGATCATTTCCCTACATTTTGGCATTTCGACAGTCGCATTCGCTAATTGAATGGCACATTGTCTAGGGCCTCTGGAGTCGATGCGCCATTGTTTAACTATTGTGTCTGCGATTATGGCGGCTGAAGATTTATAAACAACTTTTACTATGGAACCAACCCCGAAATCGCTAAAAAAATCAACTGTTCAGTATATTTACCCGACTGCGTCAGAAGGAGGGTAATGTTTTTTGTGGAGTTATCGGAACATACGAACGTACCTATTGGAAAGTCGATTTTTTTTTCGCAATGCCTGTGTTGGTCCTATAATAAAACTTGTTCATAATAATGAGTACAATGACCCATTTTTAGGTATTGCGTTTATTCTGTTACACGTTGTATAGATACGTGTCCCTGTTAAATGCCAAAGGCAGTGGGACTGGTAAATAACGTGCGAGTATATGTATAAATCATACCTAATGTATTTATTATTTAGATAAGCTATACTGGTCTATGAAATAGGGTGCATTGCGTTTGTATTTTACGGGGATAGATAAACCTATACCCTTTAAATTAAAAGCAAGCTTTTGGATATGTGTACTCTTCCCATCTAGAAGTCTAAGCTCAAGGTTGACCAACAGGCGATGGAGCTTATGCTGTCCAACCAAATAAGAAACACCACGCTGCGCTCCAGAACGCAAATTGCTGATGTAGCTCAAAAAGCTCCTGCCAGGGTTGCTGAATTTGTTCGAAAGAGTCACCGTGGCCCTGGAACGCTAAGGGCTTTTGGAGGAACATGGATGGATTTTAGTCAGTAAGAGTCTGACACTCCCTCCCGCTCCGCCCAGAGCAGAAGGAGTCATTTGATGATTTTTTTTTTTTTATTAGAGGTGGGTTTGCTCTTGACTCTAGTTAATGTCAGAGATGACAGAGACAAAGTCTACGATGGTACGAGCTTACCCAGAAGGAGCCTGTTCACTCTAACTTTGAAGAGATTAGGGTTGTAAGCATTTGGAAACACACACGCAAGCAGAGAGTTCCAGTCTTTTGCTGTGCGCATTATAAAAGACGTTTGGAAACGCTTAGTGCGAATTGGTGGAATAGCTACAAGGTAGGGATGGTAAGATGCAGTGCGTCTGGATGTCCGATGGTAGAACGGGGCCGGTGGGATGAGGTCGTGGAGTTCTTGGGCACACTCACCGAAGTACAATCTGTAGAAGACCGATAAGCAGGCAACCTTACGGCGATGAGCCAAGCTATGATGATTTACCATCCTTAAACAAAAAACTCAAAAAACTACACGACTAAAGTGGGACTGGGAACGCCATGTCTGGTGATGGTGTCAAAGACGTCACGGGGTCGCGGCAGACCGAGGAGAAGTTAGAGGATGGCTTCCTCGAGAAATGGCGAGAAGAAGCATAGATGAGAAAGTTATGAAAGGAATGGGCCTATACCGACGCAAGAATTGCTAGTGTCAAGCAATTTTCAAGCAGCTACCTTAGTGTCGTTCACGGTTAGTTAGTACAAGTTGCTAGCCTGTCGGTTTTCTATCGGTTGCATTTTGGAGAGTGTGCAACAGAATTACATAGTTTGATTCCGCCTAGCCCGTTCCATCATCGAACCACAAGCACCACCGGTACATGGTGGACATCCCACCCACACGCACAAAGCATTTTGGGAATACATTCATTGTGCGTACAGCTAAGGAGTGGAATTCACTGCCGGGGTCTGTGTTTCCTGATAGCTACAACCTGGGAGTCTTTAAGTCAAGAGTGAATAGGTTACTTCTAGGCAAACGTGCTCCATCTTCGACCACATCGTCGCTTACCATCAGGTGAGATAGTGGTCAAGCGCGTGCCTATCAAAAATAAAAAAAAGTTCCATATTCTTTTTGTTCCTTAACTGTACTTACCTAAATCTTTTATTTAAGAATTCCATAAATATCCATCAAGAAAAACAGACTGAACAAGGAAAGTCTACGGAACATTTTCCGAACAATTCAATCGAATGTATGTACTGTAAAGATTTATATAAAACATAATTGGTTCCGTATCGGGCCGAGCAAGCTATTTAGGTAATGGACGGATCTCAGCAGTAACCAGCCTTGCTTGACCTTGGTTCACTTACAATTTGTTGAGCTATCCGGGTCAGATGTGTTTCTTTTACAAAGTGTTCTCGGATTAAGAAAAGGTATGGAGACTTCGAGTGCTTTATTTGAGAGCAATAGTCTTTTTTGGAATTTCATTCTTTATTTTTTCAAGATGGTTTGGAGAGTTATAGGGTTTGATGGAGAGCTATGGGTTAAAAATATATGAAGGATTCAATGGGGAGTAAGTATTCCAAGAATATATAGCGACATTTTCGAATTTTTGATAAATGCCACTTGAAAGTAATCGCTGTAAGGTTCATTTTGGCATTTTGGGTAAATGTGTTACATTAACTGATACGTCAGGTATCGAATTAAATTTACTGTCAGCAATTTATGTTCAATGGCAGCTTAAAGATTGAATTTTTACCCTGTTTCATACCCTCACCTACGGAGCGCAAACGTGGTCATTAACAAAATGTCAAAAGTCGGCACTCGGGGTCTGCCAGCGAGCAATGGAACGAAGTATTCTTGGAGTCAAAATCAAAGACCGCATCAAAAACAGTATACTTCGTTCCAAAACACAAATCGCAGACGTAGGCAACTCAGCCGCCAATCTAAAATGGAACTGGGCTGGCCATATCTGCCGCATGTCGCAACAGAACTGGGCAAAAGTGGCCACTGATTGGGTTCCAAACAAGAACCGGCGACGCGGTAGGCCCAAGAGGAGATGGCGTGATGAATTAGACTCCTACCGAAAGGATTGGCCAGATGTGGCAATAGACAGAGAACAGTGGAAGCAAGGAAGGGAGGCCTTTGCCCTGCAGTGGGACAGTACAGGCTCATAATAATAATAAATAATAATAGCAATGAGAGCAACCTTATTACATGGAACATTAAACATAAGTTAGGAAATGTAATGACATTTACCTACATCGACTCAGTCTACCATTGCTTCTCGGAAATAATATAGTCGTGATATCTATCATATTTTATAATTTCTTTTTTTTATAGGTCTTTAAATTACTATTTACAAACGAAAATATTGGAATGGAATCAGTTAATAACCACGGTTTTTTTATACAAGAAACATATAAGTTAGAAAAATATTAATATAACTTTGTTAAAGTGCCTTGCAATAAAACTGAGCTGCTCAACATTATCTACCCAGTCTCTTAAAAGATAAGGTCAAAATTCAAAACATTTTATTATTAACAATTATTATGAATCGTACGGGTAAACGGAGATGAATATTGAATGCCAAAATTTTAAATTTAATAACTTTAAATTGATGTTTACGTTTCCATGTATTAATAGGCACTTACACCATGGAGTCTACTACCAAGTAAGTACAAGTACATAACAAAACTTAAATTATTCTACAGTGTTCTCACATTCCTTTGTATTCGTAGACGCATAGAGTATTTTTATTTCAATTTAAGGTTTTGTTATGTACTTGTACTTGTCTTACTTGGTACTTGGTAGTAGACTGCATGGGTAAGTGCCTAATAAATGGAAACGTAAACATCAATTTAAAGTTAATAAATTTAAAGTTTAGTACAAGTACCTACATAACAAAAAAATAATTGAAATAAAAACACATACACAACACTGTAGAATTAATCTACATGAATGTGAGAACACTGTAGAATTATTTTTTAATCATTATTACATTACATTACATTTAATTATTACATAGCATTACATTTCATTATTACATAGCATTACATTTTACAAAGACCGACTTCCAAAAAACACTACTAAGTTCTGTTGCTAACTACTAAGTTTTTTGGAAGTCGGTTTCTTTTTTTGTGAAAAAGTTTTTTATTTTTCACTTTTTAGTGGTACACCTAACAACACTGCTGGAAACAAAATACACATATTTTTTCCAGCTATTTGGATATAAAATCCAAACTACTGAACCGATTTTGATAAAATTTCAATGGGACCATTTGGGAAGTATAAGTCAAATCGGTTGGCAAGCGGCGGAGTTATGCACGAACAAACATAAAAAAAAAATACGCGAAACAAACATCCGAATTGAGAACCTCCTCCTTTTTAGAAGTCAGTTAAAAAGAAGCTAAAAATAAACATAGGTAAAAGACAACATTGTTTTCAAAACCTTCGAAATATTTAATATTCCCAAAAACTTCCACGAAATACAACCTCAACGCTAACAAAATATTTTATTTTCAAAATACCTCGGAAATAAAACTGCTCCCACAAATTTTATGAATGCCTTTACGTAAGTTACATGCACTTTTTTAAAAAGCTTTAAAACTAGTGATGCATAACAAAGTTTTCTCGTTAACCGGGAAACTAAGTTAAATATTATGCTCAAAGTGAAGCAATAGTTTGTGCGGGATTCAAAATCTGGACCTTACAATTATTATTTTGTTGCAAAACAATCTAAAATTAAGAGTGGGCTGGAAATTATGTTTCTGTCAACTTTTATTATTTCACTGTCTATTAACTTAAGAGGTCGTGGCTAAATACTAACAACCTCACGGGTCGATCTGGTTAAGCAACGCTTGTTGAGGTTACTCTGTAGATGGATAACCATCTCAACATACCCAGACTCCCCCTTGCCTTGGAAAGCACGTTAAGCCGTTGGTCCCGGCTGTCATTTGTAGATCTTTAGCAGTAGTTACGGATTGTCAGAAGCCAGAATATCTGGCTCCAGTCTTGCCAAGAAGTACCGTGTTACCTACTTAACTCGCACGCTTAAGCCGGTGGTCCCGGCCGCCAAATGGCGATCGTCAAACCATGTCAGAGGCCTTTGATGTGGTTTAGAAACCCTGACACTAGGATGTGTGGCATCGTTAGACCTTACTACCCACACGAAGAAGAAAAGAATACCGTGTTACCCATTTTTTGGGTTGTGGAGGTCCGGTAGGCAGCCACCCCACGTAAAATACTGATATTCAGCTGAATCCGATTTGATTGGAAGGCGACCCTAGTATAGTTGGGAAAAGCTAGGCAGATGGTAATAAATTAATTCAAATTATTACGAAGTCTTTTCATATTTTATAACTTTTTTATTTAGGAATGGGCTAGCTCTTGACCTCGATCACGCCTGATGGAAAGCGATGGATGAGATCTATGATGGAGCAAGCGTGCCCAGAAGATCCCTTAAGGCACTGGTACTCCCACGCGTCGACGAAACACAGCAGGCTGCTTGACGCGATTTCAGTGGGAAGGTGGCCGTGAGCCAGACGGGCGTTAGCCCTACCAAGGATTGGCCAGTCTTTTAAGGTATAAGATGAGACTGTCTACGATGTGCCGAGTGCTCGGTTCAGTTGAGTGCCTGATGGAACAAATTGGGCTACACGAGGAGGCTCCTTCATGCATCAAAGTTTACTTTATACCTTTTTCTGGATGGCCAAATACTTTAAAGCGGTATTTTAAATACCTCAATCCTTTGTGGATTGTTGCAATAAAAATTTGATAGTAGGATTATTAGTTAGGCACGTTATATAGCATGGTGAATTATTATTGGCCAAAATATCAGCGACCACACCGCGCTGTGGTTGCGTTTGTTTTAACGGAAACCGAGATACATTGCGTGTTGTAACCGCACGTTCTATTCGCTTGTTTATTACCAATGTTCGATGGATGTGGAGTATTTTGTTATTTACGTAGATTATGAGGGAAAGGACATGTGATAGTTATGTCACCGGAAATTTGCAGACTCCATAAGATTGTACTAAATCTTTATCTATCGGTCCATTATACAATAAACCTTATCCAAATTCAATAGTTTCCAATATATACTTGTCTTATTAAGGAAAAATAGTTTACAATTTCAAGCGATACCTACTTTACAATATTATGGCATCATTTAGTATACAATAAATCTTACCCAAATTCAATAGTTTCCAATAAATCCTTGTCATATTAAGAACAAATTGATTAAAATTTCACTCTATATTTAACAATTTTACGGCGTTCGCAATTTTCCGGTAAGTTATGGTATATTTTTACAAAACAAAGGAACATTACGGGTTTTGGAGTCTTCATTCCAAATTACTATGGAGAGTAAAAATTGTTTATTTCAATCTCTGGGGGCCTACCACAACCTCTTAAAACAATATTATTTTAATATTACTTTGTAATTTCTGTTGTTGCATTTTCAACTCTCGGCGCTGATCCGAGAGTTGAAAATGCAACAACAGAAATTACAAAGTAATATTAAAATAATATTGTTTTAAGAGGTTGTGGTAGGCCCCCTGGTAGTATTCCGATTAAGATATTTTTTGGCTGTTCCTAAGCTATACTATCGCTATGTCGCGCAGAGCCTATAGAAGCGAAACCACAGCACAAAGCTTGTCAAACATCAAACATCCTATCTCAAAACATATTTGCATAATATCAAGGTTACACGTGCAAACTTTCCCCATACAAGGTAGCAAGTACCAACAAACTTAATATCCGGAGTTTACCTCAAAGGCTTGTCTGCCAGTAGGTACAAATAATACACGAACCACGACACAAACAAAAATGACACCATATTATTAGCTGGCGACACAACAGCAAATCCAATACGGTTCCTTATAAGTTTTCCTTGATTTCAATTAAGCTTGGGTTGTAAGGCTAGCTGTCCATTGCGGCGGAGAGGTGTGGAGACAGACATTAACCCGGCATGACTGACGTGAAATAATTACGCGGGCCAATGTCGCTGGGACCATCGTTACCCCGATTTTACATCATTTCGCGAAATCAAAGACGACTCCTTAATTTTTAAAACTGTTTGTTTCAAAGAGGTTCTTTGCACATGTAGTAAAACAAAAATAATGTCATCAAACTGTTATTAGCTTCCAAAGTAACACATGCGAAATCAACGTTGAAAATGTAACATTCATACTTTTTACTATTTTTAAATAATCGAATTTCTCAAACAATGCTACCTGTCATAGCTCGTGTATGTCTACGTGAAGCAGATATTAATTTAAGTGTTCAAACGGCTGCCTGGATGTAGACTACTTTCTGCCCATTAGGTACGTAACTTACCATAAGTACCAGCGTTTCTGTTCTAGATGTGATCAATTATGTATTTGTAAATAACTAAGCTTTCCATGTACTTCTCACCGACGTATTCATTTGTGTGTAGTTCATTTTAAATCAACAAAAAAAAAGTCATATCATGTCATTTTTAATAGAATAAGAAAAATAGGTAAATGATACCAAAAAATGGATAAAAAAATAAAAACGGAGCTAAGTCCGTCCAACCACTTTCTAAGTTTGGTTAAGTATACAGGAGCTACACTGCTCTGCATTCCTTGCTTTTTTATGCATGTTCGCCCTGCACCAATGGACACTCAGCCTTATAATACATTTCGGTCCACGAATCCATTCTCGTGCAATGTGATATTGTAATGTGTATTGCTTATATTTTTAATTATCTGTGTGTCGTTTTTATACCACGTATTGTGTTAAAGGTCACGGTTAGATGATGAGGTTTTTGGGGTTCCATTATCTTAAAGGTCTAAATGTACCCTGATAATAAGATTCTGTTCTATAAAAAGAGACTTCGAGTTATAAAAATGAGACATTAGTTGTGAACTTATAGAAGATAGTTGATAACCTATTCGGGAGTTCTCTTTGTAACAAATTTTCGGAAACGTTTAAGGTAAGAAAAGAGAGATTTAACCTCTTTCGATACCGAATTTTATAGTAAATTCTACAAATTAACTCCTAAAAAAATGGCACTGTATAATAATATTATTAAATTTTGAAAACCCATTCCATCTATAAATATTTATTCAAACGACATACACTTGGTTCCGGATTCGTAAACATCTACAAATAATGTAAACATTTCATCTACAACCCACAAAAACAATTACCTCAGAGAACCAGCTTCACATGCATTCTATCAATTAAAACGAACTCAAAGCCTTGCATTGCAAATCTAGCTACAAATTAATATAATTTAAAAGTGAAACGGAATGTCTTTAAGTTCGTTATTCAAATTGGAGCGAGGTACCACAGAGCAGGGAATCGTCACACCTGATTGCATTTATTGTAGGCGCCAGATAAAGCAATCCAGTAAATTGCCCTTTCCGTAATATCTCTTCGTAGGTACCTCGACAATAAATAATAAATCGTTTTTCATTACTAGAAATAGTAAAGGATCAAGACAGATGTCGATTCAAGACAGCTTTATTTTAATTTTTTTGTTTACGCAATTAAGTCATCATCATATCAGCCGAAAGACGTCCACTGCTGGACATAGGCCTCCCCCAAGTGTCGCCACAACAACCGGTCCTGTGCGTCTCGCATCCATCGGTTACCCGCGACCCTCACCAGGTCATCGGTCCACCTTGTGGGAGGCCTTCCAACGCTGCGTCTTCAGGTACGCGGTCGCCACTCCAAAACATTTCGGCCCCATCGACCATCTGTTCTGCGAACAATGTGCCCTGCCCACTGCCACTTCAATTTGGCGATCCTTCGGGTTATGTCGGTAACCTTGGTTCTCTTGCGGATATCATCATTCCTGATTCGATCACGCAAGGAAACTCCGAGCATTGCCCTCTCCATTGCCCTTTGGGTGACTTTAAGCCTTCTGATGAGGCCTATTGTGAGTGACCACGTTTCGAGTCCATAGGTCATCACTGGCAACACGCACTGGTCATAGACTTTCGTCTTGAGACACTGTGGTATGTGAGACGAGAAGATACCGCGCAACTACATGGAATTAAGTATGTCAATAAATGTAGGTGGGTGAAAGACCGTGATTGCAATATTAATTAAGGGCCTAATATTATAAAATGCAAAAGTGAATTTGTTTTTTTTGTTGCCTCTTCACTCTTCACGTATCAGCGACTGTACGGATTTCTATAAAACTTGGCATATGGGTAGACCGTGTTCTAGAATTGGATATAATACTTCTCTTTTCCGAGAGTATGTTCTCTAAGGATAGTATTCTATTGGAAATACTCTATTGGTATTTTTGTATGATACAAATTGTTTTTGTGGAATAAAATTGAACCAAAATAATATTGGGTTGTTGTTTTTTATATTTAAAATTCACTTTCGTTAACGATACCGTAACGTTACTACGTCAAAACATTCACACTAGGCCCTGTTTATTTTTTCAATGAATTATTACAACATCTTTACAGAAAGGCGATGTTATAAATTAACATTATAAATGATAAACAATACAATACGTCGACAAACACAGATACATCGTAATATGTCTTTTAATCATTAGCTGTGCCTCTTTAACAAATCTCAACAAATTTTTGCAATAAATATCTTGATATTTATTAATCAATCCACATCTCCAAAGTTACGCTGATTTCGACAATGGGCAATAGACAAAGAGACAACCTGCCGACGATAGCAATGATCACTATGCGATATCTTTGAAATTGTATACCTACGCGACGTTTCTGTAGCGCATGTAAATCTTTTCATTTTTTTTTAACAATCGTTAGCGCTGATGCTCATGAAATATCACTTTGTCTACAGCCCTTAATGCTACTTCAGCAGCGTCCACCGACTCATCGCCTTGCTCTGTGCAAGGTACGCCTTTAATTACCATTTCTGTTTCAAGTTTATGTGACAATTAAGCTTTATAATTTCCATGTCAGTTAATTGAACCACGGGGCTTTTAATAAAATTAATGTTTTGTCTAATTGTTTGTAGTATTTTGTATTATTTGACTGGCTTTGTTTTTGAATAAGATGTATTTTTCCGAACAAGTTTTTTAATAATAACAAAAACGAAACTAGCAGTACTATGTTTGTCCCACTTTCAGTGACTATTTTGCTGATTTCTAGAACATAAGTTGACCTCATCATTATCAAGAGCCTACAGCAGTCCACTGTTGGGCGATTATCGGTAACTCTCATTGAGCTGCCATTAGCCACAACACATTAGCCACAATGGTAGGTATCATTAATGTAGTAGGTAGGATAAGGATGGAGAGTGGAATTTTTACTTCACTAAAACCACCTCGGTGATCACCATCAGCACGTAGCCCCGTGACCTCTTAAAAGTACATCCCGGAACCCGAGTACTGAGGGCAACCTATTAACTACTTATCAGGGATGATTCCTGAGTACAAAAAAAATATGAATCTATTTAGTCCGTCAGTTAGATTATCGAAAAATATTGGACACGTATTTCTTGCTTTAACAAATCAATAAAAATTTACGAAGATAAAACGCATCAAAGATCAGGCTTCTGACGTCACTTCTATATTTAAATTGGAGACTGTGTTTTCTCGTTTAGGTATGTAAAGCGCACTCAACAGGGTAGATGACTAAATAAATCTAATTAGTCCGTCCGTGATTTGCCATATTTCGTTACTATTACTTACTGTATATGTTTAGCTGTTAGTTTTCTTATAATAAAATGAAATAAGTAAACTTTAGTTATTAACCTAATTTAAACCAGCTAAAAGTCCAGCTTGCCTCACCCCCATCTTCCCGTACCCTACGCATGCAATTCCCGGAAGGATCTCTTCAGAATCCGATTTCCAAGCTTGCAAATGACGGTATCATATCGCAACGTCATAAGGGACGCTTGATATTTCAGTATGAAGCAGTTTATTAGAAAAAACCTTCGGGGTAAGGGTCCATCATTTATGCACATCAGTCACGTCATTGTCAAGTCATCGGTACGTCCAAGAAGGTTGAAGAGATTGGAGTACATGAAGGTGAAGACCTACTGGACCTTGAAGGTCAAGAAGTTGGAACAGCAACACAACATCAACACTTCAAGTCGTTGTGGTGCGGGTTTCGTCACAACATTTCGACACGTTCCTAAACAAAGAGCTTTGGCTAGTTTACCGACGTTTTCGCGGCAGGCTGCGCGACACTGCGCTGTGTGACTCGACGCCGTCAGTTCATGTGTAAAGCTTTTATATTTTTTTGTATTCGTGTATTGCATTTTGTATGGGCCACAGTTGCCTGCTAATATTATAAAGGCGAAAGTATGTATGTATGGATGTTTGTTACTCATTCACGCAAAAATTACTGAATTGGTGAAATTTGGCACAGAGGTAAATTATAGTCTGGAATAACAAACAGAATACTTTTTATCCCGGGAGTATGTTCCCTTGGGAAAATTTTCGCCATTTACGCGGACAAAGCCGCGGGCGGTAGCTAGTAGGTAATAAAGATGAAAGAAGATAAAGAAACAAATAGAGTTGAAATTGATCCATATATGCGGAATACATTCTATGATAACTCGTTGCCTCACAATTGTCGCATTGTGCTGTCACAGCTGTCTGTGTAAGCCTTAAATTGCTAACAAGACGAAAAGATTCCTGAAAAAAACTATCAAGTAAAATTGCCAAGAATTTTAATCTGAAGAAAAACTGAAAGGGTAAAGAAAAACTATTTTTAATTTCAAAGAAGTCTTTGGCATTTAATATTCCTGAAATTAAATTTATTTTGCGAGGGTAACATTTTATTTGCATAGATATTGCGGGAGAGGTTTTTTGATGAACTTTGGAGATTTGTCGATAAGTGACTGAGCTAAGACTATTTAATTAATATAATTAACTTAATGCGGTTATTCTTAAGGTACATCTCTGCCTATTTCTTTCGGAGAATACCTACAGGCGTAATATCACGGTGTTTGGTATTTATTAGATTGAAATTAATACGGAAGATTCCTTATTAAATCGATCTACCTTTCTATCTATTGGAGTTTGGTTTCCGCACTTAGTCATGATGTTAGAACGTCGTTCGTGAGCCATGGCGGCCGTCATTCCAATCAGTCAACTTCCCTCCAGAAGCAGGTCCTAGTGTATTCAGGATAGATATTATCAACGAATATACCTATTGTTTTCCTTCGTATTTTAGCGACGCCTGTGCACTCAAGACATACTTATAAAATATATTTAGTTCGTCAGTTAAATTCCCAAAAAATATCTACACGTATTTTTATTTCGTGTGACGTAACGACTACAATCTCCATCTTAAGTGAAAACAAACTGGAAGTGGCGTAATAAGCCGGGCTCCTGAATCTTGATACATTGTATATTTATGAATATTTATTGATTTGATAAAATCAAAAACACGTGTCCAAGTTTTTGAAAATCTATCTGACGTGACACTTTTTTTTATCCACGATATGTACACAACTATGTATTGTAAATTTATGAAAGGCCAAGAAAGTGCACAATTCTGTTGGTATGACCAAGTCTTCAATATTTCGTGAGAGACAGTTCCACAGCTATATATAATACAACTGGAAGATCAAAGGCTTTCAAAGTTCGAGAGTGGCTTGCTGTGGAGCTATGCTGGATCTTCGAACCTTTTGTTTCACAATGGAGATTTGTAAAGCTCTGTTGGTATCCGGGGTACTGCAGTAACCTTGGTTCGCAATATTACTGACTAGGTTTTTCCCGCGGTTTCTCTCCGTGGCCTTTTTTACAGGAAATTATTTATTTTATACTAGCTGTTGCCCGCGACTTCGTTTGCGTGTATGTATTGTAAAATGATGTGGCTAGGTAAGATCAATGTGTTCGAATATCTAATACGAACGGTCAATATCTATCATTTATTCCTTTTTATGTATGGGAAAACATCAAATGACTCCTTCGCTCTAGGCGGAATGGAAGGGAGTTGTCAGACTCTTACTGACTAAAACCCATCTATGTTCCTCCTAATGCCCTTTGCGTTCCAGGGAACAAATTCCGCAACCCTGGCAGGCACTGGCCCTAGCGGGCCTCGTCTTTATACGCGTGGAACACAACGCGCCGTCAAGTATCACCTCTTCTGTTCAAATAATTTTTCGTGAGAAACGTAATGATAATGCTTCTTTCATTTCATCGAAACTATTCACAGCAGTCCTAGAAGATGTCGTTATAAATGTGGGTATAGATTGGGACTATAGCGGTATTAACGTATATTTTCTGCCCAACTATCTCACTTAAGATTTGCAGATGACTTTGTGGTTTTCACTGAGAACTTCGATGACCTAGCAAATGCTTCAAAATCTTTAAGATTCTTCTTTTAAGTTGGGTCTTGGGATGAATATGACCAAGACGAAGGTTATGGCAAACACCTTCAGCGATTCAACTCTGGAAATGAATTGTTTGAGATGATTAACCGACATGTTTATCTTGGCCATATCCTTTCAATTGGCAAAGAAAATCAACAAACGGAGGTATAGAGAGGAACACACCTTGGATGGATCGCTTTTATCAAAATGGACGACATTCTGAAGCCTGCCAAAATTCAGCAATGTCTGAATTCCCGCCTTTATAACCAGTGTGGTTTTCCCACCATGACTTACTTACATGGACGCCCACGCAGGTGGCTGTGTACAGACTGATAGTTGCACAGAGAGCCATGGAGCGTTCCATGCTTGGTAGAGGTACGTCATCGAGATCCGAAGACGTACGAAGGTTTTCAACATCGGAAAACGAATTGTGGAACTAAAGTGGAGCTGGGCAGGACACTTGGCAAGGCACGGTGATGACTGATGCGTCCGAGGACTGGAAGAAAAAGTATTGGTCGGCCGGCGGCGAGATGGGCGGACGATATTGTTGCCATCGTGGGTAGGACCTGGATAAGGCTGGCACAGGAGCGTTGTGTTCCATGCGCACCTCCAAGAGATGTCAGCTAAGTAGACGGGGGCCGTTAGGGCCAGAGCCTGCTAGGGTTGTGGAATTTGTTCGAAAGAGTCACCGTGACCCTGGAACGCAAAGATCATAAGGAGAAACACAGATGGGTTTTAGTCAGTAAGAGTCTGACACTCCCTTCCAGACTACCTAGAGCGGAAGAAGTCATTTTGATGGTTTCCCATCCATAAAAAAAAACCCACAACGGATAGAGTAGAGTAGGGACTCCGTTGTGCGTAGGTGTTCTGGCTAAGTTTGCCGGCCTATCTCCGTCCAAGTGTACAGAAGCAACCAGGGTGCTTTACAGGTTGAGTGGAGAGACTTAACCGTTAAAAAAAAAATTAAAATAACGTCAGTGGAGCAATCAGACCAAACCTTTTTTTTATTTTATGCATCAAATGCATAACGGTAAGTTTTGTATCAAAATAATCACTGTTTATGACGTTTTAAAAATACCATTAATAACTAAAAAATATATTTTGGTGTTATTCTCATGCTTTTAATAGTTAGTACTTTTCTGTCATCAGATGGCATTACGGGTATCTGAATTATGTAGAAAATAAGTTGATTTCTTCTAGATTGCTACAATTCCTATCAGGTTTATGTGTAAAAATTATCTAAATGGTTTTGTAACTAACTAACATGTCATTTTGTGCATTCAATTATTTTGTGCATTCAATTACGAACAAAAACCTTTTAAAATCAATATTGCTTACCTCCCATAACATACGGCGTGATAATATGTAGCCTAAAGTGTTCCTTGGTTTACAAAGAACATTTTTGCTGAATTTCAATTCAATCTATTCAGTAGTTTTGGCGTGAAGCCGTACCATACACACATACAAACAGACAAACAGACAAAAATTCTAAAAAGTCACTTTTTGTCATCAGTTACGTTTTTCTAACAAAAGCCACTTATTTTTTCTCGAAAATTCTCAATGTACAGTTTTTCTTTAGTTACTGTTTTATTATATGTATAGATAAACTTTAATCGAAACAAAAATATAGACAAATAAAGAAAACCTTACTTACACTAAAAAAATACAATTGGCCGCCTTGTTGCATTTCGCTATCTCTTTCAGGCAGCCTGGTATGGAAAGAGATAGCCTGGACACAATATGGGACTGCACTTGCTGCAAATATAAAGTTTAACAACTAAAGTTTGACGACACAGTTGGCGCAGTGGTTGAGCGATTGACTGCTGCGCTGCGTGTCGAAGGGTTCTATTCCCGCACGGAACAAATATTTGTATGGCCTACAGATAGTTGTTCCGGGTCTGGCTGTTTGTGTATGTGAATTTATATGTTTGTACAAGCACCCACGATACAGGAGAAAATCCTAGTGTGGGGCAACGTTTTTTAAAAAAACAAACAAACAAAACAAAAACAAAGTACAGGAATATAGGAAGAACTGTGTATTTTTCGGGATAAAAGTTAACCTTTAAAACTCAGCGATTTTCTATCAGTGAAATCATACGTCACAACGGATGAAGAGTTTCGGAGATTACATCCGAACTTTTCCTCCTTTAATTATTAATTTAAATATTTGTACTGAGGAATAGTTATACCAATTTTGGGCACCATCTGTGGCACCAGACTTTTTGTGTAAAATTCTTGGTATCTCAGTTACTTTTTAACAAAAAATATGAATTTTGGTTTAAAAATAAAAGGACAAATGGACTAGTTCATAAAATTCTTCTTAACTCATTCATATTGTTTCGGGTTATCATCGCCAGGCGTTTACGCCGTACGGCATTTCATACAAACTTTCAAGTCCTTATATTTCGAAACGAATGAACCGACCTTAATGAAACTTGGTGTGCATATGACATCCAAACCAGGTGTACAAAATTAGTTGAGAACATTTTCGAAAAAGAGTTTAGAGGGAGAGAGAGAGCGATTTTAAGTTTTCTATAGAAAGTTAAAAATCACTCTATATTTCCTTTAGAACCCTTTTTCGAAAATGTTCTCAACTAACTTTTTAGACCCGGTTGGAAGGCGTATGCATACTAAGTTTCAATAAAATCTGTTCATTCATTTCGAAAAATAAGGACTTCAAAGTTTGTATGAAAAGTCAAGATATTTTATACCAAATCGTACATTCCACTAACAAAACTTTTTACTAATTTAAAACCATTTAAACTAACATCACCTCTAAACCAAAACAGCCGCAATAAAACCAAACTCCAATTTATGTCCTCTTAAACTTAACGTTCCGATGTGAGTACCTCCTACCAAACCCTTTACTCCTAAGACTTGATGTTGGACAACCCACAGGCAATCAACGGGAAGGACTTAATTAGTCAATCACGTGGACTAAGGAAAACAATGTAACTGGAATTGGAGGCCAGTTCAATTGAATCGTTGAGATGAATGGAGGACGTATGATAATGGCTTAGTGATTATTGGATTTTGGTAGTCTGAGAGGAGCACGTGGCTAAATTATAACAGCCGCACGGGTTGATCTTCGAGGTTAAGCAACGCTTGCCAAGGTCGGTCTGTGGATGGGTGACCATCTTAATATACCGAGACTCCTCCGTGCTTTGGAAAGCATGTTACGTCGTTGGTCCCGGCTGTCATTTGGAGATCTTTAGCAGTCGTTACGAATTGTAGAAGCCAGAAAATCTGACACCAGTCTCGCTAAGAATTACCGTGTTACCCAGTTATTGGGTTGTGGAGGTCTGGTAGGCAGCTAGTCCACGTAAAATACTGAGATTGGAAGCCGACCCCAATATAGTTGGGAAAAGGTTAGGCAGATGATGATAATCTATTTGCACGTGATAGTTTTTTTTGTAAGATAGGTGTAAGTGGTATTAGAATCTATAATCAAATGTCTTCAGGTCACATTAGCGGACATGGTGGTCTCGTATTTTATGCCTTTCGAAGCCAGTAAATACAAACAATGATAAATTGTCTTAATTTTTATTTACGCACCAAATAAAAAAACATCGTGTCCACTATTATTTATCTACCTGACCGACCAAATATTTCTAGGAAAATACCCTATTGTGTGTTTTGGTACACAAATACAAAATTCATCAAATAAAACCAGCCAGAAGTAAATTTTTAGAAATATTCACAAAAGAATCAAACGGCTATATTGGAAAACAAAATGCTAACATGAACGGAGTTTTTGAAAACAACCTGTCAATATCATACACACCGTTTTATTTCTGTCCGTTTGATTTATTCAGAATATCAAATGAAAGTGGTCAAGCTTGCGTTAGGGGGGTTCTGTAGGTACATTTTATGTCCACTGAACTTGACCTCTGACTATGAGGGAGAAATAAAAGTGGGCATTAAATTGTACTACTGTCGTAGTAGTTTATTTTAAGGATTGTTACTTGTGAGGGTCCTAAAATAACAACTGCCAGTATTATTTATAGGCATAACGCCCTACTATGATGGACCTATACCATTATGATTCCGGTGTGAAAAAGAGATAATGCTATGTGTCTTGTATAGCTACGTCTCTCTTCTACGTCATCATGACGATTTAAAGACGTCATAGTAGAGCCCCTGAGTTTAATCACCGAAATACATCATACTTAATTATTTATCTAATTACAAACCGATATTACAAAAGAAAATTAAAGAAGTAGATAGATACTTACGTTTATACATACTAAAATATATAATTATTATTTAAAAATATAAATATGAAAATCGTGTTGGATTTTCATATTTATATTTTTAAATATCTTCTTCTTCTTGGGACAACTCACACACGGCCATCTGATCCCAAGTTAAGCAGAGCTTGTGTTATGGTAACCAGACAACTGATATACATATACTTATATAATTTATAAATACATACATATTATAGATAAATTACACCCAGACACAGAACAAACAATTATGCTCATCACACAAAGTTTGTCCTGGGTGGGAATCGAACCCACGACCTCCGGCTTTGCAGTCAGGGTCACTAACCACTAGACCAACAGGCCTGTCCAAATAATAATAATATATTTTTATACTTGATCGACAAATAAAAACTATCGTAAAAATTAACCTCTATCGTTTTATGAGAAGTTGGTTATACCATTAAATAACTGAATCCTGTGCTACACCTCGAATGGTGAGACGCATGGGTGAGAAATCATAAAAATGCACGTTCAATATGAAATCCGTCCCACACACGACTCTGCCCTATCTGCGTATATCTAGATAAACGTCCGTAAAAAGTGCCTAAACTACATCCAGGATAAACAAACCTCCCCTTTTCCCCTCAACCGTTGTAACACAGAACCTAAAGGAATACGTAATGGTCAATGGAGAGCTCGAGGTAAACTGGTCGGTTTTAGACGTGGACTCATACTGTCATCGTTCTCTAGTTTGGTTTTTAAAATGCAAATTGAATCGTAGTTTAGATCCGCAGCATGTGTGCCTAACAACAAATTTTTGATCGAATCTTGATTAACTTTTATAGCAAAACATATTTTTCTAGGTCATCCAGTCCAATCGAATTGAAACGCATCATAGAATACGTGGTCTCATTTAACGTGATACCGTCAGCGCCATCTAGTGTAAGCAAAAGCTATTAAAGCCATTCTTACTCACAAAGGTGGAAAACTTCTTCAATGAGAACGCTTTGCATTCATAACACCCACGGCAGGATTATCTACAGCGTGGGTGCCTTTATCCGAACTAATACGTACGGAGAATAATGTGGGAGTACACTGTGCAAATATACCTCTGTTTTGAGAACCTTACCTTAACGAGAACCAACAATCACCCGCCAATAGTATGATCATATTATTTCTATGTACGTTATGTTAATCAGACATTATAAATGTCATGTCGATTCAATATGTCAAAGGTAAAAGACAAGAAAGTATTGTGTTTTATTTTAGACTTCCAATGGCAAACAGAATACGTTTGTCAGATACTTTATGTGTGTTCGACTCAAGAACATATTTCAGGGACAGTCGAGACAGGTTTCGAATGTCGATCACATTCGAAACCTGTCTCGACTGTCCCTTGTTGTTAGTGTGTCCTTAGTTGGCATTGAGCACTTATTATGTACCAAGAAAAATGTGAGGATGGATGGGGTAGCATATTTTTTAGAAGTCCTCAGCTTAGTTATGATGGCTTATGTACTAATATGAGGGATTGCTCAGCTATGCGTCAGCTAGAGGGCCTTCATTGTAAAAAGATAACGCATCATTCGCTCTCAAAAATTCACAAAATTGAGATATATAAAAAAAACAAAAATTCAAAAGAAAAATCCTTTTAGTACCAGGAGCACATAAGCTAATCCGGTCTGTAGTGGTCGGTGCCGCTCCAACGGGCATCAACTAGAATATTTTACTCACCCCGGGTTTTGGGTGACGCAAAATAAATTGGAGAATTTGGAGGCTCTTATTTATACACGTTAGCGTCGGTCTCGGTATGTTACGCCGGCTGGGTTGCTTTCGTCGTGAATGGAAGTAGAATGTATGGGTAGTTATTTTATTGGCTATCCCTTTTTCTTGGGTATCAACTGGTAGTGATGAAGGTGGGATTGATTTAAGGGTCCTTTTTGTTGTAGAAAAAATGGGCTTGGGTCTTGGGAATGGCAATGATTTTTTAGGACGTCGAGAGTAAGTCTTGCCACAAATAAAATTAGGGCTGGGAGCTAAAGTGAAATCCACTGAACTGAGGCTAAGGAAATGTTTTTAAGAAAATGAAGGTAAAATCTTAACTTCCAAAAACACCTGCAAACATAATAATCCAGAAATATAACTGACTTTGTTAACCCTACCTCTTCATGGCAACATTCAACAAATTCAAGTTTCAAACTTAGTACTTGTTAGTGACATTTGTACAAATTGCAAGTGAGATTCTGAGTAAACGGAATAATTCTGTGTCGCGTTTATCGTCTAGCTAGGTGGAACAGGAACTCTTGCTTCAATCTCTCGTGTTATTTCTTTCCTCGTTAGTTTGATGCTCAAGAAATACATAAACGTTTTTATGGACTGACACGAGGAAAATAATGTTGTTTTGAATAACGGCCACTAAAGTTTTTTATAGGAGAGATGAAAAAACTAGGAGTTTAATCATTCCTGCTACTTAAAATTATTTAATTTGGTATTTTCATAATTACCTACTTTGTGCCTTATTTCTTCAACCTTATCCATTGCCTCGTCAGTGACAGATCCAATGTTATTCAAAGTAGGTCTTGGGGCTTAAGAACACAGTTCAAGATATTAAACATAGGTCAGCTGGATTTTATAATATCTAACTTTCACTAAAACGGAAGCTCATGGACATGTGCATTCTTCCCACCCTCACTTTTGACGATTGGTCAGATACCATGTTTGCGCTCCTTACGTAAACGTGGCCTCTTACCAATCATCTAAATTTTGCACTTGGAGTCTGTCAACGAGCTATGGAACGAAGTATACTGGGTGTCAAACTCACAGATTGCATTCGAAACTCTATTCTTCATTCCAAAACACAAATAGGGGACGTTGGCTACACAGCTGCTGGCTGCGAGTTTAAAGTGGGACTGGGCTGGTCATTTCTATCGCATGTTAGAGGAGCAATAGGGAAAGATTACCACGCAGTGGATCCCAAGCGCAAAGAAACGACAACGGGGAAGGCCCAGAAAGAGATGGCGAGACTGGCCCAAAATTGCAGAAGACCGGAGAAAGTGGAAGGAGGGAAAGGAGGTTTTTTCCGTGCAATGGGACAGTTCAGACTCACAATAAAATAAAATAATGTAATCTAACAAGTACCTATGTATCGACCCACTGCCCGAGAAATACCTCCTTTTCCATTTCTTTTTATTATGAATAGGCTCGCGTCTGACCACAATCTCAACTGATCGAAAGCAATGATGTGGTCGGCAATGGAAGCAACACAATTCTGTTTCAGCTAGTACATGCGAGTCCTATTGGTAGAAGTCAATTTTGATGATTTTTTAAGTCATAGATAAATGTGTATAACACAGGTCAGCTCACCAAACAGCCATGCGAACCTTTTCAAGAAGCTAATCATCAATATTATCACAATTACCTCCTCTCTCCACAAGAAAACTTCCCCGACTCGCGGCATATTACCGCCGCTGTTCTGCAGGGCTAACAAGGGTTTATTCCTGCTATGTTCTCTCATATTTCCTCCTGTTAATCCATATTTATACGGCTGACCCTGCCTCAAACGGCTGCTGCGTGCCGATAAGACCTCAGCCTTTTTATATGAACACCGTTAATATATTTTGCGAGCAACGTGATCGAGTGCTGTCGGTTTTATTGGTACGAAACGTTTACTTCATAGTTTGGGGTTTGCGTTTCGATTTCTGAGTTGGAGTGGTGATGTGAAGATTTATGATGGGAATTTTGTCATTTTGTCTATTTTATGTGTTTGGGTTTATTTATACCTTTCTCTATTGCCAAACTGTCTTAATAATAAATCTCAAATTAAATGTCAAAGCATTTATTTCAATACACCATTTGTTAAAAAGCACTTGAACGTCATGATTTAAAGAATTCTAACTATTATTATTCTCCACTTGTATGCAAATAGTAATTATACTGTATATAGTTATATGCATACGTCACAGCCAACTAGCTTGATCAGCCGTTTAATTGGTGGCCTTTTTTTTTTTTTTTTTTTTCTAGGATGGGAAATCATCAAATGACCCCTCCCGCTCTGGGTGGAGCGGCAGGGAGTGTCAGACTTTTACTGACTAAAACCCACCCTTTAGTCCTCCTAGTGCCTTTCTTCCCAGGGCCGCGGTAACTCTTTCGAACAAATCCGCAACCCTGGTAGGCTCTGGCCCTAATGGGCTCCGACCCTTGCTGACGTCTGCTGGTTTGGCGCGCGTAGAACACAGCGCGCCGTCAACCCGGGCCTGTTCTGATCGGACGGCGAGCTACCCATTGCTCGCCGTCCACAGGCATCAGTCACTGCGCCATGCTCAGGAGCATCAGTTCCTGGGCGGCGCAGTGGCTGACGTTCAACAGGAGGGGGTGAAATGGGGCCATTACTGGCACTCCATTTCAGCCCCCTCCGGAGCCCTTTGTAGGGGCTCTACTGCGGCTGCTGCAGAAGCAGCAGCCGCAGTGGAACCGGCAATGGCGGTAGAAGAAGCGGCGGCAGCGGCGGCGGTCGCGGCAGAGACGGCGGTGGCGGAGGGCTTCCTCCTGTTTCCGGCTTTGGTGGGTGGGGCGCAGGCCCTTCCCCCAGCCCAGTGGTCGGCCGGCTTGCCAGCTGCCGCACAGACTACGCAGTGCGGCGCGGCGACGCAAGAGCCGGCCCTGTGACCGGGCTGACCGCAGCGGAAACAAAGACCGCTGCGGTCCACCTCCGAGGTGCATTGTGCTCCCACATGGTGGCCCACTTGACACCGGAAGCACCTCAGAGGTCGGGGTTCCAGCAGTTTGACCTGCGCGGAAACCCAACCCACCAAAAACCTTCGGCCCTCCGTGATGGTTTTGGCCGCCGACACGGGGCAGCTCACCACAATGGTGCGCGTGCCCGTGTTGTCAGGACGTAGGGTGCCCGCCTTCACCTCCTCTGCTGAGCACCCCCCCGTCCTAACGACGGCGGCCACCACCTCCGCCTCCGTGACGGAGTCGTCCAAGCCCAAGATGCGCATGTCGATGCGCTTGGTGGGCCTGGACACTCGGGCATCGTCCGCGCTTAGGGACGCCCTAAGCCTTTCGGCTAGAGCGTCCGCGGTTGGGCCGCTGGCTGCCCCGGGGATCTCCAGCATCCGGGCCCCAGTCATGGTGACCCGGAGCCGAAGGCCCCCCACGATGCCTAGCTCACCAAGGTTTATCGTCTCCTTCGCCTTGGTGAGCACGTCCGCGTACGTTACGCCCCTCTTCGCCGCGTCCGGCTGCAGTGTGAGCACTACAGCCGCGGTTTTCGGGGGGCGCAGCGCAGCCGCGACGCTTCGCGCCTTCTGCCGCCGCTTCCTCTCCCGCCTCTTGGCCGCCCTGGCTGCCTTTCCCGCCTTCCTCTTCTCCCCGGCCACTTGCCATTCGGCTTGAGCCGGGGGAGGAGCTGAAGGCGAGGAAGCCGGGGGGAGCTGCTGCCCAGACGGCGCAGGAGCCTTCGCCGTCCGCGCAGCAACCCCACCCTTCCTCTTCCTTCCCGGGGCCGGGTCCGGTTTTCCCGGCACCGGCTTCGCGGGTGCCGGCCCGGACCCTTTGTCCTGGCCGGACGACCCCGGTGTGGCAGCCGCGGCGGCCGCGTACGACGCCGCCTTCCGGCCCGGAGCCTTCCCACTCGCCGCTAACGGGGGGCGCAGGACGATGCCCTCCAGGACGGAAAACCGAAGAAGGACCGGAAGAATTTTCAGCGACTTATGTGACTTCTTTGGTTCTTTGGTCGTGAAATGACTTACCCATGTCACTTATGTCGCTAATTAAATGGCACAGTTCAATGAAAAGGCTAGGCTTTTAATGAAACGGCTGATTAAGCAAGTTGGCTGCGACACAGACACTAAAGTGTAAGTCGGAATCGCGCACCAAGGATTCGCAATGACACTCTTAAAACCTATGATCCTCTGGACCTTCGCGTGCGGGTCCATCTTGCACTTATTGACACAATCAAGCTTGGTGCTAGGACACAAACCACGACGTTCAAGTGATGTTACTAAAATCTCGTGATTCTAATGGGCTGGCACCACAAAGACATATGAAAGCCCGTTGCTCCCTTTGCAACATGTTCTCTTACTAATGAAAGAGGTCAACATCAACACGCCTCAATAGACGGAACGTAAACGCTTCATTTTTCCACACCCTCTCAACTTGTTCGTACTTGAACTAGAACTGCCAACACATCTCCCCGGCTAATTAGTATTTCCACAGACGGTTGTCCCAGTTATCATCACAAACTAGATGAGCTAGAATCTAGATGCTTAGTTAGAAAACAATGGCTTAACTTGGGAAATAGGTTAGTATGACAAGTATACGGGTTGTTCCCAAAACGTGTGGTCATATATTTAAGGGTGTAGTTCTGAAGCTGCTACAGAGTAAAAAAATTATATCAAATAAAAAAAAATACTGTTTTTTAAAAACCGACCTCAATTAACGACTCAAAGGTTCCAAATTAATCTTCGCTTTTTAAGCAATTTGATGCAGTCTATGGCATCGAATCTGTGATTGAACACCACTAACTGCATCAGACGGCCTTTTTTTCTTTATATCTTATTTTAACTTTATATAGTCGACGCCAGATAAACTTGCAATGACTAAAAAAAAAGTCCCTTTCCTTTAACATCTCCTCGTAGGTACCTGGACATTGTGGATTATGTTCGAAAGAGTTACCGCGGCCCTAGAAAGCAAAGGGCACTATAGGAGGAGCACGGATGGGTTTTAGTCAGTAAGAGTCTGACACTCCCTTCTGCTCTGACCAGAGCGGGAGAAGTCATTTGATGATTTCACATCCATAAAAAAAGGATTCATAATTTATTGTCCAGGTAGGACAATAAATTATGAATCGTTTTTCATTACTAGAAAATGTAAAGGATCACGATATATGTCGGATTCAGGACAGCTTTATTTCTGTTTTCAGAATTATATCTGTAAATAAATGTAGGTGGGTCAATGACCGTTACTGCAAATTTATCTGGTCGTCGATCATAGTCATTTATTGCGAGTTTTTTTTTCAAGTATTTTTTTTTTATTTCGAAATTTTTGCCTAACACAACCCTTAAATATGAACACGCATTTCTGGAACACGCTGTATGTTATAGCTACCTCTATGTTTACTTTGCTGTGATTGATATGACAAAGACTTGGCAAGTGCTTGTTGTGGAACTATGGCCTTATTTTATATTATATTCGGAAGTTTTTTGAAGTGAATACTTCTTTAGCGGCGTTGTGCACTTTTTGGGATGGGTAAAAAATGTTAAACTCGCGTCAGGACACGTGACCTGATCGAAAATTCGAAATACGGTGTTTAAAATATGGAAATTGAAAAAGTGCATGTTCAAGTTTTCACTTCTGCCGCAACCTGCAACCCGCTGTTTTTTTTTAAAACTATTTTTGTAGTAAAAACGAGAGAGTGTAGCTCATTAGCAGTGATTTGTACTTAGCTTTGCATATTTTGAATTTGCTTGAAGCATAGATAAAGCTTGATCCTCAACAAATTCAAAATATTGTAGTTTCATAAAAATAAATAGAATAAAGCACACATACAAACATACCGTATATCTGCAAACGACTATCCTCTTACTAGAGCATTCGATTGAAGACGTAAATTACAGAGAAACTAGCCTTTGCCCGCGACTTCGTGCGCGCATCCCTTCCATACCTTTTTTTTTCCTTTCCCGTAGGAATTTCCGGAAATCCTCCCTTATTGCTCCCCTAAACTCCTCAAGAAACCTACATGGTAAATTTCAGCTTTCTATGACCAGTAGTTTCTGCTGTGCGTTGTCTCTCAGTCACCCAATCAGTCAGTAACAGAAGAGTTTCATTGCGCATTATATGTATATTTGAGTAACAAGTTTCCGGATATGATTTATATATTTTCGGAAAAGTGGAGTGAATTGTGAGGCGGAGCTGTTAAGTCAGTTGTTTTCGCAGTTAGAGAGGCGATTTGGTTGAAATGGTAAATGAGTACATCGTTTTGTTTTAAGAATAAAGTGTTGTTTGGGAGGTAATTGACCAAAGAACTTCTAAAAACTTGTGGTGTGTATTGCTTGCTGGTTGGTCTGTCTGTATGTCTGTCTATTTGTACCTCTCTTCAGAGCTGAACTGATTTAGATTAAACTTGACACACGGATTGACCATGTTCTGAAATAGGATTCATTTTATTGGGATGATTACCGCCTTTTAAGCGGGCGAAGCCGGTGACAGATGCTAGTAAGTATTAAAAACTTGATGCTTTAAATTTCAAAACTTGACACATAATTTAAAATTCACAATGTAAATACAACTTTAACATGTCGGTTGCAACTACAATAATATTTCATAACTCCTAAAATTAAATTTTAATTCGCCTAAATCTACCTCTATGTAATCCGCCTGTTTCATTAATGATGTATGGACGTAATTTAATTAAAATGTTATTATAGAGATCATGACAATTTGACATAATCAGTTCAAAGCTCGGTTTATGTATCATACATAATCGTATTCAGTCGTAAATGTACACTAAATACCGACTAAACATTCATATGGGTTTAGTTTTGAGCTGATCTGATCACCAGTGTTATAATAGGATTAATTTACTCAAACAGTTGCCTTCACTGGATATAAATATGAAATGCCAAACATAGGCAAACGTGTGTAAATACTTTATATGAAGTATAAAAATCTTTATAAACCTCTCTACTCCCAAATTCAAAGAGCTAAGTACATATTAGGCAAAAACCTTTTGAATAATCTAATACAGCTATTTTCGGCACAATAGCCTAGGCATAAAAGAAAACACAAAACAAATCCATCAGACGCAGAATGTTAAAGGGGTAGGGGGGGGGGGTTAAAATTACCAAGATTATGATGGTAAATGTTCAGTGACATTTCGATTTTTTTTTATTAATTTTTTTTTTTCGTAAGCAAAACATCGCTTAGTAACAATAAAATCATTGGTAGCGCTGTTTCGGCGGAACTCGTTGGATTTGACAGCAATAAAAATATTTGGTTAGATTTTCCTATTCCCATCATTTTCCCGCACAAACCGCAACGCACTCGTGCGAGCGAGAAGAATCTAGACCGCTCTCTGAACAAAAATTCGTAAATATTGAAGTTTGGTGTTTTTATCATTGTTTCAGCTGAAATATGCCTACATCTTATCATAGACATCCCCAATCGCCACAACCCCGTTTGGTCTTATGCTTTTCGCATTCAGCGTTTCCCCACAGCCCTCACCAGGCCATCGGTTCACATTATCTGAGGTCATCTAATGCTGCATGCGTATTCCGAACCTTCTAGCCCCATCGACCATCCTTATAATTATAAAATGTGTGGTAGATATAAAGCTTAATCTACAAGTACAATAAAGTTTAATTTACTATGACAATACCTTACGATACCCTCAGGAAACACAACCTATTCTGAGACACGGCGACTTACTAAGGCCTCGACACATTAACTATAAATTGCGCGCGTCGTGGCTGGGAGACGATAGTTAGCGGCACCTGCGACATCGGACACAGGAGACATACGTTTAGTGCTTTCTGTATCGAACTACATTGTTGCTAAGACTAAGGTAGGCTTGAGAATTATCTGATGAAGTTTGCGGGACGTAGAAGGTGACTAAAAGGTTAATTTTGCTAATTTTTAAGCAAGAGTGTCTTGCACGTTCTTCTCCATAGGATCTACTCTTTGGAACGTGCAACTGCAGCGCAGAAGACAGTCAGTGTGTTTTGCTGAGCAACATTCTTGCTGCTTTTGTCCCTAGTGCGGCAGAACTAGTTTCATCTTTGGAGGTAGCGGAACAGAGAGTAAAGTCCCGCAAACCTTCGTTGAAAAGAGAGGATCCTCCGACCGGACGGTTGTTGGTGTCGTCCGAGAGTTGATATTTGGGCTTTGCATATATGTTATAATAGTACGGTAAACTCTGATATCGCGATTTAGGATTTTATCAAGCTAGTTCGCAGCTGTCGAGATAGATGGCGCTGCGAGTCTCAATTTGTTGATTCTGCTACGTTGATTTTTTGTGGCAGTATTAATGTCGCCTACACATCTATTCGACTGACAGACCTTGACAATTCAAAAGTGTCTGTAAATGGTCTATTAAAATATTAAAGGATTTGATTTTGATTTTCCAAAGTTTGGAGTCGCGATCTATCAAAAACACATCTAATTCCCCTACATTTTAACAAATTGCAACTGAGGTACGAATGTGAACGTTGCTTAAAAATAAATAGAATTGGCACTTTGATCGTTTGTTGACCTTTAGGGAGATGTGTCTTTCGAAGTGAGTGATAGAATACCTTACGATGTAGAGGTAAGTGTGTAAACTAAATGAGATGAGATGAGGAGGAGGGGGAGGAGAAACTCCTAGCTAAATAATATCAGTCACCCGGGTCGATCTTCAAGGTTAAGCAACACTTGCCAAGTTCGGTCTGTGGATGGATGAACATCTTAACATACCGAGATTCCTCCGTGCCTTGGAAAGCACGTTAAGCTCGCATGGTGGTCCCTTTTCATTTGTAGATCTTTGACAGTTTTTGCGAATTGTCAGAAGCAAGATAATCTGACACCAGTCTTGCCAAGAAGTACCGTGTTACCCAGTTAATGGATTGTGGAGGTCTGGTAGGCAGCCACTCTACACAAAATACTGGTATTCATCTGAATCCGGTTTGACTGGAAGCCGACTCCAATGTAGTTGGAAAAAGGCTAGGCTCATGATCAGGTATATAAATTACTATAAAATGAAATGTTCCAGTTGAACCAGCCATGTAAAATATAAATTTTACATCGATTAATAAAATGAAAAGAAAATAGGTGAATCGCTGTCAGCGGAAAGACCTCCGTTGTACCAATAGATTTAGGATTATTTAAAACATTTGTGCAACTATTTTCGGTAAAGTATATTCTTTTTATCTATACCTTTGACACACTGTTTGGTGCCAAAACTCCCAGCACAGTCTATCCAGAAAATTCCATTGCGTTCGTATCGGAGCTCGCACAGCAATTCAATCGTATCCCTTCGCACTGCGTTTGTTTTTAATCGATTCTGTGGCGCAACTACATCGATATCGCGCTAAAGTATCGACTGCTCTGAAACGCTTTTGACTGTGACCGAATCACTGCGTTGCGCTGTGTTGTATTGAACCTACTTTGGTTCTTTTGTTCAGTTATAGAGGGTGTAACGAAAGGTGTAGTTATAGTTTAAAAACTGCTTCCACCCATGTAGATGAATAATTCTCTTTAACTGGATTTTCCTAAAAAAAGTTATCGTCGACTGATTAAAATTAGTGTGGTATGTACGATTTCTTTTTGTGGAAATTAACTATGACTTTCTTGAAGAAGTTGGTAATCTACTTTTGGTCGACACTAGATAAATTTGCAATAACGGTCATACCCACCTACATTTATTGGAATAGGTACTTAATTCCGGAAAAAATAAAAAACCTTTTTACAAAAAAAAAAACGACTTCTAAAAAAACCACTACAAAGTACAAAATAACTTTAATTTCGGAAGTCGGTGTAAAAAAACGAACAAACAACTTAAAAAAAAAAGAATTCTTATAATAAAGTTATTTTGTAATTTGTAGTTTTTTTTAATTTTTTTATATTTCTAGTGATCCAAAATGTGTATCTTAGAGGTGAAAATTTTAGATAAGTATTTTCGGTGTCACTTGAAGTCATGTGCCGAAGTCTTGAGACATTCCACTCCACTGAGAATGACTCTTTTCAGCAAAGGCGTTTTTTATTATTTTCTAAGACAGACGAGTGTTAATATCAGCGAATAATGGTCCGTTAAAAATGTATTCTCCGTCTTTTGTTTTAAAATTCGGCGTAAGATTATAACTTTTCTTTCGCACAACAAAGAAATTGAGAAGGCTCATGTTATGAAATAGCTTATTTAATACACAAAAAAAAGCGTAATACATCTTTTTAAACATTATAAACAAAACATTATCGATTGGAGATAGTTAGATTCTTTTGTATCAAAGTATGTAGGAAGCTTTTCAAGAAATTTTTGGTAAGTGAGTAATTACTTATAGTCGTGGCCAGATAAATTTGCAATAAAGGTCATTGCCTACCTGGTACCAGGCACCTGGACAATGAATGAAGAGCAAAAAGCTTCCCTGATCTCCTTAATTTTTTTTCTAATCCAAACAAACTAATAACTAAGTCATCATAAATAGATTACAATCAGCAACAACACAACAGAAAACAATTATCAAGAGAACAACCGGCATAAGACCCTCATATATCCCATTTCATATTTCATAAACGATCACGTTCTAATATTACTCTTAATCCCAAATCTTAATTACGGCCGGCGTTCGTAAATTCAATTTAGCCTGGACCTCAGTCTAAGGCCAGGTTCAGATGCAAGCCAACTAAGGCTAGGTTTACACGTCCGGCCGAATTACCTCCTTTGTTATAACCGTTTGTCACAGGGACTAATCTCAAACACCACGCCTTGGTCACAGATCGGTACGTTTGCCAGCAGTTGTTTCGTAATGTAGGTAGTGGTTGAATACACAGCTGTATTTTTTTGGTTTTGGTTGTAGCTGAAACCCTTAGTGAACAGTTTTAGGACAATAAATAACAGACTTTATTTTTTATTTCTATTAGCTTTAATCTTATCCGTTGACCCGTCTACACTGAAGTGAACTAGCCACGCGATCGGAAATCTTCGGGAGCGGTCGTATGTGCGAGACATAAAAAATGGCTGTTTCTTGTATCGTGAAAGCGTATAAGCAAACGTTCGAACGGTCTCATCTTTACTATTTAAAATTTATGCTCAGACCTCTGATTCTGGTCCCACCAAATGCATTCGTTAATAAATCTACTAACAAATAACGTGCTTAAAAAATTGCAATTAAAACAGACAATACTTACTAAAGTTATATAAATATCTAAGCGACAAAACTAACGTTACCTACTTACATTCCCCAACTATAATATCCACCAGAAACAAACCCCACCGCAGCCAATATTTTAAAGTGGCCGTCCCATATCCCCATAATTTTCTACTAGAAAACAAACTTGTACATGACAACGAAATAAAATGACAGTTGGAAAGCGGTGCGCACATCAAAGCGATCGGAATCATTCGGGGGAATTCGTGAGCGGTGGCGTGGGCAGTCGGAGGCACTCCAATTTATTGGATATCAAGCTGTCAATGCCTTTGACATTGTCACAAGGGCGATGATTGTTCGGTCTGTCAATAGTTTCGAATGGACTCATTGGCGCCAATACAATGGTTCTGATATTGTCGCGTTTAAGCTACACATGTGGAAAGTGCAGGTATTTTAGGGGTTATATTTTAATGTAGGTACTATTTTATTTTAGACGGATAAATTATTTAAAGTCGGATGACAGTTTTCTTGCTTTTAGTTTTAAAAATCAGATTATAAGTGTCAGTTTTCTAAAGCGTCAAATAAAAGTGGTTAGTTGTGCAGTTATCATAGGAGGATTGATAAAATAAAACCTAGTGTTAATTCTACTCATTTTCGAGTATATAATAATCATAATTGACAAAAATGTATGAAAATTAAGGCTTTTTTGACAGTTTGCGACTGACCTGCGAATGTGAACGTTGTTTGAAAATTAGTACAATTGGCCCTCCACTTCCACTAGCTCTGGAATTCCATTTTTCTAACTTCCAACACCAGCAAAGTCAATAAAACACCGTAGTCTTATAAAATCCATGCAATAATTTCCAATCAATGAAACCGAATTAATTTACAACCAACTATAGTCCTCTTCCTACTGACCATTGACAAGATAGAGGCCAATAGCCGCAGCGACCATTACAATCAATTTCCATTAGTTGTCGGTTACAACTCACTGGGGAAGATAAGCAACTCTTTGTTTTTGTTCCTCCCCCTCTCTCCCCCCCTTATCTTGGAACAAACACGGTTCCGGGATCTGTTTTTGCGATTCCTTTGATCTGATGAAGATTTCTTTAAGAAATAAACGAATGAAATGACATTTCAGGATAAGGTTTGATTCAGCCACTGCTGAAGATGAGAAACGATAAAATACCTTAACGCGTCAAAGGCATGTAAAACTGTTCTTTTTAACCTATTTACAAAATAAAATTAATTACTAGACGGCAGTTCTGTTCAACAGCAAGATTTAGACAAATCAACCCGGCTATAGAAGAATTCTGGATCCCCAGACCTTTTTCATTTTGAATTAGGTAGGTACAGCCAGCCATTCAGAGAAATCATCATACAACGCGTCCAAATGAAATTGTGGTCGCTAACGACCAGTCATCATGTCCAAAAGCCATTAAAAATATATTGCCACATCAGTTTGTCATTGTGGTAAAGACTTGACATTCGGAAAACCCAACTTTTAATTTAAAACATCACCAATCAACTTTGGGTACCGGAGGCAGGAAATGTTTATCAATTTTCATTTCATCAGATTCCCCTCGGCAGCAAGAATAAATATTTTAAAGCGCCAAAGAACCCTCGACCTTATCAGAAAAAAATGGGCTGAAGAATAACAAAAAAAACTCAAAGAATCCATTAAAAATGAAATTCCAGCGCACAGTGTTTACCCAACATAATTTTTGTAGACAAAATTGTAGGAACAATAAAAAATTTATTATAATTTTAATGATAATGAATTTTCAATCTTGTGGTTTATTATTTAGGGTGTAGATTTGAAAGGAGGAAATTGTATAGCTTAACTACGTGGGTTGACCATTGGACACGTTCGGAGATTTATTAAAAGCATAATTGGTTTTGTTTCGGTCAAGGGCGGGATTAACGATAGTTTTATACGCCTAATGGGTGCAGTAAGCAAGAACAACGTTTTCTTAATGGTTCTATGTTATTCTAAGGGCTGTTAGGAAACTATGTATGTATCTTTTGTTTGTTTAGCTTTAAGTACACATAAGATTACCACGAAGTTAACTTGAAAATTAAGTTTAGTTCTAGTTGCTAGGAAGTGTGTAGGGGTAACTTGCATAACTTTCATTGTTAGATAGTTGTTACGCATGTATAATAATTTTGAGCCACTGGATTCCCTTTCTGAGTTAGCGGAGCTGGTAAAGACACTAACGTTGAACAGTTTGCTCATAAACAGCTCAACTTAAAGCAAACGGTAATGATCTTGGCTGAAATATTTTCAACAACTTTTTTTAAACACACGTACATATTCAAACCTTGAAACCACAGTTCTTTACAAGATTGTAGCTAAAAAAACTGCAAAATGAAAAACATACATCGTAGCCAACATAGTTTTATCTTACTGCACCCTATGACATAAGCGACTTCATTAAAAAACAATACGACTACGCACCACAGGAAAAGCGCACGAAAAATTTTAATTTATCTTCCAACATTTTTCGAAACTCTCTTCCGTGTCGCATTTTGTCCCGGCGAATTTTCCTAAACCACTGTGTGGTATCTGTTGATATTTACGGCGTCGTTTCTAAAGTATTTTTTGTTCAAAATACTCGACAACTCTATTTCAATGCACAGTGGGGTAACGAGCGACCTGAGGGCGTGGTTATAAACAGTTTCAAACACACTGCGCTGACTTTCATGACACGGTACTGTGTAGTTGAAATACGTCATTAAGAGAGCTGAAGAGTATTTTAACGAATGCTCATTTTTTGACGGACAGATAAAAGAGATCGTTGATGTATATTTTAGTAGGTTCTTGCGGACGTAATATAATGATATTTGAAATGAGAAGATGGACGATGTTTTTGTGAAATTGTTATTTATTTTTACGGAGGATAGAAGGAGAGTACCGTGGAGTTAAATCTTGGACATTGCCAAGTTTCAGTTCGAAGTCTCCGGTCTAGAGGTTTTATAAAGGTTTAGATCTTAAAACCAAGAGCTAAGGATGCGTATAACTTGGACAATGATAAATTAACGTGCGAAAACTAGAAGCTATTAGTACGCCGATAAATGCCAAAAAAAATCTACAGTAATTAAATATTCATTTATTGTTAGAAATAACCCAAAAGAACGACTACACGGCGAGATAGATAAAGAAAGACCACGGACTAAGAAAAACACAGAATGAAAAACAAAATTCTAATAATACATAATTGAACATTCCAAATCATAAACGGGAAAAGAAACAAAAAGCTTGCGAAACATTCAACCCCACGCACCCGTGATTATCCGACAAAATTGGAAGTCGTACATTCCCTTCGGGTTTCTAAGAGCTCAATTTACTTTCTAAATCGTTTGACTTATTCTCAACTTGCTTATTTGAAAACGGTCGGGGTGTCAGAATAAACCGACTGAATGAAATACAGGGTGTTTTAAAAGTGCGTGGTAATATATTTAAGGGTGATGCATTGTTTCTAATATGTCTGTAAGGAAAACTTGGAAAAATAGAAAAATCTTGTATTTTTAAAACTCGATCCTAAAAAAACGACTACACGAAACAAGTTCTAAAACCTAACTTTTCAAACAGTGTGATGCAGTTGGTGGCATGTATTTTAGTTCAATCACAGATTTGATGCCACTGACTGCATACTGCATTTGCTGCTTGAAAATGATTTTTTTAAACTTTTCTGCAAATTTGAGGTCGATTTTTTTTTAAAAAAGGCATTTTTGTATTTTACAATTGTTTCCATAATGTTTATCAGATACAGAACATCGCCCTCAAACATGACCAAGCACTTCATAAACACCCTGTATAAGTACTTCGGTGCTTGGTACTAAATAAAATGTGACTGGATTATTTGGACTGTAATTGTAATTGTTGATTGTGTACTGAAATTTTATGTGAATTGTTTCAATTTATTGTATTTCGTCTTTGGGCGATTTAGGTCTACTAGAATTGTGTTTTAGTTAATAATGATTTGAAATTAGGTGCGCGTACAACGAATTACTAAAATTTCAAAAGTATAAACGAATCCGTTAAAAGTTATCTACTACTATGATAATTTTACAACAGGTTAAATTAAATTCGGAAACATTTATATTGATAGGAGTGTGTAGCATGAGGTGGCTTTCCCGCCAGGGTTGCAGATTTTGTTCGAAAGAGTCACCCTGGAACGCAAAGGCAATAAGAGAAGCATGGATGGGTTTAAGTCAGTAGAGTCTGACACTCCCTCCCGCTCCACCCAGAGCGGAAGGGGTCATTTGATGAGTTCCCATTCATAAAAAAAAATGCTACTGGCTTTCTATAGTATCTACCTTCTCTCATGGGAAAAAGGACTAAACAATTAAAGTCAAGTAAGTAAATGTATTAAAAAGGATTGGGATAATTTTCATATTAACATACATACATAGACTTAAATGATTTTTAGAGCCTACTTTAAGTAACCAAAATTTACTTTCTTTTCGAACCAATAAAATAGGAAATATTGATCGCCACAACGCTGTATAGCTTTATGTTATGTTCAACATAACAGAATACAAATTCTCGAATAACATACATCAAAACAAAACACTAAGCAACCAATACAACATTCCCATAACTTCTTGGTCCCCCACTACTTCTACCATAAAACGCATTGCCAAACAATATAGCAGTCTATCAATCAAATCCAAACTATCAGGCCTTATATACTAGACAAAGATTGGAAGAAAAACAGTTCGCAAATCCGTGTACATCAGGGGAATGATATGAGTCCTATTTGACGGCAGAAACGGTAGAAAAAGGGTCATAGTGCTAGTTTACCATAAAGACAGGCTTACGTAATATTACGAAGGAACATATAAAAATATACGGTTTACACACACATAGATATCATTGTCACCTATATGGTTTTTAGGGTTGGCGCGTCGATATTGAGAAAGTTGGTAGAATGAAAATGTCAGGAAGATCTTTAAAGCAATTATGTCACGTCATGAAGTCTTATCTCGTTTGATGGACCAGCAACCTATAGAAACGCTATCGCAGCTACAGGGACGTCATGTGATATGTGTTCGTTAAAATATAAATATTTCTATTTTTACACAACAGTTGTATTTCTTTAGTTTTGAAAAAATGAAAAATTATTGTCTGAACTACTTTTGCAGTTCTTATAGTGATTTTCCAGTTTCAATAAAATCAAAATCTAAAGTCATTTATTCAAATTAGGCTGAGAGCCAGCACTTTTTGAACGTCAAATTTTACATAAAGACAGTCCCCCAAAACGCCCACCCGTCACCACTTCCTAGTGTTTTAGCTGGGAAGAAGAAGTGGCGCAACAAACTCCCTAGCAACACATCTGTCTGTTACGTTTTAAGAATTTCAATTAAACAATAGTAAGCAAAGTATTATCTACTAACTTTTCTGTACTAACAAGTTTCATACCAACCTTTTTATTTATTTCCAAGAGTAAGGAAACTATGAAATGCCTTCAGCAGTAATCGCTCTAAACATGAGACTGCCTTCTATTTTATATCCCTAATTATTTACTCAATAAAAATACTCCTGAAATATTTAGATTCCACCCACACTCCAGCGGCACATAACTCCCAGCTAATCTAAGCAGTGTGACAGCCCTATATTCCCTCGTGTTCGCTGAGACAACACGCACGCGGTTTATAAAATCACTGTTTCTATGTTAATGTTGTTTAGTGATGTTTTTGTTGTGGCTAACAGTGTGTTACAGCCCTTAACATGACCCTGTGGATAAATTAGATATTGGTTTTAACGTAAGGGATTAGTTACAAGGCTTGCAAAACTAGGGTACTTAAAAGCTAGATATATGTATACGTAGATTAACATTCCTAAACCAATCCTGGTATGTAAAAACCTACGAAAATGTTAGTACTTATTGTTTAGCGTTCCTTACCCAAAGGGTATAAACGGGACCCTATTACTAATACTCCGCCGTCCGTCTGTCTGTCTGTCTGTCACCAGGCTGTATCTCATGCACCGTGATAGCTAGATAGTTGAAATTGTCACAGATGATGTATTTCTGTTGCTGCTATAACAACAAATAATAAAAACAGAATAAAATAAATATTTAAGTGAGGATCCCACACTACAAACGTGATTTTTTTGGTGTTTTTTTTTTGGATAATGGTACAGAACCCTTCGTGCGCGAGTCCAACTCGCACATGGTCGGTTTTTTAATGATATGGCAACTGTATTACGATGTCCTATTTTCACTAGACACCGATTTATGGACTGGTCTTATTTGAAGTGTCTTTCTAAATTATTATAGAACTGTGGAGCAATTCTTATTTTTAAGAAACGTTGGCATTCGCATCGCAGTCGCAAAATGTCGAAAACACCTTCAATTGCCCTACACTTTGATTGACGATGAAATTTGAATTTTAACGTTTATTTTTTAAGTGCGAGTATTGGCATAAAACTTCAATGCAGAAAATTGTATTAAGAAAGCACATTTTTTGTCACGTGCCCATTCATACTCTCACGGACGTACTTTCATTCGCTTTCCATGACGCATTTGCCCCGTAACGACGTATTTCAAAACACCGTATAGCTGTAAAACTTCAACAAACCATAAAATTCCTTTCCTGGTACAGAGAAAAACATGCCCGACACGCGTACATTTAACACACGAAAAACTCAACATCATTTCCACTCGAGCAGGCACCCATTCTTTCATTTAAATCAACATTTACCGTGTGATTTTTATGTTAATTCGCTGCGGAACCCGCGGTTGCATGCTCGCTTCCCACGTTTACCGTGATAACCGCGGAACGCCGATTGCCTTTCGTTCATTTGTTTTATTTAATTTTTTCACGTTTTTTGGCTTTGTATGAGGACATTCAGTACCTATCTTGGTATAATGTATGTAAAATTCTTTATCAGTTTGTTGTACTGGACTGCATTCAAATTTTTCACAGATCGTCCAAGAGAAACTTATTGTTTTATTAGTGACTAAAGTTGTCAAAATATAAAAGGACTGTTTCGACAGCAGGATACAACATTACTTTTCTAGTAAGTATGTAAGAGACATGAAATAAATCTGTTGTATCCTGCTGTCAAAACGGGCCTTTTATTTTTTGACAACTATAGCTTCAGCCCGCGTCTTCGTGAATCGCGAATTCTTTATTTTCCAAATCCGACTGGTAGTTCCAAAGATTAGTGCGTTCAAACAAACAAACAAACAAACTTTTCAGCTTTTTTGTATTAGTATAGATACGCTCGCGTTAATCTTCTATCTTACTTGATGGTAAGCGATGATGTTGTTGACGAAGGAATACCTACACTTAAGTAAAATAAACCTATTCACTTTTGACTTACAAAAACCCCGGTAAAGCATCAGGAAACACACTCCGGAAGGCTCTCAGGAAAATAGTAGTGTATTTTTTTTTAAGGCAGTCTAATTTTAGTCTCATCATCATCATCATCAGCATATCAGCGGAAAGACGTCCGCTACTGGACATAGGCCTCGCGTCTCGCATCTATCGGCTTCCCGAGACCCTCACCAGGTCATCGGTCTTCGTTGTGTCAATTTCAGTATATGTAATAAAAATAAGCGATTTGTTCCTGTATCTTCGTGTCTTTTTCCAATCTCCTCCACAGTAAGGCACACAAAATTTTTGTTATGCCTCAAATCAACCTTGGTTCATGCTTTTATACATGAATCCACTCTATTCTCACTGCGCAGTGATTGTAATTCTAAAAACTCTGTTCTGTCTCGAATTTCGGATGTTAGATTTAATAATGATGCCTCAATGCCTAAATGAATTTGTATAAAATTTGGCACAGATTAGATGACCAATATTTGGATCTCTTTATTACGTTCCCTCAGGATAATTTCTGACTTTCACGCGGACTTACCTTAGACTAAGCCAGAAAACATTTTATGAGCGTTTTCAACCAAACTAAACCTGCAATTCGATTCGACGTCAAAAATACGAAACGTCTAAACAATCCAGGCGCCGCGCTGTTTTCACCCGCACTCAATAATATGCGGTCACATGTCATCCACACCTCGCATACCGACGCGACTATCAGATAGATTGGATTTTGTTATGTGCCAGCCACATTGGTATTCTATTCTATTTTTGAAAAATATTTTTAAAAGTAGACAAAGAGTTTGGAATGGATTGAAGAGCCTGATTCTGGCAATGGGTTGGCTTGTCAACCTACATGTATGTTCCAAGGAACTTCTACTACAACCTGGAATGTGCACAGGCTGTCGATACGCGGTCCGAGGGAGATAGCTTCGCGAGAGCCCTCTGTCCCTTTCATTAGGGTGACCAACCAATATAATGTAGGTTGAGACTAATATAATATATTAACCAATAATTTGATTTCATAAGTTAATAATAATTATGCTTTAAGGATGGATTAAAGTAAAACGCATTAAACTATGTTTTATTATATCCTGGGGCCTGAAATGAAGACTGCAAATAACAGAATAATTTTTGATATTTGAATGAATTGGAATGACATCAAGCCATTTTTTCTCCCTGATTCTTCTCCAGGCAGTCTGAAATTATATTTTTTAAATTTATTTCAAATATACGAAGTAACACACCTAAATCAGCGATTAATATGGGAAGTTGAAACTTTTTTGCCATTTCCCTACAATGTACCTCGGGAAATGTGATATTTCATGATCACGTCTTTTAAGTATTCGGTACACTATTCCATATAAAGTTTTATTATGCTTACGTTGAAGACTACCTCCTATTTACATGCTGCATTGTGTAAATAATCTTATGATTTCGTTCATTATGGGCACCCTACTTCAAGAATTGCAATATACTTACTTGAAGAAAGGAACACCGCATCCTGCATAGGATTCGCTTTTGCAACCGAACAGCTTTTGAATCGCACACTTTTTAACCATCTTTATTACATCCGAATAAAAAAATTGATTGTTTTACAACAAATAAATATGGCTGGTGTGTTACCAGTCTAACTTATATAATTATATATTCTACTAATAATCTTTTCTTTTTTTAATTACATTTCAATACAGTATCTAAATTATTGCTAAAAAAATGTTCTCAGTCTAACAGATAATTTAAAAATATTAGAAATATATCAGAACGAAAGTTAATGTTTTTTTAATAAGACACGACAATATTATTTTTTCCTACCATTCCTACTAAATTCGGGAATAATCCTCCTGGCAACACTTTAGAAAGGGACACAGGGCTCTCCAAGCGCTTTCTCCCTCGGACCGGATTTCTCTTTGACCAAGTGATTGTCTGTAATAGAACTTAACTTCATAAACATAAGGTTTATTTTATATTGGTGTGAAATTGACAATGCTCACTCCAGGTTGTAGTAGAAGTTCCTTGGTATGTTCTCAACGATGAGAATCATTTTACCTACATTTTAAATTATTTCTTTCTTGTTTTCTGCCTCTTTTTACAAGAGAATGAGCTTTAATCAACCGTATGGGTAAGATAATGTTTAAATACTTTTAATTTATATATTGGATGTGCTGGTTTCTTCTTAATGTTTTCCTCATTATTTCTTGCTTTATCCACAGCAACCAATTTGACTATAGCCCGCACTCAATAATATGCGGTCACGTGTCATCGACATCTTGTATACCGACGCAACTATCATAGTAAGTAGATTGGACGCATTTGTTTTGTGCCAGTCATATTTCACTGTTCCGTTAAAAAAAATACCTACTGAATCCATTCTGTTTTAAATTTATAATATTTGGAAATTATGAAAATGTTTTCAAAAGTTTTTTTTGTGTTTTCGTTACTGATAACCAGCCTATTTTTTTTCGGCTTGAGCCTTCGTTGTTTTTCAATTTTTTCTTGTTAAGTTTCTTTACCATATAAACAGTAAGTATAAAGTTTTTCTTTTTAGGTACCAATTAAGTTTTTATTTACAACTAGCTATTATTTAATTAGTCACACAAACTACACTTCTGGACACATCTATTGGCCCACCTTGTATTTTCAGTTTCGTTTGGTCCTAGCTAAAATTTTATATTAGGTCGAGCAAAAAGTTTTTATGCAGTTTTGAACCTTGGCACATTCACAATTTCATTCAATAGTCTTTTTTTAAATTTCGAACACAGAATTTAAAGAAACAAAAGACAATTTGGAGCCTGTTTGTTGATATCAAACAATCGAATACTAAGAAAACTTGGTTTTATTGGTTTACTTGGATTTAATTCTTGAAAAAGTGATTGATATCTTTGGTTTTGCAACAAACATTACTTATTCTTAACATTAAGGTGAGGTTCTATCAATAATCTATGGATACTTCACCTGAAGTCGCCGCCCAAGCTGTGGCACTTATTCAGGCCGGACACAGCCAAAGAAACGTGAGTGCTCAACTTAATTTAAGTCGATCTGCGGTCCGAAATGTTTATCGGAGGTACCTAGAGACTGGCGGCTTTGTTCGTCGCCAAGGAAGGCCAAGATCTCGGGTCACAACTGAAAGGCAGGATCGATTCATCGTGACGACCAGCTTGAGAAATCGTCACCTTACCTCCATTGAGATACAAAACCAACTTCGCGACTTCCACGGAGTATCTGTGAGCGCTCGAACTGTTCGGAGAAGGTTAAAAGAACGCGATATGGTACCACACAAGCCAGCTAATGGGCCCAAACTAACGCGAGCCCACCGAACAGCGCGCCTTCATTTCGCACGCAGTCATTTAAATTGGACACAGCAAGATTGGAGCCGTGTACTCTTTTCTGATGAGTCTAAAATTGTGTTACATGGCAATGATGGAAGGAAGAAGGTCTACCGACGTAAGGGAGAGCGTTTCGCACAATGCTGCTTTGAAGAGAGGGTTGCTTATGGCGGTGGCTCATGGACTGTCTGGGGCGGTATATCCGCGAGCGGCAAAACTCAACTTGAGGTTGTTACAGGACCACGTCTGCCAACATTAAATGCTGAAAGGTACATTCGTTAGTGCTTACAACCTCACGTGATACCATACGCGGACTATGTGGGCCCAAATTTCCTTTTTATGCATGATAATGCAAGAGCCCATGCGGCCGGCATCGTCAGGGAATATCTTCGGGATGTGAACATCACAGTTATGGACTGGCCAGCCAGAAGCCCAGACATGAACCCCATTGAGCACATGTGGGACGAGCTAAAAAGACGTGTTAGGGCTCGTCAGCCAGTTGCCCAGACGATGCAGGAGTTGAAAACTGCCATAGAAGAGGAATGGGAGATGATCCCTCAAAATTTCATAGAGCGGTTGATAAACTCTATGCCTAATCGTATGAGAGTTGTGGTAGATGCCCATGGAGGCAACACGCGTTATTAAATTAAACCTTTATTTGATAAAACATGTTTTTTATTCAAAAATCAATTGCCTTTAACAAGGCGCATATCCGACTTGTTAGGCGTAGCTCCATGTCGTATGGAATTCTGAATTAAAATTTAAAACAATACGATCGAAAAAGATGGTAAAATGTATCAGGTTTAAAACTGCATCAACAGTTTTTGTTCAATCTAGCAATCATATTTCGGTAGGGGCCATCGAAACCTAAACTCTAAAGTGGGCCAATAGATGTGTCCAGAAGTGTATATTTGAAATAAACTTATAACAAAAAACTGTTTTTCACTAAACAGTTTATTATTAAATTCAATAAATAAAACCGTTCCAATATTCACGTAATTCCACTTTAACAAAAAAAAAAGAAAACAAAAGCTGAAAGGAATGAGTTAAAATTCCTTAACGGCAATTTGTAAGAAATGCTTGAAAGAGGAACGGGCGACATTGTTCAGTATTATTTCCTGCAATGCAGAGCGCAATTACCTTTAAAGCGTCAATTTCATAATGTAACATTGTATAGAGCTGCGATGGTGTGAAATGTACGTGTTTTAAGTACTTGTGCGACAATATAGCTGTCTTCCTTAGACGGTGTTAAGATTTTATCGTTTTGAATTTGGTTTGAGATGACGTTATCTTTGCTGGGCTTTTTTTCATCGTGGAAATTGAATGAAAAGTAAGTTTTTTTTGCTATAAAAATAACTGTCTAACTATTAACTTAATCACAAGCTGTAATATAAGAAATAAGTAATTTGACGAAAGAAGTGAATTTTTTTTTGTCTAAAATGTCAGGAGGACACAGGGCTTGCAAGAAATAAAAGAATTGTAGGGAGTCTTTGGCCGGAGATGGTCAGCGTAGGCTAGGAAAATAAATAATTACTGAATAAACTGGAAGCAAAGTTTCCGAAGCTGAGGCTTCCTTGCACTAACTTAATTTTCTTCATTTTTGTTACAGGAAGTAGAAACAGAATACGTTCGTTCATGAAACCATTGCAATACACTAACTTGCACTTCAGGCTTTGCGAAAAAAGGGGAAAACGTAATATTATCTCTATAAAAGATGACCGACGCGTATTTTTTGACATTGCAGAATCCAGCAGTGACATGACAAAAAGCGTTGATACAACAGACAGTCACGAGTGATCATAGAAGGCCGGCCGCATACGTTCGGATTCCTGATTAATTTCCGGATAAGGAATTCAGATTGGGAGACCTAAATGCTTGCCTTACATACAAAATGTTAAACTAGGCGCAGAAGTTTGTTTATTTCCGAATGGAAAAAATACCTGACTTTCGAAAACAAGCCGTGTGTTCAGGTCAGAAGAACGGAAAATCGAACGTCTAGGTTAGCCTCACGGAATTCCGAATCTGAATTCCTAATCGGAACACTTAATCAGGAAACCGTACGTATACAGCCAGTTTTAGGGTTCCGTTTTTTTATGCGGATGTTCGAAACCCTAATTATGACTGTGTAGAGTGTCTTTACTTCTTTATCATACTTATCTGTGCGAGAGTCTGTTACTACAGTACACAAAAATAAGTATTGAACCTCACAATTTAATTCTTCCATCAAATTTCCCCAAAAATCTACATTCACATCAAAAAAATTTAAACCCCCAATACTGACACCAACAAACACCGAACACTGCCCCACAGTGCATCACAAATACCACTGTGGTTAACACACAACCATGTGTGGACAAAAACGAGAATAATGTTTGGTGACGCGAGAACCCCGTGGGTGCTTCATTGTTGGTTGAAAACAAAGCGATGTCATTCTTTGACCGCGAGGACAATGAATGCTGTGGGCTAGATCGGATAGGATTTTAGAGAATTTCGAGGTGTATGGCCGGTTTAAAATACAGGAAGATTTATTTTTTATAGCATATTCTTTGAGCTTGTGATTAAACGATAGATGAAAGATTTAAATGTTAATTGATGAAGAAAGGCCAAAGGGAAAATGGGTGAATTGTATGTTGAATTACATAACAAACAGAATAGAAAGTAAATGCCCGATGGTTGACTTGACAGGGAATTGAAGGAAAAAGCATGATGCGTCAAGGACAAGTAACATGGGCAGGAAGAAACAAGAGCTTAGTGATGAGAAGACTGATACTTATCAATCTGTGAAGTATTATATCAGACAAAATAGTTCATATTCTACTTTTATATAGAATTATTTCTATTAATTAGTGTTATTTATTTTAAGTACCTAATTAAAACAGAAATAAAATATGTCTAAAATATGATTAGGTAGACGAAACTACTTAACTTTATTTTGCTGTAATTCTCAAAATTTTAACATTAATTTTAGGACACAGACCAACTTTATTTCTAGAATTTTGTAGCCAGGACATTAATTAGGGAGCTATATCCGCTCACGTTTAACGGAATGTTTTGACTACCCACAGTCTGCGTGTTTTAAAAGTTCATGTAATTAGTTTTAATTTTCCAGGAATCACGATTTCGTCTATTTTTTGGAAGGGAAAAAATCAAATCACTCCCACTGCTCTGGGTGGAGCGGAAGGGAGTGTCAGACTCTTACTGACTAAAACCCACCTGTGTTGCTCCAAATGCCCTTGGCCTTCCAGGGCCGCGATGACTCTTTCGGAAAAATTCTGCAACCCTGGCAGGCTCTGGCCCTAGCGGGCCCCATCTAATATGCTGACATCTCTTTGAGGCGCGCGTGGAACACAACGCGCCGTTAACCCAGGCCCTAACATGACGTGTTAATGCGTGAGTCGTTCGAGCGAGAAGGTGGGACGGAGCTATACACCCTATATAGTTCCATCCCTCCTTCTCGCTCGAACGACTCACGCTTTAACACGTCATGGTAGGGCCCCAGGTTCTGATCAGACGACGAGCCACCCAACGCTCGTCGTTCTGATTATATTCATATTTTATTATGAGTTTGTCCAGTACATCCAAAGGTGATCTGGCAGATATCGTTGTCACCTCTAAGAACGCCTTTATACCCACAAAATAGAGACAACCGTAAAAGAATAGAGAAAACTTAATTTTTAAACAATAATATTTAGTGACACACGTCTGCGCAAAATGTCAGACACTGTGTAAAACCATACGTTAAGTGTATGATATCAAACCAGTTTTGAGAGGTGTCATTAAGACACTGACAACAGCAAAAGCTCGGTCACTCTCGGACTGTATAGAAAAGAAAGAGAAGCGCGACGACTAAATGCTTGCAATTTATTGCCAAATATGAAGCATTTTATCGATTTACTCAAAACTAAGTTGATCTGTTAAAAATCTAGAACAAAAAAGTTTTGCATTAATATTCGATTCATTATTTGTTATAAATTTTACCATAAGTAGGCTAGTAATACGGGTTTTTTTTTCAAAGGTCAAAGTTAGAGGTAACTTTAACGATCATTACTATCGAGGATTTTATTTTTTAAACATGTTTTGGAGACAACAGTGTTATTTGAAATGTAGTTAAAATTAACATGCCTATATTTTTTCTGCAGCTTGAAACTAAACAGATTTGGCTAAAGTTATTTTAGAAAACAAGCCATTTTTCAATTTTTGCTGATGACAGTGCCTTATATTTACAAGAAATCAGTATGTAGTAAATAACAAACAGGTGACAGATAGGTATATTCCAAGATACACAAGTCTATTCTATTCTAATTGAAAAAGATAGTCTTCCAACCAAAGTACACAGATGCTTTGTTGCATATTTTACCTCGATGGGATCGTTAACTGAGGCTCACAATGAATAAACGAGAACCCCACAAAGGAACGTGTAATTTCCTTAACATTCCACCTTCATAGTTAATTTAATTTGTTGCCTGAAAGTGGTTATATAAGGTGTTTTATAGAAGTGTGCTGTATTCTTTGGGTATGTGTAGCTTTGAGTGTCTGTATCAAAAGTAGAATTTAAACTAGATTCCAGTGTCGAGTCTTCATCTCTCCTGTTGACTCAATTTGTCATGCTATTCTCACTAGATGAAGCTAGATTATACATACATATAGCTACTCGTCATCATTTCAGACAAAAAACGTCCATCGCTGGAATTTGCCCAACCAATTTGCGTTGTCATTTCGAACGGTCCTGTACATTTTGTCATCATCACCTAGATGTGCTCACGTTGTTATAAGAAGATTGGCTGGTCAGCAAGTTGTTAATAGCGCTTATATGATAAGGAAAAGATCATGCTGCAACCAGTCCTTATCACCAAAATGTCACATTTGAGTACAGAGTTCTTGTAAAAAAAAAAGTCATTCCTGATCACAATCACACGACAAAATTCATAAATTAAACATTGACATCCATACAAAGAAACAGAAATATACTGCAATTTGAAGCATTGTGTTTCAGAAAGCAAGCATAAATTCCTTACTCGAAAATCTTATTGAACTCTGACATCTACACAATTCACGTCTCGTGCAAATGAATTAGCGGAAACAAAGTGTGTTGTTCAGCAAGATCTTCTCCCGCCTTTTTCTCAAAGATAAATACAGAAAGCCATACCACAGATAATATAATATACAACCTCACTTTCTTAGCAAAAAGGCACATTGCCCCTAACTGTATGACGGACTTATTATTTTCATTAACGAAGGTACGTGACCGAAATAAAGTGGTCTTTGACGCCAACCAAAGGTTTTCGACTGCCTTTTTTCGAGCGTAAATTGTAAAGAAATCACTCAAGCGAAATCTGATAAAAAATATTCCTTATTTTAATGTTCGTTGGACTAATTTTTAGGCGCTTAAAGACGTTAGACGGAGGCTTGTGTTATTTGAAATTCCTTTGCCGTGTTCTATTAATAAAGGGGAGGAATAGAGCACCTTTCATTATAGACCTACGTCACCAGTGTCAAAGGTAGGTTTAGTGGTAAATTACGGGACCTGTGAGAATTTTCAAGTTTGTCTGTCAGTGACAGTTTTAATTTAATTAAGCGTGGGTATCTGATTGATTGTGACCTTTTTTTAAGGATGGGAAATCATCAAATGACTCCTGCCGCTCTGGGTGAAGCGGGAGGGAGTGTCAGACTCTTACTGACTAAAAACCATCCATGGTCCTCCTAATACCCTTTGCGTTCCAAGGCCGCGGCGACTTTTTCGAACGAATTCCGCAACAATAAATGTGACCTGCGAGTCATACAAGGCATATCTAATACTTAATATTTTAGTTCAAATATTGGTATTTTTTGTCACTGCGTAGTCTCTCCATCAGAACACGATCTTAAATTAACGTATTTAATTAACTCAACAGCCCCAATTTAGCATAACGAGCGAGTCCACGAAAATTCCAAAAACTAACTTTCAATAAAATAACCAAAAACCACGCGATAAATATCTTGGCTGCTCAGCGTCATTGTCTAGCCTTCAGAAAGGTTCCTCCCATGCGAGCTATCACAGTTTTTCTCCCGTGCATTCTATGGAAGCAATTTATATGTAAAACCTTTGTAAATGTACAACGTTGGAGATAAGGAGAGTAACGGACCCTGTTAGGGGCTTGGGGAAGGAATTCGGCAAGTTTAAATGTCAGTCCCCCGTGGATCTTAAGCGTTGGCTCCGCGGATATTGCGGCCTTATCGAGGTATGAATAATTGGGAAAGTTTTTCTGTGTGAGTTCCGGTTTGGACTCATTTGAGTGGAGGTTTTAGTGGTGTTGGTTTCTTCTGTTATATGTGTGCTGTTTGGTTTTGGTTTTTATAACAGGGACCTTATGACCACAGGTGACAATTCGACAATTTGGTGTATACAGCGTGTAAGGGACATCGACGCACAAACGAATACCATGGATCCAGGACATGATTCTGGACCCCCCCGCGTTGGAATTTTTCGTCGGCTTTTTCCTCATTTTTTCATTTTTTTCAGGCGTTTTTTTTACTTTAGACTGTTCACAATCGTTATTCTTACCCAACCCAATGTGATTTTTTATAAAAAAAATAGTTAAATCACTACTTTCACTAAAAAAAAGCAATGTAAATAAAACTAGAATTAGGCATCTGCTCAGCTGTTTTGTTGCAAAAGGTCAACGCATCCTGCCTTATAGCAAAACACTAACTAACCCATGTGTGTGTAGCATCTGACATACCGTTTAGAAAACAAATTTTTCATGTGTGGTCTGTAAACCGATCATTAGCGAGATTAATGACTTCTACAATTTGGTTAATGGCATTAAGTGTAGCCTTTTCGTGAAGTTTGCGTTACGATGTCCCTAACACCCTGTATGTCGTAGCCAACTAGCTTAATCAATTGCTTCATTGAAAGGCTAGCGTTTTCATTGAACTGCACCGTTTAATCAGCGACATAAGTGTTATGGGCAAGTCATTAAATGATATTGGCAAAAAAGGTGTCCTTAGGTCTCTGAAAAATCGGCATTCAAATGACGCACTTGGCCACCAATGAAACGGCTGATTTAGCTAACTGGCTGCGACATACATTTAATATTCTCGCAGTGTAGGCTTTTTAACCCAAAGGTTTACTGGCAGATAATGCTAATGATAAAAATAAAGTGACGTGACAAGCCGCCACTCCTGATCTTTGATGCGTTTTATCTTCGTCAACTTTATTTGATTTGTTAAAACAAAAAATATGTATCCAATATTTTTCGATAATTTATTAGACGGACTATACAGGGTTATTTGTTAAACACCAACAACATTTCAGTAGGTGAAAGTACTCACGATTATAAAAAACTTTTACTATGGGACCAACTCTTTTATATCAAAAAATAAATCGGCTGTTTCATACAAAATGCAATATTCACCCGATGAAAATGTATGTAACAGTAGATTTGTTTTTTCGATTTTTCAGGGTTGGTCTCATAACAAGAGTTGTTTATAATCATGATTACTTTCATCCACTGAAAGGTTGTTGGTGTTTTACAAATAACCCTCTTTAATAATCTTTTTTTTTACTCAGGAAACATCTCTATTATTTTACCTTCGTGAATACATAGCATTTAGCTCTCCTTAAAAAGTTACATCGAAAGTATTGTGTGTCAAAAATAAAGTAACCAAAAAGCGAGTTTGGAAGCAAACAAAATTCCATGTGGAGTAACAGGCCACTTTGTATTCCAACGGAGGCGCACAACGTCACACATTCGATAGCAGCCGTGTCAAACGCTGTGGACAGATCGGGAATACTAGCACAGCATAAAGGAGTTTTTTTTGCTGTTTTTTTTTAGACATAGACACCGTTAACCGCTCCTGCCCCGACACCGCTCCAGCCCCGACATGTGAAAATTCCCAAATAAAAAATAAATCTTATGTAATAGGTAAATAAACACTAAATTCGCGATTAATTCGGCGCACACCGGTGTGTTGCCGGTGCTTGAGCGGGTGAGATTATGTTTATTTTGCAAAAAAAAAAACGCTCTCAAATAAACCCTATATTTTGTCGAGTTATCGAGAGCAAAACTGTACTAAACAGCTGTTTTTCTTTTTGTAATCATTGAACTAACCCTGTGTAGTGTACGGATTAGGTCCTAACTCCTCATAAAATTCTGAGTATTCAACAAAATTCAATTCAATCAATTTTATTCTGATTTTATGAAATTTATTCTAATTTATGTAAGCTTGAACATTTAGATTGAATATTGGTTACGCAGGAGTACGTAAATCGTCTTTTATTATGTACTAGATAATGTTTATTGAAGTTGGGTTGAAATAGGTTCTTCCAAAAAGCATTTACACAAAATACAGATCTGTAGATAGATCCAAAGCCTCCATATTATTCCCAGCCACTGCAACTTCTAGGAGCCCAAATAAACAGTGGCGTCTACCGGAAAAGCGCCGAGTCAATGTAGCTCGACGAGTCCTGGACAAATGATTCAAATGTCTTGGATCCCGCAATGAAATAGATAGCTTGCACACCATTGATTTTATATAGAAGGGACAGGTAAACCGCGCGCTCTGACGTCACAAAATGGTCCGACATAAGCGCGACTAGACCGAAGTGAACTACCTGCGTGATCGCGGGAGCAGTCGTGGCAGCAAGATATAAGGAATACCATGGTTTTGGAGAACGCGTAAAAGCAAACGTTCAGACTTTCGGCGGCACTGTGTTTACTTATCAAATGTATGGAATACGCAAATACAATCAAACATTCTTGCCAGTCTTGCCAAGAAGTACCGTGTTACCCAGAGTGGAGGTCTGATATGCAGCCGCTTCATGTACATATACCCACCTCTGGGAAAATCGGTTGATAAAAAGAGCGTCAAAAAGGACTTTGGTAACTTTTGTAGTTAACTGTACCGTAAGAAAAACTAGTTTAAAAAAAGGGTGACAAAACGGGAATGGATTTATGAAACTCAAAATCATGACCAAACACCACTTGTGTTTATTTGTTTTTAAAACTTTTGACATGTTGACAAATCGGGAATGTGACATAACGGGAAGTACCCTAAAATAATTACGCTGAATCTGGTTCAACTAGGACCTGACCCCAATATAGTTTGGAAAAGGCTAGGCAGGTGATGACACAAATACAATCAAACATAACAAAACATCAAATACTTACATAATAAGCAAACAACCAAGCAAACAAACAATCAACATTTAATTTAATCGGTGCACTATTTAGTTTAGAAAATAACTTAAATCAACGCAATCACAAATAATAACTTTACTTCCAACAAAGGTCATTCACCTTCAAACTAAAGTTATTAACTCCCACACAAAAGGTTCCAATCGAATAAATCTTTCGTGTACCCCTCTCACACAAAACCACCCATTTGTTACTTTAATCTATGATTAATTACGTGTATTTTCTTCAACACAGCCTCCAACCATATCAGAAAGGTCAACTCCACCTAAAAACCTGCTTATCAGTGTGGTTCAACAAACTTGGTGGAACCTGAATTCAGGCAGAGTAAAACTAATTTGATGTTGGGCACAACACAAAAAAGACAATTGCAATCCTTAGAAAATGCACTATTTCTTAGGTTCGCTAATGTAAAACGGACATCACTATTATGACGTAACGTGACATTGCCATCATGAATCCGTTGTGGGAAAGAGATAATGCTCTTTGTCCTGTATAGCTCCATCTCTCTCTCCGACTTAAGCCGACAGATGTCATAATATGAACCACTCAAATCAATGAATTGAACTTTATGCCTTCTCCAGCGATTCCCGGCCACTGTAGGCGCGGGCCTGCGGGTGGCAAGCGTTGGGTGGCTTGCTGTGTTCCACGCGCTCGTCAAAGAAATGTCAGCAAAGTAGACGGGGCCCGTCAGGGCCAGAGCCTGCCAGGGTTGCGGAATTTGTTCGGAAGAGTCACTGCAGCCCTGGAACGCATAAGGCATAAGAAGGAACACGTATGGGTTTTCAGTAAGAATCTGACACTTCATCCGCTCCACCCAGAGTGGTAGAAGTCACTTGATGATTTCTCTTCCATAAAAAAACTCTGTTTTATAAGGTCCCACAGACAGACGCATTGCGACAATTCAAGAAGCTTTTTCTGGAGCTGTTGTTCTACAGACACATCCCTATATGTGACAAAAGAGCCATTCCTTTGATAACTAGTAATTGCATCGCGTCATACCTGTCTGCAGAAGCATTTAAAACGGAACTATATCAGACGAAACTTTGCGGCAAAAACCAGACGTAAAAATTACAGGTTACTTCTGAAACTTGGCGGTCATCGATTAGTCGTCTGACCTTCACAGAAAAGTAGACAAGTACTCATGTGTACTGGGGACGTCATTTCCAGCTCACTGGCTCCATAATCACTTCATTGCTCTTACATAATATTTACTAGACTGTTTTTTCCGAGTTTATATTTAACTTTTGGCTGTCGTGACCTCGAACAGCTGGTAGGTTGGAATATGTAGAACTCTTAGAACATTTAAAAAATTAAAGAAAAATGTACATTGTTGAAGATGTATTATTATCACTACCGCTATTAAAGATGACATTAATTATAACCGTAGTTGACCCGTCCTTCTTGGTTAATCTTGGGATCTTGAATTTTTAAAATAAAATAATCATCGAACAATGCGACACCGCTGCGATGACCTACAAAGACCGTACAAATGGTTCTAAAATTCCTCTACAGACAGAAAAATATATAAAAACTTCTTCACAAAAAAAAAAGAAACCGACTTCCAAAAATCATAACAAAGTTCAAAATAACTTTAAACTCTTTCGGTAGTCGGTGTTTTTTGTTGCTTCTTCGTTATTTGACACCGACTTTAGTTATAGTTATTTTGAGCTTTGTACTGTGTTTCGGAAGTCGGTTTCTTTTTTTTTGTGCAAAAAGTTTTTTATTTTTCACTTTTTAGTGGTACCTCACACCTAACAACACCACTGGAAAGTCACAGGAAAGCAAAAATACGCAATTTCGCATACATGGATGATTTTTCCACATATTTTTTCCAGCAAGCTTTCCAGGATTTAAAAACCAAACAACTGAACCGATTTTGATAAAATTTAAATGGGACCACTTGGAAAGTATACCCTTTCTAACAAATCAAATCGGTTGGCAAGCGACGGAGTTATGCGCGAACAAACATACAAAAATACAAACATCCGAATTGAGAACCTCCTCCTTTTTTAGAAGTCTGTTAAAAAATGAGTCGCATTGTCGCGTTACACCCGTCTGCGGAGGTTTCATACCACTGATATTATTGGAAAAGCTTTCCTTTCTGAAGGAATCCTAAACATTACCTTTCACAAACTTACTTCCGGGTGGAACCAATTAGTTCCAGTTATTGTAAATTGATTTATACTTAAATTCCACGTTTTTTACGGTCTATTTTCATTTGTTTTTATTTTCATAGAATGGTTTTCCCCGAACGATGGATGTTGAGAAAGAACTAAATACTATTCAATACTCCTAGGGCCTAGGACGTATAGCTCCGTCTCTTTCTCACTGGAAGTAATATTAAAGTAATACTGCTTTAAGAGTTGTATTGGTGGTTTAGGCCCTGGAGCCAAATAAACCTCGTGCATCACCCAGCTCATCTGATACTGCACACAAGTTGCTAATATCGAAGATTTATTGAACTATCTCTCTTTACTGTTAAATTTACACTTCCACGCCACATATTAAGCTGGTTCGCACGAATGGCCATTGTTTGTGACACAATAAGGTTCGGACCCCTCCGATAATATATTCGATAATGAAAATAGTTGGTGTTTATACCGTGGTATGTACATTTCTTGGTGTAGGTATTTTTGTGGTTTCTGCTCTGTGTTTGTCAGTTAAAGCGAAAGACTCGTGGGATCGGATTTAAAAACTATTTTATTTATAGTTTGAAATAGCTCATGCTAGAATTACTTTTTAACCGAGTTCAAAAAAGGAGGAGGTTCTCAATTCGGTTGTTTTTTTTTTGTTTGTTACCTCATCACTCCGTCATTTATTTATGAACCGATTTCTGAAGAATTTTTTTTTAGAAAGGTTATACTTTCTGATTGGTCCCATTGAAATTTCATCAAAATTGCTACAATAGTTTGGTTTTTAAATCAAAATAGCTGGAAAAAATATAAAAACATATTTTTATATTTATCTAAGTAAACGAAATTGCGTAATTAGCTTTCCTGTGACTTTTCAGTGGTGTTGTTAGGTAAAGAGCACCATTTAAATGGTTAAAAATATTAACTTACCAATACCATAAAAATAATTATGCACAAGCGCATCTAAAAAGGGACAGGGAAAAAATTCATTGGACATAAAAAAAATCGTCAACATCGCTGTCAATGGGAAAAGTGCCCAGAACACAGGCAGCATTGCCTCGTTACATGGCATTAGTGTTAATGAAAACGAGCATGTCACTTGCGTCACGTGGTCTATCCTCAAGAACCTCCAAAACAAACATTTGACTTCATCATCCCTTTGAGTCAAAGAAAACGTTCTTGCCTCCAACGACGTTGCAGTCAAAGTTTCCTTCTCTAACTGTATTAACACTTGGGGCACACATCGCTTGCACATCCTTGTGCCGCGTTTACACGTCTTCACGTTGTTGGTCGAGTGCGTGTCCTTGATTAGCAGGTGCACAGACGGAGTAACTCGCCTTAAGATTCCGCAGAAAGACGTGACGAGACAATACGATAAGGGTGCGACAAGAATTATTCGTAGAAGTTGTAGTAATAATTTTAAAATGTTTTGTGGCATTATCGCGTCGAACCTGTCGGCCTTTTGTAATAGTACCTAGTTATTGAAATTATAGTTATGATTGAACATAAGTGTGGTTCAGAGTTCCAAGAGTATGATTAAATTTTATGAATAACGTAGGAGTTTTCGAAAGATAATAACACCACTGGAAAGTCACAGGAAAGCAAAAATACGCAATTTCGTATACATGGATGATTTTTCCACATATTTTTTCAGCTATTTGGATTTAATAAAAACCAAACTATTGATCCGATTTTGATAAAATTTCAATGGGACCATTTGGGAAGTATACCCTTTCCAATAAAAAAAGAATTTTTCAAATCGGTTTGCAAGCGACGGAGTTATGCCCGAACAAACATAAAAAAAAAAAAAAAAAAATATACAAACATCCGAATTGAAAACCTCCTCCTTTTTTGGAAGTCGGTTAAAAAATCGTGTTTCCAACATTTTATGCCCTGTCTGCCTAGCCATTTTTTAACTATATTGGGGTAAGCTTCAAGTCTAACCGGATGCAGCTGGGTACCAATACGACTGCAGCGGGGTACCAGTACGACTACCTATCTTCCATAATCCATTAACTGGGTAACACGGTGCCCCTGGACAAAACGGGACTGATTTTTTGACGGATTTTGATGACCGTTATTGCAAATTTATCTGGCGTCGACTATACTTGACACTGTCCCAAAAACTGGCGTCAAATAAATGAGCCTTCCACGTCTATCAAACAGTCCTCAGAGAACGCGCAGCACACTTCACCTATCTACGCGGTACAGTCGAGCACAGTAGATGTATAATCTCAGGGGGCAATGTCGGTCGGCATCGCAATCTAGCACAGTTTACCATTACAATGGAACGCTCGACTATGTACAGTTAGCGACAAAAGACATATTGTCTGCCCGAAGCTGCGCTTTGCCAATCGCTCGTCCAGCAAGCCGGCTTCGATTGTTTTCAATGGCTCAAGTCAAGTGGACTGACTGTATTTTTATTAAAAAGGAATGGTGATTTTCTTGTTATTTTCGCTTTAGTTGGGTTCGTTTCCAGGCGAGCTATTTTGATATTTTGTTGAACAGAACGTTTTAAAATAGTACCTATATTTTTATTTAGTCCGGATTCTAAATGTTAGTAAGTATTTTACTTTGTAAATAGGTACAGTACACAATACACGGATAAAATGACAAACAGTTAAGGTTAGTCCATAATTTGTCGCTAAAGCAAATTAACACATTTCAAGGTGTACGATTAGTTTTCATTTGTATATCCTATCAGGGAATAATGTCATGAATTCTATAACAAAAAAATGCTAAGTATCAACAGCTATTACGTATACAATCAACCACATTATTGTGCATTTGAATCTTTGTAGTGTGAAAGCCTTCTTTTATTTATGCGGTCCTAGTACTCATGCAATCTTAGGAATAGGTTTTTTTAATTATATTTGACACGCTACAGCCAATTTATAAAAATATATAATTTTTATTTATATCTAGGTATTCTAATTACTCTACTCATATTTTTCTAGGTCAACACCTAACAATTTTAAAATATTCCCTCTTCCCATCTATTACCACCATAATTTAACTATCATACGAACCTCCAAAACCCATACCCTATCGATAAAGCTTTCAACCAATCTCGAACCCAATTAACGAATAGAATATTACATACTCGCCCCTCTCTTTCCTTCCTATAGTTCCATCCCTGTCTACCTGTAAACGTCACATGTCTCTTCGTCCACGAGTAATGTACCGGTGATTTATCGTTGCGGCCTGCCCAATGGCCCGGAACCCTTTATGGCCCGGGCCATGGCCCGTAGGACTACCGGTGGAATAACTGGCTTAATTACTGAGCATTCGTTAGGTAGCGGATCTTATTGGCTTTTTGAGTTCTTGATTGGGTGATTCATTAATTGTTGATGGGTGGGGGAAATAATGGGGCGCACCTGCTTATTATTTCCGTTGCGTGATTTTTACGTAACGTAAAATCTTATTATGACTGTTATACTCGTTTCGCACATAATATTTATTTGAATTGGATACTATATTCATATTATTGTATGATACAAATTGTATTTGTCGCATAAAATTAAACCAAAATAAAAATTAAACCAAAATACTACCTAAGGGGTTCTCATTTTTATGTTCAAAATTCACTTACGTTAACGATACTGTAATGCTACTACTATACGTCAAAAACATTCGCTAGACCCTTTGTTTCATCAAACCATTTCGCGTAGGAAAAATGAGACAAATTGCGAAGTATGACTATAGATAAATCAATGAACGATAGGCAAATAGCCAGAAAATCTGACAACAGTCTTGTCAAGGGGATATTACCCAGTTATTGTGTCATTGACGCAGTTGCTTCATAAAAAATAATAGTACCATCTGAGTACCATTAATTTTGTACTCGGCTAGACTGAAATCCGACCCTAACAGTTGCGATAGGCAGATTCGAATGAATGATAGAAAAACGTTGACATCATTGATTGATTTATCATGTAGGCGACATTAATACCGCCACAAAAAATCAACGTAGCAGAATCAACAAATGAGACTCGCAGCGCCATCTATCTCGACAGCTGCGAACTAACTGAACAAAATCCTAAATCGCGATATCAGAGTTTACCGTGCGATTAGAACATATGCAAAGCCCGAATAACTCTCGGGCCATTGCCCACCAGACAAACCAACCGTCTGGTCGGAGGATCCTCCATTTTCAATGGAGGTTTTCGGGACTTTACTCTCTGTTCCGCTACCTCTAAATACATTCTATAACGTCAACTTTTTAAAAATAATACAACATGTAACAGAATAAACGCAATACCTCTTAAGACCAGCCCTTAAAACGCAAAAAAAAAATCAGCTGTTATGTATGGGGCAGTTGATTTTTTTTCCCGATTTCAGTGTTCAGTTGGTCCCATAATGAAAGTTGTTCATAATGATGAGTACAATGACCCCTTACGAGGTATTGCGTTTATTCTATTACACGTTGTATTATTCTTAAAAAAATAGAATTAGACAGAGAACTATGTAGTTTACACACATAAAATGGACATCTTATTTTCAAAAACGTTTTGTGTTTCACGAAGCATTTTGTTTCTTGTCCTCATCTAAAATGTCCCCCAGTCCAACGACACTCGATACCACCCATCGCCCTGTCTTGACTTGTTTTGAACGTCTTTTCTGTTTTTCTACAGCCTGTCCTGTTATTTCATCAAAAAATAACTTCTTGCCTCAAAAACAAGTGAAGGTGACAAACATTATTTTTTCTTCGCAAAATATATTTTTTTGCCTCGTCACGTACAGTTTATTGCGTTACGTTTCAGAATTCGTAAGATGTGTTTTTTCTTATAATATTTAGTCTAGCATGTAGAGGTATTTTTTGGAATATCTGGAAAAACGATACTGACATCTCGATATTGTGTAAGAAAAATAATACTGTCTTGTTGTTTAAAAGAAGCTGCGATGAGCCTTAATAAATTAGTATATACCATTTGTGGCTCAGCTATCCTCTCAGTGAGAAGTAAGGCGTAATTCACAAATCCGGCTCAGTGCGGTTCGATAAGTGTTACTGTCATGTCTTTGAATTTTGTGTAAGTACCTACCCTTTTTTATGGATGGGAAATCATCAAATGACCCCTTCCGCTCCACCCAGAGCGGAAGGGACTATCACTGACTAAAACCCATCCGTGCTCCTCCAGTGCCCTTTGCGTTCCAGGGCCGCGGTAACTCTTTCGAACCAAATTCGCACCCTGGTAGGCTATGGACCTAACGGGCCCCGTCTACTATGCTGACATCTCTTTGAGGCGCGCGTGGTACACAACGCGCCGTCGACCCGGGCCTGGCTTGCGGGCCACCCAACGTAAGCCGTCCGCAGGCCTGCTGTGGTAAGTACTAGAACATGCTCCTAACATTACTATTGATGCTTATATTTAGCACAAAGTATTCAAAGTTTTTCTACTACCATACGAAACAGAAGAATTCACGTAAAGACAGTTTAACAGTGTTCAACCACAAGAAAAAAGAAAATGAAAGAGCAGCAGTAGAATATTAATTAGTTGTAAAGTCAAAAGGAAGATCAAAACGTCTACATATTTGCGTTAAGTTTGCGTAATGAAAGAAAAACAAGACTTATCCAGCTGTTGTTATCCCACACAACTCGAAAGAGTCAACTGAGTGGGACGAATAAGGTTGTATCACACTGAAAGCTAAGTTATGTCAATCGCGGTATAATATAAAGGGTATGCGCATTTCGGGAGACTCAGTGCCTCCCAAAGGGTGGATCGATGACCAGAGCCTCTGGACAAAGTGCAATAGGGTATTTGATGTGTCGATTTTTTATAGTTGTCAAAAACCCTATTATATGTATGGGAAATTATAAAACGATCGAATAAAAAAATAACTTAGCGACTGATGATGAGCTACTGTTTTAATAACTTGAGCGGTATGAATTTGAGTAAGCGAAAAATTAACTAAACTAACGACGAATATTGATTAATAATAAAATCAAGAACGAGCTTACAAAAAGTGGGTTGTAATTAATCCATTTCAGATATTAAAGTTCTAATCGTGCGGCTAAATTACTAAGTGAGCGACTAGAAATACAGAGAGGGCAACTTCAATATTGAGATAGAGATGATTTTTCCAATTGAGGTTTTAACATTTTGGTGTTTTATTTGGTGCGCAAGAGCGAGTGATGCCAGCTCGGGATTTGGGGCACCCCGACTCGGACAGGTTAGGTTAGAAGGAGATGGCGGGGTCAAGTGAGCGAGCGAAGCGAGCGAACAGACCCCGCCATCCCCTTCGTGGTTATTTTTTTTTAAACCACCCAGAAATATCATTTGCCAAATATTTAAAAAAATGCAGGACGTAACGTTGACACAAACAAATATTAGGTCGCTCAAATATTATAAAGCTTCTCATCTAGTAATGTTTGTAAGTTGCTGTTCTGTTGATTTCTCGTCACTCGCAGTCAGTCGCTCACTTAGTAATACTATAACGTAAATTAATTATTTTTGTCACTTAAAACTTTAATTTACAGTCACTCGTTTAAATACTACCCTATATGTATTAGCGATGGCGATTGTCGTAATTCGTAAAAATAAGGAATTGATCACTTGACATTTCAACAGCGTTTGCCACGTATTTATATCCAATTTTTTGATTGATTCGGAGAGGAACACCAGTGCTGGTACCGAAACCGTTTCAACAGTTTTTGACAGTACACACGAAATAAGAAAGAATGAAAGTCAAAGTCAATTAATTTATTTCAACTAGACCATTAAAAGGCACTTCTGAACGTCAAATTTACAGTTTAGAAATAAAACATTAAAGTGACTCTATGTAGTTGTCCATTTCGCAAAAGGTAGCTTTTTACGGAGAAGAACGGACAAGAAACTTCATACTTACTCTTTTGAAATAAAAGTTTGACAATATTTTGTACCTATAAGTACATTAATCAATTGATTATTTATGTGAGGACGACGCACACAAAATAACACTACAGTACTAATAGGTACAAAGTAATACAAGCAAAGGTAGAATTAATCAGTTTGCTAGTAAGAGACATATTACCTACTCACATATTTAATGAGATTTTTTTTTAATGTTGCCCCACACAAGGAATTTCTCCTGTATCGTGGGCGCGTTTACAGACATACAAACTCACCTACACAAACAATCAGACCCGGAACAAATATCTGTAGGCCATACAATATTTGCTCCGTGCGGGAATCAAACCCGCGACATGCAGCGCAGCAGCCGATCGCTCAACCACTGCGCCAACCGTGTCGTCAAAATTATATTGAAATGCCACCCTTACAGGGTGAAAAAGGGTGATTTGATGGGCAAGGCCTCGGACCAAAACTAGTCATACGTAAACCTAGCCTACATAAAATGTTACCGATATTAATTTTATTCGACAAAACTACACCACGCTTACGCAGTTAAGTACGGACTGGAGAACGTTTTCAAATTATTCCGCAAACGATTCGGATGCACACTAGTGCTGGTACCGAGAACGTTTCAACAACGTCGAGGAGATTCACACCTCCAAGGAGAACGCGGTATCGATTTTGCGCCGTTTTTGGGGGACTGTCTTTTTCTAAACATTCAAAAAGTTCTGGCACTCAGCCTAATTTGAGTAAATGATTTTTGACTTGTTTAGTTCTTTGACAGTATTCATTTAGTTTAGTTGTCACTAGTTTTCGTCTCTTGTGTTTTAAATTTTAATGATTTAGACTCAATTGCGACGTTGAGTTTAATTGATTTTGAATGTGTATTATGAACAAAATTGTTTTCAGCAGGTTGACACAAAAATTTTTAATATTAAAAAAATTACGAACTGTACTAAGATATTGTCGTCTAAATCTTTATAAATAAATCTTGTTGCAGAAGTTCCGGAGTTTTTGAAGTTCAAGTAGATTTATCTCTATCTGCAAAGGATCAAAAATTCAAAAGAAAATTTTCAATTAAAAGAACCGACCAAGCGCGAACTTAACCAAAAAAATCACTTTTACTCGTATGGTACTAATTTTATTTCCAATATTAATTTGTTGTTATGGCGGCAATACAAAGACATTCTAAAAATGTCAACTGTCGATCTATTACGGTTGCTGACAGCCGGGACCAACGTCTTAACATGCTTTCCGAAGCACAGAGGAATCTCGGAATGTTAAAATAGTCACCCATCCACAGACCGACCTCGGCCTTGCGTTGCTTAACCTTGAAAATCGATCCTTGTGGCTGAACATGACAAACGGCCGGCCTGCGAAGGCGTAGCAATAAGGTTCCGCTGGTTACCCTTTGGATACGGAAATCTAATTAATATTAACTTAGGCCAGAGATTTAGTGTTCCTCCTGTGTTATTTATTCCTATTCGTGCACGTACACATAAAACCTCTAACTCAATCCCTTGTCGTACGTTTTCAGGATATCATCACCTGCCTAGCCTTTTCTATTAGTATTGTGGTCGGCTTCCAGTCAAACCGCATTCAGCTGAATATCAGTATTTCAAGTGGAGCGACCGCCTACCTTCTTCCACAACCCAGTAACTGGGTAACACGGTAGTTCTTGGCAAGACTGGTGTCAGATTTTCAGACTTCTGACAATCCGTAACGAGTGCCATAGATCTACAAATGACAGCCGGGACCAACGGCTTAACGTGCTTTTTGAGACACGAAGGAATCTCTGTATTTTAAAATGGTCACCCATCCACATATCGACCTCGGCATGTGTTGTTTAACCTTGAAAATTGACCCGTGGGGCTGTTATTGTTTAGCCGCGAGCTCCTCTACGTTTACTCTCTACTACAAGGTACTGGCACGGATCTTGAGGTAGAGTGGGGATCGCTTTGCGCATCGTACACTGGCGGCTATGACGCGACGTACGACGGGCCAATAACTGTACGGCGATATGATTCAACCGCTCCCGCGCCTCACCTCATACCACTAAACAGACCCAATAATTCACTTCTGCGCAGGTGAAGGTCAGCGCTCAAGATTCGTGCCGATGATTGTACTCTACGTACGTTTTCAGGATATATAAAGCTATACAGTAATATAACTATATCAGTTCATAACACTACACAAAACACGCTCCACCTCGCTAACCATGTGCCTCCAGCCTTAACGTAATTTTAGAGGCGTGACGGATGACGGAAGGATGTATCGAGTCGCAGGCATTCATAGCGTTGCTTTGGGGAAACGAGCTTGCTACGTGTACCTACTTTTGTGAGCAGGCCGTGGCTTGTATGTTAATTTTTAGGGTTCTGTACGTCCGAATGAGAAACGTAACCCATAATATTGTTATAGGATTACTCGTCTGTCTGTCTTGACAGACTATACGAGAAACGTTGTGAAAAAGTCAAGTTTGTCGCAGCGTAATATTTGCTTCAAATCTGCTAAACCGATTTAGTTGAGTATAATATGTATGTACTTCTGTAACCCAAATAGTGTGTAATACAGATGAGATATTTTGAAAAAAGCGCTTTTCACAGAGTGTTTGACATATCAACTGAGATGGCTTATTGTTAGGGATTTGTGATAAGCTCGTCTTTGTACATAAACTTTAAGTATTACTTAACTATACGTTCTTTTGAAGTAGGTAAAATAAATAATTAAATTTTCAATAATTCTAAAATTTAAAATAAGGTGTAATTTATTTGACAGTATCACTTTTCCCTCCACCTCACTTTACAATCATTGTGCATATTTTTCCGTTCAAAGCTCACCAATAGTGAAATAATATTCGTAATCAGAATCAGAGATTAATTACTCCTATACACAATTATTATTATTATAATTATATAAACTTCGTACCCTTTAAATAATTGAAACTTTATCTACGGTTAACAATAAAAATATTGATCCTATTTCACCATAATTGGAGCGGCAACCGAGAGGATTCATAGAATTTATTAAAGCATCGCTTAACATTCTTCCTTGTAACTAAGAATATCTGAACATTCTTTTCCGCAAATTAATGTCATTAAGTCTTTACTCTGGAGACTTTGTAATAAAAGCTTTTAAGACAACGTTTTTCATGTAATTAGTTAATGGGGGTCAAGAAATATTCCCTCACTTTGTTCTTGGATGCACTAGTACCGCGCAGGCGTCGAATTTTCTATCGTTTTGCTAGAGAACGAAAGAAAGAACAAAATGGCTTATTTGCGCCGACTCAACGCACAAAATCATATAATAATATTAATAATAAGTTAACATACTAATGACTGAGTGATTAAAAATAACTATAGCTACATACAGCTACTAATAACCATTGTTATCTGCTCCTCACGAAACGGTGAAAGAAAGCAAAAACACAATGCTTTAACAAATTTTCTCGTAGAACAGACTTCAACCTGTAAAGCTGGGTACTGACCGGTGTTGCAGTACGTGGAAATGAGCACGAACACGCGCAATTTACTCAGATTTTAGAACATTGTAACATGCTCGCTGCGAATGGTACATTACGGCCCGTAACACCAATCAGGTCCAACCTTTAGAATCGCTCCTCAAAACTAAGAATAGGGGCCTGTGTCATAAGTTATGTGATCAAAACCATGAAATATGGGGCTAATTGAGGCCCGTGAATGCAATGAACATTGCTTTGAGGTACCGCACACGTGCGGGAGACGCACTGGAACGCAAAATGGTGGTGTGATAGCCCTTATTATATAGATATGTCGCAGCCAATTAGCTTAATCAGCAGTTTAATTGGTTGCCTAGCCTTTTCATTTAAATGTGCCGATTTTTTAGCGACTTAAGTGAAATCTTTTGTTCAATATCGTTTAATGACTTGCCCATGACACTTATGTCGCTGATTAAACGGCACAGTTCAATTAAAAGGCTAGAATTTTAATGAAACGGCTGATTCAGCTAGATGGCTGCGACAGATATAATAATATAAGTGTACATTACGTTGTATTTTAAACTTTTTTTTAATATTATTTTGTTTCCTTTTGTTTAATTTATAATTCAACTTCTATTAGGTTAATCTCGAACAATGTATATTGTTGTATTTATTTGGAATTGCGTTTTGATAGCTGCGCCACAGTGTTTTACTTTTGTAGCTATCTTCGTTTTTCCTGTGTAATGTGTGAACGTTAGTTGTTCCAAATAAACTTTATATTATTATAAGCATATAAATATATTCTCAGTGATAGAAGCAGGAGTTCCTTAATTAAGGAGAAAACTGCTCGATAAGCTGAAGCTCGTCAGTTTCTGATGAATTCACTTCCAATTATTTTCAAATTCAGAGTCACCCTTTAAAAGTAATGCTTTTAAAACGACGTGTCACTTCATTTTTATTCATGCCTTATCTTAAAATCCTCTCTTCACAACCAAAGACTGCTTTAATCCGCGCCATGTCAAAAGGTCAACATTTTACTCCAAACACAAAATAATAAAGGAAGCAGTATGAAAATGGTTCTTTTTCGACATTTCCGTCAAATAGAGCCATCAAAGAGAATCTTTGTCGGACGCAAATGCCAAAAAAAAGTAATTTAGACCCATAAAAGGAGTGTTTGTTGCCACGCAATGTTTATTTAGCAAGAAGACGTAAATAGATTTTTTTTGTACCTTCATTTTATTCAGCTGGCTGTTAGTACTTTTTCAATAAAAATAATGGCCAATGTTTTCACAGCAGTTTTGTAGAATAGTATCTCAATGATCGTGTCGCTCAACTACTGACCGCTGCGATATAATAATTTTAAAATTCAGTAATTCCCAGCACAGACAAGCAAGGAGTCTAAAACAGAAAAAAATGGGGTTGCACAAATAGTTAATGGGGGTCCACAATTTGGAATCTCATTTAAACTTGCTATCAAACGACGGGGTCCACATGACACGAAAGTTTGGAATTTAAAAAGAGAGTTAGGGTTGTTTCAGACTATACGAATAATGATAATATTAATTATGTAAACTGGAGGCTTTGAGAAGGTCGTGAAAGGACTAATAGTCTAGGTTATTCACCAGATACTTATGTATCTCTGCCTTTAAGCATAGATTTTTCAATCAGTATGAAGTCTTTGATGAGTTCTTCCTGCTCTTGCTTCGTTGGCTTACTCAGCGTCGTTGTTCAGTCTCTTGCTACGCAAGAGGAAAATATATTGTTTCTTACTCGTCAGCTGCTCTTTTCTGCTAAATTTCGTTGCGGTATTCAAGACAACTGACGACTTTTTAAGTTGAGAAACCGCATCGTCTACAAGTTCTAAAAACAATTCATTAATAAGTGTTCGAAAATATGTGATCCTGATCACAGAACGTCCTTTTAAATATAATTTAATAAAATATTACTTCAGGTGAATTAAAAATAATTCACCTAAAGTAATCTTTCGTAACTCCTACGCTCCTAAGTTATACAAAGTGGACATCAAAACATTAGATTATAATCAACTCATCATAAGTTTAATATCTTCGTGACCTTTGCACGTTGGTTTCGTCACTATTAATAAGAGTGTTTTTGTCAAAGTTAATTAATATTATTTACATATTGACGAATAATATTGCAGCGAAATCGAAATCTAATATCAACCTGCATGAACTTTCTTGTAATTGCTTATTTTAGAATATTGAACATATAAGTCGACGATAAATTGATTCTATTGTTTCTTAATCGGTACAACCTGTTCATCATCAAATCATCATTCTGTAGTATTGCCTTGGTCCCCATTTATTCGAAGTTGGTGCATATCTTCTTCTGTCAAATGTACATCTTCATTTGTCGTTATTTCAGTGGTCATCCCCTTTCAACACATTTTATTCTTCACACAGTCCATCCGCGGTCTAAATAATAATCAAAAATTATCTTACGACACTTTCCTCATCCCCCCAATCATATTTTCTAAATACACTTTGATATTCACAACCCGTACAAAAGTGTTCAGAAATCGAAAAGGATAAAATAATCAACAATGATCAAAAAGAAAAAAAAGTTGACACTCAACCCACTAAACCAGTATATCCTACATCAGCATACCGACAAAAGACAAAAAGAAACGCAAAAACATCGACCAAAATAGTGAACAAAGGAGGTTGTTAGTATCAAAACAAACCACACTCATGCATCACTTTGTTGGTCACAACACGTCAACAGGATAATAATCGTGTATGATCATGGAAAATACTGGATGAGACGCAAAATAACTACCATGTTTTCGCAGACACTGTTATGATACCATAATTTCTGTAATAGATTCTCGTAAAACATCGTTAATGTCGGTGTATTGTTGGGCTGAGGTGTACACTTATAATCTAGCGAATGATAATTTGGCGGTCACTGACTTGAAGATTGTTTATGGTGTACCATGTCTTTTTTATTGTCAACAGCCAGTACTAAACAGTAAGACACTGAAGAAAGAATAGTTTTCTTTTTCCTCTGTGACGTCGTAAACTTGACTTTACTGTTGACAAAGGAACTACGTTATACTTATTTCTTTACAGCAGTCCACAAAATCCATGACCAGTCCAAGGTAGAACCAGAACCATCGAAGTTTGAGATAACTTTTTAGGTTAGTTTAGTTTATTAGCTAAGAAAGACTTTCAAAGTGAGTTTCTCAGTGATAATGACAGTATTTTTTTTATGAAAGTGATAAGCGTAAGTGAGATTTCAGATGGTTATTGTCATGTTGTTAAAAAACATAATTCTATTTCTTTAAAAAAAAAACTTTACCACACATTAGGAATTATCACTTATAGCTTAGTTTCGTGATTGATTAAAAACAGGTACGTTCAACTCTAAAGATTTTAATGGTTCCTTCCAGTATGACTTTTAACTCCATCAAGGGGCAGTGGGCGGAAACAGCGTCAGGCGATCCGTCGCGGGAATATACAGTGAAGGGAGACAAATAGGTCGCGAAATTGCCATTTACATACATAAATAACGAGTAAATATATACCGTGTGTGGTTTTATTTTCTTATGGACGCTGAACTAGCTTCCAAAACGAATTATGGAGATGCTTGATAGAGTATTCAATATTATTTTGTTGCTTATTTTTCGTTTTTCTATTTTCGGCGACACATTTGGCGCAGTGGTTGAGCGATTGGCTGCTGCGCTGCGTGTCGTCGGGTTCGATATCCGCACGGAACAAATATTTGTATGGCCTACAGATAGTTGAACCGGGTATGGCTGTTTGTGTATGTGAGTTTGTATGTTTGTAAACGCACCCATGATACAGGAGAAATTACCAGTGTCAGTTTAAAAAAAAAGACAAATATTTTCATGTTTATTATTTTTTGTTGCTAGGGTTGTTATTATTGTTAGCAAGTATTTTAAGAAACATTATGGTTGATTTTTATTGATTTATAATTCTAGGTGGGTCTCAATCGAAAGCATCGCTCATAAATTAAAGTGAACCACACATAAACGAATTAACTCTATAGAATTAAATTGGCAAAGATATTCCTACAGAACTCAGTTTAACGACCCCAATTACCTAAACTTACCCAATAAATTTTAAAGTCTATAAAAATCACTTTTATTTTGAACACAGAAAAGAGGAAAAGCCGAGTGTCATTTTAACCAAATAGCCCCTAAATAAATGCAATGGAAGACACAATAGGCATATATGAAACAATTGGTCTCATAATTTATGTTGCCACAACGAACCGTATATGGGTCACGCTGGCTGGACGCACACCACGGGGAAAAACACTTCACTCACTCACGCACACAATCACAGCACAGCACGACACTTACTTCAGTCTCAATGCACACATCGACGACACTTATACGGTAGATACAAGTATGTGTGAACCTATGAATGTGTGCGGAGTTATACCGCACGCAATCGAATGAATGAGTGAGCTGTTCGAGAACGATTGTACGAAGTGAACGGTAGGATTGGTTATCTGTGTTGTGGCTATTTGCATGTATCATTTTCTGTTGTAGTCAGCTCGCTACGGAGACTAATGTAATGACGTAGATTCGGACAGACGTGGCTGGTCGACATGCAAACTCAGCTGTTGGGGCAGAAATGGCTATTTTTGTATTGTATTATGCCCATGACATGTAATTTTGAAGGACCGATTCCTTAATAAATAACTGCCTTCATAACGGCTTTATAGTGAAGCTAGGAAGGACAGTAAAAAAGACGCGGTGATGACGGAGTAGAAACTTCACTACACAATAATTTTCAAGATATATAGGAATGTCAGCAGACCCACACTCATAAATATGAGTAATTTGACTCTATAAGATGATAAATTCCGAGTAACACCTATTTAAGCTTTGAACAGATCTCTTGACGAATATGTAACTTTGTATTCGTGTAACAGAATAAACGCAATACCTCTTAAGGGGTCATTGTGCTCGTCATTATGAACAAATTTCACTATGGGATCAATACTGAAATCGCGAAAAAAAAATTGACGGCCCCATACATTTTTGTGCGCGCAACTCGACAAAATGTAATGAACAGCGATTATTTTTCGCGATTTCGGGGTTGGTCCCATAGTAAAAGTTGTTCATAATTATGATTACAATGACCACTTAAGAGGTATTGAGTTTATTCTACTACACGTTGTATATTCATGACTAGCTGCCGCCCGCGGCTCCGCCCACGTGAATGTCGAAAATTATTCCAAGGGAACATACTCCCGGGATAAAAATTATTCTGTGTGTTATTCCAGACCTACCTCTGTGCCCAATTTCATCAAGATCTATTCAGTAGTTTTTGCGTGAAAGAGTAACAAACATCCATACATTCAAACTTTCGCGTTTATGATAATATAGAAGAAGAAAGAAAGAAAGAAAAAGTATTTAATATAGTATGGAGAAGGATATTTTGATCTATGGCAATTGGCAATGGTGATGTTATAATATTGTTTGTTTCTTTTTGTAATAGCCGTAACAGACGCTCGGATTTGGTACGGCGGACTAACTCCGCCCACAAAATTCAATCTCGCAACACACGAGGGGATCTGGTCCGGCGGACCACGCGGCGGACTAACTCCGCCCACCACGCCACAGAGTATATATACTATACTGAATTGTACGCCTTCAAGTGCACAAAAAATATGGTGGTAGCGGCAACAATAGCAGCACCATTACAACCACCATGTACCAACCACACCGTAAAAAGCGGAAAAAAAGCAGAGAATTGGCTAAATTGTATTAAGAGAAATACATTTTTTAATTTTTTATGGTAGTCTGTGGTAGTTTGGTACGGCCCAAGCGTACACACGTCCAGATTTGGTACGGAGTGGACCAAATCCGCTGTGCAAACAAGCGGACCGCGGCGGACTCAATTAATAATAATAATGTTCGCGGACCACTCTACACACGGGCGGATATGGTCCGGGAGCGTACCAAATCTTGTGGGCGGAGTTAGTCCGCCGTACCAAATTCGAACGTCTGTTACGGCTATAAGATGTTGCAGTGACATTTATGCCATAGATAATTATAGTCACAATGTGTTCTTCTGTCGTCTATGGTGTCTATGGTGTCTATGTTCCCAGCAACCGAGTAGCTGGAAGTAATGTCCGTCTCTGAAATGGCTTGGCCGTTAGGTATATCGTTTGGACTTTTAGTTTTCAATTAACAACATTACAGAATGTCTACACGAACTGTAATTTCGAAAGCAATATATATTTAGTACAAACCTTGAATGAATGTGGGCTGAATGAAGCATGAATTCGCCACAGAGGTGGGCCAAATAAGCCACAAGAAGCTTCTTACAGCATAAATATGTAACTATATAGATAAAACCAGTGCAAGCATCAATCGAACCTAGCCTTCTCCGAAATTTGCACGTGCATATTTTTTAAGAAAACGTTTCCCTCATTAAGGGGCAGTCGGGTAAAAATTATATATACTAATATAATAAAATAAAAGAGTAAACGCGCTTATCTCTGAAACTACCAGTGGGATTTGAAAAAATATTTTTGTGTATGATAGCCACATTTATGAGGAAGGCTATACTGTATTTTTTTCCTAGTGCGCAAACTTTAAGAACCACTTCTGCCCATGTAAATGAACAACTTACACCGAGAAAGCCATAGCCAAATCCTAAAAAAAAAATAGAACTTCCCATACAAAATTGTCATCAACTGATCACATATATAATAATTGACTATGGCACTTTTGGGGAAAGTTTTTCATTTACATGGGCAGAAGTTTCCCCACTGGAAAAAAGAATACCCAGTTTAGGCTATACGGGACAGGAAAAAACGGGATTTGCACGTACAAAGTCGCGGGCAAAAGCTAGTATTTCAATATGGTTCTTCTTTTTCGTGTCGTATTTTCTAATATTCAATTTATTACAAACAGAAACAGAGGATGCAGGCGTTGGACGTAAATCTGGCATTATTTCAACAACCGTGGACTCGGAAGCAAATCTTCGCAGATTTATGTGGGACATCTTGAGCGATGAGATTTGTTTGGATATCGACTTGTAATTGAGAGTAAGTGTGATAGAAAAAATAACTTTTTATAATGTGTCTATTGTCTAAAGAGCTCAGGAGACTGATTTAAAATTAAATATTAACTCCTTTACCAAAAAGGATTTCATATTTGCTATATCTATACTAATATTATTAAGCGTAAGTTTGGATGTTTGGATGGACGGATGTCGTTACTCAATTACGTCGGAACGGCTGAATGGATCTTGATGAATTTTGCCACAGAGGTAGATAAAGACTGGTATAACACATTTTTTTTATGGATATGAAATCATCAAAATAATGACTCCTGCCGCTCTGGGTGGAGCGGGAAAGAGTGTCAGACTCTTACTGACTAAAACCCATCCGTGCTCCTCCTAGTGCCCTTTGCTTTCTAGGGCCACGGTAACTCTTTCGAACAAAATCCGTAACCCTGGCAGGCTCAGGCCCTAACGGGCCTCCTCTACATTGCTGACATCTCATTGAGGCGCGCATGGAACACAATGCGCCGCCGGCCCTTGCCTGGCTTTGATCGGACGGCGAACCACCCACCGCTCGCCGTCCGCAGACCCGCACCTACGGTGGCCGGGAATCGCCCAGCGAATCCCGACACCCGGGGCGTCTCCCTATGTTGCGGCGGCTAGGTCGTGAGGGTTGTCTTTCTCTCACGCGGCCCACCTCCTCCTTCACTAGCATTACTCCTTCGCAGAAGGAGGTGACATGGCTTCCCATGCCTTCTCATAACACACTTCTTCTTATTCGTTGTCTTAATTTCTGGAGGTCGTGCTCGTCTTGGAATGCTTTGATGGAGTCACAGACGAGCTGCTTCCATGCCACTCTGTCTTCGGCTTTTCTTAGGGCATAACACACAGGAGAATATGTTCTCTTGGGATGATCTTCGACATTCACGCGGGCGGCAGCTAGTAATATTATAAATGCGAATGTAGCTCTGTCTGCCCCTCGAGTCGGTCTCTTTGTTACTTCTTCACTTCTTAACGGCTGGTCGCAATTGGATGAAACTTGACAAACGGGTAGACCATATTCTGGGTTAGGACACAGTGACTTTTATGCAGAAACACAAAATTGGCTAATTATGTAATTTTAATATGATCTACAAAAACTCAAAGTAGCTACCTCATCTTTTAGTATATAAAAAAACCAACAAACCTAACATAACAGACAACAATCCTCTCATAATAACCTTAAAAGACGTATAAAGAACATCACAACGTCTACATAACAAAATCGTTATCAGGTAGTCTTTCATCGAAACGTCTTCAGGACGAATTTATACCCGACGTGGCTCAAAGCCCGATTGGACTGAACGGAATAATATTTTCTTCCCTTCTATAGATTATTGACGGTAGTTTTAAAAGTAGATTTACATACAGATCTTGGAAAAGGAAATATAAAGTGCTTCTCGTTATGTACAAAGGGAAATATACTTTTAGTATTTTTTATTAATAAGGAGTTTTGATTGAATTGTTTTAAAATTGTGTTGACGGAAACAAAGAAGACTGTTAGGTTTACGTTAGAAACCAATGTATTTCTGTTTGACTATAATTATGTTTATTTATGATATCGTATCTCCTAAATTGCTAAACCAATTGCATACTATCATACTTTTTAAGCACTTTCAAGCGTTTTTGTACACACTTCAGAGGTCCCAATCTTGCTGTCTGTCACAAACTAGACGTCATTTCCATTATGAATCCGTTTAAAAAAAGAATTGATGCTATTTGTTCTATAACCTCTCTCACTATGAAATCATGATATCATTGGCACGTCATAGAAAGAAGACTGATCTTGTAATTCTAATATCGGTCTCAATATAGAAATCAATATACATGACCATCCCTGACGTAATAGAAACTAGAACCTCCATTTAAAAACAAAATCAACAATTCCCAGTTCCAAAGACTAAAATAGGCTTCCAAACTGGGAACCCCATTTTACATGTTAAAGGGTAGGAAAATAAAAGAGTATGAGCAAAAGCAAAGCCGTACATCAACTGTTCTCTATGCAGTGCAAGTTGCAGGAGTCAAGTGAAACAATTGCCGCGTCCCTACGGGCAATCTGTTTCTGCCAGAGAGCATCGAAACAACTCAACGGCCTGCGCTAAAGACGGTATCATCAAAACTAAAGATATTACTTTATTATTAGTTTAACATTTCAAGCTACTATAAAAACCATAGTGTATGGAACGAATAGAATTGTCTTTGCCAATTATATTCAAGACCGCTCAATTTCCACAGTTTGGCTGTCATTTTGTTAGTCGGAATTGTCACGGGCTGTCAATTTTTATGAGTAAATAGTGCCAGGGACAGTCACTGACACTACTTATTTAAAATTTAGCTGCACCCGACTGGGTCCGTTATTGTTCCTCTTTATTCATATGTACCACATGTATGTGTACATTATGGATTGCAATAAACATTTGAGTTTGGACATAAAGGTATCTGTAGGCTGAACGTTCGTTCCCTATACGGCTGTGAAGTGAATGCGGTCAGAAAAGTGTGAGTGAGACAAAGCGATCGTGCGGCCTGTTGTTGCCTGTTCTAGAATTCTGAATCGGCCACGTTTTGGTTTGCAATGTGCTAAAAACCGACAGAAAAGAAACAGGTATTGATCGCAAAGTTGCTTTTTCCCTTTCTACACAGTAAACAGTTACTCGTATAATGATCGAAACTGTGTGTGACTGTCACTATTTACTCATAGAAATTGACAGCCCATGACAATTCCGACTATGGATATCACAGCCAAACTTGTGCTGTGGAAATTGAGCGGTCTAGAATATAATTGGCAAAGACGATTCTAGGTGTTCCATACTCTATGGTTTCTGCAGTATCTTGAAATGTTTAAACTAAACGGCTCAGCAGAGTTTTTGAACGGCCTTCTTGTGCCTATATGGAAAGCATGTTCGCGATGTTTTCTATTTATTTACATTTAACACAGATTGTGTTTCGGCTGATGATGGTGATTTAGTTTGTTTTAAGTATGCATGGCATAATGTCGACACGGCATGGCGTTGAAAAGAAATATTATTGTTTTTTTTCAAGATTTTGAGACTTGTGTCCTGTACGTATCTATACTATTTAAGTAGGTCAAAATTGCGATTGAAATAATACAGATGATAAAACACAAAAATAAAGCTAATTGAAAGTAAATGAATTGATCAACCCATCAAGTAAGACAGTGTTAATTAAAGAGATCAAATACAATTAAAGTTAGACTAAACTTGAACGAACATCTTAGTACGAGCTACATAGACTTACCAGATTTCTACATGAACGATTAAACCAGTGTCCCTAGAGTAATCATTCAGTTAAGTTAAGTGAATGTTCAGTTCGTTCATTAGTTCAATCGTACGTTCACTGGACCGATCACTGTTCACTCGTGCGTTTACACTGCTTTCTATAATTTTCAATATTATTTTATGCCGAGTGCATTTAGTTTTTCATTTTTGCATAAGGCAGGATGATATTATTTTCAATCACCGATATTTGCGATCCCAATAGACTTTTTCCCGACTGCGATATATTTAGGTTATTTTTATGGTTGGCAACTGGAAGACGCTTTTGTCCATTCTTTTTTACAAACTATTGCCTTTAATGAGACCCAAGAATAAATGGGACATTTCTTTTTATACAGAGCCTTCTTTTCCACCCAGTAACACAACATTATTTACCTCTTATTATATCAACAGGACTCCATTTTTTTTTGTACGACTCTTACTGACTAAAACCCATCCGTGTTCCTCCTTACACTCTTTGCGTTCCAGCGCCGCGGTGACTCTTTATACCTAGGATAGGACTCCATATACATTGATTTGCCAACTTTAATATTCCTTTCCATCGGCCAAAACAAACAGTTAATAGAATTGACATTTAGGCATGAAAACCAATCGTGATATTGGCAACGAAGAATAATACTAATAATGGCTGAAGCTGGGTCAAAGAAAATCATATTGAACTGGCAACTTTGTGAGAAGAAAACTTTCTTCAATATAACGAATTATTGGATCCTCCGAAGACGAATAATCATATCGGACTTTCCTTCGAATATATTTTTCGGTTCCCGAAAATTTCTCTTCCGGTGCGATTTGATTTTTGTTCAAATTGAATGATATGCTTTGTATATAATGTAACGCGTATTGAAATGTATTTGACCGATGTTTCTATCGTTTTGTCGTCTGAACGCATTCTTGGGTCGGTAGTTCTATTCTCAGAGATTGGTTTGATATGGACGCTCGTGGGAGCATTTTTCAACGTCTGCTAGTTTCTATGTGATTTTCGTTGCGTAATTTTGGTTGGTTAGGTATTATTGAAAAGGGACAGTATTATAAGCATCTTTGTGAGGAATTTTTGGAGGGATGTCATCGGTGATGCGTTCAGAAAGGTATTACTAAAAATAATCATACTAGACAACAATAAGGGAAATTATCATACTTTCGAGATTTATCCAACCAAACCCTTTATTTTATTTTATTCAAGATATCAATCCAATTTCATTTTTATCTACATGTCTGCATGGTATTTCTAAACGGAATATTATACATTCAATTCGATATCTGAGGGCAAATTCTACTTATTTTTAAGCAACGTTCACATTCGAAATCTGTCAAAAAAGCCTTCATTTCCATGCATTCAAAAAAAAAGAAGTTGAAAAACTAAAACCCGACTACAGAAAATTCACGTTCTAAAAAGTATGAAACAAGAAAACATAGCCGTGATCATACGCCACTTTGCCCTAAACTTTAGTGTTAAGTTTTATGTTTCATTCGTTACTATAAACATATTATTTTATCAGAATAGGTGGCATACGACCACAGCTATGTTTTCTTGTTTCATACTTTTTAGAACGTGATTTATCTGTAGTTGGGTTTTAGTTTTTGAACTTCTTTTTTATTTAAATTATTTTGGGGTTCAAATTTCAACACATATCAACAATTTATATATATTTGAATTTCGATAATGAAGCCCTTTAGTTTGATACCCAACACGACCATTTTAATAAATAACAAAAAAGATTGTCTTAATGCGCCCTAGAGGGCGCCACATACAATTTATTACAACATAACCTAGTTTTTACCCAGCGGACAATTTAGACGCTTCCAATGACACCTGATTTGTCAAATTATGATAAATGGTTTAGAAGTTATGAGGGAACAGATAAACATACATACACACATACATACATACCAGTCAAATTCATAACCCTCCTTTTTGCTTCGCCGTAGTCGGGTAAAAATTAGTAGAATTGGTAGACTGGCAATAAACTATTACTCTAGTAAAATTGTCAACAGCCTTCTTCCCGTGCAATTAGTTAACGCTGAATTAGGGAAACTAGGTTACTACTAGTTTAAAGTACCTGTTCGCAAAGTGGAATAGCTGTAATTTATCTAACTGCGAATTAATTCATATTAACGTGAAATACTAATTTCGTAGTATTAAAGGTAGCTCTTTGTGAATGAGTTCGTACTTCCTACGCATGAAAATTAAACGTAGGTTAATAAACTTCAAAATTTTGCCTTTCATTTTCATTACAGGTATTTTGGGAAAGGCGTAATGAAAAGTTAAACACTTCTTAGGTACGTTATTTCAAGATTTACCGTTTATTAACAGTTAAATCTTTTAGATATTTGCATATAAAAGAACATTGGAAAAGAAAGAAAGCACGTTTATTCTGCTGGAAATTAGGCAAAAAAAACAAGTAGTTATTTTATAATATTATCAATCTGCCTAGCTTTTTTGGAAAAGCAAAATTGTTTTTTTAATTTATTTTTTTTATTGATAGGCACTCGCTTGACCACTATCTCACCTGATGGTAAGCGACGATGTGGTCGAAGATGGCACACGCTTGCCTAGAAGTAACCTATTCACTCCAGACTTAAAGACTCGCGGTTTGTAGCTATAAAGAAACACAGACTCTGTCAAGGAATTCCACTCCTCAACAAATTTGAATTCAGTCGTTCATACCCAAAGCAGCTGAATATTAATGTTTTTCATGGAGCAATCTGACTTCCACAAACCGATTCCATGTTGGTGACTGATTGTCTGACTTTTGGGCTTCTGATGAACCCGTAACGACTGCCAATGATCTATGAATGGCAGTCAGGACCATCAGCTAACACTGATTTTCACCCATTCACAGACGGACTTCGGCAAGTGTTGCTTAACCTTGAAAATCGACTCTTGCTGCTAATAGTAATAATAACCACGATAGGCGCCCTTTTTGATTTAAATGAGTAATTTAAAAAAGCCGACTTCAAAACTGTAAATTAGTAACTAAAAAGGGAGAAATAAAAGTTATATATTTAAATAAATCTAAAGATGCCAACTATATTTATGAGGAGGAGGATACTTAGTCCAAATTATATGTATTGTTTGCAATCTGACTCAGTTTTTGAGAAATGCGCGAACATGCATACACTTATGAAATTCGGCACACATATTTAGAAGCTACTATAGACTAACAATATACAAAAACAGCAATTCTGCCAATATTTCATACATACGGGTCGAATTGATAACTTCCTTTTTTTGAAGTCGGTTCAGCCTTACAAACAACTCGTGATAGACATAACGCATACGCACACATAAGTCACACGCTCATAATTAACTTCGAACGTTTGAAAGCAATAAATATACTGAAAGTCGAAATCTCGTTATGAGGGCTGAACAACACTACGTTTGGGCTACAAAGTAAGCGATATAAAAATATAGGTGCAAAACACGTTTAGAAATAAACCTATGTTGTCTTGGGTAACCCTATATTTTACGTAGAGCGGCTGCCTAGCAGACCTCCACAACTCATTTGCTGGGTAACAAGATAGTTCTTGGCAAGACTGGTGTCAGATTGACTGGCTTCTAACAATCCATAACGACTGCCAAAGATCTACAAATGACAGCCGTTACAAACGGCCTAACCCATCCACATACCAAACTTGGCAAGCATTGCTTAACCTTAAAGATCGACTCGTGCGACTGTTATATTTTAGCCACGAGCCCCTTCAGTGACAAAAACTAGAAAAATAGACATATACCTACATTTTTTTTTTATATTATTGATAGGCACGCGCTTGACTACTATCTCACCTGATGGTAAGCGATGATGTGGTCAAAGACGGAGCACGCTTGCCTAGAAGTAACCTATTCACTCTTGACTTAAAAACTCCCAGGTTGTGTAGCTATCAGAAAACACAGACTCTGGCAGGGGACATAAAATTTTTCACTAAAAGTTCATTGAAATCAATTTTAGAGTGCACACCCCGTGACAAACTTTTTAACGACGAGAGAGATTTGAGTGTTTCTGCGAAATACTCAGTATGTGAGTAGGTTCCAAACGAAATAACATTTTTAGAATGTTGGAAAAAAATATGTTGCCTTTTTGAAAGCATGTGTTTAATATTACTTCACTGTAGTGTTTTTTTATTTTGCAATTCGAGGATTTTGTGTTGAACGAGTGTTATTCATAGACAACAGTCAATTATTATTATGATTCGTGATTCATGAGTCAAATGTCAGTTTGACTCAATACAACAACCATTTCCTACTACTTTGTTTTTTACTATTACTTGGACTTTTACTTTGAACGGTAGTTAAAGGTTGATCTTTTAACTACCGTTCAAAGGGTTCAGTAATTTTATCAAAAAAATAACAATTATTAAGAACTTTGATAGATTTTTTCGTAATTCAATCACCCTCTTGTCCCTGTATTTTTTTTTCTGACCGTATTTGAGTGAGGTCAATCATCATCTGCCTAGCCTTTTCCCAACTTCATTGGTATCGGCTTCCAGTCAAACCGGTATGAGCTGAATACCAGTATTTTACGTGGAGTGGCTGCCTACCAGACCTATTTGAGTGAGGTCAGTTTTCATAAATTATTAACAAAAAGAACTAAATCTGATCACAATAAAAATAACTTGGCTAATTTTGTATGTTTTCTTTTTCAATAAAGGTTGGTTTAATGACTTAACTACCCTGTACAATATGAAAATTATCATGTAGAACAATATTAACTTTCAGACCAAATATAAACATGCACTTCACGACAGCATCAGCTAATTACAAAACAAGTTTTAATCAAGTAAACTATTTTCTCCATACCTCGGTATAATGTTGGTAGTACCGGGTTATCCGTGAAGCGGTAGTGCCAACATTCCGCTAACTTCAGAGCCCGACGCACCAACCAGCAGTATTTAATCAAACATTAACTGTAATTGTATTATGCTTGATTTATGTTCCTCTAGAACCTCCAGTTCCCGTTGAAAAGTTAATCAACTAAAAGCCTTCTTTTAATTCCTGAATTAAGAAACGAGTTAATTTATGGAGATTTGAACAAGTTTTTTTTTATATCTTAATTAGGGTAGTCGCAGTTACATTTTGGAATTCGAGTTTGAAATTCAATTTGTGGATTGTGTAACGTATTTTTATCGGGGCCTTGAGAAATGAGTTTGAGATTGATTTATTAAAAAAAGAACGCAAACTTTTAATTGTTTTTTTTTTACCGTAGACAGGGTTTTAATTAATGGTTAAACAAACTTACCTGAAGTGAAGTTTGACCACAATTACACGAGTCGCTGCATCCGAAGAGATTTACATGATTCACTAGGTAGTACACTCCTCAATGTACTAGGCATCGCACAATTTTTAGAAAAAAACTAAAAAATAAATAAATAAAATTAGACCTTAAACGACTACCGCAGTACCTGCGTGGTGGGGCGTGCGCCGCCGCACCCGGCCATCTACGTTCGTTTGCTTGTCATTCATTTAAGAGTGCTATTTATCTTGAACTATAATTAATAACGGGATTTCTTGCAAATAAGGGTTGGGCGGGTTTGTAAATCTCTTCGGATGCAGCGACTCGTGTAATTGTGGTCAAACTTCACTTCAGGTAAGTTTGTTTAACCATTAATTACACATCGTCGCTGCATCCTCGAGATTTACATGATTCACTAGGTAGATGTTCGGAGTTTTAAGATAAATAGCAAATCATTAGTGGTGAAGAAAATAAGCACATCTAATGATATTGTTTTATTTTGAACACTGATATAATTTTATTAGATTATATCAACGAGGTGATTATACTAAAACATAATCATAGTAATTTTAACAATATTTATGCGTTATTTTCATAAACAGCGCGAGCAAAATCATCCGTTTCCTCTGTACTCAAAAGTCTTATAAAATTTGCCAAATACTAGAGAACTACCGAACCAACCAGCTGTCTTTTTATTGACATCTATAGAAATACCTCTACGGCCAGCTGCTGATGTAGCCGCGTGGCGCGTGCTATGTGACGTAAATATTGTGGTGACTATGCCACTGTCTGCAAGCGTCTGTTATATCCAGCGTCTAATCGTAGAGGAGCTGGCATTGTGGACTGGTCCCTTAGTAGTTAATAATAACCTTTCGGTATTTGGTTCATTTCTAAATGTATCTGTAACATTAATATATATGAACATAAAGTCCTTCCTGGACATATCTCTATTTTATTAGGAAAGAATGGGATATTCAAACGGGGTGCTTGTCTACTGGGTGCAGAGTTTTTAAAAAAATCATCAATTATTATTATTATGTTTGTATCACAAATATTTATATTAGATAGATGAATAAGAGATAACGTCTGCACGCGTTGTGCAGTCGAAAACGCAAGCAAAGTTACCTGTTTTTTTTGTTAATTTATTTAAACACAGGTTTTCATTGGGAAAATAATTGAACAAAAAATCTAAAACTACATTAGTATCTCAAGTAGACTGATATCGGGGGAAGACTGGTTTCAGTCTAAATACACCTTTCATAAATCTGCTAACGATATCATTTGTACTTAATTGTTTACCTATAACTAACCCGAGCGCCGAACGATAAGTGTTCAATGTAGCATACTTGGCTACGGTTTCGAATTCTCTGGATAAAAAATTGCAATACCGATTGAATAGATGCGGTGTAGCAGTCTACCTTATGGGTTTGACAAAAGTGCCACCATTTTCTGTAAGCGACATTATATTGTTTTAATGTATTTTTGATAAAGAAGCAGTGATAATTTGTATAGTTTCTGGAGTCAATGATTTTCGAGAAAATGCTTCCCTGATAACAGGCATGATACCAGGGTAAGTTTCGTCCAAAGGGGGTGTTGCGTTCTGAAAGGAGATAAAAGGAGATCACTACTTGGTCCGTGATAAACAGGTTCCCTTATCTGAAAAGATTTAAACAGTGGATACCATGGCTGACTAGGCCAATATGGGACTATGAGCACTCCTGTGGCCTTATCAGCAATTATCTTTCGTAAGCACTTGAGAATCGACGAAAAAGGCGGGAACGAGTTAGAATATAAGTAGCTCCGATCAAGAGTAAACGCATCAATATCGAAAGCGTATGGATCTCGTTTCCAGGACACATATTTATGACATTTCGCATTCAAACAAGTTGCGAATAAATCAATCTCTGGAGTACAATAATGAAGGACTACGTCATGGAACGCTGAACGAGATAATTCCCACTCGGTGTCGACATTGCAAGCGAAAATGAAGAGACGACGCTCTTCACACCACTGCCAAATCTCACGTGCCATATCATTAAGGAGTATATTGAACACCGCCCATCGTTTTAATATATGAGATTGCAGTAGTGTTATCTATTCTTAAAAGAATCTCTTTGTCAACAAGGTTCTTGGCAAAAAATTTCAAACCAATGAATGCTGCTTTAAATTCCAATAAGTTAATTTATGGTTTTGGTCCTGAGACGTGCTCCAAAATCCACCGCTCGAAAAAAATTCTAAGTAGTATTTATTTTGACGGATTGGACAAAACGAATTCATGATGTTTGTCTTCCACCACGAGAAATCAGCGTTGTAGGTTATTAGGAATGATCATATTAAAATCGTAATATCCATTTGATTTCTGAAGCGCAAGATATTTAGTTCTTTCAAATCGTTTCGTATAAACCCACCTATAACTAACAGCTGGGTACGATGACGTCAGCAATCCCAAAAACTTTGCAAACTCTATAGATAAAGAACGTTTGTTAGAGTATCTATCGACCATCTCAAGAACCTGCAATCGTTTCTTTAGTGGCAATATTAAAGTCATTTCCGTTGAATTTAACTCAAAACCTAAAAACTTTTTGATTTGGCTGGTAATTAAATCACTTTTATTCATGTGTATCACAAATCCCGAGCTTCTCTAACAGGTCGGTGATTATTTTTACGTCATGAGAGCAGCTTTCAAATGTTTTGTGAATAAACAACAAATCATATAATTAAATAACCAGTATAATCCCTTTTTCTCTGAGGAATTTCATCACTGGCTTCATTAGTTTAGTAAAAATCAACGGTGCTGAACATAAACCTAAGGGTCAACACTGAAATTCGTAAGTCTGTTTGAAAAAAAAAAAAAAAACCTAAACCGTAAATATTTTTAATATTTTCATAAATTGGGATTATAAAAAAAATTATAAGCCTCCTTCAGGTCAATATGGGCATGTAATATGAATTATATAATAATTTAGAAGCCGTTCTTAACATCTTCCATTTTAAAGTGCTGTGAATCAATATAATAATTAAATCAATACAATATTTATTATTATTTAATTTTTTAAGATTAAGAATAAACCTATGGGTACCGTAACTTTTAGGTACCAAAAAGATATTCGAAATGAACTGATCATGAGTGTCTTCGCATTTTACTATTGCACCTGATAATAAAAGCTTTAAAATTTCAGTTTTAAGACTATTAACCTCTTGGAGAGAAAACGATTTATTAACTGGTTCTATATACTGAATAACGGGTCGATTAAAACGTATTTTGTAACCCTGACATATACACTGTAATATTACAGGATCTTTAGTTATGCTTTTCCAAGCTGTTACAAAGTGTCCTTTAACCGACCAGCATGCATTTAATTACCTCTATTCTGGCTTCGGGGGCCGTCTTAGATGCTTTGATTTTATCACCCAAATTCTCTCCGAAGAGAAAAGTATCTCTCTTAACTCCTTGGACAATATACAATTATTTTTTGTAAAGACTGTATGTAATTAACTTCCTTCGGTTAGCAGTATTTTGACAATGTAAATTTCACAATATTTGGGCTGTTTCTGAGTCTTTTTATAATATCAGCTTTCTTAAAATTACCGTCAATTACGGATGACAGCAGGCTAGTGATACCCGCTAAACCAATGCCTAGATTGTTTTGTGTCCTTTCAAGACGCTTATCCCTGTTTCTGGAGGTTTCCGTTAAGATAGAGGATATTTCTTGATTAAGTTTTGGTACCTTAATAAGTTGAAAGTTTTCAGGGATTAAAATATCATTAAACAGCTTTTGTTTCTGTTCTTTACCTACCTACCTTCCATAATAATCTTTCCCCAACGTTTGGAGATCTCTTCTTTAATTTTTGGCCCAAACACCTCATCTTTTTCCCTAGATTCTCCAAGAACCTCTAATATATCTGGCAGGAGGGGCACCTCCACAATTTCTGGTGTCGGCGCCACCAATAACGGTATCAAAGATAGTGTGTTGTGGAACAGATCGAAAGTTTGGCTGATTTCCATCTGACTAGTAATGCTCAGAGGATTCGTAGATGGAAGGTAAGGAGGCAGGCCTTGAGTGGTCAGACTCAACATCAGGAACAATATTTCGATAAAATAAAGCATTGCACTTTCTCAAATGTGGCTTCAAACAATGTCAACAAAAGGATTTGATCGCATCAAACCACTTGACAATAATAGTCACTTACTACAGGCGGTCGTAATCGCGTCACGACACTTGGCTACTTATAGTTATTTTAACTGGAGCGGGATCTCATCACGGTACTTGCAGAATACGCATAAGACGGTAGGTACACACCTACCTATTTACAAATATTTTTCATATATATAAATGATGGAGCGACTGCAATCTCGTCGCAGTACACATCGTCCAATGAATTTAAATAATTTATTATAAAACAAGGTAGTATCGATGCAAAAAGTTCCTTCTAAAACATTATAACGGAACGACAAAACAAAGTCGTGAGTCATGCCGCACGTGTGCGAACAACAAGACATTTGAAACGATGAAAAAATAAAATCATAATAATTGAACTCGGTAACTGATAAAAAACAGGTTTGAAAGGATTAGAAATAACACCGTTAGTACTCGTACTACGATAAATTGCACTAACCTTCATCACTGGATTAGTGTTCGCGTTGTCTTTGTAAACGTTTTTCCAGTCGCCTTATTCCCTGGATCATCTTCATGACGCCTTCTCCGTCCCATGGTCACAAAAACACGCGGATTTGATAAAATCGGATAAAATATTAATGTTGCGATGCCAGCACAAAAGAAGCGAATGACAAGCAAACGAACGTAGATGGCCGGGTGCGGCGGCGCACGCCCCACCACGCAGGTACTGCGGTAGTCGTTTAAGGTCTAATTTTATTTATTTATTTTTTAGTTTTTTTCTAAAAATTGTGCGATGCCTAGTACATTGAGGAGTGTACTACCTAGTGAATCATGTAAATCTCGAGGATGCAGCGACGATGTGTAATTTAGGAGTGTTACGTGCTTGTATTAAAATCTATTAGAAATATTATCGATACTGGTATCTTCCAACAAGTGCAAGTTTACAAATACAAGGGTACAAGTTTATCGACCTCATCTTAAAACGAAATGTAAGCCAACATTTTATATTATATCCGACCTACAATATCTTTAAATTTAAATTCGTTCTAAATTACGACTGACCCAAATTCCTGGTCCAGAAACCTACTTATTAATACATTTGCTGTCTTTTGAAGCTAGTATTTAAATAAAAAGGGGAGGAATGGTCAGAAAACCTTTCCAAGGCAGGGTGCTCATACCATTCATAATGTTTTAAAAAATATTATTGTGACTTTTAAAACATTACAAAAAACCTTTTGAAATTTAAAAATAAAATTATAATATTCTTTTTCTTTTACAGATACTAAAAATTTTAAAATTAAACTTACCAGATATCCAACAAATGATCAGCGACACACCGAACCACAACGTCCCCATCTTCACATATAAAGTCTCATCACTATTTCTTTAACACCACAACACTTCGAAATCCGAACAATTTCGTGCTCACATCAGAACAGAACCTCCATGACGTCACACCATCCAGTATATCCTAACACCTGGAACAAAGAACATAGATTTTAATTACCGAAGGGTTCCCTTACGTAAATTACACGAAATATCTTTCCAAAAACCGGAACTACTTCGGATAAATATTTTAGGGCCATAAAATGTTTGTTCGAAATAGTTTATTAGTTATAAAAGGGGCCTTAAATGTTTTATTTTATAACCGGGCAAGGTTGTGGGTTAGTTGGGATTCATTTTAGTGCCCAAAGCGTTATTTACTAGTTGAAATTAGTGAGCAATAAACTGGGGAGCGAAAATTGCTTTCGGATGCTCCAACCTTTATTTTTTAGTGGCTTTGAGCACTGGGTCTTTGAGGATTCTAATTAAGAGCTCTGTAATATAATTTTAATATCAGTCTGCAATTACTAGAGCTTTTGCAGCTCTACTTCAACCGAGAGAAGGAAATAATGCTGACCAACATTGATCACAGCGTTTCAATTTTAGGTCATTGTAAAGTTTCTTCACGATTGGTGATTGAATCGATGTATTTAATTAAATCAAATCAATTCATATATCCTTTGTCAAGGACGGTAGTCAGAATGATGAAACTAGTTGCAAGTGCCAAGGCGTTGATCTCAATGTGAGTGTCCGTGGAGTTTCTTGCACGTTCTTCTCGAACGTGCAAGAAACTCCACGGACACTCTTGTAAATCAGTACATAGTTACAAAATAATGGTGACATCATTCGTGTTAAATTAAATTAAATGGAACAGTAGCAATAACCAAAACCAATAATTAAAATTCTATCTGCGAACTCTTAAACCTTCAACCCTTCATAATATGGCTAACCTTTTTCCTTCTTCATGGTGGATATCTCACCCACACGCACAAAAGGTTTTGGGAACACATTCATTGTGCGTACAGCTAAGGAGTCGAATTCCCTGCCAGGGTTTGTGTTTCCTGATAGCTACAACCTTTAAGGAGTCTTTTAGTATATAGTGAATAGGTTACTTGTAGGCAAGCGTGCTCCAACTTCGACCACATCCTCGCTTACCATCAAGTGAGATAGTGGTCTAAGGCGTGGCTACCAATAGTAAAAAAGAAATAAAAAAATATTTTTGAGGTCCAGTCTAACCGAATACAAATATTTTTGCTAAATACAAAATATTAAACATATAGCGACCTGAACTCCACAGCACATACACTGATTTTCAGGCTTATGGGTTTCTGACTACTCCTGATGACTGTCAAAGATCTACAAATGACAGCCGGGATCAACAGCTTAACGGACTTTCCAAAGTGCGGACGACTCGGCATAGAAAGTTCGGTCTTAACGTAGTAGTTATAAATTTCATTTTCAGTTGCTCTAGGCAAATGTAATGGCATATAAAAATGCAAGATCCTAGAGCATTTTGTTCTTCATTTTTCACAATAGCCGTCTAGCTATTAGTTGTTTAATTTACATGTTTATACTGGTATTAACATGCAGAATGAGGTTTATATTAAGTGATTAGTATTAACATATTTCTTAGTGCTATGGGAACACTAATGACTAGAGTAAATTACTTTGTAATAATGCGGGGACGCTTCTTTTTCTGAACTAAAATCTTGCAGTTTCCTTGAAAAAATGTAATTTTGTGTAAAAAGAACAAGTTGTTCTTTTATAATCATTACAGGATGGATGGAATTAAAATGATTTGTCTTTCTTTAAAATCCTTGTATCAGTGGTTCATATTTCCCCATACGAAAACATACGACCACCAGACATTGCTTATGAAATCACTAACTCTTCAAAAGTTGGCATAACAACATACATCTCAAAGGTAACCCGATCAGCAAGATCTGCAAGATACACTAAACATTTTCGTAGGACAAGATATTAGAAACACCGAAACTATGTCAAACTTCTAGAGATATCTTTAGTTATTTCGAATGTTCTTAAGAATGAGACGAATAATATGGATATAAAATTAGAACGAATAGGAGTAACGTAGCAGTCGCACGTAGCACTTAGTAGTCCCGGTTGCTACGGCGTAGCACTTCATAGACCCGTTGCTACGGCGTAGCGAATATGTAGACCGAGCTACGGCGTAGCCACCGAAAGTAAATGTCAGAGTTCAAATAATCTCTCAAATAGGTACTCATCTATTTTCTACCGACCTTCTTTTGGTGAATAGCCTACTTCTTTGCTTAATAATGTTTAGGTTGAGTTTTTTTTAATAAATGTGAATAGATACAAGATCCAGAAGACGGGTTTATCACCCAGCCTTTGGAAACGTTGACAACTTACAGGCGTTTACCAGCCAGCAGCTGCTGAAGGCAACACACCAGGAAGAGTAGAATGCTTTGCCCAGCAGTGTGCCCAGCAGTGGGACAGTATAGATTTAAACGAGCCAAAATATCGACCCATTTTTATTGAAAGGAATGCGAAGCAATTCCACAACCCTGGAGAATATTGACCCCGATATCAAAGGGACATTCGTCATTATTCTAAAATTTACAAAGAAGTCCATTTCGTTAGTAATAATAATAATACTAATAATAAAGCCATTTAATCCCAAAGTATATAAATTAACAAATTAAATCTGGAACATTCCCTAGTATCTAAACCATTTCATGCATTTAAAATCATACACCTAAATTAAAAATCTTTATAATTCCATATTTCAATGTCATACTTAAATTATCCATTCATACCAATAGTAATTCAATAATATTCAATAATACAATAATAATTCGATAATAATATTAACAATAGTAATTCAACGAAAACACAAATAATTTAATTATTACAATAATAGTATAGTTCAATAGTAATTTAATAATTTCGTTAGTAGTAGGTACTAAAAAGATGGACTCAGCTAAACTGTCTTTTTGGCTCCAAATGACAGTTCTGAAACACTAAAGTTCGCTCGTTCCCGACTCGAGCTTAGATCCAAAAATAAACTGCTTTAGACAATTAACAACTTCGATAAGTGAAATTAATATTGAGCCGAGAATTAAGTCAACAGAAAATTAACGTTAAGTAATTGAATAATTTATAACTTATCTTATGTTCACGCTGTTTACTAGAGGGAGATTTATCTGTTGGTATAGAGTTGTACGAGTATTTTGTTTTTTGTTAGAATAAGTGAAAAACAACTTGATGTGATTTTTGATCTAGGAAGAAAAAAAAAATCGTTGTTCTTTCACATAAAAATTCCAAAAAAAAACGATATTTTTTGACTGTGGGATACTTCTCGATTTTTTTCAGATTCGTCAAAAGACGTCCACGATGGACGGACACACAAGAAGGAACAGAAAAATTGGTATAAAATTACCAATTTTTCTGTTCCTTCTTGTGTGTCCGTCTTTATTGGGCAAATCAGACGTAAAACCGGTTAAAACAGACACAGACATTGTATTCAATTCAATCCTGCTGCCCAAATCCCAAAGTATTTGGGCTCGTCGGCCTTCTTCTATAAGCCGGTATTGCCAAAGGTACTCGTGTATCCTGTTTAATTAAATTCTCATAAGCACATCCATTCTAACATGAACCATCTATCCTCTCTTCGGTCTTAGGCTGCTGTTTCCATTAGAGATGGGCGAGGATGCGTAGCGAAGGATTAGATTGTGAATCATCATCATCATATCAGCCGAAAGACGTACACTACTGGACACAGGCCTCCCCCAAGGTGACCACAACAACCGGTCCTGTGCGTCTCACATCCATCGGCTACTCGCAACCCTCACCAAGTCATCGGTCCATCTTGTGGGAGGCCTTCCAACGCTGCGTCTTCCGGTATGCAGTCGCCACTCCAGAACTTCTCAGCCCCATCGACCATCTGTTCTGCGAGCAATATGCCCTGCCCACTGCCACTTCAGTTTGGCGATCCTTCGGGCTATCTCGGTTACCGTGGTTCTCTTGAGGAAATCATCATTCTTTATTCGATGCAGATCGCTATGATAGGGGTTCATTTCATGTTAGTCAACAATGTCTGGCAGTTTGAGATTTTTTTTATGCGGCCTACCCAAATGTCCTTACTTTGGTATTGTTCGTCAAATCGTTGAGCTCCTTAAAATTCTAAGTTTGAGCTCCATAATAACTGACAAATGCTTGCACTGTCTGGACAGGTCCACTCAAATCTGTGTGGCACTTTCCTCAAAAGGCCACCTCAGACATTAACCTACATGGTTCTCGTATGATTTGACCAGTACAATTTGTATGGACTTCAAAAGAGACTGTGACCTCTGAGTTTGTTTCGGTGTTTCTTCTCAGGGTAGTCAGCTAGGAAACACCGGCCTCATCTAGCTTAAAATGACCAAAAAATATTGACGTGTAAAAGTGTTATGTTTAACCTACTTACAAAATAAATATCATTTATCATTTATCATTTTATCATTTATCATTTATCACACAAGGAAACTCTGAGCATTGCCCTCTCCATTGCCCTGTGGGTGGTTTGTGAATGTGTGTTTGGAATGAAGCCATTCTATTGGTTCATCCTCGCACATCTCTGGTGGAAACGCAGCCTTATCTTAAATAGCAATCTACATCCAATAGAAAAATTTCTACACAACTTGGTACTTAACCGTTACTAAGGTCATAGCACTTCATAATTCCATATTAAAATCAGTAAAACATTTTAACATCGCTCTAACGTAATTCGGCACCCGTGTAGAAGCTTCCAACATTAATGATAGATCACCCCCGCCCAAGCAAGTGATAAAAAATGTACCCTCACTAACCTTCCGAGGAAATGTTACAGTATTGAAAGAAATCGCTCCGATTTAATGGTAAGCAATATAATTGATGTTTGTGGAGTTCATAAATTTTATACTGTTTGTAATAAAATGGTCTTTATACTCTAATCAACACGTATAATTACAAATAGGTCGCCAGCACATCTACAACAATCTGTCAAATTTCTTTAATAGAGTTTCAACTGTATCGCTAAAGCATTAGGTTCAAGGTTGATCGGAAAAACTTTACAGTTTCGGGTAGCTCGATATGCTGACGTCTCGTAGAACACGTCCGTCACTAATAGACACGGGATGAACTATCGAGACGCGGGCGCACACCGCGGCTTGCTCTTCCCTGCATGACGTCACGAGGCTGCCTGCACGGCTCATGATGCTAACAATGCATCCCAACTAATATGTATTATAAATGCGAAGGTGACTCTATATATCGTTGTCTGTTTGTTACCCCTTCACTTCTTAAAGGTTAAACGGATTTGATGATAAATACCGTGACCTGGGGCCTAACCACAAACTCTTAAAGCAGTATTACTTCAATATTACTTCCAGTGGGAAAGAGACTTTCCCACTGGAAGTAATATCAAAGTAATACTGCTTTAAGAGTTTGTGGTTTAGGCCCTGAAATAGAACCTTCATTCCGGGAATATGTGAGAGATAGCAAATAAATATTATAGAAGAAATAGATTCATGGGAATTTTGCGTAAGGTTTTTTTCACAGTTGTTTGTTATTGTGGTACAGTGTTTATTAGACACACCGTGTCTCTAGTTACCACAAAGTGTTAACATAGAAAACAATGATAATTTAGTTACATGAACATTTAATTGTATTATGTAGCCTTGTTTACTAACAAACAAGGCTAAGTAACACAACAATTAATTCAGTTATACGTAGGGTATATTTTTTTTCAATTAATTTGAAAGTGTAAACTGTAAATGAACTGACAATATTTTGCACACCATCATTTTAATTAATAGACTATCAATATTGCATGTTAACATTTAAGTATCTATTTCAATATTTTGACCGCGTAGTCTTTGAACTCTATTTGACTGGTAGGTATAATAGTTGCGTTTTAAGAGCGCGCGTCACCCATGCATGAATAAACCTTGAAATGACGTTAATGTGTCATGTCGTGCTGTCATAATTTGTTGGAAACAGATTTGATTTTTCGCTGCATGGAAAAATTTGATGATTACTTTTTAATCGAAGTTTAAAAAATGGTAAGAGAATAAATCACTAAATTTCTCGTTGTTAATACGAATTTGACAGGATTATTTTTTGTTTGAGGTTGTATAGATATTTAGTTAAGATTTAATAACTAAAACAAACAATACCCTTTGACGCGATAGGCGACAATAGGAAAATAAATGAAATGTTATGTCTTGCTTTGATTTTATTCTACAGTCATGTATAATGTTATGAACCAAGTAATCAATTGGGGGATTTTTCATAATGTCCGTGCATTATGAATAATGAAAATAATTTGCCACATGTTATTATTTCCTAGAATTTGATCCTTATTGGCGACATTTTCAGTTTGTGTCAGAGTGTGTTGTAAAAATGCTCTACGTAAGAAAATGTCGCGGCTTGAACGAACTGGGGAGAATCTCGAAAGCGTTGGCAATACGTCAAAAATGTATGGGATTGACAGATGTTATCGCATTCACTAATTAAATGGTACATTGTCTAGGGCCTACTGAGACCACAGAATAAGCAGATATGGCTAGATAATTGTTGAAAATCGTTGTGCTTAATTTTTCAAAATTAACCTTTAAAAGAGGGTAAAGGGAGCGTTGAAGTTTGTGGAGTACCTAGTAAATCCGCGCGGGCAAAGTCGCGGGCGAAGTGCTAATTCCAAACAAATTCAGATTTGGCCATCCACGCACACTTGAAAAAATCACCCTGTATAATTCTTAATTGCTTATTATTTGAAAATCAAAACAACATAAAACACAGTAATTAGTTCATGTACAGCGAGCTTATCTCAAAGTTGAGCTTTCTCCTAGACTGTCACTGGCAAAAGAAATTCTCTTTCATTTTCTTCTTGAATACATCCGGAAAAGATCTGTCACGCAGGGAATATGAGAGAGATTTTCAGGGACGTACTGCAGGCAGGAGCCATCACAGCGGCAGTAGGTGTTGAGCAGAGTTCGAAGGAGAAGTAAGTACTAAGTGCCATTGCCGTACACTTCCCGTGGGTGTCGTTAGAGGCGACTAAGGGACTCACCAGAGAATGGGCATTCTATGTAGTTACATTGCTACAGCTACACTGCGATCGCCAACCCGCCTGCCAGGCGTGGCGATTATGGCAAAAACCCCATTTGGGGGAGGCCTGTGTCCAACAGTGGACGTATTTCGGCTGATATGATGAGTATTAAGTAACTGAGTGACTGAGTGACTAAGTGACTGAGTGACTGAGTAACTGAGTGGCTGAGTGACTGAGTGATTAACAAACAATTTACAGTCAATACTACTGGTCGTAGATGGCTGAAATTTGGCTGGATAAGCGCATAAGAAGTCGCGGATACAAGCTAGTACAATATATTTGGTGTTGGTTTCATTTTGAATACCGGTTCACCATGCCAACTTGCTCGAGCAATTCAAGTCGTATCGAGTATGTGAGTGTTGTGTAATGTAATATTTATATCTTACCAAAACTGAAGCATTTCCAAAATAACCTTTTTTCATATTTTCAGTACGTGTTGCCTTTAATTATCCACACAAATAGCAAACATATTTTTTCTAAATTTTCCTAACAGGATTGTGATAAATTAAAACTATGAAAACTCGAAATTATGTTTGTACCTTACAAATGCACAAAAACGACCTAAAAAGCAATCCGTGTTTCCATATAGTAGAAACCCGAATATTTTTCCTTCAAAGAAACAAACAAAACACTAAGGAAACCTAACGACTACATCACTTTCATCACTCAATAAAGATAATAACTACTAAAACCCCGTCTCATCGTGACATAAACCCTATTGTTTACCTCCAAATCGATCGGTTAACGGGTAATAAACGGCAGCAACTACCCATTTACGACTACCCAGATCTACATTCCGGGTATCGCTACAACCTAACCTTATAATGTAGCCGCGCCACCGGCCACTTGACAAAGAGTCCTGCGACTCGAACGTCGACAATAAAGCAACCGATATTGAGTCCACACAATGCCCGGGTCGGGCATAAAAACCGGGTATAAACCGGTCATAATGCTTGGGAAAGTTAATTAAATAGGTCTGTTAGCTGGCACGACATTTTTCAATCGTTCGCTGCGTGGTGCCTGAATGTGGACTGTGTGATTGTGGACCGATGCGGTTTCTTTGGATATCATTGGACGCAGTTGAATTTATTTTTTGTTTCTGTGTGTTTTTTGGCTGTTAATTGTCTATTTATTTATTATATGCTTTATTGTAAACCAAAAAGGAAACTTCAAATTAAAACACATATAATGGGCGGCCGTATCACGTTCCGCGATCTCTTCCAGACAACCTGGGATGGACAGTATTTGTCTGGACATGAAATAGGGCTGTCACTGGTGTGACAAAAACCAATTTAATTTGAATATCACATAATAGATACAGAGGTTCATACATAATACTTGTTGCATTTAATTTTATTTAATGCTTTGTATCATTTTACTCGTAATAATCCTAATCCTTACTATCCTACTGCGATTCTGAGTTTGGTGAATATTGGTACAGATAGCTTAAAACAAACTTTAAACTTTTTAATTAATATTTTTAATAACCCGTAAATAAAACAAACACGTGCTGACGTGTACCACCTATTAGGGACTATATTGTTTCTTAGGATATTGGTGTCTTGAAAGAATACCCAAAATAGAATGGTAAACCAAGCCATAGCTCAACACACATCACCATATGACTCACATTTAAGATTGCAATACAATATTTGTTTGTTATTTACCTACATTGTTAAGAAGAAAAAACGTTACCTTTTCGTTCAATTGCATCACTACAACCATTCAAATCAACTGAAAACACCCACTAAAGATATAAACCAACCAACAATTCAACTTTAAACTTCTCTCACAAATGGACAGATAATTAAAATCCATTTGACACCAATTCTTATAGCCCGCGGGATTGCTCGACCGGTCTCATCGAAAGTATGAGAGAAATAATATTTTTTATAAGGAATCTTCAACTTTATTGGGGTGATTAAAAGCTTTACAGCTGTTCCTTGTCGCGATTGGCCGAGCAATAACATCGGGACCGTTTAAATAACAGTTTTTAACCGACTTCAAAATAGGAAGATGTGTCACTCTGTCATAAATGTAGGGATTTGTAATCGTTTTTTTTTGTCGAAAGAGGTTTATTTCGAAATGGTCTCATTAAAATTTCGTGAAGATCTGATGAAAAACTTCGGAAATGGACACTTAAATTGATGGACTGGTTGAAATTTTTGGGGTCACTAAAAAATAAAAACTTTTTACAAAAAAGTTTTTGACAGTCATAAAATCGTGTTACCCAGCTAATGGGTTTTGAAGGTCTAGTAGGTTGTCACTTTATGTAAAATGCTGGTAGGTACTCCAATGTTTATACTGGAAGCCGATCCCAACATAGATGGGAAATGGCGAGGCAGATCGAATGGATTGGTTACTTTTTTTTTGCTTAAAACATAAACCCTACAAGGAAGCTGTAGTTACATTTTTCAGCTTGGGTTAAGTCAAATTCATCTCAATAGCCGAGTCAATTAGACCATAAACAGTTTAATTTTTTTTTATGAACATTTAAAGTAAGATTGGCTCTTGAACCAAAATTACATGATTTTTGTGCACGTTTATTGGAGGAACATATCTTAGTAAAAGGTACATACTTACATGTAGTATTTTCTTGGAGACATGTCCCTTGTTTGTTTTTCCAAGAATCAAGCAGTAACTTGAACTACAAGTCCATTTGGCCGTGAAAAGCTATCGTAAACACACTACAAATTGTGTTAGTACTACCCAAAAATAATATCACAGCTAGAAATATTGCTGTAAAGATAACTATGAAAAGGTACCCAATTTTCCACGAAGCAATGACCGTTTTCCAATTCTCTCCCTTCTTTTTCTCCCACTTACGATCACTAAAAGCGCATTCCCAAAAACTGCCATCTACCTACTTTCAAGACCTTTTAACAGGTACCCTTCAAAGCTTTTATGCAAGTTCATTAAGAGCTTCCTAAACTAGAGTAAATTGGTAGGGAGCACCCCTCTATGTTTTATAAAGCTGAATAGAGCGGTCATGAATGTCGCACCCCTATTGACCAACTCTTTCCTGAACTTCATTACATCTTGCTCTTTTGAATCTTTTTAAAACGACGGGTACTCATTTGGGTGGGTAGTCGGAATAAAAGAGGCGTTTTAATTAAAAACTGTGCCCGTTGTCGCGGTTGTTAAGGTGACTGATGAGCGTGGAGCTACGAGTCATAATATTTTAGTTGCTAATATGGCGCATGGAGTGGTGGCCCCGTGGTTACTACCCATAACCCGATTTAAGTGTCGTAGGTAAATGTTGTACGGCAGCGGTTCTTAAACTTTCTGGCTGGCGACTCGAAGTATAAACAGCCAGAAAATCCTGCTTCACACTATTAAGTAGTTGAAAGCAGGGCCTTATCTGCTTCATTGCTAAGTATAAAAAATTTCGTGAGAGACATTCTGGTGAACTTTCTTTTAGTACTGAATCCCTGAATACCTGAATCAAGCAAATCAAGCAATTGTTCTTGTAATCCCGAGACTCATCTAAATACCGCCCCTGATCCGATTTTGGGTCGCGACCCGAGGTTAAGAAACGCTGGTGTACGGGTTCAGACATAACCTTTACTTTGTGTAATTTATTCAATCATCACTACTCTCGAAACGATAAAGGAAAAACATCACGAGGGCACTGGCATGACTTAAGATTATTTTAATTATAGAGAAAACAATTAGGACAAGTGGCATCTACTAATCCACACTCCATCTCACCAGGAGTAAGCGACACATGCATGACACGGTGGAGCATACGGTGGAAGTCTGTCCCGCTTCAGCGGTGCACGACCGCCGCCACTCGCTACCGGCCCTGGATCACTCCATGGTCCGGAGCGAGGAGGCATGGGAAGCCGTCTGCTCCTTCTACGAAGCAGTAATGCTAGTGAAGCACGCGGTCTGACTCTTCAGGCGGGCCGCGTGATGGAGAGGAAAACGTCACGCCCCAGCTGCTGAGAAGATGTCCCGGGCGTCGAGAGTCGCGATTCCCGGCCACCATAGGCACGGGCCGCGGACTGCTAGCGTTGGGTGGCTCGCTGTCCGATCATAACCAGGCCCGGGTCGATGGCGCGTTGTGTTCCACGCGCGCCTTAAAGATATATCAGCAAAGAAGACGGGGCCCGTTAGGGCCTGCCAGTGTTGCGGTAAGAGTCACCGCGGCCCTGGAACGCCAAGGGCTTAAGGAGGAACACGGATAAGTTTTAGGCACTTAGAGTCTGGCACTCCCTTCCGCTCCACCCAGAGCGGAAGAAGTCATTTGATGAATTCCCATCCTAAAAAAAAAATTGCTCAGTACCAATATTCATAAAAAATCAGTTTATCGATTTAGGCGTGAAAACGTACCAAAGAAACTCACTTTTGCAATTACAGTTTTAGTTCGGCTTCAATGGTGAGCCGCGGGCCGATAATTCTTGGATTTACAGAGCAAGCTCTCAAAATAACAGTTATTTTATACATTGTACTATAAGTAATTTCCTTGTTTTTATTGAATACTAAAACTGTCTAACACAGTAATAAAACAAAGTCGTGTCTCTTCACACAAAACAGGGCATTTCCAACATTGTAATGTTATAGCAATTTTATTTTACGTACTCTCCTTTAAAACTGGCGATAGTAAGACAGCAGTAGCACTTGAGCATTTTAGTGCAGCAGTTACTATCAGGCGAGTCAGAAGTATTAGCAGTGGCTTTATTATTGTGACTTTGGCTTGACAGACATCGTTCGGGTAAGTTTGGTGGTCTAAGAAAAAACCAGCCAAGTGCGAGTCGGACTCGCGCACGAAGTGTTCCGTACCAAACCATTTCTAAATTGGAAGAAGGGCTCAAAGCTAGCCCAGACAAATTTCTCTATCAGCTTGAATGATGTAAGGTTCCTTTTCAGCAGGCAACCTTAACAGGAGAACTTCTAAGCAATTGGTTGTTGCTGTGCTGTAATGTTAGGTTTGATTCTCGGAACATACGTTTGAATGACGATAAACCAGTTTTACCCAAAACATGTTCTAGAACGATTGCCGATGGTAAGTCATGAAAGTTTTAAATAAGGCTTACGATAGTTAGGCAAGTTAACTACATCTTCTTTGTTATATTATAATAATCATATGTGTCATATTAGCGAACTGAAACGTTTAGTTAGAGTATAATTCTCTACGGTTATTTTATTTAATTCCGCCGATATTTATATAAAACACATCCGAATGTAAAAGCTTTAAATAAAAATAAGCCATTTCTTCAACAATCAAATGAATGTAACATTTACTACAATTGTACCCATTTTACACATCCGTGCCAAAAACCGCCCACGATCAAATTGTTAGGAAAACCATTCCTTACCGCACGAACAATATCGCCGATCTCTACGAACCATATTGTATCCTCCACGCGTAAAATACACAAATATTTTACTATACTATACAACACTTTTCCGCTGTTTCTTCAGAATTTTTCTGTTTATATAATTTGATATCACCGCGGGCAAGGCCAAAGGTCCTTTACATTACATAACTACGCACAGTGTAATAGTATTTGGTGTTTCTTATATTTATATGTTAGTGTGGACGTGACAGACCTGCAAACGTTATCTTAACTACAATAGAGCCTATTTTTCCGACACACTTCTACGGGTAAAGATTTAAGAAATGAACGTAGGCGTTAGAAGAAAAGACTTTTCGGTAGTTTAATCACCAGTCCCAAAAGTGCCACTTTCCAAGAATTCTGTTCAACAGAACTTATCTCAAACTTCGATAATCTAGAAAGATTTCAATAAACACAGGACAAAATTCGTAGCAATATTCCCTCAGTAAATGAAACGCGATTGCACACTACACTTCATTACAAAAGAACAATGTACATGTACAAAAATAAAACAGCGAAAATTGTTCCCAGACGTCAGCGGCGGACAATCGGACGGGGCGTTATCGCGGCGAAATTCGCACAAAATTCTCGCCTCAATTCGCTGTTTTCCGCCTTCTATGTGTATAATTCGGCGTGCACCTGCGAGCTGAGCGCTCCAGGCTACGCGATTGCCACTGACACTATCTACCTGTGTTCAGTTTAAATGCACCGCCAGAATTGTTCTTGATTCTTATGTATATATTTTTATTTTAGTGTGACGTTAATGTGGCCACAAGTGTACCTTCGGCGTTGTTCGCAAAAAAAAATGTGTATTTTGCTAGTTTAATTTTTACGATAAGTAGAAATCTCTTACGCTTTGGGGATTGGAGTTCAAAGAACGTGTTTATGTACGTGTGCCAGTTTGCCAAATAGGTTACTGTGCTTTACAAAACGATGTGCTGGGAGAAATTTACATAATAATATGTACGTTTGAGTTCGTTTCGTCCAATATATTATTGAACGAGGTTTTTCGGCAGTGAACGGTATTTTACCTACCTCTTGCTTGTTTATTGGGTCAATGCACAACTTAGGATTATTATTGTCATCATGACAGAAAGCCCAGTTGATTTCTCTTGTAAATAAACCTCCCTATACCCTACCGATAATAAACGCGGCTCTCAATCTGAATTATCATAACCGTATCAATAACTTTAAAGTAACTTCCCTACCTTCCATCTGCCTTTAACAAAGCCGCCGTAAATCAAAACTACAGTCCGTCTATTTTATTAGGGGGCCGTTTGAAACAAATAATACGTCACTTGCGAGCGATAACACGATACCTGCCCCGATTCACAAGATCGCATCTGAAATTGCCAGCAAGATTTATAGCCCATTGTTTGTATCGTGTTTTGATTTGTTTCTATGTCGTAAATTCATGAATGGGTAAAATTGGCCTGACATTTTCCTAAAGATAAGTTTGTAAGAAAAGAAAGAGTGTGATTTGGTGATTGATTGCAAATGTTTCTTTTGGCAAGTGATTGTATTGGCATATTGGCTGTGTAGTTGTGTATTGAGTTATATGGGTTGTAGTTATTTAGTTGGTCTGTTACTGAGTGTTATTTTTGGAGTCAGTTGTCATGCCGACAGCGATGTTGACTGATACGTGGAGACAGAAACCGCCTGACAACCGTTGGTTTCTTTGACTTAGTCAACTCGAACTCCAACTCTATGAGCACGAAAGTTTGTCTAATTGACGTTTTCGTACTCGAGAGATGAGCAAACAAATGCAAAGACTTCAATTTATGACAAGCTCCAATGGAGTTGGAGTTTACGTTTTGGAATATGGGCCTTTTAAGTTTCAAGGTTTCAGTTTATCTACCGGTAAATGGGTCACATTGGGTAGTCATTCCGTGTGATTGAACTTTTTTTTCATGGAAAAGCCTAAGTTCTTTCTGTAAGGACTTGAGTTCCCTGCCGGAGCCTTTGTTTTCTGATAGCTACAACCTGGGAGTAGAGAATAGTTAGTAGTAAATGACGACGAGAGCCAATTATAAATGAAAAATATTGCATTTAACACTACATTTTTATTTGATTGTACGAACAGAAACATTTTATATTTTTTATAAAAAGCAATAAACTTACATTTTAAAGCAGATAAGTAAGCTGCAATAGTTCTCAAGTCGTAAGAGAAAACTTTAAGGTGGAGATTATAAACAGGAGTTCTTGAGACGACACAAAGTCAGGAATGGAAGGCGCCGACCGTCTCAAGATAAAATGTTGTAAGATGAAATATGGCTGGCACTACTTGAAAATTTGCTGAATTATTGCTCAGACTTAGCCGTGTTTCTCGTATTGTTACACTGTTTAATGGAAGGAGGGGTCTTGAAGCAACGGTTTCGGTAGATATGACTGACGTGTTGTTCTGTTTTGTATTTATAAGGTTCAGGATTCTGTAGGCCTAGCCATTCAGAAAGTTAAAACGTCGAGGAATTTGATTTAGGTACTGTCTTTTTTTTATTTCTACTTTTTAGGGTTCCGTACCCAAAGGGTAAAAACGTAACCCTATTACTAAGACTCTGGAGTCCGTCTGTCCGTCCGTCCGTCTCTCACCAGGCTGTATCTCATGAACCGTGATAGCCAGACAGTTGAAATTTGCACAGATGATGTATTTCTGTTGCCGCTATAAAAAGAAATACTAAAAACAGAATAAAATAAATATTTAAGTGGGGCTCCCATAAAAGAAACTTGATTTATTTGCCGTTTTAAAAACGGCAAAAAAATCACGTTTGTTGTTTATTGTATGGGCTTTAGGTATCTATAAATAGATATCTAAAGGTACGGAACCCTCCATGCGCGAGTCTCACTCACATTGATTGGTTTTTTTAAAAAAACAACAGTCATCTGGCAGTGGTTAGGGGCAGTCAGGTGCCAGTAAATCTGACACCAGTATTTCCAAGAAGTATCATGTTTCCCAGTTGGGGGTTGCAAAGGCCAGATAGGAAGTCGCTTCATGTTCTTCTTCTTCACGAGTCGATGGTTAACTTTTTACATTTTTTGGGCTCAGTAGGTGGTGATAAAGTACCGTGTTGTGGAGGTCTGGTAGGCTGCCGCTCCCTGTAAAACACTGGTATTCGGCTGAATTTTGACTGGAAGTCGACCCCAATAAAGTTGGGAAAAGGCTAGGCAGATGATGTCGGTGGCATTCATCAAATCCCCTATAGTACAGATGCATGGGCACTTGGGGCACTCCAACGTGTGGCTCATGCTCGGAACAGGAGCACTGCACTCACATTGTGTATGCGACGGGTCTATGAAGCCCCATTTTGCCAGGTTATGTCTGCAGCAGCCTACCTGGGTGTGCAACCAATTCAGTGCTTTCCATATAGGTCACTGCACATTACGTCCAGGTGACGGTTGCTCCATGTAAAATACTGGTATTCAGCTGAATTCAGTTTGACTGGAACCCGACCCCAACAAGGAAAGGCTAGGCAGACAAATAGACGTTCGTAGTCAAATAGTTATTTGAGGGATTTTTTCGTTCATGAGCTGTCCGAAAAGTATCAGTTGACTATACAGAGTTGAGTTAATTTTCTAAATTAAGTTGAGTAAAAACAACCTAATATGGATCCCAAATTTACGGGGTCAAAATCATTTCAAATCAGCTCTAGTATAATCTATTTCAAGGAACGTACAATGACACAAAAAATGATTCTGTGACCTGGTTACTTACGATGGAATTCAGAAGTATCAAAGAGGAAGTATCTGTACTTCTGGGCGGAGCTAGAATGGCTATGTTAGTCAGGACACCCACACACAACGGACTGCCAAAGTGCGAGAAACGGAATCCTTATTCTACTCTAAGAGTCTTTAAGATCTTTGTAACAATACTCTACCTTAAATTCGAGCAGTTACTCGTACATTTTGCGACATGAGTAACCGTAGATTCTTCCCTATTAAAGTTTTAATAGCATATCGACGATAGTAGTTGTATAGCACAATACCCCATTGTTGAATTAAACATCGTCATAGTATAGACAATAATCCCAATGAATTGATAGGGGTTATCCCCCATTAACACCCCCTTTGTATGGAGTTCTGCGGTGAATGTGAATGTTCGCATTATATTTGAGAACAGTAGGCAATCTTATGTTGATATTATCACGGTGGTAAACTATTTCGAGAAACTAGAGATTCTTCGTTAAGATTTAATTGTTGCAATTAAAACTTAATGATGAATCTCGAATGTAAAATGAAAATAAACGAAATTAACACACAGTTCATTACTACAACGTGTAACAAAATTAACGTTAAACCTGAAAGCAGTGATTGTATTCATCACAATGAACAATTTTTATCTATTGGACCAACTTTGCGTTTTACTTTTATATATCTATATCCTTGAGACTATCTAGATATAACTTGATACGGGAATTGGGTTTGATAATGGACACTCCCATTTTCAGGCTATTGTAAAAAAAGTATTTGTAGTTTTTAGGGTTCCGTACCCAAAAGGAAAAACGGGACCCTATTACTAAGACATCGCTGTCCGTCTGTCTGTCGGTCACCAGACTGTATCTCATGAACCTTGATAGCTAGACAGTTGAATTTTTTACAGATGATGTATTTCAGATGCCGCTATAACAAAAAATACTATAAACATAATAAAATAAATATTTAAGGGGGCTCGTGACTTTTATGCCGTTAATTTATATATAATGGTACGGAACCCTTCTTGCACGAGGCTGACACGCACTTGGCTGGTTTTTTATTTAGAAGTTAGAAGTCACCAGCCAAATAAACTTGCAAAACCCACTGACATTGACATTCTTAATTCCAAAATCGGAAATAAAGACATAAAGCTGTCCTGAATCTTCATCTCAGATTATTTACATTTTCTTGTAATGAACAACTATTTATAATTAATTTTTCGGGAAAGGTCCTTTATTGCAATTTATCTGGTGACAAACTTAATTTAATCTTGACTTAAAGACTCCCGAATATTGCTTTACAGGGAAACACTGACAGACTCCGATAGAAAATTCCACTCCTTAGCTTTTCCTACATAATGAAAGTTGCCATGACATTTGAATAATAACGCCCGCACTCATAATCTTCTTCCTTATTTAAATTAAAATCAACCAATCAAATTACACAAAAACCATTCAAACCGCGATTCATTCAGCGGCAAAACAATGATGTTGATCAGTCCAGTCATTTTACACAATGTCCGGGAAAAGTTGAAATGAGGCAACATTAAATGGCCGTCAATATCAGAACACCGCAACCCGCTGATGTGTGAATCGACACTTAATCAGACTTAATCGACTGCATAAATAACTATAATAACGTCAATTGAACGAAATTGCCGGTTAATGGCGAATATATTTTAATATTGGCCACTTTGTTGAAAGTTTTTTTGCGATGGTCGTAGAATTAATAATGTATTTTTTTATTAATCGAATTTAAATAATAGTTTTCATTATAATTTTATTGCTCTATAGAACAATTCTATAAAAGCGTGTCAACTTGACATGCCAGTGTTTTCTGATATACCCCAGTAGTATTGTCAAGACTGAATAAGTCACTTCTAGGCAAGCGTGCTCCATCTGCATCGTCGACCACGTCAAAGCTCAGATAAGGTGAGAATGTGGTCGAACACGAGCCTATTAATAGTAAACATTTTGGGATAGGTACATGAAGGAGCCTCCTCGTGTAGCGCAATGTTCCATCAGCGCCCGCCTTCTTGGCGACCACCCTCCCAACGGGGTCCGACGTTAAGCAGCCTGCTGTGTTTCGTCGACGCGTGGGAGTACCAGAGCCTAAAGGACACGTGTACAGAGTTAAATACAATTCTAAATATTCTTTAAGTTTTTATAACTTAACCAAATACTATTTTCAAACTGTTAAAAAAACGACTAGTAATTAAAGCTGTATACAGTGGTGTCTTAATAAAATAATGTTGTAAGTGTTTATAGCTACTGCTTTGAGAACGGTGTTAGAAACCATAACCTGAAGAAAATGAAAACCGTCGTGAAAACCAAAAAGAGTTCCGGTTTTTTACAGTGATCAAAACATGTGCTAACATGAAGAGATGGGCTGATCACAGGCATCTAGAAGACTACTCAGTTCCTAAAATGTTCAACTAGTCGCCGACTGCAAATGTTTAGATCCCTGTGATCTCATTCCGGACTCATCCACGACTAGTTTATCCATTTAATGAAATTGTTTTCAATAATTTGATAGAACCAACGGTACTTATAAAACTGACTTAATGTAAGAAGTCGGTTAAAAGTAAAAGAATGTTTTTCTGCTCATTAGTGCTGACTAGACGGCATCTTTTCCTAACTAATCTCCTGCTGCTCGCCGACTATGAATGTTCCCGGATAGTTAGTTTTCTAAACTAGTTGGTCCATCTCTTATAAGCTAAGTACGACACAAAACAAGCTGCATTCAACTGTTTATCTGACTTCTTTAGCGATAATAAATAATAGTTTTCATTGCACATCATAGAAAACTGCTTTAGCATAAAAAAGAGTTGAACGAAAGAGAGAAACGAAAATGCTTTTAAACTTTTTGATTGAAATGTTAGGCATTATCAAATGCTAATTTAATGCATGAATTTTTGATATTTTTAACCGACTTGCAAAAAAGGAGGAGGTTCTCAATTCGGATGTTTGTATTTTTTAATGAAATTATCCGCAGTAGTGTAGGTGTTCTATTTTAGTAAGTAATAGAGGTTATTGACCCACCTGCGACGTTTATACAGACGAAAAGCGGTCCTGATCGTGGAGCTATGTAACAGTGGATGCCTGAGGACGGGCGTGGTAACCGAGGCAGGCCAAAGAAACCCCGACCTGACGATTTGGATTCCGTGATGGCGGATTAGTTGGAGTTTGGCAAAAACCAAGAATTTTTGTAAACTATTGGGGAGACCTTTGCCCGGCTGTGCGATAATCTAAGTTAAACAAAATAACCTGAGCTGAATCAACGTACTATGTCGTGATCCGGGACCATACATACCTACTTAACATTTTTGTACATAACAAACATACCAGAAAAATTAAACAGTCATTTTGACCTTAAGTAAAATTACATTAGACTAAAGAAAGATAAAACAAAATACCGACCGCTTCGCCCAACAGTTTAATGAAATTCAATTATCACTTAGAAAGTTACTTAAACTTCATAATCACATAACAGCTTCTGTTCCATTCATACTATAGGGATGTTTTCTGATTACAAAAATATATGATAAACGTCACAAACAGGCAAACAAAGTTACTTTCGATTTTGTTTCTTACAATTAAGGACGTTTCCTGAAAAAATCTGATTAGTCCGTCAGTTAGATAATCAAAAAATATTGGATACGTATTTCTTGTTTTATCAAATCAATAAAAAATTACGAAGATAAAACGCATCAAAGATCAGGAGTGGGGGCTAGTGACGTCACTTTCCTGTAAAAAGTGTATCGGTCTGTGACGTCATACGAGTTTTCAACGCACTGTATCGTTTTCATTTTGTACTACGTGAAAAAAAAATATGTGTCCAATATTTTAAATTTTGATTTTTTCAGGAAAAATCACTATTATTAAAAAAAAAACCAAAGTTACTTTGTTTGTCTATTTGTGATGTTTTATTTATTCATTTAGGTTAACCAACAATTGTTTACACTACATACATTTCTGACTTAATGACTAGGGTAACATTAGCACGTGCAACAATTAATTAAAGGTTGACACCACTTGCACGAAAAAATATCGGCTTAACATATTTCACGTCTATACGTCAGATTTTTTTTTTAATAATGATTTTCAGCATAGAGATCGATTGGATCCTGGAGAAGAACATAGGGTACTTTTCATCCCGGGAGTATTTTCCCTTGGGATAATTTCTGAAGCTGGAAAAGCCGTTGGCAAAAGCAAGGATAATGTAACCCTGAAAGGTTTTCGTTGTATTAAAAAACAATTGTAAAATAGGTTTCGGAAATAAATAAAACAAATGCGAAAGTAAATCTATTTGTCTGTTAAGTTTTCACGCCTAAGCTATTGAACCAATTTTGATAATTTTAGGGTTCTGTACCTCAAAAATAAAACGAAACCCATATAGGATCACTTGGTTATCCATCTGTCTGTCTGTCGAGTTTAAATTAATATAAAAACGTAGGTCTAAGGCTCTAGAAGTATCCCTTAGAGCTCTAAAAAAATCAAGCTTCTAAATCAACACAAAATTATGGCCATTTACGCATAATTTTTGGGTTATACCTATTTTGATACTCGAAAGTAAATCAAACCTATGATACTTTCCGTTGACCTAGAATCATGAAATTACACACATACAAAAATATTTTTTTCTATTTCAAACATATATAATATTTGCAGTTGAAGAATTGACCGCGACGTACATCAATGTCCGAGAGAATATTTTTTCAACTACAAAATTCATTATAATCATTCATAGTAATCTTTTCGTCAATGTAATGAGAGTGCTTTCATAGTATATAAACTTCTTTTTTTTTTAAAAAAACGTTGCCCCACACTAGGAATTTCTCCTATATCGCGGGTGCGTTTACAAACATATAAACTCACATACACAAACAGCCAAACAGTAACTTCAGTAAGTAAGTTTAGTTACTCGGAAAAAATTGAGACTACTTGTTTTACGGACGACGTTGTACGGAATCCTCAGTACGCGAGTCCGACTCGTACTTGTCCGGTTTATAGTTTAGACATAAATTGAACCTTGGAGAAGGATATAGGATACTTTCTATTCCAGGGCCTCAAGTCTGCTATTACAATAGTGACAGAATGGTCTATCATTGATTTAATAATTGTTGATTTTGACAAGTTTGGTGATCTACTAATTTAAAAGCGTCATTATGACTTGTCAATGGTCAACCACTGACACTCCATTGGAAGAAATGTCATAGAACGGCAATCTCGTAAATACTGACAAATGAATGACAGACATATGCGGTAATCTGCTAAAATTTTGACAGTTCCTTCGATCAGTGACCTACCATTAGAACGTTATTGTGCAGTCATTGCTTTACAAAGACATTTAATATTTAGAACCACGATTCTATTGCGACACCATTAACCGACCAATGATCGACCATTATGAATTTAATAGATTACGAACTTATAGCAAAATGACAATGGGATCGTGTTGGAATGACGAATTTATAAAAATAGCAGACTTGGGGCCCAGGACCACGTTCTCGTGGTATTATAATTCCCGATTTACACTCGAGCAAAGCCGGGCAAAAGATAGTTAAATATAACATTAAAAGTTACCACAATAAGGTAATAAATTAAACAGTGACTAAGTACCAAATGGCAATTGTCGAAATTCGGCGATAAATTAGGTAAAAGCGCTGTTTGTTAGTTGCAATCGCTATAACTTCTAATTACGTGAGCGGCGACAATTACGCGGGTGTTTGTCTCCTTCTTTTATTTATAGTACATGTTCCCCTATTTACGGGGACATCGATTTAGGGGGAAAGTTGTGTCTTGAAGTTTTTTTTGTTGCTAAGCCTCGGAGTTTTAAATTATTGAGTGAGTTTAAGGTATAATACTGACGCAGCTGCTTAGTTGTTTGCAAGAGAATATTACGCATTCAATGCATAAGTTTACAGGGAGGAAACTCCAGTTTTAGCATAACGATGAAAGGTAAATAGATCAACAGAACAACGTCAAATGAATGGATAAAGATGCCTTCAGGTAATACGCCAGTAAACAATAAGATGTTCGAGACCGTTCATTTTTTTAACAAGCTTCAAAAAACAATGAGGTTTTCAATTTGTATGTCTACAAATCTTTACCGAATTTAAATGGGAACATTCGGAATAAACCTCAAACCTACATATGTATGTCGCACCTAACTAGCTTAATCAGTCGTTTCATTAAAAGCCTAGCCTTTTTATTGAACTGTACCGTTTAATCAGCTACATAGGTGACATAGGCAAGTCATTAACGATACTGAATAAAAGATGTCACGTAGGTCGCTGAAAAATCGTCCTATTTAAATGAAAAGGCTGGGCAATCAATTAAACGGCTGATTAAGCTATTTGGCTGCGACATATACATGACGGAGTTATGCCCAAAAACATTTTAAAAAAAATCATTGCAGTTGAAAACCAGGAAGGAGGTTATCAACTGCAATGATTTTGAAGTCGGTTAACAATCTAAACATAAACGGAACTTATTGACTACCAAAATAATAGGACTTGTTAATCAGTTACCAAATACATAACATAACGAATCCGAGAACCAAAAGTTTTCTTACATAATAACATAATCTCCATATTTACAGAAAAAAAACAAGTCACACGAAACAGAACATTTCACGATCTCCCCTAAAAGCCCATAGTTACATTCAAGTACTCCGCCGAATCAAAATTTGACCCGGTCACGGTACATCCCTTTTTTTACACTCCATTACACTTTTTCATCCGAACCAAGTTAAGCTGATTACTACTGAATCGGCAATGCAAATCATACACTGCAGGATTGTTGCAGGATGGTAATAAAATTGAAGTTTAATAGTAGGGGAAGTCGAGTCGGTGTGATGAATAATGAAGTTTTTGACGTTTTCTTAAATTGGATGAAGAGATTGAAAGTGATAATGAAATGTAGGGGAAGATTGACAGTTCTTTTGGTTATGATTTAATCATTAGGGCTGTATTATAGTTGGGTGTTTCTAACAAACATACATAACACTGGAAATAATTAGCGGAGAGCCAGTGCAGAAGCACTTGGACTAGCAATAGCAAATTGTATTTATTTTGTACGTAGCACATACATAAAAAAACCAAATCTATAAAAAAACGGCAAAATCATCAAGTTTGTTGTATGAGAGCCCCACTTAAATATTTATATTATTCTGTGTTTAGTATTTGTTGTTATAGCGGCAATAGAAATACATCATCTGTCAAAATTTCAACTGTCTAGTTATCATGGTTCATGAGATACAGCCTGGTGACAGACAGACACACAGACGGACAGCGGAGTCTTAGCGTTTTTATCCTTTGGGTACGGAACCCTAAGAACCAGTTCATACCTACCGTAAAACACATTAATGGACATTTTAACTTCGTCACACAATTTTCCTTTTAAAATAAAACTTAGTATAAAAAGTTAATAAAAATATCAATATCATCTCAATAGCACATCAATCTTAGCGACAGTAGCAAACTAAAACAATAGCAACCCTCATCACCACCATCTTAAAATACCTAAGACAAAACAATCACAGCTTATTGTCCTGAAACAATACAGGACACAATTACACGGACTCCACTAAATTACTCTACTTAACTGCCTATTCTATCTACTAAATCCTAAACCTCGGCCCGATCTATCGTATTTCAAGAGCTCCTAACACTAAATTAATCCGGCAAAGTGTCACTCATCCTTTATATAGGTATCGCTTGAAATAAGGAAACAAAACAGCCTACCCCCGATCGTATCACAGATATCGGCTCTCGAATGGAAGCAGCAACCCTGAATATACTATTACTGAAACTTGATTCAAGAAAATGGACTCTAAAGCGAAAAAGTCAGGGTCTGTTTTGTCATGTTGTGCCACACAGCTCCTTAGCGTCGTTTACATCGCAGATAAGTTTGGATAGTGGAGTTTTAGGTCAACGGTGACGTAAAATAGATGGTATTACAGAAGTTTCAGTTCGCCAGAAGCGTGTAAACAATATACACATGTGTTCTTTTAACATGTGAAGTCGACGTCACATTATTTTTATCAACTTTCTTCTGAATTTATTTTAGTGTGGTTGGGAAACAGCTGTTTCGATGTCCAATGGCTTTGCTGCACTTTGGTGTGAGTGTGTCTAAGAAACTAAAAGTTCGTAACTGAACCGACTGAAAGACTATACGATATTTGCACAAATTCTACTCGCATAGCTTTCTCTATGCAGTTTTAGTTTTGGTGGCTCATTGCAATGTTCTGCTCGAAAGAGAATTCGGTTTCTCTTTGTACTTAGGTTGAGTAAATATCGAGTAAAATAATATTAACAACGTGCTTTCTCGAAAACTGGCTTCTCCTTCTGGTTCGCTGAAGTGTATTTCGTATAAGTGTAGAAAAGTGCACTTATTCAATTGATTTTATGAATTATAAAACCAGACTGGTCGCCAGTCACATCGACACCGTCAATAAATTGGCGAGTCATTCTTCACAATACCTAATTGCTTACTAAATTATTATGTTTAAAAAAACAAAAAAATTGATAAAAAGTCAGCACCCACCTTATTAAACCGCATACTATTATCAAAAGATGAGTATTTGTGTACCCTCCCAAATAAAGAAGAACCAAACACATAGGTACTTTCCTTCCTCTCTTCCTAAGTGTCGCCGCACACGAGCCACTCGCCACAGCCACAAACGCCGCCAGTAGAAGCTAGAAGCGGCTACAAAGGTAGCTGAAGCGCGCGACAGCCACTTGCGGTCGGTGGCTGCTACTTTTTAACCCATGCGCGCAGTGTCAAAATGGACTCTGACGACGAAGATTTAGGGTGGGGAATCGCGCGAGTGGCGTGTGGCGGCTTTTTGTGTCGGCGTTTAGTGGCCGGTGCGAGCCACAAGATGCAAGCTGCGACGATTTGAAGCGTGTGGCCGCCTCCGGCGCCAACCGTGTGCGGCGAGTCCATATAAAATGTATGAAAAATACAGGAAATATGCCAGTGGCGGCGTTTTGTGGTTGTGGCCGGTGGCCCGTGTGCGGGAGCCCTAACCCCTCGCGGATTTAGTTGACACATCCGGTGTCTCCAGACACATGACAACGAACGAAGTTAAATTTAGAATATTCAAACGAATTAAACGAGGCGGAGTGAAGGTTGAAGTAAAGAGTGAAGTACATGAAATACTGACGCAAAGTGAAATGAAGTACGCGAATGAACGGAGCGTAATCGCGCGTAAATTACTTCCATTCATTAATCTTATCATTCGTTCTAATGTTTGCTTATCGTCATTTGACATTCTTTTGAAGTGCGAATTTCGTGTTTGGTGTTTATCCAGTAGACACAGTTGCACAAACCGAAGTTATTTTTTCCATTAATTTAGTTGCTTACACGAGGTTAAATAACCAATACAACGTGTAACAGAATAAACGCAATACCTCTTAAGGGATCATTGTACTCATCGTTATGAACAACTTTAACAAAAATAATATATACTGCCCCATACATTTCTGTGCGCATAACTCGACAAAATGAACAGCTGATTTTAAAAGTTGTTCATAATGATGCCTACAATGACCCTCTAAGAGGTATTGCGTTTATTCTGTTACACATTGTTCATACAAATGTAATGGCCCCGGGATTGCAACTAATTCGGAGTCAAAGAAAACTGGTTATTGCAAGAGGGCCTAAGTCACTGATATTTAAACAGGCTTATTAAAAAAAAAAATCAAAGCATGCTTGGCTTAAATACCAATTAGCAGATTCTTAATATTTATTTTTAACAGAAAAACGATTTTAGAATGTACTAAGGGCTTAGCACGAATGTTTTGACGTATAGTAGGTACCAAATGTATCGTTAACGTAAGTGAATTTTGAATATAATGAACTATAACCCCTCTGTATTTTAGTGTAATTTTATGCGACGTTCCTATACAATTTGTATCATTCCAAAATATAAATATGTAGTTTCCAATTCAAATAAATATTATGTGCAAATCGAGTAGGTATTATATTTATAGTAAAACTTTACGTTACGTTATTTAAAACATATCATATTTTACCGACATCAAAAAAAGAGGAGGTTCTCAATTCGGTGGTATTTTTTATGTTTGTTACCTCATGACTCCGTCATTCATAAATCGATTTGAAAATTTTCCTTTTATGAGAAAGGATATATTCCCGATTGGTGCAAAATTTAATGAAAATCGGTTCTGTAGTTTAATTTTTATAAAAATCAAAATAGCTGAAAATAATATATCCAAAAATGTATCCATGTAAAAGCGTAAAAGAAAAATATCCGACTGTTAAAAACGACTAAAAAGTTCCAAAGAAGTCGATTTTCAAGCAGTCTGAATTCTGATGCAGTTTGTGGCCTTAGATCTGTGCTTGAACTGCATCAGACTGCTTGAAAAGCGACTTGTTTGGAACTTTTTAGTCGTTTTTAGCGGTCGGGTTTTTTTGACAGTCATATTTTTTACTGTCTACTTTTTTTGGAAATGTTCTTTTCTAACAATTTAGACCTGGATATCTGGCGTATGTAATATGCGTACCAAGTTTCATTAAAAATAGTTCATACATAAAATAAGGCCTTGAAAGTTTGTATGAAGGCTGCATACACGCTCTTAACGCGAGAGTCCAACTCGCACTTGACCGGTTCTTCCTTCCTTGTCATTATTTCCTAAACTCCTAACCTTCTGAATCCCACCTCCCTAGTACACCACACGTATGTATTTTCGTATCGTGAGCACGCGTTCGCCTAAGAGTCAGTTGTGAGAATTGGTTATTGGCCAGAAAGGAATGTTAATACGGGGATAAAGAAAATCCGATTGTCTCGTTGACAGGGTGGAGGTCAAGTGGCCTTATTGATAATATTCTGCAGATACGTCACAACATGGCGCTGATATCATGGCTTTTCATGGCTTATCAATTTAGGTGGATGTTGAGGTCTTGAAGTCGAGAGTGACTTGAGACTCTAAACAAGCAGTGGCAGTGGTAGTGGTTGGGCGATTGACTGCTGCGCTGCGTGTCGTGGGTTCGATTCCCGCACGGAATGGCCTACAGATAGTTGTTCAGGGTGTGGCTGTTTGTGTATGTGAATTTGAATGTTTGAAAACGCACCCACGATTCAGAAAAAATTTCTAGTGTGGGGCAACGTATTTTAAAAAAATCGAAAACGAAACGAAAGTGCCATTCTATGAGCTTATGCGACTGTCGAAATGCGAAATTATAAGGCTTTGATCGTGACATTTCGCCAGCGTTTTTCAATCCCATTTTTTACGTTTTCGGCTTCGCCACGCTACCGCTGTCAGAATGTCACTTGTGAAGAACCTCGGTCACTTCCAGGCAAGCGTTCTCCATCATCGACTATATCAGCGTCACAGGCATTTTGAATAAAAGTGACACGTGACAGGTGACAGGTGACAATCCGCCATTTTCGTTAGTTAATTTTCATACATTTTTTTTTTTGTAATGTAGCTGCGAAACAACAATGATTTATTAACAAAATGAGAAAAAGTAGCAGCTAATTGCGATTAAAATTGGGTACCGGAATATGAATCAACCACTGATTTAATTTTAAGGTATCTAGAATTCTATTTAAACCTCTGTAGTAATTATTTATATTTGGCTCAGCCAATCAAAATGTTGGCAGCTGATTTTCTGATCAGTGTCTTAATTAATCTTTCAGAATCACCCAGAGGGCCAATTCTGCTTGTCGCATAAATGTGTCAATTATGTTTTGCCAATCTTTTTTTTAGTGGTACCCCACACCTAACAACACCACTGGAAAGTCACAGGAAAGCAAAAATACGCAATTTTGTATACATGGATGATTTTTCCACATATTTTTTCCTGCTATTTGGACTTAATAACCAAACTACTTTACCGCTTTTGATAAAATTTCAAAGGGACCGTTTGGAAAGTATACCCTTTCCAACAAAACAAGTATTTTTCAAATCGGTTGGCAAGCGACGGAGTTATGCCCGAACAAACATAAAAAAAAACAAATACAAACATCCGAATTGAGAACCTCCTCCTTTTTTAGAAGTCTGTTAAAAAACAAATGAATTCAACTTTGTTCCCTTCAAATGTTTTATCCGCTACCAATTTACGTCTATTTTCGCAAAACCATACATCTCAGGACCTTAGCTTTCCTCGTGTGTCAAATAAAAGAATGTACATAAAAATATAGATAGATTTACGATTGTCTTAGTGACAGAGGCCGCGGTCAAGTGGGGACCTTATTGATAAATATCCTACTGCCTCACGAAATAGAGTCGGTAACGTTGTGACATTACAGTGGATATGTATGCTTTGTATTGGGTTTTTATTTTGTGCCTGTATTTTAGTATTCTTTGTGGAGAATATGGTTCATGCAAGTGTTGATATACGAAAGGAAATATACTTAGATTTATTTTGATAATATCACTGCTATCGATGAAGGGACACAAGCGTTTATATAAACTAACTTTCCATGTGTATCCCTCTTTCTCTTAGTTAAAGCGTTTTCAAAATCCTATTTACATTATGGTATGCAATAAAGTATTGAGTATTGAGTCCACATCTCACATGTCGACAACCTCGCGAGTAATGAAGTATATTGATTGCTCGGGAAAAATCTAGCGGACAGACTAAAAATAATTATATTTATTTATACTAAAACTTTTTATACTAAAAATAATTATATTTATACTTATTTATTTAAGCACCTAATACATGAACAGTTTCGAAAATCAGCACCAACACTTTGAAGGACCTCTAAACATGTGTTCGTATTCCTAGTTCAGGTAGGGATTAGCAGGTTACCCTTAAAAGATCTACCGATTAATTGGGGTCCAGACACGTGCCTGACCTTCGATATCTCCTTGAGTCTATTTTTTGTGAACAAGTTACGAGGGAAAACAGTATGAGCACTGAGCACTTACGTATGTTTGATTTTGTCTGCCTGTCCTGAATTACAGATTGTGTTCGTGAAATAGGTAAATATTTGTTATACAATGTGTAACAGAATAAACGCAATACCTCTTATCGGGTCATTGTACTCATCATTATGAACAACTGTTACTACGGGACCAACCACGAAATCGCGAAAAAAAATCGTCTGCGAAAATGTAGTTAACAGCTGATTTGTTTTTCGCGATTTCGGGGATGACCCCTTAAGTGGTATTGCGTTTATTCTGTTACACGTCGCATACACTTCAAATAAAAACACCTTACTAAAATATGGCGTCAAAAATTTCAATTCCATTTTTTTTTGGTGATTTCCTTGTTGTTTTCTAGTGTGTTTATACTTTGTTTTGTTATATTATTAGTTAAATGAAAAGCTGCGGCTTTTAATTAAATGGCTGATTAAGGTAGTTGGCTGCGACATATGTATTTATAAATAAATTCGTTGTCATAGCGAATAAGTCTGGTGGATTGGAGAAAGTTTCCTACAAAAGGATTAGGAATATAGGTGTTAGGGTACCTCTAATCACCTAAATCCCGACCAAACTACAAAATAACAGCCCAAAGTACAATACCCCGAGATTTCCTGCTTAATACAAATAACAGGATTAACACAAAGCAGTTGACAGAACAATCTAGTGCAACTTCAGACGCCTGATAACTTCAGCGGAGTTTGGATTCATCAACATAATTGTATCAAAGTAACACTGTTACCTGCCTGTGTGAGATACCTTTATATTTTCTGTGGTGCAATTTTGTCATTATTTTTCTTGATGTACTTCATAAAATCTTAAATTTGCTTGTAAGAGCGTATAGCCTGTACTACTGGGTCTACAGGTATTGAAATTTTGCTCAAGAATTCTTTAAAAAGAAACGAGTTTCAGTAATAAGATTTTTTTTTTAATTCATCCCTTATGGTTTGAATCGCAGAAGTTTTGTTTAATTATTGGCTCACACGCACATCATACATTTTACAATATCATGATTGTCAGTTTTTGTACTCAAACCCTGTAAGAGCTTTGAAAATTACACGGTTATTTTACTGTTGAGTCTATAGTTCTAAATGTATATAAAATAGATTAAATTTTTACAATAAGTTATTAAATATGTACAGTAGTTCGATTTTTTTTTTTCGCTGGGAAATTCAATTGAACACATGGACAACACTGCTGCAAAGCCAGCGGTTAAACCTATACACTGTCAGTCAACGAATGATATTAAGATATTTATAAAAAACATAATTAAATTATCGCTCAAATAATGTCCATAGGTATTGCCCTGTGCGATAAGACCGCCCATTGTACACTTGTTTTTATAAAATTTTTACTTGTGATTGATGTGAGGTGTACAATAAAGTATATAATAAATAATAAATAAATATTTAATTCTATTGAAAACAAGCTTCCCTCTTACGAGACCGCCTAAACACGTGCGAACACATGTATTTAGTAAGTTTCCATGCCCTTAGGTGTTTTACTTAGGGCTGGGCCTTATTTTGAGAAGCCGAAAAGTTACACCGAAGTTATTGATAGTTTGGAGTCTTAAGTCCACGTGTATGTTGATGTTATATAACCCTAATATTATAATGAGTCTATTAACAACATCAAGTGTGTGTGTTTAAAATCTGTATTTTCAAGCAGAAAAAGTGCTCTCAAAAAAAAAAACAATTTCGACCAACACATCAGACAAAATGACCCCACTATGCAACTATGACCCGAACTTTTCCATTGCAGAAACACAGGCCTTCTCTCTATGAGAGAGATTGAGTCGTTATCTACCACCAGGGCATTCACTTCATCACACATCAACATCAACAATGACAACAAAAATAACAACAACAAAGAATAACAACAACAACAACAAACAACAACAACGAAAAACAATATACAACGTGTAACATAATAAACGCAATAAGGGGTCGTTGTACTCATCATTATGAACAACTTTCACGATAAGACCAATGTGACCAGTGCGCATAACTCGACAAAATGTACTGAACAGATGATTTTGTTTTCGCGATTTTGGAGTTGGTCCCCGTAAAAGTTGTTCATAATGATGAGTACAATGACCCCTTAAGAGGTATTGCGTTTATTCTGTTACACGTATATATGTCGCAGCGAATTAGCATAATCAGCCGTTTAATTCGTGGCCTAGCGTTTTCTTAGGTGGCGTAGCCTAAGTGACATCTTTTATTCAATATTTAATTAAACGGCGCAGCTCAATGAAAACGCTAGGCTTTTAATGGAACGGCTGATTAAACTATTTGGCTGCGACATAGTTCATACATTACATAATCATTTAACTTCAGGTGAAATAGTGGCCAAAGAAAAAAACGTTTTCAATTTTAAATCGCTGAACGAATTTTAATTTTTATGGCACACGTATAGACCTGGATTAGGAGAATCCCGGGAATAAGTTTCTTTAGAATAATAAAACACTTTTCACACAGACGGGCGACAGGCAGAAGCTATTTAATCTATATATAATATAAAAAGAATCCCTATTTCCCTTAGTCACGGCATCACGCGTGAACGGTTGGACAAATTTATCTAATTATTTGTTGTGTCTGTTATTGTAAGGAGAAGGTTCTTTATGAAACAAAAAACAAAAAAAATGAACAGGTAGGGTAGGTGTAGGGTAATTTAGATAGGTAGGTAGCCAGTTGACGGGTGCGAAGCTGCGGGGGGCAGCTAGTAATAAATAATAACTGTAAAACAATTATTATTATTATTATTTTCAAGCCCGAACTGTATCACTGCTGGGTAAAGGCCTCCCGGCCTCTATTCTTACCACCGTCCGCGGTTCTGTGCCTCTTCTTGCCAATTCCCAAAGAAACCATCCCGCCATATCCTTCGTGGTCTGCAGTCTCGCGATTTCAGGGCACCAATTTTGTGTTTTGCGGGCCCAACGCTCGAAGGGTATGCAGCAGACATGTCCAGCCCAGTCTCATTTAAGCTGGGCAGCTTTCTAAGCCACGTCAACGATCGGTGTTTTGGAGCGCAGTGTAGTGTTTCTACCACGATCCGTCAATTTAACACCATGGATATGGCACTCCATAGCACGTCGGCAAACCTTGAGTTTGGACTTTTGGATGTTAGTCAAAGACCAACTTTGTGTACCATAGGTTAATATTTGACGGAAATGGTACATCTGCCTAGGTAACATCAGCCATGGTATTGGAACTACCGTGGGCGTACTATGAGAAGTGTTGGTTATTGCTCAATGGAAATACTGTTTGCTTTTAAATCAAAATATAATTCACTCTCGAACTCACTACAACAATATTCTAACTCACTCAATAATTTCACAATAGGTACACAGCACCAGCTTACGAAACGCGCGGCGGTTCCTAGACATGTTCACTGCTCGATCGTCATCAGTAGACTGCCGCTGCAAACTCAGCTTCGATCGAGCACGACGTTCTAGACTCCGTCGAACGCCACTAGATGGTGTTTGCGTCTCGATTGTTCAATCGACTAACGTGTTTCCGACATATTTATATTGCTGGGGAGTTCGTTGCGCCACTTCTTCTTTCCAGCTAAAACACTAGGAAGTGGTGACGGGCTGGGCGATTTAGGGGACCGACTTCATGTAAATTTTGACGTTCAAAAAGTGCTGATTTTCAACCTAGTTTGAATAAATGAATTTTGATTTTGAATATCGGGAAAATACACATGTCCATTAGCCTCCGCTTAAGTGTCATAGACAAAGTGCCTTTAAATAGTTATTTCATAACCATAACATTATTTAGAGCGGATTTCACCAATGAAACTGAACGCGATCAGTACATCTAAACTGCGTTCAAGAGCTGTCAGCGTCAAAATCCCATAGATAAATAGTGACACTGACAGCTCATAAACGTGGTTTATACGCTGATCGCGATCAGTTTTGCTTGGTGAAAATGGCCCTTAAACATACAGGCGATTGAGTTGCCATGTAAATTGGTTTTAAAAGACCATTGAATTCGTAATCATAACGTGTTCCACAGCATGGTTATTTAATGTAAATATTTCTGGCTATAAATTACGCAACACAAAACGAAAAATGGACACAATCCGTGGCCTTATTACGGACTAAATAAAAACAATAATCCTCCGATTCTACCTCTGGCCCATATTTCAGCGCATTGTCCGGGACAAGTCCATTTTTCATGTAACTGTAACATTATAAACGAGTCAACTTTTGTGAGGACTGACAATTTATTTGATGTCCCTCTTTTAAAACGCTTGACGACATTATTTGGGAGTGTACGTAGAATAAAATGGTCATAATACCCACTCATTTGGGTGTTATTATCAATTAAAATCCAATTTTGAGTTGTAATTGGGCTATATTTTACATTTACATCTGTAAATTTTGTAAATGATCACGAAAAAGGTTTGTTTTCTGTGTATGAAGGAGTATTTAACGTGGATGGTCAATGTTAGACTATGTAGTCCATGTTTTATGACAATATTTTTCTTGTACGAACCTCCGTCTCTATGATCATCGTTCTGTTCATTATCATAACATTGAGTAATAAACATAATTATTAAATCTACAGTGAACTGATTAAAACACCTGGGCATCAATTAAAATATGACGAACCTTAATTAAAATAATTAGTACGAAATGTTTTGTTCCCTACGAAGAACAAAACATTTTCAGAGAAACAACAACTCTCTACTCATTTATAATTGAATTATTGCCATAACCTGTCATTACCGCATTGTTGTACAGTGACGAGCATACATGTTCATACAATAATTTGAAAATTGATGTCCTAAAAAAGATTGGAACTATTTTTTTTGGATTTCATGAAGAAAGATGTCGCTGAGATGAAGGTATTCCATTTCCTCTTACTACAAAAATATTTTAATCCTATTCCAGGACATGTTGTTTTTTTTTTTTAATTATTAATAGGCAAGCGCTTGACCACTATCTCACCTGATGGTAAGCGACGATGTGGTCGAAGATGGAGCACGTTTGCCTAGAAGTAACCTATTCACTCTTGACTTAAAGACTCTCAGGTTGTAGCTATCAGGAAACACAGACTCCGGCAGGGAATTCCACTCCTTAGCTGTACGCACAATGAATGTATTCCCAAAACGCTTTGTGCGAGTGGGTGGGATGTCCACCATGTACCGGTGGCGCATCGCCGTACGTCTTGTGGTCCGATGATGGAACGGGCTAGGCGGAATCAAACTATGTAATTCCGTTGCACACTCTCCAAAATGCAACCGATAGAAAACCGACAGGCTAGCAACTCGGCGTCGATGCTCGAGGCTTTGGAGCTTCGACTCGACGAGACTATCATTGCCGATGATCCTCTTGGCTCGTTTCTCTATTGACTCAAGGGCATCAAGCTGGTATCTGGCAGATCCGTCCCAAAGATGCGAGCAGTACTCCATACACGATCGAACTTACGCTTGATAAAGTTTGAGCAGCTGTTCCGGCGTGAAGTACCGTCGCACCTTTGCTAGGATTCCCAACTTTTTGGCAGCCACTTGAGCCTTTGCCTCTATAAATGTGCCAAAATGGAGGGTAGATGTCAACGTAACACCAAGAAGGTCAAGTTGGTCGGTTATCGGCACGGTTACACCTCGGAAAGATGGAGCTGGGTGGAATTGGCTCCTTTTAGCGGAAAAAAACACACGCCTACGCGGGTCTACCCGCGTGCCAAGTTTCATCCAAATCCGTTCAGTCATTAAGACATGAAGAGGTTACGAACAAACAAACTCACTGGTGCATTTATAATATTAGTTAGGATAAATAAAAGTAAAAAACACGCTTATTCAACTGCAGTCGGTTATCATTATTTCACAAACTTTTTAATGTTGCTAAGTGGGTACATATTTATGTCCGTTAGTGTACAAACAGGAATATCCACACAAAACTTTCGCCGTAATGAACAAACATATATTTAATCGTTTATTAAGATTAAGATTGCAGACATTAATGCGAAACGGAGCAAGAATCAGGAGTAACGCTTATTGTGGACCTATAATTGGGTCGCTGGCTTTCAGAATAAGTTTTTGTTATGTATGGTAATGCTGGCAGAGGAATGATAAGATAAGTGCTATTGCATTTTTATTTTGTGAATTGGTTCTGTGTAATTACTGATACTGTTGATATAAGTACTTTTATGAATTCAAATAAAGAATACGTAGGCAATAATAAATAATAATAGTTGATGCACGTTGAACTGTTGGAACAGTTTGTCGTTTTTATATGTTTGGCAGTCGAGACGGTAGTCAGAAGCCAGAAAATCTTGTCTCTCAGTCTTGCTAATGGGTACTCTATTTACCGGATTATGGTGGTCAGACCGTCAGATAGTCAACTGCAACTGGTAAGACTGGAAACTGACTCAAACACTGGCAGATTGATTAATTGAGATCATCATCATATCAGCCGAAAGACGTTCACTGTTGAACATAGGCCTCCCCAAGTGTCGCCACAACAACCGTTCCTGTGCGTCTCGCATCCATCGGCTACCCGCGACCCTCACCAGGTCATCGGTCCACTTTGAGGGAGGCCTTCCAACGCTGCGTTTTCCGGTTCGCGGTTGCCACTCCAGAACTTTTCGGCCCCTTCGACCATCTGTTCTGCGAGCAATGTGCCGCCCACTGCCTCTTCAGTTTGGCGATCCTTCGGGCTACCATAATATTGAACCTATTTTTTAAAACAAACCGTTCTTAAACATATCCAATTATATACATACATCGACATTGCGTGTTTACATTCTTTGAATTAAAATCGTGCATTTTAGTAATTTATTTATTAAAAGCATTACCCCAAAGGAAACTAAATATCTATCTCTATTTCACGGCTCATCTGAAAAGAACAAAAACGGGTTGGAGGAACTCGTTGGCTTGTAAAGCCATGCAAGTTATAGGAGTCAATTAAGGGGAATGGGACACCCATCCAACTTAATGTTGTGCTCGCATGCGGTGTGCCGACAATATGTCGCTCCTTACACGCATCCGTCTGTAAACTGTTCACGTTGTTGTTATATAGCTGCATAGATAGTTGCCGTAAAATTTGGGCTATTTATAATAATAATTGTATTTCACACAACATGCCACAATGCTGATGTTGCTGAAGTAAATTCAACTCAAATTATAGTTGTGAATACAAATCTTCTACCGCAATGCATGCACGTGACAATATCTCAATATCAAGACACCACGTGCGAGGTACTTTAAGTCATGTCATCATAGTCAACTAAACGAGTAATGAAAATAAATGAAGATGGATACAGAGGGAGGAGGCCAAAGAAAAGATGAATTGATTTTGTGACGAGTGATATGTATGAAAAACTTTTTACAATAAAATAGAACCGAACCGAAGATGATGATGCCGCAATGTTCATGTTCAGTCACCAAAACTTAGATTGGTGTCGATGTATAGTATAGTACTATACTAGACTTTGTTTCCGTACGTATTTTAGGCGACAACTGAAAAGCAGAATCGTGATGTGGGTCTGCATCAAGCTGAGTGGGAACCTTGTCACGACGTGTATCTGTCTAGTTTCTAATATTTCCTTTTTCATTTATTTTGTTTCCTGTCCTTCATCATCTTTCATCTTGATATTTGCCTTACTAACATAATTTAAGTAGAGAGAAATTTAGTTTAGTTTATGCTGTGTATGTAAGTCAGTTCTGTGACAATAATTACATTTCTTTCTTCATCTTCTTTCCTGTACAGTTTTAAGTATTTTGGCACCACGAATGTTCTTAGGAAATGGTACTAAGACTTCGAAGCCTTCGAAGAACCTTCGATCAAGTCTCATGTTGACTTAATCGAAGGTTGGTACTATTGAAAGCGTGCACTGTGAATTAATAATATTCCAATCGCTTCCCAAGACGCCTGTGTTCATGTTAAATTGTGCAACGGGTGGCGATTAAATATACGACCAATCGCAAACCAGTACGAAACTTAACAGTTGGCCGACTACCGCATAATAAATGGAATACCCGACTACACTTTTCATTCTTGGCTTCATAAACCATCATTTTAAGCCAAACAATATTTAAAACGTTCGCCAAATTGCCAGCGGGTCTCCTAAAAAAGTCAAGAGGGCCAATTAAATCGTAGTGGGCGCTAATTAGGGCCGTCGGGCCAAGACATTAATTTAATTGTTGCAACGAGCGGTGTAATATGGCCTCTTTTGAACGTAACCCAGCATTTTTTCCGCTAAATGGAACCACTTGTGACTGCAGCAGCATCTCCTTGTTGCTAAAAGGGCAATTAGGTAGCGAAATATTTGTTCCTGGCAACATTGTGAGGTTGCCAAGTGACTTATTATGGGGCTTTTAATTTATGAAGAGTTTGTTTTATTTTTAAGTCATAATACTTTTATAGTTTCTGTCTTTATCAAGTTATATTGACCGTTACAAGGGATTATTTGACCCACATATTTTCGGAGCAAGTATAAATTCATGGAAACATTAAGTCATGCCACATTTATGCTTCTGAAAGGAAATAATTTAGTGTCTTGAGGTGCAATTCATTTAAGTTCACTGTGACAGGCTTTTTAAAAAAAAATAACTTCATGATTATTTTAAACAAAGATTAGCATATCCTTTATTTAACTTTAATAGAGAATTTGAATTTCGAAAGTTTCATTTATGAATGTGCCTGACATTAATTATCCATGGCCAAAAAAACACAGAATCACATGCCTGTTTTTTAAATTTTAGCTTGATTTTACTGAAAACTTTTAAAAGCCTTCAATATAAACCTTTTCCCATATCCGGCCCACTTTTCGTTTCAGTACATCACCAAACATTTTTTCTGTAAAAGCTCGTGTAGTGATTGCAGTAACATTTCCTTGCTACAAAAACGGCAATTAGATAGTGAATTATTTGTTTTGCTCGAGTTTTGTCGTAACGGATAAAGTTGTGCGCTACTTTCCAAGTATTAAGTGCTCACTTTATAAAGCCAAATTGTTAGTAGGTATTATTTGTATGCTGTATTTTGGTACTTTTGTGAAACGTAACAATTATTTTGAGAGCCAAATTGAAATAAATAATTAATCAAACAAACAAAATAGGTAGTTATTTTTATTTGACTATAGCGAAACCATGGAACGATTTTTTTTTCTGGTAGTTTATTATTCTGTTGATTGTTTCATTACAAAATCTTACAACAGACACATTGCTTCTAAGTTGTCAAAACATAAAAGGCCCGTTTTGACAGCAGGATAGAACTAAGAGATTTATTTCATGTCTCTTTCATACTTACTAATAAAGTAATGTTGTATCCTGTTGTCAAAACCTTTCCCTTTATTTTTTGACAACTTTATGATTAACATTTAAAGGAAATAAAATTTTAATCTAGTCCGAATAACATTCCTCACCTGCAAAGAAGAATTGCACCAAAGTTCTAACCTTTTACTTTTCCTTTCGATACGGCAATAAATGAAAATTCTGGCAATACTAATTCATAGGGATATTTTAAAAATACTGGCAATTCATAAGAATATTTAAAATTTTATTTTGGTCCAATCACAGATTTATTGTCACCTGTGCAGCATCAGACTGCTTGAAAAGTGACACGTTTGGAACTAATTATTTGTTTTAAATGGTCGGTACCTTTTTTATAATTTTATGAGTTTCAAAATCTAATCCTATAGACTGGTATTGCTATCATTTATTGTCGTATTACTACACTTCGTCTCCACATTGTATAGCAAAGCATTCCTCACTTTATTTCGTTACAATCTAATAAGCGAACCATTACAACGACATGTTCATACAATATAGTCAACCAACGTGTCCTGAACAAAGACCCCAAACAGATGAATTACAAAACAATTCAATTTAAACTGAATCAAACTTAATTTACAATTAATCTGTAACAGTTGCAGTCCAAACTGGATCCTGAATGTAAGTTTTAAACCGTGCTTAGAGTATGCTTAGAATTGAATTAAGCAACGCCTGGACCAAGTTGGCGCTGTAATCTTGAATTTAACTTAGTCACTGCTTACTGTAACTTAGTCTTAAGTTGAATTGTAACTGGTTTGCAGTCAGCTCTGACTTGGTTTCAGGTGTTGGTTAGTTATTTGTGGGGTATGTGCGTCTTGGGTGCAGTTATTCAATTACTTTTGGATAATGTCTTTTTCATCCCCTTAATTATTGGCGTGATGATAATTATGTTTGTTTTTGATCGTGGGTATATTCTGCATCTACGCAAAATTACTACCGAAATTACTGCAGAAGTATTTATTACTTTTTTTATTGAAACTGTCGCGTTTGACTTCTATCTCACCTGATGGAAAACGATGATGTGATCGACGATGAAACACGGTTGGCTAGAGGAATGGGAAAACATGTAGGTAAATCAAGAGCAAATAGGATACTATTCGCGACCCTAAATTCCTCTATTAATGACCCTCAGGTTGCTTGTCAGGAAATACATTCCAGCACAAATTAAACATTATTATTGTAAGCATTCCTTGCTTCATAAAAAAAAACATTTTGAGTTGGTAAATTCAATTCGTCTTAACAGTGCAACTATAAAAATAAAAGACTCACTCCCTAAAATTCCTAAATTAAAATTCTAACCAAACAAAACCGTCAGCTACCTCATCTTTCATCAAATGAATCTGCACAGCGGCCATCTTGTATTTCACAAAACCTTACATTGTTGCAGCCATCAACTGTGACTCACAAACACTATGGACGGAACCCCTGAACATTTACATGGGTATGGCGAATAAATGTAAATGCACAATGTATGTTTAGCCACCTCGGAGTGAAAGGGGGAAACTTGCAGAGTTCAGTCAATTGAAAGACGGAGTAATTGAAAGAATGTGGTGTTTCCATACTATGGAAGTTAGAGAAACAAAAGAATGTAATTATGTAGCTAGTAACGTGATCAAAATAGGATGGCTGTTACGTTTTAGCATTGTAAAAGCCTTCACTTTTTGCTACCTACACAGGGTGAAATATCTCAAGAGGTTGCGGTCGGCCAAATCTAAAATTATGATGAGTAGCGAAAAAAACTCAAAAGAAACTTGAACCCGATTTAGGTAAACTAACGGCCGCTTTCTATAACATATCTCAATCCCAATCTTGATCCCGATCCTTGTCTGTAACCAATCAACGGCCGAGTTTGTGTCCTTCACCACACAATCCTCACCTTTGATTGGTTACAGACAAGGATCGGGATCAAGATTGGGATTGAGATATGTTATAGAAAGCGGCCGTAAAACTGCATGATTGGATTTTTTTTTTTAAATTCAATAGGTTCGATTCCTGGCTAAAAGCAAAGAGAAATATTAATTCTTACAAAATCAAATGATGCTGTTTTAGTTGACCGCAAACTTGCTCGGTTTTCCATGATGGTGCCCCATCTTACATGCAAAACCATCATGCGTACCTTAACGTGTATGTATACCGTTGGGAACTCTGTATCGCTCTGTCACACTTCAGAACTTCTAAAAAATTATGTTTCCTCTGCGTCACCTGATTGATTGCTTTTCATTGTTCAGAATAAGCCAAAATGCATGTGCTTGCGAGTGATTGCCCCAGTTGGTACCTACCCATATTTGTAAAGTGTTAATATTTTGTTGATGGATGTGGAACTGCATCGCAGACCATAATTCACCTGGATCCCTGCCCTCTTTGCCCCAAAATCAACAGTCAAAATGACCTTTGCGTTGCCACTGACGATACCGACAGTGTGGAAACGTATTGCGCAACATAATCTACTAGATGGTTTCTGCAGAACCTCTCAAACCAGGGGTCTACTCTCTAAGTCCGAAGTCCGTAGTTTCGGCCTTAGTGTCGGGTGTTTTCTACTCCGTATCACCTTCGGACTGACAATTAGTCCCGAACCCGAACTAAGAACAACTGTCAAATCGTGTTGTCATTCATTCTTAGTTCGGGTTCGGGAGTAATCGATTAATTAGAGAGTAGACCTCCTGGTTTGACAGGTTTTACGGCTAAAGTAGACATTGACAATCGACTCGACTTCAAATTAAAAAATGGACGCCTATTACAGTCTGAGATAAAAGGTTTTTGTTGAGTATTGTATCGTTATTTTTAATTTTTAAATGTTTAAAATTTTATGGTTGAAGTTTTGTTTTACTATAAGTTTACAATTTTAATAAACGATTATTATTATTTTACCTTTTTTAAGGATAGGAAATCATCAAATAAATTCTTCCGCTCTGGGTGGAGCGGAAGGGAGTGTCAGACTCTTAGTGACTAAAACCCATCCGTGCTCCTCCTCATGCCCTTTGCGTTCCAATGCCGCGGTGATTCTTTCGAACAAATTCCGCAACCCTGGCAATTATTATTGTCCCTGACATCGACAAAAAAAAGAAAAACATTGCAACAGTAATTGTTCAACCAACAATACTCACTCACATCACTCTGAACAACTTCTTGAATTAGAAACCTTAACATGTCAGTTTCAAAGCTATATGTTATAACTATGTCAAACACAGAGTTTCTACATTTACTCTAGTCTGGTGCTGTTTGACTTTGACAAACGTAGTGGAGCCACTTAGCGTAGCGACTCGTGTCGACGAGTAATCGACTCTCCCAGGAATAATATTAGGTAGGATAACTTAGCAACTAGCAATGTTGGAAGGTAATTTTAATGTGTAAACAGTTAGGTCGTATTTTATTTATACAAATACTAGTACTGCCCGCGGCTCCACCCGCTTGAAAATCCATAGGGAGCATAATCTCCAGATGAAAAGTATCCTATGAATGTCCTCTTATTCCAGGACCCAGGGGCCTAACCACCAACTCTTAAAGCAGTATTACTTCAATATTACTTCCAGTGGGAAGGAGACGGAGCCATACAGGACGTAAAGCTCCGTCTCTTTCCCACTGGAAGTGATATTAAAGTAATACTGCTTTAAGAGTTGGTGGTTTGGCCCCTGGTCTATTAGTTTGTCATGTTTCATCCAAATCCGTAAAGCCGTTTATTCGTGAAGAAGTAAAAAAATAAATAAACACACTCACACCTAAATATAATCATTATCAATGTACTCATTAAAAGGTGTGCAATGCATGAATAAATAAATTAATCTAGAATAGACTTTAAGACTTTTGTGACCTAACTGCATTCGTAATACCGAAAAGGCTTTTAATTTTCTAATTAATTTTAAAAAAAATTCCAAGAGTGTGCAAAACTACGAGGATTAGCAAAAAGCACTCCGAAGGAGTCTCAGGCACGATTTTGATGAAAACTAAAACTGCATCATTGGAACTTTGAAAAATCGGTATTCCTAACCAGGTATCGACCCGGTTGATTTTGAAAAAAAAAAAAAACTGTATTAGTATACCATCCGAAAGTGTCGCTACCCAGGATCAATCCAATGATGCAGTTTTAGTTTACATCAAAATTGGGCTCGAGGATCCCTTAAAGTGTTTTTCGACATTCCTCATAGCACGCGCACTTTAAAAATTCACCCTGTATTTTAATCTATGACTACAGGCTTCAACAGACAGCCACAACACGACAGTCATAGATCTTTTTCTTCAGATACCTGTCTGCAGGAGCCTTACAAAATTTATTTTAACTTTCAAAATTGCTACCATGGCATTCTGATAGAAAGTACATACAGGGCAGCTTTAGATTCATAAACGTCACAAATAATTGTAGCTAGCAGCGTTATCCAAAGTACTGTTTCTAAGCTGGAATCTAGAAAGCCTTTAAGCCCCTCAGATCCAGCTTTTCCAATAGAGCTAAAACTACTGGCTACATAGTTACAATGTTTCTACCAAATTGCTGAAGAATAATAAAATTGCAACAAAATTGAATTCTAAGTTCGTGAGACTGGGTATCGCATTTTCTAGGTCAGTGAGTCTTAAATTGTGTTCTCTTTGTTGCATCCATGCATGGATCAAGAGGTACATGCAAACTGCATTTAGTATTGTCAAGATAGGCAAGTTTTTGAAATAAACTTGTTTTGTTTCGTCTACAATCATCATCATCATCATATCAGCCGAAAGACGTCCACTGCTGGACATAGGCCTCCCCCAAGTGTCGCCACAACCACCGGTCCTTTGCGTCTCGCATCTATGGACTACCCACGACCCTCACTAGGTCATCGGTCCTTTTTGTGGGAGGCCTTCCAACGCTACAATACCTGTACTAAAATCTCTCAAACTCAAACCGGTTTCAGCTGAATACCAGTATTTTACGTGGAGCGGCTGCCTACCAGACCTCCACAACCCATTAATTGGGTAACACAGTAGTTCTTGATGGCAAGACTGGTATCAGATTTTCTGGCTTCTGACAATCCGTAACAACTGCCAAAGATCTACAAATGACAGCCGGGACCAACAACTTTTCACATGCTTTCCGAGGCATATAGGGGTATCGGTATGTAGTAGATGGTCACCCATCCACGAATCGGCCTTACGTCAGGCAGCACTTGCAGCGTTCGTTTCGTTGATTTTATTATTTAGCCACGAGCTCATTTTCCTTACACAAAAACTCAAATACAAAAACTATTCTTGGACTGAACATGACCTTTCATTAAACCAATAACGAGAAAAATTGCCAACGAAATCAAAGTAGTATTTATAAGCACACATAGGTACCTAATACAATACACAATTTGTGTCCAATTTAAGCGTTGACCTCGATAAAAGTTTCTTGTAGCGAACTAAATCCTTAACATGGCCTCTCGATTGGAACTGAGTAAGCCTTTATTGTGTATTTCTGTATATTCAGTAAGTATTTTATTTATTTATTGAACGTTGATTGTTTTGGACAGTCCTGTAGAAAAGAGTACAATACTCTTTTTATGTATACCATATAAGTTACAGAAAATATAGATGAAGAAAACATTACATAGGGTGACACAATGGGTGGAGCGATCTTTTCAAGACAATCTTTAGATGGATTTTAAAGAGAAAAATAAGGACAGAACTGTAGGTAGTCTCAGGTGTACTATTTTTATAAACAAAAAATAGATAAATAGAAATATGTGCAATAATAATCATGGAACAAAAAGAAAGTAGTAAAATAAAGCAGAACCCAAGTAAAAACAATTAAAGACAGTCCTGTAAGTAGTACTGTTTTTACAAATGTTTATGGCTATCTATGAAAAGTCAAGTATATCGAGTTCTTGACCTACATAGGCCGAAGGATCGCCAAACTGAAGTACCAGTGGGCAGGGCACACTGCTTGCAGAACATCTGTTCTGAAAGCAATGTTCCCTGCCCACGTCGATGGGGCCGAAAAGTTCTGAAGTGGCGACCGCTTACCGGAAGATGCAGCATTGGAAGACCTCCCACAAGGTAGACCGATGACCTGGTGAGGGTCGCGGGTAGCCGATAGATGCGTGACGCACAGGACCGGTTGTCACGACACTTGAGGAAGGCCTATGTCTAGCAGTGTACGTCTTTCGGCTAATATTTATTTATTTACCTGTACCTTATACAGTTACAGAAAACAGACCAAGTTGTGATTACTTTTACATGATAACATTTCATTTATGATGATGATGATAACTAACCAGCAACCTGGACCATAAACCACAACCATCCGATTCATAACCTTGTCATAGACCACTGGCCTTCTTCTTTCTTCTATAGACTACACACTTTAGTTTTGGTATTGATTGCGACTGCACTATTGACCCCTGATTGTACAGAATTCATTGTAGTCCACTGCTGAACACTTCCAAACCACATGGAACGAAGTGTTCAGCAGGAGTTGTATCAAACCGGCCACAAGCGTGGTGATAGTCATAATCACCAGTTTAGCCGCAAGATATCCACAACTGAACAAAAGACTGACAACCCTAAATCTATCTCCTTTCGTTCAGTCCATACAAAGGTTGTCTGTAAGAGATTGCTTTGTGCGATAAGACCGCCCATTGTACACTTATTTTTATAAAAGTTTGTCCTGTTCTTGTATTGAGGTGTACAATAAAGTATAAATAAATAAAAGCCTCCCCTAAGTGTCGCCACATGTACCAGTCCTGTGATTCTCGCTACCAGCAACCAGCGCATCCTTCACCAAGTCATCAGTCCACCATGAGGGAGGCCTCCTATCGCGTCCGCTAATCCAGAAACTTTTGGTCTCAACGACTAACCGTTCTACGAGCAATGTGCCGCATAAGCTAAGCAATTCTTCGGACTATTTCATTCAACTTAGTTCACCTCCGTTTTGATTCGATTACGCAGGGAAATTTTAAGCATAGCCTTTTCCAAATTACGTTTTTGTACTGATAAAAAAATAGTGGCATTCATGAATAATATTCTGACTATTCAAGACGACAGTTTACTTAATGTAAGATATCCTGGTTTCGACAATTTGGCTATTCAATATTTCCCTAAAATTCATTGGAAAAGTTATTCGTTCATATTGACTCAATTAGAATAACATAAATACAATAACTCAGTCTGTTTCATAAACTTTATTAATTTCGTTTCCAGCCATTTAATGAAAACGTTGGCAAGTAGGTACTTCTTGAATACCTGGAAATAATAAATATCGTTTGTATGAAAAAGTTTGAAGAGATAATATTGTCGGAGTTAGTAAAAGGAATAGCAAATTATCTCATAAATAGTAACCTACATAAGAGCTTTTAAACTTATCAAATATTATAATAATATTAAAATGTGCTAGATTGAATGAAAAGTGTGTAGGTATACTCGTAGATTAAGCTACGAATATACTTTAGGTAACAACCTCTACGCCACATGGGTGATGTTAATACACGGCGCCCAGTCCAAAACACGACCTCACTAGTTGGACTGCCCCAAGTACCCTTACATCTGCACTATTGAGGAGCTAATGAATGACACTGATGCGCCAGTAGTTGGCCACGTGTGTACAAACTATATAGGTATGGTTATTGCCAAATTACAACGTAGTAATACAGCCCGTCTTTTGGACACACTTCCAGTTGACAGCGATGCGGATGAATTTACTGACGCCATTTTTTAGGGTGGACTTAGTTAGGAGTTTTTTTTTTAATTTTTATCCCTAGTGTATAATATATACGTAGTTAAGTATTTATTAAAATAGCTGTAAATATCTATACAATTGTTTGAGGGTCACCAAGAAGGCCGAAAAAATCTGAAAAAGCCTAATTAGGTAGTCCGTCAGATAGATTTACAAAAAATATTGGACACGTTTTTTTTTCTTTTTTCACGTAGACGATACAGCGCGTTTAAAACACGTATGACGTCACGTTGCGGGTAAAACTTGTGTCATAATAGTGACGTAACGCGTGTTTATTTTTTGGAAATCTACCTGACGTACTAATTCGATTTTTTTGTAAAATACCCTATTCCGATTCACACGTCATCTAAAAACGAAAAATCAAAACTGACGCTAGCTTATTCAGCGGTATAACAAAAGGTTCACCAGATACAATAGACAAAGTTCCTGAACAGAACCATTTGCGATGTCTCCATGCTCTTTGTGTTCACTTTATGAATTGTCTCTGGAACTTTTATCTGCGAATGAAAATTTTAAACAGTATCCTGCTTAGTGCTCAATAGTAAACCTTTGTGGCTTTAGTTATTGGATTAGGGGCTTGTTGCTCCTTTTCTTTGAAGTTGTTTCTTTCCTAATGACTAAACTTCACACCTCTGTTCCATGATGGGTTACGCAGAGATGTACTGTAATATACCTATATTTGTTGCGGAATTTGTTCGAAAGAGTCATCGCGGCCCTGAAACGCAAAGGGTATTAGGAGGAACACGGATGTGTTTAAGTCGGTAAGAGTCTCAGCGGAAGGAGTCATTTGATGTTTTCCCATTCATAAATAAAAAAATACATATATTTTGTTAGTTATGCACAAATCTAGGCTACACAAAATACTAGATGGAAAAACCCAAAATCACCTTCGCTGACAACGGAATTCATCGATCTATGTATCAATACCGCGCACACGCCTTGCCAGGTGTCCTACCCAGCTTCATTTCACCCATAAAAGGTTCCTTTTTAGTGCAGCCGTGAGACACGCCAGGTTTTTGGCATACCTATTTATTTTTTATTTTTTTATTTCTGTGTACTGCGCGTGTTTCATGTATGTGCTAAATAAATGTTATTCTTTCTTTCTTTTCGTTCATTTGAATTCCGTGGTTCGTTTTCCAATGTTGAAAATCTTCGTAGGATACACATACATTCCTACATACATTGGAACTCAGTATTTTAGCCATATGCCAAGCATGGAACGTTCCATGGCTTTCTGTGCAAGACTCAGTAGGTACCGTAAATCATGATGAAATTATCCTTTACCATACAAAAATAATAACAAAAAATACTAAACATACCACTCTGTTCGCAGTTCCTTCGACCTCCACCAATAATCTGAAGATGTCAACTTTCTTGCGTTTACCCGCATTATATAATGACAAGTTCCCAACACTGGACCCTTTTAATACCATACGGAACCGTCTTAAAAAAAAGATTAACATTGTTTTAATTCAAACGCGGGATATTGAGTTTTCTTTTTAAATATTATTATTGATAGGCACGCGCTTGACCAGTATCTCACCTGATGGTAAGCGATGATGTCTTAGTGTTACGCCTGTAGTGCCAGTTAGTCTTACGATATCATACACATCATCACACACATTTACAGACACCCACACCGTGCAGCAAGGACTACAATAGTATACTGGCTACCTTGCCGATACACGGACGCACAGAAGATATTATAATAATTAGAGTCACTCTTTCGTCTCTCTCGTTAAACCGTTGGTCCCGGCTGTCATTTGTAGATCTTTGGTAGTCATTACAGATTGTCAGAAGCCAGAAAATCTGAGTACAGTCTTGCCAAGAAGTACTGTGTTACCTAGTTAATGGCAATACTATTGTAGTCTTTGGGTAATGGGTTGTGGGGGTCTGGTAGGCAGCCGCTCCACGTAAAATACTGGTATTCAGCTGAATCCGGTTTGACTGAAGCCAACCCCAATAAGGTTAGGAAAAGGCAATGATGCTAGGCAGATGATGGATGATGAATTCGAGTCACTCTTTGCTACTATGATTATTATTTTCTGTGTCGGTACTTCGTAATTGGAGTTATGTTTAGGTCATGTTTATTTACTATCAGCTGTGAAGCCCCCCACCCCAAACAATGAACTACCTATCTACAAAGCAAAGAAACGAGTTCTGGTGCTAATTTCATGTTTTTCTTTTGTCCCAAATAAGCTGGGATAAGATAAAATTAATGACTAAACTTTAAGGCCTAGCGGGTTTCCTACCAAATGACTATTTACGTTTATACAAGGTTTACCTAGAATAAAGTATGGCAGTTACTTCGTCTTATTTATTTATTTGTGCCTCGAGGCAGCCTTGTGCCTCAGTGACATAGTAGCATCATTTTCGTTGGTGTGTCCTCTTAGAAATTGATATTGTTATGTTTTCAGGTTTTCTTTAAGATTATGGTAACTATAACATAATTTTGGTGTGTGCGATAATATTGATATTGTTGCGAAAAATATGGGAGAAGAATTTTGGCTTGCAATGATAATAATAATCGTATTGTTAGGAGATTCTTCTCTCAGGAGCCCTGAGCACCGATAGCTTGGACCCTGTTCCCGGTACCAGTAGACTACTTTTTTATATTGTATTTTAATACCTATATCTTTGTATTGTATGTATATTTCATTTATATGTATGTCGCAGCGCATTAGCTTATTCAGCCGTTAATTGGAAACCTAGCCACTTCATTTAAATGCGCCGTTTTTTCAGCGATTTAAGTAACAGATTTTGTTCAATATCGTTTAATGACTTGCCGATGTCACTTATGGCGCAGTTGAATGAAATCGGCTGCGACATAATACTACGTGTAACAAAATAAACGCAATACCTCTTAAGAGGTCATTGTACAACATTTCATTTTCATTTTGAACAACTTTTAATATGGGACCAACACTGCAATCGCGAAAAAAATCAACTGCCCCATACATTTATACGCGCATAACCCGACAAAATGTACTGAAAAGCTGACTTTTTTTCGCGATTTCGTGGTTAGTCTTTAGTAAAAGTTGTTCATAACGATGAGTAGGTACATAGACCCTTAAAGAGGTATTAAGTTTTTTTTCATTATTATTGATAAGCGATGATGTGGTCGAAGATGGAGCACGCTTGCCTAGAAGTAACCTATTCACTCTTGACTTAAAGAATTCCGGGTTGTAGCTATCAGGAAACACAGACTCTGGCAGGGAATTCAACTCCTTAGAATATTCTGTAACACGTTGTATACAATGAATAAAGGGAATAATAATCAATTAAAAAGGCAAAATAACGTTCGCGTGTCGGTGCGTACAAAGTCCGCTGGATGTTAGAAACACAAGTCCAATCGCTGTGGCGATGCTTCTAAGAAGCCAAATAACCACAATTTACTTGAACATAATCGGTACATTTATTTATCACTTTACGCTCACAAATGTGCACAGGTGGACTTAATGCCATAGGCTTTCTCTACCAATCAACCTTTGGGTGATGCAGAGAATATGGTAGGCATTGTGGTAATATGGTCGAAGTTAAGTAAATTATTCTATTATTAATACTGTGATTAATGCCCCTGTCTTTTGAATAAAACGATGTCATTCCTTTGAATGGTCAAGGAGAAAACTCATATCATATTATACAATGTATAACTTAACTAAGCGTTAACAGCAATTCAGTAGTCTAGTTTCCTTGCTTAAGTATTCTACTAACAGCATCTTATTTATTCTCGCCTCGAGGCTGCCTTTGAACGAGTGCCTCTATTTACTGAATTTGATCGAAAAGTCCTGCTCAAAACGAGGCTTCGATCGTTTTAAGCCCTGTTCTATAGTTTGATAGTTTTTATTGTCTTTTTATTTACTCCAAACAATGAAAGAATAGACCCGGATAATAATGGATTATTTTCCATCCCACCATTTATTTCCACTGTCAAATAGATACATTTCTTTTTTTTATTTTCCTGTGAGAAAAAGGAGGCCGATAATTTTTAGGTACTTTTTTTCTACGAAATTATCATATTTCCCGGTGCTGAAAAGGTAAAATTTAACACCGTTTTCCTTTTCCGTTTGTGAGTCTATAAATTATATTTTAAAAATGCACACACTAGGAGGAACTTTTTTGAGTAATGAACAAGAGCAGGGCGTCCAATTAAATGGTGTCCGACGAAGAGGATATTTTTGCTCTATCATTGTTTCCATTTATACTTTGTAATGTTTCTGAAAATGAAATATATATTTTGATGAAAACTTTTTAGCAAACAGGAGGTGAGTTATTCGTACAAATATTATTATAAATACATGCAAAATTAACTCCGTCTTTCTGTTTGTTTGTTACCTTTTCATGTCTAAACGGCTGATCGGATTTAAATGAAACTTAGAACACGAATAAACCATGTCTTGGATTGAGACATTTTTTATACCGAATATACTCTGTCGATTCTGTTAAAAAATCGAACTGAAGGCTTGTGAAGTGATCACGAGGTGAGCCAGCTCATTTCGTGATCACCTCTCCCAAGCCTTCACTTCGACATATTTGCAGAATCACACTGCTGAGTTCCCAGATGTTTTCCGACTGAATGACGGCAAAACTAACTTAGTAATGATCTCGATGAAAAGTAATCAGAACAGATTCATTTAGAACATATCGGTAAGATTTACTTGAGCATCGAGTATTCTACAACGATTTCTTGAATACGCGCCTAAATGCCTTCAAATCAAATATCAGGTCTATATTGGAACTACTTCAGACAACCGATAATGTATGTGCATATTTCTTGGCATGTTCGTAACTTGTTCTAATTTTTTGTCTCCTTTAGCAGAATTTCAGATTCCAACGTGACATTGAGGTCTCGGAGTCTACACAGAGCAGATGTCATTTTATACGAATTCAAAAAAAATAGGTTATCAATTCGACTTGTACGAAACTTATGTTGCTTATAGCAACATATGGCAGTTTATATGTCAGTCTATGTAGGTTTCTTAACAGATGTACTAAATTTAGATACATGCTATGTATATTTATCTACGTATTTCTCAGAGATTAAAAATCGGATTGCAATAATTTGTCATTATTTATCTGCCACCCACGGCTCCGCGCGAATGTCGAAAATTATCCCAAGGGAACATACTTCCGGGATAAAAAGTATCGTATGTGTTATTCCAGACAATAATCTACCTCTGTGCCAAATTTTATCAAGATAAATTTAGTAGTTTTTGCGTGAAAGATTAACAAACATTCATACATACAAACTTTCGCGTTTATAATAGTAGTAAGGAAGTTTTTTTTTTTTTTTATTTATTTGTTCAAGGAAAAAATTACATAAAAGTCTTCACACATGTCTTCTGCCAAACTGCTGTACAGTTTGTCGGCAGTGTTCTCGTGGATACAGTTACATACAGTCTTACTTTAATGTACTTATTAACTAATCAATTCTGCACATAGACGCAGTCAACACAAAAACAGATACAGACAGGGGCACACATACCAGGCGCTCAATGATGGGCTCCGCCGGTGGATTCCGAAGACATCTCACGGTGTTCACCTAGGCGGAGTGAACGACAACTGAGCCGTCACTCCATCTTATTTGTATGGTTTGGCAACTCACCCGCCGCGCACCCCGCCCTAGTGTTCACCTCGACATGTCCACAGAATCGCACTGCAGGTCTCGACCGCCGCTGCACCCCCCCCCCCCTCCTGCTGAGGGGGACAAGCAGCAGCAGTAAGGATAGTGTAGGTAATTGTCATCAAAATCAGTTTAGTCGTTTTAGAGTTATCCATACCAGTATAATATAATAAATGGAAGTAACTCAGCCTTTCTATTTGTTACTATGAGACCTTTTTAGGGTTCCGTACCCGAAGGGTAAAAACGGGACCCTATTACTAAGACTACGCTGTCCGTCCGTCCTTCCGTCTGTCACCAGGCTGTATCTCATGAACCGTGATAGTTAGACAGTTGAAATTTTCACAGATGATGTATTTCTGTTGCCGCTATAACAACAAATACTAAAGAACAGAATAAAATAAATATTTAAGGGGGCTCCCGTGCCCGGAGGACACGGTGGAGCATACGGTGGAGGTCTGCCCTGCTTGGGCGGAGCACCGCCGTGTCCTCGTCGAGGCGATCGGCGGCGGCGACCTCTCGCGTCCGGACCTGATTCAATCCATTTTCCGGAGCGAGGAGGCATGGGAAGCCGTCACCTACTTCTGCGTAGCAGTAATGCTAGTGAAGGAGGAGGCGGGCCGCGTGAGGGAGAGACAACCCTCACGCCCCAGCCGCCGCAACATAGGGAGACGCCCCGGGCGTCGGGAGTCGCAGGGCGATTCCCGGCCACCGTAGGCGCGGGTCTGCGGACGGCGAGCGTTGGGTGGCTCGTCGTCCGATCAAAGCCAGGCCCGGGTCGACGGACGGCGCGTTGTGTTCCACGCGCGGCTCATAGAGATGTCAGCATAGAAGTAGGGGCCCGTTAGGGCCATAGCCTGCCAGAGTTGCGGATTACGTTCGAAAGAGTTACCGCGGCCCTGGAAAGCAAAGGGCACTAGGAGGAGCACGGATGGGTTTTAGTCAGTAAGAGTCTGACACTCCCTTTCGCTCTGCCCAGAGCGCGAGAAGTCATTTGATGATTTCCCATCCATAAAAAAAAGGGGGCTCCCATATAACAAACGTGATTGTTTTGCTAGTTTATGCTCGATATTGATAACGGCAACAGGTAGACGCTTGAAGTATTCACAGAATATTTAGTTGTATGTTTACTTTAAAAATAAATAATTAAATTAAAATAAAATAAATATTTAAGGGGGGCTCCCATACAACAAACGTGATTTTTGCCGTTTTTTATAAATAATGGTACGGAACCTTTCGTGTGCGACCGACTAGCACTTGGCCGGTTTTTTACTTTTTTTATCCCTAGAGCTCGTAGCTAAAGAATAACAGCAACACGGGTCGATCTTCAAGGTTAAGCAATGCCTACGAAGGTTCGTCTGTGGATGGGTGACCATCGTAACATACCGAGTTTCCTCCGTGTCCCGGAAAGACGTTGATCCCGGCTGTCACGTGTCAGTAAATCTGTCTGCAGTCTTACCAAGAAGTACCGTGTTACTCAGTTAATGGGTTGTGGAGGTCTGGTAGGCAACCGGTCTACATAAAATACTGGTATTCAGCTGAATCTGGTTTGATTGGAAGCCGAAAAGTTTTGAAAAGGCTGGGCAGATGATGATGATCCCGACACTTCCCTCGGGAAAATTTTCGACTTTCAGGCAGGAGAAGCCGCGGGCAGGAGCCAGTTCATTAAAAGCAAACTCGTACAATATTATTGAGTTAAAACTACCAACATGTTCACATTGCATGTTTCCAACTGCACAGTAAATATGTAGTAAATGGTACAATTATGAGAAGTGGAGTATTAAAATTAAATGCTTTCAGGAAAAATCACGCATTGCTTTTAATAATGTTCATAATTCCAGCGCAAACTACTCGCAATTTAGTATTATAATTACTTTTTAAATACAGTTTTGTATATTAATAAATGGGCTTGAATTCGCTTAGCTTTGAAAGGGTAGTTGAATTATGGAAACGAATACTATCACGCCTATTTTCTAACGGTGTAGGCAGAAATGTTATTCTTGTACTTTTTCCAAATAATGTGGGAAAGCACATTTTTTAGTTATAAGGTATCATTATGCTAAGGACAAGCCTATAATCACGACCAAAATTAAATGAAATACTAGTTTTTCCATAGTAAAGTAGCTTATAACCGTCTCCAGGGTGCCATCTATTTCTGTACGAAAGTTCATCACAATCGGTTCGGCGGGTCAGGTGTGAAGGCGTTACAAACAAACGCAATCACTAACATTCGCATTTATAATAAAAAAAAAACTGACAATTGGAGAACCTCCTACTTATTCTGAAGTCGGTTAATTAGTAAGGATTCCAAGTACCTGAAAACAGCGTAACACAAAAATAAAGCAGCAAATCGTTTCCATTCTCTTTGGTAGTAACTAAAACACAACATTAGTTTTCCTGAAAATATTTCTTGAAAAATGTACCTACTGCAGTTCAACTACAAGCATAACTTCCACAACGGTAATACAGAATCCAAATCCTAAAAACATCGACTCTTACTCCCCAACTTTAAAGCTTAGAACAGACAGCATCACAATTCACAAACCTTTCAAAACGGAGACAAAACAAACGTTCACGACAACAGAATTACATCGAAAAGGCAATAGTAGGTATGCGTCATTTGTCGACAATATCGAGAACACAAAGACTGTCTGCCCTTTGTCGTCGGCTTTGTAAGCCCGGCTTTATCTACAAAACGCTATGCAATTGCACAGAACGACTGCGACTTCAGCTGAAGACTTGCATGTAATGATAGAGAGGCGAAATGTCGGAATTGCGTCTTTGGGAGTTTAATTTGTTAATTGGTATGTGGAAATGGCAAACAGTTTATTATAATACAGCCTAAGTTATAAAAAAATCTAACTATATCATTAGTTCAAGTTATGATCAGTCTGAGTGCTAAATGTCTTGTCCTAGAAAAAAAATCTAGCTGCCTCAAATTATATTATACGCTAGAATTTAAGAAGGGGGTTTCTTAAATTCTAGCGTATAATATAATTTGAGAGCGTATTATATCTCCGAGATATACAGATCCGAAAATACAGAGTATCAGTATTTTTTGGGACAAGCCCACTACACTTTTCCTGACCCCTGTAACTCTTGAAAGCCCAAATCAACAGTGGCGACGACCAGAAAAATACAGAGTCGAAGAAGCTCGATGAGTCCCGGCGAAATGATTCAACTGTCTTGGATCACGCAATGAAATTAATGAGAAGAGATCAGCGGAGGATTAAGTGAAACATAATGTCTACTTCCCAGATACATACTCCAGAAGCATACTTTGTAAAGTTGTTTCCAGTTTGGCTAGGACATTACAGGATTGAATCACCTGATTGTCTGTTAAAAAGATGATTCCGTGCTTCGAAAGGCACGTATAAGCCGGTGGTCCCGGCCGCCAAATGGCGGTCGTCAAATAAACCATGTCAGAGGCCCTTGAGGTGGTTTAGAAACACTGACACTAGGGTGTGTAGGGTCGTTAGACCTTACAGCCCACACAATAAAGAAGAAGAGACTTCCCAGATTACCGGTATATAGAAAATAACTACGCAATCATATTTAACGCCATCTCCATACACCAAAAAAACCATTCTCAATCAATACAACCACTCACGAAAAATAAGCCATCAAAATCCAATGAAACGGTGCCGGGTTCCAAAGAGATACGTACGAGTACTCGTAGGGCGTGCTAACGGGGGGTAGTTACCGCGTGTTACGGCTCGTTTCCATGCATTTTTAACAAGAGGGCCGTTGGGCCGGGAGGGACGTACCGTACACTCGTTACGGAGGGAACGGAGTCAAGGGGCGCAGGTTCGTTCTTGAAAATAATTAGGACTGCGTCTAATGTGGGACGTTTTCTGGGTTTTTGGGATGTTGGAATGGCGTTTGCATGTTTATGTTACCAGTAGTGCTATTATACAATATGTAACAAAACCCCTGTTGTTCTTTAAAGGAATAAATATGCGCACTAATAAGTTTACCATTAATGAAATTACAATTTAAAAAAATGAGGTATAATCTGAATTATATGACCTAGCGCAGCATTGTTGAGCAGCGGCAATACAGCCAGCGGCGGTACAAAAGTTGGAAATCAGTCTTCCTTGCCAAATAATAATGATTAAACATTTATTTGACAGGCTGTATCTCAAGAACCGTAATATGTAGGTAGACATTTGAAACTGTCACAGAGTGTAATTTCCGCTTTAACAACAAAGTAACACAAATTAAATTGAATTTATAATTAAAGCGGGCTCCCATACAAGAATCGTTTTTTTGATTTTTTTTTTTAACTGAAGTAATTTCATAAATGACTATCATAATTATTACCATTGAAAATCGATTCTGAAAATGCAAAATTAGAAGAAAGGCAAAATTTAAAAAAAAAAAACTAGTACAGTTCAACATTTTCCTTCGATTTTTAAACAACTGCAACATAAAATAAGTTTTTAATTTTTATAGCACACTTTTTCTTTTTAATTTTTGGCGCGGGCTCATTGACTTAAGTCAATGAGCCAGCTTTTATCTTTGTCTATGTATGAGCGCGCTGCGCAGTCATTCGAATACGCAATGAGAATATCCGCCATATTGGAATAAACTATTTTTCCACATTTTATTTCAACTGTATGAGTGAAGATAAAATAGTGTATGCAACGGGATATAATTAGGTATTAAAACACTCGTGTGATGCTATTATCACACTCGGCTACGCCTCGTGTGATAAACCCACACTCGTGTTTTAATAACCCCTTTTATATGGTCGTTGCATAAACTACTATTTGCAGTATTTTATTTCTATTTTAGGCAACACATTCATTGTTAAGGTTGGGTTCCACTTGTAACCTCAGTATCGGTTTTCTAAGTTTACTCAGTACTTACAGAGAACTGTTTTGCGAAACAATTTAATGAAGCCAGCCAGGCTCCTTAAAAATGCTGGACGTGGATCGATTGTACCAAGAAGATGACTTTTATAATCCTTACTTCCTTACTATAATAGTATAAACGTGAAAGTTTGTATGTTTGTTACTCTTTTATGCAAAAACTATTGGATGGATCTTGATGTGGCACAGAGGTAGATTATAGTCTCGAATAACACATATAATACTTTTTATTCTGGGAGTTTATTCCTTGGGAATTTTCGTAATGCACACGGGCGGAGCCGCGGTCGGCAGCCAGTGTTATGATAAAGCTGAAGAGTTTGTTTTTTTGTAAAGATCGGACGTGTATTTGGAACTACCAAATTTGAAAAAATCGTTTTGCATTTGTAGCTTGAGAAAGTTGGGAACGGTGGGGAAAAAAGAAAAAAACGTCATAAAGAACAATAAACAAAAACGTGAATGCGACCGCTATTTTTTTTTTGTTGTTAGTACCCAATAAACCGTTTCACAAAAACTACTCCAGATATTGAAACACCTTTTGGCTTTGGTATCGGTACCTACTTTTTTGGTATCCAACATTAAATACCGATTACGTTGACTCCGTCAGGTGTAGACATATCCTTAAATATATACTGCTTGGTCATCGCGTATTCATTTTCTTTCATACCTTTTCCATGTTGGTTTTGGGATCCGCTTTCAGGCTACTGAGGTCAATAAAAGTAGGTATTTTATATTGAGTTTTGATCTCCGATATACGCAATCTGTGGGCCTAATATCAATATTGCTTTGAAATATTTTACTAACCTTTAATTTCTTAGAAATAGAATTTGAAATTGAGTATTTGTCAAACTTGACTTTGGCGTGAATACTTGTCAAACTTTGGCATTCAAGTAGGCGACACGTTCTTAACTCCAATAAGTAACTCAATTCCGAAATCGGCCCTTATTCGGTAATTTTTGGTACTCAACATTTCCGAAATATCAACAAATAAATAATGAGACCTTCTTTTTTACTTTGTTACTTTATTTATAAATATAATATAAAGCTTTTGCCCTTGGCTCTGCCCACATGGATATCGGTTATCGCGTAAAAAAAAGCATATGTCCTTCTCCATATCCCAAGCTATATATCTGCCAAATTTCATGACGATCCGTTCAGCCGTTTTAGCGTAAAACGTAACAGACAGACAGACCGAGTTACTTTCGCATTTATAATATTATTAGGGACTTGATACGTAACGAGAAGAACATAATTACATTGAAGTAAAGAACAATTCCTACTCCTTCCTTGCTCCTTTATGTAAAGCAAACGTTTAGACAGCACATACACTTTAAAAGATGCGATAAAATCCTTTGTGGTACGTTATTATAAATGCCTGTATAGGGATATAAAAGAATCATCAAAATTAGTTTAACAATGGCGCAATTAATTGCTTCGAAAAAATTAATTGGTTGATAAGTCAGTTCCATTTGGGATTCGAAGTGGGGAACCCTAAAATTACTGAGATTTTTTTTAAACCAGTGCAATGCCCAAAGGACTCCCCTCTCAGCCGTTGCTGCAAGATATAAAAAAGAGGTTTGAGGAAATAGTTGACACAGTTTTTTTGACACACATGACAGTAAAATAACATGAAGGAAATATTGGAGTTTTTAATCTCAAATACTGCTTAACTCAAAACGTGTGACTTCCGGTAACCAAACGAATACACCAAAACATGGTTATAAAGATATTAATTTAGCTGTTAGCAACGAGAGCTTTTTCGTAATTACATTTAAACAGCATAATTACACAACATCGAAGAACCAACAGTAGTCTTCATTGAAGGGTGAGACTCCTTTGTGAGTCCCCTTCAGTCAGCAAACGTCCCGCAGTCCACTCCAAGCGATGCGATAACATCTGTCGCGGTACGTGACTAAGTACAGGTACGCTGCTCTTTTGTGATAGGATTTTGTTTGTTGAGGTAAAAATAGTTTGGGTAGGTTTTCCTTTACGAACGAAACATGTGAAGTTATCTAGGACGAGGTTCTGCCAGCGGCTTTGCTTCCGTAAAAGTTGAAAATTATCCATTCTATAATTGCGAAAGGTAGTCAAGTCAGTGTCTTACCTCTTCGTGTCTTGCGGCTGGACGGATTCAGATGAAACTCACACGAATACACCATGTGCTCTGAATTAGGGTACAGAACACCGTTTCCTTGGAATGATTTCCGACTTTGGCATCCAGCAATATACGGGCATGGAATGTATTTATAAAAAGTATCGAACTTATAGATTGCCGTAAATTTTAGCAGTTGAATTAAAACCCCAACTTAAAAACCATTATACAGTTATACAGTTTGACAGGCCTGTTGGTCTAGTGGTTAGTGACCCTGACTGCAAAGCCAGAGGTCGTGGGTTCGATTCCCACCCAGGACAAACTTTGTGTGATGAGCATAATTGTTTGTTCTGTGTCTGGGTGTAATTTATCTATAATATGTATGTATTTATAAATTATATAAGTATGTATATCAGCTGTCTGGTTACCATAACACAAGCTCTGCTTAGCTTGGGATCAGATGGCCGTGTGTGAGTTGTCCCAAGATACTTATTTATTTATTATTAATTATACCGAATCGAATCAAAGAATCAGTACAAAGGCAAATCTGAGCTCGCTCCTTTGCATGCGTATCGTAGTCCAAGTGTCAAGCGATGCGATAACATCTGTATCGGTACGTGACGAAATACAGGTACGCTACTCTTTTGTGATAATGTTTGTTGAGGTAAAAATAGATTTGCTCCTACCTTGTCGTGTCACTTGTCCATGCTAATTTAAGGTACAGTTGAACAAGATCAAGATGAAAGCTGTATCGTAGTTCTCGTGTTAATGGTAGAAGAATTTACCTACTGGGTGTAGGTAAAAGGCAAGGTCAATGCACATGAAATAGAAAACATTATTGTAGACCATTTAAAATACATGGAAAACATTGTGAACCATTGTAGCACTTTCAGTATTCCCGTTACTGGCTCACACTTTCATGCGTGTCCTAAGTGCACTGAAGATGGCATTGAACGTAACGTAATCACACCCTTAGTTCCAAAGAGTAAGGCAGAGTTTTCCACTGGTACATTTGACTAGGTATGTTTGAAGCCCCATGCAATAGGAAACGAGTCTAATGACATCAACAGGACACCAAGCTCAAACTCTGATAAATCACAAATTGTCTGACCTAGAATTTAAACTTGATGATAACAAGCTGACAGTGGAGCTCCGATTATGTTAATTGATTACTTTAACACCATTGGAAGGCTTTAACAGCGTTGGAAGGCCTTTTTTTTTTTTTTTTTTTTTTATGTGGGCGGAAATCCTCATGGATGTCCTGCCATGCCCTGGGGCGGGCGGAGGGGTCTGTCAGACTCTTACTGACTAAAACCACCCCGGTGTTCTATCTTCCACCTACGCCGGGGATCGCGGGAACGTATGCGACTTCCGTAATCCCCGGCTGGTGCCGGCCCGCCTCTGCGGGCATCTCGTAAGCGGGGGGAGTGAGCTGTTTAACTCCCCCCGCGACGTCAGAGGGGCGCACGGGAACACCACCGCCACCTCGGGTCCGGATGAATGGGGGGCAACGGACATCCCCAAGTCCGCCGCCCCTGGACCCAGTTAGGGGGGCAGAAGGAGGGCAGCGTATGCCCTCCTCCGACGCCCGGTGCGCCTGCTGCGGGCCGGGTGAGCACTCGACATCTCCCTCTCCCTTTCCGCAGCCTCCTTCTGCGCGATAGCAGTTTCGCAGAAGGAGACCACCGCGTCCCAGGACTCCTCACCGCCGACCATAGAATGGACTACAGCCGGCAGCGAGAGGTCACTGCCTACCACAGAGACGAGGGCACGGCGCGGCTCCTCCCAGGCGGCACACTCTGCCAGCGTATGCCGCGCCGTGTCCTCCCGACAGTCGACGCAGTGGTGACACCGAGCGTCCGGCTCCCTGCCTATGCGACACAGGAACCTCCCGAAGCAACCAGCGTTGGAAGGCCTCCCACAAGGTGGACCGATGACCTTGGTTAGGATCGCGGGTAGCCGATGGATGCGAGACGCACAAGACTGGTTGTTGTGGCGATACTTGGGGAGGCTTAAGTCCAGCAGTGGACGTCTTTCGGCTGATATGGTGATAATGACGATTACTATTTTATTCAATATTTGTACATCATGCGTATAACCAAACATAATTATCCTCAAGTTTCGCATAAAATAAATAAACTTAATGGCAAATCCTCTAAACAACACAACCTTACAACTATATTCTTCAAACCCTCTTTAACAACCTTAGACAACAGAACAAAAGCCATATCTCCGTATATCCAATTGTCTTCACCGTTCGCTACTGGTACACTGCTCAAAGGACTCGCCTAGCGGAAACAATAGAACAAGATGCTTGATAGGACACACGTTACCTTATCGAGAATCTTTAATATTAGTTGTAGGGTACACTGGTGACTCCGTATGTGGGGTGTGTTTCGACCCCTCCCACGCAAATGGTCGTAACTAACCGTATTCATGGACAACTCTCGGCAAAAAAATTTTAAAAAGTAAAATTAATATGTTTCGATCCATTTACTTTATTTAAGGTACCCATATTTTAGCGTCGTCGCCTCCAGAGACCCCAATTTTTTGTATTTACTAAGTATTCTTATAACTAGTAACGGTCCCCCTGCGCGGTGATTCTTGAGCCAAAATATGCGTACCTATACTTATCTTCCATCTATTTATTGAAATCATTCCAGTGAGCCCAAACACGATACCTCTGCTGTAACTAAACGAGGAGTTGGGTATTTTGCAGACCTTAAGACATGCTGCACCATCAGGTCAAGTTTAAAATTTTTCAATATTCTTGAAATACTATTGAAGTAATAGAATACCTAATTTCGCATAGATCAGACCCGAGAAAGTTGGTCACATCCCTCCATCGAGTAGAAAAGAGCTGATGATCTTCAAACGGCTGAACAGATTTTGATAAAACATGTCTAAGAACCACCGCTAGCAAACCTTCTTTCAATTAAAAATCGCATCCAAATCAGCTCACCCGTTTAAGAGCTACGGTGCCACAGACAGACACATAGCGGTCTACCTCAGAACACCCCTCTTTTTGGTCGGGGTTTAAAAACTAGCTTCTGAGGGGAGATTCGCTTAGTTTTAAGGAGCGTTCGAATGAGTACCACAGTCGAAAACTGTCAAAAACACCTCAAATTCCTCTCAATTTTGACATTGATTGTCACTGCGATGCAATTGCGAGTTGAATTTGAACGTGGCTGAGCTAGCTTTGCGTGTTTTATTAAAATAAAGGAACTTAGTTCCATAATGAAAAATTAAATTATTTCCTAATCCAGATAATATACAAAAAATATACAAAAAAATAAATGATATCATCCCTTACATTAGAATGGATGAGATTTTTGCTCCTATTAGTCAGAAATGCTAACATTAAGATATGACCGTTTATAAATTCGTAATTCGGCAAATGTTTCTTTATATTCCTTTCTTAATAATTTATCAAACAAACGCAAAACTCCGCCTCAAATGGTTAGGGTTTTCATAAAGCAATATTGATTCTGTAAATGGCTCTAAAGTAAAACTTCAATGTACTCCCTTATGCGTAGGAGGTGTCGATTTGTGTGAATGAGAGGGGGGGATATGTGTGTTAGAGCATTCAAGGTTGGGGTGATTGTATCTGTAATTACTGTTGGGAAGTATTTCTTCTGTTTTCCAATTGGAAAAGATTGTCGTCTTATCTCTATACCACAAGTCTCTCCCAACTGGTGAACGGGTTTCTCCATGTTTACTCAAGAGGCCGTTAATATTATCATCATCATCATCATCATATCAGCCGAAAGACGTCCACTGCTGGACAAAAGCCTCCCCCAAAGAGGGGGGTTTGCGATAATCGCCACGCTTGCCAGGCGGGTTGGCGATCGCAGTGTAGCTGTTGCAATGTACAGAGAATGCTGCTGCCCATTTTCTGGTGATTACCTTAGTCGCTTCTTACGACACCCATGGGAAGTGATGGGATACTGCGCCGTTTAATCAGCGACATATGTGACATGGGCAAGGCATTATAACATATTAAACAATAGATGTCACTTATGTCGTTGAAAAATCGGCGCATTTAATTTTTTTTTTTTTTTTTTCACACACGGCCATCTGATCCCAAGCTAAGCAGAGCTTGTGTTATGGTAACCAGACAACTGATATACATACTTATATAATTTATAAATACATACATATTATAGATAAATTACACCCAGACACAGAACAAACAATTATGCTCATCACACAAAGTTTGTCCTGGGTGGGAATCGAACCCACGACCTCCGGCTTTGCAGTCAGGGTCACTAACCACTAGACCAACAGGCCTGTCGAAATAAAAAGACTAGGCTACCAGTTAAACGGCTGATTAAGCTACTTGGCTGCGACATATACATATAATAGGTCTTCAGTCGAAGATGATGGGAAAATAAAGGTCCCCTAGACTGCAAATGCATATATGTGTCATCAAATATGCAGAGGGGTGTCCCGGATGTCAGTTGGCAGTTGTCACTAACCAAATAGAAAGAAAAAAAAGACTTTATTTGCGCCAAGCATTACGCGAGGCGGTCTAATTATACGTAGGGCAAGAGCCTGCCAGGGTTGCGGAATTTGTTCGAAAGAGTCACAGCGGCTCTGGAACGCAAAGGGCATTTAGAGGAACACGGATGGGTTTTAGTCAGTAAGTCATTTTTTTTTTAAGGATGGGAAATCATCAAATGACCCCTTCCGCTCTGGGTGGAGCGGGAGGGAGTGTCAGACTCTTACTGACTAAAACCCATCCATGCTCCTCCTCGTGCCTTTTACGTTCCAGGGCCGCGGTAACTCTTTCGAACAAAATCCGCGACCCGTCAGTAAGAGTTTGATACTCCCTTCCGCTCCGCCCAGAGCAGAAGGAGCCATTTGATGATTTCCCATCCTTAAAACAAAAGGCACTTTACCAGTTTTAGTACATATTGACGTTTACGTAAACGCGATCGAGTTGGTATTCTAAATAAAAAACGCACACTACAGCTAAAGCTAAGAAACTGTCATGGCCGTGTATTTTTAGGGTTCCGTACCAAAAGGGTAAAAACGGGACCCTATTACTAAGACTCCGCTGTCTGTCCGTCTGTCTGTCACCAAGCTGTATCTCATGAACCGTGATAGCTAGACAGTTGAAATTTTCACAGATGATGTATTTCTGTTGCCGCTATAATAACAAATACTAAAAACAGAATATAATTAATATATTAAATTTACACTTACATATATTAAAATTTAAGTGTGGCTCCGCCGTTTTTTTTTTATAGATAATGTACGGAACCCTTCGTGCGCGAGTCCGACTCGCACTTGGCCGGTTTTTTATGAATTTGAGAATGAAAGAATGGTGACAATCGACACGCTTTGGTTTGTGTGGAACGTTTTGACCATGCCGTTTCTAGAAATGTCCGCAAAGACATCTCGGTGCTCTGTGGCGGTAGAGTGTTGTATGTGTGTATGTGTGTATAATAATTTTCCCAACGAAGGGATGTGTCAGACTTTATCTTCGACTTGTTTCGTCTGATTTATTTCTTTAGCGCTTGAAGCTTTATCTACAATATGGAGGGAATTAGGAAAAAGAAATACGAGATTGGTCTCTCGTATTTAGTCAAATAAAACAAAACTAGCAATTAAGAGGCAACGTTGAATTTTTCCTAAAAAAAGAACATTGATATATTTAAAACTGGAGATTTAGCAGATAAGTTGTAGAAAAAAATCAAAAGTACAAATTTAAAAAGATATTTTTTTTTAAACTAACGTAATCTAATTACAGAAATGTATGTGAGATCTCGCCGTGTACACTTAGTTGGAGTGAACGACAAGTGAACTGTCATTCCATTTTGTTTGTGTGGTTTGACAGTACTTGTCGTTCACTTCGCCATGTTTAAAGAATCGCACTGCAGAACTACAGTTAGCAATAGATTCAACAGAAAAGAACAACCATAATGCGGTGTGTGCTCCAAGGTTGCACCGAATGAGAGTCCAGCTCAGCATGCGTCAGGGAAATATACCAGCGACTGTAATTCTGCTGGATACGGGAGTCACGTCGCGCTGAATTTGTGGAAGAACAGTTTCTAGATAATGTGTGTTTGTGTTATGTACGGAGTGAATGTCGTAAGTATACCTGCAATAGTAGGTACATGTACCTACAATTAATTACGCACAGAACAGTACAGTCAGTGAAATTAATTGTATATCACCTTGAGGTTAATGTTATTTGTACATCGTCTAATGAAAAGTTTTATTTGTGTATGTGACAGTACAGTGGTTTTGTTTGTGTATGTGACAGTACAGTGTCCCGTATGGTGTCGGACGTAAAAGAATAGCATCATCCCATCACTTCCCGTTAGGGCGACTAAGGGACCCACTAGAGAATGGGCAGCAGCATTCTCTGCACATTGCAACAGCTACACTGCGATCGCCAACCCGCCTGCCAAGCGTGGCTATTATGGCAACCGGGCCTTCTTGGGAGAGGTCTATGTCCAGCTGTGGACGTCTTTCGGCTGTTACGATGATGACGATGATGATGCGACAGTAAAACAGCCTTATTAAAATATCAGTTTACCGGGAATGATTTCAAGTTACTTTACAAACAGCCACATGTGTATGTTATTAATTCCACCATTATACATCAAACCTTCTTGGAACCCGACAGAAACATGTACGGTGGTAGTACTACCCCATACAGGCTCTTCACAAGTACCAAACAATAATAACAAGGAAAACGCAACGCTTTAAAATATTAATTACCAACCTTTTCAACATAGACCCTTCAAGATTATATCTTTTTCGTGGATCGACGCAAACTTATCTACTGTTTCAAAGAGATACCAAGCATACTTCTCCGCAAAGGTTCTTGAAATCTTTCCATAGGGAAACTCGTCAGAACTTGAGCCAAGTCAGGAGTAAACTTTCGTATGGTGTTACAAAAATTATATCAAATAAGGTTTTTATTACTTTTTTTTGTGACGAATTGGCCTATTGTGTGCGTTTTTCTTTTGTTTTATGAACGTTGTTTTAAGTATACTACGTTTTTCCTGTGGCTTCACCTCCATGGCTTATTCTAAAAGAACCATGAGGTATAAAAGATTTCTAAAAAATTGATAGCACTCCAACGTAAAGCAATGTGTGTGGTTTTTTATCAATGGAAGTATTTTCCAGAGCCAACATACTAACACTTTAGTGACTTACCTACTATTACAATATTAGTTCCCACAGCTGGGCAAAGGCCTCGCCTTTCTCGTTTCAAATCTTTCTGTCTTGGGCGATCTCTGGCCAAATTTTCTTCACAAACATGATGAGATCGTCACACCACCTTCGCCGCCGGCCGTCGACCTCCACGACGACGTCCTTCCTCAGGCGTCCAGTGAGTGACGATCCTCGCCCACCTATCCAAGTGCATTCGTGCGACATGGCCAGCCCACTCCCACTTTAGCCTAGCTGTTTTTTCCCCAACATCTATGTACTTTAGTTATGAAGCGCAGGATGGTGTTTCTTACGCGATCGGTTCGCTTATTACCTATAATGCTGCGCTCCATAGCCGGTTGACAAATCTTGAGCCTGGATTTTTGTTGTTCATGATGACAAACTTTTTGCACTGTAGGTTAGGATTACAACAATATTAGTTTAAGAGCGTTTACGAGGCCCGGCTTTTAATACAAATTTTCAAGTCCTTATTTTACGAAATTAAAGAACCGATTTTAATGAAACTTGGTATGCATACGCTAAATATCCAGGTCTTAATAGGTGTCAGAGAACATTTACGAAAAAGAGTTTAGAGGTAGAGCGAGATCGGTTTTAAGTTTTCTATAGAAAGTGAAAAATCAGCTTGCAGCTTGAGGTCATGATGAGGAAGTGATGATGACGTCATGATGGAGTAGCTGCACGAAGGCTGCGCTGACGTCAAATGTCGAGGGTCACCAGTTTGGAGGTAGCAGAACAGAGAGTAAAGTCCCACATACCTCCACTGGAAAGAGAGGATCCTCCGACCAGACGGTTGGTTTGTCTGGTGGGCAACTGCCCGATAGTTGATATTCGGGCTTTGCATATGTTCTAATCGCACAGTAAACTCTGATATCGTGATTTAGGATTTTGTCGTTAGTTCGCAGCTGTCGAGATAGATGGCGCTGAGAGTCTCATTTGTTGATTCTGCTACGTTGATTTTTTATGGCGGTATTAATGTCGCCTACAGTATAAAAATATTGTTTAAAGCACTCCCTATCATTTTATGATTTCCTATCCACAAAAAAAGGGATAATTAAAGGTAAGTACTGTTATTCTAATTGCTACGTTAAAAATTACATTCTTCAACCACCAACACAAAGTTTATTCCAAGTAAGATGTCATAAATAACTTCAACATTTAATTGTAATTAAGTTAAAGCTTTGACGTCCGATCTCAAGTAGGTAAATAAGTAAATGTTGATTTGTATAGGCAAACTCGATGAAACTCGGTCGCGAGCCCCTTTGACGACGTCGTAATTAAATTCGAAATCTATTTTAATAAGGTCAAAATGTATTTTAGTGTCGCAATGCCAATGAGAAAATTAAATCTGAATTTAATGTTATTTGTATGAGTTATCATCATATCAGCCGAAAGAATGTTGGACATAGGCCTCCCCCAAATGGGGGGTGCCATAAAGTATAAATAAAAGTGTTTGCCATAATCGCCACGTTGGCAGGCGGGTTGGCGATCGCAGTGTAGCTGTAGCAATGTACGAGCACCTACAGATAATGCCGCCCATTCTCTGGTGAGTCCCTTATTGATGGGATGGTGCGACTAAGACGAGGCGACTAATGGACTCACCAGAGAATGGGCAGCAGCATTCTCTGAACATTACTACAACTGCATTGCGATCTCCAACCCGCCTGCCTGTGGTGATTATGGCAAATCCCCCGTTTTGGAGGAGGTTTATGTCCAGTAGTCGACGTTTTTCGTCTGATATGATGATGATCCTTCTTATGCGTATGAAGTTTCATTAAAATCGGTTCATACATTTTTCGAAAAATAAGGACTAGAAAGTTTGAATGAAATGCCGTATGGCATAAACGCTCTTAACAGCAATCGGTGATTACCCAGTTACTGGTTATGGAAGTTCGATAAGCAGTTGCTGCTTGTAAAATACTGGTATTCAGCTGTAGCCGGTTACACTAGAATCCGATTCCACAATTTTTGGGAAAAGCTAGGCATATTCATTGATTGTTATTAATGGTTTGATTAACAGTTTAAAATAAATAGTCGACGGTAAACAGATGGTATTTTCTCGAATGATAATACCTATTTAAGTAATGCCAAATCCTATTAGAATATACAGCTACTCAACACCTTTCTGGAATACTCTGTATTGTAGAATATAGATAACATTATTGTGAATCCAAAGAAACTTTATACAAGTAGGTAAGTGACGTAATGCCAGTATTGATGTAATACGGCTTCACTGCATTTTTCGGCAAATTCGGCATTCAGCCGAGCGTAAGTGTGTTCGACTCATGACATTGTTGGCAAAAACCATATATGTGGGTACAATTCTGGTCGAATCAAAAACCAACAAAAACACAATAGAGAAGAGTTTTAAAAAATATGATTATTAATACCTACACTTTAATTCTACAGAATTAACTTAGGTACCTACTTTATTTTTGTGAGTTTAGTAAACATACTAGAAATGTCAAGTCAAGAATAATCTAATGTTTACTACTTACTGCAAATCACGAAACCGTGCATTAGGTATAATGCACGGTTTCGTGATTTGCAGTAAGTAGTAAGAGTCTACGTAATTTTTTATTCAATAAATTACGTAGACTCTTGAACAATATCATCCTGAATAAAACCAACATCACATACGAACGGTTATATTTCAGCCTACCAGATGAACGTTTTCTTAAAAATACACGCCTGCAATTGCAGCACAAGTTCGCAAAAACTGATAAAACCGTATTGCACCTCAGCGAGTGTAATCCACTGAAGCATAAACGAAACGCGCATCTGGGGGAGCACTTATGTGGCCCAGACGAACTGCTACAGAGAAGTGCTAAGAAAATCCGATAGTTCTCACCAGGTGTAAGTCTTAAAGAACTTTTAAATTGAGTCGAACACAATACGATTTCTTTTTAGGGAAGTGTGGTGCGAGCGTAGTCCGGGCTGTGAATTTGGTGTTGAAGATTTGAGGAACATGAAATGATATAGAAATTGTATATAAAGAACATAATTTTGAACACAATAAAACCACTGCTACAGCTTTACTGCCCTAATAAGAAATGCTAAGGATAACAAGTTCATTCAGATTAAAGCACTTTTATCTTGGCCATTGAGACCAAAATTTATGAAAACCAGATGATGTCCTTATATAATTACTAATTTGTTTGATTCCTAAATAAATTACTATCACTAAGTTTATGAGTTGTTGAAGATGGAAAGCTTCACAAACTTTAGTTTAGAGATCAAAGTTATTTTACTTGACATTCCTTATACCGTGACGACATGCTATTATAGTTAAATACATAGCCAAACGCTGGTCAAACACATTAATTCTCACATGTTGATAACTGTATGAGACATCTTTAATGGACCACAAACTAATAAAGCAAAGGAATTAAAACGACTGACGTAGCTCGCAAATGATCACACATCTACCAACTTGTAACCAGTTTAGCATACATCACAGCCTAAAAACCAAAAGATTACACATGCTTGCCTTTATATGGCACTACGATACAATAAATGCTTCAATACACCTTGCCACAAAATAATAAAACAAAAATAAGGGTATAATCACACGAGTGACCATCATTTTCTTTTCAACCTTTCAACGAGTAGTGACAAATGAGGTGTAACTCCATATATCAACGTCACAAAAGTAACTGTGGCTATAATATAAAAATAAAAAGCGAATATATTGCGACAAGGGTATATTTTTGGCACCTAATTGCAATTTCTTATTTCTCTCACGTGTGATTGACGACCTGGGTAATGATTCACTTTGATATTTGAGTGAGGATTCCATTACAGACCTTGTTGGTGATGTTCTTCAGAAAGGTCAGGTGTGTAGTACTTACAACCGTCGTGTGTGTATGACCTAAGGACGTAAGCGAAACAAAATAAGTATGTAAAGGTGATCCGAGGGCTAATTCTACTATTTTTAAGCAAATAATCAATCAATAATCTAACAAAAAACACCTAATTTTTCCCTATATTTGTGACAGATTGCGAATGCTATTTGGCCCTCTTATATTAAATTTATTTTTTTATTTAATTTATGTTCAATAGTGGTAGTACATGGGCGGACTAAATGCATCTGTAGGAGGCATTTATACTGCCACAAAAAATCAACTTAGCAGAATCAACATCACAACAAATGAGACTCACAGCGCCATCTATCTCGACAGCTGCGAACTAACTTGACATAATCCCAAATCGCGATATCAGAGTTTACCGCGCGATTAGAACTTAGACAAAGCCCGAATTTCAACTGTCGGGCAGTTGCCCACCAGACACAATAACCGTCTGGTCGGAGGATCCTCCCTTTTCAACGGAGGTATGCGGGACTTTACTCTCTGTTCCGCTAACTCCAAACATCAAGGCATTCTCTACCAGTCAAAAATACTAATTGGGTTAAAAAAAACTACACTGTGGTAGGTGTACAACAAATAAATAAGATTTAAAATAGAATGCTTAAAAGTCAGTAGAATTGGCCCTCAGAAAATCGAAGAGTAAATATTACAGTCATTCAAAAATCTCCGAAATACAATATTCCACATTGCATTTTAATACCTTCATCCCAAACTTTAAAATAGCCAAAAGCGTCGTTATTTCTCGACAAACAAACAGGAAAACATGAGTGGCATGATTGATGGGAGTTATTCGCGATGGGTTCTGCAGGTAACAGAAGTTGTGCGGACTCCTGAAATTAATCATGCGTGTCGCCCTGTGTAAACGATAACGGTGTAAGTTGTTGGGTCGGTTGATAATCATGGTGACGTAGGTGGGGACGAGTTTGACGATCTTGGTGGAATGGTGAGAGGGTACACCGTACACTTATTTATTTATCTTTATTATGTTATACAATTCTACTTGTGTTTGTCACTGTCACTTCTCTTAAACGGTTGGACTGATTTTGATGAAATTGATGGTCTTGGTGTTTGTGAATCTAGAAATATGTGTCTAGTTTTTTTTTATTCAACGTTCGGGCAAGACTACGCTTGTCTGCCGTCTATCGTCGAACGTGTCGGGACCGCTAGTTTATTTATTAATTATGAACACGCAAACCTCGTCATGGAGAAGAAATGTAAAAAATAGATGAGCATATAGGTGCTGCATATTTTAAAATAAATTTCATCTGACTGTTTTGTTAAAGGCTTTTTACTAATAAAAAAACTGAATAGAAAATTATACTTTGCAGAGTCTAAATATAATTGAGTAACGTGTTGCCCAGTTACTAGGTTGTGGAGGTCATATAGGCAGCTGCTCCACGTCAAATACTGGTATTCAAGTGAATCCCATTTGACCGGAAGTCAACCCCGATATAGTTGGGAAAAGGCTAGGCAGATGATGATGACCGTGTAGTATGACGGTATAGTAAGCCAAAATTAAAAATTATAGCTGGTCTGTACAAAACAATTGATCTGTTCATTAATATCGATCACGCAATCCAAAATTTAACATATAACATTTATTAAAAAAATAGTCTACTCATCAAAATAAAACAATGTTAGTACAACATAACTATTTGTAATTTTAATTAAAACAGTCTATCACTCATCGACTGTTTATTTTACTACGTGATTTTAGTTTACAAATCAACTATTAATTTACTGTTCATTGATTGCGGATGAATTCTAAAATAACGTATTATTAATAAGCAATTGTAAACTATTTATTAATTGTATGAAATCAAATATTATCATTTTGCAACTATCAACACTTAGGTATTTTGAACAGAACAAACGTACATTGAATTCATACACGCCTTGACTGGCTGGCGCTTGTGTCAAATTGCACGAATACATTCGGTACATGAATACATTCGGTAGGTATAATTCCAGTGTCATTAGCCCGTGTACCTACAGTAGACGTAAAACGGTAGAAAAAAAAAGTAAGACAAAGCAATGTCTCAAATTTATAGTTGGACATTTGATTGGAAGTTGAAGATTAAAATTAAACATCATTCAAAATAATATTGAAAACCGTTTTAAACTTTTTCGCAGCTCAAAAGACTACTAACCTCCGATTTCTGAGCTATTAAAGTCGAGTAATTGTCAAACTTTACTAATTGAACCAGGCAATATTGGCGTTGTGATTGGCACTCACAGTGCCAATTCTACTAATTGTCAAACAACGTTCGCATGCGCATGTAATCCTTTGATTTCAAAGGCCTCACAATACACTCCCTCTCGTATTAGTAAGATTCGCCGTCCTCGGCATACACTCGTCGAGTCCGATGACGAGACCACAAAGATTCAGGAAAGCTGTAGGGAAACCAGCACCCTTAGAAAAAATAAACACTGACCGCGTTCCGTATACCGACCTCGCCGCCGAGGTCCGTCGCGACGCCCCATTCAAGACCCTCCCCGACTTTTGCCTAACGAGCCAGCCCGCGCCGCTGAGCCTTTAGCTTTAATAACCACTAAATAATGAAACGACCCAGCCTGTTGTCCCTTGCTGTCTCAAACTGACGCCGCTAAGCCGAGGTCGTATTCCACAGGGAATGCCCTTAGCGAGCGGTCAGTAGTTTTAGCTTGTAGCTAGCTTTGTTGCCTTGGCTGGGGGCCTTAAATTCATTTGAGGCCACCACAGGATAGTCCGGTTAAGCAGTTGATAGCCCTTGCGTGTTAACTTGCTAGTGGTCACTCATTGCAGGCCTAATTAAATATATTTCTTTCATTTATCTAAAAAAAAATTAGGTAAGATTTACTGTAGAGATTTTAAAGCCAAGCAACAAGATAATTTAATCTCATCTGCTCATAGTCAAACGACTGATTGCAAGATTAAAAATAGAAAAAAAAAACTAAAAATAATATTAAGTAACTCAAATAGTATTTGAAAAAATTAACTTGCTAACTGGGTAACACAGTATTTCTTGGCAAGCCGTGTCAGATTTTCTGGCTTTTGACAATCCGTAACGACTGCCAAAGATCTACAAATGACCGCCGGGGCCAACAGCTTAACGTGCTTTCCGAGGCATGGAGGAGTCTAGGTATGTTAAGATGGTCACCCATCCACAGACAAACCTCGGCAAGCGTTGCTTAACCTTGAAGCACGTGCAGCTGTTATAATTTAGCCACGAGCTCCTCCTTGCTATCGAGGATCACTCCAAGAACTTTACCATACACCTACTACCACTCGGGCCCAACATGTGAAAATTCCCTAATATAAAGTAAATCTTATGTATATGTAAATAAACATTAAATTCGCGATTAATTCGCGACACACCGGTGTGTCGCCGGGGCCGGACAGGTTAAAACTTAGAAGATACCTAATTATTAGTACATAAAGTAACAAGCGGGAGAATTATGTAGCGTTATAGTTTGCTCAAGTATCCACAGCGAAGTTAAGCTATTGTGGCGAACCTACCACAGACGTAATGAGCTGGCCTGAAGCAAATAACGAATGTTAGTAGAATTACGTATCTAGCGTTTGTGTTAGCTAGGTATGTTGGTAGTTTCAAAATGTATAAAAGTACACTCATTCATTGAATTCAAGAATTAATTAGCCCATTATTTAAACAAAAAAATAATTAAGAATAAGAATTTCTTCAAACCTAAAAATAACGAGCAAATCACCTCTGAAAATAAAGTTGAACCTTGAACCATTTGCCTGTTAAAATATTTCTAAAATTTTAAACGTCATTGAGCAAAATATAATATTTTGAAATACATTTTGCCCAGCTAGTGCCTGTTTTTGTTCTACGAAAATATAATGAAATTCTGTCAAAAAATGATGAGTTCAATTATCGCTAGTAACTATAATAATTAAAAAGTTGATAATATTAATCTAAGTAAAGACCCTATCACATACATCTACCTGTATTACAACCACAAAGTAATTATAATTTTAGGTATCAGAAGCTGACAACATATTTTCTTTCTGCAAATAGTTGCACACAGCGATTGATTATAAAACATAAGAAAAAACGGGAAAATAGGTTATTCCGAAAACAAAATTCACAACACAAATTAAAACAATTATAAGTAGGTGACCGCCAATACTTTTCATAAATAGTTAGTGCGATATTTACTTGATTAATCATCAAGTAAAATCGCACACAAACTATTATTTAAGCCCACTGAGCTGTGTAGGTCTCTTCAAAAGTATTTCCAAGAACTCACACAAGAACATATAATTACACTGCAGCACATTAATCGAATCGTTATTTTGACAGCTGTCAACTGAGATGATACAATACTAATTAAGAGAGAAAATTCTGAACATAAATAGCCAGATCGAAATTAGTCAGAAAATAATGTTGAGGTCTTGTCTAGACAGGCAAATAAATCAACGAAGGGTTATAAGGTTTAAATAACTCAATTTGATATGTCTGCTTAAGGCTGCGTTTCCACCAGAGATGTGCGAGGATTCGTAGCGAGGGATGTGTTTATTAAAAACTAATAAAATCGTTCCATTTGCCTAGCCTTGCTACAGGCTAGGTAGATGGAGCGATTTATTGGTCCTAGCCTTGCCATATAGGGTGTTCCAGAAAAGTGTAGTCATATTTAATTGAGATATTGGGTAACTGATAAACATTAAGAAAAAAATTTCAAAACACCAAAAATAAGATTTTTTTTTAAAGTTACGAAGAAATGATTTTTCAAGCAGTTTGTTACAGTTAGTGGCATTTACTTTAGTTCAATCACAGATTCGATGTCACCAACTGCATCAGACTGCTTGAAAAGCCATTTCTTCGGAAGTTTTTGGTCATTTTTTGGGGTCGAAAAATCTCATTTTCTATGTTTTGACATTTTTTCCTTAATGTATAATATATCAGCTACCCAACATCACCCTTAAATATGACCACACCTTTCTGGAACACCCTGTAGGCTAGGTAGATGAAGCGATTCTATTGGTTCTTAATAAAAAACATTGCCCCGCAACACATGCTCGCACGTCTACGGTGGAAACGCTGCCTTAATATTAGAGTGGGTCTCCTAAAACGGTTACAAATGCCAATAATCACTATTTAATTAGCTTTTTCCGAATACTGTTGAGATCGACTCTCTATCCGAAAACAAAAAATGAGACTTGACTACTAAGCGCGACTGCTGAAAAATAGATTAGATTAGGGTCTGCTGCTGCTGAGCGATATCGAGTCGATTCCCAGGTTTTCCATTACGATTTTCTCAGTAGCTGAGGGCCTAGCACGATAGTTTTGACGTAAACACCGACTTCCGAAATTAAAGTTATTCTGTACCTACTTAGTAGTGTTTTTTTTGAAGTCGGTTTTTTTTGTGAAAATATTTTTTTATTTTTAACTTTTTACATGGATGATTTTTCCACATATTTTTTCCAGCTATTTGGATTTAAAAACCAAATTGCTTAACCGATTTTGATAAAATTTAAATTGAACCAATCGAGAAGTATATCCTTTCACATAAAACAAGATTTTTTCAAATCGGTTCATAAATGACGGAGATATGAGGTAACAAACACAAAAAAAAACAATCGAATTGAGAACCTCCTCCTTTTTTGGAAGTCGGTTAAAAAAGGCCCTCAGCTACTCCTAATAGAAAAACCTAATAACACTTTCGCCCGACCTGGGAATCTAACCATATCGCTGGGCACTCGCGCTTAGTACTCAAGTTCCATTTTTTATTGGCTTGTGTTTAAACGCCTACCAGAATTGCACTTATTTTACTACCAATAAATTCGAATTACCTGCCAGGATAGATAAATATGCTCCCCAAATTGTGTTTCACCTAATCTAACCTCACCACGCCCCAAAAATTTTGATGAAAATCGAAACACGGGCGGTTGACGTAAATTAGAACCAACATCTTTATCCTGGTAATAAGTTTCTGTGACATAATTTTCAATTTTCACACGGACTTAGCCGCCGCCAAAAACAACTCAATCAGAACTAAACTGTGGCTGTAATAAAATCATTCTGCCGACCCTTTCACAGAACACAAGCAACATGACTCATTCACAATCCACGTGTGATCCTCAGAATGTTTCGAACGATTCCCAAATCTAACTTTTCGTGCGTAAATTAAAATAAAACAATACCCCACGGTTGTCTGACTGCCGCACGACTGGCTCGAATACTCGTGTAAAGTTAAATGTAGCGTGGAGCGTCTACCAATGATATGTACGAGAATACATTACTGGTAGATAAGAAAAAAATACGAGTTAACTTGAAGTTTAAAAGGTTAGTTCAATCAATCAAATTATTTATTTGCTTAATACAAGTAATATATAAAATAATAAACAGATGTTACAAATAAATATAGAGTAAACTGTGTTATTACCTAATAAGGTACCTATGCAAACATTTATGTTCATAAATCAAATTATTAAAATAATATTACAAAATTATTATACTCAAAAACTAAAATAAAAATTACGAATGTGACGACTTACAAATCTCAATTCAAATATTATTCTAAATTGTAGATAAAAAAAACAAAAAAGCAGAAAAAGGCACGTAGCCCGCTAGCATGTATATTAACCCATGCAACCTCCTGCGTCACAATATTATGAACTGGCGTTTTCCAGTGGCGTATCATTTCACAAAAACCGCTTATTTCCCGGAATAAACCTGGTTACATTTCCCCTGACTGTTATGATACTCAGGTTTTAATCAGTGAAAGAATTATCGTATTCAGATCAATAGAAAACTCTCCCGATATTACTATTTACAAGCATATAGACAGACGAACAATAAAGTGTACCTCTTTAAAATATTAGTTAAAATGTAATTTTATATAAAGCCTAGCTTTTGCCCGCGACTTCTTGCGCGCATTTCCCGTTTTTTCCCGTTCCGGTAGGAATTTTGGGATATGCTCTTTTAGTGCTCCCCTACGCTAACAAAGTGAATAAGCTTCAAGATAAATTACAACGAAATTCCTCACATCCTTAAGTAAAGGGGCGTGCATATAACGTGATAAGATAACATTGAAATAGGCAGTAACTATTTAAAAAAATCACGAAATATAAAATGTAAGAACTCTATTTTTATGCCTACATATTTTGCTACAAAAATAAACCTACTACATTACAGCTACTCGTAAATTCAGTATCGCCATTAAAATAAAGACATTATTACTGTTTCAAACTCAGCTCTCACTTTTCCGTAAGCAAAGTGATTTCCTTCCGAAAGCCATTCGCTTATTTTTTTTTGCTTAACGGAAATTTTTTCATTGAGTTGTTTATTCAATGAAGTCAGTACCTAGCTGTTTATTACTTATTTATTTATTTCTAACCGACTTCAAAAAAGGAGATGGTTCTCGATTCCAATGATTTTTTATATTTTTATGTAAACAACTGTGTGCTGAAAACATCAAAGGGACAAGCAATTAAATAAAACATAATGTTTGAATGTATCTAATTGTGTTTGTTTAGTAAATCATACCTACTTTATTGGAAGGTACTTTCTAACCTTCGATCCCCAAATTAAGGTACGTAAGGTAAGGTTTCTCAATAAATGTACCGAAGTGATTTTTTTTACTTCGGTACATTTATTGAGAAAATGTACCTATCTAAAATTATATTTATAGTTCAGAATCGTATCATGTACATCTATCAACAATTCATGGGAAGAACATTTTAAGAATGCAAATCATTTTATTTAATAAACATACTTTTGTGTAAAAAAGTAATGATTTGCTACCCATTTGGAAACGCGTCCTTAAGAATTGAATGTTGAATAGAAGTAGGAATCTGTCTAAACTTTAGCATTATGCGCACTTTACACGATCATGCAAGCGTCACGCAATTCTGAAAGTCATGAATGACGAATGACTGATGGTGAGTAATGAATTCTATTAATTCATTCTTAAATACGCGACGATATATTATTGGCTCATATACGAGAGTCCATAAACATACGAAAACAGACCCATTCACTTTAAAGCCGTGACTAATGAAATATCTAGATTTTCGTCAATGAAGTTCATGCAACCATCAGTCACTGCATAACACGATAGGTTATCCGTCAGTCAGCCTTGACTGTGGTTAAATTACTGTCAATTTGATCACAGTCAAGGCTGTGGCGCCTTTGATTGGTCCTAACAACAAATTCTCAGTTTGTGATACCATCCGTCCGAACTCGTCAGGCTTGATCGTTTTTCATTTGTTTTTCTGCTGTATGTTAAAAAATTGCTGTCAGCCTCTGTCTGTTTAACCGCTTACTGCATCTAAACCACGCAACGGTTTTAGATACGGGTATCACTAATAGAAAGACTGGTAATCAAGGAAGGTTTGTATGTACATAGCAATTGCACCTGAGCAGTAAGACTCCGCGCAAACGGGCCACCGACCAGAGCCGCCGTTGGCTGGCGACAAGCTTTTAATACGTTTTGTATGGAATCGACTCACACGTGTAGCGAGTGGCGTCCACTCGCAACTCAGTGTCAGTGACAGCAACTCGTGGCAGCTACCGACCAACTTCGTTTGCGCGGCACCAAAGGACGTGGCGTACTACAGCCACCGGAGGCTGTGGTCGGTAAGTGGCCCGTTTGCACGGAGCCTAAGTGTGCAAGCCGGGGCCGGGGCGGGGCGCTATTCGTTCATATTACAACTTTTGCAGTTCTTAGTAAGCATTTAAGAAGGGAAACACTCTGCCTAGCCTTTTCCCCCCATCCCAGTAACTGGGTAAAACTGTACTGCTTACCAAGACTGGTGTCAGTTTTTCTAGGTTCTGACAATCTGTTACCACTATTAAAGATCTACAAATGACAGCTGAGACCAACGGTTTAACGATTCTACTTGCAATTTATATGTTTTTCTCACCCATACATACAATTGAATTAACATATTTAATTATAAATAATCAATACATTATCAACAACTGCTGGGTATTAATATAATGTACCTACAATGAAGCTTAATAGATCCATTCATCTATTACTCCCCTCGTCTATACCGCTAAATGGTCATGAGTAAATATTGCCACGAACACAATCCTCAGCAAACAGATTAGTGATCGCGCTATGTTAGTTATTGTGACAACTGAAAACAGTCCCAATACAAGAAGTAATTCGGTTTCTATTTAAGGTCCGAAATTCTTCAATGTTTGGATACTACTAACTAGGGGGGCAATTCTCATATATTTTTCAGGGTTCCGTATCTCAGTCGGTCAAAACGGATCCCTTATTGGATCACTTTGTTGTCCGTCTTTCAGCAAGCCTGTTTGTCAGTCAAGAGACTTTTTATCAAGAACGTGAAGAGGAATCAAGCTAAAATTAATATTAAATACTCGGGTGTGCTAGCAATTGGAGCAGTGAAAAAATGAAACTTCCAAGTCAACGCAATCTAAAAATAAAGCCGTTTAAGCTTTATGGCGCATGTTTTGACGTTCGCGAGAGAATCAAAACCTAGAGTCATGAAATTTGTCAAGAAGATAGATCTTACAGTAGAAGTACAGGAAAAAGTATGAAACTCGGAAATTTATAGTTTTATCTTTTAAAAATGTTTTTTTTTTTTTTTCGGTTGAAGAACTGACCGTGACGGGTCCGTGACCGTATGGGAGAACATATTTTCAAAGTTAAGTTTGTCTTTCAATCTTGCTATTTTTTTATCAGAGTAATGAGAGTGCTTTCATAATTTATAAACGTCCGTAGGTAATGTATACTCGGAAAAAAATCTCGGTGCACGAGTCTGACTCGCAGTTGCGCGGTTTGTTTTTAAGAAGCGATCGCTTTCGTGTCAAAAACACCACTAGTTACCCTACATTTTGACAGGTCTTTGACATTGACTGTCTCTGAGATGATACTGCTATTTTGTTTCTGCAGGAATCGTCGGTTCCTCTTTAAAATCAGTAAAATAATGCACATTTGCTTCTCCAGTCTACTTTGGACATTGGCAGAATAGTCGATATCGGAATTGCTTGCCATTTATAAAAAATAGTATAGAATTGATACTTCTTAAATACGAACAGTGTCTTTCAGAAAAATACCTTTTGACGCAACACTAATAAATTGTGATTTACACAACTACAGTCATTATAATATTTTATGTTTAAACTGTAACTTTGACGTTCAAAAGTGCCTTATAATGGTCTAGCTGAAATAAATTAATTGCTTTTGAATTTGACTTTAGTTTTAAATTGAATTTGTAACAAATTGAATGCCGAACAACGTTACTAAATAACTATTCCTAGCAGGCATACTAGTTACTGAATTGAGTTAAAAACGTGTTAAATTCTACTTGACTGCCAAATAAAAGTTTGCGATATGCTCAACTTAAAATGCTTAATTTGGAAATCAAGGGATGGGTAAGTATCTACTATTAACATTGATCATCGCAACAATCAATCATGAAAAATAAAATCAAATCTGTAGTGTTTCAGAAAATATTTCTGACCAAAAAATGCCATATAAGTTTCTACAGAACCCTCGAGCCGAAAAGGCATTTTCATATTTAGTCATCATTCTCTTACCAATAATACAACTTTTTTGCGGTCAGGGCTACATGCCTTCTTATTCCATTCTGTTCTATAAATTAATTTATTAATCTCTGTAGTCACACCACTGAAACTCAGCGCAGTGCTGAGGGTACCACAGCACAGCATTATGCTGAGCGAAAGCCTTTTTGCCACAACCACGACATGCGTCTGCTTTACTCACATTTTTTATTTTTGTTCTTATTTAATTTTTACTTATATTTACTGACATAATTTAAGAACTATTAACACTATCGTTTAGGTTTTAGTGCAAGAACCACTAATGTATGTATGTAGATGTCGTTTTGTGGCAATGAAATACTTTTTCTTTCTTTCTTTTAAACCATGTTAAAATACTTGTTCCCAATCGGATTATACCTTAATTAGGAAGACGTTTAATGATGGACTTATATGTTTTTATAAGTACCTATTTATTTTACTTTCTTGTGCATGGTAGTGTAGATAGATTTGTCAAATGAATGGGAGCGATTTCCTTATATTTTTCTTTATTTGACACAAATGCCATATTGCTAATTGATTGGCCTTTTTTTGGAGGAAGTCAATGATAATTCAGTTATTTATCGCCTGGTCTATTCTAAGTCACACGACAAAACTAATGATGTAAAATATTGAGATAAAATCCTCATATCTGAAAAATTTATCAATAAGTACCAGTGCCCAGTCTTCGCAAAATGAATACCGGTTTGGTTATCATTAATATTCTACTAAGTATGTTTATGATAGTCCCTACAAAACCATTTTCCTCAATTGCGATATCCGGAAAATATTTTCCTAAAATGGGAAAATATATTACAATCGCAGTTCTGAAAATCATACATACCTACATCATGAAAATAAATTTCATGGCGTTTCCTAAGAAAATTAGACATCGTTGACGAATTGACTAAAATAAACAAAATTTAATCTGACATCAAAAAATACATTATTTATCCACACAGATTTTATCAATAAAACTTACCTCATAAAAACTCACAGACACTATAAAACACAACACTAACAACACTAGAACGTATCACAGTTACCGTCACAAACCATAAAAGGTTCTTTAATACGTAAACGATGTAACCGCGTCTACTCGCGACTACCCGCGACTCGCGAACGTAGCGCCAGTCTCAACCAGCGCGAGTACACTGAGCGCGTAGCTCCGACCCGTGGCCGATCTACGGCGCGCGCAGCGTTCTACGAAAACGCTAATTCAAACACATTTATCAGGCTAATTCTGCAAATTGGACTAAATAATGACGTTAGTAGGAACACAGCCTTCCTTCGCCCTGTAACTGTTTGTTGAGCCACTCAATGGTGTTAATAACAACGTCGTCGATGTTAATAAATTAGTTTAAAGTTGATTCACTGGCTTATTTGTGAGTTACAGCGGGGCGGCGGTGTTTGTGTTGGGACTCTCGGACATTGTTGGCGAGCTCCACCAGGATGCTGATTCGTGGCAGATTGCACGCACACGGGATCACTTTTATTTGTCTTATTTATTAAATACTTCATTGTTAACCGCATAAGTACTAAGGACAAGACAACAATTTATAAAAACAAGTACACAATGGGCGGTTTTATCGCACAGGGCTTTCTTTTACAGATAACCTTTAGAAGGACTAAACGAAACCAGATAGATTTAAGGCTTTGGCGATCCGTAAAATTATGTCCTCTTTTGTTCCTCCAGTCTCCGACACGACGCTCCTGAGGTAGGTAATTTTCTGGACGCGTTCATCTGCCTCTGTGTCGATTAACAGCACTGTAGAGTTTTTTACCCTGTACGCACCTCCTGGGTCTTCCGGGTGTTCATTTTAAGTCCAGTCTTCGCTGCCACCTGTCGAAAGTCGTCTTCTTTTGCTTGCATATTGGCGTGTATGTGACTCAGCAGGCATAGGTCATCGGCGTAGTCCAGGTCTTCCAAAACGTTGGAAAATCCCCACTCTATCCCACGGCGTCTTTTATCGTGAATGCGCGGCGTACCTATATTATATCGTCGAGAACGACTATAAACAGTAGAGCCGAGAGGAGGTGCCTAGCCCGAGGTGCCTGGCCCGAGGTAATTGGCGGACACCTGCATGCACTGCGATGTCATCCGAGATGAGGCCGTCGTGAGTCACCTTGCTAGAATATTTCTTGATGCTCTCCAATATTCGGACCATTTTCGACGGCCGCGCGCCCAGAGCGCTTTGTATATCTCTTAAAGTTAGATAAAAGAATTTAACGGAGGCACTTCATACCAAAAATCGTAATCTAACTAAATTTAATTACATCTTACGTGCCAGTTCTACAATTTTTTATGCATCATTCGCATCTCAGTCGCAATCTGTCAAAACAGCCTCAATTTCCATACATTTTTGACAGATAGGTATCATCATCATCATCATCTCAGCCGAAAGACGTCCACTGCTGGACATAGGCCTCCCCCAAGTGTCGCCACAACAACCGGTCCTGTGCGTCTCGCATCCATCGGTTACCCGCGACCCTCACCAGGTCATCGGTCCACCTTGTGGGAGGCCTTCCAACGCTGCGTCTTCCGGTACGCGGTCGCCACTCCAAAACTTTTCGGCCCCATCGACCATCTGTTCTGCGAGCAATGTGCCCTGCCCACTGCCACTTCAATTATATAGGTGGATATAGATAGGTATCGTCTTTGATTATATTTAGCATAGAATATTTTAAGCTTGACAACACGTAACAAGTTATGAAGTGTAAACATTTTAACCAGAATCATTCACTCATTATGTTTTCGATATTAATTAGTTAATTAGTTCAGCCACAGACTTGATGCCTGCTTGAAAAGTGATTTGTTACGAACTTTGTAATCGTTTTTTGCGGTGTGTTTTTTGGCAAGGACAGGTTCATTAATAAGTTACTCCTTATTCTAAGTTATTTTAAAGCGTGACGTAAGCAAAAGATGACCCTGACTGTACAAGTAATTTTTTTGTAGCAATTGTTTGTTCATTCATTGTACCTACAATAGACACTGAGCCTCTTAAATATAATATGACCACGCATTTCTGGAACATATTGTATAGGTAGGTACTAATTTTATTTATTTCTAATATGTTTTAGATCTACTGATTATGTAGTGTAAAACATTGTGGCCAGTGTACACCAGCGCTGTTTAAGCTCATATTTCTGTAACACATTTGACACTCAAATGTCCGCAATTTATTATCGTAGAACGTGCGAATAATTGCTACGAGTACATGTTTATCTTTGCTTTGTTTTCAGTTAAATGGCCGCCTGAATTATGATTATGGATCTTTGTAATTAGTAATTACGATGTTAACATTTAGATGGGAATGTTTAGGTTGAAGTTCTTGATCATTAAAACAATGATGCTTGGAAAGCTAACAGTATTTTTTAAGTATTGACAGTCCTGCGTTTTTTTTACTATCGATAGGCACGCGTTTGATCACTATCGCACCTGATGGTAAGCAATGATGTGACCGAAGATGGAGCACACTTGCCTAGAAATAACCTATACACACTTGACTTAAAGTTGTAGACGAGTACGTCTACCTGGGACAAACGGCCCAGTTAGGTAGGGCTAACTTCGAGAAAGAGGTCAACCGTCGAATCCGACTCGGCTGGGAGGCGTTCGGGAAGTTGCGTGATATCTTCTCGTCTCGCATACCACAGTGTTTCAAGACGAAAGTCACCGAAACGTGGTCGCTCACAATGGGTCTCATCAGAAGGCTTAAAGTCACCCAAAGGGCAATGGAGAGGGCAATGCTCGGAGTTTCCTTGCGTGATCGAATCAGGAATGATGAAATCCGCAAGAGAACCAATGTAACCGACATAGCCCGAAGGATCACCAAGCTGAACACATTTCTCGCAGAACAGATGGTCGATGGAGCCTAAAAGTTCTGGAGTGGCGACCGCGTACGGGAAGACGCAGTGTTGGAAGGCCCCTCACAAGATGGACCGATGACCTGTTTAGGGTCGCTGGTGGTCGGTCGATGCGAGACGCACAGGACCGGTTGTTGTAGCGACACTTGGGGGAGGCCTATGTCCAGCAGTGGACGTCTTTTGGCTTAGATGATGATGATGATGATGACTTGACTTAAAGACTCTTAGATTGTAGCGCAGAACAAAAACAGTCTGAGTTTCCTGTGTGGTGCAATCTGGGAGTCTCTGGCAGGGAATTCCACTCCTTAGCTGTACGCACAATGAATGTGTTCCCAAAACGTTTTGTGTGTGAGGGTGGGATGTCCACCATGTACCGGTGGCGCATCGCCGTGGTGGTCCGATGACGGAACCGGCTTAGCGGAATCAAACTATGCAATTCCGTCGCACACTCCCCGAAAAACAACCGACAGGCTTGCAGCTCGGCGTCGATGCTGTTTGACCACAATCTCACCAGAAGGAATGAGGTCGATAATGAAGCTTGCTTAGAAGTTAATTACTCCTGACTTCACCCAGGTTGTAGCAATCAAGAAACAGACTCCGGCAGTTAGTTAAAATGTGATCGAATGATTGTCGTTGCATAAGAATATTATGTGTTCGAATATTGCGTGATTTTGCCATATTTCCACACATAACTGCGTCTTAGTCTGAGCTGATCTTTGGTCATGAAAACATAGGTTCGTGTTTGCGTTTCCGCAATTGAATAAACTCTCTTGTTGACTGATAAAACTCGTATCACCAATGTCGTGTCACTTTAGCAGTTACTTTTGTTGACATTTCTTAGATAATCTAAAACTCCAATGTCATGAAGCATAACCTCATATACACACATACTAAATTATGTAGCTCTTTAAAAGTCTACGAGACTCGTATCCATTCCTCACAAAGAACCATATAGGTACACATACTTAACTACAGCAAAGAGTATACATTTATTAAAGTAGCATACACCTTAATTTAAATACGAAATCCTCGAAGCCTTTAAGCCAGGATTATACGTTCTACGAAGTCTTATACCACCTACTAATTACACGGAGGTTTTATTCACATTTCACACGTAACCCTACATTTATTTACCGTCTAGAAAGTCTGGATCTAGGTCTACGTGAATTAAATCGGCCGTTGGATGATTTGGTTCTCAGTTGCTTATTTTTTAAAGTGAATTTGAACTAAGGAATAGTTTTTATTTGTCTGTGAAAAGGAGGTGTAGTTGCGGAATTTGTTCAAAACAGTCACCGCGGCCCCAGAACGCAAAGGGCATTGGGCGAAACACGGATGGGTTTTAGTCAGTAAGAGTCTGACATCTCCCTCACGCTCCGCCCAGAGCGGAAGGAGTCATTTGATGATTTCCCATCCTTAAAATAAAAGGTATCAATAAAAGTGCTTGGCCATTTACTTAGTTTGCTGCTCAAATCTGAAAAATGGAAAGAAAAGTATTAATTTCATACAAATTATTAACTAAAAAATTAAATTAAATTACTTATTAAAAAAAAACAAACTTATAAACTAAGACACACGAATTGACGGCGTCGAGTTATGCCCCACGGTGTCGCGTAGCTTGCCGCCAAAACGTCGGTCATCCTTCGGCCAAAACCCTTTCTTTAGGACCATGTCGAGATGTTGTGTCGGAACCCGCACCACAATCAAATGCCATAATTTTTAACTTATTTCACTGTTTTTTTTGTCTTGTGCGAGTCAAAAATAACATTTTTCTTTACTTTTTGCTTTAAATGACAAATGGGCTTCAAAAATTTAGGAAAAGAAAATTTTCTAAATTACTAGGTATTTAGGAAAGGTTTTCAGGCCGAAAAACCCCAACATTTACTACCAATCTGCAAAACCTAACCATCTCTTTGAAATTATAAATCCTAAAATCTTATTACCTACACGTAACCTTTGTGGATGTACGCAGTTTTAAATGAAAGATCTGACGAACATGTCGCAGTAATTAGAAGAGGATCAAAGTTCACGACAGATTTAATTGAGGTCCCTCCCGTCTACGGTTCTGTAGCTATTTATATTGTGATAGTATTTGAATTTCTATCCTACGTGTGTGTTTGAGCAATGGGGTAGGCAGATCGGATGTTAAAATTTGAGTTGAAACTTTAACATTAATTGTAAAAAAGATTTTAAAAATTAAACCGCATGAAAGACGTACCTGCAGATTAGGAAAAACTAACACAAAATTCCAACGGCAAGATTGCGCAGTTATTGTAGCCCAGACCAGAATATGGTCACAAAAAAGCTCAATGACACTTCTGTCTTGTATACCACATATATACATATACTAGCTGTTGCCCGCGACTTCTTTCGCGTGTATGTATTGTAAAATGATGTGGCTAGGTAAGATCAATAAGAAATACGAACAGTCAATATCTATCATTGCTTGCCTCTTTTTTATGTACTTATGGGAAAACATCAAATGACTCCTTTCGCTCTGGGCGGAATGGAAGGGAGTGTCAGACTTTTACTGACTAAAACCCATCTGTGTTCCTCCAAATGCCCTTTGCGTTCCAGAGCCGCGGTGACTCTTTCGAACAAATTCCACAACCCTGGCAGGCACTGGCCCTAGCGGGCCTCGTCTTTTATGCTTACATCTATTTGTGATGCGCGTCACAACACAACGCGCCGTCGAGTATCACCTCTTCTGTTCAAGTAATTTTTCGTGAGAAACGTTGTATGATAATTCTTCCCTCATTTCATCGAAACTATTCACAGCAGTCCTAGAAGATGTCCTTAAAAATGTGGGTATAGATTGGGACTATGGCGGTATTAACGTCAATTTTCTGCCCAACTGTCTCACTAAAGATTTGCAGATGTTGACTTTGTGGTTTTCACTGAGAACTTCGATGGCCCCAGAAAATGCTTCAAAATCTTTAAGATGCTTCTTTTAAGTTGGGTCTTAGGATGAATATGACCAAGACAAAGGTTATGACAAACACCTTCAGCGATTCAATTCTGGAAATGAATTGTTGGAGATGATTAACCGTTTATCTTGGCAATACCCTTTCAATTGACAAAGAAAATCAACAAACGGAGGTATCGAGAGGAACACACCTTAGATGGGCCGCTTTTATCAAAATGGACGACATTCTCAAGCCTGCCTAAATTCCGCAACGTCTGAATTCCCGCCTTTATAACCAGTATGTTTTTCCCACCATGACTTACTTACTTACATGGACGCTCACGCAGGAGGCTGTGTAAAGACTGGTAGTTGCACAGAGAGCCACGGAGCGTTCCATGCATGTCGTCGAGATCCGAATCTCAACGACACGCATGGAACGCTCCGTGCCAATCGTTTTCCGATGTTGAAAACCTTCGTACGTCTTCGGAGACGTACGAAGGTTTTCAACATCGGAAAACGAATTGTAGAACTAAAGTGGAGCTGGGCAGGACACTTGGCAAGGCGCAGTGATGATAGGTGGAGTAAGGCAGTAACTGAGTGGCGTCCAAGGACTGGAAGAAAAAGTATTGGTCGACCGGCGGCGAGATGGGCGGACGATATTGTTGCCATCGTGGATAGAAACTGGATGAGGCTGGCACAGGAACGTGGGGATTGGCACACGAAAAAAGAGACCTATGCTCAGCAGTAAACGAAGTTGGACTGTGGATAATGATGATGATACACGATGTTGATGAAACTTGTTATGGTTGTTAACACGCGATAGAGCTACATAAAGTTGTCCATGGGAAAAACCAACCAGAAGAGAAGTCAATCCCCGCAGAGGACACGGCGACGCATTCAGTGAAGGTCTGCCCCGCTTGGGCGGAGCACCGCCGTGTCCTCGTCGAGGCGATCAGCGACGGCGACCTCTCGCTACCGGCTCTGGTTCACTCCATGGTCCAGAGCGCGGAGGCGTGGGAAGCCATCACCTGCTTTTGCGAAACCGTAATGCTTGTAAAGGAAGGGGCGGGCCGCGTGAGGGAGAGGCAAACGTCACGCCTTAGCCCCCGAAACCGAAGAAGACGCCCTGGGCGTCAGGAGTCGTAGGGTGATTCTCGGCCACCGTAGGCACGGGCCTGCGGACAGCGAGCGTTGGGTGGCTCGCTGCCCTATGACAACCAGGTCCGGGTCGACGAAGGGTTGTGTTCCATGCGCGCCTCAAAGAGATGTCAGCAAAGTTGACGGGGCCCGTTAGGGCCAGAGCCTGCTAGGGTTGCGGAATTTGTTCGAAAGAGTCACCGCGACCCTGGCACGCAAAGGTCATAAGGAGGAACACAGATGGGTTTTAGTCAGTAAGAGTCTGACACTCCCTTCCAGTCGACCCAGAGCCGAAGAAGTCATGTAATAAAAACCCCGCAACTGATAGTACTCCGTTGTGCGTAGGTGTCCTGGCTAAGTTTGGCAGCCTAGCTCCGCTCAAGTGTACAGAAGCAACCAGGGTGCTATACAGGTTGAGTGGAGAGACTTAACCGTTCAAAAAAAAAAAAAAATAACGTCAGTGGAGTAATCAGACCAAATCTTTTTTTTATGTTATGCATCAAATGCATAACGGTAAGTTTTGTATCAAAAGAATCACTGTTTATGACGTTTTAAAAGTACCATTAGTAAGTAAAAAATATATTTTGGTGTAATTCTAATGCTTTTGATAGTAAGTACTTTTTCGGTCAACAGATGGCATTACGGGTATCTGAATTATGTAGATAATAAGTTGATTTCTTCTAGATTGCCACATCATCCCTTATTTTATCCCCACGGGGGTTGAAATTATCAAAATTCTATTTAAGCGAACGTCTTCATCATAGTAGCTCCAATCTTTAATTGCAGTTCAATCAGTCGAAAATCTAAGAAGATTTATACAAACTTTCATCCCCTATTTTATCCCATTAGGGGTGGAATTTATCAAAATCCTTTCTTAGGGGATGCCTACGTCATAGTAGCTTTATGCATGCCAAATTTCAGCTCGATCCGTCCAGTGGTTTGGGCTGTGCGTTGATAGATCACTATCTCAGTCAGTCAGTCACCTTTGAGTTATATATATTTAGATTGTGACTTTTGCCCAATAGTAGGACATGGAAAAAAAAGAACAATAGTAAAGTGAGAGAAATTAAAAGAAAAAATCTTTTGATCCCTGACAATAATAGGGAGGGAATATGCATGAACAAATATTTATTATCTACACAGTTCATCTCAAAATATAATACTAACAGTGAAAATATAATCAAAATTGATATAGAAACCAACGAGTTATATCTATTTTGAACAAATATATCTGTCCCTCTCGCGAAAACGCTGATGATGGCAGCAGTATAAGCGTAAGCACCATGGTATTTGACTTCAGGGGCCTAACCACCAACTCTTAAAGCAGTATTACTTCAATGTTACTTCCTTTGGGAAAGAGACAGAGCTATATAGGAAGTATAGCTCCGTCTCTTTGCCACTGGAAGTAATATTAAAGTAATACTGCTTTAAGAGTTGGTGGTTAGGCCCTCAAGTTGTATAAGACTTCTCTTTTCTAATTTTCAACTTTGAAGCATTATAACTTCACCGCTGATAAAGGTAAGTACCTATTTTAAAAATTATTTCATAATTGTTTACTTGAGCTACCAAGTAATTCAATTTGAAAATAAAAAATTGCATGCTTTAATATCTATTACGTATAGTTTCCAAATCACCATAAAATTGGTGTTGTCAACCAAATTAAAGGAACCAGACACCACCACCGTAATATTATGCCAATAGAGTCCTAATAGTCTAGTCCAGTAAGGCTTTATATCAATATTACCTACATCAATATACACGGTGATAAATAAAGAACATTTTCAAACGCACGCTTCACTCACACAGAAAACCTAGAGCAGTTTAAACTCACGTTTATAGCACTGAAAATGGCTTAATTATCTCAGTGACTAACTGGTCCATCAGAAACAATTTCCATTCCGTTACTTTTACTTCACTAACTATAAACGTATTTCCTCTACTTTTTAACGGGTGCAACAAATCCGACAGGCCCTGTCAGAAGGCGTTACCCAATCAAACGTGCCTAAGAAACATCACGCCACCTCGGATTGGTTATAATCTAATTTCCTAGCTCGAGGCCGCAGCTTTTCCTTTACAGAATTCCTTTTTTTTTAATTCCCAGGACGAAAATAGCGTAGAATTCTCCGCTAATATTTTTTTCTGAAAAGTCCATGGTTTAAATGATGATTTTAAACCTTGCTGCCAGTTTGAACGAAGATTTTTATCGAATAATACGCACAGAGACATTTTATTTCTCTCTCAGTGAAGCAGTATAAGTCGTATATAACAGGGGCTATCTCCAGACTTTAGATGCTCGGCACTTGTGTTCTCTAAAAACTCAGGACTGGTAGTGAGAAATAACTCACAAATAACTAAATAATAATACCTTACCTGGAACTGTTATCCTGTTATCCTGTTTGATAATTATTGTTTACCGAAATAATTTTCAGCAAAAATAATCATGCCTAACAGAATTGGTTATATTAACCCGAAAATCTCAAATAGCAATATAATATTCCTAAATAAAGTGTACTTCGAAACTCCCTCTCAGTAAAGCGCTTAGCTTTCAAGTACAACGACTTATAAAATACAACAAACCACTTATCAAAACTCGGAATCCATGTCAGAACGAAGAATGGAAAGCTTTCAAGAGTTCAGGTCTTACTTACAAGAAGACGAGCACTTGCTACTGAAGTCTTAGTGGAAAAAACAGCTTTTTGTGAATAAACAAATGTACTATAGAACATTTACTAAGCCGTAAACGCTACCCGGAAATGTCTGATGCAACAGATCTAAGAATGGGCCAGGGAGACAGCGGGTTGTGTGAGCTGAAGTGGAGCCGAGGGAATAGTTATTTATTATATTATTTTTTATATATATTTATTTATTTTATTATATTATACAATGATCATATAAAACGACAAAAAAGTGGAAACAAAATCAAAGTTGATAGAATTTTTTTTTTAACGAAAATGGACAATTCTTTTTTCTATTTTTTTATGGCAGTTGTCCTCGCGCATTTGACGTCAGCGGCCATGTCAGACTTAATTTTCTTGTTACCAATTTTATGGCTTTTTCTTAATTATTTTTTATTATGTATTTATTTATGTACACACAATAACCTTAGAAAAAGAAAATTGTATACAGAGAATGAAAAAAGAGCACAAAGGTACTGCTTATTAATATTTTTTTATTAGAGCTAATTAGTATTTTAGTAAGCAAATACAAAAAAATACAAACATAATTATATTCCTTTTTGCCAAATAAACCTCAAAAACTCGTCTCCCTCCATCCGAGACAGCATAGTTCTGTTAAAAGCCAAAAACCTTTCAGTCGGTTTCCACATTAAAGCTGACCTCAGGCCTGCGATTTCTGATCCTCAATATCTCGCTGTTCTAGAGGCCTAACCTTAAGATATGGCCGCCTTTACCACAAAGGCGATAAAAGCGTGCAAGCTGACTGTGCGATGTCGCTGTGCGTGTGGCGCAAAGCATAAGAAGCCTTAGGCCAAGTTACGTTCTACCAAATATAACGATGGTCAAGAAGTCCAACATAACTTGCTTCTTCGTCTCCTTTTCGTGACGTCTGACTAGCTAATTAACTTTTTTTATTTGTCCGATCAGGGCCTAATCTACCAATTCTTAAAGCAGTATTACTTTAATATTACTTCTAGTGGGAAAGAGACGGAGTTATACGTCCTGTGTAGCTCCGTCTCTTTCCCACTGAAAGTAATATTGAAGTAATACTGCTTTAAGAGTTGGTGGTTAGGCCCCAGGACATGGCTGGTCAGAGCTGTGTAAGTGGACAGTTCTGAGTCCCGTTCAAGTGGAAAACTTAGTCATTTCACGTTCAGGGGCCTTAAAATCATCAAGATTCTGCTGTGAGAGAGAAACAGAGCTATACAGAATGAATTACTACCCGTACGCGTTAACTTGGCACCTGGCTCGAATTACGTTTCGGCGTTTTAATTTAAATTGAACCATTCGATTTCGATGAAAAAAATATAAACGCAACTGTAACAGTGATGCTAACGCGTGCATATTGTTTTCATCGAAAAAACAAACAAAAATGAGCTGCTGGCATGGTATGAAGGACAAGACAGGAGGTGGAGAACAGGGGCCTAACCACCAACTCTTAAAGCAGTATTACTTCAATATTACTTCCAGTGGAAAAGAAACGGAGCTATACAGGACGTATAGCTCCGTCTCTTTCCCACTGGAAGTAATATTAAAGTTATACTGCTTTAAGAGTTGGAGGTTTAGGCCCTGGTCTTTCACTACTCTTTATCATAGAATGTTACTTTGTCATTAAAAGGAGCACTACGTCTTCAAACGCGTCATCAACACAAACAGACAAACATATAATGCAGCATTCCTCGTCAGACAGCATTCAAATCTCCCGTCACCACTTCTAAACCTGCGCGTATGCTTTGGGCCTACTGTAAAATAAATCCTTGCCACTTGTTATTCAAAGTGTGCGACAACCCAAGAGCTACGCAATATAGTGGCAACATTGATCAATTTGTTGATGTTTGCCGGCCTGCTGAAACGTCTCCGCTTTAAAGAGGGTTCGCTTGACCAGGTAGGCTTGAATAAATGGGGCGGTTGCTTGTCTTGGTGGAATGTGGGTCACGTGAGAGAGGAACTTGATTATGTCAAATCCGGTATTCTTCTGCTATAGATATAAGAGAATATTAACTCTTGTTGTAGTAAAATATCAACCTGTCATCAGGTTGGTTGCGCTGCGAATGGTTCATAATGACAAACAATACAAACAAACGATTAAAGACGGTATACGATAACGGTTAAACGGTATAGATAAATGAGAGCAATAGTGAGTCTGTATGAATAGTCATACAGACTCACCATTGCTCTCATTTATCTATACCAATTAAATCGTTTGTCCTGTGAAAATCGTGTGACTGACTACAACGTGTAACAGAATAAACGCAATAGGGTTGGTTCCATAGTAAAAGTTGTTCATAATGATGAGTACAATGACCCCTTACGAGGTATTGCGTATATTTTGTTACACGTTGTATATCAATGCACCACCAAAAGACTTAGTCTAAAAAGCTGAAAATCGAAATAAAGGTTTATGTTAGAGTCCGTCAACATTAAGGGGAGATGGGAGATGGAACTTTTTATGAAAGTCTCACGTACTCAATTCTTAATCAAATATCACTTCTTTATAATCACTTACTCAAAAGAACTCACTGCCATCAGCTAGTTTGTTTACAAAACAAAGCAAGAAATATCCCAAAAATATCAAAATTCGAATTCTGAAGGCCTCTCGTCCATAAAAGGAGTGAGCACTTATCACTTGACTACGACATCAAACCCCGGTCTCCACCAAAATATTTTTCCTTACCCAAAATCAGCATTACCCCGATTAAATTAATCCGGATTTAATTATTCCGCTATCACGATTCCCTCTTCAACGTTAAATCCGATCCTGTAAGTACATTTCTAGTTTCTCGACCTTGTCCTGAACAAACATACAAACAGCCTGTTGTAAATGACGAAGTATTTTAAGCTGTATCCGATAGAAAAAATATTTTCATTGAGATTGAGCCCATTTTCACTGTAAAGGTCAAACGATTATTGGAGAAACAGTTTTGGGCATATCGATTTACTGTTTCGTAAATGGTTGTGCTAAAATAGACGTTTCATGAAAAGTAAGCGGTATTAGCTAAATTACACTTTTTAGACATAACGCAATGTTTGAGTTGCGTTATTGTAACAGAACTCGCAACATACGTCCTTCATCAACGTCGATGAGTAGGTATGGGCTTTTTTTATGGATGGGAAATCAGTAAATGACTCCTTCCGCTCTGTGTGGAGCGGGAGGGAGTGTCAGACTCATACTGACTAAAACCCATTCGTGCTCCTCATAGTGCCCTTTGCGTTCAAGGGCCGCGGTGACTCTTTCGAACAAAATCCGCATCCCTGGCTGGCTCTAGCCCTAACGGGCCCCGTCCAAGGTATGGGCTTAAAGTTGTAAGTAAGTGACATATTCAATATTGAAATAACTGCTTTTAATAAATATTAAAATTAAAGTAAATCCTATTATGGACACAATAAGTTCCAGAAGAGATAGATAAAGAAAACGTTACATAGAATGACACAGTGCCTTATCAATTTATCCGTGTAATCACAACGTATATATAAATTCAATTAATCAGCGATTTAAAACTAAAATAGCAATTATAAATAAATGCAATGAATCAGCGCTTCGTTTCGAGTTACATTTTATACTAGGTGATTTAGAAAGGTCTGGTCACATTTAAGGGTCATGTTGGGTACCTAGCTGATATACATTATGGAAAAGAGATTTTTTTGTTTTGAAATTTTTTCCTTAATGTATGTCAGCTACCCAACAGGACCCTTATATATAACCACACCTTTCTGATGGTTATCTGAACAGGGTGAATTTTGGTGAAAACTAAAATAACTGGAAAATACTTGGAACACCGATTTTAAAAAAAAAAATCGGTGGTTCAAGCCAGTAATCGAACCGGTTGATTTTGAAAAATCCAATGATGCAGTTTTAGTTTTCATCAAAATCGGGGTCGAGACACCTTTCAGTGTTTTTCAATATTCCTCAAAGTTTGTGATTTACCATCCACGCAAACTTTAAAAAGTCACCCTGAATAGCCACGACCTATCAGCCATTCAATCATGTGAAATATAAATCCTAAATTCCTAACTGACATCAAAACAGATGTTCTAAAAGCTACTACCGTACGCCAGTTTAAAACCCGAACACACTCCCAATCCGCCTGAAATAATCCCTAACAGCCACTGAAAGGTATGGTAGGTACACCCTATTTAAGCCAGCACACTACCACTTCGACTATTAACACAGATTTCAGTGTATCCTTTACAACGCTCCACCGAACAAGATCCTTTTAAACCAAAGTCAATGGAGGATGTAAAAAGTGGCGATAAACCGCCGTTAATATATTTGTATAGGTTTGTTTACATCGCCGAGGTGCAAGTTTGGAGCTTCCTTTAGTAGTGCCAGTGAAGAGACTTGAAGACTAGCCTGTCTACACTTGCTGCCAGCCGCGTATTTACTAAATACTGTTCGTTTAAAATAATGTTTGTCCTTTTTTTATTTTCAGACACTGAGAAATGGTCGGTTGGAAAATTCTGCCTTTTATCGAATTTTCTAACCGACCATTTCTCACTGTGATGATCTTACTGGTTTGTTAACGCAGTTTTAAGAACTTCGTAGAAAGTTCCTCAAAAAATGTCTAGCCATTTTATGAATGCTGGCTGACTTGTAATAGTGATTTTAGAAATAAATAATACCAAAGCGGTAGCAAAAAGGAGACGAAGTAACAACACAATCTACTAAACAATAAAATAATATTCTCATTCTCGCTTTATTAAGAAAATCGCGTAACACTGCTGTAGGTTAAAACAAAAATACTAAAGGGGCCATATTTTTTTAAAACACCGCTCTTTTTCTGTATAAAAACTACGCCAAACGTTAAACAGCAGTAGAAAAATTAACATAAACTATGAGACGAAATGAGTTAAAAAATAAACACAATACTTCATAAAGGTTTTAATTAAAACTGCAATCCTCCTTGGTTCCAGCGCAAGGTATAACCTGACTGAATTGGGAGCGCTTTAGAATTCGGGTGGCGTCGTTTGCGGTGCGAGCTTCCGGCCTTGGTCGGTTTATCTCAGTGTTTTAGCACCTGAGTCCGGATGGGACGGCGACCGTGCCGGGCCTTTTACTAGTAAAACTAGAGGAAACTTTAACGTTAACCTGTAAGTATTTATTTTCCAAGCTCTTAGATAAGGTTCGGTTTTAAATGTTAAAGGTAGAATGGTGATTGCGTCATGGTTGAAGAAAAAAGGTTTGGCCATTGTGTTCAATTTTAACAACTGTGCCAGTAGGACTGTTGGGTGAAACTATTGTTAGCGTTTTCTTGGAAAATCGTCTGGCTTATTTAATGTATCTTTATTCTAAATAAAGTTACTTATCCTCCATTTCAATCGTTTCAGTAGGTAACATTATTAACTTCCAAAAACGATGAGATGGACGTAAAACAGTTTAATTGAGTTATTATTTCGTAAAACAACAGTATTAAAGTTACCTATTGAAATAAAGTGAAACATTTAAAGCAAGTGCCTTCAAGTTTGTTTGTAACCTAGTTATTCAGTCTCAGTACTGCGAGAGACAAATGTCTGTGTTACTTCTACAGGTAGGTACCTAAAGTTATGACATAGCTACCAACTATGGGTAGGTATGTAGGTACGTTATTAGTATTTACATAGTAGTGTAGTATTATTGCATTTTTAATTTTATAAACTTTTCTATATTTTTATTAGCTTATAGTATCCCAATGCTGGGCAAAGACCACCCCATATCCTTCTAGACACTCTTCTCCTGCAAATAGGATTATTGCTGCACCGTTCTTGAGTTTGTCTTTGTATAAAACTGACATTTCTATTTAACCCACTAAGTATTTAACCCACCAAGTATATATTTAAAAGTTCTATTACTTCCAGTGACAGCAATATGGAGGAATTTATTGACGCCATTTTAATGTCTACTCAGTTACTAAAGTTTTTGACCAATAATCAAGCACAATAAAAATCTGACATTCACCGTTAAATGATAAATGATATTTATTTTGTAAGTAGGTTAGGTAAACATAACTCTTTTACACGTCAATATTTTTTGGTCATTTGAATCTAGATGAGGCCGGTGTTTCCTAGCTGACTACCCTGAGAAGAAACACCGAAACAAACTCAGAGGTCACAGTCTCTTTTGAAGTCCATACAAATTGTACTGGTCAAATCATACGAGAACCATGTAGGTTAATGTCTGGCCACACAGATTTGAGTGGACCTGTCCAGACAGTGCAAGCATTTGTCAGTTATTGTGGAGCTCAAACTTAGAACTTTAAGGAGCTCAACGATTTAACGAACAATACCAAAGTAAGGACATTTGGGTAGGCCGCATAAAAAAAATCTCAAACTGCCAGACATTGTTGACTAACATGAAATGGACCCCTATCATAGCGATCTGCATGGTCCCCACATTCACAATACGATATGAGGATCATGCAGATCAGTGTCTGAAATGGTCTTTTGAGGAAAGAACCACACAGATTTGATTGGACCCGTCCAGTCAGTGCAAGCTTTGGTCAGCAGTCGAGTAGCTCAACTTAGAACCAAAAAGGAGCTCAGCGAACCGACGAACATGCCAAAGAAAAGACATTTAGGTAGGCCGCAAAAGTACTCAAACTGCCAGACTCCGTTAAAAATACTTCAAAGAAGAAGAAGCATTCCAAAGAAGAGAAAAATAAGAAGAAAATAACCCACATAGTCCCCACATAGTCCCCATATACAAAATGAGTTAAATAATAAAAAATAAAATATAATACTTTACAAAGTAAGTATTCATGTCAAACATAATAAATTGAAAAAAATAAAATATATTACTTCACAAAGTAAATATTCCATGTCAAAAATAATGTTCCCGCGACTCAGTACGCGCATATCTCTTTTTTTTCCATTTCGTAGGAATTTCGAAAAATCCTCTCTTAGTGCTCCCCTATACTCCCCAAAGAATCCACATGCTAAATTTCAGCTTTCTACAACCATTAAAATTTGAAATAAATAATTTGAATTTTAATATTTTAGGGTTTCATAACTCAAAAGGAAAGAACAACGAAGTGCTCCTATAAAGCTTCAAGGAGGACAAAGCTTTATAGGATCACTTCGTTGTTCTTCCGTACATCCGTCTGTCTGTTTATTAAGACCTTTTTTCTCAGGAACGTGTGAAGATATCTAGTTGAAATCAATATCAAATACACAGGTCCAGTTTAGTTCCTTAGAGCTGTAAAAATCAAGCTTCTAAGTAAACTCAATAAAAAACACGGTAATTTATGTGACATATTTTGATACTTTCAAATTATTCACACCCTGAGGCCAACCCCCAAAATAAAAAATAATATGTTAACTACATTTTACAGTATAAACCACACTATTAAATATAACAACGTGTAGTTACAGCATTTAGTTACATTTCTGTGTTTCATTCACAGAATTTCATATGTCCATTTTTAGCTGAATCTGCCCGGTGGATTCGCAGAAAATTTCCGCAAAAAAGATCAAGTTTACAGTTCTACCAACATATCCAATCAACCTTTCTTCCCAGTACGGCAACCTAACAAACACAATAAAACAACGGACACATTCGTCGCGCAGTCACCGCGCTGCCACCATCGCTTTGTATCGACGAAAGCTTTTAGAAGATGAGACGGTAGGACCTCGCGGGCCCTTAACGCTGCTCAGACGGTCCGATGACCGGCCATTGTTTATTCAGTTGGCAATATTGAGTGAGAGGTAAGTGGTGATATGTCGTAGGCTGGACTTGGGAGATCTCGATCGAATTCGCAGCTGTCAGTCATGTCTTGTTATTTCATTGATTTCTTTAGGAGACCAGAAACCGAAGTTTGATGATATGATAGTCCGAAATCTACTGTGTCAAAGTCACGTTATGGCAAAACTGACAATAATCTTTTTAATATTTATTTCGATGACTGGTAAATAATGGTTATTAAGAGATAGTCCATCCTAACTTTAATGTTATAATGTGAAAGTGAATGCAAATAAACTGTTTGTTTTGCTTTCACGTCTAATACCCGGTTTCTGAGGTACTTAATCGGTCGTTTATCTGTCGGTTAACCACTAACCAACCAATGGCGTTATGACAAATGACTAAGAAACCGGACATAAGTCGCCAAACCGATTTTGAATACAGACATAGACGAAGCGATGGGTAAAAGCTTGTTTACGATCATTCCAAAACAATAGAAAAAGATATAAAAAAGTATCAGTGGAAATATTCGATCATCATATGACACAATCTTTACTAGATTCACATTTAAATCAATTACAAAATAATACATGAATCAAATTTTCAAATGAAGTGGAATGCTCAATATTTTACACTTTAACAAAAACTCGGTATGCCATTCATGAAGAACAAGCTCAAAGATTCGTCATATCAAATCTTTGAATTAAAATAAATTCAAATTAAAAAATTTTGTGCAAACTTCTACAACTATTGTTCTAAAAGTGGTTTGTATTCAACGACTTTTTTTAAACTTGTACTTGCCGGTGAACGGGGAAGAATGGGTCAAAATGGAGGTAGAGTGGTGTAGAACGGGGCAAAACGAGTGAAGAAAGGAGGTAGAATTCAATTCATACTGACTATTGAAAACAGTTCACCACGGTATGAACGATCGATCGCTTGCTATTAAAACGTTATATATATACCTTTTATAGGCCCCTCTTGTACAAAGTTTCGAGTATTTTTGAAGTGTGTTTTTGCTAAGAATAATTGAGTTAAACGGGACTGTTACTATGGTGAAATCCGGATTATAAGTAAGTATCTAAAGAAGATGCTTTATGTAAACTGTTGTTGTTTACCTTCTTTGAAGTTGGTTTTAATCGGGTTGAAAATAAACATAATATAGAAACGAAGATTTGAAGTTTTACTACCGATACGTTTTTTGGCTTCTGTAGTACAAACATACCTGTATATTATTTTAGTTTGTACTTCAGACTATCTGTTTTTACACCTAACAATCTGTCACAAACACGTCTAATTTCACTACATTATGACAGTTTGCGATTGCGATCATCATTTGCCTAGCCATTTCCCAACTATATTGGGGTCGGCTCCCAGTCAAACCAGCTCCTAGTCGATTCAGCTGAATACCAGTATTTACTTGGAGCGGCTGCCTACCAGACCTCCAACTCCCATTAACTAACACGGTACTTCTTGTTAAGACTGGTGTCAGATTTTTTGAACTCTGAAAATCCGTAACGACTGCCAAAGATCTACAAATGACAGCCGGGACCAACGGCTCGTGCTTTCCGAGGCACGGAGGAATCTCGATATATTATGATGGTCACCCATCCACAGACCAACCTTGGCAAGCGTTGCTTAACCTTGAAGATCGATCCGTTCGGCTGTTGTTATTTAGCCACGAGCTCCACTTAAATAAGTAGAATTTACCCTCTGAAGGTCTATTTTCGTTGGTCCTTCAAAAAGCGCTCAAATCGTAGTCGCAATAACATCGCAGCGGCAGTCAATGTCAAAATATTTTAAATACCTATCTAGTTTAATAGAGTTTATGCAACGGTCATTTAAAAGGGGTTATTAAAACACGAGTGTGGGTTTATCACACGAGCGTTTATTTCAAATATTAATAATACTATTTTTGCACGCGTGCAAAAATAGTTTAGGTATTCCAAACTTGGGTATTCTCATTGCATATATGACTGCGCATCTATAGACAATGATACTATTTTTCTACATTTAGTCAATGAGCCCCTACGCGCCAAACAAAAAAAAACAAAGTAAAGTGTGCTATAAAAATTAAAAAGTTATTTCATGATGGAGTTGTTTAAAAATCGAAGGAAAATGTTGAACTGTAATGGTTTTTTTTAATTTTACCTTTTAACGAAAAAAAGTACGTGTTTATACAATAGTTTTGAATTCATATTTGAACACTGTAAAATATTGATTAGTGTTTTTGACAGTTTGCGACTGCAATGTTTTTGTTGGTAAAACATAGCTTTAAAACAATGTTTCTACCATAATTCGTTCTTTTTTTCTTCGACCATCGAGCAGACAAGTTAGTAACAACGTTAAGTGGTCTCCAAGTCACACTACAAAGGAATAAGTTAATTTTAAAACACTTCGGCAGAATACTAAAAGAGTTCGTTGCACCTTTTAAGTGCAATATTTTTTTTCTAATTTTAATAAAAGATGGTTTCAATGTTTAAAACGTTGTTTGTTTCTTGAATTAGAGTTTTATCACCTTATTTAAATGGGATTGGGCGGGTCACATTAGCCACATGCACTGTGACTGTTAGGCAAAAGTATACACACAGTGGTTGCTTATATACGGCCCGCGCCGCTGAGGCCGGCCCAGAAAGAGGTGGCGAAACAAGTAACTATTTCGCAGAAAATGTATGAAACAAACTTTCAAATTTGTCAGATTGTCGCTAGTCACCTGACACCACCACAATTAACCACGTCACGTCCGTGCCTCGTCTTTTATAAATATTTTAAAAAGTCGCGACGGCTCGGCGGCGCTTTGTCTGTGCCCTGTCCGCGCCCCGTCTTCGTCTTATGTCTTTTCTGTGTGTCCAGCGACTAATGATAAGCCGGCCATTGGTATCACCCATCCATAATATACAGGAGGATAATGTCCATCCCTCTATATCAATATCCAACACACCTTCGAGAGAAACCTTTCCAGGTAATGGAGAACAGTATCAAGTTTCGCCCACACTCGCCACCATCGCCTCGTGTTCAGACAAATTAAACAACATACCTAGAATCAACAGTAAGTCAAGCTTCAGGTAAATGGCAACTCGTGTGGCCATTTCTCGGTACGAGGCCTGACAGGCTATAGTTAGTTATCCAGTGCACGTGTTTAGGTTTATAAACGCAAAGGATATGAACTAGCAAAATGTGCCTAGTGGGCCTATAGGTACACCTCAACTGCTTCCATTACGAAAAAATGGCCAAGTGCGAATAGGACTCACGTACAAAGGGTTCTGAACAAATTTCATTTTTGTAACATGTTATTTTAGCAGTACTTATAGACTTCTTATAGGTTTTCCTGTAATAAATAGGCTGCTTTTTTTTTCAAAATTTTACGAGTTTTGGAGATAAGGGTAATAATATATAATCATGTAATTTCTTGAATAACTTCAAAACTATTTATTAAAAAAATAATTGAAACTCTCACAATAATCCCTTTCGTTTGAAATGTCAGACGGTGTAAAGCTTTTTTTTTATTGTCCTGTTTGTCTCCCAAAAGTGACCCTCCCATACTCAAAATTGATACGTAACTCGTCCGTGTTTAGGTCACAAGAGTTCATTATGTGTACCAACTTTTAACAGAATCGGTTTATTAGATTGTGAGAAAATTTACTGTGACAGACGGATACATAGACAGACAGCCAGACAGACACCCGAGTGATCCTATGTGGGTGCCGTTTCTTACGGATGTTTGGAACCCTAAAAAACAAGCGAGAAGTTATCATCATTACAGGCGAAAGATGTCCTCAGCTGAACATAAGCCTCCTCCAAGCTTAGCCACATCAATCAAGACATTTTGTTGTCATATGAAACTCGATCGTGTTTCTGCAGAATGGTTTCTGGCTCAAAACTTGGACACTTCCACGGCATAGTCAGTGGCAGCGCAAAGATAGAATAGAACATTAATTATTCGTCAAAGACACAACACAACAGCAACAAACACATTATAAAAAAACGGGTCAAGAGCGAGTTGGACTCGCGCACCGAGGAGGGTCCCGTACCATTATATATGTATAAATACACATACTGAAAAAGTGTGCTATTTAGAGATAACGTTTATTTTTCCTGTAATCTCTTTACATTTAAGATTTATACCACATAGAATAATTTCAGATTTTTCTCTATGCAAACTTCGGAGATAAGGGGGGATGGTATTTTTTTTCCTTTCGTCAAAAGTCGAAAACTATGCGACCTAAAAAAAGAGAAAAAACGTTTGAGAATATGCAAATAGTGTTATTTTATTATGATATCCCACATGGGGGTGTGGGGTATCATAATGAAATAACCCTAGTAGCCCCACTTCAGTCCCTGTTGCTAAAAATATGTTTTTATTTATTTCTTATTTCCAAAATAGTTTGACAAACGTCATGTAAAACCATTCCACATTTCAATTTGATAGCATTAGTAGTTCTTGAGATATCCAGCTGTGACAGACGGACAGACAGACTGACTTGCGCCATAAGGGTTCCTTTTGACCATTTTGGTACGGAACCTTAAAAAAGAGAACAATAATATAACATAACAATAAAATTATGCTAAGCATTTCAGCATTTGCTGGGCGTCAGACACCCAGCGCTGGTTTTCAGTAGGCACCCCGCAGTGATTTGAATATTAATAATAAAAAATGTAATTATTAGTGGTCAGGCGGGGGTCAATAGTTTTCCCATAGTATACGGTAATCAGTCCACTAACCCACCCAAACCCATAGCCTTTTATTTTTTGTTTCCACATTCTGCAACAGTCCAGCACCAACCGGGGATTATCCTTGGGTATACATTTATAGTGTATACAGGGATAATCGTCGGCTGGTGTCTCATTCCATTCAAAAGTCTAACGGGGCCTCTGCGAGTTGGCTTCGGCACCTGGCCTCGTACGCCTACCAAAGGACCGGGACCCCATGGTCCTGAGATTGTTCAAAATAAAAATAAAATAATGTTTTTTTTTAATGTTTGCTACACTGTCCAGATAAATTGGAACTTCGGCTATATGATTTTGGGCACAGAGAGCAGGGACAGCAGCTGCAGCATCCACAACTTACTACCGCTACGTCAGCTGGTGGGTTGTATAGGTTGTATGTTTTTTTTTTTTGTTTTAGCCCTCCAAGTAAAACCACAGTAACAGGGAACAAAAATGATAAAAAATAACCTTATACGAATCGCAACGTACAATGTCAGAACTACACTCTTTTGCAAAAAAAACGGGCACCTAAGGAAATTTACGTTCTAAGGTCGATTTTAGTTAATTAAATGAAATTTATTTCTTTGACGTAGTCTGTATACTTATAATCGTGTAAATTAATGCGCGTGAAGTGAATTCGAGCAATTAAAAGAAAAAAAAACGATGGATTCTTTAAAATCGACGTACACGCCCAAACAATAAGAAGTGGTCGGCAATAAAGACAAGTTTTTTTTTTACTTTTTTTAATTAAATAAAGTTACAAATGTAAAAACCTAATAACGAGTGTGACCTCCTCTTGCCAAAATCACAGTTTGAATCCTTCTGGGCATGCTTTCCACGATGTTTTTAATAACGTTTTGAGGAATACGTTCCCACTCTTCTGCAATGACTCTTTTTAGCTCCCTGATGTTTTGTGGAGCAGGTTGCACTGATCTTACCCGTCTTTTTAGAACATCCCACACATGCTCAATTGGATTGAGGTCAGGACTTCGAGCTGGCCAATCTAAACGACGGATCCCAACTTCTTGCATGTACGCTTCCACGTCGCCAGAACGGTGCGGGCGAGAATTATCGTCCATAAAAATGGAATCTTCCCCAAGTGCAGTCAATGTGGGTTGTGCATATGGAATGAGGACTTCCATTACGTACCGGTGTGCATTTAATGTTCCATTTTCTATGAAAATTAACTCCGTACGCTCCGTCGAATTAATTGCTGCCCAAACCATAACGGAGCCTCCGCCATAAGGAGTGATTTCTTCGAAACACACTTCCGCATAGCGTTCCCGTGGTCTTCGCAGCACTCGCCGGCGTCGGTCCTCTCCACACAAAGAGATTCTAGCTTCATCAGAAAACAATACTTTATTCCAGTCCTCCAGAGTCCATGAAGCGCAGTTCCGAGAAAACTGAAGTCGAGCAACATGGTGCTCACGGAGTAATTTAGGGCCCCGAGCTGGGCGGTAACTCTTGATATTGGCAGCCAAAAGCCTCCTCCTGACCGTCCACAAGCTAACTTCTACTCCTCTTACTTCTTCAAGGCTCTTCTTTAGGTCCACATTTGACGCCTTACGATTACGCAACGCCTGACTCACCAAAAAGCGGTCATCTCTTGGTTCTGTGCATCGTTTTCTTCGCGAACCGGGTCTTCTTTTGACCGAACCAGTCTCTAGATACCGTTGCCGAGTCCTCTGGACAGTTGAACGACTCACATTTAGCCGCTGAGACACGTAAGTTTGCGAACAACCTTCTTCAAGTAGGGCTATAATTTTACCGGTCCTTATCGCTTTATCACTCATATCAAAAAGTGGTATTTAATGTAAAAAGAAAGATTAAATTGTTTAATTTGCAGAAAATATCCAAAAAGTTTTAAAATATCGTAATCAGTTAAAAATCGTTTCAGCAATTCGCGCCATTAGTAAAGCAATTTTAGAATAATCCACAATAATCATTATTTTTCTTTTCAAATTTTAAATTTGGAACGTAAAGAATCATGCCAGGATGCTTCAAAAAACATGCCAATACATCGTCAAATTAACAAAACCTATTTCTTGTTCTTCTTCATTGAAGTAGAGAAAAAAATCTAAAGTGCCCGTTTTTTTTGCAAAAGAGTTTATATCGACATACGACCGCTTATTCAATAATTTAAACCAAATAGGTACGACCTTTTGGATGAGTCCAATCTAAAATTCTAGTTAACAAAGATGAAACTTAATAAATAACATACCTAGTAGAAATAAGGCAATCGTTTAATAGATAATGTAAGGAATAAAGAACTTTGTTAATTTTTTTTTTTATCATACTTTCAAACAAACAATCAATTTTCCCTTTTAACGAAATTAGTTCAGATGAATTAACATAGTCAGATTATTTGTAATATTTTTGGAAGAGCCCTAACTCAACTTCATTCTACAACATACCTACATACTAAACTTTAGTAATGTGTGCTCATCACTATTTTTCAACAATACCGTCCATTCATACCCCACACTCGGGCCGGATAATTAAAACGAAAGCTCAATGAGGCGTTCAATTAATGACATAATAGTTCACTTAACACGGCGATCATTTACGAGAATGGAGAGCTATTCGTTCGTTCTTTCCGGTGTGGAGAGAATATCAGGGAAACTCTATTTTTAAATAATGATATGTCATCATAAATGTCCGGGGGAAAATGGGAAAAATACGGAACGAATGATTCGGAAACAAATGACCATTTTTTGGTTGACGGATTGCTGATCACTGTATGCCATGCAGTCTTTGAGGACACAAATGCTGTTGGTTGTTTATAGCATTCACACGTTGGAATGTACACGTTATCGTCATTTATAGAAAGTTTTTACTAAAATATAATTTAAAAAAAAAACTAAATAATAACAGCCGAACATGTCGATCTTCAAGGTTGAACAAGTCTTACCGATGTCGGTCTGAGGAAGGGTGACCATCTTAAAATAACGAGGTTTGGTCCTGGTTGTTTTTGCTAAAGTTTTACAGTCGACATGCCGAGCCAAGACAACAATGGCTAAATGTGTTGCTAAGTGCAAAACTCGAGATCGGCTGGATCAATAAGGATATTTATTTTCTTCAAATATTCTTAAAGCCCGAGGAAGGTAAAACGTAAAACCACCAGGATACACTAATATGACTTTAACCTTAAAATATACTTTAATTCTGAATTCCACGCAGACGAAGTCGCGGTCAAAAGTTAGTTTTAAAAAAAAATATAGAATAAATTAAGAAATATTCACACCCTTTAATAACCAAAACTTCCGCTCACATTCACGTATCGTTCACTCGCGCGCGAATCGTACAATTAAAACAAAAGCCCATTGAGGCGCTCACTTAACGACACAATCGTTCATTTAACGTTTGCTAATTTGCGGGTTAAACCAACATTATAATTGTCTTACGAGCTGTTAGACTTAACGACTCATTCATTGCCGCCATTGTTGTATTATTGCTGATTAACTGATTATTTTTTAAGAGCTTGTTTTTGAGCGGACGGAGAGTTTTTGTTATGTACAGATGTTATAATTAATAAGGGTACAAGGACATATTTAAGTTGAGTAGAAAATCAAGACAAGTTATGAAAAAGAGAACAAAGTCATATTTAACTTCTCATTTATATACTTTGTGGCTTTTTTTCGTAAATAAACACTCGACTGTTCAGCTTCATATTTGCAAAACGCTCTCACTCAGAAAACGCAAAAAAAAACATCTTGTAATGCAATGTAACTGTTAACAAAAATCCTCAATCCCGAACTCCTAATCCTATCGGGATTGTATTTTCTATTCACGTAAATCCCTCCCACATATAACAATAGCAACATTGTTGTTGTTTCATACCGTAAACATTGTGAAGAACACAGCCAGCCACAACAACTTTAAAATTAAACAAACAAGCTGAAACATCTAGATGAAAAACTATAAGACAGTTGCTTTATGAAGTTTTTGATATGGAGTTGACTCGGAAGTGAGACATTGTCTGAAAAAAGAAAACAAAGTTATCTTTAACTTCACATTTATGTACTAAGTGTTCTCTTTTCTAAGTGAATGTACAGCTTTAATTTTGCTTTACAGTCTTGTCAAGATTTTAACACCGCAAACCACACAAACAACACCAATAATCCTGTATTGCAATGCCAAGAAAATCCTCAACCCCTAAATATCTAATAGAGTATCGGGATTGTATTTTCTAATCATGTAAATCCCTCCCACATAATAATATAACAACAGCAACGTTGTTGTTGTTTCATACCGTAAACATGTGTAGAACACAGCCAGCCACAGCAACTTTATAATTAAACAAACAAGTTGAAAGATTCGATAACTTTGCACCAACTTACCCGTTTTCTAGTTCACTATCGATTATTTTGATGCACTACTAATAAATTAATATGGACGAGGAATGGGTTAATAAGGGTTTGCTGTTGTATGTTGTTATGAAAATGTTGCCTGATATTTTGAGATCAAAGTTTGAAGTATGGGTGAAATTGTAGCGTTTTCATCATCATCATCATCATCATATCAGCCGAAAGACGTCCACTGCTGGACATAGGCCTCCCCCAAGCGTCGCCACAACAACCGGTCCTGTGCGTTTTAAATTATGTAAATATTCCTGTTGTATATGACCAAAACGAAAAACTGGAAGATTTAGGCGAAGTAATCAGTGCTGCAAAACCTATTTAATATAAAAATGTTTATCATGTTTTAATTGAAACAAAATCTTAATTTCGAGATCCAATGAGACACTAAGGCCCTCCGCTCAACTGTGGAATTAAAATCGCGCATATTCCAAAACGTAAATTCTAACTCAACTCGAACTCCAATTCTATCGGAACCTGTCATAAATTGACTTTTGACTTTTTTGCATTTGTTTGCTCATCTCTCGAGTACGAAAACGCCAATTAGACAAGCTTTCATAAACATTTTCGTGCTCATGTTGGAGTTGGCGTTCGAGTTGAGTTGTAGTTTACGTACGTTAGTAACAATGAATAGACTAATAACTAAAACATTAACAACAACAATTACGCATATACAATTATCATTGCTTCATAATCCCGACCGAAATACTGGAGCAACGATTCGAAACAGAAAAAGATTAAATTTGACATCTACATGTGTCAATTTAAAAACACTCAATTTAAAAAAAAATAACCTGTTTTTGGGATTAGAATTTTGCGCAGTAATCTGATTAACGAACATAAAAAACTAATTTTGGTATCTCATCAATTTGCTAGGATTTAATTTAAAAACATGTCTAGAAAAACGTGTAATTATGCTAAATACAAAAAGGCCTGTAGTCTAGACACTACTGACGGTCCGTCCTTGATGTCACAGATAAACACACAAATTAAAAACAAAAAAAAAAAAATGTTTTTTGTTTTAATTCAGTCTCACCTACATCCAACTACTTTACGTTTCCGAAGTAAACGAATTTGATGTGATAGCCCAGATCATGGCCAACCATTATACCGATCTAGCTGAATTTGTTCGAAAGAGTCACCGCGGCCCTGAAACGCAAAGGGCATTAGGAGGAACACGGATGGGTTTTATTCAGTAAGAGTCTGACACTCCCTTCCACTCCGCCCAGAGTCATTTGATGTGAGATTGTGGATGACCACAATCGCACATCAAATGACTCTGGGCGGAGTCAGTAGTAGGTCGCTTATGAAAGCGAGCCTATCAATTCCTACTCTCCCTACTAATATTATAAATGCGAAAGTAACTCTGTCTGTATGTCTGTTTTTCACGCTAAAACGGCTGAACAGATCGTCATGAAATTTGGCAGATATATAGCTTGGGATATGGAGAAGGACATAGGCTACTTTTTACGCGATAACCGACATCCACGTGGGAGCTACGGGCAAATGCTAGTAATAAATATATTGCTTTGATGAATGATTGAAATGTGGTGCTGGCGTCGCCTCTTAAGAAAACCATAGACATCCCACCGAACAAATGTCTCGATCCTCAAGGAACTGCGAATGGAGAAAGTTCAACATCTGTCCTCAACGTGCCTGCAACGTGTCGTGAGATACTTCGGTCACATTGCTCGCAGAGGAACCAATAATATTGAAAGACTCATGGTTACTGGCAAAAAAAAAGTAGTACAATAGAGGGTAAAAGACCAAGAGGCCGAAGCTCCAAACGGTGGTCAGATCAAATATCGGAGCAACTGGAGATACCGATAAGCGCTGCACTCCACCAGGCTGCTGAACGTAACAGATGGAGAAAAGCCGTTGACAGTTGAAACGGAGTCACGATTCTCAACAGTGAGAGAGCGATTAGGAAGAAGAGAGATAAGATTAATTAGACCTTTTGTTATAAACAACCAATATTTTCAATTCCAGAATGTGAACCCAGACTTTTAAATTTTTAATTCTTGCCAGTTTTATCAAATACAAATAAATTTTCAAACTACAATCTTTCACACCAATAAAATCTTCTACGAATACATACATGTTAGCACTAGCACGGACAAGTTTTTTCCCAAGAAAAGCTTCAACAATAAGTTTAGAAATCTAGGAAACAGTAATTGTTTGTAAAAAGGCGTGGCCGGCGCGCGGTGCAGCCAATCTGGTGAAACGCCCGCGGTCACCACAGCTACACGCTACCGGAAAATAAGCTTTTACAACAAACATTTCCTTTACTATTCATTCTCTAGAAATAACTTCTTGTGTTGAGGAAATTGTGTAGTTTAGATTCTGATTTTTTCTTCGTGTTTTATGTCAACGCACAACGTTTTGGACTGGTTATTGGTCAATTGACCACAAAACAATCCGAATCCTAACTTCAATATTATTTCTGCGGACACCTTAATGGCTGAACCGATTTTGATGAATTTTGGTACAGAGATTATGTAGATAGGTAGGAGATGGTCATAGGGTACTTTTTTTGGGAAAATAAAACTTAAAAGCGAGCATAAAAGTTATTAATTCTTATCAAAACAGCTTGTTCGACGAATTGAAGTGAATCTTCAGCTTATTAAGAATCTTAACAGACAATATCGGTGTCTTTCGTCCAGCAAACGCTGATATATGGTAACCCTTTTCATATGGGCACGCTTAGCACAACTTTATGCAGATGTATTTTATATCCTTATTCTTCTCGTTTACCGTGTTTGTAGCTGTTGCGTTGTGAACGTTTTCTATTACAATATTTTTCGTTGAGTTCATTACACGACGAAGGAAACATTTTAAAAAGGAAAGAACTTAGATTTTTACTGCAGTTTGTAAATTCTGTCGGGCACACAGCTTGTCGCTGAATAAAATTACCACTAAAAATAAAACGTCGTTGTGTCTCTGTCAATCCTTTGAAGTTGAAACGACAGAACGTTATCTTAATTAGGCTTACTGCAATTCAATTGTTTTACCTCCTAGGACCCCACTCAGCAGTCAAGGGTACCCCAGCAAGAATTACTATGACAGTTCATCATCATCATCATCATCATCATCATCATCCACAACCCGACACTGCTGAGCATAGGCCTCTCTTTTCTTATGCCACGTTCCTGTGCCAGCCTCATACAGGTTCTACCCGCAATAGCAGCAATGTCGTCAGCCCATCACGCCGCCTGGCCGACTAACGCTTCTTCTTCCAGTATAATAATACAGGGTATGTTTTTTTTTTCAAAATCAACCGGTTCGTTTCCTGGCTACGATAGCCAATTTTTCAAAAATCTAATTATGCAGTTTTAGTTTTCATCGAAATCGGGCTCGAGACTCCTTTCAGTGTTTTCCGATATTTCTCATAGTTTCGGATTTGGCCATCCACGCACACTTTAAAAATTCACCCTGTATACATATTTATATATTTTGCTAAGAATATCGTATAACATAATATTCCAAAAAAGGTCATTCAGATTTGCACCTCTAATAAATAGTCATCCGAGATGAAACTTAAACTCCGAGCTGCTACAGCACGGAGTTCGAGTGCCTGCGGAACCTGTCATCTATAAAAAAAAACCAATAACACCTAGCCCAATCAATCGGCAGTCGAACCAGCACAACAACAGCAGCAGCATTTGCAACTACATAACCGACTACTCCATATTATATTAATTTGTCGTATAGTACAATACGTCACAACTACATACATACCATGACGTTTGCTAATTATCGCTCGAGGCAGTCGGAATGTCTCCTCACGTAGGTAGTCTGGCTTTCTACTAATAATGTAAATGTGTAAGTTCGTATGTTTGTTTATCATTATCAATCACGTCTTAACGACTAAACGGATTTGGATAAGACTTGGCAGACGGGCAGACCATGACCAGGGGTCTATTTAAATAACCAACAGGCGATATGTGGCAAATGGCAATCTGTCAATATTGTATAATTTGTTTAAATGTTCTGCTACGTTTGACAGCGCCTGTCAAAAAAATGTAACAATTATTTATTTTTTAAACAAACATGTCAGTTATATCCCGGTTGTACGTTCGTGCGGCATAGGAATATACATGAAAAAAATATTTGGTTTGTTTGTTTGGTCTGTCCGACAGTTGATATTCGGGCTGTTGTATCCGTTCGAATCGCTCGGTAAACTCTGATATCGCGATTTAGGATTTTTGTCAAGTTAGTTCGCAGCTGTCGAGATAGATGGCGCTGCGAGTCTTATTTTTATTGATTCTGCTATATTGACTTTTTGTGGCGGTATAAATGCCGCTACATGTTCATTGGCTATGACAACAAGGGATGAAAACAATAATAAAAGAATTTATTTTCTAGCTTTATTACGCTTGTATAACTGACTGTACTAAGTAATATAGTTTGACAGTTATAATAATAATAAGGCTAAATAAGCTTTGAGGTGGTCGATTTCAGCCACGCATTAGAATTTATTTTCTGTTACAAAAAATAACTTCCTGCGTAGTACATTCAAACTACAGGATACAATAAAGTCTTGAGAGAAAGTAAGAATTACAAGCACTCTGGCGGATCCAGTAAGACCGAGATATCTTTGGTGGTCAACAACCTAACGAAGTCATTGATGAATTTACGAAAAAGAATCCAAGGAGGCTTATTATGCGTTAAGCAAACTAAAATAAAATGATTTGTGCTTGTTTTATGTTTACTTTGCCAAAACCTACTCTCCGCAGAATTAAGCCACCCCAAACGACAATCCTGGATCCGCCACTGATGACAAAGAATGACTGATGGGGATCAATGGTTCTTTGTGATCATTCCCGCTGACTGGTTAAAATCATAAGGCGTTGGTCTAATGCAAAATGATTAATTTGTTCGCCAAAACTGGAAGGCGCCCTCTGTTAGCGCGACAACGCGATCGATTTTTTATACAATTGAACGCGATTGAGCTGCTAAAAGCCCTTAACGCAATTTCCATTCCTCAGTTACCTCAGGACCATAATTTAAAAGGACCACAGTTCACTATAAAATGCTACCCCAATGAACTTTGAAACAATGTATGGTCTAGCTTAGTAAGCCTATAAAGAAATACCAAAAAAATTACCTACCGTTATATATTTTAAGTATTTAACCTAACAATATACTCGAAAAACATTATCACTACACGCTTCCCACATGCTACCACCTTGTAATATTAATATCGAGTGAAATATCAGACGACGGCAGTGGGAAATCAACTGTAAAATTTAAGCAGCAAAGTATAAATTCATGTGATAGGCGATGGAAATGGTGCAATTTAAAAGAGGCGGCGTGTTAAGTATGTGTAAGAATCTATTATATTACATTAATTCAACTGATTTTACCCAGTTATTTTAACCGAATAATTCCAGTCCATCCATTTAGAAACTAAATAATTGTTCAGAAAATTCGCTTCATCATCATTCATCAACAATTGTCTACTGCTGAACGTGGGCACGCCAATCATCTCGATTATGGCAACTCCCATCTGAAGAAGAAGCTTTCTAAGTGCACGATGAAGTTCAACCTTTTTTTTATGATCAAATGACTTCTTCCGCTCTGGGCAGAGCGGAAGGAAGTGTCAGACTCTTACTGACTAAAACCCATCCGTGTTCCTTCTATGGCCCTTTGCGTTCCAAGGCCGCGGTAACTTTCGAACAAATCCCGTAACAAGCTCAACCCTTCGTTTCACTTAACGACAGCCCTTCTTTCAAAAGCGCTCCCAGTTCCTCACTCACGCCACCGTCTTCACCTAAGGAACTAGTCTCCGAGGTGTTCAGTTTCCTGCGGCACCCAGCCCGGTGATACAACAGGTAATGCAGGGTGTATAGCCTTGTATGCTAGAGCTTACACACAAGCTATGCATAATGGCGGCCAGAGATCTATTGGGATGTGTTGCTAATACGCGGAATATGTTCGACTATGTTGAATTTGCATAGATAGGTAGTCTTGGGCTCAATTTATATTGAAATGGTATAGAAGCCTACAGCGGACCGGTGAACTCTAGATAAGTGAATGATAAATGATAATGATTAATGATATTTATTTTGTAAGTAGGTAAAACATGACACTTTTACATGTCAATGTTTTTTGGTCATTTTAAGCTAGATGAGGACGGTGTTTTCTAGCTGACTACCCTGAGAAGAAACACCGAAACAAACTCAGAGGTCAAAGTCTCTTTTAAAGTCCAAATAATCCGTAGATACTGGTCAAATCGTAGGAGAACCATGTAGGCTAATGTCTGAAGTGGCCTTTTGAGCAAAATGTCACACAGATTTGAGTGGACCTGTCCAGACAGTGCTTTGTCAGTTAAACGTGTGTGTGTTACATCCTGTCAGTGGTAACGTAGCGGAGGCGATTGTCAAAACGTCAAAAATGTATGTGATTTACAAACGCTATCGAAGTAGGGTCTCGTAGCTAAATAATAACAGCAGCACGGGTCGATCTTCAAGGTTAAGCAACGCTTGCCGGGGTCAGTCTGTGGATGGGTGACCATCCTAACATACCGAGATTCCTCCGTGCCTCGGGAAGCACGTTAAGCTGTTGGTCCCGGCTGTCATTTGCAGATCTTTGGCAGTCGTTTCAAATTTTCAGAAGCCAGAAAATCTGGCTCCAGTCTTGCCAAGAAGTACCTACCGTGTTACCCAGTTAATAGGTTGTGAAGGTCTAGTAGGCAGCTGCTCTACGTAAAATACTGGTATTCAGCAATACGGTTTGATTGGAAGCCAACCCCAATAAAGTTGGGAAAAGGCTAAGCATCTGCTTGGCATTTTCTCAAATTTCTCCCTCTCTTCTCTTCCGGATTCCTATGCAATTTTACAATAGCGAAAACCACGAAGGGTCTCCATTTCGGGTTAAATATTTCTTTAGATTATTATTTTTTAAATAACGAAGTTAAAATATGTTTCTGGTATATGTCCAACATTATCATGATTTTGTTGAAATGGGTCAAATAATTTATCATATTTAAGAAAATGTAAAGTACTCAATCGATATCGCTAACCACATTACTATTTTCAATATGAATAACGATATCTACTCATCACCGGACCCGTGCTGCCCCCAACCAGCCTTTATATAAATAACTTTAGTGCAAAACTGACCCACAGCCAAGAAGTGTAATTTATATGTCAAATTAAACATTATTATTAATGTCTTTGTCGACGTTCGTCACATATAACGTGTAAAAGAATAAACCCAACATCTCTTAAGGGGTTTTGGGATGCATAAAGGAGCCTCCTCGTGTAGCGCAATTTGTTCCATCAGACACTCAACTGAACCGAGCGCTCGGCGCATCCTGGACAGTCTCACCTAACACCTTATAAGACTGGCCAATCCTTCTCTTGCGGTGGTAGGGCTAACGCCCGCCTGGTTCACGACCACCCTCCCACCGGAGTTCGGCGTCAAGCAGCCTGCTGTGTTTCGTCGACGCGTGGGAGTACCAGTGCCTCAGGGCATCTTCTGGGCACGCTCGCTTTCATCATGGACCTCATCTATCGCTTTCCATCAGGCGTGATCGAGGTCAAGAGCTAGCCCATTCATAAATAAAAATAAAATAAAAAAGGGGTCAATGTACTCATCGTTATGAACAACTGTCACTTTGGAACCAACACTGAAATCGCGAAAAAAAAGTCGACTGCCCCATATATTTATGTGCGGATATCTGGACAAAATGTACTGAACAGCTGATGTTGTGGTAACTACAATGACGAGGTTTTGCGTTTATTCTGTTACACATTGTAATTAGAATAGGTTTAGTCCATGTTCAACCCCCACAATCTTAACCCCCGACCATGTTGAACCCCTAAACGTTGTCCATGTTCAACCCCCAGGGGTTGAACATGGATTTCAATACATTGGTCATCTTTTCTTTGTCCTTATTCAACCCATTGTTGTTAGGTAAATAATAATGACATTAAAGTAATACTGCGAGCAGAAGTGATTTATTTTCTTTACAATTAAAATCTTTTACAGGTATTAGTTGGGTAAAAAAAATATATCTAACATAAACATTGATGATACTACTTGGGGTTTATCTTTTTTTAAACTTTTTAACAAAACGTGACCGTGATCTCTAGATTATTTATACTGCAGGCTGACGTCTGGTAGGAGCTTGCCTTCCGTTCGTGAGCGGCTGGCCACGAAATTTCTGGAGATAAACCACTGTGTTACCCATTATCATACAGGTCATGGCAACGTAAATTATTTTTTTTCAAACTTGTTGCTTCATTTGTGTCAATGTTCTACATCTGATTGTGAATATCTTATGAGAGTGTATTCTTTGGAAGAATGAACGCAATTTTATTCATGGTTCTTGGCAATCTGGGCTTCTTCTGTTGTAAGAGAGTTAGGCCAATAGGCACAAAGGGACGTCCCTTTGTGCCTAGCTCTACTAAGAGGGTTAATTCTTATTTTTCCGCTGTTCTTTTCTGACTATTTGTTGCGATATCCAAGATAGTTAAATCGTTTCTCCGGGACTCGTCGAGCTTCATTGCCTGCTTTTCTGGTGGTGATGGCTTTCAGGAGTTGCAGAGGTTGGGAATAGTGTGGCGGACTTACATACTATTAAACATCATGCGTGTGAAAAGTTTAAAAAATAATTGGACTCAATTTCTCCAAACAAAGATCTACCGTTATTTCACCACTTATAAAACGATTTACAATATAATTTATCCTCTTGTCAATTTCAACATGTTCTGATCTTCTTTCATTCTTTTTTTGGCTTATAATTTTTTGGTAAATAGAATCCTCTTCTAACGTTTTTAAAAATTGAACTAGATTAGAGGATTTACCTAACGTCCTATTTAACATGGCATGCCAACCTTCTAACTTATTTGTGGTGCGATGCCTTTCAGCAAAACAACTCCATTTATCTTTCATTAGTTTATTCTCCAACCACTGTTTTACAAAATAATTATTAAATTTAGTTACAGCTTCGTCAGTAGGACTATCTTCCATAATATAGAGAAATCCGTCGCTTACAGCCTCCGGAGGTAAATGAGCCAATACTGTCAGTAAAGCTACGTGTTTACGAGTAATTTTGTTACTAAAGTTCTTCTGCTTTCTTCCATATCGCTCTATTAAAATGATAATAGCATCCTTTTATTGATGCTTCTGGAAATTTCTTTTCAATTGTTGACACAACAGCTGCTTCGAAATCAACTGTGAATTTCGTTGGATTCCAGCTTGGGATATTTTTTTTAATTAAAGTAAAAAGTATATCATATGTACTTTGTTTTTTATTTAGTAACAAAGCGTACACCACCGGCATTATTTTGATTTCTTTTTCTGAACTTCCTACATCAACGTGTAGTCTTCTTTTCTTCAACTTTATAAGTTGAAGAAAAGGACGTGGACATGTTTTAAATGTCCCATCACCAAAAAAATGTTTCACGTTGCTTATTATTTCCCTAGCCGTCTCAGATGCGAAAGCTATAATTCTATTATTTTTATATTTGTAATCAAAGAGCAGGAACTTTTGAAAATGGCAGGTACTTATTTATTTATTATTTATTTATTTAAAACTTCATGCACACAAATGTACAGAGGCGGACTTAATGCCTTAGGCATTTTCTACCAGTCAACCTTTGGGTGATGCAGAGACAAATAGTGGTAGGTGCAATGTGGAAAAGCAAAAAAAAACAGAAACACGATTTATATATAATTACTTACTGTAAAGATATATTATATTATATATAATTATATAAACTATACATACCATACAATACTATACTATAATATACTCAAATGAATAAACTAATGTACAAATATACCTACATAAACAATTTGTGCAAACAAATAATGAGTAAAAAAATAATAATAATAAATTAACGCCGTGACGATACTACTGCCAACACTGTACTGTGTGTGTGTACTTCTACATCACTCCCTCTCGAATACCTAGTTTTTTTAACACCTACTGCCATATTTCTTTTATTGTATAGGTCAGATTTCACATTTTTATACGACGGAAATTCTTCGATAGTTTTATCACTTGCGTCCGTTAAAGAAATTACAGCTTCACGATATACGGTTGGAATAGTCTTCTTGAAATCTTCGGTAACTTTAGTTTTACAAATCGACATAACCTTTTTTACTTCGTTTTTAGCATAACTTACTGGGCAACTGTGCACTGTGGATTTAATCATTTGGCTTTGTGTTTTTATAATGGTAACAGTTCCATGACATTTAGGCCACTTAACACAACGCCGGTAAAAAGAAGCCATTCTTCAAATCAAATCAAATCAAATCAAATCAAATACGTTTATTTGTGTACACAGGTGAAAAAGGTGGAACAATTACAAGATTAATGGGTCTCTGTGTCCTGCCACAGTAGGTAGCATACAAACATTAAATATTACATTCTTATATTCCTTTTTCTGGTAATATTGATGGCCTGCTAAAAGTAGTACACGTCCTCCGCGCTTAGAAGTCACAAAATCGAAATTAAATAAACCGCTACTCGTAGACGGAATCTCCGCCATAGTCAGAAATACAATAACTGTCACTGTCAAAGTGACTTCAATTCAATATATCCTTTATATATGTAACTATTATTAAAGCTTTGCACTTTTTACAAACGGCCAACTACTAATGATATAAAATAAACTCTTTTGTATTTAAAAAAATAATTAAAACAAAAAAAAAAATAACATCAAGAAAAACAAGATTTATTTCATTTGTAACTGCTAAGAAATACAAGGCTTTTTTACTTTTTATTTTATTTATTTATTTATTATTTAATAAAAACTGCAGATATATAGGGCAAATAGAGTATGGGCAAATTTTGAAAATGTAAGTTATAGCAATAAATTAATGGAAGATGAGTATAACTTTTGTGTTTTACTGTCCATTGAGGGTTGAACGTAGATCAAAGACATTCAAAAATAAAAGTCCATATTCAACCCCCCAGGGGTTGAACATGGACACATTTAGGGGTTCAACATGGTCAGGGGTAAAGATTGTGTTGGTTGAACATGGACTAAACCTTAGAATATACCTATACGTACTTAATTTTGTTTTGGTGATTTGTAAAGGTACATAAGCCTATGAACTAATAAATGATTGTACACAATATGAATAAGATCTTATTGTTTGCAATTCGTACGTAATGTTATGAATATAAATAAAAAAAACAATTTGACATGGAAAATCGAAAAATTGAAACATTCTCGGAAGTGCTCGATATTATTTGTAGCATTGAACTATGATATTCGAGACAGATGATAAGTGACTACATTTTGATATTTCACAGGTATATTAATAATTCAGGGGCCGCTAGCCCTCTATTCGACAACTGACATGTGATAGGTAGGACCGCGTTATACAATAATAGATCATGCACCATCTAGTTTTAATTTAAAGTTTTTTTTTCTATTAATTTGAATTTAGAATTTTCGTATTTTATTTTTTCATATATTTTTTCAATTGTAATATTATTCTTTTGATTTCGATTGTAAATTATAAGACACTAGTTTCTGTAACGCAGATAATTCTACCTAAATAGCACAATAGTCTGAGTGTCAATTTGTACACATTTAAATGCCAATTTTATCTTAACTTAATTTAATAATATAAAAAGTCGGCAGTCTAGAGTCAGTTTCAGAGGATAAACAAAACCGGCCAAGTGCGTTTTGGGCCACGCACAATACAGGGTTCTTTAGTTGCCCCCATAACATCCCATGTCGAGAAATACATCAACGCCAACTTGGAATTTGATTACGGACCCATTTTCGACATTGCGAACCTGGAAACCATGAATATGACGAAGGCAAAGCTGGATTATATATATATTTTTTTTAATTCTGAAGAAACGACTTTTCAGACTTCTTGCCTATACAACACGAAGCTTGCTAACACTCCTCTCACAAAAACACTGATTCATTCCCTTCCAAAAAGTGCTCGCCTGACAGAAACACGGCTTCACAAACTGCAAGTCCAACACAGCATGACTCAAAGCATAAACTTAGCCCACCATAAGACGAAAACGCAACTTGCTAACACTAAAAAACGTTGATTTTATTTCCCTTCCACCAAGTGCTCGCCTGACAGATCGCTAGCCTATCAACTAGCACCTCCGTTTTTCGCTACAGTTTAATTGCACCCGAGAATAAACGATACACCCGACACCTTTCTTTTTTACTACTTCATTAAGTGAATAAACAATTTTATTGTAGTTTTTCAAGTGCTTTTTAAAAGGTTTTTAAAGAAGTTGTTTGTACAGGAAGGAGGATTATGGACCTTGAGAAGGAAGAAGAACTCTGTTTATTCATATTTGTGAAGGTGTTGAAGATTCTAGAAATCTTTATAAATTATTGACATATGTCGACATATGACGGAGTATAATTTGAGAAATCTATATCTGTATTATATACTATAATCTATATCTAAACGATAACATACTAATAATAAAGCTAAAGAGTTTGTTTGAAAGCGCTAATCTCTAGAACTACCAGTCGGATTTGGAAAAATTCCAGAGTAAGGCTTTACGGGAATGGAAAAGATATGCGCGTACGAAGTCGCGGGCAAAAGTTAGTTATGGATAAGCCGCCGAAAATTAAATTGGACTATGCGAAGCCGAGGTAGGTCGGTGTCTAAATGATTGAATGTCATACCTATTGATATATTTTTAATACATCAATGGTCATACCCGTTTTTCTCATCTTTTCTTTTTCCTATTCGCAATGAACGACTTTTTTGTTATTAACATCGACATACAACATATTATTTATAAACTACATATAACGAATAAAACATAATATTTTGAAGTAGAGCGAGCGGTTTTACAGAATCATGTTTTATCAATTTTTATGAACCTAATCTACTTTTCGGACATAACTCGTAAAACGTTTGCATGTGTGTGTTTGAGAATGTAGTGAAGTGAGTAACTAAAATAATAATACTAGAGAATGTTACACGAACAAACCAGGTTTTATTCGGAAACTCAATAATGTGCAGTATCCCTTAGCAATCACCCAGATTGTCTAAATACCCACATATACCTACATAAATCCAGGTTACCAAAAAGCTCCAAAATGTACGTATTTAATGTATTTACTACATATTATTCCGATGTGCACTTATCGTCAAAATTAATTAAATATTTCCATGTTCTATTGTTATCCTACTAATATTATAAAGGTGAAAGTTTGTATGTTTGTATGTTTGTATGTTTGTGTAACAATCAGGCAAAAACGGCTGAAGGGATTGGGATGAAATTTGGCACACATGTAGTCCATAACCTGGAATAAAAAATAGGCTACTTTTTGTCCCGGTAAGTGGCATGGATTAATGGAGACTGAGGAGGAACTGGAAACTCAGAGCCGCTGCTGCCTTAGTACTTTAGATTCACAAGTACCAGGAGACCAGAAACATCAAGTACCAGGAGACCAGAAACATGTCATAGTATTTTTGGGCAGGTTAGGGTAAGTGTAGGGTAGGTGTAGGATAGGTGTAGGGTAGGTATAGGGTAGGTGGGTAAGTGTAGGATAGGTGTAGGGTAGGTGTAGGGTAGGTATAGGGTAGGTGTAGGGTAAGTGTAGGGTAAGTGTAGGGTAGGGGTAGGGTAGGTGTTAGGGTAGGTGTAAGGTAGGAGTAGGGTAGGTGTAAGGTAAGTGTAGGGTGGGTGTTTTCTGAGTAAAAAAATTACAATACAAATCAGGAAACCTTGCTATTTCCGATATTAACGCGGGCGAAGCCGCAGCTGGTAGAAGCTAGTGTATAATAATTATGAACAGTTCCATTTTATTTAATCATAATTAATTGAAATGTCGCTGTGTGTTTATTTTGATTTCACCCGCTACGATTGGGTTAATGGAATTTTTTATCTTAATTCAGTGTAGGTAGCCAAAGCTCAAAATAATGGTATTCAGCTAAATCCGATTTAACTGGAAGCTATTTTAGTACAGCTTGGCAAAAAAGAGTTTGGAAAAAAGGGTGCCACTATCTCACTTAACGCACCATAATATAGGAAATCAATAAGAGAATTTAATCAAGTCGTTAAAAATAAATGTGGAACAATAAACGTTACTCAAAATCTAACACTTGTCGGCCAAGTAGTTAGATTGCCAAAATATTTGCCAAGCTGTACTAAAATCAAATTCAAAGAAGTTATTTCAATACACCATTATATAGCACTTTTGAACGTTAAAATGTATAAAGTGACTATAGTGTTATCTATTCGCAAATGTAGATCCTTTTGGAGAAGAACAGACAAGAAACTTCATAGTTTGACATTTCGAAAAATTCTTTACTGTAAATACTCAATTCAGAATCGGCTCTTAACGACGACTTAAATGAGTAGTAGGTATTTGACAATTCGGCCGGTAGGTACTTTATTAAGATATAAGTAAATATAAGACATTTATTTTGTAAAACATCTTATGTTTTGTTCTTATGTTCATCGTACGTCTTATAATGAATATGAGGTGACTACATGTTTTGCCATTTATGGCGTACAAAATTAATTACAGTCGACAAACAATATACAAAAGAAAAAAATACAATGTCAAAACTTAAATTAAATTAAAATCACAAACGTCAACATTTAAATTAAATTGAAATTACAATGTCTAAACTTAAATTAAAATCGCAAATTTTAAAATTTAAGTCAAATTCAAAATCACAATGTAAAAATATAAATTCAATTTAAGTAAGACATAAGTACAACTAATCCTACTGCTCACAACCAACATAACTGAATACACTTTACCAGTAGACTTAACAATCACTGTCCGTCAGATCTCGTTGGAAACAATCTGTATGAGTCGACTTAAGCAAATGTAAGAGCTCGTACGATATAGTGTAGACGATATGCTAACAATCCTTCAATGCCTTGTTATACCATCTAACTTGTGTTCAACTTTAAGTGTGTTTGGTTAGAAGTATACCACTTTGCGTCTAGTCATCTTATTTAGGTACTCGTAGATCATAGATATTCTGGAATAGAATGAAAATATTGAAGAAAAATATAGAAAGGAAACATGAGGATCCCGATAACGTGACATTCTATAAACGATGATAATTTTCGAAAGGTCAAAACGCCTACTATAGTGTAGCGGCATTAATGCCGCCACAAAAAATCAACATAAAAAATCTACATCGCAACAAAAAAGAACTGCGATGCCATCTATCCCGACAGCTGCGAACTAACTTAACGAAATCCTGAATCGCGATATCAGAGTTTGAACAGATACAACAGTCCGAAAATCAACTATCAGGCAGTTGCCCACCGGACACAACAACCATCCGGTCGGAGAATCCTTCCTTTTCAACGGAGGTTTGCGGGACTTTATTCTCTGTTTCGCTACCTCCATACTGGTGACCCTCGACATTGAACGTCTATGCAGCCTTCGTGCAGATACTTCATCATGACTTCATTATCACTTCTTCATCGTGACCTCAAGCTCTCGAGCAGTGAGTCATACAGCCAGCCAGTACCCACGGCTTCTGCGGGTATCCTGACCATCAGCATGCAGCGGACGCGCATTCCTGGTCAGGACCCTCAGCCTCTATCATCACCCTCAATCTCATCAGCGACCTTGGCAAGCACACTGCACCTTTGGCCATTCACATGAAGAGCCTTGAAGAATCTCTCCTGGTCGACCCAAGCAGTCGCGTCACTACGTCGCACAGCAACACTCCGACCCACTGAAGCCACCAGCACCACTCCGACTCACTGGGATATTATCACCCTGACTCACTGGGGCACCGCAGACAGTTCCGACTCACCGTGAACTCTGCGACTTCCGGTTCTGACTCACTGGAACCAACCTTCCACTGGCCTGGCAAGCATCTTTAGATGTATGGACGACTCATCCACTATCGACCTGGTCTCCGGAGGGGAGTGATGTATTATTGACGCCACAAAAAATCAACGTAGTAAAATCTACATCGCAACAAAAAGATCCGCAACGCCATCTATCCCGACAGTTCAGAACGAAATCCTGAATCGCGATGTCAGAGTTTATCGTGGGATATGAATAGATACAACAGTCCGAATATGAACTATCGGGCAGTTGCCCTCTGGACACAACAACCGTCCGATCGGAGGATCCTCCTTTTTCAATGGAGGTTTCACAGACTTTACTCTCTGTTCCGCTATCTCCGCAGTAGAACTAATTTGCAAAGATTTTGACGGCGAAAACTGAGGATCCAATTTCGGTTGTTTTCGAGTTATCAACTCCATAACGAACAAGACGTACCTCGAAAAATGTGTGCCCATTTTAAGGAATCCAATCATTAGCATTATCCGCCATCCTGATACGGCTGTTCATCACAAGAATAACTTTTAGCGTAAGCACCTTAACTTAAAAAAATACACAATGAAATATTGTGGGCAACTTAAAAAATTTTACTTTGTGATTTCCCTAGGCATGCAAATTTAATCTAGACCATAACAAGGAATAAATTAAATAAGACGCTGTAAATATTTACATTTTTCATATCTAAGCGACCTTTATTTATGTGTTATTTTAAAGAAAAATTCGTTTGTTTGAGTTTTTTTAATCTTAATTTGTGGAAACGCTGAGCATGGAGGTGAATGAAATAAATGGAGGATGGTCGTAAGAGTCCTACATACAGTACATACGACAATCCAGCGATGTTTGTTCTAAAATTGATCAACAAATAGAATAATTTCCATGAAAAAACATCGTCGCTTCGTTGTCGGAATGTCGCAACGCAACTGTCTATGGCAGCCTTCATGGACTGGAGTGGGTGACAAAAAAACATTTTCAGCATAAATATGTACATGGAATATCTGTTACAGAATCATCATCATAACTAAGCCCACCTAATACTACCCAATCATAAACTCGCAAGACAAATGCCTCACTCGCACATAACCTCATCCCTCAGCGCAAAGGTGTTGAATGTGGAAGGCAACACGGCAAAGCTTTCAACTCATCGGTCATGTGGGCCCTTCCGATGAAAAGTAGCCACTTTAGTCGTCAAACGCCAATCCTAGCCGACCCGTGGGGAGGGGACCCGATATACTTCGTTGCACAGACGTAGAGAGTTGGTAAATTGGTAGATGAGACAGTAGTCTTTGGGCAGTTATGAGATCTATGATGTTAGGAACATATCTCGATGAAAGGCAATGCAGCACAGCACAAATACAAATATCCTTTATTTTAAATAGACCAGTTACAGGCACTTTTGAACTGTCAAGGTCTGTCAGTCAAATAGATAAAGCTAGTTCTGCAGTGATACGTATGGTGTCGGATGTAAAAGAATAGCACCTTCCCATCACTTCCCGTGGGTGTCGTAAGAGGCGACTAAGGGACTCACAAAAGAATGGGCAGCAGAATTCTCTGTACGTACATTGCTACAGGTAAGCGCCAACCCGCCTGCCAAGCGTGGAGATTATGGCACCCCCCCCCCCATTTGAGGGAGGCTTATGTCCAGCAGTGGACGTCTTTGGGCTGATATGATGATGATGAGTTCTGCCGCGGTTGCAAAACACACTCACCGACCCTATATCCAGCGCCGCAATTGCACAGTGTTGGACATTTTCAAATTAATATCAATAACTACTACGCTTTGCAAGAAATTGTAAATAACGACAACAGGAGACAAGAGATTTCTCAATCTTAACTAATATTATAAATGCGAAACTAAGTTTGTGTGTTTGTTGCGATTTCATGGCTAAATTACTGAACCGATTTTTATAAAACCAATTTTAGTACAGAGATAGATCTCTCTGGATGTCTGGAACACGGATGGGTTTTATCCATTAAGAATCTGACACTCCCTTCCGCTCCGCCCAGAGCAGAAGAAGTCATTTGATGATTTCCCATAGTTAAACATAAAATAAAAAGCTAGTACCTAAGTTAGTATTTATTGACTTTTATAATAGCCAGTATGCCTGTATGTTACCTCGTCTCGACTCACCGGATTTTTATGAAACTTTACCACGTTCTGGAATACGACATAGGACACGTTTCATTCCCGAAGTATGTTGCTTTGGTATAATTTTAAGCTTTTATTTAATCATTTGTCACTCAATACTCAATAGGTAGGTGTCACGTCACATCTGTAATTTTACTCTTTGCCTAAAATATAATAGAAGTAATATCATAAGATATTAGAGGGAATTAGTCGCGAGCCAGTCCATCGAACTCAATAGTTGGAGACGGCATTCAATCGAGCAGATATTATTGCCTTGTAGTTTATTGGAAGCACTTATTGCAGTTTAGAAATCCTTTTGTTTCGTTGGTTTCTCTAAGGAATAGGTATTTTGAACTTTAACTGAAAGTATAATTTAGACCAGATGTTTTCATTGTGCATACAGCTGAGTGGAATTGCTTGCCGGAGTTTGTGTTTCCTAAAAGCTATGACTTGGGGTTCTTTGATACAAGAGTGAATACGTTATTTCTAAGCAAGCGTGCTCCATCGTTAACTACACCATGGCTTACCATCAGGCGTGGTAATGGTCCTACGCAAACCAATCAATACAATATTATAAACAGTTTTTTTCGCAAAAGCCACTATTACCATGAAACTAATGAAGAAACTACTGCTCATATTCCTTTTCGTAAACACGGTTGTCGGCTTCTTTGATATACGCGACGTGACGTCAGACCTGCTGACGAGGCTGCCGAAAGACTTCTCAATAGCTGTCAAAGATATTGCAGAAGCTTTACCGACGAAGAGCATAACAATAGTGAGGGGAAACTCTTCGAATATCAGGTAAGAGCTTCCTGGGAATGTAGGTGGTACGATGATGTTGCATGATTTTTAAAGTTACCATAGACTTAGAGAATGATAGACAGTGAAGCTTAGTTATCAAGCGTGATGTGTGACGTGTTAGAATGAAAGACAAATGCACAAATTGTCGTTCATTCTAAGTGTCCCTATTTTCATACAGGGTGACTTTTATTTCATTCGCAATATTTCATTCATGAATGTAGACCATTTCTACAATCTAATCAGTTGATGCAGTTTGTTGCATTTATTTTAGTTCCTTTTAGGTAGGTATGCAATTAAGTGTATCTCGCACTAGTGCGGAAAAGTTTTTGTGATGAAGGAGCCTTCTCGTGTAGCCCAATTTGTTCCATCAGACACTCAACTGAACCGAGCGCTCGGCGCATCCTGGACAGTCTCACCTAACACCTTATAAGACTGACCAATCCTTCCCTTGCGGAGGTAGGGCTAACACCCGCCTGGTTCGCGACCACCCTCCCACGGGAGTTCGGCGTCAAGCAGCCTGCTGTTTCGTCGACGCGTGGGAGTACCATTGCCTCAAGGCATCTTCTGGGCACACTCGCTTCATCATGGACCTCATCTATCGCTTTCCATCAGGCGTGATCGAGGTCAAAAGCTAGCCCATTCATAAATAAAAAAAAGTGCGACCTCACCAATTTTATTATTGTAAGCGTCACAGCGTGTTAACGTGTGGCATTTCCACTTTTCGAAAATCGCCTGGAATAGGTACATAGGTAGATTTAACAGATCATAAGTCATAAGTCATTTATTCATTTCTTTAACATAGGTAGTATAATAATAATGGTATATATCAAGGTAATTAAGAGTGCGCTATGTTATGAAAGAGTGCGTACAAATGTTTGTAAGTTATTTAGAACAAAAAACATGACAAAATTCAAAATAACTTTAATTTTGGAAGTCGGTATTTTTGGTTGTTTCTTCGTTATTTGACACCGACTTCCGAAATTAAAGTTATTTTGAATTTTGTCGTGTTTTTTGGAAGTCGGTTTCGTTTTTTTGAGAAAAAGTTTTTTATTTTTCACTTTTTAGTGATACCCCACACCTAACAACACCACTAGAAAGTCACAGGAAAGCAAAAATACGCAATTTCGTATACATGGATGATTTTTCTACATATTTTTTCCAGCTATTTGGATTTAATAACCAAACTACTGATCTGATTTTGATAAAATTTCAATGGGACCATTTGGGAAGTATACCCTTTCCAACAAAAAAAGAATTTTTCAAATCGGTTGGCAAGCGACGGAGTTATGCCCGAACAAACATAAAAAAAAAAAAAAAAAAAAAATACAAACATCCGAATTGAGAACCTCCTCCTTTTTTAGAAGTCGGTTAAAAACAAGCCAGCCAAGTCTCAATACATATTTAAATAAACTGACTGACTGACTGAAAAAAACAATTTACATTTACAGATCACAAGACGTATTTGAGCTGTTATGTATGTTAAGTGAACATAATGTTCCGACTACTAATTTGGACATCGCTACAAATAAAAACAAACAAAAGGTAATATAAACGTAAATGTCGACATTTTCCGAGAATACACGACATATTATATTTCAAGAAAAATATTTTATGTAAAAGAGGTAAATTGAATGAACTATATAGAAATAAAAACAGTAATTTCTGGCAAACCTTGTTTGAATAATAGTTTCTGAGATATATTCTTATTTTTGCTTAACCTTGAAAATCAACCCGTGTGGCAGTTATTAGTGTTATTACTTAATGACGAGCTTACCTTGCAATGGCTACTTAAATACAAGTAAAATTATACGAGGTTATGAATTTTATTGGGGCATAGGAAACGTTCTAAATACAATGCTCCATCTGGCTTTTTCCAAACTATTGGGGTCGGCTCCCAGTCAAACCGGATTCAGCTGAATACCAGTATTACACGTGGAGCAGCTGGGTAACACGGTATTTCTTGGCAAGACTGGTGACAGGTTTTCTGGCAATGCATAAACTTACAATTTATTACATCAAAGAAACACCATACAAGAAATCCGCGTTTAAGTCTACCCCTAATACTTCTATTGTTGTGTTCCAGTATTACAAGTTACTGCGAAAAGCTTTGGATGTGTCAGATCAAAGAACCAGCCTCATTCTGTGCGAGCCGTATGAATGTGAGAATATTCTGTTTGAGGTAAGAAAGTATAGAAATATTACAAGTTGTTCCTACCAAAATAATACACTGGCGTTCAAAGAAACTGCATCAAAGGTTTTTTTTATGGATGGGAAATCTTCAAATAACTTTCAGTCTCAGTACTGCGAGAGTTACAAGTGTGTGTGTTACTTCTACAGGTACCTGAAGTTATGAGTATGACATAGCTATGAGTAGATATGTAGGTACTTACGTCATGATAATTTATTTATAGTTGTTTTATCTGACGAGTGCGGGCGAGCCATAGTTGTGTAGGTTAATATACGTGCACATAGCTCAGTGACAGTCGCTCCCTAGCTTACGCACACTAAGACAATGTGCACGTACATTTATCTACACAACTTTCATATTCGTAACCGTATCCGAAACCGTTACAATATTATTTCTATATCCGTATTCGTATCCTGGTTCGAAATCTCATATCCATAAAATCCCTGATTATTATAAAATCAGTGTATTGTCACCCCGAGTGTTTTATAGAAAGCAATCGTCGCTATCATTTGTCGGCGAACCCGTACGCAACGTCACGCGTAAGGGCGCTTTCCGGCTTCCCGAACAAATTAGTGACAAAATTGATCCCGACGATCACATTATATGGCCATATACGAAATTCAGTTCAAATGTTTCTTACATTTTCGCTATCGACTATAATCATATGATCAGCTGTGATTTAAATAAAATAACAGAGGTATTTTAATAGTTATTGAAACAGTAGGAGTGTATACGACTGCCATGGTTGCGGATTTTGTTCGAAAGAGTTACCGCGGCCCTGGAAAGCAAAGGACACTATGAGGAACACGGATGGGTTTTAGTCAGTAAGAGTCTAACACTCCCTTCCGCTCAGAGCGGGAGGAGTCATTTGATGATTTCCCATGCTTGAAGAAAGGAGTGTATACGAATCGTAGCAAGTGGTGTACTGTTATTTTAAACTCCCTCAACACATTTTCAATTGAGCTCATATACAGGGTGTCCCAGAAGTGCGTATTCATATTTAAGGGTGATGCTGGGCAGCTACACTTATGGAACACCTGTATATAAATAGTTCACAAGGAAAGGGAATAGACCCTTTGCACAACAAGGGGGATAGTTACCCGTCGCAATTTCTTTTTGTTTTTTCAAAATCGCGGCACACGATGAAACGGGTATATATGGATAGAGAGTAATTAAATAAATATATAAATGATAGCAACATGGTGCCTTTAAGTGTCACGTTGGCGAGATATTTGAAGGTGAAGTCGTCATGTGCGAACAATGACTTGTTTCAAATGTTTGAAATGTTTCATCGTGAGCCATGATTTAAAAAAAAAAATGGCGACGAGTACGCATGCCTATGCTTCCATAGAAAGATGTTCGAACCCCTTTGTTAAAGGACAGTATCAAGTTGTTTCACAGTTGTGTCACAGTTTGGACAGTGTTCATGTTTTACTTAGATAATTAGATTTTTGTGTTTATCAAACAAATAATAAATTTCAACCTGAACCGAACATAAATATCACAACGTACTTCATAATTAATATTTCAACAATTTTCATTAATTAAAAAGATGGCGTTGACTGCATTAATAAATCACTTTTTGTATCTCTATTCGAATTTATTAACGGCTGTGAGCATTATTAAAAGCATGCAGTTGAAACTGTAAGGCTATTCAACACACAATTTTAATTTATAACGCAAACATTATTAATGCGGAATATTAATTTACTTGCATTTTAAGTTCATTGAGCTGGGTTTCCGGGCGTGAATAGACTATCCTGAATTGTCTATTGATTTTTAAATGACAAGAGGGTACATAATAAACCAAATGAATTGAAATTCATACTGAACTCACCAATCAATTTGCCAACCTTGATTGGAGTAATATCAGAATCTTTGATGACCATGACAATACTCATCACAGCGATTAATGTTATGCTATGTTAATCAACACTATGGTAGACACTATAGATAAATGTGCAATCACGGTCATTGACTTACCTACATTTATTGACTTTTTTTAATATCAAAAACAGAAATAAAGACATAGAGCCGTCCTGAATCAACTTCTATCGTGATCCTTTACGTTCTCTAGTAATGAAAAACGGTTCATAATTTATTGTTCGGGGTTCTACGAAGGGATATTAGAGAAAGGTTAATGTATTTTATTGCAAGTTAATCTAGCGCCTACCATATTACGTACATTGTACATTAATGAAAATGTTACTTAAATTCGTCCCCGCTTTCTTGAGAATTCGGAGTTAGAACGTTTCAAACCTCATTTTAACAGCAAAGTCTAACAAATACTCATATTCAAATGAATAATTTAGAAACATTCCAATTCTCAGATAAATATTTAAGTATATTTCTAACACTAATTTAACCTGAAAGCCTGTCAACTTATAGCATAAAAGTAAGGCGTTCGTTACACGCTCATGCAAACGTCAATCAATTCAAAAGTCATGAATGACGAATGAATAATGGTGAGTGATGGAATTCAATCGGCATTACCTAAAACTTTAAATAGTCTTAAACATGGTGACGATATATTATTGGCTGTTATACAGGACTCAAAAGAGGACAAGGAACCTTTCCATAAACATAAAAAACAGACCACTTAAAATTCGTGACTAATCAAATATTCAGATTTTTCACTGCATTAAACGATTCGATCAGTCACTGCATTACATGATAGGATAGCCGTCAATCACAGCCGTGACTGTGGTTAAACTGACAGCAAAACCTACCGTGTAAAAGGCGCCTAAGATTTGACACTCGTTTAACTCAATTCAAAAAACCACCCATGTATGTATATTAAAGTTTCAATCCTCTGGGAATTTTTAACAAAATTGATTAACCGTCTACGAGGAATTGTATATCCCGCTACTGTAATATTTAAATCTCTTCCAGTTGACGGACAACAACCTGATCCACAGCATGATCCTGTACTTCTTCTACTGGCCCTACGGAACCGTGAGCGAGACCTTCCTCATGACCATCAAGGAAGCCATGAGGGTCGCTGTCATCACCAACCCGAGGGAGAGCGTGTGAGTTTCACAATTTACACATAACTTATATTATTTCTTAACTATCGTCTCAAAGATATAATCATCTTATACAACGTGTAACAGAATAAACGCAATACCTCTTAAAGGGTCAAGTTTCATTATCAGAAAAATATTTTATATTTACTTTTGGTAATTAAGTATTAAGAAAAAAAATCAGCTGTTCAATACATTTTGTCACGACATGCGCACAAAAATGACAGTCGATTTTTTTCGCGATTTCAGTGTTGGTCCCGTAGTGAAAGTTGTTCATTATGATGACCGCAATGACCCCTTTAGAGGTATTGCGTTTATTCTGTAACACATATTGTATATACATGTCGCGTCATGGGTGGCCGAGACGCGAAGCTCCGGGTCTTCTTTACAATCCAATATAGTTTTGGATGTGGACACTGTTGCAGGTACTCGAACGAACGATAATTTAAATTAAAATAACTTTATTCAGACCAACAGTTTAGACAGGAAACAGACAACGTGCGTGGTTGGGCATTCAGCCGAGACTGCCTGAGCGCTAGAGCGACCACCTCTAGCCCCACCCGTACTCGCTGTCCCCTCTACCGACGATCGTGTCCAAGCGGTAGGCGCGCTTGCGTTTCCAATCACGTGATTATAAGGTTTCGAAACAATTTGTTAGATGGCGCTGTCCGTAGTCCCACAGTAGCGCCATCATTCTACGACATACATATCATTTTTCCTACAATAGTGACGAGCCACATCCAGTTACCACTGATCAATGTTGTACGGAAACTTGTTTACGTATCTTAACTGTTTAGTGAGCCCATGTATCGAACTAACACTTGTCAATTTTTGTAACCTACCCTCAAAACTTTATAATCGATGCCCAGTTTTTGCAATACGTCCAACATATACTATTTTTGTGAATGTCTAGTTTTAATTCTCATGTAAGTGAATTGTAATTCATATGGGAATAAATGATCTCTAACCTCATATACATACCTGACCGATTTCGGTTATGGCGGCCAATCAACGAAGACTAGCCATCGTCGACGCGGGACAGGTTAAAATCGGAGGCATACGCAAGATCAACAGTCATAATATCAACAGTTAAAACATCAACACCGTAAGACCAACGATTCAAAATCTCAACACTTCAGAATCTCAACAGCTTAGTAAGTCAACAGTTCAGAAGATCAAAGTTTAAAATCCCAACTTTTAAAGTACCTATTTATCTTTCAGTCGTGACTGTCAGTCAGGACATGGGGCACCCCGACTCGGACAGGTTAGGTTAGAAGGGGATGGCGGGGTCTAGTGAGCGAGCGAAGCGAGCGAACTTACCCCGCCATACCCTTCGTGGTTATTTTTTTTCAAACCCTTGAACCCCGCGAAGCGGGGCTCCGACTTGCTAGTATTGACCTAATAGGTACTTTCAAAGTTGGGATTTTAAACTTTGATCTTCTGAACTGTTGACTTACTAAGCTGTTGAGATTCTGAAGTGTTGAGATTTTGAATCGTTGGTTTTACGGTGTTGATGTTTTAACTGTTGATATTATGACTGTTGATCTTGCGTATGTATCCCGGTTAAAATGCACAAGTGTGTGCGCAAACACAGGTGTACGTTAACCCGACATGACCGGTGAGGGATCTGGCGCAGGACCAACGGCATAACGTGCTTTCCAAGGCACGGGGGTGTCATACCACCAACTTCCAAACTCCGGGATGTCACAGGGAAGATTCTTATGAAAAAACCCAATAACACTTCAATCATCAAACACAGCAGTTGTCGACGCAACTCGTCCAGGATTTTACCTAACTTAAAAGACTATAAGACTTATATAGTAGTGGGTACGCCATACTGTCCACTGACAGAATTGGTTCCCATACCTGCCTACTGTATGTTCGATGAGAACTATCTGCATTGATAATAAATTATTGACGTTTCTTCACTTTTTGAGGGATTCTGTTTCCTCAATTGAGGAATTCATTTGGCAAAAAGTATTGTGATCATCAGGTAAAGCCAAATCATAATATTTGACTTGTACACTTTTATTAACTACACACATTACCACAATTAACCTATATTAAGTCGATAAATCATTCAGCGGCAAACACAGTAAAAATAAATATACCTCCGTTGTAAACACTACGATAGGGCTGGTCAAACTGTAGACTGTGATTGACCTGCCAGGCCCTGGAACGCAAAGGGCATTTGAAGGAACACGGATGGATTTTAGTCAGTAAGAGTCTGACACTTCCTCCCGCTCCGCCCAGACCTGGAGGAGTCAAAGAATAATTCTGATATATCGCCCCATTGCTCCAAGTTGGTCTTGAAGGTGTGGTCGTGTATCCTGCCAGGGTTGCGGAATTTGTTCGAAAGCGTCACCGCGGCCCTGGAACGCAAAGGGTATTAGGAGGAATACGGATGGGTTTTAGTCAGTAAGAGTCGAGACGTTACAAGATACACCCTAAAATAAACACCCTGATGTTGCTTCTTATATTATGGGAACCTACTGGGCCCTTTCGTACACTAATAGGTACTTGATCTAAACTCGTTAAAAACAAAATTTCAAATATCGTAACAACGTAACGACAAACAATGTTGTGTGTGTTTTCTTAAGTAATCACATATTAAGTATGTGTTATTACACTTCTGGACACATCTATTGGCCCACCTTGTATTTTCAGTTTCGTTTGGTCCTAGCTAAAATTTTATATTAGGTCGAGCAAAAAGTTTTTATGCAGTTTTGAACCTGGCACATTCACAATTTCATTCAATAGTCTTTTTTTGAATTTCGAACACAGAATTTAAAGAAACAAAAGACAATTTGGAGCCTGTTTGTTGATATCAAACAATCGAATACTAAGAGAACTTGGTTTTATTGGTTTACTTGGATTTAATTCTTGAAAAAGTGATTGATATCTTTGATTTTGCAACAAACATTACTTATTCTTAACATTAAGGTGAGGTTCTATCAATAATCTATGGATACTTCACCTGAAGTCGCCGCCCAAGCTGTGGCACTTATTCAGGCCGGACACAGCCAAAGAAACGTGAGTGCTCAACTTAATTTAAGTCGATCTGCGGTCCGAAATGTTTATCGGAGGTACCTAGAGACTGGCGGCTTTGTTCGTCGCCAAGGAAGGCCACGATCTCGGGTCACAACTGAAAGGCAGGATCGATTCATCGTGACGACCAGCTTGAGAAATCGTCATCTTACCTCCATTGAGATACAAAACCAACTTCGCGACTTCCACGGAGTATCTGTGAGCGCTCGAACTGTTCGGAGAAGGTTAAAAGAACGCGATATGGTACCACACAAGCCAGCTAATGGGCCCAAACTAACGCGAGCCCACCGAACAGCGCGCCTTCATTTCGCACGCAGTCATTTAAATTGGACACAGCAAGATTGGAGCCGTGTACTCTTTTCTGATGAGTCTAAAATTGTGTTACATGGCAATGATGGAAGGAAGAAGGTCTATCGACGTAAGGGAGAGCGTTTCGCACAATGCTGCTTTGAAGAGAGGGTTGCTTATGGCGGTGGCTCATGGACTGTCTGGGGCGGTATATCCGCGAGCGGCAAAACTCAACTTGAGGTTGTTACAGGACCACGGCTGCCAACATTAAATGCTGAAAGGTACATTCGTGAGTGCTTAGAACCTCACGTGATACCATACGCGGACTATGTGGGCCCAAATTTCCTTTTTATGCATGATAATGCAACAGCCCATGCGGCCGGCATCGTCAGGGAATATCTTCGGGATGTGAACATCACAGTTATGGACTGGCCAGCCAGAAGCCCAGACATGAACCCCATTGAGCACATGTGGGACGAGCTAAAAAGACGTGTTAGGGCTCGTCAGCCAGTTGCCCAGACGATGCAGGAGTTGAAAACTGCCATAGAAGAGGAATGGGAGATGATCCCTCAAAATTTCATAGAGCGGTTGATAAACTCTATGCCTAATCGTATGAGAGCTGTGGTAGATGCCTAAGGAGGCAACATGCGTTATTAAATTAAACCTTTATTTGATAAAACATGTTTTTTATTCAAAAATCAATTGCCTTTAACAAGGCGCATATCCGACTTGTTAGGCGTAGCTCCATGTAGTATGGTATTCTGAATTCAAATTTAAAACAATACGATCGAAAAAGATGGTAAAATGTATCAGGTTTAAAACTGCATCAACAGTTTTTGTTCAATCTAGCAATCATATTTCGGTAGGGGCCATCGAAACCTAAACTCTAAGGTGGGCCAATAGATGTGTCCAGAAGTGTATAAGTAAAGAAAAAGGTAATACCGCCCGTGGGCGTAGAAAACATGTCATGTTTAATAAAAACTTGACAGAAATTTTAAAAGCCCGCCAGCCCTGTGCTAGAACATAATGGAAATACTGATGAAGCGATAATTAATGGATAATGAAATAATTGAATAAGTAGATACCTACCGCGTGTAATTGGGTTACCGATACACAGCGCGCCGACGCATACCGACAACGGAATGCGGAAAAATTTACGAGAGGAAAATATAACTTTTTTCAGAAAAATACGTACGATAGAACGCGTCTTTTGGTCAAAGGTATCATTTTAAACATGATGTATGCCTTTAACTCGTGACTTAAAAAATGATTTATTTCAATTGCAAGCACTTTTGAATTGTCAAGGGGCTCGAAACAAGTGAGATTCTGTCAACGGTAGCGTGGCGAAAGCGATTGTCAATACGTCAAAAATGTATGGGATTGACAGATGCTATCGAAATGTCACGTGATCAAATTCCTACATTTTGGCATTTCGACAGTCGCATTCGCTAATTGAATGGCACATTGTCTAGGGCGTAAGGTCGGTCAGTCAAAAAGATGAAGCTATATGCACGTTCGAAAGCGTAGATCCCTATGGAGAAGAACGCGCAAGTAACTCCACGGACTCTTTTTTAAATCATTTTTTCTTTACAATTTTATTGTTACATCATTCTTGTTTAAATTCCCCATACATATATTGTATATTTATGTGAGAACGTTGTAGAAAGAAATGCACGTAAAAGTGTCCGGAGTAAAAAGTTGGATTGACAACTCAGTTCAAATGCTTCACCTGAGTGTTTATGGCGAGGATTTTACAAAATCGACCGGCAGTCTTTGCCAAGAGATACCGTATTTTCCAATTATGAGGTGAGAGGGGCAGTAGCTCCATGTCAAATAAGTACTGGTACAAAACTGGAGTCGGTTAGACTAGAAGCCGACCCCAACATATTTGAAAAAAGGTTGGGCAGATTGATTGTATGCCTTTGGGTGTACCCACACCTATCGATCGATCGTCGATCGATGGTAAAATGGATTAGTCGACGTCGATCGATAGTTTCTACTACACCAATCGATCTATCGTCAATCGATGTTATCGATCGGCGGTCAATCAATCGTTTATCGCCCGGTACCCGTCGATCAGCTAAAGCTTCCACACCAATCGATTAACATCGATCGATGGATGCCATCGATTGATGTAGTAATATCCTTTAACCCCTTTCGGCAATGGACACGAAAAGAAGCAAAAGATGGAACGCGTATTGAGAATTTCATTCTTCTAGAATAAACACACATAATTCTGCATAAGGTAGAATTTAGACCCTGTGGTTTATGTAGAACACGTGTAGTTTATCAGTGAATTTAGATAAGGGCCGCTGTTTCAAAAGTCTGATAACTTTTAGTTGAGAATTAAAAATGGCGGTTTGACAGCTTTTGTACAGAAACTACGTCAAACAGCCATATTTGTTTTTAACTGAAAATCTTTTCACAGGCAGTGCCTAGGTGGTTCTAGGCACTCTTACCACTTTCTATTAAAAGGTAGTTCTTTAGACTTCTTACGACTTCACCTTTTCACTGTATCCGCTTTCCTTAACACATTCCTATAAGATGTACTTCACCAACATTTTTATTGTTTCCGCTTCTAGCGTTATGCTTTATCTTAAAACGCGTTTGAAATATAATTGAAACAGGCGGAATATTCAAGTGACATAGCCCGTTAAAAAAATCTTAACCTCATCCATCATACATATTGTTTTAATTAAACAATGCATAAAAATAATGACAAATAAATTAGGGCACACAAAGTGATGACTGTGTCGACGAATATTCTAGACCATTCTTAAGAATGGGTTACTAACAGTAACTATTATCTACCTGTATTAAACAGTCTTGGAGCTTTACGGCGACCCAGAAATCCGCAAAACTACCCCAAAGTGGCGTCCAAGTATTTAATTGCAATTTCCCGCCATTAAATAACTGGCAACACTCAATATTTCCTTCATTTTAGTGTTCAACATCGGTTTCCGCTCCATTTAAACCGTTAAACAGTTAATGCAATACATTGACGTCACAGCCCAGTTAACAAACGCGCATATCGAACGTTTGACATATTGACGTTTTAATAATAATACAATATTAATGAATGGACCATTGTTTAGTGATTTAGCTTGTCATAACACTAATTTACACAAATATTTTATGTAAATGGATAGAATTAGAATTCACTATAATTCACAATGGGCCTCATCAGGTTTAAAGTCACCCAAAGGGCAATGGATAGGGCAATGCTCGGAGTTTCCTTGCGTAATCGAATAAGGAATGATGAAATCCGCAAGACAACCAAGGTTCCCATGCCTGAAATAAAAGATTCAATAAATAAATAGCCCGAAGGATCGCCAAACTGAAATGGCAGTAGGCAGCCACATTGCTCGCAGAACAGATGGTCGATGGGGCTGAAAAGTTCTGAAGTGGCGACGGCGTACCGGAAGATGCAGCATTGGAAGGACTCCCGCAAGATGGACCGATGACCTGGTGAGGGTCGCTGGTAGCCGATGGATGCGAGGCGCACAAGATCGGTTGTTGTGGCGACACTCTGGGGAGGCCCTATGTCCAGTGGACGTCTTTTGGCTGATATGATGATGTGATAGATTACATATAATCTGAAAATATGATCGGTACTAGTTTTGGAAATACTTTCACTGTGAGTACAGCTAAGGAGTAGAATTATCTGCTGGCTGTGTTTCCTGACTGACAGCAACAACCTGAGGATCTTTTTTTTTAAGGATGGAAAATAATCAAATGACTCCTTCCGCGGAAGGGAGTGTCAAACTCTTACTGACTAAAGCCCATCCGAGTAGTTCCTCCTAATACCCTTTGCGTTCCAAGGCCGCAGTGACTCTCTCGAAAAAATTCCGCAACCCTGGCAGCCTCTTGCCCCAGCGGGCTCCGTCTATTATGCTTACATCCCTTTGATGTGCGCGTGGAACACAAGGCGCCGTCGACCCGGGCCTGGTTCTATCGCAAAGGCAAAGCAAAAATAGATCGCATGGGATATAATAATGTCTTATTGTGTTCACTCTAATTCTCCCATAAGTCTTTGTATGACAAGAGCCTGAACAAGAAACTGTGCAACGTTTACACATTGGTAACAAAATAAGGATCATGATTGTCGATTAAGAGTTTACGTCTTAATTCCCGGTTTTTAATTAATGTAGGTAAATCAACGACAGCTATTAGCATGCTTAATCGCTACAGCTATATCTGCTGGTCATCAGCATCAGCTATTCTGTAATTCTCTGCGTAAAAGCTTTGGGTAGTGAGCTTCAAGTGAATTGTCACCTTTTTGTTCCACCTTGAACATATTGGAAAACAACAACTAAAAAGCTCATTATAAAACAAGTGACGATCAACCCTATCAAGTGTCCAAGCATATAAAGTGGTAACCCTCTGAAGGATAATGCGATTTACGAAAGTAAACAGACGACACACAATACAGAAAGAATGTGTCTGAAAGAATACGTGCACCATATGAAAGTTGGCGCTCTTGTAGTCCTTAACGTACAGATAACGACAGAAGTATGTTTGTACTTTATGGTCCTTCATATAATTTCTGATTTTGGTAAGAAACGATTGGTGGTAACACTAATCAAGCCCGCAAAAAAAGTAAAGATTAAGTTTTCGCCAATATGGGGCTTCAAACATAATAGCCTTATTGAAAAAACTCGCTGATGATAGCAGCATATTCTAAATTCAAAGTTTTATTTAAATTCAGAATCTACTTCTCCTTCTTATTTTCGACTCATATTGTATTTTTTACCCATATTATATTTTGTCCGATCAATTAAGAAGATGATGCATGTCCAGTGAAGGAGTTCTACACTGGCACTGCGTTTAGAATGGGTGAAGAATGCCCTATTTGGCCAGATTATTTTAACAGCGGCCAACTTAAGAATCTACTAATCAGTGTTTAACCTAATCAAAATAGGCCCATAAATCTGAACCGGTTCACAGACCCGTGAACCATACATGGTCTTATTTAACTATTGTGTCTGCGGTGCAGACAGTGATACTGTTAAAAATTCAACCAATAATCTGTATAGTCCATACACTTGAAGACGCAAAGGTATAAACCAAACAATAAAGAACCAATCTCAGTTCAAAGCAGCCAACAAAAAAAAAACAAGGCATCCGAAACAACAGCACTAAATCACCAACTATCCAAAAAGTTCTGTCTCCACCAGTACTGCCAACCGTCTGATTGCCCCACCACTCCGCCTAGGGGTATGTCTAAAAATTACATTTCTCCCCCTCACTAAAGTTCAATAGCTCCACAACGAATACAAAGTCTTGGACAATCACGTGCCTTGTAATCCAATTGTGATGCCGATTGAGACTTGGCCCATGCTGGCCCGCGAATGCCCACGATATTTTATAAGTGCCAAAGAAAACATTGAGACTCATTGTTAGTCTTTATTAGCTTAGCACAACGAGCTGTCATTCTTCATTTAGGAATTTGGCTTTACGTGGAAATATTGCTAAATAAGGTTTTTAATTTCGTTTTAGGAGTTAATGAGATTAAGGTGTTTTGTGGAGTTAGTGTCCATTTAAAAATCAATATCTGTTGAGTTTGAGGTTGAAACTCTCGGGTCGTGGGCTCCGAGTGTACATAACTTGTTTAAATATCTCTCTAGACGATTCGTTCAATGGCTAGTCTCCGTTGAGATTGGCCGTCATGGCCGAAATCGGTCAGGAGGACTATAAATATCCCATCACTTATCTTGGAAAATAATATAAAAAAGCCCGCCACACTATTACCAACTCCTGAGAACAAGTATAAGCAGTGGCGACCACCAGAAAAATGCCAAATCAATAGAAGCTTGACGAGTCTCGGAGAAACAATATCTTGGACTCCACAAAAAACAATAAAAAAAGGTTTAAGCCATATATTTAAAGTCCCTTTTCATCTTCAGATTCCGCATCTACTACAACCAGGGCACCTCAGACCGGCTGAACCACTTGACGCTTGTGAACTGGTGGGCCGGCAGCCTGTACAAGTCGCCTGTGCTTCCGCCGCCAGATAAGGTCTACACTGACTTCAAGGGCAGAGTCTTTGAAGTTCCGGTGCTGCATGTAAGTTATCAGTGCTTCATCGGAGTAAGGATGTGTTTTATTGGAGTAAGGATGTGTTTTATTGGAGTAAGGAAGTGTTTTATTGGAGCAAGGATGCGTTTAATTGGAGTAAGGACAGATTTGAGGCGTGGGTGAAAAGAGGCTCTAGACAAAGTGTCATTCTATAAGCGATATGCAATTGTTGAAATGCCAAAAATAAGGGTTAATTATTGCGGGCTACATTTTAACACACTTCCCTACCTATCCCCTACACGGTCAAGGCAAAAATCAAAGAATGATTGCAAATTTTATTTTCGGCGTAATTTGTCTAGATTAGGGCCTAAGAACTTTCTTGATGACGACCCACTGACCAGAATCCTGCTTCAGCTTTGCGAAATTTGAAATTTGAAAATATGGCGTAATAGACGCCATATTTTCATAGGTATCTTACTAGAGCAACAAAAACATGCTCTGCATAAACATAACCTTTCTACGAGGTCCAAATTCTGACAATGTTTTCACAGGCACCGCCATGGCACTTCGTGAAGTACAACAATGATAACACGATCACAGTGACCGGTGGACGGGACGACAAGCTGCTCACACTCATTGCTAAGAAGCTCAATTTCAAGTAAGGAAGACATAAATTAACGATAGGTATTGTAAGCGCTGTAAAATAGGTTATTTGCAGTAGGTATTTCTAGGTTAAAATTCTACATGATTAGATAGGTATTTATTTGAAAGATGTTGCTTTTTAATATTTTTCACAAATCATATGATTCTTAATTAGTTTAATTAACTTAATTCTTAAGGGTTTAAGCTGAAAACCAGCGCTTAGCAACCCTCTCTCTAGGGGACCTAAGCATAATGCTGATGCTTGAACCTTTTGCTTCCGGTATTATAGTTTTGTGTATGTTCTAATACTACTAACTGTAATACTGGAGACAATAAACGTTTATTCAATTCCATTCTTAGTATGATTTGTTTAAAAATAATAAAATCGGAGGAGAAACACAGAAGTTACACTTTTTTATGTTGTTCTGTTGGCATGTAGTTTTGTAAGTTCTGCTGTTGGTTACCCAAATAATAAATAAAATAAATATATACTGCTTATCGCATATTCAATTCTAGCTGTGCCCGCGACTTCGTTCGCGCGTGCTTTTCGTATTTAGGAAGATATTAAGTACACAAACTCACTAAATGTATAAAGGTACTCATCGTGATTATGACATGACTTACAAAATTACGAAGAACGAACGAATATTAACTCTAAAAACATTTCTTCGTAAACAATATTACTTGTTATGTGATATTCATCAGTACGTATAAACAGGCTTTGCGCGCTGCTTACTTGCGACAAAGCGACATACAGCCTGACCGTGCGAGATACAGGACTACCGCAGATCCACACCAACACGACTAATACTTTGTCCCTAAGCTTGATTAATGGTCATGCCGAAACTATCAGAAGATAAGTCTCCGCAGAGGACATGGTGCAGTATACGGGAGGTCTGCCCTGCTTGGGCGGAGCATCACCGTGTCCTCGTCGAGGCGATCGGCTGCGGCGTCCTGGTTTATTCCATGGTCCGGAAAAGAATATAAGAATGAATGACAGGACGATTTGATAGTTATTCCTAGTTCGGGACCAATCGTAAGTCCGTAGGTGATACGGAGTAGAAAACGCCAAACACTAAGGCCGAAACTACAGACTTCGGGCTTAAGAGAGTAGACCCCCCTCAGCCGCCGCAACAGAAAAAGACAACCCAGGCGTTGCGTCGGAAGTCGCAAGGCAATTCCCAGCCACCCTAAGCGCGGGCCCGCAGATGGCGAGCGTAGGTTGGCTCACTGTCCGAACACTAACTACTGTTGCGGAATTTGTTCGAAAAGTCACCACGGCCCTGGAACGTTAAAGGCATAAGGAGGAATACGGACGTGTTTTAGTCAGTAAGAGTTTGACACTCTCTTCCGCTCCACGCAGAGCAGAAGAAGTCATTTGATGTTTTCCCATCCATAAAAAAACCCACAACGGATAGAGTAGAGTAGAGACTCCGTTGTCCTGGCTAAGTTTGCAAGCCTAGCTCCACCCAAATGTACAAAAGCCACCAGTGTGCTTCACAGGTTGAGCGGAGAGACGACCGATAATACTCAAGCCGCAAGGGAGTGATAATCTGAGATAAAAGTCAGCTCAATCACTTAGCACTCACAAACCTATATTTACCACCTGTATATGTACATTATGGATTGCAATAAACGATTTGATTTGAAACCTGCACCTCACCGTTCCGAGGATTTTTTCACGTCGGAAAGTCATGGCCGGGATGACGTAGCCGGCGTCGAAACAACCTCCGCAAATTGGGCTGTCTGTAGTGCATAAGTTAAAAAAATTTAAGGGCAATGATCCGTAATAATAATCCCTATTATTACGGAGGTAATTTTTACTTAAGCTGAGAAGTCAATTACTTAGTCACGTTTATAGACTTGTCATTGCCATTTTTCACTTTTTTCACCATTTGTTGTCATGAAGTTCAGTTGTTCTCTGGCAAATTCATGCACGAAACTGTGAGAAAGAAAGAAAGAAGGAGGAGCGGGTACGGGTCCAGCACTACCATCTCGAAACCTATCGTCGCGAGTTCTTCTGTGGCGTCATTGCCCAGGGATCCACAGTTTCCCTTGAAGCTCTGGAGTGTGAAACCCGCTACTGGTAATTTCTGGCCCTAGGCTGGTCACGACGAATCACCAGCTGACTGGGAATTGAACAGTTTTGTTTCAAAATAAACAGAAAATAATTAGGAATGAGGGAGATCCTGGGAAAGAAATTCAAGAGGTGAAAGGCTCACCGAGTCGAAGCTCCAAAGTCTTGAGCATCGAAGCCGAGTTTTTAGCCTGTCGGTTTTGTATCGGTTGCATTTTGGGGAGTGTGCGAAGGAATTACATAGTTTAATTCCGCCAAGCTCGTTCCATCATCGGACCACAAGACGTACGGCGGTACGCCACCGGTACACGGTGGACCTCACACCCACATGAACAAAATGTTTTGGAAACACATGGCGTGGAATTCCCTGACTGAGTCCGTGTTTCCGGATAGTTACAGCCTGGGAGTCTTATCAAGAGTGAATAGGTTACTTATAGGCAAGCGTGCTCCATCTTCGATCACATCATCGTTTGCCATCAGGTGAGATAGTGGTCAAACGCGTTCCTATGAAAAGTAAAAAAAAAATCAGTGGAGCATTTTTGCATCAATTGCGTAACGCCTGGGTAAGTATTAAAATAATCTTTAACTAAAAAATACTTTTTGGTGTAATTCTCGTGTTGTTGATGGTAAGTACAGTTTCGCTCAATAGATGGCATTGCAAGTGTCATTAAAGATACTTACACCTACTTACTATGCATATAGATAATAAGTTTATTTCTTCTAGATTGCCATAATCCTATCAGGTTTATGTGAATGTTTTCTACATTAGTTTTGTATTTTTTATCGCGATGCAAACGAAACAGAATACATATAAACAGAAAATAGGTTCTGCTTGTCTTTCTAAAAAGATATGCAAAATACAGCAATAACATATTATTAATATTTGAAAATATTAGGTTTGGTAGGAATAAAAAAAAAGGAAATAAATAAGATAAAAATAATCCAAAAATAATTACAACTTTTGTGGGATTCGAACCCACACCAAGTCTTACGAGAGGCAGGCTTTAAACCAACGGACTATGAGCTCTGTTGACAATTGATTAAAATAGCCGATAGCTTAGCTCCCTGAAAGGGTTCCACATCAGGTGCTCTAGACCTTCATTTTTTTTATGTCGACAGACAGTACTCATCATGTTGACCAACTATTCCTTAAGCGGTATATTAATATCTCTTATAGATTAGCCGGGCTGTTCCACGTCTTGTATTCAGATCTTCAAAATAAATTATAGCCTATATGTTGGCGAGGACTAATAGCTATACAACAAAAAAAGTTTCATTAAAATCCGTCCAGTGGTTTATTCGTGAAAGACGAACAACAGACAGACAGACAGACAGACAGACAAAAAAAGAAAAAAATATATTTTTGGCTTCTACTGTTTGTATAAAGCACCCCTGGAGTATTTTTTTTAGTTTATATTCAATGTACAGAATTGACGTCTTCTACAGTTTTATTATATGTACTAGCTGTGCCCGCGACTTCGCTCGCGCGTGCATTTCGTATTTAGGAAGATATTAAGTACAAAAACTCACTAAATGTATGTAGGTAGGTACTCATCATGATTATGACATGACTTACAAAATTACGAAGAACGAACGAATATTAACACTTCCCTGAGCTTGATTAATGGTCATGCCGAAACTATCAGAAGAGAAGTCTCCGCAGAGGACATGGTGGAGTATACGGTGGAGGTCTGCCCTGCTTGGGCGGAGCATCACCGTGTCCTCGTCGAGGCGATCGGCTGCGGCGTCCTGCTGGTCGATTCTGTAGACATCTCACGGTGTTCACCTAAGCGGAGTGAACGACAATAGAGCTGTCATTCCGTCTTATTTACATTGTATGGTTTGACAACTCACACTTCGACATGTTTATAGAATCGCACTGCTGGTTCACTCCATGGTCCGGAAAAGAATATAAGAATGAATGACAGCACGATTTGACAGTTATTCCTAGTTCGGGACTAATCGTAAGTCCGTAGGTGATACGGAGTAGAAAACGCCCAACACTAAGGCCGAAACTACAGACTTCGGGCTTAAGAGAGTAGACCCCCTCAGCCGCCGCAATAGAAAAAGACAACCCGGGCGTTGCGTCGGGAGTCGCAGGCCAATTCCCAGCCACCCGAAGCGCGGGCCCGCAGATGGCGAGCGTAGGTTGGCTCACTGTCCGAACACTACCAGGCCCGGGTCGACGAAGCGACGTAGCCAGTGTTGCGGAATTTGTTCGAAAAGTCACCACGGCCCTGGAACGTAAAAGGCATAAGGAGGAATACGGATGTGTTTTAGTCAGTAAGAGTTTGACACTCTCTTCCGCTCCATCCAGAGCAGTCGAAGAAGTCATTTATGATTTCCCATCCATAAAAAAACCCACAACGGATAGAGTAGAGTAGAGACTCCGTTGTCCTGGCTAAGTTTGCAAGCCTAGCTCCGCCCAAATGTACAAAAGCCACCAGTGTGCTTCACAGGTTGAGCGGAGAGACGACCGCTAATACTCAAGCCGCAAGGGAGTGATAATCTGAGATTAAAGTCAGCTCAATCACTTAGCACTCACAAACCTATACCACCTGAATAGATCATTATGGATTGCAATAAACGATTTGATTTGAAACCTGCACCTCACCGTTCCGAGGATTTTTTCACGTCGGAAAGTCATGGCCAGGATGACGTAGCCCACTGATTCCTCGGCGTCGAAACAACCTCCGCAAATTGGCCTGTCTGTGGTGCATAAGTTAAAAAAATTTAAGGGCAATGATCTGTAATAATAATCCCTATTATTACGGAGGTAATTTTTACTTAAGCTGAGAAGTCATTTAGTTAGTCACGTTTATAGACTTGTTATTGCCATTTTTAACTGCAATCTGTAACCCGTGACCATTTGTTGTCATGAAGTTCAGTTGTTCTCTGGAAAATTCATGCACGAAACTGTGTGAAAGAAAGAAAGAAGGAGGAGTGGGTACGGGTCCAGCACTACCATCTCGAAACCTATCTTCGCGAGTTCTTCTGTGGCGTCATTGCCTAGGGATCCACAGCTCCCCTTGAAGCTCTGGAGTGTGAAACCCGCTACTGGTAATTTCTGGCCCTAGGCTGGTCACGACGAATCACCAGCTGACTGGGAATTGAACAGTTTTGTTTCAAAATAAACAGAAAATAATTAGGAATGAGGGAGATCCTGGGAAATAAATCCAAGAGCTGAAAGGCTCACCGAGTCGAAGCTCCAAAGTCTTGAGCATCGAAGCCGAGATTTTAGCCTGTCGGTTTTGTATCGGTTGCATTTTGGGGAGTGTATGACGGAATTGCATAGTTTAATTCCGCCAAGCCAGTTCCATCATCGGACCACAAGACATACGGCGGTACGCCACCGGTACACGGTGGACCTCACACCCACATGAACAAAACCTTGGAAACACATGGCGTGGAATTCCTTGACTGAGTCCGTGTTTCCTGATAGTTACAGCCTGGGAGTCTTATCAAGAGTGAGTAGGTTACTTATAGGCAAGCGTGCTCCATCTTCGATCACATCATCGTTTGCCATCAGGTGAGATAGTGGTCAAACGCGTTCCTATCAAAAGTAAAAAAATTAAAACAAAGTCAGTGGAGCAATTTTTATTTTTTTTGCGTCAAATGCGTAACGCCTGGTAAGTATCAAAAGAATCTTTAACTAAAAAATACTTTTTGCTGTAATTCTCGTGATGTTGATGGTAAGTACAGTTTCGCTTAACAGATGGCATTGCATTAAAGATACTTACCCCTACTTACTACTATGCATGTAGATAATAAGTTGATTTCTTCTAGGTTGCCACAATCGTATCAGGTTTATGTGAATGTTATCTACATTAGTTTTGTATTTTTTAGCGTGATGTAAACAAAACAGAATACATATAAACAGGAAATAGGTTCTGCTTGTCTTGCTGAAAAGATATGCAAAATACAGCAATAACATATTATTAATATTTGAAAATATTAGGTTTGGTAGGAATAAAAAAAAAGGAAATAAATAAGATAAAAATAATCCAAAAATAATTACAACTTTTGTGGGATTCGAACCCACACCAAGTCTTACGAGAGGCAGGCTTTAAACCAACGGACTATGAGCTCTGTTGACAATTGATTAAAATAGCCGATAGCTTAGCTCCCTGAAAGGGTTCCACATCAGGTGCTCTAGACCTTCATTTTTTTTATGTCGACAGACAGTACTCATCATGTTGACCAACTATTCCTAAAGCGGTATATTAATATCTCTTATAGATTAGCCGGGCTGCTAAGGTTCCACGTCTTGTATTCAGATCTTCAAAATAAATTATAGCCTATATGTTGGCGAGAACTAATAGCTATACAACAAAAAAAGTTTCATTAAAATCCGTCCAGTGGTTTTTGCGTGAAAGACGAACAACAGACAGACAGACAGACAGACAGAAAAAAAAATATTTTTGACTTCTATTGGTTGTATAAAGCACCCCTGGAGTATTTTTTTTAGTTTATATTCAATGTACAGAATTGACCTCTTCTACAGTTTTATTATATGTATAGATAGATTCACTGGCAAGTGACGTAACACACCATATTTTTTTTTTAGGGTGAGATATCATCAAATGACTTCTTCTGCTCTGGGTGGAGTAAAATGGGGCCGTTATTGGCACTCTTTTTTCTACTTATTTTTACTACCTACGTCACTTCTTCTGCTCTGGGTGGAGTAAAATGGGGCCGTTATTGGCACTCTTTTTTCTACTTATTTTTACTACCTACGTCACTTCTTCTGCTCTGGGTGGAGTAAAATGGGGCCGTTATTGGCACTCTTTTTTCTACTTATTTTTACTACCTACGTCCTGTATTCTGAGAAAAGCAACTAATTTATAAAAAAAACTGTGAAATACCCTATTATTTAATCCTCATCCGACTTACCTTTCATTCTATTTTTAGTTGTTGTTCAAGAACTTGTCTACGGCTTCTTTTAGAACGAACCAGACCTAGATACCGATTTACAGGTATGAAGAATAGGGTATCAAGTTGCTCGTCCTTCAATGAAAAGGGAGGGTGTTGCGATCAGACGAGTATTCGTGTCTGGTGGGCCTGACAGTTGTTATCGGGTTTCTATACAAGTGTTAAACGCGCTGATAAAATTATGTAGAATTCCTACTATTACTGTGAATAGAGCAGTGTACCTATATGTCGCAGCCAACTAGCTTAATCAGCCGTTTCATTAAAAGCCTAGCCTTTTCATTGAACTGCACAGTCTAATCAGCGACATAAGTGACAGTACCGGAAAACATAGCGTTGGAAGGCCTCACACAAAGTGGACCGATGACCTGGTGAGGCTCGCGGGTAGCCGATCGATGCGAGATGCACAGGACCGGTTGTTGTTACGACACTCGGGGAAGGCCTATGTCCAGCAGTGGATGTCTTTCGGCTGATATGATGATAATGATGACGTTAAGTGACATGGGCTAGTCACTAAACGATATTGAACAAAATATGTCACATATGTCGCTGAAAAATCGGCACATAAAAAAGCCACTAAGATTCGAAACGCATCGACACGCTTCTTCCCAGCTAAAACACTAGGAACTGGTGCCAGGCGGACGTTTTAGGGGACTGTCTACGTAAAAGTTGATGTGCAAAAAAACTTTTTTACAAAATATACTTACTTTTTACTTACGACTTCTAAATAAAACCACTACAAAGTACAAAATGTCTTTAATTTTGGAAGTTCGTGTTTCTCGTGTGGTTGCTTCATTTTTTGACACCGACTTCCTAAAAATTAAAGTTATTTTGTACTTTCTAGTGGTTTTTATTTGGAAGTCGGCTGTATTTTTTGTAAAAAGTTTTTTTTTAATTTTTCACTTTTTAGTCACACTCCAAAAATTCCAACCAGTCAATATCTATTTCATTATTAGCTGTCTTTTTTCGAATTTCTTCATCAGATCTTTACGAAATTTAAATGGGATCATTACGAAATAAACCTCTTTCGAAAAAAAAGTCTATATATGACGGAATTATGCCCGAACATCTATACATATAATAAAACTGTAGAAGAGGTCAATTCTGTACATTGAATATAAACTAAAAAAAATACTCCAGGGGTGCTTTATACAACCAATAGAAGTCAAAAATATTTTTTTTTCTGTCTGTCTGTCTGTCTGTCTGTTGTTCGTCTTTCACGCAAAAACCACTGGACGGATTTTAATGAAACTTTTTTTGTTGTATAGCTATTAGTTCTCGCCAACATATAGGCTATAATTTATTTTGAAGATCTGAATACAAGACGTGGAACCTTAGCAGCCCGGCTAATCTATAAGAGATATTAATATACCGCTTTAGGAATAGTTGGTCAACATGATGAGTACTGTCTGTCGACATAAAAAAAATGAAGGTCTAGAGCACCTGATGTGGAACCCTTTCAGGGAGCTAAGCTATCGGCTATTTTAATCAATTGTCAACAGAGCTCATAGTCCGTTGGTTTAAAGCCTGCCTCTCGTAAGACTTGGTGTGGGTTCGAATCCCACAAAAGTTGTAATTATTTTTGGATTATTTTTATCTTATTTATTTCCTTTTTTTTTATTCCTACCAAACCTAATATTTTCAAATATTAATAATATGTTATTGCTGTATTTTGCATATCTTTTCAGCAAGACAAGCAGAACCTATTTCCTGTTTATATGTATTCTGTTTTGTTTACATCACGCTAAAAAATACAAAACTAATGTAGATAACATTCACATAAACCTGATACGATTGTGGCAACCTAGAAGAAATCAACTTATTATCTACATGCATAGTAGTAAGTAGGGGTAAGTATCTTTAATGCAATGCCATCTGTTAAGCGAAACTGTACTTACCATCAACATCACGAGAATTACAGCAAAAAGTATTTTTTAGTTAAAGATTCTTTTGATACTTACCAGGCGTTACGCATTTGACGCAAAAAAAATAAAAATTGCTCCACTGACTTTGTTTTAATTTTTTTACTTTTGATAGGAACGCGTTTGACCACTATCTCACCTGATGGCAAACGATGATGTGATCGAAGATGGAGCACGCTTGCCTATAAGTAACCTACTCACTCTTGATAAGACTCCCAGGCTGTAACTATCAGGAAACACGGACTCAGTCAAGGAATTCCACGCCATGTGTTTCCAAGGTTTTGTTCATGTGGGTGTGAGGTCCACCGTGTACCGGTGGCGTACCGCCGTATGTCTTGTGGTCCGATGATGGAACTGGCTTGGCGGAATTAAACTATGCAATTCCGTCATACACTCCCCAAAATGCAACCGATACAAAACCGACAGGCTAAAATCTCGGCTTCGATGCTCAAGACTTTGGAGCTTCGACTCGGTGAGCCTTTCAGCTCTTGGATTTATTTCCCAGGATCTCCCTCATTCCTAATTATTTTCTGTTTATTTTGAAACAAAACTGTTCAATTCCCAGTCAGCTGGTGATTCGTCGTGACCAGCCTAGGGCCAGAAATTACCAGTAGCGGGTTTCACACTCCAGAGCTTCAAGGGGAGCTGTGGATCCCTAGGCAATGACGCCACAGAAGAACTCGCGAAGATAGGTTTCGAGATGGTAGTGCTGGACCCGTACCCACTCCTCCTTCTTTCTTTCTTTCACACAGTTTCGTGCATGAATTTTCCAGAGAACAACTGAACTTCATGACAACAAATGGTCACGGGTTACAGATTGCAGTTAAAAATGGCAATAACAAGTCTATAAACGTGACTAACTAAATGACTTCTCAGCTTAAGTAAAAATTACCTCCGTAATAATAGGGATTATTATTACAGATCATTGCCCTTAAATTTTTTTAACTTATGCACCACAGACAGGCCAATTTGCGGAGGTTGTTTCGACGCCGAGGAATCAGTGGGCTACGTCATCCTGGCCATGACTTTCCGACGTGAAAAAATCCTCGGAACGGTGAGGTGCAGGTTTCAAATCAAATCGTTTATTGCAATCCATAATGATCTATTCAGGTGGTATAGGTTTGTGAGTGCTAAGTGATTGAGCTGACTTTAATCTCAGATTATCACTCCCTTGCGGCTTGAGTATTAGCGGTCGTCTCTCCGCTCAACCTGTGAAGCACACTGGTGGCTTTTGTACATTTGGGCGGAGCTAGGCTTGGAAACTTAGCCAGGACAACGGAGTCTCTACTCTACTCTATCCGTTGTGGGTTTTTTTATGGATGGGAAATCATAAATGACTTCTTCGACTGCTCTGGATGGAGCGGAAGAGAGTGTCAAACTCTTACTGACTAAAACACATCCGTATTCCTCCTTATGCCTTTTACGTTCCAGGGCCGTGGTGACTTTTCGAACAAATTCCGCAACACTGGCTACGTCGCTTCGTCGACCCGGGCCTGGTAGTGTTCGGACAGTGAGCCAACCTACGCTCGCCATCTGCGGGCCCGCGCTTCGGGTGGCTGGGAATTGGCCTGCGACTCCCGACGCAACGCCCGGGTTGTCTTTTTCTATTGCGGCGGCTGAGGGGGTCTACTCTCTTAAGCCCGAAGTCTGTAGTTTCGGCCTTAGTGTTGGGCGTTTTCTACTCCGTATCACCTACGGACTTACGATTAGTCCCGAACTAGGAATAACTGTCAAATCGTGCTGTCATTCATTCTTATATTCTTTTCCGGACCATGGAGTGAACCAGCAGTGCGATTCTATAAACATGTCGAAGTGTGAGTTGTCAAACCATACAATGTAAATAAGACGGAATGACAGCTCTATTGTCGTTCACTCCGCTTAGGTGAACACCGTGAGATGTCTACAGAATCGACCAGCAGGACGCCGCAGCCGATCGCCTCGACGAGGACACGGTGATGCTCCGCCCAAGCAGGGCAGACCTCCACCGTATACTCCACCATGTCCTCTGCGGAGACTTCTCTTCTGATAGTTTCGGCATGACCATTAATCAAGCTCAGGGAAGTGTTAATATTCGTTCGTTCTTCGTAATTTTGTAAGTCATGTCATAATCATGATGAGTACCTACCTACATACATTTAGTGAGTTTTTGTACTTAATATCTTCCTAAATACGAAATGCACGCGCGAGCGAAGTCGCGGGCACAGCTAGTACATAATAAAGTATAGAATTGATAACCTCCTCCTTTTTGAAATCGGTTAAAAAGCTAAAACAGCCTAATTCGAATAAATTACTGTTGATTTGAGTCAGTGGCACAGATTAATAGACGGCAAAAAAAACTTTCTGAGGGGTGATGGCCTGATTTCATGATGCAATTACACCCTTGAATGCACGACAGACATTTCAAGTCTAGACACTAGCATTACAAACGTGACGTTATTTACGATATAAATTAAATTCTAACACAAGTTTACCTTTACACTTTCTCCTTAATTAAGGCTGGTCAGGGTCATTTAAAGCTTAAACTACAACAACTTACTTCAGACCTTAAAAACTAAGTTTTAAAGTTAATTTTCCAGGTATAAGTATTACGATCCACCAGACAGAAGCCAGGGGTCGAGTATTTCAAGTAACGGAACTTTCAAGGGTACTCTAGGTCTGATCTGGAAACGTGTAAGTTTTTCTATAATACTATGAAAATAAGTTCTCAAAGAAATAAGGGCCTTACAAACAATACAGAACATTTAATTGCCAATTCTTGGTTTTTACTTTTTGATTAAATAAGAGAGGGCATTAATTTGGGTCCCTATCTTTTTGCTGTATCATTAGCGCTTGGTAATAGTACAAACACATATTTTTTAAGGGTTCCGTACGTCCAAATGAAAGGTTCCCTACTTTTGAATTCACTCGTGTTTCTTAGACGTCTGTCTGTCCGTATGACACGAGACAATTTTCCCAAAATCTATCTACTAGACTCATACAATTGAAATAAAATTAAATTGACCATTCCCCAAGTCTTTGTTTTTAAAATAACATCATTTCTTACCAATGGATTTCGATTTAGCAATATTTGTCTGTCAAAACAAAACTTTCCCTATTTTTCTTATTGAGGAATGGCTTGCTCTTGACCTCGATCACGCCTGATGGAAAGCGATAGATGAGGTCTATGAGCTAGCGTGACCAGAAGATGCCTGTTCAATTTCAGCAAGCAGATTTCTTCCTGGGCGATGTGACAATGACTTGGGAGCGGTTGCAAGCAGTGGAGTTCTCGTTCATGACTCTGGCTGACTCTGGTGCTTTCCTGACTCATGCTCCAGCGAAGCTGAGCGAAACACTAGCTATCATCAGGCCTTTTCAGTGGGAGGTAGTATTCCTGAAGACTTGTTTCCTTATTTCCTTCTCTCTCTCTCTCGTAAGTTTGTCTTTCATCATCATCATCTCGTCAGCCGAAAGACCTTCACAGTTGGACATGGGCCTCCCCCAAGTGTCGTCATAACAACCGGTCCTATGCATCTCGCATCCATCGGCTACCAGCGACCCTCGCCAGGTCATTGGTCCACCTTGTGGGAGGCCTTCCAACACCTTTGCTACACTAATTTTATATTAGGGAACCGAGAATCTGGAGTCGTTTTTAATCATGTTTGGACCACTGTAAACGGGCCTTTGCCTGTATCTGGATCCTGCATCTTAACATTTTTCTTTCTTTCACTCCGTGCTTATTTTCCCAGGTGTGGCCCTTAGTCTTCGCAACGTTACTAGTGACCGGCCCAGCACTCTGGATAGTGATCGCAGCCCCGTCACTATGGCAACGACGAAAATGCGACCAGCTGGGACTGTTTAGCAGCTGTTGCTGGTTCACCACTACGCTGTTCTTGAGACAATGTAAGATGCTTTATTAGTTACTACACCTATTGGTGAAATCTTATCCCCGGAGGCTTACGATCAATTTAAGATCGTGAAATCCTGATGGTATTTCATACAACTTTCCAGTCTTTCATTTTCGGAATGTATAAACCATTCTACGTAAAATACCTTGGTCTAAGAAGTTTGTTGTGATCTTCTTTCGAAAAAGAGTTTAGAGACAGAGAATTATTATTATTTTAAACTAGCTTCAACCCGCGGCTCCGCCGGCATGGATGTCAGTTATCTCCATATACCAGGCTATACGTCTGCCCAATTTCATGACGATACGTTCAGCCATTTTATCGTGAAAGCGTAACAGACAAAGTTATTTTTGCATTTATAATCGGACAATCTGTGGGCCCGTAAATTACAGGATTGGTGCCCTGAAACAGCGAGACGAGGCCGCGAGACCACGAAGGAGATGGCGGGATGACCTGGATGTCTTCCTTACGAATAAGAATGATGAAGCACAACACCGTGAGCATTGGAAGGAATGGAGGGAGGCCTTTGCCCAGCAGTGGGACAGTACGGGCTAGTAATAATAATAATAAAAAATATAATATAATATTAGTAAGGAGTTTTCTCATGGGAAGTGAAAAATTACTCTCTCTACCTCTCTTACTGGTCTTAAGCTTGTAATAAAATAATGCGACAAATCTTAAGCAATTAGTTTAAATGGACAAAATCTGAACCTCTGAAGATGCGATTGATTGAGTAGTTCGAAACCATTGACAAGCTGCCGAAAACAAGCTTGACGATTTTTAGATTAAGTCCCTATCTTCAGAATAATTGATATCTATCTGTCTATCGCAGTAAGTGTCTTTCTGTAGTTCCTGAAGATATATGGATTCATGTAGAAACTGTAATTTCTTTCAACAGCATCCAGCAAAGAGCCATCCAGCACACACAAGGCACGCCTCGTCTCAGTTCTGATCTCTCTCGGAGCGACCTACGTCATCGGAGACATGTACTCCGCTAACCTGACCAGTCTGATAGCCAAGCCTTCGAGAGAACGCCCCATTGGAACCTTACCAGCGTTGGAGGAAGCTATGAGGGACTACGGATATGAGTTGGTGGTGGAAAGCCATAGCTCGTCGCTGGCTATTTTGGAAGTAAGTTCTTGAAAAACTGTTTTGATTGATCATGGAGGTGGATATGAATCAACGGTTTCTGCATCAGAATTGCGATGTAAATTTTTTGGGCATACATACGGCTTGCATTAAAAATTGGCTTTCCACGTTTGTAAAACTAAGCTGCATGCTTAGTTTTACAAACGTGGAAAGCCAATTTTTATACTCCGATTAAATTATTTAGCGAAAATTTATATTATTCAGACAAGGCGAAGATGCTGGGGATGGATGGGGAATGAACTTAACGCATACCTGCCTGTATGCGTTAAGTTCATTCCCCATCCATCTCTTTCAGGTCTACACTATAGCAAAAAACAGACAGAAAATGCACGTTTTAAAAAGTATGAAACAAGAGAACATAGCCGTGGTCGTATGGCACTTTGCCCTAAACTTAAGTGCTAAAGTTTGATGTTTCATTACTATAAACATACCTACTGTTTTACCAGAATAGGTGGCATTTTTTTATGGTTGGGAAATCAAAAAATGATTCCTGCCGCTCTGGGTGGATCGGGAGGGAGTGTCAGACTCTTACTGACTAATACCCATCCTTGCTCCTCGTAGTGTTAGTTTTTGAACTACTTTTTTATTTAAATTATTTTGGAGTTCAAATTTTTATCAACAATATGTATATATTTGAAATATATTATGCGAATTAAGCCCTTTAGTTTGACACCCAACACGGCCATATTAATAAAATAAAATAAATTGTTCATGTCTTTATGCGCCCTAGAGGGCGCCACATACAATTTATTGCAATATAACCTAGCCTATAACCAGCGGACAATTTAGACGCTGCCAATAACACCTCATTTGTCAAATTTTGATAAATGGTTTAGAAGTTATGAGGGAACAGATGAACATACGTACATATATACATACATGATACATACCGGTCAAATTCATCATTTTTGCTTCGCCGTAGTCGGGTAAATAGAGAACATTGGAAGAAAGAAATACAGCCCTTTGCCTTTGTACATAGACAAAACAAAATGAAAACAAAATAAATAAATAAAATTACCTTAATATACCGCAACTAGCAACTATAGAAAAACAGTTCTTATTCCCTGGGTTTCTGAATTATAAATAAACCTCTATAGCTTATAAGAACATAAAACATAGAGCATTCAACTAATCAGATCTTCCAAAAAATTAGAATCATTTTTATAACAATAAGGTTTATTTTTATACGTATTCAATCCTGCATACTCGTAATACAGAATCAATATATCCATGCATGTTATCATTTCGTGCAAATTCGAGCGAGCGATAAGCTTTGTTATTTCAGGTTTACGTTTTTATGATACATAACACGATCCTAGAGATGTAAATAATATCGGATTAAAGCTGCGATCATGTTTGATAAATTTACAAATATTTTCTGTTTGTATTTTCGTGATTGATGTTCAGTTTAGCGTAAAACTATTGACTGATCAGCCACGCGCTTAATGGTAAACTGTGGCATACGGTTAATGTTTTAATTATGAGTCCTATCATAATGATACCACTGATAACTACATGTTCCGGAACCCTGTTAAGTTACTATGCCTCCGCTTTCCGTCCATCTATCAGTCTGGCTGTCAACGGGTTGTATCTCAGAAACCGCCGTAGGCAGACAGTTGAATTTTCAGTGTGTATTTGTAAAATTGTTTACATTGTACTCATTATTATGAACAACTTTTACGATGGACCAATACAAAAATCGCGAACAGAAAATCGACTGCTCCATACATTTATGTGCGAATAACTCGACTAAATGTACAGAACAGCTGATTTTTTTAAAATATAACAACAAATAATAAAAATTCGATTATTGTACGGAGCCCTTTATGTGCGAGTCGAACTTGTATGGCCTATTTATATTGAAGGTATGCGACATATAATCAATTTTAATTTCTTTTTCTTTCTGCCTAATACTTCCACAATGATTAGAGTAAAGTGATTGAAATAAAGTTTTTCTCAGAATGGCACCGGCGTGTACGGCCGCCTCGCGAACCTGATGCGTCGCCAGCGAATACAACGCGTACGCAACATAGAGGTGGGCGTACGACTAGTGCTGTCCCACAAGAGAGTCGCCGTGCTGGGTGGCAGAGAGACGCTGTATTATGATACTGAGAGATTCGGTATGTACTGGTAAAATAAACAAGGAAGAAACATAGAGAAACTAGACAACTTCATTGATTAATTACAAAACTTGCAGCGTGAAAGCATCTTTACAATCTTTTAATTAAGTTGCATCGTTCGTATACAGGGTTACTGGTAATTCGACGTATATCCGTCAGGGGCTGATAAGGGGGCCAAAATGCAACAAATTGAACCCCCCATATGTATGGCCGAAATTCAATAGTTTTCGAGATATTTGAATTTTAAGGGTTTTTCGAAATTTACCCAAAATTTGACATTTAATTCCAAATAAAAAAACCCACATACCCATTCAAGGGTACCATTAAAAATGATGTTGTAGCTGGCACTTCAATTAAGCTATGGGCATCATTAAAACTACTTAATTTAACAAAATAATTAAAATAATGAGCGAAGTAAGAATTATATCTTACCAATATTTTCATTTTACGCTTTAAAAATGTTGTCTCGTCAAAAAAAAATCTATGACATTAATCGTACAAATAACTAAAACAACTTGCCTATTCTGTAGGCTTTCCAAAAAGGTATAAAAGTCAATTTTAAAATACATAATTCGTGGCATGGCATGTGTTTGAACCGGCGCGGGGAGAGAAATCATCTGTGTTCTTAGTTTATCATCCTCGCTAAAACAACCGATTTTACTGGCGAAATTCTTCCTGATGGGGCGAGGTGTGCGGGTACTCCCCTACACGGCGTTTGCTGCGCTCGCGTCGCCTTCCTTAGTACAGTTCGCGTCAAATAACTATGCCCCTCTGAAGTTAGCCATTTGCAAAGATCGCGTAGGTGCAGTCACGTAGACGGGAGCAAGCGGGACGCAAGCATGCATCGAACGTAAACGAGCGACTGAGACATAAAATCGCGCCGTCATAATCCCCGCCCGCGCATGTGCAGTTGCAGTTTGTTCGTTTTTTACAGTTCGTGTCAAATAACTGTGCCCCTCTGAAGTTCGCTACGAGTGGCTGCGTAGTAGTCAAAATTATGAACAAACTGCAACTGCGCATGCGCGGGGCGGAGATTATGACGGCGCGATTTTATGTCTCAGTCGCTCGTTTACGTTCGATGCATGCTTGCGTCCCGCTTGCTCCCGTCTACGTGACTGCACCTACGCGATCTTTGCAAATGGCTAACTTCAGAGGGGCATAGTTATTTGACGCGAACTGTACTAAGGAAGGCGACGCGAGCGCAGCAAACGCCGTGTAGGGGAGTACCCGCACACCTCGCCCCATCAGGAAGAATTTCGCCAGTAAAATCGGTTGTTTTAGCGAGGATGATAAACTAAGAACACAGATGATTTCTCTCCCCGCGCCGGTTCAAACACATGCCATGCCACGAATTATGTATTTTAAAATTGACTTTTATACCTTTTTGGAAAGCCTACAGAATAGGCAAGTTGTTTTAGTTATTTGTACGATTAATGTCATAGAATTTTTTTTGACGAGACAACATTTTTGAAGCGTAAAATGAAAATATTGGTAAGATATTATTCTTACTTCGGTCATTATTTTAATTATTTTGTTAAATTAAGTAGTTTTAATTATGCCCATAGCTTAATTGAAGTGCCAGCTACAACATCATTTTTAATGGTACCCTTGAATGGGTATGTGGGTTCTTTTATTTGGAATTAAATGTCAAATTTTGGGTAAATTTCGAAAAACCCTTAAAATTCAAATATCTCGAAAACTATTGAATTTCGGCCATACATATGGGGGGTTCAATTTGTTGCATTTTGGCCCCCTTATCAGCCCTTAACGGATATACGTCGAATTACCAGTAACCCTGTATCATGTAGTATGTGTTACAAATGAGTGCTTTTGCTTGCACTGTCTGGACAGGTCCACTCAAATCTGTGTAGTACTTTCCTCAAAAGACCACCTCAGACATCAACCTACATGGTTCTCATATGATTTGACCAGTACAATTTGTATGGACTTCAAAAGAGACTTTGACCTCTGAGTTTATTTCGGTGTTTCAAATCTTTGGAGCGTCAAAATACCTATACAAAAAACATTGTGTAGGTATACCTACTCGTAAATCCAACCTTCGAATTTCCGTAATTAGCGGTTGACAACGATCCCAAAATTCAGTTGAATGAAAGTTGAGAACAAAATTTTGTTTCAGGGTCCCACAACTTCCACTTGAGCGAGAAACTGTATACACGATACTCGGCGATCGCTTTACAAATCGGATGTCCATATTTGGAAACTTTTAACAACGTGTAAGTATAAAAATATACATAGGCTTTGGATGAGTAAAAATTCTACTGAGTTTTGTGTTGTATTGGAAGTTTTAGAGGAAATTTTATAAACATTTTGCCCTGATGCTTCTCTGGTTATGATGTTTATGCATGTATACTATTATCTACTTCCATGCTATAAATCCTCTACAAAAGTTTCTGAAACAGTTAGCTTATTGCCAACATTAAAACACCTAGTGTCATAGTAACCATAAAAAACAATTACGCAACTCCTTCGCTTTTTTGAAATGGGATCGAAAAACAAAGGAATCACGCAACGGCCACATTCTCACTACTCAATCCGTGGTATCTTTATAAATTTCAAAAAAAGAACTTTGTCATTTCACTACCAAAGCGTCGTCATTTAAAAAAAAACTTGTTATTTGAATTCACGTCGTGTCCCGCCACTTTTTTTTCGATATTAGTATTGCAAAGTAAATAACTAATTTGACAGGCATGTTTTATTAAACTTGTTATTTTTTCAAAATTAAGTCCCCTCGTTTTTGTTCCTACATTATGTGTGTATCTGTTTGCGCCAAATAAAGATTTTTTATTTCTTCTTGAACTGGGCAGGTATGAGCGATGTTTTTCAATACTTCAATACCTACTGTTGTTACTATTGATAATTGATACCCTCATCCGTATGTCATTGCGGGATGCTAACTAATCCGCACTAGGTTGTGGGTAAGTGTTTGACCCCAGGTCAAACACCCAGCAAATGCTGAGTTATCCTTTTCGTATTGGCAAGCACTGGAAAATTTCATTTTATTACGTTTTTTCCTATTATTATCTTTTACTTTGTAATTATTGCTATCGTGGTGCGTACATACGCGTCGATATCTAATGTTTTACATCTTACAAAAATCCGGTGTTTCAAGGGTCATGACTCTCTTTGAAGCGGGCATTATAGCTAAGATGACGACGGACGAGTACAAGAATCTTCCAGAACAAGCTAGAAGGTCAGACCCGGTCACCGAGAGTGATAAACAGGGCGGTGAAGTAATGGGAGAGTCTACTGCAGCGTCATCGCAAGCCGTACGTATTTGAATAAAACTTTAGAACAAAAAATGACTACTCCAAAAAACAATATTATGGTCGGCAATAATTCTAGTAGGATTACTAAAATTATTTCCCACCATACAAATTGATGTTATTTGAGGATAGTTATTTTAACATTAATTCTATTAGTGGAAGCTAATAGAATTAAAATAGTAAAGCCTGGGTGTAGGGATACTGAACAGATGTACGGCTGAAGTGAATAGATTTGGGTGAAACTTGGTACACAAATAAACCATAACCTGAATTATATGTGTATATCTGTTTACTCAACAAATTGATGAATTTTTGTACATTGGACCTCGGAGAGAGACATAGGTAATTTTTATCACGGAAGTTCGTCCCCTTGGGATAATTTGGCAGAAGCTTGCTTTGGCGTGCATTCACCGTGTCTTCAATGCTGTCTTTAGTTTTTAATTTAGAGATGACACTGATCTTAAAATACCCTCCAGAGGTTCTAAACAATAAGTTTAAGATTGTAGTTGATTTATCATCAAAGTTTGTGTTTGCAGCCACAAGGGGAATCCACAAAAGGGTTGCAGCCCGTCTCTTTGAGGATGTTGAGAGGCGCTTTCTGTTTGCTCGGCATCGGACATCTGTTAGCAGGTAGATAGTATTAAGATGACTTTGAATTTAGTAAGAACCTTATTAGGTAGGTATGGCTTTTTAAAAAAAGTAATAGATGAATTCGTCTTACATAATATTATTACCAATGACTTTCGTTTCCATCTCATGCTCGTCTCATGCACCAACCCGTGGGTTTAAAGTTTTTGTATTTGTTTTGTTTTTGTTTACAAAAATCGTATTCTATTATGGTATGGCCGCTGGAAGTTTTAGTTTCAACAAATACATACTCGTACTATTTCATTATGCATTAAAATTTATTTTATCCATTTTGTAACCGTTGAACCCACCACGTCCATGATATAATAAGTTTTTAATATCCACGAGGCTGGAAAAAGAGGTCTTAAAATCTAGCTGCCAAACCGTAAATCTATAGCTGAGCATACTTTCAGGATGCCAAAAAAATAATTGAACCAGGGGGTCTACTCTCTAAGCCCGAAGTCCGTAGTTTCGGCTTTAGTGTCGGGCGTTTTCTACTCCGTATCACCTACGGACTTACAATTAGTCCCGAACCCAAACTATAGAAACAATAATAACAACTGTCAAATTGTGCTGTCATTCATTCTTTATTCGGGTTCGGGACTAAATAAGTCCGTAGGTGATACGGAGTAGAAAACGCCCGACACTAAGGCCGAAATTACGGACTTCGGGCTAAGAGAGCAGACCCCCTCAATTCACTAGTCACTTGACAGGTATTTTTAAACCCTTATCACTAACTACCATCGGTTTTCCAGCAATATCTCTAGTAGTAGAGATCCAGCTCCACCGCCGTTCCAAGCGCCGTCGTGACCCACCTCCGAACGAGCACAGGAAGACACAGAAACTGCTGGTGCTCGGCAAGTCAGTGATGCTGTTTAAACGAGGGTGCAAGAGGGTGTGTGATACTGTGTATACCGGCATTGATAAGGCGTTGGGGCCGGAGGTGAAGGAGTAGTTTGTAATTATATAGTATGATAGACACTAGATAAATGTGCGATAGCGGTCATTGATCCACGTAGGTACATTTGTTGACTTTCTTAATATCAAAAACAGAAATAAAACATAAAGCTGTACGGCTGGTTGCTTATGACAGGCGGCTCTGAAAGTATATGCAAGAATTGCTACTCAATTGCTTATACTCGTATTTGCTACATTTCTTCAATAATTGCTACATATGATATATTCAGAGGAAAATGAATATTTTTTTGACCAGCCATTCTGACGTCAGAATGGATGGTGGCCTCCGTGTTCAGCATGAAGGACGCAGAATTTCTAAGTTTGTTTTATCAATAATTGCTTACTAATTGCTACTTTCATGAATTTAAGTTTGAGCTTCGTACACACATAGGTAAAAAAATATAGCTTTTATCAATGACATTTTAAGTAAAAGGTGTAGATAGGTTATAAGCGCTCAGCAAGCGGCACGTCAAAATGTGGCTAATTAGCCACATTTTTCTCGTCTTATCTCTTTTCCGCTCCCGATAATTACGACATGCCGTCCTACTTCTACGTGTCATCTAACAGTGTGACATTGTGCCGTTCTTGAAGATCGAATGTTGTTTATGTAACCTATCTACACCTTTTTACTTATAATATCATTGGCTTTTATTAAAATTTGAACGAAGAAGTGCCTCATAATTTGGAAAGGCAACAGTTACTACAGCGTCTGGTTCAAATCGTGCAGACTTCTATCCTTATCCTTTACATTCTCTAGTAATGAAAAACGGTTCATAATTTATTGTTCGAGTATCAACGAAGGGGGACATTAGGGAAAGGTCAATGTACTTTATTGCAAGTTTATCGGGCCCCTACCATAGACAGTTATAGGGAGTGTTTTTTTGTCGTTCGAAAAAGAAATCTGTCAAAAAAACTTCATTTTTATACATTTGTTCAAATACTTGTTCTTGCAATAAAGATTTTGTATTTGTATTTGTATTTTTCAAGATTGCGACTGAGATGCAAAAATGTGAACGTTGCTTGAAATTAAGCAGTTGTCACTTGATTTATATTATAAGTGTAAAGTACTAAAACTATACCTATGTCTGCATTTAAGCACGCTATATGAGCTACTGCGCAACTTTGTCTGCGCCACATTTTTCATTAATGCTCCACTCCTATTGGTCGTTGCGTGATGTCATACAGCCTATATATACCTAGTCTTTCTCGATAAATGGGCTGTCCAACACTAAAATATTTTTTCAATTCGAACCAGTAGTTCCAACAAACAAATGCTTCAGCTTTGTAATCCTTACTTACTAATATTATAAACGCGAAAGTTTGTATGTATGGATGTTTGTTACCCTTTCACGCAAATAGGTACTACTGAATGGATTTTGATGAAATTTGGCACAGAGGTATATTATAGTTTGGAATAAAACAAAGGATCCCGGGAGTATGTTCCATTGGGATAATTTTCGACATTCACGCGGGCAGAGCCGTGGGCAGCAGTTAGTATTAGTATAAATGTATCAGTTTGAAAGCCATATCTGTACCCACCTACAGCACAAAATTGCAGCACTAATAGGCAAGGGTTTTTGAAATGATTTGTATTTCTAAAGTCGCTACTGTGTTACTGTGTGGCAGTATCAGGGGGTCCGGCTTTTTCTACTCCGTATCACCTACAGACTTACGATAAGTCCAGAACCCGAACTAAGAACAACTGTCAAATCGTGCTGTCATTCATTCTTAGTTCGGGTTCGGGACTAATCGTAAGTCTGTAGGTGATACGGAGTAGAAAACGCCCGACACTAAGGCCAAAACTACGGACTTCGGGCTTAGAGAGTAGACCCTCTGGCTTGGTACTCGTATCGTGGGCTATAAGAGCCGTGTATCTTCTTAGGTCCGATAAAGGGTTAGTGCCTACTTTTTAGGCCTTTTATAAAGCGATGTCAATAATACGAAATTAAAAGTTTATTTTAGAATTATCGACATCGGTATTTATTTTTCTTAACATGAGTATAAGTACAGTCAACAAAATTATTTGGTATGCAGGCAGCTAACCTGCAACTACTTTTAAACAATGTTGTGAGTGTGCTGAGTAGACAATTATTTCACACCACACTCGTAAGTATGTCATAAGCTTAATAAGTGATAATGCACACATTGCAAATAAATATTAACAGTGCAGAGGAAAAAAATATTTCTTCCTGTATACCAAATACCTTTGTTGACTGTATATAAGTTCGCTGATATTGTAATTAGGTAAAACGAACACACCAATGCACATTGTTTTCTAACAAGTTAGCAGTAAGTTGCAACAGTGTAGTCGTAACTCACTAATCAGTCCTATAAACTGGTTCAGCTAACTTCGCTGAAGTTTGTTCCCGGTATAATCCTATAATCACATCGCTTAGAAGATGATATGTAACGTGGAAGCTAGTCAGTCCGCATAAGCTTTGGGTAGTTTATACTTACGCAAATTATGCACATGTTTAAATACTTAGTTGGCTTTTAATAACATTTCTGGGAGATAGATGTGTAAGCTATGCATGACAAGGATGTGTAAGGAAGTACCTTATATTTACCCAGCACACGAACAAAAGCAAGACCTTAGCCAGGAATGTACTTCGGTCCGGCTTTGGAATCTGCACCATAACTAACCAATGAGTCGAGGGCCCTGGGCGGCAAAAGCAGGTTCGCAGCAAGCTTGACAGAATTCAGAATAAGAAAGAAAATTCTAGCTCCTCATTCTCGGAAATTTTGTAGTAGGAGATGCTTTGTTGATTAATGAAATACGCGATAATGCAAGATGCAAGACTAAGCGAAGCGTGCTTGAATATTCTTGCACCCTGTCTCAGAAGGGCTAGATTTTCTTTGCCAAGCCCTGTCTTTTCCAACCACTTGCCTGCGGCCCTGGACAAAAATACGTAATAAAGCAATTTCTTAGTTATTTTCTAAGAAGACTTCTGAATAGAAGGTGTACTATCCACAAGCACATTTTAAATTGTTTAATTTATAAATAGTGCTCAATTGTACACTGAATAAATTAAGTGCAATAGTGTTTTGTTTTTTTAATGTAACTTACCAACTGGGTAGGTAGAATATCCATACAGATGCCATTTACAGATGTTTACACATCAAAAATAATGAAGTTGAAAACACCTACGACAATGCTGAACTATATCAAATAGTAATAATGCAACGCCTGTGTATCAAAGGCAAAGTTTATTTCCTATCTAAAACACGCCTTTCAGGTAGCCATAACATAAAGTTCGCCCGACTCCGTGCAAAATATTGCAATTTTGTTGAAATTTCACCGACATACTCATCAAGACGCTCTGTGTCTGACACAAGACAGCTTCCTCATTAAATTAGCGAAGTGAGAGCTTGCTAACGAAGTTATTATGGTGGACAAGTAGGAGGGAAGAAGGCTCACTCGATTCGATCTTTTAATTAGATAAAAATTCACCGAATTATATGATAAGGAAAAACCGACCTTGGGCTCTAGACAAGTGACATTCTATCAACGGTAGCGTGGCGAAGTCGATTGTCAATACGTCAAAAATGTATGGCATTGACAGATGCTATCGAAATATCACGTGATCAAATCCCTACATTTTGGCATTTCGACAGTCGCATTCGCTAATCGAATAGCACATTGTCTAGGGGCCCTTATGTAGGTTCAATTTACGAAAAGGGACTAGAAGTTTTAATTATAACCAATTTGCATTTAAATATCATTGTCATTATCATACCAAACTTAGCTCTGCAGCATACGCCGTTAGAAAAATTCGTGGTTTAACTGATTTAGAGACAGCCCGTTTAGTATACTTTAGTTACTTTCTTAGTGTGATGTCATTCGGCATTCTGTTGTGGGGAAATGCCGCCGATATTCAGACAGTATTTGTATTACAAAAAAGGGCTGTTCGTGCAATTTATAAATTAAGTCCTAAACACTCCCTCAGAGACAAATTTAAAGAGATTAATATAATGACTGTGCCCTCTCAGTATATTTATGAGAATCTTTTGTACGCACATAAAAATATTAATCTATTTAAAAGATACAGTGATATCCATAACGTAAATACTAGGAACAAACACAATTTTGTCATTCCTAAAACCAGTCTCAAAAAAATAGGTGGTTCATTTAGATGCCAATGTATACGTTTTTATAATAAACTCCCTAGCCATATTCAAGACCTTAGTATGAATAAGTTCAACTTACTTTATTAAGTATTCTATTTTATTATTTTAGACATGGAATATTTACTTTGTAAAGTAATATATTTTATTTTTATTTTTTTCAATTTATTATGTTTGACATGAATACTTACTTTGTAAAGTATTATATTTTTTTTTATTATTATTATTTAACTCATTTTGTGAATATGGGGACCATGTGGGTTATTTTCTTCTTATTTTTCTCTTCTTTGAAGTATTTTTAACGAGTGAGTACTTAAATGCGGCCTACACAAATGTCCTTTCTTTGGCATGTTCGTCGGTTCGTTGAGCTCCTTTTATGGTTCTAAGTTGAGCTACTCGACTACTGACCAAAGCTTGCACTGACTGGACGGGTCCACTCAAATCTGTGTGGTTCTTTCCTCAAAAGACCATTTCAGACACTGATCTGCATGATCCTCATATCGTATTGTGAATGTGGGGACCATGCAGATTGCTATGATAGGGGTTCATTTCATGTTAGTCAACAATGTCTGGCAGTTTGAGATTTTTTTTATGCGGCCTACCCAAATGTCCTTACTTTGGGATTGTTCGTCAAATCGTTGAGCTCCTTAAAGTTGTAAGTTTGAGCTCCATAATAACTGACAAATGCTTGCACTGTCTGGACAGGTCCACTCAAATCTGTGTGGCACTTTCCTCAAAAGGCCACCTCAGACATTAACCTACATGGTTCTCGTATGATTTGACCAGTACAATTTGTATGGACTTCAAAAGAGACTGTGACCTCTGAGTTTGTTTCGGTGTTTCTTCTCAGGGTAGTCAGCTAGGAAACACCGGCCTCATCTAGCTTAAAATGAACAAAAAATATTGACGTGTAAAAGTGTTATGTTTAACCTACTTACAAAATAAATATCATTTATCATTTATCATTTACCGGCCGAAAGACGTCCACTGATGGACATAGGCCTCCCCCAAGTGTCGCCACAACAACCGGTCCTGTGCATCTCGCATCCATCGGCTACCAGCGACCCTCACCAGGTCATCAGTCCATCTTGTGGGGGGGCCATTTACTATTTTAATCATAATATTATGTTGTCCTTTATCAAAACAAACACTAATACCAGTGCAAAAATGCATAATTATAATTATAATTCAGAATCGTGACCCGACCGCTGTGACCCACATAAGGAAAACAAACACCAAATTTTAAACAAAAAACTTGCTCGTACGTGAATCCAGCGCTTTGTTAGCTGCATACAGAAATAAAATCAAAAATTCCTGCAGCACAGTCAGCATTCAAAGGGGCTATAGGTTTCACTTTGTAGGGTGGAAATGCTAGTTGTCGACTGTGCTAGAGAGCAGGATTAAATTATTTCAGCTGGACTCATGGTTCCTTTGACTAAAATTCTAAGCAATTTGCTTATTTGTAGATGAGCTTAGGTCTCAGCATATGGTTATTATGGAGTTTCTTGTCCATTTTCTCCATAAAAATCTATCATTGCGAAGTAGAGTTCCTTATTTTTTTTTACTGTCCATGTTTACGTTGAAAACTGCCTATTATTGATCTAGTTCATTGAAGTAAATGAATTGACTTTGACTTCATTTATTTTTTTGACCGCTTAATCCATCTTTTAGCTGAAATGACGTAGATGTAGGTGTTTATCATATTCAACAGTTATGCTAACCCAAACACTAAAACTGGACAATACATTGTAAAGTTTACGTCTCTAACTTAACCGGGAAACGTAGTCGTTTAAAAAAGAGCATTCCATTAAGAATTTAAATGTTGACTTAATTGTGCTCATCACCATAATTAACTAAATTACTGGCACTTTAACTTTAAAAGCTTTGTTTTTATTTTAATTAAGAACGTTTTATACTATTAGAGTCGTGGCAGGTCGAGTGGTTCAACATGCGATTCTACACTACAATAATTTATTTGCTCTCTGTTGGCATGATGAATCATCATAAATGATATAATAAACTATAGATCATGCGTTGCCCGCACCCTGAAATGACAACATAAAAATAAGGTAACTACTGCGCCGCATACCTCGCATGCAAAAATAAGGAGCATATGCATGCGCTGTTTATTAGATCTGTGACGTAGGCACATGATGCCTATATGTATACGTCATTGGTCATCATGAAATCCAGTGAAATCCAGGCAAGTAAGTTGAATTATGCAGGTCAGGTTAGGTTAATTAAATAAGCCAGTAATTTACAGATCTGTGGAAATTACGTTTGCCGATGTTTTTTTTCGATCATTTTAGCAGTGGGATTCAAGACAGTTGAAACTGTTCTCCGGGACTAATCAAGCTTCATTCAAGCCATTGCTGAATGTGGTTGTCAAGAGTTGCAGTGGACTTGGAATGGTGAGATGAGCAGTTGAATGGAAATATTACCGATTAAAAGAAACATCAGTGGCTGAAAACAAGCTCCTTCACCCTACATGTTTTTCATTCAGCTTTGTCTATTGAAGCCCCGAAAACGGGATGTTACATCAAAAACTTACAAACAAAAATTCGTATTTTATGCATGAAAGGCACCGTTGTTTTAGGAAAAGGCAAGGCAAGGCTTCAAACCGGGCTATTTTTTAGAATAGACGTATCGTAACTCCCATTTAGACGGATCATGTAAATATGAGATATAATATAACTTTTTTAGGAAACGAGCAATTGCAATTGCAATTGCAATTGCGTTTCATTATTATGACTGTGAGTAAAATGAAAATGTAGTGGGAGTTCCCTCCGGCACACCGGCTGCTGAGTTTTTCTTTTGCGACGTAAAGAAAAAGTGTAAGTAGGTAGGGTTATTCATGTTTTTTGTCGGTCGACTCTGTTGTAGGAATTTTCATCGGAATCTCTTTTATTTCAGACTATTATTTATTTATTTATTAACACATTTTGTGGACTTAACAGGTCAACCCAAGACGTCTACAAACTAGTTATATATACTTATACTAAATTTACGCGTACCTAAAGTTACAATAAAATTTGTTGTTAGTTTAGTTAAGTGTTAGCTAAGTATTTATTATCTATTGGATACTACGTAATTACCTACTAACTTTTATTGAGTGCGGACTAGCCTTTGCCCGCGGCTCCGCCCGCGTGGATGTAGGTTACACTCGTGATACTGGGCCGGCTCGGGTTTATGACACCGGGCACTGGGCAAAACACGCTCAAGTCAGAGCACACGTACCAACCGGGACACACTCCAGACGACGGCAGACTTTGAAATGTGCAATCCTCAGCCTGCAGTGAGGGAACAACAACGAAAAATATTATTTAACATAAGCTTGCATATAAAGACCAATGTTGCTCTTTTTTATTGAAGAATGGGCCTGTTCTTGACCTCGATCACGCCTGATGTAAAGTGATAGATGAAGTCTATGATGGAGCGAGTGTGCCCAGAAGATGCCTGTTCACTCTTGCTTTGAAGGCAGAAGGGTTATATATGGAAGGTAACACAGACGCTGGTAGAGACTTCCACGCTTTGGCTGTGCGCATAATAAATGTGGAGGAGAAACGCTGAGTACGACTGGTAGAGATATCGACCAAGTGCGGATGGTACCCAGCAGTACGTCTGGTAGTCCGGTGGTAAAAGGGCGATGGTGGGATCAGGTCGTGGAGTTCCTGCGCACACTCTCCGAAGTACAGTCTGTAGAAGACCGACAGGCAAGCAACATTACGCCGATGAGCCAGGCTGTGAAGCTTACCCACCAGCGTCTCGTCGCCTATAAGCCTTTTTGATCTGCGTTTCACCGAGTCCAATGCAGCAAGCTGGTATTTTGCTGAGCCATCCCATAAGTGGCTGCAATACTCCATATATGAACGGACTTGTGCTTTGTACAGACTTAGAAGCTGTCCAGATGTGAAGTATTGTCTAACTCTATTTAGGATGCTCAGCTTATTGGCTGCAGTCTGTGCTTTTGACTCGATGGTTGAGCCAAAGTTGAGATAAGACGTCAGCTGCCCAAAAGCTCCAGGTGATCAGTAACAGGTACAGACGCACCTCGGAAAGTAGGAGACAACTAAAACGGACTCCTTTTGGCAGTAAAAACTTTACTGGCAGCTGAATTGAAGATTATCTATTTTCATCCATTATATTATCACCTATATTTTAACGGCTCACAACTGACTCGAGAGAGAAGGACACGAGGAGCTGCTGCTGCTGCTGGCGCTACTGTACAGCTGGCCCGTGGCAAAGGCTACAACAAGAAAAGTTTATCCTCCATTAGAGATTTTCTACACCACACAATATTTCCTTGATATATTATTGTATCGGTGTAAAATCCAAATATATTGACGCAAGTGCAGTTGCCGTAGTTAGTTCGCAACTTGTCTACGGACATTGTGGTGTGGTACAATACGCTTACAGATCTTATTTTAAGACTACCAACAAACTATTTTTTAACCTAGTTAATTAAGGAACGACGATGTCAACTGAAGGAACGTTTAACTACTTAAGTCATAGAATCATAGATAGGTACTATATTCAAAGTTGAATAGGAGCTTGCATAATTATAACAGCCGCACAGGCCACTTCAAGGTTAAACGCTTGCCAAGGTTGGTCTGTGGATGGGTGACCATCTAAAAATACCGAGACTCCTCCATACCTCGGAAAGCCCGTTAAGCCGTTAGTCCCGGCTGTCATTTGGAGATCTTTGCCAGTCGTTACGGATTGTCAGAAGTCAGAAAATCTGACACCAGTCTTGCCAAGGAGTTAATGCGTTGTGGAGGTTTGGTAGGCAGCTGCTCCACGTTAAATACTGGTATTCAGCTGAATCTGAATATAGTTGGGAAAAGGCTAGGCAGATGATGACATTGAGAAAGCTAAAGTATTAATCAATGGTCTACCTTTTTCTAAATAAGAAAATAATCAGCTTTGTAGTACCTAGACCTGGCCAAGATACCTATTACTTATGTCTGGCAGACTTGTTTTGAGTATTTTATTATTATTTACATCTTGAAATATTTATTGAAAACCACACATAAAAACATTTCAAACATAAAAAATAGTGCACCACCGATACCAGCCCCAAGCTACCGGCGGTCAGGGTTCCGGAAAAAAGAACCTCGTAACAATATGAGTCGTGGCCAGAAGTCATCATCATCATTATCATATCAGCCGAAAGACGTCCACTGCTGGACATAGGCCTGCCCCAAGTGTCGCCACAACAACCGGTCCTGTGCGTCTCGCATCCATCGTTTACCCGCGACCCTCACCAGGTCATCGGTCCACCTTGTGGGAGGCCTTCCAACGCTGCGTCTTCCGGTACGCGATCGCCACTCCAAAACTTTTCGGCCCCATCGACCATCATTCTGTTCTGCGAGCAATGTGCCCTGCCCACTGCCACTTCAATTTGCCAGAAGTACCGATTTCTAAATCAAACCCTTAATCCAGCTACCTAAGGCCTAATAACCTCCAAAGGTGTTGGTCGAGACTCGCGGCTATTATTACTATCGGCACAATGAATAATTACCTATTAGTAAGTCGCTACGTCACACGCCTTGGGCCACAAAGTAACATCTGGACTGTAACGTAGGGCCAAATGTTTGGATATTTAAAGTTTAATAGGGAGCCCGGCGCTAAAACGACGGGAGGTACGCCAATATCGGTAGGTACGTTACTAATTACTTCAACTAACTGCACTTACAGTGTCTAGCTGGCAGGTTGGGTAGAGGGCACACGGTACATGCATTGGTTTTGTATTGTCACTTTATTTAGGATTTGGAAATTACTTGCTGCATTTTTTTTGCAGAACATTTTTTTTATTTTTTTTTATTATTGATAGCCACGCGCTTGACCACTATCTCACCTGATGGTAAGCGACGATATGGTCGAAGATGGAGCACGCTTGCCTAGAAGTAACCTATTCACTCTTGACTTAAAGACTCCCAGGTTGTAGCTATCAGGAAACACGGACTTCGGCAGAAAAATGAATGGCGACCGCGTAACGGATGACATAGCGTTGGCCTCCGCGAGAAACTAGTGGATGATAGAAGCTTAGGATCGATTAATTTGACGCTCTTAGGGAAAGTCAATGTTCATCAGTAGACGGCTTAGTGTACCCAAAGGCAAGTCAGAAAGGTGAAAATCTGTACTCCCATATTTGGCCGGTAATGTTATGCAATAGCTTGCAATCTAAACTATTGCCCAGGTATTATGCTTATTCTGTTCGAAAGTCACCGCGGCACCGGAACGCAAGGGGCATTAGAAAATTAGAAAACAACTCACGCCATCGCACATTTACTGCTTAGTGCCCTAAAGACTAAAAAGCCGAAGAAGTTTTCTTGGATCCTTGACTCCATCCTGGCAACACCTCCTCGGAAAGATGCGAAATTTGGCGAGAGAAGCTAGAAGAGAAACCTGTTTATTTCATCGAGGCACGAACACGGATGGGTTCAGCTCCGCCCAGAGCGGAAGGAGTCATTTGATGATTTCCCACTCTCCACTCCAGATTTGGCCTAAATAGCACTGTCAACGACTCAAGTATCGACAATACCATTCTATATTAACATTAGAACTTTTCTGATCCTGATATACAACTGTACTCTAGTTCTATATCACTGAACAGATGCTTGTGCCGGATCGGATGTGCGTTTGTGTAATGACAACCACAACACGTGAACTCAGTGTACGACTGTTTCGTCGAGCATGTTAAACAATTGGTCCTGTTGTTATACAGTCAAAATCTATACAGCCGAACCAATCTTATTGTATGAATTGAAAAACTAAATGTTGTTTGCATGCGTAATAAGTGATTTATCTGTACATTTATTTTACTGGTTCTTTACAAAATATTACTTAGATACCAAAAATGTTTTACTTAGTACTGTAACGAGCTTGGGGTTCGTGACAATAAAAAACAGGCGATTAACCAAAATGACACTTTAATTAATCAACACTACTCACTACACACACACTCTCGAAGTTATCGCTTGTTTCGCAAATCCAATACTGACTCGGTCGCGGGCCATGCGAGCCTTATATAGGTCGGCAGATAATTCCAGAACCTTCTACTACAGAAATATCTTGAAAATTCGAGTACATACCGGTCACGACTAACCAGATATCGAAAACTCTAGAAAAATGCCTGCGTAATCTTTGATCATCGTTTTGGGGTAGCGCGTGCGGTACGGACAAATTAGTGTGTGCGTTTCCAGGGGGTCTACTCTCTAAGCCTGAAGTCCGTACCTACAGACTTACGATTAGTCCCGAACCTGAACTAAGAACAACTGTCAAATCGTATTGTCATTCATTCCAGGTTATTGAGGGTACAATACACCTTAAACGTAACCACTATCTATTGCGAACATTCTGTTTGGATTAATTGTAAAAAAAAACTATATTCTATACAAATAATCACAAACACGAGAAAGTACAGAAAACTTAATAAAGTACAATACTCAATCGGAGAAACATATCTCACATTCTCAGTTCAGAAAAATCTTATACGTTTATGAATTCGTAGCATAAACACCATTATGAATAACGCCTCTCTGTATCGATTTGATATCATAAAATACATCGATCCAAATCAAATAAGTAATTGGCAGTAAAGACAACTTAAACAAAAGATTCATCATTTAATACCACAAATAGACAAAACACCGAAGACAAAAGACAACATTTCTAAAGCAACCGACACCCATTGTGTCTAATATAGAATTTTATGAAAATCATGATAAATGGCGCGTCTTACTTAATAACAACTAATTAATTAAACCGTCAATGCGTATTGTTAAATCCGATGAGACAAAGGATAGTTGGCTAATTAATGAAATCTGATTTTAGGTAAATTAATACCCCATTCAATTATATTCGGGTGGGGCCAAGTTGTTTGACAAGCGGAGCGTTTAGACTACGACAGGAATTGCGAAACTAGTGTCAAACATGAATTTCTAAACATTCGTGTGACAGTAAATGTCACTATCATGGACACCCGTGCTTACACATAGACACTCGGTTTATATTGTCGTAGCCTATTCTTAGCTTTACAGCGATATCGAGAAAATTTATGATAACTATACCTAGTATCTGTTTGCGGTGTATAGATGGCGCTTACTTTTAAGTAAATATACCCTCTGTTGTACTTTGTTATAACTTTCCTATGCCTTTTTTATTATTGATGATAGTCACGCGCTTGACCACTATCTCACCTGATGGTAAGCGATGATGTGGTCGAAGATGGAGCACGCTTGCCTAGAAGTAACCTATTCACTCTTGACTTAAAGACTCCCAGGTTTATAGCTTTCAGGAAACACAGACTCTGGCAGGGTATTCCGCTCCTTAGCTGTATGCACAATGAATGTGTTCCCAAAACTGCACTGAATGTACGGCTTGCCGCTGAGACAGTCTGCGACCGATCGTTGCTGGGTACCTTTCGCACGCGTCATCATATTCACCGCTCGTTCGTATCGTCGTCGTATGTTCACCGTTCGCCTGATATTCCACTCCCTGGATTTCACGCCTGCTGCGTGATTCCACCGCAATACCTCCGATGGAACCTCGTCGGCGCTGGACTGCTGGTGGTCTCCTCTGACCGCCATACCGAACCGCGTTCGCCACGTACTATAGGACTTATTTGTGCCTAGTGAATTAGTGCGTATAGACTAGGAGCGGAGGAGGAATGAGCTTGAGATTCATGTTAGTTCCAAAATGTATTCTTTTTTACTATTGATAGGCACGCGTTTGACCTCTATCTCACCTGATGTTAAGCGATGATGTGGTCGAAGATGGAGCACGCTTGCCTAGAAGTAACCTATTCACTCTTGACTTAAAAACTCTCAGGTTGTGGCTATCTGTCCTGTCCTGTTAATAATGTTTTAACGAAGTATAAGTTGTTAAAAAACGGATATGCGCTATTAAATAGACAAAATGACAAAATTTTCCTTTTTTTATGGAAGGATGCTACAATTTCTATAAGAAACGTTCGCATTAGGAGGACGTCTTACAAATATCACTCAACGATATTGCTGTGAGTGTGACAGAGCTGTGACTGGGCCACCAAGATCCAGGCTGTGCCTAGTTTGGGAGCCGCTGCTTCATCTTTTGAATTGCCTTCTGATAGTCTAATTGTCTTAGCGTGTTATTCATCTGTTTAAGAACTTTGTCTATGGTTAATAAAGAAATTATTACTGTTTTCATAACTCTCTACCACTAACACCCCACAATTTATTAAAATATTTCATTTAATAACAAAACGGACAGCGCTGTCAACTAAAATAATTTATTATTACGTCATTATCATTGATAGGGAACCGTAAAATAAAACAGCTCATTTAAAATTGAACAGCTGTCTGATTCCGTTGCTTTGTTTGTTTGTAATTGGAATCATTGATTATGTTGTTCAAGTTAATTGCTGAGTGGTAACGCGATTTCATTTTATTTTCGGTCTGTGGGTAATTTTGTTGTGAGGCAACACTGTGCTGACTAATCAACTGTCTGTGGTTTATGTTTCGGGTTACTGACGAGTTCCTGGTCTGGTGTAGTATTATGAAACTCAAAGAGCTATTGTTTGCTCCGACAGTGGTCTGACTAAAAATAATTAGGTACCTCAGTTTTGTTTTTGTTTTGTACCTGGGGCTCGAGACAAGTGAGATTCTGACAACGGTGGCGTGGCGAAGGCGATTGTCAATACGTCAAAAATGTATGGGATTGACAGATGCTATCGAAAAGTCACGTGATCTAATTCCTACATTTTGGCATTTCGACAGTCCCCTTCGCTAATTGAATGGCACATTGTCCAGGGCCTCTGGATGGGTGATCGTCCATTATATATCGAAATCTATTTGTGCCTTGAAAAGGTCATTAAACTGTTGGTACCGACTGTCTAGATCTTTGATTGTCATTACTTACGGATGTTTAGAAGATGATTTTGTCTATAGCCACAGCAGCAGTGGGAACTAATTATGTTTGACTATCCTACCACTAATATTTAAAATGTAAACGTGATATATTTTTATTTTGACGCTTTAACGCTTAAATCGATAAACCGAGTTTTAACGAATATATATGGATTCCTAGAGACGCTTATAGGCTACTTTATCGCGAACAAAGCCCCGGGCAAAACCTAGTAAGTTTTATCCCTTAACAAAGCCCATCCCAACATAGAAATAAATACCACAAACAAAACACAGAGCAGCAAAAAACTAAAAATACAAACAAGAAGATCGGATCAAGGGCCTTATGTTATCCCAAACTAAGTTTACGTTCAGAAAACCCATCCAATAAACTAAATAAGAGTCGATATGTCTTTAGTTATCCTCGCTCCGACCTCCGGGAGGGCTGAGGGATCCTCGAAACTTTATACTTCGTACGACCGCAGAAAACAGGATTGTCGGGACTATGGACGTATGGATGGCCAAATTGTTTTGGACGACGACGCCAACGGGTAGGAATCCGGATGGTTATTATAAGTTTTGAACGTTATTACAGGGAATGCTTGTTATGATTAGCCATTACATTATTTCCTCTAAATCTTCTAACTACTACGTAAGAAAATAGGAAGTGGATAGGTTGATAATAATATGAAAAGGAATCGTGCAAGAACAGAAGCAGCGAGTTTGTATCTTTATATAACTCAGTGTCTTTCTATCTCGTTTATATCCTAGTGTCAATAGGGTAGATGACTAAAAAAATCTAATTAGTCCGTAAGATAGATTTTTTTTTAATTTTTTTTTTTTATATTACCAAGACACGTATTTTTTCTATTTTACGTAAACAAATAATTAAAACGATACAGAGCGTTCAAAACTCGTGTGATGTCACTTGTTAGTACATTTTTTAAGTACACATGACGTCACAAATGCCCAATCTTTGATGCGTTTTATCTTCTTCTTTTTTTATTGATTTGATAAAACAAAAAATAAATAATAAAAATAATAAAAATAAAAAAGCCTTTTATTTCCAGTTTACACTATAACAAACAAAGGAAAAAGTTTGACTGGTACTTAGCTACTTAAGAGCGTTTACGCGGTACGGCTTTTCATACAATCTTTCAAATCCTTATTCTTCAAAATGAATGAACCGATTTTAACGAAACTTGGTATGCATACGCTAGATATCCAGGTCTAAATAGTTATAAGAAAATATTTTTGAAAAAGATTTCAGAGGGAGAGAGAGAGCGATTTTAAGTTTTCTATAGAAAGTGAAAAATCACTATATCCTTCCCCCTGAACTCTTTTTCAAAAATGTTTTCTTATAACTATTTAGACCTGGATATCTAGCGTATGCATACCAAGTTTCGTTAAAATCGGTTCATTCATTTTGAAGAATAAGGATTTGAAAGATTGTATGAAAAGCCGTACCGCGTAAACGCTCTTAACTACGACTACTACTTACATTTATTAATAATAGCGTTAAATACAACTTTATTAATACAGAAGAGTCTTAGATTTAATAATGTTGAAAATAAAATATAATTGTTACAAATAATTAAAACAAAAAATACGTGTCTAATATTTTTCGATAATCTGACGGACTAAATAGAATCATATATTTTTTGACCAGGAATCATCCCTATTCTTCTAATTTTTAAGCTTCGTTCGCATTCACATCTCAGTTGCAATCTGTCAAAAACGTATGGAAATTGAGGCTTTTTTGACAGATCGCGAGGACTGAGATGCGGAAGCGCATTAGTAGAATTAAATTGGCTCTGGCTCAGTTCGTAGAAACAATTAACGATTGATTGATTGATGTACATTTATTATTCCACACAGCTCTCCTTTGCTAGGAGGCTTAGCTTTGAGTAGTGTAGAAAACGTAGAGGTGGAGGTGATTTGCCCAGCGGACAAATTAGACTACATAGATTCGTATGTCCTATGCAATCCTGTAACGATCTATAAAACTCTGGTTGTACGGATATTTTTGTTAATCAGACACACCTTGATGTTTGAATGGATCTTGGCTGAACGGAGATCTTGGCATGGATAAAAAACGTAATCGTACCTATATCCCGTCTGGAACGCTAAGGGCATTAGGAGGAACACGGATGGGTTTTAGTCAGTAAGAGTCTGCTCCTGCCAGGGTTAGATTTTATTCCAAAGATACACCGCGGCTCTGGAACGCAAAGAGCATTAGGAGGAGCACGAATGGGTTTTAGTCAGTAAGAGTGTGGCACTCCCTCCCGCTCCACCTAGAGCAGAAGGAGTCATTTGATGATTTCCCAACCATAAAAAAGAGTCTGCCACTTCTTTTCGCTCCGCCCAGAGCAGAAGAGTCATTTGATGATTACGCATCTTTCTTTCTTTTTACATGAAATAGATAACTTTCAATCCTAACATGTACCTAGTTCATTTCATAACCCATTACAATACATAAACTCAGTGGCGATATGTCCTCACCATATTCACCGCCATCAAACTCCAAAGTCCGTATTGTGTAACTTTTGGGGACCGCCAGAACTTCTGATATGCGCACATTCACATGTAGATACGGAAAACGGACGGTGTAGTGAAATTATAACTTTTCTGGAACTTTCTTTCATTTCGAATTGAATTAATAAATGTTTTTTGTTATTTTCTGATTCATTTGTTACGGATTAGCTGTCCTTTTTGTACTGTTTAGTTAATGGAGTAACCCGATAACTTTACTTTACCTGGGATCAGCTGACAGGTAAAGCCAGGATTCTATTCGTGCCGGTTATACAGGACCTGGATTCTATTCGTGCCGGTTATCATTACTAAAAGGGATAGTTCCATAGTACGGTCCCAGGTCTAGGTCAGTGAAAAATCAAATCAAAGGGCAAAACATGCGTCGTTCTTCAACTGGCTGGATATAAATATGTGTGATCGAAGAAAATATGGATGGATTGTGTAAGGAATGATGTGAAAGAAAAGGGAGACAGTTATAACGTGGCGGTTTGCAGACCGCAATGAAAGAGGAAAACGTGTTGTGCCATGTAACGTAAGATAAGGGGCCCTACCATGACATGTTAAAACGTGAGTCGTTCGTTCGTTGATATATTATTATCCTATATAGCTCCATCCCTCCTTCTCGCTCGAACGACTCACGCTTTAACACGTTATGGTAGGACCGCAGGTCGGGAAAATGATGATGGAATCAATGAACTATATTTTCTTAAACTGCAATATTGAAGTAACTTACCATTGAAAAGCTTCTCAAACGCATGAGATATAGTAGACGAAAAACATAACTATAATTAAGTACAATAACTTAACAATAAAACACACACTAAAATTAATCACAAGACACACAGACAGGTACACTCAGACAAATTAATTATACAAACGACTTTGTAATCACGGCGATACATTAGTCACAACTGAGACATTAATAACGCCAGATATTTTAGTGGCTGAATGTACGTCAAGAGTTGCTGTCTGCAGCAAATGGTTCTCTCATGTTTGTTGTTGGACGAAGAAAAACGGATTAATTAATTATATATGCATATTCAGGCAAAGCAATCACAGCCGGACACGGAGCGATCTTCAAGGCTAGACAAGACGGGCTTTGTATGCTCACCCGTTATTCCATTAAATACCTCCATGACTCGGAAAGCAAGTAAAGCCGTTGGTCCTGGCTGTCCATTGTACAATAAACTTGCGCTTGCTCGCAACCGGGACCGCTCATTATAGTTCGCCGCTCCTTGGCGAACTAGTTCACTCTTTTAGTTCACCAGTGGTGGCGCCTACACACCTTTATTTGGGCGGAAATGCAAATTGTTAGCGGATTCCCTAGACGCAGGGTGCTGGTTCAAAAATAAAAGCTTTTAATCGTGGAATGTATGGGGATGCGGGTTTGAAAAGTACGTACGTATGATGTACATGTATACGTAACCTTGCAAATGCGATGCGAAATAGGACGACGAAATTATGACAGTGCACAGCAGCAAGTTGGTAGGCAACATGCACCACTAACCTTTCAATTCACCGTCACTAATGTCTTCAGCGTTAGCAGAAGGTTCGAGTCCTGCTGGATATTGCACGGCGGAGCGCAATGGGACGCACTGACGCTTTTCACCACACGCGTACTTTTCTGATGTTTTAGACGGTAGTCCGCTGTTCTAGCAACTCCCCAGACGGCGGCTCACATTATATTTTAAAAAGACAGTTCGCAACACAAAAAACGTTTTTCCATCAACGCACTGATAACGACTACCTACTTGAAACTTCACCACATCGCTCCGTAAGTGATGATAAAGACAGTGATAGTCCAAGTGTGCATGTGGAAAAGGGATGGGACATGATAGGTTGAAGCATTTGCAAGACATTTATACTTCTACCCTACAATAAATATTGTAAAGAATACGTAATCCAACTACCAGCTCCCGACTCGATCTCTCGAGACGGGGGCGTAGTTAAAGCGTGAGTCGTTCCAGCGAGAAGGAGGGATGGAGCTATACACCCTATATAGCTCCATCCCTCCTTCTCGCTCGAACGACTCACGCTAAAAAACGTCATGGTAGGGCCGCTGATCTAATAGTATAGCGAGAGTGAGCGGGAGCGTGGAGCTGCCAGACCTACATAGTTGCGTCGCCGGTCACTTACTCACTGATGAGCTTCTCATCATCCAGCTATTAATTATTAATAGCTGGGTTGTGGAGGTAAATCGGTCGGTTACGTAAAAAACCGGCCTAAAGCGAATCAGACTCGCGCACAGGATACCGATACGGAAGAATAAAAATTCCCGATTTCCAGACGTTTTCCTGTTCTTGTATTGTAACAACAATCTTTTAGTTTAGTTAGATTCTAGCTCAATGGGGAGTCGCTTATAGATTTTTTATTCCCTTACATCAAAACAAGCGCCATAAACGAAGCATAAACGGCCTTATCTTTAGAGTGCGTTGTCTTAGAAGTTTATATTTTTTCACTGCTCCAAGGGATAGCAGACCTGAGTATTTTATATTAATTTCAGTTTTATTCCTCCCCGCATTCAGCAAGCTCTCTACACCTGAGCATTCCCTGTGAGATAATTACAAAATAGCCCAGTAGACCGACTTTCGCTCCACGTAAATTTTTTCCCAACATAGTTTGAAAAAGGCTAGGCAAGTAGATTTAAGCTTGATTCACACACATCAATGAAGTCAGAGTTCCGGCACAATGATAATTATTCTTTCATACAATCTCTATGAACGCGTCCACACATCGCTCATTTGCTACAAGAGGCCCTAGACAATGTGCCATTCAATTAGCGAATGCAACTGTCGAAATGACAAAATGTAGGAATTAGATCACGTGACATTTCGATAGCATCTGTCAATCCCATACATTTTTGACGTGTTGACAATCGCCTTCGCCACGCTATCGCTGACAGAATGTCACTTGTCTAGAGCCCGGTCAACATATGGGAGAAAGAGCAGATATTCACAGTGAAATGACGTTTTTACAGTAAACGGAGCGCAAGTTTTTCAACACATCTGCATTTTTTACTGAAAAATCATGAATTTCAATCAGCAAATGAGTGACATGTCAGTGTCAGTGACGACAGTGCTCTCAGTGAGAGTTCATAGAGATTGTATGAAAGAATAAATCACGTTGCCGGTACTGTGACTTCACTGACATGTGTGAATCGGCCTTTATGCATAAGCAATGCTTTTGTTGTCTATAGAAGACAGACGACAAAATCTACCAATAGGATTGAAGTATTATCACGACACATAGATGAGCGGAGTGAACATCATAATCCTATTGGTCGATCGAGTCTCAGTTTCCTTTCGCTTCGGTGGGCAGGTTTCAATACGTTCTGTTTTACGTAGAGGAGATATTTGGATACGTAGAATGGAATATTGAAGATGAACAATGTACAAGCTATTTCATCTATGTATATTCTGTAATTGTAACAGGTAGACGCTTAAAATACTCATAGAATATATAGTTATATACTCACTTCAAAAATAAATAATTAAATTAAAATAAAACCAATAGGTATTTAAGTGGGGCTCCCACACAACAACGTGGAGTTTCTTGCACGTTCTTCTCCATAGAGATCTACGCTTTGGAACGTGCAAATAGCTTCATATTTTTGACCGACCGACCTTGACATTCAAAAGTGCCTGTAAATGGTCTAATTGAAATAAATGCTTTGACTTTGTCAAAAGTGATTTTTTTTATAGAATGATAGCACTTCGCCCGCGACTTCGTCCGCGTGGGGATAGTAGGTACTCCACAAACTGCAACGCCCCTATACATATCCCATTATAAAGATTAGTTTTGGAAAATTAAGCACAACGATTCTCATTATTGGTTCAGCGCAACTGTTCACCCCGTTCAGCCCGTCAGGGGTTGATTATGCAAAAATTGTTAGGTACATGATCTGTTTCAATTATCCCACTTTTAGTTTGTTCATAGAATTCCGACGTAAATTGAAGCAAGCTATAATTTCCTCCCCTAAAAACTTATTCACCCCTGCTTCACCCGTTATTATGTATGTACCTAGTTGATTTTCGAAAAATCCAAACATTTGTTATTCTTATTGTTTTATCGAAAACATTTAAATGCCGTGGTGTTTCAACTTCATCGGACCAAGCATTGATACGATTCTCCCCAGTTCGCTCAAGCCGCGACATTTTTCTTACTCCGAGCATGTTTATTACCGTCGTAACTTTTGAACGAAAGGTCCGATTTGAATGATTTAAAGTGTAATTTACACGGACATAATCAACCTTAATTATCAAACCATTTAAATGGATAAGGATTAATATCATGGTAGTATAATCACCATTTTTTATTTCACCATGGGATTTGCTTGACTAATATTAACAAAAAGCGGTCATGGTGACTTATCCATAATAGTTAGACATATGGTATCGCGGACTTTTTTGTAGATATTGATGACCTCTATAAAACTGTAGTACATCACTTTGCTCTATTGTCAATAGATTCCGCAGCGTACGCGATATAAGGATTTTTTCTCACACCTTGGGTCACATTATCGAAGTTTTCATACGGATCCCTAACTTTTTTGAAAATATTCTATAGCCTATGACCATCACCGATAATGTAGGATTCTACTGGTGAAAGAATTTTTCAAATCGGCCCAGCAGTTTCGGAGCCTATTCATTTCAAACAAACAAACAAACAAACAAACAAACAAACAAATCTTTCCTCTTTATAATATTAGTGTAGATAATGGTACGGAACCCTTCGTACGCGAGTCCGACTCGCATTTTGCCGGTTTTTTAACAGTTTGCGACTGACATGCGAATGCGAACGTTGTTTATAAATTAGTAAAATTAGTGGAATTGGGGAATTTGTACAGAAAAATGTTCCAGGTACTCAGAATTTTTTTCTAACAAAACCTTAAAACGACAGGAGGATTCGAATCACTATTATTCCATATACAAGGGATGTCTAACTAAACGCTTTAGATACTTATAATGATGATGTGATCCGACCGATTTTGGCCAAGGCGATTGCTTCAGATCCGCTGTAGTTCTCCGCTTGTCATTCATGAGCTTGCATGTGACTTATGTAAGCAATATTCTTGGTGAAGATACTCGCGCCTTGTTGGCAAGTGAGCTGGCATCTATGTAATTATAGTTAATTGCTGCAGGTGGTCAGGCTTTCAATTGGTCACGCTTGGCATCAAGCTCAAGGCGCCGCTGTAATTCAAAATCATGAACTTGGCTATAGCCAAAGTCCTCCACTCAAGTCTTTGAGCGGCTTGCTGCTCCCACCGAGACGGTTCTAAGGAACTTGATATACAAAGCGGACAGGGCGCTGCCAAGATAAAATGTATGGCGTCAAAGAAACGAAATATACTTAGCATCGCGGGCGCGCGGCCAAAAGTCATACATTTTCGTCACAGCCACCGCCGCGCTCCTGGAGCGTCCCTTAGTCACACGTTTTAATGTGATGCTTTAGCACATATAATACCTGAGGAGCTGTTTCCAACAAACATTGAACTAACAGTAGAACAAATGCCTTGAAATACACACACAATTTCATTACTAAAAACTAAAAATCTGTCAGTAATCAAAACTTATTAATGAAAACCAACCTCCTTCCTCACAGCCGTCCCTCGCTATACATTTCCATATAATTTCAATTTCACATTTACATTATTCCGTATTCAAGTTGGGTCCGTCTCATAGACATAGAGAATGGACTGAACAATACGCTCACAAGATTGACCACAGTTGAAAGAGACGAGATCGGCTGTGCGACCAATACTCTTGTCTCGCTTTGTAGATGGTTGTGCTGAAGACTATTAAAAATGAAGAATTCTATAAAAAAATACACTCATCGCGCGTACGTCATCTGTAATGACTATAATATTTCGAGTTAGTAACTTAAAAACATAGTATAGAGCCAGTCAGCTTCTAAGTTCATATCCGGTTCAAGAACTTCATCCGGAGCTGCTTCTTCATCATCTGCCTATAATATCCTTTTCCCAAACATATTGGGGTCGGCTTCCAATCAAACCGGATTCAGCTGAATACCAGCATTTTACGTAGAGCGGCTGCCTACCAGACACACTGTAGTTCTTGGCAAGACTAGCATCAGATTTACTGGGTTCTGACAATCCGTAACAACTGCCAAAGATCTGCAAATGATAGCCGGCACCGTACTTTCCGAGGCACGGAGGAAACTCGGTATATTAAGATGGTCACCCATCCACAGACCAACCTTGGCAAGCGTTGCTTAACCTTGAAGATTGACCTGTGTGGCTGTTATTATTTAGCCACATACTTACGAAGTTTGTTGAGTCTTATTAAATGTAAAAATGTTTGCTCTAAATTAAATAAATTACTTTTGACAACTACTTGCCACACGAATGATCGTATCTCTCTCACACGCAGTTTGCTTCCCATATACATGTCGCAGCCAATTAGCTTAATCAGCCGTTTAATTGCCGGCCTAGCCATTTAAATGCGCTTTTTTTTTAACGACCTAAGTGGTATCGTTTGCTCAATATTGTTTAATGACTTGCCCATATCACATATTATTATGTTGCTGATTAAACGGTGCAGTTCAATGAAAAAGCTAGACTTTCAATGAAACGGCTGATTAAGCTAGTTGGTTGCGACATGCACATCATAATAACTATACCTGGACAAGGAAACGCTCAGCCCATTCTCTACGTCAGCGGTCCGTCCCGATCCTAGTTTCGTACGGCACAAGTAATTGCACTGTGGACATGGGCCGTTCTAGTGGACATGTAAGGGTCTAGGAATGTTTAATCTGTTTTAGAACACAGATTTTTTGTTTTGGGTCACGCTGATTTTGTAGTTTTTGGGGTGGTGTTTTGGAAACATTATCGTGCAAACCGTGCAATGTTTAAAAAATACTCCGTCAGTTCTTCTTCTTTGTGTTGTACAAATTTCGTTAGTACTTAAATCAACGTATAACAGAAAAAAACGCAATACCTCTTAAGGGGCCATTGTACATTGATGGCGCGACTAAACAACCAAAAAGCAAAATCTACATCGCAACAATAAGACCCGCAACGCCATCTATCCCGACAGCTGCCAACTAACTAAATGAAATCCTGAATCGATAGCGATTTCAACAGATACAACAGTCCGAATATCAACTATCGGGCAGTTAGTTGCCCATCGGACACAACAACCGTCCGGTCGGAGGATCCTCCGTTTTCAACTGAGGTTTGCGGGGCTTTACACTCGGTACCGGTTACCTCCAAATACTCATCATTATAAACAACTTTCACTATGGAACCAACAATAAAATCTCAAAAAAATCGACCGCCCCAAACATTTATGTGCGCCTCGACAAAATGTACTGAACAGCTGATTTTTTTTCGCGATTTCGGGGTTGGTCCCATAGTAAAAATTGTTCATAATGATGAGTACAATACCTCTAAAGAGGTATTAGCGTGTTTATTCAGTTACACGTTGTATTTTTGCCAGGTTAAGCTTTTTGATTTATTGACTTTCTTAAAATCAAAAACAGAAATAAAGCCTGAGAGCAGTCCTGAATCTACTTCTATCGTGATCCTTTATGTTCTCTAGTTATTTAAAATGGTTCATAATGTATTGTTCGGGTATCTACGAAGGGATATTAGGGAAAGGTCAATGTACTTTATTGCAAGTTTATCTGGCACAAAGTATAAGTATGTTATGAGTTAATTCACTAATTATACATATACCTTACACGTACCACAACGAGCCCATTCTCATGAACAATGTATTTATACTTATTATTAATATCTTCGCCGACTCAAAACTTTCACTTCCTCATCGGAGATGATATTGAATTCTAAGTTCTACCCTCATCATCATCGTACAAGAAAATCCCAAAAACATTTTCTGAAAAAGAACCGCAGCTTTAATAATAACGAACAACTTGGTAAAGTTCGATTCGTCTCGAAGATTAATTGTTCAAATCGCTCCCATTGTGCGGCCGGTGTTGACGCTTTTGGGACCCTTTTATGAAATTCGCGAGCTATTGTTTTGGCCGGATTTGTAAAAAAAGTTTAAAAAAGTTCGGCTCGCGCCCGGCACCCGCAAAACACCAGAAACTCGACGCTGCGCTCTATCCTTACAGTTCTACCAACTTTAATGGTGCACAACATATTTTTTCAACTGCAAACAAAAAATTGTAATCGTAATAACGAGGTCACTTTTTTGTTTTTCGTCGGTCATTTAAAACTTTCATTAGTGAATTCGCGCGCTTAAAATTTTTCAATTTATTCCCACTTCAGAGCTGAATCGCTCGTGCATTCTGTTGCATCGCTCGCTGAAGCGTTCAAAACATGCTTCTTTACAACAGAATGTTTTTAACAAAATGTGTCAAAAATTAAAAGGTACGAAGTGTCAGCAGGTAAATGAAAAACTTTTAATTGCATTTTACTGGGTTGTGAAATTCTTCATACCGTAAAGCTGTAATGAATGGGCGTTACTGAAATCCTCATCATCAATTCAGAGGAAAAATACAGGCCTATATAGGCAGACATGGCGTATGTGTCGCCCAAGTGTCGCCACAGTGAACGGTCCAGTGTCTCATCCAGCGGATTCCAAGGGGATTCATGAGGTCATCGGTCCACCTTGTGGGAAGCCTTCCTACGATTTTCGAACCCATCGGCTATCTGAGGGCCAATTCTACTATTTTTTAAGCAACATTCGCGTGTCAGTCGCGATCTGTCAAAAAAGCCCATACAGCCGATGGATGCGAGACGCACAGGACCGGTTGTTGTGGCAACATTTGGGGGAGGCCTATGTCCAGCAGTGGACGTCTTTTGACTGTTATGATGATGATTCACGCCAGGAAACTCCTAGCGTAGGTACCCCTTTCCATAGCCTTTTGAAATACATAAAACAAAAAAAAACTTACAGAAAGCGTACCCAACATTTTCAACAAGATTAAAGAACAGCCAATAAATCTAGTCCATCTTATTAAAACCAATAAATAAATACAAAGTCAGAGTGTTGAAAAATCAGCATAGGGGTGGTATGTACGAGGCACATGGCGGACGGATCAGTTCGCCAATTTGTTATGTTAAAGCTTGCCATGCCGACCCTCGTCCGCTCAACAGATTGAGCCTACGGGAGATGCGATGGATCAAACTAAAAATATACAGCCTTTCAACAAGGAGGTACGAAGATTTTTGGAGGTAGGATTGTAAGAAAAAAGATGGCCGTTTTTCTAAGTGAGCAAGTTTGAGGTGTCAAAAATATGGTAATAAAAATAAAGGAGCTGTTATTTTTTTGGTAAGTGTTATTTTTAGCTATCTATATAAACATGAATCGCCGAAATGTATGTACACGCATAACTTTGTAACGACTGATCGAAATTGGATAATTCTTTATTTGTGTTCGAGAAGCCGAGGCGAGTCACTATTTTAATCTAAAATTGGTACTTATCTCTTACTTTCAAGGATCTTACTAATATTGTAAACATAGTAGTCTGTATTTAGATACGTTTGTTTATTAATCACACCTCAACTGCTTGGATGAAATTTCGGCCGGAATGCGGGTATACCATGGGCCTGATATTTTACCCGTTGGCAAGTTTTCGTGTAACAAATTTCGACATTCATGATGTCATTGTCAGCAGCGTCAAGCTGCTGACAATGTAGTCTAATCAATAAAAAAAATCTTAGAAGCAAAAGCAATCTAAATCACAAAGTGCAAGCAAACGTAGCTCATATGCTACGACTACGTAGCAAGTCAGTGTTGCGTAGGTTCATAACTGCTACGCCGCGCGCCGTAGCCATGTAGTCATTGTGCACATCCTATTTCGCGCTTACAAAAATTAAGCGTGCTATTTTACCGTTCGACGCGCCTACGGTTCCCGTGGCAGTTGATGTCCATAGACAACGGTGATCGCTTTACACCAGGTGCGCCGCCTGCTTATTTGGCACTGATTGGCATAAAGAATGAGTGCTAAACATAACCCTGATGGTGATGTGCATTAAAAAACATACCTTTTGTCCATATGTACATTAAATTTCTTTAAATTAGAGACACGTTCGTAAACATCTTCTACTTCATTTTTTTACCCGCGACGCAAAGAAGGGTAATGTGTTTATCATCCTTTCTCGGCCCATTCGTGACCAACAAATGGGCCGATAGTTCTAACAACAAATGATGTGTCTTAATTTTGCGAGTGTCACTAAAAACATGACAGTCCTCAACATTCAATATGGCGACAACCAAACGCCACGTTTATTACGGTCGGGTGTTTTGATCCTTACAAGTATTTTTTTACCCAAAACGCCTTTTCCATTTTTTCTTCCCACTTCTTGGCTCCATCAAACCTTGGCACACAAAATCCTGGCACGCTATCCCTCATACATAGTGCCCTCCGGAGGATACCTGCTTTGTTTAGTGCGGTCTGCATTGATCAGTTCACTCCACGGAAACCGTTTTATGGATATTGTAGAACTAGGCTTTTCAGCGCGGTTGGGTTATCTTCATAAAGTTTGATGTGAGCTTAGGAGCGAAGATGGTGTTAAAAGATTTTGTGGATATTGGATAGAAGGTTATTTTACGAAAGAAGTCGTTTAGTAATTATGAGTATGTGGTCAATCCAATACGATTACCTATCATGCAATTTTTCGGATCGTAGTAGGTCTGCCGTGGTTGCGGATTTTGTTCGAAAGAGTTACTGCGGTCCTGGAACGTAAAGGGCACTAGGAGGAGCACGGATGGGTTTTAGTCAGTAAGAGTCTGACACTTCCTTCCGCTCCGCCCAGAGCAGACGGAGTCATTTGATGATTTCCCATCCATAAAAAAGTAGGCAAACGGTACCGGAGGAGCTCGTCGCTAAATAACAACGAAGAAGTGCGTGGAGGAACAGATAGAGGCAGACACCAACTATTATTATATTCTATTTAGCATAGATTTGAATCTGATATCCCATCACTATCAACGAGACTTCGTAGGTCCCTACCAAACAAAACAACATCATCATGACGTTGACGACACGGTTGGCGAAGTGGTTTAGCTATTGGCTTCTACGCTGCGTGTCGCGGGTTCGATTCCCGCACTTTACAAATATTTGTATGGCCTACAGATAGTTGTACCGGGTCTGGTTGTTAGTTTATGTGAGATTGTATGTTTGCAAACGTACCCACGATACAGGAGAAATCCTAGTGTGGGGCAACGGTTTTAAAAAAACCTACACATTGCCACCCATCATTCCAAAAATTCCTGCCATACCTACATATAAAACAGGGGGCAGATTAATTAGTGTGTCACAAGGTTGACATAGCTCGCCGGGTGTCTGCTGGGACGAAATTAATCAAGCTGTGATCCGACACATTATCTCCGTTCAGATGACTTGAACCCTTGCAGGGTGGGGGCACGAGAACAGCGGGGAAGTGAAGAAGGATTGGTGTTAATTGCTGTGGCCAGAGCTGGAAAAAAGTTGTAAGATATGCTTCAAGAATTAAAAAACAGTTTCAATAATCAATAAAATATGCTTCTGAATAGTGTAGGATGTTCATGTAACTTACCCACTGAAACAAAAAAGAATTAAATACGAAATCACTATAAGTATTTTTCTTTTTTTTTTCGTCACCAAGAAACTTAGTTTTCAAACACTTTTATAGCCATATCCACAAGCAATGATTGATGATGATTCGAGAGTAAAAACAGAAAATTATAGTTTTCTGTGGTTAACACCACGTCCTAGTCGCAAACATTTTATCATTGATCAAAATATATCATTCAGTCAATAGCTTATTTAAAACAAACTCAGTTTATCATTCATCATCATCTCAGCCGAAAGAGGTTCACTGCTGGACAAGTGTCGCCAAAACAACCGGTCCTGTACGTCTCGCATCCATCGGCTACCAGCGACCCTCACCAGGTCATCGGTCCATCTTGTGGGAGGCCTTCCAACGCTGCGTCTTCCGATACGCGGTCGCCACAATGGGCCTCATCAGAAGGCTTAAAGTCACCCAAAGGGCAATGTAGAGGGCAATGCTCGTAGTTTCCTTGCGTGATCGAATCAGGAATGATGATATCCGCAAGAGACAAACCAAGGTAACCGACATAGCCCGAAGGATCTCATTTATAATAAATTTATTATTTTATTAACCTATAGTGTTCCACTCCTGGGCAAAAGCCTTCCCCATTTCCTTCTAGAAACTCTTCTCCTACGCCACCTCGAACCAGTCCTCGTTGTGCGCGTCCAGGTCATCCCATCACCGCTTACTTTTTTTTTAGTCATTTATTAATTTTACTTCTAATTAATTAATCCCACGCGAACTTCGCGGCCACATCCCAAGATCTCAGTTACAAGAGTTAACGCGCGGGTCGCTCTTAACAAGAATTGAACATTGAACAGGGTGTCGGACATGTTTGCCGGCCGCCTTCGACACTAACGGAGAGCTCTTCATTAAGTGCTCTTATTGTTATAATTAAACGAAACAAGCTGTCTGGAGTGTGGACAGGCTTGTTTATACTTCAATGTCAACTGGTGATCGGAGTTGCTGAAACTTAACTGACAGATACGAACTTCTTACAGAACAGTATAACGTACTAAGCATCCGATGCATTTTAATCAAAGGAAACCAGCTGTCTGAAATGCGACAGGCCTTAGTGCAAAAGGGGTTTGGTGACGTGATGCGAGAGCTCAGTTCCTAAACCGCTGACAGAGGTCAACCAACACAGCTCTCTCAGGCTGTCTATAAAACGCTATGCCTTACCACAGTTTCTCGCATCACGCATCCACAGCTGCAAGACCAGTTAACTTTGAAGTTTAGCCTGGGTCTGGCCTGGCCTTGCCACACTCCAGAGTGCCAAGTCTACTAATGTTTAAGCAACATGTGCATTTTAGTCTCAATCTGCCAAAAATGTTTGGAAATTTAGGCTTTTTAGACAGATTGCGACTGAAATGCGAATGCGCACGTCGCTTAAAAATTAGTTCAATTGGCTCTCAGATTACTGGTTTCCTTTAATTATATGACAATAAGAGAACTTAATGAATATTTCTCTATGAGTGATGTCTCCTATTTCTAGCTAAACCTCTAGCACAGTTTCAAACCTTTAGTATGAGTAAACCGTATCTTCTTGACGGGAATTTTGCCTTACAGGTGCGAAATGAACGAAAGTATATAATAGTCTACAAGTAGTGCCTTACAATTGAGATATGAACGAGAGTCTAGTCTATGCTATGTATTTATATTATTTATATAATAAAGCGTAAGAGTTTATCGGATTTGGAAAATTCTTTTTGTACATATATGATAGCCGATGCGATGGATGCGAGACGCACAGGACCGGTTGTTGTGGCGACACTTGGGGGAGGCCTATGTCCAGCAGTGGACGTATTTCGGCTGATATGATGATGATGATGACGTGATAGCCACATTCATGAGGAAGGTAATAGGCTATACGGGAACGGGAAAAACGGGATGTGCGCGTACAAAGTCGCGGGTAAAAGATAGTTTATATTATCGAGTAAAAGCTAGGTAAGTATCGAAGAAAGCTTATTATCGCACTATTTCGGCCCACTCTAAGAGGGATTGCTTCTTGAGCAATCAGTTAGAAAGTAGTTTTACGATGATGGCATGACGAATCAACGCGTTGTGAAGCCCTAGGCGAGCATTCATTCGTAAAGTGATTTATCGCAGTAGGATCTAGAATAAAAAGACGCACACCATAAAATAAACATAATTAAAGTCTTATACAGTAGGTAGTGATATAAAAAACAAGTAACTAAAAATATCGGTCTAAATCCCTAAAAACTGACTTATAGACTGGCAAAATATAACCTAAGTAACCTACGCCATTTTACTAATGGCGAGCCGAAGGACAATCAAAAACAAATAGCTATAAATATCGGGCTAAATCCCTGATCATCTTCCCAAAGATGGCTTATAGACCGACAATACATAACGTAAGTCACCGACGCCCTTACTAACTGCGAGCCGATTCGTCACGAGACAACACGAATATAAACAGAAAACAATATCTTTTGAAAGTGACACGATCCGTATCGACACTGATCTGTCTTCACATTACGTTCAATAAAATAAAATACTCCGCCGAACGCTGGATATTATTGTTTTTATTTAGTCCGTGCTTGTCATCGGTTTATTTTGGTGTAATGTAATTGAAGGGATCGGAGTGTTAAAAGATATTGGCTGGCGAAAATGGCTGGCGTCAATTTGTAGCTTGCTGATTGTGAAATATTTTTTAACAATGCAGTAACTAATTTCAACAGGCTACACTGTGATTGCCAACCCGCCTGCCAAGCGTGGCGGTTATGGCAAATCTCCCCATTTGGTCGAGGCTTATGTCCAGCAGTGGACGACTTTCGGCTTATACAATAATGAACTAATCTTAAAATAAAAATGAAATGAAAAATATCTAAAAAATAAAAATGTATTCATGCCTTAAACGTCAGTGCAAAGCCTTAGTTAGAGACTACCTTCAGACGTTAAATTATGAAAATACTGAAGATATTCTGCTGGGTATCTCGCGGTGTTGATGCTTTTATTCTAATTTGTCCATAGACTGTATATGCTTTACTTATACCTACATTTACTCACTACAAATTCACACATTCTACACATACACCTACACACACTCACCATATAGTTTAGTTTTCTCATTATATTTGTTTTAGTTTCTGTTTTTAACCACCACTTGCTTAATTTTGAATTGTCCTACTTTTAATATGATCTTTGGCTTTGTTTGTTACGGAGAATCACTGACTCCTAAGTTACAGGCCCACACCTAGTTTAGGAGTCAGAGTACCTACCAATATATTTTGTACCTTATAAGCCTATATGTTCATAGTTTTATGATGCAAATGTTGTTTTTGTGTGAAATAAATTATTATTATTATTTTTCAAGTTACGGAATTGTTCGAAAGAGTTACCGCGGCCCTGGAACGGAAAGGGCATATTGAAGGAACACGGATGAGTTTTAGCCAGTACTGACTAGTTTACACAGTGTGAGCTACTGACTAGACCAGCTATACTCAACCTGCGGCCCACCAAGCTTTTCCGTGTGGTCCTGTAGCGTAGCACATTATTGATGATATATTTGGTCAACATATCAATGTGTATGTATCTATACTGTATTTGTACATACTTGCTATGATTAATAAATACATACATACTTAATAAATAAATACGTACTTGCTACGGCCGTGAATCATATTTTGACCACGATACAACCTGACACTGACCTGCAAATTGCAAAAAACGTAAGAAAATTTGAACCCTACCCTGGCGCTTCGTCCTTAAGTACAAATAACCGACTAAATGTGGGAGCATCTTATCCAGCAAGTCCTGGGGACTTGCGGGAGTGGAAAGAGACTTGCCTCTTATCACTCTCTTATCAACTAGCGATTCTATAAATTGTTATCCAATAGGAAATAGGTACATCTGCTTACCTCTTTAGGGAATAGAGGCTTGAGGTTCCGTAACATATATCAGGAACTGCCAACAAACTACATAGGTAGTGTTACATGCAGAATTCTTCTGATTGATCGATCGAACCCCAAAAATAATTCGCGGCTTTCGACGAATTTGTCAACAGAACGACACCTTGGGGAACTGAGCGACGCGCCGGCTTCCCGGTAGTAGGTAAGGGTATTCCGGAATTTTATAACTTGGTTTGAGCGTACTTTGTTATTGGTTTTAGTAAAGAAAATTATAAAAAAAAGAAAAAAAAATATTTTCTATGCTTGGAAATTTTAGCATTATTTTGACAACCTTCTTCGAAATTGTCAAAATAACCATACAGGAGTAATTCCTAGTGTGGGGCAACGTTTTTTTTTTTAAAGAAGATAAATCGAAATTGCTATAGTGGCCAAATATATGCGAGCAGCGGCCGGCAAAAGTTGATATAAATCCATACCATACTGGCGTGGTATAGCGGCTAAATAAATTACATAGTAAACTCGTATTACATAATGTCGTTTTATTTAAAAAAGGAACTATCTTTTACTCCGAAAACTGGCAATCAAGGAGGTAACTTATCAAAGGTTTTATTTAAATTTCGAACCGGCTTGCAAATAGAAAGCTGTTTATTGAAAAAAAAACAAATGAACACTTTAACGCGGGAAAAATTATTGTTGTTCATTGTTTACGTTAACGTGATCGAGTACGTTAAACTCGCACTCTCATGGAAAACTCGAATGCTTGACTTTTATTTTGACGTCACCACTAAAAACAACACCTATTTGTAAAACTCTCACAAAACACCTATCGTATTTCAGTCTCGCCTCAAACCTTTAATGATCCCACCATAATCACGCCAGCCTCGCACCAAATTATCCGACCGCTATAAGAACAAAAGATTCTATTTCTTGTATTAAACCCTATCTGGAACCAACGCACGTTCGCCCCGTCCCATTGCTTAATTTACAAATGTAATTAAACTCAACTCGCTTAAGAAAAAAGGCGATGGGCAATTCTTCACCCTGTAGGTAAGGTAAGGGCGATTCTTTTGTACAAACCTCTGATAAGTTAATCGGGCAGCAGAAATAAGCGGTTCTATGTGACGTGGTTTAGAAATAGAGGTGTTGATTCTTACCTTTGCGTTTTTATGTGTTTAATTGATGGGGTTTTAATAAAGCGGGTTTTTGTTTACGTTTAGTATTTGTTGAGCCTATGTGTGCTGTCTAGACACAGCTCTTTGTTGTACTTGAATCTTAAGGTCTACGTCAAAACTTAGCAGCACTGTTTAGTATTTTTCGCAGGTTCTTGACAATAAGTACCTAGATCCAATTTTTTTATTTTAATAGCAATGAGTTTATTGTACGTATGATACAAAATATGGGATTTCTTAAACGAAAAAAAAGGTAGACTAGCTTTTGCCCGCGACTTCGTACGCGCATATCCCGTTTTTTCCCGTTCCCGTAAGAATTACGAGAAATCCTCTCTTACACTCCCCAAGGAACCAATATGCTAAATTTCGGCTTTCTACGACCAGTACCTCAAGTTTCGGGTGTGCGCTGTCTGTCAGTCCGTCAGTAACGGAAGAGTTTTCTATATATTGATAATAACTAATAATGTAATGAAAAATATAGTAAAAAAGCTACCTTACTACTATATTTTTAAATTATTTTTTTTATTGAATAGTAAAAATATTTTCAAAATAAAAGATTTTTACTATTCAATATCTAGGTACATATTGAATAGGTAGTAAAAATTTAAAACAGAGAAAAATATATTAAAGATATCCAATCAAAACGGCAATAACCAAAAAATAATAATTAAAAAATTATCTTCAAAAAATAGTCACCTCTCGGAAAATGATCTTCGAAAAATGTCACCTCGCGTATTCAAAGATCAATAGACTAGAAGTATCGCGTAAATACTTCCATATTCCACAGACATTATATCCGCATATAAAAATCTATATGTATACAAGAGCAAGCTGCGCCATCAAAGGCCGTATATTGCGCGGTTTCACAAGAAATAGAGCGCTAAATGAAGTTCATTATCTCGGCGCATGTCACGAAAATAACTTAAAAGAAAACCGAGCATATTTGCATAGTTATTCGTTAAAGACAGGGCCGGATATTGAAAACAAAAGATACACGTTTAAGGTCTGCTCACACCGAGACGCGACGCGACGCGATGATGCGCACTTTACGATAGCGACACAAAATAGATCTTTATGTGCTTCAGAAAAGCAACACATTTAAATGGGGGAATTCATTCGTATATTTTCAAATTTTAATATTGAAATTTAAAATATACGGGGTTTTCTTTAAAGGTAGCGTAGCGATACAAACAAAGATTAAAAAAAACCGGCCAAGTGGGAGTCGGACTCGCATGCAAAGGGTATTACTAATATCATTATTGTAACCATAGACTTCTTATAGATTTTCCTGTAATCTATAGGCAAAGAACTATTATCTGTATTTGTTTCAAAATTTTATTTATTTTACTCAGTAGTTTCGGAGATAAGGGGAAATGGTCTTTGTTCATCTAATTTCTTGAATAACTTCTAAACCATTAATTTTAAAATTATGAAACAAATATATTCAAAACCCTCACAATACGCCCTTTCACTTGGTATGTCACGGGATACAGTTAGATAAACTTATTTTTTAATTCTCTAATTTGACCTCCAAAAAATGACACCATTTTCATTTTTTTTTAATTTTTTCAATGTCCGTGTTTGGGTCACTGAAGATTATGTGTGTACCAAATTTCAAATGGACCCAGTAGATTTGAAGAAAATCGGCAGACAGACAGACAACCGAGTGATCCTATAAGGGTTCCGTTTTTCCATATAGGTAGAGGTTCGGACCCTAAAAAAAACCTTTTGGTTCGCGGTGCAATTTTGAATTGTGCGATTATTTTGTTGCAGGAACGCAACGTATGAGTTACATATGTTACATACAACGTATAGTTGAGGCAGTGCGCGCACATTCAAGTAGAAAATCTTAGAATTTTTTGAATATTTCGTACATTGCATCCCTGCGACAAAATTATAGCACATATAAATTTGAAAACGCTGCTTCACGATGCGCCCCACGGCCAGCTCCTTCAAGCGTTCGCATCGCGTCGCATCTCGGTGTGACTTAACCTCAAAGTAACAAAAGTTACGGAAATTAACATCCCGATCGAACATGGCGTCACAGTCAATCCTTTGTGCTCGACTCAAGTAATCCATTACCTTATTAATGAAACTCATTATGGAATTACGAGAGAATACATCAAGTTTGATGTGAAAGTTAGAATTACGCAGTCGGATCGATTTTAGAGTTGTTTGTGTAAAAGGACCTACGTGGTTTGTGGTGCTGTGGTTATGTATGTTACTAGAAGTTACGCAGGTATTGCTACAGTACCTGAAAAACGTTTTATCACTATTTAAGGCTTCAATAGGTACTTGTTTATACCCATTCATAATAATAAATATGTACCATCTAGGTACCACCAAACAGCCGTTCTATTCTGACAACTTCTGACCGTAGAGCGCGAAACGTAGAATGAGCTTTTTTTTATGGACGGGAAATCATCAAATGACTTCTCCCGCTCTGGGTGGAGCGGAAGGGAGTGTTAGACTCTTACTGACTAAGACCTTACTTTGACTAACCAGTTAATCCATCCGGATGGACACCTAACTTCAGTCTTCACTTCCCAGTTTTCACGATACGATGTTTACAGAAACGCACTGCATTATTTAAACAAATTAAATCTATGCTACCTATCTACGTACCCCGATCATACAAAGGCCATCAACCGAACATGTATTCATCTTTCTTGCTAAATAACCAACCGGTAGGTACTACGTCAACGTTGACAAACAGCGCATTCATCTACAAAGGCAAAGAGCTCTACGTAAAAATGTACGCATATTCCAGCAGCAAAAATAATATCGTCGCCTACAAAAGTATGCGTACAGAGTGCAGCGTTTCATAACATCTCAACAAACACACCTGTACGAATGACTAAAATAAGAAAATTCCGCGCAAAAATGTTCCCACACCCCGAATATTTAAAATTTCACAAGCCCCAGTCGCGAGGAAAGCGTAACGCTTAATCAAAAATAACGCAGCAACAAAATTCAATAAGAGCGACTCATAAAACACGTTAAAATGAAAAATATTAAATTCCAGAGACAAAAAATATATATTATTCGCTTTGCCAGCGCACATAAATAATTTAATTTTAAGCACGAAAAGTTTGTGCGAAGACGTCGACTTCAAAATGCGGTCTGTGTGTGGATAAAGTGGAATAAATCAGTTCTTTTATAAAATAATCAGCATTTTATCACGTTTTTCGTGAGATAACTCGCTCGAGTAACCTCTTCATTTCCTCGAGGTGTATTAACTTGCACCCGTTAAAGAAGGAATGTAAATTAAAGTATCCTAACACCTGTATACATCTACACAGGTAAATATAAAGTAGATAGATGGTAAAAACTCCATATTTCATTTAACGGCCGTGTTTTATTGCAGTGTTTACATAAAACGGAATAATTGAAACGAAATTAAGCACCGCTGCGCTTTTTAGTTAAATGTTTTTATTAACACATCAATAAAAAGTTTACGCAAATAAAAATTGGGATGAAAAATGGTTGTGTATGTTTGTCATAAAATTATTTTGGAAAAACGGCATGACGAAAAAAAAAGTGGAACGTAACAATCCAATTTATTTATTCTTAAAAAAAATAACTTTTACCCCCAGCATGAAAACGAGTAAACAAAGAGAAGTTGTTGACCGTCCGCTCTTGAGAAGCGCAGTTATAACTCTTTCGTAAGGACTCGCGACGACTGACACTAAGCTCTTGAAACTTGCACTAGAAGATATCAGCCAGTTTTGTTTTCGAAAGAGTAAACTAAAGAACTTACTGCTGTTATTCTTTGTTAAACTCGTAGAAGAACTTAAGCTTATCAATCCGCTACTGATGATGCCATCATTAGGAAAGGATGAAACTTTCCAAAACAAAATTAACGTCATCCTCCTTGCAATCTAAATCTTCTTTTGATAAACCCGATAGAAACTCCTTTAATCAAACCTCAAGAGAGCCAGTGCCGGAAACAGCTAATCATAACCCGAACGCACTGAATACTAAAAAGGAAGGGCCACTTAAAACCGTAAAATAATTCCAATGGCCATGTTCCCTAAACGGGCCCGAGGCAATGAACATAAATATTTTAATTCCTAACGGCGGCAGTGTTGCAAGCTAATAAAATAACGGATTGTGGCTACACGGAAAAATAAATTATTAGATTTACCGACTTTGTTACGTTTCGCGGTGGGAGTTACATTTTATTTAGCGCGGCGCATACGGTTTTTGAGTTTAGAGGTGGTTGCTATTTATTTTATTTGGGGTCAAGATTTATAAATAAAGCTGACTCCAGATTTATTTATACCTAAATCTTAAAGATTTGTAAATTAAAATGGGTAGTAAAATCGTACAATTACCTACTAGCAAATTGGAAATCAGTAGGTATTTGTATCTACGAGTAGGTATACAAAGGATCCATTTAGGAGGCAAAGTTGAAATAAAGTGTATTCTTATAAACAAACAAACGAAAAAAAAAATTAGAAATACCAATACCCTCTCTTTCTTATACTACCCATTTCATAAAAGACACATCATTACCACACAAACAACTTTTGGGAAATCCAGAGGACCATAAAACGAGTTACAGAATAAACGCAATACCTGAAAAAGGGTCCTTGTACTCATAATTATGAACAACTTTTACTATGGAACCAACCCGAAATGGCTTTCACCTATTGCGTTTATTCTGTTACACGTTATATACCTACCATCAGGTGAGATAGTGGTTCAACGCGAGTCTGTCGATAAAAAAAAACTGCAAAAAAATCATAACATTTACTATAACGGTACCTATTCAAAATTACGTACAGGGAGCACCATGTTGCACTAAATACCATAGCTACACATAGACAGAAGGAACCCAAGTGGCTTCATATCGACTCCCCGCGTGTTACGGCTCCCACAGGATTACAAACAAGCAGCTTGTACCGCTTCAGCGCTGTATTTAGCGAGTGATCAGCTGAATACAGCTTTGGGAGATGTCTTTATATAAGTCTGTACAGGAAAGTATGTGTGATGGATGAGCTAGCATCATAATCATTAGATATATCAATCTAGCATGATGTTTCGTAGTAGATACAATTTAGATGGCTTCACACATGCTACTAACATCTATGTTTACTTAAGGTGCTAGTAACAAGCACGTGTGTCCGTTCCTGCCCTTTTTTAGGATGACAAATCATCAAATGACATTTCCCGTTCTGGACGGAGCGGAAGGGACTGTCAGATTCTTATGGACTAAATAAAACCCATCCGTGTTCCTCCAAATTCCCTTTGCGTTCGAGGGCCGCGGTGGCTCTTTCGAACAAATTCCGCAACCGTGCAGGCACTGGCCCTAGCGGGCCCCGTCTATTTTTCAGAAAAAAAATATCTTATCGAATTTAGACAAAAAAAATAAAAATGTTCGAAATAGAAATCTTCTTAAATAGATGCAACATAATTCAAAGGCCTAAAAGTTGACCTCTAATTGGCATAATCTAAATATTTTTTTCTCAGTAGGCAAGTTCTTTTTCAGACATCGTCTCCCAAATATAGGACGAACTAAGGTCAAACGTGTTTGTTCGCTTTGTACCTATATTTTTTGGACAAAAGGGACATATGGCAGGCGGCAGAACGTTTTAAACAATTACGACAAGACCAGATATGTCAAAACAAGTTTGGGTTTTGTTAGTATTTAATGTTAATGAAAGAGCCGAAACCGCTTCTCCTATAGCTATTTATTTACTAGAACATATCAACATTACCTACTTCGAAACGTTTGAGTCTTTAATGGGTCTAGTTCATAATATCGACAATATCGAAAACGTTATGAACTAAACCCATTAAAGACTCCCAGGTTGTAGCTATCAGGAAACACAGACTTTGGCAGGGAATTCCACTCCTTATACGCTACATCGACTGCCCGACCCGAGCTAATAGTGAATAGATTACTTCTAGGCAAGCGTGCTCCATCTTTGACCACGTCATCGTTTACCATCAGGTGAGATCATAGAGTTGTTAAGTAATAGTCTTTGGCTGAGATAATGGTCAAACGCGTGCATATCAATAGTAAAAAAAAAAAAAACAAAGTCGCTTCCGCGTTTGTATGTTTCTCCGCATAGGTACCTACTTATTCTAAACCTCGCAACGGATTTTGATAGGCTTTTCACGATTTGAAAAAGCGATAAATGACGTACTTAAGTATGTTTGTGTGTAAAATTTGCAACTGTGCAAAGCTAAGATAGGTTACTACCTAGTAAGTACTAAATAATAACATCAAGTTTTCTCTGCAAGGGACAAAATAACGAAAAAAATGGCCTCCATTTAAAATCACTTTCAGCGTCCATGCCTCACATATTTCAAGATCGAACCCTCATTCAGGGCCCGGTTGGGAATTGACTGAAAATCTTTGAAATCATACCTACTGGCGTTTATCAGTACTGTAATTGTTTGTTCATGGAACTTACTTGATTGTGTAGTTAAGAGCGTGTACGCCGTATGTCATTTCATACAAACTTTCAAGTCCTTTTTCTTCAAAATGAATGAACCGATTTCAACGAAACTTGGTATGCATACGCTAGATATCCAGGTCTAAATAGTTGTCAGAAAACATTTTTAAAAAAGAGTTCAGGGGGAAGGATATAGTGATTTTTCACTTTCTATAGAAAACTTAAAATCGTTCTCTCTCTCCCTCTGAAATCTTTTTCAAAAATGTTTTCTGATAACTATTTAGACCTTGATATCTAGCGTATGCTTACCAAGTTTCGTTAAAATCGGTTCATTCATTTTGAAGAACAAGGGTTTGAAAGTTTGTATGAAAGCCGTACCGCGTAAACGCTCTTAAGCATTCAATTTTCTTTAATATTTAAACATTTTTCGTGGAATCAAAGTTACCTACCTATATGAATGCAAAACAACCCTTGCGAACTGGAGCTGTTTTCTTGCTTTGTCTTTCTAAGAAATCAACAAGTTTAGTTCGATACAACTCATTAATTGCTTACTAACTAGGTAATGCGTCACTAATGCATTTACAAAATAATTCGGCCACGCTAATTAAGGATTAAAACATACTTAAATGCAGATAAACAGTTCTGTTAGGGTGATAAAACAGGCCCTAAATAACCCTATTTGTTTTGTTTTGCAAATTATGCCGAATGTGGACTTTTGATCCACATGAAACTTTAAAACTATGTAATGTAAACGTAGGCAGGGACCTATTTGAATTTCGAATCAAGTTCAAATCCTTGCCCAAAGTCGGGATCATATAAAAAATTGCTAAATAACTACCTACCTTAATATTCACCGAAGCTTAGGTAGGTCCCCACCGACCGTGTCTCCACGTTGCCGTCGTGGTGGGGCTTGCGTGTCTCAATGATCTTGGGGGCTTTGCCGGTAGAGCCACTCATGCCGGAAGGTCCCAAGTGAGAGACCAGACCGACTTGACGACACGGTTGGCGCAGTGGTTGAGCGGTCGACTGCTGCGCTGCGTGTCACGGGTTCGATTCCCGCACGGAACAAATATTTGTATGGCCTACAGATAGTTGTTCCGGGTCTGGCTGTTTGTGTATGTGAGTTTATATGTTTGTGAACGCACCCACGATACAGGAGAAATTCCTAGTGTGGGACAACGTTTTTATAAAAAAAAAAAAAAAAAAAGACCACGCGTCTGATCATCAGACGTGACTGTGAGGGCAGCGAGCAAGCAGTGAGAGAGAGGGAGAGAGGAGGGGAGAAAGGGACCGCACCCTCAAAAAGGAAACTATGGATAAAGGCACTGAAAGAGAAGTTGTACCCCAGGGCGGTCCGGACTGCATAGCAGAAAGGGAATCCGCCACACTTTACGCGTCAAGCCCCTCGTATTCTGGGGGGGGCAACAGTGCTCTTTATTCTCCGCTTGCCAAGTGCAACAGTGGCCGAGGAGGCCCCCGATCCAAGCCGTCCTTTCAGGACTTGATCGGGTTTAGTTTTAGTTCGCCCGACAAAGCGTCGGTCGGACGGAGCGCAGGCAGAGGCTCGCTTGAGCGTCGCGCGGGTGCAGAGTCGGAGTCCGAGTTGGACTCCGACGACCTGGTGACTGTGAGGTCGGCGAGCTCTGGACCCGAGGGGGCAGGGACTGCAGCGGAGGACTTTAGGTCCTTCCGCAAGCGGCCTAGACCGGAGGACGACCGGGGGTCGTCCTGCAGCGAGGAGGTGGCCTCGGCCCGAAAAATCTCCACCAGTAGGCGGGGTAAGGGCCGAGAGGGAGGCAAGGGGAGATTGTCCGCCTCCAAGGTGGCTGGCCAGCGAGCCGAGGAGCTCGTCGCTGACGGACGACCCCCCGGAGAGGGCGGTCGCGGGGCTCCTGGTTCGGAGTCCTCCGGTGGTGAGCCGGATGACCGGAGGGCCGGGTTTGCGGAGGTGGTGGAGGCCGCGCTTCGCGATGTGGCCTTGAAGAGGAAGCTTTCCTCAAAGAACAAGGCCATAAGCGAGGCGATGGCCTCCATTCTGGCGGCAGCGGAGGCTAACCCAGGTGGGCCTCCGCGGGACGAGATGTCCAAGCTGCGGGCGGAGGTCGCTCGCTTGGCTGCCGCCACGGAGCGTCTCCAGAAGGAGAACGAGGGGCTCCGCGCAGACCTGGCCAGGCTCCGGGGAGCCGGCCCACAGGGGGCGCCTCAAAGGGGGCGCAGAGAGGACAGCCGTCCCGTGCCGCAGGAGAGCCAGGTGCTGGACCTGGTGCGGCAGGAGATGGCTGCCTTCCAGGCGCGGTTCTCCGTCCTGGAGGGCATCGTCCTGCGCCCCCCGCTAGCGAGTGCGGCGAGTGGGAAGGCCCCCCCAGGCCGGAAAAAGGCGGCGTCATATGCGGCCGCCGTGGCTGCCACACCGGGGTCGTCCGGCCAGGACAAAGGGTCCGGGCCGGCACCCGCGAAGCCGGCCCCGGGAAGGAAGAGGAAGGGTGGGGTGGCTGCACGGCCGGCGAAGGCTCCTGCGCCAGCCGTGCAGCAGCTCCCCCCGGCTTCTTCGCCTTCTGAACCTCCCCCGGCTCAAGCCGAATGGCAAGTGGCCGGGGAGAAGAAGAAGGCGGGAAAGGCAGCCAGGTACAGAGGAGGTGAAGGTGGGCACCATCCGTCCTGACAACACGGGCATGCGAAACATACGAATGTAGTGGTGAGCTGCCCCGTGTCGGCGGCCAAGAAAGTCTCGGAGGGCCGAAGGCTCTTGGTGGGCTGGATCTCCGCGCAGGTGAAACTGCTGGAGCCCAGACCTCTGAGGTGCTTCCGTTGCCAGGTTGGCAACCACGTCGGAGCACTCTGCACCTCGGAGGTGGACCGCAGTGACCACTGCTTCCGCTGTGGTCAGCCCGGTCACAGGGCCGGCTCGTGCGACGCCGCGCCGCACTGCTTCGCATGTGCGGCAGCTGGCAAGCCGGCCAATCACTGGGCTGGGGGCAAAGCCTGCGGTCCACCCGCCAGGGCCGGGTCGAGGAGAAAACCCTCCTCCACCGCCGCCGCCGCCGCCGTCGCTTCCGCCGCAGCCGCCGCCACCGTCGCCGCCGCTGCCACTGCTCGGGGGGGGGGCCGAAATGGAGTGCCAGTAATGGCCCCATTTCGCCTCCTCCAGACGAACGTTAGTCGCTGCGCCTCTCAGGAACTGACGCTCTTGAGCAAGGCGCAGTGACTGACGCCTGCGGACAACGAGCAATGGGTAGCTCGCTGTCCGATCAGGTCAGGCCAGAGTCGACGGCACGTTTCACTCCAAACGCGCCGTCAGCAACGAGCAGTCAGCAACGGAGACGGGGCCCGCCAGGGCCAGAGCCTGCCAGGGTTGCGGAATATGTTCGAAAGAGTTACCGCGGCCCTGGGAAGAAAGGCACTAGGAGGACTAAGGGTGGGTTTTAGTCAGTAAAAGTCTGACACTCCCTGCCGCTCCACCCAGAGCGGGAAGGGTCATTTGATGATTTCCCATCCTCAAAAAAAAAAAAAAAAGCTTAGGTAGGTACTCTACCCCTAATTAGTCTCCAGGCTTCGAACTAGCCTTATACCTCTCATCAGTCCGCTCATATTACCGAAGTAATCAGTACCAAAGATTTTCATCAGAAATAGGGAAGAAAATTCCCTTTTTACATAAACACTTTTACAAACTTTCATACTATTACGTAAGCCACGTTGAGAAGTTTAAGAATAGAGAAAAAAAACTATTTTACACGCATTTATTACAGAAGTTTGTATATCCCGAAGGTGTAAGACGAAACATCGGGTTCAGTAGGTAGGTACCTACTTTCAGGCGAATGTTCCACCCTCCCCTTGTGGGTAGGGTGTTTCATTGAACATCAATCTACAGTGCGTTTGACAGATCTGTTCGTGTATCATTTTCTTTTGCACGTTTGGGATTCTGTATTTGTAGAACACTTACTTGTCTAGACAGCTGTTTGTTTGATATTTAAAAATCGTTATTGTATTCGAAAAATGATTGAAGAAAGTACTTACAGATAGCACTTTTTTTATTATTGATAGGCACGCGCTTGACCACTACTCTACTACTAATATCACATGGGTTTATAGCTCTTGAAGACACTATAGCACCACATATTTTTTTAACAAACGCGCATTAAATAAACCCTCTAAGTAGTTTACAAAAGATTCCTGTCTGATAGTAAAAAATATGAAAAGTTGTAAAAACCGAACTGTTACGCATCAAACTAAAACATCTGCACCAAATCCGGAAACTAAAAAAAAAGAAAACAATTCTCGGCTGAATATCGCAATATCGCGGCCACGAAAAAAAAAATGGCGCCGCTCGAACCATAAAACAGTTTCAAAATGTCGGTCAGTGAATACGACATGGTTTACGAGCAGGCCAGGTGTCACCCGGGTAACGGTTCCGATATAAAATTGATCTAATCTTCGTAACGCGGTGAAACGTTCGCGTAAACCTTATAGGACGCTAAGGTCATACTTATTAATACTTGCGAGACGTGTTACTTGGAAAATGAATCCCTATTTTTTGGGATGTTTCATAGGACAAAGGACCAAGTTGTAATAGGAAGAGGATAAGCTAGATTACTTCTAGGCATAGGCTCCATCTTTACTACATCGCTTACTAACAGATGAGATAGTAGTCAGAAAAACCTTTTGATTAGATATAGTTACGTTATAGGTAGGTACCTACTGCCATACCTATAAATAAATTAATCAGCTATCTAGAAATAGCTTTTTTCCCTCTTAAGTACCTACTTACCAAATGCCTCAGAAGACCAGTTCGCTTCTTTCTGGACAAGATGAAAACACCAAAAGGAGTGGAATTCCCGGTTTCTTCTAGGCAAGCGTGCTCCATCTTCGACCACATCATCGCTTACCATCAGGTGAGATAGTGGTCAAGCGCGTGCCTATCAATAGAAAAAAAAACTCCTATCTATTTGGTCGATACTTTTTCATACTTAATTGGCGTATGTTGAATTTGATCCGCATACCTATTACATAACGAAAAAAGACCTAAAAGACCTTTCTACTTTCGCTACCTTGCAAGTTCGTAAAAACAAAAAAAATCCTTACAAAACAGCCAACGATATAATTAATTAGTAGGTTCAAACGTTTTAACGCCAAATTAATCAAATTACCAAAGACCTTGAGCACCTATCCTCAATCCTTAATTAAAATTATGAATGTAACAAGAAAAACACTTGTCCCAATGATTTATTTTACCGTTCCAATTGTTCCGAATAATGTTCGACAACTATTCGGTAGCGTGATAGAGCCGGATTCCTAGGAGAAGAAAACTCTTCGATAGTCCGGGAGCTTGGAATTGTTTTTCTACAGATAAGTAGGTAAGTACCTACTTTGTTTTTTTTCTCTGAATAAGTAGTTATAGATACTATCCTATATTTTCAGATGGTTTAGTATAGTTTAGTCATTGTAGTAGGTAGGTATAGAAAGTCTTAAAATGATCCTGTTGTTTAATTTTTATTTTTCGCGTCTTCTTATTTAGCTAAGTATTTTAATCAGTACCGCATAGTAAATAATAGAAAATGTCTTCGTTACAAGAATACACACAAAATCGTTAATTCAAATAGAGGCGGGGCTGTAAAACTGCAAGTATGTTACCATGCCGTAAGACTTTATTTAAGACGGTACTTTCCATTTTCAGCTGCACCTCAAAATCGCAAAAATATGCGCTTCTTCACTGGCTGTGAAACTGTGAATACACAAAGCTAGGTACTTGCCTACATAAGTACTATCCGGGTAACTGACGTAGGTACGCACTAGAAAACACTTTTATAAAGTAGTTAAGACCTAGGTTGTAACATGTTTCTAATGCAAAGAGCTTTTAATTCGAGGACTCGTTTCTCTCTTTCTCATAATTAAAACGCGTAAACTCTGTATTAAACCTATAGGAAACAGTGTTTTTTCCATGGTTTTTGTAATTTTAAGAAAGAAAGAAAGGAAACTTATTTTTTTGGCACACACAGATACACACAATGTTAAATACATGTTACATAAATATAAGAATAGGTACTTAATTCGAAACATTGCTATTGTGTGCCACACGGCCGACGGCTGCGCCAAATAGGTCCAGTTCAGCAAAATGCCAGACAACAAGGAGTTGCCTGACACTGGTTTTCAACTGAACCTTACGGTTAGGTATACAGGGTTATTTTTTAATGACCGGCCAAATTTTCACAGGGTATTCTACCCATGAATATGAACAACTTTCACTATGGGACCGACTCTGAAATCACGAAAAAAAAATCAGCTGTTTCATACATTTTAGTCGAGTAGGTATTGAACTTTTGTATGAAACAGCTGATTTTTTTTCGTCACACTTTTTTCACGCTTTTTTTCAACACCCAGTGAAAATTTGGCCGGTCATAAAAAATAACCCCGTATATTAAGGTAAATAAATAAATGTTAAGGTACTGTAAATGATAAATAAATTGGACCTACAGAAAACAAAATCAGTGGCGTGGCGTGGATTTAGAACCAGAGAAACAAAGAGAGGCAGTCAGCAGGGAGAATGTAAAAGGCATGTATTTAACGCGGCGACAAACTAACCTGTTATAGGGTTTTAAAAATAATTAAGATGGGTAGCAAAAATAATAGGTTGGCAGCTACAGTGAAGTAGCATTTTAAGTATAAAGTAGCAGCTTTATAGTTGTGAGCTCTGTTTAAATTTAAATTGGCAGTGATTCTAGTATCAATAAATAAATATTTTTGGGTGGTTTAAAAAAATAACCACGAAGGGGATGGCGGGGTCTGTTCGCTCGCTCACTTGACCCCGCCATTCCCTTAACTAACCTAACCTGTCCGAGTCGGGGTGCCCCAAGTCCCGAGCTCGCTTTGCTCGCTCTTACACCAATTAAAACACATATACGTATGACATCCCACTGTTAATATTAGCCGCCAGGTCATTATTTTTTGTAACCCATTAGTTAGTCGCCTAATAAGTTGTTATTCGCCTCAAAAATAATTAGCCATGTAAAAATAACCATTTTTTTTTGTATCTAAACTTCAACCATTTATGTTTAACCTAACCTATCCATTTTTTTCCGTTATGGGTAGGTACCTACCTACTTACCTTGCAATTAAAAAGGCTCCATTCCAGATTTTACTGAAAGTTCTGAAATATAATAAAATATTGTTAACTCATAGCACAAAAAAAATAATATGTACCTATCTATATCTATCTCACAAAAGCCCTCCCGGTCTAACAATCCAGGTGGCAGGATATCAGTTAAAATACGTGGCAGTTTTAATTACGCCGGTCTATCGGCATTCCGGTCGGCATCCGACACCGGATTGCTTCCGACCTTTATAGGAATCCGTTCCATTAGCCGACAAACTTGCTGGATTCTTTAGTGAGAGTCTACGGGCTGCGATTCCATGTTGAATTCTGTTCATTTTCTTATTAACGTGTCTGCGTGTCGTCCGTCGATTTCTTTGGTGATTAGCTGTTGGTGTTGTGATTAATTAGCTGTGGTTTTTGGTTTTTTAGGTTATTTATTGAATATAGATAAGATAGAAGGGCTTGATTATTACCTATCTGGACACATGGCTTTACACTTTAGTCGGTGATACGAAATCGCTAATAATATTATAGTCTATGGTGTAAAAATTTTAGTGTATGCTCTCTAATTCATTTGAGGTCAATCGAAAAAAAATCGTCCAAATGCGAGTCGGACTCGCGCACAAAGGGTTCCGTACCTTTATCTATAAAAAAAAGGCAAAAGAATGACGTTTGTTGAATGGGCCCCACTTAAATGTTTATTTTATATTCTGTCTAGCTATCACAGTTCACGAGATACAGCTTGGTGACAGACAGACGAACAGCGGAGTCTTAGTAATAGGGTCCCGTTTTTACCCTTTGGGTCCGGAACCCTAAAATGAAGACAATGCAGTGCGTTGAGAACACGCGTCACGTCACACCGCTGGTAAAAATTGTACCATCCTAGTGACGTCACGCGTGTTTTCAACGCACGCAAAAAACCCTATTAGTAGGTACCTAACAACCTAACTAGGTCTTCTCACTATTGTATGCCAACTCATAAACAGCTACGTCCTTCAAAAATTGCCATTAAAATCTCTTCAATTGTACAATGTTGGCCATTGGGGATGTAGGTCAAATATTTTTAAGATGATTGCGAGCCGCAGTTGCAGCCTCAAAAAATTCTTGCACGTACGTTAGATGCACTGTTCAATAACAGTATTTAATCTCGCTAAAAGCTTCATTTATCGACTTCCGGTCATTTCACAATGTTATTGACTGCGAGTTGGTGGATATGTACCTACGGGTAGGTAATGGATGACTAGTTCAAATCATTCAGAGAAACACATTATAGACAAATGGATTTATTTAATAAAGTCACAGGGTACACTGATGATGACAGATCACACAATTTTAAAATTCAATAAAAGCTACAAACTAGAATTTGAGTCACTTAAAAATGTTGTTTTAATACCAAACGTTTTACGCAAAGATTGCACTTATGTGGGTTATTTTCTCACTTTTCCCTAAAATAATCTTTATTTTAACCATTTCACTTTGCAGAGATAACCAGTCCATACTTAAAGCTAAAACAACAAACAAAACGCGTTTTTTTAATACAAACATACACAAATGTAAGTACAATAAACTGAACAAAAAACAAAACAAAAATGCTCTCAGCAATCACAGTTACTATCAGCCCAAACGTTTATATTACATGAAAAGTAAATTATCTTTACTCTAAGAACGACCGAAGAGGCTCGAGATGGTCGTGGGAATAATGAGAGCTAAGTTGTACGGAACGCCTCAACTCAATTATTGGCAGTTAGCACACTTTGTTACACTTCAATTGTAATCTCCCACGTAGGAATACCTTTAGAAATCATACACGGTTAAATGGTATTTAAAGTTTCAAAAGTAGTAGCAAAAATAGTTTTGGGTTGAAGTTACGCTAGGATTGCAAGTAGATTGAAATATAGCCTTCTGTGAAGGTAACCTAATAGAAGCGAAAATGCATAGTGCTGTAAAATAGGTACAAATCAAATTTACAATTGACTAAAAAACCTTATTGTAGGTAAGAGCTAAGCTCAACAATAAAGCGGTTGCCGCAAATTATGTCTTTCTAAAACTTTGTACAGCCAAGAAGTTGCTTTAGTTAGCCGTATAATGCTTTATAAACCTCGCAGAAGGATCGGACACCCCGGCGACCCATTTCGGCATCCAATAATACGGAGTAAATACATGCTGGCCGGGGTAAGACTTCTCAAACACGTAACGGTAATATTTGGACTCTGCTGTCTTTGGCTGTACTCCTGGATACACAGCGTTTTCCTCTATCGATCTCTCAGAGATAACCTCCCCAATAACAGTAAACAATGACTTCTTTACAGACGCCACTCCGTCGCTGAAAGCCTCTTTGTGACGCCACAATATCGTGTCAGGCAATAATCCACTTTTAGCGAAACTACTCCTTAGCAAATGCTTCTCTATGCCGTTCTGGGGCTGCCTCAGTTTTGGATCAACGCTGAGGTAGTGGTTAGTAAATTGAATATCCAAGAACGGTACACGGAGCTCCAAACTGAATGCACTAGTAGTCCTGTCCGCCCGGAGACCGTCATACAGGTAAATGTCTGAGAGCAAACGCAAGCTCTCTTCGTGTGCAACGTTTTCTGAAGGAGCATCCCTAAAGTAAATATAGCCCTGCGCCAATTCATCTGCACCCTCCCCGCTGAACACTACAGTCGTGTTTGTCTTCTCTTTTATATACTTTGACAGCAAATACATAGGCAAACTAGCACGTATCGTAGTAATGTCGTAAGATTCCAAATGATATATCACATTGTCCAGCGCTTCTTTCACGTCGTTCTCGTCAAATTGTACTTCATGATGCTCTGTGCCCAGGTAATCGGCAACTGCTCGAGCAGCTATCAGATCTGGCGAATCGCCCATTCCTATAGCGAATGTCTGTATCTTATACGGCAAGTTATGCTTTTTAGCAAGCTTTACCACCAAAGACGCAATAAGTGAAGAATCTAACCCACCGCTAAGTAAACACCCGATACGTCTGTCTGACATCAGTCTCTTTTCACACGCAGCCTCTAAGAGTTTCGCAGTTTTCTCTTCTATGCTCTTACCTTCTAAATCTGCCTCCGGAACATATGGTAAGAAGTTCGGTGGCATACCAGGCGACGTGTATCGCTCGATGAAATCAAGTTTTACTTTACCATCATCTAATATACTCCACTGCGCGTAATGACCCGGCGGGAATTGTCTAAGCGTAGCACTGCCATTGCCGTTCTGTCTTAACTTAATCAGTCCTTTGCCTTCCGAAGAGATTCCTAAAACACCTTTTTCCTCATCCCAGTATTCGAAAAGCGGACGGACGCCGTAAGGATCACGGGCGACACAGATTTTTTTCTTTTCTCCGTCCATTAGACAAAATGCGAAGACACCATCAAGGTTCTTCACAGTTTTTTGGAAACCAAAGTTGTGATAAAGATGTGTGATGGCTTCCACATCACACTTTGTTTCATATGGGAACTTGAATTGCGTTTGTAGCCGCTTGCAGTTGTAAATTTCTCCGTTGCAAATGAGGGTTGTGCGAGGATAGAGATGCAATCTCATCGGCTGCATACCGTGAAGACCGTCAACAATCGCCAGTCGTCGGAAACCGAATATCGCGAATGGTTCCCGAGCGTCGGCTTCGAAGCGCCAGGCGTCAGGCCCGCGGTGACGTATTGACACGAAGCTCTCCGTACATAGTGGACATAAGTCTTCGCTGACGCCGAATAACGCCCAAATTCCACACATTTTGGATCTGAAACAAAAACAAACTAATTGTAATGCAATATCAGTGAAACTTTGTTATGCTAACGAAGAAGTAACCTATATTCGAATATTTATCGAATCACTTGTACGCAAATTGGGTCACTAGTTCTAATAGCACGCACAAAAAAAGAATCTGAAGTTTACAAAAGCGACCGTCCGGCCGGCGTCAACTCCTCGCGTTTGCGAACAAATATCATTAAGCAAATTCCCTGTCATTATCCTGTCAACACGAAACAGTGAGACTTTACCTGGTAACGGCTATCAAATTACTAAGTCAATGGACGGGAAATTATTCAAAGCGATTACCTAGTTTTTAACGGCGTATTATGCAGTGGAAAGGCTAAAGAAAGTTTTAATGAAGTCCTGTACACTAGCTAATAAACAAACTTCGGCAAAGTTATAAAGAAGCCCGTTTTTTGCTAGTAGAACAAGTTTATGGATTGGCGTTAATAGTCTAGTACACAAAAAGTTGGTCGTAAGCTTTCGACTGAGATAAAATAACTGAGCAGCTATTTTGGTGATGCAATTACAAAATACCAAATGAAGGAACGAAATTCGAAAAATGTTCCAGAAGTTGACCAACTAGTCAAAGATTGAGTTACAAACCAAAACCCGAATATTGCATTAGTTTTACAATGAACCGAGAACCGATAACTTATAGAGTTAATTAAGCAACCGAATTTAACTTGAAACTTGAACCATTAACGAGAGCATTAGGATAAGGATGAGTCGGCTAACTCAGACTTACTAAACGTTCACTTTAAAAGCATTGATTCACTTTAACAAAGCCCAACTGTGTGTTTTGTTACCGCAAATTGAAAATAGTGTGGGACGTGGATTGTTTGCTATTAATTTCTATCAGGGGTTTGAAGTAAACAGTATTTCGAACTATAAATAAATAGAAACGCTGAACAAACGTTGTATAAATAGAAAACAATGATGTTTCAGACGTTGTCCTATACATTTAAGACACAATAAAACAATCATATTGATATTTAATGTTCTACTTAATTCAGCCTTACTGTCGACGATTGAATACTTATTATAATAGCTTTATTACCGCTTGAGCTACAATGAAAATCATAATAACCCTTATTATGAAATAAACCAATCCATCAAAAAGCAATGGACAAAGACTAGCTCACCAAGAAATCTCGTCCAATTCCCGGATAATAAATTTGGAACAACAATAACATCGAATCTCCATACTAACTTAAATTGCCAATTCTAAATTCATCACGGATTATTATTTAAGCAACAAATCTATTAATCTGAGCCTACGGGAGTGGAATACATAAATCAATTAACCCTGACAAGACGGGCCGTGTTGAGGCCGCCAGCCCATTTCGGGGACCAGTACCCTATTTTGGCGACACTGTTCCCCAGGGGCGTTGAATCGTCTCCGGTTTAATTCAAATATTACTTGTGGAATTGAAGTGTCGGTTGGGCCACTAGATTCGAGAGTTAAATACGTCCAAATTCTATTATCAAATTGGGTTACAGTCGGCCAGTGGCGTTGATTTGAATCAATATGGGGTGCAAGAAAAGCTCTGTCCGAAGTTCCGATTTTTGGACGAATTATCTGGAATATTGTTCAAAACTGCGTTTCATAATTTAATTAATATTTGATACAGCGTCTGTTTAGTCAGTTGTTGTTAGGTGATAAACCTCCTTTTCATCTAAACAGCTTAATACTGTCCACAGAAAAGTACATAATCGAGTAACGTGTTATCGTCTTCCGAAGAGTACCTAATATTTACGGAACAATAACAAAATTGCAGTGTTATCTAAACGACCAGATAAAAAAAAATCTGAACTTAAATAAGTAAGTTATTTACATACGTTTTTTTTTACCAAGAAGTTAATTAATCGTGTCCCGGGTGTCATTTACAGACATTTTTGCTATATTCAATTCTTGTCTAAAAATAAATCACATTATATAATCATTCACAATGACTTAACACGCGTGGTGATAACCAACTCGTTTTTTTATTTTTTATTATTATTTTCAAAGATAGGTACAGTATCTTCACATTTTCATTCGCCAAACTTATTAGTTTGATGGCGCGATAAAAATAATACCGATCTAAAAGATGTTGGCCTTGCACTACCTAAAATTCAAAATCTTCAATTGAGTAATATTTGATTATACAAACAGTTGATACAGGTGTTATCTATCTTATAATATAACTCATTATAGTCGTGTGTACATATTTTACTATAATGTAAGTAGGTGTTTAGGTAAATCGAGACATGCGTCGTTTTCTCATGGTCAACTTTTATATGCCACATCAATGTTTTATGGTACTTAAACTGACTCTTTTTTTAATTAATTCATCATTAAATGCCGTGTCGTTTAGCGCTTATATTTTAATCAATAATAAACTACATAGTATATTTTAGTATCAGCAACACCTATATTGCCTTGGGAAGTCCCTAGTGCATTAATACTCTAGAATCGCTGATGCAATAAGTGTAGCATTCACATCATAGAGAATGCAGATACATATCTACAGTATCTACAAAATAAATGTAACTTCACGTGGCAGCATTTCAAGAGCTGGATTGAAAGTACACATTTTCTGAACCGGTGAGCTCTCTACAAAATCTAATCCGGGAAAAACATCGGAATATTCTACAAACTGTGATTAAGGAAATTAAGGAGACAGTAACACCAGGAAGTGGTGACGGGATGGGTTTTTATGGGGACTTTATGTAAAACTGACGTTCAAAAAGTGCTGGCTCTCAGCCTAATTTCAATATGACTTTTTTTTTTAAATCAAATACATACGAAACTCAAAATTTTCACCAAAACGTACCAGAGCGCGATGCACAGTAGTGACAAGAAACCATAGAGTATATAACCACTAGTCTTTGCCAGAAACCAATATTAGCGGTACAAGCGTGTTCAAAAATTTTGTATCGGACGGGCTGTCTCGCCTGCTAAATCGTAACGCGTGCAAATCGAAACTAGTTATATCGGACATTGACATTGTATCAATTGAGTAGGTATTCAGTTAATTTATTAAAGATGTTGAGCTCTGATGATCGTTCGAGGTTACGTCTTTCTAGACATAGACACATCACGTTTTGAACCAGGATGTGTTTTTATATCTAGCTAAGTACATAAAAAAACTGGCCTATTGTGAGACGGGCTTACCATCGCCGCCACCATTATTATAACCCACTATTATGTCATTAAAATCGAGCAAGAAGCTCCAAAAGGTACGGAACCCTACAAAAATAGGTATCGACTATATTTTTTTAAACAAAGAGTGCCATAGTTACCCCTGTTGTTGTATGACGAATTTTGGATACGACTTTTACAACGAATAACTGTATTTACCGCGATAATTTGTTAATAAGCGCAGCTGGTAACTAAATGTTGCGAAGAACGTCAATGTATTGCATATTGCATGAAATTAATTCTTGTATGAAAATTGCGACGTGTGAAATCGTGCGATAGCGCGTTTACAAAAGATAATTTTGTACAAGTACCTACCTACATACCTAGAGGTAGGTATGCTGCCTGTATTTCCTACAGTAACGGGAAAACCAGGAAACAAGATTAGATATAGGTACCTACCCGTAATGTATTGAAGATTATCGAAATTTAGTAACAATATTAGTCATTTAGGTAAGTACTGAATTTCCTAGGATTTTTAGCAGCGACAAGACAAGTTATCGCACCTATATCCTGTCGTGATTTTCCCGCTAAAACGATGACATACAATCGGTGGCAACTTCTGTAAATACTAACAGATAGGATGCAGTATAGTTTCGGACGTCAAAGAATAGCACCATCCCATCACTTCCCGTGGGTCGTAAGGCGACTAAGGGACTCGCCAGAGAATGGGCAGCAGCATTCTCTGTACCTACATTGAAACAGCTACACTGCGATCGCCAACCCGCCTGTCAAGCGTGGCGATTGTGGCAACCCCCCCCCCCCCTGCCACATGGGGGAGGCCCACAGCAGTGGACGTCTTTCGGCTGATATGATGATGATGATGAGAATGCAATATGCAAATGTATAATTTCACATAGGTACCTATTAAAAGTATGAATGAAAAGCGCGACTGACGGGTGTAAAACTTATACTAATTTGCTTGCTAAAACTAATTTACACTTTTCACTATTTAGGTACATTATCATGTTGGATGTTAATTTAGTTTGCTGACCTAAAAAGTTCCCTTGTATTCATGCTACGCTAGTAGTTTAGCGACAGGCGACAGTTACTCGCCTCGCGGTACGTACATATAGAACGCTGCATGATGCAATCTATGCAGGCCATTTCAAACATATGCCGCGCCATTCAAATTAGTACAACAAAAATATTTTCACATTACCTATGTATTTTAATCACTCATTTTGAACATCATAAGTGCATAGAACTAAACAACTGCACCTGTTTGAGTAAAAAAAATAAACATCAGCCCAGCTAGCTTTTAAATATTTACAAAAAAAGTTTATCGTCGACATCAAACCACATAATCAGTTATATACTATTACTGATTAATTGTTAAACTCAATCGGAGCTTTTATTAGTACCTTCGAAAAATGTTTCTTTAAAAAAGCAGAGCTGTGGTGAAAACCGTGGAAAACCGTAGTTACGAAAATATCTAATAGATGCCACTAGTTGTATCAAGAACGACCCAATTTATACAACGGGATAAAACAAAGTAAATTTTCTTGGCATTAGAGTTACCCAGTGAATTTAAAAGCACGTTATTTAAGGAATTTAACAGCAGGCACATATTTGCTTAATTTTAACCTAACCTTTGACTGAACACAACCTAAAAGACAAAACATTGATGTCGCAAATGTTATTATTTCATAGTTGTTAGCTCACTTACCAAAATTATATACTCGGAAAGTTTATTATTTCAGTAAAAACCACTTTACACGTAGACTAATCGGCTTTTTCGATACAGCACGGCACGATGCAGTGCTACTCAAACAGACAAATCCAATTTGACGTTGTCAACTGTCAATGGGAACGGATTGCGTGCGGTGCCGTAGTTTTTACCGCTTTGGACTCATGTCTTTTAAGTTTTTCATATTTTAATTTATTACAACAATTGTTACAAAATGTTAACAGACGACTATTCATACATGATGCGTGCTATTGAGATGTAATTGAATGTATTAGTATATCTCCTCTGCCATTGCGTCCATTATCACGGGTAGGTGTACGTACTGTTTGATTTGCATTAATAAAGGCGGAAGAGGTTATTTATTACTTAATGGTGGTCCAGCCATCTCCCACTGGCTAATAATGACAGTAAGCGATATGAAAACGTACACCAAACGAGGTGACTACGTGAAAACGTGTCCACGGTGATTACGGTGGAAACCGTATGAAAGTCCGTCTGGTACCTAGTGTTTGAGTAACGCGTACAAACAGACAGTCAAACGCGGCATGGAGAACCTTGTTTTATAATATGCAGTGACGATCTGTGGTAGGCGCCAGATGTGCAATAACAGTCATTGACCCACATACATTTATTGACTTACTTAATTTAAAAAAACAGAAATAAAGACATAAAGCTGCCCTGAATCGATTCTATCGTGATCCTTTATGTTCTCTAGTAATGAAAAACGGTCAATAATTTATTATTTGGGTACCTACGAAAGATATTAGGGAAAGTCCGGTAAGTACTTTATCTATTTGCAAGATTATCTGGCACCTACCATAGCTGATAAAGCTCTCCTATCTATTGTTACCAGTGGCGTAGCGTAGTGGGTAGTGGGCGGCAGGGGCAGCCCACTTTTTAGGGGGCGGCAAAATTTCACAACAAATAATACAGATATTTGAATCATTTCAAATTTTTATCGCAACGGTCGTCAAACCATATCAGAGGCCCTTGAGGCGGTTTAGAAACTCTGACAATAAGGTGTGTGGGGTCGTTAGACCGTGGAGTTTCTTGCACGTTCTTCTCCATAGAGATCTACGCCTTGGAACGTGCAAATAGCTTCATCTTTTTGACCGACCGACCTTGACAATTCAAAAGTGCCTGTAAATGGTCTAATTGAAATAAATGCTTTGACTTTGACTTTGACTTACTACCTACAGTACCTACACGAAGAAGAAGAAGAAGATCGCAACTACAAATTCGGACTGATTAATAAGAGCACGGAATTTTTAATTACTTACTCTGTGACGAATTCGGGGAATCTCCTATCTTTAAATGATATTTTGTAGCGACTACTGGCAACACCATCTATACTGGCTTGCGGGGATTCCCCGTATTTTATTTTGAGCTTGGATTGTTTGACTATTAATCAGTGAGAATTACATATAAAAGTTCAATATTGTTCATTAACACCTGTGTATTCATTACAGTTGTTGCAAACCACGAGTGCGCTCGTGATTTGCAAGAACTTTAGGTACGGATAAGTCTCTTCCAGGAAGTACGTTATGCTTTGCCAATTCGAAGAAAGTTTTATTGATGGATTGTCAGTTGTCCATTTCACTTTGTCTCGTATCGTTATTTATGTTACGCTTTAACTGTGATTTTTGTGCAAATAATTACGTGTATCCCATCACTTCCCGTGGGTGTCGTAAGAGGCGACAAAGGGACTCACCAGAGAATGGGCAGCAGTGTTCTCTGTAGGTACATTGCTACAGCTACACTCGGATCGCCAACCCGCCTGCCAAGCGTAGCGATTTTTATAAGTCTATAATTATGGCAACCCCCCCCCCCATGTGAGGGAGGCCTATGTATGCAAGAAAAGTAGACATATATTTTTTTATTAAAGACGGAAGTTTGGTTTTATTCTCAGAAGAGTACCTACTTATATTATTTTTCAATAAAAATATAAATATTTACATAATAGTTTCGTTCTAGGTTTTATTAAAAATTGATTTGCGTTTTATATTCAATTCGCTTTCATTTAATCTTGTTGATCGTTAAGTTGTACCTAATCTTAAGTGATAGGTATGGTACCTGTTATAAATAATAATATATCTAAGTGGTTAAAGTAAAATAATTTTTGTATTATTAAACGAGATTTTTAAAAAACAAACGAAGGGAAAGCGCGAAGAGATCGCGTAATGCGATAAGGCCGCCCATTGTATGTGTTTTAGTTTTAAGTTTCTTTTTTGTTTTACTTTTGGTGTACATAAATAAATAAATGAAACCACAAAAAACATACTTACAACCAAAAACTAAGATACAAGTGAAAGATAATTTTTTTTATTTAAAATCTAACCTGTATAATTCAAAATAATGATGATTGTTCCTGCCGAAAAGTTCTCTAGAATTAATGTTGGTATGTAATGTATAGTAGACATTAAATTGAAATACCTAAATAAGAAGGTGGCAAAATTGTCTTCCGCCCCGGGCGGCCGACACCCACGCTACGCTGCTGATAGTTACCTACCAGCATTTTTTTCAAAAAAGTTTTTTTGCTTTTTTGTCAACCGTTTTTTAATTCTGAGTGGGTTTCGAACCCACAAGAGATTTTCGACAGAGCTTTTTCTTCAGCCGTTTTGGTTCGTTTCGTGCAAAGGGATAGCTCATGCCATGGTTAAAAGGAAATTAATCCTGTCTGTCAGCAAGGTGAGACTTACTCACAGCGCTGAATCCATAGGGTGAGCCTAGAACAAACCCAACGTCGATCCGTTAAAAACTAAAAGTTAATTCCTACTTTCTTCTGAGCCCGTATATTCTAGGTATCTCAGTTGGGAAGAGCAACAAACCCACACGTGTAAAAAACAATCCAAACAACGAAAGTTTCGGAAGTTTACTTTCAGATGGGGGTAGTGATCTGTGAACGACGAAACTGTCCCCACGGGAAGTCTGACTCACAATGCTACCTACACGACTTAAAAAGTCGACCTAGTAGGTAGGTAGGTACAATCTTAGGCAAGTAGATAAGTAAAAAGTATCCCCTATCTTTTTACCAAACCACTCCAGTCCCGGCGACACACCGGTGTGTCGCGTATTTATCGCGAATTTCATGTTTATTTACTACGTAAGATTTATTTTATTTGGGAATTTTCACATATCAGGGTTGGAGCGGTTAAAAACATTAACATACATACCTCTATAAATTATATGTAAGGGTACCTATTTACCTACTTAAGGTAGGCACCAGATAAACTTTCAAAGTACATTGTCCTTTCCCTAAGGCTCTAGACAGACGGACTGCATTTCAACTGCATCCGAACTGCACCATACCCACCCGCCCGCATTACTTTAACGCTCCGCCCCCCCCCCCCCCCACGCATAGAATCAGTCGTAGAAACAAGGTTAGAGTGAGCACACGCGTTGTCTGTCCGTAAATAAAATTAATATGTCGAGCAACAATGTTGTAAGATTAAGATTTGACGAAGCTTGTTTCTACGACTGATTCTATGCGCGGGGGGGCGGAGCGTTAAAGTAGTGCGGGCGGGTGGGTATGGTGCAGTTCGGATGCAGTTTGAATGCAGTTGACACGACTGCAATAGAACTGCAAACTAACCGTGCAGTCCGATTGCAGTCGGTGTGCAGTTCACACGACTGCACGCCGACTGCAATTGGACCGCACGATTGGTTTGCAGTTCTATTGCAGTCGTGTCAACTGCATTCAAACTGCATCCGAACTGCAATTTGCGGTTGGATTGCAGTTGAAATGCGGTCCGTCTGTCTAGAGCCAGTTGGCATAACACACGTTTGCTAAACAACATTGAGCCCTTATCTTGATTGGCCACCATCAAACATGGAGTTTTAAAACATCATTCATAAAAGCCACAGAGTACATTCTAATATAGGTAACTACTAAAAGCCCCCAGTGCAATTTTTTTTTATTAGATCTACAATTTTATTCGACGTGGAAAATATTCTGAAGAAGGCTAATATTTACTAACTGGTTTTCATTTTCACCACCTATGTAAGTTCGTGGTTCTAACAATTTAACGTAAGCACAACAAAAAGTTAATATCCCCCCCCCCCCTTGCCACGCTACTGACAGAATCACCTATGAACTCACATGAAGAGTCATCAACTCATCACTTCGTCAGTGAGCAGGGTGTACGTTACCCCAACAAGAAAGTGTCTCCTAGAGTTATATGAGTAGGACGTATTATTTGTGCCTTATCTGTTGTAAATGTGCCCCCACATAAAAAATGTGTGCCCCCTGTCGTTTTGGAAAAAAACGGAAAAAACGATTCTTGCTGGGGTAACGTTTTTCTAGCAGGAAAATTCTAAACGAATGATCGGAGAGAAAAAAATTGTGCATAGCCAGAGAGCTTATATGTGTGCCAAAATGTGCCCCCAAAAATAAAATCTGTGCCCCTTCAGGTTTTCGAGATATTGCATTTCCTGCTGGAGTAACGTTTTGATGAATCGTATATCTCTAAAACCATTGCATGTGCCCCTGTAGAATAAACATACACGAGTAGCTCTTAATGTGTGCTCCTTTGTGCCCCAATTAGATTTAAGAAAATATTTATAGTTTTCAAGTTATCGCGGTTTTATGAAAACCCGAAAAAACATCGCAGCGCCTAAATGAGACAAGGCATAACTTCGCTGAAAACTGTATTCGGTTTTTCTTGACGCTAATAATAACCATACAAAGTTTCAAAACTGTTCATGCATGCGTTTTTGAATAATCATGCTAAAAGTAAAAACGATGGTGTCATAACTTTGACGGCAAAATACAAGGAACTGGCACAATCCCAGATGTGTAGGTGTAAACCAAAATCTTGTGCCTTTAGTCAAAAATATATGGTGAAAATATTGAGCTTCAAATGTTACGCATTAAGTAAATATAAACAAAAAACCAAAATATGTAAACAACGGCTGGTTATCCGACCAAATCTGAATGACTACTAAAAAGCGACGGATTCATACATATCGATGACCTTCTTTACTTTACTCACTAACCGGTTCACACGTGTTGTGCCTGAGTACACTGAAGTAGAAAAGTAATATCTAATAAAATAAAGTTGTTATTGGATTATATTTTAATAGCTGTTTCTATGACCTTACACATGATTAAGTACATTTATAAGAGCCATTTTCAAATAAAATGTACATGTGACTAACATGCTCAAAATCGTGACCAAACTGTTTTGTGACATACCTGTATTTTTATACTAATGTAAGTCACATTTATTGTAAAGCAGAGTTTACATGTAACTATGTCCTACTGCTCAAATTGAGCAGGGTCCGGCATGGAGCTAAAATGCAGGTTTAATGATCAAATTCAGCATTTATTCGAAACCTCCAAATTATTATTTTAAAAAATTACACTAAAACTCTTTTATATCTATTTTCCGTAAATGTCAGATTTATTTATTAGTGAAACGTTTTGTATGGAGATAACACCGGACGCCGCCGGCATATAAATTGTTAAAATTTTCAGCCGCAGTGTAAACATGTTTTAACTTTACACGTAGATGTGAGTTACGTCATATGAGTGACGAAATGTGACTCATATGTGTAGCATTTTCGTGAGAAACAACCTCAATTAGCCACAATATCAGAATAACTTGTAATATATAGATAAAGACGATACATACATGAATTGTATTAATAGGCTAATGCTATGAAAACAATACTCGCTTCTTTATTTGGAAATGCACTTTTATTCACACGTATTTTTTTTGTACAAATTGCAGCGACGTTTCGTGACAACAAATAAACTGACACTAAATATGTTCGTACTAAATAAAGGCGTAGGAAAAAAGAAAAAACAGAAAAACTCATTCCTACATCTTTATGAACTTAGAGCATTGTATTAATGATATTGATGATTATAATTTTGTATCTACATATGTCTTACAGCCGCGACTAATATTTTAATCAACATACAACCAAGCACTGGCCTGCAAATTGCAAAAAAACTTAGGAAAATTCGAATTTCGCAGGCTGGTTGGAGCATTTACCTTAATAGAAGATTCCCTTTTTTCGCCTCCCCACACCGCTACATACATCTCTGGCCCCGCGGCGTCCGCTGACGTCGTCACGCAAGGAATCGCTTTGTCTAGCTTAGAGAAAGTGAGACAGCTAGTACGCGTACGGTGTTAGTGTGACAGAGACAGTTACGTGTAACGTCGCTCTATTATGAATAATGGGTACAAAGTGTTTATTGACTAGGAAGTGCGTTTGGATTATTACTTGGTATTGGTAAACAGTTGCAGTTATGTTATGACGCCAAGGACACTGTTACGTTGAGTCACGCAGTTGCACTGATACTGTTTGTTTACTTTTTTTTAAGTTGGTTGAAAGTGGCATATAAGCATTTTATAACAATTATGTGGTTGTAGGGGTGGTGAATTGTATGGCACGATCTGCGGTGGTAAGTATTTAATGGCATTGTTTTGACTTATTTAAAAATACTTGTACCTTATCAAGCACTTGGATTTTTTTTTCATTACTTTACCTATTTATTTATTTTTTAACTAATATGTTCTAAATCATGTTTGTTTTGTTTTCATCTGAAAGGATATACATACTTTCCGATTGGTCCAATAGAAATTTCGTCAAAAGCGATTCAGTAATTTGTTTACTTTTTTTTGTATAATACGTATTTCATTCTCTTCTTGTGCTAGGTTGATGACATATAATCCCTTAATAACTTCTAGTTACTATGTAAAAAAATAATTCATGACAAGAATTCATGTCTCCAAAACTAAGACTCGACCACAATCCGTCAACACTCAACATTTCACAGTCACAGGGCTGTATCTTTTTAGCCGAAATAACTAAATAATTGATTTGATTTTTACAGAATGTTCTATGGCAGCCATAACAACACATAGGTATAGTAACACACAAGGTGCATTTAATATATTTTTTAATTAGCCCTCAAAACTTTTGAACGCGACTGTACGGACAACAGCTTAGGTATAATACGTCCAATAAAGAAGGTCATCGATATGTATGAATCCGTCGCTTTTTAATAGTCATTCAGATTTGGTCGGATAACCAGCCGTTGTTTACATATTTTGGTTTTTTGTTTATATTTACTTAATGCGTAACATTTGAAGCTCAATATTTTCACCATATATTTTTGACTAAAGGCACAAGATTTTGGTTTACACCTACACATCTGGGATTGTGCCAGTTCCTTGTATTTTGCCGTCAAAGTTATGACACCATCGTTTTTACTTTTAGCATGATTATTCAAAAACGCATGCATGAACAGTTTTGAAACTTTGTATGGTTATTATTAGCGTCAAGAAAAACCGAATACAGTTTTCAGCGAAGTTATGCCTTGTCTCATTTAGGCGCTGCGATGTTTTTTCGGGTTTTCATAAAACCGCGATAACTTGAAAACTATAAATATTTTCTTAAATCTAATTGGGGCACAAAGGAGCACACATTAAGAGCTACTCGTGTATGTTTATTCTACAGGGGCACATGCAATGGTTTTAGAGATATACGATTCATCAAAACGTTACTCCAGCAGGAAATGCAATATCTCGAAAACCTGAAGGGGCACAGATTTTATTTTTGGGGGCACATTTTGGCACACATATAAGCTCTCTGGCTATGCACAATTTTTTTCTCTCCGATCATTCGTTTAGAATTTTCCTGCTAGAAAAACGTTACCCCAGCAAGAATCGTTTTTTCCGTTTTTTTCCAAAACGACAGGGGGCACACATTTTTTATGTGGGGGCACATTTACAACAGATAAGGCACAAATAATACGTCCTACTCATATAACTCTAGGAGACACTTTCTTGTTGGGGTAACGTACACGTGAGCAGGGGCTAAGAGATTCTGTTTTAAAAATCTTATTAGGTCAACACCAGGTAGGTACCTACTTAGGTACTTACATAATCACAGCTGTATGACTGCCGAGTCTTGTCAACAGACCGCATTGCATAAAACTAATTATCTCGTACCTATGTAGGAGATAATTAGTTTTATGCAAATAGCTGCGGAGGTCCAAGGACGGATTTCTAGCAGCGGTCGATTGAACCTCCCAAATTACATAATAGGTAGGTACTTACTATTAAAGGTAGGTAGGGTTGTGTTGCGTAGGTACCTAGGCCCAAATTCCAGATACATTGTTGCACTCTTTCTATTTCCCAGAATCAGGCTCTTTCTTTTAGGTTGGTACCTATCTACATGGAGGACAAACGTGAATTTACTGATTTACCTGTAGGTAAATCAGTAATTCGCGTTTGTCTCGTCATCAGCATCTTTATTTAATTTTCCATTATTTTAATAATATTCCTCTTGGTTTTTGGTAAAGCTGCATGGGAAATCATCAAATGATTTCTTCCGCTCTGGTCGGAGCGGAAGGGAGTGTCAGACTCTGGCTAAAACCCATACGTGTTCCTCCAAATGCCCTTTGCGTTCCTTGGCCGCGGTGACTCGAACAAATTCCGCAACCCTAGCAGGTTTGTAGGTACCTACTTACCTAAGTATAAAAATGTTTTTACGGACATAATAACTATTCCCTAAACCAAGACTTGTTGGATATCCGCCCTTGACCGTTATTATCTCTTAAGAGCACGCTTTCCACATTTTATCACCTATACCTAATTACCAATTTTCCAGTTAACTGAACGGTGAGACTGAATGATTGACCGATAATCAGAGCGGGAGTGAATGAGTAGGTACCTATGTACGTGTGTACCCTAGCTCCCCGGGTTAGAAGGGCGGGAAAAAATTGATTGCGTCGAATCAATTCATTTGCGGTTCGTTCAGGGGTCGACTTCGACGCGTTTTTGTTGACACCTTTGCCTGGTTTTTTATTTTGGCTACCTTCAGCTTCAGTACCCGGCGCGGAATTAATCGAGACGTGACATCGGTTTTAATTAATCGCATGTTGCTGAGCAATTCTTTTTTTCTTTCGTGCAAATTAGTTGTTTTACATCAAAGACAAAACTAACATTTTTCGGCAGATACGACCCGCAAAGAATAACATTATGAATGCAAAACTATGCTGGATATAATTTTATAATCTACGAATTTTATTTATTTCCACTTTTTACCCGACTACGGCGAAGCAAAAAGGAGGGTTATGAATTTGTGTATTTATCCATCAAAAACGACATTACACAACACTAGAACACCTTAGGTACCTACCTACATAATTATGGAGTGAAACTTGAGTAAGGAAACTAGGTAGCTAATACGAGAGATCTATTTACAAAATTTTCAATTCGCATCGAAATACGAAAACTATAAAGCGCTCACCTTTTGCGGCGTATTCCACTAAATTCAGTTGTGTATGTGCAAATTTTGGAATCGAATATCTCATTTGAACTTAGCTGCACGCTACAGGAGGCATGTAGAAAGCCGGGGTGTATTTCAAAGCCTTCAATTTGTACCCGTCGTAATTAGACTCCTGTACCGGAGTGCACACCGGATCTAATGGGGTCTGCATACGGGTCAGATCACAGTGGAGAGGAACGCAGTTAAAAATTGGAATAAATTAACGTAGGACTGTGGGGTGTTGAGTGTCGCATGTAGACTGCGTGAAGAGGAACTGACTGGGTTCAAGTTTCAAGGGGTAAAGCACTGAACTCGACATGACGCGGGTAGTGAGGTTGTGTAGGTTTTATTTGCACTTCCAAAGAGGCTGTCTGTTGAGCCGTCGCGCATCACTGCAAAAAGAGTAAAGACATTTGTATAGTCTTTTATAATTTAAAAAAATATGATAGGTAAAAACTTACGCAATATCATCTTCAACGACATAGAAAAATAGCCAATTTATTGCTAATTAACAGTATTTTAAATCTTTTTAACAAAGCAAGCGAATTCGCTCAGCTTATGTGAACTTACCCTATGACGATGAAATGTAGTGCCTATGGGATGTACCTTTCCAACGGCATTAGAACACAAAGGATGATCAAGACCCAAAATGATTAGATCACTGGTGAAAAAAAAACAATAGTCACGTTAAATTCAAATCTCTTTAATTAAACATCCATATTTTCTTAATTAAAATTGAATCTTAGAAAACAATACGCCTACAAAATAATTCAGTCATTAGTAATAGTTATACATGATATATTAAAATTCTAAAGATAAGTTACAATTCTGTTGTACCAACAGTTATTTTTTTCTTCCTACCAAATACTTAGAAGGGTACGAGACATTTTTCATTTACAAAAGCAAAGTAAATGTAAAGTTAAATATAGAAAAACAATTAATGTATCAAAAGTAATTTAAGTTAGTACAATATTTTATACAATAATAGTATCGGCAAGAATCGTTTTCTAAAGTGACGTCATTTATCGGATCCTAAAGTATGAAATACTTTCGTTTTGATTTCATTGCGGAGCTGCCGCGATACTTGGAAATAGTGGTTGAAAGTTCAATGTAATACAAAATGTAACACGAAAATCGAAGGCTCCCACTTAAAAAGTCGTAACGGCTTATGAAACGTTACGACTTTTTGAGTGGGAGCCATAGAAATAATACTTGTTTGTGTTCAAACAAACTGAAATGGAATTAACAAGTCTGGTATGGCATTGTGGATATCTCGCACTAATTAAGGCTTAGCTTAATCAATGGAAATATCGATAACATATTATTCAATTAATACCTACAAATCACAAAATGCATTTAACGCTAAACGTATTTAAATTAAATTTTTCATTCTGTCTCTATCATTTTCAATTGATAGAAAGCAGAGCGAGGATTTAAATTCGTTTCGCGCTAGTTACACTTTTATGATTTGGTGCAAACCCTTGTTTTCAAGTTTTGAGTTCAGTTAATCTAGTCTTCACAAAAATGTTCAATTACATTACAATACGTTATAAAAAAAAACAAAATTATTATACAATACATTTCATAAACATCAATACATTTACAAAATTAATCATTACAAATATTAAAGCAATATTTTAAAACTAGTGTTAAAACTACACTTAAAAATTATAGAAACGAAGTTTTTAAAGACGTCGAGAAAACAAAAGAATACTTAGTAGTATCAGAAAGAATGTATTTGTTGTTTTTAGTTACTTTTAGTCTGATGAAGTAGAAGATTTTATTCAATTAGTCCATAATATACAAAATAAAATAATGTCTATGACCAAAGAAATCAATTTTATTCTGATTTTTCGTTCATTTTATGTAGAGAAGGGTACCAGTGAAAATACAAATGCATACAAAAAAACATGCCATGTTTATTTGTTTAAGCGACACGTGTAATATTAAATTTTTGTGTACTTATAAAAATTAGCATACACATGGAAGCCCTTACAAATATCACATGTTTGTTTTCAATGTCAATATTTGAATAATGTTAATACAAGATCTGCAAAATGACAAGGGCACATAATTTTTGTGATTATATTTCCTAGGTATCCAGCAAAAGTTAAAATGGAAAAACTTCGTACATATGTGATTATATTCCCATTAACTGTTAGCAATCCCGCGTGGACAAAATAGAGCGTTTAACACGAGCGACCAATCAAAGCGCCGCACTCAATAATTCTGACGTACCCAATACCGAAGTTTCAATTTAGATTAAATTTTAGTTCAAACTTCGCGAATGTAGACATGATCAAGTCTGAGTACATATTGGTCCAAAACATATTATTTCCACTTGTGTTATTTGAATTTCTAATATCTGCCACTCTGTGAAATTGTTTTGTGTATAAACTGTAATCAACAACAAACTTCGGCTCGTGTATTCATCATTTCTAGAAGTTTCGATGGTTCCAAAGACATTATTGTGACAAATTAATTAGTTATTATATATTTGTGACTTAGACATTCTCAAAGATACTAAACGAGCATTTTCTCTATTTCTAATATAGTACACGTTTTATTTTAATTAAACCAATCCTGAACTGCAGTAAATTCAATATTTTACTTCAATAAAATCTTAATTTACAGAATAACAGGATTAAAATCAATCAGTCTAATGTCTAAAAAACGAGTTTAGTATCAAACAAAATCCTTAATTAAAAACCTCGACGATAGCACAAACCTTTGTTGTCTAGCCTACTGTGTACAGTCCAGTGCCTGGCGTGAGGTCAGTTCCTGGCGCCGAGCGGAGGCCGCGAGTAGGGGTGCGACTGGAACCTGTCCCGCGCTCGCACTGCTTTGTAACCGACTGATTTTTGAGTGACATTCGTCTTCCCACGAGCCATCGAGTCTATTAGTTTGTTAAGCGGCACACGAACACGACATGTAAGGGAATTATTGTTAGTGGGTTAGTATTTAGGACATTCACTGTATTAGAATTAGGTGCTACGTATTATATTATATAATGTATGACAAACAGGAACAATGTAACGACTAGGTCTGGGCAGGGTAGGCAACTTTTTTTTTTATGGATGGGTAATCATCAAATGACTTCTTCCACTGTGGGTGGAGCGGAAGGGAGTGTTAGACTCTTACTGATTAAAACCCATCCGTGTTCCTCCTGTCTATTCTATTCTATATTTTTATATGGCAACCAAAGCCAATGTCACTCCTCATGTCCTTTGCGTTCCAGGGCCGCGGTGACTCTTTCGAACAAATTTCGCAACCCTAGCAGGAGGGTAGGCAACTTAGACCTAGCTTTATAGTGGCGCCCAATCTAGATCTAAACACGTGGTTCTGCAGTACTTGCGTTACTTACTTGTCGTTTATTTATAGAATTCATAAATCAGTTAAGTGAGGAGTACTATTATGTATACTGTTGCTTTGAAATAAATCAATTGAATTACTGATTCGTGCAAACACGTGTGCAAATAGCACAAAGCGTAAATAATTCTGATAACACCTTTGCTTGGCAACTCAAATTATTACGGTATTTTTTGAAACTGTGATATTGTAGCCAAATTAGAAATTCACATTTTAGTAGGATAAAACACTATACTACAACAAACACAAAGACGGGACAAACAAAAATGTCATGGCCTGTTTCATTACATCCAGACCAGTGACTATCAATGTTTTGCACTTAATGTACACTTTGGCATAGAGAATTTTACCAAATATGTTAACTAAAACTATAAATATTTAATCAGTTAAAGCGTGAATGGTCCCTATAGAAAAACGCGGTTGTTTTTTCGATTTTCTTCAAAAGTATGGTATATTTTCGACATTGAATACAAGAATAGTGAATGTCACTTTATCAGTAATGAAACCGGCATCTATTGGAACATGCATGCATAAGCTTGCTATAGCCATGTACCTTGCACGTTCCTCTGCGCCTGCTCGCGCGGCACGCTGGACCCGAAGCCGTAGCTCCTGGGCGGCGCGCTCGGCTGGGCCGCCGGCCGACGAAAAGGTATCGCTTTGCCGACCACTGGCTTCACTATTTTTGCTGTACAACATAATTTTCGTCATAATCAACAATTCAAAGAAGTTTTATTATAATGGGAGACGATTAATATGATTAACATTGTATGATAAGTTCCAGGATTCAAAATCTTGATATTAGCTAGAATTATTCGAGCTAACATCAGGTTCTGTCAATTAAAAAAACCTGATGTTAGCTTGAAACCCGCGTGACGTCGCTACGACGGTACAAATTTCTACCAGCGACGTGACCTCACGCGTGTTTTCAATGCACTGTATCGTCTTAATTTTTTTGTTTACATGAAAAAAGAGAAAATACGTGTCCAATGTTTTATGTAAATCTATCTGACGGAATTATTAGATTTTTACAGTAAAATACCCTATTGCGATATTTACTTATTTCTTGTCAAAATTAAAAAAAAGGATGGGGCACAACCAAAAACGCAAAAGCTCATCATTCTCTTGCCCTTATCCAAATTTATGTTAATGTAGCGTTGGCGCAACATGTCTTCTTCCGTAATTTCTCTTCCTATTAGTCAGAATTAAAGACCTTTTCTAGCCCTATCATACACATAAAAATACTTCTATCGCAAAAAGATTAGTAGTGAAGTTATACAAAGTATCATGTTTTACGCATACCTTTATCACCGAAATTAATTGTCCTCGGTGGCATAGTATTTGTCCTGTCTGTCAACCCCCTCTTCACTGGAACATGTTCCATTTTAAACTCCGACTTCACAGGATGCTTCAACGCAGCCTCCATCTTGCCCGTCAAAACAAACGTCGAATTTAAGTCCTTAGGGTCGATAATACCATAATTTTCTACATCAGCAGCAATGTCATATTCCCTCTTAATCTTCTTTGCAGAGTTCAAGTTCCTAGTTGTGTCCAAGCTCTCGAAGGAGTCGTTTATAATTATTGTTTCGTTATTAGGCAGTTTTATAGGCGTTCCTTTGCGTTTTTTGGCTGATAATCTAATTGGTTCCTTATTCTCTATGTCAGTTAGATCTTCACTATCAGTAATTATGTCTACAGTAGCATTTACGTCATCTTTTTTGGAGAAACTGTATTCTAATGTTGTGGAAGGTTTGTGTAAGTCCAAAGTTGAGATGAATTTGAAGTGCGAGTCACCTTCGTGACCGTCGTCTGACCACGTTATGCCTTTAGCCAGCTTTGCTTTCTTCATTATCTCCAGATATTCAGTTGTCAATGCTGGTGGGGCTTTGTCGTAACCTTTCAGAGTCAGGTATAACTTTTTCAACATAGAAGGCATATCACTCATGTATTCCGTGAAGGCCTCGATCTCGTCATTCTCAATGGACAATAGTTTCTGTCTCAGATTGTCTCTGGCCTTGATCTGTCGTAGTTCGCTGTTCAACTGTACTTTGTCCACGAAGTCGGTTAATTCAGGGAAGTCGGCAAGAGCCTGCTCACATAAGATGTGTAATTTCTTCTTGCTTTCATCATATTTCGTCCAGGCAGTCATTACTTTGGAGTCTAGGTTTACTGATTGTTTCATGTAATTTTCGGCTGCGCGCTCTTGTCGTGGTATTTCTTCGGTGCACATCTAGATTGAAAAAGAATATAGCTATCAACAAATGCCATCAAATCTCACAAAAATAGTAGTACACTACCAGTGATGATCACTTGTAAAGGGTTCAAGAACCAGTCCTTTTTGTCATACCTTCTTCAGTTAGTCATAAAAGTAAGCAATATTACCTGTTCCATAGCCTCGGAGGAGGATCTATGTGCCAGATCAGCGACGTGCGAGAAGGCGCGCGTGCGCAGCCTCTGACGTAGCGCGAGCACGCGCTGCCGGGACATCAAGCTCAGTAGCTTGGACTCCAGTAGACTGTATACTTGTTCTTCTTCTGACATGCGCTTACGCCACTCTTGTTTAGCTAGAAAAAAAAATTGTGTTTGCACTAAATTTAGCTTATTACATCAGCAGACCAAGGCGGAGATGGCGAGAATAGCTCGACTCTTACGGAAAAGACTGACCCGAAATATCAATGACATGAGTGAACATGACGTGTGGAAAAGGGAGAAGGAGACTTATACCCAGCAATGGGACTAAATAAAATATACATAGATTACATTAGTACGATTGAGAAAGCCAATGAACATTTTTTCATGTAAAAACCTGTAACGAAATATACCTTTCTCCTTAGCCGAGTCCAGCTCCTTGGAAACCACCTTAACGCTAGACAGTGACAATTTTGCCTCCAATTCCTTGACCTTCTTCTTTAATTCCTCAGTAATCTTCACATACTGCGACAGCCTCATGTCACCATCAACAATATTCTTTTTAATACTGAGCTGTATCTTGTTGGCTCGGGCTGCATACTTAAGTGTGTTGTATGTGTCCTCGTAACTGGCGCTAGCAGGGGATACGTTGGCGATCATGACCGTCTTGCAGTTGCCGCCAAGACTGTCTTTCAGGAGGCGGGTCAGTTTTGAATCTCTGGAGGGGCAGATTTTGGAATTAATTAAAAGGAATTAATACTAGGTAATTAATCTTTTGTTTCTATGTTATCTTTTTTTATGTGGCCTGCTATGGTAGGCGCCAGATAAACTTCCCTCTGTAGATAGCCCATCAATAAATTATGAACCGTTTTTCATTACTGGAGAATGTAAAGGATCATGATGGAAGTCTTTTCAGGACAGCTTTATGTTTTATTACTACTGTTTTTGATACTAACAAAGTCAATAAATGTATGTAGGTCAATGACCATTATTGCACATTTATCTGGTATTTACCATAAATTTAGATACTTATGAGTTTTGCGTTGTGTTGGCGTCAACTATAGATTAATTTGGAAATGTCTCATGTGCACGTTAAGGTGTTATTGATGCAGAAAGGCAATAGTGTAGCGCGACAGAAATATTAAGGTTGTATTTCTGGGTTAGTCCCGCCATAAGAAACTACTTTCAAACATTAATGAATGCCTACAATTAATTGCAATTAGATTTAAAATTTCGGCACTGAACAAAAGCTACGCTAATTTTAAAGTAACTAGGCATTAATGTATACTTTTTTCATAGATAATTTACCTGTATGGAATATAACTGCTACCATCAGCGAGCCTATTGATACAGTTGCCCAAAGACAGCAGACTCTTGTTGATGTTCGCGCCCTCCTTGAACCGGTCGCCGACGCAGCCGGTGGCGGAGGCGCGCTCACTTCCCGCTAAGTCTATCATAGACAGCTTCACTATACGCAGCTGGCTGCTTGTCTTGTAGCGCATTTTTACATAAACCTGTTGAATATGATTCTATGTTAGTGGTTACATTTGTGGAAGTGGGAGTAAATGACAAGGGTGTGGTTGGTTATGAAATCATAAGTTAAGAAACAAAACACAAAGTACAACCCTTTGTGGAACACAGGGGTGATCTGTGTTTCCCAAAGGGTTGTACAAATATGTAAACCAACATTTCTGCCAAAAGTACCATGAAACTGGTGTGAGCCTAAATGAGAAAACAAAACCACAACTAAAGACTATGTTTAAAATGTTATCAGGACACTACATTCCCCATAATCTCCATAATTGAGCCCAAACTGCAGGAGATGCAAACCTCAACGACCATTAACTAAATTGACCCACTAATTGACCAACTCATTTAAAATTCCTAATTGTTATAGTGCTGCAAAAAGGTTTATAACGCAGAAGTCAGCAGTATCATAAAGATTGATCCACATCAGCTTCGTTTCTTCAGTGGACTCCTGAGGCCTTCATAAAGTCCATCCAGTAGGTGGAACTTAGAAGTACTCTTCTACAAACCTGAAAGACAGCATGACTCCTAGAACTCTCAGCATTAGCATCAGTTGGATGCTGTGTCCTGTTCTTATTGCCATTTTCCAGCATATTCAGGAGCTCCCTCGCAGTCTTGATATTGTTCAGGGTCAGACCGGCCACCATCACACCATACTTGGAGTCTTCTCGCAGTTGCAGAGGCGTGCTTGACGGTTTAAGTAAGTCGTACACATTTTCATTATATACCTGGAATTTAAAAATATTTCATGGTTTAAATAAAAACAGGGCAAGAGTAAATTTGAATCGCACACTAAGGGTTCCACTGAAAAATTTATTATAGTATAGAATAATTTATTTGTCAAAAATAGGTATTTGGATAAAAAGATCTTAAAAATTAGATTGTTTCTTTTATAGTTTGTTTTTCCGCAGCAAAAGAAATAGAGAATGTCAAAATTTCAAAGCCTCTACCTATCAGAGTTACTTATGGTTCATGAGTCACAACCAGAACGAGATGTCAGACGAGTGACAGACAGAAGAGGCATTTTATTAGGGTTCCATTGGTTGTAATTTAGACAGGGAACCCTAAAAACATGATGGGTACCTAACATTTTTATGACAGGTTTCTACAAAACTTTTAGGAAGTCAGTCAAAATTAAACTCATTTGAATGTTTTTTATCATCTATAGTCTGTGGAGAACCAATTTTATGAATATAAAAATAAACTTAGTTTCATATGTACAAAAAAGATTAAAACTAAGTCCTACTTTAGCTAATTATTTTCCTAGTAAAGAACAAACAATTAAGTTTATAGGTCAAACTTAGAAGCAAACTAATGCATGGTTAATTAAAACAAAACAGCAACAAATAACTCTCAAGTTTAACAAAGAAAAGTTGTTCTAAACTAGCTACAGACTATGTTAATTAGTTTCGAGAAACCATAGAAATAACATAAACACCACTTACTTCAATGTATGAAACTCCAATATCAAACTCCCTCTCCTTTTCAAAAGAGTTTATTGTATAGAAAAGGTGTTCCATAGTCAAATATGTTATACCCGGATGCTCTTTGCTACCAATCATTGTAAAAGTCTTCCCTGCACCAGTAGCCCCATATGCAAATACTGAACAGTTATAGCCCTCCATCAAAGAAGTCAGGATATCTTTCGTGGTAGTCTCGAAGACATCTTGGTTGGTCGCATTATGCCCGCAAACATTATCGAACACAAACTTTAACTCTTTGTTGGCGCGCTTTAAAAAGTTCTTATTGGGTTGCTGGACTCCTTGGTAGAAAAAAGGTCGGATCTCCTCTTTCGGATCGAACACCAGCATCTTATCGTCCACAACGTCCACAACAACGCGTGTGTTCATTTCCATTTCTCTCTCGTTCAGGGGCCGAACTCTCACAACAACCTTGACGTTTGCAGCCATATTTTGTGTTGATCCACTTTTTGATGGTGCTAAAGCAGTGGACGAAGACTTTGGCTTGCCCGTGCCTGGTCGCCCTGGGGCTTTTTCCATTTTAACCATTTTTAGTGACGCACCAGCTTTTACTATCTCATTGAACGAACACACCTGCCACTGGCAAATCACCAGCACAACTGCCAACCACTTAGAACAATAACTGTAACGGTTCCTTCACGTCACATGAATCACAAGGCTTGTTGATTAAATAATAAATAATTGAAACCCCACAGCGGCGTTTGAAAATCTTCGCGTAACAGTCAAAGTAACCGTCAAAATTTAAATCGACTTGACAGACGCGTTCGGCACCCGCCCGAATCATAAATGTTACGTTTCGTTGCACGCAAAAGAAAAGACAAATATTGTAAACAAAAACAGTTTTTTGATATTTATTTTGTTTGTCTACTAAATAACATGTATAAAAAGTAAAGTGCCTCTACTGTCCTGTACAGTGTTTTTAAATTAATAACATCAAATATATAACTTCATGAATCGTCATTTTAGAAACTAGTCAGTAGCATTACCTGGTGAAATAAGCTTTTTGAGCAACTATAATAAAACCATCCCACCAAAAGTACGACAAGGTATGTTTCCCGCGAAATTCAAATCTCTCGTCTTTTAAAAGCGTAGGGTTAGGTTTATGTTTTTAGGGATTATTAGATTTGACCCCAAAATGACAACAACTTTTGTATAAAAGACCATCTTTAACAACAATTATATTAATCCAAACAGTACCCAATATTAAGGTACCCACCGTAACCACTACCCAGGTATCATAAATACACTTTTTTTGTAAGCTTATTAAGTATTAAATTGTATTAAATTATTTTTAAATTACTTTTCTTACTAATTAAAATCTCTAGTAACCTACTTAGTCCCTAAATACTCTCAAGTGAAAGTCAAAGATACCCATAACGATTAATCTTATCTTTCCATCTATGCTAGGTACTAATTTTAATAGAAAATTAACATTTATTTATACGTAGTTTCGCAAGGATATCGTCTTTATTGTGACGTCGTCGCTGTATAAGAAACAAATACAATTTCCTCTTAATTTCCGCAGCGATCTTATCTGGACACAACGACTGGCTTAACATTCAACCGGGATTCTTACTAAAACTTCGGAAATAGACACACTTTCATTGTCCTCTATATAAGATAGGTAACTGTTTATGTAGACATCGCTTTAAGACCTTATTTTATGTAGATATCTTTATAAATTAATAGTAGGTACTTACCTAAATTTTACACAAGTGAACAAGGTTTTTCATTGCAGCTGAAGCGGAATTGGCATTATGGAACCCAAGCCGCAATGACAATAGGTACCCACATGAATTTAACGACGTTTTTCAATTTCAACACGCTTGCGAAGAAACAATTAAAATTTCGTAATCTCACTTTTTAGAGCACTGCCGGCACACCGGTGTGCCGCGGATTTTCGCGATTTTAATGTTTATTTTACTATTACGTAAGATATACACTCTTTTGCAAAAAAAACGGGCACCTAAGGAAATTTACGTTCTAAGGTCGATTTTAGTTAATTAAATGAAATTTATTTCTTTGACGTAGTCTGTATACTTATAATCGTGTAAATTAATGCGCGTGAAGTGAATTCGAGCAATTAAAAGAAAAAAAAACGATGGATTCTTTAAAATCGACGTACACGCCCAAACAATAAGAAGTGGTCGGCAATAAAGACAAGTTTTTTTTTTACTTTTTTTAATTAAATAAAGTTACAAATGTAAAAACCTAATAACGAGTGTGACCTCCTCTTGCCAAAATCACAGTTTGAATCCTTCTGGGCATGCTTTCCACGATGTTTTTAATAACGTTTTGAGGAATACGTTCCCACTCTTCTGCAATGACTCTTTTTAGCTCCCTGATGTTTTGTGGAGCAGGTTGCACTGATCTTACCCGTCTTTTTAGAACATCCCACACATGCTCAATTGGATTGAGGTCAGGACTTCGAGCTGGCCAATCTAAACGACGGATCCCAACTTCTTGCATGTACGCTTCCACGTCGCCAGAACGGTGCGGGCGAGAATTATCGTCCATAAAAATGGAATCTTCCCCAAGTGCAGTCAATGTGGGTTGTGCATATGGAATTAGGACTTCCATTATGTACCGGTGTGCATTTAATGTTCCATTTTATATGAAAACTAACTCCGTACGCTCCGTCGAATTAATTGCTGCCCAAACCATAACGGAGCCTCCGCCATAAGGAGTGATTTTTTCGAAACACACTTCCGCATAGCGTTCCCGTGGTCTTCGCAGCACTCGCCGGCGTCGGTCCTCTCCACACAAAGAGATTCTAGCTTCATCAGAAAACAATACTTTATTCCAGTCCTCCAGAGTCCATGAAGCGCAGTTCCGAGAAAACTGAAGTCGAGCAACACGGTGCTCACGGAGTAATTTAGGGCCCCGAGCTGGGCGGTAACTCTTGATATTGGCAGCCAAAAGCCTCCTCCTGACCGTCCACAAGCTAACTTCTACTCCTCTTACTTCTTCAAGGCTCTTCTTCAGGTCCACACTTGACGCCTTACGATTACGCAACGCCTGACTCACCAAAAAGCGGTCATATCTTGGTTCTGTGCATCGTTTTCTTCCCGAACCGGGTCTTCTTTTGACCGAACCAGTCTCTAGATACCGTTGCCAAGTCCTCTGGACAGTTGAACGACTCACATTTAGCCGCTGAGACACGTAAGTTTGCGAACAACCTTCTTCAAGTAGGGCTATAATTTTACCGGTCCTTATCGCTTTATCACTCATATCAAAAAGTGGTATTTAATGTAAAAAGAAAGATTAAATTGTTTAATTTGCAGAAAATATCCAAAAAGTTTTAAAATATCGTAATCAGTTAAAAATCGTTTCAGCAATTCGCGCCATTAGTAAAGCAATTTTAGAATAATCCACAATAATCATTATTTTTCTTTTAATAATTTAAATTTGGAACGTAAAGAATCATGCCAGGATGCTTCAAAAAACATGCCAATACATCGTCAAATTAACAAAACCTATTTCTTGTTCTTCTTCATTGAAGTAGAGAAAAAAATCTAAAGTGCCCGTTTTTGTTTGCAAAAGAGTTTATTATTTATTTTGGAATTTTCACATGTCAGTGCTCGAACGGTTAAACTGTTTGTGTGAAATTGCTGGCAGATTTTTTTTGGGCGCCGTTTTTACTTTATTGGCGGCTGGCCACCAAAATGAATGGCTAAATGTGTAGATAAGCGCAAAACTCGAGAACAGCTGGATCAATTCAGCATTTTTTTTTTCATGTAGGTATTTGTTGGTGTACGGGGCAGGTTCGTATGAAGAAAAACAATGAAAAATTAGCACGGAAAAACGTAAAAATCTCTTTTTTTTCCCGTACCTATAAGCTGTTCCTAGCTGTCACTGCCACTGTCCAATAGCTTTTCACAGAGTGACGTCACGTCTGTCAGGTCAGCTCGTATTAAATATTAATCAATTCAATCGAATAGGTAGGTGTGGGTTTGATTGGGACCGCCATTCTTTTTCGCACGTGTGCGGGAATAGGAAAAACACACCGCATGACAATTTTCGAATGAATATTTTGAAAGATTTTATTTGCAGAAAAAAACAGCACGTAAAAAGTTGCTAAGTTTGATTTTTCATTGACATTGTCTATTATAAGTTTTATTTTTGAAGTCGTTTAAAAACCAGCCTGACCTTTTACTCATTGACGCTTACAAAACAACAAAATGTAATCTTTACTTTGCCTTTTCTTTTTAAAACCCCTTTGAGAGTATATCTGGTCAGTTCAATATCATAATTTCAATCTTTCAATACCCCTTTGTCATCGACGTAATGGCCTCCGGACAGCCCGGACTTTATCGATGGACCTTAATTTTATTCCTCGGACTTACGTATATTTTATGGCATGCACATTCAAATATTGTGAGAGCGGACACTGTTTGGTCGTTAAAACAGCAAAAGTAAGTGGAAATATTTTAGGTTTAATCGTGATTATGTTGTTTTTGTTTCTGAACCGACTTCAAAAAGGAGGAGTTATTATAGTTATTCTGGTTTCGACTATACCTCAGTATTTTTTTTTAATTTGTGTTCTCCGATTTCTCCGCCAATTGTGGACCGATTTTCAAAACTATTTTTAAACATACCTACCAATCAAAAAAGCTGATGTGATGTAGATAATAAAGTTTTCCGAGGTTGGTCCGTGGATGAGTGACCATCAAAGACACACCGACACTCCTCACTGCCTCGGAAAACACATTAAGCCGTTAGGAGGTTGAACTTTGACAGTCGTAACTATTGGTCGTAAAGCCAAAAATAGTCTAATACAAGTCTTCCTTTGGGGTATCGTAGTATCCAGTTTCTAGATTGTAGCGGTCTTCAGCTGCATCTGGTTAATTTGGTAGCCGACCCAAAGTAGTTGAGAAAATACTATGCAGATCAAATTATGGGATTCCCATAATAACTCGTCTCTGCAGGCAGAATGACGAATACTGACGATTTATTTTATAATTTGAAATTAATATCTGTCTGGGAAGGCCGCTGTTTACGAGAGATCAAATTGACACATAGTTGTTGCGATAACATCAGTCGTCATATGATCGTTTCGGCTTTGGATCAACTTCTTCTTGCCATATAAATAAATAAATAAAATAAAATCTTTTTATTTCAGACATACTTGGTCCATAATATTGTTAGTAATAAGACTTAAAAACTATGTTAGGTACATTTTAAAAAAATAATTAATTAATTTAAGTATTTGCCGCCCTCTGGGGCCCCGGGCACACGCACTTGTGCTTGAACCCAGTGCCCCAGAAGGGGGCTGTCCAGCTTGTGGCTGAGCACGTTCAGGATGGTGTTGGCGCTCCCACGCGTGCGGAACATCAGCGACGCAATACGGCGCCGCAGCACAGTGTGAAACCCGTCTGTGTGCGCGTGCGCAAACATGGCAGACGCACTACAATAGCGTGGGAGCCCCACCAGCACCCTGAACGCGTTATTATATTGAATTCGGAGAGCGTTGATGGCCCGCTGAGTGTAGCTGACCCACAGATTGCAGGTGTAGAGAGTTTGGCAAAATGCTTTAAAAAGAGTAATTTTTACCTCTAAACTACACCTCGCAAATCTGCGTGCTAACATGTTACAGCGGACCGCCATCGCTCTCCTCTCCCTTTCTATGTCTCCATCGTCTTTTAAATCCTCGGTAACCACATGGCCGAGGTATTTAAACTCTCTCACTCTTCGAAGAGCGACAGCGTTAAGCAGCACAGGTGCCACATCCCCCAGTTTACGTCCCATGGCTTGAAATACCAAGAGCTCGCTTTTCCAAACATTGTACAAGAGACCGTGTACCCTTGCATACTCCTCACACACGCCTATTAGCTTTCTGAGTGCGGCTATTGATGGGCTGAGCAGCACCATATCATCTGCATAACTGATACTGTTGATGCAGTGACCGTCGACCGAGCATCCTACTCCCGCATCGATCAGCTCAACAATCAGCCCGTTCACGTACAGGTTGAAGAGTGAAGGAGATGTCAACCCCCCCTGTCTCACTCCACACTCCAACCTGTACTCGTCAGAAAGTTCGCCAAGCCATTTGACCTGGTTAGTTTGGTGGTCATACCAATATTTAAAAACATTAATTAACTCACCCGACACACCTGTATCCTTCAATTTTCGCCAGAGAATATCATACCTAACCAGGTCAAATGCCCTGGAGAGATCAAGAAAAGCTGCATACACAGGCGTGCTCCTATCTGTGTAATACCTGACAGTCTGCTTGAGAGACATAACTGCACATTCTGTCGATAGTCCTGGTCTAAAACCGAACTGTGCATCATTTAAATTTAGGTGTTCTTTAAGCTGTCTCTCAAGCAGGCCATCAAGCACCTTAGCTGTGGTTGTGGCTAATGATATCGGGCGGTAGTTGCTCTTGTCGGAATTATCTCCAGTCTTGTTCTTAATTATAGGCACTACCACCGTCTTCATCAGTTCATTGGGCAGGTAGGAATGCCTAATACAGAGCGTAAACAACAACCCCAGGAGCCTCGGGAGGTGTGGCCCCGCGTGCTGAAAATGCTCGATGCTAAGGCCGTCGTGCCCGGGCGACTTCCCTCGAGTCATGCCCTTTATTATTAGAGCAACTTGTTTCGCTGTGACACGCTCAGGTACCGCTGACACGACGACCCCTACATCACTGGTCTGCTCACTTTTTAGCGGAGACTCCACTTGAAAGTGACATTTAAACAAATTAGCAATGTCTTTTGGTTCACTGATGCCGTTGACACTCACCGGGACGCTAGGTTTTGGATTTAACTTTTTTGTTTGCTGCCAAAATCCTTTAAAATCTTTGTTCTTATATTTGCTAGCTAAAATATTCATTTTTATTAACTCTTGGTTATTTTGACAAAAATGCAGTTTGCTTTTGAATTTTTTTCTAGATTCATACATTTCCTCATAAATTTTACCACTGTTAGGTCGACCGTAACACACCCAGGTTAAAAACTTCTGCCTAGCCTCCATGTGAGCGTCACGAACATACTTGTTCCAGCCGACAATATGACGACCGCGGTGCTGTCCGCCACTACCCACATGACCCACATAGCTATCGATAGCAGCCTCCTGTAACGCTATTACAATGTCACCATAAAGCGAGTCTATCGCTGCCAAGTGATCCTTGCCACTATCACTACACATTCTATCACAACATGACAACACTGATGGAATTCATGAGGGAAGCCAAATTCTCTAAGTTTATTGTTACAACATTTAGTATATTTGTCTATTTGGCTTAAATCCCGGTCTCCCCATAGAACTTTATTTGTTTTAGTAAGTGGTGGCTTAATGGTTCGACAAACTGATTTTAAGTTACACTGAATCTCTACTGGATAGTGATCAGACCAAAAAATGTCGTAGCATACCCTCACTGAAGAAACCGTCTTTAAAGCAGCGTCAGTCACAACACAGTGATCAAGCCACCTGCGGCTGCCGTGCGCTTCGCTAACAAAAGTATAGGTATTGGAATTTCATATCCCACATCGTTAACTTTCCCTTTCCTCTGGTACATTTCCTTCCCTGTGGCGTAAAGCCCATGGCCATTTCCCAATCCCACTATTCCCAGTCACTTTCGTCCAATTTCCATACTTCTGTTTCTGTCCAAAGTGCTCGAGGCCTGTGTTCATAAGCAGTTGTCCGATTATATTTACCGCAACTCCCTCATCAGCACATTTCAATCTGGTTTCAGGCCCGGGCACAGTACCGTGTCAGCTTTCCTTAAAGTGACTGACGATAATATACGGCGGGGAATAGTTGGGAGTTCCCATAGCTGGAGAAAGCTAAATGGCTTAACCACCACCACCCCTAATCTTTGACAACACAGTCATCCCATTTGGCTCCGACGTTAAGGATCTTGGTCTGCATGTCGACACCCGTCTTGACTGGCGAAAACAGGTCTCGTGTGTCAACTGAAAATCTTCTCCCAGCTCACATAAAGGCAATGCTTGTACAGTCCCTAATTTTCCCCATTATTGACTATGGTGATGTGTACTACTACGACCTGTCACTCTCACTTAATAGTGTCACGACCGATCACTATTAAAATGGTTACCCATTCGTCAGCGTAGAGCGCTAAGGGCCTTGACTAGTCTGTTTTCTTTTCTTAATAATCCTTCGTGTCCCTCTTATCTTACTTCAGAAATTCAATTCCTATGCTCTGCCCACAGTAAAAATCTTCGCTCTACCAATAACCGTCTTCTACGATGTCCCTCACACCGCTCTGGGTTTATCCGCTCCTCTTTCTTTGTCCAAGCGATCTTCCTTTGGAATGCGCTCTCTCGGACCATCAGGACGGCAACCAGTCGGTTGTCCTTTAAAGTGAAGGCACGTGAGCATATTCGCAAGAAGTTGATAGAATCATCACAGCGTTAATTCGTTGGATTCGTTTTTCTTAATACCTTTTTTGTAATTGTAATTTTCGTTAATTTTATGTATGTATCTATGTATGTATGATTGTATTTTTTTCCCTCTATTTGTTTTTCTTTTAAGTTGCACCTGCCATGTTGTCTCTGCACCACCCTAAGGTGGACTGGTAGAAAATACCTCATTATTATTATTCGCCTTTGTTCAGTGTTTTCACTAGTGTATAAAGTTTAAATAAATAAAAAAAAATACGTTAAATACTGAAATTCAGCTGAATCCGGTTTGACTGGAAGCCGACGCCAATATAGTTGGGAAAAGACTAGGCAGGTGATAATGAAAGTTTAAATAAATAAGTAGTTAGGGACTTACTTTTTTATTATTGATAGGCACGCGCTTGACCATAACTCACCTGATGGTTCTCCTGGGTTGTAGCTATCAGGAAACACAAATTCTGGCAGGGAATTCCAGTCCTTAGCTGTACGCACAATAAATGTGTTCTCAAAACGTTTAGTGCGTGTGGGTGGAATGTCCACCATGTACCGGTAGCGCATCGCCGTACGTCTTGTCAAGTCTTATGGTCCGACGGTGGAATGGGCTTGGCGGAATTAAACTATGCAATTCCGTCGCACACTCCCCAAAATGCAGCCGATAGAAAACCGACAGGCCAGCAAATCGGCGTCGATGCTCAAGACTTTGGAGCTTCGACTCCGTCGAGTCGAAGCTCCAAACTCTTGAGCCAAACGAACCAAGAAGATCATAGGCAATGATAAGCTCATCAGCCTATCATTGCCGATGATATTCTTGGCTCGTTTCTCACTTGACTCAAGGGCATCAAGTTGGAATCTGGCAGATCCGTCCCAAAGATGAGAGCAGTACTCCATACACCATCGAACTTTCACTTGATTAAGTTTGAGCAGCTGTTCCGGGGTGAAGTACTTCCGCACCTTGCACCAGCCACTTGAGCCTTTGCCTCTATGAATTGCCCAAAATTAAGGGTAGATGTTAACGTAACACCAAGAACCTCAAATTGATCGGTTATCGGCACGGTTACACCTCGGAAAGATGGAGATGGGCGGAATTGGCTCCTTTTAGCGGAAAAAAGACACGTCTGAGTCTTAGCAGCATTGAACTTGGGCAGATTGGCATCGCCCCACTTAGAGACAGTCTGTAAGGACAAGTTCAAGCCTCTCGGAAAGACCGGATCTGCGACCCACCTCTCGCTCGGCTCGTGCGTTGGACACGTATCTATCAGCAACAGTGCTGTCGTCTGCATACCCAAAAGTACCGGGTTTTAGCAGATCATTAATATGCAGCAAGAACAGTGTTGCCGAGAGACCCCTGAGAAACCCCGGCATGGCACGGCAATGTCCAGCAGTCCGGACGAGCAGCCATCTATAAATGACCACTTGGATAGACCGATCTCTCAGGAAGTCTGCAATCCAATCACATAATCCGGCGGGCAGACCAAAAGAAGGATGTTTACCAATAAGACTTCCTCTCCATCCACCCACATTTATATTCACTTTTTTAGCTGGCACATGCATTGCATTCCTTAAATAATGGAACCGAAACGTGGTCGCTCGCAATGGGCCTCATCAGATGGCTTAAAGTCACCCAAAGAGCAACGGAGAGGGTAATGCTCGAAGTTTCCTTGCGTGATCGAGTCAGGAATGATGACATTCGCATTTCGATTTCTCGGTCACTGGCGCTTTGGTACTTAGGCACTTTTAAATCTAGCTGTTGCTGTCCCACAGAATGACCGGACTTGGGGGGAGGCCTTTGCCCAGGCAAAGCCTAAGTCCGTCACCGTCTCGAACCAGCCCTCATGGTACTCGTTCAAATCATCTCGCCACCTCTTTCTGGACCGACCTCGACGGATCCTTCCATTTACAGGCCTTAGTAATAACCTACTTTCAAATTTGAATGGATAGTTTTCATGCCGACCATCTGCATCATACATTACTTATGTTCATCTTTATCACCTCATCGCCATAAGTATTGGGTCCCATTCAAGCACAGTCATTACCTTAAATCGTTTTGCTATTTTATTTCTGTTTATTCTGGCAATGGCTATCTGCTGTGTACTTTACGTGTACCTATGATCAGCCAACATGATGCAATGTGTTTACCTTCGCATTGCTTTATGGCAGGCATTTATAGCAACTGTATTTTATTTTATTGTATTATTCAGACAGTATTTTTGGTCTCTGGTCCTTCCGACCCAGTAGTAGGCGATTACAGGTTAGATAGGCATTTTTTTAAAGAGGTTTGTCCTGCCTTGGATGTTTTAATAATCAGGTACCTACATCCTCATTTTCTCGAATTTTTGCTTTTTTTTATTTGTAGGTACTTAATAACACCTATATTCAAAACAATTTACTAAAATAACATATGCCTTAAATCGAAATGAAATTCCGTATTTCATACATTGTAATTAAGCAATATGAAATTACATACGTCGAGCTGAATTCTTACTAGAAAATCTGAACGGCAACAGCACCCTGTTATTATACGCTACTAAATACACGTAACAACTGCATTTCAGCTTGGAGTTCTCACGCCAATTACACGGAATTTCGGAATTATAGTATCATTTAATACCAGCATTTCAAAGCGATCAGAAGTTACCAAAATGTCGAGCGAATGCTCGATGCCAAAAATTTTGAACTTTCTCGAAAATCCTCAATATCCTTCCATAGGACCACATCTAAAACTTCTAGATCTTACAGGTCTTTGGCACCCGAATCATAACTCCCGTTTCGGACGTTTCAAGCGAATTCTTTTCTACGTCACTATAACATTCTTCTTCAGCCAGTACGTAAAGTGCTTCATCAAATTCAACTCTGATTCCCTCAAACTAATCCTTCAGTATGCTCCATTTCATATGGGTATCCTAAAGTCCTGTTTCTTTCAGAAGGACTACAAGAAATGGCAACTTCTTATTGACTACATGTCCACAGTAGAACGTGGCCAGTTAGCCAAAAGCGACCCGAAGCATGACGAAATAATTCATGGTTACATCAAGAGGAATCGGAAGGTGTCTTACTTCTTTTGGGCTCTGGCTTTCTTTTCCAACTTCGGCATTTTCTCTGAGCCTTATCAGAAGAATCAGAACAATTTGAATGGGACGAGCATCTATTTGAACATATTTGACGGCTACACTCCATTTAACAAGGAACCTCCCGGTTACTACATCTCGATGGCAATCCAGACAGTCTTGGGTCATATTGTCAGTGCCTACGTCGTTGGCTGGGATACCCTTGTGGTTTCTGTGATGATTTTTTTCGCTGGGCAGTTGAAGATCACCTGTTATTATTGTAGGATGATGATAGACGTTGCAAATTTGAATAAAAGCCATCTAAACATCGCGGAATGTCATCGATTCTATACCACGTTGGTCGAGTAAGTTTTGAGTTTTGCAGTTCGTGGAATAGACATATTATCATGCATTTGTGGTGCATGCACCTATGCCGATGGTGCCGTAAACTTCTGGAGTGGCGCCGCGTACTTGTGTTCAGGGCTGGGCAGTATTTGAATTGATACCTGTAGGTAATTAAAATACGTAATTGATATACAAATACGCATTTGGTATAGCGGATGTCTTTTGGCTGTAATGATTTATTCTTCTTTCTTCTTCTTTTTTAAAAAATGGAAGAAAAAAATTACAAAAGAAAGTTATAATGACAAAATGGATATAACTTGTTTTTTTACTACTTCTTTCATGTAGAAAATTCCAATCATATGCCAACCAATCCCTTTTTTATGTATGGGAAATCATCAAATGACTCCTGCCGCTCTGGGTGGAGCGGGAGGGAGTGTCCGACTCTTACTGACTAAAACCCATCCGTGCTCTTCCTAGTGCCCTTTGCTTTCCAGGGCCGTGGTAACTCTTTCGAACAAAATCCGCAACCCTGGCAGGCTCTGGCCCTAACGGGCCCCGTCTACTATGCTGACATCTGTTTGAGGCGCGCTGTCGACCCGGGCCACCCAACTCTCGCCGTCCGCAAACCCGCGCCTACAGTGGCCGGGAATCGCCCTGCGACTCCCGACGCCCGAGGCGTCTCCCTATGTTGCGGCGGCTAGGACGTGAGAGTTGTCTCTCCCTCACGCGGCCCGCCTCCTCCTTCTTTAGCATTACTGCTTTGCAGAAGGAGGTGACGGCTTCCCATGCCTCCTCGCTCCGGACCATGGATTAAGCCAAGGCCGGACGCGAGAAGTCGCCGCCGCTGATCGCCTCGACGAGGACACGGTGGTGCTCCGCTCAAGCAGGGCAGACCTCCACTGTATGCTGCATCGTGTCCTCCGGGCGATCCTCACAATGAAAACACCCGGACGTTTCCTCCTGCCGAATCCGAAACAGGTACCTCCCGAAACAACCGTGTCCGGTGATTACAAGCCCCAGTCTGGGAGGCAAACGTCAGAAGTGCTCGACGAAGTTCCATCAGTAGTCGAGAACGAGTCCCAGATACTTGATCGTTGACCCGACGCCGATGTGAACCCCTCCTACCGTTGTTTGGGAACCCGGTGGTTGCCTGTTCCGAGAGACCCAATTCGGATCCTCTCAACGACTGTCGCAACCCCGCGTGTCATTACGTCAGCCGCCGAGCCCACCCATCCTTAAAGCCGTAAATTATAAGGTTATGTGGATATTTGTGGATGCTCCTAACAATTACGGCCACGTTTTACCTACTTAAATCTTTTCAGGTATACGCGTCTATTCAACGCGCTGATATCACCGGCGATGTTCGTGTACTTGGTGGTTATTTCAGTAAACCTGGGAGTCAATATCATTCAGATAGTTGAGGTAAGGAATAAAGTCTAGCTGGCGGTGACGTGCGTGTTTAATTTAGGAATCGTTATGGCAGGAGAAAAGTTGCTTCAGAAAGCGTGAAGCCGTTGATCCCGGTTGTAATTTCTAGATCTTAGACTCTCTTCTAGTAGTTTTGGGTAATCAGATCCCTCAAAGTCTGTCAACCAGTCTCACCAAGGGGTATCCTGTTTACTGTTAGTTACTGCGTTGTGAAGGTCGCTTCACCGGCAGGCGCGCGGACGAGACCTTTAAAGCCACTTTTTCGTCAGATGAAGTGGTTTTAAAGGCTCAATGACCTGCTGAGGGCTGCGGGAGTCCACTGGATGCGATAAGAACGGGACGCTTAAAGGAGGGTTATGTTCACCAATGAATATCATTCGGCTTAAATGATGATCATGAATTATGTGCAGATTCACGACGACATTACGACGCTGGTGTCCAGCGCCCTGTTCGTGGTGGCCTGTTTGATACAACTCTTGCTATTCTACTGGTTCGCCAACGAAGTCACTATTGAGGTAACTTTATTATACTTTAATTACTTGAATTCGCCTTAACGGTGCTGACTTGCTGCAGTGTACTCACTATCAATCAATCAATCATTTATTTATTTAATATTTATTTGCTACTACTTCTAACTCTGCAAACAAACTGTACAGCAGTTTGCCAGAAGAAATGTGTACTTATCTAAGACTTATCTATTATCTATCTTTGTAACTTTTCATGAAAAATAAAATATACCTAATAAGCCTAATACCTAAGCCTTAAGCCTAATACATTACTGCAGCGGCCAGCAAAAGAGGCATTGATCATACGTAAGTCCATCAATACCTACCTAGTTGTGGCCAAGGCTTGTATAGTACCTACTTACTTTTCTCAAATAATGCGCGGCAATTCATCACACTCATTGTCTTCACTTGAACTCATTTTGTCAAATACAAGTACCTACTTTTCAAAATCAATGACGAACAAAAGACCAACAATATTTTTTCCCGCGTTAAAGTGTTCATTTGTATTTTTTTTTTCAATAAACAGCTTTCTATTTGCAAGCCAGTTTGAAATTTCAATATTAGCATTGTTAAGTTACCTCCTTTGTTGAAATTTTTCGGAGTAAAAGATCGTTCCATTTTTAAATTACCCGACAGATACGGGTTTACGTTGTAATTTATTTGGCCGCTAAACCACGACACAACTTTTGCCGGCTGCTGCTCGCATGTATTTGGCCAGTACAGTAATTTCGATTTATCTCGAAGAAGGTTGTCAAAATAAAGCTCAAATTTCCAAGCATGTTTGAGAAAAATAGTTTTTTAGAGTAGCGGTCGGCAAAAGTTGTATGAAAATCCACATCTATCGTGGTTTAGCGGCCAAATAAATTACATAGTAATATTTGTCGTGTATGTAATTTAAAAATGGAACGATCTTTTACTCCGAACATGGCAACCGAGGAGGTAACTTATCAAAGGTTTTAATTTTCGAACTGGCTTGCAAATATAGAAAGCTGTTTATAAAAAAACAAATGAACAATTGATTTTCAAAATAAATTGAACAACTGTATTTTTTTAATAAAAAGTTCTGCCAACGCACTAGGTACTTAGTTTTAATTTCCGCGTATTATTTGAGAAAAGTATTATACAAGCCTTGGCCACAACTAGGCATTGATGGACTTACATAAGTGTGCCTCGGCTTCGCCTCGGCCCACTGTTACACGTTCGTCCATCAATGCCTCTTTTGCTGGCCGCTGCAGTAATGTACCATACTCGTACAGTTATTAGCAAAGTGCATTTTTTTTAACACACTTCGTGACAATTCTTTTGACAACCCCCGCTAAATGCGACGTTGGCGAAAGAAAATACAAATATGAGTTTTTGTGAATTTGATTTTTTGTTTTTTCGAGTAAGTTTGTTGAAAAAACCTTACGGTTGCGGTATCCATACAAGATCATTCTGTCGGGTCTCGCCGAGCTTCATTGCTTCGTCGCTTTTCTGGTCGTCGCTAATGTTGATTCTGGCTGTCAGATGATTGGAAAAAGTGCGGCGGGCTTGTCTGAAAGATGCCATTAGGTATAAGATTACCGTCCTGTAACGAAAACTACACTGATTTAAATTCGAGTTCGAGTTTGTAAAAGAAAATTCTGACAATCAGAGTAAAATCATTAAAATACAAATCAAATCATTTATCAATGTAATTCTTCATTAACATACAATAATGAAATATAAATAAAATAAATACATAAAAACCACATAAAATTACAAAAAATCTCTAAAATTCCATTTGAAACCATTAAAATACAATAATGATTAAAAAATTGACCACGTCACCTCACCTAGACACCATTTGCGACCATATCGTCTCAGTCTCTGACACAACGGCGGCGATCGATTCGATTACGGATCACGTACAATCTGCCCTGAACGAATGTTGAAGGGAAGTTCCAGCGGTGGAAGACCATCGCTGGAAACTCCCGGGCGATGTACGAAATCTGATAACCGAGAAGAACGCAGCCATTCGTGCGTACAGCGCCTTTCCCTGAGACGCAGACAAAGCTCACACGCGCAACTTGCAGCGTGCTGTGAGGGAACGTATTGCTAAGCTGCGTACCGCGCGCTGGGTTTAGACAGTTAGCTAAAGCGAGCCCACCCACCTCGCCTTTTGGCACCTTCAGAGAAAGTAACGATCCAAAGAAGAGGCCACAATGCCCCTCTCATTCGCCCTGATAAGACTGTCACTTCGACAAAGCGGAATGTCTAGCCGACAGTCTAGACCCCCAATGCTCTCGCAGCTCTCAACCACTAGACAAAGCTCACCTTGATATGGTGGATGTTGAAGTCGAACGTAGAGCTTCCCTCCCACCAGTCGAAGATACTGATGATCCTCCGCCCCCCGTCACTCTCGACAAGGTGCAGGATATCATCCAAAGGCTTCAGCCTAGGAAAGCCCCTGGCTCCAACAGCAGCATCAACAAGGTGTTCAAATTCTTCCCCGCCCAAATTATAGTGCTAATTGCACAGAATTGTATGACATAGGTAGTTAAATTGTTCATAATGATGAGTGCAATGACCCCTTTTAAGATATTGCATTTGTTTTTTTGCATGTTATATAAACGCATTTTCTTTCTATCTGTTAATTTTAGAGCACCTTTGTGAGCTACAGTACTTTTGAGAGCAATTGGCCGGTAGCAAATAAGAAGATACAAAAAGAAGTGGCACTCCTAGGACTGACTACTGAGAAGATACTGGTCTTCAGAGCCGGACCTTTCAATGAAATGTCACTGGCCACTTTTATTGCGGTAAGTAAGCAAAGAGTGAAAAAAATTTAAAGTACTTACTTATTTGACGACAGGCCATCCACAAACAATAAAGTATTGTAAAAGCATGTAAAAGGGCATTGACAACAATTCAAAACAGTTTGTGAACATCATAGGTGAACTTATAAATATAAATAGCTATCTCAATGTGTGTGAAGGGCATTGCCAACAAGTCAAAACAGTGTGTGCCTCAATGGTGCCTAACGGCTGCGCCAAAACTAAAACGGTTCATATCTCTACGATGGCGATGTTGCCAGACAGATGCTGTATGATGCTGGTCGGCCAATGAACCTATTATGACGAGAAAAGTAGACCTGCTTGGTTTAATGTTTGGCAACTATGCGCAACGCGTACCTACCGAGGTCGGTGCGTGAAATGCGGGGATGCTAGTTGATCTATGGTATAATGGTTACAGACAGACCATTGTATCGTCAAGATGAAATTTTGTTTCTGTAAAATGCAGGTTATGTTACATACAGGCCACAGGTCCATGATACACTCTTTAAAATAATATTTTTTTGCAGATACTACGGGCCAGCTACAGCTTCTACACCCTATTGAATAGCACGAATTAGAAAAAATCATGCACGGTAGAGGGGCTGCCAAGTTCCATAAAGATTTTTATTTTCATTTTCTGTCACGGTAGTAACAAAGTAAAGAAAAATAATTATTTTATTGAACAAAAATGTGTTTTTAAATTGTATTACCTTGTCCCTTGTTATTTGGCCCTTCAGTATTTACGGACATAGCTTGAATCTTTCGGGAATTCTGTTGATAAAAAAATATTAATGAAAGAATAATAAAAAAAAACTGAAAAGGGTCATTTAATATTCAAAATAAATGTAATTACTGGAACCCGTCCTTCTTTGGGGAATTTATAAAACGATTTATGGAAAGGGTTTAACAAATTGGAAACCTAAAAAATGGTTCGTAAAGAAAGGAAAAAACAGTAGGCGGAATTATTTCTTACATGAAAAAAAACTTTTTCACATTAAAAACCGACTTCAAAAAAAACACTACAAAGTACAAAATAACTTTAATTTCGGAAGTCGGTGTCAATTAACTAAGAAGCAACCAAACACCGACTACGGTCCGAAGTCGGTTTTTTTTTTGTGAAAAAGTATTTTATTTTTCACTTTTTAGTGGTACCCCACACCACTGGAAAGTCACAGGGAAGCAAAAATACGCAATTTCGTATACATGGATGATTTTTCCACTATTTTTTTCAGCTATTTGGATTTAAAAACCAAACTGCTGAACCGATTTTGAGATATGCACTATCGTTTGGGTTTTGGTGCAGGATCCACTTAAGTCATGTGTGTTGTTTTTTGTGGCAATTAAATACTTTTTCTTTCTTCTTCTTTTCTTCTATATGAGGTAATAAATACAAAAAAAAAATACAATCGAATTGAGAACCTCCTCCTTTTTTGGAAGTCGGTTAAAACTTGGTTAGAAAACTTGTTTGGTTGACTAGAATGTGACTTGATAAGGACGTAAGTTAGTTGGCTTTTTCAGGGGCAGTGTAGGTACAAATAAAAGTGTCTTTATCAGTACTTACTCATTTCAAAAGACAAAACCTTAAACCGACCAGCGGCCACACCATGACGTGTTAAAGCGTGAGTAGTTCGAGCGAGAAGGAGGGATGGAGCTATACACCCTATATAGCTGGATACCAGGATTATCTCCGCTTATCACAACTGGCATGACCGCCAAATCCCCAGAACAGGGAGCATATATACTGTATGCGCCTGACCTGACGTATTGCAATAGGACTGGCGTGCGGCCAAAATACCACGGGAGATGGAAGAACGGATGTTGTAATTGTTTATTATATCAAGCCAGTGGGAGAGCTTAATTAAAACTTTCTATACCTCTAAGAAACCCTCAGGTTGAAAGCATCTCATTTTATAAATTCAGTACCTACCTAGTCAATCCGACGTCTCGAAGATAAATTGGCCCTTCCTCAATCATAATTATAAAGACATGTCACCGGAAAATGGCAATTGTAAAATATCGCGTGAAATTTTATTGTACACAGTTTTTTCTAAATAAGACACTGATACATTGGAATCTATTGAATTTGGATCGGATTGATTGTATACAAAACGATTTTTTCATAATATATCGAGAAATTATAATCAAGATTTATTAAAATCTTACGGAGTCTCCAATTATTATTTTCCGGTGACTTGACAGCCATCCCATGTTTTAATATTAAAAAAAAACACTATTATTTTCCAGTGACTTGACAGCCATCCCATGTTTTAAAATAAAAAAAAAAAAACATTTCTGAACAAGTCATCATCGAAATCTATCGGCGTAAGACCGGATAACCTACAATACGATACAATCAGACGAATATTAACTAACGCCACCGAACTTCGACAACTCTCAAGATTCCGACTAAATCGATTAAGCTCGAAATTTCTCGTTAATCGATTCTGATTCAGCGGGTTCTCGCTTGCAATGCAGTTGCAGATTTGAATTCGATTAAATGCTGTGTAGTATATTTGCGTGTTCCCTCGTATGAGCTATCACTGTCCTGGCGCCTGTGTTTTCAATTACCAACACGATTTTGTCGGTCCAAATTGATGAGCTTACTCGCTAAAGCTTTTCACCAAACAGAGACGAATAACGTTGGTGGCACAGCCTGGTATGCCCGCAACGTTCCACCTAATCTATTGTGCTGATCGGTGTGCAAATGGCTCGAAAATATTCATGTTTGTCGATTTGGGTCGGTTTCGTTGACACGGAACCGATATTCCTTTGTTCAATATTGTTAAACTTTAAATATGGTAGTGTTTTCCACTATATAAAATTTTGTTAGGTTTAGATTTTACCTGGTTCTGATTTAACCTTCTTAAAAATATGGTTAGTATTTTATATGCACTGTGAAAGACCTGAATAATTATAGGAAGCTTGATAAAGTTACCCTGGATTAAAAACAGCGTAGATATTACACGTCTAAAGTTAATTTCCTCTACCGTCTAGTACCTACAACATTATTGTTTTGCCTGGATTTAATCCGAGATCAACACACGTACAACACCTTGCATAGCTACATTTTCCAACTTCGCTGACCCAGTACAATTTGTGTTACCAAGCTAGTCCAAACTTAAACATAAATAGTCACTGTCACACAACTAGGAAACATTTTCGTGTGGAATATTATAAATGGATAATTTCCTTTTTGTGAGCTGACTTACAAAGTTACGACATGATATCTTTAATCACTTTTGTAGCATGGCTGGGTTTCAGGTTTCTTTTTTTCAAGGGAATTTGTTATTATATCTTTTTGAGCCCCATTTTGGGCAACAGCAATGGCAACTGTAACCTTCGGTTGGAAATGCTGCCGTAGTCATTGCAGTCGTGCTTTTTCTAAGTATGATAGAATCGTACCTATGGATTTTGTGTAAGAAACTTTATGGAGGAGCTCGTGGCCAAATTATGACAGCCACACAGGCCGCTTCAATGTTAAGCAAAAGCTTGCCGAGGTTGGTCTGTGGATGGGTGACCATCTTAACATACCGAGACTCCTCCGTGCCTTGGACGGAAAGCACGTTAAGCCGTTGCATGGTCCCGGCTGTCATTTGGTGATCTTTGGCAGTCGTTACGGATTGTTAGAAGCCAGAAAATTGGACACCAGTCTTGTCAAGAAGTGTCGTGTTATGGGTTGTGGAGGTCTGGTAGGCAGCCGCTTCACGTAAAATACTGGTATTCAGCTGAATCCGGTTTGACTGGGAAGGGAGCCGACCCCAATATAGTTGGGATAAGGCTAGGCAGATGAATTGTGGTAGAAACTTTCAAGACTCGTCAGCATCTGTACGTAGATTAGGTAGGTACTTCATGTTCACACAAATTCTAACGCGGTAAATAGATCGTGTCGCCTCTACTCATCTCAATAAAGTAGATCAGATGATTCTACGATTGACAACGTGCCGGCTTGTTCGTGGTTCGGGGGCATTCGGCTCTAATTCGTTTGTGTACAGAACCCAGTCCATATCTACAGAATTAACATATAAATTGTTTTGAATCCGGCGACTACACCGCGTTAAATTATTTCGCGAACTTCGCAAATTTACATGGTAATTGCTATAACTCAAGATTTGTTGTTGAATTCCTGATTGTGCGGTTAGACAAATCTGAGTGGAATTAACGAGTTAAGACTCGAGATCTGTTAGTCAGATTAGCTTGATGTGTTTATAAGAACCGCCGTTACAGAAGGGCCGTTAAGCGCATAATTTTGTGTTAGCTGTGCCCTGCGTATAATGTACACAGACTTCGGAAAGTCGTCGCCGTGAATGTAATTATTCTGGGAATATTTCATTTGAAGCCACCTCCCTGACGTCATCGCGCACCTATATTCCGTTTTGTAGTTACAGGGGGCTTCGGATTTCAAAGACATGTAGGTAAAGTGCTCACTAATTGAAGCTTTTCAATGGCTCTCGACGCGATTTTTGTAATTTTGGAGAAAGGAGGTTGATATCCTGAATATTTTGAAATAGGTACTTACTCAACGTTTTGAGCGAAAATGCTGTAGGTAACCGTAGTCAAACATATCAACCGACATTTCACTATTAACCACTCGGGCCCAACATGTGAAAATTCCCTAATATAAAGTAAATCTTATGTATATGTAAATAAACATTAAATTCGCGATTAATTCGCGACACACCGGTGTGTCGCCGGGGCCGGACAGGCATAAAATAGAGATAAGACATTTCTGCTAAAAATAACGATTCCAAAACGGCTTTTCAACTTTCACATTTTGTTTACATTTCCTTACAGAGACTCGTAAAAGTTGCTGATGCAATAGAAAAAATATATGATTCTATTTAGTCCGTCAGTTAGATTAAGTATCGAAAAATATTGAACACGTATTTTTTTGCTTTATCAAATCAATAAAAAATTACGAAAATAAAACGCAACAAAGATCAGGAGTGGGGGCTGCTGACGTCACGTTTACGTAAAAAGTGTACTTACAAGTGACGTCACACGAGTTTTCAATGTACTGTATCTTTTTAATTTTTTGTTTACGTGAATAGAAAAAATACGTGTCTAATATTTTTTGGAAATCTATCTGACGGACTAATTAAATATTTTTAGTCATCTAACCTATTGTTAGGATTCAATTAAAACTGTAGTTCTCTCTTGCTAAACTTGACGCGTAACTTGCTTTATCTACACTTTACTAGATCCAAAAGAGTAAAACTTTTCGTTACGATGCGATGGCGGCAGCCCAAGAAATAAATAAAACTCAAAAACACTCACAATTTAAACTTTAATACACTTCAGCTCCCAAAAGGGCTATCAACTGGGTTGCCAACACAACTTTCACTAGTCGTAGAATGTTAGATTAGACCCCGTATACTGGTTTTAATCGATTTTACTCAATGTTTGTAAATCGTGAAACTCGCTTCGCTACCACTTGTAGTTTGAACAACTTTTGAATTCTACAACAGGATTAATGTAGGTTCGAAATGTTAAGTTAATAATTAACTAGAGAAAGTTATGGAAAATAATTTAACGAAAACAAAATAATGTTTCTGTTAAACACCTTGTTGATGCAAAAATTATTCTTGAACTTCGCTGTACACTTTACAACACAATACAAAATGTATTTTTGACTAGCATGATGATGTTAAATAATCAGTTGAAGGATTCAGTCACATTATACCAAAGAAAAGTTAAATAGTTGATTGATGTAGGAATGAGCGAAATTGAATGAACTTAGATAACGTAGTAAATTTACGAATTTGGACTCGAGACCCTATCAGAGACTTGTGAGTTTTTATCCCTAGCGAACAACAATGTTGCTAGAAATCGTGTGAGAGTCATAATCTGACGGAAAATCTTAACACCGCGATTCAGAAATACACGTCATCAGTGCAACGCCATCTATCGACCATTTGATAAACTAACAAAATATTTGACAAACAGACAAAAATTTCAAAAATGGCATTTTTGCGTTTTATACCTTTTTCCTAACATTTCTCAGTTATTTTTATGCGAAAATATTCAATGTACACACACAATCTACGATTTTATTATATGTATAGATTATTTGCTTTTGTCCGCGGCTCAGCCCGCGTGGAAATCCATCGGTTATCACATGAAAAAAGTAGCCTATGTCCTTCTCCACATCCCAGGCTATAATATCTGCCAAATTTCATGACGATCCGTTCCGCAGTTTTAGCGAAAAAGCGTAACAGACAGACAGACAGAGTTACTTTCGCATTTATAATATTAGTAGGGATAGTTAGGATGGGAGAAATCTACTCACACAAATACCATGACATTAAGGGCCATTTTCACCAAGCCAAACTGATCGCGATCAGCGTATAAACCACGTTTATGAGCTGTCAGTGTCACTATTTTTCTGTGGAATATTGACGCTGACAGCTCTTGAACGCAGTTTAGATGTACTGATCGCGTTCAGTTTCATTGGTGAAATCCGCTCTTAGAATGATAAAAAAACTTTAGGTACTTTTATATTTATTCAGACTCTTAGTAACAAAAGGCGTCAACATTATTCAAAATCCTTACCGGTCATGGCTTATCGCTTAACCCGCGTCTCTCATCCCCAATAGAATTTTATGTGTTTAAACATCAAGTTACCCAGATCACTCGAAAATTCCAAATTCAATCAAGGAGTTGAGTATTTTGTAAATTCCTGGAAACGACTACATTGGCTTAGTTCGGGATTAGCTGTTGACGTAATTTAACTCCGTTGGCACCTACACCGTAGATAAATAGCCTAATTTACTCTACCTTTGGCGTAGTACTAGGTATGCTAAAATATATCGAATTAGTGCTGAGTAGAAGTTATATAGTCTCTAATGTTTATCAGGTGGTTTACTGAGATTGAGAAGCTGTGAAACTGGTCGGAGATGTATCGTATCTTTTTTCTAATTTCGATGTAATCTACTTACTCTAGGATCAGGAAGTTCATGAGTAGATGATTTAATTGTTTTTAGGGTTCCCAAAGGGTAAAATGGGACCCTATTACTTTTACGAAAGACTCCGCTATCCGTCCGTTCATCTGTCACCAGGCTGTATCTCATGAACCGTGATAGTTATACAGTTGAAATTTTCACAGATGATGTATCTCTGTTGCCGCCATAACAGCAAATACTAACAAACAGAATAAAATAAATATTTAAGGAAGCTCCCATACAACAAACGTGATTTTTTTGCCGTTTTTTTATTTCTTAGAGACGATTAGGACATTAAATATAAAACTCAAGAACCTATTACACCTTTAATTTATTTCGTCTTAGCTCTACCGAGATCCCACTTAAAACTCAAAAATATTGTTATCAGACTGGATTTTGAAAAAATGTTTCAGCGTTTCAACACTGGCGTAGCACATCGTTCTTGAGCTACAACAGCTACGAGCCGCGTAGGCGGCGTAGCAGCGACGCCGACGCCGGCCACGGTCAAGTATCAATCTCGTGAATTTTGCTGTATTATTTGTTTTTTTTTAATAAAATTAACTTGCAGACAAAAATACCAAACAAGTGCGAGTCGGACTCGCGCACGAAGGGATCCGTACTATTATCTATAAAAACGGCAAAAAAAATCATGACTGTTGTATTGTATGGGAGCCCCCCCTTGAAATATTAATTTTATTTTAACTTGATTATTTATTTTGAAAGTGAATATATAACTTAAAATGTTTATTGCAACTATAACTATATACACACACTTAAATAAAAGACTCAACTAAAACTAATCTAAAACATGGCGTCGAAAAATTCCTCCGCATCGCAGGCCACTGGTAATGTACCCAAAAGGCTGGCAGCATTGCCACGTTGTATGGCAATGCTTATCCTTTGTCCGAGGTAAAAGCCAGCCCTAGGGTCAAAATATCGTGTGAATATTTAAAGCGTCTACCTGTTGCCGTTATGAATATCGAGCAAAAAAGAGCAAAAAAATCACGTATGTTGTATGGGAGCCCCCTTGAATATTTATTTAATTTTTTTCTGTTTTGTAGTATTTGTTCTTATAGCGGCAACAGAAATACATCATCTGTGAAAATTTCAACTGTCTAATTATCACGGTTCATGATATACAGCCTGGTGACAGACAGACGGACGGACAGCGGAGTCTTAGTAATAGGGTCCCGTTTTACCCTTTGGGTACGGAACCCTGTAAAAACAAACACAAAATTGTAAAATAGAATCGAAAGTAAAATATTTGCGATTTTGTAGTAGAAAGTAGAATAATCACCGAGAAGAAAACTCATTCTTTTTCTTGAAAAAGCAATGAAAAATTGGCGATTTAGGTTCTCATTAGAGATTACTACCGACTAGTGGCCATTCGGAAAAGCCGACTACCTATATTAATAGTCCCCCGACTATAAATGACTGCAAAAAGACACCGACTAGTGGGGCCATTTATTCATATTACTATTATTTTTTACTATATTTGTTAATTATTATTTTTGTATTAGTCTTACAAATTGACAAAACAATATAGGAATAAATGATTTAACACTCTAAACAAGAACAAAGGAAGGAAGAAACTATTTAGTTAGTAGTTAGTACATATAAAACTTAGTTTCACAAGAAATAAAGGGGATGGAACCTTTGTGGCATAGCTCCCCGGCCGCCGCTTTGTTTTTTTTTTTTTCAAAATCGCGGCGGTGGGTGATACATGTGCCTATGTATGGATAGAGGACACATGAGTAGAGTAGAGTAGAGTAGAGTAGGGACTCCCTTATCCGCACATAGACTTTCATTCGGTCCGTTGTGCGTAGGTGTCCTGGCTAAGTTAGCCAGCCTGGCGCCGCCCAGAAGCACAGGCTTCGCGTAGTGACCTCACCGTTCCGAGGATTTGTTCACGTTGGGTAGCCACGGCCTCGCATTCCAGGATGACGTGGGCGGCTGATTCTTCGGCGTCAAAACAGCACCAGTAGAGGACACATATACAAATAAAAAATATTAGCAACATGGTGCCGTAAAGTGTTACTTGGGCGAAATATTCGGAGGCATAGTCGTCATGTGACAATTATGACTATCATTAAAATTAATTAATTATTACGTGCTTATACCTAAACCTCTTAATATGGAAAAATGGAATCCTTATAAGATAACTCGGTTGTGTGTCTGTTCATCTGTCACAGCCGATTTTCGTCGAATTTATAGGACCGATTCAGTTAAAATTTTGTAAGTAGATACATAATAATCTTCAGGAGGCCTACCACAACCTCTTAAAACAATATTATTTTAATATTACTTTGTAATTTCTGTTGTTGCATTTTCAACTCTCGGCGCTGATCCGAGCGTTGAAAATCCAACAGAGCGGAACGCAAAGTAATATTGTTTTAAGAGGTTGTGGTAGGCCCCCAGTAACCCGAGCAGGGCCAGTTTCCCGTTCAGTGGAAATCTGGACGTCTGGTTCTGCTCAGGAAGGTGGGGCGCCCTGCGGACTCGCCGTCCGCGTACCGGCCCATAGTGCTGCTGGACGAGGTGGGAAAGCTGTTCGAGCGGATAATCGCAGCCCGCCTCGTCAGCCACTTGTGCGGAGAGGGGCCGGACCTAGCCGAATGCCAGTTCGGGTTCCGGCACGGGCGCTCCACTATCACGGCGATATCGCGTGTGAGAGTCCTGGCGGAGGAAGCAGTGTCCCGGGGTGGGGTGATGTTGGCGGTGTCCTTGGACATTTCCAACGCCTTCAACACTCTGCCCTGGAGTTGTATTCGGGAGGCACTACGCTATCATCGAGTGCCTCCCTACCTCCGCCGCGTCATTGGGGCTTATTTGGCGGAGAGGTGTGTCACCTATCTGGGACGTGACGGCATACACCAGCACCCCATGTCGTGCGGTGTTCCGCAGGGTTCGGTCTTGGGCCCGCCCCTGTGGAACATCGGGTACGACTGGGTGCTGAGAGGCGAGCTCCAGCCGGGAGTGGACCTGACGTGTTACGCTGACGACACGCTGGTCACTGCCCGGGGGAGCTCGTACAGGGAGGCAGCGTTGCTGGCGACGGCCGCGGTCTCACAAGTGGTGAGCCGCATACGGCGCCTTGGCCTGGAGGTGGCCCTCAACAAGTCGGAGGCCATAGTTTTTCATGGCCCCCGGCGGGCGCCGCCGGCGGGATCACACATCGTGGTCGATGGGGCCCGTATCGCTGTCGAGTCCACCATGAAATACCTGGGATTGGTGCTCGACAGCCGGTGGGATTTCGGACCCCACTTCCGACGGCTGGCCCCCAAGTTGTTGGGCGCGGCTGGGGCGCTGTCAACGCTGCTTCCCAATCTGGGGGACCCGAGCACCGTCTGCAGGCGGTTGTACGTGGGGATCGTGCGATCGATGGCCCTGTATGGGGCCCCGATCTGGGCGGCTGACCTGACGGCCGGCACCATCTCTGTTCTGCGGAAGCCGCAGAGGGTGATGGCCGTCAGAGTCATCAGGGGTTATCGCACGATCTCCTACGAGGCGGCTTGCGCACTGGCCGGATCTCCGCCCTGGGACCTGGAGGCAAAAGTCCTCGCGTCAATGCATCGGTGGCGCGAGGACGCGCGGGCGCGCGGGGAGCGACTGACGCAGCGACATTTTGAGCTGCGTCGGTCGCAGCTGCGCGAGGTCCTGGTGGCGGAATGGCGGAACAGGCTTTCACGCCCTACCGCCGGCCTCGTCACTATCGAGGCCATCCGGCCAGTGCTCGACATGTGGCTCGGGAGAAGGCACGGCTTCCTGTCGTTTCGTGTGACACAGGTCCTCACGGGGCATGGTTGCTTCGGGAGGTTCCTGTGTCGCATAGGCAGAGAGCCGGACGCTCGGTGTCACCACTGCGTCGACTGTCGGGAGGACACGGCGCGGCATACGCTGGCAGAGTGTGCCGCCTGGGAGGAGCCGCGCCGTGCCCTCGTCTCTGTGGTAGGCAGTGACCTCTCGCTGCCGGCTGTAGTCCGTTCTATGGTCGGCGGTGAGGAGTCCTGGGACGCGGTGGTCTCCTTCTGCGAAACTGTCATCTTGCAGAAGGAGGCTGCGGAAAGGGAGAGGGAGATGTCGAGTGCTCACCCGGCCCGCAGCAGGCGCACCGGGCGTCGGAGGAGGGCATACGCTGCCCTCCTTCTGCCCCCCTAACTGGGTCCAGGGGCGGCGGACTTGGGGATGTCCGTTGCCCCCCATTCATCCGGACCCGAGGTGGCGGCGCGTGGTGTTCCCGTGCGCCCCTCTGACGTCGCGGGGGGAGTTAAACACCTCACTCCCCCCGCTTACGAGATGTGGCCCGCAGAGGCGGGCCGGCACCAGCCGGGGATTACGGAAGTCGCATATGTTCCCGCGATCCCCGGCGTAGGTGGAAGTTGGAACACTGGGGTGGTTTTAGTCAGTAAGAGTCTGACAGACCCCTCCGCCCGCCCCAGGGCTGAGGACATCCATGAGGATTTCCCCCCGTAAAAAAAAAAAAAAAAAAAAGGCCCCCAGTAACCCAAATACAGAGTTACGGACGTGTAGCGAAAATAAATATGTTTTTTGAAAATGAGGTATGTGGTAAATAATTAGAAAATTAAAAGAAAAGGTTTTCCATAGCAGCCGTGTTGTAGGTACCGTGTGACATAATATATTTATGTCACACGGTACAACACGGCTGCTATATTATATGAATGGGTATTATGACAAACATTTTTTAAACATATTTAAAAAAAACGGTTTTGAAGTCAATTAAGAAAATTAAATAAAATGAAAAAAGACCACTTGACACTGATAAACTACTGAGTCGAAAATTTTGGAAAAAACTGCAGATATTATTTCTTTGCCTGACGATGACAATTTTAACTTGAAAAACTTCCGCTGGACATCCCTTATTATGGTTAAAATCGTACTTACACGTGTAACTATTAATAGAACTTTTCAGAATACATAAATTATTCTGATAATTTGGATTAACTTCCAAGTCTTGAATTATTCATAATATTTAGCTTTTAGGTACCGAGAGTAACTTTCTACCTGCTTTTGTAAACTTACCGGAAGGAACTGAGGCACAGGAAGTATTTTATGTAGTTAAATGATCTAAAATCGTAATTTTTTATAAAACTCCCCGATGTTAAACACGCCTCGAAATTTATTTACCTACAGATTTTCTACCACCCCAGGTAAACCTCTCTTATATGGCAACTCCTCGAAGTAATATGGCGGCAAATTAAATTTCGAACGCGGAGTCCACGCCGGTGACAGCTGACGAAGGTCCAGTCCAGCGTTGTTTTTTTTAAATTCCAATGGCCCATTGGCCTATAGCACAGATAGATGTTATAGACTTCCAAATAGAAGGAAGAAATGCAAATTACCTTTTTCTGTTGAATTCTTTGGTGAAAGTATTTTGTTATCCTGTTTCGATATTCTTAGAATATGTTAATGTTGTAAATTCATTAGGTATCATAGTACGGTATTTGCCAAAAAGTCGCCGTTCCCCTGAAGGAAAATTCCTTGAAAATTATATACCTAACTATGTTTCCGCCTGATTGTGGCGGGAACACAAGACTCCATGACAAGGGCAGTAACTCTAAATAGCATATGCAAGGTATCACCGCTTTTCTTACGCAAACGCGAAAATGTATGTTTTTTTTTTGGATTTACTAAACTTCTCGAAGTTTTAAAATTGTCCTTGTTTACGCGGCAGTTGACCAGGGGGTCAAATATTCGATCATTGACCGGTCATTGAGACACGATTGCAATAGCAGACTCGACCCCCAGAAAAACCAGTTCGTACTTTATTTGTCCACAAAAGTATCTACATACACTGACATACACGCACACATAACATAAGGTCTTTTCCATGAGGCCTAAGGACATCAAAATATTATGATCATCAGCAAGTTCCCAATACCTCCGTGTGCTCACCATTGCTTCTCTGTTTTGTCTCTTTATAAATCCAGATTTGTTGTTGTTGCTAGCATAATTCGAGCACAAATATTTCGCTCGACTTGTACAAATTCTCGGGTAACTCCCCACTAAAGTGACAAAAGACTATGCATTGTAATGTTATGTGAAATGCCAGGACCACTACCATGTGATTTGTTTGTCGAATCACTTGTAAAATACCCAGTAGGTTTGTAAAAATAATAAACACATTTTCTTGTTCTTCTTCTTCTGCTTCTTCTTCTTCTTGTGTCAGTGCTTACTATCATATCATAGGTAATCGTAAATTTCACTAACCATTTTTGAGTCTGGACCTATTCGAATAAATAGCTATTAACTTTTCTTCTGCTTCTTTTTCATAAGACAGTACTTACTAAGACAGGTAAGTAATCGTAAGTTTTATCTTTTTTAATTACCGAAGACCATTATGTAAGTAGGAGGAGTACAGCATGGTCGTTGGTCGGTGATGTGGTCTACAAAAAGCATGCTATTAAGTAAGTATATTTAACTCCAACCTCTCCTAGCTAGGAGTGTTTATTGAAGCATCCCAGTGAAAGTGGAGTCTAAAGCAAGTCTGCTTAATTCTATTTCCCATCCGCTATGAACCTACGTTGGGTCTTCCAGTTTTAAATTCAACTGCAATTCGATACTCCTACTAAGTACCAACTTAACAACAACGAATCTCGATCGTAACCCAAATCCGAGCCACCAGTGCTACCACACCTATAGTAAGGGGCCCTTGTTACAAACAGGAGATGAGAGTTTGTTTGCAAGCGAGCCGGAATCTCGACGTTATAATGTGATCCGGAAACGTCATACCGGAACCAAGTAGCAGTCCTTTATTAGGTAAGCCGGGGCTCCGTACTCCACACGACGTCTTAGCTTGAATAAAATTTTGTATGTAAACAACCTCGTTGCGTTACGAGAAACTAAGAAGGTAAGGAAGAAGAACTAAGAAGTTTTTCGTTACTAAGTTTCTATGGCTGTATGAATATATAGGTATAGGTTATAAGTTATATTTTTAGATTTGTTGGAAAAAATAAAAAAGGGTCGGAAGTTTTCCTGAGGCTCCAGTCAAATGAAACATGTCTATCTATCAGCGAATGGGACTGTCGAAATGCCTAAATATAAGGGACTGATCACATGAGATTTCTATAGCGTTTGTCAATCCCAAGCATTTTTGACGTTTTGACGTCGTCTTCGCCAAGCTTCCGCTGACAGAATGTCACTTGTGCCTGTGCATGTAGGTACTTAGAGCCTCTCTGGGGTATGAAATTGTAGTATTTACGTACTTTTAAGTTAGATTCACACATCTTGACACATTCTAAATATCTACACATAGCCTATCTCTCCTTTCCACATCCACACATTAAGGTCATCATTATCTGTAGGAGTCGAGCTCGTCCCGCTATTTTTAACAAGTTTTACTAAATTAGTTTAAAATTATAGTGCCCATGTCCATATATTAGTCTATGACCCACATTTTCAAAGTATGTCGTATGCAGATGTCGTATCCCAGCCTTACAACATCAATCTCAAATGTTTATTGCAATCCATAACGAACACATAAAGATGGTTAAATTAATAAAGAAAACAATTATGGATGTCGAGCCCAGCGAATAAGTAGGAGAGAGGAAACATAGTAGACGGGGCCCGTTAGGGCCAGAGACAGCCAGGGTTGCGGATTTTGTTCGAGAGTTATCGCGGGCTTGGATCGCAAAGGGCACTAGGAGGAGCACGGATGGGTTTTAGTCAGTAAGAGTCTGACACTCCCTCCCGCTCCACCTAGAGCGGAACGGGTCATTTGATGATCGCCATTCATAAAAATAGGAGAGAGGAAAAACGAAATTTTAATCCAATTTGAAGTAGATATCCAAAACATAGACCAAACTCCTCATTATTTATCCCAAAACATACGGACAAGTTAAATTCACTTACAGACAGACACAATTGTAGTGAAAACAATTTATCACGTGGCGCTCGTCATAATCACGCGGTCGCTAATTGGCAAACTTACCCTACTGTAAACAGTTGCAAAAGTCATTGTTTACCCTGTTACCTGTCTGTTATACGACAGTTGCCTAGCTAGCTTTGTGCTGCCTCACTATTGTTGGACAGGTGGAATAAACGCGAAAACAGAGCTCTTATGAAATAAAATAATAAGAAAAAGTTTCCGGAACAAGGCTAGTCCAACAAGAGCCAGGCTATTTTTAAAATGTAGTCACGTTATTTATTTTTCTGTGTGAAGCGTTTGAAACAGAAGCACCGTTGTCGGATTCAGATTGGATCACAGAATTAGTAGAGGCGTTACCGTGCATTCGAACAGCAGTTGTCTAAATCCTTTTCACTTTTAATAAATCACTGTGATTGTGATTATTATCTGCCAGTCTGCCACATTATTGGCTCATACAAAAATCTCATTAATTTATTTCCGACCATAAGCTAATAATACTGCAATTATTAGCTTATTGTCAGTAACCTGCGGACCCTTGGACGGTATGGCTGACGTCGAATTATACCACGTAAAATTCTAACCAGGGCTGAATTAGGGAGGCAGCAGGGTGCATGTTCCCTACAGTAAAAATAATTAGGTTTTTTTTTAAAACTTACTTAAAAAAAAAGAATTATTAAATTAAAGTTGGTTTGACAAAAAGTAAAACCAACTTTAATTTCAGATGAAGACAACATAATTTCATCAATACAAGAGGCTATATAAATTACTACTTAATTCCAGTTTTAAACCTTAACCCACCTTAAAACTGTCAATGATAAAAATCCCTAAGCACTACTAGGCAATCAATCCTCAGTCTTGTTTACTCTAACAAACACACGTAGACTGCAGCAACATGCACTTAAAACCTTGATTGCCAAGATCTATCCAGCGTGTGAGCAGAACTGATGGTATGCCCTGTTATTGATTGAGCGCGACCTCACAGCGCTGAAAGGTTCGACGGTACATTGAAGCCCAGTTTAAAAAGTCAGTTTCAACGGACTCTATTTTAAATACGAAAGTTGGTGAGTCACGGTAAAAAGAGATTTTTCATCGATGCTTCAAAATTATCGGATTCCAGCAGCACTGGTGTAACGATGTACCTACTAACAGAAGCCCAAAATGGTTATACTGTAACGTTACCGCTCATCTGACTTGATAAAGGCTTAAAACCTTGATTGCCCAGATCTATCCAGCGTGTGAGCAGAACTGATGGTATGCCCTGTAATTGATTGAGCGCCTCACAGCGCTGAAAGGTTCGACGTTACATTGAAGCCCAGTTTAAAAAGTCAGTTTCAACGGACTCTATTTTAAATACGAAAGTCATGGTAGAATTTAGAGAGATTTTTCATCGATGCTTCAAAATTATCGGATTCCAGCAGCACTGGTGTAGCGGTGTACTAACAGAAGTCCAAAATTGTTACATTGTAACGTTACCGCTCATCCGACTTGATACAAGATGAACAGTCGGTCTTCTTCACCATGAAGTTCTATGTTAAGGTACCTATGCCCAGTAATTGATTCAGCGCGATCTCACAACGCTGAAAGTTTCGACGTTACATTTAATTAAAACCCAGTTTAAAAATACATTCGGTGCCGTACCTATCTGGCAGTTGATGAATTAATGGGATTTCGACTGTTTATTAACTTTATGTGTTTTAGTAGTGGTGGAGTGGTGATGTACCTACTTTTAGTGGGAGTAAATAATTTACGGATAACACTGGATTTATTGATGGTTAATGAATTTGAGGAGTGTCGTGCTTTTTTTTAATTAGTCAATTACAGTTCTCGTCAAATAACTTTGCCCCTCTGAAGTTAGCCATTTGCAAAGATCGCGCAGGTGCAGGCACGTACACGGGAGCAAGCGGGACGCAAGCATGCATCGAACGCAAACGAGCCAATGAGACATAAAATCGCGCCCCGCCCCCATGTCTCTTACGCTTGCGCAGTTGCAGTGTGTTCGTAATTTTGACTACTACACGCAGCCACTCGACACAACTTCAGAGGGGCAAAGTTATTTGACGAGAACTGTAAATTACATAAAGTTTAAGTTTGTACTTTGTTAGATAACCATAATATAGTCCTAACTTTAACAGTTATTATAAATGCGAAAATCTGTTGTTACAGTTTCACGCCCAAATCGCCAAACCAGTTTTGATGAATTTTGGTGCCGAGGTTATTTTTTTGGTGCAAAAATAAAACTTAACGCGAGAGAAACCGCTGATAACTGTTTGCGTAAATGATTATATTATATCCGTAGATATATTATAGTCACTATATCTACGGATAGTAATCAAATAGCAACTACACCAATGTATCTGTAGTAAGCAAGTCTAAAAATAAAATGACTTCCCGATTCTATCAATTTTTTAATCATCTCTATAAACGAGTCTACTCACTGTAGCGTAAAACAGATCCGTGTACAGAATTTTGATTCGAAAAACAGCTTTTAAAAAATTCCCCACCTGACTCCCGTATTGTCCAATTTATTTTTCACGGGGAGCCGTCTGAATTCTCGCAAGGGATCTTGGTACATAATCAAATGGCGAAGGAGACCAATTTTCCGTGCGATCGCCCACTGAACGCCGTGCACCGCGCACCACCGATATCGGCCAAATTAACCCACTGAGCCGCCTCTACAGTAGACGTAGAAATATTGCACGCGGTTTAAAAGAATAATAATATGTGGCTCTTCACATTATTTTTATTTTTGTTATATTTTTACCTTCTCGTTATATTCTCTAACTTCAACTTTTGAAGCAATTTTCTTTTAGGAAACGAGCCGCACAAGTGTCGTGCTTTTTGCATATGCATAGTACATGGCTTTAAGAACCTACTCCTTTTCTTCATTCTTCTTATTAGCAATAATCTTATACAAAACATTAAAAAAAAAATCTAGGACCTAACAAAAAATGTGAGCACATTGTAGAAAACTTTTCAATAGTCGGATGCGGTAAACGGATTGTGATGTCTAGTTAGAACGAATCAAATCTAGATGTAGGCGATCAAGAACCTAGCTCAGAGCCGATCTCTATAATTGAACTGTTAGGCTCAATTCCAATGAGGATTTGTACTTTAATGCGCGCTATTCGAATATTCGAGAGGTTTTTCGTTGAGTTTGCGAAAACGTCTGTTTTAAATCGGTGTAGCGAATCGTTTGGGGATGGGATTGGTATTATAGAAGATGAAAGAAATACTTTGTTCCAAGCATGACGAATACCATAAAAATATGAAAAAAATAAACATACAAAGTGGTAAAATTCACATCCACGCAAAACGGCCATTGCTCAGCATAATGCTGGGACTCTAGTACGAGACAAACCCCTAGCGCTGGTTTTCAATGACAACCGGCGTTGACGGCGAACGGAGAACACAAGCATGAGAACTTTACAAGGTTTTTTGTTTCATCATGTCTACAGTGAGAGATGTCCTTATTAATTGTGATTTTCCAATCTTGCTTCATATTCAGCTGAAGATAATACCTTATACCTACTTAAATGAAAATCCGCTTTTTTTATGTATGCCCACTGGCAGGTTAACAAGCAAGGGCTATTAACTGCTAAGTTGTTCAAATTCAGCAGTTTAGAACAATAACGTCACTGAACATCTGACGACAAAGATGCCTGAACCTGAAATATGACTACCCACTCCAACTTGGCTTGAAAGTACCTACCTAACTTTATATTAAGACCTAAATATAACTTCGAACATCTAATCATCGCAAGATGAAATAAAGTGACGATTATATTTCAAAACCTCGTTCTAATACATAACAAAACCCTACATCCTTACAGAAGTACGTACAGCCATAAATTACATCATACCTCACACTGCACTGCTAGAGATTCATTGTCTCCTGCTGATTAGAATCCGCGGGCTGAAGCGTCAAGCGTCGCGTTTTGATGTATTACCTACTTCACTACGACGGATTTGTGTGCACACGAGACAATAGTGCTGTCTTCAAGTACGAGTCGTTCAATCAGCTGCTTTGTATTCTTGAATTAATCATATATTTACGATTCGTGATTTGAAATGTTTTTTTTTATAATATGGGCTGGGATATATCTTTTTTGAGCCAATGAGATAACCGCTAAAAGTTGTCTAAATTGTTTTTTTTTAATGTGGTCTTTTGAAAATACCTACCTAATGCGCACAATAAATGAGATTAAAAAAAAAATTGCTTGAAACTTTTTCTAATACATGAAGATTTACGGAGGGTTAAAAGTCAACTTGGCCGAAATTGAAATAGTCTACCTAATTCAAAATTCTAACAATACTTTATCTTGGCTTACTTTACCATGTGAGCAGTTCATTTTAGACTCGACAGTAAAATTTATCTACTTTACATATTGATGCACGATTGAGGTGATTTAAATTTTTACCATGACCTTTAAATATAGCAACAAATTAGAAAGGTTTGCATATCTACACTTCTACACTAATATTATAAAGAGGAAAGATTTGTTTGTTTGTTTGTTTGTTTGTTTGTTTGTTTGTTTGTTTGTTTGTTTGTTTGAAATGAATAGGCTCCGAAACTACTGGACCGATTTGAAAAATTCTTTCACCAGTAGAATCCTACATTATCGGTGATGGTCATAGGCTATAGAATATTTTCAAAAAAGTTAGGGATCCGTATGAAAAGTTCGATAATGTGACCCAAGGTGTGAGAAAAAATCCTTATATCGCGTACGCTGCGGAATCTATTGACAATAGAGCAAAGTGATGTACTACAGTTTTATAGAGCTCATCAATATCTACAAAAAAGTCCGCGATACCATATGTCTAACTATTATGGATAAGTCACCATGACCGCTTTTTGTTAATATTAGTCAAGCAAATCCCATGGTGAAATAAAAAATGGTGATTATAGTACCATGATATTAATCCTTATCCATTTAAACGGTTTTATAATTAAGGTTGATTATGTCCGTGTAAATTACACTTTAAATCATTCAAATCGTACCTTTCGTTCAAAAGTTACGACGGTAATAAACATGCTCGGAGTAAGAAAAATGTCGCGGCTTGAGCGAACTGGGGAGAACCGTATCAATGCTTGGTCCGATGAAGTTGAAACACCACGGCATTTAAATGTTTTCGATAAAACAATAAGAATAACAAATGTTTGGATTTTTCGAAAATCAACTAGGTACATACATAATAAGGGGTGAAGCAGGGGTGAATTAGTTTTTAGGGGAGGAAAATTATAGCTTCATTCAATTTACGTCGGAATTCTATGAACAAACTAAAAGTGGGATAATTGAAACAGATCATGTACCTAACAATTTTTGCATAATCATCCCCTGACGGGCTGAACGGGGTGAACAGTTGCGCTGAACCAATAATGAGAATCGTTGTGCTTAATTTTCTAAAACTAACCTTTATAAGGGGATATGTATAGGGGCGTTGCAGTTTGTGGAGTACCTACTATCCCCACGCGGACGAAGTCGCGGGCGAAGTGCTAGTCTTGAATAAAAAGTGTCTCGAAGAACTAAGTCACGTGATTAAGTGGGCATTATACCCAAGACCACTCCCATTATTAATGATGAAGCTAGAACCCAACCATCAGGGCCCGAAGTCTGCTATTTTTATAAATTCGTCATTCCAACACGATCTCATTGTCATTTTGCTACAAGTTCGTAATCTGCTTAATTCATAATGGTCGATCATTGGTCGGTCAATGCTCTCGTAATAGAATCGTGGTTCTAAATATTCAATGTCTTTGAAAAGCAATGACTGCACAATTACGTTCTAATGGTACGTCACTGATCTAAGGAACTGTCAAAATTTTAGGAGATTACCGCATACGTCTGTCATTCATTTGTCATTATCATGTATGTACGAGATTACCGTTCTATGCCATTTCGTTCAATGGAGTGTCAGTGGTTGACCATTGGAAACTCATAATGACGCTTTTATATTAGGGAGGCCCAGGTCGGTTGGACATGGTCCTATACGGAACAGCATATTGTGCCTATGTCACTACTGCACAAGCTAATTTTAAACACTCAGCTTGAGCCATAACGTTACCTACCAAAGTCCAACAGATGGTAATAACAGCCAATGTGAGAAACTACTCCAAAAATTCCAATCACGCCCGTGCATTTCTGTTAACACAAAATTTATCTAACGCTCCTTATTCGTACTTTCTCTTTCCACCCCATTAATAATATTCGAAACGTGTCGTGCTTCGCAAAATGAAGCCCAGTTGAGCCGCCAAATTGAAATCTCATACGACCGGGCCTTTATTAGGCAATAGCGAGCGATCGTTGTCGACTCGACTCTAGAGGTGGTTTACTGACATCCCATTCTCGATAGGGTTAGCGAGAAGGAACTTCACTTTTTAAAAGAATATTCCATGTTTTTCCTACAAAAAATCTGTCATTGGCGCCATCTTGGGAGTTTGAAGCTTCTCGATTTGGAACACAAAGCAGAAACAGTTCGATAATAGATACATTGGCGATAATGGATCCAAATATGATCGTTTTGGCCACCATTACAAACAGCACGAAAACAATTCAATTTCCAGATTAGGCAACCAACAAAGCAAAGTCAGCAGGAACCTCAACTCTCACAAACAAAACAGCCACTGGCTTGTGCATTTACTCCAGCACTACCATCACATATCAGCTTTAATGAACGGAACTCATGCACAATATTGTAACTTCATCGGCAATTCGGATTGGTTTGTTTCACAATTCAAACACAGGGGAACCTCGAACGGGTTTAACGCGAACGGGTGAAGTTCGGGAATTGACCTGCTAGTAATCTGCGCTACGAGTATGGTAAGTTAATATGTATGCGGTCTGGATTAAAATAGTTAAACGCTGACCGTTTTCACATTTCGTATAAAATAAAAAAAACACATGCGCTAACGAACTATTTTGTATTTTATAATTATTAGAGGATAAGTGTTTGATAATATATACTTTAGCGACTTTAGGAACAGGATGGACCAGACATTTTTTATTAAAAAATCATTGTACCCTGGGTTCACAAAATTAATAAATGAATATGAACTAGGTACGTACTTAAATGTTTTAATGATGAAATCTAATTTGAAGAAAAGTTTTAGTAAACGGTACCTAGTAGGTAGTGTTTGTAGTTACGACTTGTTTTTGAGCTTAGAGATTAGGTACGCGAATAGGGTTATCGAATATTTCAAAATGAATAGATGGACTCTCTGGTACTCCAACTAGCGAATTAGAGGATCTCCCTCCAAAAGAACGTGCTAAAAAATCTCGTATTGCTTGACAGCCCTAACCCACCTCGAGAACCAAACTCGTTAAGTCTAGTATACTACTAACGACGAGTAGAATCTAAGGATCGCAGCCTCGTCTCCGCGCCGCCAGGCATTCCTGACACCTGTCCAATTTGCGTCAAATCATCATCCACATGCATCCGATGTCGTTTCATTTACTGTAATGAGACGAGAAATCTCGTAGATGAAATTAAATACTTGAATTCTGTGCAAAATACATTGGTGTGCCATGGAAAGTGGAATTTGGAAGTTACTGGTGCTTTGGAATGGGAAACTTTTGGTGTTAATAATTGGTGTCAGAACTATTTTAGGGCCCATAACTTAGTACTTATCTTTATTATACCGATGCATATATTATTTTTAAGAAACTTTTTGAGGTGATGATTTTTGTCTAGCTGAGTACTACGTTCTGCTGCTCTTTTAAAGCCTCCCATACCCTAAAATTTGTTGGTGATAAATGCCTCAAATTAATTTTGCTCGTCTCTGTTTCCATCTAGCTAGACTTAGGAGCAATTACGTACTTATTTGAAACGCTATTCCTGTAATTTCATTGTGTTACTCTGGCAACAACAAGACATTATGAGCAGTATGAATTACTAATATTCGCCTTTAATTTAAATAGATAAGTATTAATTTCTCAAAGGCACTCTAAGTACCAGTAAGCTCTTAAATAAAGCAGCTCAAGCTCATTCATTACGAATTCCAATATCTACTCTTATTTAAAATACTGGTACTTGGGACTGACATACGCATTGCGATTATTATAAATGTCCCTAAATAAATAAAGAAAAAAAAATACTGGTACTGAGGAAGAATGTGGTCTACTCTCTAAGCCCAACTGTCAAATCGTGTTGTCATTCATTCTTAATTCGGGATTGGGACTAATCGTAAGTCCGTAAGTGATATAGAGTAGAAAACGCCCGACACTAAGGCCGCAACTACAGACTTCGGACTTGGAGAGTAGACCCCCTGGAGACTGGAAGACAACCTCAGTAAATCAATCTGCCAAGACATTTCCCGACTGTGTTGGGGTCGGCTTGCAGTCTACCCGAATGAAGCTGAGTACCAGTATTTAACACGGAACGACTGTCTATCCGACCTCCAGAACAAATAATTGGGTAACACCTGCAGACCCCTTGGCAAGACTGGTGTCAGATTTTCTGGGGTTTGAGTTTAAGCCAGGACCAAACTGCTTAGCGTACTCAGTATGAATTGGGCGGTCACCCAGAGCTCCTCGGAAGAGTCGCAAAAAGCCTAAGCTGATTTTTATCATAATCATACTGCAAATGCCATTTCGTAGATATAAAACAAACGATCTGTTAGAAAACACAAATGAATATCTACACGCTGCTGAACGAACATAAAGCTAAAGTAATGTACATAAATAACTGGTCTTGGGCTTAAAATTACTTTCAGGCAATTTGTCAGGAAAAAAAGTGTCCCGCGTGGTAACAAATGGGTCAACCTTTTTTAGACTAACGGAATTTTCTAATCTGTTATCCCTTTGCGTATTGCACGAAAATTAGTCGGTACAAGGAGGATTTATATTGACAAATTACATAGAAAGTTGGATGACAGTTGTTGTACATTGGTCCCTTGGTTACAATTTTTATGAGAACATAAATAAACCTTAATAGCGCGTCATGAAGAAATTTAAGCCAACTAGACCACAAAACTTTGTACATTAATCCATTAGATTATCTAGGGGACACTCGTGGTGGGTAATTTGAATACCTAAGTGTCTCGTCAAATAAACTTTTTATCAGTAGAACTAATCTTGAACCTGTAGGTATTTCGGTGGAATTCTCTTATCTGTAAAATTAGATATAATTTTTAATCATTATAAACTAAAGCACCCACATCCATCCTAGTGCGACCCTGTGCATTATTTTTGTAATTATATTTTCAGGACAAAAAGTTGTTGTGACAATTTACTGATGATCGATTGGTAGAAGTATCATTGCGCTTGCTATTTTTTAGATAAGCAGCAATAGGAATAGTGAAACTTTTTTTTCCTCTTTGGCAAATTAGCAACTGAGACGAGCGTTATGTGGCGACTGCAGGTCAATGAGGAGACTGAGGAGAGCTGTCGAACTTTGCAGTTTGTGGTAGATCTATAATGTTAGTAGCTGTCGTGCAACATTGCCTTTTACTTGTCAAACGATTCAACAGATTCCGAAAAGTATTAGGAGGGCGAGCTGTAATCACGTCTACCACACTCGGTACACGTTACATAACTCGTGTTAGGTAGGATCACAAGACATCGTAAAACCAATTAGCCCATAAGTAGGTACGAGTTAGTTGCCTGGAAACATCAGATGTGATTATTGGCTCCATACTTATGAGCCCTAAAATTGGCTTTTTATTACCTAAGTGTAAGTATTGTTTTTGCTTTGCCTAGTATAGTAACCTATCTGCCTATTGACGTTACCATTCGCTTAGGGAACTCTATTGTATAGGAAGATTGACAACTTTGTGATGCTAGATAAAGCGCTTGCAAGACAAGAGGAGCCACGCTGACATTATAGTGAAAAACAAGTAGCCCCCAATAAACACAGACAACGTCATCAATCCAGAAAGATACCTACTAACCGACTGTGCGCGATCTACAAATCATTGAACATTCTCAAAACCTTACCTATTACTCTAACAGATTTTACGAGGCAATGGCACGACCCGCACAGTTACTCCAATATTTTTATGGGCGAAGGTACCTACCTGAAGGCACGATATTTCAATTGCTCAGTGGACCGACAGAGTTTATAGGACGGTGTAGAGTGACGTTGTAATACGGACACAAACATTACCCGTTTTAAATTGAATTTCGCGCAATTTATCAGGTGGGCTTCGATAAAATACGGCCCCTTTTCACCTTGAAACGATTTAATTCTACAAGAGTATGCGTGGAGTAATTTAGTGAGTGATGCTCTGTGTAAGGTGAACGGTTATGGATTTTTGGTGAGAGCATAAAATAAGATGGCATGGCGTGTCTGTTTGTGTTTTGGCATGTTGTGTTAAAAATGAATTTAAAATTAAAAAAAACATCGCGACGAAACCGGCTTGATCGTAAACCAAAAACTGGAAGACGTGTGGCATGTGCCACGACCACCAACAGAAGCCAGAAAATCTGACACCAGTCTTGCCAAGAAGTACCGTGTTACCCAGTTAATAGGTTATGGAGGTCTGGTAGGCAGCCGCTCCACATAACATATTGGTATTCAGCTTAATCCGGTTTGACTGCCAGCCGCAATTTGATTGGGAAAAGGCTAGGCAGATGATGATTGCAGGGCAAAGACCTCCCTTTTCCCTTTCCATATCTTATTATGTGATCTCTGGTCAAGAGTTACCCATATCATAGCGTCTCAGACTCTCAGGCCGCCACCGTGAACCTCGACGGCGACTCGATACCCGATGCCCGCGCATACAAAACAGTTATTATATATTTAATTCAGTGAAACGTTATCCTCCTTTTGACGCAGTCGGGTAAAAAGCACATTGATCAGAAACACTTAAGTAGCTGTTAAACAAAACACCGATACACACACCAACCACCACCACCAAAGACAGCTAGATTAAACATTACTAGCTTCCACCTAATAGAAATTACTTTAGAAACCACAATCGCTCCGACTTCGTCCGGATCGCAATACGAAACTTCGCGCTGAAGTTCGCGGCAACTTTCAGTAATGCGATTAAAAGTCGACTTGGTCGTCCGACGCCGCGACAATAGATGTTACTTTAACGTTGTTTGTCTTGCGACATCCTCGGACTGCGACACTGCGAGTTGCGACATTGAAGCCATTATTATGGTGAAGTTTTCGCTGTGTTTTTGTTTGGTGTGATTAATTAGGATCGTGTAACAGGGCGATAATTTTTGGTTGTGTTTGGATTTAACCTCCGCGAGCTACGGGTTTGAGTTAGGGCTTTTGCCCTAACTCAAACCCGTAGCTCGGGCTAAACAGTGGGAAAACGGAGTAAAACTGCCTCAGATTGGTGGATTGGTGCCCCAAAGATGGGAAACTCAATAGGGGACGCTAATAAGATGGGAAGATGATTTATAACTCACGGGACATTTTTGGAGAAAGGTAGTGCGCGACAGAACGCAGTGGTAAATTATTGTCATGGTGGCATTGTATTCTTACTTAAGTTCTTCTGCAAGTAGAAATAAATTAGACGAGTAAAATAGTAAGATTCAGACTAAGATAGCACAGGGCGTAGGCTCTGGGGGGCGCAAGAATGGCCAGACCAGGCAGGACTATTATTTTTTCGGTTTGCTCCTGATAAGTTCCGGCTGCGCCCCTAGTGCTAGATTCCTACACATAAGTAACATACATATGCCAGTTTCATCAGAAACGTCTCTGCTTTGGGATCAAGTTTTGGATTCTGTTGATAGGGTGAACGTAGCTTCACAGTCGAAAACTATTGCTATCGACAAAGCCTCTGAATTAATCAAGGGATTAACAAGGCAGATTCAAAATATTCGCGAGACTGTAGATAACGTTTTCGAGAAGGCAAAAAAAGTTTGTGAAGAATGTGAAATTTAAGACGATTTTCAGGAAAAACGTAAAAAGCGAGTACAAAGACACGACTGAGAAAACTCAGACGCCGGCTTCGATATTACACCACAGCAAAGTTTTAACTAGAATGATGATGATCATTCACATGACGATTCGAGAAAGTTCACAAGATTCACCACCTTTTGAATTTTTTGACAATAGAACAGATTGCTAATTACCCAGCTGAAGAACTAAAAAAATATATGAAGCCGCTGATTTGAGTATCAAAGCAGATATTAATTAAACTGAATTTTGGGCTGAATTAGACACTTTAAAGAGTCGTAAATTGTTTTTTACAAAGTCGTGACAAAAAAACAAGGGCGCAGTTATAGAAGCTCGCACAGGGCGCACAAAAGGCTATTTACGGCACTGAAGATAGCATTGAGGATCAGACCACATAGCCAGCCAGATTTAATCCCGAGGATTCGCTGATGATTTTAAAGACCTCTATTGCCTTAGTTACGTGACAACTACTTTAAATGGTGCCTTTTATTATGGATGGGAAATCATCAAATTTTAATGACCCCTTCCGCTCTGGGCGGAGCGGGAGGGAGTGTCAGACTCTTACTGACTAAACCCATCCGTGCTCCTCCTAGTGCCCTTTGCTTTCCCGGACCGCGATAACTCTTTCGAACAAAATCCGCAACCCTGGCAGGCTCTGGCCCTAACGGGCCCCGTCTACTATGCTGGTATCTCTTTGAGGCGCACGTGGAACACAACGCGCCGTCGACCCGGGCCTGGCTTTGACTGGACGGCGAGCCACCCAACGCTCCCCGTGCGAAGGCCCGCGCCTAACTCTAAATGGTGCCTGACAGCCCCATCTCGCAATCAGCGTACAACTGGTTAGTTAGGATTGTAGGTAAGTAATATGTTAAAAGCCACAACTCTAAAATCCAGATCATGCTCATATTCTGATCATGCGATAGATTTTAATGCAATGTAATGAGTGTAATGGTTTTCTACCTAATCATCAGTCTCAAAAATCTTTTCAATCACATCCGCATATCAAACACGTCGACATGACCCACATTCCATACCTAGAACTTGTAGCAACAATTTTCAATTTTTCGACGTTCTAAAACTAGCAACAAACTGTCTTGGAACTTCCGCAAGTCTAACTTTGATGAGTTCGACACACGACGCCCGCGTAAGCGCCCCAACTTGCACAATGCTTCCTTTACATTCTTTTATACTTTTGAATAAAACTCTCGGCCGAATTTACTTTGTCATCGCTTTGTTCGTTCGACGTTTATGTGTTTTAAATTCTGTGTATTTTTTGACAAAGTTTTTGGAATAAAATACAATGTTCTAAGTAGGTAGCTACTTATGTTGCAAGTTTTAAGGAAGCAACTGTACTATGTTGTACACTTTGAATCTCTTTATACTTCAACAAGCACAGCTATTTCAAATAGCGCCATAATAATTAAAGAACCAAGATCGGTCACGCCCGGCCGTGAGCATAGGGTGAAAACGTAAGTTAAATATCAAACCTCGAAATCCTTGTTGGATGCACCGAACTTCAACATTTCTGGTGATTATGTACACTTCTGCTTACCCTTTTGGGAATTGCAAATGTGGCGTTACATAGATGGACGCTATATCTCAAGGAAGGAGGACTTTTTTGCAGTCATTTTGATAGATATTTTTAGTGTGCAAAAAGCCAGATTTCATATAGGGTCGTTTTCCTAAATGTTCGGATCTCCTGCATAGAACCAAACGCAGCTAAGCGATGACGATTTGACGTTTGTCATGCCAAGTTGTCAAAAAAATGTCAGCCAACAAGGAAAATAACCTTGTTCAGGCTTATATTGAATTAAATAAATTCTGCCAAAGTGGTGACTATGATAGAGCGTTAAAAGCAACGGGAAAAGGTAAGAAATCAGTCCCAGTGATATTTTCAAAAAAATATGCACTATTCATTTATAAATGACGAAATAAGATTACCACACTTTCTAGCCCTATCTCGTCACATATCTCTCGTTTTGTTGTTTATTTCTCATTAAAATTATAGAAATCTGCCATAAATGTACTGTCATGTAGATTTCCAAGAGATATTTGATCGATATCCATATCGGAATGTTTGTAAATAATTTAAATTTGGGTATTTCCAAAAGTTCATGTCATACTTTTATGTTACTTAATATTCTAGATAACAGTTCTATCTGTACTACAAATTTGTCTATACTTTTCTCCAACCTTATGCTTCTTTATTCAACTACTAATTTCCATTCTCAACTTCATAATAATAGTTATGTGACCAGTTATACTAGTATGATACAAGTTTAACTTCATTTCAAACTATAATCAACCCATATGTTATCATAAATATATGTATAATATAGTGTTACTTGTTGCTTATAATATAGCTATTGTCATTATTATTTTATCAATAACAAAACTAGACTAGTTTTATTGTAGGAAAGAGATTGTATTGCATGAATTTGCGAATAGCGGCTTCGATTACTCAGTCTTTCTAGTACTTGTTTCTTGGGTTAAGTACTGTCTCAGAAACAAACATATTGTCACCATCATCATGTTGCTTCATTACTGTACAAAATATTCTAAAACTACCATCTTTAAAAAAAGATCTAACAAATACTATTTTGAACCCACTTCCAAAAAAGGAGGAGGTTCTCAATTCGATTGTATTTTTATTTGGAAGTCCAATGCCCAGCAGACAACATCTATAATTTAATAGACATAATTATCAACTATAGAGAGATAAAAATTAGTTAAGCTGATGTACACAGTCTAAGTAATTTTTATTTGCCATTAAACCTTGTACAGTATAAATAAACATTGCTATCTAAAATCAACCATAGCGCCCTCAACATATACCTACTATAACTGAAACCTTCCATCATTTCAGTCCTTCAAATAGCTCCGAATGAGCAGAAGGCATTCCACTGCAAGATTGTGTGCCTCATCCAACTGCACAACTTCAAGGAGGCCCTAGCAGTACTCAACAATGCTAAGAATGCAACCTTGGCTGCTGACCAGCACTTTGAGAAGGCTTACGCTCAGTACCGTCTCAACTGCCCCAAGGAAGCGCTGCAGACTGTTGATAATGCTCCGGAGTTGACTACAGCTTTAAAGGAACTGAGGTAAGTTTTGGAAAATAAAGGAAATATGATGTTACTGTTACTTTGGACCTATTTGGTGAAAACCATAGCCACACTGACCAAAGTCAGACCTTTTCATTATTCCTTTCAGGCATAGACAGTAATAGTTCTTAATGGCAGTTTTATATTTGAAATGTAATATTAATCAGTAGTACAAACAATCCATAGTTATTTCCGCTATTAACCTTTTCAGGGCTCAAATCCTGTACCGTCTGGAACAATACCAGGACTGTTACAACTTGTATAAAGACATTGTGAAGAATACCACTGATGATTATGAAGATGAGAGGAAGGCCAATATGTCGGCCGTTGTGGCTAACCTCGCTGCACTTAATCCTGTGAGTTGTAATCAAATTTTCAATATGAGAGTAATGAGTGTGTGATAAAAACTAGATAGATTTTTTTCATGCCATTGAAGACTCTCTTCCAGGGTTTTAAACAGTTTTAAACCATTTGCGTTTTTTTTGCCTGGTCCTTGATGACAGGAAAACAGCTTGATTAAAATTGGCATCTAGAAATTAGAAGGTAAATCAAGGTGTTCAAGTAATAGTAGTAGGGAGTTTTGAAATGGTTAAACAAAAAAAATCTCATGTGTAAATAAGGCGTTAAGTCTGCCTCTGTTTCTTTTTTTTATTTGTGTGCATAAATTATTAAATAAATAAATAATAATATCATACAAATCAATCATCCAATCCTGAGCTTGATTAAGGTTTGTCCTTCCTAAACACGTTTTCAATCAATAGGGATGATACCTGAGTAAAAAAAAATATGATTCTATTTATGGGGTCAGTCAGCCAAATATATTGGAAATTATTTATTTTTTGTTTTTATCAAATCAATAAAAATTTACGAAGATGAAACGCATCATAGATCAGGAGTGGGGGCTTGTGACGTCACTTTCCGATAAAAAGTATCGGTCTGTGACGTCAAACGAATTTTCAACACACTGTTTCGTTTTCCTTAATTTCATTTTTTTTTTTAAATCCATTTGTCAGACTAATTAGATTTTTTCAGGAAACATACCTACTACATGAACTAACTTATGTTAGCGTCTTTGCCCACATTCGACTCGTGTGGCTGTTATTATGTTATTTAGCCAGAAGCTCCTCCACGAGTTTGCCCAAAGACATACAAACAATAATGGAAATTATCACCTAAAATAATCTCTATTAGATTTTCTATAGGAAAAACGATCCCTCCAACACTTATAGAACTACGACCTTCTCTTCCAGTCTTCGGAACTCCCTCAATTCGAAGACTCCACGTACGAGCTGTCGTACAACGCGGGCAGCACGCTGGCCATGCGCGGCCGGTACAACGAAGCGCTGCCCGTGCTGAAGAAGGCGGAGCAGGCCTGCTCGGAGAGCGTGCTCGAGGACGGCGGCACGGACGAGGAGGCGAAAGAGGAAGCTGCTATTATCAGGTTAGCTCACAACTTATTAAAAACCCACGTACCTAAATATTTAAAAGCGAAACTCATATCAACGCAAAGACGAAACTAGGGGTTTAGGAACATAAAACTGGAACATAGCACTAAGAAGGGGATTTTGGAAATTTAATGTTTAAGTGAGGGAGTGATAAGGTGGAAAATCGTTTGCACTATTATTGTCTGTGGAGAAGAAATCGTGTTCGAAGTGCTCGTTTTAAAATATAACAAAATATCTCTTTGGCTTTTGGCAACCGGAATGTGCCATCACGCCGACAGAGGGCGCCTTCCGGTTTTGCCGAACAAACATCGCGTCGATCGCGTATTCGCGCGTAGGTTGTTTTCTATCAGGAAGACTATTGTTACAGCTGTTTAAACCAACAACAGCAAGACAGAAGCCAAAGGGAAATAAAATATTTTCACCGGCAATGGCGGCAATGATGTGCAAGAGAAAAATAAATAAGGAGAATGCTATTGTATTCTACATACTTTCAATGTCCAGACATTGACATTTTACATGAAGAAGAATCAAACATTTGTCATGTTTACTTGCTCATAATTTCAAATACAGTTTTAAATGTATGTCCAAGCATACCACATTTCAAAGAGATGTCAGCATATAGACAGGGCAGAGCCTGCCAGGGTACAGTATTTTGTTCGAAAGAGTCACCGCGGCCCAGGAACACAAAGGGCACTACGAGGAGCACGGATGGGTTTTAGTTAGTAAGAGTCTGACACTCCCTCCCGCTCCATCCAGAGTAGAAGGGGTCATTTGATGATTTCCCATCCATAAAAAAAAAGCATACTACATTTACCCACCATTTACAAAAAGTGTGTTTGTTTCCATATTTATACAATACATATTTATCTTCTACAGAAAGAAATATAACTGATCTTACTTCATCTGCCTTAGCCTAAATCTATATTTCTTCTGAACAGGGTGCAGCAAGCATACTGCCTCCAACAAATGGGCAAGGAGAAGGAAGCGGTATCCATCTACCAGAATGTGCTGAAGGACAAGCCGAGCGATCAAGCACTTGTCGCTATCGCTAGCAACAATATCGTTGTTATCAACAGGTAAATAGTAAACAACTGTTTAATCTTGTTATACAGTGAATAAAGAGGAAAGGGATGAAGGCATTATTTAAATGGGACTGTAAAAGCGGCCTTATCAGAAAGTAGATTCATCATCATCATATCAGCGTGTAGACGTCCACAGCTCAACATAGGCCTCCCCTAGGTGTGGCACGACTCCCGCGCGGTCCCTCCCCGCCCCCTCCCCAGCTGCCCCCCCCCGCGTGCCAGGCACAACAGTTCGGCTCCACCGACCATCTGTTCTGCGAGCAATGTGCCCTGCTCACTCCCCTTGGTTCTCTTGTGGATATCATCATTCCTGATTCGATCATGCAAGGAAACTACAAGCATTGCCTTCTTCATTGTCCTTTGGGTGACTTTAAGCCTTCTGACGAGGCCCCCTCGAAAGTAGATTTACATTTTAAAAGTTAATTATATTGTAAACCGAAAGGGTTATTTAATTTTGTTCTCGATTTCAAGGACAATTGAAAATTGTTTTTAGAATTGAGAAAAAACAACAGGCGAAAATCAGGAATTGTACCAAATTTTAGCCAATTTTGATCAGTCACCAAAGTTTTTGATAAAGCTTCTGTGATAAGATACCTTCTTATCACACCGGGTGTAAATCTTGATAATAAGATTCATCTAGGAAACAATAATTTTGTTTTGTTCTATGACAGTAAATTTTTAAGCTATTGCATAGCTTCTATCGCGGGCCTTGAGCGTGGAGACCGAATCCAGAAATTCCGTAACGAAAATAACCTAACACCCCCCACTCCGACCGGCACAGCGGTGATACTTTTTGTTTCTATGACGATCTGTGTTCTTAATTTGAAAGTTTTGTTTTTTGGAAATTATTAATATAAGTTGCGAGTGACATTTCTGAGCTGTCAAAAGCAATGTGATCTCTTTTGATCTTTTTGAGGTTGGTGCCCTATTTATTAGTATTGCTACTTTCCCGCGGTTTTGCTTGCATAATTATTAAGCTATTGCAATAGCTTTACCGCGGCAGTGCCACACGTCTTTTTTTTTTTCTTGCCAAGAGCCTAGCTACCCCATCACTATTTTAAGAACTCATAGTAACCATCACCGCCATGGTCCCCAGGGACACGAACGTGTTCGACTCCCGCAAGCGCATGAAGGCGGCCACAGCCGACGGACTGGAGCACAAGCTGAACTCGAGGCAGCGCGCCTCCATCACTTACAACCAGGCCATACTCGCTATTTATTCTAACCAGGTATTTTACTTCTATCGATTTGAGTCACATAGGATATCTTGAATAGAAAATTGCTGAACTGCACATTAGTTGATGGTTTCAACTTTCATAGAGATTTTGCTTAAGAGCGTGTACGCCGTATGTCATTTCATACAAACTTTCAAGTCCTTTTTCTTCTAAATGCATGAACCGATTTTAACGAAACTTGGTATGCATACGCTAGATATCCAGGTCTAAATAGTTATCAGAAAACATTTTTGAAAAAGAGTTCAGGGGAAAGGATATAGTGATTTTTCACTTTCTATAGAAAACTTAAAATCGCTCTCTCTCTCCCTCTGAAATCTTTTTCAAAAATGTTTTCTGATAACTATTTAGACCTGGATATCTAGCATATGCATACCAAGTTTCATTAAAATCGATTCATTCATTTTGAAGAATAAGGATTTGAAAATTTGTATGAAAAGCCGTACCGCGTAAACGCTCTTAAGCCATGAATTGCATAAGCTGTAAAGTTGTAATTAAAATGGTTCAGTTTAATCCTTACCTAACCCCATGCACAGTTCTTGTTTTACAAACCCATTTGACTCCAAATGTGAGTGTGGTGCCCTTGTCTAAAACATGACCCACTTATTAAAGTGTACCAGTGTCATTACACCTGCACCATTGAGAACGATGGGATGCCACTTTTGAAGCTATAAGTGTGACCATCTACTGGGCATAAACTGTTACAGAGTCACCATTGACTCGAAAAAAGAACAATTTTTGTTTTTGTATTCCACCAATTCGCACTAAGCGTTTCCAAACGTCTTTTATAATGCGCACAGCAAAAGAGTGGAACTCTCTGCCTGCGTCTGTGTTTCCAAATGCTTACAACCCTAATCTCTTCAAAGTTAGAGTGAACAGGCTCCTTCTGGGTAAGTTCGCTCCATCGTAGACTTTGTCTCTGTCCTCTCTGACATTGACTAGAGTCAAGAGCAAACCCATCTCTAATAAAAAAAAAAATATATTCTTGAACATAAAGAATTGCACTTCGAACTCTAATTTAAATAACTCTAAGCTGTTTTTCTTCTGTATCTAAACCTTTTCCTATCGTATTCCAGCCCGACTTCTGCAAGCAGTGCTGCGTGAAGCTCGTGCGCGAGTTCAGCGCAGAGCGGCGCGCGGCTCTAGTGGAGGCGTCGTCTCTCATGAAGGAGGGAAAGAGACAACAAGCTGTCGCGCTGCTGCTCAGGCTCGGAGGCGACCTCACGCTGGCCGCCGCGCAAGTCTTGTTGGCGCAGGTGAGCAAGCTATGAGAGGTATAACTACCAATTTACCAGCTGTAGTATCCTCATACATGTATGTAAATTATTAGCACAAAACGAAGTAACCGATTTCCGACTAACAATTTTTGGATCTTTTTTTTTTTTCAAAAAATCAATAACTAAAAATTTGCACATGTAGAAAATTTAAAAAACTATAAGTATATTTTTTTGTTGTAAGTATGAAAAATAATCATGCGAAAACTGACGATATATCAATATTTTTCACTTGCCCATCCCTTCCTCGGCGGGCTCTAATGTGAGCCTGACCAATTGGCGGCCACCCCTACCACTGGTGTGCATGAGACAACTTTGCCCCACTGCAAGGCATCATGTATTCACTTTTTCTTTGTGTCGCTGGCACGACTAAGTTGGATTTGTTTTGCGGCTAGGTGGGTAGGAGGTAAAGGAGTCAGAGCTTAGTTTGTGACTCGGCTTCACATCTACCGCCCTGTTGATCCGTCAAGGTTACCCCACTTAGCGAAGTTGGTAACGCCAACATTCCTACTTGGTTTCAGAGGCGAACTTTCAAATGAGCCACGAAAGGTTACTCACTCGTGATAAATAGTTATTGGGTGGGGAAAAGTGTCCTGCCATAGTTTGCAGCGTGCGTTAGCCGGGTTACCTGACTGGTTTCATTTCCCAGGGAGACCGCAAGGGCGCCGTGAAGCTGCTAGAGGAGAGCGAGTTCAAGTACCGGCCGGGCGTCGTCGGCGTGCTGTGCACGTTGCTGTGCGCCGACAACGAGCTCGAGAAGGCCTCGCAGCTCTTCAACGATGTCTACGACCATTATAATAACGATGAGGTATGTTTTGAGTACGATAACTTTTTACCTGACTGCGTCAGGTAATGTTTTTCGAGCGTATGTATGTATGTTTGTATGTATGTCCATTTCTTTGACACGCGTTACAGCCCAAATGGCTGGACGGATTGTGACATATGAGGTGTCGTTGAATTCGTCAGAATTGTGGTAGTGACATAGGTTATATAAATGTTTAAATCTCAGGGTATTTTTTTATTTCATACATTTTATGTATGAAAAAAAAAATACTGTCAAAAAATCACACAGTCATTTGCACTTTTAGAGTTTGTTGGTTAGAAGTGATTGTTGTGTTTTCGTTTGACAATGTGTGTGCATATGCCATTGTTCCGTGGAATATCTGTGGCACTTGTGTTAAATAAAAAATCGGGTAATTTGTATTGATAAAAAATCCGCCCAGGAGGATGTTTTACGGCCTATACCAACATCTTTAATGTAAGTACTATGTATTTATATTGTGTCACAACAGTATGATTTTATTCCCGATCTACTCCATGCTGGTTTACCTTTTGACCGCCAGAGCGTAAACGCATCGGCGTCCCCTCCCACGCCAAGCCACAGATTCAGAGCAAATACCTAAAAAAATAGGGATTCCAACATCTTATCTATAATCAATTAATCATTGCTTTTTGTCCCATATTTTTTTTAATAAAACATTACAGAATGGAAGAAAAAAAACGTGTGACCCCAAGTAACATATTATATGGTTAATGGCAGGAAAATGATTAACATAAAAGCAGACATTAGAACTACAGACGAATAAATCAAATAATAATCAGGTACATCACTAGTCTCGTCCGTGACGTCATCCGCTGTCGGAAAAAAAAATCGACAGCTCCATACATTTCTGTGATCATAACTCGACAAAATCCCGCTCAGGATATCGCTTATCTTTACCCTTTGCGTGCGATTTGTCTGGTAGCTTTTAAAGAGGAGCAATTCTGATCCTCTTATACCCATGCTTTCATGGTTCGCCAGGAGTTTAACAGAAGAGACTGTGTCAAAAGCCTTTGCTAGATCTAAAAATATGGTCAGGCATCTCTTTTTCTCATCTAAATTCATTGCAATGAAATCGGTAAAGGTGTGTACAGCATCATCGGTCGATGTACTCGGTTTAAAGCCAAGCTGACCATTCGCTAGTTAATTTTTATTTTCCAAAAAATTTGCGAGCCTCTTGATGTAAACGTCGCTGTCAAGATTTTTGACAGCTACAGTGAACAAATTTTACTATGGGACCAACACTAAAATCGTGAAAAAAAAAATCAGCTGCTCAGTACGGGGGAGAGCCCAGTAGAGAGAGTAGAGACCTTCGGAGTCCCACAAGGCAGTATTTCGGGTCCATCGCTCTTCCTCTGCTATATAAATAACCTCTGCAAACTTAAACTCATAAATTGTAAAATTACCTTATATGCTGATGATCAGGGATCGGAATAGGTAGAGCTAATATAACTAAAGTTCAAGAACAGAGAAAAAAAAATGTGGAGAATTCCTAACGAATAAAATTTTTAACCGGAATATTTGTCCTGGGTTTCGACATTACCTAAAATTAGTACTTAAAATTTTAATAATGAAGTAAAACAACTATCGAATTTCTTTCCTGTTTCTGTTTAAAAAAATAAAGGTAATCCTCCTTATCTTCGTTTGAAGGATGTAAGTGAGCGCGGAAGCTAATGTTTTTTCTAACACGGTAATGGTAAACAACAAAAAAAAATTATAGCTTTTCACCATTTTTTGTACAATTAAGGGAACTAAACGTAAACAGAAATCAACCTCAATAATTTAAAAAAAAAATCCGAAAAGATATTTGGCTCGTGTTCTTTTTCGAACTTTAGGTATTTTAGTTCACCTTTTTCCGATCACTGCTGATGATACAACCCTTACCTTCTACGGAGACACATGGGACAAAGTATTCAAGTCGGTTTTTGTACAACTCCAACACCTTCATGAGCCATGTATGTAGCAGAATCATAGGCCTTCTTGTATCTATCCAACATATCGACAGATCCTTGCGGGATCGACGAACCTGTTGGCTTATGGCCATGTCTATGAGTATGTGGATAGCATCTTAGTGCCCCGTGACCCCTTCCTACATCCATTCTTTGAGGTGGACATACTTATTATTATAAATGACGTCATCGCTTTTTTTTTATTTTTTTTATTAGATATGGGTTTGCTCTTGACTCTAGTCAATGTCAGAAATGACAGAGACAAAGTCTACGATGGAGCGAGCTTGACGTGTCTTCCCGACTGTGGCGTACAGGTTACTGTGTATGCGCTGTTGCGTAAGGGATTCGTGAGAGTGGTCAGTAAACTATCGATCGATAGTAGTGTCACCTGCTGTGTCACAGATTAGCAGATGAATCACTTCATACAAAATGTTCACCACCGCTTTTTTAGCCTACAGCTTCTAGTCGCTAGACGCTGCGAACGAAAATAAGCTAGCCTAACCTAACCTTAGAAGCGTAAAGTGAGTTTTACTTTGTAGCTGCGTGACACCGCATGCCTGATTATTGTGGCTGGCGTGGCTGCCTCTTTCGATAAAGACGTCAGTAGGTATTTGTTGTTACACTTCATGAAACAAAATAATAAAATGCTATTTGATGTTTCAGCATGTTTCATTATTAAAAATACGTCTGAAATAAAGATATAGGTAAATAAAAAATACAGGTGTTTTATTTTTATATAATGATGTTTTTTCCCTTGTCGAAATTCACGATTGTTGATCTTTAATGTAGAGAATATTCGGAATCGATAAAAAAGTTTTAATAGATGCTCTTGCGGGAAACAAGGGCAAGGGGAGTTACATGTTATATTTTTTAAGAGTTCAAAAATCGTGCTACCGGGCTTTTGTCTCATATTTTGTTCAATGTTTTGAATAAATGTGGTCTCTAGATCTTTTACATAATTATACAAGTTTAAATAATACATGTATACATAATAATAAAATTAGAAACTATAAAGTACGTCAGGTCGACCGAATTACATGCGAACGTACGCGCCTCGCGGCTGTTGGCAATCCACTGAGAATTTCTCAGTGGATTGCCAACAGCCGCGAGGCGCCCGCCGCCCGCCGGTTCGAGAGCGAACCATTTCTCAGTGAGATATGGTTCGCTCTCGAACCGGCGGGCGTTCGGAGTACATCGAGTGATTCATCTGGTAATCTGTGGTAGTGTTCGGAATTTATCCGGATAAATACTCAAAATACTCTTGACGTACGGTTTTCATTTTAAGTACGATACGTAGCGTACTTTTTGTCTTTTAACGAAGAAAATTATTATTGGATGTAAATAGAAAAAGTCAGTATGTTTAGATTTTACCTTATGTATCAAAATCTTGTAACAACAATATTTTCACACAAAACACATGATTCAATGAGGACCAACGTTCATTTGTTTCTACAATGCTGCCCCGCCATGTTCTACAGACTCTGAGTGAAAAATCAAAATTCAAGATGGCGCCACCGTACAATTTTTTATATGGGTGTCATTGTCACGGTTTTCAGGGTTGTTTGTTACGTATGTAATACACTCGTAAATAAACATCCAAGATAGCACCGACGGAATTTACTTACTTTTCGTGATGGGTATCATTTTCGTGGTTTTCGATGTAGCTAATTACGAATATGGACTTCAAATCAACATCCAAGATGGCGCCGACGAAGTTTCTTATTTATTACCCCGAAAACCGTCTCCAAATCTCTGGAACTGCCAGTCGGATTTAGAAAATTCTTTTTTTATATGATAGCCGCATGCATGAGGAAGGCTATAGGCTACACGGGAACGGGATATGCACGTACAAAGTCGCGGGAAAAAGCTAGTATTTCATAAATTTGAAACAAAATTTACTTACTTACCCATCACTATACTTGTCACAATCTAAGAAGCCCGATTTGACAGCCGAGTAGAGTGGGATAGAAGATCGCTTTGCCACTAAGTGCGAAAGAGATTTATTTCATGTCTCTTTCATACTCATTAGAAATGCAATGTTTTATCCTGCTGTCAAATTGGGCTTCTTACATTGTGACAAGTTTAGCCGTCGTGTGTTGCTCTTTATGGATTTCGATAAGCACATTTTGATGATTGTGTTTTCTAGGAAATGTACGCAATGGATCTTTGTGCCCTTTTCCAAAATTTAATTAATGTAGTTTTAAATAATAGGAAAAAGAACCAAAACTTGATTTAGTATATTTATTTTGTACATAAAAAATATCGTGTTCTCGTCGGCTTTAGCCGACGGACGGTGGCGTGTTGGACACGTTTTCATTTCACAGTATCACCTGACAATTGACTTAGCAAGTTGTGGTCCCCAGCGCTTCGCATCCCTCATCGGGGTGTGGCGCGCGGCCGCGCAGGTGCACGCGCGCGCGGGCGCCGCGGCCGACGCAGCTCGCGCGCACGAGGCCGTCGCGCGCGCCGCCCCGGACGACAAGAAGAGTCTGGCGCGCCTGGTGAAGGCGCTCGCGCAGCCGGACCCCAAGAGAGCCAGGCAGCTGGCAGAGAGTCTGCCGCCGCTGCATCAGCTTGAGGTCAGTGGAATTATTATAACTACACATCAGCAAGAAAAGTCAATCGACACTACTACTTTGCGTCCGGTGGATGCCAAATTAGCAATAAGGGTGACCCCCTTTTTTTTTGTTTGCTTGTAAAAGTAATTATTCATTTAATTCAAATTAGTCAGTTCTATGTGGTAGGTGGTCACCCCTTATTACATTAAACTGAATAATTTAAAATTTTATGATAATTACTTTTTTAAGCAAAAAAACATGATCGTTTTTTGGCCTTTCATAAGAAAGTTTTGTTACTCATAATGTTTTTAAATTAAGTTCTGTTCGCCCACGACTTCGTCCGCGCGGATTTAGTAGGTACTGTTACGCGCCAGAATTAATGCTGGGTACATAAAGATAAAAGTTACCACTAGCGCCATCTAGTATCGAGTAGCAGAACTAGTAGAGTCAAGATCCTTCTAGACTTTTCTATGCTAGAACATTCTAGAGTTTTCGATGTCTGGTTGGTCCGGACCGGTATGTACTCGAACTTTCTAGATGTTTCTATACTAGAAGGTTCTGGAATTATCTGCCGACCTATATAAGGCCCGCATAGCCTGTGACCGAGTCAGTATTGAATTTGCGATACAAGCGACAACTTCGAGAGCGAACTTCGACTGCGAATTAAAGTGATCAGTAGTGCAATTGTGATTTATAATTAGTGAGTTTAAGTTGTAATTAGTGTTGATTAATTAAAGTGTCATTTTGGTTATTTTATCGGCTGTTTTTATTGTCACGAACCCTAAGCTCGTAACAATTGGTGTCAGAAGAGTGGATATTTAAACTATGCCGATTCTACCAAAGGACGACATGGAGGGTATCCGTACCCGAAGTCAACGCCAGCAGGAGACGGACCAGAGGCGTTTTGGAGGTGCAACGCCGCAGACGTTGGAGGGCCAGTTGCCGACCATGGAGCCCGGCCCATCCACAGCAGCTCCGGCATCTGCAGCACCAGACTTTGGAGCTCTGATGATGATGCTGCAGGAACAGGCTCGCCGACAGGAGGAACAGGCTCGCCGGTTGGAAGAACAGCTCCAGCGTGATAAGGAGGAACAGGCTCGCCGGCAGGAGGAACAGGCTCGCTGGTTGGAAGAACAGCTCCAGCGTGATAAGGAGGAACAGGCTCGCCGGCAGGAGGAACAGGCTCGCCGGTTGGAAGAACAGCTCCAGCGTGATAAGGAGGAACAGGCTCGCCGGCAGGAGGAACAGGCCCGTCGGTTAGAAGAACAGCTTCAGCGTGACAAGGAGGAACAGGCCCACCGACAGGAGGAACAGGCGCGCCGCCAGGAAGAACACATGCTCCTAACGAAGGAACTTCGCGCGGCCTTCGGGAAAGACATGAAGGAGGTGAAGGAGAAGGTTGCTGAGCATGACAACCGCCTGTCAGAAGCTGAAACCCAGATCAGCAAGTTTAATGACGTCATTGCTGATGTAAAGAAAGAGTTGGGCAACCTTAAAGTAGGGGATGAAATTGCAACTCCCGTAGCTACTACGCCTTCGCTACGTGGATTCAAAGTGCCGCCCTTCGATGGGACATCTTCCTGGTCAGCCTACAAAATACAGTTTGAGGCTGTTATGAAGGCGAACGGCTGGAATAAAAATCAGGCCATGACTGCCCTCACCCTAGGCCTGCGCGACCAGGCCTTAACTGTCCTGGAAGCTCTCGGTAAGGAAGTGACTTACGAGCAGCTCCTTGAGGCGCTGGAAGCCAGATATGGTGACGCTCATCTGGAACACGTGTTTCGTGCACAGCTCAAGGATCGCGTGCAACGTAGCAGTGAAAACCTGCAGCAGTGGGCCCTTGAAGTGGAAAAGCTGGTCCGTAAAGCATACCAGTCTGTACCTGCGCTCATTGAAGGGAACCTGGTGCAGGCATTCATTGATGGCATCCGCGACCTTGAGGTTAGAGCTGCTGTGAGGCTTGGGCACCACGGGACGCTTAAGGACGCCTTGGCTCATGCACTGGTGGAAGCTGTGGCAGGATCACCGGTCCCATCGCGTCAGAGAGGTTGCAGCGGCTACAGTTCGCGATCGTGTTAAAGGATAAAGCCCTAGGTGCTATGGCTGTGGAGAAAGGGGCCACCTTCGATCCAGTTGCCCTAAGCGAACTGCAGATAGGGAAGATAACCGATCTCCAGAGGGTAGGGCGGCTAACGGCACCACCGCTCAGCAACAGCAGGGAAACGAGTAAAAGCCAGGACTGCGGGGCGGGTGCTGGCTGATATTCAAAGAGGCCCAAGGATTTCGATCTCACAAACCGACGATGGGAATAGCCTAATCATCAAGGGCGAGGTCAACGGAACGCCATGTAAGCTGACTATTGACACTGGAGCCTCACGCACGGTTGTCAGTTCCCAACTTGTAAGTCGGTTCTTTGGGGACTCCGCATACAAACGAGAGCGCGTAAATTTGGTAACAGCCACCGGTCAGCGCATACCCGTCCGAGGAGAGAAAGAGATGGAGTTGAAGTTAGGGAACAGAATATACCTGCATAATGTTATCGTGGCAGATATAATGGACGATTGCATCCTGGGCCTAGACTTTATGAGGAAGATTTGTTGTGAAATCGACGTTAAGCAAGGAGTTTTGAAATGTGGACAAGAGGAACTTTTCATGGAAGGGGCGTTACCAGGAAATGTGTACAGCTTGAAGATGATTGTTCTTCCTCCGAGATCGGAAACAATTGTGCCGGTTAGTCTTCCTCGGAATTCTCGGCAGACTCATCGTTGTGTACTCGTGGAAAGGGTAGACAATGATCTTCCATGGAAAGTGGCATGAACTTTGGTCAGAGCCACTGAAATCTCAAGGGTACGTGTGCTGAACCTTTGTAATACGGAACAGATGATAGAAAAAGGCTCGCTGATTGGTACTTGCGAGGAGGTGGATTGGTTGCGTCAATGTCAATTTCAATCAACTGGGATCATTAGCAAGGAGGCACAAACAAAAGTGACCACACTTTTAGAAGACTGTCGCAGCGCTCTGTCTCAAAATGAAATACTGAAGGCAAAGAAGATGTTACTCAAGTACGCCGATGTTTTCTCTTCAAACGATGGTGACATTGGGAAGACTGGCTTAGTTCAACACAAAATAAACACAGGAGAAGAGTTGCCTATCCGTCAGCGACCAAGAAGATTACCAGTAGCACGTGAAAAGGAAGTGGAAACCATGATTGAGGGAATGGTGAAGGATGGTGTTATCGAACCTTCATCAAGTCCATGGTGTTCGCCGGTAGTGCTGGTGAGAAAGAAGGACGGCAGCATGCGGTTTTGTGTTGACTATCGTCGTCTGAACGACGTGACAAAAAAGGACAGCTACCCTTTGCCAAGAATTGATGACACGCTGGACATGCTAACTGGAGTAAAGTGGTTTAGCACGCTAGACCTAAAAAGTGGTTACTGGCAAGTTGAAATCGACTCTAAAGACAAGGAAAAAACCGCATTCTCGACCGGAAAGGGTCTGTGGCAATTTAAAGTTATGCCGTTTGGATTGTGCAACGCTCCTGCAACGTTTGAAAGGTTGATGGAACTTGTACTAACCGGGTTAATTGGTGATGCCTGTCTTGTCTACTTGGATGACATCATCATCGTAGGTCGTACGTTTGAAGAACACCTTCAAAACCTAGAACGCGTGCTCATGAAGATCCAGAGTGCCAACCTCAAGTTGAGTCCTAAGAAGTGTTCACTTTTCAAACGGCAAGTTAGCTTTTTGGGATATGTAGTGTCGGAAGAAGGTATCCGCACGGATCCAGAGAAAATTGCCGCTGTCAAGGATTGGCCAGTTCCAAAAGACAATACACAGGTCAGAGCATTTTTGGGTTTGTGCTCCTATTATCGGCGATTTGTCAAGAACTTTGCAGATATAGCCAAACCCCTGAACAAGCTAACCGAGGAGAAGCGATATTTCTGCTGGGATGAAAGTTGCGACATCGCCTTCCAAAGCTAAAGGACCGTCTGTGCAAAACACCTATTTTGGGGTATCCTGATACGGGCAAGGAATTTATAGTTGATACAGACGCAAGTGACATAGGACTTGGCGGTGTATTATCTCAACGGAATGGTGATCAAGAGGTTGTGATAGCGTACTTCAGCAAGTCGTTGTCGAAACCTGAAAGGAATTATTGTGTAACAAGACGAGAATTGCTCGCTGTAGTAAAGTCATTGCAGCATTTTAGCAAATATTTGCTGGGGCGGAAATTCCACATACGAACTGACCATGCTGCACTGAAATGGCTATTGCAGTTTAAAAATCCAGAGGGACAAGTTGCGAGATGGATTGAACTACTGCAGGAATACGACTTTGAGATTGAACATCGCAGCGGAAGAACTCATGGCAACGCAGATGCATTGTCAAGAAGACCTTGCCCTGATGACTGCAAGCATTGTACTAGGCAAGAGGGTAAAGAAGTCGTACCTGTAAGGGTGCTCAAGACAGATCTCAGCAACGAGTGGAAGGAAAGCCTACAACTTGCACAGCAGGAAGATTCGGACATCAAGCCGATTCTGGAGTGGATGAAGGCCAGTGCTCCTAAGCCAGCGTGGAGCGACGTCTCAGCGATGAGTTCAATCACAAAAAGCTTTTGGGCCCAATGGGACAGCTTAGTGATTCAGGATGGAATCCTGTGCCGTAAATGGGAAAATGCTCGGGGAGACAGCTGTCATTTGCAAATGGTTGTCCCTAAAGCTAAAGTACCGGATGTTCTAGAGTTGTACCATAATGGTTGTTCAGGAGGCCATATGGGAGTTAAACGGACTCTACTAAAGATACGGGAACGGTTTTACTGGGTCCACTGTCGTGACGATGTCGAGGACTGGTGTCGTAAATGTACAACTTGTGCGGCTGTAAAAGGACCACAGACTCGCAGTAGAGGTGCATTGAAGTTGTACAATGTTGGTGCACCATGGGAAAGGATAGCCCTAGACGTTGCCGGACCGTTTCCGGAAAGCGAAAGTGGTAACAAGTATTTCATGGTTGTAATGGATTACTTCACTAAGTGGCCGGAAGTCTTCGCTATTCCAAACCAAGAAGCTTTAACAGTTGCAGATAAACTAGTTCATGAAGTCTTCTGTCGTTTTGGAGTACCCTTGGAGATTCACAGCGACCAAGGAAGGAATTTTGAGTCCCAAATATTCCAGGAAACTTGTCGAGTTATGGGTACTCATAAAACGAGAACAACTTCTTACCACCCACAATCGGATGGAATGGTGGAACGATTTAATCAGACATTGGAGAGATACCTGGCAAAAGTGGTGGAGAACCGGCAACGGGATTGGGACAAGCATATACAGCCGTTTTTGCTGTCATACCGAAGTGCTGTTCACGAAAGCACATCAGTGACACCAGCTTTCGCAAACTTTGGTAGAGAATTACGGCTGCCTGCAGACCTGATCACCGGAATACCACCTGATGCCCCACGCAGTATAACCGATTATGCGAATGACTTGCGGAACAAAATGAATGACATTTATGAGCACGTCAGACAATCGGGCCAGCAAATGTCTGAAAAGATGAAAACCCGTTATGACCGCAAAATGAACAATAAAGGATTCGACGAAGGTTCACTAGTGTGGTTGCACAATCCAGTTCGCAGCAAAGGGAAATCTCCTAAGCTTCAAGCTAAATGGGACGGGCCGTACCGGATTGTGACGAAAATCAATGACGTAACCTACCGCATACAAAAAGGTACAAGAAGCGCTCCTAAGATCGTCCATGTGGATCGGCTGGCGCGTTATTATGGGGCCGATAATGCTCGGGACGAGCATGTCTTAGGAGGGGGCAGTGTTACGCGCCAGAATTAATGCCGGGTACATAAAGATAAAAGTTACCACTAGCGCCATCTAGTATCGAGTAGCAGAACTAGTAGAGTCAAGATCCTTCTAGACTTTTCGATGCTAGAACATTCTAGAGTTTTCAATATGTGTTTAGTCGGGACCGGTATGTACTCGAACTTTCTAGATGTTTCTATACTAGAAGGTTCTAGAATTATCTGCCGACCTATATAAGGCCCGCATAGCCTGCGATCGAGTCAGCATTGAATTTGCGATACAAGCGACAACTTCGAGAGCGAACTTCGACTGCGAATTAAAGTGATCAGTAGTGCAATTGTGATTTATAATTAGTGAGTTTAAGTTGTAATTAGTGTTGATTAATTAAAGTGTCATTTTGGTTATTTTATCGGCTGTTTTTATTGTCACGAACCCTAAGCTCGTAACAGTACCTACTCCACAAACTTCAACAACCTTGTCTTGCCTTTGCCCTTTTAAAGGTTAGCTTTGAAAAATTAAGCACAACGATTTTCATTAATTACCTAAACATTTCGGTTTATTTTGTAGTCTCAAGAGGCCCTAGACAATGGGCCATTCATTTAGCGAATGCGACTATCGAAATGCCAAAATGTAGGAATTTGATCTAGACAATGGGCCATTCATTTTTGACGTATTGACAATCGCCTTCGCCACGCTACCGTTGACAAAATCTCACTTATCTCGAGCTCAGGATCAGCGTAACTGTTTACCCCGTTCACCCCGTCAGGGGTTGATTATGCAAAAATTGTTACATCTGTTTCAATTATCCCACTTTTTGTTTGTTCATAGCATTCCGACGTAAATTGAAGCAAGCAACAATGTCCTCCTCAAAAAAAATTATCACCCCTCCTTCACCCTTTGCTATGTAGGTTCGAAAAATCCAAACATTTGTTCTTCATCGGACCAAGCATATGATAAGATTCTCCCCAGTTCGCTAAAGCCGCGACATTTTTCTTACTTAGAGCATGTTTATAACCTTCGTAACTTTTAAAGGAAAGGTCCGATTTACATAATTTAAAGTGCAAAATCAACCTTAATTATCAAACCATTTAAATGGATAAGGATTAATATCATGATATCAAAATCACCATTTTTCTAAACCACCCGGGTTTTGATTGAATAATTTTAACAAAAAGCGGTCATGGTGACTTAACCATAATAGTTAGAAATATGGTATCGCGGACTTTTTTGTAGATATTGACTACTTCTATAAAACTGTAAATACATCACTTTGCTCTATTGTCAATAGATTCCGCAGCGAATGCGATAAGGACTTTTTTTGGTATTTTTTTCACACCTTGTGTTACATTATCGAAGTTTTCATATGGATCCCTAACTTTTTGAAAATATTCTATTGCATATGTCCATCATGGATAATGTAGGATTCTACTGGTGAAAGAATTTTTCAAATCGGTCCAGTAGTTTCGGAGCCTATTCATTTCAAACAAACAAATCTTTCCTATTTATAATATTAGTGTAGATTTAACTGCTGTACAAGAAGGGGTATTAAAACACGAATGAGGGTTATATAGATTATCTATATAACCCTCATTCGTGTTTTAATACCCATTATGACATTCATGAGTGTTTTAATACCTAATTATGTAGTTTCATACAACATTTTATCTACACCCATGATTTGAATCCTCCATAAAAGGTTATTTTGTAATTCATGGAATCTTGGTACTTACGCCTTTTCATATTGTATTCTCGACCTTTCTGGTAATAATTAGTTAGAAAAGTCCTTTGCTGCATTAGAAATATCTGGTGGTGTGTTATCAATCAAAGTTGGTATCGCTCATTTTTGTAAACAACAAAGTAATAATTTTTCGCAATACTAAAATATCGAACATAAATGGCGGGATAAGACGTGAATTCGTAAGTTTTTTTTTAATTACAGCGCTGTGGTAGTGATACGTGGGTGCATGACAAGACAATGTTCTTTTTTTTTTTTAAATTCATAAAGCATCACGAATTGAGTAGTGAGAATGTGGCTGTTTACTGAGTAAAGTAATTCCTTTGTTTTTTCTATCCCATATAAAAAAGCGAAGGAGTTGCATAATGAAATTTAGTACAACATTATAACACTCGTCTGGATGATATTAAGCCAAATTAAAGTACTCATTATTACCTACAAAAAAGTCCGGGTATTATCTTTGACTATTATGGTTAAGTTACAATGACCGCTTTCTGTTGTTCAAATGGAACGGAATAGTGGTGATTTTGCGGTGTGAGCGAACTGAGGAGAATAAGATTCTCCTTAGTTCGCTCAATCCGCAAAATCTTGAGTCCGATGAAGTTTAAACACGGCATTAATTATTGCCACAAAAAATAAGAATAAGAAATGTTTGAATTTTCCAAAAATAAACCCATAAAAGGCGAAAAGGGGTGATGAAGTATTTAGGACATTATTGCTTGCTTCGATTTACGTGGAAATTGGTACGAACAAACCAAAAGTGGCATAATTGAAACAGATCTAACTATTTTTGCATAAAATCAACCCCTGACGGGTAGAACGGGGTGGTCTGTTGCGCTGATCCTGAGACCACAGAATCAGCAGCAGAAATGGCTGGGTAATAATGAAAATCGTTGTACCTAATAATTCGATAGGTTCGAATAATTAGGTACAACGATTTTCATTTTTAAAAGGGGGTAGAGGGAGCGTTGAAGTTTGTGGAGTAGGTATCTACTAAATATTAATTGATAAAACAGCGAATTTTTCTTTCACGAATTAATAACCAAATATTAGGACAAATAATCAAAATCTTCATATTATTAGCAAACCCTTAACCCCAAAACTAACTAATTTGATATTTCAGACCAAGATCGACATTGAAGCTTTAGAATCATCAAAATGGATGATGGGAGCCAAGGTTGTGAAGAAAACCGTACAAAGCAAACAGGAACAGTCACCTGGGTAACTATTCAATTTATTTATAAGATTTTCCGTAACAGTGGAAGGTCCATAAAAGAGATCGAACTGCCAGAAAAGAACTAACCGCTTCAACTATCAAAATCAGATACATCTTCTTCTTTTAGAGTAGATGGATAACTCCATAGATTGTTCGAGCCCAGTGGGTGGCTACGTCATCACTGTGGCATTCATTACTATTGGTGTACGGGCACTTGGGGCACTCCTTCATGTGGCGTTAGGTAGGAAGTCCAGCTCGTTAATTATTAAATTAGTTTATTTTAATTTACATTACTTATTATGTTTTATTAGGTACTAAACATACAAATTATTTTTATTTACTTTTGTTATTGTTATTTCCAGAACGCCTGGTTCGGAACTAGCTGGCAAGAAGAAACAGAAGCGCAAGCGCAAGACCAAGCTGCCGCCCAACGCCGACCTGTCCAGACCTCCGGATCCAGAGAGGTAACGTCACTTCGCCTTTTCGTAACACCATGAAACTAAAAAAAAAACCTATAGGGAACGTCTACGTCGTTGACTATGCCATCTAGTGAAGCATATTCGAAACTTTAACGTTAAGAATACTGGACATTGACGCTTGTGCTGCCACCTGTAGTTCCTACACGATTCGTTTAATGGAACTTGCAAGTAGACTGCCATCTAGCGATGCAATTTCGAAACTTTTAGGCAAAATTTAAAGAACAATGGTCAGTTTGGACTAGGAAAACACAGAAATTGGCACCAAGATGAAACTATCACCAATATGTAGTGCATTGTTAATGTAATTATTTGATACCTTCCTTTTTTTCTCTTAAAGCTGGGGAAATATAGATAATATTTTTTTTATAACACTACTTTATTAGAAAGCAGTATAAAAAACCTAATTAGGACAAAAAAGGACAAAAAGTGTTAATACTCTTAGTCTGGTCATCATTTGTTTGTCCACCACGTTCTTGTATCTTGTATAATATTCTTTTTTTTCTCTATTCTTATGCACAGTCCACATTGCTTTGTTATCGACAGATGGCTACCCAAGTACGAGCGCACCGCGTACCGCAAACGTCGCGGCGTGCGGCGTGACGTCATCAAGGGCAGCCAGGGCATGTCCACCACGGCTACTGATCAATAGTGAGTATACAGCTATTGAAAGCACACAGCAAAGAAGTTGCGAGAAATGTAACTTTAAAAATAATATCCAGTTTCCTCCATTTTTGACCATATACTAATTTTTGTTCCACTTCCCCAGCGACATGAGCAAGCAGCAAGCCACCCCGGCGGCCGCTGCGTCGGCCAAGTCGCCGCGCGTGGACAAGCAGGCCGACAGCGCGTGGTCGCGCAAGCAGCAGCAGAAGAAGAAGGGCAAGGGACGCAAGTGGTAGAACAAGATAATATACGTTTTATATACCAGCTTTATGGTGTTTTATTGTACGACTACCTCCTTTTATCTATGAAATACAAAACCTAAAAAATAGATTTTTGACAAATCCACCCATTTCTCTATTCTGACCAAAGCCTCAAGGATATAATTAGATCCAAAAAGCCTGTGTGGACGGACATTCAATTTAATTAATCCTTAGGTGGACTATCAATTTAGTGTTGTGATTGAATATGGTGTGGCACATGGAAAAGCTGTTCATTTATGCCCGAAGTTCAGAGCAAAGTTTAGATTGGGTGTTCTTCTTTGAGTACCTATATCAAGTAAAGCCATCAATGATAGGCAGTTCTTGACGCCAAATTGAAACAATCATCCTTATTATATCAAAATATTTATTCTAGATCATAAACTAAATTATTCCTTATCTCTTATTATTCTTCCTTTTAGATTTGCCTGGCCTCTGAGCTTTACCAGGCTTAGCACCCTTCTTGCTATTGACCTTGAACGATTTAGTTTTGAAGTTAGTCTGTCTTTTCTGAGGAGCAGCGCCATTAAAACCTTCGAAATTGTTTGAAGACTCCCTTGTGTTTAGTTTCCCGCCTTTCTTTTTGCCGCCAAAACCGAATTTCTTATCTTTTGCAGCGCGTCTTTTATTGACTTTGTTCTGTGGCCCTTTCCCATCTTTGCCTTTATTGTTGCTACCCTTATTGTCGTCTAGGAATCCTAAGTCTGATGATTTTCCTTTTCTTACGCGTTTCAACTGTTCCAACATTTCTTTCTTGTCTGCAGCTTGTTTTAGCCTTGCGTCGGTCTGGCAACAAAAAAATAAAGATTTTGATAACTAAAACATGATCACCAAAGAAAAGGTGCAAAAAATGATGATTAAGAATATTGGTTTATTTTTTAAAGTTTCTGTTTTAATTAAATACTGCACTACAATGGACGTCATTGTCATACATTTGAATTTGCAAGTTAAAAAAAATATGAAACCGAAAGTGCATTCAGTCATCTGTGAAGACCCATTTATGGAACTGTAATTAACATAATTGCTCTACATACTAGAAATTATTAATTGAAGCCATGTAACAATTTCTAATACATAATGCATTCAAATAATGTACAAAATGAAATTTTTAATATTTTGTGATTACAAATCAACACAATTTCCAATCATAAATCGATTTTTGTGACCAAATCAAATGCATTTTATATTAATGTTTGATTATGTGTGCGCGTGATACAGGAACGTCATCGTCACACAGTAGCGATTATGCACGTGTCGACACAATATACTAACTTATATCAACTGAGTAGTAACAATATTTTATTTTTTCTTTTCTCACGTAAACAAAAAAATAAAACTATACAGTACGTTGAAAACTCGTGTGACGTCACTGTATGTACACTAAGTAAATAACTGACGGACTAAATAGAGTCATATATTTTTAAACCAGGAATCATCCCTATTTTGTATAAGTTCCTTTATTAGTATTTACTAAATCTTTTGTTCCATTTTCGAATCACGGCATAAGGCAAACACACACATCACACAGGTCACAAAAAAATGTCATAAGGCTCTATATTCTAACAAAATTCTATGAAACATTGACTTTGAAGTGTCTGTCCAGTTTACTGGCCACTTCATTTGAGCCGTCCTGTAAAGGGCTAGGGGGGTCAGTGCAAAATGTTTTCCTCTTAGATTCCACACACCATCATGCAACCATTAGCTCTATTTTGATTTGAGTATCATCCCCCACACATGAAATCAATAAAATTTTAGATAATTTGTACATACTTCCCTCTACTCCCACTAGAAAATCAAGCAGTGAAATAAACTGAAATACAGCATCCCCATGATTTGAACTTTACCTGAACTCTCTTAGCAATCTTTTTCTGATCTCTGAGCTGTCTAACTTTCTCTGTGCGAGCCTGCGCTGCCTGCTTCGCCATCAAGTTCTTGCGGACCTTCTGCATGTGATCATCTGATTTGGCCATCTCTGCAAAGTAGTCGTCCGGTCTGAAAATGAAAGGATTTTTAGTGTTTATAAGGCTGTCCTTGTAATGACCAATGGTTTTTATTTTATCAAAATTAGTTTTGAGGACATCATCATCATCATTTCAGGCAAAAGACTTCCACTGCTGGACATAGGCCTCTCCCAAGGGTCGCCACATTGATTGGGAGCAACTCTGTGTCTGCAGTCTTGCAACAAGTGGATTCTCGTAACATCTGCTCAGACTGGTCAAAGGCAAGATCTAAGAAGAAACTCACTTCATACTTGAGTATAGAATGCTCAGTCCATTTTCTGTCTATAGTCAAAGCACCAAGGTCCTTAGTTACCCTGTTACCCAGTAGAACAGAAATCAGTTATGGTACAAGTTGCTATGAGATGGGCCAGTACCACTATATTCATTGCCCAGGTTTCACAATAACAAAGAAATACCAAACTAAATCTACCATACCTTCTTGTGGGTACTCCAAGTTCCTTAAGTTTCTTAATACCTTCAATCACGGCAGCCTGTGCTTGTCTATGTAAGAGGTTCTCTCTCTTGAACTCATTGAGGACCGGGTCTTGAGTTGGGTCATAATTCTGATGACCTTTACTGTTCTCTTTTAGGTTCCTGTAGAAGAAAAATCATGTTTTAAAAATAATTATATTATCATTTACTTTTGAGACGGCTATGTAAATGTGTGGTGGAGTCAGCTCAGAACTTTGATAAGAAGGTGAGACCATAAGTATTATCCATCAGACCCTGTAAAAATCAGGAAAAAAAATCAAGTCATTTATTCAAACTAGGCTGAAAATCAGCACTTTTTGAATGTCAAAATTTAAATGAAGACAGTCCCTCAAATCGCCCAGCCCATCACCACTTCCTTGTATTTTAGCTGGGAAGAAGTGGCAAGAAAAAAAGGGCATTATTTATAAAAATCTCGACACTGTTGTCACAAACATGTGTGGAAAAGTTGTCTCCCACAAGGCCTTTCACCAGCAGTGAGACAATGGGCTAACTGGATAGGAAGATCAGTTTATCATTTCATCATTTTTATTTAAATAAGGGCTTTGTGTCCCATCATGTGTCAGCAGTTTCTTGATATCTAACTATTAGGCCATCTAGTCGCCATCATGGTGTAACAGCAAGTATTATTTTTAACACATGGTTTCTTTTAGTACTTATTATGTACTATGACATGTTATTTTGAGATTTTACAAGAGATGAAGCACCATGGTCACTCGATGAACATTTCTGGGTTTCACTTAAATTATTTGCCTTCAAATGCAATTGGATTTGTACAGTACAACGAAACTCGAAGTCGAACAGCTCTAAAATTATCAACTACTGTGCAATTTTATGAAATTATTTACATGATAAACAAGGTTTACATACTTTCTTCTCTGTGCTGTCTCCTGCATTTGTAAGGCTACATCTGGTGCCATCGGTGCTACAGCGGTCACTAGATCTAAGGTCTCGATCCATGGTAATTTTAGCTGAATATCCTTCAGTTTCACTTTCAAATCAGCCACGTTATTCACATAATTCTTCTCAATCCTTTCTATTTCCTCATTAAGACCAGGCTTTAGCAAGCCTTTAGCAAACGCTTCTTGCAACTACAACAAATAAAAGAAGATAATTGCACAAATTACTGAAAAGTATCCTATGCCGGAGCCCACTTTGAAAATTCCATAATAAAAATCTTACTTCTTCATCTGAATCTACGTCGGAGTCTGTGTCATTTAATACAAAGTCACTCATTATGAAATTAATATTGGAAATTGGTTACAATAATGGTCAATTCAATCTAATTCGGACTAACTCCACAACAACATAACCTCAATTAATTAAAACGTGTGCTTGACATTTACATTCCGTTTCTACTGAGTAGGTAGTTTGTTTTTTCGATCGAAGTTCCGTCACACGTTCCACAAACAGGCCACCACAGGGTACTTTTTAGAGCTCTCACAGACTTACAATAATAAGTTGGCCAACAATCAAACTACTAAATTGCGTCCTTTAATAATTTAATCGGCCACATTTCGCCCACATCACGGATCAAACAGTCATATTTGTTGCAACTAGTAAAAAAATGTAGTTATTCATATAACGAATAAAATAAAAGAAAATAAATCAAATAAGGATCACGCAAATACAGAATTTCTGAAAATGTTGTAGTTAAAATGACAAAAAAGGGTAAAAAAAATTCAATGAAAACGATTTTATTTTAGTTAAAAGGTGGAACTGGTGGAAGCTCCAGGAACGGGGTAGCCCGCGAAATTCAAATTTTCTTTCGTTTTTTGCAATTTGCAGGTCAGTATCAGGTTGTATGTTGGTCAAAATATGATTCACGGCTGTAGCAAGTACGTATTTATAGAACTGTAATAATTAATCATTAAAATCATCAATACAACTCTCTCAATTAGAATTGATGCAAAATGTTAATGATTTCATGAAATACTACATTTGACATCTATTCTAACTGAACCGCTCCAGCCCCTCTGAATAAGGAATCCTCTGAATAAGGAATCCTATGGAACTGCCATACCTACGAAAAAAACGTGCATACCTACGGTAACCAAACATGGCCGCCTAGTGATGTACTAGTCCTGGTTTTTCACCAAAAGATATCGATAAAACGCACATTTCGTAGTGGTAGCTTTTTAAGGTGAAATGTACAGGATAGGCCAAATGCGTGGCGGACTTCGCACATTTAGGGTTCCGTACCAAATGAGGGAAATACCAAAGAAAAATCTGATTTAATAATATATTGTTATTTGTTAGTAACATATAAGTTTTAATTAATATTATCACCAAAAATCATTGGGAAAATAAAAATTCTTCGAAACAAAATTTTGTGACAACAATAGGGCTCCATTTGGAGGCTTCGGGTACGAAACCCTAAAAATTATGTCAAGGAAAACATAAATATACAACGTATTATTGAATTGACTGAAAACCTGATAAGGGTCATTGAACTCATCATTATGAACGTCTTTTATCAGAAATATCAAACCAGCAATTAGGTACCTACTCAAAAAAAATCAGCTGATCCATAGTAAAATTATCATATATTATGGATCAGCTATACACACACAACACATTTTAATCTGTGTTCACGAAACTTGAAAAGACGTATGGATCAGCTGACTTTAATTATCGATTTCCCTAGTTGTACATAATTATGAATTCAATTACCCCTTTTCGGGATTTTTTTAGGGTAATTAATGGATTGCATTTTGTATAGGGAAACATAATGAAAAAAATCAAACAATATTTAAAACGTTTATTGAACACTATTAATAACCACATATAAATCATGTTTATGCATCCATTTCCGTCATATTTTTTACTAGCACTTCGCCCGCGATTTCGTCCGCGCGGATTTAGTAGGTACTCCACAAACTTCACGCCCCCCATATGCCCTTTTAAAGGTTTATTTTGGAAAATTAAGCACAATAATTTTACCCACGACCCATATTTATTTGTTGTAAAACAATCAATTTATTTATTCAGATGTAATAAAGATGGTCAAAAAGTGTGCGATTCAAGGTTGCAAAAGCGAATCCTATGCAGGATTCTTCAAGTAAGTATATTTCAATTCTTGAAGTAGGGTGCCCATAATGAACGAAATTATAAGATTATTTACACAATGCAGCATATAAAAAGGAGGTAGTCTTCAACGTAAGCATAATAAAACTTTATATGGAATGGTGTACCGAATACTTAAAAGACGTGATCATGAAACTTCACATTTCCCGAGGAACATTATAGGGAAACGGCCAAAAAGTTTTAACTTCCCATATTAATCGCTGATTTAGGTGTGTTACTTCGTATATTTTAAATAAATTTAAAAATATAATTTCAGACTGCCTGGAGAAGAATCTGAGGAAAAAATGCCTTGATGTCATTCCAAGTCATTCAAATATCAAAAATTATTCCGTTATTTGCAGTCTTCATTTCAGGCCCCAGGATATAATAAAACATAGTTTAATGCGTTTTACTTTAATCCATCCTTAAAGCATAATTATTATTAACTTATGAAATCAAATTATTGGTTAATATATTATATCCTATTATATTAGTCTCTACCTACATTATATTGGTTGGTCACCCTAATGAAAGGGACAGAGGGCTCTCGCGAAGCTATCTCGCTCGGACCGCGTATCGACAGCCTAAGTGCGCATTCCAGGTTGTATATAAGTTCCTTGGGTACGGCGGACTAACTCCGCCCAACACGCCACAGAGTACATAATATACTATACTGAAATTGTACGCCTTCAAGTGCACATGCAATATGGTGGAAGCGGCAACAATAACAGCAACATAACAATCACCACATACCAACCACACCGTAAAAGCGGAAAAAAGAAGAGAATTTGGCTAAATTGTATTTAATAGAAATACATTTTATATTTATAATGTAGTCTGTGGTAGTTTAGTACGGCACAACCGTATATACCACACGTCCGGATTTGGTACGGAGCAAACCATTTCCGACGTGCAAACAAGCGAACCGCAGCCACCGCAGCGGACTCAGTTGAAGAACAATAGGCAGTACTTTATATTTCCATGGATTGTCTATGATTAAAATCGCTGACAAAAGGTGCATTGGGAACGTGCCGCATTGCCGCAAGGCGCTACGAACTTGTCTTCGACAGTTCGACGCAATACTTCTGAAATCGCCAACGAGTCGCCGACGACTAAAGTAACGTGTGGACTTAGCATAATACAAGTGACAGAACTAGCAGTTGTGTAGCCACCACACAACTTTCAGTTTTTAAATCTACCTAAAGGTAGATTTTTTATAAAAGGTAGACCCAGCTAAAGCTGGGTCTGGGTCTTTATAGGTCTTAATATTATTTTGCATAACAACGGATAGCGTAAACTTCATTTCGCAGGAAATCATTTTGCATACACTTATTATTATTAAGATACCATATAAAGTTTTATTAAGCCCGTAGTATCCCACTGCAGGGCAAATGCCTCCCTTCTTTCTTTAATACACTTAACATATTCAAAACTCATAATTTTGTAAGTCAGAATCATGTTTAGGCCAAATCGAAAAAGGCAGAATCATCATATCGAAGAAAGTTCACAGTCAGAATCGTCCTTTGGCATAGATTTCATATTAATAGTCATTAAAAGGCAGAACTATCATGTCTTTGAAAGTTTACAGTTATAGCCGTAACAGACGCTCGGATTTGGTACGGCGGACTAACTCCACCCACCACGCCACATAGTATATATACTATACTGAATTGTAGGTACCTACGCCTTCAAGTACACAAAAATTATGGTGGTAGAAGCAACAATAGCAGCAACATTACAACCACCATGTACCAACCACACCGTAAAAAGCGGAAAAAAGCAGAGCAGGCTAAATTGTATAAATACATTTGAATTACAATTGTAGAAATACATTTTTTAAATTTTTATGGTAGTCTGTGGTAGTTTGGTACGGCCCAAGAGTACACACGTCCAGATTTGGTACGGAGCGGACCAAATCCGCTGTGCAAACAAGCGGACCGCGGCGGACTCAATTAATAATAATAATGTTCGGCGGACCACTCTACACACGGGCTGATATGGTCCGGGAGCGTACCAAATCTTGTGGGTGGAGTTAGTCCGCCGTACCAAATTCGAACGTCTGTTACGGCTATTAAGAATCATCTTTTGGCATACATTTCATATCTATAATAATTGAAAGACTCATGTTACAGAACGTTAATTGACTATGTATTTGGTTTAATTCGTTAGGTTTCTGCATGTATTGATAACTCAATAAAACAGTTGATTGTGAACTTAATGTGGTTTTTATTTACATGTTTTGTAAGAAGCATGCAAACAAGCATACACCATGCATGCAGAAAACATGCAGCAGGCATGGTTTCTGTCACGGCTCCGGCGCTGCGGGGCTCCGGCGGTCTCACGCGAGCTTATTATCGCAGATGGTTTTAACGCCCACCACCGCAGCTTCGGCTTGCCTCAGCCGCCGCCCACGGCAGGCGATAAAGCTACCTGCTCCTCAGCTCGCGGCCCGCCTTGCCCTTCCGCGCTTACGCGGGCTTAAATTACACTCTAGGAGTAGGGCAGACAAGACTAAAGAATTAAATATTTATTTAATTCTGTTTTTAGTATTTGGTTTTGGGTATGATTTAATAAGCTATCGCCAATTTTATTAGTTTTGAATTTCTTAAATAATAGGGTTTGACCTCAAAATAGTAGATCTGACACCAAAATGTAGTTGCAAAACAATTTAAAAAAGCAATTCCAATATAAATCACATACAATCATCAGGATATATCATCAAGTATCAAATAAATAGGTTGGGATTTATTAGAATGGGTTTGTCATGATAACCGTATAATCAATCGGGGCTCTTATTTCTGTCTGCAGGGTTTTTAGGAACCTAACATGAATAGTATGACTCCCCTTTATTCCCGTTGTCCCCGTATGCCATATCCCCGTCACAGGGACAGTAGGACGTGATTAAATGTATTTGCCGTTGTGCCCATAACATACATTCGGCTAACGGGGAAAACGGGAAGTAAACCATATTTCTGGGTGGTAAAAAAAATTACCAAGTAACCAACCAATTCTTTTTTTTTTTTTTTGTTTGCGCTTGGAAAAAATGCAATACGCATACCCTCCCCTCCCCTTATTGGGTATACCGGACCAAGACCCGGTATACCCACTAAAACAACCCAGCGGCATTCCCGCATCGTCTAAGTGGAGGGGGACTGGGAGGTCGGCACAGCCTTTGCGTCCAGTCCCTCTCCGACGTTCGCCCGCCTACACGGCGGGCCCTACACAACCTCCCCGTGAGGGGGGAGGGCCGGGAATGACCGGCGGAGGTGGTTTAGAGTGCGATGCGGGCGGAGGCGCCCCCGCGCCTGTCGCCCGCCTTTCACCACCACGAGGAGGGAGAAGACGGCGTCTTCTCCGACCTCTTCTCCGCCTTCGGAGCGGCGCAGCGAGAGGGTCGTCCTCCCGCGCGTGCTCCGCCGCCTCCTTTTGGGAGATGACGTCCTTGCAAAAGGAGGCGACCGCTGCCCAGGAACCCTCACTCTCCAGCATGGAGTTGACCACGCCGGGAAACCAATTCTAACCTAACCTGTCCGAGTCGGGGTGCCCTAAGCTCTCTGTGCCCTATGTTCGAATATTTGGTAACAGATATACCTTTCTGAGTACGAAGCTGAAGAAATAAACCTATTATTTTGAGAACAAAGTTTTATCCAAGGAATGAACTACGATTTTACTGATAATCCATCTCTTATTTTAAATATATATTGACATTAATTTGGTAATTCATACCTGGTGACACTTTTTACATATAGATCTGAGAATATAAATATGTCGTGGCGATCTTAGGCTCTAAGGTGGTGATAGATCTATTTATTAGGTGATACAACGTTATTGTTTTTATAGCGCCACCAGAAATACATCATCGATGAAAATTTCAACTCTCTAGCCGTCACGGATCATGAAATACTGTGAAATACAGCCTGGTGACAGACCTATTATATGTCTATGTGACAGACAGTCAGACGCCAGCGGAGACTTAGTAATAGGGTCCTAGGGTTTTACCCTTTGGGTACGCAACCCAAAAAAAGTACTTATATTAAATGAAGACATTTAGGTAACATGGCTCGTTTCTGCAAAAATATTATTACAGACGCTGAGGACTTCTCTATAGCGCGTAGTATTTAGCGACATGGAGCTCATCACGAACGTACGTGCGTGCGTCTTCACCTGCCGATGCCGACTAACGCCATGTATACTTGACTAAAAGAAAGAAAGAAAGAAAATACATTTATTGGCCACAGTAAACACCGTCCGTCCGTCCGTTTGTAGACTGCCGTTCAGTTTGACATGACTCTGCAAAATTGATCAAGTCGACAGAATAGAAAATGAATGTTTGCTTCAAGTGCACTTATCATGTACACTGATAGCCATACACCATCAATTTTACCGGACGCCGCCGCTTCAAGCGCGCTGCAAACTGGATGGTGGTTGGCCGGCATGAGACGTGGGGTGCCGCCACCGCGCGGGGCACCACCGCCGCGCTTCGCGTGCGGCGTGGCGTCTCGCAGCGTGTCAGATGGAGAATTGCAGGAATAGCTGGTCGAAAAACTGCGTGCGCTGCCGCGTTATACGTCACGTGCGATGCGGCGATGCCATCTGCGGGCTCAGCCTGCATTTCAAGCAAACGCGTGTAAAATCGTTTTTCCGTAAACGCTCTCAAACACAACGCCTTAATATGCTTGAATTTCGTGCGGGCCGCGTCGCGTGACGGCCTTCATCTCCGTAAACGAGGTATAATATTTTCCGCAAAGCAGAAAACAGTAAAATAGTTTGGATTTGGATACCATAGACTACATAGTAAGTCCTTATTTTAGAACGCATTCGTAATTAGAATCATTTTGTCTATTATTAAGATGTATTAAAAAAAAAACTATGAAATGTCTTTTAACTCTATCCATAGGCAAAAAAATACTGAACTGAATTACTTTTTGTGTTAAAACTCTAGAATTACTATTAATATCGGATTTTTAGCTATACAGAAAATGATTATTTTTAAAAATCATTCATTTACTTGCAAAAATTCTCATTTCTATTATTCATAGAAATAATAGAACACCGATTTACTCATTTGACCGGAAGTACTTTGTAGTTCGACATGTTTCATGAAACCCCCGTTGTTTTGTATCAAGAAAATGCAATGGCCGCCATCTTCGACTCTTGTGAATGTTTTGGTCGTAGTTACGGACTTTGAGGCCTATTTATTACGTGATATGCAATTATTTGATGGAAATAGTTTCGCTACGTCCTAGGTGTTGTAAATTCGCTCATATACAGGTCAGTACAAGTTTCCTTCAGTATTTTCTCGAAAAGTGTTTACATCTGGATTTCATACTGCCTAACTATTGTGATGTTGTCATTTTCTATAAATATTTAGTTTATTCCGTCTAATAAACCGCAATTACACAAGATATTGCTACAAGTAAGTCATTATTATTTTATTGAGGTGTTATAAATATACAAACCTCATTTTCGTATGTACTTATATTTCTCATGTCTTTGTTACTAAGGGGATTTAGTGGCGTTACACAGTTAAATATTTCGACTAAAGCAATTAACTACCGACAAATTTAAGTTAAATTTCTCTAATAGGGATAGTGTTTACTTTTTTTGATGTTTATTACTGAGACATTTCAGTTTCCGTGCTACAATAATGGCGGCAGTGGATTAACCTATTCGCTGATTTTTCGCATTTATTCCATTGCTGTTACGTTTATTATGCAATATTTTAGTGTTTTTCTTTATATTTTCTCATAGGGAACAAAATAAAGTGACTTTCAAATAGTTTTGTGGAACAATGACCTCGGCGGTCGTATCCTATTTGTGGACTAAAAATATTTTACCAAGAACATTATGGTGTACATCTCACGTACACCTGATTATTTTGAGGATACATGGGTAAAGGATAGATTTTCGGTTGCAGTCATATGAAATAAAATTTGGGGGCCGAGGTGCACTCCAAGGCGTCATCTCGGGTTTGACCCAAGATGATAGTATACACAGCATGTCTGCTACATCAGAATACGAATCTGCGGCCCGGCAAGTGAGTACAACGTATTTACTAACATAAAACCCATCACCAAGGTCCCTGGCCAGTCCTTCTGACATGAACACTCAGCCAGTCATTTAGCACTATATTTGTAAATATTATGATTTTGTTACCAATAACATCATGTTCCTACACTGCTTTCCTACTTCCTTCACCACTTATATGATACACAATGTCTAAAATCCTGCTTACACCAACTTATTACCCTCACAGTGCACAAGGCTTGTTTCTGAGATAAATATATAAGTGACAGTTATGGACTTTTTATAATCTTAAACTATTTACATAGGTATGTTTAAAAATAGTGAAATTAATATTATAATACAAGCTATCCAGTTTCAGGACCTTGCTACTCTAATAAATAAAGTTTTGAAAAGAAAGGTGTATTCATTGATATCCTTTTAAGTTTTAGTTGTACATATTTTAGGTGAGTAATGTGAGATTGTTTTAAAATATATTTACGGAGGAAGTTATCACAAGTTTTATGGGGGTATTAAATACATTATTTATAAAGGAAAGGGTCTAGTAAGTTTACTCTCCTGTTCTAAACTTATTTTCAAGTAATAAAAGTGCACTATCATAACTGCAATGCCTTAGAAAAATCACAGTGCTTAGAAAACAGTTTGTACTTATGTATAATTTAAAATGTTTATTCATGCACATTATGCAGAAGTGTCACATTTAATTACAATTATGTGCATTGTCTGCATTAACTGAATTCCACAAAGATTAATTTGATTTTGTATTTTGTTATAGGATTACGGGCCGACCACCTCCAGTGAAAATGTTTACGAACATGTATTGGATCACAAATTAACAAATATGAATGTATCTAGTGTTAGAACTCCTGTATTGAGGGCTCTGCCCTTGTCTTCCAGTGAAGGTGATCCTGAACCTGATTCCACACGTTCTGAAAGTATCATTAAATCTGTGCACAAAGTAGACAAAGAAGTTGAATACCACATTGCTGAGAAACACTGTGATACAGATATGTCTGTGGACTCCCTCTCTGGCATTGTGAGGCTTGAAGAAGCCATAGATAACGTAGGGCGCATAGCGTACCCCATATTACAAGAAACCGAAGATTCAAATGATGGCAATTATGTAGATAACTCCACAACCCTCATACAAGCCCCACTGAGCACAGCAATTGTTCAAAATGTTACTAAATTGCCTCAGAACTTTACAATTAACGTTGATGCAGCTGTTGGAAACATTACGTCTATACAGAATGTACAAGATGTATCTGGAAACCAGACCTTATGGCTGCCTACAATACTTGCAACCAGTGCTGCTACAAATGACCCTAAGATGGATGATGATAGGTCACAAGCCAGTGTGTCACAAATCATTATCACCAGTGAGAGTTACGTTAATGACACAACACAAACAAGAAGAGCAAACATTGTAACAGAGACTAACTTTATGGGCCGACCCAAGACATCCAAAGTTCAGATTTTAAGTAACATATCTATTCCGAAGAATCCAAACTATAATCAGCAATACTTAACTGGGAAAGAAATGGCTCCAGTATATGGCACACAAAATCATGTTTACAAACTGAGTAATTCAGTTCTTTGCACTAAACCCCAGAAGAGTCAATCTTTGATTGGGTGCTCCACCTTATCGCCAAATGTTGTGAACAATAGCCCTATTAAGAATGTGTCCTACAATCATACATTTACCAAAAGCACAAACTTAAATAAATCTTTGAATAAGGTAAACAATGGTGCTAATCTAAATGCTATGGTTGCTGCCTCCTCAGGCAACACACAATGCCATATTTTATCTCGTGTTGTCTCTGGACCTAATAAGATGTCTGTGCATTCTGGAAGAAAATCTGTCAATACTTTTAAGGGATCAAAGAGCTCTGGACAAGTGTCTAATCAGAAGAATCAGTCAAGGCCAATTAAAATAATACAACAGACTGGGTCAGTTAACAAGTCCGAGGCAAAGTCTTGGCCTGTCGCCAGCGTCACATACAAGAGCCAGCAGCCAAGCTATGGAGTTGTGGACTCTAATACATCGAAAATTATTCAGAAAGTCGGCAGTCCTACACATAAGAGTCAACCACTGGCTCTGTCAAAGTTCCCTCCTAAAGGGGAGCGTTTAGTATTACAGTCCCCATGTGGCCCTGTTTTGATTTCAACTGCTCCAATTAGTACGAGTTTACCAAAGGGTCCCCACTATGTGCAATCAGGGTCTACTCCTAATTTACGTTATGTTCAGACATACGGGCCTGCAGATAATCCAATATCCACAGTATCTCAAGTGTCTGCGAACCAGCAGCTGACTGCCCAGATACTGCAGTCACTATCACAACCCAAGTTGATGTTGCAACCCAGTCCAACACCTATAAATCACATAACAGCTCTACCACCTTCACCTGAGGAAGCAGTGGAGGTCAAACCTGTAAATCAAAAAAGGATTGTTGTGTGAGTATCTGGAATAAAGAATATTGATTTACTTGTCATGAAGATGAGTCAAAAACTGTTTTTTGTAAATTATTGACAAACTCAATTTTGATTTTCTTTGTTTCAGTGGCGACAAAACGACACTACTTACTGAGGACGACATAATCGGCATGGAGGAGAGACCAAACCTTTCAGAAGAACTAAGGAGGTATTCCTTCCAGCCCTTAGCCTTCGTGATGTTGGACCACACGTACGCCCAGCCAGCTCAGAAGCAGCCTACAGTCACGCCGCCCACAACGCCAGTGTCCACTGGCCCACCTCCCACCATCATTTCACCCACATTAACTACTTCACCAATGAGTCCTTTAAAACGTAATTCGCCTGTAATTATGTCCACTGCTTCATACGAAATGCCTTTGACAGTGCCTACCAGTGTTATTGGAACACCTATACCTGTTTCTTCTATACAAATGGCGCCTATAACTTACAAACCGCAGCCGCCTCCACCACCGGACGACGATGCTGCCTCTGTGATTTCTTCTATAGATGGAGACAGGAAAGCTGACAGAGGTGGAAGTGACACCGAAACCGCTCCTGAAGGCGAGGAGGAAGGCAAGACCCGTTGCATCTGTGACTTCACACACGATGACGGCTACATGATATGTTGTGACCGCTGTGGCGAGTGGCAGCACGTAGACTGCATGGGCATCGACCGGGGTAACATCCCCGATTCGTACATGTGTGAGGTGTGCATGCCGCGGCCCATGGACCGACGCCACGCTCGTGCCATACAGATGAGGAAAAGGGAGGAACTGAGTGCTCTAGGTGCTTCAGATACTGACTCTTCTGAAAGCACTCGACCTCCTGGACAAAGAAAACGGTTACTTACCGTTACCACATATACCAACACCAGTGGCTCATGTGTCACTACTTACAATTCCAACGTCCCAGTGCTTCCACCATTGCCGCAACCATCATTAGTGTTACCTAAACGAGGACCCAAAAGACCGAAGAAAGCAGAAGTTGTACGGAAAGGCACCAAGAGGAAACTTTCAGAAAAACGAGTGAAACGCAAGAAAGAAATATTGTTGAATAGGAGTAAATATAGCTCCTCATTGTCGAATCAATCGCACTTCCAAGATTCTTATGAATTGGCTGTAACAAACCATTACAGCCCAGAGTTGAGGGCCAAAATAATGAAATACAGTAGTAAATTGGGCAATACTCCTAACATGGCGTATGCTATGAACGCGCATTTATGTACCACAGTGCCACACGCTGGTGGAAAGATTCTGATTGCAACAAAGGACTTGAAAGAAAACACACCAGTAATAGAATTACGTGGCAAGTACATGTTGTCCACCCAGCACAGGCCTCAACTACAAAATTCTGCTAGAGCAGGAAGCCAAAAGCCTGGACCTTTCGTCTTCTTCTACAGACTGCCAAAAGATAACACGCAAATATGTATAGACACGAGAACGTACGGGAACGAAGCGAGGTTCGTTCGAAGATCGTGTAAACCCAATGCCGAATTACAACATTGTATTGTAAAAGGTACATTACATGTTTATTTGGTGAGTATTGGAGTTGTCCAGTCTAACACTGAAATAACTGTGGGTCATGATGCTGATGGCAGCAAACAGCCATGCGCTTGTGGAAACCCAAAACACTGCAAAGTGAACGGCCTCACCACTTTAGCATCGAGAAAAAGTGTAGACTATCCGCCGAGGGAAAAGAGGAGTAGGAACAGATGTTTCAGTTCTTCATCTCCGGTGTCACCACCACTAGTGCCTCCCGTCACCACACCGGTCAAAGAATTTGAGCCACAAATTGTTGCAATCAAATCTGAAAAGAAATCACCGCAACAAATAAAACACGAGTACCCGCCTCTGTCACCTGTCAAAACAGCTGTGATGGCCTTGAACTTTGATGAACCAGCTAAACCTGAACCAATAGAAGATATAAAACCTGAAATAGATCTGATAGCCAAAGAAGAAATGAAGCTGGAAGAAATAGATGAACCAGACTATTGTTCAGCAGAACCTATTGAAGAAAAGTACGAAGAAGTAAAACACGAGCTTATTCCGCTTCCAGCTGTTGAGGAACCAAAACCTATCGACACACAACCTAAACCAGAAGTAAATGAGATAAAGGAAATAAAACAAGAGAAAGAGCCTGTGTATTCTGATGACGAGAAACCAGAAAAAGTTGCTGTTGAAGAGAAAAAACCCAAGGAGGAACCGAAAATAGAAGAAGACAGACCAGTGACTAGAGAGTTTATGGCCAAGTCAGCGTGTCACGATAGATCATCGAGATCCAGTCGAACGACTTGCATGAACCAAGACTCGTTGGATGATAAAACAGATGATTCTCAAGACAAATTACAGAATAATAACAAAGAGAAAGAAAAGAGGAAAATGGTTAGTTCGAAAAACACCATCGAGACTCAACCTCCTAGCCTTGGGACCAGACAAAACTCTAAACCTGTATCTAAATTACAGACGCGCGAGGAACGTAAGATGGAAGCTATTATGAAGGCGTTTGAACGCATGGAAAAAGCTGAACAGCGCAAACAGGAGGTCAAAGAAAGGCAGAAGAGACGAGAGTCTGATCCTCACCCAAATGCTAACGATAAGGATGACGACGAAGAAGTTCATAACACTTCGAAAAAGAGGAAAAAGTAAGTTCACATTGTCTATAGTTACTTGTCCCACTTGCTGTAATTACCACCTTGACTATTTTTTTTTAAATCATTGGCAAGATTCCAGTTTTAAACAACTAATAGGAGGTAAATGTACTGGGATTTCTTTCAGTGTTTAATAAAAGAAAAAGTTCTGTTGCAGGTGCTTTATAAAAAATCTGTAGATTGAAACTTGATTAGAGTAAATTAGCAATAAAGTTTCTTACTTTATGATATAATTTAACTGTAGGTTAATTGTCTAAAGCAAAAAAATGTTATTAATATTTGTAATAATTTTATTTTGATGATGCATTCTCTATTAGAGTTTGATAGTCGACATAGCCCTCTTGATTTCCAATAAATTTTAATTTGAATAATGTGCTTTTAGAAGGAGGCAAATCTAGCAAAATTTCTATTAGGCTATTAGCTAATCTAACTTATCAAACCTGTCAATACTTTTTATACCAGTTATTGCATTGTATACGCCACTTAAATACATGCATATTACCATACAGTAACAATAAAATAAATGATAGAATTTTCTAGAAGTCTGACTCACAAACCAGCTTGTTTTGCTTGAATCTTTATCAAACATGTTGAAATACTTATGTTAAAATTGTACGTTAGGCGCAAGGGTCGCGCGCGGACGACATCGCAGTCGAACCGGCGTCGCCTCAACTCTGCCGACAGCGACATGGTGACGTCAGGCGACGAGGCGCCGCTGACGCCGCTGACGCCGCTGACGCTGCTGACGCCGCTGACGCCGCCCACGCCGCCGCGGGCCGCCCCGGTGACGTCACTGGCGCCGCCCGGCCTGGACCACGACAGGGCCAGTGACGTGTGTCGACAGGTATGGACCTACCAACCGACCTTTTGATGTACGATGTTCCCTAGCTAGATTGTTTATGTGAAGAAGATTTTGTTCCCGAATGCCAAATCCTATTGGATCTCATTAGACTCAAAATATATAAGTTCAGTCTGATTAATGGAACAGTTCCACCAATTAGAAATACTAAAATAGTGTAAAAGTGGTCTACATCAAAGTTTGTTTTCAGGAACTGGGGTTGAGCTCTGCCTGTCTATTAGTCGAAGCAGCTGTTGGATCAGTAGAATCCGCCTTCAAATTACCAAAAACCAAGAAAACAATGGCAACAGAATGGATAGGGAGGTCGCCTGAAAGAACACCATCGCCTTATAGGTCCCCTTACAGACCCACCTTGGTGTCCGCGCCGTCCCTAGAGAGCTTGGTCAGAGTCGCGTCGACGATGATAGGCGATTTAAGTGGAGGACATGATTTAGATCATGAAGATGATTCTAGAGCGTCGCCCCCTAGAACTCCTGGGAGAGATCGAAATAAGCCTCCGAAGAAAGCCAGGCGAATAACGAGGAGTACACCACCCGAGGTACCTGAGGTGGTGCAGCCAATCATCCCACAACACAGTGCCAAGAAGAGATGGTTGCGACAAGCCATCAGTGAGGAGAGCGACTCGCCTGTTGCAGGTTTGTATTCAAATCTAAATTGAAAGACTAGTTTATTTTTTAAACATTGTAATACTATGTTGAATTTTAGATGTATTTGTTTCAGAATCGCCCCCCAACGAAATGGTGACACCATTGAAGAAGAGGCGGTTAGCGAGAGAATCGCTATCTTGCGAACAGAACACTATTGTGCCTGTAAGTAGCTTTGCAATTGTCTTCTAGAGATTATTGTCAGTTAAAGTTGCTAACTCAAAAACTTTATTTACGCAGTGTAATGACGAAACTTCGCCTATTTTAACGTCAGAAGACTCGCCGGTCAAAGATGACACGCAAGCATCGACGAGGCAATATAAAGTCAGAAATATTATGGATAGTATATATGGTAGGGATAGAACTCGCTCGGACAGCGGACAGGGCTCCGACGACCAGTGCAATATAGACAGTGACGTGTTAAACATGAACATTAAGGGCCCTCATGATAGTGAAAACATTAGGAGGATAATAGGAGTACCAACACCTGAAGAAGAACTTCCGCCTGTAATACCTAAACCAGAAGACATGAAAACTAATAATAATAATGTTGATATAGATGAAAGTAATTACAACAAAGTGGTGCCAATGGAGATAGATACTACGATACCTGCACAACCAAAATTACAGGAGTCAGTTGACAGTAATTTAGACATGAAAGGAATTGAGAGCCCAAACGATAAACTGAACAGCTGCCAGTCAGCTGACACGAGCGGGAACTCATCGCCGCAGCGGGACGAGATGGACGACATACAGAAGAAAATACACTCATTTCACACAGAGAACATACAAATACTAAAAAGCAGAAATAAAAAACCTAAAGAGAAACGGAAGAAAGTGAATTTAAACTTTGATCTGAACATGGTTGACGATCAGATCAGTGTTCAGTTGAGGACTGAAAACGACACGTCAAAGCCAGTAGATATCAACGGTGACATTCACGACGACATTAACGACGTTCATGGTGACGTCAAACTTCATGTTTCTCCTGAAAACATACCTCTGCCGCCCGTCGAGTCAATACCTTTGCCCAATCCGGAAAACATACCGCTACCTGAAGAGCCGAGTCCCATTCCCGTGATACTGCCGCCAGAAACGATACCCCTGCCCCAAGAACCTATGAAGCCGGTGAAGACAACGTGTCCTGCATCGCCCGTAGTAATAGAAAAGCCCGAAAAAATTGACAAGCCCTTTTCAATAGACAGGCCGTCCGTGTTAGAGAACTCAACTTTACCATTCTCGTCGCGTTTTAGTTCAACGGGACTGTTCTCCGGTATCTTCAGCAACATGTCTCAATCGTTTAACATGGACAGGGACAGTTCAATAAACGAGAATGTACCAAACATGTCTATAATAAAGAGTGCAATAGATAGGACTACAAGTTTAGATAGTAGTTTGTTTGACAAGGACAGTATTACGCTTGTGGACGAACTCAAGAGTGTCCAGGAGATTTTAACGCGAGTGAACAATATGGACTCAAATAACAGTGTGATATTATCGGGGGTGCTGAGCAGTACGAGCAAAGCGGGCTTGTTGGCGCCGTCGCCGAAGCCGCTTGCCAAGCCCTACTGCCCGCGGACCAACGACCCCAGACTGAACCCTCCACCTGTAGAAAAACCTAAACCAGTAAGAAGGAAGGTGAGTTCTCTTTTTGTATTTATTTTACAGATTGAATACCTCTCTGAAATCCAAACACCAGATTGGAGTAAGATGACCTGTTTGCCTTTCGCCAAAATAGACTACCAAGGATTATTTATTATCTTCAAAAATCAATCTGCGCGATTGCTTAACAAGGCTAATCGTTTCCATTACTAGAACAGAAAGCAGTGAATGAATTTTTATTTACCTACCTACAAATTAAATGGATAAAACTGTTGTGTCAGAACACGTAAAACCAGATCAAGGTCACAGATTAGATAATAGTAAAAATTGATGTCCACGTGATATTCGTGCTAACGGGGACTTTTCTAAGTAGTCTATTCAACATGTTTGTATACAGAGAAATTATATAATTCATATCTAGTTATTTACTTATTTTAATCGTTCTTATCTGTAGTAAAAGTTAGAGGTTAGACTTTCGCTTGTGCGGCATATCCGAACTTAATTTATCTACACCACAGAATATACATAATATAGAATCTCCACTCTAGCCAAGTGACGATCTCGAGTGTTTCAAAACAGTGCATCGACCGATATGGCGACGGATGTTATTCAAACGCTAGAACGCAGTTATCGGGCTCGACAGAGATTCGAAACTGCGATGAACCGATATTAGAATTATGCTGGTCACATTATTAGAATAATTTTTAAACTGAGCCAGAATTTCGTGATTGACGTTCCGGTTTACACCTGAACTAAAATGTACCAGAATAGATGAGCAAAAAACGAAAGCTTTTAGCAAGCACTCTGCAGCAATGCAGGTCATCATATCAGCTGACAGAAGTCCACCGCTGGACATAGGCCTCCCACAAATGGGGGTTGTTTGCCATAATCGCCACGCTTGGCAGACGGGTTGGCGATCGCAGTGTAGCTTTTGCAATGTACAGAGAATGCTGCTGCCATTCTCTGGTGATATGCCTACCTACAGAAAACAATGTGTGAGCGGAATAATAATAACTCAGTCTACAATGGCAGTATTTTTACATAAGTTGGTCATGGACGATGCAGAAAGTCTCAAATACCCTTTTGAGACCACAATATTAGGACTGTTGCATGTAGATTCTTAGAAGTTAAGAAGTCTTATTTTTTTTGTTTTCCAATCTGATGGGCTTAACCCGTAACTACTCTCCGAGGTAGCTGTGCCGCGCGGGAGGAGTGTTGACGCCCGTCCGTTCAGCGGGCGAATGGCAACCCTCCTGAGCTTCCCAGGGTTAGTGAAGCAGTAGACCCGTAACAGATAGTTCATCATTTGCAGCTCTCTATAACGGAGTACCGCAAGAGGCACAAAGGCGGCTGCCTGGAGGAGGGGGCGGGCTCGTCGTCGGAGGCGGGCGAGGGGGGCGAGGGGGGCGACGCGGGGGACGCGGGGGAGGGCGGCGAGGCGGCGCCCGAGTGGTCCAGCGAGTCCTCGGGCGCCGCCTCGCTGTCGCCGCAGCGCCTGGACCTGGCCGCGCAGGCCGCCGCCGACGAGCTCGAGCAGCGCCTGCACCGAGAACTCGCCGCCTCGCAAACGCCTAAAGGTGAGACACCCTATCTTTGCATGCCTAACTTCAGACCAGTCCCTTATTGGTTATACAATATAAGTTAATCTTAGGTGACCTAACCTACTGTATCTTTAAATGTCTCAAATGCAGTTATTACAGCAGTTTGGTCAGTACTACATCTGGCGACATTTGACCACTAAGCTGAGCGAGCTTGTCCAATTTGTACTTTGCACAATGTGCTGAAATTACAGATGACAACATAATTTACTATAATATAAAACCTTACTCTACAGGGTAAAACAAACCAAGTATTAGCACATACGCAATAATGAAAATAAAGTATCTTCACAATATAATAAACGAGTCAATAAGTCACAATAATGTAATTGTGGAACTACATCATCGCATTGTAGACAATTATATCGTCAAATGGAGCACGCTAGCACTTGATTCAATTGCTTGATTCGCCCGCGCACCGGTTACGTGCTACCATAATAGACGATTAGCGTCGTGCCTTGTTACGCTTCCCTAGTGAATACGCTTTCGAAAGGAAATGTGGACCGTCGAACGCAGAAGTGTATGAGGGTTTAGATAGTGTCAAAATGTTGTAAGTAAACGTTTGAAGATTCAGTATGAAGATTTGGCCCAAAAGTTTTCGATGGCGTACCTTTCTAAAAAGTAGATTAATACTATAATATGACTTCTTATAGTGTGTTCTAATATGTGAATTAGGTATTCAATTAAGGGACTCAAGCAGCATCAGCCTTATTTGTAATTCCAACTTGGATCATCAATCGGTTTACTAATTATACTGTCATTATGACGGTATTTAATGGTCGTTCGTTACGGACCATTAATTATAGCGAAGTATAAAGAGACCTATGTCTATTATGGCGATAAGTCCTCTCAATCGACAACAGTCTATTTAAATGGCTAGTTTTTAATGGAATGTAAGTATATAACTACTCCATTCAATATAGGTTAAGTATTAGTATATTTTTGTGGCATGTTCTGTTGGCTTCAGATATGAAGCTGCATCTAGCAATTGAAGCATTTAGTGCTTGCTAACTTGCCATATTTTCAGTAACTTTTCACAAATGGATCATTTATGAAACAGGTATACCTACCTCTATGCTGAAAACCTACTCGTGTAGGTTGCGACTGCGTTATGCAATAATCGACCCCAGTTTATCGATGTTTTTGTATTAAATTCATTTGATAACGGCGTTTCACACAAACACTGCTGTTGTTAAGTCAAGTATTTCCATAGCAACTTTACGCGTGTCAACCTTATCTATATTATATGCTCGTGTATTGTTGGAGAGTAGAAATCTATAGTGGTATTTGCTGTAAGTTCTGCAGTTGCAATCATAAGCTATACAATTCAAAAAAAGAATGAAGAAAAGAACAGGTTGTTTTCAAAAGTCATAGGAGGTCCATAGTGTATAGGAGGCTTATCAGATCTGTTATTTGTTGGATTTATTCCGTAGTGTAAAGGCAAAAAGATGCTGGCAATTTAATTAAATCTATTATCTACAAGGCCGAACGATCCGCACCAATAAGTTCGGCAAAATTCGAGAGGCCCTTCAAACATAATTATGCAAAAAATATAACTTTAAACTATTTAAGTAAACCTTAAAAAAATATCTATATGAATCGCATAAAATAGTACATCATCAACTCAAGCCAAGCATCTCAATACAACTAACAGAAGCTCTGTTTAAATGATTAAGACAAAGCAATAACGTTAGTGGCGCATAAATGAGCGAGGAGCTCGGCTATTAAGACTAAAATCATTACCGCTCCGACCTTGACTACAAGTGTAAACACAATACTGCGCCGCACAGAATTCTTAACTAATATTCATACGAGGTTTTTTTATTTCACGCCAACATGCCAGCGCGCTGAGATAATCCGACACCTATATTATATCTACTTGTACAATTTACAGCATCTTATTGCACTCACTTGATAATCATTATGGCGGCGGCAAATTGGTTCGTATAGTGCACCAGCGCATTATTTTTAGCCCACGATCGCGGTAAACGTGACGATCGTAGAATGGGGTTACTGTTTTCGTTTTTAGTAATTTTAGAACGTTCAAACTTAGGTTTGGTGGGATATTATGTTGTGATGCAAATGTTGGTCGTAACTCTACTAATGATGAAATATTAGGAATATTTTACTGTAATGTTCTGAGCTAAATATCGTGCCATAAAATCCTATTGTGACTACGAACTACTATGGGTCTCCTCATCGCTACAATGTACGGGCGTGTGTGTATTCTCATAAATACCTAATCTACGCAGTAAGCTTGATTCGTGATCGCACTATGGATTATATAATTTTTCAATATGAGGCAAAACCCACGCGTTTCCCATTTAAAGTTATTTTATTTCGACATTCAGAAATGTTGTCCTCCAAAAATAGAATTGTTATGATAATATCCAGTACATTTTGACCTATTGTTTAAAACATTTTTGTTTGTGCAGGTGTGTTCGACGCCCAGCCGACAGCCTCGGAGCGCCAACGGGAGAACCTCAGCTCACGGTTACGACGGGAGTTCGGTCTTGCCTTACCTGACGACGAAGAGGCGAGACCACCTACCGAAAACACCGGTATGCCTACTTGGAGACATAACATTATGGGCCATGGTGCTGGCAGTCTGACCCAACACGTTTATGCAGCGCCGGTGGGACCTGATATACCAAACCTCATGAGCTATTCGGCAACAACTCCTGCCCCATCAAACTGTCATGAAGACCCTTGGGGACAAAATATAAAAACCTTGGAGCAAATGGGACACCCTGTTGATAACCAATGGAATAACAATATATATAGTACAGCTTATGGGTATAAAACAGGAGCTAAAGGGCTAAAGTGGGGAAGAAGGGGTGTATGACTTCAATAATAATAATAATTATATGTAATCAATAGGAACAGTAGATTTTAGGTGATGGCCAGATCTTGCAACATGTTTAAAAAATGTGTCCTTAGACAAAGATCTTGCTTGTAGAAAAAGTATTTGGTTTGTGTAATCATACTAACTGTAGTTAAGTTTTGTATGGTATGTTACTATTTATCAAGTAGAAATTATGAAATCACTAAACAGTTACATTAATTTTGTACATAATACATAGAGATATTATGTTGGCATGTTGAATAAACTCTGTTTTCCAAGTATAGTGTTGTCATTTCTAACCGCTGCTATGCTTTGTCCGGCAGATGGCGCGGGCGGTGCGAAGCGGGGCGACAGGTAGTCGGCTGTGGTGGCTCACAGTAACACATTATTTTTGTAAATCTCAGACGGACTCACACCCGTCGCCTGTATTATATAATAACTAGCATAAAGGAACTTTTCTATGAGTGTACGTTAAGTGCGACGCGCGCATATTGTATATTTCCGTTTCACTTCTACGTTTTATTTTCCACGGTTTTTCTGCAAGTACAAATTGTTTTTATTTCCCTTTGTACATATTGTATATAGGAGAGTTAAGATAATATAATATAGGGAACCTACTCGGTAACGTGTATATGTATAATGGTATGAAAGATTTTTATATATGTACAATGTTTATGTATTTTATTGATAAATTTATTTATTATCGATTAACTCGATAGTGCGTTTAGGGAACGATGGCTAGGAATTTTATACGCATAATTTTTAAGTAAATTATAGTTGTTTTTATTATTTGTTTTTTTTTTTCTAGCATACATAGGGGGTCCGAAGGCTCGTCCTAGTTCTAGGTCTCTTGTTAATGTTAGAGGGTTCACGTGTACGTTAGAGTCGTTTCAATACAGATACGCATTGTCGCATTAGCCATTTGTAGAGGTTAAATCTGTGTTATATTTTAAGTGGAGCATATTGAGCAAAGATTTTTTCTTTGGTCCATCATCACAAGGACGTAAATTGAGGCAGCTGGGTCATAGTGCTCTGAAACCTCGCCAACGACACCACTATACACATCGCATTCTGCAGAGTTCGAAAGTGAATATTTATTGGTTATGTTTCAAGTATTATACGTGGACTGAATTGTTCGTAATAAAAATATAAATTGTTTTAATTGTAGAGTTGTAGTGGTGTCGTGGGAGAAGACTTAGTTTAGTGTGGCTTTTGCATCCAAATTGGATAAACGAGGTCATGAATTTTGACTGATATGAATTGCAATCACATTAGTACTAATAAAATACTTGTTCAGTTTGACACAACAAAAAAGCAGATTCTAAATAAGCACTGATTACTCGTTAGTGTTTCGTGCGATTTGTTAATGAGTTATTTCTTTGTACTTGAATTTGCAATGTGTTACAAATCATCGTCTTTAGAGGTTTTCATAAGATATGTACCGTGTACATTGTGTGCTGGAGAATTTGCAATAAGTAGGTATTGACGTGGTTGTTGAGTGTCAATATTCGAGATGGTTGTTATTTTCCGTGGTTTGTAACACATTGTCTACACAGCATAATTTTAACAAATGTAAAGTTGTTACATAATATACATTTAAAACTCTGCACTTTAGAGCTTTACAGCTGAACCTTACATTATTTTGTAAGAACTAAACTGCAGAGTTCAAAATGAAGTTGCGTATTATAACATTCTGCCATTTTATTCTGTAATTAAAGTTGTTTATAATAATTACAGTAATCTTTATAAAGTTGAATGTTATGTACCAATATTTGCAATTGTTAATATGTTGCCAACTGTAAATACTTCTATAATAACAACGAATCAATGTTGTGAATAACCTCGGGCTAAAATAGTGTTGTATCACTGAAGCACCCAGTGATCTAAGGAAGCTATATGCAGGCACTTGCAAAATATTCTGTTGGTTATATTATGGTAGGCTTCCGTAGGGATTATTAATTTTAGTTAACAGCTCTACTTATAAGCGGTATTTGCACTGAGAGGCGACGGAGTGCCGTCTCCGAAGTTGCTGTCAAATATTCGCGGTGCGATGGTTGCCTTAATTAAATCGCTATTTCAGATTATGTAATCTAATTCATTACAAAATAATACCCTCTAGTGTTATACATTATAATGCTCGGCGAGTATTACAAGTGTTGCGCGTTATATTTGTAGTTTATGTCCAATGATGCGCTTCAGTGAATCATTTATACTTCCATTATTTCTTCTGTGACTTAGATCGCAATAATTAGCTTCTATGCATCTATGCAATAATTATTTCGAAACGGAACTTATTTTTAAAGTTCCATAAATAAAATTTAGAGATTTTTATTCTGTTAAATAAAATGCGCTGATATTTTGAAAGTGAGCAACTATTCGATCGGTGTCTTTATTATTGGTGGAATATGCCCCAGTTTTTAGGTAAATCAATCTGTGGATATTGTTGCAATTTAGAGTAAATATATGTAGTTAAACTACGTTTATGCCCAGTGTCTGACGTTTCATCCAAATTATTGCTCAAATTTTCTAACATGGGTTCCAGAAAATTGGTGTTTTATTTGGAACCCCTTTGTAATAAGATTGTGTGCTTTTTGAGGCCTGTAGAAATGTGAGGTTCTGCCAACATTCGCTGCTTATTTATTACGTGTCAATTACAGTCTCGATCTTCTTCCATAAAATGCAGTTTTGATTATGAGTAATTTATTTTCAAAGATATATTTATTATGTTCAATTTAAACCAAGTGAGCTGTGTGGCTAACAAGTACATATCGAAGAGTCGTCTCAATTAACTTGTTCTATAATGTCTTGATTTCCTATTTCGTGCAGCCGTTTAGAATGTTTCTGTGTAGTTTTCATTATGTTTCGCTTACCCGTAAGTGTGGGTCGTCACTGAGCTACTACTTAAAAATTTAAGTGTTTTACGCATAATCTTCAAAACTTAGATTATAGTCAAATACGTTGCAATAATAAGCCTTCAAGGCAAATACACGTAGTTATTAACACACAGAAAAATATATTTTAACAGCTTTATTTAATCCATGATTTTATTATTTTTTATTGTATAAAAAGAACTGTAAGAAGATTTTTATGATTTTTTCTATTGAATCAAATGTAGATTAGTATGAAATATTGAGCATATTAGCAGCCCGACTAGAGTGACAGTGTCGGTCTCGTGTCAAATAGATTATGTAAATATTTCGATCTGGTTTTAATAAACTGTAAATTAATTGCTTTATCTTTCTGTTGGAATGCGTTTTGATGTGCATTTTATAGAAAACAGTACTTCCAGATAGTCTTCTTCTCACATAACAAATATGAAATGGTAACTTAAGATTTGAAATAGTTGTAGATTTAAATTTCACATTAAGGCAGCGCAGCAAATGTAAATACCTAATTAAGGATTTATAGGACAACAAAACGCACTCCAACACTTTAAAGTTTCTGTAGTATATTAGATGAAAATCTTTGTGATAAAAAATTCTTAATTATATCAACCCGTAGAGAAAGCGTCTGTGTATATATTATAATAGTTAATGTTAAGTGAAAGCTATATTTTGTTATGGTGAACAAAACGCGCACTCTCTATCGTTTGCCATATTATGAAGCTAGTTGATTGGTACTTCCGACTCCTTGTGATCGCACCCACCTCGGCTTGTCCCGCTCCCCGTCGGATATGTTTTTATGTAAGGTATTCGATGTAACAATGGAATATTTTGCAATATATATTAATATAATTTTTTAACGCTAAGTGGATCGTAAATAGAAAAGCTGTATATTATTCAGATGTTAAATATTATTATTTCTTCTCAATGTTTGAACTAAGCATGTAAAATTTAAAATAATACTAGAGAATAAAAGATGTTATGATAATTAATTACATAAAATCTTCGTTTGAATGTAGCGCCTTTCCTTTATTCCTAATATCCTATCATGAAAAATAATACACGCGACTCCACAAAATATTTAACATTTATTTATTTCTTAAACGAGTTTATTTACAAAATATAAAATACTTATACATTTAACAGACTATTTTAAATGATTTAAAGAACTAACTTTACGTAAAATTTGACACTTCTTTGCACATTGAACTCTAACCTGCGCTATACTTACAATATTTTGAGTGAGAATCCAATGTTGAAACAATCATAGAAACAAAACTTTGCCACTAAATAAAAACCTCAGTCTTTATCTTGTCCACAAGTGGACACCACACCTTATTTTTTCCACCACTACCTCCCAAGAACATATTAAAAATAAAAACATTTGAAACAATATTCAGCAGCTACCTTTATACGAAATCCGTATTCAAATGAATAAAGCGCATATTAGTACTGTGGAATTTTGGTGGGAAAAATGTCTTAAAAATAAAATTTTGTTTGGCCTTGAATCAGCTTTAAAATAATGTTTCAATTAATGTTTATTAGTAATGTCTGATTTCTGAGGGGATTTATCATCAGTTGGTTAGGCTGCTTCTCCACTTGATACTAAATCAGCACAATATTAAACACAGATACACAAACAAAGCTAGAATGATTTTCTAACTTGCTGACACTTACAATTCTTATTCTAATTTTATATTGTACTGTTGTACTAATATAGCAAGTATCAAACGTCGAAACATCCTCCGAGAACTGTAATAAAGAACCGCAGCAGTCAGTTACATCTTGACTACTCTTTATTTATCACAGCCGTAACTAAGAACACTGAAAACATTGTCCACGCCATCAAAGTCCTTTCAGTATGCTTTCGCCAAAACTATGGGCATAACGTGTTCCTAGATAAAAACTTAAGATTAATAATGTCCTTTTCATTAATATGCCCACAGAATAAATTATTTTTAACGAAACACCACGATTAAGTTATGATGCGAGTATTCGCATTTGCAACGTTCACTGCACTTGAATCTGACTCACAATTGACTAGAACAGCTGAAGATTATGCCAGTTTTAGGTTCAATCAATTAAATAATACTTTAACAGCTGAACTAACTTTTCGCTAATTTTCTTGTCATTTTTCTTTGTAGTTATGTGAGTAATCTTAAATCATGAGCACACAATATCTACATTCCACAATTAATAGTATTTAAGTTCAGTAATCTCAAAAATATTCAACTGTTTTGATTACAAAAATATATGATATTTAAGATCTTAGGAAAATATCTTGGCAATAGGTGATTTTTTGTAGTTCTAATTTATGAATAATCGCCTCCACAAAATATTTCAGAAATATTAGCTGTCACGTTCAAATGTTCGCGCCATTATTGTAGCAATATGGCGTCTAGCTCATTAGCAGGCACTGAATAAGTGTATTTTGGTTTACACGGCCCGCCATTGGTCTCGCTCGTTTGGTTCCCTCTTGACGTGGTAGTTGAGACATGGCTGAAAGTTGACGTGGATCGTCACAGGATGCAATGGCGCAGCTAGGTGAATAGCCCTTGCGTCTAACACATCGTAGGGGCCCAGGAACCTTTGCAGGCACGCATAGTCAACACTTAGCGGGACATAGTATTTTCCTGCAAAGAATAATGTTATAGGTTAGGATAATATAATGGCTATTGGTTTTTTTTAGTCGTGCACTTGCCGCGCATCGCTGTTATCAACTTACCGATTGCATTCAACGCAAAAACAGGAACATACTGCGCTGGAGGAGGTGGTTTGTCATAGTGATGGTGATGAGGTGATTCGCTTGACGTATCCTGCAAATAGATTACAGATTTGTTTAGAAATACACAGTTGTAACAGTTAACAAAATAAATTCAGTAGGTAGGTATTGCACATAAAAAATAGGTTCGTGGAAGAAAAACTGAAATCCTATAATATACCTGTGGCGAGGTGTCCCTAGCATCTTCAGTAGATCCGGAATTGGAGGTGGAGGTGGAGGTGGAAGGCGCAGGTTTAGTTGCGCGGCGGCGCTTGTGCGAGTACACCTTCCCGTGAACGTGGGTCGTGCGGGCCATCATGTCGGTGGTCTGGATGGGGATCATCTATTCATCTTATTATAGGGTAACTAAAAGGTTGGTATAGACACAGATGTCGGTGAGGGTTAGAAAATGGCAAAGGCGGACATTTCCTCTTAAATTAGATGTAAGTACCTTAACGATCGATTCAATCGATCGTTATTAGTTCGAAGAAATGTCGTTTGAAAGATTCGGGGATAAACCTATTTACCTACTTCAAAAAAGGAGGTTATTAATTCGACCCGTATGTATGTAATATTGTCAGAATTGTACCGTTTTTGTATATGTCGCAGCCAATTAGCTTAATTAGCCGTTTAATTGGTTGCCTAGCCTTTCCATTTAAATGTACCGATTATTCAGCGACCTAAGTGACATCTTTTGTTCAATATTGACCTTCTTAAAAAAAAATTCAGTTAATGATGAAAATCACAACAAACTCGGTTAAGTATTTTTTCAGTGAGGGGTGATCATGTATTAAACAATAAACATACATCAATTGATGCATTATATTGAAGCGAAGGCGGGATGCTGCGGCGCTTGCGCGGGTGCCTTGCCAGTTGTTCGCTGATAATTGAAGATTGACTTTCAAAACGGCTTATTTCTAAAAAATCTGGTCATCATAATATATTTTTAGTTAGGTACCTCCGTGTCTTGGGATCTGGAAAATCGCCTTTCAATGGAGTTCTTGAATTTGTAGGAATGCAGGTAGTCTTCGGTGTGATCGGGCTTCCTCACTGCTCGCAGTGTAGGTTCCCCCCTCTTGCGACGCCCGTCCAGGGGCAAGGGCTCTGCCTCAGGTAGGCCTTCGCCTTCACCTGTCATGGGCGTCTGCGCCACTGATACTGTAGAGAAAAATTATAGAAACATTAGGATTTCAGATATACAGCGACAAAGGTCATGGAACACTTGAGTTACAAATTGCGACTTTCTGCCGTGAACTCAGTCCTAGCTATTCTTACTTGGAATTCGTCCTGATACTCGACGTCGTAGTAGGTATTGTAAACACATCAGATTGTAAAATGGAGATTCGCATCCTGTCGATATAGCAAACGCACCTGTTTGATTCTGCGCAGCCTCCGCCAGGTGGCGGCAATAATTCATGAACCTAAAGTAATAAAACTAAAATATAAATATGTGTGCTTTATCAACACTAGAGCGATAAAAAGTTAGATACCCTCGATCGTTACCCCCGTCGGCGGCGGCGTCTAGACAGTTCGCATGACGATGCTGCTTCCGTCACCGGCTTTTATATCCGACATTGATAAAAGAACCGTTTTTACCTGTAGGTATCCAAAGACGTCATCAGAGTTCTCGTTTAGCGCGTTGTTAGCAACCAAAACTTCTTTCCCCTGTTTTAAGTACTACTTAAGTAGTACCTACCTAGAATATCGCCATTATTACCTCTATCGCATTCCATGGAGTATGGATGTTCCTGCGGTCGCTCCTCATAAGTCTCTGGGGCGAAGGTAGGAGGCGCGGGTGGTGGCGCCTGCGCGATGATGCTCGGCTTCATGTTGTAACCATGGGAACTGCTGGACGAACTCGCCGTCTCGGAGGATGAGCCTGGGTGCGACCGGGGCTTCTCGCGGGGAAGGGTCTCGCCTGGAAAATGTTAAGAGGTTTATAAGTTAGGGTCGTTCGGATGGAAATAACCAGGTATCTATTCCTATTAGGTAAAAATCAAACGAATTTTGAAAATACTGTTTTGAGAAAAGTAACAAACCGTTGGCAACCGTTGGCGTAGCGTGAGCTCAACAGCTCACTCAACCCTGTCCTATCTTAGACAGCTCAACGACCCGACACACAACATGAGACCACAATAAATTAGGTACCTAAATAAAAAGATTAAGAAACTGCATCAATTAAAAAAATATATATTGTTTGTTTTTTTCATGTTTTGGTTTCATTATTCACATGTTTTAGTAGCCCTTACAACTCAACAGAGTCATTCATTAGAGATATATAATAATATCAGCAACACATCTACTCTTATTCTAGCACTAAGTAGTAGGCTTTAGCACAACATAAATCGGTAACGTTTTAAAACAAACCTTTAGCAACAGCCTCGCAGTGCCTCTGCATGTGTGAAGCCAGCTGCACACACAAGCCATCTCCAGGCCCGTAGCCGTGGACCTCGACCAGGAACCTCATAACTTCGGCCACCGCGTCCTGGTAGCCAGCGCGGAAGTGCTCGTCGCCCAGACCCCGGTCAGCAGCTACAACAGAACCCCACGCGAAGATGGAACATCTTCCGGCGGGAACTCCCAACAACATTAGCGTTCTTCAGTCGTAATTGTGAGCGTGTTTTGTTTTTTTTGTTTGTAAACCTTTGATGATGGATGAGCTTTTTGTTGGTGATGTTTTAATTTGAATGATTTTTTTTTAATGGTTGGTGTTGAATAATGTGATAGTGAGTTTTGTGCGCGGTGTAGGCTCGACCATAAACCATGTGATGATGAAGTGTTAATTATTTATTAATTTTTCAATGGGATGACGACTTTTAACTAAGCCTAGGTACTTTTTTTATTTTAACATTTCAAAGTTCATCTTGTTTAAATGTAAAATAAATATGATGGTTTATGGGCGACGATGGTGCAAAGGATATGTGGTTTAGTTTAAAAAAATGGATGGAAACCATTGGGCATCAATTTAACAACAAAAAGTCTGTTTACAGAGGAACTGTTCTCGGTCAGATTTTCTAAAAAGCTTTATTATTTTTCCTTTCTATTTTATTTTTGTAAATATTTAGCTTTCAAAATTCATAATTGTTCGAGTATTGATATGTTGAATTACTAATAAGTACTAATAATATACCTAGCCCGTATTTGTTAGCTATGACGTAAATCGAAAACGATGACGATAATAAACGAGATCTAAGCAGTGATTGACACCAGCAAAAATGTAAATTTCGTATCAAAAGAAATATTTTATATTAGTTATTATTTTATAACTCTTAGTGGTTCTCTAGTGTGATAAATAGAGATAATGTTTTTTGCAAAGTACTTAAAATATTTGTTAGTAGGTACTGTATGCTGTATTATTGACTGTTATTGTTTTGATAACTGTCAATTTTATGAATCATTTAACTATGCCTACGTGGTCAGATTGAGTATTAAATTATATTATTTTGATTTTATAAACAAACATTGATCATTTTACCGTTGATGCCCTGCTTATGTGATTTTTTTCCACAAAAGGGTTAAGTGATTATTGTAGGTTACAAAACAGATATTGTCTTTATATATCTGTATTTTTGTAAGATCAGGCTTACAAATTGCTCTTGTTATACAAATGTTGTAACTTTAAACATTCAGAGATTATGCGGGAATACGAATGTAACCTATTTTAAAGCAGATTTTGTTCTGAGGTTACTTTGTTTTCCTTGTATTCTGACATCAATCTTAAAACATTTGAAAGCTTCTGAAGAAAACTATGTTACTAGAAGTTTTACCGGATACCTAACGGGTAATCGTTTCCTAACAAGATTGAATTTAAAACACTGGAATTTTCCAGAACTAATGAACTTGAGAATTTTAATTGTACTTGTCAGACTTTCTGTAAGTACTGACCAAAAACTTAAAAATTGGGTGTGGGAAAAATAACAAATGATTTAAATACTCATTTGTTATTTATCAGTGAAATATAAATTAGCCTTGTATTCACTAAGCAGCAACGGGACTCTCTATATAAGGAGAACTTTTTTCAAAGACTGTTTTATAGAATAATGTCTTATACCTGTGCCTTAGTAAATATAAGACTGTGTTAGAAATAATTGAAAAAAAAAACAACTTGGACTTGAATCAGCGACATTTCTTGTAGAAATATTTATTTATTCGCCAACTTAATTTACACTGTTACCTACTACAAGCCTATTACGGTAACATTTTTCGCAAAAACAAGCCCGCATACAATTTGTATTAAATTTCAAACACTCCAACCAATTAGATCAAATAATTCTTATCTATGATGTCAAATGTTAGAAAATAGTAGTAGACAATGCCAAATATAGCCAACCTTCTTTCTATCCATCCATAGTTGGTAGAATTTGGCAATTAGGTAAAAACATACATACAACTTTTTTCATCATTCACAGAACAGAATCAGCGATCTGACGAGTTGGAGCTTAAACCAAAAATACTTTCCTCCGTTGTTTTCCAATTATAACTAACGATTTTACCAAATAAGCGCGCTTTCCGTACGAACCGTTCGCGCGTTCCTGCAGGTACTTGAGGTGGCGTATGGCCATCTCGATGATCTCTGTCTTCTCAACTCTGCCGCGCCCTTTCTTCAGGTACTCGGGCGGTATGAGCCGCGAAAGGTCAGCTAGACAGTTATTCATTCGGTCTCGACGACGCTTCTCTATTATTCTGTGCGACATCGGGTCTTGCTATAGGAGTAACGGACTGTAAGATTATTGGAACTGTATTTTTGAAGCTGATGTGATAGATTTTGGAAGTTCTGATCAACTTTTGAAAGGTAAATTATTAGGTATACTTACCTTCTGGGACATTTAATATTATCTTTACTGTATCTAAGTGCATACCATGCATTAATAATAAATTAAATCATCACATCAACTTTGATGTTAAGTATTTACTTCAGATTTTTTCTATTTAAATATTAATAAGATTCAAGAATGTAGTTTGTGGATGATCCCTTCGTATAATAGTCACACGACTTTCGATTTGAGTAATATTAGAAGGTAAGTACTTACTTAATTGTTAATATTTTTACTATGAATTGGATACCTAATAAATTGATTCAAATATAAGTAAAGAAATCATCCACCAAAAACCCAGCATGCATTAAGACGCTGACAACAGCAAAAACTCGGTCACTCTCGGACTGTATAGAAAAGAAAGAGAAGCGTGACAACTAAATGCTTGCAATTTATTGCCAAATATGAAGCATTTTATCGATTTCCTCAAAATTAAGTTGATCTATTAAAAATCTAAAACAACAAAGTTTTGCATTAAGATTCGATTCATTATTTGGTATAATTTTTATCGGCATAAGTAGGCAGTAATATGGATTTTTTTTTTCTAAGGTCAAAGTTAGAGGTAACTTTGACGATCATTACTATCGAGGATTTTATTTTTAAACATGTTTCGGAAACAACAGTGTTCTTTGAAATATAGTTAAAATTTACATATATTTTTTCTGCAGCTTGAAACTAAAATTGTGTGAGGAAACCAGCAATTTTCTAGTTTTTGCTGTTCACAGCGCCTTAACTTGGAAACTAAAACTCTTGAGACACAAACATCAAAATGGGGTCTGTCCATCACTAGTTTACGTCAAAAAAGAAAAAAAAATTGGGCATATTCAGTATGACTTGCCCTCGAGACCTTTCCCTTTTTTAAGTAGGCGCCTGGCGGGTATTCAGCCTCGTCCTCAGAGGGAGCCGTGAAGTTGAGCTGCTCGCCAGCGACGCGCCCGAAGCCGTCGTTGGAATTATAGCTGTAACAAGAGAAAGGAAGGTTAGTATGGTTGTTGATAGTGAGGAACACATACATAAGTCTGTAAAGATATTTTTTTTTATTGGTGTTAGACGTATCACTCAACATCACTCTTGGAGGTAAGCAACTCGCTCATAGATGACAAGTTTTTCTGTTGCCCGCATTTTGTTGAGCTATATCCAGCAGTTACCTAGTGGCAAATTAAGGATGAATTTATTGTTACCTGCGTACATTTTTTTTTGCTGCAATTTTATCCCAAAACAGACATAAAAAAAATACCTACAATCATTCGTCGGATTGTCGTGGTTTATTTTTATTTACATAAAAATAAAATAACACGGAGTTTGAAGTAGGTAGGTACCTACCTAATAACGTGACTAAAATGCTAGCTGTCGGCATAGATTTATTCTGAACTGGCAGGATCAAAGTAAGTATTAAAAGTTATTAGATTGTTTAAGCTCAAGGCTGTCTTTGGCGACATGTGATCACAAAACGTGGTTCCAAGGTCGTTGAGAACTATTGGAAACAAATTGATACCTTGATCCGAACAATTATTTTGTTAGAAGTAAGTACATTTATAAGTTCTGTACCTATAGGTAGATACAGCTATGTCGAAGACATTGTTTCTAACCCGTATCTGTCGTATCTACCTCTTGGTCAAGGAACCTTTTCTCTTCTTCGACAGAATGTGAAGTTCGGAAAATAAAGTTCATATTTGGTTTGCGCAAATATGACCATATTTCTGAATTCCGTGTTAAACTCAAGTGGTTGCCAATTCGCCTTCGTCGGAATGCTCATATTCTTTCCCTCTTGTATAATGTAGGTACCTAGGTACTCTTTTCCCCAACCACCCCTTCTTACCTAAAGAAACGTTTCCAGTTTCTTAGCGACTCTCACTCGAGATTTCTTAGGTCATCAGATAACTTGAACTTAAAATGCCAATGCATTCCACTAGGTACCTATATTCTTAGAAAAATATTTTACAGTCAGGCCGCCCGTTTGTGGAATGCATTGCCAAAAGACTTGTAAAGGAACACTAGATACTTGTCACTGTGATATCACTGTAGTTATCAGTATATTTTTCTGTTCTTTTTTAAGTACCTACCTATGTATGTGTTAGTGGTATTAGGTATTTGTGTAGGTATCTATTTTTGTATTTTGTATATCTCTTAATTACTTGCTACCTATATTTGTCCACTACAATTGTTAAACTTTATATCTGCACCAAATGCAGCCCCATTTCATGTCCAGGCTATCTCTTTCCATACTTGCCTGGAAGAGATCGCGGAATGTGATGAGGCCGCCAATTGTAAATTTTTTAGTTTAAGGTTTTATATATCTACCTGTGTCTATATTTTGGTGTACAATAAAGTATATTTCACCTATTAAGTGCATATTTTAAGTAACATAACATGTGATCGAGTTTGCTTCCTCCACTGTGTCACATAAACCTTTAAAGGTTTTAGACTAGTGGTATATTTTTATGTGTAGTGTAAATTATGTACCTAAGTATTGGAAAAATAAACGAAAAATAAAATACCTACCTACTTAGGTAAGTAAATATATGAGAGTTATGATGTAGTTGGACATCATAACTCTGACATTAATTATATCTTCAAACAAACTTGGAAACGCGATCACAAAAGCGCTTGTTATGATTGGCTGAAAAAATACTTGAACATGGAACAGCCCGTCACGTGTTCGACCTACAAAACGCATCGACTCAAGGCCGGCCGTCGCGTCGCGCTCGCGAGTCGCGGTTCAAACATTCTACTCGAGTTTGTTTATTTCCAGTCTGTGGCAACAAGACTGGCAAATGGGCTTCTTTCTCAAGTCGGCCGACCATTTTTTTTGGAAGAAAGTCTCGGACGATGATGTAAAGTTTGTTTTGAAGTGGCGGTACAGCTATTTTGATGTTTAAAGCTATTTTATCTACACTCACAACGTAATGTTCCAAATATGAGTTCAAAACCGAATGCATAAATACATACTTTTTTTTCGTGGATAGGTAAAATTTAAAAAAAAAACCATTACAGTTCAACATTTTCCTTCGATTTTCAAACAACTGCATCATAAAATAACTTTTTAATTTTTAAAGCACACTTTTTCTTTTTAATTTTTGGCGCGGGCTGATTGACTTAAGTCAATGAGCCAGCTTTTATCTTTGTCTATGTTTGATCGCGCTGCGCAGTCATTCGAATACGCAATGAGAATATCCGCCATATTGGAATTAACTATTTTTCCACTTATTTTATTTCAACTGTATGAGTGAAGATAAAATAGTGTATGCAACGGCATATAATTAGGTATTAAAACACTCGTGTGATGCTATTATCACACTCGGCTACGCCTCGCGTGATAAACCCACACTCGTGTTTTAATAACCCTTTTTATATGGTCGTTGCATAAACTACTATTTGGGTTCATTCAGAAAGGGAATAAGCTGGAATTGTTTGAGTCACTTTGAGTGGTTGGTTAATGAATGAATGAATGAATTTTGAATGGTGGAATTGGTGGATGTTGTTACAAGGTGGCTTACGATTGGATATTATGATACCTATGTTAGGTACTTAACAGATTGGTGAGTTGACATAATGAAAACGATTGCAATTTCTAAATGTCATGCAATTATTATTGCATTGCGTAAATCTTGCCATTTGTAAAAGAAAAGGACCATAAGAAAATCTAAGCTAAGCTAAGCTGCTAAAACCCGGTACCTTTGGGTATGCAGACGACAGTTAAGTAGGTACTGTTGCTGAGAGATACGTGTCCAACGCACGAGCTGGTGGGTCGCAGATCCGGTCCGATCCGAGAGGCTATGGTTGAGCGCTTGAACTTGTCCAGGCTGTCTCTGAGTGGAGCGATGCCAATCTGGACAAGTTCATGCTGCTACCTGACCCAGGCGTGTCTTTTTTACGCTAAAAGGAGCCATTTCGATCCAGCTCCATCTTTCCGAGGTGTAACCGTGCCGATAACCGACCAACTTGACCTTCTTGGTGTTACGTTATCATCTACCCTCAATTTTGGCCCATTCATAGAGACAAAGGCTCAAGTGGCTGCTAAAAAGCTGGGAGTCCTAGCAAAGGTGCGACAGTATTTCACGCTGGAACAGCTGCTTAAACTTTATCAAGCGCAAGTTCGATCGTGTATGGAGTACTGTTCTCACCTTTGGGACAGATCTGCCAGATACTAGCTTGATGCCCTTGACTCAATTGAGAAACGAGCCTAAAGGATCATCGGCAATGATAGGCTCGTCGAGTCGAAGCTCCAAAGTCTCGAGCATCGACGCCGAGTTGCTAGTCTGTCGGTTTTCTATCGTTTGCAATTTGGAGAGAAAGCGTTTTGGGAACACATTCATTGTACCTACGTACAGCTAAGGAGTGGAATTCCCTGCCAGAGTCTGTGTTTCCTGATAGCTACAACCTGGGAGTCTTTAAGTCAAGAGTGAATAGGTTACTTCTAGGCAAGCGTGCTCCATCTTCGACCACATCATCGCTGAACATCAGGTGAGATAGTGAGCAAGCGCGTGCCTAGCAATAATAATAATAATAAAAGAAGAAGCTTTTATAGGTACTAATAAAACCGAGGTTCAATAACGTATGTTGAGAACATAACCAGACCATATTAAGACACAAAAAGTCGAGTATATAGTTTGTAATCGCATTTAAAAAATGCTATTACAAGCTATATACATTTTCGCTTGAAGAATTGATGTACATAAGTACCCATAAGTTCCGTATGGTGTCGGACTTAAAAGAATAGCACCATCCCATCACTTTCCGTGGGTGTCGTAAGAGGCGACTAAGGGACTCACCAGAGAATGGGCAGCAGCATTCTCTGTAGGTACATTGCAACAGCTACACTGCGATCGCCAACCCGCCTGCGAAGCGTGGCGATTATGGCACCCCCCCCCCCCCCTCCCCTCTGGTACCTTTTTTAAGGATGAGAAATCATGAAATGGCTCCTTCCGCTCTGGGCGGAGCGGTTGGGGGTGTCAGACTACTGCCTAAAACCCACCCGTGTTCCTCCTAATGCCCTTCGCGTTCCAGGGCCGCGGTGACTCCTTCGAACAAATTCCGTACCAACCCCCACTGCCTACCACACCAATCTGATTGGATGCAGCTGAGTACCAGCATTTTACGTGGAGCGACAAAAAATCCGTGCTTCGGAAGGCACGTATAAGCCGGTGGTCCCGGCCGCCAAATGGTGGTCGTCAAATCAACCATGTCAGAGGCCCTTGAGGCAGTTTATAAACTCTGTCACTGGGGTGTGTGGGGTCGTTAGACCTTACTACCCATACGGCAAGAAGATGAAGACGTGAAGCGACTGCTTATCTGATCTCCACAACCCAGTAGCTCGATAACACAAGTACATGGTACCAAGCAATTCATCAATTGACACAAGCCATTAAGATTAACAAGCACAATATTCTCCATCTCCACAATACCACAGTCCCTAATAGTAGATTATGCACCCAGGGGATAAAGCAGTGTCTTGTGTTACGGGCGTCATATTGAATCTCGAACGCAATGAAGGATTCGGGAGTTAACTCCCGAGCGTAGCGAGGGTGTTTAGAGTTTAACTCACGAGCGAAGCGAGGGAGTTAATACAAGAATCCTGAATGCAGCGAGGGATTCAAGCTAGCCCAAGGCAAAGACACCTTTATCCCCGAGGAGGATACTCTACTTTTCACACCTCCTGTGAGAAAAATAAGAAGCCATAATACGAAAAACAAAGTATTTTAAATTTACAAACACTAAGTAGAGATATGTATTCAGAACTATACTGTATGTATACCTACTTAAAAAAAGTTAGTTTAATACCATACGGATTTGCAATATTCGCGCCTTTTTTGCATTCCACTCGGTATACCTACCACAAAGCGGCCACGACCAACTCGATTTTCGTTTTTTTTTACTTCTCTGTGGGTAAGTAAATATGTGCAGGCCTATTGTTAGCAACCTAATACAATTTATGTGTACACAAAGCTTTATACAGAGCTTTCTATGAGCTGGTAGAATGGGTTCGGACGCTTGGCTGTATGTAATTTGAATTTAGAACGTCATAGGAGATGCTCGAGAAAATAGTTTTAAATTAATAAATCGACTATAAATGGGTTTTAACTGTTATTCTTATCCTTTTATACAATAATCCGTACATAACCAATTATTGTTATAATATTGTCTTCCATCCTGGTCAATCCTTATGATTCTGTAGAAATTCGAGAATATCATCCCTAAGTAGTAAGAGTATCGAGAATATCTTTCCTCTTTCTGGAACAGAAAGAGAGAGACAGAGACAGAAGGCGTTGTAAGTACCTAATATACCGCCAATTGAGCAGACAGATGAGGTTCCAAATTTAAATCACATTATTGACCAGCGGGTTATAATGAAATCCAGTACAATATTATTGCCCGGCTGTGCCACCGGCCAAAAATGACTCACTTTAGGTTAGGTTGGCATGACATATAATTTGACGTTTTCGATCAGGTGGTGTGAAAAACTTATTTTTATAACATAAAAGTAAACAACGATAAGTGTGGTCACACGATGCTCTGACAGATAAGCACTAAACGCAAGCACGTGAAAATTATAACGTGACGTGAGTCGCTCTACACGTGCCGGAGATATTTTTAGAATTCGCGACTGGCTTCGCATACGTACCGGTCGGCTCGTAAAAAAATAAGATAGCAAGAGGAGAGTGTGTTTTCACTGGTTTGAGTGGGTCTATGTACCGCATGGACCTTAAATAGTACTTATTATTTCCATGGGGTATCTTCCGCGATTGCCACTGCTATAAATTGTTTCTTTTTAAATAAAATGGAAAAATTGTAGGCCTGTTTTAATTTTTTATTATTATGTCATTTTGGGTGTGTCACCACAGTGCAGCAGTGTCACTTCACTAGTGACACCAAAATGTTGACTAAAAATGGGACATTTTTTATAAAACATTAGCCGTTTTTATTCAAATCTGCTTTACTTACAGTTTTATTATAGTTCTAATAATTAATTGTGATTAATGCTTTAAAGTACAAACGACATACGAGTGTCTGAGTTCACGTGTTATTAAATAATCCTGTTGCATAAGCGAACTATTCATATTACATTAAATGCTATGTCGAAAGATATTATTTTTATCAAGTAGGAGTTGCAAAACTACGTTGCTCGATTTTTCTCGATGAAGCTACGTATGTTTTTAGTTTCAACTTATTGCACAATATTATTCTAAACCTTGTATACAGGTATCTAATTTTATTTATTTAAATATTTTATCTATTCATTGTGTTAAATCATAAACGTAGAGAAATATTATCTTAATTTTAGGTGAAAAATATTTAATCTGATCGTCAATATGATTTGCTACAATCCAATGTTACCAACCAACGTAGTTGTTCTAAGTGAAATGTGTATGTTTATTAATGACTGGCTGTGCCTGAAATTAGCGCGTTCAACCAAACAATGATATAAACTCTTCAGCTTTATAAAATTGCTAGCTTTTGCCCGCGACTTCGAACGCGCATATGCCGTTTTTTTCCCGTACAGCCTATATTCCCCATGAATTTGGCTATCATATACAAAAATAATTTTCCAAATCCGACTGGTAGTTCCAGAGATTAGCGCGTTCAAACAAACATACTCTTCAACTTTATTATTAGTATAGTTTCATATATGTATGGTACTAGCTGACACGTGCAACTACGTCTGCGTCAAATTTTTCATTAATTTTTCACTCCTCTTGGTCGTATCGTGATGTTATATAGCCTATAGCCTTTTTCGATAAGTGGGCTATCCAACATTATAATAATTTAACAGTTCGAACCAGTAGTTCCTGAGATTAGCGGTGTGAACCGAACAAACAAACAAACAAACTCTTCAACTTTATATCTAGATATTGTATAGATTGACACTTTTCATTTTATTTGTGTTTCTACCTGATGGAATGTCATCAAATAATTTATTTATTTACCAGTTGACCTTATAAATATGTAAATGTTCTTTCTTCTTAAAACCTCTTTTTACTTAGAGCAGTGTTAGTCAAAAAATGATCTCCCACGCTACGTGACCTACGCCTTTCCAAACGTCATACTATATTCTAGGTAATAGTGCTCTTGGCAGGGCATTATTGATTCTATTGCCATCTTGCTTTGCTGGAGAGTCCCTCCCGCACAGTAGCGTCCCACGGCGGAAGTACTTAAATGTCAAATGTTTTATAACATTGATGACCAACACACTAATCATTTTGAGAGGATCTGGTGATTCCCATCCACTAGAAAAGACTATGATGGAAAAATCCTTAGTCAAAATGTTATTTTGGACAGACTCCTGAAATAAGATATCTACTTATTTTGCCATGTAACAATGTAATTATTGTTTCAGCAAGATGCCAGTAACAAACTGGTTACCAAACATCCTCTAAACTAAGGAAAGCGTTTAAGCTATTTTTCAATTGGCAAAGTTTACCTTACCTTTCTACACCTATACTTTTATTGTGTTATACATGAATCACATGTACTAATGTATTCTAGATACCAGATATTGTAATACTATAGGTAGTTATCTCTACATCATTTACAAAAGCCACGTGAGGGCGTAATATTTTATTGAAACGTTTAAAAGCGCGACCTTCAACCGTCTATGTTTATAGTCAGTTTTTGTATATGTCACTCGAAAATTGCAGACGCCGTAAGATTGTAAAATATCGCGTGAAATTGTAAACTCAATTTCTCAATAAGGCACGGATATATTGGAAACTATAAAATTTGAATGGGATTTGCTGTATCAATTCAAAATGATATGCTCACATTTTAACGTAAAATTATAATTTAAAAATGATTTATTACAATCTTACGGAGTTTGCAATAATCCGGTGACATACGAAATATTATTTGTTGGTACGTATGGCAGTCTAGCTCCAGCCACTAAAACAGCCAGTTTTAACTAGAGGCTTACTTCCTATACTACCTACCTATACATAAATAGCACGGATAAGTATTCAATCTAAGTACAAAAAACAAGACAGCACTAGCAAGTTCATACTACGTATCACAATAACATACAGTTTTCAATAACAGCCTGCAGGACAAACAATGTGACACAAAGAGATAGCAATTGAATAACTCTATCAAAAACTGTTCTATCCTTAATAGAAATTACGTTAAAACATAAAACTTGTATGTTGAAAGATAAAGAACACTTATAACTAGTACCACAAACAACTACATCCAAATTCAATGTCAACTTGAGTCAATTAATCGATATAACCACCTCTTTCCTGTTCAACGTGGATCAGTATAAACACGAATATCATTGCCGCATTTAACTTGTGACACAAAAGTAAAAAAAAAGAAACACTTACGCCAGCAATCCTGGCAGATGGTCGGGCACACGTACGTCGGGCCTCGAAAATGGCGTCAACAAAATATTCATCACAATTATTTAGTAAACGCGACAGGTGAGTACATGACCACTCTCACTACTAACACTATGCAGCGACACGGCGATACAGCACATGTGCTTGTAGGTTCGATATAAGTGCAAGAAATAAGGGACAGTCCAAGATCGTAGAGCGGTTGAAGTTGAAACGCTGATAACACGTCCGTCAACTACGCACAAAACGCGATAGTGATGTGCTAAAATGTGCTCTGTATTGGTAGGATGGACATACAAGAGGAACTCTGTGGATAGTCTCAATGTTAATTATTGTGACGTTGATCATGAAAAAACAAATAGGTCGTAACAATAAATTTTCTGCTGCTAAAATACAAAGTAAACACTTTTATTAGAGCTCCAAACTAATGTATTTTCTGGTGATGCAGCAAAGATCAAAAATCCCTAAAGAGAAAAATAAAACAAAATGGACTTGTTTTAATCACAACTCTCAAAGTTAAAAAGAAGCCACACGAAAATGTGTCTTCACTGATATAAAATGAGTCTTCAGTGATATAAAATGATGATTGCCAAGAAACTCACGTGTGTGAACATTCACATCACGTTTTTCTTCATTTTATGCTATCTTGGGCGATAGCTGTCGAGCAGTAGGTACGAAAATCATCCACACTTGCTTAAACAAGTTGATTAATAATGAGTAATTAAGCACATTTACTATAACAAATTGTTAAAAAAAACTATTGCACGTGAAAATCTTGTTTACATTGAGTATGACTGTGCGATTTAAAAAAAAAAATTTGACGTTCAATAAATAGGGGTTATTTTGAGAGAAGGAAATATGATTCAGTTTAAAAAGATAAAACATTATTTTTTTGCTTCTGTAATTGAAAACTTGTAAGCCCGAAATTTGAAAGAAAGTCATAAAAAAAAAACAATAAAATGCTTGCCACGCCGAATTGACAGAAACGTTGGCGCCGCATAACTTCGACGCATGCTCGAGCTGGTCCGATCGCGCGAGCCGTCATGGTCACTTGAATCTACAGCACGTGTCGTGGCCGCCTCCCACACTTACTTGCGAAAGGATGATCCACGTTACGTCCACTGTTTACTAGAAATTTATCATGTTTTTAATAATATTTAGATATTGCTTTTAAGTTTTTTTTAAGCGTGTAGGTTCCAGAAAATCACTAAAATGTTATCTAGTGGCGATAATAAATATATACAGAAGGAATTGCGACACTTATCCATATAAGTATTTTAAAAGTTTTTTTAAGCATGCATGGCTGGCATGTGTAAAACTGAAACGTTACAAAAGAATGAAACCCTTCAACAAACGAACAAAATAAAACTTTGCCAATCAAAAAGTATTTTTATAAAATAAATCCAAACAAAAACATTTTTCCTAAACTTATGCCGTCTTATAAACCGGGTATCGGCCACGTGTTTCAGCGTTCTATATACATACAATACATATATGAATTCTACGCCGAGTGGGACCATACAATTTGCTAAATATTTATATGAAATCGAAGACAACATGTTTTTATATTCTCGTTCAAACTAAAAAAACACAGACTGTCCCGTTTACACAAGCGTCATGGTCGCACTGGCGGAGGCACGTGTTTCGCCGGCGCATACATTCATACTACGTATATATAGTGTGTCGAGACTAGAACGAGAAGACATTTAAGGCTTGATTTCGAATGGATGAGTGAGGAGTGACGTTCCTTTGAACGTGTCATTGTAGGGAATGGGATTGTCCACAGTTGTTATAATACTTAGCTGTTCATGTATTATTTTTTTCACTTTTTGTTTATACAATTTTATTTTTAACAACATTAGAAATAATAATATCTTCTGTTACTGTGGCTATTTATGGACTAGTAGTCTATTTCGGGGACAAATCGCGGTTCTCTCGTAAATGAATTCTGTTTACTCATGTACCTAACTATTATTTATAAAAATAAGTAAAAAAAATATTTTTTCTCTCACACATATATTTTCTCAGTATTTAACAATTAATGTTAATCTGCTTTTCACTTACAAAAAGATTAATAATTTCAGAAATTTCAAATTCGAAAATTAAGACCAATGAATTCTCAAAAATAAAAAGTAGAGTCGTATGGTCACCCAGCTATTTCAACTGAGCAAAAATATCGTTCGTTCATATTAGAAAACACATCGATTATAATCGAGGTTGCCGTGATACAAAACGTATCAGATCAGTAGTTCAATGCTCCATTTTCGTTCAATCATTATTATCGTTGCAATTGCAGCGCCGCGCGCAGTAACGTCACCGGTCACGTGCGTTCACTCATGTTCACGTGCCGGACGGGGCGGGTTCGCGATTGGAGAATGCCGATCCAGCGATTAATCGCAATCCGATGCTAGTAAGTTATTTCTATTACATTAACTAGCCAGTCGATGATATTGTTAAAGTCGCTGGATAAGTAATGTAAGAGCCTCTTTGCGCAGCATCTGGCTGTTCATACCTCCTTTGGAAGTGGCTGGTACCTAAGAATTAGAATATTCGAATTCTGTAGAACGGTTTTTGTTTAAGTATTCAGATGTTATTCGACTCTCCGAGCCACGGTGCTCCATTACACGATTTTATCCATAAATCGAGTTTTATTTATATTATTTGGTAAGTAGACCGCAGATATAGTTCTGTGGTCTACAGTACCTACAGCAAAAGATAAAGACCGCTGGTCATCCCTAGAGGAGGCCTTCACCTTCTAATAAGAGGGGTTCTTGCTTTTTTGAAACTCGTAAGGCTAAAAACATGTAAAAATAAATTTTTACAAACGTAAATAAATAAAATGTCAATCAAGAACTATTTAATAAAAAACTATACTAAGGCCAGGAATGGAGAAACAATAAGAAATAATATTATAAACAATTTTTTTTTTTTTATTATTGTCAATACTTTCTAAAAGTGTTCTATGGATACGTAATGATAGTTTTTAACACCCTTGCTCGTAAAGCTGATGTAATTTCGTTTAAGCAAGAAATAAAGGGCTGTTTGATTTTATTTAACTAGCGAGTCTATTCTGGAAAAACTCAACGAGAAAACTAAGGGGGAGTGGTGAACTGCAGTGCGATTCTGTAAACATCACACCCTGTAAGCTTAGGTGAAGTAAACGTGAAGTGGGCTGTCAATCCATACATTCAAGATTGAATGACAGTTCACTTCACGCTCACTCGACCCAAGTTGACACGGTCAGGTGAGGCGTTCCGGCGGACTGGCTGTCATTCTAACAGTCTAACTTGATTGGATAGATTGACTTGTATTTTAAATTCACTTCACCTTAGTTTTCACGATGAAATTTTACTAAATGTCACTAAGTACTTAAATAATTTTTAGGGTTCCGAACCCAAGGGGTAAAAACGGGACCCTATAACTAAGGCTCCGCTGTCCGTTTGTCTGTCTGTCTGTCACCAGGCTGTATCTCATGAACGGTGATAGCTAGACAGTTGAAATTTTCACAGATGATGTTAGTATTTCTGTTGCCGCTATAACAACAAATACTAAAAACAGAATAAAATAAATATTAAGTCGGGCTCCCATACAACAAACGTGATTTCTTTGCCGTTTTTTTATATTTTACGGTACGGAACCCTTCGTGCGCGAGTCCGACTCGCACTTGGCACTTGGGTTTTATAAACTATTTAGACACTTGAATGGTAATTTTGTACATGTTGGTGGTGCTATAAAAATTAAATTACGCATAATTTCTCGTAATTCAGTCAAAGGGGTGTGGCAAGTTATTTACGGAGAAAGTGAAGAGCCAATTTAGTATTGGCTGTCATACAAGCAAAGACTATACATACAAGCGAACACAGTCGTCGTCGTCTCGTCAACAGTAAAATATTTTAATTCATTTCGGATGGACTGAAAACTGGACGGAAATGATTTATTAATTACCAATTCATAAGTTTCAATCAATAAATTTAATCATTGTGAATTAAAGTTTAATTTATTTGAGGAATTTTGCCGGAGTTAAAAACAAATACATATATCCCAATGTTTGAAAGTCAATTGGGACAAAAATGGAATGTGTCATACATAAACAATCCCCATTTAAAATTGAACTCATTGATCCTAGTTTTAGAGTCCAAATATTGCTGACGATTACGCACGTTTACGTCGTATCGTAGTTTGCAAACGTGAAGTCACGTGTGGTTACGTAAACAGAACAAAACGGGCGCATTCGCCGTTTGCATGGTAATGAATATGAAATCTTATTGCCTGAGTCATAGATTGCATTGTTGCTGTTACATGATGCGTGGAAATTGCAGCAGTCGCGTGACGTGACGCAGCACGCTGTAGAATAATAAAAAGTCTAGGAGCAAATGGGAAGTCTATTCCTTCTGTAAGTTACAAAGGACGGAACTCTACTAAATTTTAAATATATTAAGTACTATTATTTATGTAAAAATGTTCTTCCAATGACATTCACATGATCTATTCGGCCATGATGACATGTCGTCACGTAACGTCAATCATCATTTGAGTACTAGAAAGAGAAAGCAATACATATTATGCGATAGCGCCATCCCTTTTACCCCTTTTAATATTATAAATGCAAAAGTGAGTTTGTTTGTTTGTTTTCACGTCTAAATGGCCGAACCGATTTTGACGAATTTTGGTTCAGAGATAGATGGGAACTTTTTTTTTCAGGATGGGAAACATCAAATGTGTGGAGTGTCAGACTCTTACTGACTAAAACCTATCCCTCCAAATGCCCTTTGCGTTCCAGCGCCGCGGTGACTCTTTAGGACAAATTCCGCAACCCTGGAGACAGTTTATATGCCACTTAAACGCGAATGAAGCCGTGGGCAAAGCAAGTATATACGTCATATCGCATAATATGTCCCCCGGTCATATCAAATCGTTTACTACCTAATGGGTAAAGTAGAAATAAGCCCCAGAGAACTGACAGAAGTGACGTCTTTGTTTGTAGGCAATCTAATGAATTATTCATAGACATTTATACGAGTAGAAATATTTGTCACAAGGGTTTGTGGATTCACGAGGTTCTTACACGTGGTTAATATTAAATCCACGTGTGAAAACACAATAACCTCGTTGCAAGTATTATAGAAAAGAAACCTATATATATATATAATAAATAAATAATATATTATGCCTACAAGACATGAGAGTCATGATCATGATACAAAAGTGACCATGACCATGACCTTTTAAAAAAAACCGGCCAAGTGCGAGTCGGACTCGCGCACGAAGTGTTCCTTATCTAAAAAAACGGCAAGAAAATCACGTCTGATGTATGGGCCCACTTAAATATTTTTTTAATTTGTTGTTATAGCGGCAACGGAAATATAATATTATCTGTGAAAATTCCAACTGTCTAGCTATCACGGTATTCACGGTTCATGAGATACAGCCTGGTGACAGCGGAGTCTTAGTAATAGGGTCCCGTTTTTACCCTTTAAAAAGCTACTAATTTATATGAACTGTGAAAATCTGACCGACATTTGGATCTAAGTTAGACCATTGTCTAGATTAGGTTTGGGACATACTTAAGATAGACAACTTTTATCCAGGCAGTCCGTTCCCGTTGAATATTTTAAGACTTTAACGCGGCCATAGCTAGTTGCTACCTAATCTACGTAGATCTAGTAAAAAAAACGCCTACCAGAAATTCTGCTATTTAACTACTAATAAATTCGAAATAGCTACTAGAACGTATAAATTTTAATGCTCACCAAATTGTTTCATGAAGTGTTTAAACGCCTATCAGAAATTCACCTATTTTACTACCGATAAATTCGAAATACCTGTCAGAATGGATAAATGTTCACCAAATTGTGTGTAACCTAACCTCAAAACACTTTAAAGTTGCCTAAAAGGCGTAGTCGGATCGCCGCGCCACTTCGCGAAGCTCAAGGGTTTAAAGAAAAATAACCACAAAGTGAATGGCGGGGTCTGAGCAGTCCCGGATCTACGATTTTTCCAAACCGGGGCAAAAACTTGATAGTGGCGCCCTCCTCTCTTCCACACTTCTTCTAATATATAAAATTCTCGTGTCATGTCACAGTGTTTGTTACAAAACTTCTTCGAAACGGCTTGACCGATTCTTATGAAATTTTGTGTGTATATTCAGTAGGTTAGGTGTAGAGTAGATTTTACACAAATATATGTAGGTAATCGATCTTCACCGGGTCATCTACTTATTTATACATTATTATTATGAAACTTTCGATAACTATTTTAACTAGTGATCGAAATTCGACCATACGTTTTTAATAATTTATCAATTTTTTAAGCATTATTAAAAAAATATTAGCTTTCTGGACTCATTCTCCATAGACTTTATCTGTACCTGCGTTTTTTTCGTAAAAAGAGGTACAAAGATTTTGCTTTTGTATTACTGAAGTAGGTCTATATAGATAACTCTGATCACTCTCACATTCAGTCGATTTTAGATCCTTGAAAGGGGAAAAGAAAACGTTTCCAAAGTTTGCTTAGGAGTCACTTTTACGACTTAAATGCAGAAAAATAGAGATTCAAGAGAATGCGAAATTCAAGAGCGAATGTAGAAAGCTCGATAATTTTACCAACCCCATCGAATAAGTTTTTTTTCAAACATGTGAGTTTGGCGCCCCTTGAACTTGCCGCCCGGGGCATGGGCCCCGGCTTGCCCCCCCCTAGATCCGGGGCTGGGTCTGAGCCGCCATCCCCTTTTAACCTAACCTGTCCGAGTCAGGGTGCCCCAAGCCCTGAGCTCGCTTCGCTCGCTCTTGCATCCTTAGTTCTCTTAGTACAATATTTGGTGAGCATTTATCCATTTTGGTAAGCAAAAAGAATGTATATGGGTAGGTAGAAAAAAGAAAGAAAGAAAGAATGTGTATGGGTATGGGTGGGTAGGCTTAGGGTCTAAAAATTATTTTGATGAGCATTTAAATTGTACCCGTAAAAAAACTTGAAAAGTTTTGAAATCACAAAAGATTTTCGTGACCTATTAAGGAAATCAATTCCAATTTCTTTTCGCTAACTTTCAGAGTTCAATCAAGTTAGTACCTAAATATTGTAATAAGACTGCTGGAATGTAAAAAAATCCTTCATTTGGGAACCAGTTTTAAATTAATAGGCGAAAACGTGATACGTGACTCATTTAAATTAAACAGTTAAACAAACGTTTTTTTTAATATTTTTTGGCAAGTTGGCTTACATTTTTGAGTACAAATACCAGGCCTTTGGGCTTTGAGGCCGAACTGTAACGCCTTTGTGTCATATAAACAAGCGTGGTGCCTAGCGAACTGGGAGTTCATTCGCCTCTTGTTTATGATACAGAAGCACGTGAGTCGATAAACGTGACAGAATCGAGCGAATGGGAAAAGAATTAAATGATTAAGCAACAAACAGGCGTTAAATTTGAATTTATTGTTATTATTGTAACATTTAAAGTTCAAATGGAAAAGGATAGTTTGATTGTTAAAACGGACACGACATCACATGACTGATACGGCCAATTGCCTGAAATTTTCCATAGTGAAATCAAACTGTTGGCAGAGCGAAAAATGGATTTTATTATAATTTCAAATGTAATTTTATTTTAAAGTACTACTTCTTAAAGTGGGCTACGCCTGGGATCAATCTTGATGAATTACAAATTTTTCATCTTGGATTTCATTTTGGAAAATGTCATAAATTATATCCAGAAATGTAGGTAAGTAAGTATCCTCAGGTACTAAAACGAGCAGTACTCTACATGTTTTGTCAATAATAATCAGTTACAATTATAGCTTTTTCCAAATCGAAGCTGACAAAGAAAAATCAGGGCTAACGTATTTAATGAGAATGACGTAATGGAGAAATTCATGAAAACTGGAAACGTTCAAGTACAAAGCTAATCTAATCAATACACATATGACAAAGTGAATAGATAAAGGAACCCTGGTGACAGCGCTTAATGATTAATCATGATAATGATACTAAAGAAATGCCGATAATCCTGAATTAGCGGACTTAGCACCTTTCCAAATCAAATTATTGTCGAGCGTCAAGTCAAGTGACGAATGCAAGGAGTTTCACTAAAGAAGGTCACAAATGGGGTCAAAGAGGCTACGGTTTAAGAATAGGACGATTCGAAAAAAGAATGCTAGTCCGTAAGAACAATTTGTGTTTAGATAGAAGGGTCTTATCAGTAGCATAACAAGAATTGGGGACGGAACAGCAAGGCTGGAAAAACAAATGCGTAACCAGAGTAGTTAACGAACGCGCAAAAAAAAATAAAATAACAACAAAAAAGATCTGGAGGAAGCTGTAAAACTCTATCATATAATATAAGAAACTTTAACCCACAGAAAAAGGATCAAATAATTTGGAAGAAAAGAAACAATAAGCACAAACAATGCTTAAACAACGACTTTATTTTCCTCTTAAATTAATTTTAACACGATGGATAAAAGCGAGGCAGTGATATATATATCCGCATTAAAAACAGGTAAAAGGAAAACGTGAAAACTCAAATCTAAAAACAGAATGTTTCACTCGCTTATAATCAGAAAACTAAAACGGTCCCCTTTATCCCTTTTTGGGAGTTTTGCGGAAATACTAATTTATTTTCGTAGAATTTCACCACCACCGTAATACGTTCAAAGGTCAGGAAAGTTTTCAGGAATTTTCCTTGTTCTTAAAATAATGTTTTTAACATTTTGGTTACGACTTGAGTTTGAAAGACCCGAGAGCAGGTTAGTGATTGCATGACTGAGTAAAAGGTCAAAAAGTGTTTATACCTATTTTAAGGATTCTCTCGTTTAAGGCGTGTTTCTAAAATTAAGTTCATAATAACTTACAAGATAGATTGCACGCACGTTTCGTTTATCGTGAATCGAAAACGTAAAATTTGCTGTGAAATGTTGATAAGGACGCCAGCCAAGCCCACTTAAATATCGCATTTTTTGTACTGTATGAGTTAAAATTGCTAATACATTGACGAGTCGTATATTATTGGCGGTAAATCTAAGCAACTTTTCAAAGGCTCATAGTGTATCATATTCATAATCTTTATACTAAAGTATACCGTTTACAGTATAACCATTTACATTTCCAGTTTAGGCTACTTCTATATAATTTCTGTCTCGCAATTCCCGATAGTGCCTTGATCAAATATGTTTTATCTTTTCCATTTTGTCTTTGATAGCAAGTTCGTTGCTCCCTAACTTCACATCCTTGGCAACAAAGTCGGTCACAAGGTCTCATCTAGCTTGAAGAGAACTAGGTTAAGGTATCTGTGACACACCCGACTTCTTGTGTGGGTATGACAAGGTTTTACACTTGCAGTTAGAGCAGTTTAGTTACTTAGTCCTTGCAAAATGTTACACTCGGGTCAGGACACGTGACCGTCAGGACGAGTGACCTGATCGAAAATTCGTAAGACGGATAATGTAATATAAATTGTCATGTTTGTGTGTGATAGCGCAATAAATGAATATTGTATTTAACTACATAAATTATAGTATTTTTATACTGATAAATAAAGCAATTCGTGCAAAATTATTCCCTAACCACTCCAAAATATTCAAAAATGCACAACGTTAATGTTCAAGTTTTCACTTCTGCCGGAACTCCCGGAGTGCAACCCGTTATTTTAACCCCTTGTAAATAACTGAGAAAAATCATGGAAACAACTTTGTAGGTGCGATTGTGATTATAGTTCAATGATTTAGCTTCACTTACATTGTTTTTTGTACCGGGTATTTTTTCTTGGAAGTCTTATGCATTTTAGTTGAGCTAACAAGGGTTGCAAACAGGAAAGTGGATATATTTTTCTTAATTCCTTAATTCTCTTTTTTTAATGGGTTATAGTTTATACTCTTGTTCTTAAACAATGGCTCTTAAATTTAACCTTGTGTTCATAAAATTAGAAGAATTCTACAAATTATTTCTCCATATCTAGTAGCATTTTAGTTTATCCTACGTTTAGAAATCTTAGTTCTACGCCAGATACGTCTGCACGCGAGTGCCTCAACTGACCCTTGGACAAGGTTATGGTTGAAATAACCTTCGACAAATGCCTATAGCTTGCATATCAGCTTTGAAATCAGCCTTTTATCTATGCGATTTTCTGTTTTAATATTTATAGAATCCACGTCAGTTATTTATGAGAATTGATGTATGAGAGGATGGAGGAGTACAAAGCGATCTACTGCAGTGTCAGTATTTCTTCTCATGGCCCGTTTAAATTTTATTTATATTCGAAAAATTATCAATAGTGGCTTGGTCTGCTCCTAGAACAACTCTACCGACTTCTTCAAGATTTCAGAAACATTTGTTATAATCTTGAAGCACAAATAACAAAAGATCTTGCCGGTTGTCTATCTTACTCATCACTGATTTGAATTCATTTGCATTATTTGACCTTTACGTAAAGTCCTTGACTTTGAAATGGCCGCACGTGGACTCGGCACAAGTCTCGAAATCGATTTGTTAGTTTTCCTTGCACTAGTTAGGTAACTGACGGTCTAGATTGCGTTCGGTGCAATGAATAGCTAGGTACATGATACCAATTAAATGGTAAACAGTGTCTCAAAATAAATGCTGGGCCTATTTATAAAGGTACTGGTCCGCGTGGGTGCAAACGTGATATGCGAAATGAAAGAATGGCACGTAGCTACCATGTACATAATTATGTATGTACCTATATGAAGATATATTCGTTGTTGACTCTTGACAATCCAAAGGTGATAGCAATTCAGCCAAACAATTATAACGCTATAGAAAATGGAAACCATCGAAACGTGTTACTAAATGACCAAAGAATAGATGAATAAAATTAATTAAATCTTCATTAAAGTATTCGAAAAAATAGGTACAGGTTATAAAGAACAATTGAATATTTCAGAAGAAAGTAGGTACTGTAGTATGTACAACACATTACGAAGAAAGTAGCTATTGAATTGGATTCGAAAAAGTACCTCTCAGGGAAACCAATGATGATAATGATGATGACACCTACAATAGTTAGACCGTAACGTCATTTACGTAAAAATAATAAAACAGCGTCGCAGCAAAGCACTAATTAAAAGTCACTGCCCAGCAAAATATAAACGAGGCGGAATTTTCCTGCCTGCAAATGTTTTCTTTCTGAGTTTTCATAATACTTTTTGATAAAGGAAATGTAGAACAATGTTCTATCATCTAAATATCGGATCTGACGGTTATTACTATGAGTAGGTGTTCAGCACACAGCATGGGCGCACACGTGTGCTCGCCGGTCACGTTGAGCCTCGCAAGGAGCGTTACACAAAATACAGAATTACAGAACAGACTAACCACCTCCGTGACGTTATGCTGACGATAAACAATCCACGCTACGCGCAACTAGGAAATCAAACTTTATATCTCTAACAATACATCGTAAAATCGAATCAACGGGAGGCAATGATAAGAATACCTTAACAGATACGACGGCAGGTCTTCGAAGAGAATGCATAAGAGAACGTGCATGAAAATGTGTTCTTGCTAACATTGCTAAGTCTTTCTGGAACAGTTATGAATTCATGTGCAGGATTTTATTTATAACCTTGCGATCACATTTGCACTTACTCGGATGCAGTAAAGGTCATGGTTTAACTGCACAATAATGTTTTTTTTTTAATATAAGAATCGGTAAGTTTCCCCTTTAAATACTCTACTCTTATGATGACGTAGAGGCCAAGTGATCCATTTTATCGTGACCTTTGTGTATCTTGTCGTGTTTATCGAAACAATAGTCTTTGATAACTGCGCATTTTGCAAGAAAGTTACAACTGTAATGATAATGTAGAGTTGCTTTATTTCCGAAAATCATTATTTTTAGTCTAAACTAATTAGCTAGCTGAAATATTAAATTCTAATAAACTGTCATTAAACACACAACAACACTAACTAACTTGAGTTTATGAACAAGGATGCATGCATTACCTATCGATCGTATCCTGCCAAAACTCAAATAACAAAATGTTATATTAACATTTTACAGTAACAACTAATCCAAACAGTTTATAACAAAGTACATAACTACAGAAGACGACGAGAAAATTACCTAACCAAAGAGTTAGTAAAAGTGAGGCACTTGCCTCGGGGTGTTCCTAGACCTGGCGAGAGCGTCTGACACCCTTTCGCCTAATCTGCTCCTGAAAAAATGGAAATAATTAGGTATCAGAAGGTAACTAAGAAACTCTGGACTGGTTCAATGATTATTCTCGAAACTAAAATCTCTGATTGTTTGGTAATAGGGTGAAGTCCAGTGATTTATGTAACTTTATCGTTGGTGTTCCTTAGGGTAGTATTTCTAGGCCACAGTTTTTTGCTTATCCCATTTACGGTTTCTTAGGTGTTAGCTTACTCCTATTATTTCACTCTTCAGGGTTAATTAAAGGGATAAATCGTGTGATGAACTGATGAAGATACTAACGGATTTAAATCCTTTATAGCCTATAAGTCCAAAATACTCCGTCCCCCCTATGCATATATGTATTATGTAAAGCCAACTAGTCCATCCAAAAATATAACATATCAATATTGTAATCTGCAAGCACATCGTTCAGGCTCATGTTAGTTTTGCCTTATCATTATAAACGAGACACGTGCACTAGTTTATTTAAAGTAGACAGATGTATTGTTATTCGGTCTGAATGACTTCATCGGTCTATTTTTGGCTTAGTTTATAAAAGTAGCTATGCCAAAACGTTCCGACCAAAAAGTTATCATTTTTTGCACTACTCATGCAAGCTTCGCTAGTGTTCGCCAGCGCTACTGCTGAAAATGAATCCTGGATTCGATTCCTGGCTTGGGCAAAGTTTTATCGGGTTTGTGTATCGCTTCAAGTCTGAATTTATTTTCTGTCCGTTTAATGGACCTTGGCAATAGTAGGCTCGCCCCTTGTGAGAGGTTCCCTAGTGAGAGAGATGGACGTAAGGTGTACCTCTAGTTCACACTCTTTTCACCAGTTATCCACTGGTGAAAAGAGTGTGAACTAGAGGTACACCTGTGCCTAAGCCTTTGAGGAATAAAAACATAACAAGTGGCAAGTGCAAAATTAGTCGGCCTAGCTGGTGACATGACAGCTCAGTTTAGCACAAAATCAATGTTAACTTGTCTTTACAACACCATTGACGAAAAGTCACGCGCTTCTAACTGCAGTGCGATTCTGTAAGCATGTCGAAGTGAACACTTGGGCGGGGCGCACGACGGGTGAGTTGTCAAATCATACAAATAAGATGGAATGACAGCGCTCTTGTCGTTCACTCCGCCTAGGTGAACACCGTGAGATGTCGACAGAATCGACCGGCTGATGTCTCAAATAATGAAATCTGTTCTGAATTTGATATTTTAACAGCTGGGTTATAAAGATGTGTCAGAGAAGTAATTGATGATAGATAAGATTATTCCGTCAATCGATTTTAATTACGAAGAAAATCGGGATTCTGTGAATTTTGTTGGCAAGGGGCGAAGGACCAATTAATTTAATAATCTGTATTAATTAACTTCAGTAACTAACTATATAGGTTTCTTTTTGTGAAAGTGTGTCGTCTAAATCTACATAAATGATGAAAATCAATTTACAACGTACAGAATAAACGCAATACTTCTTAAGGGGCCATTGTAGTCATAATTATGAACAACTTTTACTACGGAAAAAACCGACTGCTCCATACATTGCGCACAACTCGACGAAATGTACTGAATGGCTGTATTTTTCCCGATTTCGTGGTACATACTAACTGATGAAGTGATGACCTATTGTTGGTCGTTCGTGTATTGTCTAATTTACTTATGTAAGTACAGAGAGCAAAAAAATACCTTGTTCAACTGCCTTTCCCTTATAACCTATTATCCTATTATTAGCATTAAGTATGATAAATGGCAGTTATTATCCGATAACGACGAAGCTGAAAAGGTCACGTATTCCAATTTCACTTTTATCTGATTTCAGATGATATTAAGAATTCTTACCACTTAGCTAATGTTAGGGTTCAAGGAGGAGTCAATTGAACCCTCCCTGAAAGGAAACAATATTTATGTAGAAGTAGGATAGATTTGTTTAACTATAACTATACATACTCTAACATGTAATGGAAACTTTCGAGTATTCCATACTTGAAAGTTTCCTTAACATCTTTATTGTGAAGTTAGGGGTTTCATGATCTCCATGCCTTATCCTCCGTGTACCGGAATTTACATCATAAGAAACTGTTATTTCATAATTTTATGTCAGCTGATAATAATGATAACAATGGTGACTCGTGATCAATTTCTTATCCTTATCCTTTACAATATAAAATGATTCGCATTTTTAAAGATAGGTATCTATATCAATTACATTTATTGTTTTAAATCTTTCTAAATATAATAATCTAGATAGTAGTAACTTATATTTTCGAGCCGTTTGGGGTTGAAACTCTCGGGTCGTGGGGTCCGAGTGCTCATTACTTGTTTAAAGATCAGTGGCCCTACATAGCTCCATATACACCCTATATAGCTCCATCCCTCCTTCTCGCTCGAACGACTCACGCTTTAACACGTCATGGTAGGGCCCCTGTACTCAAGACGCTTAGTTGACACTTCGCGTGACCCTAGGGCTGGATTTTACCTCGGACAAAGGATAAGAATTGCTATACAACGTGGCAATGCTGCCAGCCTTCTGGGTACATGTTTTAGATTAGTTTTAGTTAAGAGTCTTTTATTTAAGTGTGTATAGTAATATTTGTGAAAATTTGAATAAAAAGTTGAGAATTTAAAAAATAAATAAATAAATCTTGCATGATTTTAGATAAAGGAGAAGGTCAATTTTATTTTCACCTTAGTTTCAGCTGAACCTAAACTAGCAGTACGATTCTGAAAACACCTCACCTCGTAAGCTTTGGTGAAGTGAACGTGAAGTGAGCTGTCAATCTATACAAACATGATGGAATGACAGTTCACTTCATGCTCAGATGCTCACTACACCTAAGTTACACGGACTTTTATTACCTATCCGTAGGTTATACGGTGAGCTGTTGACAGATTGGACCGGCAGGATGGAATGACAATTCTCTTCGTACTCTGTTCATTCTCCACCTTAGTTTACACGATGACATTTGATCACAATAGACCGGTAATATCACTCTTTAAAATTCATGTCAATTGGTTTGCTGGAACTGATTGCTACATACCAGTTTAATTAGTCATCCGTAAAACAATACTACGAGTATCAAATATTTTTTAATACTTAATGTTTTTTTTTTAACATAATATCACATTACATGTGAATCATACTCACATGGCTAGGTTTTAAAGTCTGAGTCTAACATCAGCACATCATCAGCATAACAGAAGTCTACTGCTTTATTTTTATTATACAATGGAATAGGGATGGACTGATGCAAATGACTTGCTATATTTACTGCGTATCCACTGTGTATGTCACCGGATTATTGCAAACACCGTAAGTTTTTTTTTGACGACACGGTTGGCGCAGTGGTTGAGCGGTCGATTGCTGAGCTGCGTGTCTCGGGTTCGATTCCCGCACGGAACAAATATTTGTATGGCCTACAGATAGTTGTTCCGGGTCTGGCTGTTTGTGTATGTGAGTTTATATGTTTGTGAACGCACCCACGATACAGGAGAAATTCCTAGTGTGGGGCAACGTTTTATTAAAAAAAAAAAAGTTTGTGATTAATCTTGCAAGATTATAAACTCTCGACATATTGTGAACAGATAATTTAAATTCAAATTTACTGTAAATCCATATTTTATTGAGAAAAAGAGTTTGCAATGTAACGCGATTTATTGTTAACTTACTGTGTTTGCAATTACCCGGTGACATTACATAGATCCTACCTACCTATCCGTTTATGATGAGACATCTCATGATGGCTCGTATCAATCAACAATCGTCAGGATTATTGCCATACCAAAGTGGTAATGGCATAATGATCTCGAATATGCAAGTATTTTAGTGATTGTATATTTTAGTACCTACTTATTTATGTCAATGCCGCGTACGACCTGAACATTATAATACGGTTCTCGTCAAATAACTTTGCCCCTCTGAAGTTGTGTCGAGTGGCTGCGTAGTAGTCAAAATTACGAACACACTGCAACTGCGCATGCGTAAGAGACATGGGGGTGGGGCGCGATTTTATGTCTCAGTCGCTCGTTTACGTTCGATGCATGCTTGCGTCCCGCTTGCTCCCGTCTACGTGACTGCACCTGCGCGAACTTTGCAAATGGCTAACTTCAGAGGGGCAAAGTTATTTGACGAGAACTGTCCTCGGAATATTTTCTGGTTTCATACCTTTTGGTAGTTGAAAAAGATGTTCACCTATTGCAAGCACAACCCCTGTTGAAATATAGACCAAATGCGTCACTAGGTACTTACAATTATACCTAAAGCCTCTATAAAATCCCCATACAAAAGGTAACACGTTCTCATAAGTACATTAAGTACTGTGGACACAGAGATACGCCGCGACGGCACCTGTTTATGTCGCGTGACGTCAGTCCACACGTGTTGCTCCAATTGCATTGTGTGCGAGCTCCAGCGTCAATGTGGCTAATTGCAACGATTTCTATTAGTGACGTATTTAGCTCTGTTGGTGAATGTGTCAATTCATCAGGTGATCCTTAAAACGGCAGGAGGATTGAAATCACTATTATATTATTATTTTATTTTATTAAGGGTCTAACTAGTCGCGGATTTTGTTCAAAAGAGCTACCTTTTTTTCTTTTTTTTTAGTTATGACCACTAGCAAGTTAACAAGTTAACACACATGGGATATCAACTGCTTAACCGGACTAACCTGTGGTGGCCTCAAATGAATTTAAGGCCCCCAGCCAAGGCAACAAAACTAGCTACAAGCTAAAAACTACTGACCGCTCGCTAAGGGCATTCCCTGTGGAATACGACCTCAGCTTAGCGGCGTCAGTAAGGGACAGCAAGGGACAATCAGGCTGGGTCGTTTCATTAATTAGGGGTTATTAAAGCTAAAGGCTCAGCGGCGCGGGCTGGCTCGTTAGGCAAAAGTCGGGGAGGATTTTGAATGGGTCGTCGCGATGGACCTCGGCGGCGAGGTCGGTATACGGAACGCGGTCTGTATTTTCTAAGAGTGCTGGTTTCCCTCGAAAGAGTTACCGCGTTCCTGGAAAGCAATGGGCACTACGAGGAGCACGGATGGGTTTTAGTCAGTAAGTGTCTGACACTCCCTCCCGCTCCACCCAGAGCGGCAGGAGCGATTTGATAATTTCCCATCCATAAAAAAAATAGGGTTAGGGGGGATTGATAATTAAGTAATAAGTAGGTAGTGAGATTTTGGATTCTGAAATTAGATTTTAGGTAGGTGGAGTTTAAAGTGGATTCCTATTAACGATGATACGGATTATATTTTCTTTCTTTAAGAGTTATAATATCACACACTAGTGATTCTTAAAGGAGTTGGAGAGATATGAATATTAGCTACCTACATTACCATCTCCACAATTTTACAGTGCAAACATGTTTACGCTAGCTACACAACATCATAAAAAATAAAACACGTTTCAAAGAAATGTAATCAACTTCGTTTTCATCCCGACATTTTTCCAAGAATAATTTCCTAGCTTAATCTAATAGCAATTTCATAAAACGTGTACTTTAATTACCTCGATATTTTCCTTATTTCTTTTTTCCCGGAATAACTAAAAGTAAAAAGTTCTTATGTAATCATTGGCCGCCCTTAACTCCGCACCCTGAGAGGAAAACCTTCAATAAATTAGTAACACACGTTCTATAAACGGGAAAACGTGTTTGCTAAGACATAAATACCCGTGGCTAAGTTTACCATGATACCTATTGGAATTTTCCGGACTTTCTCGGAAATGGGGCACAAGTTTTAGGTTAGAAAAATACTACAGGTAAGTAAGTACCATGTTTTTCAGTGAATTTTATTCTTGTGGGAAGTATTATTTTTTATGATATTTCCAAAGGTATAAATTTGGTTTTTAATTTGGATTTAATTAGCTGTTGAATCTTTGAATTCTGGAGCTTCGGAAAACTACGCAGGTGCCTAAGTACCTACTCAACCTCCATTAGATACATATGGAATGCATATAGAATGTGTATGTTTGATGATTGTACCTAAACAAATTCCTTTACTTTAGTTGAATTTTTAGAAATAAAGAAAATTGCTACCTACCAACAACAGAATGATTTGTTAATGTCTTCAATAATTCATTATGCCAGTAAAACTAGAAGTACACCCACACACCGCGTGGTTAGAACTAGAACGCTGCTAGATAAATCAGAAATTCAATCCGCATTTATATTTTATTCCTGGCAATCCTACTTGCATTGCAACTATGTTGCGAAGTGCGTTCACAGTAAATAAATGCTATTCACAACACGTGCTCACTGCTCAGTCCCGTCCACGTGTGGCGATGTACTGCAGCACAGTGAACTGATGATGACTAATGAACGGACTTCTTGCGTACAATGACCATTCAGATTCACTCGACGAATTCAATTATTGAGCAGCCTAGGGGTGAAATAACAGTGTGTTGGCTGACCGTGAACTGTTATAGCTATGGCAACATTTTGAAGGTTGGCCGTTTTTTAAATAAAGAGTTAATAAAAACTTCTTTCGTGAATTGAGGGGGGAAATGAATGGGCTTTTTATTAGAACCTCAGTTGGGGTGAGGTTTATGTTGCCTTATGTAATTTGAAGATTTAAATATGGGCCGAGTGGGGACAGGAAAATAAAAACAGTTTTTGCTAAAGTTAGGTAACCAATCTTTTCAGTACTTATTTCATCTAAAAATAGAAACTTGCTAAATGCGTTATCTGTGTAACTGCTTTTGGTTATTAGTTTTCTTTACAGCTTCGTGATTTCAGGCTAATGTGCAATAAATTTTGCTTTTCCTCGTGTAAAGGCAATAATATTATTAACAGTAGAGTACCTACCTAGTACCCTACATTCTTTATTGATTGGTAATTAATTAATTAATAAGATACATAGCAACCGTTTCCTAATTTCGTCGTGTTTTGAATATGAATCTGTTGTAAAACTTGGTGCCTAGATTATTATTCTACAAGTTCTTAGAATAAATGCCTCTGCTATAAAAGTAAGTATTTCTCATGATGAGACTTTGAAGATAATCTGTAACCTCTGTAAGCAAATACTCTCCAAAGCCTAGAGGTTATACATATAAACATTAATACAAAATCATATCTTACGTAAGGTGTGGCCGAAACACGAGTTTGGTACATACGTCGTACGTATAAGTAAAGTGTCGAAAAAAACGATGCACGTGTTACATACGTTGGTAAGCTTTAATCACACAGTCTACATCAGAGTAGTGACAAATACAATAAGAGATTCGTTCAAATCTTGTCATTTGTAGTGATTACGTTGCGGCTTATCATTAATACCTACATTATCTTGTGAAAATTAGTAAGGTATTTTATGAAGTGTAGGTATAATTTAATATATCATTTACCTACTTTGTAAGTATAAAAGAAAATGGCCATGTTACCATTTTAGCTGCTGAGACCATCGTATAACTATCATCCGTATAACTGTTTCACCGGTTGAAGCTAGCAGTAATATCCTCCCCTAAAAACTTCAAGATCCCTTCAGGGGTTGATTTAAGAAGAATCCAAAAACACGTATTTCTTATTTTTGAAACAATATTGTTCATTCTGAGTTACAACTTTATCGGCCCAATTGTCAAATTTTTTTTTGGTTTTTTTCAAGTCAAATGGCATGAGGAATATTTTTTTATTTACTAGGGGAGTTTCCTAAAATCCTTTCTTAGCTGACGTCTCCTACTCATAATCTAGACCTCTGTCATCTGTGCCAAATTTCATCTTCGTAGGTCCAGTTGTTTTTGAGATTTTGTGATTAATCAGTGAGTGAATGAGTGACCTTTCGCTTTTATATATTTATTATGTACTTATATAATATAATATAAAAGATATAGAATTTTTTAAATTACGGGAATACCGCCCGGGGTTGTTACAGTTGGTTACCCTAATAAATATCAATTTCCTATATTTTTTACAAGTTTTCGGTTTTTAGTTACTTACGATATATTTTTTTATAATTGTACGTGACTAAACAGGCCGTAAAGTAATAGAGAAAAGATTTTTAAGTGTTCTGATATTTTTCAATCAACTCTATTTTAATTTATCTACTCGCTATACCTACTTTTCTTATTCCTTCCCCTTCTTCTACTACGTCAGTTTAAATATACCTACTCACTGCAGGTTCATTTTTTCAGGCCTCAGCTTAGGCCTGAAAGGCACGCCGCTCGCCTGCGCCGCGTTTGTGTATAATTCACGACGTGTCGCCTACCTAGATTTTGTATTGAAACTTTTTGAAGCGACATCGTGCCTTACCCCTCGCCTGCGCCGCGTCTTCACCACGCCTTTTCTGTATAATTCAGGCCTAAGGGAATCGCTGGGGGAGGACAGCTAGGGACGGGCTGGATCGGACTAGACTGCAGGTTCATGAATCACGCGGCAACTACGCAGGTATGTATATCTTGTATGTGTCTATGTATACTATGCATTATGCCAAGCGCGGATCCACCGTTGTGGGCACGATGGGCATGCCCACAACCCTAATAGACTTGTAACGTCCGTGTTCCGGCTACTCATTGACAATAGTGAATCTACTGTTATAAATGTACCTAAGTATACCGACTCTGGATGGCTAAATGGAAAAGAGAATGTGAAATCAATTTCGCCACACCAGAGTCGGTAGCTCATCTCACTGAAGCATGCGACCAAGATTTGTACCCTAAGATACAAATTTTCTTAAAAATACTGGCAAGTCAGCGGTGGTGGTCAGCGTAGCTACCGCAGAGAGATTGTTTTCTACTCTTTGCAGAGTAAAATCTTAGTTACATACCCCAATGGCACAGGAAAGATTATCTGGGCTAGCTCTCTTAATGCACACAAACATGTGAACCTAGTTTTTTCCTTTATGACGTAACGCAAGTTAACAAGGTGCCATTCATGAGAAAAACCGTTTAAAATAACAAAATGGTGTTGGTTAAAACAGTTGGGTATACCCGCAAATAGAGTCAGGCGATACAAACGTGCGCGTAAGTGTGTGTGAGTTACGTGTTGTTAGTGTTGTGTCAGTATGCGCCGTTCGGTCACGTTTCGCGCGGCGTGTTGAGGACGCGGCCGCGGCGCGTGCAGTCCGCGCCCCTCCCCCGCCCGCGACCCCCCGCTCTCCTGTCACGTGTTATTGAGGTGTTATTTTCGCTCCGCTTTCGCCACAAATCACATCTATTCAGACGTCGAATTAATCAATGAGGGATTTTCATTTTCCGCCCGTTACAGCTTTGTTAGGTACTAAAAATTGTATATGGATTTTAATAGTTATCGGATTTATATTTTACGTAATGTTCGGGTTCGATTCATACGTTTTGTTACAAGAATATTTAATTTTATGGAAGTAATTAGACTACTGTGAGTAGGTAGGTACTTTTTTTGTTGAGCTTTGAGTGGCAGAGGTGCGTAAAATCGCGCGCCAGCAAGAACAAATAGCTAATTGGCTAAATGCTCGATCCCGATACAGAATCTGACGCACTATATCGATGATTAGCTCTGAAACATTTGTAGCATTGAACTCTGCTCTATAAATAGATTATAAACAAGTTTCTATGACGTCACCTGGCTGCAAGGTGGCACAGATTTACAAGTCCATGAGGCTGACCATATCGCCATATCAATAACACTAGCATCAGTGCTATACCCACATATTGAAATACTTTCTCAGAAGCCAGAGCATGTCAAATACAGGTTGTTACAAACCAGAAAACTTCATCAACTGACGTGCAACCCCTAAAATCTGTCATCCCTAAGAAGAACGACCAAGTTCTATTGCGTCAATGTCATTTGCGATCAAATACATCACCGTTACTAGACTTATTATCAGTCACCAATAGGCCTCCAAGATCCTAAGGTACATATTTTTTTCCACTTTACGATAAGATGTATCGACTATTGCATACAAGAGTACAACATAACGTCGTCAGTTATGCACACTTCAAGGCCTGTTGCACCATTCGTCACAAAGTTTGAAACGTAAACAAAGCAGTAAAAACTCCGTATTCAGTCTTCCAATCAGCAAACGTTCAATGGTAAAATATTTACGCAAAGAAACAAGAATGAAAATACGTTTTACTCAAGGTGTTTCAAAAATGGCTGCGGACAAGTAACTGGCCACTGCTACTGTAGGTACCTACATTGGCACAAGTTGGTACAAGCTGGCAGAAGACGGGTTCTCTCTCATCAATACATCCATCAAACAGCCATAAAGAAAGAACTACAAGAGAAAGTAAAATTACACAGACACAACAAAATGGTAGACGCAACTACTGAGCTGAAATAATAGGCCACATAATTGAATTACGATGCTCAGATATCAGAAGAAGAAAAGAATTTACTTCTGAAGAACGCGTTTGTCTCATTCAATGGTTCCAGCATAAGACCAGCTTCAGGATTCCTATCAGTAATAGTAGCAGTAATGGTGGAAGTGTGGTTTATTAACGGTTTATTATTGTTTAAGATAATTGTGTGTATTTTATCTATGCCTGATAATAAAATGATAATTATTATTAAATGATCCTGAGTGAAATTATATATTTTTGATAATGGCATGTTAGTTCCTTTTTAGAAACATCCGAGAATCGCAGGTCGATGCCGAAAGTAACGAAAGAAAACGACGTATTTGTGTCACTCAAAGGTGGAATAATATAATGGTCAGCAGGAATGCCGAACGTGGGAAGCTTACCCAACAGACTAGCATGCCAGACCCTGTCAAAGGCCTTTAAGATATCAAGCGACACAGCAAGGTCTTCGCCGTGTTTCTCAATGGTCTCGCCCCAACAATACGTAACATACACCAGAAGATTTCCATTTGACCGACCACGACGGAAGCCATACTGGTGATCACTGAGGATGGCTATCCAAAACGAAGGTTAACTCCAAGATTCATCAACAAAATTATTAGTATTGGACAATTCATTTTGGCTAAACCGAAGAATTGCCTAACTTAAGTGACTGTGTGGGCAGGGCACATAATTCGCAGAACAGATGGTCGATGGGATCAAAAGGTTCTGAAGTGGGGACTGCGTACTTGGAAGATCGCAGCAGCGTTGGAACGCCTCCCACAAGGTGGACCGATGACCTGGTGAAGGCCGCGGGAATCATGCGACGCACAGTACCGGTTGATGAGGCGATACTTGGGGGAGACGTATGTCCTGTGGTGGTTGCCTTTTGGCTTTAATTTTGATTGTGGCTAACGAATAGAAGCTTAGGCTTAAAATTATCTAAGGAAGATGATGAATTTGATTCTGGTTGCTTATTGTTTTTACGTAGAGATCCAGGCTATAATCTCTCTGAGAAAATTCACTATGCTTGAAGAATTAGCTATGGCCACCAGTAAACAGTCTCAATTATTTATTTATTTTATTATGATCTATCTGTTACGCCAAACGTGTGATCTATGAAAATACAATAAATCCTTGATTCTTATCTATCGATCTTGATTGGTGACGGATTTTTCAATCTAAACTAACGGTGTAAGAGGATGCAGAACAAGTTTTTTTTTAAAGAACACCCTGTGACAGAAAGATCTATCCCAAGGGATCTCTCAAATCTTTGATTTGATTTTAATTTGGCTATTTGGATGATTTCCTAAACTTTATAAACGCTCAAGTGGTGCGACTTTTCTTTTAACGTTTTGACATGAAATCATACGTAGTGCTATGATAGCACCACGAATGATTTGGGCAAATGCAATTTATGAAACGTTCTTCACCTTTGCTTTTATGAGATGAGATTTTTGAGTTTTTTTTCGTTATAGGAATACAACTGTCTATTGAATATTGGTCCATTCCACCTAAACTATTGCACTTGACTGAATAGACATCAGGAATTCAGGACCACATTTGCCAAATAGAAATTAGGTAGGTACCTGACAGCATTAAAAAATGTGCCTAGTAAGAATTTTTTGTCCTACTAGAGTCAATATTTTTGAATAGCAAAACCCAAAATCTTTCATCGTTGATTGATAGCGATACAATAGGTAAGTAGTTAGGAAGGTACGTACACAATATAGGTACCTAAGCATTTGAAAGTGAAATAAGGTCAAAACTCTTGGACTTAGCACTGAAATTACATTATTCATAGATTTTTGCGCCTATGATCACCGTTAGCAGAAAATTAACACTCGCTAGAATTTATACTAGGCATACGCCAGGAAAATTCATGAAAATCTAATCAAATACTTTGATCCCCATAAACAGCTGTCTAAAACTACAAAGAGGAATAATTTAGGCAGATAGGTGCCGAAAATGTTAAACAAGATGAATAATGATTTCCGGGTCAAGGTCGGTCGTGACTTCGTGAGAAAGTTTTTTATCAGATCAAAGCAACGTAAAGATCGCTAATGATTACCTGTACAGTTTGTTAAACCATTTAAAATTGTAAACGAATGTTTAATATTTTGAACGCATTATCATAGAATCACCCAACATTCACTGTGTGAATAACCTGAGTGTTTTTAGAATTGATCGTAATCACATCGTAATTTCCCTATGTTACACTCAAGACTCATGGTGTATTGATACCACTCCCAGTAAACACATAGGTAAAACACAATACGACCGTTTCAATATCGAACCATTTTGAGAATAATTAATAAAACGCAATGAATACACATGGCCATATTATTAAACTTACTTGTCATACTTCACGGTATGCCCGTTCTCCTCCCAATAATGCCTTGATTCCATATTCATTTGAAACCACAACAAATCACTGATCACAAAATTGCAGATGATATTATCAAATACAAGTCCTGTTTACATTATTCCCGTAACGGGTATGTTTATTGAGCACTAATCACAAACTATAGCACTTAAGTTAGATCTCCGCAATCCATTTTCGTAAAACGATTACAGTAAATATAAATTGTTGTTATCGTATTTAACTGCATGTATGGAGCGTGCGGCAACGTCGTCACTCGGGGAGTTTCGCGGCCACTCTGAGCGGATGTGCTCCAAACACCGGCCGGTTTGAGTCATGTGACGCGGCGCGGCGTCAAAATATGGACGAGGGGCGTTGGAATGCCGGCGCACATTCCGATGCGTGAACTCAAAATTCTAGGGTAAAATGCAGATATTTAGGTGTTTGAAGAAGTTTGAGTGAATTAAGGTCGTTGGTCGTTTAATGTGGTGGTGTGTGGATAGTATGCATGGGGTTGGTTGGGTGCATTTGGGTGTCTGCCGTGTCTGGTCGGGCGCCGCGGCTGCAGCGCTGGGCCACGCTCGCTCGCACGTGACCACTATTTAAGACGCGAGACAACTCCGCTCGGCGAATAGCGAATCATACTTCGCGCTCCGGGGTATACCATAGCGTTATAAATCGCAAGGTGAATAAAAAATAAAAATAACGAGTACGATAATCTGCATTGTTTTTTACTCGTGACTTCGTCCTGAGCCTGAGTTCCTAACGATTTGGGTAAATTAATTTAAAAAAATATCAGCTCATCATAACTGCTTTAACGTTAAAACTCACTTGGAAATTTAAGTAAGTAGATACTTAGAGAATGTCCGAGTTCCTGACGACTTGGAAAAACCCGCAAAACGTTAAAAGAAATACGAGAATACGCCAGAAATTCCTTTTTTGTAACGGGTTTGGGTTAATGTATACATAAAGATAAACCTTTAGAAATAAAAATACTTGGTAGGTACTGCTACCTATTATTTTCCGAGATGATTATTTTAATCCGAATTTGTCGTAGGTATGTCTTCTGAGTTGGATATTAGAGTTTGATTAACGGCCGCTTTTTATAATATATCTCAATCCCAATCTTGATCAGATCCTTGTCTGTAACCATTCAACGGCCGAGTTTGTGTCCTCCACCACACAATCCTCACCTTTGATTGGTTACAGACAAGGATCGGGATCAAGATTGGGATTAAGATATATTATAGAAAGCGGCCGTTAGTCATATAAGTATTTTCTAAAAAATATCTACTTAGTAAGCACCTAGGCTACCTACAGCGCGAAAGCTAAAAAAAAACAAAAGGCCATCGCAGACCTGCTCCAATACTCCAACAGGCAGGCATACATCCGGGCGTGTCCACGAGGCGTGACAAGAACAGACAAATACAAGAAAGAAATGGAAAGATATCAGAGGAAATTGATATCTTTCTGCGATTGTAGGCTTATTCAGACTTTAGATTTACCCCTCGTTATGTGATGCGTTCACGAGGCGTTAACGCAGCTTCGGCCCGTTCGAGCGAAAGGAAGGAAATATGCACATTGCCCGCCCGGCAAACGCTGACGGATAAGGGCAGAAAAGCAGAAGGGGTGCTGTCCCGTAAGTGTTTATTAGTATGGAAGATTTATTACTAGCCCGTGGTTGTCTTTATCATTTACTAAGATGTCTTTCGCAAATTATATTTCAATGGCGGCTGTGTCTGCATAGGAAATCTGAAGGATTTTTTTCGGAGGTATCTACTTAGTACCTACTCTTTATTTGGGATTTTTATTATTTACTTCTAGTTATCTTTTGTTATTACTAAGTCGTAAACCGCTAGTACCAAGTAAGAAACAAGGAATACAAGTATATACGTGTTTTGCATATTTAATAAAAATACACCTACTATAGGCAGTAAATAAGAATTATTTATTTGCATTACGTAATTATTACGCCAAGCAATAAAGTAAATCAAGGTGCATGCATATCCCAAGGCAGTCAACAAGCTAGACCTAATTTTATTGATATCTCACGACGACATTTTTAATGACACCATTAGCGTTGCATTTGTAAGGTTAGCAAATGATTTTTTCATTGCTTCTAATTCTAGTTTTTATTAACAAAGGCAATGGTTATTGCAAACTCTGCTTTTTGAAGTACGGTCAACATAACTAAGAGGCTTAGCATGTCGAAATCCCGTTGCTGAACCCTGCTTATTTTAAAGCGCTAAGTGCTGGGGGTCTACTCTCTAAGCCACAAGACGTACGGCGATGCGCCACCGGTACATGGTGGACATCCCACCCACACGCACAAAACGTTTTGGGAACACATTCATTTTGCGTTCTGGAAGGACTGGAATTCCCTGCCAGAGTCTGTGTTTCCTGATAGCTACAACCTGGGAGTCTTTAATTCAAGAGTGAATAGCTTACTTCTAGGCAAGCGTGCTCCATCTTCGACCACATCATCGCTTACCATCAGGTGATTTATTTATTTATTTAGGTGAGATAGTGGTCAAGCGCGTGCCTATCAATAGTTTAAAAAAAAACCCCGAAATCCGTAGTTTCGGCCTTAATGTCGGGCGTTTTCTACTCCGTTACCCGTGTCACCTACGGACACGATTTGTCCCGAACCCGAACAAAGAACAACTGTCAAATCGTGTTGTCATTCATTCTTAGTTCGGGTTCGGGACTAATCGTAAGTCCATAGGTGATACGGAGTAGAAAATGCCCGATACTAAGGCCGAAAGTACGGACTTCAGGCTTGAGTAGACCCCCTAAACCGGGAAATCGCATGAAATTTTCTCCATAGGTAACCTTTGCAGGCATTTGCAATTAGAAAATGCAAGAAAATACAAGTAGTTAATACTCTGTAGGTACTTTAGTTTTATATGGATATTTTTTTTGTAAAAAAATTATTTAAATAAATATTGGGTTAATTTTTGTCTTTAATTTTAAGCTAACCATCAAAATTACTTAAGTACTTTCACATTACGTAGACCCTACATGGTTGAGTTAAGTATTTAGTTGTGAAGAATGTGTTGATATTTTTTTGAAGCCATGTTTTTCATCATTTGAAAAACTCATTTTTAAGTCAGTGTTTTTGCCTCCAACGCCAGTTATGTAACTGGCGTAACTGACAGATTTCAAACAGCAAACTCCAAAAGAATGAAGTACACGGAATCATTCAGTACTTTGATTCTATTTCGTGAAAGATTGGTTTTTGAAAGATTGACCATTTTCTGTAGGTTCAACTGTTCAATGCATTTGCGGTCAATTTTTTTTCATCCATAGTTATATGTAGGACCTAGTGGCTTGTCACTACGCCGTCAATTTTGCTATGACCGTAGGGCCAATTCTACGAATTTTTAAAAAACGATCCCATTTGCATCTCAGTCGCAATCTGTCAAAAAACACAATACAGCCAATTTCTTATCTACGGCAATTAGCGACATAGCGACACAAGTCTTGTTTATCACAACAAGGCACAAGTACTTGACAAGCTAGACTAGGACAGTCTAGATATCACGCTCGCCACCACGAGACCTATTCTTTGAATAGTGACGCAACTGACTCACTCACGTCTGTCTATCGATGTGTGATGAATGTGATGATGTCATGACTTGAAAAGAACGAATATAGAGCCTTTTTTTTTTTTTTTTTTTTATAGGATGGGAAATCATCAAATGACCCCTCCCGCTCTGGGTGGAGCGGCAGGGAGTGCCAGACTTTTACTGACTAAAACCCACCCTTAGTCCTCCTAGTGCCTTTCTTCCCAGGGCCGCGGTAACTCTTTCGAACATATTCCGCAACCCTGGCAGAATATAGAGCCTTGGATAGTATCTTGAGCGTGCCATGTTTGTGCAAAAATGTAGTGATTTAAAAAATCACGTTCCAGGATTTAATCAACAGAATTGCTGGTAAAAAAAAGAAAATTTTGTTTGATATAATTTTATGGTTGCGGATATTTATACTGTGGTTGCGGGTCACCACTGTTGATTAGGTATGTTCCTTAGATTTATTATTATAACTTAAAAAAACAATTTACTTTATTTGTTGAACATCAAATCTTGGTTTGAAGAACTTATTCAAGGAACCCGTGCAATTCTGAGTGAAGTAGAGACAGACGATTTGTAAATAGGACAAAAAAAAGTAGGACAATATGTAAGTACTTCATAATGTCATATCTACTTCTTGTAAGTCTATACTTAAATCAAATCAACATAATAGGCACGTAACTTGTTTATTTGTGTACCAGGTTACACCCGTTACGACCTACACAGGTTCATTTTGATATTTCTTAAAATTCTTAATTAACTTGCTTTGTTAACTAAAAAAAGAATCGGAAACCATTGTGAAACCAATTCAATTGAGTTTATATAAGGACATCCGAAAATACATTTATAAATCGGGCCTGTTTATGAAACGGATTTAATTCCCACGCGAAAAAATTAACAAGGAAAATCCTTCACGTGGAGGAAGCGTCTTTTGTGTAACTAATTTATTCCTGTAACGTTATTCAACTGGTCCAAATATAAAGTGTATATTTAGCGTTACTTGGAATGAAACCCCGCAACAGTGGTTACGGGGCGGGTTTATTTCCGTTCGAACACGAAAATAGGGGATTAATTATTGCGTTCAAACGTGCACGGGTTTGTAATTTCGGTGTAAGTTCGGTGCAAAACGTGCTCCGTCGGAGTTGCGCACGGGTTGGGGGCTGCACGCTCGTCGTAGTTCAGTTGTTATGAACGGCTTCGGTTACATGGAATCTCTGGGGTTGCACGTTTTGAGGCAGCCGTGGCATAGATTACCTAATCCTAATGGTTGACGTAAGTAAAGTAGATCGGTTTTGGCGATATTTTTAGTGTATACTTGGTACTTATTTATGATTAAATGAAATAACTTGGTTAAAAAACATGGTATAAGGCATAAACATGTTTCGCTAAGTAAAACTAGGTAGCTTTATGAAAATTTTAAGGTACGTATATATCACCGGAAAATTGCAGACCCCGTAAGATTGTAATTAATCTTTCATCATCATCATATCAACCGAAAGACGGCTTACATTTCTCGATATATTATGAACTAAATCGTTTTTTATATGTACGACATCAACAAAACGATTTAGTTCATCGCCAACTAACATAATCAGCCGTTTCATTAAAAGCCTGTCCTTTTCATTAAGCTGCGCCATTTAATCAGCGACATTAATGACTTGGGCAAGTCATTAAACGATATAGAACAAAAGATGTCACTTAGGTCGCTGAAAAATCGGTGCATTTAAATGAAAAGGCTAGGCCACCAATTAAAAGGCTGATTATGCTAATTATAATAATAATAATAATAATAATTGGCTGCGATTTATACAATAAACGCCATACAAATTCAATTTTTTCCAATATATCCGCGATATTTTACAATCTTACGGTGTTTGCAAATTTACGGTGACTTATATATACGTACAGTTAAGTACCTGTCAAGCGCCCGCCCGACATGTCAAAATTCAAAATCATATAAAATATGTCTTGCGTTATAATAATAATTGAGTTTTAAAACGCGTAAATCAGGCGACACACCCGGTGTGACGGCGGAGCTTGACCGGTTAAAATTTTCATACTTATGTACCTACTTAGTTTTATATCAGAGTCTTTTTTGTCAATGAAATCTTTAGCACTATAAAACATGAATATATTCACCATTCATATCTCTCTGCCACTCCTCTATCTTTTTAACCGACTTCCAAAAAAGGAGGAGTCTTCTAAATTATCAACCGATTTTGATTATTCTTTTTTTGTTTGGAAGAGTATCTTCACGGACAGGTCCCATTTCAATTTGGTGAATATCTGATGTAGAGCTTCGGAGATAGGTAAAGGAACTCTTCAATAAATGATAGCAAACCTGCCGGAATTGCTGTCTGTTTATTGTTTACACCAGTTCATAATCATAACAAAACATCACGTTGGTACGCTGTGAAGGGGTACGCAGATGTGTACAAGTCAACCATGGTTTTGGGGTTATCTATTCGGGCATAACTTTATTGTTTATGAACCGCTCTTGACGATTCTTCTTGCGTTGGGTTTAGTTAAAGCTAATCATTAAAAAGTAAAAATTAAAAACTTTTTTACAAAAAAATACAACCGATTTGAAGTCGAAGTCGGTGTCACAAACAAAGAAACAACCAAAAACACCGTCTTCCGAAATTATATTATATACTTTGTAGTGTTTTTTGTTTCGAAGTCGGTTGTATTTTTTTTATTATTATTTATTTGAACAATCAGATGTTTATCTTTTCGTTTTACTGGACAGCTTCGGCTTTCTTTCTGGTGGTCTGTAGATTCTGGTATCCAGGAGTTATAGCGGTACTTCTATTGGCGGTCCTTTTTTTTACTATTGGCGGTCCTTTTTTTAATATTGGCGGTCCTTTTTTTACTATTGGCGGTCCTTTTTTTTACTATTGGCGGTCCTTTTTTTACTATTGGCGGTCCTTTTTTTACTATTGGCGGTCCTTTTTTTACTATTGGCGGTCCTTTTTTTACTATTGGCGGTCCTTTTTTTACTATTGGCGGTCCTTTTTTTACTATTGGCGGTCCTTTTTTTACTATTGGAGGTTCTTTATTCTTTATTCACTATTGGCGGTCCTTTATTTAATATTGGCGGTCCTTTATTACTATTGGCGGTCCTTTTTTTACTATTGGCGGTCCTTTTTTTACTATTGGCGGTCCTTTTTTTACTATTGGCGGTCCTTTTTTTTACTATTGGCGGTTCTTTTTTCAATCAATCAATCATTTTATTTGCATAAAACATGGTGTACAAAGTTGTTTACAGATATTATTAGAGCATACATGTTTTGCTTATATCACATCATGCAAATATATAATATAGGTAGATAGGTAACATTACATTAAAAAAATTCCCGTAGTTTAAATGTCAAAAAATTATTTTATGTTGTAAAAATTATGAGTGCATAACCTATTCTATTTTAAACAATCTAAGATTTAAGGTTTTTAAGTCATTTGGAATTTTATTAAACACCCGAACACACATGGCTAAACAGCTTTTATTATATTTAGCTAGTCTTGGTCGATCGCCTAATACAAGTCTGTGAGGGTCTCGCCGGTTTCGAGGATATACATCCTGTGCCTTTTTAAATAAGTCTTTATACTTCTTAACAAACATACATACTTCATAGATATAGAGAGAGGGTAGCGGTAATAAACCAAGTTCTTTAAATATTGGCCTGCAAGATTCTTCAGGTTGAAGCCCATACATTGCACGAATACACTTCTTCTGTGCAACAAATACCCTATTTTTGTCGGTGCTATTACCCCACATTATGAGTCCATAGCGTATTATCGATTCAACATAAGCGTGATATGTAGTGATGGCAGTTTTAATGTTTGTTATATTTTTAATCTTTCTCAGTGCGTATACAAATTTATTTATTCTTTTAGATATATCATCTACTTGTGCTTTCCAATTCATGTCCTGGTCAATTTTACTATTGGCGGTCCTTTTTTTTACTATTGGCGGTTCATTTTTTACTATTGATAGGCACGCGTTTGACCACTATCTTACCTGATGGTAAGCGATGATGAAAAAAAACCTGATGTGTAAAAGTAAATTTTTATTAGTTTAGGAATTATTATTATTAAGGCTGTTATGATTTTATTTTCCATAATTTCACATGGTTCGTAAAATTATAATAACTACCTTTTTACGTAACTAACAACTTTTCCTAACGAATTTCAATGGAATTTGTACGATTTTTTACCCAAGTAGGTACATTTTATAGGTTGGTCGACTATTACTCGAAAACTTGTAAAGCTTTCATATTTTAATATTAAATTCGTTATACATAAGAATAGGTACCTATGCTATTACCATGATATTTTTCACTTCTTCAAAAACAACCGTTTAGCTGGCAGAGGACACACACAGTGATGCACACACACATTAATCTAACAAAAATTTTGACTTTAAAGCTTAATTCGTTAACGGATATCCTTTTTTTTAAGGATGTGAAATCGTCAAATGACTCCTTCCGCTCTGGGCGGATCGGAAGTGAGTCTCATACTCTTACGGTTGTGTTCCTCCTAAGTGGCTTGAGCCCCTTAGCCCCTCCGCCCTTGGATCCGCCAATGCATCCAACCTATCTGATAATATTTTTTTATCGCATGTAATATAATATGCATTGAAAACACGTGACAACACGCGTGACTCACATTTCCTTGCGTTGCGTGCGTATTGACTTCAAAGTCAGATATCATGGGATGTAATGGAATTTTTAATACTGGCATCAATATTTATAGTATGACAAGAGTCAGGCTATGTAATTAACCTATCGTACAATATAGGTCCTTTGTCAAACAGCTTTGCAGTCCTCTACCGTGTCACCAATAATTCATAATCATTCTCTTTCCACGTTTTTTAGGGTTCCGTTCCCGTAGGGAACTTAATTTAAGTAACCAACGGAACTTTATTACTAAGACCCCGCTGTCCGTCTGTTTGCCAGCGGGTTGTATCTCATGCACCGTGATTATTTTTTTTTCTTTAAAAAAAAAACGTAGGTATTCGATACGGTTATTGGTAGACAGTTGAAATTTTCATAGACTGTATTTCTATGCCGCTTTAAAAAAAGAAAAAACAACGGGTTGCACTCCGGGAGTGCCGGCAGAAAGAACATTAACGTTGTCAAGTGCATTTTTGAATATTTTGGAATGGTTAGGGAATAATTTCGCCCGAATTGCTTAATTTATCAGTATAAAAGTACTATCATTTGTGTTGTTAAATACAATATTCATTTATTGCGCTATCGTACACAAACATGACAATTAATGTTACATATTACATTATCCGTCTTACGAATTTTCGATCAGGTCACGTGTCCTGACGCGAGTTTAACATTTTTACCCATACCAAAAAGTGCACAACGCTGCTAAAGAAGTTTTCACTTCAAAAACGTGCGCGAGTAAGACTCGCATGCTTTTTTTTTGTATCATAAATTCAAAATCAACATTGACGACCACCGGAAAAGCGGTGAGGCATCGAAGCTCGACGATACCCAGAGAAACGATCCATCTGGCTTCAACTGACTCCTAGGCTGGAAGTCTCTACATAGTTACCGATCGCCTGCAGATCAAACTCCGATAGTCCTAAGGCACCCGTACACTACAGTCAATATCGAACGCGATCCACGGATCCTGATCATTGATTTTGATAGTGGATCGCGCTCGAAATTAACTGTGTTGGCCTTAGGTCTTATCGACCGAATTCGTTCGGTATGCGATCGGTAACTATGTCGAGACTTCCCGCCCTGGTCTAATAAGCTTCAGCAAGATTTCAGTGTAGGAGTTCTACTGAAAGTACCGATTATTACTGAGAATTGAGGTACCGTCGGTATAATTCCCAAAAGGTTAAGGATTGTATTTGAGCTGTTTGGGGTTGAAACAATAGGACAATGGGGTCCGAGTGCTCATCGAGTTTTTCGTAAAATCAGCAAGCAGTTAGTCTGACCTTTTCTTTGGCCGACAAATCAGCATTGCCGTTCAACGTGGCAATGCGGCCAGTGTTCTGGGAACTTTTCTCGTTGACAGCGAAGCCGGGCATGAGAGAGTCGTATCGTAGCGTCTGTGCCGTACCTAGGTTTTCGTTGGGTCACCGTAGCCTTTTTGTATCGGCTTCGTTGTTTCGTCGTCGTTGAAGCCTCGTAGCAAAGTCGTAGCGTAGCGGCCTCGTGGCAGCACCGTAGTGTCGTCGTAGCAAGGACGTAGCACAGTCGTAGCAACGACGTAGCACAGTCGTAGCAACGACGTAGCATAGTCGTAGCGTAGCGGCCAAGTAGCAGCACCGTAGTGTCGACGTAGCAACGACGTAGCACAGTTGTAGCAATGACGTAGCACAGTTGTAGCAATGACGTAGCACAGTCGTAGCAACGACGTAGCTTAGTCGTAGCAACGACGTAGCATAGTCGTAGCGACCTCGTAGCGTTATCGTAGCATTGAAATTCGAGTAATTGTAATTCAATAGTCGCGTAATGCCGGCCATACACCATCCAGTATACCGTCAAGTTTGCAGCGCGCTTGAAGCGGTGTCCGGAAAAATTGATGGTGTATGGATATCAGTGGTTGTTCAAGAGCTGTAAAAAAATTCTGGCTTGTAACATTGTTGCGGAGGGACACTGATCTCCTAAGATACCTAGTTTAGAGGTCAGGGTTTCAATGTATTAATTACTACCTAGCATAAGCCTCTCAATGTTTGTACTTCTACTATACCATTGTAATAGTATTTAGGCTTTAGTTCAATAAAGATTTATTTATTTATTTATAGTGTACATGACAAGTCACATCATCATCATCATATCAGCCGAAAGACGTCCACTGCTAGACATAGGCCTCCCCCAAGTGTCGCCACAACAACCGGTCCTGTGCGTCTCGCATCCATCGGTTACCCGCGACCCTCACCAGGACATCGGTCCACCTTGTGGGAGGCCTCCCAACGCTGCGTCTTCCGGTACGCAGTCGCCACTCCAAAACTTTTCGGCCCCATCGACCATCTGTTCTGCGAGCAATGTGCCCTGCTCACTGCCACTTCAATTTCGCGATCCTTCGGGCTATGTCGGTAACCTTGGTTCTCTTGCGGATATCATCATTCCTGATTCGATCACGCAAGGAAACTCCGAGCATTGCCCTTTGAGTGACTTTAAGCTTTCTGACGAGGCCCATTGTAAGCGACCACGTTTTGGGTCCATAGGTCATCACTGGCAACACGCACTGGTCATAGACTTTCGTCTTGAGACACTGTGGTATGTGAGACGAGAAGATACCGCGCAACTTCCCGAACGCCGCCCAGCCGAGTCGGATTCGACGGTTGACCTCTTTCTCGAAGTTAGCCCTACCTAACTGGATCGTTCATGACAAGTCTACTTGAAGCAAAAATTTAATTTCTATTCTGCCGACTTGATCAAGTTTGCAGCGTCTTGTAAACTTGAACGTGTGTATGAGAGGTCAAGTAATCATGACGTTAGTCGGCATCGGCAGGCGAAGACGCGCGCACTACGTACGTGATGATAAATGACGATGTCGATGTCCTTGTCGCTAAATACTGCGTGCTATAGCTCAGAGAAGTTTTCAGAGACTTTATTTTTATTAATACCTATATATAATAGAAATGAGCCATGTTTGTGGCAAATAAAAAAAAAAATTACCACAACAGGTCTTCATAATGAAATAAGTACTTTTTAGGGTTCCGTACCCAAAGGGTAAAAACGGGACCCTATTACTAAGACTCCGCTCTCCGTCTGCCTATCTGTCATCAGGCTGTATCTCATGAACCGTGATAGCTAGACAGTTGAAATTTACACAGATGATGGATTTCTGTTGCCGCTATAACAACAAACACTAAAAACCTAATAAAATGCAACTGGTGCGCCATCATGCAAACTGGACGGCAAACTTGAACGTGTGTGGATGCACTGCAGAGTGGGCGCCGCTTCAAGCGCGCTGAAAACTTGACAGCATGCGGCTCAAGAGGGTATGGGGGTCCTGGGTTGGATTAGTTGGATAGCTCGGTCTTCCTGAGGTCGAATCTCGACTTGGGCAATGTGTTATTAGGGTCATTCCATTAAGAAATTCCAGAAAAAAGAAAGTTAATTAACGAGATTCACTGTTGCCAGATTTTTATGATTTTTATATGCCATCGTAACATAACTATAAATTACTCATTATCCGACTAAAAGAAAGTTTCTCAGGCTATATACGAGTATGTTGATGATTCGCCGCGGATGCTGATGCCACGAACAATACGTCTACTTCTCAGTTGCATAGCAAATTCACGAAAGCATGACTATTAAGTCCTAAATCCGGTTGATCAACGTCAACGGTCATATCATCACTCTGTTTACGAAATATGCTCTCTTGGACTCAAGATACTGAGGTGCTAAGCAGCACAGGTCGATCTTTAAGGTTAAGCAATGCTTGCCGAGGTTGGTCCGCGGATAGGTGTAGATCATTTACATACCCATACTTCAACTTGCATCGGAAAGCTCTTGCCAGGGTATCGTGGGTACCTCGGAAAGCTCATTAAGAGCGTGTACGCCGTATGTCATTTCATACAAACTTTCAAGTCCTTATTCTTCAAAATGAATGAACCGATTTTAACGAAACTTGGTATGCATACGCTAAATATCCAGGTCTAAATAGTTATCAGAAAACATTTTTGAAAAAGAGTTCAGGGGGAAGGATATAGTGATTTTTCACTTTCTATAGAAAACTTAAAATCGCTCTCTCTCTCCCTCTATCTAGCGTTTGCATACCAAGTTTCGTTAACAGCGGTTCATTCATTTTGAAGAATTATGATTTGAAAATTTGTATGAAAAGCCGTACCGCGTAAACGCTCTTAAGCTGTTCCCAGTCGTCATTTGTTTGACAGTCGTTACAGGTAGTCAAAAGCAAGAAAATCTGACAACATTCATGCCAGGGTATCGTGGCGTACACAATATAGGGTGGTGGATCGCGTCTTGTAGAATATTGGTATACAGTTGCATCCGGATGGTATGCCGGCTGCATACTATCCATACTCCAACATAGTTTGAAAAAGGTTCGGCAGATTGATTGATTGAATTTGACATGGTAAACTTGTATTGGTTTGATTGAATGTGTTAATAATAATATCTAAATGAGTCTTTGTTATTACAGCTTAAACTGTTTGCATAGTTAGTATATGGCTCATTTTAAACTTAACAGCTGTTCTTCTTATCAACTTGTACCTACTTTCTGTGCTAATAAAGAACTATTGAATATATTCAAAGTCAAAAGTCATTTATTCTAATTAGGCAGAGTGCCAGCACTTTTTGAAAGTCCAAGTTCTAAAAAAGACAGTCCCCCAAAACGCACGCCCGTCGCGTCATAGTCTATTCTATTGATTGGACGACTTGATATTTCTTCCTGTCTTTCAAAAGGAAGCCTGTTCCAAAAGTTAAAAAATCAAGTTTTTGTTGGGGTAGCTACATTTAAAGTAGCGTCAATGAGTAGCGATAGTTTACGTCCGATAATTCGGCTACCATTTGCTGGCTGGACTACTTATGAGAATGTAAAATGTTTATCATCGTGGTAAGAACACGTTCTTTCTTTCTATGGCATGTACACATTCTCAAACCTACCAATGGATATGTAGGTACTTGTGGTGGCAATTCGAGAAAAACAAACAGGAGAGGTTTTTTTAACAAGATTTTAATTCCAAATAAGAAAGATGAGCTCGCCGTTACACAATTCCCAACCACTACAAATCCTGAAAGCCAGAATCAACAGTAGCGACCACAAGCGCTTATATTATAGTCAATTAACTTCGATCACTCCCTGAGAAAAGATTCAACTGGCTTGGGTCCCGCATAGAACTCCCACTTCTCCTTGTTTTGTGCCCTGAAAATAAAAATATCCTTTCTCCTAGCAGGTATTTGAAATAAACATTATTATCCCGTAGTTTAAGCTGAATCCGATTTGACTGCGAGCTGACCCCAATATAGTTGGGAAAAGGCTAGGCAGATGATGATCCCGTAGTTTTAGGTAGGTTCTGACTGATCAAGATCAGTCAATACCCACTTGTCATTACAACTTTACTTACTTAACGTACCTTACAGTATTTCGTCACATGAGTAGATAAACGGATTTCGTCCCGAAACGAAAAAATCTGAGAAAAACAGAGGCGAAAAAAAAAAACAAAATAAAGTTGTGTGTTGTGTAAGTTACAACGGAAATAGATGTTTTGAAAGTAACCATGGTGCAGAGAGCAAAGAATAGCACAACACGGGCCACGTTCACAAGCACCCCTTTTTGTTGTTTTTACATAACACTATTTTGTTTTCTAAATCGGTTTGAGACACGTTTGAGCTTGCCTCGCTTGGGGATTGTTGTTATCCTGAAGGCAGCGTTTCAGAAGCTATCGTCAGAAAAAAGGATAGATAAGTTCCTACTGTTTTTCAGTAAATAAATGTTGATAATTGTTTCATTACCGGCCGATATAGCGACTCTTGGGGTAGGTACTCTTGGGCCTATGCCCTATATCACAGTACCTATGATCATGATATCATCATGATCATCAGCTACTTGAACTAATAAAAACTAGCGATTATACATATATATTTCTACAGGGACCGCGGAAGTGGGGTGCAGGAGCCCTGGAACGAAAAGGGTCTAAGGAGGAATACGGCTGGGTTTTAGTCAGTAAGAGTCTGTCACTCTCTTCCGCTCCACCACGACCACGACTAGTCGTGGTCGTGGTCGCAACCTTGGTCGCAGACGCTACGGTTGGGCTGCGGCTAAGTTTGCGGCCACGACCACGAATGGTCGTAAAGCGGCCATTTGTCGAGCTGCAGCAGTTGTTGTTCTGAGCTCGAACAGTATGGACATAGAAATTGTGTGCCTGCACTTGATGTGGAAAAGACGTTATTGGATACATCCTGTGTTGGAAAGGACGCCGCGAATGGCTGGCCGCGGCCGGGCCGCATTCGCGGTCGCAGATCTAGTGCGCGAACGCTCATAGCAAATTATACGTAAGTTGGTCACAACGAGTCCCGAGATAGTTGAAAATCAAAATAAAATAATAATAATTGATCCGCACACGCTTGACCACTATCTCACCTGATGGCGACGATGGTCGAAGATGGAGCACGTTTGCCTAGTATTAACCTCTTCACTCTTGAATTAAAGACTCCCAGGTTGTAGCTATTAGGAAACACAGACTCTGGCAGGGAATTATTATAAAGTAGACGAAAGATAGATAATATTCATCAAGAATGCAGAAATTATCTAGCAATCTACAGTCAAAAAAGTTTTGTGATTGGTTTTAGTTGACGTTGACTTTAGTATATACCTAGTACCTACCGACGGATTGTGAAGCTTGCCACCACCACTGATGACGAACTGACGACCACGACCACTCTAGTGTGACGACGAAGAAGCAAAACTACCTATATATAGTTAAATACCTAGGTAATTATAACAGTTTGATTGGTTGTTTACAGTCTACACGAAGTGACGCATTATTGCCTAGGTCAGGCATGTGATGTTATCGTGTCTTATAAGTGGAAAGGTAGGTATCTGTCTACCCTTGAAAAGTGCATCTGCGTTTAATTTTATTTTAAGAGCCGTTTTAAGAGCGCACTGGGGTCTTATGAGGCCGATTCGATTACAACCATTGACATTAGTTTATATATCATTGATTACACCTTGGTTTGTTGGATTTGTCTCTGCCCCAAATAGCAGAATGTTTTTTCTGTTCCGTGAGAATAACTTTTGTTACGCGCCAGAAATAATGCCGGTTATTTAACGAGATTAGTTACTACTAGCGCCATCTAGCATTGAGTAGCAGAACTAGTAGAGTCAAGGTCAGTCGGAACCGGTATGTACGCGTGTACATACCATACCAGTCCCGACTGACCAATGTCGAGAACTCTAGAATGTTTTAGCATAGAAAAGTCTAGAAGGAACTTGACTCTACTAGTTCTGCTACTCGGCGCTGGATCTGCTACTCGGCTACTCGGCTATTTATTCTGGCGCGTATAAATCAATAGGTAGTTATTTTCACAGAACAGAAAAAACATTCTGCTATTTGGGGCAGAGACAAATCCAACAAGCAAAGGTGTAAACCTTCTACCATAGAAACATCTAGAAAGTACGCACTTTCTAAATGTTTCTACGGTAGATGGTCTACAAGGCTCGCATAGCCCGCGATTCCGCGACCGAATCTGATAGCCCTTTGCTAAATCTGCGAGGGACCCTGTCCAATAAAAAAAGACGACCGTCAGTACCTATTGGATTTGCGATACGAGCGATAGGCGATAACTTCAAAAGCGATCTTCAACTAGTCTTTTTTTTTTTTTTTTTTTTTTTTTTTCTAGGATGGGAAATCATCAAATGACCCCTCCCGCTCTGGGTGGAGCGGCAGGGAGTGTCAGACTTTTACTGACTAAAACCCACCCTTTAGTCCTCCTAGTGCCTTTCTTCCCAGGGCCGCGGTAACTCTTTCGAACAAATCCGCAACCCTGGTAGGCTCTGGCCTTAACGGGCCCCGACCCATGCTGACGACTGCTGGCTTGGCGCGCGTAGAACACAGCGCGCCGTCAACCCGGGCCTGTTCTGATCGGACGGCGAGCTACCCATTGCTCGCCGTCCACAGGCATCAGTCACTGCGCCATGCCCAGGAGCATCAGTTCCTGGGCGGCGCAGTGGCTGACGTTCAACAGGAGGGGGTGAAATGGGGCCATTACTGGCACTCCATTTCAGCCCCCTCCGGAGCCCGTTGTAGGGGCTCTACTGCGGCTGTTGCAGTAGCAGCAGCCGCAGTGGAACCGGCTTTGGCGGCGGAGGAAGCGGCGGCGGTGGCGGCGGTCGCGGCGGAGACGGCGGTGGCGGAGGGCTTTCTCCGATTTCCGGCTTTGGCGGGTGGGGCGCAGGCCCTACCCCCAGCCCAGTGGTCGGCCGGCTTGCCAGCTGCCGCACAGACTACGCAGTGCGGCGCGGCGACGCAAGAGCCGGCCCTGTGACCAGGCTGACCGCAGCGGAAACAAAGACCGCTGCGGTCCACCTCCGAGGTGCATTGAGCTCCCACATGGTGGCCCACTTGGCACCGGAAGCACCTCAGAGGTCGGGGTTCCAGCAGTTTGACCTGCGCGGAAACCCAACCCACCAAAAACCTTCGGCCCTCCGATATGGTTTTGGCCGCCGACACGGGGCAGCTCACCACAATGGTGCGCATGCCCGTGTTGTCAGGACGTAGGGTGCCCGCCTTCACCTCCTCTGCTGAGCACCCCCCCGTCCTAACGACGGCGGCCACCACCTCCGCCTCCGTGACGGAGTCGTCCAGGCCCAAGATGCGCATGTCGATGCGCTTGGTGGGCCTGGACACTCGGATCTTCAACTAGTCTTCAGTAGTGCAATTATTTTGTGTTTTATAATTAGTGAGTAAGTTGCAGTGTTGTCATTTTGGTTATATCGGCTATTTTATTGTCACGAATCCCACGCTCGATACAGTTTCCGGTTGTTTCTTCGTAATTGAACACCAACTTCCGAAATTAAAGTTATTTAGTACCTACCTACTTTGTAGTGTTTTTTTTGGAAGTCGGTTTTTTTTTTAGATTTTTTTTTATTTTTCTCTTTTTAGTGGTACTCCATAGCTAACAACACCGCTGGAAAGTCACAGGAAATCAAGATACGCAATTTCCTACACATGGATGACATATTTTTCCAGCATTTTTTATTTAAAAACCTAAAAACCAAACTACTGAACTGATTTTGATGACATTTATACGACATATCGGGTAGTAAATCCTTTCCATTATTTTTTTTTTCAAATCGGATCATAAATGACGGAGTTATGAGGTAACAAACATAAAAATACGGTTCAGCTTTCTATTGTTTACATCTTCACAACTAAAAATGCAATTGTTTACATCTTCACAAATAAAATTAAAAAAAAATGTTCTTCCAACATTTTATTGAAATGGCAACACTCAATTTGACAGCTGAAACTACGTTTAGTTACTTGTAAAAATGTTAAGAACTATGCGGCAATGTTTGGCGTTTGTGAAACAGATTTCATGTAATTGGTGGGTCACACAAATACAACTGTTTTAGTCCAGTGATGTTTGTTTTCATAAATGAATTACTTTGTAAATTTCTTTGACATGACTCAGTCATACACGTCATCACGAAGTGCTAACTAAACGCAAAATTGATAACTGTCAATCAAACTGTACAGCAGATTTTCGGAAGAGGCGTTCATTATTTTACGTTTTTTGCATAAAGCACAGTGGTTTTATCATTAAAAATGCTTGCTATAATCAATCGTATCCTTGATTGGATTAAAAGCTTGTTTTGGAAGGAAGAAATGGAGCTAACACTGGTCGGATTGCAGTACTCGGGAAAAACAACTTTTGTTAACGTCATTGCCGTTAGTATTATCTGAAAACAATATTTTTGTGTTGTATTATCTTCCTTGTGCACATAATGCCATCATAATACACCTTTGTATCATGTATGGATCAAGTGAATGGTTCACCGATCGAATTTCACTCTGTAATATGTTTCGTAAATATTTTTTCTTATTTTCTAATGATTAGTAGGTGTATCGCCTGCGCGTATAATATGTGATCCTATTACTCATTGTTCTTTACTTTTATTTTTCTGTGTCATTCATAACAAAGAAACATCAAGGAATCTGATAAGATTACTGTTAGAATAAATTTTCACATAACAAGAGATTTGGTGAAAGTACCATACCTTAAATTAACATCAAAAAGCTTTTAACTCGCAAATAATGATTTACCCAACTAAAATTCTCTTGCTGTGAAATGTAAAATTGGACAATTTAATTCATCAAGACAATTACTGATCTACTAAGGACTATACATATAATTATAATATAAATTACCATTTTTAATTGCAATCAGATTGCCTACCAACAATATAATATAGATATAAGCATTTTCAAAAATTTCAATGCCATGTCTGCATGTCAATATAAAATCAATTGCTTCCTGTCATTTGTGACCTGCATGGCCTTCAATGAGTAACATGTGTATTGAATTTAAAAATCTGTTTTTATTAATTCTTTCATAAACAATTTAGTAATATTATTTTTGCAAAGACAATCTTAGCTTGAAACTTAATCCTTGCTTAATCCTTGAACGTAATCATGCATTTAAAAGCATCAATATCAGAATTCTATACTCTCACAGTAATATCTGTAAAGTTATAAGCAATAAATAAATACCTACTAATAACATAAAGGGTCACATTTCAATCAACAATCATTATCTGTGTAGGATTCCAATGTCAGTATAATCACACTATTGACTGTAGTTCATTTACCCTTTATCTTCAGCTATACATTCTAAGCATTCTTTATTCTTATAAACATGATAGAATGTTTGATAGTTAATCTGCCTATCTATTAAACATGTCACCGGAAAATAATTGCAAAACGTGAGATTGTAAAATATCACGTGAAATTGTAAACTAAGTTTTCTATTTTGAGACACAAATATATATATTGGAAACTATTGAATTTGGAGAATGTATTGTAAACAAAACGATTTTTCAAAATATATCCAGAAATTTATATATATAAAAATTGCTGTTCGTTAGTCTTGCTAAAACTCGAGAAAGGCTGAACGGATTTATCTTATCTTGGTAATGTTCGTGGAGTTCTAGGGAAGGTTTAAAAGGTAGTGGTGTAGGGTAGGTAGCCAGTTGACAGGAGAGAAGCCGCGGGGACAGCTAGTTATAATCTAAAACTGATTTATTACAATCTTACGGAGTCTGCTGTTTTCCGGTTACAGACACAAGCTTATTCCTACTACTTGGCTCTCATGGCCTATACCAGAAAAACGGTGCTTTTTTTCCAAAGTATAAATGTAGCCCGCGACCGAAATAGCAGTAACAGGTTCAAGCCCATGGCTGAAATAGCATTGATAAAATGTAGCCGATGGCCGAAATAGTGTGGTTAAAAAGATTTCCTTATACAAACTATTTTACCTGTCCGGTAAATTAGTCCATTCCTAAAATAGTAATATTATCAAGGGTAATTCAGAACAAAAGGAACACTTTTAAAAAAACCGGCCAAGTGCGAGTCTGACTCGCGCACGAAGGGATCCTTACCATTATTCTTCCATAACTATAAAAAAAACATGTTGGTTGTGTTTATTTTAATTTAATATTTATTTTTAATCCTGTGCCGTTATCAATATCGAGCAAAAACAAGCAATAAAATCACGTTTGTTGTAGGTACAGGAGCCCCTTTAAATATTTATTTTATTCTGTTTTTTAGTATTTGTTATTATAGCGGCAACTGAAATACATTACATTTGAAAATTTCAACTGTCTAACTATAACGGTTCATGAGATACAGCCTGGTGACAGACGGTTGGATGGACGGTGGAGTCTTAGTAATAGGGTCCAGTTTTACCCTTTGGGTACTGAACCCTAAAAATGTATTGTACTATTTGTGTAACATTTTACTTACTTATTTTCTCACTAATAAAATGTGTGGGCTACAGCTATATTTACAAAAAAAAGTTTATATACTTAATTAAATCATACATTAGCAACATTTGATAACATTCCATGAATGTGTTTTAGTAATAGGAGATGCAACAAATCTGCCTAATGTAATAAATACAAGATTATAATAATTTCAATTCAGTTAATAAAGTCAAGGTCAACACAAATTCAATCTTTGTTGGAATATTGAAGTGTTAATTACTAATTATAACTTCAATATCAAGGTTTATAACTACAAAGCTGGGAAGGAACAAATGGAGCAGCCAACTAGATTTCAATCATTATCTGTTCAGGTATTTCCAATCAAGTCATTGGAAATGAAGAATCCACTGTTTGAGAAAAGGCTGTTCCTTTTCTTATCATCATCGGCCTAGCCTTTTCCCAACTATATTCCCACGTTCCATTCCACGGCTCCCAGTCAAACCAGATTCAGGCGGAATACCTGTATTTTACGTGGAGCGGCTGCCTACCAGACCTCCACAACCCATTAACTCGGTAACACGGTACTTCTTGGCAAGACTGGTGTCAGATTTTCTGGCTTCTGACAATCCGTAATGACTGCCAAAGATCTACAAATAACAGCCGGGACCAACGGCTTAACTTGCTTTCCGAAGCACGGAGAGTTTCGGTATGTTAAGATGGTCACCTATCCACAGACCAACCTCGGCTAGCGTTGCTTAACCTTGGAGATCAGTCCGTGCGGCTGTTATAATTTAGCTCTTCGCTACTGTTGAAGAGCCTTTTCTTATATTTTAGAAAAATGGCATTACAATCTTGATTCCATTGTGAATAAGGAATATTGTTAATCGGCTTGTTTAGCACAGCGGAATCACAGTAGGCAGTACTTTGGGTTGTCCATAAATCATGTGATGTTGTGAGCAACGTTCTCCCCCTGGTGAGGTTTAATACAACTCTCCCCCCTTCCCAAAGTCAAGTGTATATTTAGGTAAAAATTATCTAAAAAAAATATGAATATTATCTTGAAAAACAATCTATTTTAATTAGATCTTTAATTAATTACTAGATCAGAAAACGCGCGTTCAACGAAAAAATTCGAATTTGATATTTCGAAGGGCTTGAACTACATTTATATGGGCATTTATTTCTAAAATTTTGATCAGCTCATTATAAAGTTACCTCATATATTAGTTACCTGCTGTTGATCAGCAGTTTTTTTAATAACTTTGATTTAACATTGTTATTTATTTCTCTTTCCACAGTCCGGTCAGTTCAGTGAAGACATGATCCCTACAGTTGGATTCAACATGCGCAAAATCACTAAAGGAAATGTTACTATCAAGGTAATTGTTGATTCAATCACTTTTATGGGAAAATCAAACCTGGTACTGTTTCAAATATCATCAGATTTTCTGATTAACAAAATGCAAAATACAGTTAAAATTATGTAGAAACTTTTTAAGTAGGTGCATTTTAATGTACATCATGGTTAATTGGTTAAATAGAGGTCTGGCCTGGTGCTAAAAGGGCCAAAGTTCGTTTTTGTATGAAATGAGATTGTAACGCCAGTTTATTGAAAAAGTACGATATTTTTTGTGCTAATAGGGCGTTAGTTTATCAACAATCTTTCAAAAGTTACTACGTAAAAAAGGCCAATGTAGTGTGCACTTTCATACCGTTTAGTTAAAAAAAATATGTCATAAAAGGGCTGCAGTGTACTTAAGCCGATAAGAAATATTATTTTTTTCACTTAGCTAGTAATAGAGTAAGAACTAAAACGACCAAACTTAACATTAGCCCTTTTTGTTAAAGACTCTTCGTTTGATGCTTAGCTCATCTAGCCATCCATTTTGTGCGTCGCTGGAGGCTGGCCCCGAAACGGAGGATGTTATGTCAAGTTCAGATGAAGAAATATTGTAAATTCTGATTAATTTTATAAGTAATTATGATCTAACATAATAATTATCATCTGTGCTAAAGGGGCTTAAGTAGTTAATATTTTCAAAAATACCCAATTTTTCTGAAATTAGAATTAATTCATAAATCAATATAAAAACATAAATTAAATAACAGTAAAATATTTTTGCCATACTACAATATAACACGTAAATAATAACTATTAATGCATGGTTCATTGGTCTAATGCTCATTACTGAAAATAAGGATTATTGATATTGGCCCTATTAGCACCAGGCCACAGAAATATATCTATCAACATTTTTAGATGTACTTACACATTGCAAAAGTACATGTTTATTTACCTTAATATTTTGTAGTGATAAGCGAAGGTCACCTTCATTTATTTGCTGTTTAAATCATTTCTGAAAGATAACAGATTATAGATAATCTAAATACGTACTTAAAATCACGCCTTATCCTATCGGGGTAGGCAGGAATTAGAGAATATCACTTGTTTTTTTTTTCCCTACGTTTTTCTTTTTATTTAATAGCTGCAAATAACCTTTTATTTAAGTCGTATGTAAGTTGGGCTTATTTCCGCAGCCTCACATCCAAGCTCCTATTTTGCGTGCGTACGGGCAGAACTATTAGGTTATTCGATCCACTGCAGCTCCTCAAGGAAGGCCAGCAACAACCTCCTGTTACTGACTATCTCACGGAGGGTACCTGAGTTTCCAAAATACTTAGCCCTGTATCCAGGGACCACGGGGCAGCTTAGAAGTAGATGAGCTCCTCCATGCAGGCTCTGTAGATTGGGTTGTCTGTATCTTATATTATGTCAGAGATATCTTTATTATTTTAAGTACTGTGTTTTTAAATTATCTTGCTTTTTTTTTCAGGTTTGGGATATTGGTGGCCAGCCTAGGTTCCGTTCTATGTGGGAGAGGTACTGCCGAGGTGTCAATGCTATTGTGTATGTATTTTTTATTATTTACTTTAGCTGTTTATATTTTGATTTCTTCATTGCATTAATCAACATGTGCCACCATTAGCGGGACGTATGAGTGAGCATGACACTCTCAACCGCCAGGGCACATACAATTTAAAGACAACCAGACTTACCATGACGTGTTAAAATGTCAGTCGTTCGAGCGAGAAAGAGGGATGGAGCTATACATCCTTAATAGCTGCATCCCTTTTTTTCGCTGGGAAGACATGTTTTAACACGTCATGGTACACCCTCAGTAAATAGTAGTTTATGGTACACAGTACTCTAAAACTGGGTACTGACCGACGGGCCGCAATGTAACATTCGCAGCGAGCATGTTATGTTACGCCGTGTCCTAAAATCCATGTAAAACAAAACACATATGCATCATTCTTGCTCGTTTCCACGTACTGACTGCATGAATGCTCGGTTTTAGTACCTACCTTTGGATTTGCTTACAATGTTCAGTGGGTCCAATAATGTTACCAAATGCTGAGGGAAAGTAATAGTAGTAGTAAGGGAGGGAACATTTTAAACAGTACCCCATGAAAAATTATGCTACCTTAGTCAGTCTGAAATCATAGTCTCCGTTTTATCTACACTCACAACGTAATGTTCCAAATATGAGTTCAAAAACGAATGCATAAACACGTACTTTTTTTTCGCGGATAGGTAAAATTTAAAAAAAAACCATTACAGTTCAACATTTTCCTTCGATTTTTAAACAACTGCATCATAAAATAACTTTTTAATTTTTATAGCACACTTTTTCTTTTTAATTTTTGGCGCGGGCTCATTGACGCTCATTGAGCCAGCTTTTATCTTTGTCTATGGATGAGCGCGCTGCGCAGTCATTCGAATACGCAATGAGAATATCCGCCATATTGGACTAAACTATTTTTCCACTTTTTAATTTTAACTGTATGAGTGAAGATAAAATAGTGTATGCAACGGCATATAATTAGGTATTAAAACACTCGTGCATTAAAAATAAGAAAGGACCTGAAATTTAGCCCTGGGGAACCCCCTTTCTCACGTATATTCCCGACGAATTAACGCCGTTTATCCGTTATGAATTGCTGTCTATCATTCAAGTAAGATTTTACTAAGTTTAACACTATTTTGCCTAGTCCATAATGCTCGAGCTTTAGGAGTAATGTTTCGTGATTTACGCAAGCAAACGCCTTAGTCAGGTCACAAAAGATATCAATGGCATCTTGTGCCTCTTCCCACGCAGTTGTACAACATGATCTTCGGTCAATTTAATCTTGACTTGTTTGAAGTTTTATAACTGTTTTTGTCATAGTTTAATGCTTAAAGTTAAATTCAGCCATGACAAATGACGTGTTTAAACAATCCGGTCTAGTGGTGGACTGTGGTTGAGATGATTGTTAATTAGTTTTTAACATTTTTATGTTTTTTGTACAAACATTTTGAAGAAGTTGATGAATTACCTATTTTGATACCCACAGCTACATGGTAGACGCAGCAGACCCAGACAAGATCGAAGCATCCCGCAACGAGCTCCACAGCCTCCTAGAGAAACAGCAGCTGACAGGCATCCCAGTGCTAGTGCTGGGCAACAAGCGCGACCTGCCGCATGCGCTCGACGAGCACGGACTCATTGAGAGAATGTAACTACTTTATACTATATATTTTTCGTCTTGCACAAAAATGTTCCAATTATCTAGTTAGCAGAGATTTGTTAGTTTGAGCTAACTAATGAACTTATTAATTGAGACTTGTTTTGCACAGCGCTATTTCAAATGCAGGCTAGTAAGCCTGGTGTAACTGTTTGGTTAGACTTAATGATATGCCAAAAACATACAAGTCTATGATTTTTCGAACATTGTGCTATTATTTATTACCAAAAATGAATGTTAAATTTATCAATTTGAAAAAACTGTTTTTGAGAGGCTAGAGAAATAACTAAAATGCAGTTTTAGGCAGGGCTAACATGTCAAGACCATTCTGCGATTTTTTAAAGTTAGCCAAACGGGTAGCGTGGACAATGTTCTTTGGCTTTTTGAAGTCCTCTAGTAAAGATTTGTAATTATTTTTTGCAACTAAATTTGCTTCGATTGAAAATATTGCTAAAGCAGACAGTCGGTCCTGCTCCATACTGCGTTTTTCCTTCTTTGCTTTTTCCATCTGAAGTACTACACCTAAATCATAACAGTGCTTCAAAAGCTCGTTATTTGGCAAAGATTATAAATTATTTATGTCGTACAAGAATCCAAAATTGTTGTAACATTCAGTAAGTGCAGTAAATCTTGTGTTAATGTATTGTATTACGGCGTCAACCATTGTAATATAAAAGTTTTAAGGCATCGCATTTAAAGGTGCCTCGCGAGGCCCCTTTAAGTGCGAGACCGTGGGCGAGGGCCCTATTTGCGCACGCAACACACACACAAGTGGGCCGGAAGCTTCCTTTTAAACTTGCGAAAATTCTACTACATACTATTATTTACTTTCCTTTAAACCCATTTTACATTCCTTCACAGGAACCTGTCAGCTATTCAAGACCGCGAGATCTGTTGCTACTCAATCTCGTGCAAAGAGAAGGACAACATCGACATCACGCTACAATGGCTCATCGCGCACAGTAAGTCCGGTAGCGCGCGTTAATCGCACACGATTCTCAACTCTATGTGCAAGACATCTTTGGCACTCAAGGCGCAGTTTTGCTTAAACTTTATTTTCGAACACCTGAATAAAAATTCGACTTTTAACAAGGCGTAGTAAACAGTTCCAACTTTGCACGAGGCGTAAAGGTTGTGCCCTTAACGCCTCGTGCACAGCGGGAACTGTGTTGTGTAAACAAATTTGGCTTGGAAATTGTCTATCCCATGACATGGGATAGACAATTTCGGTGATTCTTTTGGCTATAAGTACTGTGTATACTTGGGTATGAGACTGATGAGGACCTCTGGAAAGACAAGAGATCCAAGTATACTCTTAATCATAATTTTATGTATTACTAAATCAAAATTAAAAAATAACCTACAAACTAAATGAACGAAACTTTTCTATGACAAAGCCGTTGCATATCACGAGCGCGCGTCATGTCACCATGCCAATGACATAAGGTTTGAATTGCAATGATTGCGCGCAAGTGTAATGCAACAATTAATATTTCTCCAAAACTCTGAAATTCATTAGATTTCGAAAAAATTAACTGCGTCTTAGAGATGGTGTTAAAAGAGATGGTCTTGTTGCATTATTATGTAAGTTACGACTGTAATGGTGTTTAAATACTTTATCACAATGAATTACTGATTGAATAAGACTGCGAGGTAGTTTCTTAATAACTGTCATAGGGTCTTTTGAAGGCTAATTTGTCTCTTCAGCACGCTCTTTAAGTGACTATGATTTCTTGTATGCCTTACAATTCTGCCTCGCCTCGAGGATATACCTCGCGTTGAGTCTAAGCTTCATATTCTTGCCTAAATATGTTCGTACGTAATTCATTGTAGTTAAAGTAATTTCCACGCTATTTGAGTCGTGATAAATAAATTTAGCTTGAGTTATGCACTCTCTAAAACAAATGATGTGGTAAATTATCTTGTCACAATACAACCATTGGCTTCAATTAGTTTTCATTGTTTGAAAATGGTGCCAAGCTGTAATTTCGTTTGTTATATATATTTAATTATTTACATCAAATATTTATTGAAACGCAATAAGCCTTTTATGTGAAAAGATAATGTTGTCACATTAGAAATGTACACGAACATCTAAAGTATAGGTTCTTTTAGATAAATAGCTCATGATTGTGCGATGGGACTTGCCCTAATGCTCATTCTGATATTCTTTCTACCGTCACATGTTACTTAATCAATAATAGATACTTCATTAGATTAATGTAAAAATTAAACCTGAACATATCAATTGTATCGAGTTTAATTTTAATAAAATGTCAAACTTATTTCATCTAAAAGTTACTATATTTTAGATGCAGTACTATCATGTTAGAGTATTTAGATTCCTTAATAATAATAGCGTTATATATTATAAATATACTTATCTCATATTGTTAGCTAAAAAAATAAGTTTAAAAGTATCTAATGTGCGAATAATTTTGTTGTTGTGTTACGTTTAGGCGCAAACTGTATATAACATAAACGATCTATACGTAATGTATGTATAAATTTGTGATATATACTTTTGAGATATGGACACAATATTTTACGAGTATTTTCAATCCCAGGACCAAGAAATCGTACGAAAAAGACTCCTAAGTAGGATAATGTGCTTGATCAAAAGTTCTGCTCCAAGTAATAGCAAACATAGAATCATACGCATATTATAGACAAGTAGGTCATAGACTTTCAAAAAAATCTTAGTAGAAATAATCAATGTTATTTTATTCAGTAAAATAGTGTCTTCATGACTCAAACCAATAATCCTAATTTATTTTTTGTCATTCAACAAAATTATTCTTACACTAGCGATGTTTTGTCGAATATAGAAAAGTCACTAGATGTGTAATTAATTGAAATTAAAAACCCGCTTCGACTGCACATTATGTTTATATAAACGTTTATATATAGTTATATATTGTAATATAAATAGATTTGACAAGTAAAGTGAAGTTTTCATCATACGGCGCTAGTTTGTGTGGTAAACTTTTCAAAGCATTACAATAAAATATTATAATTTATTATGAATTTTTTTTTACGTTCTAATCAAGGTTAAATCAAAGCAGAGTTTGAAATTGATCAGTTTAGGCACACCTACACTAGCGCCATTGATGAGTGATGAGTTCTGTAACTAAAACACGATGAAACCTCTACCGAAACAATGTCGGGGGTCTAACGTTAACAGCGTCTTTAGTATTAATTAACAAACGTATTATATTTGGAAGATTATCTCAAATAGTTCCTCCAAACATTTGTTTTATTCTTGTTTTAAAGACTTTTTTTTATTAACTTGATCATAAAAATCTTCAAATATTATGACAAATAATCAACGAAATTGATAACCTTTGTACGCGATAGGTTAATCAGATTTATAATCGCCTTGAATCTAGATGTAATATAATCGTTCCGTTATCGGATTCTGTCACGGACATTGCTGAGACAATACTGAAATATGTTCCTTTTCACGCGAGCATAGTGGTAGTCATACATGCTCAAGTATTCCGGTCGACTCAAATTATACTATGTATGGCACTCTTTGCAGATAATAGAAATGGAAGGTTCATGTGTTCATTCTTGGCAATACATACAGTACCTTTATTTTAATATTTAAACGTTATTATGATATGGATAGGTCAATTTTGCATAGACTGTAGCGATATATAACTATTTCAATAACGAGTTATTTTGTTTTGTTTTTAAACACATTTGGCTTTCATGATTTTAGTTGTTAGCTCTTGCACATAATGGAAGGTTTACATCTTTTGAGGAGACTAACATGGGTTTCAATAGGCAGTAAGTACCTTGATACATTGAGCATTGTCATTGTGTGTAAGGGCCACCGCCTGAAAAATGAATGATCTTAAAAATTTTGCATTCCACATTAAAAAATTATTTGAGGTATTTGTTCAACTATAATTATATTATTTTTATATAATGGTGCGTTTATATTGAATGGCTGTAACTTATCTTTTTCTATAAAATAATATACCACACGCAAAGATGTAATGAAACTTTTAAGGGTTTTATTTTTTCATAGCCTTTATTAATAAATGAATAGATTGTTGATCGTTTGCTCACAGTTAAGCAGTATAAAGCCAAATATGTAGCATGAGTTTCATTTTTTTTACCAGTCTAATTACTAATGAAGGAAGCTGTTATCCATATTACTGTAATATTCAAAATTAAAAAGACGAGTTTCATTAAAAAAACTTCCTACAGCCATCAGACATCTAAAGTTTGGATTCATCTCATGTAGATTGTTTAGAACGTTAAATTGTAGATTTGATCCGAACAAATAGTTTAACATAATTTAAGGCCTTTACAAAGTATACAATTCTGGTTGAAGGCAGCCTCTAAGTTGCGCCTCGGGTTGAGTTTAACATTGCCTCTTTTCAAAGTTAACGCTTTTAGAACGAATATTTACTTTATACGCAGTTTGTGCCTCAACGATACGCAGTTTCTTTTATGAGGCACGTGCCTCGCCACGAGTCGCCTCGAATTGAGGTGCGCCTGGCTTTGAGGCTGCTGTCAATTGAACAGGATTTACTGTCACAACACATTATGAAAGTAACTGTCTTTTCAGCCGTGTATTAAAATATTATGTTGACTCTTTTAAAACTAAAAGGCATGAATCTTAAGAAAACCCCATAATTAATGTTTTAGTGTAAACATAATAAGTTTTTCACGATGCATCCTACATGTAAATAAATAGGCTGACATGGGATTTGTGTATTGAATGTTGTGGGTTGGCAATATTTTGTAGGAGCACAATAAATATGATTACAACCTTTTGCGTCAGGTGCTGACTAAATCTGTCGCATATGTAGAACACCCCGGTTTAATATATTTATCAAATATGTACCAAAACTCTTGACTTCGACGAACTATGACTCAAATTCTTTTTGCGACCGACTTGGCCTGAATGTAAACGGGTTTGTATGTTGTGAAATCGGAGCTTCTATTTCACAAAATGTCTTCAACATTGTCAAGATATTTCAAAGACACAGAAAGATATGAAGTTCATATTCCAATTGTTTTCATACAAAGTATTGTTGATACCGGAGTACTTGTCGCAATTATAATAATCATTTCCAAAAATATTTTTTACATTTTTTGGAAAAGTTCCATTCAAATGTAAGTATATTGGATTGAAAGAGACTTCAAAAGCAATGAGGTTTATATAGACGCAACATACAACACAAGTCACAGCTCTAAAACACAGCGCAACAACTATCGGTACTAATTAGTAGCAAGATAGTTACGTATAGGGTCGGGGTAGTTACCTTATTTTTAACCAACTTCAAAAAAAGGAGGTTCCCAATTCGGTTGTAGTTTTTTTATAATAATTGCGCGTGCCTATGTACCTTTTTATCAGTGCTTACAAGAGAAGAAAAACCGTATCTCACAAAAACTAAAACAAAAGGATTTTGCTTCAAACAAAGTTGCAAGTAATATACATGTCACATAATTATCTTTATAAATGTGCATAAAATGAATCATATGCGATATAATTGGACTGACGTCACTGAGATTGTAAGTAACCAGTCTATTATAGACATATTTGTTATTTCCTTTATATCTATGCGACAAGTACTGAAAGAAGATAGTATTTGAAAATTGTATGTATATTACGCGTTGTATATTTCCAAGAAGTTTCTCTCGATAGTTTGTACTCTGTTTTTAACAAAGAAATAAATATCATAAGGGCTGCAAGTGTTGTTTTTTTTTATTTTCCTACTTCATTATTAATACTCCTAGCTTTGGTGTCTTTAGGCACGCCACTATTGAAAGAGTCACCGCGGCCCTAGAACACAAAGGACATGAAGAGGAGCACGGATGGGTTTCAGTCAGTAAGAGTCAGACACTCCCTTCCGCTCCACCCAGAGCGGAAGAAGTCATTTGATGATTTCTCATCCATAAAAAAAGCTTGATGTCACTGGCAATGGACACCATCGGGGATTTTAATTTTGATAACACAAAAAAATGTCGTTAATTTTGTCAAAATTAGTCGCCAAATATCAGAATTAGTCAGGCATTGGTTCAAAAGTTACAAGGGTTTATATGTGGCCGATCGGGAGTCTCCCCAGCTTGGCCCAATTTGAATCTCAAAAGCTAGGGCACGTAGCGATATACAGGACGTATAGCTCCGTCTCTTTCCCACTAGAAGTAATATTAAAGTAATACTGCTTTAAGAGTTGGTGGTTTAGGCCCTGGTTCAAAAGTTATGTGTGTCTAGGTGGCTGACCTGGGGAAAATCTCCCAACTTGGTCACATTGAATAATCATAAATGTGGTCCAGCTGGGGAGATTCTCTCCAGGTCGGCCACGTACAAACGTGGTTTCGTGTAGTAGTAGCACTACGAACAAGGTTTTAGACTTCTGCAATCTCCACGAGGATTTTGCAGCGAAAATAAAAAAAAAAATATTGATAAAAAAAATATTATTAAAAAAGAATTAAAACTAAGCGACAGTTATAATAGAATTCATAGGATTTTTCGATTACATTGGCATTATAATAATTATTTTCAACTTATAAAATAATATCAATTAGAAAACTAATTAATTTAACATGATAAAAGCATGTCTGAATCACAAATTGTCGATTGAATGATAAAACGGGACTACTTATTTAAATTGCATATACATTTGGAGTAATAGATGACCTTAAATAATTTGAGATTAAGGCTGGATAATAAATCAAACCAAAACCAAGTCAAAAATATTAAAAATTTCAACACTCATAAATGAGTGGAACGTCATGGAGGTAAACATCAAATTGGCTTGAATCCTGATTTCTTAAATCAGGATTTAAGCCATTTTCCCGAACATCCGTACCTATTGTGATCATGCTTAAAAAAAACTCAGTCCAGCATGATACTAAATAGTAAGCATTTGCATTTGCTCCTTCAATCAGTTACTCCATTTGGATCAAATCATCTACGAGTCTGATGGAATTAGTCCCAACGATGATATCACCAATACTTGGTTGACTTCTCTCCCGCTCTGCCTTTTCCAACTTCTCCATCCTCAACTCCAACAAACTTACTCTGTCTGCAAGTCTGTTCATTTTATCTTCGAGTTCTTCAAACTTTTCTTCTTTTTCATCTTTGTTCCGAAGGGAATCAAGCTCGTCATTCAACATTTTTACTTGATCGGACAAGGAACTGTCAGTCTGAGACGACTCAAAAGAGGATGTCGAAGCGTGGGGCATCAGAACAGGCGGCAACTCTCCCTGCTTCTGATAGAACTCTGATTTCTTAAACTCCCTCAATTCCTCGGTTGTCAACAACGCAGCCACGACCTTTTCAATATCATTGGCGTCGATACTTGCAATGACATCTTTCAATCTGTCACAATAGACCTTCTGAAGAGTTGGCTTCAGTCCGCCGATCAAATTATGTTCACAGTTCCAGAAGAATGGGATATCTTTCTTCTGGATAGCTAGGTACAGTTCTTCTACCATTGTGCGGAACAGTAGGCTGACTTTGTTCTGCCAGTACGTCTTGTCCTGCATATCGTTGACCTTTTTTAAGAAGAGTGACTTGATGTAGTAGCTGGCGATGGCCTTCATCTCGAGAGCATCTCGTAATTTTTTCACCTGGAATTGTGTAAATATATTAGTTCATCATCATCATCATACCAGCCGAAAGACGTCCACTGATGGACATAGGCCTCCCCCAAACAAAGGTTTGTCATAATCGCCACGCTTGGCAGGCGGGTTGGCGATCGCAGTGTAGTTGTTGCAATGTACCTACAGAGAATGCTGCTGCCCATTCTCTGATGAGTCCCTTAGTCGCCTCTTACGACACCCACGGGAAGTGATGGGATGGTGCTATTCTTTTACGTCCGACACCATACGGAACATATAGTTGATACAACAGTAATTCGTTAAAAGTCAAGTCAATTAAGCCAAAAAACAGGGTCTACCTTCGAAATGAGAGAAGCTGTAAACTTGAATAAACCTTTGTTTTGGTATTCTTTAAGAGCGTTTACGCGGTACGGCTTTTCATACAATCTTTCAAATCCTTATTCTTCAAAATGAATGAACCGATTTTAACGAAACTTGGTATGCATACGCTAGATATCCAGGTCTAAATAGTTATAAGAAAACATTTTTGAAAAAGATTTCAGAGGGAGAGAGAGAGCGATTTTAAGTTTTCTATAGAAAGTGAAAAATCACTATATCCTTCCCCCTGAACTCTTTTTCAAAAATGTTTTCTTATAACTATTTAGACCTGGATATCTAGCGTATGCATACCAAGTTTCGTTAAAATCGGTTCATTCATTTTGAAGAATAAGGATTTGAAAGATTGTATGAAAAGCCGTACCGCGTAAACGCTCTTAAGTAAAAAAAAACTCGTGTCTACGTCTTGAGATATGCAATCATGCAAGGTCACAAACATTTTGAAGTGTGTAGGAAGTTTAATTAAAATCGGTTCAATCATTTCTAAGACTTGGAAGTTTGTATGAAATGCCGTACGGCTTTTCTTATAAAACTCACCAGTCTGATGGTAGTCTTCAACGCCTTGCAGTCTTTGATGAGCTCCCTCTCCTGCTCCTGGAAGGAGAGGCGCCAGCATCTGTTCTTCAGCGTGTTGTCGTTCAGAGCCTTGTTGGGCTTCGGAACCACCAGCCAGTCCTTAGCTGTGATCCCGTCAATGACCCTGGAATGGAAAGAGAATCCTTAAGTTGAAAATGTTTATTGTGTCTCAAATATTGAAGTAGGTATAAGATTTTGGTTTTCCCCACCGACATTATGAATCAGCTGCTTCTGATATCATAAATACATAAAATCACGCCTTATACCCAAATAGGTTATGCGTATATTATGCGTTCATCCAAGCATAGTCTGGAAAGGCTCATGATATTGGGCCGGGTCGAAGGAAGACGCGCTCAAGGTCGAACACCGGCAAGATGGTCCGACGCTATAACGAAGGTTGTTGGAGCCAGTATGTACAGAGCGGTCCACATTGCAGAAGATCGCATGGCTTGGAGACGCGTCGTATATGGTCGCGATCCTCAGCAGTGAGGGAAAGACGAAGAAGAAGAAGACCCCAAATGGGTTAAGCAGGGATAGTACCTATTGCACACCCACATCTCGCTATTTATGTTAGTCCCAGGTCCCGGGTTCGATCCTATTGCCACCAACTGGGCACAATATACTCGTGAAATCTACGACTATATTGTGACCAGATGATGAGAGAACTGACACATTCTGACAGAAAAATTCCTGATAGGAAAAACCTAAATAATATCTCTACTCGATCTGGGAGTCGAGCCCAAGACCTCACGCGCAGTAGTTAGCGCTTTCACAGTGATCTACTTCGACAAATCAAAATGCAATTTGTACAGTGCACTCCCTAAGATTTTATAATATTTTGTTAAACGTTATATTGGGGACTATCATGCCTATCTCCAGCAGTGGACGTCTTTCGGCTGAAATGATGATGAAACTTGATATTCAGTAAAAATCTAATAGCTTTATCAAAACTAACCTGTAACCATCCGGTGTGCGAGGGTACATGAACTTAATGACGGGCACCAAGTCCACGTCCAAGGCATACTTATCAGTGCCCTCGTCGTTGCGAATGTTCAGCGTGTAGGCTGGTCCGGACTCCTTATAAGTCAGCAAGTAGACATCTCCGTTCACCGTGACCTTCCCGTCCATGAGATTCAAAGCTTTCTGAACGTTCCTGTGCATCCATTGACGGAACTTGTTCTGCAAGAAGTATTTGTCCCCGTCCCGCCATTCCCTTGTCACCTTATGACAGTTCTCCCAGTTCGGCTGCTTGTCTAAATGATCGAAAGCGTTCGTGATCTTCAGTTTAACAAAGCCCGGCTCTTCGTTCTCGATTGTAATGTCCGCGTAGTTGATTGGTAGACGAATTACTATGTCCATGTCGAATTCGTCCATTCGACCCACTTTGATGCCGTCGGAAACGCTTCCAGCGTACATGATCTGGTGAATGAGGAGATGTTGTCATTTCTTCTGACCACGGTGGTAGCTATGGAGTCTGCAGTATGTCCGCTGTATGAAAAATACTATCGATCGAATCTCAATACATACACATTATTTCAGAATGAAAGCTTTTAAATTCAATATTTATGAATATATCAATTAAAGAAAATAAGTAATTATTTTAAGGCATGCCTTAAACATTGCTCCAACGATGTCCAATTAATTTAATAGTGAATTAAATTGCTTTCAATCAAGAAATGACGAATGTATTTGATATTTGACGAATATTATTTCGTACAATCATGACCAGCGACCCATAAGTATGGAAACTAAATAATTTGAAATGAAATACCTGGCTGCTGTATTTCTTGAAGTAATTACATTGTTCACCCATCTTTGTCTTGACTTGCTCGAAGACACTCTTGAAAACCTCTTGCGACTTCTTGAAGTCTTCATCTTTGATTGAAATAAACTGCTTGAATACTTCTTGTAAGTACAAGTCCAAACTTCTTTTTTTGCAGCTCATGATTCACTGAAAGAGAGAAAAAAATAATTAAGTTATTTTTAGGTATTAAATGCGCTTGTTTCCTACTCAGCGCAATTCGCGTCTAACTAAACGCGGTAATAGATAAGAGGCAAATATTATTTTGAGTTCACCTCAGAGTACCTATGTTTCGGTGTTTTTTCTAGGAAGCACCAGTCTCATCTAGTTAAAATGGGTCCACATCTGTTTTCTCAAGTGTTTTATCAGCAACAGTTTCAAAAAAAAAAGCAAGCAGCTAAATAATGGGTCGGATATTATTAAAAAATCAAATGGTATTGATATACATACAAAATGTGGTATGTTTCGGTAAAGTACGCCCATTGGGAATAGCATGTTTCAGTGAGTTCATTTAGATTTCAGTAGTGTTTTCCCCAATGATTATTATTTTCTGCTCTGCTTATTAGGGGGAAACCGATTTTTAACGCTTTTAATTTAATTAGCTAGGAAAAGAAGGAAAATGTTATCAGCCTAGAATAATTTTATATTTTATACGTTTGTCACGGCGCAGGAACGTGAGACCCGTCTCCAAATAATGGGAAGGAAAGAAAGATGTGTGATTAAGGACTTCCCTATCACGATCCTTGAGTTTTGCCAGTCAAGTAACTTGAACCTATAAGACAACAAGTGGTTTTAAAAGGAACTATCCTAATATGAAGGCTGAGAACTGCTTTGAACTATAAGCTCACGTTTTAAAGCTTTTTTTAGAATAAAGTTTGATTCTGTGTGCGACGACCATTGGTCATCGAGAGGAAAACTGCAGTAAATATAAAATTAAATATTACACTTATTTATTCATTATCTGAAAGTAATTATTAAATGACGCATTCATTATGAAACTGTTAATATTAATATTAATTGTATTTTGTTAATTATCCGCAATTTTCTTCCAAATGAAAAAATAGGCAGTGATGAATGTGATGATTTATTAATTGTGAAATTCCCATCATGCAGCGGTCAGATGTTTTGCTTTGCATAACAACATAATAATTATTTATTATGATGAATCTTTACCACGTCACAATTTTAGATGTACCTAATTTTGCTGAGAAAGGAATCATAACGTATTTCTTTCAACTTCGTTTCGTGTCGAAGGTTCATCTAAACATACTATTGGACCTAATAGGTTGCCACTATAGAAATATAAAAAACAGGTGGCCACGTTTATTGCAGCGTCCATCGGAGGCGTACCTATTCAGGGCGGGAAGTCTCGACATAGTTAAAGATCGCTTATCGACCGAATGCAGTCGTTAAGTTCTAAGACCGCCCGTACACAGTCAATCTGGAACGCGGCCTCGAACGTGGCCTTAAGACTTAACGACTGAATTAGGTCGATAAGCGATCATTAACTATGTCGAGACTAGCCCAGGTCATCTAAGGTGCAGGTTAACAAACATTTGAGACACTCCAACAAAATATGGGAATATGTTGGGACATAGCCTGAACAGGAGCACCGCACTCCTCCCTAGACTATATGTGTTCTGTGCCCGCACTCGCACTGGGTGTTTGATCTATCAATATAATCCCTAATTTCGTCAAATCTTATGGCAGTGACCTCGGCCTACTTGGGTATACGATACAGACCTACCGTGCTTTCTTAAGTAAAAGTTACAATGTACTAAATGTTTTACGTTATGCTAGAGTGTATTAGAAAAAGCCTGATTTTTGAATGAAATTATATCTTGCATTCAGAGTCACAAAATCGCAGCGCGCAAAGTCGTTTCATTCAACTGTTGACTTCCATTTTTTTTTTATTTGATATAAATATACACGTAGCTTTAGGACTTTTTCTAATCAACCCAAATATTCAAGGACGTGTCAGTGAAAAAGAGGATAGTAAAAAGCAGCTCTTACCCTTCCTGGGCTGCGTATAAAAATGTTCGAGCTCGCTTCGCTCGCTCTTGTATCCTTCGATGTCGAAATTTTATAAATAAGTCAACAACATTATTTTTATGGCTCTATGAATAGTTAAAAGACTATTTTACCTATCCGTGGCACATCCTATCCGAGAACATTTTAGAGCTCGTTTTTGCATTTTCTTTTATATCTGTAGGTAGTTGTAAAAAAGAACTAATCTAACCCAGATTCACTAAATCTAACTTATCCGAGACAAGGTTCTCAAAAATTTCGAGCTCGCTCCGCTCGCTCATACTTTTCTTGTTTTCTTCGGGCTTAAGCTTTTCAGTAAGTCACCACTGTAACCCGCGAGAACTCATTGCTGGCCGGGGCGTAAGAATTTTTGTAAAGGTTTTCTTTGTAGGAATGCAATGGTACCCATATATATATCCATTACTCTTCACCGATCGTGAGCTAGTCCGTAGTCCGATTTTCTCGACTTATATTATAATCTGAACATGATCCCCCCGCCCCCCAAATTTTTAGGCAGCGACCGTGACGAGCGACAGGTCTAAAATTCCATTTTTGATCGTGACCACCGACTGTGATTCGTGTGTGTGGGCATCGCATTTCAGGTTAGGGGCCAGCCCCCCCCCCCCCCCCCCCTCTGGAAAAAAATCCTAGATACGCCAATGATGATGTTTTATGTTTCACGTGCCGTCGGTTCGTTTTGCACCATTCCTTTTGTAAAAAATATTACCTACCTATTTCCAGCCATCATCACATCATCATTATATCAGCCGAAAGACGTCCACTGCTGGACATAGGCCTCCCCCAAGTGTCGCCACAACAACCGGTCCTGTCCAGCCATATCGGTAAACAATTACTTAGATTGAATCACAGAAACTTGTTTGACGTATCCGTCGCGATTTTGTTTATCAGCGTGCGTTAGCGCAGGCTTCGAAAGCAGGATATCTGTGTTATTCCTTATCATTAGACCTAACGAGGTACCTAGTTTATCGCCTGTGAGCCAATGTGTGTGCTTGCTATGATTAAGGATAGATTGATAATATCAATATGAGCTGTATGGTTGTTGCATCAATATTATATCAAACTAACCAGCCTCCTTCATAACTTAAACAAATTATGATATCTAGGTTTTTTTTGTATCCGGTATTTATTGTTTCCGATTTAATCCGGAAAATAGGCGTAATTCAATGTTCACTCACAGATTTTAATGCTGAGTTGTGTATTACAAAAAAAAAGTAATTAAAAATTAAGCATGTAGTACTTAGTAGATTATAGCCACAAAAAAAAATATAAATTAAAAACTTTTTAACAAAAAAATTAAACCTCCGAAAAAACTGAAAAGCAACTTTTTTGTTACAAAGTTTTTTTTTAGTAGGATAGGTATCTACTTTTGGAGTGTCAAATATTCACCCTACTCATTGTATAGGTACTTAATACCTACGACTTAACTCCCCTACCCCTTACCTACTTGTTCTTTATCCTATTATATCACTTAAGAACTAGTCTTGTATTGTTTATTTTATGTCAATTACCTATTTAATCTTAGGTAATTTAATGTTTATCATAATAGATAAAATAATTCAATGTCATTATTTTTTAGGAATTATTAAAGGAAAGGGGAGTCCCTCAATAATTCAAGATTAATCATGAGGGAGACAAGTGTTATTACAGATTGTTTTGAACTCCTACTGTTTGAAAATAATTCTTTTACTTTCGCTCCATTAATTAAAAGGTACCTACCCATGTAAAATGGTTAAGTTAAGGAAAACATTTTCAATTTAAGGCACAAAAATCTAATCTAGCCCCCTGACTGAATTTATTTTTTTTCCCCATTTTAACGTGAAAATGGGGGTACCCCAGGGCTCAATTTTAGGTCCTTTTTTGTTTTTAGTATATAAGGTGCTATAAAAATATCTGCCAACCTCTTGAGGCGTCATTGTACCCATCATTATGAACAACTTTTACTATGGGATCAAACCTGAAATCGCGAAAAAAAAATCAGCTGGTCCCTACATTTATTTTCGTCTAACTCGTCAAACTGTAGGGACCAGCTGATTTTTTTTTCGCGATTTCAGGTTGGGTCCCGTAGTAAAAGTTGTTCATAATTATGAGTACAATGACCCCTCAAGAGGTTGGCAGATAATTTTATAGCACCTTATATATAAATGATTTGCCCCATTTATTGCAACAAAAACTTAATATGGTCACAGTATAAATATGGACAGTACGGAAACTGAGCCTAGTTGAGAACATAATTACCTACGCTCCATTGAAGCAATAGGGTTGTCACTTTTAATGTTTTTAATATATTTTTTTTTTACATTTTTGTTCTGTATTGATCAATCAATCGAATTTGAATAAATAGCTTACAAACATAATTTAAATAGGTAATCTCATGGCGTCGGTTAACCTTTTACCAGTTGTCAGGAGGTGGTTAAGTAAAAGAGTTTCCGGATTGACTGACTTATATTTTAGGTGCTGGCATTTATATACAATTTTGTTAAACTAATTACATAGATGTAGGGTAGGAGATCTATGGTAATAAATAAGTCACCCACTTGTAGAACTACGGAATGAGCGGGTCGTTTTTGCACGAACTATAAATACCGCGCGTCGATACATAGTGTTAGTTGTATGACCGCGCGCACAGCGCGCGGACGTTGATGCCGGCTGCTACAACCTCAGCAAAAGACGATAGTTTAAACACGGAAATCAATTTAATATTAACACACAACAACTTGTAGAACTAAAGATCTTTAACTTTGTCATTACGGCGGAACCTTTTACAAGTTTTAGCGGGAGCGTACGCGAGCCGCGGTTGGACGAAAAGGTTTCGGGCGCTCGTCGGAGTGGGCGCGCGGTAGACGCCGCAGCGCAGGTGGCGCGCGGGCTGGGCTCATGAGCGGCTACGAACCGTACCGCGTTTCAATCCGAAAATGCGTGTGATATCTAGTAATTAAAAAACCCATTACATAAAAAAATACACACACCCATGACGAAAAAATTGATACTAATTGCAGCCGCCATCTTGGATTCACATTTTGACAGCACTATCGGCTTCAACACCCTCGAAAACCATGAAAATGACACCCATGACGAAAAAATTGATACCTATTGATTCCGCCATCTTGCATTCACATTTTGACAGCACTATCGGCTTCAACACCCTCGAAAACCATGAAAACGACACCCATGACGAAAATATTGATATAGAATACCTATTGCAGTCGCCATCTTGGATGTACTTTTTGTTACCACTATCACTATTGCACTATCAGCTTTAAATACCCTCAAAACCGCCGCATTCATGATTTAGAAGTAAGTTCACGAATTCAATATGATCGATCACACAGACTTATACGTAATTCGAAAACGAATAAATAACAATAACTAGAAATCATTCTTATCTTTCAATATCAGCAGGAAGTTTAAAATACAATAGCTCCGGTTTAGATGAAGCCGAGTTCAAACAGCCGTATACTACGCAATACTTTCCTGGCATTTTCAAAAATAAAAAGTTAAACGTGACCACTCGTCTTGACGCGGCACTAGCTACTGCGAGTCCCGCGAAGTTACCTTAGGAGTCTCGTCGGTGTGCATGTTTGTGTGAGTGTGCCGTTTCGAGCGCTTGTAGGCCTCAGACCAACAAAAAAAGGTAGACAGCGCACCGCGAACATCAAAAGTGAAGCCACAAAACCGTGCTCCTTCAAGTAAATACACAAGCTCACCCACACACCTACACTAAAACCATGCTCATCGCTCTTAGTACTTCACAAGCCGTCGTCTAGAAAACATTAATCTACACTAATATTATAAAGAGGAAAGATTTGTTTGTTTGTTTGTTTGTTTGTTTGTTTGAAATGAATAGGCTCCGAAACTACTGGACCGATTTGAAAAATTCTTTCACCAGTAGAATCGTACATTATCGATGATGGACATAGGCTATAGAATATTTTCAAAAAAGTTAGGGATCCGTATGAAAACTTCGATAATGTAACCCAAGGTGTGAGAAAAAATCCTTATGTCGCGTACGCTGCGGAATCTATCGACAATAGAGCAAAGTAATGTACTACAGTTTCATAGAAGTCATCAATGTCTACAAAAAAGTCCGCGATACCATATGTCTAACTATTATGGTTAAGTCACAATGACCGCTTTTTTTTCAAATTATTCAAGCAAATCCTTGGTGATATGAAAAAATGGTGATTTCGGTATCATAATATTAATCCTTATCCATTTAAATGGCTTGATAATTAAGGTTGATTATGTCCGTGTAAATAACACTTTAAATTATTCAAATCGGACCTTTCGTTCAAAAGTTACGACGGTAATAAACATGCTCGGAGTAAGAAAAATGTCGCGGCTTGAGCGAACTGGGAAGAATCATAACAATGCTTGGTGCGATGAAGTTGAAAATGATTTCGATAAAACAATAAGAATAACAAATGTTTGGATTTTTCGAAAATAAACTACATACATAATAAGGGGTGAAGCCTAGGGGTTGCAGCAAGTTTTTAGGGGAGGAAATTATTGCTTGCTTTAATTTACGTCGGAATGCTATGAACGAACTAAAAATAGGATTATTGAAACAGATGTACCTAACAATTTTTGCATAATTAACTCCTGACGGGGTGAACGGGGTGAACAGTTGCGCTGAACCTGAGACCATAGAATAAGTAGAAATGGCTAAGTAATAAATGTAATTAATGAAAATCGTTGTGCTTAATTTTCCAAAACTAACCTTTATAAGGGGGTATAGGGGGCGTTGAAGTTTCTGGAGTACCTACTAAATCCGCGCGGACGAAGTCGCGGGCGAAGTGCTAGTAGAAAAATATAATTATGCCTTCCTGTGTAGTAAATATTTGTAAAAACAATAGCAAATCACATAAAAAGTCTCACGGAATCACTTTTCACTTGTAAGTACTTGAAATAAGATCGTTTTTATTATAAATTAACTATGAATTTTAGGTTACTTGGAACAAAAACGTCAACAAACGAAAGCAGTGACATTAAGTGTGAGGGTTGCCATAATACGATTTAATATTTCCCCATTCGATTAAACAAATATATATGATTTCTTTCTTCGAGTTATATTCCTATCTTTTATTTATAAAATATTTTAGATTTGAAGTTTTTCAACACATTTGCGAGAAAACAGTACAATAGGTAATGAAAAAAACTTTTAGTTTTTAGATAGTCAGAAAGTCGCAAATATCTTTGACGTTTGTAGTATGAAAAAAGCGCGAATTTGCAAATGGAACTACATCTTTCGTCTCATTTTCTCTTTAGTATTGTTACGCGCCAGAATTAATGCCGGGTACATGACGATGAAAGTTACTACTAGCGCCATCTAGTATCGAGTAGCAGAACTAGTAGAGTCAAGATCCTTCTAGACATTTCGATGCTAGAACATTCTAGAGTTTTCTATATCTGGTTAGTCGGGACCGGTATGTACTCGAACTTTCTAGATGTTTCTATACTAGAAGGTTCTGGAAATATCTGCCGACCTATATAAGGCCCGCATAGCCTGCGACCGAGTCAGTATTGAATTTGCGATACAAGCGACAACTTCGAGAGCGAACTTCGACTGCGAATTAAAGTGATCAGTAGTGCAATTGTGATTTATAATTAGTGAGTTTAAGTTGTAATTAGTGTTGATTAATTAAAGTGTCATTTTGGTTATTTAATCGGCTATTTTTATTGTCACGAACCCTAAGCTCGTAACAATTGGTGTCAGAAGTGGGATATTTAAACTATGCCGATTCTACCGAAGGACGACACGGAAGGTATCCGTACCCGAAGTCAACGGCAGCAAGAGACGGACCAGAGGTGTTTTGGAGGTGCAACGCCGCAGACGTTGGAAGGCCAGTTGCCGACCATGGAGCCCGGCCCATCCACAGCAGCTCCAGCATCTGCAGCACCAGATTTTGGAGCTCTGATGATGATGCTGCAGGAACAGGCTCGCCGGCAGGAGGAACAGGCTCGCCGGCAGGAGGAACAGGCCCGCCGTCAGGAGGAACAAGCCCGTCGGTTGGAAGAACAGCTCCAGCGTGACAAGGAGGAGCAGGCGCGCCACCAGGAAGAACAGATGGTCCTCATGAAGGATCTGCATGCCACTTTCGGCAAAGAAATAAAGGTGGTAAAAGAGAAGGTTGTTCAGCACGAGAACCGCCTGGTAGAAGCTGAAACCCAGATTGCTGAAATGAAAAAAGCAATGGACAACCTTAAAGTAAGGGATGGAATCGCAACTCCCGTAGCTACTACACCTTCGCTACGTGGATTCAAAGTGCCGCCTTTCGATGGGACATCTTCCTGGTCGGCGTACAAAATACAGTTTGAGGCTGTTATGAAGGCGAACGGCTGGAATAAAAATCAGGCCATGACTGCCCTCACCCTAGGCCTGCGCGACCAGGCCTTAACTGTCCTGGAAGCTCTCGGTAAGGAAGTGACTTACGAGCAGCTCCTTGAGGCGTTGGAAGCCAGATATGGCGACGCTCATCTGGAACACGTGTTTCGTGCGCAGCTTAAGGATCGCGTGCAACGTAGCAGTGAAAACCTGCAGCAGTGGGCCCTTGAAGTGGAGAAGCTGGTTCGAAAAGCATACCAGTCTGTGCCTGCGCTCATAGATGGGAACCTGGTGCAGGCTTTCATCGACGGTATTCGCGACCTTGAAGTAAGAGCTGCTGTGAGGCTCGGGCACCATGGGACCCTTAAGGACGCCTTGGCCCATGCACTGGAAGTGGAAGCTGTGCGGCAGGATCACCGTTCCCATCGGGTTAGAGAAGTTGCAGCGGTTACGGTTCGCGACCGTCCTAATGGATACAGCCCTAGGTGCTATGGCTGTGGGGAAAGGGGCCACCTTCGATCCAGTTGCCCTAGGCAAACTATACAAAGGGAAGCTGTGCGGCAGGATTATCGTTCCCACCGGAGCAAGGAGGTTACAGAAGCTGCAGTTCATGATCGTTTTAAAAGGTACAGCCCTAGGTGCTACGGCTGTGGTGAAAAGGGCCACCTTCGATCCAGTTGCCCTAAGCGAACTGCAGAAAGGAATGATAGCCGATCTCTCGAAGGTAGGGCGGCTGACAGCAGCACCAAGCGGCTGCAGAAGTACGACTTGGTAGTCGAACATCGCAGCGGAAGAACTCATGACAACGCAGATGTATTGTCAAGAAGACCTTGCCCTGAAGACTGCAAGCATTGTAGTAGGCAAGAAGGTAAAGAAGTCGTACCTGTGAGGATGCTCAAGACAGACCTCAGCAACGAGTGGAAGGAAATCCTACAACGTGCACAGCAGGAAGATACGGACATTAAGCCGATTCTGGAGTGGATTAAGGCCAGTGCTCCTAAGCCAGCGTGGAGCGACGTCTCAGCGATGAGTTCGATCACAAAAAGCTATTGGGCCCAATGGGACAGCTTAGTGATTCAGGATGGAGTCCTGTGCCGTAAATGGGAAAATGCTCGGGGAGACAGCTGTCATTTGCAAATGGTTGTCCCTAAAGCTAAAGTACCGGATGTTCTAGAGTTGTACCATAATGGTTGTTCAGGAGGCCATATGGGAGTTAAACGGACTCTACTAAAGATACGGGAACGGTTTTACTGGGTCCACTGCCGTGACGATGTCGAGGACTGGTGCCGCAAATGTACAAGTTGTGCGGCTGTAAAAGGACCACAGACTCGTAGTAGAGGTGCATTGAAGTTGTACAATGTTGGTGCACCATGGGAAAGGATAGCCCTAGACGTTGCGGGACCGTTTCCGGAAAGTGAAAGTGGTAACAAGTATTTCATGGTTGTAATGGATTACTTCACTAAGTGGCCGGAAGTCTTCGCCATTCCAAACCAAGAAGCTTCAACAGTTGCAGATAAACTAGTTCATGAAGTCTTCTGTCGTTTTGGAGTACCCTTGGAGATTCACAGCGACCAAGGAAGGAATTTTGAGTCCCAAATATTCCAGGAAACTTGTCGAGTTATGGGTACTCATAAAACGAGAACAACTTCTTACCACCCACAATCAGATGGAATGGTTGAACGATTTAATCAGACATTGGAGAGATACCTAGCAAAAGTGGTGGAGAATCGGCAACGGGATTGGGACAAGCATATACAACCGTTTTTGCTGTCATACCGAAGTGCTGTTCACGAAAGCACATCAGTGACACCAGCTTTCGCAAACTTTGGTAGAGAATTACGGCTGCCTGCAGACTTGATTACCGGAATACCACCTGATGCTCCTCGCAGCATAACCGATTATGCGAATGACTTACGGAACAAAATGAATGACATTTATGAGCACGTCAGACAATCGGGCCAGCAAATGTCTGAAAAGATGAAAACCCGTTATGACCGCAAAATGAACAATAAAGGATTCGACGAAGGTTCACTAGTGTGGTTGCACAATCCAGTTCGCAGCAAAGGGAAATCTCCTAAGCTTCAAGCTAAATGGGACGGGCCGTACCGGATTGTGACGAAAATCAATGACGTAACCTACCGCATACAGAAAGGTATAAGAAGTGCTCCTAAGATCGTCCATGTGGATCGACTGGCGCGTTATTATGGGGCCGATAATGCTCGGGACGAGCATGTCTTATGAGGGGGCAGTGTTACGCGCCAGAATTAATGCCGGGTACATGACGATGAAAGTTACTACTAGCGCCATCTAGTATCGAGTAGCAGAACTAGTAGAGTCAAGATCCTTCTAGACATTTCGATGCTAGAACATTCTAGAGTTTTCTATATCTGGTTAGTCGGGACCGGTATGTACTCGAACTTTCTAGATGTTTCTATACTAGAAGGTTCTGGAAATATCTGCCGACCTATATAAGGCCCGCATAGCCTGCGACCGAGTCAGTATTGAATTTGCGATACAAGCGACAACTTCGAGAGCGAACTTCGACTGCGAATTAAAGTGATCAGTAGTGCAATTGTGATTTATAATTAGTGAGTTTAAGTTGTAATTAGTGTTGATTAATTAAAGTGTCATTTTGGTTATTTAATCGGCTATTTTTATTGTCACGAACCCTAAGCTCGTAACAGTATTAAATTGAGACAAACGTATTGTGCAAAAGCGCTTCCAAGTATGTTCAATCATTCAGCTTAATATTTTATTCTCGTACTTATTTATAATCCCATAAGAAAATTAAAAAAAAAACTGTAAAGGATACGTACGGCGCTATTCAACGGAGTATGCGGTAAAATATGTACTTATGTGAGAGTACCTATTTTAAGCACGTTCCATTGTGTGGTGCGTCATATTTAACTTTCGAATAATATATACAGTCTTCGTAAATGCATTTTTTTGAGCAAATGTGTTGAAAAAGACTTCATTTGTTCATGATAAATAATATTTATTTTGTAAGCATGTTAAACATAACATTTACACGTTATTGTTTCGTTTGTAATGTTTTATCTTGATATTACCTACTTTTCTTTAGTCAGTGATTTTGTTATGGTGGTCTTTTTCAATTTATTAAAGTTGATTAAAAACGTAATTACCTATTTTATTTTAAAACAATTTACATAATGACTTACGCTTGTTACGCTTCGACAACCTTTTAAAACTTTAGTAGTAGTAGTAGTTGTTTAAAATTTGTTTTTTAGGTATAGATCTTTCTAAAAAACTAAGTTACAATACCATACTCAACAATATCTTACTTGTGCTGACTTGCACAATATTAGCTTACCCAAAAAATATTATTTCCCAAGTTATAGGGAAAAAAAATAAAAAATGGCAACCCTTCGAGACACATAGATAAAAAGATGGCTTCATCTTTGATGTTCGCAGTGCGCCGTCTACCTTTTTTTGTTGGTCTGAGTTGTAGGCAGTTTCCCTATTGTCCATATTTATATTGTGATATGGTGTTGTTTGCCGACGACACCTCTTTAATTTTTAAGATAAATAGACGGACCAATAATCTTGACGTCATAAATAACGCCCTAATGCAAGTCCAAAATTGGTTTACTGCCAATAATCTAGTTCTAAATGAAAAGAAAACGAAATGCATAAGATTTGCCTTACCAAATGTCAAAGGCAGTGATTGTGACATAGTATTGAACGGGGAAAAACTTGAATTCGTCGATAAAACGGTTTTCCTGGGGATTACGCTTGACTCAAGGCTACAATGGGGTCCTCATTTAACATCTCTTGCAGGACGGCTAAGTTCAGCAGCATATGCTTTTAGGAAAATCCGCCAATTTACGGATGTTGATACCGCGAGACTGGTCTATTTTAGTTACTTTCACAGTATCATGTCTTACGGTATTTTACCATGGGGACGGGCTGCAGACATCGAGTCTATTTTTATTCTGCAGAAAAGAGCCATTAAAGCCATATACAAACTCGGACGGCGCGATTCACTAAGGGAACTGTTTAAGAATATTAACATCATGACGGTACCTTGTCAATACATTTACGAAAACATTATGTATGTTAGAAAGAATTTACACCTTTAAGTAAAAGAGGCGACAAACATAATTATGCTACTCGAAATAGGGACCAATTGGTTCAACCAGGTTTCAGACTAGCTAAAGTAGCCTCATCTTTTATGGGGTACTGTTTAAAATGTTATAATAAAATACCTCCCCATATATTAGAACTAAATGACACAAAATTTAAATCTTGTATTAAACGCACACTATGCAGGCAAGCATATTATAAGTTAGGGGAGTATATTGAAGACGCTTGGCTCAGTGCTGGTCCTGCTCCACAGCCACTAGGGCACACAAAGTAATCTGTTAGCATTTGGAAATATTGTTGGACCGGATGAAGATTGTAAGAATGCAATATTTTTCATTGTATAGACTTAATTTATTTAGCATTGTATAATTTCATGCATTAACGGCACATTTGTGAGTACTATGTACCTTAAATTTAAACTATAATGATCATTTTGGATAGGTCTTTGACTTGAATGTACCCTGGCGATTGGGAATGTCATGCTCACTCAAAAGTCTGTCTGATGGTGGCGCGTGCGTTGGATCATTTGGCTTTTATTTTTATTTTTATTTAAAAGAACCCTTAAAAATGGTTGAGCCAAATGGTGCTACGTATGCGTCATGTTCGTGAACGGGCGCCGTCAGCTGAGACTGGTCATCTCTTGGCTGCCATGGTTTATTTTAATTATTTCTTTGAACTGTTTCTTTTTACTCCGGACTCTTTTATCCTGCACGTCTTTTACATTGTTCTCACATAATAATATGTATTATTTCAATGAATGAATGATGTAACCATAATTTTGTAACAAAATATTATTTTTTAAAAGAGTGTCCGTGGAGTTTCTTGCATGTTCTTCTCCATATAGATCTACGCTGTGGAACGTGCAAATAGCTTCATCTTTTTGACTGACCAACCTTGACAATTCAAAAGTGCCTGTAAATGGTCTAATTGAAATAAATGCTTTGATGCTATGTCAACCCTTTCAATTTTGTTCTGAGTTGTTGATCTAGCCACAGATTAACTAATGATCTAGCTTTATAAAGAGAAATCGGAGGAGTGTTTCCTGCAATGGAATCCATTCTGACTTTACAAAAACATGCATCTGCAAATTTGATGAAAAAACATGTAAAGAAAATATTTCATATACCTAAGTACTGCAGCAAAGAACCAACAAAAAAAATTACATTTGTTACAAATGAAGAGTTACAAAACACCCAAGTATGCAACAAACATAACTTTCAATGATGAGAATAACAAAATAATCAATATTGGTCTGTTTATGGGCATGCACAAAAATAACTAGCCTAGAGATTAGTAGGTAAATTAAACAAATTATAATCATATGTTAAACTATTTTCCTCTTTTACATTCAAAATTATGACACTGTAGAAGAGATATTGTTGACCACATCATCGTTTACCATCAGGTGGTCAAACACAAGTAGGTACATCAATATAATAAATTAAAATTTTAATAAACCTTCGAACTTGGACCGACTTTCATCAAACATAGCTAAGAACATCATTATCTTCCTGCCCTTATCCCATGTTACTTGGGGTTGGCGCAACACGTTTTTTTCTTCCATTCTGTCCTATCAGCCGTCAAACTATCATTAACTAACATAATATAGCTAAGAACACTCCCAACTAATTTACCTTTCAAACAAAAAAAAAAACAAAATCAAAATCGGTTCATCCGTTCGCGAGCTATGATGGCACAGACACATCAAAATTATAACACCCTGTCGTTTTTGCGTTGGAGGTTAAAAAATAAATAAATAGTAAGTAAATCAAAAATGTAACAAATTATTTATTACATAATGAAAAGCATTTTGTGACTTAAAAGAGCGCCACAATCAACATATTATTAACTAAATAGTGTAATTAGTGAAGGCTAGATAAGCTAATGTGTCCCAAAAACTGTGATTATCAATCCACTGTTGTTTATAAAACAAAACTTAAACCAATGACGAAACAATAGAAAAAAAACTGCTAATAATTTGTTATGCCATAAGCGGTATGCAATTGTATTTCAAATTTCACCAATATTACATCTCATGTAATATTGGTGAAACATACCTTCCTTAGTGAAAACTATAATAAAATGTTTTATTGAAAACCTTAAAACGGACTTTCCTTTGGTATCCATCATCAGCTGAATCCGGTTTGACTGGTAGCCCCTAATATAGTTGGGAAAAAGGCTAGGCAGATGATGATGATGATCCATCACTTAACACCAATAACAGGGCAGGTACTTGGCTTGGTACTTAAATAATGACTATTGCTCATGGCACTGGTTAGTTTTTACCTACCTACAGATAAAAAACGTTTACCAAACAATATTATGGCAAGCCACCAAAAAATATTATGGCAAGCCGCCAAACTTTACTTCCAGTGGTCAACATATTATTATGCTTACAATGTTACAGAATAATCAAGTAGCTACACAACACCATTTTTGGTGAGTGGGTCGTCTTAGTGGCGGAGTTTTAAATGTAAGTACCTACCTATATTTCTATGTTTGTAAAATTAAAATGGAAGCCATCGAAATGTTAATGAATTTTCATCATTGCATAGCATTCAACTAAGAGTTGACATGTCGTTTTAACATGTTACAGAAGAAAACACAATTCTCTTTCCAATAGTTTGCCGGTCTTTCAACTGGATTTAAACGATGATATTTACATTTTTTCCTACTTCCGCGTAGTAATTATAATAAATCTTCTCGTTTCTAATCAAGCTGAGAGCAAAGTTTATTTGATAATGAGACTCACCAGTGTCGGGAGCGATTATCCTTTTTCAAACAAGATTGGCGTCACAAAACTTATCACTGAAGTGTTGAGTGAATTGTTGCAAGCCGGTTTCACTGCCACCCGTGTTGTGTTGACGTTGAAAGCAGAATGTTCCATGTTTCCAGGCAATACAAGTTTATTTCTGCACTTGGAACTATATAGTCGGGATTTCCGTGATATGGAATTTCAGTGTTGACGTTATCAAAGAGAGTTTTACCACGAGATTAGTTGAAATCGATTTTCGGGAGATCTATCCTGTTAGGTACCCGATTTTGCATTGTTTCGCCTACGGATTCAGAAATTGGTTAACAAATAAAATTCAACAAGGAAAGAAATTAAGTAAAATTTTAGAGGTAAACGTTTTTCCGATTTACTCTTTTTTCCTATTTAGCAACAGCAGGTTCCGACTATTCTCTGCCAGTGTCACGTCGTGAGTTCGTGACGTGACGGCAGCACAGAGAGGCGTTTACATAATTTTTTGGTTGTTCACTCGTGCGTACGTGATTGGTGTTGACATTTGACAGTGACATGACATCGATCGACAGACACGAGTTTCTTTGACAGTGTCACTAATTTGCTCTTCTGCCACTTGCTCACTTGAGGTGACGCTACCACAAGTCTTGCTACCGGTTATGCATACATTATTTGTGAACTAACTACTTTTTTTTTTACAAATATGTAATTATAAATCCTGATTATACAGGGAGCGATTTGTTTTACAGATGTGTTTAGAGAAAAACAATTAGAGAAAGCAAGAGTAAAATTGGAATGCTAATAATTTTCTTCTGCACAAACTTTTGATTTTTGTATCGTTTAATGGGTCACTCCTCAAGTCGAACAAATTTTTATAATTTATTTTTTATTCACGCCCATAATCCCCAAAGAATTAGGTTAGACAGAAAAGAGATGCATCGTTAGTGAGTACACCCAGAATTAATTCACTAAATAGGGGGCGAACCTGGCTAGAATACCAGACTCCGGACTGCTACTTAGAAGTTCCTGAATGAAAAACCGAATAACAGTTTGCCTGACATACAATTGAACCCATGGCATAATGCTCAGTAATAACGTTGATGACTGCAAAATCAACGAGGCTGTTCATAATAATGTTTTTAAATTTAACAATGACAATGACATCTTTTTGACATTATGCAAAAACAACAGTGCTGCCTTCGCATGAATGAGCTCACAGTTTTATTATCAAAATACTGTCTCTTTAACACAATCTTCAATCTTACAAAAAAAATCATTTGTGTCAAACCATCGAGTTTAATCTACATGTAAAAATATCTTATTTAAAAAAGCAGCAGACTCCCATTTTTCAGACTAATTTTTATGGTTTACCCTTTAATCAAGAACAAATCTTATTTTTGGCAACTCATGTTCAATGTGTCAAAAACAATTAAAATGACAATGCTTTCTTTTTAATAACCTGGATACCAGGCTTTTTGTAAATAGTTTCACTAAAGATCCGCTCCGGGTTCGCAGGGTTGTAGTTAAAAAACCATTCTCGTTTATTGCTTTTTATGAGTGAAAATGGTAATCCGTTGAGTAGTTTAGAAGATGTAAGCAGAGAAACAAACAGAACTATTTTTTTATGATACATTATTATAAGTAGACATCGGATTTTATGCATTTGCCTAGTATGCAAATGCACACGTTCTAATGGGGTTGGCAACTGTCAAAGTGGCGCTAGCATAGCTTTAACCAAAATATAAGAATTTTCTATGAACATTTTGAATAACTAATTATTTTCACAATTCCAAAGATCTGTGAAGTACCATTTTGTAAGGATATAGGTGCGCATCAGTTTCCTAAAGATTCAGCAATGACAAAAAACTGGCTAAAGGCCATTCAAGACAAAACTTCAAGCCGGAAAAAATTCGAGGTTATGTCGTAAACATTTCTTGGAAACAGATTACCATAAAACTAGTTTTTATACAGGTACGTCACATTAATTGTATTCTAAAAATATTCGGCATCATAATAAAAATGTGTTCTTTATCCTTTTTGGTTGTTTCTAGGTATTGAAAACAAGCATCGTTACCTGAAAAAAACAGCAGTCCCAACATTGTTTCTCTGGATTACTAAAACTCTTTCTCAAGAAGCTCAAGCTCGAGAAGAGCGCTTATCAAACCGAAATATTAGAAAAGCACTCTTTGATGAGATAGACACATCAGCTGTGCAAACTACCAGTTCAGAAGATTTGACTCTTCCTGGTAATATATATATTTCTACCCAAGATGATGATTGAACGCAGCTCATTGATTAATTTGTGTGATGAAGGTGATATTGTGATGGTGTCATGGCTGATAGAGGATTTAATTTAATGTCCAGGACTTGTTTGCAGTGAAAAATGTGTCAATTAATATACCTGCTTTCTTGAAAGGCAGACCACAGTTGCCAGGTTTTGTATTAAAGCGCGCGTGATCAGAAACTTGCAAGTCAAAGAGTACACATAGAAAGATTAATAGGCTTAACAAAAACTTATAAGATTTTGCAGACACCTTTAGTCTCATTTTATGTGGCATCCGAAATATTTGTAATATGATTGATGTTGTGTATGTTTAGAGTAAGGATAGTAAATAATAAAAAGAAATTCAAATAGTTATGTTTATTAGTTTTATTTTCACACCCTCATAAAATAAAAAATAATACACTAAAGAAAACAAGAACAAAAAAATCTGAAAATCTTATTACAGGTATCCTAACCTACCTACAGCCTATTTATAATATTAATGTGTTTTTTTAATTAAATAAAAATTTGAGTATTTAAATACATACTTACTCAAAATTGCTTGTTTAAAATAATTGTTAAAGAAGTTGTCAACTTTTTCTAACATCTTGAAATAAATTCCTCATCACATATTTATAGGGCCTTAAATGTATAAACAATCAAATTATAGAATGATCTATTAGTACAGTATAGCTGACCCAGTATTGCGGATTATGCCCCGATACATGCTAGAGTGAGGAGGATCATCGTGGCTTTGAGTTCCTGTGTTTCCAAAGTAAACATTCCGGTCATACAGCTCTAATCTGTAAACAAAACAAGAGTTCAGTCTTGATAGAAAAAACTTAAAAAGCACTATCTTGAAAGCTTTTACTTTCGATAAAACGTTTTGTATCAAAGTACATTAGGTAAACGAGAACCAAGCTAGCAATCACTCTTTCAAAATCATGTATTTAGAAGGGAAAATTTGTGATTTATAGTTATAAGGTTATACCTGTCGACTAGGTCTGCTTTCCTTCCTCGTAAAGATGCACCTCGTTTCTTCAATTCAGGTTTCAACCCACTTATCCGCCATGTCGAATACATGTTTCGTTCACTACAGTTCTTTCAATATTATAAAAAAACGCACTCAACAAGTTTATCCAAAACACAACACAAACTTGACAGGTGAAAGCTATGCTAGCGCCATCTACCTAAAGCTTTCACCGGCCAACCCCATTACGGCGTATGCATATTTTAGCCTTTTTTTTCCAAATCCTTTTGAAAAATACTTAATTGTTTAAATGTCACAAAAACGATGCATAATTCGAAGAACGTTATTTATTAACAATAAATAACATAATTATCATTAAAATTAAATGGTTTTTTTATTTTGTATTGTGCATATTTTTGGCGTATGAAGAGTTTTTAGTGCTTAAGTATTTCAGCCTTTTTAGTGCATATTTGCATGCATATTTTGGTACTTTGTTAGTGCATATAATCCGATGTCTAATTTATTATAATCATTTGAAAATGGGAAATCAAACATCTTCTCTCGTTATCCATTTCAATTTACGATGTTGTTTTTTTCCACCTAACCTAAACATCAAAAGTGTCTGGATCAAGTACCTACATTTTTTACCCACCATAAAAAATATCCAACAAATATTTACCAAATCTAGTCTTCCATACTGGTTTCTTACTTTAATTCCTGTGTTGTTATGTTAACAACTTATTCCAATACAATTTTTTGCAAATTGTGGGAAATAACTTAACGTCAAAAAAAAAAATTGATATACATAGTTTTATATAAAGTAGAAGCATTTTTTTATTTTAAAATCCTGTAAATGTGAGGACCATGGAGCCTATACTGTTGATAATATAGATGGTTTCCTTGTTTGACATGAGTGAGCAGGGGCAGTTGAGGGTGTGTCATGCTCGCTAGAATGTCTCGCTGATGGTGGCGCGTGTATTTGATCATTCGGTTCCCTTCAAAATGGTTGAGCTGAATGGTGCTGATGCACGCGTCATGTTCGTGAACGGGCGCCGTCAGTGGAGACTGGTCATATCTTAGCTGTCACTGGCTTATTTCTATATTTAATACTTATTGGATACTTGGAATACTTTTATTTTTTTCCTTTCTTTGCATTGTTCTCACATATAGATGCAACAAGTAATGATGTAACCAGGATTTTTGTAAAACATAAAATGGTTTAAAAGAGTGTCCATGGAGTTTCTTGTACGTTCTTCTCCATAGAGATCTACGCTTTGGAACGTGCAAATAGCTTCATGTTTTTGACTGACTGACTTTGACAATTCAAAAGTACCTGTGATTGGTTTATTTGAAATAAATGCTTTGACTTTGACGTCAATTAAATGGCAAAAAGGCAAAAATGCAGATTTTTATTTTTGTTTATTGTAATCATGCTATGGCAACTTAGAACAAAATTAAAATTCCATTTTTTTTTTATTGAAAACAGCGTTATCTAGTTTTTAGTTAAGGGAAACAAATGGCGGTGTTGCTACGAATAAATATTTTTTTTTCTGGGAGTTACTCTATAACATTAATCTAGAAAAATAATATAATTTCATGATCTTCTTATATAAAATGATAGAATATATGAATTAGTACATGATTAGGTTTTTATTATGAGCTTTAATAGTGCAGAAGTTATATTTTGGTATTTAAACGTGCAAAAGTTTGTTTTTGAATGGCCACACTTGAATTGCAAATTAAAATCCAAAATTGTTTTCACTGGCAAAATAACCTTTTAAAATAATAGGTCTTTACCTATGAAATTGCCGTTTTGTATGAAAAAATTTAAACGAATTTTTTTCATGTATTTTTTATTTGTATTAACCGAAGTAATCACCCATGCAATCAATGCATCTTTGCCAACGCAGTGGTAGTTTATTGATGCCCTTCTTAAAGAAATCAGCTGGACGGGAGGCAACAAATTCTTCAAAGGCATTTTGTACTGCCTCTCGGGTATTGAATTTTTTTCCCTCCAAGAAGTTATCCAAATTCTGGAAAAAGTAGTAGTCTGTAGGCGCAAGGTCTGGTGAGTAGGGCGGATGACGGAGAGCTTCCAACCCCAGTTCTTGCAACTTGGAGACCGTCTGCTGTGCAGTATGAGGTCGCGCGTTGTCGAGCAGGAGCAGCGGAGACGAGCGATTGACCAATGCTGGTTGGAGATGTGCCAGCTTCTCCATCATTGTGTTCAGTTCTTCACAGTACACATCTGCAGTAATGCTCACCCCGTTTGGTAAGAAGCTGTGATGAATCACACCGGCGCTAGACCACCAAACAGTGACCATCACTTTTCTAGGGGTAAGTTTTCGTTTAGGGCATTGTTTAGGTGCTGAACCTAAACAATGCCCTAAACTGAGTTCGTGGGACGAACTCAATGATCACCAGCGCGAAGTAAGCGTCGAGACGTGCCTTGCACTGCTCAACAGACACACAAATGAAGGAATTTTGAACCGCATTGTTACCTGCGATGAAAAATGGATTCTGTTTGATAACCGTAAGCGCTCAGCAAGTTGGTTGGATCCTGGTTCAGCACCTAAACAATGCCCTAAACTTTTTATTTAGAAAAAAATCACACATTTTACAATAAAATTTTATGTTCGCCTTTTTCGTCCCTTATGATTAGGGTAGTGCCGATTAGCCTTTTCTTTCATTGAATCGTTAATATTAGGTCTTTACCTATGAAATTGCCGTTCTGCAGTACTGGCCATTTCAAATCAAAATAATTTTTGTTTGGCTAAGAATTCTAATTTCAAATTAATATTATTTTAAAAACATGTTTTTTTTTCCACAAGTAGTCATTTGTTTATTGATTAGTGTTACAGTTTCATCGCATTTCAATCTTTTTCGTCATCATGGATACGTTAAAAGTTCGAGTAATTTTGGAATATGAGTACCGTCGTGGCAGCAACGCGGCAACAGGTGGTGCGTTGGTTTGTAGTGCGGCACGCAACATCAACGACGTTTACGGAGCTAACCGTAAACGTCGTTGATGTTGCGTGCCGCTTGTGCCGCGTTTGATTTGAAATGGCCAGTACTGCAGAACGGCAATTTCATAGGTAAAGACCTAATATTAACGATTCAATGAAAGAAAAGGCTAATCGGCACTACCCTAATCATAAGGGACGAAAAAGGCGAACATAAAATTTTATTGTAAAATGTGTGATGTTTTTCTAAATAAAATGGTTTAATATTCAATTATGTGGTTTTTTTTCCTTTATGTAGTACGTATGTTTTTGTAGTATATAGCGGATACACTCATCTCTCTACCTAATATCATAAAGGATCAGACAGCAGCTATACACCTACCAACCTATACATTTACTTATATAAATTAGTTCCCTTAACTAAAAACTAGATGGCGCTGAGTTCGACCACTTCCTAGTATTAAAAAATAAGGTAGAGTTGCCTGTCTATGGCCAGTATACTATTGTCGTCTTTGATTGTAATAAAAATAATCTGTGTTTCTTCCATTGACACGAATCACACAATCACATGGCATGCTTAAAATCAATTCATCAAAATCACTTTGACTGACTTTGAAATGACTTGTGGCGGTCATTCCTCAAAGTGATTTTGATGAACCAAAGTTCTTGTGGAGTAGGTATGCGCCGTATGCACGTACTCCACAACAACTTTTTGACTTGTTGGAAAGAACGTGGGCGGCTATTCCTCAAAGTGATTTGATTGCATCCATACCTATTCGCTAGACCTCTTCTTTGGAGCATATCCCATGCGTGCTCAATTAGGTTGAGGTCTGCCGATTGAGCAGGCCACGATAGAACGTTGAAATGCGAGCATATCGGCAAGAGTGCGTGTTATGACTCTAGAGTCATAACACGCACTCTTGCCGATATGCACACGCGCGCTCGCGCGCGCGCGCGCGGCTAGCCGTGTGTGGATGTGCATTGTCGTGCTAATGCACGACAATGCACATCCACACATGGCTATAGTCGACTAGTTGTTAGACTAATGTCTAAACGAATCACCCAACCGGCTTTGCAAAGGGATGATCAAGTCTGAAATAATCCTCTCCGTATAATTCTGAGCATTGAGGTTGCCCCTGATCTAAATGAGATCGTTTTTTCCACCGATCCAAATACCGGCCCAAACCATTATTGTTCCCCCTCCTTATGAACAAACTTCCTGACAAAATTTCAAACGTTCTTGACGTCCAGAGGTCCTCAAACCCGAGTACGTCTTGTATCTGGCCTCAAACTGAAACGAGATTGAAACGAAATTTATCGGAAAAGCAAACACAACGTCAGTCTTCTTCCTCCCAATTTCTGTGTTCACGAGCCCACTCGTCCTCCATGTCACTCAGCCACACTGCCCCTGATGGGATAGCGTGTCCAGCAGGTGCCAGGAGCGCAACGCAGAACACGTTGCCTGGAACCAGCTTGCATCATTCCCACGGCTCTCATCATCTCTTCTCGTGTTAAATGATGTCGTCGCTTCATGTCGACGCAATTTTTTTCAGTTCCAATGCAGAAATTGTAATAATTTTGTAAAACGCTTTTACTTATGTATATTTAACGATATCGCGATTTAGGATTTTGTCAGTTAGTTCGCAGCTGTCGAGATAGATGGCGCTGCGAGTCTCATTTGTTGATTCTGCTACGTTGATTTTTTTTGTGGCGGTATTAATGTCGCCTACATCACTCCCCTCCGGAGACCGGAGGTCGATAGTGGATGAGTCGTCCATACATCTTGAGATGCTGGCCAGGCCAGTGGAAGGTTGGTTCCAGTGAGTCGGAACCGGAAGTCGCAGAGTTCTCGGTGAGTCGGAACTGCATCGCAGAGTTCACGGTGAGTCGGAACTGTCTGCGGTGCCCCGATGCTGCTGCTGGCGTGACTGCTGGCGTAAACCAGGAGAGGTTCTTCAAGGCTCTTCATGTGACTGGCCGAAGGTGCAGTGTGCTTGCCAAGGTGGGTCGGAGCTGTGCGACATGCTGACGTGACTGCTGGCGTCAACCAGGAGAGGTTTTTCAAGGCTCTTCATGTGACTGCCCGAAAGTGCAGTGTGCTTGCCGAGGTCGCTGATGACGTTGATGATAGAGGCTGAGGATGCTGACCAGGAATGTGCGTCCGCTGCAAGCTGGTGGTCAGGATACCCCTTGGAAGCCGAAGGTTCTGGCTGGCTGTATGACTCGCTGCTCGAAAGCTTGAGGTCACGATGAGGAGAAGTGATGATGATGATGACGTCATGATGAGGTAGCTGCACGAAGGCTGCGCTGATGTTCAATGTCGAGGGTCACCAATGAATCGGTAATGGGTTGCAATAAATAAGCAAACGCAACAGCTTACAGAATGAAAGAAGTATAATATCAAGATTAAAGTTCACAGTATACACAGTCACAGATAGAAGTTAGAAGGCGAAATGAAGAGCACAGAAAGACAGAAAGAAAGCAACAACAACAATTTAGCAACATAAGTAAAAATTGTTCTATCACCTTATATCATCAGATCATACTAACATATCTAAGCATCATCAGCATCAGTCATCTCGCGCCCGGGAGTATGTACGGTGCAACCGCACATTGCGTAAATGCTCTCTCATCATAATTGACTTGTAATTAATTAACACACATTTTACATCAACTTCAGTTCACATTCGGACCGCGTCATAGCAACACCTCATTTATCGTTAGTTAAGGTCGTGGACTCAATACACGTATCAAGTGAATTACATAGTTTTACTTGTAGCATTTAGCATCCCTATCAATCAATATCAATCAGCAAAAGACGTATGGTAGCAAACCATACATCTTTTTAAAGAAAGCGATAGGCACAGTTCAGCACTAAGTAGAACGTCAAAGCACAAGTCTATTAAAAGCACTGTTTTAAAGTTCATACGCTAACAAGGTTGGTATTGTCGAATGCTAAACCGGTGGCGACGAGCGACAGCGACGTGCGCATGCGTCTCATATGGATTCTTGACTGAGGAGTGCGGCGCGCTGCGCGAGTGTGAAAAAGATAGAACGACACGGCGCTCGCGCACGCTGAGGTAACCGGTCCGCATTTCACAAAACGACATAAAAAATATCTACTAACAAAATTATCTGTTTGTACTGATGTCTTAATTTTTAATTTATGCTAAACAGAAAGTTATACAATACTAGGTTTTAATTAAGTTTTTAGTTATATAATACTAGATTTAAGTGTATATAGTGTATAGTAATGTTACGCGCCAGAATTAATGCCGGGTACATAAAGATAAAAGTTACTACTAGCGCCATCTAGTATCGAGTAGCAGAACTAGTAGAGTCAAGATCCTTCTAGACTTTTCTATGCTAGAACATTCTAGAGTTTTCGATGTCTGGTTGGTCCGGACCGGTATGTACTCGAACTTTCTAGATGTTTCTATACAAGAAGGTTCTGGAATTATCTGCCGACCTATATAAGGCCCGCATAGCCTGCGATCGAGTCAGTATTGAATTTGCGATACAAGCGACAACTTCGAGAGTGAACTTCGACTGCGAATTAAAGTGATCAGTAGTGCAATTGTGATTCATAATTAGTGAGTTTAAAGTTGTAATTAGTGTTGGTTAATTAAAGTGTCATTTTGGTTATTTTATCGGCTGTTTTTATTGTCACGAACCCTAAGCTCGTAACAATTGGTGTCAGAAGAGTGGATATTTAAACTATGCCGATTCTACCGAAAGACGACACGGAGGGTATCCGTACCCGAAGTCAACGCCAGCAAGAGATGGACCAGAGGCGGTTTGGAGGTGCAACGCCGCAGACGTTGGAGGGCCAGTTGCCGACCATGGAGCCCGGCCCATCCACAGCAGCTCCAGCATCTGCAGCACCAGACTTTGGAGCTCTGATGATGATGCTGCAGGAACAGGCTCGCCGGCAGGAGGAACAGGCTCGCCGGTTGGAAGAACAGCTGCAGCGTGACAAGGAGGAACAAGCCCACCGTCAGGAGGAGCAAGCCCGCCGGCAGGAGGAACAGGCCCGCCGTCAGAAGGAACACGCCCGTCGGTTGGAAGAACAGCTCCAGCGTGACAAGGAGGAGCAGGCGCGCCGCCAGGAAGAACAGATGGTCCTCATGAAGGATTTGCATGCCACTTTTGGCAAAGAAATAAAGGTGGTAAAAGAGAAGGTTGTTCAGCACGAGAATCGCCTGGTAGAAGCTGAAACCCAGATTGCTGAAATGAAAAAAGCAATGGACAACCTTAAATTAGGGGATGGAAATGCAACTCCCGTAGCTACTACACCTTCGCTACGTGGATTTAAAGTGCCGCCGTTCGATGGGACATCTTCCTGGTCGGCGTACAAAATACAGTTTGAGGCTGTTGTAAAGGCGAACGGCTGGAATAAAAATCAGGCCATAACTGCCCTCACCCTTGGCCTGCGCGACCAGGCTTTAACTGTTCTCGAAGCTCTCGATAAGGAAGTGACTTACGAGCAGCTCCTTGAGGCGTTGGAAGCCAGATATGGCGACGCTCATCTGGAACACGTCTTTCGTGCACAACTTAAGGATCGCGTGCAACGTACCCGTGAAAACCTGCAGCAGTGGGCCCTTGAAGTGGAGAAGCTGGTTCGAAAAGCATACCGGTCTGTGCCTGCGCTCATTGATGGGAACCTGGTGCAGGCTTTCATCGACCGTCATCGACATTGAAGTAAGAGCTGCTGTGAGGCTCGGGCACCACGGGACCCTTAAGGACGCCTTAGCCCATGCACTGGAAGTGGAAGCTGTGCGGCAGGATCACCGTTCCCATCAGGTTAGAGAGGTTGCAGCGGCAACGGTTCGCGACCGTCCTAATGGATACAGCCCTAGGTGCTATGGCTGTGGGGAAAGGGGCCACCTTCGATCCAGGTGCCCTAGGCAAACTATACAAAGGGAAGCTGCGCGGCAGGATTATCGTTCCCACCGTAGCAAGGAGGTTACAGAAGCTGCAGTTCATGATCGTTTTAAAAGGTATAGCCCTAGGTGCTACGGCTGTGGTGAAAAGGGCCACCTTCGATCCAGTTGCCCTAAGCGAACTGCAGAAAGGAATGATAGCCGATCTCTCGAAGGTAGGGCGGCTGACAGCAGCACCAAGCGGCTGCAGGAGTATGACTTGGTAGTCGAACATCGCAGCGGAAGAACTCATGACAACGCAGATGTATTGTCAAGAAGACCTTGCCCTGAAGACTGCAAGCATTGTAGTAGGCAAGAAGGTAAAGAAGTCGTACCTGTGAGGATGCTCAAGACAGACCTCAGCAACGAGTGGAAGGAAATCCTACAACGTGCACAGCAGGAAGATACGGACATCAAGCCGATTCTGGAGTGGATTAAGGCCAGTGCTCCTAAGCCAGCGTGGAGCGACGTCTCAGCGATGAGTTCGATCACAAAAAGCTATTGGGCCCAATGGGACAGCTTAGTGATTCAGGATGGAGTCCTGTGCCGTAAATGGGAAAATGCTTGGGGAGACAGCTGTCATTTGCAAATGATTGTCCCTAAAGCTAAAGTACCGGATGTTCTAGAGTTGTACCATAATGGTTGTTCAGGAGGCCACATGGGAGTTAAACGGACTCTACTAAAGATACGGGAACGGTTTTACTAGGTCCACTCCCGTGACGATGTCGAGGACTGGTGTCGTAAATGCACAACTTGTGCGGCTGTAAAAGGACCACAGACTCGTAGTAGAGATGCATTGAAGTTGTACAATGTTGGTGCACCATGGGAAAGGATAGACCTAGATGTTGCGGGACCGTTTCCGGAAAGTGAAGGTGGTAACAAGTATTTCATGGCTGTAATGGATTACTTCACTAAGTGGCCGGAAGTCTTCGCCATTCCAAATCAAGAAGCTTCAACAGTTGCGGATAAACTAGTTCATGAGGTTTTCTGTCGTTTTGGAGTACCTTTGGAGATTCACAGCGACCAAGGAAGGAATTTTGAGTCCCAAATATTCCAGGAAACTTGTCGAGTTATGGGTACTCATAAAACGAGAACAACTTCTTACCACCCACAATCGGATGGAATGGTGGAACGATTTAATCAAACATTGGAGAGATACCTGGCAAAAGTGGTGGAGAATCGGCAACGGGATTGGGACAAGCATATACAACCGTTTTTGCTGTCATACCGAAGTGCTGGTCACGAAAGCACATCAGTGACACCAGCTTTCGCAAATTTTGGTAGAGAATTACGGCTGCCTGCAGACCTGATTACCGGAATACCACCTGATGCCCCAAGCCGTATAACCGATTATGCGAATGACTTGCGGAACAAAATGAATGACATTTATGAGCACGTCAGACAATCGGGCCAGCAAATGTCTGAAAAGATGAAAACCCGTTATGACCGCAAAATGAACAATAAAGGATTTTGCGAAGGTTCACTAGTGTGGTTGCACAATCCAGTTCGCAGCAAAGGGAAATCTCCTAAGCTTCATGCTAAATGGGACGGGCCGTACCGGATTATGACGAAAATCAATGACGTAACCTACCGCATACAGAAAGGTATAAGAAGTGCTCATAAGATCGTCCATGTGGATCGACTGGCGCGTTATTATGGGACCGATAATGCTCGGGACGAGCATGTCCTAGGAGGGGGCAGTGTTACGCGCCAGAATTAATGCCGGGTACATAAAGATAAAAGTTACTACTAGCGCCATCTAGTATCGAGTAGCAGAACTAGTAGAGTCAAGATCCTTCTAGACTTTTCTATGCTAGAACATTCTAGAGTTTTCGATGTCTGGTTGGTCCGGACCGGTATGTACTCGAACTTTCTAGATGTTTCTATACAAGAAGGTTCTGGAATTATCTGCCGACCTATATAAGGCCCGCATAGCCTGCGATCGAGTCAGTATTGAATTTGCGATACAAGCGACAACTTCGAGAGCGAACTTCGACTGCGAATTAAAGTGATCAGTAGTGCAATTGTGATTCATAATTAGTGAGTTTAAAGTTGTAATTAGTGTTGGTTAATTAAAGTGTCATTTTGGTTATTTTATCGGCTGTTTTATTGTCACGAACCCTAAGCTCGTAACAGTAATATAATGTACTAGCACTTCGCCCGCGACTTCGTCCGCGTGGGGATAGTAGGATGAGTCCACAAACTGCAACGCCCCTATACATCTACACTACTATTCTAAAGAGTAAAGATTTGTTTGTTTGTTTGTTTGTTTGAAATGAATAGGCTCCGAAACTACTGGACCGACTTGAAAAATTCTTTCACCAGTAGAATCCTACATTATCGGTGATGGTCATAGGCTATAGAATATTTTCCAAAAAGTTAGGGATCCGTATGAAAACTTCGATAATGTGACCCAAGGTGTGAGAAAAAATCCTTATATCGCGTACGCTGCGGAATCTATTGACAATAGAGCAAAGTGATGTACTACAGTTTTATAGAGGTCATCAATATCTACAAAAAAGTCCCCGATACCATACGTCTAACTATTATGGATAAGTCACCATGACCGCTTTTTGTTAATATTAGTCAAGCAAATCCCATGGTGAAATAAAAAATGGTGATTATAGTACCATGATATTAATCCTTATCCATTTAAATGGTTTGATAATTAAGGTTGATTATGTCCGTGTAAATTACACTTCAAATCATTCAATTCGGACCTTTCGTTCAAAAGTTATGACGGTAATAAACATGCTCGGAGTAAGAAAAATGTCGCGGCTTGAGCGAACTGGGGAGAATCGTATCAATGCTTGGTCCGATGAAGTTGAAACACCACGGCATTTAAATGTTTTGGATATAACAATAAGAATAACAAATGTTTGGAAACTAACCTTTATAATGGGATATGTATAGGGGCGTTGCAGTTTGTGGAGTACCTACTATCCCCACGCGGACGAAGTCGCGGGCGAAGTGCTAGTATCCCATTATAAAGGTTAGTTTTGGAAAATTAAGCACAACGATTCTCATTATTGGTTCAGCGCAACTGTTCACCCCGTTCAGCCCGTCAGGGGTTGATTATGCAAAAATTGTTAGGTACCTACATGATCTGTTTCAATTATCCTACTATTAGTTTGTTCATAGAATTCCGACGTAAATTGAAGCAAGCTATAATTTCCTCCCCTAAAAACTTATTCACCCCTGCTTCACCCCTTATTATGTATGTACCTAGTTGATTTTCGAAAAATCCAAACATTTGTTATTCTTATTGTTATATCCAAAACATTTAAATGCCGTGGTGTTTGAACTTCATCGGACCAAGCATTGATACGATTCTCCCCAGTTCGCTCAAGCCGCGACATTTTTCTTACTCCGAGCATGTTTATTACCGTCATAACTTTTGAACGAAAGGTCCGAATTGAATGATTTGAAGTGTAATTTACACGGACATAATCAACCTTAATTATCAAACCATTTAAATGGATAAGGATTAATATCATGGTACTATAATCACCATTTTTTATTTCACCATGGGATTTGCTTGACTAATATTAACAAAAAGCGGTCATGGTGACTTATCCATAATAGTTAGACGTATGGTATCGGGGACTTTTTTGTAGATATTGATGACCTCTATAAAACTGCAGTACATTACTTTGCTCTATTGTCAATAGATTCCGCAGCGTACGCGTTATAAGGATTTTTTCTCACACCTTGGGTCACATTATCGAAGTTTTCATACGGATCCCTAACTTTTTGCAAAATATTCTATAGCCTATGACCATCACCGATAATGTAGGATTCTACTGGTGAAAGAATTTTTCAAGTCGGTCCAGTAGTTTCGGAGCCTATTCATTTCAAACAAACAAACAAACAAATCTTTCCTCTTTATAATATTAGTGTAGAAGTGTAGATAATATTAGTTGTAGATAAATTTAGTGTAAATACGACTTTTTGTTGGTTTGTTTATAAAATACTGACTTATTTTACTAAACATACCTTTTAATTTAAATAAATAATATTTTAAATAAGTAGCTACGCTACACAGATAGTGAAATTCACTAAAAGAATCAATAACGACCCAAAAAGTTGAAATAATAATCCTCAATTGCGGCGAGATTCTAAAACGTAATTGATCCCAAGACACTTTGATGTGTTATGTTGTAGTTACCTACAAGATATAGGCGCCGATTAGTTATAACCAATTTAGTATTTCAGTCAGGCTGCTTGTGTATTCCATTTAGAAACAGTCATATGGAAAGGGTACAGCATCTTAATGCGGGAATTTCCCAACCTTTGAACAGTGTTGCCACTTAAACACGAACCTACTATTTAACAATAATTTTAAGTGATTGGTGTTTAAAACAGTCGTTCAAAAGCATTATTTGAAATTATTCTAAATCAGTTTAATTGTAATATTTCCTTTAATGAACGTACTCCACATGCTTATTTATACGTAATCAAGGTATTCCATTGATTATAAAAAGACTACGTCACAGATTTAGAAGAAATTCAAGAAAGAGTATGTTAACACTTCAGAATAGATAACACTATAAATATTGCACAAGGACTTTTATTCTTCCAGAATAATTCGGATAAAATTGATGTAGAGTTGTTGGAATTGGGGTATTTATCTGCTATCGTAATACTCAGTCAATTGTTGCTGAATTTTACTGTCTGGTTCAGATCTTCAAGCAAATTGTAATATAATTAGCAGTGGTCCAGTCGAAGACTTATTGAACGCAGGACGAAGACCTAACGTAAAGTAAGCATACCTACCTACCTTTTTCATATAATTTATTCATAGGTAATTTACAAAATTGCTTACATTTTATATGGATTGAAAAAATAAAACAAAACTGTTTACAATCAAATGAGTTGGTTAAACCATGTTTTAACAAATAAATTTCTTTCTTTGGTTTTTCTATCATCATTTTTTAATTCAATTATAGGTAGTAGGCATGTAATCAACAATCATTAGGTAAGTAAGTAGGTACCTACTGTTCGTCACTAAATTATTATTTTAATTTTTTAGCAATCATGAATAACAATGGCAGGAATAATCCGAACAATAATAACAACAACAATGAAGGAGGATCTAGTCCATGGCTAATAGCAGCTGGCGTTGGTCTGGCCGGTGCCCTCATTGGTGGAGCAGCATACCTGATGAGCGGCTCCAGTGAAAAACCGGTAGAACAACAACAGCAGCGTGCTGCCAAGAAAAAGCCAGCCCCAAGGATCATGCCTGTAGCTGGATCCCCAAGTGGAAGTACTTCTGATGATCAGACCATGTCATCATACCTATCTGACATGTTGAGCAGACTAAACACATCACGGTAAGAATTTTTGATCCAACTAGAACATAGACCAGATACTGTAACCCAACGTAGTACCTATATATTGTTCAATTCAATTCAATTTCAAAGATTATGGCTCCTGGTTCCATCAACGAACATTCAATGATTTTGCCAATGTCAAGGTACAAAATGGTAATGGTTGGTTCTCAATTACGATAACTGCTTAACAATTTAATTGGTCAGTTATTGTAGCAAAGTCATCCATTATTCACCATGCCAAAAAGGATAACATTTTTGGTTAATACAATACATATAAGACTGCACATATAAGTGTTAAAGTATATTGTTGTTCAGATTGTAGCTCTTTTTGTAATTTGAAATGGTGTGCAGTTATCAGGCTTATTCAATGAAAAATAAATTACAATTACATTATCATTTATGTTACATTAAAGATATTACCACAAAATAGATAATAATGGGACCTTCCAGTGAATAACAAGCTAACAACAAAGTTGTCTGCACTCATTAGCGAACTCAATACTTATGATTTCTGAACACACAAGGTATACATAAATAATAGATATGTATATGTTACCATTTGAGTACTCGTTATAGTTGTCATTAGTATTTTATATTATAAAATTTTACTGACAAAAAATAAAAATAAGTCCTTTTTAATTGAAAGATAAAATTAATGAAAAGGTCTGTTCTACTCATAGTATTAACCATGTAGTCCCAACCGGGTGGTCTGCAGCCGGTTGATTCTGGAAAAAAAGACCGTTAAGATTTAGTTGAAGTGAGCTGACGGTCCAATTGATGCCAGCTCATTACATGCTCTCTCCACCATCTCCGCTCACCTATCATGGTAAGATTGATACAAAATAGCACAACAGTGCTTTCCTCCTAGAACTCCATCATAGACCTCATCTAGCGCTTTCCATCAGGCGTGATCGAGGTCAAGAGCAAGCCCATCCCTCAATAAAGAAAAACGAAGTTTTAGCCAATCTGATAAAATGTATAATGATTGTTAATTTTGTGTGTTTTATAGTGAGAAGTTAAATACATACTTAATCCTACTAATATTATAAAGGTGAAAGTTTGTATGTTTGTATGTTTGTGTAACAATCAGGCAAAAACGGCTGAAGGGATTTGGATGAAATTTGGCAAACATGTAGTTCATATCTTTGAATAAAAAATAGGCTACTTTTTATCCCGGTAAGTGGCATGGATTAATGGAGACTGAGGAGGAAGTGGAAACTCAGAGCCGCTGCTGCTTTAGTACTTCAGATTCACAAGTACCAGGAGACCAGAAACATGTCATAGTATCTTTTGGGCTGATTAGGGTAGGTGTAGGGTAGGTATAGGGTAGGTGTACGGTAGGTAGGTGTAGGGAAAGTGTAGGGTAGGTGTAGGGTAGGTGTAGGGTAGGTGCAGGGTAGGTGTAGGGTAAGTGTTAGGGTAGGTGTAGGGTAGGTATAGGGTAGGTGTAGGGTAGGTGTGGGGTAGGGTAGTGTAGGGTATGGTAGGGTAGGGTATGTGTTTCCTGAGTAAAAAATGTACGATACAAATCAGGAAACCTTCCTATTTCCGATATTCACGCGGGCGAAGCCGCTGATAGAAGCTAGTAATAATGTAATAATAATAGCCTTTATTCAGACATCATATTTACATATTTCATTCATTAAAAAAATAATAATTTTATCACTTAGTTGATTTAGTACTTATAATATTAGTAATTTACCATTTAATAATAATTTGCATACCATAGTTTTTATATTTTAATCGTTATTTTATTTTATTGACTCTCTGTCTGTGTGCCTCTTGTTGGCAAAGGCCTCCTCCAACTGTTTCCATTTTTCTCTGTCATTGGCTATTGCTGTCCATCCTCCACCCACTATGGCCTTTATCTCGTCAACCCATCTTCTTGGTGGCCTGCCTCGTTTCCGTTTTCTATGACTTGTAAACCAATGCATAGTAGATTTCGACCATTTTTCTCTACCTCTGATAGTAAGTCCTGCCCATTTCCATTTGAGTTTTACAATTGTTACTGTAACATCTTTTGTTCTAGTATATTTCTTTATGTTGGTGGTTCTTAATCTATCAGAAAGTTTCTTTCCCATCATGCTCCTCTCCATAGCGTTTTGACAAGTCTCCAGTTTCTTAACATGGTTTTTTTTGAGTGCCCAGGTTTAACAGCCATATGTGAGAACAGGCAGTATACAAGTGTCGAAAAGTTTACGTTTTATAGCAATGCTCATTTCTTGGTTTTTCATGACCTCTTTTAAACTCCAGTATTGTTTCCATGCATTTCCTATGCGTCTGTTGATTTCTTTGGAAGTAAGGTCTTTGGGCGAGATTGTTTGACCTGGGTAGATATAATCGTCTACATATTCTATTATGTTATTGTTTACGCAGATAGGTTCTTGGTGCCCGTTCGTCATGGCCTTGGTTTTTTCGGCGTTCATGATTAACCCTACCTTACGACTTTCTCTGTCCAGCCCCCCTAGACAAAAATCTTTTCTGTAGCGTTAACCTCAGACGCTCACGACAAAATGTATGGGAATGACAAGGGGATGACGTTTCCTTTCCACACCTAATGTCATTCCCATACATTTTGTCGTCAGCGTCTGACGTTAACGCTACAGAAAAGTTTTTTGTCTAGGCCCCCTGATCTATCAGCATAGTTTGTAGACCTTTTCCCGTCTGTGCGATGATAATTAAGTCATCTGCAAATCTTAGGTGCGACAGATTTTCACCGTTAATTTGCAACCCACATTTCTCCCAGTCTAGTTGTCGGAATACTTCTTCCAAAACAGCTGAGAATAATTTAGGTGAGACTGGGTCGCCTTGACGTACCCCTCTTTCGATTCTTATTTCTTTACCTTCCTTTTCTAACTTGATTTTGGCTTTGCTGTTATCATATATTTGTTTAAGAATCCTAATATATTTATGTTCCACCCCTTGATTTTTAAGAGCTTGCCAAATCTTCTCCCGTTCCAATGAGTCGAAGGCTTTGCTGTAGTCTACAAAACAGCAGTAGAAGGTTATGTTATATTCTCTGCCCTTTTCGAATAGCTGTTTCACAACATGTATGTGGTCCAAGGTTGAATATCCATTCCTAAAGCCGGCCTGTTCTCTCGGTTGGTTGTCATCCAATGTCCTAGTTATTCTATTGAGGAGTATCTTAGCAAATACCTTATAGATATTTGACATCAGACTAATAGGTCTGTAGTTGTTGATGTTGTTTTTGTCTTCTTTTTTGTGTAGCAGTATTATGGTTGATGTTGCCCATTGCTCGGGTATGGTCTCACTACTCAGCACTTCATTGAATAGGTTTGTAAGGATCGGTACGAGGTGTTCCATGTTCTCTGTGAGAAATTCGTTACTGATGCCGTCTGCTCCAGGCGCTTTATCTTTCTTATGATCACATATAATCACCCTGTTTGATGTTCACGCCCCGGTAAGGTCGTGCACTATTAAAGAAAAATCATATCCGTGGATTACCGATACAATAAAACTTATGATGCGTTTACGTGATGACGCACTAAGTGATTGTAGGAAATCAAAAACCGAATCAAAAATAGAATACTACAAAGAGCTAAAGCGTTTAGTGGTTAGTTCATTGCATAGTGAAAAAGTTGCGTATTTTAAACATAATATAAATAATAAAATAAAAAATTCAAAATTGTTATGGAAGAACCTGAAATCCACTTTGTTGCCTTTCAAAAATATGCAAGACCTACCGTCGCAATTTACAGATCCCGACTTATAAACAACAATTTTTTGAAAGTTCCTGGTAACCCTGTAGCCAGCACATCACTGGTGATGTTTTATGATAAAAACAGACATGGTGAAGCTACTTTTGCTCTCACCTAGGGAATGCAATCTCGTACGAGATTTCCGCCTAGCGAGATCTCGCGAGACTCAAAACCCAGTCTCGCGAGATCTCGCAAATTACGGGATCTCGCGAGATTGGGAGAATCGCAATTAAAACATATGCAAATGCTTGTTTTAAGAACTAGTAATTGACATGATATGTAATTAAATAGAAACTGCGTTGCTTAGTTATAAAAATAATGTAAGTTTTATTTTAAAAATCAACAGAGTACTTATTGTTTTGTCTCTAACTCTAATAACATTTGTTTATGTCTATCATTATTATACCTACTGTAGCTAATCAGTTCAAATTCTTACAATATTGGTAACAAAACAATAATTATCTATATTTAGTCTTTTGTAAATTATTACTTTAGTTTCAATAATTAAGAGTAATAGGAACATTACTTATGGTAAATAAATACAACAAAACAAAAACTTAACTTCACGAGTTCTTAAATAAATGTTGTGAGATCGTATTAATCAAATAAAAGAAGTTTAAAGTAGAAGTCAGATGAAGTTATCAAGGTACGGAAAGGCAAGTTAGTTTGTCTGAAAAAGGCTTCTCAAAAAACACATCATGTCGAGAGTATCATCTGACAGACGACTTCTGATTTTGCATGCCAAATACCCTGCTGCTGAACAAGCTCGTTCTGCCTCAACACTTGTGGGAACCACAGTTGAGAGCCAGTTATGTACGAAGTTTAAAAGTTCCCCTCTTACTCCACCAGCTTCGTACAAATTCATTTATTTTTTTATTAAAATGTCTAAAGTATTTGTTGTAGAATTTGTTGAGCGAGCAGTGGGCTGTTTCAGTGCTTTCAGCGATTTTTGCAGCTTTTCATGAAGTGTGATATTTTTTTCCGCGGAGACGGCAGAAAGAGACATTGTAGTGTCTTCAATATCGAAGCCTTCATCGTCCTCTTGTGCTACCGGTGCAACAACATCGACATCCTGCGTCTGTGAGTTCTAATTGTACTGTGTTTTGAAATACACGTCGTCACGCTGCATTTCTCGATCTCGTTATCTCGCGAGATCTCGTACGAAATTTGACGAGATACAATCTCGTAAAATATGGCCGGGATCTCGCGAGATCGGGATCTCGGCGAGACGAGATTGCATTCCCTACTCTCACCCCAGTAGAACCGAGCGACATCTCAAGGATCATTAGCAATCTTAAAAGTAACGCCGAAGGTCACGACAACATTACTTTGGATATGATTAACATGACTCTGCCGCACACTTTAGACGTAATAACGGAAATAATTAACTGCTCTATAGTGACGTCAACTTTTCCCGAACAATGGAAAATTGCATCAGTTAGGCCGTTACCTAAAAATTCAAATCCTACCGAGTTAAAAGATCTACGTCCTAAGCATTTTACCTTGCCTGTCGAAAGTAATGGAAAAAGTCGTCTGCCAACAATTAACTCAATTTTTGGAACAAAATAACATTCTACCTGACTTACAATCTGGGTTCCGTAAGCAGCGCAGTACGTCTACTGCTTTACTGGACGTTACTGATAACATATTAGCTGCCCAGGATCAGGGAATGTGTTCAGTACTCGTCTTGATTGATTTTTCCCGGGCATTTGACGCAATAAATATTCCGCTATTATTATCCAAGTTGATCTATTACGGTTTCGATCCTAGTGCCGTGCAGTGGTTCCGCAGCTACCTCACGAATAGAAGACAGTTTGTCGATTTGCGTTTGGGTGACGGCACCACTTTAAGATCTGCACTCATTGCAATAGAGGGAGGAGTCCCGCAGGGCTCCATCTTAGGTCCGATTATTTTCATTTTGTACTGTGCAGACATCATTAAATGTCTCCTTAAATGTAAATATCACATATACGCCGATGATGTTCAGATTTTTATTTCTTTTCGACCAGACGAGTACGATAAGGCCATTAAAGATCTTAACGATGACCTCCAAAGAATTGTCACATGGTCTGAGGAGAACTGCTTGTCATTGAACCCTACAAAAACTAAATATTTGGTGTTTGGCTCAAGACAGCAGCTTGCTAAGCTACCCTTATCATTTGACCTAAAGCTAATGGGCGAGCCGATAGAGCGAGTGTATAAGGCGAGGAATTTGGGACTATTTATGGATAAAGACCTGCGTTTTGAGAAACACGTAGCAGACTCCGTTAGAAATTGTTTCTATCGCCTGAAGGTGTTATACAAGATGCGACCGTACTTGTCCGAAGCACTGCGGGAGCAGCGGGTGGAAACCCTGGTCCTTTCTAGGTTAAACTACGCAGACACGGTATATGGCCCGCGCCTATTAGCACGCACAGATCGGCTCATCCAAAGGGTACAAAACGCTTGTGCTCGGTTTTGTTACAACATTCCTCGCAGAACCCACGTAACTCCTTATCTAAACTGGCACTTTACGCTGAAGATGAAGTCCAGACGCAAACTGCACTTAGCTTGCCTTCTGTTGGGTGTAATTAAATACCAGAAACCGGACTATTTATTCAATAAGCTGAGCTGGCTTGCGAGCCGGCGGGAATGCGGGAGAAGACAACGCTCACAACAACTGTCAACCCAGTCTCACGGTACAGCTGCTTTCAAGGGCAGCTTTCGCTGGGCGGCTTCTAAAACGTGGAATAACATCCCCCCACCTATCAGAGTGATCAACACAATAAGCACATTTAGAAGACGCTTACGACAGTATCTGATCGATGCACAGCGAGGGCTGGATATGGTGGTGCAAAATACCTCAATTATATAATGTACCTACCCCTGTTTTGGCTGGGGGTATTTTTGATTTTTGGGTTTTTAGTGTCGTGTCATTTAGTGTTATACGTATTATTCGTCTTTTTATGTTTCACATCACACTATATACAACCACATATAATATTATCTTATCCCTATTTATCAAATTTAACACGTTTTGCTATATATATTATGATGTATTATATATTATCTGAGTTCGTATCACTGCTAAGTATTTGTTAAAATAAAAACTGCGTCCGTTGCGTCACAACCTCAGGTTCAGTTGAAAACCAGCGTCAGGCACTAGTTGTCTGGCATTCATGCTGAACTGGACCTATTTTGGAGCAGCCGTGAGGTACACAAAGTTGTATTGTTTATTTTAGTTATCATTATTATTTTTTGTTTTTGCTTCTGTCTTTTTTTATTTCGTGTGTCACTTTTGTTTGTGTGTGCCCTGCGTTTGTGACAAAATAAATGCTTTTTCTTCCTTATTCTTTCTTTCAAATAACAACTTTAATCAGAAATTGTGTATGACAGTATTGTATAGGTACTGAAGGTACCTATACAATACTGTTATACACAATTTAGTATTTATTCATTTATTTATGACTGTAATCTGTTTCAGCGGAGGCTCATCATCCGGTGTCACAATTGAAGAGATCCCAAACATTCCTGACAACCCTGTGATATCCAATCTGAACTCACTGCTGTCAGACATTTATGTGAGGTACATTAAAAAGAGGGAGTTCGGTCTGCACTACAAAGTGTTTGACACCATCTTCCAAGATCTGCACAAAAAGATGAAGGAAGTGGATCCTTACTACAGGAAATATTCAAGCACGGTGCGTATCTTGCTTGTACTTACCATTTTATTATTATTATTATTATTACTAGCCCGTACTGTCCCACTGCTGGGCAAAGGCCTCCCTCCATTCCTTCCAATGCTCACGATGTTGCGCCTCATCATTCGAAAATCTTTGATGTGGCTCGAAAGGCTGCCCAACTTAAATGGGACTGGGCAGGACATGTCTGCCGCATGCAGTGCAGACAATCTGTGGGCCCGTAAATTACAGGATTGGTGCCCTGAAATAGCGAGACGAGGCCGCGGCAGACCACGAAGGAGATGGTGGGATGACCTGGATGTCTTCCTTACGAATTGGAATGATGAGGCGTACTTACCATAAAAAGTACTAAAATATTCTGGACAGTATTTTTTTCTTTTGTCACGTATAAAAGGAAGACGATACATTGGGTTGAAATGTCGCGTGACGTCACGCCTCGGTAGGTATGCTTTTCACCAGCTGCACCAGCATTCCTGAACTTTGATGCGCTTTATCATGCGATTTTTAATTGATTTCAAAAGCATAAAATAGATGTGTCCAATATTTTTAGAAACCGCTCCAGCCCTGACATGTGAAAATTCCCAAATAAAAAATAAATCTTATGTGATTGGTAAATAAACATTAAATTCGCGATTAATTCGGCGCACACCGGTGTGTTGCCGGTGCTTGAGCGGTGAATATTTAACTGACACACCAAATTGAAATTATCTTGATATCCAGGAAAATGCTCTATAACATATAATTGTATGTTTCTTAATATAGTAGCAACAAGGGCGATTTCCGTGCAAGTGTTACCACTGACTCTATAACTTACTTAATTGAGAACAATACATGCTTCAAATTTGAGTTGTTCATTATAACCATTCAAATCAGCAGCGTGGTTCATTTGACTTTAACTTTTATTTCAATGGGCATAAGGTTTAGATTACAATAACTACCGTGCACTCGTGACATGCAAATTATATCTTCTAGCTTATTTGGGTAGCCAATACGTAATGCATAAAACTAATTAATTAAATAAGAGCTCCTCTGTCAAGGGGTATTCAAACTTCCAGGTCCATCTGAATGTTTCAAGCTTGATGGTATTTCGAAGATGGGACCACTTTTGAAATTTCCAAAAAAACATTTGTCAGCAATGTTTTTGTTACAAAAAAAACCTAAATTCCAAATTTCTGCTTTCTAGATAGTGTGGTGATGGTCAGGACAAACGATATTATAAGCATAATATACCACCTACTAGGCACCTACATATTTCCTAAGCAGCTAAACCATGAAGATTTCAAGATTATTATTTTATTCTCATCTCATTACATATTTTTAGGTGCAATTTGCCGGCAGCCACTACGACAACTTGCGTATTGTAAAACCGGACGAATTCGACATGGATATTGTGATCGGGTTACCTCTCAACATCAAGACTGACGCCCTGAACCCGCAGGGAAGCGACATCATCATTGACGCGAAGGCGCCAGGGTTCGTTGAGCTCAGGATGGGCGTCCAGTTCCAACGGCTGCCTTTCAGGGACGCTGACGAGTGGCTCGTCAACAAAGCCGCGTTCGAGTGGAAAGATGACAGCAATTACCTTCTGCGTTCGAAATTCTCTGATTGGTTCAAAAGCGTCGTGAGCAAAGCACTAAACAAGTTTGAGATGAGTCCTAACGGACGTCCGTTGTACTACGTGGAGGGCGTGGCTTACGTCATCGACAGGTCTGAGTCGGGGCCGGCGATGACGCTACTGATCAGTAACAAGTCGAGGAACTTCAAGATGGATGTAGACCTGGTGCCGTGTTTGAAGTTTCCCGAGGAGCGGTGGCCGGTCAGCAAGGAGTACCGGGAGATCCCGCGCGAGTGCAAGAAGGACTACTGGATGGTGGTGGGCAAGCCGAACAAGGCGTCTCCGTCCGTGTTCGACCAGTCACGCTCGTGGCGCATCGCGCTGCACAACCAGGAGCGGCAGCTGATGCATAACTCGAACAACTTGCGACAAGCGATCAGATTCGTGAGTAACTACTAACCTAACCAATTTGGATGTACCGTAGGTAGATAGGTATTCACTATGCCATTGAGCCTAGTTGACTTTTTGTAACACATTCTGCATACAGGGGGCCTACTCTCTAAGCCCGAAGTCCGTAGTTTCGGACGTTTTTTACGATTAGTCCCGAATCCGAACTAAGAACAACTGTCAAATCGTGTTGTCATTCATTCTTAGTTCGGGTTCGGGACTAATCGTAAGTCTGTAGGTGATATGGAGTAGAAAACGCCCGACACTAAGGTCGAAACTACGGACTTCGGGTTTAGAGAGTAGACATGTTACGGTCAGCAACAGTAGATAAACACTGTTACTTTAACATTTTGAGGTTTCTAATAAAAATGGACCAAAACAACAATTTTCAGCATTCAAGGAAGTTGCTAACAGAACAGCTGTGATTTAATACGAACTGTGCCATTTTTTTCGGACACAACCGAATTTAATTCCTATGAAAATATTAAACTTGGAATATCCTAATAATTTATTGTACGCCTTGTTCCAGTTAAAAAAGCTCCGGGACTCACTAGGCATGAATAAAATAGCAAGCTACTATATCAAGACTCTATTCTTCTGGGAGATCGTCGCTGTCAACAACATGGAATATTGGCAGAGAAACAGTCCAGCGACCCTGTTCAAAGTTATGGTGAGGAAGCTGTATGAGGCTCTGGGGAAAGGAGAAATTCCTTACTTCTGGAACAAGAGGAATAACCTCATTGGTGCAGTAGATAGGAAAATGTTGGATGACTACAAAACTAAACTTGAGCCTCTACTAATAATATTGGAGCAGCCATCTCAGTACAAGTGGGTCGCAAAATATTTGCTGACTCGAGCTGAATTTGAAGATTACAACGCAAAGATTTTACATATTTAATTTTCTGTTTGGTAAAACAGGTGCAGCTTTTTTTTATAGATAGACTAGGGTTTATATAAACTTATTAATTTAACATACCGACTTATAAAAGTATATTAGTTCCGGTCCCGGGCGGTTGTTGTCGCCTAAAGTGGCCTAGTCTCATATTGGTCCTACTTCTCTTCTTTAATACATGTAATTGTAATAAGACATCCTCTTACACAGGGATGTTTGGTGCTAAGTATGTAGGTAACGAGGTAGACCTACTTGATTAGATAATGTAGATCAGGGCGAATTGAATTATTTTTCTAAAGCCTAGTGATAGAGTGGGCCTTATTTATGAAAAAGTCAAACATGTGATCAGTTTAAATACCTACTGATTAGCATATTCTTAATTCAAATTCCGTCTAAAAATATAAATACGGTATTTTGCTAGATAGAAAAAATATTATTCTATTTAGTCCGTCCGTTACATTTTCAAAAAAATATTGGACACGTATTTTTTACCATTAGAAATTGATAAAAAATGATAAAGATAAATAGCGCATCAAAGTTCTAGAGCTGGTGACGCCACGTCGCTGGTAAAAAATGTACTATCGCGATATTACGTCACTTGTGTTTTCAACGCACTGTATCGTCTTGATTTTTTGATTACCTACGTGAAGAAAAAATACGCGCCTGGTATTTTTTGGAAATCTATCTGACGGACTTATTACATTTTTTCAGTAAAATACCCTATTGATTGATTGGCAGAGAATATTGGCATTCTGTACCAGATAGCATTTGGGTTTCTGCTACTCAAATTCAAATTAGAATTTGTTAATAAAGCTTTGTTTTTTTTTATAAATAAGGTTGATTTATCTATACAAATGTTTTTTTTTATAAATTATGTTGATTTATCTATACAAATATTTTAAAGCTGAAGAGTTTGTTTGGTTGCACGCGCTAATCTCAGGAACTACTAGTTCGAATTGAACATTGTTTTAGTGTTGGATAGTCCATTAATCGAAGAAGGCTATAACATCACGCCACGATCCATTAGAACGGAGCAATAATAAAAAATGTAACGCAAACGAAGTTGCGCGGTCAGCTTATTATTATAAACGTTGATCGCTATCAGAATTTCAGTAAAATAAGTACAGAATCTAAGCTGAATCTACATAAAAATTAAAAACTTGTCTGATTTTTATAACGTGTTGTATTATTAGCGTAGGTACTATATCTTATTTAGAAGAGCAAAAGACTGTTTTGCATGACATTTTTTTCGCAATCTTTCGTTGCCCTGAAAAAGATATAGTGTGATTCCTGTGATAATAATTATATGTTATTAATTGGTGTACCTAATCGTTTCTTGTTTAATGACGTTTTCGTAATTTTAAGAGCGTTTACGCGGTACGGCTTTTCATACAATCTTTCAAATCCTTATTCTTCAAAATGAATGAACCGATTTTAACGAAACTTGGTATGCATACGCTAGATATCCAGGTCTAAATAGTTATAAGAAAACATTTTTGAAAAAGAGTTCAGGGGGAAGGATATAGTGATTTTTCACTTTCTATAGAAAACTTAAAATCGCTCTCTCTCTCCCTCTGAAATCTTTTTCAAAAATATTTTCTTATAACTATTTAGACCTGGATATCTAGCGTATGCATACCAAGTTTCGTTAAAATCGGTTCATTCATTTTGAAGAATAAGGATTTGAAAGATTGTATGAAAAGCCGTACCGCGTAAACGCTCTTAATAAGTATCTGTATTATTATTTTGCTATCGTTGTTTGTGGGACATCAAATAAGTAGGCACTTAGTACGATCAACATTCGAAGTTTATTAACAAGTGAAACTATTAATTATTGTTGTTTAACTTGTTAATAAACTTCGAATGTTGATCGTACCTACATTTAATTCAGTGCTAACTTTAATATATCTTTATAAAAAATAAAATTTCAAGTGTTAACCAATTTCTGTTGCTGATTGTACTTCGCAGAATCTTATGGAAGAATGTGGTTAGTTATATTTTCAATAAATCATGTCTTATTCAATTATTGCTTCTAATAAAGTTCGAAAAAAATAGCATTTTATATCAGGCACTTATTTATAAAATATATTTTAAAAATTATATTCACAATGTACATAATTATAATAGATATTATAGGAACTATTGACATTCCATTATTAACCTGAACGATTTTATTAGTCCCTATTTATAATTAGAATTGTGTATGTTTTTATTGAATAAATATGTATTTAGAACTTACAGCTTTTTAGAAACCTTATTAACCTATGCCTAAAAATAAAGAACAGCTAATTCAAACTCAAGGGTTCCGTACGTTGCCAGGGTTGCGGAATTGTTCGAAAGAGTTACCGCGGCCCTGGGAAGAAAGGCACTAGGAGGACTAAGGGTGGGTTTTAGTCAGTAAAAGTCTGACACTCCCTGCCGCTCCACCCAGAGCGGGAGGGGTCATTTGATGATTTCCCATCCTATAAAAAAAAAAAAAAAAAAAAAAAAAGGGTTCCGTACGTCCGAATGAAAAATGGAATCACTCGTGTGTCTGTCTGTCCGTCTGTCACAGCCAATTTTCTTCGAATCAACTAGACCGATTCAGTTGAAATTTGGTACACATAACGATGTCCCAAAAATGGACTAGGAGTGTCTTTTGGGGACAAAATTTAAAAAAGTTTCTCACACTACCGTTTTGTTTTCATATTTAAGAAAATATATTAAAACTGACCATTATCTCTGAAACTACAGAGCCTAAAATTTAAAACAAATACAGAAGAGTTCTTAAGTTATCGATGATTTATTTTATTTGAAATTCGTTAGAACTTAACTATATAGGTACACATGTATAAACAAAAACAAACTACACTCGGCCGTCGAAGTATTTCTCCGCATCGCTGTCATCCGGAAACGTGCCCAGAAGGGGAGCATTGCCATTGCCACGTTGAATGGCAATGCTAGTTATCGATTAGGTACAGGATTAGAAACCTTTACAGAAGTCGGTGGGTAATAAATAAAATAAACTCTCAAAAAATATTCGTAGCCTTAGTAGGTACGTGAGTCCGACTTGTACACGGCCAGTTTTACTTCTTGGGCCACATACTGATTCTAATTATTATCTTGATGGGATACAGTAAAATAAAACTACATAATATCAGTATCTTCATGAATGGGAAGTTTTTGATAAAATTGCTACGGCATAATTATACCATACCTCCCCAGTGGACTAAATGGCTAGTGGTTGAACGCTATGGTTGCTGGCTGCATGACTTTGCAACTCCTTGCACTATTTGCTATAATTAAAAAAAAGAAAGAATCCGTGGCAGACAATGCGTTGATCAAACCTGTAAAAATGACATAACTCTTTCATTGCACAAACTTACAAAATTTTAAACAATGCAAAAATATAAAACATAGCAAGTGTTCCGTGGTTGGGGTGAAATGGGCGACGGCAGCGGCTTCATTCTGCCCCTGGCCCGTGTGGTCATCAGCGCTGGTATCCTTGCACTGTTGTACAAAATGCTCTTCACCGGTGGTAGTGCTCATACTAAAGTCAAGTTTTCAATGTAAAATGCACATGCTTGAAGGGAGGGCCGGACCTGGTGAGTTTAGTCTTTTTTTTTTGGACGGATAAACATCAAATGACTCCTTCCGCTCTCAACAACTCGCAACTCTTAGTGCCCGTTCTCACCAAGACGGACCGTCTGTTTTCTCGGTTGGTCTAACCTCGTAAGGCCCAATGTACAATGTATTGAACAAAGTAACATATAGCATTCCGGCCCAGATATAAAAACAAAATCTTCTCCTAAACGCCCAATGTACATTACAATGTACATTTATTTTAAATGCATGTTTCTTTTAAATTTCCGCGCCAACTGTCATTTGGCGTGAATGGTATGATTGGTTGTTACTTTGAGAGGAATTTTGACAGCGGACATTTGGGAAAAATTCTTAAGCAATCTGTCAAAATCTGCAATTTTTGCTATTAAGCCGCCGATTCAGGAGACACGTGAGTTAAGAACTTAATTTATTAATTAAATCTTAGCTTATTTTGATCAGAAAATTAGACTAAGTTAATGATAAACACATATTTTATCTGGAATAAATTTTATTTTCGTTCGATAACACTTATTTGTATTTTTTATACTTTGTCGTAAAGTTATGTTCATTGTGTTGCACATTGGGTGTTAATGATTAGTAATACGTCAAAGGATTTTTTTTATTTGTAGATATCAGGAGTGATCTAATTGAGGAGTTGCTTAACGATTCTGAGATAGAAGACTTCTTGCCTTCAGATGAAGATATTGGGGACCCAAAATATCGACCCGAACCTTCGGAATCTGTCTGTTTGCAGAATAAGTCACACGGAAGTGATGACAGTACAGAAGAAGATGGTGAAGAAGTTGAAGTGGATCGTGTTAGATATGGAAGAGGACACGAAAGAGTAAGTGGAAGGGTCGAGGAACAAGAAATGCTATTAATAAGCATATATTTGATGGGTTGAAACCATTTTTTTATTGAAATTATGAAGAATAGACATGTTTATTTTTAGGATTTGATTAGTTTTTCTTAAGTCTAGACTAGACTTATTTGTGATTATCTGTGATATTTATTTTTTATATAAAGACCACTTTCTATTCTATTTATTTTTATACGTAATAGTTTATATTTTGAAAAATAACCTACCAAAATGGTTAATAATTAATAGTTCCTGTACCTTTATCACACTTTTATGTTAAAATTTAAAATGAAAATAATAAAACTAGTTTGTGAAAAATCAAAATTAAACTTTTTGTTAAAATTGTGTTTTTTTCTCTAATATTTAAATAAATATTCATAAAATAACTTTATTTTATTAAAAATTAAAGATCACCCAAACGCCCAATGTGCATTTAAATGAACACGATATATCAACTTATAACTGGCTGTAATATATTCCTTTCCTATCTAGAGTACACAGAAAAACATTTAAAAAAATCTTGGTTGAGTTTTTCCGAAAAAAACTAGTTGAGTATGCTTGGGCCGGAACCATGTTAGGCGATATTGTTCATTGTACTGTACATTGGGCGTTTAGTTCATCTTGCGAAATTTAGCTTGGGCCTTACGAGGCTAAAGAGCCGGATATGCCTACCTACCTACAATTTCTATTAATATTATACTGCTCACATTTAGACGATTCCGAGAAAAAGAACGGATCAGCTTTTTTACATGAACGTTTTGCCACTGCGAAGAGCCGTATAAACGCCCGGATCGGATATAGTGTGATTGAATCTGCCGACGAGACGACTGAGGAGCTCGTGGCAAAATTATAACAGCCGCACGGACCGATCTTCAAGGATAAGCAACGCTTGCCGATGTTGGTCTGTGGATGGGTGACCATCTTAACATACCGAGACTCCTCCGTGCCTCGGAAAGCACGTTAAGCCGTTGGTCCAGGCTGTCATTTGGAGAGCTTTGGCTGTTACGGATTTTCAGAAGCCAGAAAATCTGACACCAGTCTTGCCTAGAAGTACCGTGTTACCCAGTTAAATGGGTTGTGGAGGTCTGGTAGGCAGCCGCTCCACGTAAAATAGTACTGGTATTCAGCTGAATCCGGTTTGACTGGGAGCCGACCCCAATATAGTTGGGAAAAGGCTAAGCAGATGATGAATTTGCCGACGAGACGGCACCAATGTGCTTACCTCTTATCCCGCGGTAGCTGCGGATCACCTAGCAAACGTCATCGTGCAAAATGGACGTCGATGCTTGTGCTTTGATATCGATTGTCGAAAATAAAGCTGTCTTGTGGGACAAAAGACTTCTCGTAGAATAGGATTGGATGTACCTACGTCTTCTTCTGCTTCATACCACCACAGCACTGGGATATCGTCGTCGTCCATCGTGTACGACTATACTGAATGAAAACTGATTGGAGCCGGCCGGTGCATGTGTGATAGATAACAAACGTCGTGCAGCCGCCGCCTTCCGTTTAAACAGACGTTGCGTTCCAGAGCCGTTGTAACTCTTTCGAACAATTCTGACAATCTGGCGGCACGCCCTAGCGGGCCGGGCCCTATTTAATATGCTGCATCTTTCATTAGGTAGTATGCAAAAAAATGGACTGCTCCATACATTTTTGTGCGCATAATAAGCTCATTTTTTTTCGCGATTTCGGGGTTGGTCCCATAGTGAAAGTTGTTTATAATGATGAGTAGGTACAATGACTCCTTAAGAGCTGTATTGCGTTTATTCTGTTACAAGTTGTTGTATAATATCGTAAGAAAGTAAAAACTGTAGGTAGGTACATTGAATATTTTTTTTAAAGAATAAGTTCTAAGAATACTTGGTGCGTGTTCTATAAACGACACTGAAGCCAAAAAAATTGTTAACAGAATTTTTGTCTGTTTGTATGTAGGTATATGTATGTCCGGGCAAAACACAACTATTGAATAGGTAGATTTAATTAAAATTTTGCGTTATGTTAACAAGAGGTCGGGATCGGATATTATTATCACGCTATTAATTATGTGGGATGAGCAATAAAGCCTCCTCCTCCTTCTGTTAATCATTCTGTAACAGCATGTAATATGAGTATGACATATACCTATTTTAATTTCGTTTAGTAGTTGGCTGTGCTGTCATCAAGCTATTGGTACCTACACAAGAAAATCTCGCTATTGCTGCAAGAAATTTGGGCAGAGGAACTTATGTAGGTACCTACTGTAACAAAAATAGATGATTTTCAGAAAATATGGCATAAAGAAAGATATTTCTCGAAATTGATCAGCTAAAATCTATAAATAACACCTTTTTGTACTTATGTTCACAAATAAAGATTGATTTGATTTGATTTGATAATTTCACGTTGGTGATATAAAAGCAACATTGACTAGGTATTAATAATTTTATTCGATTTTTGTCGGTGCGATTGTTGTTTTGTAATTAATACATTCTTATTCGTTACTTATGAACGTGTAAAATCAAATAAAGCAATTCTCCATTTAAAATGTTTCCATTTTTCAAACTAGATGGTGTTGGTTTTGAAATAGATCGCGCTATGGTTTCTTACCGATGTCGCCGCCTCAATCAATAGAAACGGGGGCTAGGTACCTACTACGTTGTCTCTAAGTTATCGTGTATATGTGCTTTCTTCGAATTCTCCATGGAAATATCATTATCCTGCGTCTTACTTGGCTATTCAATACGGACTATTGATAAGTTTGGTTTTCATAGAATTTGGCTTATAGATCTGAGAGAGGCTTCAACACTACGAATGACTTATTATTCGTAGCACTTCATGTTGTCTTTCTTTGATGTAAGTATGTGTGGATTGATGTAAGGATTTCTCTATCATGATCTCTATAATTGCATATTTAAGTAATACCTGTTTGATTTATTTCATGTAAGTAGCTGTTAGTTTGTGTAAAGAGGGCGCCGAGCGCGCAGTGGCGCCCTCATCGTTTGTTTGGTTATTTCTTTTAATATACAGGGTTACTGGTAATTCGACTAGAGATGGGCTTAAACGTTAAAAAAAAATAACACTGCTAAATGCTAATGCTAAAAATAATTAACAGTTAAAATTAGCAGTTATTTTCAGCAACTGTTAAATTTTGGTCACAGACGTATAAAGAGTGAGTTTATACGTCATTAATTCTCATTTCCTTCATACTTTTCACAGGCTTATTTTTAGCAACTGTTAAATTTAGTCACAGACAGATTTTTATCACCTAATTAATTCTCATTTCCTTCATACTTTTCACAGGCTTAGGACTGTCAACTTTTTCTGTTGGCGTATTTATAATGAGAATCAATTTATTTACAACGATTTCTTTTTTTTTTCATGTTGAAAACAATTCAATAGAGACGGAAACGGAACAGGAACACGACCGTTTGTCGTGTGTCCTTTTCTTTGTTGTTTTGTTGCCGTCGCGTCTGCCTGCGGCCTGCAGTAGTGGGATAAAGCGAGACAAATATATCCACGGGGAGCAAATCCTCGCAAGCATGCATCGAACGTAAACGAGCGACTGAGACATAAAATCGCGCCGTCATAATCTCCGCCCCGCGCATGCGCAGTTGCAGTTTGTTCATAATTTTGACTACTACGCAGCCACTCGTAGCGAACTTCAGAGGGGCACAGTTATTTGACACGAACTGTAAAAAACGAACAAACTGCAACTGCACATGCGCGGGCGGGGATTATGACGGCGCGATTTTATGTCTCAGTCGCTCGTTTACGTTCGATGCATGCTTGCGTCCCGCTTGCTCCCGTCTACGTGACTGCACCTACGCGATCTTTGCAAATGGCTAACTTCAGAGGGGCATAGTTATTTGACGCGAACTGTACTAAGGAAGGCGACGCGAGCGCAGCAAACGCCGTGTAGGGGAGTACCCGCACACCTGGCCCCATCAGGAAGAATTTCGCCAGTAAAATCGGTTGTTTTAGCGAGGATGATAAACTAAGAACACAGATGATTTCTCTCCCCGCGCCGGTTCAAACACATGCCATGCCACGAATTATGTATTTTAAAATTGACTTTTATACCTTTTTGGAAAGCCTACAGAATAGGCAAGTTGTTTTAGTTATTTGTACGATTAATGTCATAGATTTTTTTTTGACGAGACAACATTTTTAAAGTGTAAAATGAAAATATTGGTAAGATAATAATTCTTACTTCGCTCATTATTTTAATTATTTTGTTAAATTAAGTAGTTTTAATGATGCCCATAGCTTAATTGAAGTGCCAGCTACAACATCATTTTTAATGGTACCCTTGAATGGGTATGTGGGTTTTTTTATTTGGAATTAAATGTCAAATTTTGGGTAAATTTCGAAAAACCCTTAAAATTCAAATATCTCGAAAACTATTGAATTTCGGCCATACATATGGGGGGTTCAATTTGTTGCATTTTGGCCCCCTTATCAGCCCCTGACGGATATACGTCGAATTACCAGTAACCCTGTATAATTAATTCCTGTGTTACATTGAAATCTCAGTTTAGGTGATTCTTTGTTTGCAAATGGTTCTCCGTCTAAAGTTGGTTGGTTGGTTGGTTATTGTTGTGTTGTGTTGTTATGGAAATCCTCACAAAGGGAAAAGTGTTTGGTGCAGTACGATGCCACATGTATTCTTTGGAATGGCAAAAACGCGACTTGCCACACGTTCACCTGATTTTGTGGCTGGGAGATAAGATCATGACGATCCCTTTCTGCATCAGATCGTGAAAAGTTCATGGCCCCTGTGGCGCGTTAAATCAAAACTCCCCGTGCATGAAAGATGGACGATGCACAAAAAGATTCTGGAAAAAATTATCAACGTGATTATTATCTACTGAGGTGAGGATGGATATCCCTCGTACTGGCGCTGATCGCCCTCAGAGGGCGAATATTTCACTGAGCTGAGCGTGCGTGGTCAGGCGCTACAGGTCGATAAAAGATGAATTGTTCCGCAGTAGGTACTCTGCAGCAGGTAGTGTCGCTCTTGGCATTTTTCAGGCTTTGTGAAGTTGACCAGATTGCGAAGTACGGTGCAACCTGCGTAGCACGCCACCTTCTTGACGGTGACCAAAACTGGGATGACACCCTCGCGGAGGCCAGTGTCCGACAGTCCCAGTCGCTTGCGACATCTGTTTGACGTAATCTTGGAATTTTAATTTCAAACGGCGGCAATCCACTGGTCAAGTATGGGTTACCAGCTCCCCAATCGCCACCACATCAAGACAGTGGGAATCGGGAATCGGGAGTACACCGCCAAAACCGGGCGTAGGTAATAAACATGTCGCTATTTCACTTCAGAGCAAAGGAAAAATTTTGACACCGTCCTGGAAAGCGTTGGCCTAGGTAAACGGTTTTCTTGGATGCTCCTGGTGGAACAGGGAAAACATTTATTATCACTGGTATTTTTGCACAGGTCAGGAGGCAAGGCAAAATTGCCATTGCTGTAGCGTCGACGGGAATCGCTGCCACACTGCTTCCTGGTGGCAAAACAGCGCATGCCATGTTCAAAATTCTCCCGATTATGCTTCTTCGAAATCTGTCTCCTCCAAAGCTGTGTAACGGGATGGGACCCGGCTTAAAGTCATCTCACTGCAGAGAAATACCTATCGAGGCGCGGGTTGTGGCGTCGGCGAGGCAGTGTTTATACCGCGTATACCAATCATTTCTCACTATTAGGTACCCATTTTATACCAAAACGCTAAAATGCCATTTTTGCGTTTTGGTATAAAATTCTCTGGCCTCTCTTAAAATGGTTTCGGGCACATTTAACGTTTTTTTTTAGTGATCGAAACAAAAAAATACGTACCTATTTCGATTTTCTAGGGTGATACTATAACGATTTTATGGATCGATTCATTCAGTACTAAAAATATCATCGCCTGTCTAGCCTTTCACCAACTATGCTGGATTCGGTTTCCAGTTTAAATTTTTTTCGACATCCATGCGAATGAAGTCGCAGGCACAGCTAGTAGGTACCTACCTAATTAAATAAATCTTAAATTACAGTGCCAACTTCATAACTACGTCGGATCGTAAGGAACTCATTCCTCTACTGCGTCGGAACAAAGAAGAATTTGAAACGTCAACGGGGTGTCATATACCCGTCACGAAGTGACATCAAGCATAATGGAGCTCTACAATAATGTTACCTAACTGTAGGATAATTATACGGTTACACCTTTTATCTTGCATGTTTAAGTCCTATGCAAGATAAAATTCGAAATCCCACAACTAAAACCTCGATTATAGACAACTTCAAAATAAATAATGTGTGACTGGTGAGTATTTTTAAACTTATCTACCTACGTACGAAACGATTTCACCACTTTATATTTTATGCCGTAGCTGTAGGACTTCTTCTTTTAGCTTGTCGATGGCAAATACCTACAATGTTATAAAGTATTGTGTTTGACCCATACGCAGCTACGGTAATTCACTGACGCAACCATAAATTCCTTACCTACCTGAGGAGGTTGTCTTTATTAGGCCAACCTGAGTGTGGAGTCGACCCAAGACTTTTCTAGGTCAGCAATTGCAACGCGGGCCCAGGTGGAAGGTTGTTTTCTATCGCATCTTTCCGAGGTGCTGTCGCCAGTTAGAGCCAACAACCATCTTATGTTGTTATTGGTGTTGGAGACGGCAATATTGTCGTGCTGTCATTTCATTATATAGCTTAAACTTGTCTCCACTCTCCAGTCCCACGGCTAGATTATTGCGGCGATTCACTCGCTCGTGGAGGGGTCTTACAATGAGAATCGACATTCCAAGTAGGTATGATTAATTATTTTAACCAACAGTATGATGAGTATGAATCTTTTCAGTAGTGAAGAAAGAGATCGACGAGCGCGGGAACGAGCGAGAAAGGAAGCGGCAGCAACACGCCGCTTAGCAGAGGAGGCCGAAATATCCGAGAGTGATTTTAATAACGACCCCCCCCCGCGGTTCAGCCCTGTCCAGGTAGCCCTGGGAACCGTAGGCTTCCTATTCGCTCTCATGGCCCTGATATTCAAGACTGCGGACAATGATACGTTACACGCAATTCTCAGCAAAGTTGGACTTGGACACCTCGTTCCTAAGACGAAGAAACCCCTCTGCGTCGATCCGGCAAAACAGGTAATTTTTCTCGTAATTAAATAAATGTACCTATTTTACTTAGAGCTCAATTAAGTAGAGATAATGCTTTTTGCACCATCCCATCACTTCCCGTGGGTGTCGTAAGAGGCGACTAAGGGACTCACCAGAGAATGGGCAGCAGCATTCTCTGTAGGTACATTGCTACAGCTACAGTTTTCGTCAAATAGCTTTGCCCCTCTGAAGTTGTGTCCAGTGGCTGCGTAGTAGTCAAAATTACGAACACACTGCAACTGCGCATGCGTAAGAGACATGGGGGCGGGGCGCGATTTTATGTCTCAGTCTTACGTTTACGTTCAATGCATGCTTGCGTCTCGCTTGCTCCCGTGTACGTGACTGCACCTGCGCGATTTTTGCAAATGGCTAACTTCAGAGGGGCAAAGTTATTTGACGAAAACTGTACATTGTGATCGCCAACCCGTCTGCCAAGCGTGGCGATTATGGCAACCCCCCCTCACCTGGGGAAGGTCTATGTTCTGCAGTGGACGTCTTTCGGCTAATATGATGATGATGATTGCTTTTTGGGCGATTTTCAGTCGGTCGACGACATCTTCATTTATTTGGAAATCCGCTCAACTGAACTGAAAAGCTAAATCAGCTGTTTCAAACGTTCAGTTAGTAAATGTACGGAACAGCCGAATAGCTAGTGACTTTTTTATTTTTATGGTATCATTCATTCGTGACTAAATTAAATCTTCAGCTATGAGTCATACTTTAAATTAATAAACATTTATCATTTTCAGAAATGGCCACCCCCGCCGCCACCCAAACCCCCTTGTAAACCAAGGAGATGCTAATATCAAATAGTTTTGTACATATTCATCATGAATAAACATTTAGAGTGACAGACAGGGTGTATTTATTTTTACCCGACTTGCAACAGGAGGAGGGTAATGTTTTTGTTCTGAATAGAAGCATGCATTCAACAGTGGGAAAAGGCTAGTCTATAATTGTAAATGAGGGCTTACAAGAGACATTAGGCTTCTTTTTGAGTAAAATCTAGGTAAGTACATTCAACTCTAGAAAGAAAGTCCAAGGATTCATCTTGAGGATAGGAACAGTTTGGGACAATATTGGCTGCTATTATTAGATATATCGTAGCCAATTAGCTTAATGAGCCGTTAAATGGTGGCCAAGCCTATTCATTTAAATGCCCCGATTTTTCAGCGACCTAAGTGATATCTTTTGTTCAATAACGTTTTGACTTGCCCAATGCCCATGTCACTTATGTCACTGGTTAAACGGCGCAGTTCAATGAAAAGGCTAGGCTTTTAATGAAACGGCTGATTTAGCTACTTGGCTGCGACAGATATACCAACAATATCCTGACACAGAAAAAAAACCAACACTTTGAAACAAAATATATTTAATACGATCTTCATTTTACAAATTCTCGTTCAGTAACTGCCTGTTCGGCTTCAACTATAACTATAATAAGTCTGGGTTTGTAAATGACACAACCGTATTAGAAAATGTTCTACATTAAACCGTTAGTGCCTTAAAAACAAGGAACATTAGGAGCTATTTACACAAACTTATATACTTAACATGAGGGCACGACCGATTATACTTATTTTGACGGTAGTTGTGAATTGTGCTAACGTCAACTGAGAGCCAATTCTACTAAATTTTAAGCAACGTTCTCATTCGCAATCTGTCAAAAAAGTATTAATTCCCATACATTTTACAAATTGCGACTGAGATGCAAATAACGACTTTGCGCAAAAATTTGTAGAATTGGCAATCTGATATCAGCATAGCTTAAAGATAACATAGATAGGTAATTAAATTATTGTCAGTGTGGAGGTACTGTTTATATGAACAACTACTAAACCTATTTATAAATAGGAAACTCAATAATTACGTTTAACTAACCAGCTTTTACTTATGAGATAACTAACTTTCTATTGGGGTAGCACGCTTTAATCAGTAAACATCACGTAAACCTTTGCCTATCAAAATAATAGTGATGCTATGTTTTCCACTAAAAATCAAACATCAACCGTGTCCCCAATGACAACTTTCTTCAATGGGAACATAATTATTTCTTGTTACTAAGAATAATATGCCTCTGTTTATGTTATTTTTGGAAGGCTCAAGGTATAAATGATTTCATTATTTAATTCAAGAAAGTTCTAAAGCCGATAAGAATTTACCGCTTATCGCAAGTCGTGCCTGTCTACGATGATAATATTGAAACAGAAGGATATTGTATTCTAAATTATGTTAAGAACTGTGGTTTAGTCATAAAATCATGAAGGGACTGTTTTGTAACGACACATTAATGACTCAAGTACACAGAGAAATACTTTTTATAGGTGAAGGATATATTTAGGGAAATACCCGGGTATTATCTAAACTTGAAAGTGGGTTATCTGAAGAATTATTTTGGGCCTTGAAAGGGTGATTGTCTATTTCAAAATAAAACATAATACAATACTTAATTGACTTACTAATATTATTATGTTGCGATAAAACGTAAGTTTAAGCTTACCTAAAACATTGCAAATGTAACAAGAGTAAGGAAGTTATTAAAATCTGTCTACTGGCCCAATGGCTCATAAAAAAAAACAAGATTATGGGATAACAACTAGAAAATAACTATAACCGGCCTTGCAGCATTTCTGTTAAAACCTAAATAATATAAAAATAACTAACCATTACCTACACTCTGTAACTGATATGCTTATTGCGGTGTAACTTTGTCCCTTTTTCGTAAAAAAATCAATATATTTTTTAATTCCTTATAAGAAATAACTCGCAACACTGATTCGAATGAGTGCTGAAACATTATCTTTCATTTATATATTGAGAAAAGTTACACCTAAGGTGACAAAAGATTTAGTTATAATTATATTCGCTTTTACATTAAAATATGAATACCTACGTATTGCGTGAAGCTGCTTTTTTTAATTATATTTTAGCGATTTTTTTTACTTCGTTAGCATTTTACCTAGCTTCGTCAAAAATAGTGTTATCATCCTACAATTCATTGGCGCCATAACGACATTAGCATTATTCAAACTGAAATGTTAAATGGCGCGAAAGAATTATTCAGGGAACAAAGTTGCTGCCAATTAATATAATATCCATAGTTTGCATAAAACAGTTTTTGATTGAATTAATTTTACAATTCAATGGACATTTGAGACGAAAATTTAAAGATTTGTAACATATTTTACACTATATTGTTCAAATACAAAGTTGTTTATCAAAACTATTAAGTCAAATTCAATCAATATTTAAACCAAGGCAAAAACGAATAACTCTCTAATCACAGACAAGTATTATTTTAAAAATCTTATCCGCGAACTCAAGCTAAGATATCCTGTAAGTAATCTTCAATATACTACTAGTTTACATTCACTCACGATTGTTTATGTTGCAGATAAACTAGGCATATAAGGAAAAAAAATATATAACTCAGGATTTGTCAAGGCAAAGGAATGGACCATAAATTTGTTTGATCACTCAAGACCGCGGATAAGACAAGCAAATAGTAATTTTCCACAAATGTTCACTTCACTTATTTTATTCACATCACAATGATTTAAATTGAGTTGAAATAACGCCAATAATGCGTTATTTCCGTACATTAATAGTTAGGTACAATTTGTTCTATATTACTGCCATAATATTTCGTTCTTTTTTGCTGAATACAAGTACAGACATATGAATAATTAATCATCGTTTAATCAGTATTGATTCATTTAAGAACGAATTTTGTAACATGTCATTTGTTTATAAGAGTAAAACGGGATTAATTAATAAAATCGGCTAGGAAAACAATGGTACACATTTACAGCAACGATATGAATATATAGAACAACAAATAGCTCTGATAAATCCTACAATGAAAGCTAGTACTGGAAGATATAAGACAGTGTTAAGTAACACGTTCTAAGGCCTGTTCAGTCCTTTGCGTTATTCGCTACCTGGAGCGGTAGCAATCAATATTGCCAGACCACCCAGGGCCTAGTCTCGACATTGACAGTGATTTCGGTAACTTCTACCGAGTAATATCGATACGGCTAGCGGGCTGTCAGAATTCGACGTTAGGTTCAAACTCGACAAAGTTCTGTAATTTGACATTTGCTAACGATGAAATTCGCTGGCTTTGAATGTAGAATACCTAAAGTTTAAATTCTAATTAAAATAAAATTTTAATACAACGGTATTTTCAAATCCTTAGGACTTGAAAATGCCGATAATCGTTATTAATGTCGAGACTGCAGGCCCAGGTAAGCGGTATCTTTTCGCTTGCTTTGCGAAACAGGTTCCACCACGGCGGCGGTGCTTTAAATAGTTTCGCTACGTATAATATTTTGCTTAGGATTACCGTAAGCTCGGGGTAGCGAATACCGAGTATGTCTAAGCGGGCCTTTACAACTGATTATCTTTCAAATCATAAAACGTAGTGTTGGTGGCGCCATCTATATGTCATAATTGTTAAGTTAACTAATGTCTTATGCCTTGCAGTACACTGTCTCGGACAGTTTGGCTGCAAAAAGCTGCTAAGTAGTTCCACTATCAGTCTTAGTGTCCAATTAGAGCCCATTGGTCACTAACAGGTTCCAGATACTATACATTTTGGTACTCTTTAGGACTATCGGTACGCGATAGAGACCAATAGACGAAGTATCGATAGAAATGCATTCAATTCTAATAGGTATGTTAGCGACATCAGAAATTGTCCCATCTCTCAATTGCACACCAATTTCGTTCTTCAGTCTATTGAGATAGAGTTTAAAACTGTGTGTATTGAAAGATGGTACAGCTACCGCGTATATAAAGCATTTCTTCGCCTAATTATGGACGGACACGTAATTGCTCTTTCATATATAAATTAAGGAGTTTCAACACTAATTCGACATCCCAACGCTTGTGTTAGCCTTGACTGACAATGCCTTCTCGTTCAGTCACTTTTTGAAAAAATTATAGTGACAGTGTGTTCTTGGTTAGAAACGATTAATAAGTGTACATAATAGACATTAGGGCTTGCACCATTTAATTCTGGGACATCTTCTAGTAGTTACTGACAACACTAGCATACTACATACATACCAGGGCTAAGCGGAGTCACCCTGTATTTCCATGTAGAGTGCTTTTCAGTTGTAATATATTGTTCTGAACGAAACGACACAGTGAATCAGGCATTTGAATTTATAATCTGTTTATTGAAATATTTTTTTTTGGCACTGTCATCTAAACCGCATTTGCGGATCAAGTATTTCACAATTTTATCTCAATATTAAATATTTACACCATGTATACCCTGAATTTAACAATATAACCATGATTTAAAGTAAAATATACTATAAGATGACGATGATATTCATTTAAATACACCATGTTAATACTGTATTTACAAAAATATGATATTACTATACAGTTCTAAGTGTTGCCCGTTATTTTGACAAAATAACTTAATATCAGCTGATAATCAAGGAAAATATCGAGGTGATACCGGTATTTCTTAGAACAATCCGGCTTAAATGCTGCAATCGTCATTCCGAATTTCTACCATTTAAATTTGCTGATGAGCGAATATTCCTACCATTTTAGTAATTAAGCGAAATAACGGGCAACACGAAACATTTTTCTATAGTTCGGTCTGATTTTTGACACATATTTGTACATTATATTTTGTTTAGAGGAAACTGGAAGGTGGAATGAACTGTGGTTCATAGATTAAAGTTGAGAAAATTTGATTACCAGCGAACATTATTGTATAGTTCCACTATAGATTTGAAAATGATTTCAATCATAAGGCAACGGAGTTATTATCTCGAAATTGATCTATGAATTTTATTGTCTAAAATTCAAAATGTGCGTACATTTGCAGGAGTACTTGTAAACGCTGTCATTGATTTTATTTTCTAAATATTGTTACCATAAGGTATTTTATTCGTAACTTCAGAGTTTCGGTCAACATGCACGCACTTTGAAAGTAGGTACGTTCATTTTCAATTTTATGTCATATTTTATTATAATCGTGTAAGTAGTTTACCATCCTTTACTATTAATAATTAATACGACGGATTTCGACAAACGTGGCGCGCTTTAAAAGACTAGCAACGCGCCAATAAGTTTATTTTGTATCTTTATATAATTTTGGGACGTATTTTGCCCGTATATTATGAGTATACATAAATTTTATGATGTAAGGTATAGATAAATAAAAAAAAATGTTCTTTCAAAAGTAAATAATAATAATTTTAAATAATTATATGACTTTGTCGTAGTTTAACGAAATATAGCAATTGAATCTTTGTAAAGTTAAATTATAAATTAGGTACTAAACGCAATCAGTATTTTACTGCTAACGTAAGATAATTAGTTCAGTACTACCGTAGCCAACGTTTAATTGTTTATTATGACAACTTAACTTTAAATTTAAATTATGTACATACTTATAGTAGCTGTAAACTGGCAAGTAATATTTAATACTGGAAAAATAAAAATAAATTATAAAGTTATTGAAACATAACCTAAAATTAATAATTATTTACAGGTTGCAACACTGCTTCTGATGTGTTAGCGAACCAAAGTTCAGAACGCGATGCCGTCTATAATATTTAGACTAAAAACGACTAAAAGGCCTTCATAATATACGGATAGGCCACGTTATAAAGGACTATTCAACCACACATTGACTATATCACCAATAATTTCGACTAATCTCCTCTACAACGTTCTTTGTAATCTCAATTTCCACCTTTATTATACATATGAATAAAGTACGAAGTTACGATCAGTCAAACAAATGAATGGTGTCGTCGACTTGCCGCAAGCACGGCGTCTGAAGCAGGCTCGTCCCGCGGACAGCGTTGGCACTAGCCTTGGAAATACTGATTCATATAATTGTGATCAAATATTCATAACACGTGCATTATGGGATCGTTCGGCGCTCTTCACGACAAAAATATTATCTTCTGTATACACTATGGAAGTCAGTCGTATAGTAGTCACTGTGCGCTGCCCAGCTGTCACTGTGCGCCGCCGAGCTGTCACTGTGCATTGCCGAGCTCTCACTGCGCCGCCGAGCTGTCACTGTGCACTGCCGAGCTGTCACTGTGCGCTGCCTAGCTGTCACTGTGCGCCGCCGAGCTGGCGTCGCGCCGCCTAGCGCTATGACTTCTTGTCGAACAGCGGCAGCTTGGACCGTACGGCGCCCTCGCAGATCATGAGGCGCTGCTGCGGACACTTGCGGGCTAGCCGGTAGCGCGAGTGGCCGCGCGAGCGCTCGCACGTCCAGTCTGCGCCCTTGCGCTCGAAGTACTCGACGATCTTGCTGATCTGCGCCGAGCGCACGTGGCGCGGCACTCTCTCGTCGCAGTACAGACTGTCCGAGCCCGCCAGCGACGCCACGTCCTCGGAGCTGTCCGTGTACACGCTGGACGTGCGCACCGCCGCCGCCCGCCCGCGCGGCCCCTCGCCCGGCCCGCAGCAGCAGCGCGCCAGCACGTGGTACTCCCACAGGCGCTCCGCCGAGCCGTCCCAGTCGGCGTCGGGCCGGCCGCACAGGAAGGGCTCGTGCGCCTCCTCCGCCGGGTCGTCCAGCGCGGCGCGCGGGCGGGCGGCGCGGGCGTCCAGCGCGCGGTCGTACTGCAGCAGGCAGTCGGCGCACAGCCGCGCGCGCGCCTCGCCCGCGGGCGCCGCCCCCTCCCCGTCCCCCTCGCCCTCCCCCTCGCCCTCCCCCGCGCTCTCCCCACCGGCGCGCTCGTGCGCGTCCCGGCGCCACCACCAGCAGCGGTGGCAGCCCACCAGCGAGCACGGGCACACGGCGGCGCGCGGGCGGCCGGCGGCGCCGCGCTGCGGACACAGCTCCTCGTTGGCGACGGAGAAGATGCCGGACTCGCAGGAGCCGCGGCGCCGCAGCTCGGGCGCCGGCCGCGCGTCCAGGCTGCCGCGCCGGGACAGCGCGGGCGAGGACGGCAGCGAGGCGGCGCGCGCGTCGTCGCACGGGTCCGCGCGGGACGAGGCGCGCGGGGGGGACGCCAGCGACGCGCACGACGCGGAGCCCGGGTGCGGCTCCAGGATCTTCTTGACGCCGCGGAAGGTGTCGAGCGCGCGGCGCGCGGGCCCGGGCGCCGCGTGGTGGTCGCGCAGCAGCATGATGTGCGCCAGGCGGTGCAGGCGCTGCAGGCGCGGGGGGGCGGGCGGCGCGGGGGCGGCGCCCAGCGCCCAGGCCGAGCGGTGCGCCGCCCCCCGCCCCGCGCCGCCCCCCGCCCAGCCCGCCGCGCCCCACTCCAGCTCCGACAGCGAGCGGCGGTGCTGGACTGTACCAAGAAGTAACATACCATTAGATCATACCGCCTTAAGAAAATAGCCACTTGTAATGTCAAGACAAACAATAGTCCGTACGCTGGTCGTCGTGGCGCGGCTCGCCCTCGGAGCGGAAGCGCTGCGGGCGGCGCCAGGCGGACAGGCCGGGGCACGAGCGCGGCCCGGACGACTCCGCGTCCTCGCTGCAACACACATACTACGTCAGTACTACACGACCATATGCACTCGACGTTAACTTATGACGCACTAATACACGCTAAGCATCAAAATGCATAGTACGGCCGGAACATTTTCAAACGTTCCTTTTACTTCGTTACTCCTTAGGGCACTCACATGATTCAAGGAACTAAGCCCTGCGAGGTGTCTATCTTCCTCACAAAAAAAAAAAAATGGAAAAATTAAGTTTCATACATCATTAATAATTTTCAGTGCTTGAACTTTCCATTACATATCTGTACAGGAAAGTAAACAAAATTCAAACAGCGTCGTTGACAAAACCAAAGCCAATGACGATAACATCTCAACTGCATACACGTTATCTTTGAGGCTGCTTCAAACTCGAAAAAAAACTTGAGGTGAAGACAGGCTGAGCTACGTCTGCTCTTTTTCCAACACACGGTCGTCGTATATCGTCATCCCTCTTCCTCATACGCACCTCTCATAGTTGTTGGTGCCGAGCGAGCCCCAGGCCGCGTCGTCGAGGGTCTCCTTCACTTCAGCCAGCTTGTTCACTATTTCCGGGAATAGCGGACGCGCTTTTGGCTCATACTGTAAATAAAAACGATTTAAACTAAATTCTGTCAGTCTGATTAAACAAGGGTTCAAGTTTAAAGAGATTATTAGAACATTTTCAGGAAAGAAATTCCAAACGCTCAAAAAATATAACAAGATGATAGTGACAGTACATGGTATCCGGCTCGAAGGACCATGTTTTGGCCCAAAGTAAAATTAAATTTAATTCTTTTTCATGCAAGCCATATACTTTTGGTACACGTGAATACGTACTTCGTAGCTAAATATGAATGGCTTTTGCTAAAAACAAAATAAATTCTATGCAATCTTAAAAGTTTTTTGCTTATTTACTTTTCTAACAACAGATTCGCATCATAGCATCTCTTGTATTAAACGCACACTATGCAAGAAATAATATTATAATTTGGGGGATTATATCGAAGATAAAATGCTTGGCTCAATGCCGGTCCTGCTCCACAGCTACTAGGGCGCACAAACTAATCTTCTAGCATAAACGTTGTTGGACCCGCTGGAGCAAGAATATTATATTTTCATTGTATAGACTCACTTTGTTTAGCATAGTATATCTTCATGAATTAACGGGACATGTGAGTACTGTGTACTACTTTTATTTATATTTTCTTTGACTTGAATGTGCCCTGGCGGTTGAGAGTGTCATGCTCACTCAAAGGTCTAGTGATGGTGGCGCATGTGTTGGGTCATTTGGCTCCCTTTAATATGGTTGAGCCGAATGGTGCTAGCGCGTGCGTCATGTTCGTGCACGGACGCCGTCAGTTGGGACTAGTCATCTCTCAGTTGCCACGGTTTACTTTAATGATTTGGCATTTAAATTGTTTTTTACTCTGGACGCTTTTATGTGCATTTCTTCCATAGATATCTACGTTTAGGAACCTGCAAATAGCTTCATCTCTCTGAGTGACTGACCTTGACAATTCAACAGTGCCTGTAAATGGTTTAATAAAATTGAAATAAATAATTTGAGTTGAGTTAACTGCATCTAATGATGGAGTAACTCACGATGCAACAGTTGAAGGTAAGCTGGTTAGTCTGAGGAAGCCAGGCACGGTGTCCTCGTCGCAGAGCTCCACAAACGCCATGTATTTGAGGCCGAAGTTGTCGCACATAGAGAGAAGCCTATAAATGATGATAGTGAAGTAACTCACGATTCAACAGTTGAAGGTTAGTCTGAGGAAGTCAGGCACGGTGTCCTCGTCGCAGAGCTCCACAAACACCATGTATTTCAGGCCGAAGATGTCGCACATAGAGAGAAGCCTATGAATGATGACAGTGATATAACTCACGATTCAACAGTTGAAGGTTAATCTGAGGAAGTCAGGCACGGTGTCCTCGTCGCAGAGCTCCACAAACACCATGTATTTCAGGCCGAAGTTGTCGCACATAGAGAGAAGCCTATGAATGATGATAGTGAAGTAACTCACGATGCAACAGTTGAAGGTTAGTCTGAGGAAGCCAGGCACGGTGTCCTCGTCGCAGAGCTCCACAAACACCATGTATTTCAGGCCGAAGATGTCGCACATAGAGAGAAGCCTATGAATGATGACAGTGATATAACTCACGATTCAACAGTTGAAGGTTAATCTGAGGAAGTCAGGCACGGTGTCCTCGTCGCAGAGCTTCACAAACACCATGTATTTCAGGCCGAAGTTGTCGCACATAGAGAGAAGCCTATGAATGATGATAGTGAAGTAACTCACGATGCAACAGTTGAAGGTTAGTCTGAGGAAGCCAGGCACGGTGTCCTCGTCGCAGAGCTCCACAAACACCATGTATTTGAAGCCGAAGTTGTCGCACATAGTGAGAAGTCTATGAATGATGATAATGATATAAATAACTCACGATGCAACAGTTAAAGGTTAGTCTGAGGAAGCCAGGCACGGTGTCCTCGTCGCAGAGCTCCACAAACACCATGTATTTGAAGCCGAAGTTGTCGCACATAGAGAGAAGCCTATGAATGATGATAATGATATAACTCACGATGCAACAGTTAAAGGTTAGTCTGAGGAAGTCAGGCACGGTGTCCTCGTCGCAGAGCTCCACAAACACCATGTATTTCAGGCCGAAGTTGTCGCACATAGAGAGAAGCCTATGAATGATGATAGTGAAGTAACTCACGATGCAACAGTTGAAGGTTAGTCTGAGGAAGTCAGGCACGGTGTCCTCGTCGCAGAGCTCCACAAACGCCATGTATTTGAAGCCGAAGTTGTCGCACATAGAGAGAAGCCTATGAATGATGATAATGATATAACTCACGATTCAACAGTTAAAGGTTAGTCTGAGGAAGTCAGGCACGGTTTCCTCGTCGCAGAGCTCCACAAACACCATGTATTTCAGGCCGAAGTTGTCGCACATAGAGAGAAGCCTATGAATGATGATAGTGAAGTAACTCACGATGCAACAGTTGAAGGTTAGTCTGAGGAAGTCAGGCACGGTGTCCTCGTCGCAGAGCTCCACAAACACCATGTATTTGAAGCCGAAGTTGTCGCACATAGAGAGAAGCCTATGAATGATGATAATGATATAACTCACGATGCAACAGTTAAAGGTTAGTCTGAGGAAGTCAGGCACGGTGTCCTCGTCGCAGAGCTCCACAAACACCATGTATTTCAGGCCGAAGTTGTCGCACATAGAGAGAAGCCTATGAATGATGATAGTGAAGTAACTCACGATGCAACAGTTGAAGGTTAGTCTGAGGAAGTCAGGCACGGTGTCCTCGTCGCAGAGCTCCACAAACACCATGTATTTCAGGCCGAAGTTGTCGCACATAGAGAGAAGCCTATGAATGATGATAATGATATAACTCACGATGCAACAGTTAAAGGTTAGTCTGAGGAAGTCAGGCACGGTGTCCTCGTCGCAGAGCTCCACAAACGCCATGTAGTTGAGGCCGAAGTTGTCCGTGCGAGGAAGCACGTCCGGGTCGGCGTCCACCTATAAAACAAACAATATTATGTAGAAGAAAGATGCACAACTGAAGTGAGGTTCATGTTCAAGCCAGTTGATGAAGCCAAATACTCAACTACTCGGATCACTTAGGGATTCCTGGTTTTAGAGGTCGTTTATAAACTCTCAATAGTTATTCATTTTCAATTAGCACAATTTCGCTCTTTAATTACTTCTCACGAACTAGATACCAATAGATACTATCGAACTGCGACCCTAACATGACGTGTTAAAGCGTGAGTCGTTCGAGCGAGGAGTGATGGAGCTATATAGGGTGTATAGCTCCATTCCTCCTTCTCGCTCGAACGACTCACGCTTTAACACGTCATGGTAGGGCCGCAGGTAAGCTCCCGTTCCTCAGACACAAAGGTAGGGTCATGTGTTGATTGGCCACTCGGAATTGTTCTAAGAAATGAAGACGTCGATGTAGTACACCTGCAAACGCCTTGACAACGCTGATTCTTCTTGCTTTTATTATTCTTCTACATAAAAAAGGCTTCTAATCTACGGGCCAATTCCCGCATTTATAAGACCGGTCGCATTCTAATTTCAGTACCAAGCTATAAAAAAAAAAGTGTGTGTGTCAGCTACGACAACTCCTGGAGTCGATGCGACATTGTTTTACTAATGTGTCTGTTATTATGGCGGCTGAAGATTTAAGGAATCGATTTCGAAGAGACTCCAAAAATGTACTACATTTGGATAAATTCTTGCATTGCGTTGATTGTCGTTGTCACTGAGACGAGAATGAGAATGCGTCTGGATTCTGATTGTTTTCAAAAACAAGAATTGGTCTTCTGATCTATTTAAATCAGTTGGTAAACTTACCCTGGCGATAAGTTGGCACAGTATGATCCCGTAAGAGAATATGTCGGAGCGGTGGTCGTACCAGCGCCCGCGCAGGCACTCGGGGGACATCCACCACGGAGACCCCACGCTCGGCAGCCTGTAGCCGTTCCTGGAAACAATACATTACACTTCATACTCTATGGACTTGAGAATAAGATGCGCTTTTGTTTGCAAGTGATCAGCGAAAGAAAAAAAAGACGCTCCGTTTGGTTTACAGTCTAATCAGGTATTTTACCTCTACAACTACAGTACGTATGGATTTAGCTGTTTACTTGGTTCAATACTAAGTACCTGGATGACCAAGCTTTGCTCCGTTTTTTTTTGAAAACACGGATAAAACGGCGTTTTATAAAAATGAAACCTAGATCGATTTATCGCCCCGAATTTTAGTAATTTTACCAAATAGGTAAGTACACTAAAATTAACACGTCATTACGACCAATTTCAATTACACCAAAAAAAACATAACTAGTAGAGTAGTAGAGTAGGGACTCCCTTATACGCACTTAGACTCTCATTCGGTCCGTTGTGCGTAGGTATCCTGGCTAAGTTAGCCAGCCTAGCTCCGCCCAGAAGTACAGAAGTTTCCTGGGAGCTTCACAGGCTTCGCGGAGCGACCTCACCGTTCCGAGGATTTGTTCACGTTGGGTAGCCACCAAAAAAAAAAAAAACCATAACTATTAATCTAATGCATTTCCAAACGTGTCAAGAGACCACCCACATGCCATTTATAACATTGCTCACTTCACAAATTTCTATGGCAAAATGTTAGTTAGTACGTACTTACCTACAGGTTGTTTCAGAAATGCGTGAACATATTTAAGATGGTGAATCAAATCTGTGATAGAACTAAAATGAATGACACCAACTGCATCAGACTGCTTGAAAACTGTCTTGTTTTGAACTGTCTAGCCGTTTTTTGCATATGAACAGAACATCACACTTTTTTGTGAATGGGAAATGATCAAATGACTCTTCCCGCTCTTTCCGTGGGAGTGAGTGGCTCATACTCATTAAAACCCACCCGTAACTCGTTCGAACAATCTTGTAACCCAGGCACTGATCCTAGCGGGCCCCGTCAACTAAGCTGACATCATCATGATCATCAGAAATGCGTTGATGTTCTGTAGAGATGTCAGCTTAGTTGACATCTCTAGAGAACATCAACGCATTTCTGAAACACTCCGTATACTAAGTAATGAACATACGGCGACTATCTGATCCTGCGTGTCTCCACACGCGATATCGTGTGCAATACTGAAGTATATAAGACAGCGTACGACAGCTTAATTGTAAAATATATTGTATTTTTGCCACTTACTTCGTCTACGTGATGTTGTAATTGGTCTTATTTACGTAATGCTTAGCAATATAGCAATGTTGTTTCGTTTTAAGTATTCTAATTTTGTTTTAGGAATAGCAACGTAAAGAGCAAGACGCAATTTATACAATAATCGATATCTATCGTATACTCATCGTATCGTCAACTGGCTACCTACCCTACGAAACTCATGAACATTTTGAAAGGGAAAATGTTTTTTCTTTAATTATTTTCAATGTTTTAATAGTTACTCTGCTATTCGGGACGGAGACAAAAACAACAAATCAAAAACCATGAAAATCGGTCCAGCCGTTCTCGAGTTATAAGTGTTCGAACAAACCAATGTAAATATAATAGATTATTGCCTCTTAGATGCCTGGGGATTATTCTAGGTGAGGTTAGATCCAATTATTGTATAGTTAAAATTTTAATTCTAGTTGATTTATTCCAATGAACAATTAATAAATAATATAATGAAAAAATACTTTAAGTATTGATCTAATTAATTCATTTTTATTAACAGACTTTTAAGGCACTTTAAATAAAGCGATATCAAATGGAATCTGAAGTGTATTGGTAAAGCTCTCGAAACTAATTCAATTGAACGACTCTTTATTAAATTAAAACTACTTTTATTTGAGCTGAAAGGTTGTGAAGAGCATTCAGTACTTTTAGGGATGGAAAGCTATATTATTTGCTTGTTTGTAGTTCAATGTTGATTGCTTGAATAAAAAAATCTTGGAATAAGACATGATTGGAGCATCGGATTCACGATCTTTTGCATAGCCATTCACAAACCAAAGCCGTAACCAGTTTTGACCCTCTTCTACATAGGTACAGGAACTATATACGTTTCCCGATTTCAAAAATAGAAAATTTTAGTTCTGAGTACACTATAGAAGCATAATATTCTACAAAAAACATTACTTCAAAACTCTTAAGAAAATTAATCACCGTATTCGTAAACGTGCGTGCCCGCACACATTATGGATCGTGCGTGAACGTGATCACACGCACACAAGCGATTCGTACGACAAGGCGTACTTACACACGAACTATCGCCTTCCTCGATTGGAAGAAATATAATGTCTTTATCTGAGAAAAAAATCACGTGTAACTATAGTCTTCACTAAGATGCATGAAAGAGATAGTTCAATAGCGTTTTGTAACATAACTATGTACTACAAACTTCCCGCGGCTTCACTCTAGTGGCATATCGCGGAAATCGTGTATTTTTCCGGTATCAAAAGTACCCTATAACCAACCACAAATATTGAGAACCTCCTCCTATTTGGAAGTCGGTTAACAAACACCACGGTCGGCCAGTCGGTTGTCGATCAATTTTACCAAATTATATTATCACATATTACCTTAAAAGACAATCGTTAAAAATCAACTGCAGCAAATTTAAGGAGTTATTTAGAAGAACAAATAAAAATTAATTACGAAAAAAATTTTATACAACGTGTAATAAAATAAACGCAATATATACCTCTTAAGGAGTCATTGACCCCTTAACCTTTGTTAAAAATGAGCGCTTTCCTTTAGTTTGCCATTTGTTATTACTTCCCAAAGTTTTATCCCTAATAGCGACACTTTCTGATAAATTCGGATGGGTACAGGGTGTTTTTTTTTAATCAACCGGTTCGATTGCTGAGTAGGTGTATCAATTTTTCAAAAATCCATTCATGCAGTTTTAGTTTTTATTTATTTATTTCATCAAAATCGGGCTCGAGTTTCAGATTTGGCCGTCCACGCACACTTTAAAAATTCACGGTATATGGACTGTATTCTCCAAATATGGACTTTAAAAGAGACTTTGACCTCTGAGTTTGTTTTAGTGATTCTTCTCAGGGTAGTCAGCTAGGAAACACTGGCCTCATCAAGTTAAAATAACCAAAAAAGATTGACGTGTAAAAGTGTTACTTTCACTCATTAACCTCCTTACAAAATAAATATCTGTGGCCTGGTGCTAATAGGGCCAATATCAATAATCCTTATTTTCAGTAATGAGCATTAGACCAATAAACCAGCATTAATAGTTATTATTTACGTGTTATATTGTAGTATGGCAAAAATATTTTACTGTTATTTGATTTATGTTTTTATATTGATTTATGAATTAATTCTAATTTCAGAAAAATTGGGTATTTTTGAAAATATTAACTACTTAAGCCCCTTTAGCACAGATGATAATTATTATTTTAGATCATAATTACTTATAAAATTAATCAGAATTTCCAATATTTCTTCATCTGAACTTGACATAACATCCTCCGTTTTGGGGCCAGCCTCCAGCGATGCACAAAATGGATGGCTAGATGAGCTAAGCATCAAACGAAGAGTCTTTAACAAAAAGGGCTAATGTTAAGTTTGGTCGTTTTAGTTCTTACTCTATTACTAGCTAAGTGAAAAAAATAATATTTCTTATCGGCTTAAGTACCTACACTGCAGCCCTTTTATCAAATATTTTTTTAAACTAAACGGTATGAAAGCGCACACAACATTGGCCTTTTTTACGTAGTAACTTTTGAAAGATTGTTGATAAACTAACGCCCTTTTAGCACAAAAAAATATCGTACTTTTTCAATAAACTGGCGTTACAATCTCATTTCATACAAAAACGAACTTTGGCCCTTTTAGCACCAGGCCACAGATATCATTTATCACAAATGGCTAAGAATTATATTTAGTACACCCATGAGACATTTCAAAAGAAAAATCCCAAGGTTGTATTTCTCATGCTGAGTAAACATAGTCTAAAGAATATCTGTAGTTACTCTGGACCATGGGATCAGTCAATCAAAACTGCTTATCTGGTATAAGCCTTTCCGAAAGGGGAGGTAATGCCCGTAATTGGTATAATCTTGGACCAGTATCATTGGGATCCCCACTAATTGGTTTGGGATGCGAGGTAAAGACGGCATTCGTTCTCTGCGAATTTATACTGATTTTATACCAAGTCTGGTTGGACCTTTAATCGTTAAACTTTTGAATATACTGGTAGTTCAGGTAGGGTCCCTACCGTACCTACTAGAATTGGTGAAGACTGTTTATGCTTGTCTGTCTCTATTCATGTTATTGGTAATCAAGTAAGCATCCTGCACGGCCGTCTATGATCATGAAAATATATAATTTTCGGGCCACATTACTGTCGTGTCGCCTTCGGCCGCAGTTCATTGGCTAAAAACTCGTTGAAGACAAAGGTCAAAACATTCATTTGATTGGTGTATTTCGCACCACGAGACATTCCGACACAGTGATGTGGACCTAGCTTTACGTCGGCATCTAACAGCAGATATAGGTACGGTCTCCTACAATGAACTTCACTATTAATTAGTCTGTTCTGTATTATTTCGTCTCAGATTACACTAACAACCGATTTTACATAAGTATAGAAGGAGCTTGACCAACTGTCCCTCGTTCGTTGCCATTGATATTGTAATGGCTTCATTCAAAGATCACGTAAAGCAGTACTCTCGAGGTAATAATCAATTACTTACGGGCGTCTAAAATATACCGTTAGGCGTTAATGGAGTATGTTGCCGTGACTGCAAATTGAAGTGCTGTGACTAATTAAAGGCTCCATGATTTTCTTAATGACTTTATTTTCGAGTTGGAACCGGTTCTCGAATTACGATCACGAGATGATATTGATTTGTCCTCAAAAGCTTGAAGGTAAAAATTGATCAACCCCTTGAGAATTTCAAGTATTATTTATTATGTTATGATCTCTTGGGTGTCGTATAAATTGTATTATGTTAAAAGCGTAACACATAGAGAATGGACTGAGCTTCCCCTAACCATGTTTAAAGTGAATGCATAAAAGCGATCGTGCTGCCAGAAGTTGTCAGTTTCTAGAATACTGGATGGGTCACGTCACAAACTTGGAGTTTCACCTTCGTCTTTACGACCAGTTGCCTTAGTGAGAGTTTTTTAACGGATAGTCCGTTAAAAAACTCTCACTATATCGCGTGACCTTGAACATCAATTAGTACTAAAACTGAATAAACGCCGTCTGTTAAAAATAATGCAAAACCTAATTTTTCAATACGATTTGTTTTGACTTATGCAAACGTGTAATTTAATGTGAACGAGTAGTCGAGTATGTTAAAAATAAAAAACTCGCACTAGGCCCGCTGCAGAATAGACAAGAGCTACTGCGGTTCTACAGTGGGCAATTTTGTAAGAGTATTTCTCAGTTCATTCTCTATGGCAATGGTTGAATAGTAAGCTACTTACACAGGATGAGGTATTCTGGCCGCGAGACCGAAGTCAGCAACAACGGCCATGTAATCGCCTTCTCCATACTTTCTTAATAATACATTCTGGAAATAGAAAACAAATTGTTGTTAGTACAAAACATTTCTAACAGTTGTACGGATATTTTTAGACTGAAGTGGTATTTTTATAAAGTTCTTCTGAGTTTGCTCCATTGCCCAAAAAATAATATTGTTGAACCGATTGACAACATCAGTTTTATAGCCATTTCAAAGGAGTGTGTAAGAGCGGCAGTTGTGATTGATAAAGTTGGATTCAAAACTATATCTTTTACTATTTTGGCTGCTATTATGGCGGCTGAAGATATTTGTGTAAACCTACATTATTCTATGTATATAGCGTTTCGTCCCAGCTATATTAAGATCTGCTTCAGTCTAATTGGATGCTGTAAAGTACCAGTACTTTGCATGGAGCGAAAATCTAGAATCTGGGTAATGGCTATTTGGCAAGACTGGTGTCAGTTTTCTCAGCTTCTGAATACCAGTAACGACTGTTAATGATCTTCAAATAACAGCCAGGACCAACGGCTTAGATTTCTTTTCGAGGAACGAAAAAGCTCGTTTGTTAAGATGGTCATGCATCTACAGACCGACTACGGCCAGCACCGCTTTGCCTAGAAGATCGATTCATGCGGCTGTTGATATACAGCCACGAGCTCAAAACCTACATTAGCAAAGTCTTCGTTTCTTCCTCACCTTAGTAGTAAGATCTCTATGGAAGACACCGAGGGAGTGTAGGTACATCATGCCTTCTGCGACGTCAGCTGCGAGGGAGACCCTGAGGGGTTGCGGCAGAGGCTCCGGTGGGACGCTGAGGATCAGCTGCTCGAGGGAGCCGCCTTCCATGTACTCCGTCAGCGCGTGCAACTGGCCTTCGTGGACGCAGACGCCCATGAAACTGGAAGGAGATGGAACAATTAAATCAACATGCCGCTAATGCAGGATGGTCCTAAATCTACATAATTTTATTTCAGCCTATGCAAAGGTTGTCTGTAAGAGTTTGCTCTGTGCGATAATACCGTCCACTGTAATGTTTTCAAAAAAATAAAAAAGAACATTTTTATTTAATAAATATTATATTTGTCCTTGCTTATTATTTGGTGTACAATAAAGTATATTAAAGTAATATACACGGGGTCGTGGTACGCAAAGGTAACGCTATAAGTATAGAAAACCCACATTTTACCTACTTCAAGTAAAGTTCCTAGTCATCGGAGGGCACAAGCCATAACAACCGGGCACACATTCAGACTCCAAGCTGTTACTGAGAAATTCCTAACTATAAAACCGAACACCTATCAGATTGCCCGACCTAAGTACCGAACTCAGGACACATAGCAGTTGCGATTTAGAAAAGAAATACAAAGCTGCTGGTGCAGGAGAAAATGTGTATCAGTGCGCGTTCTGGCCTAGTGTCACATAATTTCTTAAGCAATAAATCTGCAATTAGTTAGGAAAGATAATATATCTGTAAGTGAGAATACGTATCTAAACCCATTAATTTCAGTATCTACCGCTTAAGTTTCACCGAGTTGCTATAGAAAATGAACGTTATTAATTGTATTGATTTAAATCACTCCATCGACATAAATGATTATTGCCTAGATATGTGAAAACCACATTCAATGGGGGAAAGTGAACGTATTCATAGAAACACAAAAAGAGACGTGTGTGTGCCATGAAAAACTGTGGAAAGCGTAGAGAATGTACTATATAGCAACAGAGAGGCACCCATTGAAGTGCACCCGTAATCAACTGACGATTGATTGCACCATTGTTATGTTTACAAATGAGGGCATTACAAAAAATGATCTTGCATTAATTATACACTTCATTCAAGGCCTCCCGATGAATGCATGACTTGCCTTTTAACCCGATGTGTAATCTAGTTTTAATTTTGTAATAAAAATACGAGATGCATTCCGTTAATACTCTCCCACGCGAAATATCAAGGTCGATGCACACTGCTGATTAGAAATCTGATTATCATAATATAGTGTGTACACAATGAGCGCCGCGCAGGTATGGTCTCGAAAGTAATTGGGAAAAGATTGGAGATGCCACAATAATGATCCCCAGTGATGTAGCCACAATAGATGGCCTCATTGACGCGACCATCAACCTGCCGTACATTCAACTGAACAAATAGATGTGATCTCATTTGGAATGGCCGCACAAATATGGTAGATCAGATAGACAATACACTTGAACTTGAAACATTGTTGAAATATATTCATGAGCACGACAGCCACGACTAATTTTTCCTCGGCTCACATGTACACATCATTATTATGCTGATTGTGTGTCACATTAACAGAGTGACGTGACCGGTGATGATATTTTACCAGACAAAAATACTAATCAAAATGCAGAGCCATGCCTCTCATATGTTGAACTATTCTCTCTTCAATTTTCCTTTGAAGTAAATTTCGAAACACGAAAGCAGCAAGGCAAAGAAACATAAAAGGCAGTTGCTTAACAAAAACACGAAAATCTCAGTTACGAAGTGATTATCGTATTGATCACGCAATGAGACAGATGTCAAGGCTTCACCGAGTAATCATCTTTTAATCAATGCAAATTGCCAATTAAAAACTTGGCGTGCAGAGATACCAAAGAGGGCTTAATTATAATGACACTCCCATTGATAATAAGATAAGGTCAAAAAACAGCTACAATCGGGGAGAAAGCTAGTCTATTATTCCTAGGAAGCGGTGTTTACGGGCACGCAATAAGAACACAATAGTTAAGGTTAATTGACACTTTTAGTTTGTTTAATGTCGGTTATCGCCGTAAATTACAGATGATCATCGCCGGTGCGGTCGCAGCGCGCGTTGCTCAACCGTTAATCATGTGGCTTTTAATGCTTTTGTATAATTCGACGTTTGGTTCTTCTTTAAATACAGATTTCTTCATTCGGGTGCTTGGTTTTGTGAACTATGTTTTAATACGTGTTGGCTTCTGAATGTGTGCTACATTAGCTGATGCGAAACTAAAAAGAGTAACAGAAAAAACAGATGCGCTAGATGGATGAGAAAAAAACGTAAGACAAACAATCGGAACAGTGCAAGCATTGTTTTTATTTCCGAAGATAAGCGAGCAGGAAATGGGCGAAATGGGGGACAGTGGGTGCCATTGTTTGGTTCATCGTTTCCATTTCGTAACATATTATGCAAACCGAATTCAGGGTAAGAAATAATAAGAAATGTCGTAGGTACGCGAAAAGTGATATAAAAAGAAACAATGAGAATGTAAAAAAAGCCAGAGTCGGTATGCAAGAGATCAGGAAGTGACAATGTACGTGTGAAATAAATGTATTGTGTGAATTCTGAAAATAAAACGTGTTTCACTTGCTAATAGTTGAATCAAGTCATATTACATTCATTATGCGAACTTGTGACCATTTACAAAGTGACAACGTTACTTACTACGAGCTTTAACGGATATTTGGCAGTAGATATGTCGCAGACAACTAGCTTAATCAGCCGTTTAATTGGTGGCCTAGCCTTTTCATTTAACTGCGCCGATTTTTCAGCGACCTAAGTGACATCTTTAATTCAATTTCGTTAATTTTTTTTTTTTTTTTTTATTGTTATTCTCAAAGACAGTTACAGTTATCTTCACTAATTTTACTCGCCAAACTTATTAGTTTGATGGCGAGAAGCGAGTTTGATGGCCCATAATTGACTTGCCCATGTCACTTATTTCGCTGATTAAACGGCGCAGTTCAATGAAAAGGCTAGGCTTTTAATGAAACGGCGGATTAACCTAGTTGGCTGCGACAGATATACAATAAATGTATTGTGTAGTGTTTCGGTATAAGCAAAGGCATGTGTATATTCATACGCTAGCTAGCAGCATTCCTCACCATAAGATGCTATAAAATCAAACCAATATCTGCAGATGAAAGCTGTATTTCACTAAGGTTTATAAGTTTCCTCTCAGAATAGTTATATCTCAGTATTTATTTTATTCTCTTGCAAAAGTTAATCTTTGTCAGCCTTTACATATGCAATTTCACCTTGCTAATTGGATATTTATTTTACCTTTATTACGACCATAAATAAACACACCGGTGTTGAGACGACTATTAGGAATGACATTTGCAAGAGTCAAAACATCAATTTCCCTTATTTTACGACCTGCGCAGGATGTAAAACCATTGATAGTCATTTTCTGGTTTCTTTTAAGATCGTCCCACGCCGTCACCACAGGAAAACAACATCAAAAATGTTTTTCAATTTTACTTATACTAATAAAAAAGCTTGGGTTAACACAATAAAACTTAGCTCCCTGTACATGACGTAACGTCGACCGGCCCCAGTTGTTTGGTCAACAAACATTGGAACAAAGGGTGGACCAACGAATTTGTGTGCCAATGGCGACCCGCGCTGGGTTTTCGCACCATTCACAAACAATTGTTAATATGCTTATTTGGGCATTCATGAAAAATGTCGTTATTTTTTAGAAGTTGGTAACCTACATACGCAGATTTTGAATTGTTTTGAATTTAGTTACGCACAACCGCGTGCCTAAAGCTGTTCCACAAAGTATGGGCATCAAGGAATCATGGAATTTGGTGACAAGCATCACTAAAGCGTTTGTATACTCTATGTGTTTTTGAATAAAAGAAGCTCGTGCCAAAAACAACCAAGAGATTTGGCTCAGCAAATTTAAAAATACATCCGACTATGGATCAGAAGCAGACACAGCAGGACAACTCCTGGCAGTTGGGCATGTGGACACACGGACAATAATGCACATGGCGCCATCTTTATAACATTCCTCTCAATTCTTAACAGTGTAGTGCAAATACTGCCTGAACATACTTTACACGCATTTATTAAACATACGACCTCAAAGGTTTATGACCTTTCCGTTAATGTTTTCGCCATGATTCATGGTTCACACTTAAGAGGAGAAATTTTTAAACATGATAATTCCTTCAATAGGCTTTTTAATGCAATTCACACTTGTCTTGTAAGGCTTGAAGACATCTCGATAGTGTGCCAACCCAATACGGCATCTGACATTAATACCATTTATGTAGGAAAACTGTACATTGCCATTATTAAAATGATGAAGAAGAAGCATATTTTTAAAGACTTGGTGGAACTCAAAAAGAGCTCAAAATATAATAGGGAAGTTTTCGCTGACATGCTGAAAATTTGACCGTACATAATATGTTTAGTAAAGAGAACAACAAAACTGATGCGAATGCCAACGAAACGGTAGCGAATGTATTTGTTTGATTTTACAGCCAGCATACAGAAGGGGGACTAAAGTTTTGTAATCTCGCTTGAACCAGTCCGGGACCGAACTGTCAAACGTCAACATCCTATAAAATACCCTGCTATAGTAATAATAGAGATTTAAAACGCGTGAATCGGGTGGCACACCGGTGTGCCAGAGGCGCTTAACCAGTGAAGGACGAATAAGATGAAAAGAATAGAGCTACATAACAAATTGTGGTGAGGTACAAAAACAAATTAAATTAAAGTTCATCATATAGCTAATAAAACAACATTTTACAAACTCACGTTTAGCTATCTCATAAAACTCAACTTTGTGTAAAACCAAGTAATTAATTGCTGGATACATATATTTTGGCTAACTGGTTTTTCTTAACAAAATAATCGTAAACAGTCCTTGATTGCTGTGGTTACAAAGTCGTATATAAAAACAGTAATGGGTACAAAAGATTCACACTTATTACCTACGTTTTTATTTCCTTGCCAGAATGCTTAAAATCAAGGTGATCTGGCTTTATCTGTCTGGACGTGTGATTCCTTACGATTTTTACGCCTTCTTGAATTTATGTTATGAGTTTTAAGATTATCTTCCTTGGCAGGACACAGTGTCCACATTATATAAGAATTGTGGGATGCCTTGGCACAATCAAATGGTTAAACTTGGTACAATCCATAATGAGATCTTAAGATGGAATGATTGTCCAGAAGGAAAATGGCTGCTCACTAATCAGCTGCTCTTTGTTTCTGGAAGCCTGTATTCAACTTACGCAAAAAATCTATACTAATATAATAAACCTGAAGAAACTGTTTGTTTGAACGCGCTAATCTCTGGAACTACCCGTTAGAGTAGAGAAATTCTTATTGCCAGGGTTGCGGAATATGTTCGAAAGAGTTACCGCGACCCTGGAACGCAACGGGCAATGAAAGGAACACGGATGGGTTTAGTCAGTAAGAGTCTGACACTTTCCGCTCCACCCAGAGCGGAAGAAGTGATTAGATGATTTCCCATCCTTAAAAAAAGGCTATATGCCACGGGAACGGGAAATTCCTACGGGTCAAAAGCTGGTAACTTACGTATAAAACGAGAACTTCATTCATGCCATAAAAGAATCACACAATTCCATTTTACCAAGCAGAAAGAAAATATTACGCTAGCAAGAAATAGTTTCATCGTATTGTGTACAAAACAATTTCCTTGTGCCTTTCTCAGCTGAATGAAGTTAGACATAACTTACACGGTATTATAAACAGATGACGTTTTGACGCATTCCCAGACAGCAGAACTTCTGGCACAATGTATGAACAGTAATAAGTTTACATGTATGAAAAGATGCTTGAGTTACTGAGTTGTAGAAATCAGACAGGCATTCATTCCATGTATAATATTGGTATTGCTTAGCATCTGGTTAGATTGGACCTCAATTTGGTCGGACAAAGGCTATGCAAAATGATTTTAGAAGATGCATGAATTAGCGGTTATTGGAAGAATTAGATAGGAATTCCAACTAATATACAAGCTGTTCCAGAATGGTGTGGTCATATTTAAGGGTGATGTTGGGTAACTGATACATTAAGGAAAAAATGTCAAAACATAAAAATATGATCTTATTTTCAAAAAATTCGACCAGAAAAAACGGTCAATAATAATAAATATTTTTGAAAAAAAAAAGTCATTTTTTATGTTTTGAAATTTTTATCAGCTACTCAACATCACCCGTAAATATGACCACACCTTTCTGGAACACCCTGTATTATGATTGTGAAATGAGTTTGTTTGGTTCGCTCTCACGCCAAAATCGCTGAACCGATTTCGATAAATTTTGGTACAGAGATAGATGGGATCCTTCCTTGGCTGGGGGCTTTAAATTCATTTGAGGCCACCACAGGTTAGTCCGGTTAAGCAGTTAATATCCCACGTGTGTTAAAAAAAAAAAAAAAGATGGGATCCTTGGCAGAGATGGGAGGGAACTTTTTTTTTCGAATCTATATTAACGCGAGCGGAACCGCGGTTTTAAGCTAGTATATTTTATTGAAGTGATCTCAGTAAAGATTCAAACATTTTTATCAGTAAGTCTGTTGTCAAGTGTGTTCCAGACAAATACCACAATATAATAGTCTCCAGTGAAATCAGTTAAATATAGCAGCGTCTCAATAATCCTGCAGTCAGACATATGATCCGTTGACGTCATTGGTATAATTAGTTACAACGACGTTCCTTGTTCGGTGCATACGTCATGAGTTGGGCTTTGAGGTTAGGGTTCAACCTTGGAACAAGTTTAGACTTTTATAACTTTTGGAAATGGAAATTAATGAATATTTGATTGGTAATTAAGTCTTTAATTTGGCATCTCTGCAAGTATTTTGTCGATATTCTATGTATTAGGAGCTGAACGATAATATAGGACGCGGAAGTCCTTAAAAACCAATAAAAGATCAGTTTTAGCAAACGTTCCAATTCCGTCTTTAGCAGAACAGTCAGTTAAGGTCTTGGCTAGTTTGTAAAAGCGAAGGTTCCTTATAGCGAATTAATAGACGCTAATGATGTTTTTAATGATTACTGATCTTTACGACCTTGCTCCCTATCTGTACCGTACTTGATGCTATTAACCTTTACTAATATATATGGTAATGTTAGTTGGTATTAAGTGTATCACATTTGATGTTTTACAAGTCTCATTCATGGATTATGAAAAGAGCAAAGTACATCAAGTAAATAATCAAATAGAAAAAACCTGCCAAGTGCGAGCCGGACTCGTGCACGAAGGGTTCCGTAATCTATAAAAAAACGAAAAAAAAAACACGTTTGTTGTGTGGGAGTCCCACTTAAATGTTTATTTTATTGTGTTTTTAGTATTTATTGTAATAGCAGCAACAGAAATACTTCATCTGTAAAAAATTCAACTGTCTAGCTATCACAGTTCATGAGATACATCATGGTGACAGACAGACCGACAGCGGAGTCTTATTAATAGGGCCGCGTTTTTACCCTTTGGGTACGGAACCCTAAAAAAACCTTTAAAGGTACCTTTGTGTTACTGCAATTAGGAACTAAGATTGATGATGATGATACTTCGAGTATATTTTTGCGAAGTTTCGTAGAGTTGTGGATAAAGAGATATTGATCGTTCGAAGAAGTTCTTCAAACTATCTGAGAATCTACATCCAAATAAATGTCTCTTCAGTCAAAAGCATCAAAATTACACTTATTTTTGTTTATCTCCAATCCTTGAAGCCACGTGTTACTACTGCGTAGTATAAAATAGGACATTAAAATAAAATAAATTATCGTATGCAAATTACATTTTACCTTATCATTTTAGCGCGATTTAGTTTAAACTTTAACGTACAATATCATAAATCACTTGAATGCTACACAAGTCTTGTTATCTGGTTTTGCTTGTACATTAATGTATTTGCTGGTTTAATCGTCCCAGGCAGTATAATGGAGGATGATATATTGACGGACTTATACGATTGAGCAGTTGGAACATTTATTGGTCTACTATAATACACTTCTGGACACATCTATTGGCCCACCTTAGAGTTTAGGTTTCGATGGCCCCTACCGAAATATGATTGCTAGATTGAACAAAAACTGTTGATGCAGTTTTAAACCTGATACATTTTACCATCTTTTTCGATCGTATTGTTTTAAATTTGAATTCAGAATACCATACGACATGGAGCTACGCCTAACAAGTCGGATATACGCCTTGTTAAAGGCAATTGATTTTTGAATAAAAAACATGTTTTATCAAATAAAGGTTTAATATAATAACGCGTGTTGCCTCCATGGGCATCTACCACAGCTTACATACAATTAGGCATAGAGTTTATCAACCGCTCTATGAAATTTTGAGAAATGAAGTTTTGAGAAAATTTTCATCTCCCATTCCTCTTCTATGGCAGTTTTCAACTCCTGCATCGTCTGGGCAACTGGCTGACAAGCCCTAACACGTCTTTTTAGCTCGTCCCACATGTGCTCTATGGGGTTCATGTCTGGGCTTCTGGCTGGCCAGTCCATAACTGTGATGTTCACATCCCGAAGATATTCCCTGACGATGCCGGCCGCATGGGCTCTTGCATTATCATGCATAAAAAGGAAATTTGGGCCCACGTAGTCCGCGTATGGTATCACGTGAGGTTCTAAGCACTCACGAATGTACCTTTCAGCATTTAATGTTGGCAGCCGTGGTCCTGTAACAACCTCAAGTTGAGTTTTGCCGCTCGCGGATATACCGCCCCAGACAGTCCATGAGCCACCGCCATAAGCAACCCTCTCTTCAAAGCAGCATTGTGCGAAACGCTCTCCCTTACGTCGGTAGACCTTCTTCCTTCCATCATTGCCATGTAACACAATTTTAGACTCATCAGAAAAGAGTACACGGCTCCAATCTTGCTGTGTCCAATTTAAATGACTGCGTGCGAAATGAAGGCGCGCTGTTCGGTGGGCTCGCGTTAGTTTGGGCCCATTAGCTGGCTTGTGTGGTACCATATCGCGTTCTTTTAACCTTCTCCGAACAGTTCGAGCGCTCACAGATACTCACTGGAAGTCGCGAAGTTGGTTTTGTATCTCAATGGAGGTAAGGTGACGATTTCTCAAGCTGGTCGTCACGATGAATCGATCCTGCCTTTCAGTTGTGACCCGAGATCGTGGCCTTCCTTGGCGACGAACAAAGCCGCCAGTCTCTAGGTACCTCCGATAAACATTTCGGACCGCAGATCGACTTAAATTAAGTTGAGCACTCACGTTTCTTTGGCTGTGTCCGGCCTGAATAAGTGCCACAGCTTGGGCGGCGACTTCAGGTGAAGTATCCATAGATTATTGATAGAACCTCATCTTAATGTTAAGAATAAGTAATGTTTGTTGCAAAACCAAAGATATCAATCACTTTTTCAAGAATTAAATCCAAGTAAACCAATAAAACCAAGTTTTCTTAGTATTCGATTGTTTGATATCAACAAACAGGCTCCAAATTGTCTTTTGTTTCTTTAAATTCTGTGTTCGAAATTCAAAAAAAGACTATTGAACGAAATTGTGAATGTGCCAGCTTCAAAACTGCATAAAAACTTTTTGCTCGACCTAATATAAAATTTTAGCTAGGACCAAACGAAACTGAATATACAAGGTGGGCCAATAGATGTGTCCAGAAGTGTATATCAAAGGAGAGCCCTGTCCTTTATGTGACCTCTTATAATTTGGTTGACTGCACAAATGTTAACAAAAATTACTTTAATCTTTGGATCTTCAAAAATTGTAGAGTAGTTTCTGCTTCATGGTTCACATTTGAATAATACATGAAATTGGAGTAGTGCACTGGGGTAATAAATTCGTTAGACAAAGAACTCCTCCAACGTGTTCCTTTGGCTTCGCTCCGCTGCCTGCCACCCTCCTGACCGTTATATTTTATATTCTTTAGAAGCCAAAATATTTGTCAGAAGTTTCTCGTTGCTTAGCAAATGTTACCTTTACAAACACACAAACAGTTTTTAGTATCAGTGAAGTTTTATAATATGATTTTCTTAATATCTGCGTCTGATTTATGTTACAAATGTTTCCGGTGACGCTCTGTAATTAACATTTGGAATATCATAATTCAAATGGCATTCTTCGTATGAATGGATTTTTCGATCCAAAAAGTGACTTGGCGACCTTGAGTACAAGAGGCGCCGCGTGCGAATTTTTAAAAAGATTGATTTTCCTTATTTGCTACATAATATAGGTTATTAAATCTCGCCTACGTGTTTATAATATTCATATTTTTAAGCTTATAGCTCAAGTAATACCGAAAGGATCCGTAAACGGGGAAGAAAGGGCATGTCATCTTTTTTTAAAAGTTAAAACGTTATGAGAATGCACCGTGCCCTACGCAATACGAGCCCAGGTTCCGGTTGGGCCCCTAAGGTTGCTATAATTAATTTTAAGGATGCTTATACAAGCTTTAACGGAATGTTGTTGACATATTTTAATTTTAATTGCGACTTTTCAAGACTCGTAAGTCGACTCTGAGGACACTTCATACAGTCCTTTTTTATGTGTGGAAATCATCAAATGACCATTTCCGCTCTGGGTGGAGCGGGAGCGTGTCAGACTGAAACCCATCCGTGCTCATCCTAGTGCCCTTTGCTTTCGAGGGCCGCGGTGACTCTTTCAAATAAATTCTGCAACCCTGGCAGGCTGTGGCCCTAACGGACCCCGTCTACTAACTAAATACAGTCCTACGGATCACTGCAGAGCATAATCAAGACCTAGATATAATCCCTACTAATACTGTACTTGCGAAAGTGACTCTATTTGTCTGTCTGGCTGTCTGTTAGGCTTTCACGCTAATACGGTTGAACGGATCGTCATGAAATTTGGCAGATATATACCCTGGGATATGGAGAAGGACATATGCTTTTTTACGCGATAACCGACTTCCACGCGGGCGGAGCCGCGGGCTAGTGCTAGTAAGTAATATTTGTCAGATGATATTGAGACTTACCCGAGTATGTTAGGATGTTTGAGCTTGTTCATGAGCTGCACTTCTCGCAACATGTTGGGCCTGTTCGCGCGCTGTTGGTTCATCTTGAGCACCATCACTTTGCCGGAGGTTTTGTTCGTTACCTGGAACAAAAGGAGTTAAAATAAGTACACGGAAATATTCAAAAAAAAGTCTTTAAAAATTTTGCGAGATGTGAGTGTAGAATTCGTCTACGAACATTTTTTTTTTAATACTTTCTTAGAACATTCCCTGCTGGAGCCTGTGTTTCCTGATAGCTATAACCTGGGGGTATTTAAGTCATAATTTAATAGATTTACTTCTTGTTAGGCGTGCTCAACCGTCGTCCACAACATCGCTTTTAATTAGGTGAGAAAGTGATCGAAAGTGAGTACCAATAACAATAAAAAGGTCCCAGCAGACTTTCGCTATAATCATCATATCTGAAGCATTTGAATTTTCTCAGTGAACAAACAAACCTACAATCTTTTTCAACATGAAACTCTGAAAACAGCTAATGTTTTTAATATACTTACAACTTTAATAATAGTTACAAAAAGCTTTCCTAACAGTAGCTTCCACTCCATAGCTAGTACGTAGCTTAGTTTCCACAAGCAGAGCCCATAACTCATCATCAAAACCACATCCCAGACAGCCCATAAATCTGGCATCTCCTGTAATCCCAGCAGCACATTTATGACGTCATTACGACTCGCGCCAATTAACCTGGTAGTCGATACGACCCGAGTGACATCGTTTGCGAAAACCGTCAAGTCTTTAAGTGAAATTAGGAGCTGATTAGATTTTATGGAGCTCGTTTAGCTGAATTTAGGAGTGTCGATGAAGGAAGATTGTTTTCTTAAGGTAGGGTAAGGTATTGATACTTTGCAAAAGAATTTTGTTTCAATGAAAAGACACAAGGAAAGCTAAACGAAAACTACGGTCAAAGTTCCTATGAAAAGGAAAATTTCATAGGTAGTTCGAACGAAGTTTACGGGACGCAACTATCTTAAGCAGTTTAAAGCGATTTAGTTTAATACAAGTTTGAATTAAAACAGTTTTGCGGCAGCTGGAAACGGAAAATAAATGAAGAAATGAAATCCGTCAGCAAAGAAACCCAACCCGGAATGCTGAATCTTCTGCTCTCATCAAAAGCCTTTTTAGCCAGTAATTGACCATAATATCTTTCTTGTACTTTAAACGGCTAAGCAGATTGTCTTCGTCGTAAGAGTATCAACGGAGATAATGATGATGACAAGTCTATGGAGGGTATGCGGAACAGAGACTAAAGTCCCGCAAAACTCCGTTGAAAAGGGAGGATCCTCCGACCGGACGGTTGTTATGTCCGATGGGCAACTGCCCGATAGTTGATATTCGGGCTGTTGTACCTATCTGTTCAAATCGCACGGTAAACTTTGATATCGCGATTCAGGATTTTGTTATGTTAGTTCGCAGCTGTCGGGATAGATGGCGTTGCGGGTCTTATTGTTGCGATGTAGATTCTGCTACGTTGATTTTTGTGGCGGCATTAATGCCGCTACAAGTTTATAAAATCCAAGAAAAATTAATTATCCACTATCAACGTCTTCCCACTTTTCACACATTTTATCAAGCGATTCACAGCATCAGTTGCCGTGCATATCGTAAACAATGCAAGTGTTTGTATGTAGGCTATGCCGCTTCGTGCTCCAGACTAGATTGGATTTCTAGTTTTCTAGACTGCCGTTCGAATTAACCGTAACGCGTGCGTTACGATGCAGTTTTGTTTTAGAATAGGTAGTAATAATCTTCTTGTACAACAGCAACGAGAAGAAAACTGCCTTTCTATAGACTCCGTTGGCAAACCTATTTACAAGATTGTGATAGAAAGATGGTAAACATAGAGCTACTCATTCTTGAATATTGCTTTTTGCTACTGCCATAATGGGTTTTTAGCTGATCAGCACTGTTAGAATGTGAAACTTATTTATCCCTTGTTTGACTGTTTGCTAGTCTTCACGGCTGAGCGGATTCGTATGTAACTTGGGACACAGTTAAACGGTAGAGCATGTCTTAGAATATGATATAACTGTCATCACGGTAGTATAATGTTCCCTTGGGATAATTTTCGATTAAAGTTTTTGGTTTTTTTTTCTTACTTTATACGTCCTGTCTTGAGCATCCTCTTTATTTGTGGTTCTGCAAGACATGGCAGTCAACGAAAGTGTTTTATAAAACATTTATGTTTAAGAATTTTTATTGCATTTAAAGTTTATTTTACGAAGTGCACTTAAAGAATGTAAAACAGCAGTTTTCATCATCTAGGTATGTGTAACTAAACTAATCTAGATGAGGGCCACATTTAAGTCAATAGTAGATGTTTGTTTAAGCTAATAATTATCAAAGAACTTCAAGGTGAATGATAATGCCATCTTCTTCAAAAAAATAAAAAATTGCAAACTAAATAATTAGGCAAGGTATTTTACGCCGCCGTGTCTAAACATGTGTGAAGAGGGATATTTCTTAAAAAAAAAAAAACTTCTCTATTGTGGCTTATGACACCTTTTCTGCCAGTATAAATTCTGACCCACAGGTCCCAATGCTGGAAAAAGGTCTCCTGTTTCTCCTTCCAAACCTCTCTGTGTTTTGCGATCTCTGGCACCTTTTTTGCATAGGCAATCATAAACTGACTTCTCCCGCTCTGTGCGGAGCGGGAAGGAGTGTCAGTGCTTCAAATACCTGCACAAGTCATTTGAAGCAACACGGGTGGGTTTTCCAGGGTCGCGGTATCTTCGAACAATTCCGCAACCATTTCTGACACCTACAACTGAAAAAGTCCTAGTGTAGATAAGTACATAATTGCTTATCATTTACTAGAAATAAACCTAGATGTGAACCCAAGGTGACGTGACCGACACGCGGAGGTAATAAGCGAATAATTATGTTTACTGAGAACAAAACATTACTTTTAAATGAAGGAAGATGAGGAGCTGACTCACAAGTATAATTATTATTATTCGTTGAAAAGAAAATGATTATACGTTAAAATATAGCTTTACCAGCCGCTGATGTTGAGTATAAGAATAATCGGAATTTCTTTGAATAAACTCAGACAGAATCCATCAGCTGAGAAAGGCAAAAGTTTGCCAAACTTCTGAGCAAAATAAGTCATCCCCTACTATTGAGTAGCTAATAATAAAATGAGACTCCATCGAGACTAGAGAAGGTCGGCAATAACATCATATGACTTGCTTCATCATTATCACTTTAGCTAAAAGACATCCACTGCTGCACATTTTGTAGGCCTCCTTCAAGCGCCGGTACATCGACCGTTCCTGGGGCCTACTCTCTAAGCCCGAAGACCGTAGTTTCGGCCTTAGTGTCGGGCGTTTTCTACTCCGTATCACCTACGGACTTATTAGTCCCGAACCTGAACTAAGGATGAATGACAATATGATTTGACAGTTGTTAGTAGTTCGGGTTCGGGACTAATCGTAAGTAAGTCCGGGTAGTAAGACGCTAAGGCCGAAACCACGGACTTCGGGCTTGAGAGAGTTGACCCCCTGAACTGCTCATCCAGCGGATTTCCGCGACCCTCAACGGTTCATCGGTGTACCTTGTGGATAGCCATCCAATGCTACGCCTCAATATCAAACTGCGGTCAGCAATCTAGTTGTAAATCACGGTGGTGATGGTTACCGCCATAACATTATTCTTTAAATTCTCTATTATTTCTCACGTCCATGTATGTACGGATATAAAGTTATACGTGGACGCAGAAGTCTGGTGTGTTTCTGTAAAAAGTAACACCAAACAGATAAACTTTTCTGGCTAGCCGCATGGGATAGAATAGTTTTTCAAGGCATCTGTTTTCCCCTCACAAGGAAAGCTTCCTACACATTTTCACGTAGCAAGAAAACGCAACATCATTTAACGTCCCCTTCGTTTATGGCGAAGTAACGTTAAGACGCATTAAATAACCATTTATATTGTGTCAACTATACATAAGATATATTATGTGTTTATTTCCTAGTTTCCTATCCATTTAGATATTTATGATTGGAATGGAAGTAGTTTTGGGGGAGTTGATATTGGATGTTTTGCCATGAGTGTTTCGTGAGTTGCGGTCAACTTTTTGGGGTTGGGCATAAATTCTAACGCGTTTGGATTTTTCTCAGCTTTTGTTTGGGTTGATTTGGGTTTGAGCTAAATCAGTTCGTGTCTAACGTGGCTAGTGCAAAGAGAGTAAGTATCATTCTCATCAAGTCTGTCTATATCATTATATATCTTTCATTATGTATTCACGTTTACCCCATTAGATTTAGTTCTCTGTTTATAGTTTCATTACAGTCGAAGCTTTTGACTCAATGGATATTACTCCAAATAGTGTGGAATTGTCTTCAATAGGGTATTTTACTGAAAAAATCTAATTAGTCCGTCAAATAAAACACGCTATGATGGAACAATCGTCTTCATTTTTTGTTTTTTTTTTATTTATGAATGAGCTAGCTCTTGACCTCGATCACGCCTGATGGAAAGCGATAGATGAGGTCCATGATGAAGCGAGCGTGCCTAGAAGATGCCTTGAGGCACTGGTACTCCCACGCGTCGACGAAACACAGCAGGCTGCTTGACGCCGAACTCCGGTGGGAGGGTGGTCGCGAACCAGGCGGGTGTTAGCCCTACCACCGCAAGGGAAGGATTGGCCAGTCTTATAAGGTGTTAGGTGAGACTGTCCAGGATGCGCCGAGCGCTCGGTTTAGTTGAGTGTCTGATGGAACAAATTGCGCTACACGAGGAGGCCCCTTCATGCATCCCATTCATTCATTGTTTACGTGAATAAAGAAAAAATACGTACTTATCCAATATTTTTTAGACATCTATCTGATGGACTAATTAGGTTATTTCAGTAAATACCCTAGTAAGGATTTCACTGTATTGTCGCATTTGAGCTTCACTGTCGAAATGATGCCTAGATTTATGTGTGTTTGGTTATGTAATCTGCAAATCTTATTATTATTTATAAGATTAATAATGAAATCGTTAAATGCATAAGTTATAAGGCGAAGCACGTGTCATTGAGAGATTTCTAGGAAATTTTAGGATAACTACATCAATAAGCCTATTATTGCCTGCCTATATATTGGATTTTCTGATAAATGAAGGATTATTAGATCATGGACTGATTTCTTGAAAGTCCACCTTCAATGACGTCTTTAGCTGAATTAGTAGAATTAGCCTAAAATCATAGAAATGTTGTCAATATGATATTTAGCGTATTGCGAATGATCCTTTAAAAACCAAATCTTAATCTTACCAGTATATTTTCTCTAAGCAATATTAAACGTATTTCTTCCAAGAATGGTCGACTGGAAAGTTCAAGTGACCACAACTGACTCGACCTTTCGCTCTGTCAACACCACGACCAGTTATTAAACAGAACAAATAAAGGTATTGAAGTACTCGTACAATATGATGATCTTATGCAATTGGTTTCTATGTTGCAGGAATAGTGTGAAGGTAGTTTTAGTTAGTCAGTTATCCTTACATTTTTGACAGATTGCGAGTGAGATGCGAATGTGAGGATTGTTTGAAAATTTGTAGAATTGGCCATTAGTTACCACAATTCATCCGTGGCCCATTGTTGCTGCTGACGGCAGTACTAAGGTATTGTGAGGAAGGGTTTATAAAACGACTTTGTTTATAACATTGTCCTAAGAAATAAAGAACTGATCGTGATCTTCAATATTTTTGTATAATAAAAACGGTACTCACTCACATAGTTATTATTTTTCGATTTCCTTGTCAGGCTATCACGAAACAACTTTAGTAAGATTTTTGTTTACACTGTGTACAAGTACTTATGCCAGTTTGGAATAATTTATCAATTCTTATAATATTATAAATGCTATTGTAACTTTGTTTGTCTATCAGTCTGTCTGTTTATTTGTTACTTTTTTTACGACGTAACGGCTGAACTAATTTGGATGGAACTTGGCGCACGGGTAGACATGAGACTTGGGATAATTTTCGACAATCTCGTAAGCCGCTGGCAGAAGATAGTATAAAAATATTCTTGTGAATATATCTGCAACATTAGGCTCATTATTTCGTCAGGGTGACAATGAGAGGTCCTAGGTGTCACGGCAATGTTTGTTCACGCTGGTTCATTTCGAAATAATCTCGCTTGTTTGTCTATAGTCGTATGTAAAGACATACTAATTTATGTTTTATTGATAGGCCTTATTGGTACTTATTACTATTCACATTCAAACAAATTGCAACCATTAGGTTGGTAAATCATACACTTCGGAAAGGCAAGTTTTTGAATCTGCTTATTTTAATGAGTTTAATTTGTGTTTCATATGATTCTACCTCTAGAACTACATTGCTACAAGGCTTGTTCTTCAGTGGAGCAGAAATACTGGCAGATTAACTTAATTATCATTATTTGGCCCTGACCCCATTTTTATTTGTCTTCGGCACATCATGTTTTCTTCTCGTATCCGTCCCAAGTCTCCGTTGCTCCATCTTTTTTTTGGTCTTCCTCTACCCTTCTAACCAGACTAACTTACCCTCGATTACTGAATTGAAGTTGAGTATACTTATGTCAAACTTTACTTTAGCCTGGAAACTTGTCAAACTTGTTCTAAGACATTAAAGTACAGCATGATACGTTTTTAACTAAACATTCTCAGTTTAGAAACTGGCCATGAATATGGTTTGTATTATTTTACCTTTATCACCTAAAAGGCGACTAACTTTAAGATTGGCTCGGAATACGGAAATGCCGTAAGCGATGCTGATGTAGCAAAGTCTCAACCGGAAAACTCCGAGGAAGGCAGATTCTATTTCCGGATCCGTGAAACGTCTAAGGGATGCGACACTAGAAACTTGAAGAGGGAAATAGAGGGTATTCATAAATTATTAAAATTGTGAATTGGAAGTGTCTGTGAAATTCAAGAAATTGTATGCAAAAAGCTAGCAAGCTGTCTCTGACTGTGTCATCAACATAGCAAAGAGCTTTTTGTAGAGTATATTAACTGAACAGAATTGTCTGCTTTCCTCAGGTTTAGCATTGTGTCTGATAAATTATCATACTTTCCTATTGCTTTATTAAATTCTCAACCCTCGGACGAAAAGCCATATCTTCCAGTTCCATATCTCTATGCAAACTGACCATTACGCGATTCCGTAATAAAACCCACCATCAAAAAGATCGCAAAGCAGTAAAAGATTGTATTGATAGCCCCACATTTTCACTCCCACGGTACCATAAACCAAAGCAAATACCTGTCTAATAAGAAGCATAAACAGTTTTTTTTTTCATCCCGAGTGGCACCTACTAACAGTACTCAACACCCACTCGTATTGACTCTGATACAGTCAGCAGCAGTCCCTTAACAAACTAAAAAACGTACCGAATTTTCATCTTTGTTGCCTCCAGACTAAAGGTGAAAGTTCCGTGGATGTTTGAAAGGAATAAGATAAATTTGTGCGGTTGTCCGTCAGGGGTCTCGTCTGGACACTTGACACAGCCTCGCTAACGAACTGATGATGACGCTTTACGAGTAACAACTTCGAGGGGATAACCAGCGTTTTGAGTGAGCTTGAAGAATTTTCTTATGCGACGAAAGCAAAAGTGCAACAAAAAGTGGTTGGTTTTAAAGAAAAGCACAGATGGAAGTAGAATACAGAAAATCTAAAAGCAAAAGTCAGAGCAATCTGAACATAAGATTGCATTGAGCTCAAGAGGTGGTTGCAGATGTACCCAAACAAGCAGTTTCGAGATTGAGGGTTGTACATTTCAAGGTAAACAAGCTACAATATGGGCTATTAAAGCTTAGGAACACACAGCATACGGTACGTCTGAACGGTAAAGCGCTCATATATCTAAAACAGTAAGCAACGTTGGAGGTAGTTGGGACATTGTGACACACATGACTGTGAGTACGTTGACTATTGCAATAGTGCATAAGCAGGTAATGATACTTAATATAATGGATGCTTATAAACGGTTCAATCAATTCTAATGAGCATTTCACAATAGTCTTAAATGTCGTTGCTAATGCAAGAGATTGCACGTGATATTGACTTGCGCATCTAATTTAACAAAGACGTCAATGTTAAAGAAATTCCTATGCAAATTCTATTTTATTCTGCAACAAGTAAGAAAATGTTTATAAGTTCGCTAAAAGACCGTGGTGCTCAAACATCGCCCACAATTTTCGAAGAAAGAACAAAAAAAAACTTAAATCTCGTCTTTATTACATGACTTGAAGATAACACGTAATCCTGGCACGCAAGAATGTTGAAAATTCTTCGTGGAACACGCCCGTTGCATCGCGCAAGTAAAACATGCAATGAAAAAGAAGAAGTAAAGGCAAAGGCATGTGCGTACAGCCGGTTATAAAAATAAAGTTATTATGCCAGTGATATTGAAGCAATGGGAAACGGGATCGGGGCGACAGTTCGGGCGGTGTTACAAGTAATAACCGCTTTCCGAACATGACCATAATTTTTATAGCTTCAACAAATAGTGATGAAGTGAAAATTGCATAACTGGTTAAAATAGTTGTGATAACCATAACCGCAACTATTCTTTCAAACTTCCTTTCATACCTATTGATGGCGAGTTGTTTCTAAGTTACACTAACAAAATTCAACAAGAGAAGTACAGAACAAAAAGTAAACAAGAGAATAATTCTTTAAAAGCCCTGGACAAGCACAAAAACCGGTACATTAAATCAAAATACTGCATGTTTGCTCGTCGGCTTCTTTCCAAGAGCAATGCAGTCGGCAAAGAACGCGACATTAAGCCAATGTTTGCGAGTAACTACGATAAGATAAAAATCCGCAATGCACGACGTCAAACTGTATGACATATGGGCGACTAAAAATAAGCTTATCGGACAATAAGAGAGTACGCCGATACTGAGGACGAGGTTGTAAAATGTAATGATATTGTACGAGTACATTATAATGTAGTGCAATCAAATATTCAAGTTATTGATGACAGAATTTATTTTACGTGATGCGAGTATGCAAAGACTTATAAGAAGTCGGTCGTATAGCGGAGAGTGCCATGGCAGATAGACCAGAGGGGTATATCATGATGAAATGGAGATCATGCAACCAGTAACTTAAGACTGGTAACTTAAGACTGGTAAAGGAGACTGACAATGAGTCTGTAGTTTACTCTAAAATCATAAGTCATTTATACTTAGGTTGTGGGCCATCTCTTTTTGAACGCACTTCCCAGAGTTTTAACTGGGATTTGAGCAGTTCACCAGATCGAGAAAGCCATACTTCCAGGTATCAACTCTTCAAAAGAATTCCAACGAAGCGATCACTCTGACCTTATATAAAAATCACAACTGGAGTAGCATTACTATACACATACATACGTGCAAGGTAAACAATAGTTTCTTAGCAGTGTTTACGCATTCCAACACCTAAAAAGGGTATGGTATTTTTACACCTAACTTGTCGCCAGCACCAGGTTTCGTTGTAAATCGAAACTCCTTTTTATACCTGTTTGCTTCAGATATACCCGCCGATGTAGAAGAGTGGAATGCGAATTCATTTGATTTTGGTTACGCAATAACAAAGAATCTGGTAAGACGACTTCGCAAAGGTTCGAATGAAGAAGAATTGTAAATCGGAACTGATGAATCACTTTTACCAGAAAAGAAAATAATGGACTTGAAGGAATATTTGATCCACCCTTTACATAAAACTAGGGACAGTGCTGAAGTATATGACGCTACATTATGTCTGGATAGTAATGATAACTTAGTAGACATAAATCAAACGTCTGAAACCCTCATACATATAATAAATTGATGAGGTAAATATTTGATCGGTCTCAATTTTATGGGAGCTGTGCTTAACGTCTCGCAGATTTACGATGCGACGACAGCGGTAGTCATTTTGATATTTGGCAACCGATGAAAATAATTTTGGTTTTAGTACCGTGTTGAGAGAATCAACATTATCACCTTATAACGAAATATGAATACTCATTTTACAGGTAGGAAACACATGCAAATACGCAGCTTGCCTCGTTTCGTAAGGACCTAGAGCGTGACCAAGCATTTTACAACATGTTTAACCTATTTTTTCCATCAACATTTTTTTAGTGATCCATTAGCGTTATTTGTATTCCAAATTATCTGTTTTTTTTTTTCTGAATTGAGGACACAAAGTCGCAAACTAGTCAACATTGTTTACCACAAAAACCATTTGCTCAGTTCAAAGTTTTCGCATCCGTTCTCATAAAATATGATTGAGTGACTACTAAACATTTTCTCTCTTCCAAGCCGACTGTCAAATTCACAATTTTTTTTCGTGGCGTTAACAATTTCTGCAACAACCAATTGGATATGTTCCAATAAACTTCATAACGCCATTGCATTTTGTAATGGACGCATCGAGATTTGGAGCCAATAAATACATATGCTGTGCTCCAGTTAGATTCCGCTGTTCCAAATATCTGAACAATTACAGATAGAACTGGTTTGTTTGAGATTTATTGGAACACTTAACCTGATTTTAAGTTCATTTAAATAAGACTGTTGATTGGGGATTAAATTCAGTATATCAGCTGATCAACATCCCGGTGATGTCCTAGATAGAACAGAAACTGATGAAAAATTCAATGCTAATATCGGTTGGCAGAGTGCCCGCACACTGCAATCACGGCTAAAATATTGAAATGATATTGCTGCACAAAGCTTGAGTGGCAACCACAAAACTTTACTCCCTGAAGCTAATACATGAAGGGTCATTTCCTTGAAAAATGTTATGTAAAACCAAGTTAACACAAGTAATAAACTAAAGAATCTCTTCCAGAGCCACAACAATGTAACATAAAGAACTCCAATTGGCACTCAACTTGCCAACTTAATGTAGCGGGTCTCGGTATATTTCCCACTATCCCAAACTACGAGAGCGTCCAAAAGTATATTTAATCCGGCCACGTTTCCAGAGAAAATTTCCATAATTGCGACCGCTTGAAAAGCAACAAGCTAGTGCTGTACATAATAAGGGTTCACTTTGACCCCAAACTGGCCGTGCCCTGCACAAATATGGACAATGGAGATTCTATCTTGTGTTTCGCACGGTCGAGTATCAAGCACGGATTTACAGCTGCAATTTGAAGAGTCCTCTCAAATTGGACATGTTGCTAGAAGATTTGTTTCGAAATCGTTTGTTAACAACGTTCAATTGCATGTGAAAATTATTCGCGCATAGATATCGAAAATTATGAGAATATATTTAGCAAACGCGTGAAGGTTGTTCATGAATGAGTAGATTGTTTTATTGATCGTAGAAAATGGATTCACGAACTTGTTACACAATCGGCTTAATTAAGTTATTGCGGTTATGCGGATCCCATATTGCGAATTTGTCTCTAGAGTTAGATTTTCAATTTATGATAGCAAACGAAACGAAAATGGAGGCCCATTTTTGGGAACAATGTGAAGTAATTCAGCTCACGGCTATGGGTAGACACGTTTCGGATGTTTGAACTGCGCAGTCGTGACGGACGTCTTGACAGATACTTTGCGTCTATCAGCGCACAACCATTGTTTTCGTTAGCTTTTACACTTATCGTTGAATTTTTATAGTTGTATTTGACGGCAGTGGCACGATAGTGTTATCTTGGTACTTTTTATAGGATTGCTGCGAAGTCGATACAAACTGACACAATTGACTAACAAGTTTTCTCTGTGTTTTTTATTTTAGTGGTACTGGCAGATTTATTGCGCTTTTGCAGAGTTTTCTCGAAAAATGTTATGCGAGTGAGTCACAGTTTTAACACGAACAGGAAGATGTGTGGTCTTGAAGACACTTATGCACGTTCGTTGCAGGCATGTCTGCTCCATATAAGGAGGAAGATGGACTCCAGATTTGCACGCCTGGATCGTTACCATATATTACCGCACTTATAGGTTCCTATAGAAACTATTTGCATACGTGAACTTTTTATAAGTCTAAACTTAGAAGCGTTGGTAGTTTGTGAGCAAATCGTTGAACTGTCGCGCGGCGTAGATGGAACACGAGGTTTTACATCGGGCTTTATTTAAATGGGATGGAAATGAATATGTAAAATCTCCAGCTTGTCTTATTTTGGGCAGATCTGAATTGTAACAAACACATTTCTTTCATTTCTGAACCGAGCATCAATCCCTGTTTTTCCAAAATTATCTTAACCTTGGAGGATCATGTTTTTATTAGTATTCACATACATGTATGAGAAAAATAAAATAACTAACATTTTGTGCAAGGTAACCTTGTGATAAAAGTCCGTAAACACGAATCGATTAGACTTAGTTCAATGTTATTGAATTAAATGAACTGCACTCAGATCCTAAATTCGAATCGAACCAGAATCACGATGCATCTTCGCGGAAGGTATTCAAAGAAAAATATTCGTATAATGGCGATATGAACATCTTCCCAGAACAATTATTCGTTTCCAAGGCATTAAAAAATGCCAAGGTTATCTTTGATGTTATGTTAGCGTTTGCTAACTTCTTTAATACAGCAAAGTTTGACATGCGCCTAAACCAATTCCAAAATGCAATTTACGGTACGCGAACGAACGAACTTACATAAAAATTATCTATGCACAAATCACGAAAAGCATGACATAATAGGAAAAACTACATTTAGAAGATAGTTTACTTGCTGCCCTCCGCATCGGACACCAATACTGTTGGTGCGAGTAACAGACGGCCGATGGACGATAAGCCTCCCCTCGCAAATTGCCAGAAAGCGCATTTTTCAAAACCACACCAAGGTGCCGCGTTGAGAAATTACTTTGAACCCCCATGGGATTAATCTTAGAAATCCTTGGGGTGGAAGGGATTTTTACTAATATTTTGAATGAAATTGGTTAAGGCTTTTCAAAGTATTATTTTCCTGGTGGATGACGAAGAATTTCCAGGAATATCAACAAATTTAGAAGAACTTGTGCGCTAGAGAGAATTATTTCAATCAGCTTTATTGAACAGAAGCGAAAATATTCAATACTAAATCAATACAGTAAATCAAATATTTATGTTATAGAAGAAATCTGTGCAGCAGATCTAAAGAATTTGAATATTTTGTTACAATATTTTGCAACATTTCTTTCTCTCTGAATCGCTGATTATATTATCTTAATATAAAATGTAAATATTTAAACGAATGACGAAATGATAAAAGACCAGCTGACAAAATACTTAACAAGGACAATGTTACATTTGTAAAAATATTTTAAAATGAAAGGTGACGTTTAAGACGATCAGGAAGATTTGTACACGTATTTGAGCTAGACTTTTTTTAAGTTTCAATGGATTTTCATCGAACCGACAGCTTACTTCCAAAAAGACTAAAGAACTACCAATTTACACACGAATTCAAGAAAATCTGTGGCTACACTGCACTGTGTGCATCAGTAGATGCGCGGATGGATCAGTGTAAGGAATACATAACAAAAAAAAACATATATTTTAATACACCCATAAGTTTTACCACAAGCTGGCCATCATATCAAACTGGTCAACATCTCCGAAATAGAATCTCTTCCCGCTTTTATTTTGAGTGGTACTTACCTTCCGCCGATTATAAAGGCGATACGAATGCGTTGGGCGCGACACACATCTATTTGTGGCCAGCTAAAAATAATGGTGGACGGCTTAGCGCCGCCGTCGTGAATGCAGTTTTTATGCACCGTGCTAAACGTGAAGGCATCGTGTGCGTTTTACTACGTACCCTTTGCAGCTTTGTCTTTGTGCCGAATTCTTTCAGAGGCGCCATCGGTTACTATTTTTTATATTGTTTTCCATCGTGTGTTTTTTGTTCTTTTTCATCGAGATCCATCAAAACGTTGAAAGAGACTTTGTTTTTAGAACGTTGTGTTGTTGTCTAGTTTTTGTGTCTACGATTTGACCATCGGATATTGGAGCTGTCAGACCTTTCCCTTTCTCAAAACCTTTAGATAATGAATGTATCTCATGAGTAATTTGTTATCACAAAGACATCTTTAGTTTGCAAATATCAGGTGTTTTCTTTTCCTAATACTCATTTCGAAACCTCACTGTACCGAAGGTCGTAGAAGTAAACGGCACACATAGCATGCGTTCTTTATCCTACAAAATGGTATTTAAAAATTTGCAATGCTGCTTTAGTGTGACCTAGAAATCTCACAATCGACACAACGCTCGAATTTGTGGTTCGTGATCGAAGACTTAATTAACTTGATCATCGGGGTTTCATCACAGTTATACTATTTGGGGTAAGCATTTGTTAATTGAGGGACAGTAATTGTAGGGTACGTTTAGATACAGCAGATAAGCCCTCAAGACTTGATCATCGACATATTTCGGATAGGTAATGATTGGAATCTAGATAATTTTATCCATTAGTGGCATTGCGGAATTTTCTGTCTATTTAAGGGCCAACGAATAGTCGAATAGTGATCTAGAAGCTAACACCCCATCAATTATCGTTGAACTTTCGACTACACTTCACAGTCTGACCCTCATGTGGAGTCATAGGAACAAAATATGCAAAAGATAATTCGATACATAATTGAAGTGAAGCGATATCTCGATGCATCTCGTTATGCAAGTCTCGTGCACCGTTACATAAAAGAGAAAGAACTATAAATATATTGCCTTGTGAGTTTATTGCATCGGCGATAGTGTTTCTAAATGTTGCGCCACCCCCGCATTGGGGCGTGTCGTGACATGTTTAATCTTAATAGTCATTACTGAAATAAGCTTAAGATCTACTTCATCACTCAACACATTCTCTTGATAAATAATGAAACTATTATTTTAAAGCCTGTCTACCGAGCAATACAAGCCATATATAACTTCTAACAACCAACTTAATATTGGTAAATCGGGAACTGACTCCTAGGTTTTAATAAAGAAAGCTGCTATAGACGTCAGCCTAGTGCAGGAAATCAATTCTGCGATGACAAAAATTTCAATATCTAGATTTGATCATTTCGCTATGCTTAGAACAATATTGTCACGTACCATCAAGCAAGACTCTTGTCAAATCCAGACGGTAAAACGAAAACTCATACCTAACGAAGACATTCCCATAATTTTGTTAAAAACCTCTACTAGCACCTAGCAATCTTGGCTCAGGAAATAGAACAATTTTAGTACGAACGAGGTAAAATAAACCGTATTGGAGAATCGTTCTCATTCAGATCCCGTTGTACAATCACAATTCAGGTGGCACGCGACCCGCTGTCAATAGACACGCATTCCGTCTTAAGAGGGAAGCGTGCGCGCATCGTACGTAATCCATTCGTCTTGCTGCGAAACTGCGTCTGTGGACTAGTCGAGCTCGCGGTTGCGTTTGTGAATTTTTTGATGAGGAAGAGGTTCTTTGAAAATGATGTGGGGACAAATAATGTCACTATTGCGATGTCGACGAATGTTGATGAAAAAGTATAATTTTCATGTACCATAATCATATCTGGGATAATAGCTGATACTGTAGAACTTTCGATCGATGACCTGACTATTACTTTTGCGAACATCAACAAACAGAAAGTCGAAAAAGACAAAAGTTGTATTGGCTTGGCTTAGTACAGATTAGTGCGAGAGCTTCATCGTAATTCTCGGCAAGTATTTCCTCTCACACATTCTTAACACACAAACACGGCTTAAAGATAGATTTGTGTCTGTAGTTTATTCAGAACAAGTGCTTAAACCTAGATACTGAGATTGAATTAAACAAATCGTTGTCTAGACAAGGAATGCCTTCTTTAATGACATCTTGACGAAAGCCCACATAACTATGATAGATGGAAATATTTATTTAGACAGAGGAATGGATTTCCTGTTTCACATGTAAACAGCAATTCTAAGGTTCAACAGAACGTTAAAACTATTATGTAAATTTCGAAGTGACAGTTGGAATTCAGACTATTCGAGTAACCGCTAGATTTTACCTATCTCTTTCACCCCAAGGTGATCGAGATAAAGAGAAAGAGATGCAGCTATCGACTGAGACTCGGTGAGATATTGATGGCGTTAAACGTAAAATGTGAGAAGTGAAATTATAGGCTCTAATACCGATACACTCGACAGAGAAATGGTTTAACATTTTTCCGGTTGCGTAAAAATGATGGTGAGGCAGTTAAAATAAGGATGTTATGTTGATAACAGTTACAAGTAAAAATAAATTCAAGTTTGTAGTCTCAATGGCAGGCGAAGATATTATGTATGTAGCAACAGCGTGTATGAACACAGTAAACGGAAAGGCAAAAGAACAAGAAGGGGATTTCAGCAACAATACAAATCTGTAAAACCAGCCAATACACTTCTAACTTTCAATCAAAATGAAGCGGTATTAAACAAAAAGAAAATCCAAACGATTCCATAACAACGCTATCAAGAAATTAACATTCTTATAAAACCTTTATTGAATATGAAAGCTATTGACAGAGTGGTAGCTGTGAAATAACTTACTGTATTAGTAACATACTCGGTTATTCTAAACTGCAAGATATATCGAATTTTTATAACCTATAATGCATTCAATCGCACTCGATCGGAGTGGATTAAAATTGTATTTCTAGTATGCGACAGAGATAGTTCAGACACACATCTATTCACCACATGTGATATAGCCGCCTCTGACGCTGAAATAGATGCCCAATTTTCAGCTGAAAACCAGAATACTTGTCAATTTCGCGACAAGTCCTCAATACAAACATTGCTGGGTTACTTTCAATATTAAAAAAAAGTGTTAGCGTTCTTAATTACAGTTTAATGAGGCGCAACGACAATTAGTCGAGTTGTTTATGACGTGTCGTGTTAACGCACGACACGCCGAGAAACGCAAAGCGCAATAGTCCAAACGACACAAACGCAGCGTCCGTTAGTCGCATCGAGTCGCAAGCGCACATCCGCTGCTAATTTCAGTAGAAACGGTAACACGACAGTTTAATAGAGAACGTGCGGTAACACTAACTGTCCCGGAATCTGTACCAAGGCCGACCGTTTCAAGATAAACGTCGATATACGCGGTAACGCGGTAAACTTATGTTTGAAACAGATGGCAAGATGTGTGGGTGCTGAAAGTATCAATGTCGCATCGAATTTGACAAAACATGTGGAATTAGAAGTGGACCAGACACCCTAAAGCGCCTACAAACATTCTTGATGCTGAACAAACGCCGTAAATGGATGAACACTACTGTACTGTTAAAACATTTCGCAAAGTATTTCCGCATAATGAGCTTGTAAACATAAATTGGGATGTTTAAAACATTGTTGACCATTGTAATGTTTTAATAACATAATGGATGAACGTCGTGGGCGGGACTGTGGCAAAATATGTGCGCTTAGTGCATAACTTTACATCTGCCTCATGACGAAGTAATCAAAATGAAGTGAGCTTGATTAAAACGGAGATACGGTATGGGAACAGAAATCAGTTTCTCATGAGAGCATTCCAACACAACATAGAAAGCGAACAAACACACCTTAATGATCTAAACTCAATTTTTGGCAACAATATAGTCACGAAAAGTGTCATGACATTTTGAATCATTAAGCATGTCAGCTGGGTCTAAAAGTACATTTTCGAAAGTGGGTTAACAATGACAAATAGATGACAGGGGATTCTTAAGATGTTTTTAAATGTCTGGTTAAAATAAAACTGTTACATACATTTTCGTTTAAGTGGGCGTGAATGTATTGACTTAGATTCAGACTAATTTTATGTTTATAGAGGCTTGAACTAAATAGCTGATATCTTATGATCTTAGCTGATCTAGAATCTCAAGCGAATGATACGTAAAAAGATTTACTGGACCTGAATGTAATTTCAGTTGCAGCCGGCGCCGACGGAAAGCAAACAAATGGTTCCGATGATAAAACTGGAAAGCACGGTGCATACTCGTTCCTCGTTTATTACTTAACAGACGAAACTGGCAGGTTTCGCCACAACCTATCGATTATTGAAGCATTCGATGACATCACTAGTTTTATAACTGTTCCTATCATTCAATATTAAGCCTTCAAACATAACGTCAGTTGTTTCAAACTAGACAATTTCCTATTGTAAATATTATCATGTTGTTTATTGAGACCCCCGTCACATTGTATACAATGCTCGCAAACAATATCTGTATTGACTGATTTGAGAATGCTCTCTTGGCTTAGTGTAGCATTATTGAAGTCGACTAAGTGCCTATTGATAGAGAAGCATTGATTGATTCGTTGCATAAGTATTCTTAGGTAAAAACGAAACTTTTTTGTTTATATAATGAGTTAAATCAATAGTTTGTTTGCTGCTCGCCGTGGGAGATATCATGATTCACAATTTCAGACATTGACTGTTCCGTGACATTACAATATTTTTTTGAGTTATCATTGTCTGAACATTCTCTGCGTTTGTTACTATTATATCATCGTCATCTGTCGGAAGACGTTCATAATTTTCCTTAGTATTACATGCTTAACCACGTTCTCATCAGCACCGATACAAAATGTTCTTTATTTTATGGTTGTCTTACTAGTTTGATTCTTCGAGTGGGCGTTTACAAGCAAGCGCACTGATAGTTTCTTCATTCGTGATAGTTATAGCGGATATCTGGGTTTACGTAAACCGACTGCCATCTTACGTCCGCATGCCTTAAGGAAACCAGTTATCAATCGGTCTGAAAATATATCGAATCAATCAAATAAATTACATTTATTCTAAATAGCAATTTACGATCCCAAAAAAAAAATGCACGTAAGTAATCGAAAGCGCTTCCTAGTGTCAAGTATGTTAGCAGATTCTGCTATTCTTCCCTGCATACAAGAACGGTTCTCAAGATTGGCACGTAACTAGTTACGTTTCATTTTTTATGTTCCTGTCCAAGGCATACGACAACAAAAAACTAAAGTGTATTACAACGCCTAAAGCCCCATACGGGGGCTCGTTTACTCAAAAAGTTAGGTCGAACGAACGAAAGTTAATTTTAGTGAGTGAATTGGATTACTCTATGAAAGCGAAGGATTTTACACGTCACACTACGGGCTTAGTAAAATTGTACTTTGAAAACGCGACATGTTAAACAGAACTTTTTAATACTGTAATAATTTTTTTAGTTTTAATTTCATGTTTGGAAAGCTGCACTTCCAACATACTTAAAGTTATTATACAGCAGTAAAGAAATGCATTTCTATACCAAGCGTCATTTTGTCAATAAACAGACTTTCATTCAATCCAGCTGAATGAACTAGAAATATCGCAACAACAATGAATGACTCGACTGCAGTGACAAACATAAGAATGAAAAAATTGCACACAAATTGCACATTGAATTGCAAATCTCCAGTGCGAAATTAGCTAGAACAGTTAGGAGATGCGTGTACGAAAATAAATAGGATCAAGTGCCAACTGAATATCACACGTAGTCTAAATACCGGAGGGCTTATGTTATAAATACGGTGCCACATAACCAGGCATGCAGGCGTGTGAAGTGGAACGAATTGAGATGGTGCGTCAGAGGCTCCGCGCCCAGGACTCTCGTCCTTCGCCTGTTAATAGTCGTTTATAATTAGATACGTTTTGTCTTGCTGGAATGCGTAAAGACATTTGTCTTGGTTATGGGAGCGTGACAGCGCAAGAAAAAATGTGCGGTTGGCAATCTTTAATTGGGTGTTTATAAGATTTGAGCAATGGCAAATAGCAGTTAGTTAGCAAATGAAGTTCTTGGTCAGAACAGCAAACTGTAGAGTCTGTATCAATTTAATCAAGCACAATTAAAATAAATCAATCAGGCTATCTAAACGAAAGAAATATACACTCACTGACACTTCACCTCTGCAGTATGAATCAGGACTTACCTGAAAGAAAAAAAAACAAAATTAATACTTCGCATACAAAGCAATATCAGGCTTTTGCACTCCCAGCTTACGAAAAAGTCAATAGCAAAGTTGTATGAACAACATTCGCAAAACGACGTTCATCTCAAATGGCTTTTTAGCCCAGAACAATAACTTGATAGAACAATAGCACCTGACCTAACAACGTACGAATAAAAAGCACCACTCGATGGCTCGATCCTTTTTGCAATTGAAGCAAAAACTCCACGAAGGGCCAATCATGGCATGGTCCGAAGTATTCCGAAGTACTCCGAACTGGGACAGTACGTGGGCAATGCTGGCAAGGTGGTGTTGATGCAACTTCCTTTGCGCCTACTTGTCGAAAGAATACTTCGGTAACTGTTGTAACTCTTTTGATCGTTATTTCTGCAGGTATGTGGGAAGATATGAGTAGGATTGATAAATCGCTTACAAGAATTGGTTAGAAAAGAATTAATTTACCGGTCAACAGTAGGATGACCACTTTATTATGCCCATAATATGTAATGAGCTACCTGCAAACGTTAAGCAATCGGTCTACGACACGTTGGTAATCGGATACAGAAGATGTCAAATGAAACCGATTACCACTGAAGTTATGGATTCACCCGTTGTTTACAAACAATTTTAATATAATTATACTTCTACTGCAATGGGCCTACTTTGCGGTATTCAGTATCGCCCTACAGAACGTCAATAACCATTTATCCTAGAAGACTAAGTTGCGCAAAATTGAAGGCAGTCCAAAGAACTTTTTCTTCGAAGATAGATACAATTCCAGCGAGTCACTTAGCAACTAGGAAGTGAATACGAATGATCATTTATAAAAACACTATCTTCGTCTTCACAGGAAAGTTAATAACGCTCATCGTATCGACGTGTGCGATTTTACTTTCAACACATGCAATTACAGAGTAATTGTATCTCGGCAATGCTTTTTCTCGTTACAAACGATCAATAGAGCATTTCATTAAAGTACCTCGGGGCGGATTAACATTGATACGCAATGAAATTCGAGATGGCTTGTAACGTCAGGACATGCAACTGTTTGACTTACATGGAGTAATCATATTCTTTGTTTGCTTGTTTAGGAGAGGACATCTTACGTTCGTTAGACGTCGTGAGTTGAAAGAATTCGGTTCTTCCGCAAATAGTTTCGTAACGTTTCAAGGAAAGGAAAAGGAGGAAACATTCAAATCGATTATTAAATTCGTTTGCAAATAGCAGGGAAGTGAGGTAATCCTTTTATCAGGAATAGTGGTTATGTTTAAAGAATCGATAGCCGTTGACATGACACATTAAGAATTAGATCACGGTTATTAGCTGGCACCGCACGTTTAAAACCTTTCAGAGATAACAGAACTAGTTAAGTAGCTAATAAATAATTATTTTCCATGCATTTTTATAGGCTAAGATAGATAAAATTAATATAAATTAACAAATTTGTTATTATCATAAAACTGTTTTTGCTTGACAGTCTCAAAAAAAATTCTAACAAAGAAATTGTCCAACATCATTTCAGTCATTAAAGCCAGTTTTCTCACAGGTATTACCGAAGAATAGAGATTAACGAAATGCTCTAATGATCCGTGTGAGTTTTCTCAAGAAAGGAAAAGGTGGAGTGAAGAACTCGATGGAGTAATAGCATACAGCCTATCTAGATCTGTATTCTGAAAATTATACTCTTATGAAAGATTGTTGGGACTTGTATAATTATGTACGTAGCAATATTTAATAAGGGTAGATAAAATCTGATCTGTAGGTATTCAAGATGCTAAATGAAAAAAAAAAATTAGGGTAAAGTGATTTAAGCCCATATTCCAAAACGTAAACTCCAACTCCAACATGAGCACGAAAATGTCAATTAAAGCTGTTTAATTGTATTCTAATTTCGTACTCGAGAGATGAGGAAACAAATGCAAAAACTTCAATTTATGACAAGCTTCGATGTAGTTGGAGTTCGAGTTGAGTTGGAGTTTACGTTTTGGAATATGGGCCTTACTCTCTTTATTAAAATTTTCTATTTCGATCAACTGCATTACTTGAAGTGAAATATCATCTAATATTACTCTTAACTTAATAAAATTTACATCATCATTAAGCTTCTGTCGTAACTTTCAACTTCGCGGTTAATATTTAAATTAGTAACAAATTTTAGTATTCCAATGCATTTTTCTAAAAAAGTTTTTAAAAACATCTATTACGCCGCCACACGTGAAGCAGCCAAATCCATTTTTTCACTTCAAACACTTCGTAGAAAAACATTATTGCTTTACTAAATAAACGATCGGCCTATTTCACTAGACCAAAGTAAATAGCGTCTGGATTATTTTCTAGACGTAATGTCAGTCCGTGGTTTTGGCAACATTACTTGTAATCTTAACTCCTACGATGTTTACGTTGAGGCCATAGTATCGCTATCGTTAAAAGTCTACGATTCCTAAAGATGTTATTTCAGCTCTATTTTTGTAAACTAATTTCGCAGTGTCCAGCCTTGAACGGGAATCGAATCAATAAGTTTACCGTTTTCATTGAACATCGGTACTTTTGATGGCAATATTTTACGCAATTAATGAGCTGAAAGAAATTCTGCGCTACAAATTACCTGAGCACGTCAATATATTTTCAGCCGTGTATCGGTAAACAGGTCTGCTAATATCACTGTTCCAACTCCTTTATTCGATATAACAGCAACGTTTATTTTGCTTTTACAACCATCAATGTCTTTATTAGTACAATTTTATTATTCTTGGTAACATTTATGATATATTTTATTGTATTAGATGGTTGTTCTTGAATCTATTTTTATCGATTGAAAAGTAAGGCTGTAAAACGAACTTGAATAAGAGTTATTAAAGATTTCTAATCACGCACCCATATTTTCTAATAGCAATTAATATAAAGGTAAATGTGCATGTAAACGGAAAAGTAACGTCATGAGATTCACCAGTAAATAATAATTAGGTATTCAAAAAATCTAGGATGTTATACTTCAAGTATTAATTACGCTTTTAGTAAGGATAATTCAAATAATTATAATTATCGAGCTGTTCTCGATGATTTGCTTAGAAATCACGCAAAAAAAAAATGATCGCAAGCAGATTCGATTGCAGGTATCTCAATCACCGCAGTGCCATCTCTCATAGGATGAAATAAATTAAGTTGTACTAACCCTTAGTTGATAAGTTTATTATTGTACTAACCAATGGGCCATTGTTGTCTAATTGATTAAATAAATTATTATTATTATTTCCTTTATTTAAGGTACATACATATAAAATACATTTTTAAATATTAAAATACAAAGATATAAAATTATTTAAAAATGTAAAAAATAGTAGCCCACCGGTATCGGGAACAGGGTCCAAGCTACCGGCGGTCAGGGCTCCAGAGAGAGGAACCTCCTAACGATGCGAGCCGTGTCCAGAAGTACTGCTCTCTGAATCAAGCCCTTGATCCAGCTGCCTAACGAGAGCCTCCTAAGATGTTGGTCGAGGCTCGTGGCTATTAAGCCGTTGGCTGACACGACTATCGGTACAATGATTGCCGAATTCACATCCCACATGTGGACAACCTCGCGAGCCAAGTCAAGATATTTGATTTGTTTATCTTTCTCGGCTTTCACGAGGTTCTCGTCATGCGGAACGGTGATATCTACAATCATTGCACGCCTCTCGATTCGGTCCACCACCACTATATCAGGCTTATTTGCAATAATAGTCCTGTCAGTGATGATGGACCGATCCCAGTACAATGTGATGCTGCCATTATCGAGAACTGGGTCGGGCACATACCTGTAGTACGGAACCTCCGATTCCACAAGAGAGTATTTCAGAGCAAGTTGCTGATGGATAATCCTGGCTACAAGGTTGTGTCTATGCAAGTATTCTCCATTAGCAAGACGAGAACAACCAGAGATAATGTGGCGAATTGATTCTCCCGGACGGTGACATGCCCGACATATGTCAACCGTGCCGTCCTTCACAATAAATTATTATTATTATTATTATTGAGAATGGTATTGGAGCTAGGGTAAATTGACATTCAAACAAGCCCCTCGTCGATTTGAAAAGTGGTGACTTTATCAATTGTAGTGCTTGAGTTCAATAACGCCTACTGTCCAAACTAGGGTTTCTGTTTTTGGATTGAATAAAGACAACGGTCTAGAATTTCAGCAGATCTAATGGATGATAAATAAAATTAATCAGATCACGCAAAGTTCAAGTGAGACGACTGTTGTTGACTTTATATCTGACATTAAATAAAAGATACCCTTTAATCGACTTTCACAATGTCAAAATTCCATTGCTAGAAATAGTACAAACAGACGTGTTGAAGATATTTACTAAAAACACGGTAAGATCTACATCTGATAGCAGTCAGCTCATCTAACAAGACCAAAATACATGTAAGACATTGCGACATTGTTATTACAGTGATATAACTGTCTCCTGAGATAAAAGCGAGCATTTCACACGACTATCTGGCACGCCGAGGTAATTATGAAATAATACAATGCAGGACGACGAATAAATGTGAGATATATTTAGAACTAAGAATATCAACAACAGACAAAACTGCCATCTGGATGTCATCCGAAATGGTATTACCATTATAATAAATTGCTTAATTGGTCTAGCAGCTACATGTCTGGGACGTGAGATCCTGGTTTCATTTTGGGATTTGGTTGTACGCCGTGCCTGTCAATGCGAAATAGCCAGAGATATTCCAAGATGAATGACGTTATTTGAATCATATGAATGAATAAGAACATTCTGGTTAACAAGATAACGCGAAAATCACGACCTTTACCCGGCTCGACCAAATGGTGCCAATGCTCTCATATGCAGTTGGAGGACTGCCCAACTTTACGAGGGAAATTAGCGTGAAGATATGTCCGAATACCCCACGTCGTCTCACGTCTAAGTCTCAAATGAAACGTTGATATTGCAAACGAGAGGCAGGTGTGCCAGCGCATTAATTTTCGTTAACATCTGCCACTGAATTAGATGCTCCATATTTATTTGAGAAATTTACAGGTGCATTTGGTAAGAATTACAATAAAACGTGGGTTGAAAACGCGCCATACATTTTAGTTTATCGGCAGATGGTAAATTGAAGGAATGATACAAACTGCATCATCGCAGTTCGGTATATAAACAGTTTTATGTGCACGTGAACATAATCTGATGATCTCGTCTGAAGACAGATTGCAAAGTGCATGGTATGATTAGGAATAATAGCATATAATAAAGTATGTATACTCGTAGATGCAATCCGTCACTGCAATGTTAGTAATTAAGCCAGATGACGATAGTGTTACGTTTGACTTCACTGCTACTAGTACTTATTAAAGAATTTTCAAACGCTTCGACAGGGACAATTTCTATAAGGAAGGTATTTTAATTAAGTATACACAAACAACTCAACCAAGTATCCGCTCAACGATAAATAAATTGACGTAAGAAAGTAGTTACAGCCATAATAGAAAATAAACTTCCATAGCTTGAAAGATATGTAAATAATTCTGATAAAGCATTCAATTAGAAGGAATCTGGACCGAATCAAAATAGAAAGCTGACTCAAGGTCAAAATAATATTTTATACTCACCTGTCAATGTTATCAAAACCAAACGATAGTAGGTAATTAACATATCTGAGAATCTAAAGTTTTAGTAGATTATCTGTAATATCCCGTGGAAAACCCGAATGATAAAGTCACGAAGTAATGAAAACAATATGATGAACTGTTACGACAGCCGATAACGAAACCCATTAATAAAACCATAATATCCGAACATCAACCGACAATGTTGCTGTTGCAGCATACATTGATGATTTCGAATAGGAAGCCACAATATTTGAGGAACAAAACAATCGATGTATTAGAAACAATTTCGGATAGTCAGTCAAATTGTTTTGATAGCCGGTGGGTAATAAAAAGTAGTAGAAAGTGCCAGAGAAGTCATCGGCACTTGGTGTTGGGCCAAACTGTGGCAAGGTCATTGGCTGTTTGATAATAGACATTATGAAGTAATAGATTGTTTGTTTACTTTTTTTAGTGCTGCACTATTGATCAGCTTTACTTGCTAGCTTCGTAGAGTTATGAAAAGTAACAGTCAAGTTTCGAATACTATCTATATTTTTATCAAACTTTGAATTGTGGCTTAGACTTGAAATGGATCAATATATCCAGTGGTTTATTGGAATTTATCATCATTTAACCGCTCGGGAGCAAAACAAAAAATACACCCAGACGAAATAACTCGCTTTATCTCAATGAATAACAAGTAACGATACGGCTTTCAACTGTCTTCGAAGATGTAGGTCTGGGTGGCATGCCAAAACAGCCAAATTCAAGTCTCAAGGCATTCCCATTTTCATCGAGCTATGATATCGAACCTTGGTTTGCAAGAAAGGATGCTTTGTTTTTCTACACTTCATCGGCAAACATAAAAGATTCCCCTTTTAGAATAATTCATGGTTATTTCACAAGCAAAATTAACTTAGTTTCCTGCGTTACGAACGATTGATCGAATTACTTCATTTTATCGATAAAAACATGATAATTGCATGGATCCGCCTTTGTTTTGTTCCGTGATTTATTCACTTTGGTTTTTTAAACCGTCTCTTCCGTCAGTGTTATTATAAAATGATTTGTTGTTCATCAATCAATTTTAGAATTGGAATTTGTGTTTTTAGCTTTATGTTGCAGATTTTTTTCAAGATACTTTCTACTAAGATTTTCACGAACCATTAGGGCTCTTCTATCAATTTTAACGTGGCTTATGAAATGAAAGAAGAAAGAAAGAAAAAGTATTTAATTGCCACAAAACAACACACATCTTACTTGATTTTACTGAAACCTAAACGATAGTGTTAGTAGTTTTTTAAATTATGTTAGTAAAGACAAATTCACGATTAAATAAGAATAAAATAAAGATACCAAATGTGAGTTAAAATTACATCATTTTGTCTTGGGATTATCATCAACCAAAACCACGCAGAGACACGTTACAATAGGTACAATTTGCAATTACCTTTACATTTAACCACTACATCAAGTCTATCTAGCACCAACATCTCAAATTGCTACATTCACTTGTTTACGTGCCATTTGAATTGCATACATGTACACGCAACGTACATTCGCATACCGATATCAATACAGATAAGTTAAAGTGTTCGTTACAGATTCCATTGCGTTCGCGATTAGTTCCACGCTACGGACTCGAGGACACTGTGACGGAACCCAATGTAGTGATATCAGCTTGTTTTGCGTTCATTACCCCCTTTGCTTGCTTGCTTAGATTCTGTACGCCATTTTTGCACGCCTAAATTAGAGGCAGAATAAGAGAAGCTTATACTTATGATTGAGAACTTTATGTACCTTATTTGCGCAAATAAACCATTTTTGATTTGATTTTGATTTTGATTTGCAATGAAGTTCTAGCAGCAGCAAGATCTTACAGAGCAATGTACCTGAAGACATGATTTGTATTGCCTACTTGAACAATGTTTCAAGAGTACTATTGAGTGGTGTATTAAAGAACAGAAGTGATTATCATTTATCGTACTCGTATCAATTGAAGTCACGTCCTATTGTTATAATGTAAGAAGAGTGTCAGTGTGACAAGTGACACTTATTAGGACCTCAATTTCTAATTCATTCGAGTAGAAGTTATCATTGATTTGCAAGTGATTTCGATTTTGTATGACAGTGATTCATGTTCTATTGATAAGTGATAAATAATTTGGCGATTGTTTGAAATAGCTGTTGACTTCAGTATTAGCTTTATAAAAGTAAGACATAGTAACTAATGATATTTGTATCATCATGATGGGTCATGATGAAATTGAATTTATGAATTAAATACGCAAGCGATTCAAGAATTTTGGATTTGGGTTATGAACATGAGATAAATGTTTACCTTAGCATTTTTTAAATGGGATACTGGTAAACAAAGAGGCTGACATACTGTGGTTCGCCATTCGAAAGGAACGGAACAAAATGTTGCCGAAGGCACAGAAAGAGAAGTACAAACAATGAAAACAAAGAAATTATAAAGTCATGCTGTGTTTTACTAATTTAAATGGTATAAATTCAACTACGTAATATATGAAAGTTATTGTGTACTGTAATGAGGAAATCAACTGAGCATAAATAATGTTCATCTTACGAACTATGTATTGTATAATGTCAACGTATCTAAGATATTTGTGTATAGATATTGTTTGCTACAACTTCTGTATCCTGATAACGATCTCTTTGATCCTGAAAGATTTGGCGAAAATTTGTGCGTTGATGAGGCAAAAAGCCACTTGAGTAACATATCTCTTTTGATCATAGTAATACATTTTTCTGACGAATGTTGGTGGCAAAACACAATAACTTTCTTTTCTATGCTTTTCATGGCCACGTACAATATTATAATTGACGTAAGCAATTACACCTTGCCAGATCAAAGTCACTGTTGCGATAGTGAAATGCTTATTTAAATCATGATCTTTTCAATTGGTCGACATAATACTTTCACGTTTATGTAATCACGCGCCTCTTGGCTCGCCCATCCGTCATACCGCTTGCTTGTTATCTTGATCTAAACTATGAAAGTGAAATATCTCCTCTTCTTTGTAAGCCGGAGATAAGGGGGCCCCTGGCGCAATGAGCTCGCGTTTTCACGTTTTTCTCTTTGATATTTTAATGTCCATAACGCTTCGTGCGAAGGTTATTGTTATCAGGAACACAATAATAATTGTGTGTACAGAATAGCAAAACATTATTATAGTACATCGCACTTGACATTGTAGAAGAAATCAAGAAATAAAGGGCTGCTTCCTCAATAAAATATGATCGAGCATGCGGACAGTGAAAGATCGCACTTTGCAAGACCTCGGAAGTCCAGAAGTGGACGTGCTTTGAAAACATGAATCACAGAGAGGAGACTAATGTAGGAGCTATCAATATGGAACCATCGCGAAATTGTGCGTGTAACCTTGCCAGGGGACAAATCTTAAAACAGTACACAGAATATTTGTATGCAGGAAAACAACAACATAAAACACCGGAAATAGATTCAATGGCAGATATTCGCCATCGTTCGGAGCTTAGGGAGCGATCTTCCAAATCCGATGCGCACTTCGAGCAATCTTTATGTCTTATGGAAACGTATCCAATAAAACGATACAGAATCTTTTTCAATCGGATTACACGGTATTGTGAAGCTTTAGTAGTGCTGACGACTGGGTCAAAGCCATAAGATTTATTTTGTTGAACTTGTCGCGAACAAAACGTGGTTTATGTATTTTCAAAATGGCTTGGTCCCAAGTCTAGAAATATTTAAGATATGGCGGCACATTTAGCAAATGCATTTTACGCATTATCTCATCCTTACCTATCTTTGACATAAAAGGCAACCGTATTCAAAACTCTGCGTGTCATAACCACTTCTTCGTACATTTTGTAGGCTAACATTTCTAATTGGCATTGCAAAACGCCAATTGCCAATTATTGTCAGTCGTGAAAAAATTATGAGTTTTTTAACATTTGTGCCTTCAGTTAACGTGCATAATAAATCGGTAATATATCTTTATATGGCGGTTTTGGGTACAATCGATTTAGTTCATTAGCCGTTATGTCTATCTAATCTGTCTGTTCACGACTTTGCTTTTCTTTATCATTCGTTATCTTTGCTATAGTAAATCTGAGACTCGCTGGGTCTAGTATTTTACGTATTTACAAGTATAACGTTAGACATTTTGAGGGCTGAAAGGAATGTGTAAGGTCACGGTCTGTACACACTGTTTCTGCATTTTTGTAAGCTAAAGTCCATTGAAACAGCTTTTCTTTATGAAGCAAACTTTTACTAAGGAAAATGTTTGTACGGTAAATTTTAATGGCAGTAATTGCACGGTAAATATAGTTCCAAAATAATAATTTTCATTGTATGATTTTTACGTGCGCATCACTCTAAACTACTGGATGGATTTTTATGGGACTTTCACTGAACACTTTGAGGTTATCGTGATCGAAAAGAATGAAATAATTGTTGGAGCTGTATTCAGAGCAGCCAAAATAGAAATTGACGAAACACAGGCAAGAGAACAATGGGATGATGGGGGTTTGCATATTATTTCAGTAACTGACTCTGATGTTGGCATTGGACCAAAAGATGAAGTTGATTTCATTGATTTATTCAAAACAAAACTATAACATTGATATGTCCTTAGGGTCACTTAAAACGACGTAAAGACTGTTGTCAATTACAGGCAGTGTCGTAAATTAGCGTCATTGTCTTTATAAATACGTCGGCGTCGCTTCCATACGTCGACTGAACGGCGCCTGGTGACGTTTTTAATGTTAACTAATGATAGATTCGGTTGTTATGATTAATTAATGTCACTATTGTTTGTTCGTGCTTCGATGGCCACGAAGTATATGTCCCGGTTGTCGTGCGAATATCAATCGTCGTCATTACCCGTCCTAAGTTCAAAGAAGGCACTGGTTAAGTTGAAGGCAAGGCGGTTATCAGTTCTTTTATTTTTAGCATCATTTGATTTAAATGAGTAATGAGTTATCTTGGGAAAGCCCTTGAACGATAATGAATGCGATTCATCTTATTTCAAACGTCTTGTTGTTTGTGAGTATACAAGGAAAGTCTTTGTTTATGCGTAACTCGGAAAATCTTCTAGCGTCATTAGCTAGTCATATGCGTTACTCACTGTAGTAATTGTCGACAAATAACTTCACGTTATTACCTACTTATGTTAATACAGCAATTGTAATTTCATGTTTGCCAATCGATTGCTAGATTCCGCTTGGTTGTAGTGACTGGAATGCTAACGGCAATCCTGAAACCAACTCCTACATAAAAGAATTGCATGTTTATGTTGTCATTAGCCTAGCCTTTTCCTCACTCCAGTAGGTTCGGCATCCGACTACAGTCTGGCCTTGACAACGTCTGACAAAATAGCTAATTTACGATGTCTCACAACAATAACTTCGTTCCGAAGACCAAATAATGAATGTACAATGTTAGCAACATGGATTTCTATTTGTGTTTTTCTATCGATGTTCAAAACCAGTCCCGTAGGTACTTAGTAGGCACCTCGCACCAGATTAGGCCTTTTCAAAGCCACGGTTGGTAGCCGCTCAATGTCAATCGCTACTTCCCGACAATACTGTGGCATGAGTCATGCTATGATCAATCCTACTTTAGTCGATAGATAGACAGAATGAGATCTTTTATTTTGACTGATACGGCTTGAGTGGCTCCTCTGTTTGGTTTATCTTATTGATAAGAAAGAAATAGTGCAATGTTTTCTTGTTATCTTGCTCCAAAATGAAATGCTTTTCAGTAACATCTTTACTATTTTTATAACACCGTACCGGTTTGGAACGATGTTTTGCATCGAAAACAATTTCAGAAAATGCTAAAATAGTCCTGAAACACGTGAAGGTTATACACACTGTTTACTGAGTTTTCTCGTCATTACGTTTTTGTTACGGTTACAGAATAAATGTTTTAGAGTTATTCATAAGCTAATGTTTCGTATGATTATGATTACAGACAGCAATAGGCTTGGCTATCAGTTTTAACCATTCAAAGACCGTAATCTGTAACTAATCCGATGGGATCATCAATATTCATGAGTTTTTTACAAAGCACAGCCAGAAGTTATTGACAAATGTTTGTACTGTCTACTTTTTAAACGCTTGTCCATCATACTAGGTCATAGAAAAAACCTACTTAGGTATCGATTTTTAGTACTAAGGGGCATCGCACGTTGATTCAACGGCAAAGCGATTTAAATATTAATTTTGAGTAAGAGTCACTTTTAATATATCGGGAGTTTGTGCACATATTCATTTATATTTTCGTGCCGCATATTTTAATGGTTCACTGTGCCCCTAAATATACGCTGTCAGTTCAGTGCGCTAATATGTTGATGGATTGGTCTGAGTTGCTTCCTAAAGTATTGCCATATCTAAAAAATATTCACCGCAATATTTTGCTAAAAGTTACCTCCCATTGTATGCTCATATTTTTTTAACGAGAAATGATTTTTATTACGCCTTCCTGAGCTAATTAGATTAGGGCTTAGTTCAGTTAATAAGTAGGTAATGCCTGTGTAACCTGCCACGAACTTTCCTCTGTTCAAAGGGACACTGAGGGAAAGAATGCTAATAAAATCCATATTACAATATGAAATGATTTGAAACGAGTAAGGCGGTAAAATCATAAAATGTCAACGACTTCCGATCTTGGATCCGCAAATAAAAGCTTCTAACGAAATTAGATTGGCTTTTATTCCTTGCGAAACTACCGCGTCTCAGATCATAACTCACATTTTGAGTGAAAAGGGACAGACAATAACAAGAAACAGAGTTAACAGTAAGGTAGACATTGGGTGAAGTCTTAACTGCTAGGCAAAGCTTCACCCAAACCCAAACTGACTCCCTCTCAAACAGGGAACATGTCGGTGACGATTTTTAAAGTAGAGATAAAACCTATTCTCTTGATGAAAAAAGTCGAATCACCAAATTGCATTACTTGTAATAAAATCGAGGACGTACAACATTTGTTCATGGACTGTGTAAAAAATAAGATTGAGAGGGAAAAATTGGAAAGAGAGTATGGCTTGAACAGGTTAGATATTGGCTTAATTTAGACGATATTATCATACCCTAAGTCTGATCTAGCAAAACAACTTTGTAGGCTGGCAGTAAGCTCAAATCCGTAATGTTATATTGTAAGTAATGTTAAGTGCATTTATATTGTTTAAGGTACAATGGGGTTGACGTATCCTTGTGGATAAAAACCCCCATAAAAATAATAAAGATAAAAAGAAAAAAAAAAACTTATTCTAAAACTGAATATACTTTTACGCTTTGCTAACTAAAGATATGTATGCCAAATCAGGAATTCCATTAGAAGCTAAAGACTGCCCCAACACCAATTGATACAAAATCGATTGTTGACACGGAACATCAAACATCATTTAGCCTGATTCCCCAAGATCACTACAGCAATATAGCAACTTTTTCGCCCAACTTTAAATAATTTGAGTAATAAAATCAGCCGTGCGAATCCTCTCGAGTTTAATGGACTGTGGCTGCAATCGTAATTGATATACTACACTATAAAAATTCAATTTTGTCTTTCATTATGAACATTCATGCGGTCTGGGGCAGCCGAAAAGAAATTTTCTTTACGATTCGTTTCCGCTTTGGTGACTTTTATACTTTTCTGTTGAAATCTGAGTTTGGATTTAGGCACGAGTACATGCAATCAACTTGACAGGAAGTTTCATTAGGTTGGATCTTTGGTAAAAATCTGATTCTTGTAGGAGGATTGTTGTAGGATCTCGTATAGCATGTGTGTCTATTGGTGAAAGCTTATTCGTCGTTTCTTCTTCAGCTTCGGCAGTCCGAATGCTATTGCCGCCTGTTGCTTTTAGCAATAAAGTACTTATCCACGCCACGTCTGATTTACAACGCACAACTTCATTCACCGTTTCCACAATTTTCTTTGCATTCTTGCCCGTTACACACGATTCGATTGATAAAAATTCTTTAACCTCCGTATCGGCATTGAAATTGAGTTAGGTATGTTAAAATTCACAAACGGGTGTAAACGATACGAGTTTGTTTGATTGTGAATTCAGGTCGTGGAATCAACAAGTTACAGTATTGTGCTATCTTGCTTTATCATTTACAATTTGTCTATCTTACATTGACGCAGTTGCGTTGAGCTTGGCAAAGATTTTGGGAATATATCATAATTGCAAATACCATACCTAATCTTATGTTCTAAACAAACATTGGATTTTCCGTTAAAATACGTCGGTAGAATTTATTCCTGAAGATAAGAAACGAATTACCACATCATTAAGAAATAAAAAGTCACAATGACCATCTAAAAAATTTTTTATACGTAGCTAACTAAAAAAAAAATCTCTAGTGTTAGTTTAGTGTTTATTGGCATAATATCTCCATAAAAATGTTCGCTTGCATATTATTTACATCATGTTAACGATATCACTGTGATAAGTGACAGTAAACAAGTGCATGGCTTTCTCGTTATCAAGTTGTGATAAGAGACTCTCGTCTCAGTTGCGAAACAGTACTGAATATACAGGCTCATGGTCGTAAGGACTTATCCGATCCCAATCTGAGAAAACGAGCTACCAGAAAACTCAAATTGTATGTTTCAAGGAAAATCTGATGTAGATGATGTAGATAGTGCGCGCATCGTTGTACAAATTGTATAACGACGCGAGTTTTCTTCTAGGATCTAGAATTAGGGGGTCTACTCTCTAAGCCCGAAGTCCGTAGTTTCGGCCTTAGTGTCGGGCGTTTTTTTACACGGTATCATCTACGGACTTACGATTAGTCGCGAACCCGAACTAAGAATGAATAACCACACGATTTGACAGTTGTTCTCAGCAGCAGTTGCGTATTTGTTACGTCAGTTGTGGTCTTGGCAGTTAGTACATACTAGTATTAATATTGAGGGAGTAACACAATATATCAATCAAAATATTGGTGGAATATCTTAGGTTATTGTTGACACACCTGCAACGTTTGCAAGCGGTAACTTATCAAAATGAATAAGACAGTGGAGTACTGTTTCTGTGTTTTCTCAGGTGTATGGTATAGAACGAAGGAGTTACGAAGGCTATCGATAAATCTAAGAATAATGGAGCACTTATGGAGCTGTTATGAATAAATCTTTCGATGAAGCACTTACAGAGCAACTTAGATTATTTCCGACTTTCGGATAGAGACACGAGTTCACAAGGAGGCGACGGCTAGGTGGGAGCCTCGTTGGGTGGCTCGCCGTCCGATAAAAACCAGGCCCGGGTCGACGTCGCGTTGTGATCCACGCGCGCCTCAAAAAGATGCCAGCATAGAAGACGGCGCCCGCTAGGGCCAATGCCTGTCAGGATTGCGGAATTTGTTCGAACTAGTCACCGCGGCCTTGTAACCCAAAGGGCATTTGGAGGAACACGGATGGGTTTTCTCCTTTCTGTTCCGTCCAGAGCGGCAAGAGTCATTTGATGACTGATTTACCATCATTAAAAAAAACTCGGGAGCCGGTAGACTCCCTCCTAATTGCCAAACTTACATCATCAATTTTCCAAGACGAATTATGAAGGTAACCCTGAATCTCATTGTCTTCGTTTTAACGTAGGCATTAATGTTCCGAAAGATACTTTTGATTCTAATTCAATTACTTCAACAAAAGCTGGCATCAAATCCAATTAGGAGTAAAATCCTCTTCGAAGTTATATGATCACTCTATTGTAAGCGTCTCTGAAAGGTTGTTAATGAATTTCGGAGCTTGTAAAAAAAGGAGCCTTAAATCTGGGTTAGGATCTGCGTAATACGGATTAGTACATACTTTAATAATTAAGGCTTGTCTGCTTTTAACTTCGTAGATTTTTTATCTCCTTTGTAACGTTGATTAAAGATGACAGCATTTACTTAGATGTTAACTTTTGTTTAAGATTAATCTTCATCATCTGCCTAGCCTTTTCTCAACTATATTGGGGTCGGCTTCCAGTCAAACCAGATTCAGCTGAGTATCAGTTATTTAAGTGGAGCGGCTGCCTACCAGACCACCACTTAACTGGGTGACACGGTGCTTCTTGACAAGACTGGTGTCAGATTATCTGGCTTCTGACAATCCGTAACGACTGACAAAGATCTACAAATGACAGCCGGGACCAACGGCATAACGTGCTTTTCGAGGCACGGAGGAATCTCGGTATGTTTAACATGGTCACCCATCCACAGACTGACCCTGGCAAGCGTTGCTTAGCCTTAAAAATCCACCCGTGCGGCTGTTATTATTTAGCTTAACACAACTGGGGTTAAGGTTAGATGAGTTTAAACTCAAAGCTCATGTAACATTGAGGTTCTGTTTTCCATGTAGCCTGTTTTACGTGGCACGCCTTCGGGGATTTACGTTCTCGTGGAGTTTCAAGTGAATGTGCAAAGTCTTTGAATATTTCAAATGGCTTCAAAGCTGTTATTCTAACTTCATATGAGTTGATGAAAATTCAATGAAAGCATTGCTTTACATTATGACTTTAGTTCTAAGCTTTTATAAAATCCAGACAGTTGACTTTAAATTAAATCGTTTCATAATTTAATCTATCAGTCTACTCAAAAACAGGTTAGTAGGCTTGTTTTGACATCTCTTAAAGATATTCTAACTTTTACAGTTTAATAACTTGATTAACAAAGTTACTTTTCGAATAATAAACATCAACACCCCTTCTAAAATACCAACAGAGTATAAAAGGAGAAAATAATGATGAAAATCATTTCGAACTGATACTATCCCACGTTGGGTGCCATTAACAAATCATACGCATTGACGCACCGAACACGTTACAGGCTTCGCTTGGTCAAGGACCCTTAGCAATATCGAAATGTGACAAACCCCTATGTATCACGCTTATAGGGCTATAATACGGTCACATGAGACTATTCAGTCTACCTATCCTTATCCTAATTAATTAGACTGGTACGGACAAACGAGTTTCGATCCATCTTTATTACGCGCGTGCGCCGTCTTTTGTCTTTTTTTGTAAACGACACCTACCATTGTGATGTATTAGCCGTCGAATTAAGTAATCGTATACACACGAGTGTTATACTCGTATCTTATAATAGTGAGTGCACACGATCCGAGATGTATCACGTAGGTATAACGTAAACAGCCTACACGCGTGAAACCGACACCCGTTGTAAAAACTCGGCCTCGATCGTGCAGTTGAGGTGGGGTCGCTAAGTTAGCGATTATGCAAGTCGATTTATCTACAAAATAGTAAAATTGTTTTTAGTAGGTAATCTGTGGAAGCATTGATCCCAGATGATTCACTGATTTTTTTTTGTTCTTTTCCTGATAATACTAGCTACATTACTATTAGCTGCACTATCACTGAGTGTTTAAAAGTTATTTTTATTCAGACAAAATGCACGGTTTTTTTGGAGTAGGCTACAGAAGCGGGGCCGCGGGAAAAAGCTAGTTAACTAGTCAATCATTTTAAACGTCTTTAATGCAGTTTGAGTGACTGGGAACGAACAGACAGCCACCAGGCTAGAAATAGTGTCATAATAACGTCTCCAACCAATATAATCTATTAGTTTAAAGAACTGTTCTTAGTATAATTTATGATTATTTTTAATATTGTGGAATTAAATCATAAATATTATCCTGTTTATCATTTAGTTCGCGAATCGGTATTCATATCAAGGAAAAATCAAGCAAATAATAACAACAAGTACTTATAGAAAGAAAGAAAAATGTTTATTTGGGACTCGCACAAATCAGACAAAAAGTAGGCATCTAAAAGAAATTAAAAAATAAAAGCTAACAATATGAATTTTATCTGTGCGAAGCCAAAACGGTATACCTAAGGACCTTTTTGGGACCTATTCCGACCTAAGCACAATATGCTGCTGAATAGTTATAATAATAAAGTTTATGAAACCAACACCACAATAAGCACAAAATTTTGCAAATATGAAGCAATTTAAACGCTTTACAATACTTCCTGAAAGTGTTACTTAAATGAGATTATTACATTGTTGCCAAAACTGTGTTATACAATGTTGTTATCAGGCACGTAAAAACTAAAATCGTGAAGCAGTCATTTTGTGCAAGGTATTGATGCAATATTTTGCACAAAAACTTGTCACTTCGAAAGACGTTACAACTTGTACAACTTAACATGACAAGAACTTGACGGACGATTTCTATAGCAAGTCGAACAGTTTTTAATGAAATATAGGTAGACTTGCTTCTGTCAGCGGCTTCGCTTGCGTGAAAGTCTAAAAGTATTCCAAGGTAACACCATCATCATAATATACGTTTAAGTACTTAGGCCACTTAGTTACTCCCGACCTGAAAGATGATGCCGATATGGAACGGGAACGAAGGGCGCTGTCGGTCAGAGCGAATATGGTGATCCGTAGGTTCGCACGATGCTCAGCAGAAGTTAAAATTACTCTCTTTAGAGCCTACTGCACTACATTTTACACATGCAGCCTGTGGACTAACTACACGCAAAGGTCGTACGGCGCCCTTCGAGTCCAGTTTAACAATGCGTTTAGGATGTTGTTGGGTCTCCCCCGGTACTGCAGCGCCTCGACAATGTTTGCGGAGGCGCGCGTAGATTATTTTTATACAACAATGCGCAAGAGAGGCACCTCGCTGGTTCGGCGAGTGCGGGGGAGCTCCAACAGCATGCTGGCCGCACTCGCAGAGAGGGTCGATTGCTCCTACATCAATCATTGCTGTAGGTTACACGTTGAACGCAGGTAATGTGCCAACACTGTTTGGATTTGACAATCTTTCTTGTTTGTATAATTTTATTGTTATGAAATTATTTTACTCTATTTGATTAATTACTTAATGTGACTGAGTGTGTGTATGATTATTAATGTTAATGAGTCTGTTAAACTTGAAATAAAATGATTATTATTATAATATCAGCTGAAAGACGTCCACTGCTAGACATAGGCCTCCCCGCGCGTGTTGCCACAACAACCGGTCCTGTGCGTCTCGCATCCATCGGCTACCCGCGACCCTTACCAGGTCATCGGTCCACCTTGTGGGAGGCAAGGGAATATACTCCCGGGATGAACAGTATCGTATGTACCAAACATGATCTACCCACATGTCATCAAGTCTCATTCAAGTCATTCAGTCAGTCAGTGTTCATTCAAGTCTGTTCAGCAGTAACAAACAGTCAGAGTACTGGCGTCTGCCAGCGGCTTCACCCGCGTGATATCCTTTTCCAAGGTCTAATCTATCTCTGCACCAAATTTCATCTAAATCCGTTCAGGTGTTAAGAAGTGAAGAGGTTACAGACATACAGAGCTACTTTCCTTTTATAATATTAGTGTGATTAGTACTCGTAGTGCACATCTCGTGTTTTTCAGCTGTTCAAAGCCTGTTTCTATTTCCGTCCATCACGTGTCACATTTTCCTCAACGTGTTTACTTATCATTGATAGAAAATTATCAGACTCAAGGACTCACAGCTGATATAGTAACAGTTTTTCGGACAGACACAGACTATGCCTATTTTCAAAGTATTGATGTGATACATAGATCTTAATTAACCTTTTTATTTTGTTTGAAATTATATTTTATCTGATGTAATAATAGTTTTTAAATATTTTTATCGTAGTTATTGACATTTTTAATTTTATCGAATTTAATTTTATTCCTTGACATTTTAGTTTAGTGACAACTTAAATTAATTAATTATTTTAAACAATTTTATTTTATTAATTGTCAATTTTTAATTATTTCAATTTCTAATCCATATTTAATTTATTCCGTATAAGAGACTATCATATAATTATAAACATAACTAACATAGTATTAAGTGCTACTAACACCTACTGTGGACCAAAAGTTGTCTTTTCATGAATAAATAATAATAATAATAATAATAGATAGATTCAGCATGTGTAGGTTTCAGAACTAGACACGGCTCATATCTTTTCGTCATACGTATAATAAAGATTGCAGCGTAATTGGAATTCGATCGTAGATATACTAATGTTGGCCTAGTTAAGGATACATTCGTAGATTACACATTAAAATTTATTTAAGGATTACCAGTGTGATCGTATAAAAATTTAAAAGCAAAACTTTTTCATGTCAGGGATTCTTTAATCAAATTGGATATAAAAGAACTCATTAGTAGCGGCTGTTTAAATCTGTCCGTCGGTCGTAAATCCCCTTAAAAATAAGAAGAAGAGCATTGTGAAATTACTTATGAAAGAAGAACAAGCAACACTTGAAACTTTCTTAATAATCGGAGACCTTTACATTTTTCGGGTTTCGGCTTCATAAGGACTTTGCATGTGACCAGTACTTAATTTGATTTTTTTCCTTATTCTAGAATGTGCTCAGACGGTTACGAAAACGTCAACCATTACCTACGCTGATCAAGAAACTGAACTTATGAGACATGAAACTGGCTTAAAGAAATTCGGAAGAGTTAGATTACAAGATGGTAAGACGCAATTGAGAAGGCTGTTGGAAGCAGTATAAATTGACCTGTCTAGACTGCACAAGAGCGCATAACTCGGAGACGCATCGTAAGTGGTCGCGACCATCAGCAGTGACGGAACAACAACGAAGAGGAAGATAGCTGAACTACAAGTACCTAACTTTTAATGACATGTAAACATATCCCCGCTATAACTGAAGCCTCACAATATAATACCTACTCGTATTATAAGTACACGCGTGTCGTTGGCGCCGTGTGGGCGACCAAGCCATCTGTCGCGTTGAGAAACTACTGCTTACCTGGCCACGAAACTAGGCGAGCTGGACCAGAGCATCGGCGACGATTTAGATCGAGTCTTTAGTAATACATACTGGGATTAGCACTGTAGATTACCAGTGAGTTAGAACGGACTACCTACGGTACAATTGAAAATATGACCACATTGAGATGGTGTAGACAGAATGAATTGAATGTAGGATGCAACCAGAAATATGTAACTATCATACAAGGCATGATAAAATTAAAAATTGTAAGTGTATTAGATTATTCGCTTTGGGTTATCGAAGGTCAAACTGTTGATGCTAGACCAAAAAGACACGTAGGTCCTCCTATCACGGATGAATATCAAATCTATAGGCTAAAAACTTCGAAACTGTTAAGATTAAGGAAAGTCCTATTAATATGCCTGTCACAATAAACACTGAATATATTAATAAATGATTATGAAATACTCTTAATTAGTATTCACATAATGCACAATATACCAATCAAAAGGCAACAGCTGATACAAACTTATCTCAAATTCTCTTCAAACATCTTATAGAACAGTTCCGAATTCCACGGCAGAGAAAGTGAATATCCTTTTAAACAAGAACAAATACGATCGGAATCTCTTCGGTATGAAAACAGAGAACTCCTGAGTTTTGTAGGTCAACTAACTAGAATAAACAGGAATCTAAATGCGTGTTTATGTCGTGAGCTAGAAATACAGACAGGCCGACTACGTTTAAAATAGTAGTCTTTACTTGAGGTGACTTGGGTTTCCATTGTAATCTGATTATTTTGGGAGCGTGCGATGAGTAAACAACTCGTTGGTTTGTCAACACTTACATAATAAGGCCTTGATTACGTTTATATTTAAGTATTTGGACTTGGCTCAAGAATTCTTGCTTAGCTTTTAGTAATATTTTGAACACTTAATATACCAAACGTCAGTTTGAAGACATGAGACTTATTGTCACCCACGTTGAGTAACATTTTTCCTAAAAAGCAAATTGTTTACAAGAGAAAAAATAAAATTAACAATAATGCTTTCATTTAATGATTTTACATCAGTAACGTTTTTAAATACGTCCATCAGTAATCAATTGTAGACGACGAAACAGACGGTTTTAATGAAGAAATAAAACTTGCAAAATCATTAGAAGAGGACAAAACGATTAACAATAACGCTAAAAGACCGAAAGAGGTTTCGAAACATGTAAAAGGATCAGACACTACGTATGTTTATTATGCGAGGTGAAATAAAATATGTTGTAGTATCAGCTGTTTACCATCTGTCGCAAGATTTAAGAGTATGCTGAAGAAAACAAGTTGCTAAGGTCGTCTACTACAACTTACAAGTTACTACTATCGCCTTCAGTATCAACTACACATGTTTGCCACTGCTGTTACGAGAATTACATGGTTTTGTGTCTGCTCGAGACTGTCAATCGATTTGAACGGTGAAATTATTGATTGGAAAGGAGGAAAAATTAAATGCAAATGGTTAGACTGAAACGGTAACGAAGCAATACAGACCAACCTTCAAAATACTCGATACCATATATTTTCTGATCATCAATGCTTACCTGAAACAGAAAAAAATACATTTGTTAGTTATTTTTGTACTAGTGTTGTACTCGTATAATCAGAACTGTAACATTCTGAAGTGCAGATGTTGACTTTTTTGGCAATCCTATCATATGCAACATTTTTAGTTTCAGTATCCATAGTTTATCGACATATGCACATAAACCTAATTACTTTTCAAACATTAAAGAAAACTCTAAAGCTATTTCCTAAACATGACATTCCATTGACCTTGGCATCCCATCGGTACTGCACAACGGAAGGGCAAGGCAATGAGGTGACATTGAGAATGCGGCCACTGCTACAAAACCTAGAAAGCGGTTTAACTTCCACGGAACAAACCTGTTCGGTACACTACCAATGGATTTCGTTTAATTGACTTGTTAGTGATGCCAATTTGCGACTGTCTAATTAGAATTTATGCTTGATGCGTACATGTTATTAAGTAATCAAGAAGATATTGGATAAATCACAGTTATTTATGATATGTCTTTCGTTTTACTGTTTCCGGGATTCGTTTGTAATATATACAGTTAAGGAAAATATGTTTGATGTTGTGGATCGCTTGCAGCGAAGTGGTAAGATTTGGGTTGTCGTTAACACTTATCAGGGTACAGATGAATGCACAACAGAAGCCACTTGCGCATTGATAACAATATCAACAGACGCTTCTGTAATATCCGCAGTTAGGAACGAGATGACCTATTTGTAAGTCACAGACAACACAGATGGTACTTCAAATAAAAAGAATATAAGAACTCGAATCAAAGCGCAACCTCCCATATCGACAAATAAGTAAAATTCAGGCTCAAAGACACACCGACTTATACATAATCATAAGGACACTTAGTGGAATGAAATCGACACTGCTGATTATATGTCATACCGGTATGTATCGAGTTTCAGCTTGCCCAGTATACCCTGGCACTAGATGGGGGCGCTGTTCGCAAAGGTAACAAGCAATAATGGTTCGAATTCAATACATTTCCATCTAGTTCCCGGTTTCGCCGTCTACCAAGATATAGTGGGCGCCCTATGAAGGCTCTATCGGTACGATACGGGTGATCGCCACGCAATGGGTGGCCCGTTCCCACTGTAGTATGAAATTCTTTGGATTTTTGATACACGGTATTCATTAGTCATAGTTTTCTATGAAAAATACTGAGGATGGGAGGCAAAATTTTTGTGTGTAGAAATGTGTCATATCGGGGATTCCGGCCATACTTAATACCGATTACATAAAAGCTTTGATGGCTGAAATCTAAGGTGGATGGATCTAAAAGCTTGATGACTAACATACAATTGAATAATAGTTTCTCCAAACACTGCTAATTGACGACCACACTGGTGGTGACAATAAAGAGGAGTTGAAGTTACCAATCCAATAGACACTTGTCAAAGCATATACGAATTGCTCCTCGGCATACCCCATCAAAATTAAACTGAGCACCCCTTCCTAATAAAGCCATTAAAAAGAACGTCACTGCCGTCGAAGCCCTTCGTCTAGTTTGTATAACACAGCTCAATATAGTTCCTAACGATCATTACGTATGGCACGCGACGGCGCTCCCTACACCTGCCCCGCCATATGATGAGCTAAAGCGGCGGCATGGGAGTGTGTCGTGACCTCCAAATTTTTTAATTTATTCCGTTTGATAGGGCCTGCTGTTGGCCGTTTACTGTTTAGCTTCTGGGTTTTTGAGATGAGAGTTATTGGCTCTTGAGGAAGATTTTTTCGTGTACTTGTAACTTGTGTTTCTTTTCAAATTGATTTGATTTTAGACATTTTTCTTTTGAATGATGTATTACTGCATTTAAACAGTAAATATAAATGATTCATCTATCAACTAAGAAGTTGATAGATGAATCGTTTCATGTAGATCAAACAGCCAGTCTTTATCTCTTTAATGCTGTTGAAATATTTGGAACCCACAAGACGAAATAACTCTTTTATGAAAGTGCAAACGTCACATTGACCTATTTTCATAACTCAACTGTTACTGCTTTCGTGTTGGAAATTGGCGTTTAACGTCAAAGAAGACTAACTTCAACATCAAATGAGAAAATGTATCTGATGTCATCTTGCTATTTTTCCCGAAGTTTTGGTCCTCATATTAGCGTATTTCTAAGACAATATTGAATAGGAGTGTGACAAATATATTACTATTAGTTAAGCGATTATTAATATTCTGTGGATTAACATAATAGTAATCCGCTAAGATAATATTTAATATTTACATAATCCACAGATTAATAACATGAACATAATCTGAAATATCACTGATCCTCAAATATTAGTTAGAATAATATATTCATATTACTTAGCTAATACTTACTGAAAAATATCGGTATTAACCCATCTTTAATATGTATATATGTATGTTTCACTGTAGAATGTTCACATGATCCTCTCCAAATTCTAAACATCATTCGCTAATATTTACATTGAGTAATAACATAATTATCTAAACATTTAACACCTATTACACAACAGTTAATTAATCATAACACGAAACTGTGTTAGTGTGCAATTCGGGGAAATAAAACATACATAATTGCGTGAATTGGGGGAGTGGGACGCATATTATTAAGAGATCGTTCGGTCTTCCGACTAGATTGAAATTGCAAACGACATGTGAGAGATATACGAGCTCTGATGAGTGCCATCTGTCATGCTTGGTGACCTACTGGTGTTATGATTCGGACACTATTAGAGATCAACGCGCTGTGTTCAAATATCAAATGGTGATATCAAAATACGCTGCTTGAGATCTAGATTAGCATTTGACTATGGAGTGAAAAAATGCTTCTTTGCGTGAAGTGTTTATTTTAGTTCGGATGGTATTTCATTTAATTTCAAAGCAAATTCGGCTAAAATATTACCTGTTAAAATTACGAATTTGAATAATCAAGCTCGAGAATCCCTAGGGAACCATTGAGCTGCTCGAAACCCACTGTATAATTAATCTGCTGACATCATTAGTACCTACGCAATATAGTTCATTAATAATGCAAATTACAAACAAGTACAATCACCTTCGCGAATTACGAAACTAAAACACAAGACGGTCCGAGTTCGTTAACCCCAGATGATGTCTGTTGACATAACTGTACATTTGTACCCTTTTAGGAAAATCCCTTAACTAAATGAATCAAACTTAATCCAGAACTGGTCCAAAAATACTGCTCTACAGTGTAAATAAACATAAGCTTTGACACATTCCAGTCTAAAGCCACACACGGACGTAAAATCCACACATAGTGTACTTCATAGTATACTACTGTTCAACTGTATCGTGTGACATAACATTTATTGTAAAGTATTTCGTACGGCGGAAGCCGGTTCATCGTGCGCGCGTTGACATGAAACTAGGAAACATTGACCTCGCGGCATATTGCACTGTCTTGCAGAATAAGTGGTCGCTAAGTAGGTTTTTTAAATGTCTAGTGTTTGTTTGTGTGTTAGTGTGTCTGATGTTGAGATTGACATCGATATGAGTAATCGAGAAGTGGTTTAGTAGAATTATAGTGGTTTTATTGGTGGCGTATTATAATCATTTTATTTGTATTGTGTGTTCAACAATCATTTAATTGTGATATGATTTCGCAATAGGCAAGTGCAGTATGGATCTTAAGCTAAAACCGCTTTCTATTTATTTATACAAATAAACTTTTATCAGGATGTTAATCAACGGAAGAGAATAATAAACTCTCACGTAAATAATACTTTTATTCTAAAACATAACACGATCCGTCATTAAGAAATCATTATGAATGAATATAATTTGCATCAGCAAAGTGAATGTAAAATAATATACTTTTCTTCAGAAACGATCATGACTTGGATAGATTCCAAAGATTACAAAATAAAAGTTGGACTGTGGGAAGCAAGCAATCATAACATACGAGATCGTAATTCAGATTTAATTTAAAAGATCTGTATTTGTCAACTGGATATGAGTCAAGTGAATGATTCATCCTTATTGCTCAATAGGATTCCCTGTAGCAGTTACGAAAACGAACCACGCGTATTTTATTTGACCTCACCAAAATGCCTGTAGGCCATACTAATATTTGTCCTGATGCTATGCGGAACGTTAACCGCAAAAAAAACCGGCTTGAGCACATTACAATAGACTAGGCAAATAAAATCTTTAGTACTAGGTCACGCATTCCACAGGCAATCGTCGAGATAATTCAGTCAAAACTCAAAATATATTATCCGCCTGACAACCGCATCCAAGTTTTCTCGTTCCCGTCAGCCGGACGGTAGCGACGTTCTATTTTAGCTAGATGTTAACCCACATTCCCGCCAACACTACAAATTAACTAACTGATTAGTCGTTGAAAATTTAAACAAGAATGTTACATGTTTGCTAAACTATTGGGGACTATTGAGGACAGTGCATGTATCGCGGATTGCGAAGCGGTTGAAATGTGTGTCGGATTTACTGGTAAATACGTAAGCCGCTAGATTTTTTGTGTCAACTGTACTTTATCCGAATAATCGTGAGTAGTTATTTTGAAGATAAATGAACGGATAAATTAAATTAGAATTAAGGACGGTTTTCAACCTTGTGAAATCAGTTCTTGTAAGATTTAGCACCTTATGCGCGGACTTCAACGGTCATCAGAGGGCTTGGCATGAATGTTTTTGACGTAGGTATAGTAACGTAACGAAAAATTTTACTATAGCTAAAATACTCGTTTCGCTTGTAATATTTATATACCTTAATATTTTTTGTATGATACAAATTGTGTATGTCGCATAAAATTATACCAAAATACTATGGGGCTGTAGTTTTTTATATTCAAAATTCACTTGCGTCGTTACTATACGTCAAAACATTCGTGCTAGGCCCTCAGTTTCAGACTAAAGATAAATTATTCACAATAAACCATCCCATAAATAATACTTTAGAAGCCGCCTGAAGCACTGCTGGATCGCGAATTTCCCTCAACTGACAACAACGCGAGTTTGATGACTCCGCGTACATTCCCACTCTTATCTGCGCCCACTTTCATTTAGGTAATTGTACTCGAGTCTAAACACCTGTCGTTCCCGCACACTATTAGCGTTCAGCATGATATATTATTATTTGATTATTCGCGACATCAGACTCACAATAACGCCGACGAACATTAAATAATTTATTGGTGGGTCGTTATTTTGACAAATAAGTGTATTTATTTACGGGAACACTTCCGCGATGGTGTATCAAGTCATTTTGCGTCATAAAATGTACCATAAACCAGCTGATTTGAGTATTGAAATGTCGTAAATACCAGTATGGCTTACAGACATAAAATATGAGGAACTGTCGTGTTTATGAGTGGATCAATTATTTAGCTGTATCATGTAATATGAATTTCAATATGAAAGTGGCTACAAGGGTTTTTGCGTTGCATAATATATTTATGTTATGCATTCAGATTTTAAGTTAAATTGGGTAAATGCTGTTTACGTATGCATTACTTAAATTAAACCATGTCAAACAATTTTAATAATATTTCTAAATAACTATTACGATTGGTTCAGGTTTTTTTTCCAATTTTTGCAATGTTTTTGTAGTTTTTAGGAATGGAAAGGTATTTAATTAATTAGGAATAAGTGTTCGTTAAAATGTTACGCACTTTCTTTGGCACGAAGTCTCGAACCTTGTTATTTTTGGTAAAAAAAAACCCTTTGAAATATTTTTTATTGCGAATAGACAGACGTCAGAGACTCACAGGTCAAATCTAAAAAAAAAATCGTCTGAAACATTCTAATTTGGCAAATTATGACCTATTGCTAAATCGGGCGTATTATTAAAACGGCAACATGAAGCAAAAAGCAATATAATCGTCGGAAACGTTGCATGCATAGCTTCACAATTAACATGATGATAAAGACAGTTACACACACACACCAATACATCCAGTTCCCGTCTTGCGGAGTTTCCGAGCGTTGCGCAAGCGAGTCCCATCAGAATCTGCGCACGCGACTACAACACCGGAAATTCTTTTTATAAACGGTATTTTTTTTCTTCATGTAATTCTTTGACCGTTTAATTGGAAACATCCATAAATACAGAGAAATGGACTCATTTATTGAGATAATGGACTGAGATTTCCACATTCAGATTTGAAGTGATTACAGACAGAAAAGTGCGAGAGGGATAAAGTTATTTCACGGCCATTAGTTGTGTGTGTATTTCTAGAATTCTGATTGGTTTACATTACAGGCTTGCAATGAAATCTTCGTCACTACGATCTACTGAAAAGAGACAGGTATAGGTGGCGCAGTCGCTATCTTCTTCCTACATAGTTCTCAATTTTGTGAGAGTATCGCTCAGTCCATTCTCTATGTCTATAAAACCGTCCGTACTTCGGTCATGTCGTGATTCCAAAGAGTTTTTATCGTGATTTTTATGAATAAGTAAAAGAGGTAATTCGATTGATCTGATTCTTTTTGATCGCCTATTGTATTTTTGCAGACAAGAAAGTGTTGACTTTGAAATGGTGAATCTGAGTGTTGATAGAGCAATCCGTTTTGCTTTTCATGATGCACTTAAGTCTTTTGTTGTAAAGATAGATTTTTATGAAAATAGAAAGTGCATTGCCGATTCTATTATTTTCAGAGAAAGAATACGTACATGTTTTAGTACATGATCTATTGGATGTTTCCTTAATTCGGTCAATGGATTTTTTCGGTCCGAGAACTGCAATTTCATTTTAGCAATGGCCGTACCCAAATTTCCTGACGCGTTACGCGTGCTACGGCTAGCTCGCTATCCCCGAAGCAGGATCATTTATTTATAAAGAAACGTCAAAAAAATCACGTTTGTTGTATGGGAGCACTTACATATTTATTTTATTCTGTTTTTAGTATTTGTTGTTAAAGCGGCAACAGAAAACAGTTCTCGTCAAATAACTTTGCCCCTCTGAAGTTAGCCATTTGCAAAGATCGCGCAGGTGCAGTCACGTACACGGGAGCAAGCGGGACGCAAGCATGCATTGAACGTAAACGAGCGACTGAGACATAAAATCGCGCCCCGCCCCTATGTCTCTTACGCATGCGCAGTTGCAGTGTGTTCGTAATTTTGACTACTACGCAGCCACTCGACACAACTTCAGAGGGGCAAAGTTATTTGACGAGAACTGTACATCATCTGTAAAAATTTCAACTGTCTAGCTATCACGGTTCATGAGATACATCCTGGTGACAGACAGACAGAGTCTTAGTAATAGGGTCCCGTTTTTACCCTTTGGGTACGGAACCCTAAAAAATACCCTTTTAAAACAATAGAGGAAAGTCACCAAATATGGAATAGTATCTTAATATGGAATACCTTCATTTCTCTAAGACTATAAGTTTGAAACGCAACACTCGACCATCTTCTGTTTCAATTGGTCTACTGACTATCGCACCCACACCATCGAGTCAGTTGCGCGAATGCTTCACGTGTGGCAGGCATGTTTGGTTTTGTTGTCGTGCAGAAAATTTTAAATGTAAGTAATAAACGAGTATTACCAGCTGATATGTTTGTTTACATAAGTGTTATACTATTTAGTATATCGGTATTATGTTTATTTCACCATTTTGTGATCTTTTGTCATTAAAATATTGTGACTTTAAAAAATATTTAGAAGAGTTTGAACTAGTATAAAAATCCAAATATGGACAGTCGTCGGTTCTAATTACTATTCTGCTGATGCATGTTCTGTTCAAGACTTTTTTCCATGGATAAAAGTGGAGAAAACTGGATTAAATGCTTGATGTGCTCTGGGCACATTATGATTGTGCTGGTCCAGAGTTTGATACTTGGGTCTGTGACTTTTGCAAGTAATTATGTAACTTCTTTCATTTATCACAATATATTATCTTTGAGCTCAATTATATTCATTTAATTGATCTCAAAGATATCAACATAACAATAACAAAAATGGACATTAATTAATGTCCATTTTTGTTATTGTTATGTTGATTTATGCTTATATTCCATATATGGATACCTATTCCATATTTGGTTACTCATTTGTGATTTTGTTTTTTGTGTTAGATTTTAATTTGATAACTAATATATTTGATTAAAGGCTGTTAATTACTACGTATAAATGTATGACTGATTAGTAAAAACATTAAACTGATTTAATTTATAAGAAGTTTTTTTTTTATATCCCAAAAACAAAATGGTATTCCATATTTGGTGACTTTCCTCTACTCATTTAGAACGTTATGTTTTAGATGCAAACCCATAGAATCAGCTTATTAATGTTTTATTTAAAGTGAACATAAACCAGCAGACCCTGCACTATTCAGGACAATAATTGCATTGTTCTTACAAGTGGAGGAATTAGGAATTGTTCTATACAGACCATACATCGCCACTCCATCGAATACTTTAAAACAATAGTATCATTATCAAAAGATGAAAATAGAAAACAAATATCGAGTGTTTCCTCATTGCTCTTATCAAGTCCTTTACAAGTTTTACTTACACAAGTGGGTCGCTAAAGTCAGCCGACTCGAACGCATTACGTTTTTACACTGCCAGCCCAGTTAAAGTATACACTTTGTTAATCTTTCTGTTCTTACGAAATCCAATACAAATACTAATATCTGCTGATTTAGAACTGGTCTTCAAAGTTTTGTATTTGGAATACTAATTAACTTTTATTTTCTCTAATTTTATTTATAGCTCTACACGTACGAGAACTGCGATACTGATACTAATTATAATTCGTTACACTCAAAGCCACAATTAGCAGTGACGGGCGAAGATCGACGCAAATAGACAACGGTGCCCCACACAAGCACTTTAATGATAGTTTTTCCGAACAGAACACAACAAGTTCTCACTTTTTTATTCGTTCTAATCTAAACTTTCTTTCATTCACAGCGAAGTTCTTCTCGAGCTCCACCTTAATGCAAGATGTGATATACCTAATGAATGACATATTAAGTAATTGAAATTTACCCGACTGAGAATTTAACGCACCTTATACAGTTGCAGTGATTGTTTTCAATCCGAGTCCAGTGTAGCATGATGAAATAAGTACTTTGCTACAATATTTTGATAACTTTACTTCACTGCAATAATAAATGTACCATCGCTGCGTGTTGCACTTTTTTTGTTACAAATGTAGTACGTTTGTTATTTATGCGACCGTACGTGTAAAATGACTAGGAAATCGTCTGTAATTGTTACTTCGTTGATCGACTGTTAATTAACTGTTTAAGTACCGTTTTACATTCTGGCGTGTAATATTTAATTTAGCATATATGGGTTCCGATTTTTTTAGCCCGTAGTGGGTTAGTTTTAATTAATTCTTTTTCCTTAGTAGCTCAGTAAGTCAGCGTGTTTTTATAAGTGGCGAATGTGGCGATGGCACCGTGCCTGACAGCCAGTGGTTAGTGCGAAAGTTTATATTTAATTAAGTACACAGTTTCTATTTGATTAATCAAACAAAACAAACTCTACAGGTGCACTAACAAGATCTCCCAGTTCTAAATTAAGCAACTGAATGAGGAAGTAATTTTTAATGATATTTTATGTTCAGCATCTAATCGCGTGAACTGCGGTTGTAATTTAATTATATTAGAAGAAACTTCGTTGTATAAGTTATTAATCCAATTACTGAAACAGAGTTTACCTTCCTCTAATAACGTTACGAGAAACTTGTTCTAGGGTAGAATGAATCTAAGACATGTAGGTACCTAGTATGACGGCTTATGCACCTGCTTACTCGTACATACTAATCTATTCTGTAACATCTCGGTTCTAGTTTTGCATTTTTTACGCGTTTTTGTTCGCAACTAGGACTAAGCTGGTTTTAAATATTTCGCATTGGTGTTAATGTATTTAAATGTCCGTTTATTGGGCAATAAAAGGCCAAGCCCACGACACAATCTAATAATAGATTCGTACTAGAATTTATTTAATTTGAGCTTGTAAACAATTCCATTTCGAATGTGTTTGTATAAGGTGTTAATGGTACATGATAATTACCCCTTAACGGATCTTAGTAATCGTCATTAGATGTCATTAAGTTAATACGTTTTAAGTCGGGGTCAGGATTAATCGTAAATCGACAAACTTATTGTCAGTTAATCACAATTCAAAGTCTATTTGTCAGGGAATCGGAACAATCGTTTAAAACCCATCTTAGATCATTGACGCCTTGTTAAACTGCGGTGCAGAATAATTGACCAATTTACTTTTTATCTATATTGAGATATCGCTTGTCTGTCGGTTGCTAGTCGAATGAAGCCAGCCTTATATCTCGAAGATAAGACAAAGAAGATAACCTCTGACCGCTAAGGATGACTAATAAGTATGTTATTGCGAATGTTACGGTTACAATCTATGCCAGATCTCTCCTAATAATAAAAATATTTAAGAAATGTCTCATTGGCTTAGACCCTTTTATCCGCTCGCGTTCCGTTGGCTGAAATAACGGCGCATTCTTTTTTTTGTCATTTGCTTATGGCATTTTTTTTAAATCGTGAATCTTTCCTAGACAGATCCGCGTATAGATTTAGTCAATACTATAAGGCACTCTTCAAAATAATTTCTAAGGCAATTTTCTTGAACGTCCGCCACGCCAATCTAAACGCTCTCGTAACAAACAGTTGCATAGCGTGTCGCCAAGTTATTACACACTGTATGGGGATTCTATAGTAGAAAGCGCTCGAGTAATTGGTGATTTCAATTAACATCAGTGCTATGGCTCGGCCTGTAAATTTTATACCGACTTGCACTTTCTACGTGTTTCGAGCACGATACTTCCGAGTTGCTTTCCTTGGTCATTTTAAATTGTTGCATTACGACCTTGCAGGTTACGAGTTACGACAGATGACGTTTTTATTATGGTTCTTTTCGCGTGGCATGAATTGTAATGTGTGATTCATACGATTAAGCTGTGGTGATTCATTAATTCGATGTTATCTGTGAATATTTAACTTGTCCAGCCTTAGTGGCGTTGTTTTGTTTATGAGGACACATGTAGCACATGTTACGTTTTACTATAATTTAATTCATATGTTGTTAGTCAGATTTTGAGTCATCTTTCAGAGCCCATGTAATAGTCAACCTAGGGGTCTAACGATCCGAGCTTCCGGATGGGAAAGACTGAGCAGGTAGGTACCTAGTTAACAGTCACATTTTTTTCTGTACATTTTTTTTTTAAATTTAAGAATGTGCTAGCTCTTGACCGCGATCGAAGAGAACGTACCCTGAAGATGCCTTGAGGCACTGGTACTACCACGCGTCGACGAAACACAGCAGGCTGCTTGATAACGAACTCCGGTGGGAGGGTGGTCGCGAACCAGGCGGGTGTTATATCATAAAGCATTTAATAATAATAGAGAAAATAGAACAAACCTATACCATACCAGGTCACAGAATCCTCTACTGACCGTAATACACTAACCCCACAACACTGATTAATATTATCGAAGAAAATTCCTTTATAATTACAGTAATTCACGTGACGATTAATTAAAACAGAGACCAACTCGGGACAAACGAAGAAACAGAGTATCTATTCCGACCAATTAGAGGTAATATATTCAAAGTTAAGCAAACCGTTGTCCAATGTATTGGGAAAACGATATTATTAATTGTAATGAGTTTTTTTCTAGAAGATGAAGTGTTTATCGTTAGTTAGCAGTGACGCTTACATTGGATTTAATGGAAATTAAATGTTTTATTCGATTTAAATGTTAATTTTTGTTCGGTTCTTCTTCGTGCATGTTGGTAGAAGTGAGGGTATGGAATAGGCTTAAGAGCGTTTACGCGGTACGGCTTTTCATACAATCTTTCAAATCCTTATTCTTCAAAATGAATGAACCGATTTTAACGAAACTTGGTATGCATACGCTAGATATCCAGGTCTAAATAGTTATAAGAAAACATTTTTGAAAAAGAGTTCAGGGGGAAGGATATAGTGATTTTTCACTTTCTATAGAAAACTTAAAATCGCTCTCTCTCTCCCTCTGAAATCTTTTTCAAAAATATTTTCTTATAACTATTTAGACCTGGATATCTAGCGTATGCATACCAAGTTTCGTTAAAATCGGTTCATTCATTTTGAAGAATAAGGATTTGAAAGATTGTATGAAAAGCCGTACCGCGTAAACGCTCTTAAGAGTTTAGATTTAACAAGAAGGAGAATGGATTGTATTCGGTCTCCTTTTTGTCTTATAGATAAAGAACATGGGAATCATGTACATGCAATCAAAAAGTTTTATAACAGACTAAACACAATGCAAAGGAAAGAAGTAGGCAGACCCAACAGCAACTGATGCCTACAAATTATGAAATATGAAATGGACAAAGAACATGCCCCTATAGTATATTATGAAATAGTGTGAGGTGAAAATCAAATACATTAGAAACTCTATTTCAGCTTAATAAGCAAACGCCTATGTTCAGTAGTGGTCTTTTAGTGGTTTGTAAATTAATACCAATAACACGCCTAAGAATGAAAACTCTAATTGCTTATTTAAGGTAGTGAAGAAAGAGCTTCATCAACAAGTAAAAGTATAGAACTTACTGTTTTCTTTAATTGCATTAAGGCAATCAAAAACATACGCACTTTCGTTTTTTTCCAATTAACAAATTTACTTCTTGCGCACTATCAATCTCTGGGTGAAGGGCCGTTACGTTACCTAACACTATACACATATTTTACATTCTTACTTAAATTGTTATAACTTTAATGTATTACGAAAGTTAATTAAATAAGGTAATGTTTCCGCAGTGATCTGAATTTAAAGACTTTGAATTTACATTCGTGGTTTATTCCATCACTGACGTTAGTAGATCTGTTTGTTTTGAACGGCCATCATTAAAATCAACCGTAATGTGTCAACAACTGAGTCATCCTCACACTCTTGTCTTTTTCTCAATTTATTTTGGTTCGGCACAACAGCTGTCTTCTTCCATACTTCTCCATTAATGGTCATCTCAGGGTCCTTTTCTAGCCCCTATCAACTTTGACTCAGTCCATCCATCGTGTTTCGGTCTTTCATTACTTTTATACGTAGTTCCTGACTTTATCCTAATTCACCACATCACATCGACGTCCGTTGCTTAGAAGTCATGATTATTACGAAAATCACATCATGTCTACAGCTACAGATAGATACCTAATATAGATAATAGATATCCAAAACCACTCATTTTTAAGCTGAATCCTTATTCACCACATCACATCGACGTTTGAAGGTAGCGGAACAGAGAGTAAAGTCCCGCATACCTCCGTTGAAAAGGGAGGATCCTCCGACCGGACGGTTGTTGTGTCCGGTGGGCAACTGCCCGATAGTTGATATTCGGGTTGTTGTATATGATCGAATCGCAAGGCAAACTCTGATATCGCGATTCAGGATTTTGTTGTTAGATCGCAGCTGTCGGGATAGATGGCGCTGCGAGTCTCATTGTTGAGATGTAGATTCTGCTACGTTGATTCTTGTGGCAGCTATGATGCCGCTACGGACGTTCGTTGCTTAGAAAAGCCATGTTTTTTACGAAAATCACGTCTTGCCTAATGCTACAGATAGATAATATATATCCAAAACCACTAATTTCTATGCTGGATCCTTATTCACCACATCACATAGACGTTCGTTGCTTAAAAAAGTCATGATTATTACGAAAATCACGTCATGTCTATAGCTACAGATAGATATCCAAAACCAATAATTTCTAAGCTGATTGTTATCCAAGTTTTGCATATATTTATATCCTAAAGTTCACATGATGTGTTTCGACCAACACCATCTAAATACAACCACACAAGTTGAATTTTTTTGCAAGGTCAAACGCGGGAGCCATTACAGTCCAATTTAGGAAGCACGTGTGCAAATCTTGTTTGAGTATTAAATTCACGTGACTTATCAGATTAAAGTGGCAAAGCCGATAAATTAGATTAGGAATCACCTAAATGTGTTCTTTGGTAATTTTCTTTGTATTAGACAAACGACCTTAAGGATAATGGGATTGCTATAAAACTAATGGGTAATTATAATTACTTAACGAAGTTTGTTCATTAAAGCATTTGAGCTCAACAATACATGATGTTTGTTTTGATGCAGATTCGGTAACTCAATTTTAGTCTTAAAACTGGGAGAGATGAACGAGAGAAAAACAAAAAGTAAGTATTAGTTACGTTTAGGTATTTAGTATTCGTTAGTCTTTTACACTTTTAAAATTATCTAAGTAGATTATTTTCAAAGCTATCAATGGAAGACTAAATTCCTTTAATTTTCCTGAGTAGGTAAATGTCAACGCCTGCTAGATTACTGATAGCACGAAGTTATCGAAAATATTTACATACCTATCTAGATATAAAAGATTATCGCCAGTATCTATAAACGACGTGGACGATAAACCAATAATTTCATGCTAATATAAATTATTTATTTTTTACGACATAGACACACTTGATGATAATATAAGAATGAAAAGAAACTTTGCGATAGATATGTAAATTATGGTGAACTAAACTTCATTATTATGAAGTAGGTAGGTACTAGCTTCTGTTAGCGGGTTCGCCCGCGTTAAATTCGGAAATTATTCTAAGGGTTTAACTACATCAATAGATCGATAGCCGATCGATTGGTAGCTTTGGCTGAGCGAAAAAAGAAGTAGAAACTATCGATGGACGTCGACAAATCCATTCTGCCATCGATCGATGGCAACGGTCGACGATCGATAGATTAGTGTGGTAACACCCTAATGGAACATACTCTCGGGAGGAAAAGTATTCTATATCCTATGCCAGGACATGGTTTAGGGGAGACCAGGGTTGGTTGAATTATTTTTCAAATCTATTGCTCTTGTGTTTCATATATTTATAAGTATACAAATACTTTATTTTAAAGAGACCGGTCAGTACCCAGCTTTAGCTCATGGGTACGAGCTGGGTACTGGGTGCTGGGTACTGACGCGTGTTACAGGCCGTAATGTAACATTCGCAGCGAGCATGTCATGTTACGCCGTGTCCTAAGATCCGTGTAAACCAAAACGCATAGGTACGCATTTTCGTGCTCGTTTCCACGTACTGACTGCACGAATGCTCGCTTTGTAACATGTTACATTACGCCCCGTAACACCGGTCAGTACACACCTCCAAACGTTCAACCTTTTAGACGTGAAGAAGTAACAAACAGGCAGACCGAAATACTTTCGCATTTATAATATTAGAGTACTAATTCTACTTTCTAAGCAAGCACATATCAAAGACAAAACACTCAAACTACGGATATCTTCTTCCGACTATTCTCATCCCATAGCATCGAGAAAATAAATATAGAAAATCAAACAACAAAAAATGTTTAAGAAAGTACCTACGCATAGACTTGTCGGACAAGACATACTTGTGCCTTCAAGGAAAATGATTTATACCACTTGTTCGTTAGTTTTTACCACGCTTTATTCTCTTGAACTATTTAATTGCAGCGATTAATCGCAACGACTGAATGTCGGATTTAGAGAATTGCGTGTTTTGACAAGCGGATTGTGGATTAATGTTCGTTTTAAAATGGCTTCTTCAGCCTTGGCCTAACAGAGGAAAATAGAACGGTCGACCTACTACTCATTTAATAGTAAATAGATATTTTCCAATAATGTGGTGATGCACTAAGAATGTGAAAAATCTTTATTCTTTGCGGGGCAAACTGCGACTCCAAAGACCAAAAGGACTAAAGTGTGAAAGAACAGATTCTACAAAAAACACATAAACCCACTTCATCATTATTTCAGTCGATATTCGTCCACAGTTGGACATATGCCCCTTAAGACCAAGAGCCAAATGATACGGTTCTGTGCAGCCCTCACCAGGACCAACTTGCGAGAAGCAAAGTTTACCACATATTTGCGGAATTTGTTCGAAAGAGTCACCGCGGCCCTGGAATGCAAAGGGCTTATGGGGGAACACGGATGGGTTTTAGTCAGTAAGAGTCTAACACTCAAAGCGGAAGACGTCATTTGATGATTTCCCATCCATAAAAAAACACTTATGTCCTATCAAAAATCTACACACATTTTTACGCAGTCCAAAGAGCATACAATGAATCACTACTAACTAAGTACAATCAGTACAGTCACGCACACCCACGGTGAAAATCAAGCATTAAATATGACACGAAAGTTGAATAAAACGACCTCTGCATTACATAAGCTCATATAACGTGAGAGTAATCACTGTAACCTCCGTTTACAACGTGTTACATACCTGCTAGGAAATGTCAGGAAATTAGTGAACTATTATGTGGTGTAACTCATAGACCATTATAATGTTTGCATGTAGATGAATAAAGACCAGTTTTAGTATAAGTTCTCATTTTCCCCTGTGGACTTAAAAAGAAAGAAAACAACAACACAACATGAAATGCAATAAATGAATATGAATATGAAAAATATATATATTTTTTTTTTTTCTTTTTTTAAATTTTTTTTTTGTTTTGTTTTAAGTAACAGAGTTATAATGGGCTGGTTTCAGGTGGCTCGGAAAAAGAATACCTGGAATGATTTGGGGGAGGCTTTTGCTCAATAGTGGGACAGTACAGGCTGAATAAAAAAAACTACTGCACTGTAATACTGTACACCGGCGAAAACTACACAGGTTCGTTTAAATTCATTCGTCTAAAACTTAGACGACTTTCTCAACTCCCTAGAGACCACTGTGTCTATGACTGACAAAAAGAATTAAGGAAAAAAAAAACTATTGGGAAACTTTCCACCACATTTCGATTGAAAATAAATACATGAGCAGTGTTTTTATTCTTTCACTTCCTCTATGTTAGATCTTCTCTGAGAATTTGCCTTGGCAAGTGGCGCCAGTATGAGCTTTCAGTATAAACTCGTCAAATCATATGCAGTTTGTTAGTCACTTCGCACTTGTTAATGTTCGCGGAAGTACCTCTCAAAAACGTGATGTAAGTACATGATTTTGAATTTTGCTTGCCCTGAGGTTAGGAGGAGGTCAGGAAATTAAGTGCTACGTCACTATCCGAAGCACGGATGCGGTTTTACAGTGTTGCATGACTAGTAGCAGATAACTCAGTGATGTAAGTACTAATCAGCAATACTAAATTATGTCACCAGTCAGCACGAGATGGCTAAAACTGGCAATTTCTTATAGCGAGACGCAACCATGTAACCATAAGATAGGTAGTTTTAAAAATAGAACATCAACGATATTCTAGAAGGAATTTGGGCACGTATTACGGTGATGAAAAGCACCTGTCACTGCATCTCCCACTCACAAACCGTGAACAGCAACAGTACAAACGAAATTCAAAACCACTTCCGACAAATTTCTCACACGCTGATTGAGACAGATAACACCGCATCTAACGACTAAATCGTCGGTAAATAACTCCACAGACGTATTCATTTCATCCACATTCTAAAACCAGGTCATTCATCATTTACTAAGACTCGGAAACTAAAGTTTAATAATAGCAGGTCGTGTGTGAAAAGTTAAACCTCGTTACGTAGCGGTTACAAAATTTAAACACCTCATTCATACAGCATTTGTTGTTAATATTTACGTAATTACGTATAAGAATTAACCGCCATTGTGTTAATTGTATAAGAGATGTTGAAAATTTGTAACAATTTATACAATCGGCGACCCTTCCTTTTTCGGCCGGTGGTTTTAGTAAGTTGCAAGTTCCTCAATAATATTGACATTCTTGACATCGATTCAGTGACTTTCATTTCTGATACTCCACTTTTCATTGATCAGGATTGAGGTCGCCTTTAAATCATGATTTAAGAAGAAAATGAAAGCATTTTTTTGTGCAAAGGTAAGTAAGAAGCAGACGTCTTAAAAACGAGTCTGAGCGAAATTCAGCAAAACATGTTGGTACTGCTATTGTAAGAAACATCGAAACGTGAGAGTTCAAAAACACATTTCTAAAGAAAATAAGTATTCTCTACAAAGATTTATTTCGATGAGTCTCCAGAAAAATATCCATTCATCACGATTAGACGTGCAACAGGAGGAATGAATTCGTAACCGCCATCCATCAGATTATGTCAAATGGGGCAAACAAGTTCGTTGCTAAAATGTGCGAAACTTGATCAACCTGTTGTACAGGCATACGTAAGATTTAAGTGCATGCATTTCAGGTCATATTATCTTAATAAGGTATCGTTTAGACTTGATATTAGGAATAATGGAAGCTAAATATAGGAGTTATATGTCGTTTATAATAAATTATGACTATGCTACATCATATCAGTCCGTATAAGTCAACTGCTAAAAGGAGTTGTCCCAGATAAGCCATATTTACAACGTTCGGCAGATGTATATGCGACCGCAGAATAGTTCCATTCTAATCATTCATAATATCAGTGCTTAGCAAAACACCTGTCGGCTGTCTTTAATCGTCTTACGAAACACTAACGAATGTAATCATCCAAGTCTAGACACACGACTGAAGCTTTATAAACCGTTCAAATCCCGGCGCCTTTCAATTCACATCGTCTAAGCAGAAATACCGATATGCAAATACTTGTCCCCTAAAAGTTAACGGTACATCTCCCACGTTTACACCCAAATCCACAAAATCCGAAGCATTATGTCGGCCGTAAAACTTGATCCATAACTCACACTGTCCGGAAAACTTCCCGATTTCAACACTCATGATATTTCACTTCGGATATGCGTTGGGTATTTGAATGCGTTGGCAAAGTGAATCATTTATAGTCAATTGAAATGGAGGTGACTAAATACTGGATATTGTTTATGCTACGCAGGGGCCACTTGAACAGGGCTAAACAATAGGAAAAGGTGAGCATATGACGGAAGTCAGAAAGATCATAATTCAATCAATAGACATATGACATGAATGTATCATTCGTCACCCAAGTGACGAAAAAACAAAGAAAAAAAACAGCTACTCGGGATGAAAGGTCCAAGAAAAGAAACTATAGCAAGCATTGAACTTAAGAATATCTATTTAATACTTAGATAACCAGTTGTTTGTGAATAGACTGGTCCTCGTTTCTCTCCGTGCACTTGTCTTCCAAGCTGACAGTTGTCAACTTGGACTCGATAACCACCCTACACATTCATCAATGTTCAGTAAAGTCATTATCAAATCTATGCTCTTTCTTCGTAGTTGTTGCGTCATTGGGGATTGTGACTTCGATGTTGACAACTTGGAAGATGGATTGGGAGTGGACTTTGTTTAAGCAGCGGATAGCTTTATGGCCAAATGTTTTTATCTTTGTTGACACTGATGTCTTTGTCACAAGACCTCTTCATCAGATTTCGCTCTATACTTTTAGCAGCCGAATCTAACACGGGATCTAATCAGCCAGTACAGATCTAGACCAGGAAACCTCTACGCCGCCCATTAAGTCAAATCCCACATTCAGCTCATAGTCGCCAACGCGATAGATTCCGGTAATCCCACTCGCTAACGAGTATCGAGTGTCGAGTAAAGATTGCGTACGAGTCGACTCTCGATTTCGTCGCGAGAGGAATGTCGCCGGGGGAGTCGACCGACCCGTGTTACCTGACCGAGCTGTTACACGTTGCGACGCAAGTGGTGAGAGACTGCGACGGGATGCTGCGTTTTTGTGCTACATTACATATTACGTCGGTGAAGTTATGCCAGGGTTATGCGAGGATGACCGTCCAAGGTGAATGTTTCGACAGGATGCAGTAGTGGATTGTTCTCGACGCTGATACTCTCATCTAGCCATTCAAATTGTTTCTCGTCATTCATTGTTCAAAAATTATATTCGTTATGAAAACATGTCCATATTGGTTATAAAAACATTGGCCCGAGAGGAGCGGTTAAGAAAGTTTGGAAGTGTAACATAATAAGTATTGTTTGAGCTTACGTTATTTTTATTTTAAAGGTTATGCGTCAATCAATTAACAATGAAACCTTGTTTCCATTCATAATTTGAGAATGCTACTTAGGTATACATATATGAAAATATAAACTGCCCTTTCTTTCTGTAACAATGCATTTAGTCCACGATTGAAACAAATATTATGCAGCTCGGATATTGTACTGCAGTCGAATAAAATTCAAAAGAACTATCAATTTACGATTATTCTGGCGCAAGGCCAGCCCAAGTAAAGGAAAGTTTACGTACTCCACACATACATATGTAAAATGAGAGCCAAGTAATGCTAAATAATGAGTTCAATGCATATGCATGCCTTCGTGTACAAGTATTTCTAGTTCGTATTTTTCAGAATAATTGCCCGCTTTCACAGCGATGTCATTTTACTATGAGCTATTGATCAATCCATCACACAATAAGTAAGAATTTATGAAGGTTGATACAATCTTTCATCATCGTTTTAATCGGTTCTCAGCCGATTCAACCGATCTAAGAAAATTGGAAAAAAAAGATGCGATAAAATCACAAACAAACCAAGTTCCGCAGACATCAGATATAAACGTTTAAAAATAATTTAAACGTCAAATTTTCTCAGATAGCATCTTTCAACTTCGCTGGTATCTTGAACTGAAGTACTAAAGAACAAATTGCGAACTGGCAAGGTAATAAGGATAGCCTTGTCATTGAACGAAAAATAAATAAAAACGTAATATTGCTCTCTGTAATATATTGATATTACATAACGGTGTTTTTAATAGGTTTTTTGCTTCAGAGTACTGTTTCTCGAGATAAATATCAAAATGTTTCGAGTTGTTGATTGCGTTGCACTTAGTAACACGCAACGAAAGGCTGGGATATCCAATATTGAAACGTTTATTTGTTTATTATGTTGTTAGACTTGTTACGTCTTTGGGTAAAGTAGGTCGTAATGTCAAAATAAAATGTTAATTGTCAGTACTGAAATAATAAACTCTATTTAGTGTCAATTTATGCTGTAGTGTTGGCATAGTTTTCGTAGCAAATGGTTTTGAAACAATTCTTTTTCGGTTATAGTTTATTGTTATAGGCACTTGAGCTTTAATATACGTATTTAGATGCTTATTTAATAAGCAGGGTAATGTGAGTCAATTCTTATTCCCGCACATTTTCTCAGACAATTTAAGTAGAATTCCGAACGCTATCAGCGACGATTACGTCGGCACCGCAAATAGATACAACATCAATTAACAATCAAACTACTATAAGTGATACAACTGACACAAACTACTCTAAATTGCTTTTAGTCTTCATAAACCGTACGGAAACCGAAACGCGGGCCTCTGGTGGGACCAGTGTGGACCGAACTCCCCTACGTTTCAAAGAGCTAATCAGCTGAGGGAGACCGCAAGCCTCAGCAGTAAGGACGAATACACGAGGAGGACCGGCAACTGGAATAGCAATTAACAACAGATTTTCCCATCGCAATCCGCAGTTAGTTTTATTCAAACAACGTTTTAGCTTTTCACTCGAGTTTGTCTACGTCTCTAATTCCATTTCATTTTAAATAATGATTAAAACATTACGTCTGGTACATCTTGCCATTTAGAAGGCGCATAATTTGCTGATTTCGCACGTATGTTAGTATTACGAGTATTTGCGTGTGCGTGTTGGTAAATATCTCTTTACGCACATTCTAAACTGCGATCGAGATAACACTGCCATAAGTAAGAAATATTCACATGCGTGACTTAGAAACACTTCCGTCGAAATGTTGCTTCTAAGTGAAAATAAATATTCTTATCGAAACTGTTTCCTGTGACTAGGCTAAAGCTTTTAGTGGATACCTTGCGAGAAATGTCTAGAGACATATAAATAATAAAAGAAACTATTTCATGGTAATAATTATTATGGTCAATGAGAGAAAACATTTTAGAGTTAGACCATTCTCCTGGTTGATCTTTGATTTTTTTCTGCTCAAAGTGGATCATCCAGAAAAATTTGGGAAACGCAGGAATCAACGAAGCATTTGATCAAACGATGATAAATCGTTTGTAACCCTTGATTGATTTGTCGTATTAATTTAAGTTGCGTGGGCTCGCGTCCAACTTGCTCGAAAGCTAGAGCCCGACACTCCGAGATCAGAGACCTGTTTGGACCAGTTCGCCTAACCTGTCGACTTGAAGACGCGACTATTGTTCCTTATGACATTACATTGTTTAGCTGAGTTTAGTTTGTTGTTGGAATGATGCTGTAACGGTAAATTTATGTGCTTGTTTAGGAATGTTGGCATAGATTTAACTAGGAGATTAGCATTGATGGACGTGGTAACCTGAGGGCCAGACTCATTTTATTAAAACAAAGTTTGCAATCTGTCAAAAATGTAAGGAAATTGAGGCTTTTTTGACAGTCTGCGACTGAGATGCGAATGTTGTTTAAAAATTTGTAGAATTGACCCTCAGGTGTTTGGATAAAAACAAAAAGTTCCTCTCTATTTGATGTTGCTTGATTTGGATGAAGAAACACACCTTTCTGTCGTAAAGAAAACCCGTCGTATTTCTGCCACATTCAAAGCTCATGAGAATAAGCCGCCTACCTCCATTTATTCTTCAGCTTATCCCCACTAAATCCTCAAAAGGCCCGCACATACTAAAGCAAAATTCATCTAATAAATATTCATGTTTCGTTGACTGTAATGGCCATACTCATGTGCTAAGTATGCAGTAATAAATTATCAACAACGAGGTGTAAGGAATCTGCTGGCGAGGTCACTGAACCTTCCATCTGGATTAGGGACAATGGAGCCCAAGGAGGCATAGAGAATCACCGTGACATTGATTTTAGAACATTTCTCGCTTCAATTTGTGTACTTTCGTGCCACATTTTGGTATGAAAATGTCAATAAAACTGTCTGTGAAGTCTTTTACTATGTTGTACAATTGAAAAGGCATCAATAGACTCTGCTCTGCCTTCAATTTCATCTATTTTCCCTTCTGTAAGAGCATTAGGTCCCGCTTCAGAAAAGTTATTCAATACAATTTCTTTCTTTTCAAGCATTTCATATTTCTAATCCATCTTCTATTCGCGTCTGAAGATTATGGATCGTGCGAAAGATTACAGAGTTCATTGACATAGACACTGTCAGTAAAATCGTTCTTGAAAACACTGACCTTTATAATATTTCTTACGTGTTTCTATGCTACTTTGTTTCGATAAGTTTGTACACCTACACCCACTGTTATGCTATATGGTAAGATTAGACACGCACTATGCAGGCATTTCAGGGTTACTGATAACTCGTTGCTATGACTCCGAGGTTACTAAGGCCAGGCGATAGCTATAATAGGAATTCTTTAACTGCCTCTAGAGGACATCGAGTTCATCTTATCTGGACTCTGGAGATAGTATTATTTAGTGTTTTTGTAATGAACTAAGTTCATTCTTCTTCTTATGACCTTTGTCTTGTTGCTAGGGCGCATCCTTCGTTTGACTTTACTCGTCTTCAACGGTCGGATTTTTGATAATTCTTTGCTTATAAAAGTTGGAACTTTGGTCAGCTTAGTTTAGATTTGAAACACCATAAAACGAATCATTGAGCACAGCACGTGCGTTCAAATCAAAGGTCAGAAAGGCACTTAAAAACCAACATTCCTGAATGAACCAAAGAAAATCACGTACTTAACTAATATAGAGCAGGTTCACAAAACCAGCTTGCTTCTACAGAATGCCTAATAAGCGGATCGGTTTAAGAAAACTCGCGGTTCGACCCGTGCAGCGGTCAACGACCCGGGCTAAGCGCCGGCGCAGCCATTGTTGTCTATGGAGTATGGTCCATGCTAGTATAAAGCTCATGTTTTGTTTCAAGGCCAGATCGCAAAATGACTAACCTGGTACTTTGTGTAACAGCTCACGCAAGGAGCTGACTCCTAGATGCAACGAACCTTCCGTGTTTTAGACGGGGTAATAAACCAGGAATGTTTCATAGATCTAAACATTACCACCAAAACGAAATTAAAATAGTAATTTTCACATAGGAAAACCAGAAGAGCAGAACTTTACAACTGAATACAAGAAATAACAAGCAGATTTAATTATATTAAATCAGGTGCTTTCAGAGGTTGGACCGGTTGGTGCTCATGGCTGGACAAAGAGCACTTGTACTGAAGAATACGCTTGAATAGAAAGTAGCTATAGCAATATGACATTTGATTTTGTTCGATACGAGACCCAAGACCGTTTTGTTGTAAGTATAAAGCTGTAATAGAAAGAGAATATTAAATGGAGGGTCTCGGCTTTGAAAGCAGTGATTTGAATGTGTTATTTTTCTATTATAATTTTCACCGTCTACAACAAAACGCTTTTAGGAAAGGACTGAGAGTTTGCGATCTAGATTGTATATTTAGGATCGCTGTATGATTTATGTGTATATTTCGGGACATTTCGAAACAAACCTGGCGTCTACGCTAACGTTGTCACGTACGCTACACATAAGTATACCATAGATAATCGAGTTACAATGAGATTATACACAATGCGGTTGCACATTGAACAAGCATGTGATACTTACGAGGTATAAACTACCAATAACAATTAAGACTCTATATATAATACAATAGTAAATAATGATATAATACTGCCAGGTTGACAGGTTGCAGTATAAGAAGGAAAGCAGAAGCAATTTTTTTAAAGTCATCTGCCTAGCCTTTTCCCAACTATATTGGGGTCGGCTCCCAGTCAAACCGGATTCAGCTGAATACCAATATTTTACGTGAAGCGGCTGCCTACCAGACCTTCACAACCCATTAACTGGGTAACACGGTAATTCTTGGCAAGACGGAATCTACGTATGACAGCCGGGAACAACAGTTTAGCGTGCTTTCCGAGGTACGGAGGAATCTCGATGTGTTAAGATGGTCACCCATCAACAGATCAACCTCGGCAGGCGTTGCTTAACCTTGAAGACCTTTTCTAAAAGTGTGGCTGGATATATGGACGTACTTACCGTCAGTTAAAATGTGATACAAAATTTAACAATCCTTCCTTCATTTAACAGTCCTGATACTTCAGACTAGATCGGGAAATAACCCGGAATGTAGAAGATAAAAAAATAATGAATAATTCAACTTTTTATCACCCACTGAGTGCGTTCAAGGTATTAACACACTTTTTGCGCAGTAACAAAAACGTTTTAGTCGTAACAACAGCAGGGATATTAAAAACAGTAGTCGCGTTTCTTACCCTCAGTTTTTAGGGTTCCGTACCCATCGGGTAACCAACGGAACCCTATTACTAAGCCAGCTGTCCGTCCGTCCGTCTGTCTGTCTGTCTGTCAGCGGGCTGTATCTCAAGAACCGTAATAGATAGACAGTTCAAATTGTCACAGAGTGTGTATTTCTATTGCCGTTTCAACAACAAATAATAAAAATGAAATAAAAATAAAAGGTTCGGTTTATGGTACGGAACTCTTCGTGTGAGAGTCCGACTCGCACTTGGCCGGTTTTTTTAATATTGCGGAAGATGCGGATGAAGACGCTCCACATTTTCTTTAATCAAGTACAGGTTTAATAACAATGCTGTCTAGAAAGAAAGTGAAAAAAAACTTCTAACCAAGAGTTCAATTAGCAAGTAATGTGGAAATCGGATCAGCTATTCTCGAGGAGATTTCTAAATGCGAGACTAAGGCAGTTTTGGCTCGATTCTACAAAGTGTTACATAAGGTTTTGACTATAATTATCCATTATTGCAGTTATACTGGATAACTTTTTTTCCAGTGCGCAAACTTTGAGAACCACTTCTGCCCATGTAAATGAACAACTTGCCCCAAGACAGCCATAGTCAATTCCTAAAAAAAAATTAGAACTTCCCATACAAAATTGTCATCAACTGACCACAATTTGTATGGGAGACTCAATTTTTTTTTTAGGAATTGACTATGGCTTTCTTGGGGAAAGTTGTTCATTTACATGGGCAGAAGTGGTTCTTAAAGTTTGCGCACTGGAAAAAAAATTACCCAGTATATTGAAATTCCCTGTCCCTCTTCATATTTACAGCCCAAAGGGAGAGGATGTATTTGTTGAAGTAGTAGCTTTCTAAGCTCAGAACTGCGATCTTCAATTAACGTCTATCTCCCTCACCTTAAATTCTTATCATCCAATAAGAGCCCCCATACTTGGGTGTAGCTTTTTATGGCTAAACGTGATATTATGTGAATGTGGCCATAATACAGTTTTATCTTATTGGCTGACATTATCATAATCCACAATTACAAATTAGAGATTAGTGATCGTTTATCTAGCTATTTCCTCCTTCATTTGCGTATCTTTACCGCGATTGCCTACCGCCAATTTCAATTAGGACATCTGATTAGATTAATTGCTAGATTCATCCAAGATTGACGAAAAACGAATGCTATTTCAATGTTATGGAATTCAAAACTCGTTATCTCGTTGTTACCATCGAGATTTATTTACTTTGTCGCTAATATAATGATCCTTGTCATCTATTTCAGTCACAATCAATCCGGTGGCGTTTTGAGGTGTTCTCGAATTATCTTTTTGGCTGTTAGATGTGCCGACATGGCCTTTTACAATATCAACGGGAAGTGATACGTAGCAGCGACTTCAAGACACATGCCAAACAGATACCTAATTGTAAGTGAAAACGAAATTAATGGTATGGAAACGGCCAATTTGACTTTCGTCAATGGCCTTGCGGAAGCAGCATATGAGAAAGTATAAAACTAATACTTATTAATGATTTATTGACGGCAGTTAAAACAGTGGCAAAGAAGCCCGTTTTTATATTAATTTTATGCTTTCCTTTATACATATAATTTGGCAACGTTTGCTATAATGAAGTCAACTACGTTTTTTATGTATCTTTAATAACGCTTGGTTATTTATGACTGTTATTTTGTATCTGGAGATGACTTAATGTTTAAGCAAATGTGAGGGTGGAGTTACAAACGGAGACAGGACAAAAGGGTTCAAAGTTGATTAAATTACTAATGAACATGCTTCTCTTAGAAGGGTAAAAGGCTTGGCAGATGATGCTTCTCTTACGCAACTTAGGCTACCCAACTACTAATCTCGTTATGTTCATTATCAAGGATTTCACACGAAATTACATAATCATCATTAACTTATAGGTATAGCAAGATGTTCAAGATTGTTGCGTATAATAAATTGAGTTTAAACATTGCAATTGTACACTCTGACCCATAAACTACTTACTTCTACACGTTCCATTTGCGTAAGCAACCTCTATCATAATTTACACCGCATGAAGTATATAGCTGTACAGCCGATACGATTCATTACCGATTAATGTAAGATAAAAATAATAATTTGGCGGTGAGAAATGATGTTGCCAAATATTAAATAATTCATGTAATTATTTAGAGATAGCACATATTCAGTAAAGACCCTGACTATCTGTACTAATGTCACGTAATCTATGGACGTCCGTACAGTGTGATTTATGATTAGTATTCTGTATAACGACCATATTGACTCTCTTGTTCTAATATCTGATATGAGCTCGGGAGATATGGAAACGACTCTGTTTATCAACTGTGGGAAAGGAGCACAAATTAATGGACATTCAAGCTGGTTTTAATCATGCGTGCTGTAGTGTTGATTAGATAATATATAGATTCTTTGTAAGTATCGAGGCTGATAAAATTCAACAGACTGTTTGTGTTAAATCATTCACTGATTTGAATATAGTAAAGCGTTGAGTATATCTGAGAATGAAAGTTTCTAGAATTTTTCTCCGTTGAAGTTTTTAGAATGCCCCTCACTGATGGGTAAAATATCGATGCACACTAAATTCGGCGCTCAAACATAATAAAATTCAATGAAAAACACAATTAACCAGCTAAATTGGCCATTGTTATAAAACGAGATGCCATAAAGTTTAATCTTAAAGCCGTTCAAACACTTTCTACCGACGAACCTTGGGCAAAAAATATTTCCATTGTTACATACGTGCACGTTGTTCATTCACTTGAGTTTTTAGCATCACCTGCGTTACCACCGTGCGCAGTCTCATTTTGCTCATCAATCTCATTTGTTCGTGTCGATCTTACACGGGTTTTAGTTTCTTACAGTGAAAATGTAGTGAGTTTACTTACATGGTACGGTGTTAGAAAGCGTGGGCGATTCGATAGACAATTAATAGCAACATCGGCTGTACGTTAGAGATCTGCTTCTTATACTTGCTATTGTTCTACTGCCAGGTTTAATTACCGGCGAAAGTCTAACGAGAGTGTCGCGTGAAAGTTTCGTACGCACGTTGGGTCCCACGTGTATTGTGAATATTTTTTTATGTAACTTTTGTAGGATGTCGTAATTTTTGTTTATATGGAATTGTTGTGTGCAACTGTTAATGTTATGCAACGATTATTTAACGATGCTGTAGACAAAAAGGCGAAACTGTGTACACGTTTTTGTTCCAGACGAATCTCGTGCGAAAATATTTTTAAGACTTCCTTTATTAATATTTGCCTTCCTCCTCCGGTCATAAATTAAAGCTCAAAAGTTTAAACATCTTCTGCACTTTGCCACTTTTGCTGGAGTGTGCTTTGTTCTTGCAATCGCGAACAAATTGTCGCTATTGTTACAGCATTTATATCTATTGTGTGTCTCGCAAGCGGTGAGCCAACAGATTAGAGGATTATAAAGATAGCTTGATAAAATTCTTGTACCGAAACGCAACAGCATTGGTTCTGATGTTATAGTGGATTCCGCATCGTGTATCGAGGTCAATCAAGTAGACAGACTTTAAAATTTAAAAACAGTCAAAATCTCGTCCTTCTGAATTTTGGACTTTTCCAATAGCCAACCTTTTATGAATTGCACAATCCTGTTGTAAGCAAAAGCAGATGCGCAAAAATAAAAGCAGCTTCAAGGAAATCCATAGCACTTTTCAAAAGATATTTTCCTCTCTCAAACATCGATTTATGTAAGAAAATAATATTAAAATCTAGACTGTCAGCTGCGGCTTATGAAAATTCACGTCGTGCAAGAGCCTGAGAATTATTTCCTGCTCTACTCATATTTTCCTGCAAACGTCGTAAGTTCTTTGCGGATTTCATAGTTCACTGAGGCTGCAACTATCACAGGTCGGTGTTTTCGTTGGTGTGTTCTCTATATCCCGGCTTACTAAAGATGCGGGGCTCAGCAGTAGGATTGAGGAATGGTGCTGACTAAATAGCTACAATATTAATTCTCTGCATTTTGGCATCGCTTTATCGTAGTAGGCTCTGAAGGAAATTCCAATCAACCTCGATGACATAGCTGCCAAATATCGAGAGGTAAACAGGGGTCATGTTGGTAGTTCCGGTAGTATCAGCTACTAGTGTCTGAGGAATGTTGGCAGTGCCATCAGCTAGTTTATATATTGCATCACATAATCGTTTGTTACTGCAGAATGTGATCGAACATTATGCAGTAAATATAAGATGCTTGTGTGATTAATAGCTACCTAATTGTTTTACGAGTTTCGAATGCCAAAGGAGAAACGGATGCCTGCAAATGAATGTGTCTTTACGTGCACCATCTTAGATCTCGCCTTGGTTTATTATCAGATCATTCTTAAACATGCTTGGCTGTCAATCATGTGTCTGAATTGCGTAAGATCATTGCCCTGTAGTTCATTAAACGTTTCTGGAAATTGATTGACTTTAATAAAATGACATAACAATTTGTTAGCTTATTTTAAGATTATATGTATATGTCGCAGCCAACTAGCTTAGTTAGCCGTTTCATTGGTTGCCTAGCCTTTTCATTTAAATGTGCCGATTTTTCAGCGACCTAGTGACATCTTTCGTTCAATATCGTTTATTGACTTGCCCATGTCACTTATGTCGTTGATTAAACGGCACAATTCAATGAAAAGGCTAGACTTTTAATGAAACGGCGGATTCAGCTAGTTGGCTGCGACATTTACATCATTTTTTTGCGGTTTATATGGATGATATTTTTGTTCATTCACAAACAAAATACTATATATTACAATGCCATGGAAGAACTAAAAAATGTAACAAATTGATGTTTTGGTGGTATTTACGCATACACGAATATTTCACAAACAATTTCATAGCTCCTAATTTGACAAACAACTTCAAGATCCAACTTTACTGACAGTCTTTCCTCACGCGAACGCGTCGCGGTTTATTACTTCTACCAACACATTGTGTAGATTTATTGTCCAAAACATGTAGAATTTCGTTTGACACCAATGACTGACGTAACAATTACATTGCTTATTGGATCATACGAGTTGTGTAATGCATCACTAGGTTTGTTTATGTAGATTGATTTCATTACCGTTTGCACTGTTCTTCATAAGGGATCGCAAATAATAGTTGTTGACGGAAAACATGTTATTGTTCATTGTGAACTTTATTGGCTTCTTGTGGCGTAGATAAAGAATCAGAGAAATCTATGGCCACTAGTTTTTCTTTTATAAATGGAATAATTGCTCGACAGCAGAATGAACGCTCTGAACATTGTCTACATTCACAACGTAATGTAACAAATATGATTTCAAAAACTAAAAACCATTACAGTGCAACATTTTCCTTCGATTTTGAAACAACTGCATCATAAAATAACTTTTTAATTTTTAAAGCTCACTAATTGTGCTTTTAGTTTTTCATTTATTGGCGCGTATGGGCTCATTGACAAAATGTAGAAAAATAGTGTCATTGACTGGATGCGCGGGCTAAATTTCCCGCCATACTAATATTTTTTCCGTGGTTGTGAGTTTGTCTACTTTTTTTATTTCAACTGTATGAGTGAAGATAAAATAGTGTATGAAACGGCATATAATTAGGTATTAAAACACTCGTGTGATACTATTATCACACTCGTGAGTCGTGTTTTAATGACCCCTTTTATATTACCGTTGCATAAACTACTATTGCCTGATAATAAAACACTCAAAAGAACGACAAAATATTATTTTGGTACATATTTGCAATATATAATATTTGCATTTAAATTAAAAGTAATATATTTGCAGAGAATATATATCTTTTGAACAGATTGATGTGTGAAGGCCGATTACTTAATGCTTGAAATTATGATACAGTTACGAAACTCACTGCAGCTTAACTTAATAGCTTATCATTTAAACCCGGTATGTGAATAAATACGAGTATGCACATAGCACCTCTGATATCATTGTCAATAGATATGGGCGCGGACATTATGTCTCTTCCGAGTCCTTTTCATACAAAATGTATAGAAGCGTCGCGATGCAAAACATATAGAAAGGACAGGGCGCGGACACGACGCTTACTCGTCTGCGCCCTATTGTAAAACATACAGAAAGGACGGGGCACAGGTGCGAGCGGACGAGAGATGGGCGAGAACGGGAGTGCGGAGGGGTGGGTGCGGGTGCCGGGACTCGCGCGTCGCTGTCACACCCAATTACACCACCACAATTAACCACATCACGACCGTGCCTCGTCATTTCTCTATGTTTTAAAAAGTCGCGACGGGGCCCTGTTTGGCTCTGTCCGCGCCCCGTCCTCGTCTTACGTCTTTTCTGTGTCCAGTGACTAGGTAAGTGCAAAAACAAAAGTAGTAACTGAGGAAATTGAAGATGTCTGGCTGTATTGCAAGGTAGTTTATTAAGCACAGGATGAGCATGCTTCAAGTGCCACTAATACTAATTGGACTGGTGATGCTCCATCAAAGCCACATTTAGCACTAATTGCCGTCTTACCATCACAATAGCAAACGACACGTTCCTCAATAAAGGTGTGACGCTCTTCGTAATGTGTTTACAAAAAAGCTTCAAAAGCAAAAAAAGTCAATGCCACTGTTACATGAATATTTTAAAAACAATACTCAAAATTGAATACAACAAAAACAAGACCTTTGTAACGTGTTTAAAATTAAAAACAAAAGAACTACGTAAAACTTTACAAAAACTGACGGAATTATACGTTCTGAAATTGAGGAAAAAGCAGTAATAAGAAGAATAAGGCATTAATTCAAGCCAAGATGAGATAACAAAAAGAGTTAATTTCAGCTTGTCATTTTAAACAGCAATTAGTATTTAATGACGATAGCCATTGTTGTAAGATTCTCACGGATAAGAAGCCGAGATGAGACGAACATGTTTTATGACGATTCTGCCGAGGTTTACGACGTAATAAGGTTATGTCTGTTCCCATTCCAACTTTATAAAGCGAAAGATGAATGTCTAGAACGTACTTGGACAAGATAATGAAGGCGAAACCGAATTGGAATAAAGGGAAAACTTAAGCAAAAAGAAAACTAAATGGCAGCTACAAAAGTAAGAGGTAAATATTAGTTCTCACTCGAATATTTACTGGACCAAACTTGATGAATTGTAATAGATGTTAATTTATTGTTAGCAGAAATCTAGTGTCTAATTGAATACTTCACAGACAGATTACATATCAAATATAGCTAGGAATTTAATAGGTACTCTACGCCAAATACGTAGGTACATAGTTTACAGGGTGTTTTCAAAACACTTCAAACTTGAAAAGCAATCAAAATCCCACGACGCCTAGTCCCTAAATCAATTTATTGCAGAAATAACAAGAAATTGCTTCCAGAAAGTCAAAAGACCCTATTCCAGATCGACAATTTCCCTAGGGCGTTTTAGAATCAAAACATAAGCGGGTTAGTTCACAATTAAAAGTAAAATACACTCGTGACGTAGAGTCGTAGTCAAATTGATTGAATTAAACCGGCGAAGGGCCCCGGGCTCGTTTGACAGGATCTGTGTGCTGCACACATCAATTTAGGTAATTGAACACTGCTGGTAGGGAGCCCTGATTTTTTCGGCAAAGAAAAAAAGCATTTTGTTTGGGAGTTGGGAGCAAACGGATTTCACTTGAGTGGATTGACTTTTTATTCAACGTGGAATGATGGTCGGTTAAAAAACGAAGGGATCACCAGCAGCTTAACATGAAGTATAAAGTAAAACTGAAACAATATGGTAAGTACTTTGTGTTCACAATTCAGGAAGGATCCTCTTATTAAATGAGGACAAGATATTATCAAAGTTTGAAGTTGCCACCTGACCTGAGCAACTGAGCTTTATACCCTCCCTAGCCTACGTCAGAAGTTTGACGGTTAATTTAATAATTGATAGAAAGTTATACCCTTGGCAGAAACTGCGCTTAACAAGGCATCCGAGAAGATATTAATTAATCATAAAAATTACGAAGCCCTCACTAACGAAGCTTCCGCGAAAATCCAAGAACAGATGGAAATGCTTAAAAATGCATAAAAAACGTAACTTTTTAAGTATTATAAATAATGATATTTGATAAGGAAATTTTACGAGAAAGCGTCGCCAATTTTTTGACCAGAGATAAACCATTGTTATATTATCTTAGAACTTCACGGTATCGAAGTTACAATTATTCACAACGTTCTAAAAACATAATAAAACTAAGTTTGTAGACAGCAGATCGATTCGCGATGGTTTCTAGCATACTATTAGTAGCCATAATAGTTATTTTAATAGTACATCTACTATCAGGTGCGTCTGAATCTTATCGCATACCAACCGGAGCGGTACGCAATAAAATAAAACTGGTAGGCATCGTACATGTACACGTAATAGGACATGTAACCTATGCGTAATTGCGTACGTTGAATAATATAGTACATATTCTTGTTGGAATCTAGGTGCGAATCTTAGGGTGGATACTAAGTGGAGATGCGATAGCGAGCGAGGAGAAGACGATCAAGTGTTTGGCTTTGAAGGCATTGTTGGCGGAAAGTTTAAGGATCAAGCGAAACTCGATATAGCACACAACAAGCCAACTGCTGTGGCTGCTCTTCAACGAGCGGAGAAGGCTTAGGTCGGATTATCCTTTGAGAATATCAAGAAAATTACGCCAGTATAACATTCCTAGCCACACAACACTGAAGTTCTAAATGCATCTTAGTTATTTGGCGCAAAAAGTTAATCGTCAATTTTGTAATATGTATCAACCCCAACGAAGCGATACAATTTATTTACCATTGTAACGTAATACGCAACACTAGAAACGTTACGAATGCCGATTAGAATCGCTTCAGATTCTCTGAACAATTCATGGAGCGCACCTATACAGACGTTGCACACATTCTTACTAGATAACCGCTCCGGTCTTATCTATCCACTACCGTTACAGTTTCCGCATATCATATGAGGGAAACTAGGAAAATTAAGTACAGCATTTAACATCCAGATGCAACGTTACTTTCACTGAGAGATTTCCATCAATGCTGACAACTTTCCAATATAAATGTGCGGACTATGGCCATTCTTCAGCCGAAACTGAACAAGCCATGTCATGCACAATCATGGTCTTGAGGAAAGTTTTTATGACTTGTTTGTTTGATGTTCAACTTGAATAATGGATAACACCTTATGGAGTGAATACGTTTTTAATCGAGATGTGTCAGCTGTTACAATAATAACGTAACCGGTGTGGTCTCACAATAATCGTATGGCAGAGGTGAACTTTTTATAGCTACGGCTCTTCAATGACATGCAGTAGCAAAAAATACAGTCGCTAATGACACTCTTTTCTTATTTGAACTCGATATCAAGGTGTAGGTGGTAAATATAGGAATGCAAATCCACGTGCTTGCTAAGTACTTTACTAATCCTAAGACTTTTCAAAGACGATAAAGCACTTAAGAATACTAGCTCGCTGCTGTAACTAATGTTATATTTTGATAAGAAACCGAATTTACCTAGTTCTAAGCATAATATTCAATAAGAAAAAGAACAATAAACCGCAAATGGTCACACTGTCAAACGCCTTAGGCGGGTTGGTAATTGGTACACTACACTGAGCGCTTGGGTCTTAGCAACAAAGTTAATTAAGTACCCATGTTAATGCAAATAACACACGTACAATTGATGGTGTGAACTCATGTTCTTACATAGTACTTAGTACTTATGCAGCTAAACAATTGTCGAGCAACACTTTCCATTTCACGAAAAGCAAGAGAAAATCGAGCTCCTCCTAAAATACGAAGGTTATATAATTTCCTAAGAAATATCACACGTGGCTAATTAGGAAATTGTTCTCGCATGAAATTTTAATGACCCTTAACTAATTACAACAAGCTCTTTGTCTTGGAAGAATACGAAAAAATCTTAATGGCACACCAAACTACGCGAACGAGATAATGAAAAATCTTAAAATAGATTTTTTAATAGTTCAGCATCTCATCTACAATATTACAAGTGACAGACATTAAAGAACATACATAATGCAGATAAAATATAATTTTTATGGAGTTATAAAGTATTTGGATGGTCGTGTTATCTAGGTAAATTCATTTCTATTAGAAGTATATTAATTAGCTGTTTTAGAAGGAATAAGCATGAAAACTTGACTGCAAGTAGATTAAATGTACATTAACATTAATTAAACAGGTGATTATCTCGCGAAGATTTTCTTGATACAACAAAGCAATCGAAACCGAGACGAGTAAGTAAACGAGAGACTGAACCAACTGCTCATTTAAATGGAGTTTGAGAAGCAACACCTTACGAAAGCACAATACAGACAGATAATGATTTTAAATAATCCAACTAAATACTTGAAAGTTTAACGATTGGATACCCGACGTGGATACTATCAACAACGGACCATATCCGAATGATTAATTAAAAACTAATTGACGATATAAACTCAGTAGTTTTCGATGCAGATATCAAGTTTCGGAAAACTTTACCAGAGCCAATAATAAAAATAAAACTTTCCTACAACGGTGTTGACATTGCTGCTGGACTAATTTATTTTAATTCAGTCCAAAATAAACCTTCCAAAAATAAACGAAAACAACAACTATTACAACAATGAGGTAATAGGTGTAATAACAGATGCTTTCCATCCTTTCGTTGACATCATAAATTAAGAGAATGTTTTATGTTATACCCACAATACAATACGCCAAGTGGACGACCGCCAGAGTTATAAATATGGATTTTGAATACCTGAATGATTCAGCCCGAGAACGGTCTAGACTAATCCTCAGTTGGTTTATTCTAGACGTCGAGATTAACAATTAACTATTTATGGGCTGAATGATAAACTGCTAGATTTGTGCGTGATTCATGATGCTGACCGGCATTAGGTCTTCTGAATGTTACGACTTAATCCTGTCTCGTTTTTCATGAGAAAGCTCTCGGGATGTAAATGTTCATGTATTATTATGAACTGGAATATTAAATAGTTGTGTACTATTATTAGCAAAAGGACCATTAAAACTAAAGTTAAGACCGAACGAAGGAACAATCTACTACCTAAACTGAATGTAATTTTTGGATTGAAACTGTTCGCTTTGGTTAATAATTGATGTCATTATTGACCAAAGCCAACAATTATCATAACTAAGGTTATTGAACAGTAAAACTTTTAGCATGATTACTTCTGGAAAACAAACATCAAACTCAGGTGGAATGTCCAGCACTTAATTATTTAAGTCATAAAGGAAAGCATCCTTACTTTATTTCCATAGGAATGGAAGGAAACCTAATGATAGTCGTTAACAGAAAAACTAATTTGGCGAAATAGTACGGCTATTTCGAATTATTATACGTAGTCCAGAACTACTAATCTGAGGGGCCAATTCTACTCATTTTTAGAAACGTTCGCATTTGTTCTCTGTGATCTGTCAAAAATTAAGGAAATCATAGGTGTTCTTGACAGAGCGACTGAGGTGCAAATAAGAATGTTGCCTAAAAAAATTTAGAATTGGCCCTTTGCCTGAAACACGTTCTCAATCGTTTTCTTAACATAGATGTTCCGGCTGACAATTTAGTTTTCGATGTCCTGAAAATACAGCTATTAATAAGTAGATCTGTTGTACAATTAGAGCGTTTATAAAACTTGTTTCAGACCAAAACTATGCCGTCGATAAACAAAATGACTCAAGCTTCGATACTGTGACGTTCATATCCCATAGCGACACAAACATAAATTCACCTCTATGACGCGCATATAGGTACACAACGGATACGATACCTACCACACCTCAATGATAAAAATCAATACGCGAAGCCAACCAGCTGATGTTCCAAGGCAAACTGGTCTTAATGGGTCATTATCCTAGACCAAGTCACCGTAACAGCGAGCTTCAGTCAGTCATCGAAATACGCGATAATACGAACAACCTTCGACGCAAGGTTGACATCGATATCAGCCGGCGCAACAACATTAACCCAAAAACGGATAGGAACCGGTCAAATACAACATGGTAGGGAGAAAGGGTGCTGCGGATTTTGGAACTGCTTCTAGAACCATCGTTGATGGATATTTGGTAAAAGGTGCTTCGCAAGGCAATTGATTGTTGTTCAAGGCGTTGAAAAATTTGCCTAAAAAGAAGTTTTAAAGTAAGCTAAAGCCTGAAAAACAATTTAGTTTAACAGTTCATTCATTGGATATAATGCCTTAAAAACTTAGAAAATAGAGAGTAATTTGCCAAATAATTCTCTTGTCAAAGTTGATTTAAGATTCAGGTTTAGGTGTGACAGTGGCGTAACTAATTTAAAATTCACTTCAGACGCTGGCTGTTTCATAGTAATTAGTTGTTTTGAGTTTTTTTGTTCGTAGACTTGCATTACTAATTGACAATATTAATTCGTTACAGCGGTAGTGTGAATCTTAGAGACGATTTGTCGTTAATTTGAATAACGATGCTTAATAACAGATAATAAAATACTTCAGCATAATTATCATAAAACAAAATGGCGGATCTAGTTATGTTTCCATAATTGCAAATTGGTATTAACAGTTTTAAATAATAGCGGAAATCGTATACCATTCGATGATAGCAGCTGCTCATTTCTAATTAGACCCTGCTTAACAGATGCTACTACAGATAACAGTCTCGTTAATATCTCGAAAATTATGATGGCCGGTTACCGTGACAACTGAGGGTCTGAATCCTGAATAATTAAGCCTGAAGACCTGTTTCAGTTGCCATAACACCGGGAGAGATTAGGAAACATTAATTGACTCGACATCGTTTGCCAAATTGGTCAGACAGTCAGACTTGAATGAAGAAGTGGACTTTGGTGACACTCCAGATTTACTGTATGACAATAAATAGAAATAGTAAAATATACGATAAAAACTTACACTATCCCTAAACATGCTAAAACAATATCCATTATAACCTTTCTATTCCTTTTTCGCAAACTCAAATCCTTACAGAGCATACATTAAAAGGGCTGAGTGCAATAAACACATGTTTTAAGCATGCTATGAAATGTCATTGCAATTACAAACGTTCTGATAAAACTTATGATTGCTTGTGCATTTAGAACCTGTTCTGTGGTTTTCTTGAAGGTGTACCCTAGACGGAATTTCATTTATGTCTTGCCGTGAGTATGGACCAGGAGTTAGAATGCGTAGGAATTTGCTCTTCTTGGTACATTAGGTTTAATTTTGCGATCAGGTACAAAATGTCTTAAATCTAGTAAATTCTTGAGCTTGTCTTTGTATTGCTCGTTACATGATTGATGCTATCTGCCATTTTTGTCCCCTCTACGGATTTAAGTCGTTTATTATAAGCTTAATAGGAGCACAATCAAAGATTACGTGAGAAGGGAGTCGACGCGGAAATTATATTTTTTCCCTTTAAATTTCGTATTGCTTGCACAAATGCTTAAAAACCTATTGAAAGACGCACAGTGCGAATGGTAGCAGCACAAAAAAAGAGGTCGTGACGTGACTTTAGCACCTAAGTTTTGACAAAATAAGTAGGGTAGTGTACAAAATAAGGTAAGTAAGACTAAAAGCATTTTATTCATTAGTTTGCTACTAAAAGTCGTTACTCCTCGTGCTTTACAACGATGATAAATGTTAGAACAAACTAAATTAGAGATTCGCGTGCATCTTCTAAGTACCAACAAATTGTATTTCCTCGAATTAGCACATACGTTGTGTTGAATGTTACAACCAAAACACAAATACGTAAGCAATTATGTAGTTCACGTTACATAATATAAACGCATAGTATTGTACGGTCACTTTCTTGTATTTCGTATTGAGTAAGCGATTTAAGACCATGATTCGTTTATTTGAATAAACTGGTATTTACTATGCGGATCTAAGGATCTAAAACTACTGTATGAGAGAAATTAGTGGAAGTTGGTGAAGTTTCGTAATTTTCATTGAAATGCAGATTCTGGTCCTCGGGTCCGCACAATCTGTTTTGTCATTGAATTAACTCTTGCGACTTCGGAAGACTGCTTAGTTAGTGTTAATTTGTTCCCGTGCCAGTAAGTTTATAGTTTTATTACTTTCATAATGCTTTGCTTTTGTACGTACGTTCTACGTAAGTTAAGTTTCAGATCATCATTTACTTAGGAAATCATTTTCTAAGTGTTTAACAAAACTACCTATTTCGTAATGCAAATGAAATGCTCACCCCAACTCCCAGTCTATAAAGATTAGTGCTGTGCCCATCGATAGAACTTCACCACACGTGGTGAGCTATAATTAAGTGATTTATAAACCGCAAGAGTCGCGAACCTTGCGTTTCGCACCAAGGTTATATCCTGACTTTGAATGAATCATTGCTTCCTCGCACACGGGAGGGCACGGCTACTTATTGTTGTTAATAGATGGTAGTCTGAGGTGATTACTTTAAAATTATATGTTGCAAGACCATAATGTGGCAGATGGAAGACAATTGCTGGAGATTAAAGATTGTCTCTTAGTGCACAGTTTAGGTAAGCATTTAAAGAAGTTACTGGTCTCTGTCAGTTGTTGTTTACAAAATAAGACAATATGGTATTTTTGTTCATGAAGTCTGTCTGGGTTTTTATAGCGAAGGGCATTCGGACATTGCCTTGGTTGAGGTAATTAAATTAACAATCGAGATCGCCGTTGCGGTGAATTTGATTTCGTATTTGATTAGTTTAGGAGCAATAAACATCAGATATATAATGTAGGTAATTATTAAACTATACTTTAAGCCTGCAAACATTTTGCCTTTTTAATTCTGAGGAATAGCGGTTCAAGCAAGTTTCAGTGTAATTCTTAAAACTGGTTATGTTAATTTTGGCATAACATATCAAGGTGTCCTTGCTCGATTTTTGTTGCAAAACTACTAATTTGAATATGTTTATCAACACATTAAACCAAAATGTCAAACACAAAATTAATAATTAAATTGATGATCAATAGGTTTTGAAACCTTTCAGATTGAAATTAAATGCAGTATTAATTTAATGAAATGCAATTATAGCTGTATTTTATTAACCTTGTAAACTGATTTATGGTTTATCATTAACCTAACCATAGCTAAGTTTATCGATGGATTAAAGAGAAGTTTCAGTTAACGTACACGTTTATTTCCGTTCGCTAATGACCGAGCAATTGAAGTCAAGTCAAGAGTATATGTTATTCTGTGTTAGTAAGTCTAGGTCTAGACCAGAGCTAGAATCTATGGACTCGACACTCTTTCCCACTTACAGCTTAAATCGATTAGAGTGCTGCAGCGATATTTTAACAGTAAGTAATCAAATAAGAGCCGTTTCCACTATCAATTGGCTTAATTCTCTTCGTTAGATATCTGCCTTTCTTGATCTATTTTTAGCAGATTTTCTTTTGCAAAAATTGCGTGTCTAAGCCCCATACATTTTATTCCGCCGACTGCTTGCTAGTCAACAATTTAGGACAAACAGTTTCTGATACAGTAAAAAGGAATGTAACGTTTATTGTCCGTGTAGAAGTTAATTTTGAGAATGAATATTTTAGCACATTGACCGTAGTAAATCGCGCGAACATGTATTCCTATCAAAATGTAATAAAAATTCGACGATGTAGACACCAAAAACCATTTTTGATGCGAATCCGAAACTCGTTAACTTTTTACTTACTCGAAAAATTTCTTAATAAACAAAAAACTAAGTTCGGTCCTTGATTACGCAAACGCCGTGTTTTTATGATTGATGACCTTAAGTTCGATGTACTGGAAAATTCTCTTGTAAATTATGCATAGGTACCTACATAAATAGGTACAACATATCTTAAGCAAAATATAACACGACTGGAGTTTAATTTTAAAAAAGAACTCGGGTAATTAACATTGTAAACGTTTACAGTAATCATTATCTTTAAATGTCGCGAACTTGGCCCACTTTTTTCCTCAACAAAACATTTTTCAAACTTCGCGTGCCGTCAAAGTATTTTTACCTTTTCTAGTAACAGAAGCGTCATCAATATTCATAATACTTATTGATTTTTAATAATACATAATAATACTTAAGTACATAATACTTTTTGTTTTTGATGCTTCCAGTTTTTCACGGTTAAACAGCAGAAATGAGTTTTATGAAAAATTGGCTTATTACTAGTACTTCGAGTATAAAGACCTACTTTTTGTTTAAATTAATCCCTAAATGACCTAATGTGGTGATCAAGCTTGTGTGGGTGGAAAAAGTCAAAAATCCACGAGGACCAAGACTCGAACCAAGAAGCGCTGTGGCCTTAGTACGAGTTTTTAAACGTTCTCGATCGCGTTAGCGCGAGAACTAAGGCGCCGCCGCGCCGTACTGATACAAAGCGATCATTACGCGATACGCGATCGTCGCGACGACGCAATCGGATTTGCTGTACAAATGAACGCGACGATCGCGTATTCGCGCGATTATCGCTTTGTATTAAGACGACGACTAAGGCCACTGAACACCAACGATTACATAAAGTACGAATTGAGATACGTGAACGTTTACGTGACTCCGTTTAAAAACTCGCACTTAGGCCTATGGAATTTTCAAATGAAGTGACACGTGCGTGCAAATAAAAGTAAATATGTAATTTATCATTGAAACTATCCAGTATCCAGCGACATCAGCCTTGGCAGTACAATAGGCCTCAAGACTAGTCCATTTCCTGACGACATTTCCTTTTCCGTACGTTTCCAGATTCATCGTTGATAAACGCAGGAAATATAAACTTACAAATACGATAACCTACGAGTTGTAATAAACTATGAACGTATTAATATGACTTTTATTATGGGCTCAATGCTCGATTAAATTCCGATGTGAATTTAAGTTATGTAGTAGGTGTTACCAACAATCTGCTAGGTTTAATATTATTGAAGCCAAGAAATCGTTTTTAGGAGGTAAGTAAGTAATCTCTAGAAGTAGGTACTGAACAGATTACAAAAAATATTTGTGATACAAAGCTACATTTTATGACTGTGTAATGTAGGCTACTTTTTATCCCGTAAAAAAGCAGTTTTTGTGGAGAAGCTTCGGGAATAAAGCGGTGGAGAAAAGCTTTTAAATGTATATCGTACCGTCGTATAAGTACGAAAGTATCAATTTCTTGTCATAGTTTTCTAACATATAGCTAGGACCGTTTTCAAGGAATTTTTACTGTCATTCGGAGACGGTTTGTAAACATTAGCATTCTCACTCCGCTGTTATTTATTTGCAGGTGTCGCGCGCAGCTAAACCATTGAAGAAAATCTCTCTATTGAATTCAATCTAAAATGTTTATTTGCTAGAATACGGCACACAATGGATATTATGTTACAGTACTCATCTCTTCAAGTCTTGGCTATGCGTAATCGACACGAGCTAAAACATGGCTAGAACTTTAACGGCCAAACACTGCAATAATAGGTGTTGGATCCTATCTAAATACCCTTTAAATTGACCCAAAATGCAGGGCAAAGGCCTCCCATTTCCACAAAATTCAGTATTTTCGGTAGGCCTAGGAGTCAATCATGTCCCGCCATTTTCACCTTGGTCTGCTGCGAAGTCGCCTTAATCTTTTAGCTCATGTTTAGCTGTCATGCGGCAGACATGTTTATTCTATTCATTCCCATTGGGCTAAACAACACCAGTCCAATTAATTATTTCAATTGTACACTATTAAGAAAGTGGCTCACACTAAAGTTACGCACCCGTTTTTACACGGAATTAATTAATTGATAAGACCATTCGAACTTGGCTTACTCTACATTTCAAAACGTATTTTGATGACGAAATTGTTTCGACTGATTAGAACATACCTTGTTATTGTCACGTCTTTGAATATTTACTGAAAAGTTAGCTTGAATTAGCAGGTGGACAATTTCAGGTATTTGAACAATCGTCATATTAGGTTCCAACATGCTAACTCACTAGTGCAAACATTAAGATGTTTGTTTATTTATTAAAATTGAAACATCACAATTAAATATAGATTCCTATCATGTATGACGTTACAGGGGACATTGACATGAACAGACTGAAAAAAAATAAAATATGGAATGTGTTCAGCAAATATTACTCATGTACTTGACACCTATGTGATATCATATCACCATACTAAACAAAGAATTATTTTTATATTCTTTTAACAATCCCATGAAATTCCATTCTTCAGACAGTTCCAGTAGTTAACAAATGATGTCAGTGTCAGAATATGTGTACTTCACTTAAGGGATGCCAGTTGTGCAAATAATTTCAACGAAGTGTGACCGAGACTTGTATGAAAATTACAAGTTCCATTTAAAACAAAGAGTTTTACTTATTCCGTGATATTCAATCCTTTTTTTAATATTTAACGGTGTGAATAATCATTATTTTGGGCCTCTATTGTCTGGTTTTGGAAAAACCAAAGAAAACAGCACCCTATTGGTCACTTACTAACTTGATTAAATATTTGCTTGAAGTCAAGACACTTCAGAGGGCCAATTCTCATACATTTTGACAGTTTTCGATTGAGATGTGAATGCGAACGTTGCTTGAAAATTAGTAGAATTAGCACTCTGCTCTTACTTTAGATATGATATTCAAACAAATTCTTTTGGGAAAAATAATTTAATTTTGCCTAGTTGGTAAAACCACAGGATAAGATAAGAAGTAACTATGCAATAATTTATGTAATTCACAATTCTAATTACCTACCTTATTTAATACAATTTCTCTACACACTTTTCCCTATACAACATGAACATGGCAACAGCCTAAACCACACAGAAAAAACCTAACAAAAACATTGAAACACCATTCATTACGTAAAAGGATAATCCACCATACAATTACGATTCCAGTTATTCGGCTTCATGGCACAAAATTGTTTTCAAGGCCATTACCAAGGTTGCAGCCTTCAATTCCCCTAATGCAAACACAGTATAAACATTAAACAGTTTGTTAATAGATATTCATGTCACAACTTTAATCATTTATTGAATAACAATGAGGTCTCTTGCATGGATTTGATAGGAGTAATCATATTATTATTAGTGAATGCTTGTCTGAACTTTTAAATGGCTGTTTGATAGGACTTCGCATTCTGCACACTTTGTATGACGATTTGCTAGTGATTCCTTGAGTCACTTTTAAATGTTACATTGTTTAAGATACATTTTGATTTTAGAAGTTTTATTAATTAAAACTTCTTGAGTGATATAAAAAATTACCTACTTATTTCAGATACCTACTTAATCGGAAAATCTTCTAAAGTTATTATTTATAATAGGTATTCTAATTGGAATTTCTAGAGAGTTCATCAATAAGACAACCATTACAGCAACCAAAGGTTCTTCTCACGGCAATAAATTAAACAAAACTTATTTTATTTTGAACACCAGAATTAATGTATCAACATGACAGAAATATTATAGCAATGCGGCATGATAACAGTGTTGAGACTACATACAAGGGGCATTTAGATGCCCAATAAATTACTATAAAGGGCCATTAAAATGATGGCATGGTGCCAACATTGTCGGTGAAATGGTAAGGTAACAAAAGGTGCCAAATGGAATGGCGATATTAATTGAAGATATTTGTGGCATAATTAAGGATATGCAATATGTTTTGTTTGTTTACGGTTTGGTAGAGAAAGGAGTGCCAAGATATAATGTCTAATTATAATAAATTTTGTGTAGCGGTATAATAAAACAGATTATTTGTTGAAAACCTTTCAGTTACATTTTTAGAAATGCTATGAAAATTACTATTATAGGTGTACAAGTAAGTAAATTCAATTACAGTTATTTTGAATGAATTACATCATGTGCTTCAATTTACTATAGCATTATTCATTCACAGTAATCAGGTCTAAAAGAGGAAATTATTCTCTGGATATATTGTGTCATTCTTTAAGTTGAAACAGGACCTTAAACTAAGCTTTTCACTTATTTGTTACTTGAAGTTTAAAATTGAAGTAGGTGCCTACATGAAAATTTTGTATTGTTGGGTTTTTTAATGGAAATTTAGAATTGTATTTATCTAGTAATACTGTCAATAATATCTGAGCTGATGGTACAAAATATTGAGAATTCTGTGATGTTCGGTTCTTAGGTGTGTTGTTAGACATTTTTCTATACTCTATTAATTCTGTTTAACAGTAAGTAATTCTTCAAAGAGATTGTTGAAAGCGTCTAATCTTTTAATATATTCAAAGTAACAGCTGGTTGAGTTTTAGCTATTTTTTGTGTCTAGATACTTATTTTGGAATGATCTTTTTTATTTGACATGAAATAGTGGCAACTTTTTATATTGTGTTTATTGATGATAGAATCAGGTTATCAACAGTAGGTTCTTAGATGATTATAAATCTTGTTATTGGAACTTTTTTTTGCAAATTTATTTTGAGATCTTTTACCTGCACAAACCTTTGAATGAAACATTTAAATCAATTTTATTTTAAGATGTCCAGTAGAAAATTCATACACAAAAGTAAATGCAATAGTAAGAATCAGCAGCGCTTATAAACTAACATTAAAACTAACTACAGCAGACATGAAAGCAGCACTTACTTTGAAAACTTCTGAGAAGAATCCCGAGCCAATCTTCTCCAGCAAGAAGTCGTCGAAGGGGTAGAGCGCGGCCACAGCAGTCCTGAGGGCCGTGCATGACGAGCCCGTCACCCGGCGGTCACCCAGTCTCTCACAATCCTCACTCACACCAGACTCCTTATCACAATCATCATCACAACACACCGCACGCTTAGTCCGGCTCCCGTTCTCCCCGTCCCGGTACCTTCGCCCCAACTTTGAGTGTGGTCCCCGCACATAACGGCCCGACTTTGCCGTCTCGTCTAGGTTAGTGAAACTCTCCGCTATCTTCAGCACCTTGCTCGGCTTCCGCCGCTCGTACCTGCTCCTTCCACCCTCCTGCGTACAATCGTGTTGCATTATAGCTGATCGTGCTATAATCGAGTACGCTTATCCCGCTTCGAACATAGTGTTCCCGATCAAGTGTCCTCCACTACACAAGAACTATGCCTCACGCGCCACATCTTCTTCAAAAATGCCGATACACTAACTGACGGTACTAGAAAATATGCGAAATAACATTATAATCACACAAAAACTATGTCGAATTTGCTACTGTCACTTTCACATATTTCCCAAATATCCTCTTGTTATTGGCACTGTCCAGGGCTTGTTTCGGTTTTATATTAACAATCGAGTTTGTTGTTACGATTTGTGTGTTATGCGAAAGATGTTTCTACACATAAACAGTCCCATTGACTGACGACGCGCGTACAAGCAAAGTAAAGAAAGCTGAAAGCAAGCAAGCCAAGCAACACCAACACATGACATGACTTATCAGAATGTTGACAGCTTTGATTCGGCGTTGGGTTTTTTATGTTGGTAGGTCTGCGTAATGGTCGCGTTCTTGGTTAACGATATAGCAGTTATAACAGTTATAACGGAGCGAACAGTTATAACAGTTGTAACACAATATTTATTGTATAGGTATGTTTAGCGCTTCGAAAAACGTTACGTATTGAATTTCTTTTTTTTTTTACGAGACTAGACTCAAAACCAGATATTTTTTCGATCTGAGTAATGAAATGATATCCTGTTTAGTTCTGTGCTGAATAAGATTAAATAAAATAAAATTAAATAGTAGATGAAAGTTGTATTTTGTCGTAACTCTGCGTTCAGGGGAACTTTTGTTTAAAGTGGCATCTTTTTTGTAATTTGAAATAATTTATTTTTTATTAAATTATTCGTCTAATAATTGGGGAAACTGGTGGACTACATAAGGAATCACGTCGAAAAAAAAATTGACAGGTTGATCTTTGACAATTCAAAAGTACCTGTGAGTGTTTTATTTGAAATAAATGCTTTGACTTTGTTCGGTCATTATCATTATCATTATTGTTCAATCCAGCTCCAACCTATTCTAACGCCTTACCCAACGATCGAGGGTAACCAGAATGTTGTTGATTATCAAAACGCCATCTTTTGGCCGCAAAAGTAGAAAAAGTTTGGTTAGTGTGGGTACCCAACTGTTACTACTATAATGAGAAACGTTTTTTTACTCTGGTATCTGAAAGTTGACTTGAAACCCAAAAGAGGGCGTGTAACTACAGCTGCGGCGGCGTGATAAAAGGCATGACGGTTCTTTATCTTCCTCAGTTGAACTTTTTTATGGCAGTTGCCATGCAATCAGGAATAAAACCTTTATTTACATGTTATCAAAGGATAGGTTAATTGTCTCACTAGGGAAATAAAACGAGTAAAGATCAATTTCGCTGTTTATTATAATCCATGCTGACGACTATATACTTAATTAATTTCAATGTACCTATATCACACAATGGAAACATAACGATGATCACCTCGAAGAAATCAGTTTAAAGTCTTTTTCTTTATTTAATTTAGTTTACACTGATTTCACCTCGAGTTAGCTTCCACAAAGAAATAATCTCTCTGTCACATTATAAAACAACAACGCTAGCTCCATTATCCACAACTGTCTACTAACTATTAAAAATTTAACGCTCAATAGCTATAAATACAAATATATTATTGCTGTTGCGATTTTATTATCTAATAACTTAATTAAATTTTACATTGATCTCAAAATGAGTATTCGTTTTTCACTTATCTAAATTTAGTCTTATCTAATCTTACCTATAGTAGTATTGCTTGATTTGAGAAAACATTGCTTTCTCGTGAAAATGTTGTAACAAATACAATAGTACAAAGTTAGTGAAGCAACCATTATATGGTGCATTGTAACAATCATTTAGACCCCATCCATTTTGAAAATAATTTGCTAGTCTAGACAAGTTTGAGCATTGATATTTGGAAGGTAAACAACACTTCTGGCTTAATAAAGATAGGTAATTAGGTAGGTAGTAAATGTTAAGTTGTAAGTATTTTAGAGTTACCATGTAAAAGTTAGAACCTACGTAAAACACATTTCTGCATATTTCAGAATGATTTTTTGAGGGCAAACGATTTTAGAATAGACAAAAAGTTAGTAGAAAGGTTCCGTAGAAGAACATTTTTTTTTCAGGAGTGTTGATCTTGAGCGTTTAGTAAGCAAATATTGAAATAAGTATCGCAAACAATTATTTCAATCAAGAACTCATTACAGAATATATGTCCCCCATATAAATTATCAGGTAAATTAAACACTGTCAGTAAAACAATCGTTAAACGTACCTACATCAAATAAATTCTGTTTGTACGCTATCGTTAACAAAATGGGGCCTTTAAAAATTGTGCTTATTACAATATTATGTATCTAAGAAACTTATGATTACATTCTAATTTACAAAAATCAAAATATACAAAATGTAAGGTAAGAAACGATCAGTTTAAATAAAAATAACATAATAACTATCATAAAATTATTCTAGCTACTCAGTAACATTTTACAATGATTTTGTACATAATTCGAAGCTTCATATTTGTAGGGAACATACTAGTTTGTGTTATGATTAAAGATATATTATGATGATGATCCACAATATTAATTCTGTGTTTTAAAATAAATAACGGTTAAATTTTTCTACGCCATTTTACTTTTGCAGTAGGGTAGTTGAATGAGTTTGCAAATTAAAGCTAAGATACGTCAATGCTGAGTCGTTTTGTTTTGGTGTGCAAATTATATTTATAGTAGTTTTCAGCCTCAAAGTACGTATTTAAGCATTATTATATTTACGAAATAAATTAAATGCTAAATAAATGCGTCTTGAATTATCTACAACAAAGTGATTAAAGCAAACTTATGCCACATTTTGAAAAAAACGGTGACAGAAAAGTACTCAAAGCCTTAACAAGTTCAGGTAAAGTAAAGTTGGATAGAAGCTAATTAAGAGAAATAATGGCAGAGGAAGTTTCTTCATCATTAAAACTGTCGCAACAAGAATTATTTCACAACCATTCTCTTCAAATCTATCAACCATATTTTGTAAACTAATATTCATGTTATCCTTGCACAAGTTATTGTTTCGTTCTACTATGACGCAGGTCTCATTTTACAATGTTTTGCTACTATGATCCAACATTATTCAAAAAGTATGTTATTTTTTAATGAAAATAATGCGGTACAGAAATAGCCATACAACTTTTACTTTAGAGACGATAGGTACCTATTGGTTTATTGAAATAACATAACTTGGCCAAGGATAACATTTTGTTATTATCATAGACGTTCTATACACAAGACACCCAAACTGATGTGCCTCCAAGTTTGTCATACTAATCTAGTGATTTTCGAGAACAAAATAAAACTACTGTCATTTTGTAGTAGGTACTAAATCAGCTTTGAGGTTCATTTATTTTTAGGCTTTTAAATTAGGTAAGTAGGTACCGAATAAAGGAATATTCCGTTTTGCAGCAGAAATGCGAATCTAACTTGGTTAAATTAACATTAGCGATTAGGTACCTAGTTTTTGAACTCTACATAACATACAGATGATACCGGTAACTAGTAGCAGACGTAACTAGTAACTATTATTCTGTGGCTAGAAACTTCCATAAGTATTTGTAATTACTGAATTTACAAAAACAAGTGAACTTGGAGACAACAATCACAAACATAAAAATAAATGAAGAAATATGTGCATATTTGTGCAATCAAGACGACATCTATCATGTCAATTTATTATCTAAAATTGTACATTTAAATATAATGAAATAACAGTTAAAAATAACGGCTAACGTTATTTTAGCTATTTTAATATGTGGCAATATTACGTTTTAGGCGATTGAGTCTATCTATGATAATACGATAAATTATCGACTTACAATATTAATTAATAACAAAAATAACGGGAAAAATAGCTTGATATACGTTTACAAAGTGTCTTAATAACTAAACGTTTGTTTTTTTTCTAAATAGTTTCTAAGCCTGTCTATTTTGTCGTAGGTAGCTATAATTACAAGGGTGAGGGGTCCGAAATGACTTAACTGTGTTAATTTATTAGGAATCATCTCGGGATAATGTAGTGTATGACTGGGAGACATAGTACAAAGATTAGGGTTATTCTCAGTCCCGGTTGGTGGCTCGTCTGATCTTGACATTCACCTGCGAAGAAAAAAGCAAACAAAATATTAAAAAAATTGACAAGGCAATACCAAAATAAATACGTCAAAAGTCGAGACGTAAAAGTACGTAAGTAGGTAAGAAACAAGGAACTTATATTAAACTACCATTTTGATGGGCGAGACAAAGGCAATCTAAATTAGCTGACGAAACGAACCTACATCCATGATACGGCGGTGCGTGACGTGGCGTGTCATACAACCAGTAGTGGGTGGCGTCGAACACAAGATCAGGGGCCCTACCATGACGTGTTAAAGCGTGAGTCGTTCGAGCGAGAAGGAGGGATGGAGCTATAGGGTGTATATCTCCATCTCTCCTTTTCGCCGCTGGTGTGAGATCGTTCCGGTCGCAGTTGGTGGCAAACCTCACCAGTGCGGGCGCGACGCGCGGCGTGTCACGTGACACGAAGCAGTAGCGGCGCGTCATACACTTACCAGTAGCGGTGGCGTCGAACACAAGATCAGGCGTGAGATCGTTCCGGTCGCAGTTGGTGGCAGACCTCGCCAGTGCGAGCGCGGCGCGCGGCGTGTCACGTGACACGAAGCAGTAGCGGCGCGCCGCCGTACTGTCGCGTGTCACCGGTGTCGTCACCACGAACGACGCGCCGTTCTCGTACCAGCCGCCGTGGCATGTGTACGCTGGAAATTGCGAAAAGTTGTATTAGCTGGTGCAATGAACAATTCCTGTCTCCTAACTGAGTACTTGATGAATAACGCATAGGATGGGAGCTGACACCCGCTTGCCACGATGAAACGGCGCAGCGCGCTCTTGAGGAATACCCAGCCTGGGCAGTGGGAGAGCGCGTGGCATGCCGCCGCCTCCATCTGCGAGGAAGTGATGGTTGCAAAGGAGACAGCGGAAAGTGAGCGGTGTACCGGCGGCGCTGGAGTGTTCGGAGAGTGCGGAGTGATCTCCGGCCGCCGTAAAGTGTGGTCTGCAGGTAACAGACTTGGGGAGTATGAGGTATGTTGCCTGAAGAGTCGAAGGCCCGAGAAGGCGGCGTTCCGTGTTTCGCGCGCGCCTCTCTAGAGGAAAGCGGCAGCAGAGAGTGATGAGATCCACATGGAGCGTAAAGAAATGCGCAATCACTGCAGCACACAGGCCACAGTGTGGTGTTAATCAGTCTGCATCTGTCCCGGGGCGAGGGACACACATGAGAATTTCAATACTATAAAAAAAGGGTTTGAACATCGGGTCAAAGTCTAAGTCGTTTATTGCCATTTGCGTTGTTATAGAGATAGTGGAATTTCCACCGAGCGGGCTGCAACCCGCACCAGAGCGCATTATTATCAATTGTCGGCAAAGAAAGGTTTGAATTCCTCTAACTGCGGAGAATAACGACCTAATGTTATGCTGACTTCTCGCCTAAGTGGCGCTAACTGGCCTATTGTCTGGCGATATGTATCAGTAATAAACATCTTTGGCTGCGGAATATTTCTATGCGAAGCCGAAAGCCGACGCTGCAGTTATTTTATCGTTTAAAAATAGCGGTTTAAAAATTGACATTTAGCAATTCTCACCTGTAACCACCTCTCTATTCTCACACGTAGAATAGAACTCCATATTCTTCACAGAGTTGCATCCCACCTCAAGTCTATTGTAGCTGTTGACCACACAAGAGACTTCTCCCTCCGATTCCCTCCTACTCCTCAACATGGGAGCACTGGACATGTTGCTTACGCTAAAATTGAACAACCTACTCCCATTAACTCTACGATTATGTTCAAGCATTGCCTTCTCTCTCTTACTACTATGTTCATCGCTAGATCTTATGTCTCTTTTGCGGCGGTTTTGTATTTCATATTTTCCGGAGTACGGACATTCTTTTGATTCGGGATTGCTTGCTGGAAAAGAAAAGAGGAAATTGGTTAGTGTCAGCAAACAGCAGACTTTGGCAGGGCTGTGATAGGCTTTTTGGACCTTTTTTGTTTTTCCCTCGCACACTTGCACCGGGGGCTACGGGAGCACTTGAGCAATCTTCAACGCAGCCCCCGACTGTTGCCGTCTGGTCAAGCGGCGGGAGTGAGGTGTTTAACTCCCCCCGCGACGACTAAGAGGGGCGCGCGTGGCACAATATGCGTCACCACCTCGGTTCAACATGTGGCCTACACCAAGGCCACACGCGTTATTTTGAGTACCTACCGTACTGCATTTTAATATGAATATCAATCTGATGTTGTGTGATGCATCAACGCCAACGTTGATGAGATGATAAGATCCTCAAGAAGTCCTAAAACATTTTCAATTCAGGACACTCCTGCCACCTTCCCATGGCCCAAGCAAGTTATTTATTCGGGCTGAATCGTGGGGCAACTGCGGACAGCACTCTTTTTTTATGGATGGAAAATCATCAAATGACTCCTCCCGCTCTGGGTAGAGCGAAAGGGAGTGTCAGACTCTTACTGACTAAAACCCATCCGTTCTCCTCCTAGTGTCCTTTGCTTTCCAGGGCCGCGGCAACTCTTTCGAAACTCTGGCAGGCTCTGGCCCCTAACGGGCCCCGTCTACTATGCTGACATCTCTTTGAGGCGCGCGTGAAACACAACGCGCCGTCGACCCGGGCTTGATCGGACGGAGAGCCACACAACGTGAGCGTCCGCAGGCCAGCGCAGTATTCGTGGCCGGGAATCGCCCTGCGACTCCCGACGCCCGGGTGGACAGCATCCTTGGCAATTTTAGTGTCCACAGGCGCTTTTTGATCCCTTTCAAATTAGCGACTATATGTGTCCCGTACAACTCTCTAAAATGTACGAACCACACTACTTTAAATTCCGGACAGTGAAACTGTTAGTTGTTTCCGGAAAGTGGTTTAATCGCAGCCATCAAATCTAATCGTCCTTTGGTGCACAAAAACTTGTAAGAGCTACAAGACCTCCTAGCTTCAGCAGACGATCACGATACTGACCTACTAAGGTAACATAAGGCGCGGTGACCGCGTTGAAGTGATGCGGCGAGCACGCGTCGTCCGGCCGCGACGTGGGCGCGCCGCGCTGCAGCTCCGCGATGTACGAGTCGCGCCGGTACAGCACCACGCACACGTAGCGGGACACGCTGCCAACGGAACAGGACAGGGTTCAATAGATCTGTGTTTGGAGTTGGTTTTTTAGTCCCAGACAGCCGGTCAGGCAGTAGCTTGGCCCAATAGTTTCAAAAAAAAAGCTTGACTTTCAGCTGACTGCTGTTACTTCGGATAAACTCAACGCTTATCAGTCAGAAATCCATTGGCTCATATATTACGTAAGTCGGTTTAGTGTTATGAGGAACAGGGTGGAGACTTGGACAGTTACTCAACCTTTATAGACCACAGAAAGTCCTGCGTCGTCGGGACGATTTTTGTACCTGGTGGGCACTGCTCGACGGTTATTGTCTGGTCACCACAAGGTCAAAGAATTAAGTATGCCTTAAGGAATCTTTTGACAAAAGGGATTTAGTCGGTGGGTTTCAGACAGAGTATTCAATCATAGATTTAACAAACTATTTACGAGTATTTATTATTTAAACCACTCATATTATTTAGTTCCAATTTATTAATCATGAACAGGCATTGTCAAGGAAACAGGCCCATAATGTGAAGATCCGAGGTATCCGTCAAGCAGCCTGCTGTGTTTCGTCGACGCGTGGGAGTACCAGTGCCTCAAGGTATCTTCTGGGCGCGCTCGCTTCATTATGGACCTCATCTATCGCTTTCCATCAGGCGTGAACGAGGTCAAGAGTTAGCCCATTTATAAATATAAATTAGAAAAAAAAATTAAAAAAATCCGAGGACCTAAAATTATAATGACGAAAAGTGAAAATCCAGAAAGCAGTCTTTCTAGCAACAACAAACTTACCAATGATGCTGCCAATGCGCAACTAACGCCACGGAGTTCCCGCTGGGCGAGCTAGCCTTCACGTTGACGCAGTACACCTTGATGTCCGCGCCCGTCTGGTTCGTGATCCGCAGCGTGGCGTTGCGCTGGTAGAACGTGTAGTTGCTGGTGAAGTCCAGCGTGTGCCACGTGTGCGAGAACGTCATCCAGGAGGGGAACTGGCAGTTGAAGCGGACTGATACTGGAAGAAATGAAGGTGGATTTATCAGCATTTCTCCAAATCGTTTTGTTTCCCTTTTCCTTTAGATAGGGTTGCTTGTGCCTGCAGCAAGAACGACAGCTATTACTATTGCTCTCTTGGAGTTTCTCAAAAGGAGCAGTTTCTTGTCTGAATAGATGTGGGGATGAGTTGAAGTTATTTAGAAGGCTGAATGACTTGACCTTGTCTTCCCATACGAAATCGTAGCATGTTATCGAGGAATCGGATCTATACGTCTGATTCGTTTTAGTTTCGGGCTCAGTCATGGCATCCATAAGCTGAAGATATGTAGACCAGCAGTGCGATTCTGTAAACATGTCGAAGTGAACACCCGGGCGGGGCGCACGACGGGTGAGTTGTCAAACCATACAAATAAGATGGAATGACAGCTCTATTGTCGTTCACTCCGCCTAGATCAACACCGTGAGATGTCGACAGAATCGACCGGCAGTAGTGGGAACATTATAGGTTGTCTGATTAGGTATGACATGAAGCAATCAAGTATGAAATCAATAAAATAAAAAACTTAAGATAGGTTTCTTCGAAACTTGTTTAAGCAACAATTTCTCACCACGTTTCAAAGCCATAGTCCTGGAGCCCTCGGTGGCGCTGAAGAGTCCGTTGCAGGTGGCGTCCCCCGACTGCGCCACGCGGTACTCCACGCCGCCCGGCGCCGCCACCTGCTCCTTCACCGCGCCGGTGGCTGTAACACGCGTGGTGAGAAGTAAGTCTAAAAGTGGAGAGGAAAACACCTTTGAGGACCACTGTCGGAAGGAAAACGATTACACATCGTTTTTCTTTCAGTAATGGTTTGTTTAGAAATACAAGTTAGACGATTCAGTGAGGAACCTTTCATTAAAGCAATTTCTGACACACGAGAACTTTTATTGATGAAACATGTCACCGAGACTTTCAGAAGTTCAGACGTTCAAGACAAAGTGACTTTACATCAGCGTTAACCATCATATAACAATTATTTTCGCTAATAGATTGTCAGTTTGTGTAGAGCCTTAGGCGTCGTCCTTATAAAAAGCAACCATAACGCGAATACGCAATCGTCGCGATCATTTGTACGGATAACCTGAACGCGTCGTCGCCCGACAGAGCACGCTTCCGATTTTGCCAAACAACTGATCACATCGATCGTGTATTTGCGCGATGATGTGGTGATGATGGGAGATCCCTCCCTGTGTAGAGGTTCTTACAGCATTCAGTGTTTCAGGCTACCATTAACCACTATTTCAAAGGAAAAAACTAAGCTTTGGCTTGTTACAGATACTGAATTCCAGAATTTCCAAAATAAAAAAACAAAACATTAGTAGTTACCATTCGTCTTCTCGTAGACGAAGCAGCGGTAGCGGTCCTCGTTGCTGGTGGCGTGGTTATGGTGCAGCTTGCCCACCAAGAAGCGCAGGCTGCCTTCCTTCCACGTCGCCAGGCATTCTAGCTCTTCCACTGGAAATAGAAAGGAAAATCGTGAATTAAGACATATTGAAGATCAAGTGTTCTATGTAAGAAGAAGACATATTGTGAAGACCCGAAATGAATTCCGATAAGGGCAAGGTAATGATCAGGTTGTTAATACGAGCAGAACTATTGTCACATTAAAAGTTAATGTTGGGGGATTTTGAGAAAAAAATATTTGAAAACTCAAATAAGTATGAACATCGTTGAAGTGGCTGAAGTTGGTAGACGTACAGAAAGCGTTAAAGTTGTACCACACAAGACATATTAACTAGTTGATAGGCGAGGCGGTGAAGATCCGTTTCCAAATTGATAAGACAAGTGTGCGAACCTTTACGCAAGATAAGCATCTGATTCAAACCTACTTGAATTCAAGACTCATTTGAAATAACCAAAAGATTTATTTTCAAGCAAACATCAACGATTTGAATATTTGAACAATAAATTATAGACATAATTTCTATTAATAACGAAAAATCTTCTCATTAGCAACTAAACTATCGAAATGATGAACACAGACAAGCCCAGTTATAGTAGATATAGATATATACCTACCCACGCATAGTCTGTTAACTTCTTGTTCGAAATCTACATCCAAGAATAGACGCAGTTCGCCGTTGACGTAGACAATTGTGACAGACTGCACAAATAAAGTATTATATAGATACTGCCGGCGGCGTAAAGGGGATGTACCTACTATGGGAATTGCTCGGAAATGTTCCTTTTTGAGTAGAAATGCTTTTTTGTTGTCTGTTCTTTTATTTTTCTCTTTTGAAGTTTGTGTTTTCGTGTATTTTTTTTGTTGCAATTATGTTTAGTATTTGCGAGTATAATTTCATTTCTTTTTATTGTGTATGTGTTGGTGTTTAGGAAAATTTCTTGGGTATTTGGTGAGAGTAACTCTCAACTTCTGACGTCTTAATGCCACCATGATTCCGTTACGAAATAGGGATGATGCTATGCGTCCTGTATAGCTCTCACTCTGGATATAATATGCTAGCCTTAAAAAAACAGAATTCTTATTGACTTATTGATTTGACAACTCACATAATTCTGGCAACCCATTGATGTCTTTTGTTAGCCCAGAAATTGCGTGTTGAAGTATCTGTAACTTTTGTACTAACTTACCTAACCTTACCTTACCTTTGGGCTAGCAACTTACTTAAGCTTAGAAATCAATATGCTCATCAACTATAAGTTTACTTTTATCTAGCTTTTAGACAGTTTGGTAAATTGAAATTATCCCAACAAACTCGCAGACGGAATTAGTAAGGAATGAGTCACCAATATGTCTTTAACGCCGCAGGTATTTCCAACTGACCGCGGGTTGCCGCGACTAAAACTAAACAATAGCTGACACCTATGCTGGAACTCTGCCCGATCCATTTGTAACCCACGTCTAAGAACTAACAAGACAAGCTTGCGTCGAAAATATACAAATTGTTTAAGCTTTACTAATAATATGTCAAGGATAGGAAATGTTGATTGTTTAGCCAGCTTTACGACAAAGACTGTAAAAAATAATTGGAAGATGACCTAATTAACTTTTTAGTTTGTTGCTGTTTCTTTTACTAGTAGCAATGAAAAAGAATCTGGGTATCTATTTTCCTACTGCAATAAAATTTTGCACATATAAAACGATAATGATTTTCAGTTGAGTGTCGTATATCTGCCATATTTTCATCATACTCAATATACTCATCATCATTTGTGCCCCGCTGAAGAACAAAAATGTTGGAGATGTAGTCTCAAAATAACGAATTTGGATTGGAACCTCCTTTGCCTTGTTACACTTATTTTCATACCTATATGCAGCTGTAATTTATGTCCGATCTTTAGGAAAAGAGTCGGGAATTGTGTTCCCGACTCTCGTCCCCCAAAACGGGCCGCCCGCCACCATTTCCTTGTATTTTAGGAGACCTGGGGCTCGAGTCTGCTATTGCAATCGTGTCTCAATGACCGGTCATTGATCGAATATTTGACAACTTTGACAGTTTTTGTATGGGAAATGTGTCATAAGTTTGACGCTATACGTCAAAAATCGATCATTGACCGGTCATTGAGACACGATTGCAATAGCAGACTCGAACCCCAGGCTCTATCGGTGACCGGCGGGCGTTTGAAATGACCGTCGGTCACCGATAGAGCCTGTCTTTATGTAAAATATATCGTATTACTTTATTAAGCGTCATGTTTAGGTACTCACCCGTGCTTTCAGAGCCATATACATCAGGACACGCCTGATAGTTGAGGAGTAGCCTCGAATCCTCCGTGCAGCTCTCGATTGAAGACACCGGACTCTTGCAGTCACCATGCCCCCTGAAAACAGTTAGCATTTGTATTAGCTGGTGCTTTAGCGTCATTAATATCAATCAGCATTTTTCCGTGCTTACTGAGCCAAAAGAAGAGTCAGGATAGGTTTTGACTAAATCAACCTGAAACTCAATAGAGAATAACCCTTCTTCTGAGAGGCGAGAAATAAGGCCCACAAACAGGCGTGATGTGACGTCTATTTTTCATAGAACTTATCTTTACAATAGCATCATTGTCGCATCACCGCTTCTTGGCTTTCAGTGGAAGCCTAAAACTGATATAACCATACAACCACATCAGTTGATGTGATATCGACTATGTAAAATCAGTTTAACGCAATCGACCTTCCATATTTCAATCTCATTTCATCGGAAATCATGAATCACCCTTCAAATTACTGCTCTGAGTGACGCTCGATCGGCGATGCATTGCCAACGGTTTTTAATTATACGTCATTACGAACCATCGTCGGAACACGCCGACTGACGCGTGTCATGTCTTAATTGCTGGTCAGAACAACTGTCGTGTGTGATGTGGCGTCAAAGTGGGGTTGTTGTCGAAACTGGAGGGTTATAGTGCGTTCATACGATACAGACTTATGGCTGCTCAGATTTTATACTCTGAATAAAAAAATCTATTACACCGACATTTGTCTGCGCAAACTTTTTGTCGAGTTCAAATCTCATCATCATCATAATATATCAGCCGAAAGACGTCCACTGCTGGACATAGGCATCCCTCAAGTGTCGCCACAACAACCGGTCCTGTGCGTCTCGCGTCCATCGGCTACCAGCGACCCTCACCAGGTCATCGGTCCATCTTGTGGGAGACCTTCCAACGCTGCGTCTCCCGGTACGCGGTCGCCATTTCAGAACTTTTCGGCCCCAGTTCAAAGTCTGCGCAGACAAAAGTCGCTGTCGTGTGGACGATCCATTAGATATACACTTTGTCAGTGTTTAAAGCAATCGATTGCGACTATTTTGTTTATTTATCAACATAATTTAGAAGAATGATACCAACTACTGAACAGACCCCAATTTCAAGCATCGCCGCAACGTGAGGTCCTGTGCTAACCGCATTAAGGAGTTTCAGTGATATTCAGCTAGTCAAAGATTCAATGGTCCTTAATCGATGAAAATCTGCATACTTATTGCATCACAGAGCATTCAAATTTTAACAGTTTGGCGCGGTTGCCGGTCGTAGATTCGCAATTTGTTGCTCTGTGATGCACATGAACATCAAAATCCTCTAATATACGTCGCCCATTGAATGCTAGGAGGCACCAGGATGAGGGTACACAAAATAGAAATTTAAGCTTCTCTAAACTAGTTCAGAAACAATTCACTTACCTATTATAAGTAAAAGAAAACGGCCCTTTCAACGGGCAGTCCACAGGTTCAGCGTTTTCCCTGAACATTGAGTACAACAACGCGTCTCCCGTTATCAAGGAACACAGGTGGGGTAGCGCGTCTCTTCGGTGGCAGAATGCTGGAAATGAAAACAAGCCTTTAGTAATGACTAGCGACTCATCCCTGCTTTGTACGGGTGCAAATTATATACACACACCTTTCTCGTTAATCGCTCTTTCTGTTAGAGAAAAGCGTATTAAAATCCATTGCGTGGTTTAGAAGAAGCACGCGAAGAATCAAACAGAGGCTGACAGCGATTTTGTTTTATACTATTTAGAGAGAGAGATTCTGGGAAAGGGCGAAGCATCCTGTGCCTATGTGTGTTGGTACAGTAAGGATTACGTCAGTACGCGTTTATAAACAGCCCTTGTATTCTGATGAAACTCCATACTACAAATAGGCCAGCTCAAGTCAAACTGGTTCCGCTGACGTGCGGTCGATAATCAGTTTCAACAAAAATCTGTGTGCTCTGAACTTTAGGATCTAGACTTTAGACAAAATGTACATCAAAATTGTGATAGGTAAAGCTGGAAACGTTACACTTGTATTCCCCGAAGGGTTTGGCACAAGTGTGTACTCAAATGATGTTATAGCCAAAGTCAGTTGTGAAAAAATAGAAATTGGAAAACTGACTTATCCTGTACCATAAGTAGCTTCGAAAAGTTGCAGTGGCCTTATTGCGAACTCGATTGCATTACCGTAAACCTCAATTTTCACTAAAAAAATTCTGGTGAAAATAACGAAAAACCACTTCTGTCCATACGAGGAGACATAAGCGAACGTTTACGTTAACGCGATCGAGTATACGTTAAAAACTCACTCTAGACCCTCTGGTTGCAGATGTTTTAAAGTAGCATTATACTAAGCTTGTGAAAAACAACAAGTAAGGCTTTTCATGTTTGCTAATCTCAAAGTTAAATTATAAAATGTCACGTAGTCAATCCCCTTTTTGAAAATCATTATTTATCGTTGATTGAATGTCATTTTGTCTCGTCTTCATCTAAAGCTCAAGTTAATACAGAAATAGCCTGTTATCTGTTACGAGAACTCATTATTCAAAGTACCTACAGGCTTTACAAAATAAAGGCAAATGGTAATGTAATTCATTACGACGGCCTCCGCAGAAAATTAGGCGTACTGTTTATGAGTCCAGGATATTCCCTTGATAGTCCGTATAGTGTGGGGACACCGTTAACTCATCCAAACTTCATGTAAATGAATGTAGCGAGGTTTTTCATTTTAGGGTAGCCTTTTAGTATTTTTTTCACAATTTTGTATTTGAATTTTGTTATGGAGATCATAGAAATATTGTTAGTTTTCAGACGATGTTGTGGATGTCGCCATCTTCTTGTCGATTTCATGAATTTATTGTTGTCTCTTGCTAGTGTGTACTCATTTTACGTTTAAGAGTTTAAAGAAATATTTTATACTTACTTTCTTTATACTGTAGAACGTTTTTATGTTTTTCATGCATCACAACGCAGCGGTAACAGCCTTTTCTGTAAGGAAAGAAAACATGCACAGTTAATAATTTAGTACCTAAGTTTTTAAAATTGTGAGAGTATGGAAGACTTTTGGAGCATTGATACAGAAATCGCGAAGAGGCACAGGAATGCCAGGATTAGAACAAGAAAAAACAGCCTCTGCTTAGAGGTTGGAGAAGTAGGACTATGAAATGACGAACATAAAAACATTGATAACGGTACAAAAAGATCTTTGCAATTAAAAATATTTGATATAAACGATGTAAAAGCTGTGCACACCTATAAGTGACAAGGTCACATTAGAACTAATATAAATTTTGCATGTAAGAATGTTTCTGTGACTTTGTTGTTGGAGTGCCATTATAAAATAAACTGCACAATTGTGAACAGATCCCACCAGTACCTACCGTTACTAGAAATAAAGCAACTGAAACCGATATTAACGAAATAAAAAACTGAAAACCTACAAGAAGTTTATAAGGCAGATATTAAAACTCTTTGCAGTCGAGCTGACTGGCCACTAGTAAAAGATATAGGGGCAGCAGGTAACTCGATAGATTGAAGATTTGTTGGCAACGAACACGAACGGGCTAGGTATTGCAGAGGGGCAGTAATGTTGTTTTACAAAAAGTTTCCTTTGAGTATAGAGAGCTGTGGACTAATTTGTATAGCAGCTTTTTATAAAAATGAGAAAGTAAATCAAAGATTCTCACTCAGGTTAGTTTAAAAAAGGTTATAAATCTGTAAGGCTTGCTTTGATTGTTAATTTTTACAAGGCACATTGATTTATTTAAAGGCTAGTTCTTCATATAAAGGTTCTTTGATGTATTTGTCATCTACCTTAATTAAACACCATTTTAGCTGGTGGCTGACGTCTTTGCAAGCAGACACTGAAACCGACCTGGGAATCTAAGATTCATTTTCATGACTTTTTTAGTACAGATTGGAACTGTCATTGACATACAACCACACTGAATTCTCTAAGGGCAGAACCTCACTTGTAATGCTTAAAACTGATTTCAACAGTGTCCCATAAACATTTTCAATTTTCCAAATTTTAAATGCTATTCATAATGTACCTACAGATACAGGTGGTAACTATTAAAAAATAGAATTTCATAAGCATTAAATACTGTACATGCCTAGAATAGTATCAGTGTCTCAGATTAGAGATAATTATATCTACTACAGTGGTCAGTTAGTAGTAAGAAACTAGGAAATATAGGGCGTCAGCAGGTAATGCGGAGGATTGAAGATTTGTTGGCACAAGGCACGGAACAGGTATGCACCATTGCAGGGGCCACCCCCTGCAGGATAGGATGGATACATATGAATTTAGCCATTATGTTTTGGGAAATAGGAGTTATTTTTGGGTTAGGATTTTTCAGTTCTTTAATAGGGTTTATTTGATGTATTTAATTGCCAAAACTGACTATTGTTCTTCCGTAACTGCCTGTTACACATTGATTTTTTCGTTACGCTTGTCTAATTTGAATGCTTTCCAAATGACATCATCTTTAGGTTTGAATGCCTTGATACTAAGGACCATTTTATAGTAGCCTGAAATTTCCTACGAATGAGTAAAATTTAATTGTAGATAAGAAGGCTTGTTTGTAAAATTAACATTTTCAGTGACGAGCCAGACGATGGGTAAAGGCCTACAAAAAACGAAACACAACATGCACACGAAACAGTAAAACAAAAAGGTAGATACAGAAAACAGCTAAAAAGTAACATTACGTACTTGTGAGATATTAGAACGACGTGGATATGTGCCACCCACCCTTATCACGAGACGCTAAGCGCTATCAATAACACATACAGATTGAGAGATTAAATGAATGCGACGCAAACGAAACGGAAGAGAAACGACACGGAAAGAGAAAAGATACGAAAGAGAAATGATCGAGATTTGCACTGAACACGCGTTTAAAAGTTTTATTAAAGAAAGATTCGAAGATGAGAAATAGAAAGTGGAAAAAGTTTGGTGTTCAAAACATGAGGTAAACAAGATTCCCTTTCTTTTTAAAGCGATTCTGTTAATTCTATTTTCTTTATTTGGACATAATGTAAACAGTTTTCTGAAATCAACAGAGTTTTGAATTTACGTGAAAGTCTTTGAAACAGCACCGTTTTAATTTGTTCCTGGCAATTGCATTAGTGACTATTTTAACGTTTGTTCAATTACTGAAGAGATTCCTTCTAAAAATCCAATCATTAAAGTAATAACTGCACTTGGTGATCACTTCTTGCATTTCCATTTTTAATTCATCTATTTTTCCCCTTCTTTTTTCAACACACTTATTTCAAAAACTCTGCACTAACAGCCAGTTACTGACTGAAACCCGTATGACCGTTTTCACCTAGATAATCACAGTAAGCCTATAATTGCTCAACGCAGGCAGAGGCGGGCCCAGTTCAAATAGATGGAGGTCACATGATTTTACGATATTTTCCTTCTCAGCTCGAAGACTAGTGAAGAGGAAATAATTTACACAAATTACCAAAAGCTCCTGTCTGGCTTCGAAGCCACGGTCACTTGCCACCACTGCTCTCTTTCATCGTCAACTCTTTACGTCTCTCAAATAGTAGCAACTTACTCATCAACAATAAGAAACTTGTCCCCCTCCGAGGACAGGCAGCGTCCCTTGTTGGACAGCCTGTCTCCCTCGATGAGGATCGGCTGGATCACGCCCGACTGGAACCAGCGCCCGTGCCACCGAGAGGGAAACGCACATCCTGTGGACAAGGAGAGACTATGTTAGAACAAGATAGATACTGGTTGTAAAAAGAAAAAATAAGGGCTCGTCGTCTCTGGACGACGAACCCTTATTTTTTTTTTCTTTGAAATTAGAATGTGCTGAAAAACAGAGTTATTTTCGGTTAGAGTGGAAGCCGACCCCTATTGTCGTAAAAATATGATGTCTTTTTTATTCTTTTAAAGTGTTTGGTGGGCAAAAAATAGTTTTTATGCATTAACTTTTCCATGAATCATACACATCTAAACAATCCCCCGATCAATGGTGAATGGTGAATCGTTAGCAAATTTTTAAAACCCGATTTCAGTTAAAACATAATATATTAAACCTACATTTTGCAATCGCAAATTATGGCAATTTCGATTAACAACTAAAACAAAAACACTAATCCTGCATTCGAATTCGGGTCAATATCTAAAAGCATTTGATTGCTATCTCGACCACCAAGCCATAACGCGATGACATCCACATACCGCCACATGCTAACCGTTGCGACTATATTTTTTAACGTAAAGTAATGAAAAACTGTAATATTCATCACACAGAGCACTGAGACGCCACAACGGCCATTGCTAGAGAGAGATGGAGTGTTCAACACTCAATACAAACCCGGGGTGTCAGTGAGTGTCAACGTTTACTCTCAGGAATTGACGGTCCAGCTGACAAATTTAATTATGGCTATGTCAGCCGACAGAGAAAGCTCGTGGAAGAAGAGGAGTTCATGGCTAAATAATAACAAAAGCATGGGACCCGCTGACCAAGATCTTTGACAGCCATTACGGATAGTCAGAGAAACCAGAAAATCTGACCTGTTCTGTCAGAGGGGTACCGTGTAATTGCTGCTTGATTAGTTGCTGTTGCTGCCTGTTCAGATGTGCAGTCGCTCGTGTATAATACTGGTACTCAGCTGAATCTGGTTAGACTTGAAGCCGACCCAATATAGTTGGGAAAAGGCTAGGCAGACTGATTGATATGGCAGTCGAAACTTGTGCTCCGAGCACTTGCACGGGCGCGAATATTATTAGTCGCTAGCTTCTACCAGCACAGCGCGTTGTGTTCCACGTGCGCCTGAAAGAGATGTCAGCAAAGAGGACAGGGCACACAAGGGCCAGAGCCTGCCAGGGTTGCGGAATTTGTTCAAAAGAGTCACCGCGGCCCTGAAACGCAAAGGGCATTAAGAGGAACACTCTTCCGCTTTGCCCAGAGCAGAAGGAGTCGTTTGATGATTTCCCATCCTTAAAAAAAAAGCTTCTACCAGTGGTTTCGCCCGCGTGTTAGGCGAAAAATATTCCAAGGGAATTCCCTTATGTCCTTCTCCAAGGTTCATTCTATCTCGATAACAACGGATTCTTTCTCATTTACAATATTAGTTAAGATGACGTATCTAGTCATTACGAGTTCCGTGCTCTATGGCAATATTCATCACATCGCAGACACAAAAGGCTTTCCATACGATCGTTGACGATTGCTAATGAGTTTGCGTTTATTAAGGTCGGCGTCATTAATAACGATTGATTACTTTCTGCCCTTAGTCTGATGGGGCTTTTATGTAGAAAGAGAGGGAAAGTGTCTGTTCGAAGTGTCGTTTTGTTTGGTTGCGTAATACTCTGCTGTCTGTAGTGCTGTTATGTAAACATCTCACCGTGGAGTGAACATGACGTAAGCTGCCGACATCTCACCAAATACACTTAGGTGGAGTGAACCACAAGTGAGCTGTCATTCCATCTTGTTTGTATGGTTTGACGGTTCACTTGTCGTTCACTTCGCCTAAGTTTTCACTTCGTCATGCTTACAGTATCACACTGCAGTCCGATCAAGGTCCTGCCAGGGTTGCGGAATATGTTCGAAAGAGTTTCCGCGACTCTGGAACGCAGGGGTAATTGAAGGAACACGGATGGGTTTTAGTCAGTAAGAGTCTGACACTCCCTTCCGCTCCACACAGAGCAGAAGAAGTTATTTGATAATTTCCCATCCTTCAAAAAAAAAGTCCAATCAAGGAGGAATGACAGTTCATATAATTATATAATTAGAACCCTGAAAGATTTGAACGAATGACAAATCTAAATTCTCTAATTCTTTTTCAAAATTTGAAAAAAGAATCTTCTAATCGATATTTAAACTAAGAATAGGGTTTAAAACTTCGATCAACAATTCTAACTGTTGATCGAAGGTTTAAAAGATTATTTTATATTATAAGCTCACATACGCATACCCAGACCCGCAATTGATTTGAATATTATACTTTTATTTTTTTAGTAGGTACCAACTGTTTTTTCTTCTTATAAATACTTATCAAAACCATTCACACTTATCCGTCCACGCTTATCCTGTATTCAAGGTGGTAAAAGCTAGACTTTCAAGTAAAATCTAGATTTCTTTTCAAAGGAAAGTCACATGACGTGACCGTGATAACATCAGTCTAATGCATGACTGAATCCATTAAGAGTTTTATCAAATACAAACACTGCTTTCCTTTTTTTTTTGGATGGGAAAGCATCAAATGACTCCTCGGGCGGAGCGGAAGGGAGTGTCACACTCTTGCTCACTAATACCCACCCGTGTTCCTCCAAATACCCTTTGCGTTCCAGGGCCGCAGTAACTCTTTTGCAAAAAATACTGCTTTACTTAGTCTAGAAGCATTACTTAAAAGTAACTTCAAGTATCATTGACACGTGACAAAATAAACGAAAATCAAGTGCGATTGGCAGTTGTATTAACCAATCATGGAAGCTATCGCACGTTTGTCAGTTGAACATAGAAGGTTTGCGATCATTTTCGTTTCACAAACTGTGCCTTAATTCTTTACATAGATCTTTTGTGCATTTCATGCCTCTAGTATAATGTGCATTGGGACTTAAGTAGATATTTACCATGATTCAAAGCTTCAGAAATATAGAGGCTTTTTTCATGAAGTCACTAAAGTTGAACAAGCCAAGAGTCATGTGAAAATGACGCTTTATAAATATCATTAAACATATTTTCCATTCGCAAAACTGAGAAAACAGATACGATTTTCACCAACCTACTTTTTATCCACACAAAAATGACTACAACTGAACCACACCTACAAAATCACAACATTTAACTACACAATAATTCTAGCTAACTGGTATATTGTAAAGTACAGCAATATCGCTCGAATGGTGTTTACAAACGCGATCGTATGCTCCTTAACTGCAGCGCGACCATGTTAAAAAGCCCTCTCGACGTGAGTTCGCGCAAACATTCGCGAGGGATATTTAATTTGGTCGGGTAAAGTTAATTACTTAATTTCGGTTAAGGGGCATTCCGCTTTTGATTTATTAGCATAATTCTGTAATTAAGTAAGCGTGACATCGGGCCCGTTCATCTAGATAGCGTGCGTCGTATGCAAATGTGAAAGGGTGTTTTAATGTTGTATTATCTTTTGAATTAGCTATTTCTCAATTAATCTGATATGCGTTAAATGTACTGCTACTGGAACAATCTATTAAAACTAAATATTCATTAGTAAAATTCTAAGAGAAAAAAATGTAATTTATTTTTCAGAAGTATTTTTCTCTTTTAGTGATGAAGAATTTCCATCGATTCATCCTCTCTTTTTTTGTTCTATCAAACACTCCTTCGCCTACACTACCAAACACAATTGTAACTACATTAACTTAATACTCTAATCCTAACCAATATTATGAATGCCAAAATGACTCTGTTTGCTACCCTTGACGTCTAAATCGCTGAACCGATTTCGATGAACTTTGGTACAGAGCTAGATGAGACTCTGGAGACTGTAGAAGCTGCGGGCAAAAGCTAGTTAACTATAAACAATATCCAAAACACAATCAGTCAGTCACCAATGATTTTATCGCCCATCTTGTAACAGTAAAAAGAAATCAAAAAACCATCTATCTCTATGGTACATTTAAAAACCGGCCAAGTGCGAGTTGGATTCGCGCATGAAGGGTTCCGTACCATCGTATAAGATACACTATGAACTTTTGAAATACTTTTGTAGTTCCAATTTATTTTGTAATTTTGTTGTTATAGCGGCAACAGAAATACACACTGTGTGAAAACGTCAACTGTTTTCCTATTACGGTTCTTGAGATACAGCCCGCTGACGGACAGACGGATGGACAGCGGAGGCTTAGTAATAGGGTTCCCTTTGCCTTTGGGTACGGAACCCTAAAAGCTACGTTACGTGCTACTACGTTCGACAAAAAACCGACTTGTTAAGTCCCATTATGGTGGTATTACAGCCATAATAAACGCAATAATCTGTTCTTTTGTGTCACTATTGGGGGGCAAACAAGAAAAATAAGTGAAAATTTATTAATTTAAGTCATTATGCGTCCGTGTTTGCGTCAAACAAGTAAATCGGTCCAGTAAATTCAAACAGACAAACATACAGACGCACGACTGAACCTTCCGTTTTTCCGAACCCTAAAAAGTTATTGAAACCCATCTTGTAACAGTTACAAGAAATCAAAAGCCCATCAAAGTCGCATCCTTCAAACTCTATGGTACATTTAAAAAGCTACGTTATTACCATAAGCCGTGTACGACAAACGAGCGACTTGTTAAGGCCCATTGTGACGATATTACAGTCATAATGAACGCAATAATCTTCCGATTAGAATACAATGGCTCGTGTGAATGTACTCTTATTATGCTGATTCGGTGAGTGTGAGAGGCCTTTAGATGCACTTACAGTATTGGTGGGGTTCATTGTTCGTCTTTTGGTGGAGTCGAGTTGGTGTCGGGGCTTAAGGAAATTGGTAAATGGATGTAATTTGTTTAGTGCTTGCTACTTTCTTTGATTAGCCAGTGCAATGATAAAATATAACACTGCTTTTTATTTTATTTTCTGAAAAGATTTCCGAAATAAAACCTTATAAGCCCAGTTTCCATAAGCAAACCTCCATTGAAAAGAGAGGATCCTTCGACCAGACTGGTGTTGTGTCTGTTAGGCAACTGCCCCATGGTTGATTTTTGAGCTGGTGTATAAAGAAAGAAATAATAATATTTATTTGGCAAATACATGAAATACGCACGTACATAGGAATAACAAAAATTATAGGTATGCCAAAAACTTAGTGTGTCTCACGGCTGCACTTAAAACTATATCTGCAAATAGCACGTAAAACTCTGATACCGCGATGCAGGATTTGTATGACGTCAGGTCATTAGTTCTTATTTGGCGGTATAGATGTCGCTACGTTATTTTTCTGGCGGTTTACATGCCGCAAAAAATATTTCCATTGTTGCCATCGGATATACCTGGAGTAAGTAGCTCGTGGCTTGTAAATAACTGCTGTACGATGCCGATCTTCAAGGTTAAGCAGGGCTTGCCGAGGTTGGTCTGTGGATGGGTGACCATCTTAACATAACGAGATTCCTCCGTGCTTCGCAAAGCACGTTAAGCCGTTGGTCCCGGCTGTCACTTGTAGATCTTTGGCAGTCGTTACGGATTGTCAGAAGCCAGAAAATCTGACTCCAGTCTTGCCAAAAATTACCGTGTTACCCAGTTAAGGGGTTGTGGAGGTCTAGTGGTTCTCCCTTTTCCACGGAAGTATGCGGGACTTTACTCTCTGTTCCGCTACATCCAAAAGCAGGCACTCCATGTAAAATACTAGTATTCAGCTGAATCCGGTTTGACTGGAAGCCGACCCCATTATAGTTGGGAAAAGGCTAGGCAGATGATAACCATCGGATATACATAGATTCTGAAATGCCCCTACTAACAGAGTTTTTTTTACAGAAACTGACAGACTGACATATCATTGCACAGCCGAAACTACTGCAGGACAATGCGGGCGCGGGCAGAGTGATAGAAAAAAAAATCCTTTAAAATGTTGTTTTATTTATTGCCAGGCATTACTTAGTCTTGTCTTCATCTACTATGAATTTAAATGTTATTTGTGAATAAATGGAAAGAACAATGCAAAGTCGTAAGGGTCACAGTAACAATACATTTTATTGCATGACTACCATCATGACTACTAATGATGGGTTATGATCTCATGATCGACTCTGTGTGACACTAAACTGAGATTCAATGATACATATCACAAAATGTTTTATCTTCCGATATGAGTAACGAAACATGAAACAATAATTAATATCTTTACATACATTTTTGGTGACCTACGTACCGTACCACTGCACTACTTACTTTGATCACGAGGTCTACTAAAGAAAAAAAACCTGTAAATCAATGCTCATGTGTATGCCCAAAAACAATGAACAAGGTCTGGCTTAATTTGACCCCTAAGCGGGTGTAACTACATCGACCTGTAATTTTATCCAGTACGAGTTAATGCTAACAAGTGCCCCTTAACACGTCAGTCTGACAGTCATCTACAATACTGGGATTACTTAAACTATAAATTAATTATCGCTTCTCGTTTTTCTTGACCACGAGTATGGACCATCGACCTACTTCAAACTATTCCCAACCCAATTTAAACCGACACCACAATTAATGACAACTGCATTATTTTGAAAATCTGACCCGGTTCGCGATTCATTGTGTATGCTATTCCGGTACATTCCCGTCCTCATACAAATGAAGTTGTTACGCCGCGGTCAGTAACAACCTTTAAAATAATAAATGAATCATCGCGACACACGACACAGGATGCTTTTTTTTTCGACAGCCGACATTCGTATGAATACAATTGGCTTTATTTGCGTTGAAGTTGCTCGGTAAAATATTTTTTTATATTGTGACAGTGTGCATAGTTTTATCGTCATTATAATTTCAGAAGCTGGTAGCTAAATAATATCAGCAGTACAGTTTGATCTTCGAGGTTAAGCAACTGTTCCCGAGGTCAGTCCGTGGATGGGTGACCATCCACTACATTCAAAATGAGAAAGACTCACTCTTACCGACTAGTCTAAAAACCATCCATTTTCCTCCAAATGCTTTTGATTTTAAGATTATTTAACTTGCTTTTATTCTGAGTCTACTTTAAGTGCATAGGTATTTAATTGTTTAAGGTTAACTATTAAACTTAATTTGAAGTAATATAATTTTGTCACCTTTTGCTGCATAAAACTTGCCTAATTGTAACATAACTGGAAAAAGTCACTGGCTCCTGAAATGTAGGTACCTACTCTATCTAACCTAGCTCTGGAGCCAGGGCCTCACATTTTTCCCTGTTTTTATTATTTCATAGTTTATTCTTGCCATAAAATATTCTATTAGTTGTGTTCTGTGGCTTATCCATAGTGACGTCACGCCTATACGTACCGAAGGGGGACTTATGTGCTACTTTAGAAAGCAGGGCAGAGGTGCATTGTTATTGTTCAGAACCCAGACTATGCATTGACGGTATCTAGTTCCTACTTTCTTACTGTGGGGCTTGAGTACGTTGTCATTGAGAATTCCAATAAGCTTCGAATTTTAAATCCCATGATTGTGTTGAGACCAAGGAACTTCTATTACAACCTGGAATGTGCACAGGCTGTCGATACGCGATCCGAGGGAGATAGCTTCGCGAGAGCCCTCTGTCCCTTTCATTAGGGTGACCAACCAATATAATGTAGGTTGAGACTAATATAATAGGATATAATATATTAACCAATAATTTGATTTCATAAGTTAATAATAATTATGCTTTAAGGATGGATTAAAGTAAAACGCATTAAACTATGTTTTATTATATCCTGGGGCCTGAAATGAAGACTGCAAATAACGGAATAATTTTTGATATTTGAATGACTTGGAATGACATCAAGCCATTTTTTCTCCCTAATTCTTCTCCAGGCAGTCTGAAATTATATTTTTTAAATTTATTTCAAATATACGAAGTAACACACCTAAATCAGCGATATGGAAAGTTGAAACTTTTTTGCCATTTCCCTACAATGTTCCTCGGGAAATGTGAAATTTCCTGATCACGTCTTTTAAGTATTCGGTACACCATTCCATATAAAGTTTTATTATGCTTACGTTGAAGACTACCTCCTATTTATATGCTGCATTGTGTAAAAAATCTTATGATTTCGTTCATTATGGGCACCCTACTTCAAGAATTGCAATATACTTACTTGAAGAAAGAAACACCGCATCCTGCATAGGATTCGCTTTTGCAACCGAACAGCTTTTGAATCGCACACTTTTTAACCATCTTTATTACATCCGAATAAAGAAATTGATTGTTTTACATCAAATAAATATGGCTGGTGGGTTACCAGTCTAACTTATATAATTATATATTCTACTTGTTCTTTTCTTTTTTAATTACATTTCAATACAGTATCTAAATTATTGCTAAAAAAATGTCCCATTCTAACAGATAATTTAAAAATATTAGAAATATATCAGAACGAAAGTTAATGTTTTTTTAATAAGACACGAAAATATTATTTTTTCCTACCATTCCTACTAAATTCGGGAATAATCCTCCTGGCAACACTTTAGAAAGGGACACAGGGCTCTCCAAGCGCTTTCTCCCTCGGACCGGATTTCTCTTTGACCAAGTGATTGTCTGTAATAGAACTTAACTTCATAAACATAAGGTTTATTTTTATATTGGTGTCAAATTGACAATGCTCATTCCAGGTTGTAGTTGAAGTTCCTTGGTTGAGACAGTAGATGTCTACAAAAAAAAAACACAATCTGTAATTGGGTAAAATTACTTTTATCTTCGAAAAAATGTAAAAGGCCATTCTTATTTTTTGTGCCTAAAATAGAGATGAAAATTTATGATTATTTGCAAAATTGCAGATGTCTCGAAATATTTTCATAGCAGTGTTACGTTAGTTCGTTTACTATGTTTTTTTTCAATATTCTGGGTTTTTTATTACAAAAGAGTCTCATTAGTTACTCAAATTACCACTGCATTACCAGTCCTATGTCATATAAAATGCCCACTGCGTTACCAAAAAAATAGTTTTTTTTACACTCTTTCAACCCCACATATTTTTCGATTGCCTGCCGGAACATATGCAATTCTGAATGAAAAATAAAAGATTTTCCAAGGATTATCTTAACGAGTTAGAAATTATGCGTTAAAATGTACAAAGGACGTCTTAGGCATCGAAAAGTAGAATGGCCCAAAAATGGTTCAAAACGAAACTAATTACCTACACAAAAAATATCAAAACATTTATTTTTATGCATTATAAATGTATATGCATATATCTACATAATATACTCTCCCAAACAGCGGGCCTGTACTCGATTATCTCCTTTGCAATTACCTACATGAGTCTTATTGAGAGCAAGCCGTTATTTCAGCAATGGAAACAAACATTTCTGACGAAAAACTTTTCCATTTTCTGTCTCGATGTATTTTCATGTGCACGAAAAAGTAATTTTTATTTTTTGAATTTTAATGAAACGAATAAATAACGTGAATGAGCAGCAATTATTTTATTCGATATCATTCGATCTCAATGAACTTCATTAAAATTGGAACAAAATTATTGAAACAAATTGGAGCCACAGTGGTCCAATCAATCGTGTAATATGAAAGTTGATATTCAATATCAAGATACTAATTAAAGGTTGTGCCGTTTTAAATATAATAACAATATTTAATAAAGCTACCAACTTAATTGAACTAGTGATGAAATTCGGAAGGACTGACAATCATGACCGCTACAACTAGTGATAACTGCCAACATGCCCCGACTTCGCTCGGGTAGTAGAGCATATACATATATGTTGCGGTAAGAAAGATTAATTGAAAATCGAGGTAAAAGTAACCGGTGGTGGAAATTTAAAAACACATTTATGTGATTATTAATAATGTAACCTTAGTGCAGACAAATGTAATAAATTTTCAAAAATAACGCTAAGGGTCTTTCTGAAATGGAAGATCTACTTATTACGAAAACGTCTGGTTTTCGTAATAAGTAGATCTTCCATTTCAGACCAGATAATAAACCTGACATTGGGGGAGGGAAGATACTTCCACCCGGTGCCACTCAACGTGGTCGTAGTCGACAGGGCCCGGTCGACGGAGCCCTGCTTCGCTTTTTATAATAAAATACCACAAAGGGGATGGTGACGTCAGGTTCAGACCCCGCCATCCCCTTCTAACCTAACCTATCCGAGTCGGGGTGCCCCAAGTTCCAATACTGGAAAAATTACTTCAAGTCTTATTTTATTTGATTACGTTTACCGACGAGAGTAGTGAATCATTAATAACAATTGCTAAAAAGTGATGAATTTCAATTTAATATTCACAATTACCAAATCATAAGGTAATTACTTATTAATAATGATGGATATTATTAATCATTTTCAATATCGCACTTACCTAACATAGTTATGTAAGCTCGCAGTCGGCATGTTTTTTTCCAACACGATCAACAAAATATTTCAGCCAATTTACACAAAACCCAGTGAATTAAAAACACCTCAACCTTCATCATGAATCACTGAGCTCATGGCTGAAAACTGTTTATTATATAAATACCGAGAGGTTAAAATTCAAGAAAACCAAAGGATCTTAGGAACAAAGATTTCGATCACGAAACACAAAACACTCTACCTAATTAGGTATCACTTACGACGTTGTGACGCTCCAAAAGTGTCACTGAACGGAGCACCGCAAAATTATTTATCCAAAAAATAGCGTGAAAAAATCTATGCAATAACCTTGTTCGGCGGTAAATCAGTGTTCCAGCCGACAATACCTCCATACAAGGCTACGGCAGATAATAAGCCTACATCAATATAACACGCAACAAGCGCGCGTTGCCGACGAAATTGCCCCGACACCCGGCAACTTGGCTAATTTCTCATGAAGAGGTTCGCTAGGCTTGTTTATAGTCAACGATTGGGTCGGGTCGTGGTCGTGTTGATAGATTGTAATCGTTTTACTTCATTTTTTTATGGATAAACCAAACAAGCGTAGTATAAACCAAACTCTATTACTATCATCATCATGTCAGCTGACAGACGTCCACTGCTGGACATAGGCCTCCCCCAAGTGTTGCCACAACTGTAAATTCGGGGACATAGTACAGATAAATTATGGAATGATTTATGTCACAGCTTACATTCATTCAAAATGCTTGATTTTTTTTAAGTACATTAATCAATTACTGAAAGCTGTTATAAAAGTATGATGCTTCATACACTGACCGACCCTGGCAATAAAAAAATGTCTGTTAATGGTTTGTTTGAAATCAATGCTTTTTTAATTTTTTAAGGATGGGAAATCATCAAATGACCCCTTCCGCTCTGGGTGGAGCGGGAGAGAGTGTCTGACTCTTACTGACTAAAACCCATCCATGTTCCTCCTAGTGCCTTTTACGTTCCAGGGCCGCGGTAACTCTTTCGAACCAAATCCGCAACCCTGGCAGGCGATGGCCCTAACGGGCCCCTACTCCTATGCTGACATCTTTTTGAGGCGCGCGTGGAACACAACGCGCCGTCGGCCTAGGCCTGGCCTTGATCGGCGCGCGAGCCACCCAACGCTCGCCGTCCGCAGACCCGCACCTTGAAATCAATGCTTTGAGTTACAGTTAAGTAGCACCATCCGATCGGAATCGTATCGTTTCCAATAAAAGCCCCCAAACTCACCGCCCTGGGCTTAATTTGTTTAAATCAAGCCTTAAGACGCAACATTTTGTTGCTCGCTCGTGAACATAGTAGTAATAACGTTAATATTGTACCATCTTTACGACTTCAATGACTGAACTGTTTCATTTATTTATGCTATAGTCGTTAGTTATATTGTTGGTGATGTTTTCCATTATGGTTATACCTAAATGTGAAATGTTGAGTAGCGTTGGGCATCTAAAAGGGATCTTTAATCGATTGCTGCAATCAATGTGCAATACAACGTGTATCAGAATAAACACAATACCTGAAGTGGGGTAATTTTACTCTTATAAACAACTTTTACTATGGGACCAACCCCGAAGTCGCAGAAAAAAAATCTGTTGTTCATTTTGTCGAGTTATGTGCACATAAATGTATGGGGACGTCGTTTTTTTTACCGTTTCACGTTGTTTATTATGTTAGTTGGCTCAAGAGATTTTTAAACTAGGAAGTTTACTCTGATAAAGTTCGTCAGAACGTATTCCCCGGAATAAACAGTCCTATGTTGTGTCCTAATTCAAGACATGGTCTCCGCGTATGCCACGTTTTATACAAATTGACCCGACGTTAAGACTTGATGAGTTAATAAACATACATAGTAACATTCGCATTTGTAACAAAACGTTTTGTGCGAACGGGTGGGATCTTGTCAGGGTTGCGGAATTTGTTCGAAAGAGTCACTGCCCTGGAACGCAAAGGGCATTAGGAGGAACCGCTCCTTCCGCTCCACCCAAAGCGGAAAGGAGTCACTTGATGATTTTCCATCGGTAAAAAAAATGGGAGGGATGTTCACCATATACCGTTCCGTCCACTATATTGGAGTTCGGTGATGGGCTTGGCGGAATTAAGTTCCCCGAAGTGTAACCGATAGAAAAACCAAAGTCCAGGTTTCCTCACGACATTTCGAAGAGAGGTCTACTCCCAAGTAATAAGATCCGTTTACAAGGCGACAACTTGTCTGTCTTTAATGATTAATGGCTTACACCCTTTGCCCTTTGGCGTGAAGAATTCGGAAAGTTCCCAAAAGCTGCAAGGTCGGCCTAAACGTTTATTTTCCTAAACTAATTGCTTATATTTTTTGACACTTTAATTTGATGATGAGTTGATCCATTGTAATTAAGGAAGGAAGATGGGTCTTAATTTTAAGACAACTTTATTGATATTTTAGGGTGATTTTTTAGACCGAGTTCGGAAATCCGAGAGGGGTAATTGAATGAAACCACAGTCGATGTTCAACACAGTCATAGCTTTCTAAACGCTGTCTAGCAGAAGTTTTTTTTTATAATTATAAACCCGTGTTACGCAGGAGTGCAGTACAATTTCAGTACGATTTCGATCCACCACGTTTTCACCTTCTATTTCTTCTATGAAGAAAACGATTCGATGAATTAGAAATAAACTTTCATTTTTAAAAGTTCTATCATTTTTAAGGCTCCAGAACCAAGTTAGCTCATTACTTCACATAGCTCTAGCAAGTCCGTTCAACCAAGCTATTGCTATACATAGTAACAGTATAAAATCAATTGCCAACTTAAAATAAAGAACGGTGCCGTGCTCAAGACTAAGTGTGTTCTTACCTTGGAAACGATTCCGCCACGATATATTCCGGCTATTCGGCACTGAATGGAAATTAATGATGGCTGCTGCGGACCACCTGACTTTGCGAAAGAGGGCCGCCATTTTTCTATTTTTTTTTTATAGAGGGGCCGTTTGTTTTATGGCGTTCTGCCGAAATGCCATTTTTGTGTTTATAAACTGCGACGTTTTATTGTGAGGTGTAATATAAAGCCTAGCTCGAATGTTTTTGACGTACCTACCTACATAACGTAACGTAAGATTTTACTGTAACTATAATACTCGTTGCGCATATTTTATTTATTTGAATTTGATACTATATTCATATTTTTGTATGATACAAACATCGATCACTAATGATACAAATTGTGTATGTTGCATAAAATTAACCAAATAACTATGGGGTTGTAGTTTTTTTTAGATTCAAAACAATCGTGCTAGGCCTGATAAAGTTAAACGTATATAACACGGACTAGGACGACGTAATTATTAGGTATATACTTAAATGGAATCAATGTTCGTAGTCGAAAGTCGGAAGTCGTTAATTTTTATGTGTTAAATGTGTAGGACAATAGACGATTGTTAGTAGCATTTATGATAATATTATAAACGCACCTTTCTACATCCACAAAGTCAAAGCATTTATTTCAAATAAACCATTCACAGGTAGGTACTTTTAAATTGTCAAAGTCAGTCAGTCAAAAACATGGAGCTATTTGCAAGTTCAAGAAACTCCACGGATACTTTTTTAAAATTTTTGATTTACAAAAATCCTGGTTACATTGTTACTTGTCACAATGTAACCAGAATCAAAATTCACAAATCATTTTTATTTTATTCTTGGTTGATCCACAATCAGTCGCTGATAATAAGCGGATAAGGTGGGAGCGGCCTGATGGGCGTCTTCCATTGAAGATCGCTACTAACGGCCACTTTCTATAATATATCTCAATCCCAATCTTGATCCCGATCCTTGTCTGTAACCAATCAAAGGTGAGGATTGTGTGGTGAAGGAAACAAACTCGGCCGTTGATTGGTTACAGACAAGGATCGGGATCAAGATTGGGATTGAGATATGTTATAGAAAGCGGCCGTTAGTGAAGAATAAGTTTGTAAAGCCTATTTGAAAGTGTTCAACATTTTTTTTTACATTCGTAGTCTTTAATTTTTTTTACAAAATTCCTTTGTTTTGCAGTATCATGCGGATGCTAATACATTCTAATGTTTGTTGGAGTATTTGGCAGAATAGTTATTTATGATATTAGTGCGGTAAGTTGGTTTTTACAAACGAGTAGACGAATGTAAGCACGAGACGAAGTCGAGGGCTTACCATAGTCACGAGTTTGTAAAAACCAAATCCGCACGTGTGTCATACAACGTTTTTCGACACATTTGCGAGAAAACATTACAATAAGTAATGAAACAAACTTTTTGTCTCTAGAAATCAGTCGGAAAGTCGCAACAATCTTTGACGTTTCTAATATGAAAATGGCGCGAATTTGCAAAGGGCGCCACATGCGCGTGGTGAAAATTAGAACCACATACTTTATTTTTTTATTTATCTTCTCTCATTTTCTCTATAATATTAAAATGAGACAAACGTATACAGCAAAAGCGCTTCCAAGGAGGTTCGATTGTTTAGCTTATTTATTCTTGTGATGTGAAACTCCTTGGTGGCATTCTTATTATTTTTTATGGAAATTAAAAAAAAAAGCCGTAAAGAATACGCACGGCGCTATACAACGGAGTTTGCGGTAAAATATGTACTTAGGTGAGAGTACCTACTTTGCCGCACGCTCCATTGTGTGGTGCATAATTTTTAACTTTCGAACAATGCATACAGGCTTCGTAAATGCATTTTTTGAGCAAATGTGTTGAAAAATATATATCGTGTCTGTCTTCTCGCCTCTCGGCAAGCTTCCCTGAGGTAGTCAATAATACTGTGTAATTATCAGCTCCATTTTACAAAGATCGCGCTTGTGTTAATAATAACATATTGTTCAGTTGCGTGGACACTTCAGACACAAAACTACAACAATATTACATCACAATATCCACTAGGAACCAACTTACGAATAATTAATAAAACGGACGTTAAACTTCAAAAAATCCCGCCAAAAACTCTTACAACAAATGTTGCTACATCCATCTAACAAAAAAAAGTGTTGCCATATTTCACACATATCTTTATCGAGTAGACCTCTTTAGTATCAACCTTTTTAGCCACCTCCCGCTAAGACCCAGGGGATCACTTGATGTATTCACACAGTTCTCATAAAAAATCGTTACGCATTAGTCGTAAGTGATACTTAGGCTGTACCTACCTACTTTTACTGTACAACATGATTTACGCACAAATATTTGGGTGGAAATTTTTCTGTTTGCAACATTGTTGCTTGGATTAATTTTCGGTGTTATTTTGTTGGCCATGATTTTGGTATTTCGCAGCATCCAGTTTGATTAGAAGCGAATTCAAACTTTGATGAAAAAGGCTCGGCTGGTGATGTGATTTTCAAAAAGAGTTGGGAAACAAATCATGGAACACAAAGACCAAATTTTAAAAGTGAGCGATACTTTTGAGATTTGGTTTGGTTGGTTGGTTGGTTGGTTTGTTCCATGTGCTGTGGGCCAAATTTTATGGCAAAATAACCAATCATACTCCATTAAATAAAACAATAACCTAAACGATTCAAAAACATTGCACCTGCCCCGCGATTGCAAATCTCGACCCGACATTTAAACTTTTTTCTGCCCCCGATCAACAGGCATGGGCCATTCATTACACAGCCATAACTCAGCCGCGACAACATAATTTTAAATTACGAACATTTCAAATCTCCATGTATTTAATTTTTCAACGAACGAATACCACCAACGCAGCGGAATAAATTTTCCATAACGTATACTTAACCCTGGTATGCTCGTAAATAAATAGTGGTTTTGAATCGTAGGGTAGTCTAGACCGAATGATGGATTTTCGTTCGGCTATCGAAGTTATGGGGCTCTGTAATTGGTGTTTAGAACCGTTTAGTCAATAGTTAGATAAAGAATGAATTGATTTTCAAGGGAAACTTTGATGGAGTTTTAGTTATTTATGAAAGTTGATTTAGTGAACGGTAACGATTTATTGGGCAGGGTTATTTTAAGTTTATGATATAATTTGAGTGATTACCGAACGCCAAGTATGTGGGAGTAGGTAGACAAGACCTCTTAGACGAAGCGATAGTGATGTTCAAAAAGTCAAAATGTGTGAGATTGACCTAGCTAGATTTCATCTTCTTCAATTCGTGTCGATTGACTTATATCAAATTTTGTTCGACCAGTATTGAGCAACCTGTACATCTCCATCATTGGCTTCGAACAAATTTTGGATGTTGCAGGTGCTTGTGCACGACTATAATTGCCCAATATATTAAGGTGATGCATGTCCTGTGAAGGGGCCCCGCACTGGCACTGCGTTTGGGATGGGTGAAGAATGCCCCACTAGCTGGACTAATTAATTGTCAATAATATGTGGTCAATCCCAAACGCTCTGGGATGTCAAAAATCATTATATCCGATAAAAATATGACACTTTATCCAGGTACGAGTACATTGTTAGAAAAGATAACGATTGAAGGTGCAACCTACATGTACTAACTACTGCAGTGCGATTCAGGTGGTCGATTCTGTAAACATGTCGAAGTAAAGGCTTGGGTGAAGTGATCACGAGGTAAAAGGGATGTAGCGGCATCAATGCCAAATCACTTTTACCAGAGACAACTGCTTTTATTGAGGGTTGTTTCGGTTGGGTTGATCATATGAAAATACTTGAAAGGGGAGAGAAGAGCAGAGAATAATAGTCCTCCAGACCAATTTCGGTCATGGCACCCAATCTCAAGGAGACCAGCCATTGGCGCGGAACACGTTGTAGTGCACAAGTGTGATCATTCATCACTCTCATAGTCCGATGGGACAGCAATAAGGCAGGACCGGAGAAAGATCTGCCGCGGGACTAAATACTGCTTTCTGAAGCACGGGGGTGTCACAGCACCATCTTCTAAACTTAGGGCTACCATAGACCCCATATTTAGTAGTTCTGCTTGCGAACGCTAGGCCAACGGAGTAGTCACAGCAGAAAGCAGGAAAACAACAGAGACCTTTAGATTGCAGTACCAACTAAATTGTCAAGCACGTCGCTACAAATAAGACTCAACAATTTTCTAGAAGAATACGAACACTAGACATGTCAGAAAACACTTAGCTCCCGAAACTAAGAATACGGGTATAAATAGTTGAAATCGCAGCAACCCTACGTGAACATCGAATATTAATATTTTCGGCTCACTGCAGAAACGTGACGGGCGAGCGAACTAGAATGTAAAGCATTTCTTGACCGTTCATGTGTACAGTCAAGGGCAAAAATATGAGTGCAATTTGTAAAATTCAATAGAGATTTTCTCGTTGAGTATCGATTGAAATGTTGCAATATTAAACTAAGCATTATCAAAGTCTCTCTGGCTGCAAATCTCTCAACTGCAATCAATCATTTCATAGGATTGTTATTTTTTGTGGAATTAATGAAAAATGTCTTCAGCGGCATAGAGCCGTACTTAAAGCTTATTGTTTGTAAAGCGCTGATGGAATCTACTTCAGTTTAAAATACCTTGTGACGTTTAAGATGACTCCAGATGGCCATCATGCAGTCCCAACGCAAGTGTGAACTGCATAAGCACAATCAACCTAGTAATGTTCCCACTACTGAAACATAGTCCTCATCTCTGTAAGATTGTAGGCTTAAATCCGTTGCGGATTAGTAGATATTACATGTCTTCAAGTTTTTGATTTCAGGTCATGCCGGTTTTCTCACGATGTTTTTCTTCTCCGTTTTAAGAGCAGTGGTGATGAATGACAATGACAAATTATTTCTGCTGGTATTCGGCCCATTGTCAAAATCTATTCTTCTTTTAAAATTTGAATTAATGTTTATCTATATAATGCGCCATTAACTCTTTCAAATTTCTTAAAGATTAAGATGCTTTGCAGTACATATTTTAGCCTTTGACTGTACACTATGCTGATGTCCAGTATTGGATTCTAGGGACTATTTATGTGATAGGTATCGATCGGATTCATTGTACAGTTTTATGGACAGCTCGTTTTATTTCTATTTGGAACGTGTGTACGTGTGTCATCATCGTTATCGTGTTTTCTTTGTTGGTGTAGGCTGACCATTCTTTTTTTGTGGATGGGTAATCATCAAATGTCTTCTCCCGCTTTGGGTGGAGCGGGAGGGACTTACTGACTAAAACCCAAACGGTCTCAAATGCTCTTCCGAACAATTCCACAACCTTGGCAGGGCTGAGCATACTTGCCACATAATACTACCCTCATTTGCCAGTCACCTTGATATGAGTCAGGTACTCACGAGTACTTCTCAGTACTAAAGTCTCACTGAAATTAAATTTTCCCAGAATAGTCCTTACCAGCTTTAAATCATTTCACAGCAGTCACGATCAAGTAAAATTCTGATAATTCATAAACATGTCAACCTAATTAAATAAAATGAAATTGTAAAATGGTCTGCTTTCATGAGGTGTCGGGTATATATTAGGATTCCGAATGTCCTCGTGACCCTATAAGAGTATAGGGTCACTCGTCTGTCTGTCTGTCCGTCTGTCACAGGCAATTTGCTTCGAATTTACTAGATCGATTTAGTTGAAATTTGGTACACATATGAACTTCCGTGACTTAAAAAATACGGACTCGTAAATAACAAAAAATGAGTGTGTTTTTCAAAGTGTGACATATCAATTGAACGGGCTTATTGTGAGGGTCTCAAATATTTCTTTGATAATTTAAAATAAGTAATTTTGAACTTATTGTGTATTTACATTGTACATATTTATTGGTTTTAGCAGAGACATTAGGTGTTATTGCGTCTGTTAGGTATAAAATAGACTAGTAGAACGCAGGATCACCGAGCTAGCAAAACATCTATCCCGCTCCGCTCGTATCTCACCGATTTATGACTGCATTCATCTGAGTTAATTTCTGTTTATTACATGTTTTGTTCGCTGTTCTCTTGCTGTATCGTGTTACGTAGTAAAATCTAGAAATGTAATGTAAATTGTGGTATTCCCTCGAATGAATAACTTTCACAAGGAATTTTAGTACTAGTGTAATGCTAGGAAATTCTCTTTAAGCATCTGTAACTTTATTCGCAGTTCAATCTGAGTTAATTTCTGTGTATTACGTGATTCGTTCGCTGATTTGTTGCAATATCGTGTTGCGTAGCAAAATCTAGAAATGTAATGAAAGTTGTTATTCCTTCTAATGATAACTTTCACAGGAAGCAGTGAAATGCTAGAAAAGTCTCTGTTTCTTTTTATTTATTTTTTTGGTATAATTAGTTGTCTTTTTAAATGGCATTTCTAATTTTTTATTGCTATTTTTAATTATGTGTTAGTCATTGTAAGTTAAATGTATATTTGGGGTATTATCTGATAAGGTGTTATTTACGTAATTTAAAATAAATAAATAAATAACTTACACGAAGTTCGTCTGATTTATTTTTCTATATAGATAGATCTGTTGCAAATTTTAGATTTTGCCACGTAACACGTAGTAGTAAAGTCTAGAAATTTAATGTAAGTTGTGGTATTCCCTCGAATGATAACTTTCACAAGGAGCTCTGGTATTAGTGAAATGCTATGGAAAATATCTTCATGCATCCGTAACTTTATACGCAGCTCGTCTGATTCCGCGTATTACGTGTTTCGTTCGCAGATCCGCTACGGTAGCGTGTTACGTATCAAAATCTAAGTAGATATTTTTCGCTGTAAATTGTGTTATTTCCCCGAAAGATAGTTTTTAAGAGCTCAGTTAGTTATGCTAGGAAATTTTCTCAATAGAGGTTGAAGAGATCTTGCTTGGTACAACTTTATACGTAGTATTGTAGAAACTAATAGATTAAAACAGGTAACGTTGTTTGTTTGTGAGAGGCATCTAGAATCTAGTTGCAAAAATAATTGCACGGACGGAATGTTAATCAAAATATTGTTATTGTTTGTAAACGCACCCACGATGCAGGAGAAATTCCTTGTGTGGAGCAGCGCTTTTTTTTAACAAAAATTAAAAAGTATACCTAGAGTTGTTTATATTGCTGTTATATGTTATGGTTTGTTGGGTTATAAAAGAAGGTTACAACATACCGCTTTTTTATTATCTACTCAAATTCAAATGCATTAAAAGAACTTCTTCAGCAATTCTTAAGAAGAACGTGCGGCTTATTGAGTAGGTAAACTCGCTACCAGTATTTGATTGTACCTTTTTTTTTTTTTTTCCGAGGATGGGAAATCATCAAATGACCCCTCCCGCTCTGGGTGGAACGGCAGGGAGTGTCAGACTTTTATTGACTAAAACCCACCCTTTGTCCTCCTTTTTTTTTTTTTTTTTTTTTATTGGATGGGAAATCATCAAATGACCCCTCCCGCTCTGGGTGGAGCGGCAGGGAGTGTCAGACTTCTACTGACTAAAACCCACCCATGCTCCTCTTAGTGCCTTTACGTTCCAGGGCCACGGTAACTCTTTCGAACAAATCCGCAACCCTGACCCTTTGTCCTCCTAGTGCCTTTCCTTCCAGGGCCGCGGTAACTCTTTCGAACATATTCCGTAACCCTGGCAGGATTTGATTGTATCTACTGTGAAGAAAATGACCGCAAGAGAAAAAGAATCAAACTGGCATTTAAATTACATATAATATTAGCTAGGATAATAATATCGAAGGCCTGGCTTAAAACCAATAAATAAATAGCAAATAGACTTCCAAGCGCAAAGGAACGACTTCTAAAGAATAGGTTTTGCCATAATAAAATATTGTATTTGTGTAGAATACTGAGGTGAGTCGTATAAGCTATGCAAAACTGTTCTAACATGCAACTACCTACGTGGGTGTTGCCAGCAATACAGGCATAAAGTATTGGCTTTAAATGCTTTAAACATGGCAATACTGCGTAAAGTGAAGAATTGTTTGCTTCAAGTTTTACTGGCAACGTTTGGTAATCTAGTTCCATTTATTTTATTTGATAGTCGGGCTGTAAATTAATGTTGATTATCAATAATTTTCTGTGTGTAAATGCCCGTCATTTTCGACTGGTTTACGTTTGTAAGATTTGAATTCAGAACGACGACGTAGTGTCAATTGGCACATTAATGAATTAATGATTTATTTTATAAAAACTTACAGCTAAACAGATAGGTACAGTAAGTTTAAACAAAAAATAACCAATCACAAGGCTGATTGATGTTTAGGTAAGTTATGTTTTAATGCTCTCACAGAACCTAAAAGAGCAAAGTTAAACTGAACATAAAGAGTTAATAAAGTTTATCAAACAGGCAGAATAGACATTGACACAAAAAACCTAAGCAATACGAAAACTTGAAAACAACTACATAAATATCCCTTCACAACCGAACATAATACTAAACACCTCAGTCCTCACAATCCGACACAAAACAACCCTTCTACCAATACAAACTCGCTAAAAAGACTCCTTCGGATATAAACACTACAATGGATCCATTACCGCATCTAAAAGGCCCGGACAACGGCTGACCGCCACAAAATCGGCAATAGTTTATGTTAAACGTGTCTCGTCGATGGCCAGGTGACAACTGTGACGGGCGGAACATGGAAAACATTTTAACCCTCTGCCGGAGCTGTGCGGTCGCATCGACCCGCTGGCAAATTACGGGGAAAGAATGAGTGCCAATTGACTGTTTGAGCGTTTGAGGTTGAATGTTATGATTTTCGTGTTTGGTTTTATTTTAGGTGGTTTCTAGTTTAGTAAATTATTAACAAGTGAATTTGGAAATACTGGGACAGCAGCGAGAAATGAATTTAATAAAAATACTTGAATATTTTATTTGCATAAAAAACATGGTACATTACATTTAACGTATAGAACTATAATGTGACGTTATAATTGATTAACTTAGATTTAAATGAATGTTTTAGAACATTTATTATTTATATTAGTGCCAATTAACTTTCAAGTAACTTTCTCATTTTTCAAGTAACTTTCTCATTCGCATCTCAATCGCAAACTGTCAAAAATGTATGAAAATTATGACTTCTTTGAGAGTTTGCAATTGACAGCGAAAGCGAACGATGTTTAAATATTAGTAGAATTGACCCTCTTGTTTCCTCATTTGTTTAAATTTTCTGTTATTGATTAGCAGTGCCAAAAAGAACACTAGCATTTAATTTATCTATATTTATTATCAACACAACATAATTTTTCAAAAACAAAGGATTAAAAAGTCATATTCCATTTGTACTCGGGTCACGAATGTCATACATAACTCATAGGGTCACATTTTATGTCACTCAAATCCCAGACAGATTGTAAAATATGCATAAAATTCTAATAATAAATCTGTATGAGAGTTTGTATTTACAATTTTGAAAATACAGCGGATTATAATGTTTATGCTGAATTTGTGTAAACAAGGAGGGCTCAGAATACGGGATGAATATAATTGTTTGTCCAGGGTTGAATATAATTATTTTGTCAACAGTTGAGTGTAGCAATTAATTTGGGTATACTGAACTGTTTTGATATTGCAAGCTAAAAATAAGTCCGCAGAAGGAAGCGTCAATCTTATTTTATCATACCCTATCTGACTTCATATTCTAAACGTAGCATACACTCAATGTTTCTACTTACTCTAAACATTTATTAGGTACCACTTACTACATACTGTAAATATTTATTTTACCTAACAGTTCCTCTCACCTCTTACCAAAAACAAGCAAACCAAACCGAAATTGACTGTCAAAAATACCCGAACTAAACCGAGAAAATCCGAACCACCTTGTAAACACAAACGAGATAGTTTTAAAATAAATAGCAGAGAACACCAAACACGACTGTCTGTCGGTTCACTTAAAACCACACGTTGACGTGAACGAATGCACTCGGGTACTGGGATAACTCGGATACAAATCACTTGACGACCCCGAATTAACCGCCAGACACCGACTGTTTATTTAGACTGACTTCGATTCGGATCAGCTCCTTGAGAGGCTTTAAAGACAGCGATACAGTATCGGTTTGAGGAAGCGATTTTGGTAAAGGAATAGGGGCCAAAAGTAATGGATTAAAAACATTCGCCGCAAAATAGTTTTATAAATGACGAATTTAGAAATCAAACTAACGTATTAGGGGAAACTAAATTACAAATTAAGTTTGTAATGCACAATAATTTGCATTACAAACTTATTGTTTCATTAAAATAAACTGATTGTGAGGTGATGTTACTGCTCCGAAAAATTACTTTGACTTCAACCGGAAGAAAAAAAGACAAAGAGATGATATTGTATTGCTTCTTGTGATCACCTCGTAATATAGATGAAGATTAATAGGTGCTTGGTGACCTTGAATTAACCCAAAGACTGACTTCGATTCGGATCAGATAGACCCTGGAGAGGCCTTGAAAACGATACAGGATTGGTTTAAGGAAGCGATTTTGGTAAAGGAATAAGGCACAGAAGTAATGGTGTGAACCAAATTGATTATAAAACATTCGCTGTCAAACGTGGTTCTTTCAATGCCGAAGTTAGAAATCTAAGTAACGACTTAGGCGAAAGTAAATAACTATTGCCTTGGAAGTGACAATGTTTTGGTTCAGCGCCATGAAGAAGAACACAAATTGTTATGCATAAGAATTTCTAGATTGCATTACAATAAGCAGGGTGAGATTTGACGTGTTTGATACAGGGCATTATCTGACACCTCACACCCTAAGACAGATCATCGAAATTTTAACAGAAAGAAAAAAAGATAAAGTTGAGATGATTGGTATTGCTTCTAGTGATCAGCTTTACTTTAGATAAAGATCAACAGCGCCCATATTCATTACAGAAGCATGCGGTAACAAGCGGAACTACTAACGGTCAGTAAGTACCTTTCAAAGCTCTACATGATCCATAAAGGTAAAACCAGTAATCAAGAGCATGCCTAGATAATGTTTTATAAAAAGATGCCTACAGTGTTAGTCCGAACTTGTGAAACTGGTTTTAAAACTCTTGTTGGCTTCTTTGTTACGATAATAATTTAACAGCAACTATTGAATGACCGTGGATCGAAGATAGATGGTTACATCAGCTTCAAAATATGGATTGATATGATACACTGTGTTTCATGAACTAAAGTTAAAACATCGCTATTCTTTGATTCTGTTAGGTACTATACCACTACCAATTGATTCTAACAAATCTAATATCAACAAACCCAATGTAGACAACGTATTTTTGGTATAACACATTTTTTAATTGATACTCGTAGGTTCACGTCTGACCATAATCTCATCTCATGGAAAACGATGATGATGTCGACAATGTAGCACGTTTGCCTAGAAGAACAGTACCCAACTCACTCTTGACTTAAAAATCCCCAGTTTGTAGCTCAAGGACTCTGACAAGGAATTCAACTCCGTAGTTGTACGCACAAAGAGTGTATTCCCAAAACGTTTTGTGCAATCTAATTTTACAGAAGATTCACAGATCACTGGCTTAAGGACTAAGAAATCGTGATTAGAAACCGGACCGACGATGATGCAGCTAATCTATTTGACACAATCATTTCGTCTGTTTTACGAAATCGACGACAAGAAAATCTTCTGTCGCATTGTTTACAACAAAATGCATATAAAAACAACAAAAAATCGTGCATGAATTTTGTTGAAAGCAACAGTATGGACACTTGCATTCTGTAAGTCAAATCATCAGAAGCTTAAAAACGATCAGTAAAACAGTTAACAAATTAACAAAAACACATGTTCAAGTATTAATACAACGGCAGTTAGTGGGAAGATTAAGATTGACAGTAGCATCTGCGATGGAGCAATTTGGCTGACAGGCGCAGTGATTATAGAACGAGTATATGACCCCTGGATTTGGTATAACGATCTACAAGGGGCAATGTTCGCGAGTGATCTTGGAAAAGGTACTTAGACTTTTTATAACTAAGGTTTTGGGTACTTACCTTGTGCTCCAGTTCTAAGAGATTTGTGTTGACATTATTGATAGTTATAACTAAGTACTACCTGTGTGTTATTATGTTTTTCGCCTTAATTTTACAAGAGTTAAGCTTGGCCAACTACAAAAACTGTATTACGAGTTAGATCCGACTGATTATTCACTATATAATGATTTTATTTTAAACAATTAGTCCACAATGAGTTGATATCACTAATGCAATTGATGTTTCGTAGATTTCACAAAAATAAGAACGATAAAAATATTTGTTTTTTTTTTACAGCGCAGCGTGCCAATAAGATGAGTAGACACGCTGTGTCACGTGGTGTATAAATTCATTTTCTTTGTTCCATTTTCAATTTAGTTTTGACAATGCGTAACGGTTGTCACCAACCAACACCCGGCGACTGCAGAGCCACATACCAACAAATATAGACTTCCGTAAATACAAACTATAAACACGTGTAAACGAATTCAAACGCTTTAAGCTTCGCGCCCATTAACAATAATCCTTTTTATTTCCCTGTGAAAATATTCTGCTCGGGTCAAAATAACCCCCATCACCATAATTTCAGGGTTGATTTTTCTTTGTCTCATGACGGCAAGAAGTGTGGTGTCGTTTAGTAAGATCTCTTGTTGGTTGGCCTCTGTGTATTAAAAATAAAATTGCTATTATTCAAGTCATAATCTTAAGGGGAAAAACTAAGTATGGGAAGTGCTTAAGGGGTTTTTTAAATGTGCTTAACTTTTTGTGAATTTTTGATGGTTTGTTTTTGCTACTACTGGGTTTTGGCGTTGACATATATCCATAAACATTCTTAATGGCAGAGTTCTATGAGATTATTTTAAACAGCCATTTCTTTTTTATGGATGTATTTTGCTGCTGGATTGAAAAAACGCCGCTGTTACCTCACGTTTAGCCGGATTTCAATTCGGCTGAAATAAAGTGCGCCGCATTGAATGAGCACTTCGCGTTCGTCAAAGCAGCTTACAAACGTCCAGACCACATACAAACGGGCGCATCGTCGATATGCTGCGCCGCTTTGAAAGCTTTAATTCTCCGTCTTCTTCGCAAGTAGCGCTGCATGGTCATAATAACAAAAATTAGAAGTGCGTTTGTGAAAATAGTGAATTCAAAGATAAGTTTAATCGTCAGCTTCCAAAACTTCTATAGTGAACGGCGTGTTATACAATTCGGCTGCGACATAATAATTATTATATACCCACGGGATGAAAATGCAATGGATATCAAACGACGAAAAAACACACTTTCATGCTTTTAATTCAAGAAACTGTGTTGTTAATTTAAATTGAAAGAATGTTTTTTTTCTCACATTTTTGTACCTGTATTTTCAAACGAAGTACGCGCACGAAATTCAAAAATTCAAATTATTCTTTTGGCATAACATTCAAATCTTGGAAAAAATATCTTTTCACCCAGTCCTTGCAACCACAAACCACACATTTTTCTTAAGCTTTACGAACTCAACTTACATTCTTCCCTTAACAGTAGCTCTAAGTTAAATCCGAAGATAAATTAAGTATAAGAAACAGCACTTAAACTTGATAACTGCGGCGCACCGACAGAACGATTAATTTTCAACAATTAAATGTGTCGCTTTGAAAATATAACGCTCTGAGCTTGAGAACATAATATAACGGGGGCTATTCTTGTGGAGATCGAGGAATGAAATAAGTCTTCAACAAGTTGCGTCTATTTACAGAAGGGGTTAGTATTGATTAGATTAAAAAATCTCTGGGCTGTTTCAACTTGTAATGCAACATAATAGCATAATCACAAGAGAATTTCATAATCATCATCATTTCAGCCGAAAGATGACCTCTGCTCGAGATAGGCCTCTCCTAAACTTCGCCACATCAACCGGTCCTATGGGTTTCGCGTCCAACGGATTACCACGGTCTCAAGTTCTTCCAATGCTCTGTCTTCCAGTATGTGATCAAGAGCAAGGATCTATTTAAAAGTTGTTTTAAATTGAGATATAAATTGTCCACTGCTTGTGCAGTACCAATTCCCAGCTATTTGAAACTGCACTAAGGTTAAAAATGTCGCATAAATAAATAAGACTTTTAGTTTTATTACGTGCCAAGTGACATTCAATCTTGAGGTAATAAACTATACATTATTTCCCTGACTGTGCTTAGATACATAAAATGCAGTTTACTGCATTTGGGGGAACGTCGTTGACTATACATTTAAGACAACCGTAATCAATTTGTGCAACGCAGGAAAGACAGGGGTGGTCAACTACATATTTATTCATAGTGAATCTCAATTCGTTGTATCGCTGTAAAAATCTCTTTAGATTCTCTAGCTCGATAACGATTATGTCCGCAAATCTTTTTGTAGATTTTGTTCGAAAGAGTTACCGCGGCCCTGGAACGCAAAGGGCATAAGGAGGAACACGGATGGGTTTTAGTCAGTAAGAGTCTGACACACCCTTCCATTCCCACCCAGTGCGGAAGAAGTCATTTGATGATTTCCCATACATAAAAAAAATGTCGAACGCCAATCGACATCAAAATCGAAAGAACTTAAACATTTAAAGTAAGTAGTAATGTTTATAATGTTAAATTATTTCAGTCAGTTAGTAAGCGATCAAACCGCCATTGTACCTATAGAATTAAGTTTGTGTAAGAGTTGTATAGGTTCCTCGGAAAACACGTTAAGCGGTGGGTTACGTCTATTATTTGGAGATCTTTGGCAGTCCTTACGGATTGTCAGAAGCCAGAAAATGTGACTCCAGTCTTGCCAAGAAGTACCGTTTCAACCAGGGTGGGTTGTGGAGGTTTGGTAGGCAGCCGCTCCACATATAATACTGGTATTCAGCTTAAGCAGACCCCAATATAGTTGGGAAAAGGGTAGGCAGGCAGTTGTGTAGGTTCCTAACTATTTTTGTTGTATAATACAGTAAATTCTACACACACATTCAGGAACCATTTCAGCGCGTTGTGTTCCACGCGCGCCTCAAAGAGATGTCAGCATAGTAGACGCGGCCCGTTAGGGCCAGGGCCGGCCATAGTTGCGGATTTTATTAAAAAGAGTTACCGCGGCCCTGGAACGCAAAGGGCACTAGAAGGAGCACGGATGGGTTTTAGTCAGTAAGAGTCTGACACACCCTCCCGCCCCACCCAGAGCGGAAGGGGTCATTTGATGATTTAAATCCCTTCCATAAAAAAAGAAAGAACAAGGAAGCACACACCAACACTTTATTCCAACACCTGACCCGTGTCTTAGCGATTAAAACAGCTAATTTTTACCGAGCAAGTAACAGCTCGCGTGCGACCAGGCTTCGTTCACGAGCGACACGAAATTCTTCGTTCAGTCATGTTCACTCAAATTATTTTCCAAACTTCTACCTACTTAAGCTTATAGAAGTTTGCAACGTAATTGGTCGATGTGTGCTGAGATAATTGATTTTTGAAGGCTTTTTAAAAGGTTATTTATGCCTAAAACTTTGTGTGGGTAAGTGGTAAGAAACAGTTAAGAAAATAATTGTTAACTGAATTGTATTTTTATTGCATTTGAAAACCAGGGCTTTCGAAAACTAGGGCCTTTGGTAAATTTGGCAGAATTTAGAAATAAATATTGATTGACATGACTATACTTGAATTTGTAATTCGAGTTAATTCCAACTCATCATCACAAACGCAACTATCAACTTTGCGTTTTATTAAATGATTTTTAAACTGCCATTGTATTTAACAGACCCTAAGGCTAAGCGCGCACTACGAAAATAAATCGTTGCGAAAAAAAATCGTCAATCTGTGAACAACAGAAATGTACTACAATCCGCGCACTGCGAAAATAAATCGTGCGCGGATTGTAGTACATTTTGATTGACGATTTTTTTTCGCAACAATTTATTTTCGTAGTGCGGCGCTTAGCCTAAAAATACTTGGGTAGGTAGGGTATTTTATAACAAATGGACACTTAACCTTTGCAATTGAAATTCTTTTTCAATCTATACAGGTTGTAAAGGAATTTGAACTTTGTAATGTATGTACAGAATATATTGTTGTAAAATTTTATAATTATCTCGAATTCTGAATTTAAATATATTATGGTTTTTTGAATTTACAAAGCTTATTAATATATTACTATCTGTGTTACTAAGTCATGAGTGTGTCAGCCAATTTTCATTTTCATTTCAGCAAAAGCAACTATTACTGACTAGGTACAGAAACTTTTGTTAAAGTTATCTCTCAAGCGAAATAAAGACGCCATTAAATATAGAAAAGCAAGTAATAAAATTAAAACGACTACTATCTTTAGACTGACTTCAAAATAAAACATGAAAACAGTCAGACAGTCACACAGTCGTTAATAGATAATGTAGCGAACACGTGTTATGGTTCTGGAGTAGCGCCACGTGGCTCTTCTCCACCAAGAAATTAAGGAAAATAAGTAAAAGTCAACGATTGCGGGGATTAATGAAGTTTGTCCAAACGTGTGGGTGGTGGCTTAGTGAGGTATCGGGTGACCAGCAAACTAATTACAATACAAAAACGAATATAATCGGCCGCATACCCATGCTATGACATTTCGGAAGTCGGTGTTTATCGTATTTTAACCCCGACTTCCGAAATTAAATTATGTGGTATATGTTTAAGGTGGTGTATATGTTTAAACTTTGTGGTATTTTTTTAAAATTTGGAAGTCGGTTGTATTTTTTTATTTTTCACTTTTTAGTGGTATCCCACACTTAACAACACTACTGGAAAGTCACAGGAAAGCAAAATACGCAATTTCTTTTACTTGGATGACATATTTTTCCAGCTATTTTGATTTAAAACGAAAAATACTGAACCGATTGTGATGAATTTCTATGGGACCAATAGGAAGAAAAGTATATCCTTTCACATAAAAATAATTTTGCAAATCGGTTCCTACATCACGAAGTTATGATGTAACAAACATAAAAAAATACAAAACGAATTCAGAACCTCCTCCTTTTTTTGCAGTCGGTTAAAAAAGAATATAATCGGTCGCATACCTATGCTTTCATTTTGACATTGACACCGTATTCATTCTGTGTTGTACATACGTTGACGAGCAGACGATTTTTTATAGATTGGTTATTGCACAAATTAAAAAAAAATCTTCTGAACATGAAGGATACGAATGAACCTGAGGGCCAATTGTACCATTTTTTAAGCAAGTTGCTTGAAAAATGGTAGAATTGGCCCTGGCATTCGCATTTCAGTCGCAATCTGTCAAAAAAGCATTAATTTGCAAACAGTTTTTGACAGATGTTCACGGCTAGCGACTGTGCGGCGTTGCGTACACGAGTGTCCATGCGAGGCGGGAGCACGGCGTTGCGTACACGAGTGTCCATGCGAGGCGGGAGCGCGGCGTTGCGTACACGAGTGTCCATGCGAGGCGGGAGCGCGGCATTGCGTCTGAGATGCGAATGCAAACTTTGCTTAAAAATTGGTAGAATGGGCCCTCTAGAATTATATAATATTAGATTGTGAATGAAATTGCGATTTTAATAGTTGCACTATTACCCAAACTCTTAGTAAGAAAGTATTCTCTCAAGTGAAATTAAGTCGCCTTATAACCAGAGGTCGGAATTAGGTAGAGTTATTTATGTACTTACACTGATTTCATACAGCAAAAGAATAAAGTGTATATGCCTCAAATCTCGAGATTAATTTTAAAGAGCAGAAAAATCCCGTGATTTATTAAATAAAAACGTTTTTAACTTTTACACAATTTAAACCACTGCACGCGCGACGTTGCCAAATTTACATCAACGACATCGGATGTCCGAAGTTGCAAAATACTAGTGCGCACACGCGCGATGTTGCCATCTTTGTTTTATCTATCTCTGAAGTTTTTATTATTATTTATTTGTAATATTGTTGGCCATCCATATTAAAATGGAAGTTCCATGTTAATATTAACATTTCGATGCAAGCACATAAATACTCGTAACTCTACCTAATTCCGACCTCTGCTTATTATAACATACAACAGACTTCAAAATAAAACAAGAAGCCCATCACACAGTCGTTAATACATAGATAATGCAGTGAACACGTGTAATGCTCCAGAAATGGCGCCACGTGTCTCTGCTACCAAGAAATTAACGAGAAGAAGTAAAAGCGAACTCTATTATAGAGATTAATGTCGATTGTACAAACGTGTGGTGGTTCAGTGATGTACTATCGAATGGACCAACCGGTCGATTCTGTAAACATGTCGAAGTGAAGGCTTGGATGAAGTGATCACGAAGTGAGCTGTCAATCCATGTAATCAAGATTGAATGACAGCTCACTTCGTGATCACTTCACCTGCTGGGTCTTTAGACGAGAAGCTCTAGGTAACGTGCCATTCTGTCAGCGGTAGCACGATTGTCGACACGTCAATAACGTATGGGATTGATAAACACTTTCGAAATAACACGAATCATCATCTGCCTAGCCTTTTCCCAACTATCGGCTCCCAGTCAAACCGGATTCAGCTGAATACCAGTATTTTACGTGGAGCGGCTGCCTGCCAGACCCCCACAACCCATTAACTGGGTAACACGGTACTTCTTGGCAAGGCTGGTGTCAGATTTTCTGGCTTCTGACAATCCGTAACGACTGCCAAAGATCTACAAATGCCAGCTGGGAGCAACGGCTTAACGTGCTTTCGGAGGCACGGAGGAGTCTCGGTATGTTAATATGGTCACCCATCCACAGACCAACACGAAATAACACGAATGATCCCTTATATTTTGGCCTAAAATACACAATCACGTTTGCTAATCCATAGCATAATACTATATAATAATATCTACGAGTATAATATCTTTCTAACTATAATAAAGCTACAGTTTGTTTGTTTGTACGCGCCAATCTCTGGAACTATCAGTCGGATTTGGAATATACAAAAAGATTTACCAAATCTGACTAACATTTATAAGGAAGGCTTTAGGCAATACGGGAACGCGAAAGTCCTACGGGAACGGGAAAAAATACGGGAACGAAATATGCGCGTACGGAGTCGCAGGCAAAAGTTAGTACATAATATCATTATATTATGTACTAACTTTTGCCTGCGACTCTCACAAAACACCATTGTGTTTTGTCTAGCATCTCTAGTCAGTGAAGCATTCTGTTGGCGATGGCGATTCGTGACAAAAAAAAAAATTTTGGAATTTTTACAATAGTTAGTAGGTACTGTTAGATCGTCTTTTTTCTAGAGCTAATTCGCCTCAGCAATAAAATCAAGAAATGTGTGTCCTGAGAATGTACATTTCAATATGCTTTAGCATTTAGAAGAAAATGTCAATAGGGATGTTTCCTGAGTAACAAATATGATTCTATTTAGTCCGCCAGTTAGATTATCGAAAAATATTGGACACGTAGGTATTTTTGTTTTATCAAATCAATAAAAATTGTCTAAGATAAAACGCATGAAAGATCAGACGTGGGGGGCAAGTGACATAACTTTCCGGTAAAAAGTGTATCGGTCTATGACGTCACACGAGTTTTCAAAGCACTGTATCGTTTATCAATATTTTTTGGAAACCTATCTGACGGACTAATTAGATTTTTTCTGTTGTATATAAGTATGTAGTATAGTTTAGATCTATTCTATGTGTCAGGACTAGTCTACCATAATAATTTTCTTGGAAAACTGAAGAACTTTTTCGATTTCACAAAAAAAAATCTGTATCTTCAATTACTACTATCTTAAACATAATTGTTTTCTTTTATTTCATCCCTATTAGGTACACCAGTGTGGGCAGTGTGTCCACAACAAAAGCTTATCATCATATTCCGACGAAAGTGACCATAAATTCACCGAAACACAGATATTCCTAATAAAAATTGTCTATATTACTGCTTACCATAAAAGTAACGTCACACGACACCATAGAGCGATATCGCTAATATGACGGTCGAATCAAGTTAAAAGAATCATTCATTGTGACTAATTTTATTTATGGACGGCCACCCCTAAAGCATTTATTACCGCGAAACGGTCGAGCCAATAAAACCACTGAATCAAAGAGAAAAAGTGCTCTCAGTTCTATAAATATTTTATTTCGGATAGTGAGGAGTAGGGTGGCCACGAGTAAGTGCCGATGGGAAGTTTACTTTTCGTCCTTCGGGATTGACGATGCCGAGTGAAGATGGTTTCGCGCTCTTGAACTAGTGATTTGATGTGGCGTTGGATTGGTTTTACGGTTTATATGTTTTAACAAAGTATGAAATGTAAATCGGAATCTGTGAAAATATAGCTAGTTCTAATCCAAATCATCTTGGTACGATTGAAAATATGGGTTTATGTCTAACTTCATAAAAATCATTACAATGCCATCCTAGTGCTGTAAAAACAAGCAACTTTTCTGATTAATAAAAGCTTCCAACAGCACGCGTATATTAACCGGCTAGTGTATTTACTTTCCCAACACCACAGAAACTGAGAGAGTCCTTGAAATCTCTCCCTCATGGCCACCGTACGCTCGGAGCTCGGAGAACTTTTACTAATGTGTGCTAGTCAAATGGACTCTCGAGAATTCAACCGTCGAATAAAGCACCTTATGCCAATGTTATAGAGTGCAAAATATGATAACGAGCCGAATATATAAATAACAGGACTGGCTTGTTCCTCTGCCAGTCATGCATATGGAAATGGGGACTTAGGTCATAGAATAAAATGGGTACGTTTCTCTGTTTTGATAGTTTTATTTGCGTACCTTTTCGGATTTGTGGTGTAAAGTGGTCGTAAATAGCTGTAGTCTGTGGTCCCTACTGAGTGAGTGTTGGGTGTAAATACTTTACGGATGGTACGACACATGGTATGTGTGTGTTGGTCCCCCTTCAAGGGATAAGCCGATTGGAGTGGGTCTGTGTTTATGATGAATAGCAATCGTGTTTTGAGGTTTAATTGAAATTATGGATGGAGCAATATTGTATTAGAATGTACTGTAAGCTTTATGTTGTACAAACAGTGTCTGAGTGGATATATCACATGAGTAGATAAA